>CM077014.1:144836635-147806630 GCA_039090855.1 Macrothele yani
CGATCAACGTGGGGTAGTGACGAGTGGCGGTGTTGTCTTCAGTGGTGAATCACGATGTGAACTTGGAGCCAATGACCAGCGCATTCGTGTCTGGAGACGAACCAGTTAGCGCACAGACACTGCATTTACCGTGGAACGAAACACGACTCTCATACTGGGAATGACTGACTGGGGAGCTATTTCCTACGATAGCCGAGCATCCTCGGTAGTCCTCCTTTCCACCCCACGGCTCAACGGCACGTTGACGACATTCGACAACCCATTGTGTTGCCATTCCTGACGCAACACCACAGAGCAATTTTTCAACAAAATAATGCCCGGCCACACACGGCAAGGCTCTTTCAGGCCTTCCTCCGTAATGTCGACACCCTTCCACGACTGACCAGCACGATCGCCCGACGTCTCTCCGATAGAACCTGTTTGGGGCATGATGGGACGCCACCTACGCCAATCTCGGGATGTCGGCGAACTGACTTGCAATTGGTACCCTATCTTGTATGCTGTACTGCAGGATAGTATCCGTGAACAGTATGCATCTATGCCAGGGCACAGTATCCGTGAAGAGTATGAGCAGAGTAGAGCTTGCATCCGAGCCACATCTGGCGCTATAATGTATTAAGTTGTTCCACACTCTTGTAGCTTTTTCATCTGTATAAATAACCCAACTGCTCTGGGATTGCAATCATTCGCTTTCCTGTACATGTACATTACACATACCGAATTTCCTATCGATTGGATGATTCCTTCCGGGTCTTCGTTTTTTTTATTTTGGCCAAGACTATATCTTTTCTACAGTTTTAAATTTTTTAAATTTTATTGGAGATATAAAAAAGCTGCTCGATAACAATTGTGAACCATTCCACCATACATTACTTCGGACAAGTTTAAAGTTGTTGGTAAGGCACAACCAGCCGGCAGACTTTAAAATGGAAATCCAAATTCCAAAGACTTCGAATTCAACTATCGTACTGTATAAAGTATTCCGGCAGCCCCAGTAGTATGTTCAGAAGCGCTGCGCTGGCTTCTGAACATTCGTTCGAAATGGGTCCAGTCTCGAATTCCTGGTAAGGCATGGGTAGTGTGTATGTCTTACGGCGCTGGGTAGCTCCCTTCCCTTGAACCAGTGACCCTAAATTAGGGACGGACGATTGCTTGTAGTCCATCGAGTTACGTACGTTGGTCGTTAAATCTCCAAATAAAATAAAAATATTTGGGGCGGCATTTGTTTTCAGCTGTGTTTTATACCGGGTGATCGTTTTATCACGCAAAACGGCGTTCAGAATGTGTTCAATATGTAGAAAACCAGTGAAATACGGACGTAGCATGGGTTTAATAGGAAAACGAGATACCGACACCAAATGGCATACGTTCTTGTTTACAGGAAGTGCTCAAAATGTCCACCCGCAGCTGCAAGGCAGGTGCGAGCCCTCTTAACCATGTTGGATGCCACCTTGCGTAGGAGCGAACAGTTCATAGACATAAACTCGCTGGTAATGCGCCGCTTCAGTTCGTCTACAGTACATGGATTCTGTCGGTATACACAACCTTTCAGATACCCCCAGAGGAGGTAACCTTCTGACGTATCCACCTAGGTGAAAATACGCCTCATCACTGAAAAACACTTTATCTAACAACCCTATTCTATAACATCTCACCAATGTCATTAGCAACCTGCAGTACGCAATTTGTTGATTCATGTCCAGTTCTTTGAGTTCTTGTACATAGTGAACACGGTATGCACGGAGATATAGTTTCTTTGTGGCATTGTGTTCACTCTCACACGACCTCTGTTGTTGTGCCGTCAGTTTACGCAAACTCTTCGTTGGCGAATGTAGTAATGCTTCCCGTACGTCCTTGAGTTTGGCGTCCGTTAACACATGGGACCTTGTCGTTTTCTTCTTGTCACCAACACTCCCACTCTCTCGAAAACGGCTGATGCCTAGCATAATTGTTGATTTGTTGGGCACAGGCACGTCAGGATACTTTCGATGAAATTGCTTCTGTACGTGTGCATCTAATTACTGTTGAAAATACACCTCCACAATAAATACCTTTTGTGCCGTTGAAAATGGCATCTTGTAATGTCCGTCAGCAACTTCCACAAACACAGCGTTCTTCTCGCTGGTCTGGAACGCAACTAACCACGCACCTCCGCTTCCTATCTCGGGAGCATTGCACTGCCATCTACCGGCATGCCACACACTTTTTCCCTTTACAACAACTAAATGCCCCGTTCTGCGCCATTGAATGCCGGGTTGCGCGATAAAATGATCACCCCGTATTATGTATTGACAAGTACGCAAAAAATTCCCTTGTGTGAGGAACTGCTAACGTCTAAGCTATGTTCTGATCCGAAAAACATTTTTCTTACCACATCTTCAAGAAAAAATCAAGGACACACCATTATGAGGACAACACCAGTTGACGAACTGAGAAGTACTTTCTCAGCAATTCGGAAATCGATAGGCCACGCTAATGTTTATCTTTTGAAAAACTTGCAACTGTTTCAAAAAAGAAAGCCGGTGAAAGACATAGCGAAAACGATTTTGATATTTATAGGTCAACAAGTTTCATCGGATATATATACATATATATACACTGGCGGAAAAAAATCATAACACCAAGAAGGGGTTGTGTTAGATAAACGAAAGTTGGTAGGCGGTGAGAGTACATCTGTAAGATGACGTCTATGCAAATTTCGCGCTCGGCGCATACGTGTGGCGCTAGTAGCGCCCCTCGGAACATGCAAAGCAGGTTTACTGTAAATACGCGCTGTAACGTTCGTGAGCGTTAGTTATCGTTGAGATTCGACGTAGTGTGTTGATGTTAGTCAAGAATGCCTTTAAGAAGACGAAGAAGCCATTATCAACAGCTCACGGAGTTTGAACGAGGTCGTGTAATAGGGCTACGAGAAAGTGGATTTTCTTTCCGCAATATTGCAGAACGACTTGGCAGGAATGTAGCCACTGTGCATGACTGTTGGCAGCGGTGGTCAAGGGAAGGTACTGCCTCAAGAAGACCGGGTTCTGGCCGGCCACGTTGCACTACTGAGAGGGAAGACCGCCGTGTACGGCATATGGCCGTGGCGCATCGTACCGCGTCGAGACACACACTGGACGTACAGCTGGAGTTATGATCTGGGGAGCAATTTCCTATGACAGCAGGAGCACTCTCGTGGTTATCCCACGCACCATGACGGCACAGTTGTACGTCGGTCTGGTGATTCAACCTGTTGTGCTGCCATTCATGAACAGCATCCCAGGGGGTGTTTTCCAACAGGATAACGCTCGCCCGCATACCGCTGTTGTAACCCAACATGCTCTACAGAGTGTCGACATGTTGCCGTGGTCTGCTAGATCACCAGATCTTTCACCAATCGAGCACGTATGGGACATTATTGGACGACAACTCCAGCGTCACCCGCAACCAGCATTAACCGTCCATGTATTGACCGACCAAGTGCAACAGGCATGGAACTCCATCCCACAAACTAACATCCAGCACCTGTACGACACAATGCATGAACGTTTGCGTGCTTGCATTCAACATTCTGGCGGTTACACCGGTTATTAATGTACCAGCATTTCACATTTAAAATGGCTCTTCTCGCGCTTACTTAAGCTGTGATGTTGAAACCTTAATCGATTAAATATGTTACCTATACAAATGTATTGCCGCCATTTCATTCCTCTACAACTATTTTTTCGTGGTGTTGGGATTTTTTTCCGTCAGTGTATATTGCAATTCGGCAGCTTAAACTTCTTTCAGTTTTTTCTTTTCTCTGGTATAGCCTACTTTTGTTAGGTTTTTTAGCTCGATGTTTTTAGAATCTGGAAAAACATTTCGAATCGTTCTACATACTACGCCTCCAAATCTATCTACAATTAGAGCAGAGATTTGTTCGTGTTTTTCTTTAGATTATGAGACAGCGTGCCTCAAATCGTCGAAGAAAATACTCAAATTATTCAGAAATGGAGGTGAACATTTGTAGTTTAAGATTTAAAGGAAGTGGGCCTGCCGAACATCTTATCCCTTAAAGCGAGAATCTTTTCGAAATCGACAACAAAAATTAACTTTTCTATTCCGTATACGCTGTTGCTGCTTCAGAAATCCTAGAAGCGAGGCTAGGGAATGGAAAAGTTCTCTGCAACTTTTATTCTATTGAAACTTTTTAAAGTGGCTTGAGACCTGCTCATTGGCGCTTCATAGTTAATTTAAATTTCTCAAGGGCATTGTTTCGACGACGTGGCGGAATTTTATAGTGTTACACTGCCAGTGAAGGCTGCTCAAATCCTCATAAAACTCTGCGAAGTTTCAAATTTAGATACTGATCCATAAATGCTCGCAGAGCGTAACTTCGGCGCAGTAAAGTTTCATCGGAAAATGTCTTTTCCAAGAGCCCCCGGGAAATGGATGTGATGGAGTCTTCAAGATTTTCTTGTATAATTGGTTCCTTCCTCCTCAACCCCAAGGGTTAACAGCCACTAAACTCTGAAAAGAATCAGCAAATCGAAAAAGAATTGCTTCTTCATCTCACTTGAGAGCAATGTAAGAATTCTAAGTAAATGTGATGGAAGAAGCCAATCAAGAAATTAAAAATAGGAACAAGACAGGATAAATCATACTGAGTGTCTACTTGTGCATTCCTCAACCTTTCAGATTTGACCCCGGTGAAGTTAAATAGAAGTTAATAGCTTTCTTTAATGTGTTATGTAACTGGAGCTCCACAGTATCCTGTTTGTTTGGCGGAAAATACGAAACAAAAGAATTTGTTTTTTGAAACGACAAAATGTCATCTTCAGAGTGCATATACGTAAGTATACTGCTTTTCATCTTTTCAAAAGCAATGAGAACATCCATCAGATTTTTCGATTTGCAGACAGTATTATATTCTTGTAGAACGTACATCCGCTAGTGGTACAAATAGAATATTTTTTAATTCTGTCTTTCTGTTTGTCTAGAAGCCGACAAACAGAAAGACAGAATTAAAAGAATTTCTGTTTGTCTGCAAACTGAATGGCAAAACGGTTCAACAATTTGAACGTCGTAACCTGACGGACGATAAATGAATAGATGCGAATGTAATTATTCATTGAAAGAAATGAGCCAAAATACTGACGTCCCCTCTTTTTGAAAAGCCAGGTGTTAATGCTGTCCCTCTACAATTGCTAGACCGCTCAAAGCGGTACTACATTAGATTGTCCAAACGTTCGTTTAGAATTAGAATCAACGAGCATGAAAGAGACACAAAGAATGGAAAAGTAGCCACTTTCCTATCTAGAGAAATCAAGTTTAAGTCGGCTGATCATATGTGGGACGATACATAGAAATCGGCTTCCTACTCCACCCCTAAATCTATTGCCATTCGAGAAATATTGGAGGTCATTATCAATAGAGAAGCTTGCAATGATAACGTCTCTACAAAGTTGCCACGAATTTGGAACCAGTTCTTCAAATATTTTCTTCCCCAAAATACCGCATGCCTAACAAACATGACGCCTCGTTTCTTTGAATGACTAATTACATTCTCATCTATTCCAGTCAACTTACCGCGTTCAGATTTTTTGAATCGTCCTATTATTTAGTTTGTTGTCTACTTTCCTTGAAAATGCCATCTGTTTGATGTACGAAAACTTGTAAACTCTGATTTCTATTTTACGCCAATAAATTGGGATTACTAGCATAGTAATACTATTTTAAAACAAAAACATTTGGTTTGTTGCTTATTCTTTTTTGTTACGATATTTATTGTCTGAATTAAACCTGTGCAAAGGAATTCAGCACATAAAATTCCTTGTTTCGGGGTTAACGACCGACATAAACAACTCGTGGGGTTACAAGGAGTCGCCTTTCCCTGATTTAGGGCCACTAGTTCCAGGGAAAGGACAGAGTCAGAGCCAACATACTAACTTCAATATATTCATTCATGTAAAATTTGTTTAAAAGCTTTACATTGACAATGAATGTTCTTTTCCACAGGCCTGAACGTATACTTAACATTGTGGCCAGCTAGCATACGTCACTTTTGCTGTTTTTAACCGAACGTATCTTAACAGTTTTCAGAAGAAAATCTGACATTCAGCAGATTTCTGAATAAGTGATATACGACTGAATGCATTGATAACAATGAATATTTGTTTTTTGACTCATGATAAACGAGAAGCGAGTGCACCAAATGTGTCCTCGGATGATTGTCTCTCCTAGACCTAGAAGATTTTATTGGTCAGGTTTTAATGAGTGTAGGTAGATGGAAGATAGTATCGAAAGATTAATAAGTTGCAACCCTTTTATCAAAATAAAGGATATAATCTGGAACCCTTTTATCATAATTAAAAACTCATAAATACAAGTAACATGAAGACTATAATTTATATTGAAGGTTTAAGGAGATTAATAAGCTGTCAATTCTCTATCAAGATTAATAGCCGTTTCAAAAGCTCTCCATACGGATTTCCATAATGATGAGCGAAAGCTGTCCGTACTGACACTGTTAGTCCAATACTGATGTTTTGATTAAGACGCCTAGAAAGGTTTTTAGAAAGCAATTGTTCTAAGAATTGAACGATCGTCAAGCAATTTCCCACAAGCACGCTGTTTGATTTGGTGAGTAATTTAAGACTTGGTTCATGATTTCTTTTCTTTCCACCCTTGTTTTTCCTTTAGAAAACTTGAGAAATTACGATAACAGTTAGAAGATCGTTAATTCACGCCATGACTCTCCGTCGATGGATTACGGTGAAGCGCGATATCTATACCGCAGAGAAAATAAAAGAAAAAACTAATTTTAAAGGTTATCGTTCTTTTCAGAGCCCCCACAAGTGGATTATTTTGGTAAAGACGTGGTGGTTTCCTTATTAAGTAACTTGAAAGAAAAGGAAATAAATAATCAGAGAAAGTTGGCCATTTAGAATATGGAATGCTTTTTTTTTTGTAAAAATCAAGTGAAAGTACCAAACAATGACTCATTCTCAAACATGGAAAAGACTATGAACTTGGGTATTTTATACAGTATATAACGTCACAAATACTTATTTAACTGTGCAGTTCCTTGTATTTATGTGTTTCAGTGAATACAACTGCCGCAAAACATAATTTGGTTATATTATCATTTCAAAATTAACAAGTTCACTAAAATTAAATTTAAAACTTTACAATATCATTCTTGGAATTTAAACCGAAAAAATATGGAAGATCTCTCAATAAATAACATTGAGTTTTCTGCTGGATGAAGGTATCTTTAGTCCTTTTTCAGAACGATATTTCTTGAGAGCCCCCGTTTTCCGAATGGTTGTAAAAAGTTTTTAAAATTTCACTTACTCATTTTCAAGATGGCGGTTTTCAGCGTCTTTTGCTTGCAGTGGTTCCCTAATGAAGTATTTTGTTCTCTAGGATATATGATTGTCCATTCTGGAAACAAATAATAAAGAATTTCAATTATTTGTTCTAATTCCTGTGATATTCCTTCTTCATTTTATTGCTATTCATTCGTTCGTATCTTGATTAAGAGCCACATGTCTAATACATAATTGAAAACTGGTGGAACATTTCTTTATCTGTTGAGAACTGATTATGAAAGTGAAACTGAACAGTGGTTTGCTCCATTCCCAGTTGGTATCCTTCTTTTAGATAGTGAAGCTGTTCGAAGATAGTTTTATTAGCTCCTGGAGAAGAATTACTCCGCAAACGTCAGTCTTGATGTAGTAGAAAAACAGATTAGTGACAATCAAGATATTGGTAAAAGATGCATCACGCTCAGGTCCGGGGCTGCCGGAAGGGCAGGGAGGGCGGTTGCGCTCCCAGAATGGTCATTCCGGGGGCGTAAATTCATGCTCTGGGAGACGTAAAAAATTGAAATTGTGTAACAAAAAAAGAAAGTTACATCTTTCAGTATTTCCTTTTTAAAAACTGTAGTTATTCTCGTACAATATTCCATGCAGCTAACCAGGGTACAGATTAACATACACTATGAGGTGTGAACATCTTATATCCATGAACGGAATTTTCCAAAACATTGAATGGAAGTATAGAAAACAATACACTGATATGCCTAAAATCCATGACCTTTCTGAACATATTCAAACGAATAGCTAATTAATCATTCGTGGTATGTCGCAAAAAGTTGTCTGAGCATTTAACCTTGAACGGAATTTTTCCAAGCCCTACCGCTAAAGCTTCTTATTGTTACGTTTTAATTCGATACTCATTCGTTCTGTCCTAGTTTGTTTTCTGTTCTGAATTCCTGTGGAGGGTTGTGTTGTCGGCGTTCACATAACGTTTACGCTTTACTTGGAATTTACAACCTGTGGTTCTTGGGTATTTACAAAGCTTTTTACATTTAAAAAAAAATTCTGAAATGCTATTTTTGAACGATAAGAAATATTTACATTTTAATATTAAGTGCTATTAAAACGATTATAATACTTTCGTATCAATGAATAAATTACGGGATTACACCATTGTGCAATAGAAATTTTGAAGTTGTGCATCCGTTTATTGGTGTAAATATGAAAAATTTCGTCTTCCTGGAGCGATAATAATCGAACGCGCGTCTTTCGGTTTACGCCCGAGTATGTTACAACTACACAACACAGAACGACAAATTTCAAGTTTTTGATTAATTCGAATATAATTGCGGTGTGTGAGAAAGTAAAAATTACGTATTATTTAAATGGAACACGAAGAGGCATAATTTTGATCTCGAAGGTGCGTAATTTTGATCTTGAAGGTGCGTAATTTAGATGTGGAAGGTGCTTAATTTTGATCTCGAAGGGGCGTAATTTTGATGTGGAAGGTGCGTAATTATGATTCGGAAGGTGCGTAATTTTGATCTCGAGGGTGCGTAATTTTGATCTCGAAGGTGCGTAATTTTGATCTCGAAGGTGCGTGATTTTGATCTCGAAGGTGCGTAATTTTGATGTGGAAGGTGCGTAATTTTGATCTCGAGGGTGCGTAATTTTGATGTGGAAAGTGCGTTATTTTGATCTCGAGGGTGCGTAATTTGATGTGGAAAGTGCGTAATTTTGATCTCGAGGGTGCGTAATTTTGATGTGGAAAGTGCGTAAATTTGATCTCGAAAAGGCGTAATTTTTATCTCAAAGGGACGCAATTTTGTTCTAGAAGGGGCGTATGTTCAAGTCCCGCCCTCCCAGATACGAAAAACTTGTTACGGTGCTGATCATCCTCTTACTACCCGCCTAAGGAACTGAATAACCTCTCTTTCCTGCAAAGCATTGAAATATTTTAGAGTGGATTTTAATGCACTCCAGAAGACGTGAGAATGATACTCCAACTAGATTAACTTTTTATCACTGTGCGCCAGTTTGCGTTTTTTGTTTTTGTTTTGTCTGACATCATCAAACTGTATTGACATAAGTACGCATTTATGCAATAAATTGTGTGTATTTGCTCACACCTATGCCTGCTCCCTTCAAACGTTCACACAAAAGGTCGCGCATCGATTTCGGACATTTTAGGGTATTCAGGCGACAATTTATCTTATCCGCGTGAAACAAATGTCGTTTTGTACTAACTTATTGATGCTCTACAACTTTGTAATTGGAAATTTTGCTCTATCTCTTTTCGTTTTCGATTTGCAATGGCTAACTTCCGCATTTCGCCACTAGGAGCACTGCTATTTGTTGCATTCGATCGGGCGTAGTTGCTTTACTATACCGTTATCTCACTTGCATAACTGTACCTCTCCGTTCGCAAGTTATTCCAGGCTAAAGGAACTTTCCTATGCACCCTGTATATACAGTATATATACAGGAATCAATCTGTAAGTAACCTTTGCTTGATGTTTTCTTGGAAGATACCTGTTTCTCTGTAGTCTGCAGGTGAAGTTTTTCGAACTGATTTATGTAGTGTTTAGAAAGCCATATTTCCAAGAACATTACATTTCTTGGATCACAGAAAGTAAGGAAAAGGTTTTCGATTATTTCCTCGTATGAAATTCTTCCTGTAGATTTCGAAAGGGAACAAGCACCATAAACAAGAAAATGAAAACGTGTAATAACTGTTGATAAATATATCTTTATTTCCTTTCATTAAGATTGTTTCCCAAAAACTCTAAAATTGAGCCTTTTTCATCATTCACAATCATAGCCTTGGGTAGAGAGAATTTGTGTATGTATGAAAGAAAATTGAACATTCATAAAAATACATTATAGGGGCAGGTGAAGAATATGAAGAAGTGTAATTCCTCGCTTAAATATTGTTCGAGATATTTTTAAATTAAAAAGCTAAGTGTGATACTTGAAAACAACTTACACCTCGACACGAGAGGGAAATGAAGTACAAAATATTACTATTTGTTCATTTTTGCATGAAAATTTCAGCAGAATGAAAGGAAACTCGCAAAAGTAGTTCGCAAATATTTTGCCAATATTTGTTTTCCCTGGTTTCCAAAATACAGTTATGTCGAAACCGAATTAAGTTGCTGGATGAAACCATCGAGAGCATTCATTAGGATATAAATGGATCAACTCAATACGAAATAATGAAATCTCCTCCTTCGCCGAGTGAGGTGAAGTTATTTCATCGACGACACGGAGTTTTACTTCGCGGTCGATACCTGACAGTAATATTGCGCCACTACATGTAATTGTCGCGTGCGAAACTGTAAATAAATGACTCTCTTTCTCCCTCTCTATTCATTTTTGTGCAAGGCGTAAATGTTTTGACCTGGGCAACTATTTCCATAGAAACATCGATAGAACTGATGGAAAAACTTCTACTCTCATATTAAAGATGTGGCAATAAAAGCATAACAACCGAAGCCATTTTCGTCTGTTCAACAAAAACAACTTTTTGCAAGAAATAAAGAAACGGCGTTTTTATTCCGAAAATAATCCATTTTTACACAACGGAAAGTTTTTAGTTTTTCCTTATTAAAAACTGAAGTATCATAAACTCACGTGATTCTTAATTAAATTTAGAAAAAAATGATGCAGAAAAAAGAATATCAAAGGTAACATGATTTTGTGCTTTCTTTGCTAGCAGTTCTTAAGAAGGCAGAATGAACAGTGATGAAGTAGGTAAGAGATGAAGCAAGACCGGATGTTTATTTTTTTCTGTGTTAAGAAAGCAAATTCCTCTTACGTTAATTTCTCCCGTGTTATGTGTGACACAACAAAGTTAATTAATTACTTGCACTTTTTGTCTCTAACATCGCTAATAGCCTTGTAGTCTCTCTCGTTCCAATAAAAACAACTACGTAAATCTTATGGGTTCTCCAACAGCAAAGGGAAGCTATGACAGCCTGAACAACAACTTGATTTCATGAATTGAAAAATACTATACTTGTAAAAATAAAAGAAATCCGGTACCTAAATATCAGATGAGATGAACTGTGGATGTGTGAACCATAGATATCAGTAGGCTAAGAGTGAATGAAGGCAGTTAAGTGCAATTGGATTACATTATTCTAATGACACGTGGCGCGACCGGTGTCTTTCTGATCAGTAGATAATAATGAGTCATTATGGCTCATCAGATGGACCGCCTTGTGTTACAGCACAAGTAGGACTGGCTGTTTAAGGAGAACAAATCCCTGACATATTGATTTCCGCCTTATTGGATCATACAGTTATTATTCCGGTGTCATGTCCCACATCCCTCACTTCACTGAGGTGTTTTTGGAAGTGGCTTATTTCGGTATTCATTTCTGTGATTCGTCAGAGGCAACCAGATTGAAAGAGATCTCTTCAGCATCTCTCCTATAATTCATGCTCGTTTGTTCATGCCTTATGCTTTTTCTTTTCTGTGACTGCACAACTTTCGTTTTTGAAAGTATTTCTCTGGTAGCTTTGCTTCTCCTTCCCCATTCCCCACATTTTTAAGTACACGTTTCTGTGCAAAACTGATATGGATAATCCTTTATTTCTATTTCCTATACACTATACATTGAGGTGCTAAAAGTCATGGAATATGTGCCTAGTATCGTGTAGGACCTCCTCTAGCCCAGCGAAGTGCAATAACTCAACGTGGCATGGATTCCACAAGTGGCTGGAAGACTTCTGGAGAGATGTTGAGCCATGCCGTTTGAACAGCCGCCCACAGTTCTCTGGTATTTGTAGGTGCAAGATCTTGAGTGCGAATGGGCCTTTTCCACCAGTCCCATAAATGCTATATTGGGTTCATGTGGGGCGAACGTGGTGGCGACATCATCCGCGTCGGAACTGTCCAGAATGCTCCTAGAACCAATTTTGGACAACTTGAGCCCAATGACATGGTGCATTGTGCGCCTCGAAAATCTGATCGTTATTGGGGAACACGAAGTCCCTAAAGGGCTGCAAATGATCACCCAGCACAGCAACAAAGCGATTACCAGTTCATGACCGGTTTTTACGAGGAGCAGATGACCCAAACAGTGCCACGTGAAGACAACCCACACATGTTTGGAACGACCACTAGTTTGCACAGTGCCTTGTTGACAGCTTGGGTCTATGGCCTCAAGGGGGCTGCGCCACACTCGAACCCTACCATCAGCTCGTAACAACTAGTAGCGTGACTCATCGGAAAACGTTACATGTTGCCAGTCTTCCAGGGTCCAATTACAGTGTTCACGAGCCCAGGTGAGGAGTTGTGTCCGATGTCGTGGTGTTCACAAAGGCACTCTGTTGGGTCTTTTTGCTCCTATATCCTATAGACGCTACATTACGCTGCTCTGACCTGATGAATATCTCTCCGGTACCTCCTGTATTGCATATGGATGTTATTTGAGTCAGTGTCGCTTTACTGTTAGTATGGACAATCCTGATCAGATGCCGCTGGACACAGACATTCAGCACCGTGGTCGGTCACTGCGCTGTCCACGGTGAGTGGTTATACCTTCCATAAGGTATTCTCGGTACACACGTGACATCGTGGATCGAGGAATGTTGAATGTTCGCACAACTTCGGAAATTGAATGTCCCATCCGACTGGCTCCCACTACCATACCTCGTTCAAACTCCGATAATTCACGTCAGCTTACCGTAATATTACTAGCGGTTGTTCAACCTGACTCACGAGATTACACCTCGCCTCGCACCTGATAAAAATCTTGGATTGTGTCAAAGCCTTTATACGACGGCAGCGCTAGTTAAAAATTTTCATACTGCTTTCCCATGACTTTAGGCACTTCAGTGTATACGGCAATGGGTTATTACCCATTTGCGAATATATATGGCCAATGGCTCATTCTCTAAATATGCAATATACCTATTTCCTCTTTGTTTGATTAATTGATCGTGAGTCCTATGCATTGTTGCACCAGAGTTTTCGTGAAATTCCCAATTCCTTTTCATGGTCGTATATACTGTGAAGCAGCATGACAATTAAAAATGCATGCGGTTGCCATCACTACGATAAAACGTTTGTTTCACTTTGTGTAGTATTAATATTAGCAGAATGTGTGTGTGTGTGTGGGGAGTAAACTGAAAAGATAGTTCTTCAAGCTAATGGAGCTCAATGTTCCCTCCGTCTGAGTTTTTCGTTTTGTTCAAATCGAAACGGCTATTCCGTATCTCATGTACGCTGCACAGCATATTAGGGTGTTTGTTCTTTACAGTCTCATATATCCTGCTTTTCAAACTGTGTATAATGGATGAAATGGGTGGCATAATGATTCATTCTTGGTGTAATCTTGAACAAAAAGTCAAAGGAACTTAGTGTTAGTCAACAGTGCGCTCTAGTTTCGATCCAATGGTATGGTGGCTTCTCATTCAAGAAGTTGGTTTCGATTGAGAAGCTACTTTGTTTTTTTTATTGGAGGTTTAACGACCACCGTGAGTAACTCAGTGTATTATGGAGACGGTGTGGCGTTGGACTGGATTTTATCGATACTATAGTGATCGTACTGTGTATTTCATGCACATATGAATTCTAGTGCTGCATATGATATTCTAGAATATCAAGACATTGACGTCTGTTATGATTTAATTTAAGAATGCCAAATTGCACAGCTCAGCACGGAGTGGCAATCGAGTAAACGCTTCTGTTGTGAATTTGACGCCTTATAAAGAATTATTCCAACATTACTGGCATAATTCTAGAGATACCCCCATAAAAAAACTGAGGATGTCTCCATTAAACTTGTCGGAGATACGTGCAAACACGGTGGTCGTTAAACCTCCAATAACAGACACAACTAAGTGGGATATAAGCAGTCGCCCATCCCTAATTTAGGGCCACTGGTTCCAGGGAAGTGATAGAGCTCGTGACATAAAACAAACACAGCATCCATGCTTTACCGGGATTCGAACCCGGACCCCTCTCGGACGAATGATCATTAGTCATCGCTTAGACCACTGTTCCACCTGGGCGGCGAAGCTACCTTGTAGCATGACTTGTTGATTTTTGATGGTTAATGAAAAATGACTTCTTAAAATAGTCTTAACTCTTTCTACACTCGCAGCTTGTGGTGTAAAAAAGAATATATTTTAATGTGTAGGAACATTGGTTTAACCTTTTAACGACCATAACGCCCAGAACGCCCGTGCAGACAAACGGCCATAGACCCCCGAAACGCCTGTCTAGAGCGAGTCAGATTTCCTACCCTTGCCTGTTCTTAAAATTTTCTCAACCTATGAGGGATCAGCAGGAGTCACCTTCAGTCACTATTGTTTTTATTAAAAAAAGAAGTGAATCAACAGACAGTTTCGGGCGTTATGGTATTTGGAAGAATATAAGATTTTTGGATCATGGTCGTTAAAGGGTTACTCCTTTAAGCGGCCGATGTACCTAAACCTATAGCTCCCAAAATAGAAATGTTCCATATTATCCGGGTTTTACGGAAGCGACGGCAAAAAATACCTTACTCCTTTTTCAACTCAGCAGTGCCGACCATACATCTGCAACGAGTGATATGATCCAGATTGTAGTCCTCTATCCTCTGCTCCATTACCCAAAATACCATGAACAGCCTCTCCCCTGACACGGACATCTTTCCACTGGGTAGAAACAAGTGACTCAAACATTTTCTTTCTTCTTTCTTAGGTTCGTCCCCGTTGTTATTACTCTTTTAGCAGGTAATCAGTAAAAAAATTAATGGTACCGATCATTCGTCTGAGTGACCGCAAAGCTAAGCGGAAAGCAATGGTTTCTGATGTACAAGTTCACTCGTTCCAGCTGCGTTCAGGCCATCTCTTAGAAGTACACAAAGTCTTTCTCCCATTTATCAAGATATTTCAAGATATCAGATAGCGTGAACATTGAAAAATGGCCAAGAAACGCATATAGCGCATTAAATCCGTTTGTCTTTGTAGTGTAATAAGCACAAAGATTCGAATTTTTGTGCTTATTACACCACAAAAATAAACAGATTTAATAAGCTATGCGTTTCTTGAGTATCAACGTCTGGCGTATTTAAACTAACGTTATTGAAAAATGAACAGCCAACGCACCTCGTGGGCCTAAACTGTTATCGTAAGTCGTTTATAAAAGTTTTAAAGTTGTTCTTTTTAGCCCTCAGTAGACATTTTTTCTATGTTTAATGGCTTTTTTGTAATATTTTTAGTTGTCAGCATCACACATTTCCAATCACCTTGTGTTGATACACACAACAACTCACATACGCATAAATAAATGTTTGCTCAAATATGCATATGTACACTGAATGACCGCTTTATGGATGCATGCAAAAGATGTGTATACGTAAAATAATATTCGCAGATGATGTGACTCTTGAAGTAAAGATCTATGTATAAAAGCCGTTCAATGAAAACTGAGAGCCGCCCCGATGGCTCAGTGGTCTAAGCGCTGGCTTATGGCCATTCGTCCGAGATGGGTCCGGGTTCGAATCCCGGTGAAGCATGGATGTTGCGTTTGTCTTACGGCACTGACTCTTTACCTTCCCTGAAGTCAGTGACCCTAAATTAGAGACGGGCGACTGCTTGTAGCCAATTGAGTTGCTCATGGTGGTCGTTAAACCCCCAATAAAAGAAAACAAAAAAGCTGAGAGTAACTTTTTTGAGTTGGCAACAGTGCGAAGAGGAAAAATTACCACGCAGACAACTAACTGAATTAAGGAAGTATCTTCGGCAACAGTTATTAGCCATGGCAAACGATTCTGGTTTTGTAAATGCGCAGTTGTTTAAGGTACGTCTGCATTTTGCCATACAGCTATGGAGGTGAGTGATTCAGAGGTAAGAAGGGAAATGCGTTGTGCGATGAAATTTTGCTATCGTTTGGGTAAAACGGCTCCAGAAACAGTAGATTTAATGAAAAAGATTACACAGATAAATATTTGGGTGAGTCAACGATTTTTAGATGGCACCATGATTTCAAAAAAGGTTGTTTGTAGGCAGAACTCGCTCCTAGGCCTGGTCGACCTGAAAGTGCTGTTACGGAGCGTATTGTTAACACTGTTTGGGTAATCCTGCAAGAAGATCGACGAATGACGTGTGAAGACATAGCTGCGTCTACTGATATTTCAAAAATGTCAGCATTCCGCATTCTAAGCGGCAAATTACTGCTGCATCGTGTGTATTCCAGATGGGTACCTCATCACTTGACGTGAGAACAATTGTTAGCCAGAGTTCAGGTGTGTCATGAATGGAAGCAAATGATTCAGAAAGATCCAAATTTTTTGCACAGTAATAACTGCCGATGAAACATGGGTCCACTATTTCGTCACCCTCACAAAGCGTGCAACGAGTGTCTAAAAACACAGAGGCTCGTCTCCTCCGAAAAAAGTCCGCCAAACCAAATCAGCTGGGAAGGTGACAATTTTCTTTGATAATAAAGTTGTAGTCTACCAGCATGCCGTTCCTCCACAAATTACTGTCAACGCTGAGTGTTACATTTTAGTCTTGAAGTGTCTGCGACGACACATATCGATTAAGCGATAGTAACTTGTGAGCAAGTATACCCTACACCATGATAACGCCCGTCCAGATGTTGCTGCTTGTGTTCAACAGTTTCTTACGAAATGCAGTATTGAAATCATGCCATAGCCTGCCTACACTGCTGACCTCGCCCCGTGCGATTTCTGGTTGTTTCCAACCATGAAAGAGAAGTTCCGTGGCGCAACATTCAACACAGATGCTGACGTTATTCAAGCTGTACAGGGGTCGCTAAAGCAGCTTCCACAAAATGCCTTCGCCACATGCTTTGAAAAGTGGACTGAACGATGGGACCGTTGCATATCATCCGAGGGAAGATACTTTGAGAAAGAATAAAATATATTTTGCTGTACCTATATTTCTTCACTTTGTGTGATTTTACTCTCAGTTTTTATGGAACGGCCGTTGCAAAAACTCAAATTCATCATTACTTTTCATATTTCAAGAGCATTGAAACGTAAAAATTCTGAATCATCTTTTTCCTATCTCACAGTTTCTGTTCATAAATATGGCTAAAAGGCGGAAAAAATAGATAAAATGTTTGCATTTAATAACTTTTTGAATAGTTTTGCCCAAAGCAGTCCCGATTTTTGAGAGTTTTTCTCGAGAATCATCACTTTACATTAATTACTTATACATTCGTTTGCCTAAGAAGAAAAGAGATTCAAACATTTTTAAAAATTTTCCAGTGATTGGCACGATATCACTACACTTTGCAGTCAGATGCAAAAATTATTTTTGGCATGGATGACTGGAACCGTCAGTAAAATATTCCAAGCTTTTTCTGCTGTACAGGTTACAGTTTCCTTAATCGATATTTTTTCTTCTAATCGATATAGATGTATCTTGCTCTACGTGACGTGAATATTTGTTCATATTTGTAATGGTATCACTTCTTTTGGAACTTCGAATTGTAAAAGATTCTATTCGCATCGGAGTGGCTAAACCTTTCCATTTATTTTGTAATTAAAAGTTTCCCCTCTAGGTGTAGTGCATTTGCATTTGCATTTCGCATGACATCTCAGCTTCTACTAGGGCGATTTGTTCCTTCGGACTTCTATAAGCATAACCAAGATCCAATATATTTTAGGATTTACTTGAGCTTGCTTTGAAACTAAACGCTGAAACCTGCTTCTGAGATTTCAATTGTATTTACACGTGTTACGATTTCTCGTTATTCAGTAATTACATTGTGTGGCACCATGCATATGTGTATGACGCTTTGCATATGGCGCTGCCTTTCATTGTGTTTCACAATTGGACCTTAAAATTGCACCAAAAACGAGTCTAACAAAAACTTTCGGCGTTGCTAATTCATGCTTCAACGTAAGAGCATTTTTATAAAAAACGAGTTTAATGTAGTGCTATGGTAGTTAAAATTTAAACAAGAAAGAGGACAACGAATTTTCGGGTGTAATGAGCACGTCTTTTGAATCCGTTCTGACGCGAATTAAATTTATCAAAGCTATTCAAAGTCAATGGAACCGGTATGGAAAACAGTAGTATCTGACAAAAAAAGAAGTTTTTCAATGGGGTTTCAATCCCGCAGATATTGCTATAAACGGAATCGTGAACTTCCGCCCTCTGGTTGCAGACTTGTACGTTAAGGGAAATTTTAAATTACTCTTATATGAGGAATATTTCGCAGAGGTAACGCTCTTCAACAAAAAAGAAATTTTCAAATCAGACTCTTAGAAGCAGAGATATCGATACATATCAGATATGCATCTACGTCCTCTGGCGGGAAAAACATGCATTATTTTAAGAAGAAAATGTTCCTAAAAGGTTTATTGACGTGAGTAGTATCGGTTCCCAAACGAATTTTTTCAGTCGAGATTTTAGAATTTCAGATTTTGCTGCAAATACATCAGAAGCTGAAGTTAAGACTTACGTCCCCTGGTACTCAAACCATTTTTTACCAAAAATTAGAAATTATATGCAAAAGATTTCCCATCACTAGCTGTATCCAGTGCAGAAAGAATTTTTCAAATCGGAGTTTTAGAAGCAGAGATATCGGGGAAAACACAATTTACCTTTACGCCCTTTAGCGGAAAGTCTATGAAATATTTGAAAATTTTGAAATTATATGTAAAACGCTTCGCCGCCCTTGTCGCGCAGTGGTCTAAGCGATGGTTTCTGATCATTCGTCCGAGATGGGTCCGGGTTCGAATCCCGGTGAGGCATGGATGTTGTGTTTGTCTTACGGCACTGGTTCTCCTACTTCCCTGGAACCAGTGACCCTAATTTAGGGGAGGGCGACTGCTTATAGCCCATTGAGTTGCTCACGGCGGTCGTTAAACTCTCAATCAGGAAGAAAGAAAGAAAAACGTATCGCACCGGTAACTCTCTCAAATAAAGAAGGAATTTTTCAAATAGGACAATTAGAAGCACAGATATTGACTAAAATAAGATATACATCTACGCACCCTAGCGGAAAAACCATGCAATATTTTAGGAAGAAAATATTCCAAAAAGATTTATCGACGTGAGTGGCATCGGTCCACGAAATAATTTTTCCAGTCGAGATTTTAGAAACTCAGATTTTGTAGTAAATACATCAGAAGCAGAAATTAACAAATACGCCCCGCCCCCTGTTGGCCAAACCGTCGTTTACCAAAAATTAGAAATATATGCAAAAGATTTACCACCAGGAGCTGCATCCGCTGAAGGAAAAAAATTCACATCGGAGGTTTAGAAGTAGAGATATCGGGGAAAACGCAGTTAATTTTTACGCCCTCTAGCGGAAAATATATTCTTAACTTGAAAAAAATGACTGTACCTAAAATACCCTTCGATATAAATAAAATTGAAAGGTAAGAGAATTTTTTCAATCGGTTGTTTTGAAGCAAATACATGGGAAAAAATGTATTTTGAATTCGATACCATCTGCATTTACGTCATCTAGCGGCTAAACTGTACATCGTAAGAAAAAAACGAAGCAAAGGATCATCATTCGAAAATTTCAAGCTTCCCAACGCAAAAAGAGTTTTTCAAATCGGACTAAAAGTTGCAGAGATATGGTGTCCACAGGCAGACGACGGACGGACGGACAAACCGATAACATAAGCACGATCATTTTTTAAGAAAATACGTGCTAAAAACGCCCCATAAGTATTACTCAGTGAATTTGGTTTCACACAGTGTTCTTAAAATTGCAAATTCAAAGCAGAATTTCATTTTTGAAGTATCCCCGATGATTAAAACGACCTTTCTTTGCCCACTATTCATATTAAACGATATGGTTTGTAATCAGTCAACAGGCATCCTATTTATTTTCTTCTTGTAGAATTCGCAAAGGAGAAATTTCTTTTCTTTTTAAGATGAAATATCTCACTCATAGTCAGAAACAGAAAAAAACAACAACAAAAAAAACGAAATCAAAGTTAAACTTATTCGCTCTTAAGTGTGGTGTTTGTTAAAAATGGATATTAATTAAAGCAATGCGTGGATTGCAAACTTAAAAATGAAATGGGCCTGAAAAATTTGGTGAATCATGCATGTATTTAAGGGTTACGCTGATAAGTGCCTCAGGGAAAATTATCTCTGTTTTTTTATTCACAATTCCTGAAAAAATTGGTGATGCGCACAGCACTTGGTGGGACATAAAACCAAAAAGAAACAAACAAAAGCTGAAAGAGATTTCTGAGTGGGAGTTGAAATGGAACGTAAGCTTTTTCCTCAAGTTATTCTTCACGTGATTAAGCACTTCGGATGCAGGAACTTAATAGATAAACTAAACACAAAAAAAGAAGATTGCAGATACTCTGAAAAAGTTTATTTTAAGAGATTTTTGATGTATTCCTGTGTGCAGCCTCAGGAAACACGTGACCAGACTGGCATCATTCACACTTCTAAAGGAAGAAATTCGAAAGTTAATATTCTCTTTAATCCGGGAAATTCCGGCTGAACTGATTACAGTTGGTGATAACGCTGGAGAGATACATGCAGTAATTACATCTCTGTAACCTCAATCTAACACCGAATGGCCAAATTATCATATAACCCCGATAACAATATGCAAAGTAGAAGTATGTCATCCACTCACGTGGGACGCTGCAACTAACAATGCCTATAAGCAGAGCAGGTCTCTACGTATTGGAAGTAGTCATAGAAACGTGATCATGGTGAAGACAGCAACGTAAGTGAGTTTGGACGTGTTCAGACCATGGGTTCTGAAAGGCAGGTAGTCTAATCTCGGCAACTACTGAACTGTTGAGATTTCCACGTCAGAGCGTCGCGCATGCATACCAAGACTACGTTAAATACTCCAAAATTTCCAACTCACTAAAGAAAACGGGCAGTTGACTATAAAGGTGAGATCAGACTGTAGTGCATCTTTACAAGGAATCGCACGGCTACCGCGAAGCACATAACGTCAAATTTAACAATGATGAGTCCACAAGATTATGCACAAAGACTCTCCGTTGTACCATAGAAAATCTAAGTTATCGCAGTCGACCTCCACATCCATCATGTGCCCTTGTTCAGTGCAAGGTACCGACAGATTAGGCAGCAGTTTGCAATGGCCTATCGTAACTGGAGTGCAGAGGACTGGAATCACGTCATTTGACCTGACGAATCACAGTTTCAACACTATTACGCCGGTGGGAGATTGTATGTGTAACTTAAACCATACGAAGCGATGGAACCAGCTTGCCAATTAGGGGCTATACAGGGTGATGAAGGCTGTGTAACAGTTTGAGTTGCGTTCACATGAACTTCCTTGGGTTCCCTTGTACCCGTCGAGAACTTTTTCGCCGGAACAAATTATGTGAATATGCACGTCTCCCATGTACACTCTTTCGTACCGATACTCTTTCCGGACCACGACGCACGCCATCTTTCAACAGGACACCGCCACACCGCCGCATACTCCTCGCGGGGCGACCAATTGGCTCCAGAAGCACTCAAGTATGTTGACCACACGCGAATGGCCCCCTCGATCTCCGAGATTCAACTCCATTGCGAATTTGTGGAACGAATTGGGAAGATCTGTTCGAGCTTACCAATTCCCACTCGCCGCTGTGGATGATCTACGAGAGGCGATCTTCGCTCCATGGACGAGAATACCACCTCCGTGTTTTCAACACCTCAATGGGACTTTACCAAGACGTCTACCTGCTGTTGTGAGGAAAAAAGGTGGGACAACATCTTATTAGGTAGATGTATATAAAAATGTGTCCATTAAATTTTCCCAAAGAAGAAAATATGGTGCCAGATATGTATAAGTACAAGCAAGCCATTGGATCTCTTCATTCAAGAGTGTGAAAGGATCCTTCGACATGACGCAATTGCAACGTGCTGGAAGATAAGTCAGCTCATGGGGACAAGGCTGCATACAATGATATGGCCAAAGAGTGTAGAGGAATCATTTTATTGGATTGTCGGAAAAGTCATGACGTATTTTGGCCCCCGATGGCGGTTGGGCGGTTTTGGAAGTACTAGAGGCATGCGTAACTCTGTTATCGCTATGGCATTCGACAGGTGCCAGTTCTAGCTGCAGTCTAAAAGGAATAATGAGCGATTTGATTGATTTGCGGAGATTTGACATCAAGTTGAAGATGGAAGACCAAACTGTGCATTTTCGCCATATTTTACTATTTTACTTCCGTAAAGGGAAGAACGCGCGTCAAGCTTGTTAAAAGTTGCGTAAAGTGTACGGTGATAATGCTCTACAAGAAAGTCAGTGCCAGCGGTGGTTCGAAAAATTCCGTGCTGGTGATTTTGACGTCAATGATGCTCCTCGGTCGGGAAGGTCCACCGAGGTTGATGACGACCAAATCAAGGTATTGATCGAGTCAAACATACGTTACACGACACGAGAGATTGCAGACACATTGAAAATCCATAATTCAAGCGTTCACGACTACCTGAAGAAGCTGGGATACGTAAGTAAGCTCGATTTGTGGGTTCCTCATGAACTCAAAGAAGCTCAATTGACGGCGCGTATAAACATCTGCGATATGCTCGCTAAACGTGAGGAACACGGTCCTTTTTTGAAGCGACTGATAACTGGTGACGAAGAGTGGATTGTGTACAACAATGTGCTGCGCAAATGGTCTTGGTCCCGACGTGCTGCTTCGCCTCAAACGACTTCCAAAGCAGGCATTCATCAGCGGAAGGTTCTGGTCTCAGTGTGGTGGAATTTTAAAGGTGTCGTGTTTTTCGAGCTCCTACCACGGAACCAAACAATAAATTCGAATGTGTACTGTCGGCAATTGGACAGTTTGAACGAATCCATCACCCAGAAAATTCCAGAGCTCATTCATCGTAAAGGTGTGTTCCATCACGACAACGCGAGACGACACTCAAGTTTGATCACCCGCCAGAAATTATTGGAACTTGGGTGGGATATGTTGCCCCACCGAGCATACTCGCCTGACCTTGCTCCGTCAGACTTCCACTTGTTTCGCTCTCTTCAACAGTCCTTGCGTGGTATAACGCTCAATTCAGATGAGGATGTAAATCAGCACCTTGTACAGTTTTTCTCCACGAAAGACAGGTCCTTCTATGAACAAGGCATTCTGCAGCTCACTGAAAGATGGCAAAAGGTTATTGAACAAAACGGGCGTTATATCATTGATTAATATTTGTTCTTTCTATCAATAAATGATCTTTGCAAAACATGGCTAAAATACGTCATGACTTTTCGGACAACCCAATATATGAGATCATTACTACGTGATGTGGGACGCGTCCAGTAGTAGAGCTAGGGGTGATCATAATGATCTACCCTATTTTCCACTGCAGGCAATACTAAAAGTTGACAAAATTATTTTACCTAAGGTTTATAAAGGATTGCTCTGTCAAACTAATTTTCATGATTCTTAGTTAGAGCTATGAAAACAGGAGGAGCGAAATGGTAGTGAAAAGGAGCATTTTAACACCTAATGGAAAGACAATTTATTTAGTTTCGAAAGATGTCTCACAAACTTATGATTGGGATCTTTTCAGTATTTATGCATCCCACTGGTAGCAAGTTCTATACTCATAGCAGTCCTATATTCATAGCCTGCATAAAGTGGTAATATGTTTCGTGGTTAGGAAGTTAAGGAAGGGATTCTTACAACACGATAATTCAATGTGGTAAAAAGAAAACAGAATTTAAAAGCATATCTTAAATGTTGTACTTTCGAGGATTCAAGAATATTAACGCTAATGATTAATATAAGATTACTGAGGCTCAATTCATATCAGTAAATTCATTATTTTTTTAACGGTTCAAATCCTGCCATTGAACAGCTGAAAACTGCTATTTTTAAAATTAGGCAATTACTTAATTAAAGTGCCTGTAAACCATGGGTTTCAGAAATGACTACCGTGAGCAACCCAGTGTGCTATAAGCAGTCGCCCGTCCCTAATTTAGGGCCACTGGTTTCAAGGAAGAAAGAGAGGCAGTGCTATAAGACAAACATAACGTACATTCCTCACGGGGATTCAAACCCGGACTCATCTCTGAAGCCAGCGCTTAGACCACTGCGTTACCGGTGAGACAACTCTTTTCTTGAATACACGGCCTTAAAACATTTTGCGATACTGAAAGTCTAGTAAAACTGAGTTCAGATACCGGAAATAGGTAAAAGAAGTCTTTTTTGCATGTGAATGTTCTTCATTTCAGCTACAGCAAAACAAGCCGAAATGCAATGTCGGTCACATAAGAGTTCTTGTTTTCTGCTTTGTCGAAAGTTGCTGACAGCTTGTTTTAGTTTTTCGTGGCGTTTTCGACACGACTGAACATTGTTTTCTTTTTTCCTTCTCTCTCTCTAGCCAGAGGAAACCTTTTCGTTGTTCAATATTTCATCGGAATTCCTGCGGGCGCCCCTACGCTGGGCTCACGGAACAACCGTACTGCTGACGCGACGCAATTTCCTCGCATGGAGTTACTCGATCTTCCTCAAAAGTTCTTTCCCAAAACGTATTTATTCCGGAATATGCTACTTTCGAGCACTTAGTAGTCACTGATCTGAGAATCCAAACTTCACAAATCAGCGATTGCACTCCTCTGCTTTGGGCAAAATTCATTTTAGGTTGAAAAAATTTCTCCTAAACTACAGTTTCTCTCCTCTGACGAGAAATTTTACGTATCTTGTGCAAAAGGATACAGCGGAAGTAGATTTTAACAAAATTCGTTTTCAGCTCCGCAGATTGGAACTTGCGCTTCACTAGGTATTCTCGTCCGATCATTGAAAAAATGAAATGAAAAACTTCGGGACGGGTTCCGCAGCATTCGGGTCGTTTAAGCGTATTAATGGTATGGACGCAAAAGAAATGTGCAAATCTTTGTTCAATGCGTGAGGTAGAAAACATTTGCTTTCAATAGGTCCAAACTGAATAATTTGATATTGTACGAGATTAATACGTCAATAGGAACTCGTCTACGAAAAATCCAAAAAATTAACTTTTCGTTTTGGTTTTGGTTTTAACGATTCGCAGGGACATCAAACGCCACACAGAGTTGCAAGTCCTAAATTTAAGGACACTAGTTCTAGTGAAGGAAAAGAATCAGTCCCGTTGAATGAACATACTGCCTATGCCACATTTGGCACTTAAAAACAACCCCAACTTCGACGATACGCAAGAAGCCTGTGTCTCTGGTCACTTGACAACGGAGGCTGCCAAAATGATCTTAATAAAATAATTTGAAATCTATTTTTGAACGAATAAGTACACAAATATGACTCAGAAAAGGCACAAAATATCATCCGATAGTGAAAATCCTCCAAATACGTGACGTCAGTGAATAAACAAAGACATCGCTATTTCCACGTTTTATCAACACATTGTAACCGAAATATTGTTATGCGGTCACCTCTGGGGATCCGAATCCCAGATCTCTCGATATCTAGCTGAGCGCGTTAGCCTTGCAATGCCCACCAGATGGAGACGTCTCAAGTAGCTGAGCCCATCTTGCTGATTTATGACGTCAGAAGCTGACAGAAAAACGTACATAGCGCCGTTGATTGTTTGCCACCGTAGAGAAACGCTAACGCGCTCGGCAAGATATCAGAGATATGGGATTCGGATCCCCAGCGGTGACCGGATAACAAATTTTCGGTTGCTATGGGTTGATGAAAAAGGGAAAGAGCGATGTCTTTGTTTATCGTCCGATAGCAAAACACTAAGATCAAGTATCAATATGAACGTCCTTAAATTTCGCCAGTACGGACGCAGATGTTGACAGTTGCAACGTACTTATGGATTAAGTTGTTGCAAGTGAAATATCGGAACATTCATGGAACTTCAACATCATAGTGCGGTACAAAATAAACTTAAGTAATCACAGCCGGGAGCAACCAACTTTTGCCGACGAGATACAGGCTTCTGTATACTCTCATGAAAAAATGACAACCAACAAACTGATGGAATGCGGTTTCAATTGATGTTTAATTGGGAAACGATTTACCCTGTAGAAAGGTGTCCATGGGCTCGAAGGAGCGACTGACAGTAGGGGGTTGTTCAGGTGCATAAGGCCAATGAGGTAAGGTTTCATACCTCAATCAGCTTCTGGACAGTATGGCTGGCAGCGTGGCGTCTCGCGTTATCATGGAGAAATATAGGCCTAATGGCGATTGTTTGGTAGACAGTTTTCTACTCATAGAGTGAAGATCTTGACAATACCTGTTTGCTATGATGGTTTGACGCAGGTGTAAGAAGGAGGAGTGCATCTCATTAGCTGCAGACGTTTTGCTTGGCCAAACACTGGCCATAATCTTCCTGGGATGGAAGCTTCGTGTTGTGTTTCGGGGCTTCACCGCGGTTGAGCCATTGCGCCAAACTTCTGCGATTGTCATGCATTTCTCATCACACGTGACGAAGCGTCGTAAAAAGAGGTTAATTTGGTTGCGGATAAGCACAGAAGGGCAGACATCAAATCGCCGTGTTTTTCCGAATGCTTTCCCAATTAACCTACGTCGGCAAGAGCTTTTCACTGCTATGGCCGTCTTGACATCAGTCCATACGTATCAAAGTCTCCACGCTGAAAGTTGGCACACCATTTCTTCACAGTGGAATATGACGGGCGCTTGTCACTTAATGTTTGCGTCACACACTCATAGATTTCCTTTGCAGTTTTCTACTGCAGGAAAAGAAATTTCATGACAGCCCGGAGTTCCACATTCGAAAATTCAACATTTTGTATTGACATGATTCAGTTTAGGACGTCAAACATCTAAAAAAAAAGAAAAAAAAAGGGCTATTAAGTCTGGAACTTGCCACTTTACAATACAAAGAGACACTCTTTCGAGCTGCAGTGACAAAATAATGCTACAATTACAGGAAGTGGTCATGAATGGAATACGGGATTACACCATACAATACACATTTTGAATATGACAATCCGTTTTTTCAAGTTTTTTCGAAATTTTCAAGTTTTCGGATGTTATCTGACTTACCTCCGTTGTCATATTTACACCAAAAAAAAACGGATTGCCATTTTCAAAATTTGTATTGTACGGTGTAATCCCGTATTCTTAACCTCCAGATGCGCTAAACATGAATGCCGGTTGCTTCGACTAGCGAATCCCGTGATGGTTATATTCAAATTAATCGAAAACTTGAGACTTGGCCGTTCTGGTTGGTGTATTGGTTAGAATACCCTGGCGCTATCTAGGAAACGCGGGTTCGATTCCCGCTCTAGGACGACGAAATTTTCAAGTTTTCGGATATTATCTGACTTACCATCCTTGTAATATTTACACCAAAAAACGGATTGTCATCTTCAAAATTTGTACAAGAAGTGGGTTATGCCAAGAACTTTTCAGCATCCCCTCTTTCGTCACTTCTGTAGTACGTCGCATATGTCTTCCCGTTGAGAAAATTGTTTTGAACTAATAGAACGATATTACCTTTTACCACAGTTATATGAGCATGTTAGCTATGTGAAGACAGTCTTAATGGGTTAGCTAGAGTAGTGATACATGACCTATATTTATTTATAATGTCCAGAACTTTTGTTATACAAAATGTGTCATGTACCGTAGTTTGCGTATACAGTCATTTGCAAAAGTTTAAGACCACCTGTTGGTATTAGGAGATTTCTGTCGATTGCGTCAGCTACTGTCTGTATTACTCACCTTCCTGTCGGTGTTGCATCATCCTACAGCTACAGCTGTTGACAGAGTTGGGGGAACCGTGCGGGCGTCAGTTTGCTTCTGGTTTTCATGCTGAGAGGTCTTGTGCGTATTTTCTATGCAGCGAAAAATGGGCCAAAAAGCGTCATTAAGTTTTTCTCAGAGGGCACAAATAGTGACTTCATATCATAAAGGATACTCCGACCGTGACATAAGCAGAAAAGTGAATGTGAGCAAGATTTGATATTCATAATATAATCATGAAATATCGAGATACAGGTGAATTTAGCGACCAAAAGAGAAGTGGACATCCAAGGAAAACAACCCCACGTGATGACAATACCATAAGGCGAATAGTTATGCATTCTCCGAGGAGTTCGTGCAAGAAAATCAAAGTTTTTTTACATTCAAAAGTTTATGATGTTAATATCAGCACTGTTTCCCGATGTCTTAGGAAAGATTTTGGATAAAATCTTATAAACCTGCACATAAACCTAGGCTAACCTCTATCATGAAAAAGAAGAGACTCCAGTTTGCAAAGCGTCATCAATCGTGGACTACTGCTGAAAATTGGAGCGAAGTTCTTTTTTCCGAGAATCAACTATGCGTCAATTTGAATCACGTGTTCGACGACGGAAAGGCTAAAGTTTTAATGAAAAATATACCGTTAGCACCGTGAGACATCCGCCTAGTCAGATGATATGAAGTGCTATGTCAGCATCCGGTACTGCTTCATTATCCTTTTTGCCGACGCATACTACCATGACTGGTGCTTTCTATGCCGAAATGTTACGTGAGAAGCTGTTAACTCATATGCAAGTGCACAGATGCACTATCTTTATGCAAGATGGTGCTCCATGCCACTGATCAAAGACAGTAAAGGACTACCTGCAGAGGAAAAACATAATTATGCTTGACTGGCAGCTGACAGTCCCGACCTTAACCCCATCGAAAATTTGAGGACCATTTTAAAAGACAAGGTAGCAGAAAAACAGCCATAAAATTCCCAAGCTTTGATTGACACGATAAAGCACGTATGGTGCAAAGACATTTCAAGTGACTATTGCAAATCCCTCATTGAGAATATGCCATATCGTATTCTGTCCGTTATAAAAAAACAAAGATGGCCACACAAAAAGTACTGATTTCAGTCTTTTTTTGTGTTCTAAAGAATGTAAGTATTCATCTGTAGTGTCATTGTTTTAAATATCTCAGACTAGTAATTAGTTGTTTCTTTGAAAATCTTAATTTTCAATAAATTGACAGGTGGTCTTAGACTTTTTCAAATGACTGTACATTTACCCAACTTCTTTCCTGGATCCTGGGCTGCTGAAGTATTGTAAACACAGTAACCAAAGAAGTGAATGGTACTTAATCAACCAACCAATCAATAAATAAATTGAGTAGTATCTCACATCTGCATAAAGAGTAGGGTGGGTCGAAAAAACTCGGAATACTCTGGTCGAAACGGCTTAGTGCGTAAAAGTTGTGAATGCGCACCACTAAGAATTATGTGAAATATTTTTCGAATCGTTTAATATCTTCGACTCTGGCCAGAGGCTCAAAATTTTGAAATTTCCCAAGAAACATGAAATTTTTAAGTGTCCATCAAAAAGTACCAGAATTAGTTGGATCAAGAAGCCCTAGTGCTGAAAGGGTTTTAATAACCATCAACAACAAATGTATAAAGCATAATTTCAATCAGTTAATTTATTCGGCTCTGTCCAAAAGCTCGAAGTTTCGAAATTTTACATAAAAAACGCGAAATGCATTGCAATAATACACTCACCTTCACGCTCCCTCTCAGCCAATCCCGGTCATCCTGTCACAACAAAGGTCTATCCTGCTCAGAATGCACTGGGATTGAGAAGGGGATTGAGTTAGCTTACTGGTACTTGGGCGATACAAATCACATGTTCCTTCGTCAGAAACTAATTCGGTTTCTGTTTCAGTTGGATCGTCGTCGTCAGTCCTACTGGAAACACACGGTACCTCCTGTTTTCTGGAAAGAGCAGAAACTTGTAATTTTCTCTTGATTCGCTTTTGGAGCTGTGTTTTAGTAAGATCAACTGGTTGATCTTTGATCCACAAGGAACATTCGTTCTTTGGCTGGGACTTTATTCACTAAAGAGCAAGTGTATTTGTTATATATCTGAGCACTTGGAAACAGGTATATCAAAAAGTGTTGTATTTGCTTTATGCCTAAACTTTTCAACCATATCTTTCACTATTTGACTTTTAGTAACACGTCTACTAGGGCACTTCATGTTAAAGTACTTTCTGTGATATGAGAGCAACATAGCACGTACATGCAGCTGCGAAACTGTCAGAATAGACACTCTTTGAAACAACTTTTCAATTTTCCCAGCCACAGGGTCTGCAATACATGAGAAACTAGGTTCTTGTGTGCTGGCAGTATCTAAAATAATTTTGCATCTCTCGTTGAAGCAACACCTTATGACATCTTCATATGTCGGAAGCTGGCTGTCACACAGATCTTTTGGAATACCAAAAATGAGACAAACAAACGTTTGTCTCAGAGAAGGCTTTGAACTTGAAGACTTCGGAATTGCCATCGCATTCGCCATTAAGCCAGCGAAGTCGTGCTACAACGTGTCATTAGAGTCAAACTAGCGGAAATGGCGCGGCGCCAGCGCTTACTTCGAATCACCACCCCACGTTGGTAAGACCAACGGCAGCCAAGTTCATTCTGAGAAAGGTAGACCAAGACAGGATGGCTGGATGGGCTGAGAAGGAGGGTGAAGGCGAGTGTACTATTGCTATACATTTCGCGTTTTTTATGTAAAATTTCGAAATTTCGAGCTTTTGGTCAGAGCCGAATTAATAAAATGATTGGAATTATGTATACTGTACTTTATACATTTGTTGTTGATGGTTATTAAAACCTTTTCCGCGCTAGGGCATTTCGATCCGAGTAATTCTGGTATTTTCGACGGACACTCGAAAATTTTATGTTTTTGTGAAATTTCAAAACTTTGAACCTGTGGTCAGAGCCAAAGTTTTAGCCGATTTGATAAATATTTCATACAATTCTTAGTTGTGCTTACTCACAACGTTTCCGCAATAGGGTGTTCCGATCAGATCATTTTGGATTTTTTCGATCCACCCTAATAAATAGGTCTGTTTCATTCATAATTTGTATATCAATAAAAGAAAAGAACAAATTTCATCTCATTCATTCATGTACAGATAAAAACAATGGTGTCACGTAAAGCTTTTGGAAGGAAGAATGCGCCTTCCAGAAGACACCTATATCATGGGCATAGTATAGAGATGGGAGCTGTGTCTTATGTCAAACCACTCCAGAAGGAAATGAAGAAAAGTAAGATATGCAAAGAGAGAAAGAGAGAGAGCATAGAATAATATTGGTTAAGGTATTATACGCCAATTTATTATTTTTCTAATTTAATTCCCTTAGGAAATGGAACACAAAAGAAAACGGGTCAGAACATATTTACGAAGCTCCAGATTCATCAACTCTTCAATTTTTATTTTTATTTCGTTAATTTTTCTTTCCGTCTCGAAATATATAGGGAACGCATTTTGGGACAAAAAGGGCTATACTTTGAAATGCGATAGGAAAATGAACCCGAAAATAAGAGAAAAGATGAGAGTAAAGATACTGTTCATACTAAGGTTTAAAAAACACACACACGCAATTAAGAATTCAGATATTTTCGAAAAATCTCGTGATTGTCGCCCGATTTTCGTCTCTTAATAATCTTGGAATCAACAAGATTAGGGAATTCATAAATTTGTTTTCAAATATCTTGAAATTTATCATGTTTGTCGTCATCTCGGGAATATTTTTCCTGCTCTGGCTGCCACATATCAAGTGATAGACGAAAAAGAAGATAGGCTCACTTAGCCGAGACCACAGGAAGCTGATAGCTTCAGCAGTTGACAGTATTTTTCAGCTGCAAAATATTCTCGTCGAGGCGCCTATTCCTGGGGATGCAGGGCTTTAAAATTCACTGCCGTTAAAGAGAGACGACAAAGAACGCTAGGACTCCCAGGACGCCCGAGAACTTCTATGGAATGAGGAACGTAGTTTTGTTCAAAAATGCCGATATATACAGATGAATATATCTGCACACACACACAAAATAAAAAAAGAGAGATATGAAGAAAGAAAAAAAGCATGAAAAGCGTAGAACGAATAAGAAAGGAAATATCCAGCTCATCGTAGAAGACGTGCTGGGTATTTCCTAAAAAGAAAGAATATTGGAAAGGAAATAAAGAAACTGGAGTCTTTCAGAGAGCTGTAGCTTGGTAATCGGGGGAGAGGAAAACCCAAATGCGAAAGAAAAACTCATAATAAAAACAATGTAGCGTCTCAAGAGAGTGAAAAGGAGTAAAGGTAGAACCAAAAATGAAGTACGTTAGTAAAATGTAAACATGTTGTGAAGCAGAACGAAGAAGTGGAGAATGAGACTCAGCTCGAATGAGAAAGTGTTGTACTGTGAGGTACTCCGTTTGCGAAGTAGCATACACTGAATGTTACACTCACAGGAAGCATTTAAGCTCCCAGAAGAATCAAGCCAGTCATTGGAACAAAGCGCTAAAAAAAAAAAAAAAGGAAGCAAGAAATTTCGAAATTTTGCAAGGAGTGAGAACGTAATAATCAGTGCTAGAAGCTTTCATATTCCAAATCCCATCTGAGACAGAGCGCTGTGAAATAGAAATATGATTGAATTGAAACGCATCCCTAGAAAATGTTGAGATGTAGTACTAAGGGTGACGGCAAACATGCAGAAAATCTAGACGGAGATACAGCAGAAACTCTATTTTGCTGGAATGATCGAGATTGATTTTCTCTGTCGGATAGGAACATTTGAACCTCTTCAACAATATAACAGGTGCTGTAACAGAGGAATCAGGGCCCACAAGTGGAACACCAAGAACAAGTCATTCACCGGCGTATCCGAAAATAAACACAGATTATCCCTAAATTTCTAAGCTGCCAATAAAGAAAGCGCTCATATTTGAAGCAGAACAACAGAATGCTAATCCACCCGATATGAAGTCCACAGTGAAATTTCATCACGACGTGGATTAGGATTCTGTTGTTCCGCCTCACATTAGGTACGGTCGCTCGAAGAGTAAAACGACTTTAAATATTCACAAGAGAGGATGAGCGAAGATTAAATATTATTGCATAAAATTTATATTTACATTTGGGTTTAAAGTTGAAATGAAATGTGAAAGTACATAGTGAAGCTACCAAACAGTGTTTTCATTTAGAGAAATTAAGCATTGTTAGATTTTTTGGCACATTGCTAATGAGGAACTTTACAAATGGAGTAGTGGGCTAAAACTACATTAGAGCATTTAAATATTTAACAACATGATATGAAATCATGACTTTAAATAAGTACATCTTTGCATCTGGGTAGATTACAAATACGGACGACGCTCAGCAAGGTCGACACACATGAATACATGCTGTCAGTGTTACATGGTCTTTTGGTAGCACGTGGCATTTATTCCCATTGCTGTTTCTTTTTTTATTGTGTTGGAAAGAAAGTAATGTCTGCAAATTCAAGGCAACAGAAAAGTACTATTACAACGATGTCGACTACATTTTGGACTGATTTGTACAAGTACAAATAAATCCAAAATATAGCCGCCATTGTTTGCCACGACCTCTCCCAGCCTTTGAATACCGTCCCTGTAGAATTGTGGCGGCTTGAACACAAAGAAGTGAGTAAGTGCGCGTTCATCGTCCCGGATGGTGGACTGCCGTCCGTCGGAAAAAGTTGATAGTTGTTCGGGGCAATGTCCGGGGAATGGCCTGGGCGTGACAGCAACTCCCAGACTAGGTCTCTGATCTTGTGTTAGGTCACCCATGCTATATGAGGTCTCGCTCTATCCTGCTGTAGGAGGACGCCCTTACGGTTTAGTAGTGCTTGTCGTTTCGACGTGAGCGATACGTGCAGATCGCCGAGCTGACGGCAGCACACATCGGTGGGGATAGTGTTGTCCGGTAGCAGCTCATAAAACATGACCCCCGCATATCCCAGCAAACATGCAGCAAGAACTTATGTGGGTGTGTAAGCCGGCTTTGGAAGTCCACATGGGCTTCTATTTTGGGTCCAACTACTGTTTCCGGGCACTGACATCATCATACAGGGATAATTTCTCATCACGTGTCAGAATGCGGTCCAACAGCGGTACAACTTGGTTACGTGAAGGCAGGAAAACTCATGCACTCATTCGATTTGCTTTATGCTCAACTGTGAATTGATGAGGTACTCAAACTGCCGTCTTGTGCACCTTCCCAAGTTGACGCAGGTGCGTGATAATGCTCCTGTGGTTAGGTCCTAGTTGTTCGGCCAACTTCCACGTAGTCACACGTGGGTTGGTCTCCACTAAGGTCTTCAGCATGTCCATATCCACTATTGCGGGTCATCCGGCTTTGGGACGGTTTGACATATCAAAATTTCCCTCTCGAAAGCGTTAGAACCAACTACAGCTCTGACAATGTGAATGGCTTTGGGGTACACACACTGAAAATTTCCTTACAGCACTTGCGGGGGTGCTACGGCACACATTGGTTACCGAGATTGCGCAGCACACCTGCAGGACATCAGCAGTGGATGTGCTCCTTGTCCACTTCCATGTTGGCTGGCGCTTACATTCTTCGCCTTCTGACGGGTAACTGCCACTGACCTAAGTCACCTACCTGCTGATGTCATGCCCGTGTGATGCGCAATCTCGGTGGCCAGTGTGCCCCGTGGCCGGAGTTTCCACTTCGGGTATCTCGTCATCTGACATTACTTTACTTCCAACTTAATGGTTTTGGGGTTTAACGACTGTCATGAGGGAACAGTAGTCGCCAGCCCCTAATTTACGGCAGTACACTGTCAAATATGTTGTGGTAGGTTGCACCAAAAAGTGGTGCTACACCAGCTGCACCACTTTCTAAGAAAGGACACACCATTGTGTGGTGCAAACAAAACCCAACAACATGGTGCAACTTTGCACCACGACATAGTACATGATTGTCACACATTATCGTGTAAAGTTGCAGCATGTTGTTGGATTTTGTTTGCACCACACAATGATGCATCTTTTCTTAGAAAGTGGTGCAGTTGGTATAGCACCACTTTTTGGTGTAACCTACCCCTAAATTTTTAACAGTGTATGTTCCAGGGAGGGCAGAGAATCGGCGCAATAGAACAGGCCACAACACCTATGGTCTGTGCCGTGCTCTTGCTCAGACCCACTTCGAGCAACTACTGAGAAGCCTACGCTTCTGACCACTCATCCATTGGAATTTCAATCAGGAATTTGATTGAATTTCTAATTTCAATCTGGGCTTCGGGAAGGCTGGATAACTTGACGCTATGCGGAAATGGTCTGTGAAATATCACTTTCCACAAAATCCTGTATTTCCTTCTGCAATACAGTTTTCCGGATTCTATGGGCTTTCTTCTGCAGAAAATAATAAATATTAGAATATGAATCTTGTTTGGCAGAATACTATAAGTAGTATGATGGGCTCGTGAAAGCTAAAATACCTTTGAAATAATCACTTGATGCATTTAATGTTTTATTCTAGCGAAAACAATGATTTCGTTTATTGCACATCAGTACGTAGAAACTAAGAATTGGTCTGCTATGTAAAACAAACCCCCTCAGCCAAGAAGTTAGTTATTTTTATTTTCTAATTTCAGGGCTTTAATGTGCCCCAATTGCAACTGAGGTTACGGAAAGTGGTCCGTACCCAATGTGGAGCCGTTGGGGGTATGGGGGTAGGTTGTGTTCAGCATGCCATTCATGCCTCATAAGAGGCATGGGTGTCCTTCCCAACTTGGATTATTTACCTGACGCCCGCGCTTCTGACCACTCGGCTATAAATCGCTTCGCTCACCATCCCTCCTTGAACCACACACATACAATATATCATCATCATCATCATCATTGTCAACCATTATCAATCCACTGCTGGACGAAGGTCTCCCCAAGTTTCCTCCACAACGGTCTGTCTTGTGCCAGTCTCCTCCATGTCACCCCTGCATACTTTCGAATTTCATCCACCCATCTCCCATGTGGTCTTCTTCTGGGTCTTTTCCTGTCCCTTGGAATCCAATCTAAAATTTCAGCTGTCCATCGATGATCTGTCCTTCTGGCAGTATGTCCAGCCCATTGCCATTTCAGGGATTTAACTCTGATCATGATGTCTTCCACTCTTGTCATTTTTCGGATCCACGAGTTCCTCTTCTTATCTCTCCTGGTTACACCAAGCATGCACCTCTCCATGCTTCTTTGAGTTGTCTGCAGCCTTTGTATGTCTCTTTTAGTTAAGGTCCACGTCTCCGCACCGTACGTAAGCACTGGAAGGATGCATTGATCAAACACTTTTCTTTTAAGACATAATGGCATATTGCTCTTGAAAATTATGCTGTTTCTTCCAAAAAGCTCTCCAGGCAAGTTTTGTACGCCGATTAATTTCTTCATCAATGTGACCCTCACTTGATATCTGCTGTCCAAGATAAACGTACGTGTCTGTTATCTCCAGCTTTTCTCCATCAATCGATAAATCTTCATTTCTTGTAAAAGCATTGAACATCACTTTTGTCTTCTGAAAGTTCATTTTTAATCCCACTTCTTTACTCTTGTCAGCAAGTTCCTGGATCATACTCTGCAGCTCTGATGGGGTAGTTGCAAAAATGACTACGTCATCAGCAAAACGAAGGTGGGTTAGATAATCTCCATTAATCTTTATCCCCTTGTTTTCCCAGCTCAGTGACTGAAAAACACCCTCCGATGTGGCATTAAAGAGCTTCGGAGATATGGTGTCACCTTGTCTCACTCCCTTTCCAATTTTTACGTGTTGTATTTTCAAACAGCCTAATCTTTGCACTTGCATTTTCATAGATGTTATTAATAATATTAATGTATGCATCTTCAATACCGCAGGTTTTCAGAGCCATTGTAACTGCTGATGGTTTCACCGAATCAAAGGCTTTTTCATAATCGATAAAAGCCATGCACAATGGAAGTTCATATTCCCTCGCTCTTTCAATTAGTTCTCTCAGCACGTGGATATGATCTATTGTGCTGTAGCCACTCCTGAATCCAGCTTGTTCTCTCGGTTGAGCCATGTCCAGTGTTACCTTCAAGCGGTGTGAAAGAACTTTAGTGAAGATTTTATAAACTACTGATAGGAGGCTGATAGGTCTGTAGTTTCCGAGATCCTCAATGTCACCTTTCTTATGTAGCAGGATCATTGTAGCGGTGTTCCAATCCTCAGGAATCTTTCCTTCATTAAGGCATCGAGTGAAAATTTGGGCGAGTACTGTTTCGATTTCTCCACTTGCTTCTTGTATGATGTCTACAGTAATTCCATCTTCTCCTGGAGCTTTTCTTCGCTTCATGTTCTTGATTGCATGTGCAACTTCTGCTGGAAGGACTGGAGGAACTCTGGTACTGGTATCTTTCATGATGTCTGGAGTGCATATATCATCCCTTTCATATAATTTGGAGAAATCTTTCACTCTTGTCAAAATTTCGCCTCTATTTCTTGTTACAGAACCATCTTCTTTCTCAGTGCCATAATCTGTTTTCTTCCCTTACTGAGATGTCGCTTTGCTATCTTTAGGCTTTGGTTGTTTTCAATTGCTTTCCTCACTAGTTCACAGTTGAATTTCCTTACGTCTTCAGTGATACTTTTCTTACTGTCTTGCATAGCTCTATATATTCCACTTTGGAAGTCACATCTTCTTTAGTTGTCCTCATCTCTCTTCTTTTTTGCATCAACATTTTGGTTTTTCCTGATAATTTGTTCACATGCAACTTGTTCTTAGACCCAGCTAATTTTGTTGCTGTTTCCATAAGAGCTTTGGTTACTTTTCTGTTAACTTCAGAGATGTCCACTTCTTCCGATGTTAGGCCTTCTAAAGCAGAGAACCTGTTCTTCAGTTCTAACTTGAAGGTATTATGGTGTTTTTTAAGGTTGGTTATGTCAATAGATTTTGTTTGTCCTATGAGCTTGCCACGTTCAAGTTTAGTGTTCAGGTGCATCTTACATCTCACCAATCTATGGTCACTACCTGTGTTGAACTTGTTTAGCACACTGCAGTCTTCTATGACGAATTTTTTGTTACACATAATAAAATCAATTTCACTTGTCGTCCCATTTGGATGTCTCCATGTCCATTTCCTGTGTGGCTTTTTCTTGAAGAAGGAGTTCAAGATGAAAAACCCTTCTGCCTCTGCAAACTCAACGAGAGTATTTCCACGCTGGTTTCTGTTGCCATGACCGAATTTACCTACCGAAGTTTCATTCTGTTGCCGTTGCCCTATTTTTGCATTGAAATCTCCCATAATTATTTTCAAGTGCTGCTTACCTTTATTATTTAGATGACAAATTTCCTCATAAAATTCTTCAATTTCTTCTTCAGGATGACTTGTGGTGGGTGCATAAGTTTGAATAATCTGAGCCTGGTATCTTTTCGAGAGTTGGATAACAAGTCGTGCAGCTCTGTCAGAGGAACTTTCAACTTCTACAACTTTATCCTTCAGTTTCTTGTTTATTATAAATCCAACACCACTAGTTCTGCCAGTATCTGTCCCACGATAGTAGAAGAGATGTCCACTTTTCAGTTCGATGAGATCTTCTCCTTTTCTCCTTACCTCACTTAGCCCCACGATGTCCCACTTGATCCTTTGTAGTTCCTCTTCCAATTCAAGAAGCCTTGAATCAGAAGATAGGGAGCGTCCATTGTAAGTAGCCAAGGTCAGCATCAGATGGCAGCCTAGTCCGGTCCTCCGGGGATTCTTAGCACCCTCTGCCTTCATGTCGCACTGGCCGCTGCCTTGGCCAGGTACATTCCAGCTGCCGGAGACTGAGGGCCAAGATTTAAGTTGTGGAATCATTTTGGAGGGTTTGGCCATAACTCACCACGCTGGCCAAGCGGGTTGGTGAGTGTGGGATAGCATTTCCTCTGATCCCGATGGTATAGTTATACTGCCGCTATGGGCGGTCGTCAGAGCCCCTTTAGTGGGAACAGGATGCACCACGAGAAGGCGGGGTTGACATTTGTCAAGGAGAGGCTGTGATGTTACGCATCATCTGACCTTACATCCCATACAATATATATATATATATATATATAATATATATATATATATATATAATAGTGGAGAAATCGAAACAGTACTCGCCCAAATTTTCACTCGATGCCTTAATGAAGGGAAGATTCCTGAGGATTGGAACAACGCTACAATGATCCTGCTACATAAAAAAGGTGACGTTGAGGATCTCAGGAACTACAGACCTATCAGCCTCCTCTCAGTGGTTTATAAAATCTTCACTAAAGTTCTTTCACACCGCTTGAAGGTGACACTGGACATGGCTCAACCGAGAGAACAAGCTGGATTCAGGAGTGGCTACAGCACAATAGATCATATCCACGTACCAAGAGAACTAATTGAAAGAGCGAGGAAATATGAACTTCCATTGTGCATGGCTTTTATCGATTATGAAAAAGCCTTTGATTCGGTGAAACCATCAGCAGTTACAATGGCTCTGAAATCCTGCGGTATTGAAGATGCATAGATTAATATTATTAATAACATCTATGAAAATGCAAGTGCAAAGATTCGGCTGTTTGAAAATACAACACACATAAAAATTGGAAAGGGAGTGAGACAAGGTGACACTATATCTCCGAAGCTCTTTAATGCCACATTGGAGGGTGTCTTTCAGTCGCTGAGCTGGGAAAACAAAGGGATAAAGATTATTGGAGATTATCTAACCCACCTTCGTTTTGATGATGACGTAGTCGTTTTTGCAACTACCCCATCAGAGCTGCAGAGTATGATCCAGGAACTTGCTGACAAGAGTAAAGAAGTGGGATTAAAAATGAACTTTCAGAAGACAAAAGTGATGTTCAATGCTTTTACAAGAAATGAAGATTTATCGATTGATGGAGAAAAACTGGAGATAACAGATACGTATGTTTATCTTGGACAGCAGATATCAAGTGAGGGTCACATTGATGAAGAAATTAATCGGCGTACAAAACTTGCCTGGAGAGCTTTTGGAAGAAACAGAATAATTTTCAATAGCAATATGCCATTGTGTCTTAAAAGAAAAGTGTTTGATCAATGCATCCTTCTAGTGCTTGCGTATGGTGCAGAGACGTGGACCTTAACTAAAAGAGACATACAAAGGCTGCGGACAACTCAAAGTAGCATGGAGAGGTGCATGCTTGGTGTAACCAGGAGAGATAAGAAGAGGAACTCGTGGATCCGAAAAATGACAAGAGTGGAAGACATCATGATCAGAGTTAAATCCCTGAAATGGCAATGGGCTGGACATACTGCCAGAAGGACAGATCATCGATGGACAGCAGAAATTTTAGATTGGATTCCAAGGGACAGGAAAAGACCCAGAAGAAGACCACATGGGAGATGGGTGGATGAAATTCGAGAGTATGCTGGGGTGACATGGAGGAGACTGGCACAAGACAGACCGTTGTGGAGGAAACTTGGGGAGACCTTCGTCCAGCAGTGGATTGATAATGGTTGACAATGATGATGATGATATATATATTTTACGCCACCCACATTGAAAATGCAGTGAGCACTTTATTTGACAAGAATGGTACCTAATATTCAGAAAGCGTATATAAGAAATTTCAGCGCATCCGGGATATCATGTCCACACATTAATTATATCGTGATCATCAATTATTCCGGTATTGACAATTGTAGGAAAAATTCTACCCTAAAATATCTCAAATATTTTGCGCATGTTTTACAATTCATTGTCGAGAAAGGCCGATATCTTTGCAAATTCAAAACGCATTAATCCACCTTGCGGCAAAATAATGATGAGGAAATGTGAAGAAAATATTCATTGTGGTGGTTCTATGAGATAAAAAAGGGAATATTTTCAGCCCCGCTTCGTTAAACAAGTATCGTAACACAACAGAAATGCACCTACTCCGTCTAGAAGTGATCTTCAATAGAAAAACCTAGAAAACAAATGCTAAATTTTCGTCATGACTTCCTCCATTCGATACAAAAATAATTGTTATCATTAGTCTTACGGCAGACGAGACATACTGACGGACATATTGGTTCATGCATGAAATCAAGTAATGTTTCTGGCGTTTTTCTTGTCATAAATGGTTGTTAGCTTATAGGTTAATCCATTACTGTTTTCTGAGCGAATCTAAAATTAATTTCCCAGAAAAAAATTGCATAAAGAAAGAACTGCTCGTTTATTAAGAGAAAATAATGTTAAGAAAACTCTGAAAATGCTTTATGGAATCTAGTGCAGTTAGGCATGATCACCAGACCGCTTGATTGATTTTAAATAACATTTCACGGTCTCACAAGAGATAAAATAAAAAGGATTACAGGAAGTTAAGTGTTTATTGGACTAGAAATAATTTTTTGCACAGACGTTGCATCGCTACTAAATGCCTCTGGTAGAAATATTCTCTGGAACACGCAAGACTTTAGGCGTCATAAAACTTGATAAGCGTAGGGAATTAGTTAATCGGAACCAAAAAAAAAAAAAAAAAACCTGTTGGGCCCAGTAATCTTTTCTGTTTATGTCTTCCACTTCAGTTCCTCTGACTCTTCTTCACATCTTCATTGGGGAAATTCATTTCAGGTTTAAACACTCTTTTACGCGATCACATTGGTTGAGATTACGAGAAAAAAAATTTTAATTCTTCAAAATTATGTATTTCAACATAAAATATTTTCATAACGTTTATTACTCTTGTAATTAAGACTTATTTAACATGATGAATTTGTATGCGGTTTCTAGAGTGGTTACTTTTGAAAATAAATTAATAATGCGTTCTTCTGTGCAGAACAAACCTGGTATGATTTAGAAGCAACAAATGGTTTCATGCACTGCATAAAACGCGATTCGGATTTGCTGTAGGTAATTATTCAAATCTAGAGCTTAGTTCGTATGTGTTACGACAATGGGATAAAGAATGAACTGTGAATCATGAGCAGAAGTTTCATACTGCGTTTGACTATCTCACAGTCACGAAAGTGGGAATCCGACTTCGTCACCAGAACGAGCATGAAAGTCCACGTCTTCATTACTACATCGCGGCATGGAAGTCGACTTCCTCACTACATCGTGCCAATGAAATTAACCGCGTCATGGCGTGTAACTGGGCCTCCTGAAACTGTCTTAGCATTGAAGTTGATCTCCTGTCTAAATCGCTGATTAACGGCTGACATCAGCAACACGCAGTAATATTGAGACCTTCCATTTTCCCGCATCTTCTTATGTCAGTTGGTCTGCTCACTACGTTATGGTATGCAGGTTGACCACCTTACTATGTTTCGGCATGCCTGTTGGCGTTTTCACCACGTCTTGGCACGTAGATTGACCACTAAATCACATCTAAGTATTTAGGTTGAGCTCCTCAACATCTTCACCACATCGTAGCATGGAGATTGACCATTTCGTTACGTCTAGGAATTTAGGTTGACATCAACATCACGGCCTGCCATGGAGGTTGATTACTTCATAATATCTTGGTATGTCGGTGGACCTCCTTGCCACCTCGTGGCATAGATAGATCGCACTACCACATCGTATCAAAAAACATTTCCCCACGTCTTGGTAAATCGGCAGATCACATCGTCACGTCATAGCGTGGAGTTTGACCATTTCAACAAGTCTTGGTATGTCATTTTACCTCTCATCACGCAGTGGAAGTAAGACTGACATTCCCACAACGTCATGACAGTGATGTTCGCATTTCTACGACGTCAGAGCATCGAGGTTGGTTATCATACCAGGCTTTGGTATGTCGGTTGACCTCCTCAACACATCCTAGCACGAATGTTGACTACCTTATCACGATTTGATATTTCGGTTGACGTCGCAATGTCTTGGTAGGTGGGTTGATATCCCTGCGTCCTGGTATATCGACTGATCCTATCATGTTGTGGCATTCAGGTTGATCTGCTGACGACGTCGTATCATGGCTGCTGACTACCATACTACGTCTTAGTATATCAGTTGACATTCTCATCCTGTCATAGCACGGATGATGACTACCTCAAAATGTCTTGGTTTATTGGTTGACTTCCACAACACATCGTGTCGTGGACCGTGGAGGTTGCCATCACATCGCCTTATGGCGGTTCATCATCATCACATCGCCCCTTGGACCTCGTCACCACATCACCTTATCAGAAACGTTTTGTGCGTCGTTTGTTGATTTTCGTAACATACGTTTCAGCCGCTGGTGGAAGTAAGTGGCTGTTTCCATTTCTGGATGTTTTATCGATTGTAGAAACTGTTTGACTCTTTTTCCACCCGGTTCCATTGACTTTAAATAGCTTTGATAAAGTTTATTCGCGTCCGAAGGGATTCAAAAGACGTGCTCATTACAACAGACAATTCGGAGTAATCTTTCTTGTACACAGTCTTTACGGACATACTGAGATACGTTTTATAGCCATAAACATTCTCGGAGAAAATTCATATGTCGAGAACGTGGGACTCGATATTAGCCGATGAACGTACGGAAATGGAACTGTTTAGGAGGAGGTGGAATAATGGTTACAGCTCGAATCGGTATCAATGATCTTTCGCTTTCCACGTAATAACCAGGGCAAACCGACGAAGTATAACTGATGCCAGACATTGCTACGCGATCCTGGATCCTCATGTTTGTCATTTTACAGGTACAGTGGGTCCTCATTTAGTGTTAATGGACGACAACGCCCGACCTCAAAGGGCTTTGCTAGTCAATGAATATCTTGAAAGCGAAGGTTTTGCACACAAAGATTGGCCGCTGCGTTCCCCAGATCTTAATCCGATTGAGCATGTTTGAGACATTTTATTTTATTTTACTTGTTTCTCGACCCCTCCTCCTATAGCTCTACAGGACTTACTGCGTTATCTTCAGGAAGAATGGGAAGTAACCTCACAGTCTTTTATGGACACCTGTATTCAAAGCCGTTTCGGCGCCGTAAAACTTGAATTGCTGACCGAGGCGATCATATTCAGTATCGAAGACTGGTGCCAATTTGTTTGCTGATTTATGTGATTTTGTTTCAAGTCTAATTTCAGTGATTTTTTTCACAGGTCCATAATTTGGGCACATTTGCATACATCTTAGATTTTTTGTGTTTACTAGTAGCTACACTGCTTTTATTAGTACATATTGAAAGGGAACATATCAGTGAAAGTCTCAGGCGCTCGGCATATTCTGATCCTTCGTGGACGATATGTTGCCATGCCTCTGAAAGACGCCGAACGCGGTGGGTTGCGTGGTTTTGGACTAATGTCTGAAGAAATCGCTTTAACACAGAAATGATGCTGTCGATATTCCGGAAGCGCTTGCTTGAAAGGGGTTATTTCACTTTCCGGAACAATTAGAAATCACACGGACTTATTTCTGGTGAATACGGTGGCTGCTTCAAAATTTCCAATCGCCATTTGTTCAGCAATACCTTCACGGTTGATGCAGCATGGCACCGGGCATTGTTATGCAATACAATTACGTGAGACCGGAGCAACCGGGGTCTCTTTCAACAAACAGATGAAGTTCAAGGATATAGCGATTATCTGAATCGTTTATTGTTTCTTCCTGTTTCACAACATGGGACAAATGGACTCCGTCAACGTGGTACTCAATCATCATCATCGCCTTCATTTTGCTAGGCCCTTGTTGCAGTTTCTTCGGGCAGGATGATGATGGTTAGAGGCTTTCATTGGTTTAGCGCTTTAATTTCTTCAAGGAAATTTCATACAGTCGTTCGTCATTTCATAGACTAATCACTTCACGGAAAATTAAAAAAATCTTGAAAAGTAATATTAGCTAAAAGTACACGATCTACGCAAGCTCAAAGCGCTTATAGCATAGTATAAATCCGTTTATTCAGTGCCATAGAAAAGTACATACAGATTGCCGAGTTTTCACTCTCTGAGAGCGAAAGTTAAGCGACTTGTATATTCATTTTTACACCACGGAGTAAATAAATTCATATTACTATATAAACCTTTTGAACTTGAAAAGAAAGTTTGCGTTTAGTTTGGAGCATGGTGAGTAATTGTAAATCGTTGTTTCCGTTTATCTCAAAATTGATGCACTGCTATGCCTTTGGCAATAATTTTCTCTAGACAATATTTGATATAAGTTCTACTCATGAAAGTGAGAAAAAGTCTGCGTTAGAATGATTTAACCTTAAATCTGGGGCTCACTGTATCTGATTTATTTTGTATGTTTACCGTACAATTGGAAAGATGTCTCGCATACTTATTTCAAGTACATAAAAACACTAGCGCGGAGGAAGCACTATTCATCAGACAAAACACGAGGGAAAGGACAGTGATAAGAGGACAAGAGTGTTATTTTTCATCGCTGCTAGAAGATAAAAAGATCAGAAAAGCGTGGATAATTTCATGGAGAGCGGACACTATTCATTTTGTCGAGGATTATTTCAAGCGTGATTGCGAATGTGAGTAAGTTGCTTTTGCGTTGTGATATTTAGGCGTTCCCACACAAAGAGAGTCATACCTTGATTTCATATTCTTGGCATGAACGTAGCCACTAGACACGCTAATGATCTGTCTCTTGAAAGAGAGAGACATCTAGAAAAAAGATTAAACAGTCTTTGTGCGACATAATTGTTCTAATCAATGGGAGAAAAAACTTGTAATACGGGACAAGAATGCGATTTCGCAAACATCAATAATGAAGGCCGTTCAAAGTTGCTTGTAGCATAACCGTCTTCAGACGAAAGAATTAAAGAAAATCAATACAGAAGAATTTAACAGAGCTCAGCTGTCGTTCGTCAAAAAAGTTAAGGCACTTATTTTTTGGCACTAACAAAAATGACGATGACTAAACGATTTCATATTTTGTACTGAAGAACTACTGCGCTACATAAATGGGACAAATTACAATTAATAGTTCAAGGTAATTAGAAACAATTCATATATTAACTGTTTTATATCACAGGGACAGTTGCAACTAACGTACACTGCCTCATAATAGGTATTTCTTAATGGGAAGACGGTTTATAGGAAAAGCCCCGGGCATATTTTGCTGTCTACAATATGAAAAGAAATTTTCCATTCCAACATATACAGGCGAAATAATGAAAAAACATGTTTACATGTAGAAGGATGGAGAAGGCAAAAAAAAAAAACAACATATCTACCAAGGAAGGGCAGACTTAGTTAAGAAGCTTCTGCACCATATAACGAAGTAAATTTCTCCGTCATTTCTGTCCACACTAGGATTCGAACCCGGATCCCCTCATTCCGGAATAAGTCGCTCTACCAATTGAGCTACGCGGACGTTTTATTCTGATTCCTATCTGCCTTTATGTCGGGTGCGTCCTTCGGGCAGGTACGTCACATCTCCTGGTACGTTACATCATCTCCCCCTTATTTTTATTTTTTTTTCCGAAGTGCTGGAGAAGGGATTCTCTTATTTTTCCTATCTCGCGGTGTGGAAACAACATCACACCAATGCGAGATTTTGAACGGTCGGGTCATCCGGATAGTTCGGGCGCCATTATAACGAAGTAAATTTCTCCGTCATTTTTATCCACGCCAGGATTCGAACCCGGATCCCCTCATTCCGGAATAAGTCACTCTACTAATTGAGCTACGCGGACGTTTTATTCTGATTCCTATCTGCCTTTATGTCGTGTGCGTCCTTCTGGCAGGTACGTCACATCTCCTGGTACGTTACAACCATATTTACATGGAGTGTGTCTAATTCGATTTTTAGAATCGTATCAATGGACAGTAAAACATATTTATGGAATGGAAATCAAGCTACGTAAACGAAGTTAAAAAATTCCAGAAAAACCCTCGCGAACGCGCGCACACAGACACGCAAACAGAACGAGGGACAAGAAAATAACATCTTATCTGTTTCCTCCATCTGAAATATAAAACATAATTTTTCTAACCCATCTTTCAGAAGTAGGACTACCATGGCTGTAAGTGTATGGAGGAATGAATGAAATGGTAATATTGTTACATCGCTTGTTTCGAATCCAAAGTTCCACTGCTGCTTCTATCAAGACGGGCATTTTGATGTCATATGTTGCAAAAAAATCTTTTGGTTTACCTTTGGAACACACACACCCACATTATTCATTAAAACCAATGATTTTATTTTTCGCTTTTTCTACTGCAATGCAAAAAAGTGTACATGCCTTTCCTCCAATACTCTTATCGTAAGACTGTTTCTCGCAAAATTTCGCTTTTCGTTTGACGAAGAAGAGAAAACACAAGCTGTTAAAAGGAAGACTCCAGACAGACGCTTTGCTATTTTTCGGAGATATGTTTTTTAAGTGGAATCTATGCTTGAAACTTATATGTTTCGAGGATTCTAAATAGCTGAGCAAATGAAATGAATCTCAGGAGAGATATTGGAGTCTAGCGCCGGTGTAGGTATTGAAGCATACGTGCACACAGGAAGCCCGAAGTAGAAAAGGAAACATAAATCTGGAGAATAACTGAATTAGATCTGTAGAGTAAAGTTCAGTACGCTACTTTATCGATTTTTCTTTTCGTTTTTGAAAAACATAAGTCAAAACACAATGTATTCAAATTGAACCCGTCGTCAAGTGTGGGATTCCTTACTCAAGAAGGGACCTATGCTATTTATTTTTCTCACTCAGTGAGTTCATTTAGAGTTTCCGTAGAATATAAATATTACTTAGGAATCCATTTTTACCTCTCTGCCCTAAGGATATGAGAAGTTCCTGTTGTTCAACAGTTCGAAGCTATAACAAAAGTTTCTGCTGAAATACTCGAAAGATTTTGCATTGCCAAAACATCGTCTAGATTTTATGACGATGTGAAGTGGATTTGCTCAAACACATAGCAAAAATGTATGCGAAAGGACACTGCAATACTTGTTAGTTCCGCTACGAAATCATGTACAGATGATCGAAAGAAGTAATCTAATTTTCAGTGAACACTGTCTACCGACGTTCAAGAAAAATTAAAAGAGAACAGGATTTAGCAAAAAGAGAATTTAGCAGTTAGAGCATGTTGAAAAACTGATTGAATTAAAGCATTTTTAAAGAAACCATTTTAAAGAACATTGAGGGAAATGAAAAACTGATTTTGTTAAAGCCTTTTTAAAGAATATACTACAGAGTGAGTATTTTTGTTATCAGCGTATTACAAATGAATTATTCTGATCTACTATTTTATTAACGAAAAACATATGTCGGAGTTCTGACTGTCATATGCTATGGAAGGAACGATTTTTACCTAAAGTGCGATTCTTCACAAAATGAAGCTAGACTTCCTTTTGTTTAGAATCAGAAGAAGTTTTGTCACGAACTGAGAAAACGAAAAAAGGCGGTACACAGACAACTTCAGAATAGCTGCTATATCATTTATGGGAATTTTTTGACAGTATGGATGGAAAAAGTTTTCTCTCCCTTATTATAGGTGCTAGTCTTCAGGCTATATTTCTTTAAATGAATAAGTGTATCCCTCATTATCTGACAGGCCAAAATGTTATTCCAAAGAGGATTTTAGAACACCTATAAAACATTTTACATTTTTTGGGATAATATACGTGATCTACCCTTCCTTTTCCAGATATGAATCTTCCGGACTTCTTGTTTCGGAATTAAAGGACAAATTGCGGGCTTAAAGGGTTCGGCGCATCGATAAGGTTTCAGTTGAAGATCGACAGTCTTGCCTTTAATACTTACTAAGGATTTAAATAATGGTCGTAAAATATGAAGTGATTATAGTGAAATACTCTTAAAGTTAAGATAAAAAGTGCATATTTTTGTTTTGGGAAATACATGGCATTCTGCCGAATTTTTGAAACAACATATGCAGGCATACCTCCCAAAATATGTATTTGTTGGCGCGGTATATCCTGTACGTTTTCAACTACATACGATCGCCACGTGGCATACTATGCAAAGCATTAATTGTCGAATCTTTACTTAAATAATATAATATTTACTTCCGAATTGTTGGGTCTTCTAAGTGGCTCAGAAAAACTGTTCAGATTATTAAATCATTACTAAAGTATTTCATTTTTGATCAAGAGTCATTCGTTTTTGAAAGAAGCAATTTACAAGTCAAAGAATTAGAAAGATTAACCATTTACATTTGCGATGGATGGATATTTCTGCGCAATTTTATTTTGTTCAGTTTCTGTATAATTTTTTTAAAAATATAATGGTTACGGTTTTTTATTATTAAGAAGCTGCATCCGTATGCGATACAACTATATTTTTGAATGCGCTTCGCCTCCTTAAAATCAGTTAGAAAATGTAAGGCGTTGGTAGTAGTCCCTTCCTTTTTTGTTTCATCTGTGGCACTCCTCCAACTGGAAATGCTTTTCGAAGACAGCTAAATATTTAAGTTGTCTTTTCATTATATGACACGGTGGCTAAACCGGAAAGATTTGTTATAACGTTTATTTTCTTGGTTGTGATGCCATCCTGGAACTGTTATTTTCAGCGCCGGTTCCTGTTCCATAGAATTCAAATATTAGCATTTTTTCATTTTTATCTTTTGATTAAAGGTTTGACGACCACCGTGAGCAACTCAATGGGCTATAAGTAGTTGCCCGTGCCTAATTTAGGCACCGGTTCGAGGGAAGGGAGAGAGCCAGCGCTGTAAGATAAAAACCCAACATCCCTGCCTCCCCGGGATTCGAACGAATGATCAGAAGTAATCGCTTAGGCCGCTGAGCCACCGGAGCGGTGTTTTTCATTTATTTTGTCAATATATATCACACGAGGAAATGCTACAGAGTCATAATACACGGTCGAGTCACATTATTGTGAAAACCAGCTAATATCCAGAGTAACCGCCGTGTGCAGCGTGCACAGCAGCTAGACGGGCTGGGAGTGACTCAATAAGGTGCTGGAAGGAGTTCACAGGTATGTGGAGTCATGCTTATTGCAGTGCATCTGACAGCTGTTGGAGGATGCGTGCTTGAGGATCCATAGAGCGAAAAGCACAATCAAGGTGGTCCCACAGATGCTCAATTGGGTTTAAGTCTGGGGGAATTAGGGGGCCAGGGAAGTACTTTGAAATCTTCATCGTGCTCTTCCAACCACTCTCGGACATTTCTAGCTGAGTGACACGTCTCATTCTCGTGCTGGAAGATCCCATCCGCCCCAGGGAGGACAATCAGCATGTGTGGGTGCACGTGGTCTACAAGAATGGCGAATTCGGTCCATAGTACATTCCACAAGTATGAGTGGACCCAGGGAATGCCACGAAAACATTCGAAGACCATAACGCAGCCCCCACCAGCTTGTGTTCTTCCAGCAATGGTTGAAAAGTGTTTGTTCTCCGATGTTTCTCGCCTTATACACCAACGTCCATTCGTTCGATGTAGCAGAAAACGTGACTCGTCGGAGAATGCAATCCTTTGCTAGTCAGTGGAGGCCCAATTCCGATACTGCCGTGCAAATGTAAGCCTTTTCTGCCGATGAACCTTCGTTAGCAAAGTGCAGTGACCATCCGTCTGCATCGGAGCCCCATACGCAGCAGGGTTCACTGAACCGTCGTTTTAGACACTCTTCCGGTAGCCCCCTGGTTCATTCGGCCAGTGAGTTGTATCGATCGGCCCTCTGTAGCCTGTCGATCGGCCCTCTGTAGCCTGTCGATCGGCCCTCACGCACCTTCGAAGCCGACGTTCGCCTTTCACATGAATGGCACGTGTTACTCATCAGTTTTTTTTTTCATTAGAGGTTTAACGACCACTGTGAGCAACTCAATGGGCTATAAGCAGTCGCCCGTCCCTAATTTAGGGTCACTGGTTCCAGGGAAGGGAGAGAGCCAGTGCCGTAAGACAAACACAACATCCATGCCTCACCGGGATTCGAACCCGGACCCATCTCGGACGAATGGTCATAAGCCAGCGCTTAGACCACTGCGCCACCAATATGTTCTCCGCAGCCTCAACGTCGCTTATTCGCAATGGTGCCATTTCTCCAGTCACGAAACACTTTAAAAACAGCAGCACGCGAATAGTTCACAAACTGCGCTATTTCAAAAATACTACCACTCTTGGCCAGAAAGCCGATAATCATCCTTTTCTGCAAATCTGATAAATCGCTCCTTTTATCCATGACAGGAACGAATGATATGTTTTCAGAATGCCTACAACACACCTTATATACCCTCCAAGTCAGCTCACGACACGTGCCTTCTTTCATTGGCTACGCGCTGTTGGCATCGAAAGTAGGAGGTGGTTACAATAATGTAACTCGACTGTGTATTTGAACATTAAAACACTGTGAGTGAAAGATTATAATTTCTATACCTATATACACGTAATGAGAGTAACTCAAGGCAGACAGTTGTGGATAAAACTTGGGGAGACCTTCATCCAGCAGTGGATTGATAATGGTTTCAATGATGATGATGATGATACACGTAAAAGACAGTAAATGGCAGTATAATTTTTCAACTGTTTGTAAGGGGCCATATTTAAATAAGGAGTTCTTTAAATTTGCTGAAAATTGAGAATCAGAGGATTACTCTACGATATACATCGATGAGCTATTCTATTACGACCACCCCCAGCCTAGAGAAATCAGCGCGCCTGGAGACTGAACGGTGGCGCCGGTGAAGTTCACAGAGCATTAAGTATACAAGCCGAGGACCGGCTGTCGGTTAGTAGAGTGTTCGGAGTCAGAATGGGAAAAGCTGCCGACTTATCGGAGTTTGATAAAGGACAAATTGTGATGGCCCGGCTCCTCGGAACTACGATCGTGGAAACGGTGCGGCTTGTGGTTTCTTCACGTACTCTGTAGTGAATACTTATCAAAAGTGGTGCACAGATGGATAAACGACGAACCGTCGTCCGCAGCTCATTGATGCCAGAGGGGAGCGGAGACTGACTCGCATTGTTCACAGCGACTGCAGGGCCACAGTGCAACAAATCACTCTCAGCTACAACAATGGTGATCAGGGAAATGCGTCACAGCACACAGTTCACCACAGCCTTCTGCAAATCTGCCTGCGTACCCGTATATTGCGAGAGATGATGATGGGTCCCCATCATGCTCACTGCAAGTCATCGCCAACAACGCATGAAATGGGCCCAAGATCATCTAGATTGGACAGTGGTTGATTGGAAGAAAGTGGTCTGGTTTGACAAATCAAAAGTTCCTGGTGTATCACGTAGATGGCCGAGCGCGTATACCCCGATTACCAACGGTGGCTATGGCACTTGGTTGCACTGTTGGGCGGAAACAGGCCGGCGGCGGCTGTGTTATGCTGTAGGCCATATTTTCTTGGGACACTTTAGGCCCCATTAAGCCAATCCCACTATCCCGGACAGCTGCCAGGTATCTGGACATTGCTGCGTACCAAGTTCATCCATTCATGGCAACTGTGTTTCCTGCTTGTGATAGCCATTAACAACAGGAAAATGTGCCATGCCACATTGCCAGAATAGTCAAGGAGTGGTACGAGGAACATGCTGGTGACTTGGCCTCCAAATTCACCGGACATGAACCCAATCGAACATTTGCCGTTCGACTTGGAAAAGCGGGTTCGCACTAAATCCCCACCACCCCGAAATGTACAGGGAACTGGAGGAGCTGCTGTTGACATTATGTTACCAGATGCCCCAGGATATCTATCGCCACCTCATCGAATCGATGCCTCGCCGAGTGACCGCTGTTTTGTGGGCTAAAAGGGTCCTACAGATTATTAGGTTGGTAGATAATGTAATCGCTCATCGGTGTATGTGTACTGTGGATTTAAAATTTACAGTGGGAAATCAAGTTTTCACGGCAAATAGCCAAAACTACTTTAGTTTTTAAACTGAAAACTCTTAAAATAATAGGGAAACTCAGTAGTACTGAAACTGAAGATTTATCAAGATGCATCGGGGTTAAAAACTTTTTCTTTTACAGGAAGCTTGAATACTCAATACACACAATTCACGTAGATTAAGAACATCAAACAGAAATCATAACTCTTTCAACGTTTATAAGTGAGTCATGTGAGTCTGGAGAATTCGAAGGTGCTGTGGTGCAGGGGTAGCATGTCTGGCGCGTAACTCGAAGACCCTGGGTTTGACTCCCGGTGGCGGCCGATAATAATTTTTCCGTGACTCACTTATAAACGTGGAAAGAGCGTTGATTTCTGTTTGATGCTTGAATAGTCGTTGATAATTTGCTTAAATTCGGAACCTCGACGACTTATAACATTCCATCTTTGTGCCGATGGTAGATTTCGAACCCACGTCCTCCTACTTCGCAGCGGCTGTTCTTCTAGCTAACTTACGCCAGCAAGCTCACCGCTGCTCTCTGGTCAATCTTACACATGCATCTCTCCAACAGTACGTCGTGACACGTAGCACCTTATAACATCCCCCACCTTGCGAAACGCGGGTGCACGGTATCGCAGGTATCGGGTCAGCTGTCTACCACGCTAGAAGAACCATCTCATTATATAAAAATTCATTTTGTCAGTTATATGCGTTGATCGGGAGACTCATCTCACAAATTTTTCAATTCTGACTGCAAACAGATTCCCTTTCGTTCTGGTGCCAATACAACATATAACCTTTTTACCGGTGGTGTTTCCGGATCCACGTTTTCCTACTACGGAGCAGCTATTCTCCCAACTGAACTACGCCGGAAGGCTTATGGTTGCTCCACTGTAAATTTGACACATGCGTCACCTCAGTAGTAGGTCATCTACGCCATGCCACAGATTATTGCGAGAGATGAAATGCATGTATGTCATAATAAAAAGTATACATCATGTACAAGATACAGTTGCTGGTTATTGCCTTTCGCTTGCGCGAATAACAACCTGTTCACGCTGAGACATCAACTCCATCAGATGCTGGAGGATTTCCGGAGGTAATGCTGGACATGCGTGGTGCAGCATTATCCACAACTCCACCTGCGACATCTGTCCAGGATCCATAAATCTAATGTTTCGTTGCACGGCATCCCAGAGAGCTTCCACAGGGTTTGAATACTGTAACCTTGGGAGCCACAGGATGGTTCCAAATTTAAAATGAGTGTTTATGAGCCATGACTGGGTGGTGGCATCCCGATGGGGCAGCGCATTGTCCTCCTCAAAGATACCATCGGCTGTAGGATGTGCGAAGGTCGTGAAAGTGGGTAGGTGATCAGCCAACACATGCTGGTAACACCTAGCGGTTGAGGATCTCTCCAGATACACTAAGCAGCCCAATGTGTACTATGAGAAAGCTCCCAAAACCATCATAGAGCCCCCACCACCTTTAATAGAGCCGACCTCTGACGACGAGGCCCATGGCCATACGCTGTCGATGCCACACCCGTCCCCTCCCGTCAGCTCGGTACAGCTGAAAACAGGATTCATCTGACCACGTGACGAGGCGTGACTCTGCAGAGGTCCAGTTTTGATGTTCCCGGCAAGGGGCGTAATTTCCGACGACGAGCAGTCAACAGTGCCACTCGCGTAGGGCGTCGGATCCCGTTACCCAATGTATGCAGCGTGCGCTGTACCGTTTGCTCGTTCACGCTGCTTTTGGCTCGACATTTAACCTGGATGTAATTTCAGCCGCGGTTTCCAAGCGGCCAGTATGTAGGAGATCGGACAGTCTACGTCGACCCACGTCGTCAGTTGCGTGTGATCGCCCATCGCTTGCTCTTTGGGCGTTGGTATGTCCTCCATAGGTATACTTGCGGTGAGAACCCTCAAGTTGCCCTCGGGAACTCCAGGGTTCTTACCACTTCGGCGATAGAATGACCCATCTGTCTTGCACCAATAATGGTTGCAAGATCAAAGTCGCTCCGATCACCACGTTTACCCATGGTAGTCGATTACGGTACACTGTTGGGAAGCTCTGCTGTCCGCCTACATTCGGGTCGTGGCCGTTCCACACTGCACAGGGGATGTCCATGTCAACTGCTCATCTCCCCTATCTCTAATGTTTTTTTTCTGCTGAGTGTATTCCTCTAGTAGTCAGTTTCACCACATTGATTTATATAGTCACATAATTCGTTCTCTCTGATGTTTCGTGAGCTGACGATACGACTATGGTTCAGGTTGCGTTACCATTTCATGCGTTATGCAGTTCACATAGGGCCATTTGGCTTAACCGGTTCTACTAGAGGATCAATTGAGGAGCATTTATTCAAAGAGATTATGCTAGTAAATAGTAACACTATACTAATGATCCGATTTATAGGCGTAGGAAATAAACATATGAGCGTTTCCAAGCTTTTGCACATCAACGAGATGGTTTTTTCAAGGAAGTTAGACAGAAACTGCAAACTGAAAAATAGAACGCATTAACAATTTGAACTCGGGAACTTGACTTGACAATAAATAAATGCGACGTTATATCCATTTAAAGATACGAGGCATCACGCTGGTTGTGCACGTGCTATCCTGGTAGGGAAAAGGCGTTACTTGAAGAATTGGTTCCGAATTCGTGGCAACTCGAGTGAGACGTAATCATTGCAAGTATCGCTGTTGGTAATGATCTCCAAGGTTTCCCAAATGGCTGTACATTTAGGGGTAGAGTAGCTAGCTAATTTCTTTATGTCATCCCACATAGGAGTAGCGAACTTCAATTTGATATAAAGAAATTAGCTAGCTACTCTACCTCTAAATGTACAGCCATTCGGAAAACCTTAGAGATCATCATTACCTACAGCGATACTTGCAATGATTGCGTCTCGTTCGAGTTGCCACGAATTTGGAACCAATTCTTCAAGTAACGCCATTTCTCTACCAGGATACCGCGCGCACAACCAACGTGATGCCTCGTATCTTTAAATGAATATCATCATCATCATCATTGTCAACCATTATTAATCCACTGCTGGACGAAGGTCTCCCCAAGTTTCCTCCACAACGGTCTGTCTTGTGCCAGTCTCCTCCATGTCACTCCCGCATATTTACGAATTTCATCCACCCATCTCCCATGTGGTCTTTTTCTGGGTCTTTTCCTGTCCCTTGGAATCCAATCTAAAATTTCGGCTGTCCATCGATGGTCTGTCCTTCTGGCAGTATGTCCAGCCCATTGCCATTTCAGGGATTTAACTCTGATCATGATGTCTTCCACTCTCGTCATTTTTCGGATCCACGAGTTCCTCTTCTTATCTCTCCTGGTTATACCAAGCATGCACCTCTCCATGCTTCTTTGAGTTGTCTGCAGCCTTTGTATGTCTCTTTTAGTTAAGGTCCACGTCTCTGCACCATACGTAAGCACTGGAAGGATGCATTGATCAAACACTTTTATTTTAAGACATAATGGCATATTGCTCTTGAAAATTATGCTGTTTCTTCCAAAAGCTTTCCAGGCAAGTTTTGTACGCCGATTAATTTCTTCATCAATGTGACCCTCACTTGATATCTGCTGTCCAAGATAAACATACGTATCTGTTATCTCCAGTTTTTCTCCATCAATCGACAAATCTTCATTTCTTGTAAAAGCATTGAACATCACTTTTGTCTTCTGAAAGTTCATTTTTAATCCCACTTCTTTACTCTTGTCAGCAAGTTCCTGTATCATACTCTGCAGCTCTGATGGGCTAGTTGCAAAAATGACTACGTCATCAGCAAAACGAAGGTGGGTTAGATAATCTCCATTAATCTTTATCCCTTTGTTTTCCCAGTTCAGTGATTGAAAGACATTTTCCAATGTGGCATTAAAGAGCTTCGGAGATATGGTGTCACCTTGTCTCACTCCCTTTCCAATTTTTATGTGTGTTGTATTTTCAAACAGCCGAATCTTTGCACTTGCAATTTCATAGATGTTATTAATAATATTAATGTATGCATCTTCAATACCGCAGGATTTCAGAGCCGTGGTAACTGCTGATGGTTTCACCGAATCAAAGGCTTTTTCATAATCGATAAAAGCCATGCACAATGGAAGTTCATATTTCCTCGCTCTTTCAATTAGTTCTCTCAGTACGTGGATATGATCTATTGTGCTGTAGCCACTCCTGAATCCAGCTTGTTCTCTCGGTTGAGCCATGTCCAGTGTTACCTTCAAGCGGTGTGAAAGAACTTTAGTGAAGATTTTATAAACCACTGATAGGAGGCTGATAGGTCTGTAGTTCCTGAGATCCTCAATGTCACCTTTTTTATGTAGCAGGATCATTGTAGCATTGTTCCAATCCTCAGGAATCTTCCCTTCATTAAGGCATCGAGTGAAAATTTGGGCGAGTACTGTTTCAATTTGTCCACTTGCTTCTTGTATGATGTCTATAGTAATTCCATCTTCTCCTGGAGCTTTCCCCCGCTTCATGTTCTTGATTGCATGTGCAACTTCTGCTGGGAGGACTGAAAGAACTCTGGTACCTTTCATGATGTCTGGAGTACATGTATCATCCCTTTCATATAATTTGGAGTAGAAATCTTTCACTCTTGTCAAAAGTTCGCCTCTATTTCTTGTTATAGAACCATCTTCTTTTCTCAGAGCCATAATCTGTTTTCTTCCCTTACTGAGATGTCCCTTTGCTATCTTAAGGCTTTGGTTGTTTTCAATTGCTTTCCTCACTAGCTCACAGTTGAATTTCCTTACGTCTTCAGTGATACTTTTTCGTGTTGTCTTGCATAGCTCTATATATTCCACTTTGGAAGTCACATCTTCTTTAGTTGTCCTCATCTCTCTTCTTTTTTGCATCAACATTTTGGTTTTTCCTGATAATTTGTTCACATGCAACTTGTTCTTAGACCCAGCTAATTTTGTTGCTGTTTCCATTAGAGCTTTGGTTACTTTTCTGTTAACTTCCGAAATATCCACTTCTTCCGATGTTAGGCCTTCTAAAGCAGAGAATCTGTTCTTCAGTTCCAACTTGAAAGTATTATGGTGTTTTTTAAGGTTGGTTATGTCAATACATTTTGTTTGTCTTATGAGCTTGCCACGTTCCAGTTTAGTGTTGAGGTGCATCTTACATCTCACCAATCTATGGTCACTACCTGTGTTGAACTTGTTCAGCACACTGCAGTCTTCGATGACGAATTTTTTGTTACACATAATAAAATCAATTTCACTTGTCGTCCCAATTGGATGTCTCCATGTCCATTTCCTGTGTGGCTTTTTCTTGAAGAAGGAGTTCAAGATGAAAAACCCTTCTGCCTCTGCAAACTCAACGAGAGTATTTCCACGCTGGTTTCTGTTGCCGTGACCGAATTTACCTACTGAAGTTTCATTCTGTTGCCGTTGCCCTATTTTTGCATTGAAATCTCCCATAATTATCTTCAAGTGCTGCTTACCTTTATTATTTAGATGACGAATTTCTTCATAAAATTCTTCAATTTCTTCTTCAGGATGACTTGTGGTAGGTGCATAAGTTTGAATAATCTGAGCCTGGTATCTTCTCGATAGTTGGATAACGAGTCGTGCAGCTCTGTCAGAGGAACTTTCAACTTCTACCACTTTATCCTTCAGTTTCTTGTTTATTATAAATCCAACACCACTAGTTCTGCCTGTATCTGTCCCACGATAATAGAAGAGATGTCCACTTTTCAGTTCAATGAGATCTTCTCCTTTTCTCCTTACCTCACTTAGCCCGACGATGTCCCACTTGATCCTTTGTAGTTCCTCTTCCAATTCAAGAAGCCTTGAATCAGAAGATAGGGAGCGTCCGTTATAGGTAGCCAAGGTCAGCATCAAATGGCAGCCTAATGTTGTATATATTTATTGTCAAGTCAGTTCTCGCGTTCAAATTGTTAAAACGTTCTATTATTCAGTTTGCAGATTCATTCTAACTTCCTTGAAAAAACCATCTGGTTGATGTGCGAAAGCTTGGAAACGCTTATGTGTTTATTTCTTACGCCAATAAATCGGATCAGTAGTATAGTGTTACTATTTACTTCTTAATTGGTGTACTGTTCCTCGTTATGAATTTGAGATTATACTAAACCTTTCATTCTGAACTATTTAATTTACATATCTTGCTATACTCCAGTGACGTATCGATTTGCACCAAAGTCCTATCAGGTCTTTTGTGTGTTAAAATGTACTTTAAAGTGTACTTTAACACATCAAAGTGAAAAAATGGAGAATTTTTTAAAATGAAGCAACAACTTCGGGTTTTCCTGTTTCGCCATTCTCGACCGAAACAGAAGAGAAACTCTAAACAGATTTATTTCTAAAATTAGAAAATTTAGAAGACCACTGTTCAACTTTCTCAGTAGGTCAGAAAATATCATGATAAACAAATAGGCCTACACCAATTTTGCCTCCTGCAGTTTCCGGATGGCACGTGTAAACAACGTCGGAGTTCAGAAACTGTTTCTCTAAAGTCTGCCAGGTTTGCTTTCTCCAAAAACAGTGAACGATGTTCATAAACCCAGTTTAACATATTCATGAGGTAAACACAGGAAGCTTATTATTACGCGGTGTAATGGATTTTGTGAGCTGTTCGTTTTTGATGGAGTCGTTCTCCGCTTCTAGCAACACCAGTGAAGCATAAACCAGCCCTCTCATTACAGTAATGTCAGCAGCTTCTGTCTTTAAACCAAGGTTATGCGGATGAGTGACAAACACCATTATGTGTAAGTGTCATTTCTTTGACCTCTTGTGGTTTCCACGCTAATGCTATATTGACCGCGGGGAGTTCAAATAAAAACGTCCGCCACTGTGCTGTCAGATGCTTGTGACGCAAGCAGCTCGGCTTTTACAAGGGAATATAGGGTGCTAAGTAACGATACCTTGCAGGAAGTTTTTAATTTTTTAGACGCATCCCAGCTGCTTCGTGACGTCAGCCTTAACACAACAGAGAACCGTAATGAATAATCTTAACGAGTTAAACGCTGTAAAACATTCTTATATGGATTCCGATGTTTAGCATATCTCGCTTAGGACCCGCCATATAACTGATATTGGAAAAGTAAAGACATCACTTCAATTTTAGTTGAAGTTTAAACACTGCTTTGAAAGAAATGCGGGGATATGTTATCAAAGATTTTCCTTTGCAGCAAAGCCTTTCTAATCAAAATACACGGAAATAGCAGTTTATTAGATAAAACTTTCCTCATAATATAAATAGCACACCCCAACACGTATGACGGTGTGCGGCATAAATCAGCCGCACGAACTCGTCGACTAGCAATTATCATTGGGTTGAGAACCGGGATGGGCAAAACGAGTGGTCTGGGCTGCTTTGAACGCGGCATGATCACAACCCAGAAAACCATTGCACACTGTAAACAGATTTCTGAAATTCACTAGCCACTTTCCTTGATTTCTTTCATGAATTGACGAAGCATATTTCTGACCCAACTTTTTCCCCGTGAAATGAAGGGAAAAACTCTGAATTTCACGTATTTCTTGTACACTAGAAAAATTCTTAATTTTCAGAACCCTTTCCGCAATTCCTTTCTTATATTGATGGCAAATTACCGCTTTCAAGATGTGTTAACGGAAAATTCGGAATTTTCAGAAACTTTTCCACTATTCTTTTCTTATGTTAACGAAAAAACACCTTTCTTACTTTTCCGTGTCCATATGACGAAAAATATCCCGTAATAGCAGCGATTCACGGAAATACAATAGTTGGAGGTTTGACTAACTGCTAAATTTCAATAGCCTGTGGCAGTTTTTCATTTTGAAGTTTTGTAGCGAGATCGGATATTGTACTTCTGTAGCGAGGTAGGATATCGTATTTCTGTAGCGAGATCTGATATCGTAGTTCTGTAGTGAGATCGGATATCGTAGTTCTGAACGAGGTGTAGCGAGATCGGATATCGTACTTCTGTAGCGAGGTAGGATATCGTAGTTCTGTAGTGAGATCGGATATCGTAGTTCTGTACGAGGTGTAGTGAGATCGGATATCGTACTTCTGTGACGAGGTCGGATATCGTAGTTCTGTAGTGAGATCGGATATCGTATTTTTGAACCAGGTGTAGCAAGATCAGGTATCGTAGATCTGTAGTGAGATCGGATATCGTACTTCTGTAGCGAGGTAGGATATCGTACTTCTGTAGCGAGATCGGATATCGTAGTTCTGTAGTGAAGTCGGATATCGTAGTTCTGAACGAGGTGTAGCGAGATCGGATATCGTACTTCTGTAAAGAGATCGGATATCGTACTTCTGTAAAGAGATCGGATATCCTACTTCTGTAGCGAGGTCGTATATGGTACTTCTGTAGCGAGGTCGGATATCCTACTTCTGTAGCGAGGTCGGATATCGTAGTTACGTAACGAGATCGAATATCGTACTTCTGTTGCAAGGTCGGATATCGTACTTCTTTTGCGAGATCGAATATCGTACTTCTGTAATGAGATCGGATATGGTACTTCTGTAGCAAGGTCGGATATCGTACTTCTGTAGCGAGGTCGGATATCGTACTTCTGTAGCAAGGTCGGATATCGTACTTCTGTAGCGAGGTCGGATATCGTAGATAGTATATCGCATGAACTTTGGTTACTGTTGCACAGGATATTTCTCATCCTCTTCCCCATTTTGACTTCCAGCTACTATATATTGTGCTATCGTAAGAAACCAGATACTTAATTTATTGAACAGGTGATTGCACGATATCTATGTATCAGTCTGTGGAGTCCTTAAGACAAAGGCAAGAGTAAATTTTATATAGTCAAGAGTAAATTTTATATTTAGAATTTTTGTGTAATAATATTGTAAAACAGTACACTAAACTTTCTCTTAAAGATAATTAAAAGTTATTGTCAGTTGAAAACAGATCTCAAACTACAAATCATTGTTGCTTTTAAAAATCACGAAGAAAAAAATATGTCATTTGTAATCAGACTTCTTACAGAAAAAATAAAGTAATTACAAACGTATTCAAAAAAATAATAGGCTCCAATAGAAAATAAAATGACTAAATCATTCGCATTGATGAATATAATATTTCTCATCGCCCAATTAGTTTTACCTTGAGCGTGTGGCTGATTCCTGTGACTTACTGGCTCAATGGTTAAGACGCGTGGCTTTAACCCAAATGGCCTAGGCTCGGTCCTCACAACTGGTGCAAAACGATTGTCTCACGTAAGGGCTGAAATATTCAGCATGTGTTTTGCGAAATTTCTGTCAAAATGCGAAAAACCTTGAAACGGACTTTTCTGAAATAAAATGAATTACTGACTACGGAAAATTGTTAAAAAAAACGGGCACTTTTAAAAACGGATATTCCGTTAAAAGACGGACACTTACCGGCAACTGTGCTGCACGTTATTTTCAGAAATTTTCCGCGTAGTCACGTCACTTATTTTTTACAGTTCAGGAATTCAACACTGGTGTGCCGAGGGTCATCTCAGAACACACTTTGTGAAGTAAATCGCTAATTTAACCTTTCTTTTGATATCCTATTTTTATGTTAATTTTATTACTTCTCAGATATTTCTTTCGAAACAGCTCATCAATTCTCTCGATTTTCCGACCCATTTTGATAACATTGACAGCAAGTCAAAGAGTAAGTGAAACGTCGTCGGGAACAAAAAAACTGTTCTGGTGATGGTGGGCTTCATTATAACATTACGACGAATGCTGTTTAACTAAGAGTATATTGTGATGCACACTATTTTGAATAATATACATGGGGTATTTATAAAATTTATATCCTTTGGTCTCTAGAAAAGCGAAAAATGGAGATACCGCGTTGAAATATAGTAGCTCGCTTTTTAAGGGCATGGAAAGACGATTTAGCAGAGAAAACATTTAATTCAAAATTGCACCACTAGTGGAACAATGGTGTTGCAGATGCAGGAAAAGAGCAGACACCTGCGTGAAGTTACTGGTTATTGACAACCCAAAAATTTCAGGAGAAAATCTCCTCAATATACTTGCCATCACAAGAAATTACCTGTGATGCACAGCAGAAATATCCTCTTGTAGTTTTTATGTTTCTTATACAACTGGTTTTATCACCTTTCATGGTTCCATATATTTATTATACAAGCGTCATTCAAATGAAAGCGAGCCAAAGGGCGTGTGAGAAAGATATTGTGACTTATCTCAAAAACTATCCCCGAGGCTATTAAGGCACTTAGACACCGCTTCTACTCACAAGGATTTTAGACGTTCGATTTGTTGTGAGTAGAAGGCGGTGGATTGCTCGAGAAACTATTCCCTAACGGCGTCCCGTACCTCTACGTCCAAGTGAACTCTGTGACCCGGAAAATGCTTCTTCAGCACCCCGAAAATGTGAAAGTCACACGGGGACAGATCTGGGTTGTATGCCTGATGCTGGAGTGTTTCCCACCTGAATTTGGGAAGGTAATCCTGAACGATTTCCGCAGTGTGTGTGTGGGGTGGGTGTGGGGTGGAGATGGGGGGGGGTAGGATCCACAGATGAGCAGCACAGCCACTTGGACTTGAGGGAACCCAATATTAAAAATAAACCTTAACATTTTATACAATAAATGTTTGATTAAAATATACACCGACGAGCTATTACATACATATGACCACTTACCTAATAAGCTGTAGGAGCCGCTTTAGCCCGCAAAACAACGGCCACTCGGCGAGGCATCGATTCGATGAGGTGGCGATAGGTATACTGTGGTATCTGGTACCATATGTGAACAGAAGGTCTTCCAGTTCCCGTACATTTCGGGGTGGTGGTGATTTAGCTCGAACCCGCATTTTCAAGTCGAACCACAAATGTTCGATTGCGTTCATGTCCGGTAAATTTGGACGACAGGGCATTAACAGAAAGTCACCAGCATGTTCCTCGAACCACTCCCTCACAATTCTGGCAGTGTGCATGGCGCATTATCCTGTTGGTAATGGTCACCACAAGCAGGGAACACAGTTGCCATGAATGGGTGAACTTGGTCCGCAACGATGTCCGGATGCCTGACATCTGCCAGGGATTTTGGGATTGGGATAATGGGGTCTAAAGTGTTCCAGGAAAACATCGCCCATAGCATAACTCGGCCGCCGACGACCTGTTTCCGCCCAACAGCGCAGCCAGGTGCCATAGCTTCCGTTGGTAATCGGCGTATCCACGCTCGGGCGTCTACGTAATACACCAGGAATTTCGATTTGTCAAACCAGACCACTTTCTTCCAATCAACCACGGTCCAATCTCGATTATCCTGGGCCCATTTCATGCGTTGTTGGCAATGACGTGCAGTGCGCATGGGGACCTGGCTGGGACTTCGGCTGCGCAGGCCCATTCTCAGAATGCTTCGATGAACTGTGTGCTGTGACACATTGCACTGATCACCACTGTTGTAGCTGCGGGTGATTCGTCACACTGTGGCCCTGCGGTCGCTGTGAACAATGTGCAACAGGCTTTGCTCCCCTCTGGCATAAATGAGGTGTGGACGACACACGATTGGACGACGGTTCGTCGTTTGGCAATCTGTGCACCACCTTTGATACGTACTTACCACAGCGGCACGTGAACAACCCCGTAACAACGCAATTTCCGAGATCATAGTACGGAGGCGCATTGCCATCGCAATTTGTCCTTTACCAAACTCCAATAAATCGGCTGCTTTTCCGATTTTTGTCCGAACACTCTAGTAAATTTTTACTCCAAACTCTCTTCACCTGCGCCACCGTTCGGCCTCCAGGCGCGCTCATTTCTCTAGTCTGGGGGTGGTCACAATGCAATGGCTCATCGATGTATTAGCCACAACATAGTTTTTCAAATTCAAACATGACTCCCGACGCAAGCACGACTCCCGCTAAGCCTTGCAAACAATGCTGAAGTAGTGGCCGTAGTTCTTTTTCTTCTTAGCATGTTGACACCCAGTGTAGGGTGCAGGTCTTCCCGAGTCTTTTCCAACTTCCTTGATCCTTAGCTTGAGTCCACCAATTATCACCTCTAAGTTTCTGAAAGTCATCTTTCCATCTTTTTCTGTGGCGCCCTCTTCAAGTCCTTCCATCTCTCGGTTGCCATTCTGTTATTAATAGTGTCCATCTTTCATCTTTCAGTCTTCCAACATGTCCAGCCCATCTCCACTTTGATTGTTTTATTATTTTTATAATATCTATTATTCCTGTTCTTTCTCTTATAATTTCATTTCTAACTCTCCGTCTCTTCTTGTTATTCTTAACATTCCTCTCTCTAACTTTCTTACCGATTTTTTACATTGTCGCTCTGTTATATTCCAATCACTGCAAGCCTCGCTGCTGTTCAAGATTTCCAAGGTTTCGCAAATAGCAGTAGATTTAGGTGTGGAGTATGAAGCTAATTTCTTGACATCATTTCACATAGGATCCGCGGACTTGAACTTGACCTTTCTTGATGGGACAGTGGATATTATACCGTCTTTTGTATCACTTTTATGTTCATTGATTCTAATTCTAAACGAACGTATGGTCATTTCGATGTAGTATCGCCTGGAGCCGTCCGTATATTGTAGTGGGATTGCATAAACACCTGCCTTATTGAGAATAGGAGGTATCTATCACCTACACTAATTAATATTATTAATTAGTGTATGTGATAGCAGCCGTGGCTAAACATTGCTAAGTCTAAAACGTTTGATAACTATAACATACGGAACAGACTGAAACTAACTATTCACGTGCATTACTGTTTGAATACCTCCAATTACTCATCCGTTCGACAGAATGAAAGTCAGGACCTTGGTCAACGACCCGCAGCCTGGGTTTGCCCCAGTTGGAAAGCTAAGTTTTGTTGTTCTCTAATTCAACCTTAACCACATTGTTGTGTATTTAGGACACTGTGGCCAACTCGATAAGATGCATCTTAGGCGGATATTCCAACTAGCCAAACTTCTACGACTTCAACACACATTCAACATTAGTCAGATATTTTAATGAAATGCTGATCATGACTCACGTGTTTTAAACTTTTATAAGAAAAATCTAAGAGCTGCATTCATTTTATAAAACTGTAGAAAGAACACTCCTAAATAAACATAGTTCATAAAAGCATAATACAGTTACTTTTCCTCATTAAAATGCAGAACTGCTGTACTTGAATTCAGCTTACAGTTTCAATTTATAAGTTTTAGTTGATGTTTTAGATTGAATTTATAAATCTTTAGTTGTTAATTTTGCTGTTCCTTTATTCGGATCCAGTTCGTTTTCGATGCGCGTTTACCCAAACCCAGAGGTGTTTACAGATTTGAGCAAACGAGCTTTGAATTGTTTTGAGAAAATTAAATCAGATGCGGAAATACAAATTTTGATATAGCTAAATGTCAAATCAAATGGCACGAGATTTACATTTTGAACACGAAATGTTTGGCAGGTAAAAATATTTCTGGTAATACGATGGCTAAGTGAGTGAGGTGTTTTTGAGAACAGTGCTCATAACAGCAGACCGAATGCCTGTGGAAAAAGGATTGAAGAAAATATATGAATTCCATATTACCATATTGTTGATTAATACCATGATTCCTGCTAAGCATCCAGAAATGGTAGGTTTCGTTCAGGTGCACCAGATGAAATAAAAATCTTAGTATTTACTAAGATAGATTTATCAACAAAAAAATTGCAGCTAAACGGAAATGGGTCGGAAAACAGCATTCAAACCAATAGCAGATACATTGCTGGCCACCCAAAATGCAACATCAAGAAGCACACGAGATAGCAAAGCCAGATTTACTGGACAGATAACAACAGATACAAAGACGAAACGATTGAGCTTACAGGCCCGTGCGACTTACGGAACACGCAGAGATCAAGAGTTCGTTTGGCCCCCATGGCTGGCAATAACGGCCGCTACACGCCGAGGCATCGAACGAAAGAGGCTTTGAATGTGGGCTTGGGGTCTGTCGGTTCAGGCTGCTTCCACACGTTGCCACTGTTCATCAGGCGTAGCTGTGGGTGGTGCTTGCCGGGACACTCGGTTGCCGATCAGCGACCAGACGTGTTCGATGGGCGACATATCGGGAGAACAGGCGGGCCACGGCAGCAGTGACAGCTGGTGGTCCGTGAAGAATTGTTGCACGATGCGTGCCACGTGCGGGAGCACATTGTCCTGTTGAAACGTGGCCACTGGCAGGTCGTGCAGGTAAGGGAGGACTATAGGCTCCAAAACGTCGGAGATGTAGCGGTGGCTGTTGAGTGTACCGGCGATGCGTACCAGAGGGGTGCGCGTGTCATATCCAATTGCGCCCCAAACCATAACGCCAGGCGACGGACTGGTATGGCGATGGATAATGCAGGCGTTATACAGTCTCTCGCCGCGGTGCCACCACACGCGGATCCGACAATCGTGGTGTTGCAGGAAGATGCGGGATTCGTCGGAGAAGACAATGGCGTGCCAATCCGTTATCCAAGTGCGGCGTTTAACGGCCCACTGCCGCCGCACTCGCCGGTGGTGTAACGTCATTGGTAATCGGAGCAGTGGGTGCGATGCTACAAGTCCCCGCTCATGCAGACGACGTCGAACGGTACGTGCTGACACAGGTTGTTGCGCAACACACCCTAATTCCTGCGCTAACGTTCGTGATGTGGCGGTGCGAGCCGTCAATGCCCGCCGCACAACATGCCGGTCCTCTCGTTCGGTGGTGTGCCGCGGGTGCGGCAATCGCTCACGTCGGTCCGTCCGTTCCTCCTGCACCCATCGAATTCATACTCGCCTCACTGTGGCTGGATGTCGTCCCACACAGGCGCCGATGTCTCGGTCCCATAAACCGCTGTCGCGAGAAGCCACTATTCGTCCTCTGTCGAACTCTGAAACGTGCTGGAATGATTGCCGTATTCTGCGACGAGTCATCAGGAAGCTTCCCACGCACAGGTCCGGCAGCACAACACACTTCCACTACTTACACCCCCCCTTCTGTGCACCCTTCTTATAGTGCTTTTCGGTGGCGTGCCGGGCGCACATGATTTGCATATGCCCTGCAATGCTAATCGCTTGCATGCCCTCTTGTGGGCGACGCATGCTGCGAATTTCAGGCCAATCGGATGCTTCCTTCTTGGTGTTGCATTTTGGGTGGCCAGTAGTGTAGATAAGCGTTCCTTTCGAAAAGGGTTAGCCAGACAGAAACCACAGAACATTTTAGTATCTTGTATTGCTTGTAGCAAACGGTTGGTTATTGAATCAGTTACAGTGTGCATGGTTGTCGTCACCCAATCAACAAAAGATCTCAATATCGCCGTTCATGGAGATGACATCACTGAAGTGATATCTTGAAGTTCATTAGGTCTGTGTGGTTAATCTAGGATCCAAGGTGCATGAAGCGTTGTCCGATCAGAAAAACTGTGGGTTGTGATAAAAAAAAATGTTAGTGTCTCCATTGTTATTCAAGAGTAATATTGTAGGTGTTAAATTCAATGCCTATTCCTGAAATAAGCATGCGTTAAAGAAAATGCAGCAGGATAAGCACTCTTGCCTACTACACGAATTTTATGAACAGAAAGGAAGGCAGAAAATCAGTGGCATAAAATTGAATTAGAATCACATGTGCGGAGTTTATTTAGAATACCATACTCTCTGTCATACTCTGCCCAAAGCGTTTAAAGTATCACTTGCTATGAATTACCTCCATCAAACTTTCCCAAAGTCAAATTTCAAACAGGGATTTGAAAAACTAAAACAGCATCAGTTATAGAACATTGTTTAATTTCACTGGAACATACTCCGATGAACCAAAACTTTAAAACCACCTCTGCGTTGTGCAAATAAGTGCGCAATCAGCGTCACGTGCCAAGGTCACTAATGATATATATAACACCTGGGTCGGAGCTCCCCCAGTCAGTATTTCGTTTGGTCCCATCATGGGAAAAGCAAAGGATTTATCAAATTTCGATAAATGCCAGATCGTTATGACAAGACGCTTTGGTAAGAGCATCTACACACAGTTCATCGTACGCTCTTGGATACGGGTCTCCGCAGCCCCAGACCCATTCACGTGCCTATACTCACAGCCATCCACCATTGTCAGTGTTTGCCGTTGGCACGTAATCATCGACAATGGACCATAGAAGACTAAAAGAGAATCTCATAGTCAAACAAATCCCGTGTTCTGTTACTCCATGTCGACAGACGAGCTCGTGTGCGACTTTTACCCAAGGAAGACTTCTCACCTGGATGCATTGTGGGACAGATCCAGGCTGCTGAAGGAAGTGTGATGGTCTGGGCAACATTTTCTTGGGAAATACTTGAACCCATTATCCCTATACAGCGAATTCTGACACCTGTCACGTAATTGAACATCGTGGCTGACCAAGTACACTACTTTATAGCGACTTGATTCCCTGGCAGAGATGGCATCTTTCAAGAAGACAAAGTTCCATGCCACTCTGCGAAAATGGTTCAGGAATGGTTCCAAGAACATGAAGAGGAATTTCATTTATTGCCATGGCAGCCAAATTTACAAAAACTCCTATCGAGCATTTGTGGCTTGAGTTGGAGAAACGGGTACGCGCAGCATCAGTCGTAATTTACGGGAATTGCGGGATCTTCTGTTTCAGTCGTGGTATCAAATATCAAGAGACACAAACCAACATCTCGCCGAATCTATGCCTCATCGGCTGAGAGCTCTTTTGGTGGCGAGAGTTGGACCTACATCCTATTAGGTAGGTGGTTTGAATGTTTTGGCTGATCGGTGTAATTTGCCTTAGAAATATTCGATATTTTGCATTCTCCGATTTGTCAGCTACTACCCATAAGCGAGAAAGCCCCCTGAGCTCTACTTAACGCAACAGCTATTACATCTTACCTTTCAAAACCCATAAAATTGGTCTCTCCTGCTATCATTCACATCCAAGGGGAAATAATATTGTGAAGTGTGTGATTTGCCAATAAATAATCAGTAAGAAATTCGGCGTTTTATTTTAAACATATTTTACTATTTCTTGATTGTTTCTGTGAAATCTCGAGAAAACGACTGCGATGAATAGACCTAAAGACCTCTTTTTCTTATTCCTTTAAAAGATATTTGCTCTTTGATATTCCTATGTACTCAAAAAATAAAAAGAACAAAAATTCTTAATCCTCTTAATAGCAACAGGGATTAGTGACTTGTTCCCTTCAGTGCTTCCAAATTAAGGAGAAAGCTTCTTGGATTTTGGAGTGAAAACATAAACAGAATGTTTATTCCTAAACTGACGCTCGGTCATTTTTATGCCGAAAACAAAGTTAGGGATTTTCAGATTTTCTCAGGTTAAGGAACAACAGCATTTCTGAGGAAAGTAATATAGCAATATGTTGCTGAAAAGTCATTGGTATATTACACACAAAAGTTTCATCGCTCAGAGTATAGGTATATCATTCTAAAGTTCACAGAGCAATATATACACAACCCGAGGGCCGGCTTTCGGTTAGTAGGCTGTTCGGATTCAGAATGGGAAAAGCTACCGATTTATCGGAGTTTGATAAAGAACAAATTGTGATGCCAAGGCGCCACGGAACTGCGATCTCAGAAACGGTGCAGCTTGTGGATTGTTCACGTGCCACTGCAGTGAGTGTGAATCAAAAGTGGTGCACAGATGACCAAACGACGAACCATCGTCCAGCCGTGTGTCGTCCGCAGCTCACTGATGTCAGAGCTGAGCTGAGACTATCGCGCATTATTCACAGAGACTTCAGGGCCCCAGTGCGACAAATCACCCGCAGCTACAACAGTAGTGATCAGGGCACTGTGTCACAGCACACAGTCCATCGCAGCCTTTTGGGAATGGGCTTGCATAGCCAAAGACCCAGTTGGATCCCTATGCTCAGTGCACATCAGCGCCCACAACGCATGATATGGGCCCAAGGTACTCGAGATTGGACCGTGGATGATTAGAAGAAAGTGGCCTAGTCTGACGAATAAAAATTCCTGGTGCATCAGGTAGACGGCCCAGCGCGGATACGTCAATAGTGGGGCCTAAAGTGTCCGCGGATGGGACACTTCAGACCCCACTATCCCAATAGCGCAATCCCTGACAGCTGCCAGGTATCAGAATGTCGTTGCGGACCAAGTTCACCCATTCATGACAACTGTGTTTCTTACTGGTAATGGCCATTACCAACAGGATAATGCGTCATGTCACACTGCGAGAATCGTCAAGGGGTGGTTCGAGAAACATGCTGGTGACTTTCTGTTAATTCCCTGGCCTCCAAATTCACCTACATGAATCCAATCGAACATTTGTGGTTCGACTGGAAAAAGCGAGTTCACGCTGAACGACCACCATCCCGAAATGTACGGGAACTGGAGGACCTGCTATTGACATTATGGTATCAGATACCCCAGGATACCTATCGCCACCTCATCGAATCGATGCCTTGCTGAGTGGCCGCTGTTTTGAGGGCTAAAGCGGGTTCTACAGCTTATTAGGTAAGTGGTCATAATGTAATGGCTCAGCGGTGTATTTTCTTCTAAAAATCTGATGTGAACAATTTTTTCTTTTCTTCGATGTCGTTTTCAACGAAGTCCATTTTTTATACAATTTCTTTTACACATTATACAGTTTTCCCACTAGAGGCGTACATGCATAACGGATTTGCCTTGATATCTCTGCTTCTAAAGTTCGATTTGAAAAATTCTTCTTACACCGGATATAGTTTGTGCGAAGGAGTAATTGGAGTATAATTACTTATTTTTAGTAACTATGAGCATAATTCTTGTGACTTTCCTGATAACTGAGTAGTACTGTTGGTAGAGGAGTATCGGAAGAAGATATCTAAGGTTGAATCCTCGTGCGAGATATGAGTACTGTGAACGCATTCAAGTTTTGGTCCTTTCCTTTCAGTGAAGTGACTGTTCCTGAATTTGCGATAAGTAGCTCCTCTACTACTTCTGCTATCCACCATAACGTTCATCAAGCTTACGCACTTGGAAATTTCCAGTAACTTTCAGTGCTACAAATCTATCGTGTCCACAGGTAGTAGAAAAGAAAAAGAAACGTGTGCCCTTTTTAATTTGCTGTACTTCATTTTGCTACTTAAAGCTAGAATTATACAAAAAAAAAAAAAAAGGAGCAGAAAGTCACGTGGATGTTTATATATGTGTTCCAAAACAGTTCCAAACTACTCTTAAATCTAAACAAAGATATCTTGAATAGAAGCAAATATATTGTGATCAATGCAAATAAGCATTTCTGCCAGTTACCGACAGAATTACGCATCAAAAGCAGCTGAAAACAGATATATTTGGTTATAAGTGGATATTTCTGAAGTTAACAGAAAAGTAACCAAAGCTCTTATGGAAACAGCAACAAAATTAGCTGGGTCTAAGAACAAATTGCATGTGAACAAATTATCAGGAAAAACCAAAATGTTGATGCAAAAAGGAAGAGAGATGAGGACAACTAAAGAAGATGTGACTTCCAAAGTGGAATATATAGAGCTATGCAAGACAGTACGAAAATGTATCACTGAAGACGTAAGGAAATTCAACTGTGAACTAGTAAGGAAAGCAATTGAAAACAACCAAAGCCTAAAGATAGCAAAGGGACATCTCAGTAAGGGAAAAAAACAGATTATGGCACTGAGAAAAGAAGATGGTTCTGTAACAAGAAATAGAGGCGAAAGTTTGACAAGAGTGAAAGATTTCTACTCCAAATTATATGAAAGGGATGATACATGTACTCCAGACATCATGAAAGGTACCAGTACCAGAGTTCTTCCAGTCATTCCAGCAGAAGTTGCACATGCAATCAAGAACATGAAGCGGGGAAAAGCTCCAGGAGAAGATGGAATTACTGTAGACATCATACAAGAAGCAAGTGGAGAAATCGAAACAGTACTCGCCCAAATTTTCACTCGATGCCTTAATGAAGGGAAAATTCCTGAGGATTGGAACAACGCTACAATGATCTTGCTAAATAAAAAAGGTGACACTGAGGATCTCAGGAACTACAGACCTATCAGCCTCCTATCAGTGGTTTATAAAATCTTCACTAAAGTTCTTTCACACCGCTTGAAGGTGACACTGTACATGGCTCAACCGAGAGAACAAGCTGGATTCAGGAGTGGCTACAGCACAATAGATCATATCCACGTACTGAGAGAACTAATTGAAAGAGCGAGGGAATATGAACTTCAATTGTGCATGGCTTTTATCGATTATGAAAAAGCCTTTGATTCGGTGAAACCATCAGCAGTTGCAATGGCTCTGAAATCCTGCGGTATTGAAGATGCATACATTAATATTATTAATAACATCTATGAAAATGCAAGTGCAAAGATTCGGCTGTTTGAAAATACAACACACATAAAAATTGGAAAAGGAGTGAGACAAGGTGGCACCATATCTCCGAAGCTCTTTAATGCCACATTGGAAAATGTCTTTCAATCACTGAACTGGGAAAACAAAGGGATAAAGATTAATGGAGATTATCTAACCCACCTTCGTTTTGCTGATGTCATAGTCATTTTTGCAACTACCCCATCAGAGCTACAGAGTATGATCCAGGAACTTTCTGACAAGAGTAAAGAAGTGGGATTAAAAATGAACTTTCAGAAGACAAAAGTGATGTACAATGCTTTTACAAGAAATGAAGATTTATCGATTGATGGAGAAAAGCTGGAGATAACAGACACGTACGTTTATCTTGGACAGCAGATATCAAATGAGGGTCACATTGATGAAGAAATTAATCGGCGTACAAAACTTGCCTGGAGAGCTTTTGGAAGAAACAGCATAATTTTCAAGAGTAATATGCCATTATGTCTTAAAAGAAAAGTGTTTGATCAATGCATCCTTCCAGTGCTTACGTATGGTGCAGAGACGTGGACCTTAGCTAAAAGAGACATACAAAGGCTGCAGACAACTCAAAGAAGAATGGACAGGTGCATGCTTGGTGTAACCAGGAGAGATAAGAACAGGAACTCGTGGATCCGAAAAATGACAAGAGTGGAAGACATCATGATCAGAGTTAAATCCCTGAAATGGCAATGGGCTGGACATACTGCCAGAAGAACAGACCATCGATGGACAGCCGAAATTTTAGATTGGATTCCAAGGGACAGGAAAAGACCCAGAAGAAGACCACATGGAAGATGGGTGGATGAAATTCGAAAGTATGCGGGAGTGACATGGAGGAGACTGGCACAAGACAGACCGTTGTGGAGGAAACTTGGGGAGACCTTCGTCCAGCAGTGGATTGATAATGGTTGACAATGATGATGGTGATGATGATATATTCTAAAATATTTTCCTGCAAAGATAACTTTTTTCCATTTCTTCATTTGGAAGTGACAACATTGTGTGAGCATGGGCAGAAGAACTTTGGGGGAGGGGGTCCCCATGAGCACCTAAGAACATAGAATGTTGCCCGTCCCTAATTTAGGGCCACTAGTTCTAGGAGCAGGTCAGCACCTCACCGTAGTTCAAGGGCGTCACCCATGCCTCATCTGGCTTTCGAACCCGGAACCAGTTCGTACCATTAACTAGAAGATTCCGCCTGTTCTCACTCAACCACTGAGTAGGCTCCAAAAATCTGCGTGCTGATTTCAAAAGCTAGAGCATAATATAACGTTAGTCATGAGGAGAATTTTAACAAACAGTTCTATTAATTTCAACTGAAAAACAATACGGGTAGGTACAATTCTGATTGAGCTGTCAGTTTGGAATGTAGGACTACGACTTGCAGATCGCAGAGTTGAAATGGCTAGTCAGGTATGGCTTCAAAGCGTTTATTTAAATTGATATACCCAACCCAGGTCTATGATATGGAAAATAGCTTTCATAATTTTTACAAATAATGCCATATACATTGCGAACACAAAGGAGATCAATACACGAATTACCCAACGTAGTGCTCTGTCTTCTTGGGCTTCTTACATTCCTCATCACTTGCTCTCGCCTCTCGTTTTGATTTTCTCCACTTTTGCTTGCGTTCATTCTGCGAATTCCGTGGCGTTGTCAAAAATGTTAACCCGTTCGAAAATGAAAAAAAATGTTAACAATTTTTAAAAATTTTAGTTTAAAATAATGTTTTAATGTTAACAATTTTTTTAATTTTAAGTTTAAATTCTGCGGCATTGTCAAAGATGTTCACCGATTCACAAGAAAACAAATTTTTAAAAATTTCAGTTCAAACCACTGCGAAATGTTCTTCGTATATTTAAATAGATCTTGCAGAGAACTTTAAAACGATACCTTGCACAGTCGTGTTGCGCTCACAGTGGCCGAGTTAGACTAAGTCAAACACGGCGATACACCCGGAAATATTGCATCACCTATGGCGCGCACAGGGAGCGAGGGGAGCGTCGCGCGCACGATGTGTTGCGCATTACGCGAATTGGACTCTATGCTCTTTGCGAATATGCTAAGACGATTAGTGTGCGGGACGTATTTTTAACGCTATAATGATTTCAATTGGGACGTACTTTTGTCACAGGCGGTCGGCCGTAAGTCGCTCCATATTATCCGCTGAGCTAGACGTAGTTCGACGTCAAAATTAATTTCTTTTTGTGCTGTGTAACGAATACTTTAGATGCGTAAATACCGTTTTCCTATCAAAAAACGATTGTTGCAAAAGTTTGAACAGCAACAACAACAGCAAAAAAAGACTTATTGGGCATCCTGAAAAAATATTTACAGAGTAAGGGTAAAAGCAACAAAAACAGCGAAAAAAGACTTGTTGGACATCCTGAAAAAGTTTGAACAGAGCAAGGATGAAAACAAAAACAAAAAACACAGCGAAAAATGACTTGTTGGGCATCCTGAAAAAGTTTGAACAGGGCAAGGGTAAAAAAGTAACAAAAATAGCAAAAAAAAGACTTATTGGGCATCCTAAAATAATTCTAGAACAGCAAAGAGACGATTATCTGGACTCCAGTTACTCTGAATTTTTTATTATCCGGACGAATACATGGAAAAGAGATTTTTTTAAAATAATCAAACATGTGAGTTGAGTTTGAGCAATAATGAGATGAAAACCCTTCTGACATTCAGTGGCCTTGATTGCTATGGGGCATCCGCTGTTTTGTTCCCTGTAATTTGTTTAGCTACTAGAGCAATGGTAATAGTGTTCACGTGCACAAACGTTTGTAAGAAACCAAATTTTTAATGACGGAGCAAAGTGATACTTCTACGTAACGTCAGCGATGAGCAGAAAAGAAAGAGTGCTGTTGTCTGGCAAGAAACGAATGCTACTGCTGAACAAAACCTTGATAGTTTACCGTTCTTACTCACTTGTCGAAAGTGCTGGACAAAACATTATAACCCGAAATAGAAAAGTATTATTATAAAGATATGTAATAAAATACAGTCTCTACTCAGCACAGGATATCTAGGAAATGAACTACTTCCTGTGTCTGAGAGTCGTTGGGTTACTTAACAAATGGTGGTAGCACGTGAAAGGGGTCTCTTCGAAGCAAAACCTTTACCGAAGCCTCAAGAATTTGTAAATTCCATATTTATTTATGCCAATGAAATACACCCTAACTTGATATACTTAGTAGCGTGAACAGTCTCACGCTACTAAGTATATGAAGCCTCAATCCTTTTAAAATTCCATTTGACAAAGAACGACTCTCAAGAAAATACCAAGAGGGAACTTCTTCAGGAGCAGTTAAGTAACAAATTAATTGTTAAAAATTAACTACTCACTAATTCTTTAAAATTTTGCAGAGAAAAGGAAGTTTTTAGAAAAACTTGAATAATACATTGCGACGTAGTACATTAGAAACGGAACAGAAATTTAGAGAATAGACGGTTATGGATGCCAAGAAAATTTCTAAATTATAATGTGAAGAAACTGCGCACTCCTACTGGCTACAGCTGTGTTTTAGATTACAAGGCGGATATATTATTTCCATAAATGAACATCGCACTTCCGTCGTCAACCATTCTCTGACCAGTTCTGTATGAAGGCCTGCTCTCGTCCAGCATAACTCTCTCTCTCTCTCTCTCTCTCTCTCTTGAGGGGAAGCTCTCTTCGGTGTCATTCCACTCATCACCACGTGTTCTCCTTTTGGGTCTTTTCTGTCCCTTGATATCCAGACAGGTATTTCAGATGTTTGACGGTAGTCATTTCTTCTAGGAATATGTCCAGCCCATTTCGACTTGAAGGTTTTTATTTTGACTACCATATTCTCCACTTTTGACATTTTCCTGATCAATGAGTTTGTTATCCTTTCTTTCATAATTACGCCACGCATGCGTCTGCCCATGCTTCTGTGAGTTGCCTGCAGACATTATATGTCCTTTTATAGCTAAGGTCCATGCCACTTATCAATAGATAAGAAGAGTGTTTTTGTTAAATAGTTTTCTTTTAAGACATAATGGTGAATTTTTCTTGAAAATTGTACTGTTTCTTTCAAGTGAAATCCACCTAAGTACAGCTACTAATTTCTCCTTCGATGTGGCTGTCACTTATATCAGTTGTCCGAAGAAAACGTAGGTATCCGCAACTTCTAAATTTATCTCACATCCTCCAAAGTTTCAGTTTTTTTAGGAATATTGTACATCAGTTTTGTTTTCTGTACGTTCATCGTAGTCATATTTCTTTACTTTTGTCATCATGTTCCTGTACCAGACCATACTCTGTAGTTCTGAGGAAGTTCTTGCAAAAATTATTTTGCGGTCAGCAGAACAAAAATATCATATGGTAGTGATTTATTATTCATTGCACTTGATACGAGTTAAAGCCGGTAATGGGCGTTGCTTAATAAAAAAGATAAGTGTAAGGTTTAAGGGCATAAATTTACTTGAATTTACGAAGCTTTAATGAATCTGACAATAGTAAATGTATATTAAAGACACAAAGACATATTCAAATAAATTTAGAGCAAAAGATTAAACTAAAGCTTTGAAGCATTCCGAAGAAAAAGGTTCTTTCGGAAAACGACTTCGCTGGATTATGTAATATTACTCATTCCACGTAATTCAAATTCATTTCACTCCGAAAAGTACATTATCGTGATTTTTAAATTAAAGTTAAATTGCTGGGCGGGTTAATTTTTTGTAGCACGTTTTAAGGGGAGAGAAGATAATTTAGTATAGTTAATTATCATATTAACACTGAGATATTTGATGTTAAATAAATAACAGTCTCGCTTATTAATGGAGTTTTTCCAGAAATTGCTCTCAAAGTCACAACGTTACAACAAAAATCTAAAGCAAATACAGATCTTAAAAGCCGCAAGATACTAAACGCACATGGAAATATTTATAAAAGTAACAAAACGATACTCATCAGAACTCAAACGGATTCAGAACTTGTATATCGAAGGGAACTTGTGGGCCGCTACTGAAAGAAGTTGAGAAAAAACTGCTGATATTCGAAAAGAGATTCTATTAAATGTTCCATTCACCTATCACATGCTAACTGGTGAGCATAGCGAAAAGTTAAAGCTTTTACCCGAGAAAGGACAAGTTTTAGGCGAAAAAACCGGAAGAGGTTCGGCCACCTGTTTAGGTCAAATAACATTACTAACCAAGTTCTTTGAATACTTACCTCTGATAAAATGCGAATTATAATAAATACACCGGTGTGCAAAAATTAAGGACGAGACGGTTTTTCGAATGTAACGTCGTGCAGAAGTGCTCCACATCGACTCAAATCATACCATAAGATCCCCAAGATGAAAGAATATGGGACAAGTGAGCAAAACCGTCCAAACAAGGAATCCAAATGATACAAAGGCACTTTATTGAAAAGGTAGCTTCGAGCACAACTGGACAGGAGACAGAAACGTCCATGTGACAGGCGGCTGCCAAGAAAAATCCAGTCTTTAGTAGGGGACATTATCACCCCTGACTGCGTTGCAGCATTTACAACGTCTGTCCGTGCTGAGGACGAAGTTGTCTAGGAGCTATTGAGGCATCGCGGCCCATTCCTTTTGCAGCACCAATCGCAGCAGCGGAATCGTTGCTGGCGCCTAGTGACGTGCTGCCAAGCGTCTCCCGTAAAGGTCCCACACGTGTTCGATTGGATTTAGGCCCGGGGACCTTGCGGGCCAATCCATGCGTTGAATATCTTCATTCTTCAACAGATCTGCGACAGCCACTGTACGCTGAGGTGTAGCGTTGTCGTCCATTAAGAGGAACTCAGGACCCACAGCACCTCTAAACAGACGCACGTGAGGCAGGAGAACCTCGATACAATAGCGGAGGACACCAGTGACTGAACTTCCTTGGAAGATGTGGAGGTCCGTACGGCTACCAAGCATGATACCGCCCCAAACGAAAACTCCGCCACCTCCAAACCGGTCTCTTTCGATGATGTTGAGGTGTGATTGCGTGTTCCCTGCTCTCTCCAGATGTGTATATGTGCAGAATCGCTCGTCAGACTAAATCGGCTCTCATCCGTAAAGAGAACTTGACCCCATTGCTGACGTGTCCAGTTCTTGTGTTTCTGGCACCACAGAAACCGCCATCTCCGATGAGCAGGCATTAACAGCAGACACCGTACTGATCGTCGTGCAAATAGACCACCTTTGTGCAGCCTCCTGGCCACGGTAAAACGCGATAACGGACGTCCAGTTGTCTGTTGCATGTGCCTTGCGATTTCTCACGCTGTCTGCCGTCTGTCTCTCCTCGCCTGTAGGACAATATACCGGTCGTCCGCCGCTGTGGTTGCTCGTGGACGAACACTGCTAAACTCTTGGACAGCTGTTCCTGTCGTTTGAAATGCTCTCCAAGCTCGTGAAACGATGATGTGAGCGATCCCGAACTCCTCGGCCACACTAGTCACACTTCGACCTTCTTTCCAAATTCGCAATGACGCGACCTCGGGTAAAGTCATCCAGATGTCGTCTACTGGATTGCCTGTTGGCCATATCACACGGTGGCAGCAACTCGACGTCGTTCAAACCGATGCACACCGTGCAATAGCTTTCACCGAATTGCTAAGCGTACACCGCCCGTGTGCTTTATACCCTTCCGACACTCCCCTCCCCCTATATCATGCTGCATATATGCGCATGCCCTACCGTACCGGACTTTAGTCTATCTCCTAAGTGGTCTTTCGGTCCGTTCAGCCTGCTCGTTCCGCTGTTATGCTAATTTCACCTCTTCTTCCTTAATTTTTGCACACCAGTGTATAATACATGAGACAGTAATATCAGCGACTGCAGGGAACACTGTTCTCTGAGCTGCCTTTAAGGAATCTATTTGCTTATCTCTCGGATAAAATTCAACGAAGAAATTCGCCAAGACCTATTCCCGCCCCGGTGGCGCAGTGGTCTAAGCGATGGGTTATGATCATTCGTCCGAAAGGGGTCCGGGTACGAATCCCGGTGAGGCATGGATGTTGTGTTTGTCTTACGGCACTGGCTCTCTCCCTTCCCTGGAACAAGTGACCCTAAATTAGGGACGGGTGACTGCTTATAGCCCATTGAGTTGCTCACGGTAATAGTTAAACCTCCAATAAAAAAACAAAACAAGATAAAACAAAACAAGATCTATTCCCTGTGAAGTGCCTGACGGTCAAAAAAAGGTTATAAGATTGTGGCATTGTGACACAGAAGTTAATTAAAACTAAGTAAACGTTAAAAATATAATCAACCGGCACATACTGTATAAAGGACTTTAAAGCTGGGCGATATTTTAAATTTCAAGTCTTGGTAAAATGAAAAGTTTTGAGCCAGTTTTAGTATCTTGGCTTATTGTTGGCTTATACTGAAAAGAAAACTAAGCACATATGGTGAAAACGGATAAATAAATGAACTTTATAAAAGAACAATTGCACAGAGTACGATTAAGGTGACCCATATCATAATTCTGCAGACATTTTGGGCCCATTTAAAGAGCTAAATTTCAGTAAAAATAATTCAGCTGTAAGCAGATTCTTGCGTTCCTGTTGCCCAGAATGTTTCCATTGTTTTTCACTGCTAAGTAATTAGAGTGTATTGCGAAAAAAAGTGGAAGTAACGTGTCGTGCAAGAATGATAGATATCTGATCAAAAAATAACACCTGTCCCCTTGTACGTGTGACAAAAGAGGCCCACATGGAACGAGAAGTGACTCCGGAAAAAGTGCATTATTCATAACGCTTATCAGAAAAAGTGGACGATCGACTGTCGGTTGCGTTGCAGTTCAATCGAGCTAATAGCTCTGAGCCACTGACTCCCTGTGCCAAGAGATATAAGGATCCCATTAAGATATTTATAGGAAATCTATCATATGTTTTCTGCTTCTTGGCGCAGCTGCGGCTCCTAATCGACTCAAAGAAAGATGAAGAGGACGAAAGAATTCCAATCATCACAGATAAAAGAAAGACTCTTTAGCATTCGAGTTTAATTTCCTCCAACGATATTTGTATCGTTTTCTTTTTATTTTGTTTATCTGTTTAGTAACTACTTATTTTTTTTAAGAATGGCATTAAATCAGCCACAACAAGTATTAAAATGTTTTCTGTTAAGATTAATTCATAGCCATGCCTAATTATTTTTATTCTGGTATTACATCAGAGTGATAATTACTTTATGACATAATTAATGCGAGGAATAAAAGTATTTCGTTACAGGACAATTTAGAAATTTGAAGTTCATTATGTCGGGGAATTGAAGTGACAACAATACTTACATTATGGAATTAGGTTAGAAGTAAAAAAATCAGTACTAGGTAAAAACAGTAGCTGTGAATGCAAAATGTATGTAACTCATGTAACTCAAATTCTGTGGAAGAAATATTCTTCTCACAATATGTGGAGATACGTCAGAATCGTCAATAGAACAATCAGACATCTCTGAATTGCCTGTATGTACTGTTCTTCACGTTACGCTATCATATTAGAAAACTTGAAAACTGCTTCGACTGGCGAAACTCGGAGAATGTTTTAATACTTAACACTCAGATATTTGGGACTTGATCGTCCTTCGTGTTGTAACGGATAGCATGCTGAAACGGAAATCGTCAGATGCGGGTTCGTTCCCGTCCCAGGTCGATGTAATTTTCAAATTTCCTGATGTGATTAATGTTATGTGAAGAACAGAAAATACAGGCAATTCAGAGATGTCTGATGGTGGTATTGACGATTCTGTATGTAACTTTTATCCCAATATAGATACGACTTTTCACCCTTTGGTTTTCACCACAGGCCCATCTCCCCTCCCTCCCTCCCAACGTGAGGCCAGGCAAGTGATAAAATTATATTCTTAATATTCAGTTGGGAATTATAAAATTGTACCGACCATTGGATCCGGTAAAATGTCATGAAAAGATAAATTTGAAGAGATAAATTTTATCATTACATTAATAGAAGTTGTGACGTACCTGCCAGAAGGACGCACACGACATAAAGGCAGATAGCAATTAGAATCAATGTCCGCGTAGCTTAATTGGTAGAGCAACTTATTCCGGAATGAGTGGACCCGGGTTCGAATCCTGGCGCGGATAAAAATGACGGAGAAATTCACTTCGTTATAATGGCGCCCGAACTATCCGGATGACCCGACCGTTTACAATCTCGCAATGGTGTGATGTTATTTCCACACCGCGAGATAGGAAAAATAAGAGCAGCACTTCGAAAAAAAAAAAAAAAGAAAAAAAAAAGAAGGGGGGATGATGTGACGTACCTGCCAGAAGGACGCACACGACATAAAGGCAGATAGGAATCAGAATAAAATGTCCGCGTAGCTTAATTGGTAGAGCAACTTATTCCGGAATGAGTGGACCCGGGTTCGAACCCCGGCGCGGATAAAAATGACGGAGAAATTCACTTCGTTATAAAGTACTATCATTCTTAACTGCAATTAGGCAAAAATATGTATCAGAAAGGGATTGACATAAACATGTATCATGAAGAGATCGTAGATGAAAGGATCTTCGCAGGCAAGACGATTTTCTACGTGTCAAGAAAGATGAACGGATCTTCTACGTGTCTAGAAAGATGAACGGGTCTTCTACGTGTCCAGAAAGATCAAAGGATCTTCTACGTGTCTAGAAAAGTTCTTTGTGAAACGCCTATCTACTGTTCTGGTAAAAATCCTCATTAAACTCAGGAATAATGCATAGAAGATCTGCTAATGATGATATGGTTTGGTATTCACAAGATCAAATCATATGCCATTACATCTTGGATAGAAATGAAAACCTATATGTAGACTTTTTTGGAAAACAATGCTTCTCCTATAATCACCATGAAACCCCTTCTCCTCTCTTTGTAGAATTTATTTCAACAGGATGGAGCACCCGCTTATTTCTCCTCAAGAGTTTGTTATGTGTTAGATTCTCATCTTTCTCGGAGGTACGTTGAACGCAAGGGTCTCGCGGAGTGTCTATCTTACTCGAGTTTGTTGACGCCTGACATTTTTTCGTACGGGAACACCTAAAAGTCGGCGGTACGTCGGAATCCCGTTGCCATTTTTACGAAAGTATCTAATTCTACGAAAGGGATTTCTCAATGTAATCGTTGCAGTGTGGTACACGCGATTACCTAAGTGTTATGTACACGTTGGTGTCTAGGTTGAAAATTGTACCTCGTAAGTTTTGAACAATGTTTGGCACTCTGGTTAGCATCTGTTTTGTGCTTTACAGAGTTTTACATATTCTTCCCAGTGTTTTGTTGTAATGACGCAAATTACTGCCTTTGATACGTACTGTGCTAAGATGTGCTTTGTTTCTAAAGCTTGACCTATATTTCTGGAGAATCACTGATACTTTGTGCTTGTGACAGCAACAACAGAGAATCAGTAACTTCGGAAATGTCGTTTTCACAGGGAAAAATTGCACCAGAGAAAATGATGCAAAGCAATCAAATTTAACATCAGTTTTGTTCACGAATGAGGAAATGCGAAGTTACAAGGCATGTTTCCGGCCTTATAGATGATGGTTTTAAAACTAGTTGAAAGACAAAAGAAACCATGTGATCACCATCGTGATTACTTCATTCATTACCTGCGCCATTGGCGATATTAGAAAGTCTTCGGAAATACGTACGTACATACATATGTGGGTCAAAACTGGCGTGATTATGCTTCAACTTTGTCGCCCGGTCCTCCCGTTAGTCTGCCATTCTGCGTGTAAAATTTCTATCTCAGGAGTTTGAAACACATATGTAGAAATTTTCTTTATGCCGTCAGCTGTGAAAATGACCCATACTTTCCACAAAAATTTGTGGGTTTTTTTTTATGCACAACATTTTCCACCGTGTGTTGCAAGTGTAAAATTTTATTTGTAACGGTATGATGCTCGAAAGTAAGACAAAAAAGGAACCTTAATTTTAAGAGAGCTTTTACATCCGCGTATTCAAATACGTTCAGAAGAGAGGCCCAATGCAAAACCATTTGATGATCAGACACTGCCTAAAACATGAAGGAAAGCCTCACTTTTGTTTGGAAACGCTTTTTGGTTAGACGCGCTCAGATCTGCAATATTTTATTTACCAGTAAATGTTGAATCATTAGTAATTTTGAAACATCTTTTTCAAAAGTCGTTCTCATAAACACAGGATTTGTCAGACACCCTGCTAGAAAATTAATTGGAAAGTCTTTTCACTGAAGAAATTTATTTAACATAATGTATGTTAGCTTCCTTTTTCTTGTAATTAGATAAATAACAGACTTTAAAAGTTTGAATGCTCCAGATAATTTTTTGTCTAGGAACCTTTATTTTGACACAATTTTCTTGCGGAAGTATTATTTTAGATTAGCTTATTTTTAATTGTGCTTTCCACACGTATAAAATTAATAATTCAGATGCACAATCAAGATTTTTTCTGAGCAAAACATTTAAAATATTAAGAAACGCAATTGAATGTTTAGTCTTCGGTTCAATTCTTGACGATTCAAACAGTGCTGTTTATCCGTGTTAACCTGTATCAGTAAAAAACTAGATAATTAAAAAGCTGAATAGTATAGCTGTGTAAAAAATTCTACATCAACAAAGTCATGTGATATAATAATAACATCATACAAATACGGTGCGGTTAAAAGGGACGGAAACGGATAGAACAAGTTGTTTTCTTCTTCTTGTCGAAGACTGGCTGAAAAATATTTAAGACTGACACTATACTCTAGAGCATAATTTACATGGGGAAAATGTAGCCTTTCAGACGTTAAAACTTAACTCTTTGCGTTCTAAAAACACGAGTAATTTAATAAATTAATAAAAGTTGTAATAAAAATCTTGAACAAAAGAAGCAAGATATAATAGATACGCAGTTGATTAAAATGTTATTTTATGGTAGAATGCATTTATTTTGAAATGAGGTTTGTAGTTTAAGTTATTAATAATCTGATATAGTATTCATCGAAAACATATAATGTACTGACATTTTAAATATTGTACAATAAAAGCTCGTAGCGTGCAGTTAAATTTGTAAACTTGAATCAAGCATTTGCTTTGCATAAACATTTGACGACGGATAATTTTTCTTTCACAAAAATGTGACAATAATGTAATAAATGTATCTGCTTGAAAGAAGAATTCCATCGCAAAACTTTTTTTTTATTTTTCTCCAGTTTTTTAATGCGTCTTGACGTTGGACATCCAAAAAATAGGAGTTCAGGTAATTGCTTCCTTACTGTGTTTTAGTTTAAATTGATGTCTTTTTTACGACAAAAAGGAACCTATAATTGCTTTGAGTAATGAGTTTGTGTTTTAAAGACATGTTACATTTGGGAAGTGTCTATGAAGTTTGTTACTTCTTTCCGTTTCCTAACATAAATAAGAAAGACACAAAATTGTTAGGTGGAATAAATACTTCTTTTATATCGAAAGAATGTAGGATAATATAAAATTTAGTAATCATAGAACACTTATCTTTATACTAAATTTTAAATAGACGTGTTTATGATACCCAACATAGTGTCTTTTATGAAGAATGCAATCAGATGCAAAAATGAATATTTGAAATGAATCTTTCGGAAGTTGCGAAACGGTTGAAAATAGAAGTATTCGATTTACATTTCGCCCTTAACGGGGAAATGAATTACTGTAATAGAAAATCCTCGCAAAATGTTATCCTAAAGATATATACATCTTTATATATATATATACCCTTTTTTGCATACGAAAAGCCGTTCTATAAAAACTGAGCGTGATTTTTTTTGAGTTGGCAACAGTGAGAAGGGGGAAAATAATCACTCAGACGACTAACTGAATTAAGAAAGTATCTATCAATAGTTATTATCCGATTAGCCGTGGCAGACGATTCTGATTTTGTTATAGCGCAGTTGTTTAAAGTACGTCTGCATTTCGCCTTACAGCAATGGGGGTGAGTGATTTAGAGTTAAGAAGTGAAATTCGTTGTGCGATAAAATTTTGCTATCGTTTGGGTAAAACGGCTCCAAAAACAGTGGATTTAATGAAGAAAGCTTACAAAGGTAAATGTTTGGGTGAGCCAACGATTTTTAGATAGCACCATGATTTCAAAAAAGGGGTGTTGTCGGCAGATCTCGCTCCTAGGCTTGGTCGACCTGAAAGTCCAGCATTCTGATGCATCAGTATTTTTCACTTAGTTGACCACTCTACCCGACAAATTACTCAGATGGGTACCTCATCACCTGACGAGAGAACAGTTGTTAGCCAGAGCTCAGGTGTGTCATGAATGGAAACAAATTACTGCAAAGGATTCAAACTTTCTAAACGCAGTAATAACTGCCGATGAAAGATGGGTTCACTATTTCAAGTCCCTCACGAAGCGCGTCTGGAAACACAGAGGCTCGCCTCCTCCGAAAAAACGTCCGCTGAACCAAATCAGCTGGGAAGGTGATGATAATAATTTTCTTTTATCCTAAAGGTGTAGTCTACCAGCATGCCGTTCTTCCACAAATTACTGTCAATGTTGAGTATTACATTTCAGTCTTGAAGCGTCTGCGAAGACATATCGATCAAGCGACCAGAACTGGTGCGCAAGTGGACCGTACACCATGATAACGCCCGCCCACACGTGGCTGCTTGTGTTCAACAGTTTCTTACGAAATGCAGTGTTGAAATCATGCCACAGCCTGCCTACAGTCTTGACCTCGCCCGGGACGATTTTTGGTTGTTTCCAACAATGAGGGACAATTTCCGTGGTGCAAAATTCAATACAGATACTGGCATTATTTAAGCTGTACAAGGGTCGCTAAAGCAGCTTCCACAAAATGCATTCGCCACGTGCTTTGAAAAATGGACTGAGCAATGGGACCGTTGCATATCACCCGAGGGAAGATACTTTGAGAAAGAATAACATATATTTTTCTGTACCTATATTTCTTCATTTTGTGGGATTTTATTCTCAGTCTTTATGGAACGGCCGTTGCACAAGAAACGTTTCCTGCAGTAGAAGTTTTCGAATTAAAAAATAATTTTCCCCATCGGGTTTTTAGAAGAGGATATAATCAGAGAAAACAGAAGGTGCATTTAAGCCTCTTAGAGGAAAAAATGCACATTATTTAAAGCACACAATGTACTTTATAGTGAATGGTACCCAGGTAGAAATATAATTTCTGCAACATGAATTTTAGGAAGGAAATTGTGTTTGAAAGTAGAAATGTGTTCCTAAGCTAACTAGCTTTATGGGAAATTCGAAAATACCTGCAAACTGCTTTTCACGGTCGAAGATATCTTAGGGAACAATATTTAAATCGGACCTTTAGAAACAGAGGTATTGAGGAAAACATAATGTAAATTTTGCTTTTCAGTGGGAAAATTCTGCATTATTTGGAGAAGAAAATTTGCGCTGTATCTTCTTCACTGTCACTGGTATTGGACAAAGACGATATTTTTCCAGTCGAATTTTTAGAAGAGCAGAAATTCTGCAAAATATACATTGATGCGACCTAGTGACAGAGATGTGCATTATAAAAAGGCAGAAAATATATGAAAAATATTCTACATAACGGTAGCTATGCGATGGAGAAATAATATTTCAGATCGAACTCTTAGAAGTGGTGATATGAAGGTAAACAGAATATAAATGCAACACCTGTTTCGCAAAAGTTGTGCACTATTTGAAGTGAAAATATGCGAAAAAGTATTTCTCGTAATATGTGATATCTGGTCAAAGAAGAATTTTTTCTATCGCGTTTTTATAACCGGAGATACCTTTCTAATTCGAAATATGCGCACGTGCCATCTATAATGGCAAAATTGTGTGCCATGAAAAATAGAAGAGTATGTAAAAAACATTACGAAGTAGGTCCTATGGGACAGGAAACAAACTTGTTGAAACCAGAACTAGAAGAAACACAGGATTCCAGAATGTTTTAAGGTAAAACTATGGATTATGCGAAATAAAAGTGTGCGTAAGATGTTCTTCGTAATATGGTATCAGAAGACAAAATAAATTTTCAATCGATTTTCGAGAGAAATGATATGGAATAAATCCCTTTTGAGATCAACAGCACCTGCATTTTAGCCTCCTTGAGGAAAAATTATGTATCGGAAACAGACTAAAAGGTATGCATCTTCGTTCTCAAAGTTCGAGCTCCCCAATGCAAAGGGAGATTTTTAAATTGGACTAAAACTGCAAAGATAATATGCACACAAACGAAGGGAAAGATGGACATAGTGATACTATAAGCAAGTACTTTTCCTCAAAAGACGTGACGGAAATATTAATTACTTTTAGTTAATTTGGTTTGGGCACGTGTAGGAAAGTTATGCTGAAATACGGAAATTAACCTGCAAAGCATGTATGAAAAAGTAAGGCAAAATTTGCGTTTCAGCAAGTACTATACTTTGATATGGCATTCGTACGTCGGAACAGTAAAATATTTCGAACACATAGGAATTTATATCTTCAAATTAGCAAATACACTATATTGACTTTGGCCTTAATGCATGCACTGACCCTTCGAGACATGCTTTCGACACGGTTTCGGAACACAGCGATAGGTATGCGCTTCCATTCAGTATATAATGCTCCCCCGCTAACTGTTGCTTAGTAGTAGACCTTGGTTCCAAACTTCTTATGCGGCGCTCTAATTCATCCTATAGGTGCTCTATGGGATTAAGATCAGGGTACTGTGCTAGCCAGTCCACACGCAATAGGGAATTATCGTCAAACCACGCCGTAACAGACCTTGCTTTATGGCTCGGTGCGTTATCCTGCTGGTACCAACAAGGCTCAGTTCTATAGTATTACCACAGAGTTGGTAGGGCATAATTTTCCAGAATATCGAGATAGACGTGCTGGTTAACATGGTTTGTCCACGATAACCAATGGGCTGGAACCGTATCACGAAAAACACCCCCACACGAGTACACTGTCAGCTCCAAACTTGACCGTACGAACAGTACACTGTGGTAATTATCGTTCCGCCGGCTAACGCCATACCCGCACAAGGCAATCGGACTGATGGATCGTGTATCTGGATTTATCAGTCCATGGGACCTCGTTTCCATTGATCTACGGTCCACGATAAATGTTCTTTACACCATGCTAAACGAGGAGTAGTATTACGAGTGGAGATGCAAGGCTTGTGAGCAGCAGCACGACCACGGTAACCCATGGAATGAAGTTCTCTGCGAATGGTACGTGTACATACCGAAGTTTCAGCATTTTTACTCAACTGTACACTGAGGTCTTGTGCAGTACTCCGTTGATTAGCTGTAACGACTCTCCTGAGGTATCGACGTCCTCTATCGCTGATTTTCTTTGGTCTGCCGGTACGTTGTGCTGCTTCAGGCACGCCATGTGTCTTCCATTTATTCAGTACATCCAGAACAGTTGACTTGGGTATGTTTAAATGCCTCTCGGTTTCTGTTATGGACAACCCACAAACATAACCCCCAACAATCTTTATTTCTCAAAGTCAGTTCTCTCACTCTGCGATATTTTCATTGAATCTCACAGTGAGATATGATCGCAGTCAGCAGCAGGCTTGTTGTTATACCGTTTGCAGCTGTACCATTCATCTTAACAACGCAGCGGATTCGTCCATTTGCTTTTGAAGGATGTCCGGTGGCTTTTGTCAATACAGTGCATATCGAAGAACAATATCAGGTTGTTCGGAAAATAATGGTCGATTTTTGAGGTGCCACATTCAACTCCCCCACAATGTTTGCAGACCTACTCTCTCGAATCGCCATTCTTGCTCAGGTGCCATACAGAGATGCCATAATCGGTTGAGCTGCAGTCGTTGCTACTCGTGTGAGAGTGGTCTGTACAACATGTTAGGAAGGAGTGAATTGCGGGTAATTCTGCTTCATGAGTCCAAATTTTGTCGTAAGGCCGGCACAAAATGTGGTCGAGACATGGGGCTAGGAAGCAACATCTGAACGCAGTGTTCTTCGGCGATTTGAAAAATTTCGTTCGGGTGACACGAGCCTGCAAGGTGAATAGGGCCGAAAACAACAACGACGCTCCGAAGGCAAATGTGGAGGCAAATCCTCGCGTTACAGTCAGAGATCTCACTAAACAGTACAATGCGTCTATGCCAACGATTTATGTCAGCGTCTAGGTCAATAGGTCTATGGCAAAAGAAGCTCAGTACGTGGGTCCCACACGAACTGACAGAGCATCAGAAACAACAACGGTTTGAGATGTGCTCCAACCTTCTTCTTCGCAAAGAAAAGGAGCCCCCAGTTGACTGCATTGTAACCTGTGATGAAAAGTGGGTAATATACGAAAACCGTAAGCTATCTTGACAATGGATGAATTGTGGGGAACCACCGAATCATCGTCGTATACCAAGGTTGACATCAAAGAAGGTTTTGTTGAGAGTGTAATGAACTGTTCACGTATCATACACTGTAAGTTCTTGAATGCTGGCGAAAACATTACCTTAGTCACATACTTTAAAGTAATTGACTGAATGCACCAGACGCAGTGTTTCAAGCAACCGTCTTTGGTGAATAGGAATGGTCTCATACTCCTCCATGATGGCGCGAGACCACATGTGTCAGAAATGACGAAACACAAACTACACGAACTGAGGTTCGAAACCCTCTCACATCCAGCCTACTTGCCTGATTTGGCACCGACCGATTTCTATCTGCTCGTGCATTTTAGCGATTTCCTCAAGGACAGGAAATCAAGAGGAGACCGAAATTGTATTCCGGGACATTCTTGCATCCAGGGAGTCAGATTTCTTCCGGACTGGCATTGAAGGATTTGTCACTAGCTGGCAGAAGTGTGTAGTTGCTGAAAACGCCTATTTCGAATAAAACAAGGTTGTGTGCTATGAAGACATCCCTTTCATTTTTACCCTCCAAACTGGCTATTATTTTCCGAATGACCTGGAATTTTTCGAAGCTTACATGTTATTTACCGTCACAGATGGGATTGATCAAGATTTGGTGCTCCGGACACGAAACTAACTTTAAGCCGTAAGCTGTTTGTTATGAAGAGATCAACCTATCACATGTCACGTAGCTTTCAACTATGAACTATTGTTAGACTGAAATTTTTTGTAAGTTAGTTTGCTATATTATTTAGTTTATTTACCATGCTGACTCTGATGCACGTTCATCGTATGATTTCAAGACTTCTGTCGTATAGAATGCTTTACTCAGTGCAATTTATGCATAATTTTGACCAACGCGTTCTGAACAAGAGACTGCTGAAGGGATTTGAACCCAGTCATTAAACTAGCGAATTTCACCAGCTAAGATGAAGTAATAAATGACAGAATATCCCAAAAATTTGCCATAAAATAACTAATTTTTATGAATAGATGGTTAAATATCAAAACGCACAAATATATTGTGTCGCAGAAAAATGTTGCTCTGTTGTTGTCAATATTTGAGAGTTACTTTTTCGCATACCACCTGGAAAACGTAGTTGGGAAATGTAGGAATAATAACATTACAAAAAAAAAATACGGAGATTTACTATTTTCTCTATGCAATTTAATTCACTTAAAAGAGTCAGCTAAAAATCCTATTATAACCGACTATGAGAGCACATACGTATACACACCATGTTTGTTTGACCCAAAAAGCACACTCAACCGGTGACCTCTTCTCATTTCGTTTCTGTATCGCGGCTAATGTATGTATCTGCAACAGGTTTTGAGTTCCGATAGATAAAATTTCGCAAGATACACACAGTCAGATCTTTCACACTGTGCTTAGAACAGATATGTTTTACCAAGAAATGAATGGTAATGACACTCATTTGTTCTTCCTCGGGAACTTTGACAGTGTCGTTTTTGCAAGCATATCCGATTAGGCAAATCATGGATTGCTGCTAAAATACATAAACTAGTGTGAAAACTTAACGTGACAAATACAAATTCGAAAATATGTCCGAAACAAGACGACCGAATGTAAAGCTTTTTCAGAGCATGCGCATGGGGAAAAACTAAGTCGACGTATTAATACTCAAGCAACATGGATATATACAAATGACGACCATACGTCATCGAACTGGTAGACACGCGACCTTGATAAATGTTGATTTCAGTGGCTTGCGGAAATTGAAGCTTGATTGAACTGTTAGTGGAAGAATGGATCCGCACCAGCGCTTAAAAGAATCTTTGCAGAGGAGAGTGATCGGTAGATTGGAATTAGCGCAATTGCAAGCTGAAGTAGCAAAATGGCCGAATGTGTCAAAGCAAGTGTTTCCCAATCTCTGCAGGCAGTTTCAAGTAGCCGGTACAATAACCATAAGGCCAGAACAAGATCGCACTCGAGGTACAACAAGTCAAGATTTCCGGGACTGGTCTCTAACAGCTCGCCACCATTGGGAGTCGACAGCCAGGTAACTTTCTCACGAACTCTCCTGTACTGCGGGAACCTCTATATCGAGACAAACACTTTACAGAAGACTCCACGAGAGAGGTCTGTATGCAAGAAGGCTAATGGTCTGTATCTTATTCGCAGCATCGCACCGAAGGGTCCGTCTGAATTGGGCTCGATAATACACCCTGGAAATGGGACTGTACTCATGTCAGCGATAAGTCTCGGTAAAGCTTGGACACGGATTCTGGACGTGTGTACATTTGGAGAGAAGTGGTGAGACGAAGTCATTAATCCAACATTAGGAAAATTGGCCACTACGGTGGTGGAGGACTCCTGGTTTAGGCTGGCGAGTGAGATGGAAGCACGCCTCTGTACGTGTCTCTAGAAGGCACCCTGATTGCTGCATTCAACATGGATGACATCCTAGAAACCTATGCTCGGCTTTTCAAGAGGGCTGTTGCCCTCCATTAACTTTTATGGACGATAACATACGTCCCTATAGGGCTCGGACAATCGATGAATACCTGAATAGTGAGTATATTCCCAGGATGGATTGGCTCGCGAGTTCTCTGGATCTGAACCCGACAGACTATGTTTGGGATGCCCTTGGGAAGAGCAATTGCAAGCCGGCAGACCCCTACAGATCCCTCCCTGGACTCCAACTTGCCTCGGTGGAGGAGTGGCTCTTATTGCTCCAAACGCTCATTCAGGGCCTTGAAATCAGCAGGGCACATTGTGCAAACTGTATCGCTGTTCGAGGTAATCTCATTCCCTATGAGCCCATGGAAATCAGCGCCACTCACCTTTAGACTGTCATGCTGTCATGCGCATGCTTCCTCCTTATGCTGGGATGACATTCATTTTCTGTTGTGTATTGCTACGTTATCGATATATGTAAGTCAGTACCAACTTCACTAAACCCTGTAATGGGGATCTTGTGTTATACATGGTTTTGTATTTGTAACGTTAGTTTTGGACACAAGTGTAATATAATACATCGGTAATAATACGCCACAAACAAAAGGGAATCACGTGTCACTACGTAACGTTACACTGAATTATTTTACTCCCCATACTACTCAGACTTATCACATCAAAATCTTAATTTCTCAACTTGTGAAGAAACTGATTATTTTTAGCTATCCTTCCTTCAATTTTCAGGCGACCGTGAAATGGTTATGATTAAGGCAAAAAGCAAAAATTTAGAAGTTTTAAAGATATCGTTGAATGCTGTTTTTATTCAGTTACATAGGTGCCACAAAGTGCAGTTCTGAAAGATCGACCTGTACTAACCTGTATACGTTACGCTAACGATATCTTTAAGAGGCGCAGTCACAATCTTCATTTCAGTGACACACCTCATTTTCTTATAATGCCACGGGATACTATAGGACATGGAAACTTACATCGAATTTTTTACAACATATTCAGTCACATAATTCAATAAACTGGCACGTGTCTGAACTGTGCATGACGCCCCACCCCCAAAAGAGGAGCAAGTATGAACTTAGAGAAAACAAATAAGCAAAAATACATATACAGTATATGTCTATGTACGTGACTGACTCATCCCACTAATCAAGAAATGTAAGTAGAAGTCAATAAACATAATATAAGAAACTAAATAAGTGAATGCACATTTTCGTAAAGCAAAATATACTGAAACGTTGGATTAAAAATGTAAAATAAATGCTCAAATGCTCTTTTAAAGGGGGGAGAGTTTGTCTGGAACCTTAAACAGAATGAGCTAAAGCATTGAAAAAGCTACTAACAAAAATCAGCCCAAAGATATGAAATTTCAGAAATCACATCAGACCAGAGAATTGAATGCTTCTTTCTTTCTTTTGGTTCACTGGAATCACAGATAAAAGCATTCCTGGTGCATGGACCACGCAGTTTTGGAATTCTTGGCCAAATTTAACATACGGCGTTCTTGTTAGATATGTTAAAATATGGACAGTTACTTCTCTGTAAGTTAAATCTTTTGATTTTCCCAAGATAGTATCCAAAAGGACTCAAAAATTGGCAATGGCGGTGTGACAGCTAAGAAACTTAGAACTGCTAGATCGAGTTATATTTAACCACATTTTTTGAATTTGCACGTAAAGGTGAACAGTGGATACATTTCAAAACAATAAGACTGCTTATTTTATTTCTAAAAGATCTCGTTAGCCTAAAAGTTCGCCTCCATCTCTTACTTGCGATATTTTTTTTTACCGAAGGTCACTAGTATCATTTCTAGAACTTTCAAAGTGCTAACATAGACGTGAGTTTTGATTTGAATAACAAAAACTGATCGTGGAGCTTACTGTTCTACTATTTTATTGGAAAAAATGTTTTTGGTTTAAGCTTACTTTTCGTCCGAATCCCTTTGCAGTACTGAAACCCATTCGTTTCCACCTTCAGTACGAGGATTTCATTCCCTCGCAACAAGCTGTGTGTTCATTAAATTCTTCTTGATCTGGCTACTGGATTACCAAATCTGGCCTTAGCACCATGAAGTACTGAAGTCATTAGGACTTTTTGAGGGTATATATGTTTCTTCAAGTCAACCACTAGATCGAAAACCATATCCATTAATTGTCTTTCTTTTTAATAAAAATAAAGTTATTATTCTCGACGAACAGCTGCAAACGACATAAAAACAAATCAGGTGGGGCATTACTGTTTAGTATGGCCATTTCACTTCAATTTAAATGTTTCTAAGCTTAAAATTCCATTTCGTTCTCCAGTTTTAAACTACTCATGAGCTCCTAAAACGACGAAGAGTCCTCTATTCGTTGTTTCGGGCCACTGGCTTCAAGAAACGGAAGAAATAAACGCTGTAAGTACAAGTAAAACAATGTCTTGCCGAGAATTCGAAATCTCTCTTAAGACAAATTTTGAAGATATGAATCCGTTTTTTGGTGTAAATCTCACAAGGATGGTAAGTCAGATATTATCCCGAAAACTTGAACATTTCGTCGTCCTGGAACGGAAATCGAACCTGCGTCTCCCGGATAGCGCCCGAGAATGCTAACCACTACACCACCCAGAACGATCAAGTCTCAAGTTTCCGATAAATTTGAATATAACCAACACAGGATTCGCTAGTCGAAGCAACCGGCATTCATGTTTAGAGAAGCTGGAGGTTAAGAATTCTATCCTGTGACTCGGAGAAGCAGATAAGTCCTGAATGGAATTACGGGATTACACCATACTATACAAATTTTGAATATGTGAATCCATTTTCTTTGTGTAAATATCCGGGAGTAGTTGGTTCGATTTCGCCTCTAGGACGACAAAATTTCAAGTTTTCGGATATTATCTAACTTACTATCCTTGTTATATTCACACAAAAAAAACCAGATTCACATCTTCAAAATTTGTGTTGTATGGTGTAATTCCGTATTTCACTCTCTTAGAACATTTTATCACTGGGCGATGCAGCGAAGTAACGTTAAGTGCACAGTAAACCGTAACTAGTGATATGTGTGAAATTGTTAAGATTTTAGATATCAAGGCATATAAAGGTTTGCCTCGATTTTGATGTCAAGCAGTTTGAAAGTTTGCCTCAAAATCCTAAGTAATTATTAATTTTGGATTAGTAATTTTAACACTTAAATGCAGTTGGGGAATTTTCGAGATCATGAGATCGTAAGGAATCTCTGACTTTCCAGTATGTTTCCACTACATCTCTAAACACCAGTGAAATCACAGACTGTATTAGCACAGCAACTACTCACAACAAGAGTTCAATGACTATTCAACGACTGTTTCATGCGTCACTTATGTTGGAATGTTGTATGTCGGTGTAGGGTAAGTCGGCATGGACGCTGACATGCATCTGTCTGAATATTTGTGTGGTGTACGGTCAATGTTTCTGTTTTTTAAGAAAAATCTCTTTCCTGCTTACGTTTTGGAGACGTGTGTAGTTCATCTACCAAAAGCTGTATGGGCTTTTTATTAAAAAGCGTGTAAGAAAATACATGAGTTGTACCGAAAATAATGCAAAAGTGGGCGTACCGTTTCATTAACTGACAGAGGTCGTTCAAATTGCACATGTTGGTAGAGTAACTCTTCCTCTATGGTAGCCCTTCTTCTTCACTGCAGGTAAATAATGAATTCCAAGCAGAAACAATATGCCGTCAGTAAGTTCTTGACGAAGGAAAGGTGCAGGCTGTCCGACATCCTCAGAAGGCTACAGAATGTTGAAGGAGATGGCATCATTGACAAGAGCAATGTGCACAGATGGATGAAAAAGTTTAAAGAAGGGGAAACCAGCATTGAAGAAAAACCACGCAATGGGAGACCATCTTCTGCGACCACTGACACAAATAGTCAGCGAGTAGATGAAATGATTCGCGCGGAGAGACGAGTCACAACCCGTGAGCTTGTTCCATAACTGGACTCTGGTCACAACGCCATACAGAAGATGGGGAAGACTTAGGGTATTGAGAAGTGTGTGAAAAGTGGGTACCTTAGCAGTTGACACCAGATTTGAAGGAGAGAAAGGTGGAAATTTGATAGGATCTGCTGAAAGCGTTTGGAGCCAATGAAGACACGTTTGTGTTTCGATCTGGTGACAGGTGATGGAACGTGGGCATATCTTTACTATCCGGAAACAAAGAATCAATCCATGGAATGACGTCACACCTCTTCACCAAGGCCTAAGAAGTTCAAGAGCCAGCGATCAGCACAGAAAGTCATGGTGACTGTTTTATTTTTGGGATGACAGTGGTGCCAATGTCCTTGATTTTCTGGAACCTGCCCGTATCGTAACCAAGGAGTGATACATTGAGACACTCTAGAAGCTTAGAGAAGCCATAAGGAGGAAGAGACCGAACAAGAATCTGAAAAGGATCCACATTCACCATGACAATGCGAGACCACACACAACTTTCGCAATAAATCAGGCGAGCAGCAAATTAAAACCAGGTGATCAGTACAACTCAGATCTAGCGTCTTCCGACTTTCACCTGTTTGGTCCAATAAAGAACCGCTCCGGGCACAACGATTTGGAGACACAGACGAGGTGAAAGTGGCTGTGAAAAAAGTGGGTACAACAGTCCACATCTGAAATTTTTCAAAGAGGATTCGAAGGTTGGGTTCAACGACGGCGCAAATGCATCGCTTGTGATGGAGACTATGCTGAGTAGTATTTTGGTATAGATAAGGAGTTACTCTACCAACATGTGCAATTTGAACTACTTCTGTCAGTTAATAAAAACGTTACGCCCACTTTTGCGTTACTTTCGGTACAACACTCGTATGTTTTTTTTGCAAAAAATCATTGTTTATTAAATCAGGTATTAGCACAAAGAGTTTTCAAACAAAAAAATTCTAGTAAAGTAGTGAGACATTCCTGTTATAACAGTTAAAGTCGAAAGTTGTTATGTTACAGGAAGATCTGCAAGGACAAAACAACCCTAGGCCTAGGTCCAAACTAAAAAGAATAATAAGAAAGATAAATATCACAACATGGGTTTCAAAGTAAAAGCATTTGTTTGCGTTTCGACTTAGCCATCTGCTCAAGCAGGGAAGCATTCAATGCGTGTTCGCTTGAATTGAACGCACACATTAAATTAGCATCGAAATAGCAGATGCAAATGAGAAGCAAAGCTGGAATTATCCGGTAATGTAAATATGTGGAAAAACTATCTGTGGAGAAAGGAAGTTTGAGCAGAAAAAAAAAACTTTCATGGCAACTAGTTCTTCACCAATAAAACTAAAATTTCTTATCTTCTAATCCGTAATGTCCATTACACAATGAAGCTGGTAAATTTCTATTTTCATCGCACAACCTTTTTCCTGATAAGAAGATTACAAAGACAAAATCAGTTTATTTGGATGAAATCTCCTGAGATATTCTGCTCGCTAGAAATACATTACTTAAAATTTCAAATAATAATTAAGGCAACCAAATGAACGTCAACATTTTTCGAATACGGCCACAAAGTTTCTATTTTGTTTATTTAACTGCCTTTTCACAGCTTAAATATCCCGTCTCCTTGCGCATAAAAAGTCAGCTGCGTTTAATCGGGAAACCGATAATAACATTTCCGGGTTTTATGCAAAACATTTGGAGAAACGAAAACTGTCTTCATAATATTAATGCCAAAACTCACAAATTTAATGAATAGTCGCAAAATGTATGTATCTGTGTAGCTCAGAACTCCTATTTATTCGCATTCTATTACCACCTGTTTGTTATTTTCTACTTTTTTAAACAAAAAACTAAAGGAGAAATCTCTAAAAGCTAAAAATAAACTCCAGTGGATTAGATTTCTCTATTGGTGGGACGAGATTGAAATCTAGTTTCCAGAGTTTCCAAAATTATAAGACTGCCATGTGATGGAAATTGTCAAAAAAAAAAACACCCAAAAAAGAGATTTTCTCCTCAAGAAATTGCCACCAGTGAAGACAAAGGCATATCGAATGACAAAGCACTCATTTATGATTTCGAAAACTACGACATTACTGATGTATCTTTATCATGAATGCTCCAAATTTCTCAGGTTTCATAGAATGCGATGATCACAAAGAAAAAACTCGGTGATGGAACAATAGGAACATGCGAAAAAATCAGATTCCGATAACGAAAGCTAAGATGACGGTTCTGATTCTCCTCCATACGTATCAGATGTTGATTAACCGCTGAATCTTATCTTAGATATTTTGAAGTTCTTACCAGAAACTACGAATCGTTTATGCGCTATGAAAGGAATTGAATAGGTTTACATAAAAGCACTTTAATAAAGAGATAAGGTAAATCGAATGAATATAGTACAGATGCCCATGTCTACTGCTTAATATGAGTGTAAAAGTACTATTATGACAATGTACCATACGTACATATAGATACTGAGTATACTCTGAGTAGCCAGATAATTATGGCCACCTAGTTAGTTCGTTGTTGTGCCACCTTTTATTCTTAATACTGCTTGAATTCGTCTTTGTATGGACTGTATTAAATATAGGTAAGTGACTTGGGGTATTGGATCACTATCGTTCTTGATGAGGGAAAAACTGTTGTTGATTCAAACCCCAAATTCAAGTTGATGTTTTCTGCAAAGGTTCTTCAATGTACACTGCTTGCCTCTCAAAATGAAACACCAAGAAGGAAGCTTCCGATTGGCCTGAAATTCGCAGCATGCGTCGTCCGCGAGAGGACATGCAAACGATTAGCATTGCAGGGCATATGCAAATCATGTGCGCCCGTCACGCCACTGAGAAGCACTATAAGAAGAGTGTACAGAAGGTGGGGTGTAAGTAGTGGAAGTGTGTTGTGCTGCCGGATCTGTGCGTGGGAAGCTTCCTGATGCCTCGTCGCAGAATACGAGAGTCATTCCAGCACGTTTCGGAGTTCGACAGAGTACGAATAGTGGCTTATCGCGACAGCGGTTTATCGTACCGAGACATCGGCGCCCGTGTAGGACGACATCCAGCCACAGTGAGGCGAGTATGGATTCGGTGGGTGCAGGAAGGACGGACGGACCGACGTGAGCACTTGCCGCAGCCGCGGCACGCCACCGAACAATAGGTCCGGCATGTGGTGCGGCGGGTATTGACGGCTCGCACCGCCACATCACGAACGTTAACACAGGAATTAGCGTGTATTGCGTAACAACCTGTGTCAGCACGTACCGTTCGACATCGTCTGAAGGAGCGGGGACTTGTCGCACGGCGCCCCCCAATGCTCCGATTACCATTGAAGTTACGGCGGCAGTGGGCCGTTGAACGCCGCACTTGGACTACGGAATGGCACGCCATTGTCTTCTCCGACGAATCCCGCTTCTGCCTGCAGCACCACGATGGTCGGATCCGCGTGTGGCGGCACCGCGGCGAAAGACTGTATGACGCCTGCATTATGCATCGCCATACCAGTCCGTCGCCTGGCGTTATGGTTTGGGGCGCAATTGGATATGACACCCGCACCCCTCTGGTATGCATAGCCGGTACACTCAACAGCCACTGCTACATCTCCGACGTTTTGAAGCCTGTAGTCCTCCCTTACCTGCAGGACTTGCCAGCGGCCACGTTTCAACAGGACAATGCGTGCTCGCACGTGGCACGCCTCGTGCAACAATTCTTCACGGCCCACCAGGTGTCACTGCTGCCTGTTCTCATGATATGTCGCCCATCGAACACGTCTGGTCGCTGATCGGCAACCGAGTGGCCCGGCAACCACCACCCTTGGCTACGCCTGATGAACTGTTGCAACGTTTGGAAGCAGCCTGGACCGACATACTCCAAGCCCACATCCAAAGCCTCTTTCGTTCGATGCCGCGGCGTGTAGCAGCCGTTATTGCCAGCCATGCGGGCCACACGAACTATTGATGTCTGCGTGTTCCGTAAGTCGCACGAGCCTGTAAACTCAATCGTTTCATCTTTGAATCTGTTGTTATGTGTCCAGTAAATCTGGCTTTGCTATCTCGTGTCCTTCTTGTTGTTGCATTTTGGATAGCCAGCAGTGTAGAAACAATAGGTGGCAGATTGTCTATAGAGCAACATGCCTGCTGGGGAGTACGTCCCGTTGAAAGCTGGTAAATGACGAACGGAGTTGGTTGCTGACTACTCTATCAAAAATTTCTCGTGAATGGTCATAAATAGCAGCCATATGACAAACCTTCGTCAGTTCAACCTGACAAAGTTTTAAAGTGGAGGAATGCGTGAATGCTGGCTTTATAAGAAACCGTAATGCTGAAAGTTTGTAGCTGAGTGGGTTGGCAGAGGAGCTTGGTATAAGAACTAGGGTAAAAGTCGGTTATCTGTAAACAGAGTAAGTGATCTTATTAGACGAATGGTAATGGGATAGTAAGAAATCTAGGAAAGGAATAGTTTTCTGTTGCTCAAGTTCTAAAATGAAAGTTTAAAGATGGGAATTGAGATGATAGAGACTCTTCTAACAAATAAAGTTAATCTGTAGAGTGTGGCCAAAATACCAAAATATCATCTACATACCTAATGAATAGAAATGGTTTTAAAGGAAATTCAGCTAGGACTTTGTTTGGAGTATATTAGCCCAAATGCGATTAACTGCACCCTCGAGTTCTTGAAAATTTGATTAGCGGATGTAGTTGTCTGATGATACTTTCGACTTCATCCCACAAGTGCTTCATTGGATTGAATCCGGTGATTCAGGAGGCCAATGAAACAAAGAAAAGTCTCCGTTATGCCCCTCGAATCATTCGCGTATAATGTTAGTACTATAACTTGGTGCATTATCCAGCTGGGAGTGTTATCATTTCCATTGGGATAAACCATCAACATAATTGGGTGGACTTGGAACGCAGTGAGATTTAAATACCTTTGGGCGATCAAACGTTGTTCCACAGGAATCAAAGAGCCCAAACGCTCCCACGAAAACATGCCCCAGACCATAATATTGCCTCGGTCAGCTTGAAGAGCAGTGAGGATGCAAGATGGGTCCATGCTTTCATGCTGCTGTCTGCATGTCGTCATCTTTTTATCTGCATGGTGTAGTTGAAAACGTGATTCGTCGGACCACATTTCCATTTTGAACTCATTTACAGTCCAATTCTTATGTTTCTGAGCGAACTGGTGGCGTTTCTTCTTGTTCGCTGCGAACAGCTATGGCTTACGGATAGGCCTTCCGCCTCTATAGGCCGTACAACATAATGTTCGAAACAATATTAACAACATAATTGTTATTCGGCCACTGCTGGGGAATGGAACACCAGATCTCTCGATATCCAGCCGAGCGAGTTAGCCTTACACCACGGTGGGCAACAATCCACGGCGCTATGTGTGTGTGTGTGTGTGTGTGTTTTGTCAGTTCTGACATCCGTGGTGTATGGCTAATATCATCATCATCATCATTGTCAACCATTATCAATCCACTGCTGGACGAAGGTCTCCCCAAGTTTCCTCCACAACGGTCTGTCTTGTGCCAGTCTCCTCCATGTCACTCCCGCATATTTACGAATTTAATCCACCCATCTCCCATGTGGTCTTTTTCTGGGTCTTTTCCTGTCCCTTGGAATCCAATCTAAAATTTCGGCTGTCCATCTATGGTCTGTCCTTCTGGCAGTATGTCCAGCCCATTGCCATTTCAGGGATTTAACTCTGATCATGATGTCTTCCACTCTCGTCATTTTTCGGATCCACGAGTTCCTCTTCTTATCTCTCTTGGTTATACCAAGCATGCACCTCTCCATGTTTCTTTGAGTTGTCTGCAGCCTTTGTATGTCTCTTTTAGTTAAGGTCCACGTCTCTGCACCATACGTAAGCACTGGAAGGATGCATTGATCAAACACTTTTCTTTTAAGACATAATGGCATATTGCTCTTGAAAATTATGCTGTTTCTTCCAAAAGCTCTCCAGGCAAGTTTTGTACGCCGATTAATTTCTTCATCAATGTGACCCTCACTTGATATCTGCTGTCCAAGATAAACATACGTATCTGTTATCTCCAGTTGTTCTCCATCAATCGATAAATCTTCATTTCTTGTAAAAGCATTGAACATCACTTTTGTCTTCTGAAAGTTCATTTTTAATCCCACTTCTTTACTCTTGTCAGCAAGTTCCTGGATCATACTCTGCAGCTCTGATGGGGTAGTTGCAAAAATGACTACGTCATCAGCAAAACGAAGGTGGGTTAGATAATCTCCATTAATCTTTATCCCTTTGTTTTCCCAGTTCAGTGATTGAAAGACATTTTCCAATGTAGCATTAAAGAGCTTCGGAGATATGGTGTCACCTTGTCTCACTCCCTTTCCAATTTTTATGTGTGTTGTATTTTCAAACAGCCGAATCTTTGCACTTGCATTTTCATAGATGTTATTAATAATATTAATGTATGCATCTTCAATACCGCAGGATTTCAGAGCCGTGGTAACTGCTGATGGTTTCACCGAATCAAAGGCTTTTTCATAATCGATAAAAGCCATGCGCAATGGAAGTTCATATTCCCTCGCTCTTTCAATTAGTTCTCTCAGTACGTGGATATGATCTATTGTGCTGTAGCCACTCCTGAATCCAGCTTGTTCTCTCGGTTGAGCCATGTCCAGTGTTACCTTCAAGCGGTGTGAAAGAACTTTAGTGAAGATTTTATAAACTACTGATAGGAGGCTGATAGGTCTGTAGTTTCCGAGATCCTCAATGTCACCTTTTTTATGTAGCAGGATCATTGTAGCATTGTTTCAATCCTCAGGAATCTTCCCTTCATTAAGGCATCGAGTGAAAATTTGGGCGAGTACTGTTTCAATTTCTCCACTTGCTTCTTGTATGATGTCTATAGTAATTCCATCTTCTCCTGGAGCTTTCCCCCGCTTCATGTTCTTGATTGCATGAGCAACTTCTGCTGGGAGGACTGGAAGAACTCTGGTACCTTTCGTGATGTCTGGAGTACATGTATCATCCCTTTCATATAATTTGGAGTAGAAATCTTTCACTCTTGTCAAAATTTCGCCTCTATTTCTTGTTATAGAACCATCTTCTTTTCTCAGAGCCATAATCTGTTTTCTTCCCTTACTGAGATGTCCCTTTGCTATCTTTAGGCTTTGGTTGTTTTCAATTGCTTTCCTCACTAGCTCACAGTTGAATTTCCTTACGTCTTCAGTGATACTTTTTCGTGCTGTCTTGCATAGCTCTATATATTCCACTTTGGAAGTCACATCTTCTTTAGTTGTCCTCATCTCTCTTCTTTTTTGCATCAACATTTTGGTTTTTCCTGATAATTTGTTTACATGCAACTTGTTCTTAGACCCAGCTAATTTTGTTGCTGTTTCCATAAGAGCTTTGGTTACTTTTCTGTTAACTTCCGAAATATCCACTTCTTCCGATGTTAGGCCTTCTAAAGCAGAGAATGTGTTCTTCAGTTCCAACTTGAAAGTATTATGGTGTTTTTTAAGGTTGGTTATGTCAATACATTCTGTTTGTCTTATGAGCTTGCCAAGTTCCAGTTTAGTGTTGAGGTGCATCTTACATCTCACCAATCTATGGTCACTACCTGTGTTGAACTTGTTCAGCACACTGCAGTCTTCGATGACGAATTTTTTGTTACACATAATAAAATCAATTTCACTTGTCGTCCCAATTGGATGTCTCCATGTCCATTTCCTGTGTGGCTTTTTCTTGAAAAAGGAATTCAAGATGAAAAATCCTTCTGCCTCTGCAAACTCAATGAGAGTATTTCCACGCTGGTTTCTGTTGCCATGACCGAATTTACCTACTGAAGTTTCATTCTGTTGCCGGTGCCCTATTTTTGCATTGAAATCTCCCATAATTATCTTCAAGTGCTGCTTACCTTTATTATTTAGATGACGAATTTCCTCATAAAATTCTTCAATTTCTTCTTCAGGATGACTTGTGGTGGGTGCATAAGTTTGAATAATCTGAGCCTGGTATCTTCTCGATAGTTGGATAACGAATCGTGCAGCTCTGTCAGAGGAACTATAACGAAGTGAATTTCTCCGTCATTTTTGGTCTACGCCGGGATTCGAACCCGGGTCCACTCATTCCGGAATAAGTTGCTCTACCAATTAAGCTACGCGGACATTGATTCTAATTGCTATCTGCCTTTATGTCGTGTGCGTCCTTCTGGCAGGTACGTCACATCTCCTGGTACGTTACATCATCTCCCCCTTATTTTTCTTTTTTTTTCTTTCGAAGTGCTGCTCATATTTTTCCTATCTCGCGGTGTGGAAATAACATCACACCAATGCGAGATTTTGAACGGTCGGGTCATCCGGATAGTTCGGGCGCCATTATAACGAAGTGAATTTCTCCGTCATTTTTGGTCTACGCCGGGATTCGAACCCGGGTCCACTCATTCCGGAATAAGTTGCTCTACCAATTAAGCTACGCGGACATTGATTCTAATTGCTATCTGCCTTTATGTCGTGTGCGTCCTTCTGGCAGGTACGTCACATCTCCTGGTACGTTACAGAACTTTCAACTTCTACCACTTTATCCTTCAGTTTCTTGTTTATTATAAATCCAACACCACTAGTTCTGCCAGTATCTGTCCCACGATAATAGAAGAGATGTCCACTTTTCAGTTCAATGAGATCTTCTCCTTTTCTCCTTACCTCACTTAGCCCGACGATGTCCCACTTGATCCTTTGTAGTTCCTCTTCCAATTCAAGAAGCCTTGAATCAGGAGATAGGGAGCGTCCGTTGTAGGTAGCCAAGGTCAGCATCAAATGGCAGCCTAGTCCGGTCCTCCGGGGATTCTTAGCACCCTCTGCCTTCATGTCGCACTGGCCGCTGCCTTGGCCAGGTACATTCCAGCTGCCGGAGACTGAGGGCCAAGATTTAAGTTGTAGAGTCATTTTGGAGGTGTTTGGCCATAACTCACCACGCTGGCCAAGCGGGTTGGTGAGTGTGGGATAGAATTTCCTCTGATCCCGATGGTATAGTTATACCGCTATTTGCGGTCGTCAGAGCCCCTTTAGTGGGAACAGGATGCACCACGAGAAGGCGGGGTTGACATTTGTCAAGGAGAGGCTGTGATGTTACGCATCACCTGACCTTACATCCCATGGCTAATATATATCGAGAGATATATATTAGATATCGAGAGATCTGGGATTAGATTAACCAGCAGCGACCGAATAACAATATTTCGGTTGCTGTGTGTTGGTAAAGCGTGGAAAGAGCGATATCTTTGCTTATTCACTGACGCCACGTATTTGGGCATTTTCCCTTTGAATCTCGCCCTTTGGATTTAACTGCTACAGTTAATACATATATAGCCAGTGTCATTAATGCCCACCAGATGGAGACGTCTCAGTAGCTGAGCCCATCTTACGGATTTAGGATGTCAGAAGCTGACAGAAAAACACACATAGCGCCGTGGATTGTTGGCCACCGTGGTGTAAGACTAACGCGCTTGGCTGGACATCGAGAGATCTGGGATTCGATTCCCCAGCTGTGGTAGAATAACAATTTTCCGGTTGCTGTGTGTTGCTAAAACGTGGAAAGAGCGATATATTTGTTTATTTACTGAAGCAAGGTATCTGGAGGATTTTCACTTACGCTGAGAGGCCATGGGACTTGGTCCCTGATTCATATTGCATGTAATGTGACGAAGTGTTGCCCGTCTGTTGGACTGAAAAAGTCTTCCTACTCTCCGCTCACCCTCGAGCATCCAGTAGCCGTTGACGACAACACGCCTTGTCCTCAGACCCGATTTGTTGACTGGTTATCCATTTCTTTGAACTTTAAAAACTGTTACCCTCGAACATCACAAAAGTGCAGCCGTTTTCCTAATTCTCGCACCGTTACTTCGAGCTCCCACGATCCTTCCACGTTCAAAGTCCGTAAGATCGCGTTTTTCACCCGTTATTTCTCGCTCGATACACTTCACTAGTGTCTGCATGCCTTCCGCGTACTAGTTTTTATACCGATTCAGCCAGCTTGCGTTGGCAGCATCTGAGAAATAGCTGCTTTGCATAAAATGGATTTGTGGTTCTAAAAATTTGGCCAGTCAGTGTGTAACAATATAGGTAACGATAACTGTAGCAATGGACATCATATCTGATCCTTTAAATACAGCAAATGAAGTTTTGCACTACTGTATTCAAAAGGACCGCACAACTATTGTTTATTTTAACTTTTGTATTCAGAGTAAGGCAATAATAACAGCACCTATCAACCCAAAAGTTCTTTGTGAACCGTAGGTTAACCTTTTAAATGACTGGAATAAAATAACTCGGGGTTATCAAAATGGCCTGCAATCGGGCCGCGGGTGGCCTAGTGGTCAACGTTCGTGACTGGCATGGAGAAGGCTTCGGGTTCGATCCTAGGCAGGTACGAACGCTTGAATCATTAAATATCCACCGTGCGTCCGATGGGCACGTTAAGCCATCAGGCCCCTGGTACTGGCCGCCAGGTTATAAATAAGGACGTCTTCCTCCCAATTTCTACCACGCTTCCGTGTCACTTTCCTATCGGACACTCTAGCCCAAATCTCCTAGCTTCCTATTTCTAAGGGTTGTTTAAGACCTGCGGTCAGGCACTCCCTTCCTAAAATCCTCTACATATGATCTGGTCTGAAATCAGCTCTAATGAATATATACACTGTCTAAGAAGTGACCTTAACACGGGTGGAACGAGTGAACCTGCGAATCAGAAAGCGTTGCTTTCCCCTTAGCTTTTTTAATTCAAAGTGGTCATTTGGGGGATGATTAACATTAATCCTTTTTGACTGCTTACCTACTGAAAGAGCTTTAACAATGGCGAAGAACCTAAGAAAGGAGAGAGATGTTTTAGTCACTTGTTTCGACGCAGTGGCCCGATGTCCGTGTCAGGAGGACCAGCTGTTCACCATCACGCCTTGGGACATGGAGCAAAGACTAGAAGAGAGCACTTATAATCTCTGCAAGATTTATTTTCGGTACTTTTGAGATGAAGCGTAAAGGAATTGTTTTGCCGTTACTTTCGTAAAACGCAGCTGCTGTGTAAACGTTTCTGTTTAGGGAGCGAAGAAAATTTTCGGCACTATTTGGTTTTAGTACATCTACCGCTTAAAAGGCAAATTGTACACAATGACCTGAAATCATATGCATGTGTTTAATCACATCGACTGTAGGTGCATTTACAGAGTTGGCCCAATTATTTCGAGGGTCTCTGGTTTTTGTATCTTTTTTTAATTTATGATTTAGCGGCCACCGTGAGCAACTCAGTGGGCTATAAGCAGTCGCCCGTCACTAATTTAGGGCCACTGTTTCTATGGAAGGGAGAGAGCCAGTGCCGCAAGACAAACACAACATCCATGCCTCACCGGGATTCAAACATGGACCCTTCTCGCTTAGACCACTGTGCCACCGGGGCTGCGTATCGGGGTTTAACGACCACCATCAGCAAATCTAAGGGTTGTAAGTAATTGCCAGTCCCTAATTGAGGACAAAGGGTAAAAGTAGTAGTATTAAAAGAAATCCGTCTTGTTGCACGATTATATTTATTCAGCTGAAAAATGAAATCTATATACAGTTTAAAAACACATGAGCACTTTCGGTGTCACATTGACACCTTCATCAGATGTAATTTCACCATGTGGCTACATGCTGGTCTTAAGTACGTGGAGTAGATGCATCATGGGAAAGGTAATGTCAATGTCACATGATATACCAGATAACAAGACAATCAAAAAAAGGCATAGTTAGCCAATGATCACTTAACAGAAGCAATTGCTATTGTGCTGTCCTTCCCAACAAGATTGCTCCAAGGTTCAGGTAAAACATAAGGATAATAGTCATTACAGCAACTTGTATTATAACAAAGGGTAAAAGGCCACCGATGTAAGTCAGGCTCGCCAACACTCAGGGCTTATCCCAGAAACACCTATGTAGGACGACTAGCCAGAAATCTACGCCTCTGACCACTCTGAAACGGGGGAGGAGCCCGTCTTTTGAAAATCAAGTACGTGCTAATGCTATCACTTTATCCGTCCGTCCGTCCGTCTCTACACCTATTAGTCCCACCTGGAAAATTATTTTTTCATTGAGAAGCCTGCGTTGTGTGAAGGATGATTTGTGCCTTTTGTTCTCTTCCGGTAAACCTCGCCGCTGCAAGGCGTAAATGCAGATGCTACTAATTTGAAAATAAATGTTCTTCAATATCAATTGCTTCTAAAAGTCTGACTGAAAAATTTCCTTTTTTCCTTTTATATCTTTTACTACAAATACCATTTTGCTGCTATTTTCTTCAAATAATGCAGTGTCTAGATTGTGGGAGTAAATCTATACTGTAATTTCTCGATATATCTATTTCTAAAAGTCCCATTTGAAACTTTTTTTTTTTTTTGCATCGGATAGCATTCGTAGTGAAGACTATTTTTCGCATGATACCTAATTTATTATATCGCACAATGTTGCGAATAAGGGGATTAAGTAGATATTTCTACTTGTAATAAATTTGCAATCACATCTGAGTTTATTCGACTGCCAATTTTTTTTTCGGTTAGACCAGGGATGGGAAACCTGCGCGGCATTTTGAGTGAATCCAAATTTTGCAGAACAAATCCTTTTTTTTTTTATTTATATGTTTTTTTTTCGTTTTTTATTATTTTTATTTTAATCTTAAAATATATTTAAAATACCAAAGGATAAAAGAAAATTCAACGAAATAATGCTTCTCGACTGACGGTCATAATTGAAACATACATTAGTAAGTCATAAGGGCTGTTTTGACACCTGCTACGCTCATGATTTCGTTCTATGGCTCCTAAAGAACTACAGATGGAATTGGTTTAGCTCTCAGAAGACGACATTTTAAAGTCCTTATTTGACACTAAGAAAAATCCAGTTGAAATGTGGAAAAATGCAATAGAATGCCCACGCCTTCCGGAACATGAACGAAAAATGCTTTCTTGCTTTTCAACTACTTATTGCTGCAAATCTGCATTCTCCTACCTAACCCAAACCAAGACTCCCTTAAGGCCACACACGATAAATACCCATCTACAGGATGAGCTGAAACTGCGAACCTCCATGTTGCAACCAAATATTCAAATGCTGTCCAACAAAAAGCAGTCACAACAAAGTCATTAGAAGGTTAGTTAACTTTAGAATTTTTGTTTGTAGTTACTTAGTGCACATTAAGATTTTTACAAAATAGTGTACATTTCGAAGTATATCTAATTGAAGTTTACTGAATGAGGCCTTGTTCGTCGAAAGTTCTCTGATATACAGCTTATTAGATTACAGCCGATTTAATGCTGCCTTCCAACATGAGAAAGTTCCCCACCTCTGGGTTAGACACTTCCACCGCAGAAAACATTTTGTGCTCAAAGTAAAAGAAAAATTCCTGGCAGAAGAAAATCTGCATCTTAATTTTCTCAACATCTCTGCTTCTTTAAGACCGATTTGAAGCTATTTTTGGAACAGCTCTTACGTTGTAGAATATTGTCAACGTAATTCCTAATGTTTTCTGACTTACAGTTTTTATTTCAGATTACATAAGCCCATATTTCTGTTTTCAACTTATTTGCGGCAGCATCTACGCCTCTGAAAATCCGATTGAAGAAAGTTTTTTTGTTTTTTTTGGACGAAATCGATCACCACGAAAAACATGTTATGCATGATTCCTTTTTAAAATGATACACAGTTTTCCCGTTAGGGGACGTAAATGTACATTTTACTCCTTTAAATAGATTTTCGTTCAAAAGTCCGATTCGGAAAGCTATTTTTACATTGGGCACATTTCACAACGAAGACAATATTTTACTTATAGTTCAGGAATTTTCAGAATGAACAGTTTTGCCACTTAATGACGCAGGTGTATATTTCGGTTTGCTATTTGATTTCCGCTTCTAGAATGCCTAATGGAAAGATTTTTCTTGTTTTGTATGTTATTGACTGTGGTCAAGATTGCAAACATTATCCAGATTAAGTAATGCAAATTTTTTCCGTTTCAGACACATATGCGTAAACTGTTTTCCTGCTGTTTCTTCTAAAATTTTGCGCTTGAAAAATTCTATTCCCATAGCATAACTGATTCCTTGAGGAACATTTTGCTTACATTTTGTACTTTTTATAATTCATAGATATACAGCTAGAGTGGTTGGTGTGCGAATTTCTATTTAAAACAGTATCTTCCTTTCCAGAAATCCGTTTGAAAAATCCTTTATTAGTAGAATGTCCTTCATCGTGCAGAATAGTTTCGCTTAGTTTCTTCTACAAATAATGCACGATTTTTTTGCCAGCGTACAGAAAGTTATATCAGGTTTCCTACCATAACTGCTCCTCTAGTTTTACGATTCGAAAATTCCTTCTGCTTCGGGTATTCTCGGACATGAGGAATATTTTGCACACTTTTGAACATTTTTCTCTCGGGTACGTAAACGTATTCTTTATTTCTACAATGTTTTCCTTTTCGAAAATCCACTTTTAAGAATTTTATTTATACTGAAATGAACTCATCCACGTGCTCATTACATCCGTGATTTCTGTAGCATCTTTCTTTTTACTCATACAACAAATGCCAATCAGGAGTCAAAAGTACTCGTAGTGTGTCAGCATGTAATGTTGTGCTGCTGCTAAATTTCGGGCTTACTACGAAAAGTATCCTTCGTAAGTACTGTTTGTTTTTGGGAATTCACTAATTGGTTTTTAAAAGCTGAACTTGTTCTCTTCTCAACTATACAGGGAAAATACTGCTCATAAAATAAATCACTATTCGCCTCAAAGTTACAAAGTAATCATTGCTCCTCTTCTCGACGTTATAAAGCCAATATTATTCAAATTACTCTGGGATCGAAAAAACAACATTTGCTCGCCTTTTCGGAAGGCGTTAATTACACTGGCATGCATTTTGAAATAACCTTTTTCTGATGTTTTCAAAGTAATAGATGATTCTTAATCAAATTTTTACAGTGATTTCAATAATGTAAATCATTTCACGTCAGAAGTTTTTACAAAAAAAAAATCACATTTCCGGTAATTTTAATCATATTGCAAGCAAATAAGCTTAAAATAAAATTGAAAATATGGTATAGTGTGCATACCATACAAAAATTCAGCCACATAAAATGCCTTTTGGTAAATATTTGTTAAATAATATGAATTTCCAAGTATATATTCATTATGAGAGATGAACTTTTCATTTCTTTCATTACCTTGCACAGTTATTTCCGTCAGAGTGGATATTTCTCTTCACCACTCAACAGTAAGCCGTTGTCGTATTTGCATAACATTATTTCTGATATCTCTTTTCCATTTTCTTATTGTTTGACAGAATCTTCCTTCTTGCCCTTTTCTTACACCATCTAAATTTTCTGGGAAGCAGTCAATGTGCAAATTCAAAAAATGAATGTTCAAATTTATGTTGCAACCAGGTTTTTCAAAGTTTTCTCACATGCTTTCAATAAAACTTTTGTGCTTTGGATCTGTTTTGTTTCCCATACAGTTTTTGTTTTCAATTACATTTTTGTAAAGCTTATCCATGTTTATTTCTAACGTGCATTCAATGTTTCTCAAATTGTCTACCCATCGTCAGTTTTTGAATTTGAGTACCAACAAAAGTGTTCTTTTTAAGCTTTCCAAATATAATAAATGGGAATTTCTCGAGAATCAATTTAAAAATTCAGTCTCTCCATTCAAAGCTTTAATAAACTGCTTCATTAAACGCATTTTTATGTGCAGAGAAGCCAGTAACGTTTTTGTGTGATCAACCAATGGTTCATGTAATATATTTTTAGAATCAGTCAGTAAATCCATATTGTAGGCGCAATGTTCCTCATTTTCTAATGCTTGTTTTTGTCCCGGCTATCCCACTTGCACACAAAAACAAGGAATATTCGTTAACACAATGGCCTTAACAATGACCGAGAGGTTTACATAACGGTTTTGCAAATTAACTGAGCTGTGGGGTAACCGGATGCAAAAGTCAAGTTTAACTGGTCATGTGACAAAACATGGTATCATCTATTGCATACATTTGGAAATTACTGCCCAAACATTGTCTCTTCCATAAATACATATTAACTAACTTTTTTGAAAAAAGTACCACTCGTATTATAAAATCCTCACGTGATTGCAAAAAAAATGTTATATATTTCTGAAATCAGAAGTAAAGATAATCCTAGAAGCACTATTTCAATTGTAAACATCAAAATCCATGCAGACCACTGTTAGTCTTCCTTACGAAGATATAAAGAAACAACAATTTGCCTTTTAAAGGTAAAAAACAATCCCTACTATCAAAAGGCAGAGGTTATCAGTGTTCATGTTACGTGTTGTCAACATACACCCGAAGGATTACAGGATGCTTAACAGTTCTCGTATGATATTCTTGATGTTGCAGTTTGAGAGAAAAGCAGTTTCTTCTTCGTTCCATTTACACACGCAAAGTCTTCTTGGTGAGGAAATGCTGCCAAGTAGCTACTTAAACGGGTTTCTGCTGCATTCCGTGCTATATTGATGTTCTTCCTAGAGTGCTAATGCATTTGACTGAGTTTAGCCCACAGCTATTCTGAGTTGCAGCAGATGGTACTATTGATCCTTTAAAGGAATCAATAGTCTGACACTGTTGGTCACATTATATTTAAGAAGTTCTTTCTCTATAGTATGTTTCCTACAATTTAATTATCCTGTAAAAGCTTTATGATAAGAATATACAGGGTTAAATGGAAAGTCCTTGAACAGGCCAATATCTCACGAACTATGGCAGTTAACGATTTACTTCTTGTGCAGTTGTATAGGAAACCCCTATGGCGCACACAATACCACAAGGAGTGATCCCCTCGCCTCCTTTTGGGGGGAGTGAGGGGGCTATCGCGCCTCCCTTTGCACATAGGGCGAAAAAGTCAATTACAAACTTGTTCAGCGAGGGAAAATAGTACCTACATGTTTTTGTCCCATACCCAAAGATGGAAGGGGACTGGGAATTTGGCCCAAAGGAAATCGTATCATCCGGAAGCAACGACACAGTCTTTAGACAAGAACTTATTTCTTAGAACTTATCTAAACTGGTAAATTCTAAGTAAATAAAAGCACAAAGGAAACGTTTTCCTACAAACCTTATAAACAGTTCTTGTTCTGAAATAAAACGCAGTTCCTTGACATATTCAATATCAGACATTGATGTCCAGTACAAAAATACACTAAGACAAAGAGAAATAACATAAAGTGACGAAACACTCATCCAATAGGAAAACTCTATGCACATCTATTGACTTGCGTGCGTGGCAAAGCTTTCGACTTCCCGTCACTGGTTCACGAAGTGTTGGCATACCCACCACGCATATCATTTTTGTATTCTGACGACGGAGCAGAAAGCACAACATTTAAAATACACGCACATATGCTTCGAACACAGCGACTCAGGTAGTTTTCCGCTGTTTTCCCATTTGGAGAGTCCCCTTCCATCTTTAGTTATGGGACAAAAACATTTATGTACTATTTTTGCCTCTCTGAACAAGTTTGTAATTTACTTTTTTGGCCTATCTGCAAAGGGGGTCGCGATAGCCCCTTCACTTCCCGAAAATGGGGGCGAGGGGATCCCTCGTGGTGTTATTGTGTGCGCCATAGGGGGTTTCCAAAACAACTGCACAAGAAGTAAATCGTTAACTCCCATAGTTCGTGAGATATTGGCCTGATCAAAGACTTTCCTTGTTACCTTGTATATATTCCGAACTCTGGGTAGAAATTTTGACAGCTATGTATATTACTTTATGACAGATTCATTAGCTGCAAAAAAACTCTATGACAAATTCATTGGCTGCAAGACATTTCCAGCTCCTTTTTCAAAACCCAAGGAAGGCAGCAGCACGAGTGAGTTTACGTTTCCGGAATTGAAACCAATATTTAATGTTATATACGCCGTTGAACCATTACATTATGACCACCCCGAGCCAAGAGAAATGAGCGCGCCTGGGTACAGAACGGTGGCGCAGGTGAAATTCACAGAACGGTATATATAGAAACAGAGGGTCGGCTTTCGGTTAGTAGAGTGTTTGGAGTCAGAATGGGAAAAGCTACCGATTTATCGGCGTTTGATAAAGAACAAATTGTGATGGCTCGGTGCCTCGGAACTACGATCTCGGAAACGGCGCGGCTTGTGGGTTGTTCACGTGCCGCTGTTGTGAGTACGTATCAAAAGTGGTGCACAGATGGCAAAACGACGTACCGTCGTTTTGCCGTGTGTCGTCCGCAGCTCGTTGATACCAGAGGGGAGCGGAGACAGTTGTGCATTGTTCACAGCAACCGCGGGGCCACAGAGCGTGACAAATCACCCGCAGGTACAACAGTGGTGATCAGGGCAATGTGTCACAGCACACAGTTCATCGCAGATAATTATGACCATGAGGCCCATGTGTCCAATCACATGGGCCTGCGTAGCCGAAGACCCAGCCGGGTCCCCATGCTCACTGTACGTCATCGCCAGCAACGCATGAAATGGGCCCAAGATCATCGAGATTGGACCGTCGATGATTAAAAGAAAATAGCCTGGTCTGACGAATCAGATTCTTGGTGCATCACGTAGACATCTGAGCGCGGATACGCAGATTGTCAATGGAAGCTATGGCACCTGGATGCACTGTTGCACGGAAAAAGGCCGGAGGCTGCGGCGGTGTTATGCTTTGGGCGATGTTTTCTTGGGACACTTTAGGCCCCATTATTCCAATAGCACAATCCCTGACAGCTGTCAGTTATCTGAACATCGTTGAAGACCAAGTCCACACATTCATGGCAGCTTTGTTCCCTGCTGGTGATGGCCATTACCAATAGGACAATGCGCCACGCCACACTGCCAGAGTTGTCAAGGAGTGGTACGAAGAGCATGTTGGTGACTTCCTGTTAATGCCCTGGCCTCCAAATTCAACTGACATGAACCCAATCAAACATTTGTGGTTCGACATGGAAAAGCAGGATCTCGGTAAAATACCATTACCCCGAAATGTATAGGAACTGGTGGACTTGCTGTTGACATTATGGTACCAGATCTCCCGGGATACCTATCAGCACCTGATCGAATCGATGCCTCTCCGAGTAGCCGCTGTTTTGCCGGCTAAAGGTTAATTCTCCAAATTTCTCAGCTTATTAGTTAGGTGGTCATAATGTAATGGCTCATTCATTTATGATAAGACAAAAACAGGTAATTCAGTTTAATATTCCATGTAGTAATGTCTCCATTACGACCTGACTTCTGATGATGATAAGATTTGGGCATTTTCTTGATTTAAATGTAAGGGGATGATTTTAGCATAGGAGAAAAATTTCGAAAAATCTCATGGTCCTGAAAAGCAAAAATTGATATTAACTTTTATTGTCGAATTTTGGCTGTGCGATGAAGCCAGCTAAGTATCACTGATTATTATTTCGTCACATATATTAGGTATTACATAACTCGTGGATCAGAAAAATGACAAGAGTGGAAGACATCATGATCAGAGTAAAATCCCTGAAATGGCAATGGGCTGGACATACTGCCAGAAGGACAGATCATCGATGGACAGCCGAAATTTTAGATTGGATTCCAAGGGACAGGAAAAGACCCAGAAGAAGACCACATGGGAGATGGGTGGATGAAATTCGAAAGTATGTGGGAGTGACATGGAGAAGACTGGCACAAGACAGACCGTTGTGGAGGAAACCTGGGGAGACCTTCGTCCAGCAGTGGATTGATAATGGTTGACAATGATGATGATGATGATGACATAACATTAAACAAATTGAAACTGCATCTTTCTAGAGAAAGACCCGAACAAGCATCTTCCCAGTCCTCAGAGCCTCTCCACTGGCCGAGTGGTCTGAGGTGGTGGCTTCTGACCTTTCGTCCGAGGTAGGCCCCTGGTCGCGTTCCGGATTAGGCACGGGTTGTGCGACTCTACGATGGTCCTGCTCCTTTCGTGGAACCAGTGACCCTAAATTAGGAATGCAGGACTGCTTATAGTCCTCAAAGTTGCTCATGGAGGGAAACAAACGCACGCACGCAACAAAACGCATCAGAAATCTTTAAAATTGCTTGGTTTTGTAAGTGGTTAGCTCAAACCCGTTGTCTTGATGGACAGAGCTCAGGAAATGTGTGCCCGATTTCCACTCTAAGCAGTTCATATTTTCAAGTTGTCAGGGAAACTTTCACCAGCACGAAAATTAATGACCGCATTTCTACGGCAGAAGTAAAGATCTCATACATGCTATTTGTTTCAGAAATTAATTCTTCATATATTACTACCGTGATAATATTATCGATTTGGTAAACGTTTGAGTCAGAATGGCTTCGGAGACTGATGGAATTTTTATCTCGTCATGTAAGAATCGTTTGTTTGTTTTTTAGCCACCTTGAGCAACTCGACGGGCTATAAGCAGTTCGCCTCCCTAATTTAAGGTAAACGGTTCCAGCGAATGGAGAGGGCCAGTGTCGCAAGACAAACACAACATCCATGCCTTCAAGGGATTCTAACCCGCACCCAACTCGGAAGAATAGTCCGAAGCCAGTGATTTGTCCACTGCGCCACATGATCCACCCCGCACTTCTGTCAGTTACTTAACTCTTATCTTTGGTTCTGTTGTTCCTGCAGATGCTGTTTTCCACACCAATGAATGACGCTGTTACTGTTGTTATATCAAGTAGAAGCTACGTTTAACGCTGTTTTTTCAAAACTTTTACCTTCCTGTTCCAGATAAAAACTTCGGAAAACCAGCTTTAAACATAATCCAGTTTTGTGTTAATGGAAAGTATCTTTCTCGTGAATCAATGACATTCACCGTAAGCATTCAATTGCACACTCACAGATTCTAATTGTTAAGCACATGTTTCAAGAAATGAATATGTAACAAAACTCTTATGTAGCTGTTTTGGGAAACTAAATTCCGTAAGACTGTGTTGCACACTAGCGATTAGTGGATTGTTTTTATAATGCATTTATACACTGAAGAGCAATTGAATTAGAGACAGCTGGCGTGTTGCAAATGTGGCGCTGTGGGCGGCGCTGTAAACGGAAACGACATGACGTATGCAGCGATGTGACAATATAAGGAATGATGCGACGGGAATCAGTAAGAGTTGGACGCAGTATGGGTCGGACGAAGGGTCTAAGCACATTTGATCGCGGGAAAATTGTCGGGGCCCGACGAATGGGTCACTCCATCTCGGAAGTCGTGCAGGCACTGAGAATTTCACGAGCCACTGTGTCACGGGTGCACCGTGAGTACATCGAATCCGTTAAAACCATCCCTGCAAAGGCCAACTGCTGTGGACAACAGCTTGTAGATGAGCGGGGTCATCGTCGGCTAGCTCGCATTGTAACAGCGGACAGACGGGACACAATGCAAGAAATCACTCGGAAATTTAACGCTGGTGCACAAAAACATGTAAGCAGCCACACCATCCAGAACCATCTCCTCGCTATGGGGTACAGAAGCCGTCGTCCCATGAGAGTACCGCTGCTGACCACACATCACAGGGTGCAAATATTAGCATGGGCGCGGGAACATCGCCACTGGACCCTAGATATGTGTAAAAATTTTGCCTGGACTGATGAATCGAGATTCACGTTAGTACATGCGGATGGCAGGATACGAGTACGGCGCAAACCACATAAAGCGATGGATCCCTCATGCCAGCAGGGTACACTTCAAGCTGGTGGGGGTGGTGTTCTCGTTTGGGGACTATTTACGTGGACTGAAATGTGACCCCTGGTACGTGTGACATCGTCCCTCACAGGTTAACGTTACCGGGATATCCTGAACGACCATTTGCTCTCGTTTGTGCGTCTTCAACATCTCACTGGGGACCTCATCCAGCAATAAGACAATGCACCGTGCCTTCGCTCCCGAATTGTATCCGAATGGTTGGATGAACACTCCACCGACGTGACCTCGCTTCCTTGGCCAGCTAGGTCACCTGACTTTAATCCCATCGAACACATCTGTGATGCCATCGAGAGAGATATTCGAGGCTCTGACCTGCTCCATCAAATCTTCGTGAACTGTGGGAGCTTGTTCAGGGGTCGTGGATCCATATGGCTTCCCAACGCTTCCGGTGTCTTGTCGAGTCCATGCCGAGACGAATCGCCGCCGTCCTCAGGGCGAAAGGTGGTGCTACATGTTACTAGACAGGTATCTGTAATTCAATTGCTCTTCAGTGTATTTTCTGAGGAGCTGTTTTGGAGGTAAAATGAATAGAAATCAGTTATTTGCTTATCTGTTACTATGGCTTGGTGTTCGCAGATCGCCACTGTTGTTTTTAATTTTCATCAATGAGTTGAGTATGCGTCTGATGTATATTTGGCTAGAAATCCAGGCGATTTAGCAGTAATGACAAGAATCGAATGTTCTTTGCAAATTTAAGACAAGTGCATTAATGTAAGAAAAATAAATTAATGGTTCAGGATGTAGCATGCTAACATAGCGGAAAGCGTATGATGCTACAAAATATAAATGTTGACAGTCCTGATTCACATTATATCCTCATTTGACAGTATAAAAACCATTATATAGCCACGTGACATAAATGGTTGTAATTCAGAAATTTTGATTTTTCTTCGCTCAGTAATGCCGGCTATACTTGAAATGCAAAACACAGGTAAAATAATAGAAATTAATCCAAAAAAAAAAAGGAAGCACGTCGTCTAATAAATTATTAACTGACATATGATTAGACTTTGTAATGATTCTGTATTGTCTTGTACCACTACGGTACCCTTCATTTCCTTCGACACCGGGGAACAGGTTTTTGAGATGACGAAAGGTTCCGAGAAGCCACAGAAAAGAGGTTGCAGAGAAGGAATTCTATTCTTAAGAATTAGCACAGCTGGAGCAAAAATTTGCTAAGAATACATTGAAGTTACCAGCGGCTTCGGCGAAAATAAATGCAGCAATAATTCAGGAATAAAATGCGATATGTTGGGTTTAAAGATTATTGAAAATCTTCGTGAATTCTCATAATAGAAACGTGGTTGTTTCTTTTAAAACTCATAAAAATAAAAGAAGAGCAAATAAATCTCTACTTTTTTGATTCAGCTTCTAAATGAAACCGTTTAGGAAGTTGATAAGTCAGACACCCCAGAATTCTTCCTGCTTTTTAAGAGTTGTATAAAAAGTTTAAATGGAGCCATTGATATCATCCAATACTTGCAGGTACTATTGATTTTACAGCACCGTGCAGCGAGTAACAAATTTGACACCCTTGTGTTTTTTATCCCCCACCCCCATTTCGTTTAGTTTTTAGGTCTAACAGTTAATTCAGGTACTTTGCTGATTTAAAATAATCCAAATTCATTATTTTAAACTGATTTAATAAAATATTATAAAACAAAGAAAAAACTTTAAAATCTTAAAATATAAAATATGCATAATTAAAAATATTAAAGAAATGAACTTGAATTATAGTTTACTTCTTTTGGGATATTAATACAGGTGGGCCTTGTCAAATTCAGTATTATCGGTATGAGAAGTCTCTTCCCATATTCCATTGAGCTATTAGCTCAGACCAGAAATACAGGTTGCCTTATCTACATTTCAATTTTATGGAATTTATTTTTAGGGGATCGAGTTTCTTTTAATGGCATCACTAAGTTCTTTTGAGGTACAGCTAGAAGTTTCTTTTGCTGGTCTGGCAACGAGATGGAGCTTCCTCGTGGTGGACAGAGACAGGCCTTCTGTGTTGTAACATGTTTAGTGGTGGCTGTGGGCAGCCAGATTGCTCTTGGGTAAGTTCGAAAGTTTGTACTTGTTATTTCGTTTTTCTTTGTTTTTGTTTTTCTTGTTGAATGTCTCATTTTAGCTTCTAACTTTTCTGTCTAAAGTTTGCCGAGGGTTTTTTGAATCATTCATCCTTTATTTTAGTTTTACTACTTGGTAGTTATTTGCTGTGTCTTGCAGGGGCAACAATTTTTGCCTCTGTTGGCAGTTTGTTTTCTTACCTACAATTTTTTTCTATGCAAGATAGTAATACAATACGATAAAAATATTTGCAATATTCTGTGTTAAGTTAATTTTTCAGTAATCTCTTGTCTGGTCTTTTGACTTCGGGTCGGGCCTGTATAACATATTTGTATCTGTGACTTTTCTTAAAAACGAGTTTTAGAAAAATAATTTTTTTTTAAATTATGGAGTAAATAGTTTCCTTTTACTTTTTCCAAAACTGTTTAACCTTTGTGGAGATCTCTTCCCGCATTGTATAACACATGGAAACTAAATTTCGGCTACTTGGGTACATTTACTATTTCCTTCGGAAATGTTTACTAATCCCATATACAGATATGTTATATCAGAAACCCAAGTTCACAGGGTCTATATAGAGATGAGAAAGGGGGTTATTTATGCTGGTCTTTGAAGAAGCCATGGGTAACAGCAATATATACACTATTTACCAACAAGTAGTTGGACACCCCTGCTATCGACGATATCTGCGGTCCTGATACACGTCACGGCCGCCGCCGTTAAATATCGCGTGGGAAACAACAACGCAACCAGTCGCATGCAAGATGCCACGCAGTTTGGAGCTCTATGATTTCGAGAAAGGTGTAATCGTCGGGTAACACAGAAATGGCCGATCCATACGTGACATATCCAGCGAGTTGAAGTACCCAAAATCGACAGTGGCCTACGTGATTGGCAAGTGGAAGATGAGAGGTGACTGTCGGAATGTGCCCCGACCCGGTAGACCCACAAAACTGAGAGTTAGAGACCGACGGGTGCTGGCCAGAGAAATTCGGAAGAACCGCACTAAATCGATGGCCACATCCGCGAGGAGTTTCAACAGGCATCCGGGAGTGTCCGTAAAGAAACCCATCTGCTCGGTTATCATGGACGTGCTACCGCCCACAAGCCTTTGATCACCAAGTCCAATAGCGCTGCTCGGTTAACATGGTGCAAAGAACGTCGACAGTGGACCGTTAAACAGTGGAAACAGGTTCTCTGGAACGATGAATCAAGGTTCACCCTCTACCGTTTGGATGGCAAGGTCTGCGTTTTGCGTCTGCCTGGAGAACGCCTCCTGCCGGAATGTATTGTGCCGACTGTAAAGTTCGGCGGCGGTGGAATTATGCTATGGGGGTGTTTTTCCTGGTATGGCACGGGACCCTTGCTCGCAATTCCTGGTAGACTCAACGCCGAGACCCACTGCACCATTTTGGATGACCATGCGCTTCCTACGTTGTGGCAGTTTTACGGGGTGGACCCATATTACTTTCAGGATGACAATGCCACCTGTCATGTTGCGAGGTCCACCATGGCTTGGTATGGTAACAATGGGGTTAATCGAATGGACTGGCCTGCGCAGAGCCCGAACCTTAACCCCATCAAGCACCTCTGGGACGAGTTGGAGCGTCGACTTAAGGGGTGCCCCACCGTCCGAAATCGGTGAAGGAACTGACCTGTCTTCTCCAAGCCGAGTGGAAGAAAATACCGCTAGCCGTCGTATAACGCCTGGTTGAGAGTATGCCCTGGAGGGTCGCAGCTGTAATCGCCGCTCGTGGAGGCTCCACCAACTATTGAAGGTGAATAAACTTTGTTTTCTTTTGCTATCACAAGTGTCCAATTACTTGTTGGTAGATAGTGTATATATATACAGGGTGTCTATAAATGAAATATACAACTTCAGTATGCTATGAAAAATACAATAGAGAAAAACTTACTGCTGTAAACGTCGAAACACGTATCAAGCGTTAAAGTTTGTTAAGTTAGATGACAGATGGCGCCAGGTGTCTCATGTAGTGAAAAATCTCGTCAAACACGAAATACAACAGGCATGGCTTCTCCAGTGTAGAAAGCATGGCCACGCCGTTCTCCTAATATTACCCCATTCGATTTTTTTCTTTGGGGCCTTATTAAGGACATTTTGTACAAGAAAATAGTTGCATCGATCACTGAGCTCAAAGAACGCATTACTGCATCCATCCTCCTTGTTGAAACCTAACATTCTGCAGCGTACGTGGGTGGAATTGGACTGTCATTTGGACATCCTGCGAACAACCAACGAAGCACACGTGGAGATCTACTTTCATTTCAAAGAAAAACTTTCACAGTTGCTATTTGTTTTGACATTAAAAGTAAGTTGTGATTTATTGTAGTTTTTTTTAATAGCATACTGAAGTCGTATATTTCATTTATAGAAAACCTGTATATGTGTGCGTGTGTGTGTGTGCAGAAAGAGATAGATTTTCCAATTGTACTAGAAATAATTTCGATAAAGGGGGACATAATCGGAAAACGACATTGACATTTAAGATCCATTATCGTCCAGGCCAATCACTGGGAGAGCAGTGGTCTCAGAGCTGGGTTCTGGTCATTCTTCCACGATAGACACGGGTTCGAATCCCGGTGAGACATGGATGGATGTTGTGTTTGTCTTACGACACTGGCTCTCTCTCTCTTCCCCGGAGCCAGTGGCCCTAAATTAGGCACAGATGACTACTTATAGCCCATTAATTTGCTCATGGTGGTCGTTAAACCCCCAAACACCACACACGCACTACTACAAGAATATATATAGTCTTGTATCTTGCATATAACTAAACGTTTGAGGAACTTTCTGCATCTTGATAATAATCATTGAAGTCATTTGGAGTTCATGAAATCGCAACAGCAATTTTGTAAAACTACGAAATTCATTAAATCCCACCGCGTGTAGTTTTTGATATGCCAATTTTCCAACTTGTTATCTTAATTCGGACAGCAGTGAAATATATTGATTGTGACGCTTCCCTTTTAATACACATTGGAATTAAAAGCGACCTAAGGAAAAAAAACTGTACCTGGAGGTTCTTTTCCCCCTGAAAGCTCTGCTGAGATTCCATTGGCGTTTTGTACAACTTGTGCTTTTAATATACTGCAAAACGATGTAATTTAGCACCGACGATCTGAGCTTCTACCTCTGCTCCCAAAGAATTAGAAGCATGTTCTATCACATGAAGTTAAATTAAACTATTACGGCAGCAAAAAAAAGGAGTTGAAACTCCGATGCAGAAAGCGAACAACGTAAGAGTAAGAAGGAAATATAAGTGAGGATATTGCAACGAATGAGAGCAGAAATTAAATGAGCTTCAGACAAAATAAGCTACAGCGTATTCTTTTTCATAGTCTCCTTGCATACCTTCGCGGAGGGAAAGGCATTCATAGCTACGATCCATACGTCACGGGAGTGTCGTGGTGGGCAGAAAGAATGATGAGAGAGCAATAAGAAGAACTCATTTCCTGCTTCCGACTCACACACACAAGAGGCAGATGTATTGGATCCGTTTCAAATAACCTCGAGTTTCAAATTCGCGATGTTCATTTTCAGATAATGTATGCGCATAAATATACCCCAAACATTGCTGAATGTGCCGGTTCGTGTTAAGATAAGTTTTCCCTGCAAGTAGTGAGAATATCTTGCCACCGTCGCACAATAATTTGAGATGAAAATGCTCCGCGTGAGTGATATTATATAAAAAAAGGAATGCGCGACTTTGAATTATATCTTTTGTAGGTTTTGGTAATGGAATAATTTGTTTAATGGCACCGAGTTTGTTGAGCTGAATTGTTGTTTATATAAGTGAAACGCCAGTTCAGAAAGATAATTTCTTGCTGTTTCTTTGGAAAGTAAATGATGCCACAGTAAAATGAGCCACTAAACGCTTTGCCGAAATTTCAGCGTTGATTCCACAACGGAAATACGTATGTAAATAACTGGTACATGTGTATAAAAGGCTAGATCTTGCAATGCTAAAATGGAGTAACAATGTCAGATCACGTGATACGTTCTGGTCAACAACGCGAACATGCCAAAGATAAAGAGGAACTTGCGTAGGAATAGCGCTGCAGTTTTTCGAGCATAATGCTTGGATTTTTATCATCAAATTAAAACCAGATGTGAATTGTTGTCTACTTAAACTAAACTTTTACCACTGAAACAATTTTCATCTTCCTTGTTATGAGACTCGATGAACTTGCAATGTTTTTCGTTTTTTATTGGTTGAAGATGTCTGTTAATTGTCTACCTTACACCAAAACACTAGCATGCTTTAAAGTAAACACTCTTCTTATTGAAACGTTCCCTAAAGTTTAAGTCGTGCTCCCCATAGCTTAGAATATATAACACAGAACTAATTAAGCACTCAATAGCATTTACGGTCAGTAAAGTTAAGTCTAATTACGAGTTCAATAATGTATTGGTCCTTGGTGGGTATTCAAATCAGCACAACATCACAAACGGAATTCACTGCGCACGTAATCCTCTGGAAATTCGGCATCGAAATAAAACAGATTCCCAATATGTATAATACTGTATTTATCAAGTATTATGAACTCAACTACAATTTAGGACTTCGAAACTTCATATTGAATAAGAAAGAATTTATCAATTTATATAAGATCAAGCGCTAATCGCATAAGAACAAAGTGGTTTCACCTCTCTCTGAACGGTCTCTCACCATACCAATAACAGCGATCACACATTCTAAGCAACTTTCAACGAAAGCCCTGATACAATCATACATATCACTATTTTCAGTATTGTTAACATACGTCACTTACTTTTGACATAACGTCATGTTGCCAAAACGAAATTCTTCGAGAGAGAAAAAAGTAGCGTTAAGTTTAGCAACTACATAACAGGAACAAAATAGCAAAATTAAATTAGAGTATACGTCACAAAACTATATGAAGACAAGGCATCTACTTCAGTCATTTGTAGTAGGGGCATGGAACGTAAAACATCCTGCACTTTGACGTCATGAATGAGCGACAAATATTCGCTTTGACCTCATGGGATACCAACAATATTGTCTACACGGTGGCTGAGTGGTAAGAGGTGCGGGATCTTGGGTGTCTACCGGAGTTGGGCTCGGGTTTGCATTCTTGATGAGGCACGGACAACAAGTTTGCCTTACGGCACTGGTTTTATTCTATCCTTGGAACAAATGGCTCTAAATTATGGATGGACAACTTCTTAGAGCTTTGGATGTTAATGGGGGCATTAAACGTCGAAATAAAAAAAGTAATGAACAACAACATTAAGGTCAGCACAACAGATATCGGAGATATGTCGCCACAAGAGGTATTTGATGAAGAAAACCTTGGGGGATGTCATATTATTTCTCCAAAATTTAATTCCCCTGGACTTCAACATTGCAAGTACCGGCTTGAGTGTGTGAGGGTTGGAATATATGTATACACTAAAGGCTTCTTCCCGCTCCACATCAGAATGCAGTGTTGCCAATATTCTGCACAAGTTTTTGTCTTCAACATAGTCCTTTGATCCTCAAATTTCATGTGAATGTGATGCTTCCTATATAGGACAGACCCATAGAGCCTTGCGTTTTCTATTGAAGGAACTCAAGACCGAAATTCAGAACTGTGACCTAAAGAAGTTATCGATGGCTAACCACTGTTACGAAAAGGACCATAAATTTCTCTTTGAAGAAGCAAAACTAATTGACAAGCCAGATTCAACCACCAAACTTGATATTTTGGAAGCTTTCCATATATATCAGAAGTCTTCGTAACTTGTTAGTGACATGGCATCCGCCCCATTTCTATCAAGCGCGTGAAAGCAACTAACCAAAACTGGTGACTGTAAACACCATTTATGATGTCATATACAATTTGAATATTTACGTGTCATTTGTCCTGATGAAGCTAGGTCAATACTCAGCAAAACCATGGTCGACTTGAAAAAATAAATATTTGTGACAAACCACGTTGTATTCTCTCAATACGTGTAATTGTCACAAGACTGTATGCAGTTTTTGATATCAATAATGTAATTAGTTATTTGTTGTCTTCGTAATTTGGGTCTGTCATAACATCTCTGTTTCTAAACGTGGGTTGGAAAAATCACACTTTATTCATAAACAGGTGCACGGAACGTGTTAAAGACATAGAAAATGCTATGTTGCTTCACATTCGGTAACGTGTCATTGGAGGAAAATATTGCAAGTTAAGCCTGTCTTTCGAGCCTATACTCCCCAATGATAGAAACGTGCGTTCACATTCTGGAATATAACAAATGAACCAAAAGCTTTCAAAATTGGTGATAGTATAGGAAATGCACTAACGTTGACCATAAGATGAAGAATTAAATGTATGGTTACGGGATGCTGCCCTGCATGTCTTCCTGCACCAAATGTATTGACAAGAAAGTTGTTTTCTGGAGATGCGACTTGAGCTGGCGCACCATCTTGCATAAACGTGACTGTGTGCTGCAGATTTTGTTCTTGTAAGCATGGCATCACGTTTTAACTCAGAGGTTTGAAGAAACGCTTGGCATTTACTCATCACGTCTTCCAGCCGTTTCTGGGGCACGGTTCCTCAAAGAAAAAAGCCGAAGAATGACGGATTCAGTGAATTCACACCACAGCACAACTCGTGGTTAATGCAGTGGTTCACATCTGGCTCAAGACAGACCGTTGTAAAAGAAACTTGGGGAGATCTTCATCCAGTAGTGGATTGTTAATGGTTGACAATGATGATGACGATGATGAATGTTATATATATATACCAAGTAAGAGCACACACAATTTCCTGATCAGGGTATTTCAATTACCTTCTTCAACATGTGTTGCTCAAAAACTGAACTTTAGAAGTGTTTCACAAGTAGTTCATGTTCTCTTCACAATATCTCATATTCTTTTAACTGTATGAAGTACATAACTTTTAGTCTCCCAGAATTAGATATTAAGAGACTTAAGCACAAACTTTGTTCAGAACACACTCCCAGCGTTGAAATAGGTCGGTTTATATATGGAATTTCTGATATATATATGGGATGTAAGGTCAGGTGATGCGTAACATCACAGCCTCTCCTTGACAAATGTCAACCCCGCCTTCTCGTGGTGCATCCTGTTCCCACTAAAGGGGCTCTGACGACCGCCAATAGCGGTATAACTATACCATCGGGATCAGAGGAAATGCTATCCCACACTCACCAACCCGCTTGGCCAGCGTGGTGAGTTATGGCCAAACACCTCCAAAATGACTCTACAACTTAAATCTTGGCCCTCAGTCTCCGGCAGCTGGAATGTACCTGGCCAAGGCAGCGGCCAGTGCGACATGAAGGCAGAGGGTGCTAAGAATCACCAGAGGACCGGACTAGGCTGCCATTTGATGCTGACCTTTGGCTACCTACAATGGACGCTCCCTATCTTCTGATTCAAGGCTTCTTGAATTGGAAGAGGAACTACAAAGGATCAAGTGGGACATCGTCGGGCTAAGTGAGGTAAGGAGAATAGGAGAAGATCTCATTGAACTGAAAAGTGGACATCTCTTCTATTATCGTGGGACAGATACTGGCAGAACTAGTGGTGTTGGATTTATAATAAACAAGAAGCTGAAGGATAAAGTGGTAGAAGTTGAAAGTTCCTCTGACAGAGCTGCACGACTCGTTATCCAACTATCGAGAAGATACCAGGCTCAGATTATTCAAACTTATGCACCCACCACAAGTAATCCTGAAGAAGAAATTGAAGAATTTTATGAGGAAATTCGTCATCTAAATAATAAAGGTAAGCAGCACTTGAAGATAATTATGGGAGATTTCAATGCAAAAATAGGGCACCGGCAACAAAATGAAACTTCAGTAGGTAAATTCGGTCACGGCAACAGAAACCAGCGTGGAAATACTCTCGTTGAGTTTGCAGAGGCAGAAAATTTTTTCATCTTGAATTCCTTTTTCAAGAAAAAGCCACACAGGAAATGGACATGGAGACATCCAATTGGGATGACAAGTGACAAGTGAAATTGATTTTATTATGTGTAACAAAAAATTCGTCATCGAAGACAGCAGTGTGCTGAACAAGTTCAACACAGGTAGTGACCATAGATTGGTGAGATGTAAGATGCACCTCAACACTAAACTGGAACGTGGCAAGCTCATAAGACAAACAAAATCTATTGACATAACCAACCTTAAAAAACACCATAATACTTTCAAGTTGGAACTGAAGAACAGATTCTCTGCTTTAGAAGGCCTAACATCGGAAGAAGTAGATATTTCGGAAGTTGACAGAAAAGTAACCAAAGCTCTTATGGAAACAGCAACAAAATTAGCTGGGTCTAAGAACAAGTTGCATGTGAACGAATTATCAGGAAAAACCAAAATGTTGATGCAAAAAGAAGAGAGATGAGGAAAACTAAAGAAGATGTGACTTCCAAAGAGGAATATATAGAGCTATGCAAGACAGTACGAAAAAGTATCACTGAAGACGTAAGGAAATTCAACTGTGAGCTAGTGAGGAAAGCAATTGAAAACAACCAAAGCCTAAAGATAGCAAAGGGACATCTCAGTAAGGGAAGAAAACAGATTATGGCTCTGAGAAAAGAAGATGGTTCTATAACAAGAAATAGAGGCGAAATTTTGACAAGAGTGAAATATTTCTACTCCAAATTATATGAAAGGGATGATACATGTACTCCAGACATCATGAAAGGTACCAGAGTTCTTCCAGTCCTCCCAGCAGAAGTTGCTCATGCAATCAAGAACATGAAGCGGGGGAAAGCTCCAGGAGAAGATGGAATTACTATAGACATCATACAAGAAGCAAGTGGAGAAATTGAAACAGTACTCGCCCAAATTTTCACTCGATGCCTTAATGAAGGGAAGATTCCTGAGGATTGGAACAATGCTATAATGATCCTGCTACATAAAAAAGGTGACATTGAGGATCTCAGGAAATACAGACCTATCAGCCTCCTATCAGTGGTTTATAAAATCTTTACTGAAGTTCTTTCACACCGCTTGAAGGTAACACTGGACATGGCTCAACCGAGAGAACAAGCTGGATTCAGGAGTGGCTAGAGCACAATAGATCATATCCACGTACTGAGAGAACTAATTGAAAGAGCGAGGGAATATGAACTTCCATTGTGCATGGCTTTTATCGATTATGAAAAAGCCTTTGATTAGGTGAAACCATCAGCAGTTACCACGGCTCTGAAATCCTGCGGTATTGAAGATGCATACATTAATATTATTAATAACATCTATGAAAATGCAAGTGCAAAGATTCGGCTGTTTGAAAATACAACACACATAAAAATTGGAAAGGGAGTGAGACAAGGTGACACCATATCTCCGAAGCTCTTTAATGCCACATTGGAAAATGTCTTTCAATCACTGAACTGGGAAAACAAAGGGATAAAGATTAATGGAGATTATCTAACCCACCTTCGTTTTGCTGATGACGTAGTCATTTTTGCAACTACCCCATCAGAGCTGCAGAGTATGATCCAGGAACTTGCTGACAAGAGTAAAGAAGTGGGATTAAAAATGAACTTTCAGAAGACAAAAGTGATGTTCAATGCTTTTACAAGAAATGAAGATTTATCGATTGATGGAGAAAAACTGGAGATAACAGATACGTATGTTTATCTTGGACAGGAGATATCAAGTGAGGGTCACATTGATGAAGAAATTAATCGGCGTACAAAACTTGCCTGGAGAGCTTTTGGAAGAAACAGCATAATTTTCAAGAGCAATATGCCATTATGTCTTAAAAGAAAAGTGTTTGATCAATGCATCCTTCCAGTGCTTACGTATGGTGCAGAGACGTGGACCTTAACTAAAAGAGACATACAAAGGCTGCAGACAACTCAAAGAAGTATGGAGAGGTGCATGCTTGGTATAACCAGGAGAGATAAGAAGAGGAACTCGTGGATCCGAAAAATGACAAGAGTGGAAGACATCATGATCAGAGTTAAATCCCTGAAATGGCAATGGGCTGGACATACTGCCAGAAGGACAGACCATAGATGGACAGCCGAAATTTTAGATTGGATTCCAAGGGACAGGAAAAGACCCAGAAAAAGACCACATGGGAGATGGGTGGATGAAATTCGTAAATATGCGGGAGTGACATGGAGGAGACTGGCACAAGACAGACCGTTGCGGAGGAAACTTGGGGAGACCTTCGTCCAGCAGTGGATTGATAATGGTTGACAATGATGATGATGATGATATATGGAATTTCTGAAAATAAGGAACTTAGAGTTATCCCAGTAAAACTTAAAAAGTGACCATTCTAATTTGGAGGGGGGTAACATTTGTTAATTTTTATGATTGATTTGATGCGTGCTCGCAACCATTGATGAATATCAATGGGTGCCTAGGACCCTGAGCAGTCAGCGCCTATATCACCACTTATCAACAAAATACTTTCACAAAGCGGAATTTTTACATTATAACTACTTTATTTGGTGTATCCTCATGTTGTGTATGTTCCAAAAAAAGGAACATAGTTATTGTCACAATTCACATATCAGTTTCATCAGAGAGAATATGTTGAAACTAAGTAAAATTGCAACCTTTCTTTAAGGCCTCGAAATATGGTCTTAAGCATTTATTACTTTGAAAGAATATGCGAGTTCAAATTTTGAGGTCAATATTTTGCGGAAGGAACTGTCTCCAAGATTTCAGTTTAAAATATTCCACTCAACCCCCTCCCCTCCCCTTAAATTAATACAGACAACATTTCGTTATTTTCCCCCAGGTTTTCCAAAATTAGGAACAGGTTTTGATTTAGAACAGTTTACAAGTTCGAAATGTAGTAATAGTTAATAATAAGCTTTTCTCGAGTAATGCACTATTCGTGAGTATTCGTTTCCATGAGAACAATATGTGGAACGATGCGTCTTATAAACTGTATACCGAAAATCGTGGACATAGTGACGTCTCTGATAAGCAAAAAAAGATGTTAATATCGCTTAGCTAGAGTCAGATTATAATTTTTTAATATGCTCCTCATGTAAAGAGATGATGTCACCGCTCTGTCCACGTTATTTTATGAACAACGCATAGAAACTGAAAAATTGTTCTTCCGACACCACTGGGATCGAACCTCAGATATCTCGATAACTAGCCGAATGCGTTCGCTTTACACTACGGCGCCATCAATTCACAGCTATGCTATGCGTGGTTTATCAGTCAGCATATGATTACACAAATCCGAGCTCATCAATATGGATTTGTGTAGTCAGATGCTGACTGATAAACCATGCATAGCGCTGTGAATTGTTGGCACCGTAGTGTAAAGCGAACGCAATCGGCTAGTTATCGAGATATCTGCGGTTCGATCTCAGCAGTGTCGGATGAACAATTTTTCATTTGCTATGCGTTGTTTATAAAATAACGTGGACAAAACGTTGCCATCGTCTGTTTACTCTTTCTCCACGTATTTGAAATACACTGAAGTGCCAAAAAAAAACTGGTACACCAGTCTAATACTTCGTAGGTCCCCACGGGAACGCAGGAATGCAGAAATACGACGGGGCATGGACTCCACTAGCTTCTGGAAATATGCTGTAGGCAATGCACACCATACTTCCTGCAGAGCGTTCCACAATTCGGGTGTATTCCGAGGTTTCGGATTCCTATGTTCGATAGCACGTTGCATGGCATCTCAAATGTGTTCTATCACGTTCAGATCTGGGGACTTGGGTGGGAATGGCAACACCCCGAACTCAGACGAATGCTCCTCTAACCATAATGTGGCGTCCCGACACTTGTGTGGAGGCGCATTGTCTGTTGGAACAGGCCCAATCCATCAGAATGAATGCAGGACATGAACGGGTGTACCTCCTCAGAAAGGATGCGCACATAGCGTTGGCCGGTCACAAACTTTGGAGTCGTACCAGGGGTCCCAGTGAAGTCCAGCTAAACACACCCCATACCATTACAGCTCCCCACCAGCCGGTACAGTTCAGTGTTGACAGGCTTGATCCATGGCTTCATGGGGTTTGCGCCACACACAAATCCTTCCATCTGCCCGATACAGTTGGAAATTCCACTCGTCAGACCAGGCTACTTGTTTCTAGTCATCAAGTGTCCAGTGCCCAAGCGAGGCGCATAGCTCTGTGTCGTGCACTCATCAAGGGGACTCAAGTTGGGCGTCGGCTCCCAAAGCCCATATCGTGCAGGGTACGTTGCAGAGTCCGGACGCTGATGCTTGCTGAGGTTCCAGCATTGAATTCCGATTATACCTGCGAGAGTGTTGCACGCCTATCGCGTGAAGCGATTCTTGACAGCCGACGATGATCATGTTCACCCAATGTCTTTTTACGGTCACACTGGTATCTTTGGTTGGAGGTTTTGCCGGAATTCTTGTAGTCACGGTACACCCTTGCAATGGTCGTCCATGAAAATCCGAACTTCGTTTCTATCTCCGAAATACTATGGTCGATCTCACGAGCGCCAACTATGACACCGCGTTGAAAATCGCTTCAATCGTTATTACTTGTCATTCTCAAGCCGAAAACAGCTCTGACAGCTGGCAAGGATGTGTATCGCTTTATATACGCACCGGCGGACGCAACCGAGTACGCGCATAGGTGAGGTTGCTATGCGTTCTGCATAAGCTCGTCTGTACCAATTTTTCTGGCCTTTCAGTGTATATTAACCATGCTCCTCATGGGTAAACGTATCAAAAGATATGCAAAAATTTCAAGGAATTCTGTAACCTTTGTCAGAAAAAAATAGCCTGTATTTTGAATGTAGGCAGGTAAATATTTAACATAAGGATTTTTGTTGGCTCTAAGAAAATTTCAATTACTTAGTGACAGTAGCTTATTATAAAAGTTCTTGTTTCTTACTAAACTTCCTGGCAAGGAGAATAGGGTTTCTCCGTATTCACTAGGCTATTCACGTAAGAACAGAATTAATGAGGAGATGTAATTCCTAATTTATGCGAAACCACATTTCGTTGATTGTCTCATTACCATACATTTCCTTTTCTTTCTTTTTACAACAGGGTTTCTTCTACGAAAAAAGGGAATTTCCTGCTTGTAAAGCTTCAGATAATTTATGATTTTTTAAGATATTTCCGTAACACTGATTCTTCTGTAAGATATGAATGCCAACAGTAAAGGCTGTCGTATAACTGTGATAACACAGAGGTATCTTTTTTCAAAAGCAGACAGAAAATAACCTCATAATTGACTTTTTTGCTCATCTCTGCAGGAATTTCCATAATGTGCACAGTATGAATGGTTTCAATATTTTTGTGGGAAAAAAATCAGAATGCAAAGGTACCACAAAGACAATAAGCCAAACTGTAGTCTTTAAATTTTACAGAAATGACGTATACACAATGTTGAAATAAATCGTTTTGCTGTATGATATCAGTCAGTATAACAATTTTAAGGCCGCTGAAAAAATAAACGACGGTGCCTCTTTCTTCACAAAGTAAATTCACTGCCCATATAAAACGTTCGCTCATCTAGAAGGAATATTGTCCGTATGGTACCAAGTTACGAGCTTAAAGGTGCTGGTGTAAGTTACTAACGTTGATATGAGCAGCCTGTTTAGGGATGAGAATACTACGGCGACATCAATACGAAATGTGACCGCCTCTCACGACAGTACAAACACTCATTCAATTAGGAAGTAGGTCAATAGAATTTTTAATAACATTGTAATCTGTTGTTTTCCAGATGTGCTACACTTGTACCAAGGAACGGAACATGGAGATTTTGACAAAGTGGGGTGCAGAAAATATCGTCATTGATTTTTTTTTTATTGGAGGTTTAACGACCACCGTGAGCAACTCAATGGGCTATAAGCAGTCGCCCGTCCTTAATTTAGGGTCACTGGCTCCAGGGAAGGGAGAGAGCCAGTGCCGCAAGACAAACACAACATCCATGCCTCACTGGGATTCGAACCCGGACCCCTTTCGGACGAATGATCAGAGGCCATCGCTTAGACCACTGCGCCACCGGGGCGGCATATCGTCATTGATTTCAGTGTGTTTGTGAATATCAACTCATCACCGTAGTATTAGATAGACTTACTGACTGGAAAAATTATCATGGACTGGATTCTTTCTTGATGGTTTGTCGGGAATTACAGTGAAAGCTTGACGGAGCAGCGGTTAGAAGCAGAACTAAGAAGAAGGGGTAAGCCAATTTATACACAGAAGCATTACTATCGTTGAGTGATCACTGGATAAAACAGCTGGCTCCAGCATTGTACATGAAGTATCCAGGCAGTTGGATATGCCCTAAAAAACGTGTGGAAAATTGTATTTTGTCTTTTTTTCTTTTGGTTGGGAGTTTGACGACCACCGTGAGCAACTCAGTGGGCTATAAGCAATCACCCGTCCCTAATTTAGCGCTACTGGTTTCAGGGAAGGGATAGAACCAGTGCTGTAAGACAAGCACAACAACCATGCCTCACCGGCATTCGAACCGAGACCCATATCGGTCGAATAGGCAGAAGCAAGCACTTAGACAAGGGCAGCGCATTTTTGTCTTTATAAGGAAACAATTTTTCCTTATAAGATCAGCCACACTCAAGGGTTGGCAAGTCAGGTGGAAACCTGACTAACATTTGGTCTGACATTCCTTGTTTGAATCGAGATCGACGATGCGTGGTGGTGGAAGATCTTGAGATCTTCACGGTAGTAGAGGCTTATTTTCACCTGAATCAAACTATGAACACACACAACTGTCGCATTAAAGCTGCAAAAAATCCACATTCCTTTGCACTCGTCGAAAGTCCCCGTTTGGCGTGGGCTCACTGTGGCTTCCATGTTCGGTCCGTTCTTTTTCGGAAAACATCGTTGGCTTAGACCTGGGATCCACTTTATTACTGCCCAGAGGAAACGGGGTTTGTTGTCCTGCAAATGCAGCGGCGGCGGTGTCTTGATTACATCATTTTATGAACGGCATTGCCCTTCCTCATATCCGACTTCTGTACAACAGCTGCTACGACAGTGCTGCACTAAAGACAGAATGATTAGTCATTCTTTGATTAACAACGATTAATCTTTCCCAATGATTAGTCGTTATTTCCGTTATGGCCAGCTGAACTCCTGTGACTTTTGGTTAGGCGACACCTCAAAAACCTTTTTTTTTCAGCCAATGTGTCTAACGTTGGAGCCTTGAAAGGCAGCATAACACTGCGTGTGAGAAACATCACTTCGGACCAGTTGCGTTCTACCTCGAACAGCACTGTTTAGCGGATGCAGTTTCTGGAGCATTAGAATGGGGAACAAATAAAACAATATCTATTGTAGCCTCCATTCTAATATTTGTTGATCAAGCATTCATTTGCCTGATCAATAGTCTTATTCATTTGCCTGATCAACCGTCTTATTCATTTGCCTGATCAACCGTCTGATTCATTTGCCCTATAATCACTTTCTCATACTCCAAATAGTATAACTACACTAATAATTTGAAATCTCTTAAATATTATAACTACACTAATAATTTGATAGTATAACTACACTAATAATTTGATAGTATAACTACACTAATAATTTGATAGTATAACTACACTAATAATTTGATAGTATAACTACACTAATAATAGTATAACTACACTAATAATTTGATAGTATAACTACACTAATAATAGTATAACTACACTAATAATTTGATTTCGGATTGTTAGTGTAGTTATACTATTTTCAGTATAATTGTATAATTGGTGCACAGTTCCTTCTTATTAATCACATTATCATAGATTATCCCATTGGTCCTTTCTCGCCGCTCGCCGCACAGTTGTCTCCTGGTGGTAATTTTTTATTTCTTTTCACACAGAAATTGCTTCCACATGTTCAAAATAGTATTTCTAATACATTTTGTTAATAATGAATAGGAACTACACACCAACTATACTCAACATTGTATAACTATACTAATGATCCGAATTTCTTGGCGTAGGCGACACCTAGAATAGAAATAAAAGTTTCCTAGCTTTCGCACATCAACCAGGTGGCTTTTTCAAGGAAATTAGACAGCAAACTGAGTTCTATTATTCAGTTTACAATTTGCTTTCTACCTTCCTTGAAAAATTCATCTGGTTGATGTTCGAAAGCTTGGAAACTTTTATTTCTGTTCTGCACCAAGAAATTCGGATCATTAGTATCGTTGTACTATTTTGAGAAATTTAATTAAGTTTCTTCAGCTAAATGTCTTTGCATTTGCCATGGAATAGAGATACTGTAATTATGACCACCCTGTATGCGTGTGTGCGTATGAATATAATTTACACTATCTAACAACAAGTAATTTGACACCCCTGCAATCGACGATATCTGCGGTCCTGATACACGTCACGGCCGCCGCCATTAAACATCGCGTGGGAAACAACAACGCAACCAGTCGCATGCAAGATGCCACGCAGTTCGGAGCTCTCTGATTTCGAGAAAGGTGTAATCGTCGGGTATCACAGAAATGGCCGATCCATACGTGACATATCCAGGCGAGTTGAAGTACCCAAAATCGACAGTGGCCTACGTGATTGGCAAGTGGAAGATGAGAGGTGACTGTCGGAATGTGCCCCGACCCAGCAGACCCACAAAACTGGGAGTTAGAGACCGACGGGTGCTGGCCAGAGAAATTCGGAAGAACCGCACCAAATCGATGGGCCACATCCGCGAGGAGTTTCAACAGGCATCCGGGAGTGTTCTTTCGATGAATACCATCCGTAAGGAAGCCCATCTGCTCGGTTATCATGGACGTGCTGCCGCCCACAAGCCTTTGATCACCAAGTCCAATAGCGCTGCTCGGCTAACGTGGTGCAAAGAACGTCGACAGTGGACCGTTGAACAGTGGAAACAGGTGCTCTGGAGCGAAGAATCAAGGTTCGCCCTCTACCGTTCGGATGGCAGGGTCTGGGTTTGGCATCTACCTGGAGAACGCCTTCTGCCGGAATATATTGTGCCAACTGTGAAGTTCGGTGGCGGTGGAATTATGCTATGGGGTGTTTCTCTTGGTATGGCACGGGACCCTTGGTCGCAATTCCTGGTAGACTCAACGCCGAGACCCACTGCACCATTTTGGATGGCCATGCGCTTCCTACGTTGTGGCAGTTTTACGGGGTGGACCCATGTTACTTTCAGGATGACAATGCCACCTGTCATGTTGCGAGGTCCACCATGGCTTGGTATGGTGACAATGGGGTTAATCGAATGGACTTGCCTGCGCAGAGCCCGGATCTTAACTCTATCGAGCACCTCTGGGACGAGTTGGAGCCTCGACTTAAGGGGTGCTCCCACCGTCCGAAATTGGTAAAGGAACTGACCTGTCTTCTCCAAGCCGAGTGGAAGAAAATACCGCTAGCCGTCGTACAACGCCTGGTTGAGAGTACGCCCCAGAGAGTCGCAGCTGTAATCGCCGCTCGTGGAGGCTCCACCAACTATTGAAGGTAAAGAAGGTGAATAAACTTCGTTTTCCTTTGCTATCACAGGTGTCCAATTACTTGTTGGTAGATAGTATATATATATATATATATATATATATATCCCAGCAGGCATGCCCGCGTGTATAAATTCTTGGAGGGGGCCTCAAATGAAAGAATTTTAATGATATCTTCGGGTAAAATGTCATCTAAAAATGTGTTCTCCTGAAATGGTATTTAAAATGCCACAGTGACTATGAATATTTCTTTATTCCTTTCCTTAGAGATAATACAAATATGTTAGTAATAGAACGGCTGATCAGAGTGTGTAATAGTTTCTCGTGCAAAAGTCGGACTTCATATAGCACTGTCCTCTGTCATCAGTGGTAAACGCAAGAGGCAAATAAATTATGCGCGTGAGATATTGAGTGCAGGGAGATTTAATAAGACCGCACCCAAAGTGGAAGTGCCTAGAGTTCCGTTCGTTTGCGTTTGTCTCAGTCAAACTTTCATATGTATTATGTAGCGCGATCAGCAGTCGTTTTGTTGGAAGACGAATTTAGTGTTTCCTTTGGACGAGGAAGTTGTAAATCTAGCTGGGGCAGCATTGACAATCACGTTAAAGCGAAATGGAGTCACGCAGATGCGGTTGCGGCGAGCCTTCGTCCGCTTGGTTTCCAACAGATTACCGAAACATGGCATTTCCTCCATTGTTTAAGTTTTCCCAGAAATAACCCGGAAAATAATCCATGAATATTCTATTAGAGCAGAGAGCGTGTGTTTGTTCAAACAAGCGATTTAGACTTGTCTGAAACGAATTTGAATGATATGTTTGCAAACAAGTATGTTCAGATTTAACAACCCTTCGTTGATCACAGCATCAATTTGAAAACTAAACAGATATTTAGGACAGATAATGCAATTAAATGTAACAAACTATGATTTTACATATGAATCTTCACTTGTAATAACTTGCTGCATTTACCGAATAAAATTGCTACTGTGTATCTGTGAAGTCTGCTTTCACAGTATATTTCAGCCAGAAGGATTTTTAACAAAAGGAGATAATTTCTTTCGTTTTTTTAGTAAATTTTTGCCATGCAGAGTAAGGCTGAAAGCGGAAGATGATCAGTGGAAAATTATAAATTGATCAATAAATTGGTGCGTATTACATAAATTGGTGTACTAACATACCTCTGATTTTTAATAAAAAAATCAACTTATGTCAGTGGTAACTTATAGAACGAGTCAAGAGAGGCAGTGCCTCCTGAAGAGCTTTAAACCTTTGGATTATGCAATTTGTTCATTCAGTATGTTTAATTCATTTAGTATGTTCAGTATCTGAAAGGTAAAAATGGAGTCGCCAAAATTGCATGTGGAGCCCCGACAACTGGGATTGTGTGCCTTTGACGGATGCGTCACGAAACAGTTTAAATACTGATTCCAGACGTATTTTCATCTAGAAAGAACCACGGACTTGCGACCCCCCCCCCCTCAAATATTCATGAAAGATCCAGTTTTAAGGCGGTGGTTTTCTTGTCTTAGGAAGCATCATTACAACGGTCGCACCAACTGCATTTCTTTCAGAATGGCTCCGTGACCGCTAGTGATACGGATAATGAGATTCAGGACCCTATATTAGGCAGTTGAGATATCCTCCTGACGAACGATAACGTCGGACGGCATCGAGCTTAACTGGTAGATGAGAATCTAGAAACAGAAGATATCGCTCGAATGAATTGCCCAGCACATTCGCTGGGCATGACTCTTATTGAACAAGTCTGGGAGTCCTTGGGAAGGCGAATTGCAGAAAGCCAAACGCCACCTAGAACCTTACAGAAACTTCGAGCAGACAATTTAGAAGAGTGGATATTAATTCCACAAAACTTAGTTGACAGTCTCTTAAACAGTATGTGGAGTCGTTGCGATCACTGTATGTCTGTTAGAAGAAATCATACGCCTTACTGACTGACTTATAACGTAAACCTTTTACGTTATGCGAAATTTGTTGTTATGCTAAGTTCCAAATGTTCGACAGAAGAAATGTTGAATTAAATGTAAATATGATGTACTCGTTGCACCGGATAGCTCCCTTTAAATTAGGGCTTTTAGGGCCAGATGAAACAAGTACAGAGAGCCAAATCACATACGTAAACTTTCTTTTATTGGTGCAGCCACTTTAGACTTCCAGCAACTTTAGACGAAATCCCATAACGTTGTCTGTTTACGAAAACACAAACATATCACGGCGAGGTGCACACACACACCCAACTTCGCAACGTAGTTATGCAGATGGTAATAAAAATATAACTTCACATACGTTACTAGCTGTCGTACAATCAATAAGCTCAGCAAAGATTTAACATCTCCACCCACAAAACAACTGCGTCGCAAAATTCATATCTTTTCTCGTTTTTATCAACATGCATACGTCATTTATGTACTGACCTCAGGGGTGTTGCCAAACCTCCGTTCATGTGAGAGAGAAGATATCATGTTAAGTTTGGAAAGTGCAAAAGAGAACAAACTCAAATTTACATAGGAAAAGGAACTAAAAATGAAAGTTAAAATAGAATATACGTCACGGACTGATTCAGAAAGCGGCAATTTACCGGGTGCGCTATATAAAAGAGGCCCCGTGGCCAGACGTTGTTATGCGGGTTAAAGTTGGTTGGCGGGATTCCCGTTAAAACCGCTTTGTTTCACTTCTAACCGGTTTCTGCGTGTATAGCTGTAAAGGAATTCTCCGCAGTGGTTAGTCACAGCGAGAGAAGTTTAGGTACGCGGTCATCATAAGTGTTTTTTTTTTGTTTTTTGTTTTTTTATTGGAGGTTTAACGACCACCGTGAGCAACTCAATGGACTATAAGCAGTCGCTCGTCCCTAATTTAGGGTCACTGGTTCCAGGGAAGGGGGAGAGCCAGTGCCGTAAGACAAATACAACATCCATGCCTCACCGGGATTCGAACCCGGACCCCGTTCGGACGAATGATCAGAGGCCATCGCTTAGACCACTGCGCCACCGGGGCGGCCATCATAAGTGTAAGTGAAGAGGGAACAAAGGCAACGGAAATGGTTTTAAGCACGGAACAGCAGATTTTTATTGTGGAACAGTATTTCAGAAATAACTCATACAAGGTTTTATATGAGTTCTTTACAGAAACATTTCCACATTGTGCATTACCGGCGAAATCAGTGGTACAGAAGTTGTGCGGAAATTTCGTAAAACCGGCACGGTGGGAAACAGGAAAAGAAACAAACTCAAGACAATTCGTACTGAAGACAATATCATGGATGTGTGCACAATGTTGTTGCAAAGCCCTCGGAAGTCGATTCGCCGATTATAGTCTGCAACGGGAATATCTGCCACGTCATGCCGACGCATATTTAAGGTGGATTTGCATTTTTGGCCGTACAAAGTTATGGCGCTCCAAGAACTTAAAACTCCTGATTATGCAAAACGGATGCAATATTGTAAGTGGTTTCAGGAGACCATTGTCAGCGGTGAAATGGACCCAACACTTTATTTCATGACAGATGAAGCATGGTTTCATCTGTCCGGGTATGTCAATGGCAAAACAGCAAGATTTGGACCGACACGAATCCCAGACGGTCAATGGAGACTCCTCTGTACGACCAAAAGATAGGCGCTTGGTGTGCTGCGTCTGCGAAGAGGATAGTCGGCCCATTCTTTTTCACTGAGACCATCAATTCGTAGTGCTATGATCAGCAACTGTTTGACCTATTTGTTGCCCCACTTACAGAAGGAGAGCGAACATATGCTTTCTTTCAGCAGGATGGTGCAACGGCGCATACTGCGCGGAACAGTCTATGTGCTGTGCATGAAGTGTTTGGGGAGGACGGAACTGTATCGAAGGGACTATGGCCACCATGATCACCCGATCTCTCCACCTGTGACTTTTATCTGTGGGGAGCATTGAAAGGGAAAGTGTACGCAACTAATCCGCACACCAATGATGAATTAAAAGTGAACATTACGGATGCCATAGCCCAGATTACTGCCAATGAGTTGTGGTGCGTTAAGAACAACATGTTCTGTCGAGTGTAGCTGTGTCTTGATGTCGGAAGACAGCACTTTCAGCAATTGTTGCAAACGCAGGTAAATTGCTCCTGTTTTCTGTCATTTTAACTATTCTTTATCAGGTATAGTAACATTGCCTGACTGTTGTCGTTCATTATACTCGGGCCTCTTTTATATGGCACACTCTGTAGAACCCCTATTTGGCTGTTGCTGTTACCATCAGCATATTTCCTGTTTTTAGTTTAATTCAGAAGTTCTGCAATATGTGAATCTTGTAATGTGTCTCAATTCAAGTTCCTGTCAAATTTCTTTGTATTGTCTTTTGTCCATAGTGAGTAACGTAGGATTTTGTAGATTATCCTTTAATTTGGTACACTTGCAAATGCCAAAAGACATGCATGTATTCTTTCATCTTTTTTTTTTTTGACCTGTACTTTAAAACACTTACTAGAAAAAATCTTTAAGTTTTTAGCACGGTACAATTTCAGAGATAAGAAAACATAACGTGCTTCTGGGAATTAAAACTCTCCTGTTTAAAAGTCTTTCAGCATGAATCGCCACTCTCGTATCACATGTCAGCCTGAAGCTGATATTTTAAACGCCCGAACTCAATTTTCGATAACGGTTTTCAAGAGAAACTTTTTTTCCCTTATAAACTTGTGAAAAGTTATAAATGGTGCACATAAAAAGAGGAAAAGAAGATAATAAAAATAAACTGTATTACTATGCGGCGGTCGCTAAAGTTCCATAAATTCAGACGAACATAAATTTCAAGAAGTAGCAACGCAAATGTTGACATAACTGTTATATATCACGCTGATAACTTTTTTCTATCTTCTATGCCTGTGAAGCACCCTAACAAATTATCTTTGAGGAAGTAACTTAGAATGTACGAGTTTTAATTTGCCAGCCAGTTTATAATTATCTTGGCAAGGTTACGACGTTACAAGGAATTGCAGAATTTAGAGGATTTTTTATTAAGTGATATTCACTGAGTTTTAGCACATTATTCTTTGAGTAGTAAAATGTTCCACTTTCGGTTTGCCAGAAGGTTCTATTTTGATTTTAATATTTGCCTTATTTGTTAAGCCCATACCAAAACCGTAAATCAAAATTTAATAAACATTATGGTATGCTCAATCTTCTTCCAGCAAATGTTTGAAATGCGCTGCTTGTGAATCCTGTGAGTGGTATAGATAGTTTAAATTCTTGTTTCGAAACAAAAGATATCCATATGTGATCACTTGCTTTGCTCGTCTACGGGGGTCATTTCATATGAAATGCACAATGTGGCAATGCCGCGGAGTTGGTGATGCACTCTCAACGATGTTTGCGTCAGCTGTACTGTGCGGGAGGAAGCTGTACGTGGCCTCATTACTCCCGCAGTACGTGGCGTTGTAGATTGAGGAGGGCTAGAAAAGGCCCATGCAGACGCCTCAGGTACTGTGACTCGTAAAGAGCAATTGTCGAACACATCAAGATTGAAACTTTACGCGGCAAAATTCCAAACATTTACAGTGCTTTGCATGAGGTTTGTGGTGATGAAGCAATAGACCGGAGTACAGTTTCCCGCTAGGCTATTCGCTTACGTGAAGGACCTCTAACCGGCTGGAACGAATTAACTCCGGATTAGCAACATTTGGCTGCAATCAGCTTGAACGAATATATTCTCTGTCTAGAAAGTGTATCGAACGCGTCTCAAATGAGTGAACTTGTTCGTCTGAGAGCGAATCTTTCTCCTTAGCTTTACAAAGTGGTCATTTAGGAGCATGACTGACACTAAATGACCACTTTGGTTTTCCAATTGGTCATTTGAGAGGATGATTGACACTAATCATTTCAAACTGATTATCTGCTAAAAGAGCTATAACAATGTCGAATAACCTAAGAAAAGAAAGAGAGAAGATATTTGAGACATTTGTTTCTACCCAGTAGAACGTTGGCCTTGTCACAGGATTAAGCCTTTCCCAATCAGGTCTAGGGTCATGAAACAGAGAACAGAGGACTATAGAAGTGATATATTATCACTAGCGACAAGTTTATGTTCAGTACTGATGACGTGGGAGAGGTAAGTGTTTTTTCGTAGCTTTCGTAAAATCAAGTAGCTATGTGAACAATTTCCGTTTGAGAAGCTTAGAAAAGTTTGGACACCATTTGGTTCAGAAACATCGGCCGCTTAAAAGGTTTTAAGCATAAACAACGACCTGAAGTCTGGTAGACCGAAAACGGCAACGGATGAGAGATGTGTAAAACTTGTCGCTCATTGCGTCGAAAAAGACCGTAGAGCCACATGCGAGGAAGTTGCAGAAGCTACAGGAATTCCAGCAAAATTTGTCTTGCGTATTTTGACGAACGATTTGCAGAAAAGAAATATTTCGGCCAGATGGGTCTTTCATGACTTAACTGCAGCACAGAAAAAGACTCATGTGGTCAATGCAACGTTACTGAAGCAAAGATTTGTTGCTGAAGGTGAAGTCTTCCTGTGACGAATTGTTGCTATTGATGAAACGTAAAGACTTCGAAACTGAGTTTTTTTTTTTGATTGGAGGTTTAACGACCACCGTGAGCAACTCAATGGGCTATAAACAGTCGCCCGTCCCTAATTTAGGGTCACTCCTTCCAGGGAAGGGAGAGAGCCAGTGCCGTAAGACAAACACAACATCCATGCCTGTCCGGGATTCGAACCCGGACACCTTTCGGACGAATGATCAGTGGCCATCGCTTAGACCACTGCGCCACCGGGGCGGCAAACTGAGTTGAAATCGCAGTCGAGTGAATGGAGAAGTATATGCTCCCCATGACCTAAAAAATTCGACCGGCACAATCGAATATTAAGCAAATGAACTTCGCGTATGATTACTCTGAAGTTATCATGACAGATAGAGTACCATGAGGAACAAGAGTCACAGCAGCACATTACCGTGACTTCCTGGAAATTTGCGTGGCAAAATGCCCAACAACCGACTTGACTTGCTTCGAATTCGTCATCCCATTTTTCACGACAATACAAGACCACACATGGGGTAGGTGGTGACAGATTTGCTGGAGAAGTACAGGTGAGAAGTGTTACCTCATACACCCTATAGCATAGACATGAGTCTACGAGACTTTGAATTGCTTCCCAAGATCAAACAACACATGAGTGGACCGTGATTTTCTTCCCTGAAGGAGATTTCTGCAGCAGGAACCCAGCGCGTCCGACAGCTGAACAAAAAATGGGACCTGACTGGAATTGTGTTCCTTCTATAACGCTGGAAAGCCGTCACTCAGAAGCAGAGAGACTACATAGAAGGACTCTAGAGGGACATCGCTTAAAACACTTCAGGTTTGTATAAAAACATTTGTGTGAACTAATGTGAAATATGTGTGAATGTAAGCTTAAAAACTAAATGTCGGATTGGGTGACCAGTATTCTGCAAATAGTTTCTGACTTTTCTGAATGCAAAATATTCCGGCTCGGTGGCGCTAGTTTGTTATGAATTCAAAGAAATCACGGAAATATTAAAACATTTAGTCATGTTTACTCGAGGATGTTTCTGATGTATTATCTGCGAGGGAGGATCAAAAAGTAACGCACGGCAATTTTTTCTCTTTGCAAGTTGCAAGTAGCAGGTTGTTGTTTGGCAGGAAACGAGTTTGAATATCACGCTACAGACCGGTTTGACTTATTCAGGTGTCGCCGTGTTGGGAGACGTGTGAACGACGGCACAAAGATATCGCGTTTGTTAGCGTCATCTACGAATGAAGAGCAACGTGGTATAGTCCGATATTTGTGGGCTAAACAGAAAACTTTGACGAAAATTCGGAGAAATGGTCGACGTGTATGGTGGTGAATGCCCGGACCTCAGCAACATCTCCAGATGATGTAGTTACTTTGCAGAGGGCAGTGGCAACCTTATCGATTCGCCAACTTCCGGTCGACCTGTAACCGCGTCATCACTTGCCACTGTGATGGACATTCAACAGACAATTCTTAGTAACCGGCGGATCCATGGCACAAAAGTTCAACATTCCGTATGGTATAGCGTACGATATTTTGCATGACAAATTGCAATTTTTCAAGGTCAGTGGGTGATGGCTGTCCATGAACTTTTTTTTTTTTTTTTTGATTGGAGGTTTAACGACCACCGTGAGCAACTCAATGGGCTATAAGCAGTCGCCCGTCCCTAATTTAGGGTCACTGGTTCCAGGGAAGGGAAAGAGCCAGTGCCGTAAGACAAACACAACATCCATGCCTGACCGGGATTCGAACCCGGACCCCTTACGGACGAATGATCAGAGGCCAACGCCGTAGACCACTGCGCCACCGGGGCGGCGTCCATGAACTTGACAGACGACCAGAAGGGACAGATAATGATGTCATCCTTATACCACTTCATGCGTTACGCAGAAAGGGACATGAAGTTCTGGCAGGTGTAGTGGCGAGCGATGAGTCCTGGGCGTATCACTACAAAAGCCAGTATAGTGCGAAAACATTCCGGCTCCCACCCAGCAAAAAGAAATAAAATCAGAGTAACCCAGTCTGCACAAAAAGCCCTCCTGACGGTGTTTTGGGACAAGCATGGCGTTCTCCTGGTAGAGTTTCATCCAACGGGTACCAGTGTGAATGCCAGAAGCTACGCTAACATACTGACAAAGTTACGTCGTGCCCTTTGTGACAAAAGACCCAACAGAGGCACTGCAAATGTCAGACGTCTTCATGACAACGGTCGCCCGCATGTTGCACAATACATTCGTGACAAAATTGCGCAATTTGGCTGGGAAGGTGCTCCAGCACCCACCGTACAGTCCGGACCTGGCTCCTTCGGACTTTCATCTGTTTGGTCCCTTGAAAAGATTCCTGGGCGGCCAATGCTTCGATTCGGCTGACGAAGTCAAATCGGTTATCCGCAGGTGGCTAAACGCCCAGAAAACGGACTTTTATGAACAAGATATACTAAACCCGGCATCACGCTGGGGAAAATCTCTCGAGCGTCTCGGTTCTTATGTTGAAAAATAGCTAAGAAATGCAGTTTCACTGTATATATGTTTTGTTTTGCTTATCTATTAAACTGTTGTAAAAAACAATAGTGTGCGTTACTTTTCGATCCACCCTCGTACATAACTTTATGTGGGAAAAACTTTCTAGAATAACTATGCTGCAAGTTATTCTAGAAAGGTTTTAATCATGCATTTTAAAAATTCTTCATAGTATGCATGTAAGAGATTTTTTATGTTTTCTCACTTGACGAAGAAAACACTTTTCATTCTTCAAACGATTTATTCTGCAGGCTACCAGTTTTTGTAACATACTGAAAACATACTGAAATTCCAAAACTAGGCTCAGAAAAAAATAAAATAAAAATAAAGTACAATAAGTTTTGTTCATCTTGGGCAGCACAAATTAGAAGCATTTACGGAACCTTCCTGCGCAGCTTCTACCTTCTCTTGTGGATTTCGTGAATGACCCCTGGGGACACACGGATGAGTAAAGGCAGTGGGGGAAATATTATTGAACTATTCTCATAATATTTCGAAGTGGGCAGGAGATATAGGTAACGATATTCGGAAGAACTCAGTTTATGCAAGACAAAACCATAAAAACATCAATACGGTATTTTTCATTCAATAAAAACCAAAATACAAAACAACGCATTTACGGTTGTGATGGCTTTTTGATTAAACAGTTCCGTGTAAAGAACCAATTTTTCCCCGCTGAACGAAAAAACAATTTGTCCATTCTAGTCTTTCTCGGCAGAGATGTAATCGCACTGCTTTTCGTTTTCGAATCCCATCTCTGAGCTTAAATCCCATCTCCAGCCGACGACAGATGTTTCTGCTGGTATTAGGTCGATAACAAAAACGCCTTCTTTCTCCCCCTTTCTCTTTTAGCGTTTTTTATGAATTCATGGAATTTAAGCTGCTTCCGTTTACCTTTTTCCTGCAATACACTGTCGCACGTAAACGCAACGGCAAAGTGAAAGAATGACGTAATGTAAAGCAACTTGCTTCCGAAAGCTACTTTACGGGATTTATCTTATCTCCTCTTTTGATGTAATTGTCTATTTAAAAGCATCGCGTAATTTTACAAGATTAATCGCATCTCCATTTTCTTTCTATTTGTACTTGCAAATATTGCACTAAATGACCTATAATTCTACGGAATTACTGTATCTTCCATTTTTGTTGTCACTGTTAAAAATACTGTGTTTACAGCACTGTATTACTGTAAGGTCTTTATCGTAACATCTTTTTTAAATGGTACTTCCTGTTCAGATCCCAGTTTCACGCTTTGCTCAAAAATACGTAATATTTTCTATACTTTGCTAACTTACAGTAGCGAGCAAAGTGGTAATTACGATGTCACGTATACCAGGAGATGTGACGTGCCTGCCAGCAGGACGCACACGACATAAAGGCAGATAGAAATTATAATCAACGTCCGCATAGCTCAATTGGTAGAGCAACTTATTCCGGAATGAGGGGACCCGGGTTCGAATCCTGGCGCGGATAAAAATGACGGAGAAATTTACTTCGTTATAATGGCGCCCGAACTATCCGGATGACCCGGCCGTTCAAAATCTCACATTGGTGTGATGTTATTTCCACACCGCGAGATAGGAAAAATCAGAGAATCCCTTCTCCAGCACTTCAAAAAAAAAATAAAAAATAAAAAAAATAAGGGGGAGATGATGTAACGTATACCAGGAGATGTGACGTGCCTGCCAGCAGGACGCACACGACATAAAGGCAGATAGCAATTATAATCAACTTCCGCGTAGCTCAATTGGTAGAGCAACTTATTCCGGAATGAGGGGACCCGGGTTCGAATCCTGGCGCGGATAAAAATGACGGAGAAATTTACTTCGTTATAACAAAAGAAAATAAGTACAAAAGTTAAACTCCAACTGCAACCAATTTACATGCGCTCCTATGTTCTTAGTTAATATATAAATGGACGATGTCATCGCTCTTTCCACGTTATTTTTTAAACAACGCATAGCGACTGAAAAAATTGTATTCTTTGCATTCTTAGTTAGTTCATTAACTCGCTAAGGTATGGACTTCATCAACGTAGAACACATTTATTTATTTCTGCATCTTTAAACCGTATCTTTATGATGGATTGTATTAAGTTATACTTTTTATCACAATTAAGCTTTCCAAGTCACTTTTCTACTATGGTCCCAAATTTTCCATTAGGTTAATATCAGGAGAATAGCCCGGCCACTGGAGCATTTATATGTTGTGATTTTTTTAAAACTCTTTAACTTTTTCCCTCCAAAAGTGGCATGGCTCCAAGTCCTGCAGGAAGATAAGTTCTTTGTCTTTCTAGATCTGTGAGACCACTCTCTTCTTCAATATTTCTATGTATTGGTCGCTCTTCATCATACCGTCAACAGGCAAAAACGATCCTGGATCGTTATCTGTAAAACAACCCCAGAACATCTGTTTAGCTGGGTGTTTAGAAGATCGTTGTAGGTCGGTGAGAGAATTCTTCTCAGCCGCAGATTTGAGCTGCCCTTGTGCAAAGGAATGGATCTCATCTGAGAATATGACCTTCTTCCACTTCTCAACAGTCCATTCTGCGTGCACTTTTACCCACTGGAGTCTCTTTTTCTGCTGCCAAGTCTTTATTTAAGTCTACAGCAGACAACCTTGGATTTATTTTGCTTTTAATAACTAATAAATAATCTTGAGTACGTGTTGTATTACTTTTTCGACTGATCTCGAGTACGTGTTGTACTCCTGATCACAAGACTGCTTTCTTCCGTTCTCGAATCAGAAGAGACTTTGCAGTTTCCTCCGATGTTCTTTCTACACAACACGAATTAAAGAACGATACTGAATTGGTCGCTGAGGCAGGATACGCACCCGACTTGGCACATAGCTATATTGAGAAAGTCAGAACCAGTCATATTAATCTTTCTATGCCGCAACTACGCTACCTGGACTCAATTCCTTGTGTACCAAATGTTTCTTATCAGTTCAAGAACGCGCTGAAGAAGATAAATATCGGTGTTGTCTTCAAGTCTCCAACATCTTAATATGTTATATTTCAGGAAAACACTGACAAGCCACCGCTTCCCAATGAGGCAGGTATTTATGCCATCCCTCTACAATATCCGGACAACTCCAAGCTATACTACATTGGAATGACCAAACGTTCATTTAGAATTAGAATCAACGAGCATAAAAAAAGACATAAAGAACTGTAAAGTAACAACAGCCCTATCCAGAGAGGTCCAGCTCAAGTCCGCTACTCCTATGTGGGATGACGTAAAGAAATTAGCTTTCTACTCCACCCCAAAAATCTACTGTCATTCGCGAAATTTTGGAGATCAACACCAACAACGAATCATGCAATGACAACGTCTAGCTGGAGTTGCCACGAGTTTGGAACCAGTTCTTCAAATAGTGAATGCCCTTTGTTTTCCTTCCATGATTCTGCGGGATAAAAGAACATGACGCCTCGAGTCTTTGAGTGAATAATTACTTAGCATCTGTCGTTTATTGTCAAGTCAGTGTGTTCAAATTGTTGAAGCGTTCTATTATTCAGTTTGCTGTCTACCTTCCTTGAAAAAGCCACCTGGTTCATGTGTGAAAGCTTAGAAACTTTGATTTATAATCAATGACAAAAAATTCAGATTACTATTTAGTATAGTTATAATATTTTAAGTGTAATTGGTGTACAGTTTCTTGTTATTAATTACATCTGATCTTGTGTTTGATGGATTAGGGTTCGTGATTAAGAACGGGAGGGAAAACTGATGTTGAAGTGCATATCCAATATTTTTTTGCAACAGTTCAAATATTTTATGTACTATGCTGTTGAAACTTGAAATACTTCAAATTCAAGGCAAAATGATATAATGGCTCAAAATGTTCGAACACCAAAATAACGAAGCGTTGAAAAACAGATGCAACCAGCAAGGGACCAATGCTGTTTTTCAACAATGATTTTGGTACAAGCCGCAGTAGAAACATGTTTCTGATTGAAGCTATTTTGAGTTGCAACCGAATACAAAAAAATTCAAATAAAAACCAAAGTAGCTAAATATGATTTCTGAAAAAAAGTGAATGCAGTTACTTCATCTTCTTTAGTAGACCTTATCCAAGAACAGTTATCAAGTACAACGGGTATTGATCAAGTCCCAAGTCACTATATATCTCATGAATGGAATACGGGATTACACCATATAATACAAATTTTGAAGATGTGAATCCGTTTTATGGCGTAAATATGAAATGGATGGTAAGTCAGATAATATCCGAAAACATGAAAATTTCGTCGTCCTGGAGCGGAATTCTAATCCGCGTCTCCCAGATAGTGCCAGGTATGCTAACTACTACACCACCTAGAACGACTAAGTCTCAAGTTTCTGATTAATTTGAATATAACCACCTGCGACGTATATTCTAAATTAACTTTCCTTTTTAGTTTCTTTCCCTATGTAAATCTTGAGTTTATTCTCAGTTATACTTCACGCTTAACGTAATGTCTTTTCTCTCAAACGAATACTGTTGGCAACATAATTGAGGCTGAAAGAACGTGACGTATGCCTGGTATGATAAGAACGAGAGATATAAACTACGAGTAAGCTGTTACTTGGAGAGCGTTGTGTTGGGGAGCTGCGTGGAACGTAGCGTTGTTGGTGTGCGGTGTGTTTAATGTTGATACCGATTTGTTATGGAAGTGCTACATCCTGAATAAAGCATATTTTCCGTAAGTTTGACTTCTGTTGTTTACATGTTTCGTCTGGCCATTAAGGTTTAATTTAGGAGCTATTTCATCTTATGGTTATGCTTTTAAAATAACGTAGAAGTACGAAAAGACTTCTGCGTCATACATCACAGGATTCGCAAGTCGAAGCAACCGGCATTCATGTTTAGCGAATCTGGAGGTTAAGAATTATATCCCGTGATTGCCCGGAGGAGCAGATAAATCATGAATGGAATACGGGATTACACCATATAATACAAATTCTGAAAATATGAATCGGGTTCGATTCCCGCTCCAAGACGACGAAATTTTCAAGTTTTCAGATATTATCAGACTTACCATCCTTGTCATAGTTACACCAAAAAACGGATTGCCATCTTCAGAATTTGTATTGTACGGTGTAATCCCGTATTCCATTCATGATTTATCTGCTCCTCTGGGCAATCACAGGATAGAATTCTTAACCTCCAGATTCGCTAAACATGAATGCCGGTTGCTTCGACTAGCGAATCCTGTGATGGTCATATTTAAATTAATCGGAAACATGAGACTTGGTTGTTCTGGGTGGTGTAGTAGTTAGCATACCCGGGTGCTATCCGGGAGCACCCGGGTATGCTAACCACTACTTCCTGCTCCAGCACGACGAAATTTTCAAGTTTTCGGATATTATCTGACGTACCATCCTTGTCATATTTACACCATGAACCGGATTCATATCTTCAAAATTTGTCATTGTATATCTTCTTATTGTATTCTACCAATACTGTACAATTACTTTTCACCGCAATATCCGGTAAATTCAGTTTCAGTAGCTTGTCTTTATTCAAATTAAATTAGTCCTAGGTTGCAAAAGTCTGTCTGTCTCGTATACAACGCATTATGTTGAAATTCTTCACCAACTTCGAAACATTTTCCAAGATTCTAACTACAGCAGATACCTCCATGATAGCTTTGAATAGCGTAACACGTGAAATATTGGCCGTCGTGGTTTCTTTTATCGTTAAAAATCTCATCACTGCCTGGTATTTCCTGTTCGAAATCATCCCAAACATTGCTGACTGACGTAACAAATGAATTTCTGGAATTCCAATAACTGATGTTTCTCGTTTCAATATTTCCAAAGGACGACGCAGTGCTTATAAGCACTGTCAACTGTCAGTATCAAAGGGATCACAAATTCTTCAACATTTTGCAGATGTCTCATATCCAGTTTTAAATGGAAAAAATCACAAAATACTTTTGTACGATTTGTGATAAAAATTAGAGACGTGTATGTGGTTCGTAAGTGTTTCAGCTAAGCCAAATTACGAATGAAAGTGCTAGAAAATATAGTGAGATGAGATGGTAAGTAAAATAGTATTCGCAATCTATTTTTTTAAATTAATATCAGCACATACACAAATCACCTGGACACCATTTTTCAACACGATACCCGACCTTTACAACGTTGCACAAGCATTTCTATTGAAAAGAAAAATAAACTTTTGGCCAGATGATAACTACGTTTCCAATGCTTTATTGAGCTCGGCCACTTGGCAACCACGTTTCCACGTTTTATTAAGTTTGGCCAAATGGCAACGACATTTTCACTGCTTTAATGAGCTCGACAAGATGGTAACTATGTTTTCACCGCTTTTCTGATATCGGCCAGATGATAACTATATTTCCACTTTAGCCAGATAGTAATCATGTTTCCATTACTTCATCAAGCATGGCCAGATGACAACTATATCCACCGCTTCATTGAACATGGCCATATGAGAACTACATTTCCAACGCTTATAAGTGAGTTCAGCTAGATGATAGCTATAACTTCATTGCTTTAATGAGCTCGACAGGATGGTAATCAGTTTCCACCGCTTCATTGAACATGGCCAGTTGATAATCATATTTTCTCCAGTTCATTGAGCATGGCCAGATGGTAACTATGTTTCCGCTTCTTCATTGAATATGGCCAGATGATAATTATATTTTCTTCAGTTCATTGAGCATGGCCAGATGGTAACTATGTTTCCGCTTCTTCATTGAATATGGCCAGATTACAAACTACGTTTCCACCGATTTACTGAGCTCGGCCAGCTGATTACTATATTTCCACTACTTCGTTGAGATCGGCCAGTCTGTAAACATGTTTTCACCACTTCATTGAGCTCGATCAGATGGTAACGATGTTTCCACTGCTTCATTGAGTATGGCCAGATGATAATTACGTTTCCAATTCTTCATTGAGTTCGGCCTGATGGTAACTATGCTTCCCCCACTTCAATGAGCTCAACAAGATGGTAATTATGTTTCCACCGCTTCATTGAGCTCGATCAGTTGGTAACTATATTTCGACGTTCCCGTTGAGGTCGAGCAGATGGCAACTACATTTCCACCTCCTCATATTTACCTCGGCTAGATGGTGAAAAAGTTTCCACCGCTTCGTTTGAGCTCTCCCAGATAGTAATCATGTTTTCCCCGCTTCGTGCAGCTCGGCCAGACGGTAATCAGTTTCCATCGCTCACTGAGTTCGCTGTGGTTGCAAACGTAAGTGAAATAAATCATCAACCAAGGGACAGAAAAGGACAATGCCAGACTTGGAGGCAATACCAGTCTTGTTAAGAGACAATACCAGTCTTGTTACGACGGGACAATACCAGTCTTGGTGGTAATTCCAGTCTTGTTAAAGGTAAAATACCAGTCTTGGGTGAATTTATAAAACTGTGCTCAATAACACTTCAATTTTTATAAAAATTTTGTAATCGAGGCTGTATGTCATAATTATTTCTTATTTATTATGTATAAACAACAACAACAAAATAAAATACCCGAAGAGCTCACATGAAAAAATAATATAAAACTGTATCCAGAGATACTCAGAATAACTCCACGGTGCAAACAGTAACTTTTCAAATTTAAAAGTTCCACTTTACGATTTTACATTAAGGTAAAGTTTTGTTTTCACTTATATTGCTTTGCGGTTTACTTCTTACAGGACACGAGACACACAGAAGATACACGAAGAGAAGCACTGATACAAAGTTCTTCAAGAAAAAGAGCTCGAGGTTGTAAAACATAATTGACTAATAGTTGCAGACCTGCTGCCATGATCACATGCCCACTCGATGCATACTCTGTGATCATATGATGAAAGATTGGTTCGAGACTTTTCTTCCGGCCATATTCCAAATCCTGCAATGTTGGTTTATCTTGACCTCTGATCTCTTTGGAAACTGTCGTAGCCTGGAGAAATGGTGAAACCTATTTTTTCTATCATGAATATTTTGTTCTAACAATAAGATAAAAGAAAATTACTTCACTCTCTCACTTAGAAATAAGCTGTGAGAGCTCAACATAGATAAAAAAATTAACTATTCCTATTATATTAACACTGCCATTAGTTAAACCGACAGCCTACCAAACCACTTGAAGTCAACTATACTGAAAATTTGCCATCACCCCATTTGGAAAACAAATGGAGGGAACGTCATGTTCTTGGTCTGTTTTCCGACTGCGTGCGTTATGTTGGCTCGAGTGGTAATGAAAGATTTCTAAGCGGGAGGCTTGCTGTGGCAGGTGAATTCGGAACTTGGGCTCAGAGTAAAAAATATACTCATTAAAGGGACTTTAAAATCCGTCGTTTTGCCAAAGACCATTATTGGATGGAGCAGACTCCCGAAAACATTTCATTTTTTAGTTTGCTGAAGACATACACAACCTTCTGTGATTCAGAACCAAAATGTCTGTAAAAAAACATTTTGACATGAGAGGTGTATATTCGGAAATTGTGCACTGGTTAATTCTGCATTGCTTTCGTGCAGATTTTAATAAGTACCATACGGATGCTTTTAGATTTACCCTTAGATATCAGTATGATCTTATAAGCAATAAGTTAATGCATAAAATGGAAATTAATGTCTAATGGGGATATCTGAGAACTAAATTATTACCTTCTCCCTTACAAATTCCCTGGCATAATTTTCTTTTTATATGCATTTAAGCAAAGAATACTGAACAAGGCTTCATTCCCGATTTACATAACTAGATGCTGTACTTGAGCTTACCTTTTCTGCTTCGATCCAGACAAAGTCTTCTCATACAACAACGTTAGCAGGAGCCAATAATATTCCTCTTCCTTTAGCTTTTCATTATTTTATTCAGCGTAGTTTCTCGTCAGTGAGGAATGATTTTCTTCCAATTAGTCTAGAAAGCGAGTTCTCAAACAAATCACAGCGTTGGGAATCAGTTGCTCGACGATGAATCTTCAATGCAATCGCTGAACCGTTCTGAAGGGCTTGAATTTATACTTTAATTCTTTAATTCATTGCAGTCCTTTTCCATACTGAAGTCTTTGAGAGGCAAAAATCTCGAGGACGTGATGTAAACGCTTTTCAGTATAAGTAGGATAACAAATACATTGATACTTATTTTAATGCTTTTCTGAGAAGACATGCATGTAGTTAGCATAAAAGCGGAAAACAAGGGAACAATTTTTTGGGATACATCCGCTCCGATGGGTCTTAACAAACAGCGTACTCTTTGTTACGGCTTCCTTTTAATCATTGTTTTCGAAAGTTTGAGATTTTTCCTCATGCAAAGTCTTTTAATGAACAAATAACTAAGAAGATGTTTATTATACTAACAGCGTAATAAATAAAAGCATATTTCCTTGCAGCTGCTCAGAGTGGAACTGAAGGAAAGGAAATTACTTGTAGGGTTTCATGAACTTGGTTACAGAAGCGTTTATGGAAGGAGAAACCTTATAATAAAAGGCAGCGTAGGAAGTCTTTTGTAATGCAAATCTTTACGGAAGTCAACTTACTGATTATGGCTTACAAATATAATTAAAACTGTGAGAGAGCAATACATCACGTCACTCTGAAGGGAACTGCAAACTTCAGATATTGTCATGATAAGTGAATTAAAATAGCAATAGTAGAGAGTGAAATGGAATTCCGCAGTGCGTTGTTTATAAATGCCAACCTTACAATTGGAAGATCCGTCCACAAAAGAACTTTAAATATCAAGCAAAATGTGAAGGGGATTAGCAAAGGCATCAGTTATCTGATCAATGGAGTCACATGTTTTGGCTATTTGATTGGCGTTGTAAATAGTTGAACTTTGACAGATATGAAACTGATGGATTTGACAGATATAAAGACTACTTAGATTTATATGCTCAGTATGAGTGACGAAATCATGAGATAAAGTTTGGAGAAAAATTTCTGAATTCATTTGGATTCTCTTCAAAGTAGTAGTCATGAGAAATTACTGATAAAGAATGAAATAAAGTAACAGTATTAAACTCTTCACTCAGAAATACTTGACTAACCTCGGAGATAAATAATAAAAATATCAACGTTTGCCACAATCAAAGGTTTATTATACATCGACTACAGTTTCGCAGAACGTTTGGCTCGGCTTGAAGCCGAGCCAGAAGCTTTGCGAAATTATAGTCGATGCATAACAAACCTTTGATTGTGGTTAACGTTGATATTTTTATTTTATTCAACACCACAAGTTTGTAGTCATAAATTATGTATAACTTCGAAGATGCTGTACTCTAAATTCTTTTCAAAGTGTAAATGTTTACCTTCTGAGATGCTGTACTTCGAAATGTCTTAGAGAAAATCTTAGTAAGACTATGGACGTAACGTCATTTCAACACTTTGTCTGAAAAGTTTTATATAAAGTCTTAGTATTTTATGGAACAGCTGAAAACCCAAAGATGGCTGGTACGTTTCAACGTATTTGTGGGCAAATTTGGTAAAAAAAGGTCAAAAGAATTCTGCCTAGTTCTCTGCGCTAGCTAAATATTTTGGTAACTACAAGCTAAAGTAATTCCCCGTTCATGCTAACAGAATTCTCAAACACCTTCGTCAGCGAGCAAATCCTCTCGTGATTGTCTTCGTTACTAATCTGTGTGATTTTCTTGATAGTAATATGGGTATATTTCCCTTTGTGCTACTTTTTCTGCAAGCTAGAATTACTCTGTAGCAAAACACAAATTTACGGGAGACGAGACTCGAACCCTTCCGCTCCGAAGCCTAATGCTTTCCCAGTTAAGCCGCACCAATAGAATTTATTGCTGCAACGTTGTCGTCTGGGCATGTGTGTTTCACCGTACGTCACATGTATCCCCCCCCTTGAGAAAGGGCTAGGACGGTATCATTAGTTTCCGAGTCAGCTGGGAAACCATGTCTGAAGTAGCTGGCTGAAGAAAAAATAATTCTGATTAATTCCAGATGATGTGTGGAAAGAACATCACATGTTTTATTTTCGAAGCAAAGAAGGAATTCTCACTAAATCCAGAAGATGTTTGGAAAGAACATTGCACATTTTTATCGAGCGAAGAAGGAATTCTCGCTAATTCCAGATGTTTAGAATAAACACTGCATATTTTTAACGAAACGAAGAAGGAGTTGTCAGTAATTCCAGAAGATGTTTGGAAAGAACATTGCACATTTTTATCGAAGCGAAAAAGCAATTGTCGCTAATTCCAGATGTTTGGAAAGAATATTGCACATTTTATCGAAGCGAAGAAGGAATTGTCACTCATTCCACAAGATGTTTGGAAAGACAATTGCACATTTTTATCGAAGCGATGAAGGAATTCTCACTAATTCCACAAGATGTTTGCAAAGAAAATTGCACATTTTTATCGAAGCGAAGAAGGAATTATCACTAATTCCAGAAAAAAGTTTGGAAAGGACATTACACATATTTTCGAAGCGGAAAAGGAATTCTCACTAATTCCAGAAGATGTTTGGAAAGAACATTGCACATTTTTATCGAAGCGATGAAGGAATTCTCAATAATTCCACAAGATGTTTTGCAAAGAAAATTGCACATTTTTATCGAAGCGAAGAAGGAATTATCACTAATTCCAGAAAAAAGTTTGGAAAGGACATTACACATATTTTCGAAGCGGAAAAGGAATTGTCACTAATTCCACAAGATGTTTGGAAAGACAATTGCACATTTTTATCGAAGCGATGAAGGAATTCTCACTAATTCCACAAGATGTTTGCAAAGAAAATTGCACATTTTTATCGAAGCGATGAAGGAATTCTCAATAATTCCACAAGATGTTTGCAAAGAAAATTGCACATTTTTATCGAAGCGAAGAAGGAATTATCACTAATTCCAGAAAAAGTTTGGAAAGGACATTACACATATTTTCGAAGCGGAAAAGGAATTCTCACTAATTCCAGAAGATGTTTGGAAAGAACATTGCACATTTTTATCGAAGCGAAGAAGAAATTCTCCTTAATTCTAAACGATATTTGGAAAGAACATCACACATTTTTCAAAGAACCTAACTGCCAGTAGATCCATTTCCGCAATCGGGCGCCAATGTAAAAACACAAATCGCTGGTGTTGAAGCTCGAATTCGTATCCTTCTGCTCCAGAGCCAAACGCTTTCCCAATTATTTTTTTTTTTTTTTTGATTGGAGGTTTAACGACCACCGTGAGCAACTCAATGGGCTATAAGCAGTCGCCCGTCCCTAATTTAGGGTCACTGGTTCCAGGGAAGGGAGAGAGCCAGTGCCGTAAGACAAACACAACATCCATGCCTGACCGGGATTCGAACCCGGACCCCGTACGGACGAATGATCAGAGGCCAACGCCTTAGACCACTGCACCACCGGGGCGGCCTTTCCCAATTAAGCTACACAGAAGAAGACGTTTATTCCTGCAACTTACTGTCTGGACATTTGTTACACCCTGTAGCACCTTACAACTCTTAAATAATCATTTATGTACTCCATTTGATCTCTAAATTCCTTGCGAAATTGAATCTCCCTTGAAAATAATGTGATATTCTTCCTTCATACTTAATGGGCTTACTCTCTGTAGTTCTGTCATTCCGTTTGGCAAAACGTCATTCTGACGAATACAATGTTGCATGTTTTATTACACTCAAAGCTTTTTGTGCTTGTGTGTCTCTGAGCAATATTTCAGGTCATCCACTGTTTTCTATTTTAGATGATCTTCATGGCTCGAAAACAAAACACAATGCCTGATTCTATGAAACGATGCGGTACAAGGTACTGGACCAGTGGTAGAAAGCGAGCGAAACACGAACAAGCCCTACTGGAAAACGCTTGGTGGCTTTAAATATGACAGTGTCCTGACTTGAAGTAACCAAACGTAATGATCCATTTGAAGAACCCTTTACATATCTACGCCCAAACCAAAATATCCGAATTTCATCCTTCCATTCTAAGTCTGTGTGGTTTCAAAATCAAATGACAGTTTCCTTTTCTATACCACGTCCCTAGGATTCAAGATAAAGACATTGGTAAAGAGCATTCTTCTTGCATTGAATTGAATGCAAGTACTCGCGCACAATAAAAGAATCCTTCCTTCTTGAATTGAATGTAAGTACTCCCACATCTATATAGAACATTAATAAGAGCATTAACTCTTCTTTTTCTTTCTTGAATTGACAATCATCCAGTATCCCAGTTAAATATTGATCATGATACGTACCTTACTTGGAAGTGTTCCCACACCTGCCTAAACTTTGAGTATGAACCAAGAAATGATACACCGCTGGCCACCCAAAATGCAACACCAAGAAGGAAGCATCCGACTGGCCTGAAATTCGCAGCATGCGTCGCCCGTGAGAGGACATGCAAACGATTAGCTATGCAGGACATATCGAAATCATGTGTGCCCGGCACGAAAACCGATAAGCACTATAAGAAGGGTGCACAGAAGGCGGGGTGTAAGTAGTGGAAGTGTGTTGTGCTGCCGGACCTATACGTGGGAAGCTTCCTGATGCCTCGTCGCAGAATACGGCAGTCATTCCAGCACGTTTCGGAGTTCGACAGAGTACGAATAGTGGCTTATCGCGACAGCGGTTTATCGTACAGAGACATCGGCGCCCGTGTGGCACGATATCCAGCCACAGTGAAGCGAGTATGGATTCGGTGGGTGCAGGAGGGATGGACGGACCAACGTGAGCGATTGCCGCAGCCGCGGCACACCACCGAACGAGAGGACCGGCATGTTGTGCGGCGGGCATTGACGGCTCGCACCGCCACATCGCGAACGTTAACGCAGGAATTAGGGTGTGTTGCGCAACAACCTGTGTCATCACGTACCTTTCAACGTCGTCTGCAGTAGCGGAGACGTCGCCCGGCGTCCGTTACTCCGATTACTATTGACGTTACACCACCGGCGAGTGCGGAGGCAGTGGGCCGTTGAACGTCGCACCTGGCGGAATGGCACGACATTGTCTTCTCCGACGAATCCCGCTTCTGCCTGCCACACCACGATGGTCGGATCCGCGTGTGGCGGCACCGCGGCGAGAGACTGTATGACGCCTGCATTATCCATCGCCATACCGGTCCGTCACCTGGCGTTATGGTTTAGGGCGCAATTGGATATGACACCCGCACCCTTCTGGTACGCATCGCCGGTACACTCAACATCCACCGCTACATCTCCAACGTTTTGGAGCCTGTAGTACTCCCTTACCTGCAGGACCTGCCAGCGGCTACGTTTTAACAGAACAATGCGCGCCCGCACGTAGCACGCGTCGTGCAACAATTCTTCACGGCCCACCAGGTGTCACTGCTGCCGTGGCCCGCCTGTTTTCCCGATATGTTGCCCATCGAACACGTCTGGTCTCTGATTGGCAACCGAGTGGCCCGGCAAGCACCATCCACGACTACGCCTGATGAACTGTGGCAACGTGTGGAAGTAGCCTGGACCGACATACCCCAAGCCCACATCCAAAGTCTCTTTCGTTCGATGCCGCGGCGTGTAGCGGCCGTTATTGCCAGCAATGGGGGCCACACGAACTATTGATATCTGCGTGTTCCGCAAGTCGCACGGGCCTGTAAGCTCAATCATTTCATCTTTGTATCTGTTGTTATGTGTCCAGTAAATATGGCTTTGCTATCTCGCGTCCTTCTTGGTGTTGCATTTGGGTGGCCAGCAGTGTAGCATAAATTATCCACAGCCATATCAATTTTCGACTCCACGTTTCTGCTTTATTTTGAGATCAAGTATCCCAGTAAGTTAAGTCATACTCTCCGTAGAGCAGATGGATCACCCCTCTCGGAAGTTTGTAGAAACGTGGCAAACTAAAGTGCCACTATTCTCTCTAAGCCTATTGTAACGGAGAATATTTTCCGGATGAGTGCGAATGAATTTCTAGAATGTCACATATATTCACATCATATGCGCTACATGATCAAAATTATTAGGACACCTCTTTTGAATAGTGCATTTGCCCGTATACGTCACAGCCATGGCCCAATTAGGTATAAGAAGATGCACATGGTCTGGCAAACATCATAGACAAGCATGAATAGTAGAATGGGCTGAGCGGCAGAGCTCAGTACTTTCAATGTGGCACGATCATTGTATGCCACCCCAGCGGAAAATCCCTTTCGAGAAATTTCTGCGGTGCTGCAACTGTCCCAATGAACTGTAAGGGATGTTACTGTAAAGTGAAAACGCATGGAAGCAACAACAGTGCGTCGCGTCCTGATAGGTCTCGTAAAATGATACAACGGGCCCGCGGAGTGCTGAAATTGGTGGTACGACAAATCTCGGTTACAACACTCACCGCAGAGTTAGTTACAAAATCCCTCTGCTAGGCACGACACCACCAGAAAAGTTTATCGATAGCTGAACTGAATGGGGTTCCATAGTCCATCAGTCGCAAGTAAGCCTAACACCAGGAAGATAAGCGCAAAGCGCCGGTTGGAGAAGTGTAAATCTCGGCGCCAGCGAACTCTTTAGCAGCGGAACCGCATCCTCTGGAGTGATGAAACACGTTTCACTATCTGGCAGGCTGACAGTCCAGTCTGGGTGTGAAGGATACCAAATGAATGTGACTTGCCCGACTGGGATGATCCGACTGTGAAGTTTGATGGAGGGGACGTAATGTCTTGGGGATGTTTTCCTAGGTTTGGGCTAGGCCCCCTAGTTCTGTCGCCAGGGAATGTAAACGTTGCGGCCTATAAGGATATTTTCAACAATTCTTTGTTCCCAACATTTTGGCAACATATCGGTGAAGGCATTTTTTTTCTTCTTTTTTTATTGGAGGTTTAACGACCACCATGAGAAATTCAGTGAGATATAAGCAGTCGCCTGTCCCTAATTTAGAGCTACTGGTTTCAGGGAAGGGAGAGAATCAGTGCCGTGAGACATACAAAACATCCATGCCTCACCGGAATTCGAACCCGGACCCATCTGGGACGAATGATCAGAAGCCATCGCTTAGATCATTCGTGTGCAGCGTCTTTCTTCGGGATGCGTTTTTTTCCTTTTCATTTCATCAGGATCACTAAACTTACTGAAAGATGACTCTTTAGCCTCCTTGATTCGTAATGAAACCTTCTTTTTTACAGGCGTACACTAAATGCTATGGATAGTATACGAGCAAAATATCTCATAACGAGGTATTATGAGCAGAGAACAACACCACCATTAATATGAAAACTCATCCCGTTTTTTATTATTTGGTAGTTTAACACTGCGCACGCGTATGAACCCCTAGTTTCTTAAGCAAAACCGAAAATATTGTAAGGCAGCTCTTCATTGAGATAACTTATCTGCATAAAAAGCTAAAAAAAATTAAAAACGGAAGAAGAAGCAAATTAGCTTTCCTTTTGTGGTCCTGTTGAAATTATTTTAGTCTGCTGCTACACACAGGTTTTTAATACCAGCTGTAGGCCAGTATCAACATTTGGCCAAAGACCAACAGATACAAATTACAGCTAAAAGAAATCTAATGGAAATCGATGAATTTCTAAATACGACATGAATAAGACGCAAAATATTGTTGGTGTTTTATATTTCATAATAATTTGCATTTCTCTTACGTCGAGGTCATGATCGCATGTGTCATTCTAAGCACTGTTAAGCCTTTTCTCTCTCTCTGTGACATAAGGGTGACGACAGTTGCTGTTTTTTTCTGGCCAGGGTGAACAACGTGAGGAAGTAAAGACACATTTTCAGATGTATAATGAGATGGATTATCAAGCAGGGACGTGGCATAACCTCGACCGACCATGTGGACGTCCTGAAGAGACAACGAAGCAGTCTACTACACTCATGGTATCAGGAATTTAAAAACTCGAGAGTCGACACTGTCTAAGTGCGCTTACACGACACCAGGAAATAATCCAGTTTCTTCCAAATGAGGATGCTTCCTTTTACGACACAACTACGTGCTGCCGAGCTCTCAGACGTGGCTTTGCAAACATCTGGCAGATTACTCTGCATAAGCTCTTTCAAAAATTCCCCTGATTTAAGTACTCTCAGTATGGCGTAATACGATAATATATTTCTTCGAGTCGTTTAGGAAAGTTTCGAAGAAAAAGTTCCCATCTTTTTCTCTCGGAAATATTACCTCTCAGGAATGTGCGCTAAAACAATCAGCAGATTTCCCTTAGTTGGATGTGATTGTTGATCACACTGAAAGCTTGATAAGAGTTTATGTTCACGATGCAAGAGGTTATTGAGGGAACTTAGCTTGTGTACAGCGCAATATATAAGCATATCCAGTTTTAACGTAGCGAGGATAAGGTCCGTAAAGACCTCTGTGAGAAGTTATAAACTGCACAGAGCAGAGCGGGAAAAGGAATATCAGAAGAAAATGGCCGGATTCAATGGTAAAACGGAATGAATGATGAAGACATTAAGACCAACTTGGGTACTTCGTCGACAGAATAATAAAAAAACTTTGAAAGAGTACCATGGTACTCCTCGTAGAAAATTTATGCTATGCATCTTTCGCAAGCCAAGATACGGTTGTGGTTGTGAAATAAAAAGATTGATTCGAGAGTCCAGATTTATTTAGGAACAACACATTGCATTTACCTAGTCTTATCGTAAATACAACTACAAAGTATTCAATGAAATAACAAAAGAAATGTAAAGATAGTTTAATATACCTGTGATATGACGTAAGCAGTACACTTGTGAATACATGGCACCAATCACTTTTCAAAATGGCATCATTTTACCTTCACACAGTCCTTCAGTCTCTGTGGCCACTCATCAATAGCTTTACACAGGGTCTCCACAGGGAAAGCTGCTACTGCCCGCACCGAAGACCATTTGAGACTGTCAATACTGGAGTATCTCTTTCGGCAGGCCATGTCCTCCAGTGTGGCCCACAACTTATAGTCCAATGGGTTGAGGACTGGGCTGCTTGAAGGCCAATCAGCTGGATAAATGAAGTCTGGCAAATTTGCCGGAAGCCACTCTTGGGTTGGCTTGGCCTTGTAGGCAGGTGCGGAATCCTGCTGTGAAAGCTCCGCTGTCGGTTTTGGAAGAGGGTGTGACTCACATTTTTGACCACTGGCTCCAAAGCCCTGTCCTGGTAGACTGTTGGCGGATGTTTTCACTCCTTTCTAACAGAAATGGAGCTCCGTGGTACCCTCACCTTACCAAAAAATGACAGAAGCATGATTATGGCCCCACATGATCCTTGGAGCTTTCTCGTGAGGTTGACACATACAGCTTGTCGTTTTGGCGGTTGAAAGCCTCTTCAATAGTGGAAAAGTTTTCATCAGAAAAAAGTATCTGTCTATGGCGATTGTCTGTGTAACGCTGAAGCAAATGTTTCGCTTTTAGCGCCCTCTGCTGTTTCAGTTGTGAGGTGAGCAAGAGCCCTGTACGCCGCCGGTAAGCTCTCGCCCTTAAGTCACTCCGCAGCACGAGCGACATCGATACTCTTGAAATGTTAAGCTCACGAGCCATTACTGATTGTTTTCTGACAGGATGTTTTCGAATACGGGCTGCCACTGCTTTCACAAGGCGAGCGGTCCTCACGGTACGCGGCCGATCCTTTCTGGAGCTGTCAGCGACGGTCCCAGTCTCAAGGAACTTTTTTTAGTCTGGTAGATAAAAATTCGGCTGATTTTCAGCTTCTTCGGCATATTAAAAATCTCGGAAGCTGATTTTCCAACTTTGTACAGCGCTATTACGGCAATACGATTCTCATAATCGCCCTACTCCATGGCAAGTACTTCACGAAACATATTATCGCTTCGGTGACTGAACGCAGAATGATTCACTAGCTGCTTCATGCTTTCTGACTGGTGGATGACGTTGCACACCGGTTGCGCGCCATCTGTCGAACGTTTGTAACAGTATTTATGTCAAGACTGGATATTCGCGTCACTCACGAACACATCGAGCCACAGTCAGGTATATGCCAAGTGGAATTAAATTAAGGGTTTATTACTTCCTGACATTGAGCGGTTTTTACGTAGATGGATTAATGAACGTTATTGTCGTAAAATTAATGAAAGGATATATACGAGTCATAAAAGTAAATACACTCTTTACAAAAAGAAAAAAAAAAAAGAAGATAAAGAAGAAGCACCCAGAAAAAATCATGCAATCGAGGTGAAAATTGGTATGTGTGATATGCATGTACAGGAAAGGAAATGATTGCAATTCCAGAGCAGTTGGGCCATTTATTCGGCTAAAACAGCTACACGACTGGAACAATTCAGTACGTTGTAGTGCCACCTATGGCCTGGATACACGCGGTTACCTGGCGTGGCATAGACGCGTACAGTTCGCGATACTGTTCTGAGGTATGCATGCGAGATGTTGTCCAAGTTGCGGGCCTGTACGCCGACATTCAGGGATGAGCGTAGGTCGCGTTCCATCATGTCCCAAACATGTTTGATCGGTGAGAGATCAGGCGAACGGGCTGGCCATAAAAGGGTGTTGACATTAGTGAGCCAGGCCTGGGAGAAAAAATTCTCGGTGATGCTGCGACAGGAATGTCAATACAACAGGTCGTGGAATGTCGTCGATGCACTGTTGAGCCGTGAGGATGGTACGGAGGACTACCATGGGTGTTCGGCTATCGTTGGAAATAGCTCCCCAGACAGTCACTCCCGGTATGCAGCCGTGTGCCGTTCCACAGTAAAGACAGGATGCTTGCGCTGGTCGGCTCGTCTCCGTACACGTATGCTCTGGTTATCAGCGTTATCAACAGAACGCCACTGGACACTACCCCTCGTTGATCGGGTCCGATACAACAGCAGCGGGTGCCGGATGCTCGTTGCTTTGTGGTAGGCGGCGGAGTGGCGTACTCGACTGTATTCGACTTGCCCCAAATCGTCTGACAACTGTCCGGATGGGCACTTCCGTACCTGCGGACGACGCAATGGCCACAGATGGTTGAGAGCGACAAATTCGGTTCTGTTCATGCGGTTCTCACAATCGCTCAATCCACGCGTTCTGTCGTTGCCCTAGGCCGTTCACTGCCAGCATGTCGCTTGGTTGTGTTCTCCTCGACCCATTGGCGCCAACATCGTCCGATTTTTGCGTCGCTCTGATCCAAATGCTTGGGGATCCGACAAGTTGACCAACCTGCTTCTCTCAGCCCAATTATACGTCCTCTCTCAAACTCGCTCAACTGCTCGTACTGTGCACGTACCTGACGTCGAGGGACTCTCACTGTCCATGGAGGTCAATGCAACCGCAATCCACTGTCACAACTGTCCCTGCGTGCGAGCTTTACTCTTGATTTTACCCTCCTCGATGCGCTGTTTCGATGCGCTGTGGTGGACCACTATTTCGTCAGTGATTGTTATTTCTTTATCATTTACATATTCGGGCCTGAGGTACTTGCATGCGGAGTTTCATCTGGATCGAACGGATTTTGTCGGGGTGCTTCGATCTCTTCTATCTTTCTTTTTATTTGTATTTATTTATTTATTTTGCGAAGAGTGTATTCACTAAACTATGGCAGCAGCAGCAATGGTAAGTATTTCAACTGTTTAGTTTTTCAAAACCGATATTTGTTTTCTTCATTGTTATTATACGTTATTCAGATTTAGACGAACGTAAGAAACGACGCTGACACCGATGAAATGCGATATAGCTACGAAAGTCCATCTGCGCATGCGCAAGCTGACATCTGACCTCAAGACAGAAAGAAAAGCTGAATCGCAAGTGTGTTGGTGAAGAGGATTCGTAGCTTTTGATCTAGGATTTATACAGTTTACACCGCATCGTGCTATACATGATTGTAAAAATTTCGTCAATAGCAAGAACCCCCTTCCCTTCGCCCCCTTGTAGGGAAAGGGGTAGAGAGAAAGCCAAATTTCGCTACGACGCATACTCAACTTCTGTTGGGAAAGATGCATAGCATCAAAATGCATTTTTGTAGTGGCTTTAATCTTGTTTAGCATAACGTTTTCGTAATGTACGCACATTGCAATGAGATATTATGTTTGTGTAAAACGTGATGAAATAATGTTCGGCGACAGTTCAGTAAAATATATTGTTGAGTAACAAAAAATTAACTATTGTAGCGTCATTTGACAGCATTTAAAAATTAGAATTCACCAATGGTTTTGAATACTCCCGGTACCCATTTTCGTTACATCGAAATTTTTTACTTGGGATTTACTTCACTACTGTGATGGGAGATACATAGCATTAAAAGTGATGGGTGTTGCACGATGAATTAGGAATTACTTAACCTGTAAGAAATAAGTGGTGTGAATTCGCGGAAAATTTCTGAAAAGCAAACTTACCGGTAAGTGTCCGTCTTTCAACGAAATTTCCGTTTTTAAAAAGTGCCCGTTTTTTTTTTAACTTCCGTATTTTCATAAATTTCTCATAATTAGAAATTCCGTTTACTTCAAACAAGTTCTTTTAAAAGTTTTCCATATTTCGACTGGAATTTCGCAAAATACAACACGCGGAATACTTCACCCCTTACGCGAGAGAATCCTGTTTATTTTTTTTTCTCATGCCCGACTTTATTGAAAGCCGACCATGAGGGAAGGGATTAATAAAGCATTGGTAAGGCTTTATAATTTTTTTTCCGATTTCGCATTTATACACAACTTTTACACTTTTTTAATAACATTTTCTCATTTAGTAATTTAAACCATTTATTTATTTAGATAAAACTATCATAGGTTTTTAAAAATGAAAGGTTTCAGGTTAAAAAAAAAAAAGGTAGAACACAAACTTAAATTCACTTCTCATCCGCTACAAAATTCAAGTTCTTTTGGATCCAATAAAAATTTACATAAAATTTGTTATTATTGTTTTCGATTATTCATCCATACAGCTCTCTCACATCAACTTTCTGGAAGAGGGGGAGGGGGGCTGACCAGGATGAACCACAAAAACAGGTTTTGTACAATTGTACAATTAATTTTAGAATCATTCCTTTAGGGAGCACTAAAAAAAGTCCCATAGTGAAGTGATTCTTTAAAAGACGAAAAATATAAAAATAAAATAAAAAATAATTTAAACATTTGAAGACAAAGTTGCGACAGGAAAATTAAAGATTCACAACATAAAAGCTTGATTTGGATCCTCATTTAAAATTCAAGTTTTATATCACTTATTTTATTGCGAACATTACTTCCTTTTCTGTAAACTATTGGTTTTAATGATATCCATTTCTTAAAGGTCCTATTTACTCCATATTTTTTAGTTTCAAATCTAGTTATCAAATTTAAATTTTTCCTAAAGATCACGAAACTCATCAAAAATCACGTTTAATTGTTAGTTCTATTTATTTCGATAATTTTGGTTATAAGACATTAAGTTTCTATTTTTCCAAAGATTATATTTTGTTATGGCTATTAAATAGTGTATTGCATTATTTTTTAAATTACTATATTTTAATGGTACATGATATAGAATTTGATTATTATTTAAATCTTATGTTAAATTTAAGTAACTTTTTTAACCACGCCTATATTTTGCAAAGTTGCGTTCTACAAAAATGGGTTCGGTGGTTTTTAAAAGTCCACAGTATTTACAGTACGAGTCATTTGATAAATTAATTTTATGCAGCCATTTACGATTTAGAACGATGTTATGTGAAATTTTAAAGATTAAATCGAGAATGTATGTTCCCAATTTCATTTGTATTTGTTGTTTCCAAATAGATTTTACAAGTTATGGGTTCAGTATAGTTTCTAATTTTCCTTGATTTTTTAAGTTTAGAGTTTTGTAGATATCTTTTAGTTTATCAGTATGTGTGTATTTTCAAGAATAGAAGTTTCATTAAATTTTTCTCAGAGTTCACGAAGGTCAGCATAGTTTTTTCTTGTGAAAGATGAAAAAGTTTTTTCTGGTTTCAAGAAGCTGAACTACTCCAAATCCCGTCCAATCTGGAACTTCAAAATTCTAAGGCTGAATGAAAATACTCCAAATACGTGGCGACAGTTAATAAATAAATACATCGCTTTTTCCACGTTCCAGAAACACACAGCATCCGAAAAATTGTTGGCCACCTTGGCGTATATGTAACGCACTCGGCTAGATATCGAGAGTTCTGTTGGTTCAATTCCACAGCGGCGACAGAAAAACAATTTTTCGGATGCTGTGTGTTCCTGGAACGTGGAAAGAGCGATGTATTTATTTATTAACTGTCGCCACGTATTTGGAGTATTTTCACCTTGGATCTCGCCCTTTGGATTTAACTGCTATAATATATATATATATAGCTAGTGCCTTTAATGCCCACCAGATGGAGACGTCTCAATGGCTGAGCCCATCTTACGGATTTATGATGTCAGAAGCTGACTTAAATAAATACACATAGCACCGTGGATTGTTGGCCACCGGTGGCGTATATGTAACGCACTCGGCTAGGTATCGAGAGTTCTGTTGTTTCAATTACACAGCGGCGGCTGAAAAACAATTTTTCGGATGCTGTGTGTTTCTGGAACGTGGAAAGAGCGATGTATTTATTTATTAACTGTCGCCACGTATTTGGAGTATTTTCACCTTGGATCTCGCCCTTTGGATTCAACTGCTATAATATATATATATATAGCTAGTGCCGTTAATGCCCACCAGATGGAGACGTCTCAGTGGCTGAGCCCATCTTACGGATTTATGATGTCGGAAGCTGACTTAAAAAAAATACACATAGCACCGTGGATTGTTGGCCACCGTGGCGTATATGTAACTCACTCCGCTAGATATCGAGAGTTCTGTTGGTTCAATTCCACAGCGGCGGCTGAAAAACAATGTTTCGGATGGTGTGTGTTTCTGGAACGTGGAAAGAGCGATGTATTTATTTCTAAAGGCTGAATGCTTTTCATTTTGAAAAAATTTCTAAGTGTTAAAAATCGTAAAATTAGAATTTTTAGTACGTAGTAGTCGTTTAATTCTCAATTCCCCGAAACTTTTTCGCCGGTAGTGAGGTTAGAATCCGGGCCTTTTAGGTTAAAGCCTCGCGTCTTAACCACTGAGCCAGAATGCTACAGAAATGACGCTCACGTTCAAGGCAAAACTTAATTGCGCGATGGTGAATTTTTTTTCAGTAATGCGAGTGATTTAGTCATTTTATTTTCTATTGGAGCTTGTTATAGTTTTTAATACGTTTTGTAACGTATATTCTAAAATAACTTTCATTTTTAGTTCCTTTTCCTATGTAAATTTGAGTTTGTTCTCTTTTACACTTTCCAAACCTAACGTGATATCTTTTCTCTCACAAGAATCAGGTTGGCGACACAATTGAGGTCAGAGTGAGTGACGTATGAATGTGATAAGAACGATAGATAAAAAGAACGATGCAACAGTTGCTTAGGGTATGTGTGTGTGTGGAGATGTTCGATCGCTATTAAGATAAATGTGAAATTTGCAACTTGTTGTGCCATATATTGTTAGTTCTTCAAATATTGCTGGACCAATAAAGTTATCGTAAGTCTGACTTCTGTATATGTTTCGTCTGACCATAAAAGCTTAATTAGGAACTATTGCATGGTATTCTTATTTAATTTAATATTTCCTTAGTCATGGTTTTAGACAGAGCGTAACACCAATCACGCACACGAAAAAGGCTTACCTTAAAGTTTCTACTATTTTTTAATAGGTTTCTTCTTATTACCAATTACGTATTGTTTTCATCTTGATTTTCTGAAGCAACAGAATGATTTTGAGTTTGAGATCTTTTTTCAGCTGACAATAACTTTCAATTAAATTTTAAGAGAAAGTGCAATGTAATGTTTTATAGTATTATTTCACAAAACTTCTAAATATAAAATTTACTCTTGATAGAGCTTGAGAACTAGCTTTTGTCTTAACGACTCCACAGACTGCTGCATAGATATCGCACAATCACCTGTACAATAAATTAAGTACCCGGTTTCTTACGGTAATACAATACATAATAGCTGGCGCACAAAATGGGAGAAAGAAAAAGATATATCCTGTAACACAGTAACAAAAATTCATGCGATATATTATCCACAATATCCGATCTCTCTACAGAACTTCAAAATCAAATACTTCGACGGACTACGGAAATTTAACATTTAATCAAACCCCTGTCTTCCAGTGAATCTCTCTATTATCGGAAATACACTGCTGGACAATTGCTAAGGACGGATCATAAACGGCTATATAGCGCATAAAAAGTAAGTGTGGTTGGATGCCAAGTGAAATAAAAATAATGTCGGAATACCAGGACATTACAAGAAAGACAATTTATTGTGCTCTGAAATCCAGAAGGCTTTGGAACGTGTTCAAGGGACAAACAGGCCATTTTGTGCAGAATACGTAAACGTGAAAAAAATTCAATTACCGTCTGCAGGCGTTCCGGCGTAAGATGTCAATACGGGATATGGCCACCATGGAGGGCGATGCAAGATTCCACACGTCGTGTCACGCTTTGCACAACATTGTCAAGCAGCTGTTGGGGTAATTTATCCCATTCTTCTGTCAGTGCAGGGATGAGGGTGTCCTTGTTTATTGGAGGGCCTTGGCGACCAGCAAGACTCCTCCCCAAAGCATCCCACACATTTTCAATGGGATTCAGATCTGAAGAACGTGCTGGCCATACAAGGCATTGAATATCCTCGCTCTCAAGACACTCCTGGACAGCGACTGTTCGATGACATGTTGCGTTGTCGTCCATGAAAATGAATCTATCACCGACAGCACCACGGAACATGCGAACATGAGGTAGCAGAACATCATTAATGTATCGTTGGCCAGTCATAGTCCCAGTTGGAAGCACATAGAGGGACGTAAGGCCATTCGTTGATCATGATGCCAGCCCATACCATGACACTACATGTCGGATACCGGTCCCTTTCCTGTATGTTTGCTGGACAATATGCAGTACCACTATCACGCCAGATCAGTTGTCGTCGACAATCAGACGATAGACTGTATCTACTCTCATCTGAGAAGAGGACAGCAGACCAGTCGTTATCAGTCCAATTGCGATGTTGATGGCACCATTGCAAACGGGCGGTACGGTGACGTCTGGACAATGGGATGCACACAACAGGACGGCGGGCGTATAGTCCTCCTTCATGCAAACGTCTGGCGACAGTTTTTCGGGAGATCCGCTTGCCAGTAGCAGCCATAAACTGATTCGCCACCTCACTAGCTGTGCTGCGCCGGTGTCTTTTTGTTTATAGCTCTATGTACCGATCTTCTGCAGGTGTCGTACTGCGAACACGACCTCCCCCGTGACGTCTGCTACACTCTCCATTTGTTTGAAATGATTTCCAAAGCCTTGAAACAACACTGTGGCTGACGTCGAACTCCCTGGCAACATCTGTTATTTTTCGCCCTTCTTCAATCTTGCCAATAATACGGCCACGCGTAAAATCATCTAGGTGATGTCGGGAAGACATACTGAAAATTGCAAGTTCGTCAATTGATTCTTTCCCTTTCAACTTTGCGTTTGAACAACAACGGTCAATACGCGTCAAATCCTTTATATCTCTTATCAGCGCTGTGACGTCACGAACAAGTTCGGCAATCCAAAATTTGCATACGCACAGCACGTCTTACTGTATCCCGCACTAATGCTAATTTCCACATTTTCCTGCCTTCCATTTTATGGTTGCTATCTTTGCTATTGTCATCCGTCTTTAGCAATTGTCCAGCAGTGTATTTCTCATATGGATACGGAAAAAGTGAGAATGGAGTTTTTCTGTTAATATAAGAAAGGATTTGCGGAAAAGTTTCAAAAAATTTATAATTTTCCGTTAACACATCTTGAAAACGGTAATTTACCGTCAATATAAGAAAGTAATTGCGGAAAATTTTCTGAAAATTCGGAATTTTTCTGGAGTACGAAAAATCCTCAAAATTCAGAGTTTTCTCCGTCATTTCACGGAAAAAGTTGTATCAAAAACATGCTCCATTAATTCACGAAAGAAATCGCTGAGAGCTGCTCGTGAAGTTCAGAAACATTTTTACAGTGTAGTGACAAGCTACATTCTGTGATAGTAAATGGCAGACTAAAGAATAGATCTAGAACAGAGTAGGCTGAAGGTGTGAAAACAAATATTAGTGATGAGTGAGATTTATTAAGAGGCAGAAAATTATGAAATCGGCAGAAAGAAAGGGAACTTCATATGAATTTTATTTTTATTTTCAACCGCCGTGCGTTAGAAACACGTCTAACGCCAGAAACAGGTGTGAGACAATGGTAATGAATATCACATGTACACTTTATGGTGCTAGAGCGACGTGAGATGCCGAGTTTATTGGATTCTGCGGATCGATAATGTAAGACGAAGTTGAGTGTATTGATGCCACTTGACAAAATTTAGATGCAAAGCTGTTTCCATTGAAATTAACACGTCCAACGTTCCGTTCCCGCCCATCTGCCGATACAGTAAACGTCACGTACTTCCATAGCATTTTGCATGGGTAATACGCGAGAAAGGTTTAAAGTACATTTAAAATTCTTCCTCCCCCTTTATCACGAAAGTATCTTTTTCACGTTCTTCCTTTCTCGAAACAGACTATGTTGCTTTCACTGTACGTCTTAAGCATTTTTTTAAAATTCTATCTGAAATCAAGACAAAAACATCCTTTCTGGAGGAACTGGACTTCAAAATTTGAAATAATATATTCCGTGCAGTTAATAAATAACTATTGCCATGTTTCTGTGCTTTAGGTGGGAAATGTCAGATTGGTCTTGTCTTCCTCTGCTTTCGCCTGACGTTGTTGTTCAAAATGTTACTCTGGGTATAAGTGTTCTGTACCACGATATCATTGCGCAGCGTTACCAACACGGCGGATACCATCTGACTGTATCACGGTTTCCTGAGCATTAAATCTTTGTTGATGCGTCAAAACCTAATAAGTGCAAATTTAACTAGACGTAAACGATTCCTTCCTTCTCATTCTTCTTTCTTTAGAAAGAAATGAGAAATTTTCAGTTGAGAAATGAAAATTTTGTTCTGTTCTTTGGGACGATTTTCTTCAGTGGGTTTTCGGATTGTAAAAATATTTTTCATTTCCTCGCCATAATTCCCAAACTTAATGAAAGTAGAAATGTAGCATCTGGCTTCGTGATATTCCATTGGGAAAATGTTTCTTGCGGTCAGGTTTCTCATACCTCCGAAAATATGTTGGCGTAATGCATGGAATTATTACATTTTTAAAAACTATGTTTTAATATTTTGTGTTTACTCCTGCAAAACATTCTTTCATAAATTTACAAGCGGCGTGGAAGATTTTTTCCCCAGTTGAATCTATAGAAGACGAACTTTTACATAGCAGATAACTTCCAGTTCTGTTATCGAAATAATCTTCTCTTTTATATTTAACTTTGAAGTCACATAATTCATTTACCGAAGTTTTATATACGTATTAGTTCTCTCTTCCAGAGACTTTGAGCAGTCTCTTTGACGTTGTATCTTGTTCTGCTTTTCCACTCTGTCCTACACTGACGGAAAAAAATCCCAACACCAAGAAGGGGTTGTGTTAGATAAACGACAATTGGTAGGAGGTGAGAGACAGCTCAAAGCAAAGCAGATTTGCTGTAAATACGCGCTGTAACGTTCGTGAGCGTTAGTTATCGTTGAGATTCGACTCTTCTTAAAGGCATTCTTCATGTTAGTCAAGAATGCCTTTAAGAAAACGGAGAAGCCATTATCAACAGCTCACGGAGGTTGAACGAGGTCGTGTAACAGGGCTACGAGAAGGTGGATTTTCTTTCCGCAATATTGCAGAACGACTTGGCAGGAAGGTAGCCACTGTGCATGATTGTTGGCAGCGGTGGTCAAGGGAAGGTACTGCCTCAAGAAGACCGGGTTCCGGCCGGCCACGTGGCACTACTGAGAGGGAAGACCGCCGTGTACGGCGTATGGCCGTGGCGCATCGTACCGCGTCTGCAGCAGCAATTCGAGCAGCAGTTGCCACCACAGTGACACAACGAACTGTTACAAATCGGTTACTTGAAGGACAGCTCCGAGCCAGACGCTCTGTAGCGTGCATTCCACTTACTCCAAGCCACTGCCGTTTGCGACGTCAGTGGTGTCAAGCTAGAGCTCATTGGAGGACGGAGTGGAGATCTGTTGTGTTTTCTGATGAAAGCCGGTTCTGCCTGGGTGCCAGTGATGCCCGTGTGCTGGTTAGAAGGAGGCTAGGTGAGCGCCTGCAACTAACCTGTCTGCGGCCGAGACACACTGGACCTACACCTGGAGCCATGGTCTAGGAAGCAATTTCCTATGACAGCAGGAGCACTCTCGTGGTCATCCAACGCACCTTGACGGCACAGTTGTACGTCGGTCTGGTGATTCAACCTGTTGTGCTGCCATTCATGAACAGCATTCCAGGGGTGTTTTCCAACAGGATAACGCTCGCCCGCATACCGCTGTTGTAACCCAACATGCTCTACAGAGTGTCGACATGTTGCCAGGGCCTGCTAGATAACCAGATCTTTCATCAATCAAGCACGTATGGGACATCATTGGACGACAACTCCAGCGTCACCCCCAACCAGCATTAACCGTCCCTGTATTGACCGACCAAGTGCAACAGGCATGGAACTCAATCCCACAAACTGACATCCAGCACCTGTACGACACAATGCATGAACGTTTGCGTGCTTGCATTCAACATTCTGGCGGTTACACCGGTTATTAATGTACCAGCATTTCACATTTAAAATGGCTCTTCTCGCGCTTACAATAAGCTGTGATCTTGAAACCTTAATCGATTAAATATGTTACCTATACAAATGTATTGCCGCCATTTCATTCCTCTACAACTATTTTTTCGTGATGTTGGGATTTTTTTCCGTCAGTGTAGTACGGGAATTCTAGGCAGTGGCTTCATGGCCACTTTTTAAGATTTAAATATTTCAACCACCCTGAATTCTTAAGTTTAGGTGCAACCATAGTTCCGTAGTCGTATATCTTCCGATATAATCGGCTTTCATTTGAATTTTGTGAGTGACCATAGTATTGAACTGTTGCTGTTGAAATGACAGATTCCAGGGTGCTCCCATTTAGCGCCGTTATGCTCGATTGTCTCTGTACAGCGAATGTACATGTGATGCTTCTCATGACACCTTGGACTGTAGGTTATGCAATAGGATAAACAGTTGCTATGTGGTTAGTGGTGGAAGTGGACATGCTGAAGCGTTAAGTGGGACATGAAGCCAAACCAAATTCGCATTCTTTTTTTATGAGTTTAAATTTGGACATTCCGCGTCCGGAGCAGCAACGTACATATCTTGTAAACAGCCTATACAAACACTAACGAAATTTACCAAACAATGGCATTTTTAATAATAATTTCAGAGCGCACCACACAGCACATATGTTACCCCTTACAAGGCCATTACAGATGAATAAATGTTGCTGATCTGATTAGTTTTGAAGCTCTTTAGATAAACAGGCATAAAGGAGTGGATTTAATTCATTTCTGTATTTAGTGTTAATCTTACATAAAGCTGTCTCTGCATGATTTGGAACACGTCCATCTAATACACACAAGCCTCAGAAGTATAAGATATTTATTTACATCTAAAACCAGTATGTACAGATAAAAGCAACTTTAAAAACAGGCAAGACCTTTTAAGTCTTCACAAGACTCATTATCAAGTCAAAGTGCAACCCAATGTGCAGTGAACAAGACCATATATGTACATACAAGTAAGCGACCGTCATGCATCTGTAACTATAGCAACATCTAGGAGTACATGCACTGCAAACATGGAAATGAAATTTCATTTCTATGTTTACAGTGAATTTCATTTCTATGTTTACAGTGAATTTCATTTCTATGTTTACAGTGAATTTAATTTCTATGTTTACAGTGAATTTCATTTCTATGTTTACAGTACATGTACACCTAGATGTTGCTATAGTTACAGATGCATGACGGTCGCTTCATCATCATCATCATCATCATTGTCAACCATTATCAATCCACTGCTGGACGAAGGTCTCCCCAAGTTTCCTCCACAACGGTCTGTCTTGTGCCAGTCTCCTCCATGTCACCCCTGCATACTTTCGAATTTCATCCACCCATCTCCCATGTGGTCTTCTTCTGGGTCTTTTCCTGTCCCTTGGAATCCAATCTAAAATTTCGGCTGTCCATCGATGATCTGTCCTTCTGGCAGTATGTCCAGCCCATTGCCATTTCAGGGATTTAACTCTGATCATGATGTCTTCCACTCTTGTCATTTTTCGGATCCACGAGTTCCTCTTCTTATCTCTCCTGGTTATACCAAGCATGCACCTCTCCATGCTTCTTTGAGTTGTCTGCAGCCTTTGTATGTCTCTTTTAGTTAAGGTCCACGTCTCTGCACCATATGTAAGCACTGGAAGGATGCATTGATCAAACACTTTTCTTTTAAGACATAATGGCATATTGCTCTTGAAAATTATGCTGTTTCTTCCAAAAGCTCTCCAGGCAAGTTTTGTACGCCGATTAATTTCTTCACCAATGTGACCCTCACTTGATATCTGCTGTCCAAGATAAACGTACGTGTCTGTTATCTCCAGCTTTTCTCCATCAATCGATAAATCTTCATTTCTTGTAAAAGCATTGAACATCACTTTTGTCTTCTGAAAGTTCATTTTTAATCCCACTTCTTTACTCTTGTCAGCAAGTTCCTGGATCATACTCTGCAGCTCTGATGGGGTAGTTGCGAAAATGACTACATCATCAGCAAAACGAAGGTGGGTTAGATAATCTCCATTAATCTTTATCCCCTTGTTTTCCCAGCTCAGCGACTGAAAAACACCCTCCAATGTGGCATTAAAGAGCTTCGGAGATATGGTGTCACCTTGTCTCACTCCCTTTCCAATTTTTACGTGTGTTGTATTTTCAAACAGCCTAATCTTTGCACTTGCATTTTCATAGATGTTATTAATAATATTAATGTATGCATTTTCAATACCGCAGGTTTTCAGAGCCATTGTAACTGCTGATGGTTTCACCGAATCAAAGGCTTTTTCATAATCAATAAAAGCCATGCACAATGGAAGTTCATATTCCCTCGCTCTTTCAATTAGTTCTCTCAGCACGTGGATATGATCTATTGTGCTGTAGCCACTCCTGAATCCAGCTTGTTCTCTCGGTTGAGCCATGTCTAGTGTCACCTTCAAGCGGTGTGAAAGAACTTTAGTGAAGATTTTATAAACTACTGATAGGAGGCTGATAGGTCTGTAGTTTCCGAGATCCTCAATGTCACTTTTCTTATGTAGCAGGATCATTGTAGCGGTGTTCCAATCCTCAGGAATCTTTCCTTCATTAAGGCATCGAGTGAAAATTTGGGCGAGTACTGTTTCGATTTCTCCACTTGCTTCTTGTATGATGTCTACAGTAATTCCATCTTCTCCTGGAGCTTTTCCCCGCTTCATGTTCTTGATTGCATGTGCAACTTCTGCTGGAAGGACTGGAGGAACTCTGGTACTGGTATCTTTCATGATGTCTGGAGTACATGTATCATCCCTTTCATATAATTTGGAGTAGAAATCTTTCACTCTTGTCAAAATTTCGCCTCTATTTCTTGTTACAGAACCATCTTCTTTTCTCAGTGCCATAATCTGTTTTCTTCCCTTACTGAGATGTCCCTTTGCTATCTTTAGGCTTTGGTTGTTTTCAATTGCTTTCCTCACTAGTTCACAGTTGAATTTTCTTACGTCTTCAGTGATACTTTTTCTTACTGTCTTGCATAGCTCTATATATTCCACTTTGGAAGTCACATCTTCTTTAGTTGTCCTCATCTCTCTTCTTTTTTGCATCAACATTTTCGTTTTTCCTGATAATTTGTTTACATGCAACTTGTTCTTAGACCCAGCTAATTTTGTTGCTGTTTCCATAAGAGCTTTGGTTACTTTTCTGTTAACTTCAGAGATGTCCACTTCTTCTGATGTTAGGCCTTCTAAAGCAGAGAACCTGTTCTTCAGTTCCAACTTGAAGGTATTATGGTGTTTTTTAAGGTTGGTTATGTCAATAGATTTTGTTTGTCTTATGAGCTTGCCACGTTCAAGTTTAGTGTTGAGGTGCATCTTACATCTCACCAATCTATGGTCACTACCTGTGTTGAACTTGTTTAGCACACTGCAGTCTTCTATGACGAATTTTTTGTTACACATAATAAAATCAATTTCACTTGTCGTCCCATTTGGATGTCTCCATGTCCATTTCCTGTGTGGCTTTTTCTTGAAGAAGGAGTTCAAGATGAAAAACCCTTCTGCCTCTGCAAACTCAACGAGAGTATTTCCACGCTGGTTTCTGTTGCCGTGACCGAATTTACCTACTGAAGTTTCATTCTGTTGCCGTTGCCCTATTTTTGCATTGAAATCTCCCATAATTATTTTCAAGTGCTGCTTACCTTTATTATTTAGATGACAAATTTCCTCATAAAATTCTTCAATTTCTTCTTCAGGATGACTTGTGGTGGGTGCATAAGTTTGAATAATCTGAGCCTGGTATCTTTTCGAGAGTTGGATAACAAGTCGTGCAGCTCTGTCAGAGGAACTTTCAACTTCTACAACTTTATCCTTCAGTTTCTTGTTTATTATAAATCCAACCCCACTAGTTCTGCCAGTATCTGTCCCACGATAGTAGAAGAGATGTCCACTTTTCAGTTCGATGAGATCTCCTTTTCTCCTTAACTCACTTAGCCCCACGATGTCCCAGTTGATCCTTTGTAGTTCCTCTTCCAATTCAAGAAGCCTTGAATCAGAAGATAGGGAGCGTCCATTGTACGTAGCCAAGGTCAGCATCAGATGGCAGCCTAGTCCGGTCCTCCGGGGATTCTTAGCACCCTCTGCCTTCATGTCGCACTGGCCGCTGCCTTGGCCAGGTACATTCCAGCTGCCGGAGACTGAGGGCCAAGATTTAAGTTGTGGAATCATTTTGGAGGGGTTTGGCCATAACTCACCACGCTGGCCAAGCGGGTTGGTGAGTGTGGGATAGAATTTCCTCTAATCCCGATGGTATAGTTATACCGCTATTGGCGGTCGTCAGAGCCCCTTTAGTGGGAACAGGATGCACCACGAGAAGGCGGGGTTGACATTTGTCAAGGAGAGGCTGGTCTTGTTCACTGCACATTGGGTTTCACTTTGTCTTGATAATGAGCCTTGTGAAGACTTAAAAGATCCTGCCTGCTTTTAAAGTTGCTTTTATCTGTACATACTAGTTTTAGAAGTAAATAAGTATCCTACACTTCTGAGGTTTGCGTGTATTAGATGGAAGTGTTCTAAATTATGTACAGGGACAGCTTTATGTAAGATTAATTCTGCGGTTGCACGAGATATATTGTCTCTTCTGTATTTATTGTTTTCTCGTATTAAACGCGTGTAATTATAGACACTTCAAAAGCTCTAAATCGTGATTTTAATAATATTTTATTAAAATCTCGACTAATAACAATAAATGATACACGTGTAATGACTTCGTAGCAGGAATAAACTGTCACGCAGCCACAGTAGGAGAAAATCTTGTGATGGCGAGGTTGTAAAATACTTTAAATAACTCTTCACAATTCGTAATTTGTACAAAGATAATATGAATTCCAAAGGATTCAGAACATTTGAATTAACTAATTTACCTCTCTATTTCATTTTCCTTTAATTTACTTGACTTCCGTGCCGCCAGCGAATATTGCGTTTTCATATTGATTTACGCAGTTACTGTCAAGTGGAATTTCGATTATTTTTGGCTTTCCGTGTTCCCTATAAAAAACGAATTTAGTTCTTTCAATGATTAAACTTCATTTTTGTCTTTCACTGAATTTAACAATTCATTCTTTTATACTGCTTTGTGCTTTTTTAAAATACTGCGAAATTAATTTTCTGAACTGTGTAATACAAACATTCTCTTAATGAAGTTGTAAATATTTTAAGCAATTTTTCTTATTGCATTATTAAACGTCAGTCAAAGTTACTTTCTGATTTTACATTGTATATGATTGAGAACAATGATGGTAAAAAAAAAAGATATAAAAATGTTAACTCAAGACCACAGGCGCACACCGCCGCAGTCGCCTGTGGTCTTGAGTTAGCATTTTAGCGTAGGATAAATGAAAGAAATGAGAGACGAATTATTAATATTTTGCCAGTAGCATATCGAATGAAATATTTGGAGAAATGCATGTACCCAAATCGGAACCACAGAGCTAGATTTAAAAAATGGCAAATACAAAAGCTGCAATAACAGTGAAAGGAAATTGATGAGACAGAATAATAAAATGGAGGATTTCTTCCTCTGTAAACAACACAATGATTATCCAGAAAAAATTAACACTCTTACAGCATCACCTCTCAGTTCAGTAGCTAGCGTAATAAGCATTCGACATTGGAGGACGAAAGCTAACTTAAAAGAATAAAAACTTATTTTTCATCACAACGCTTGGATAGATTTAATCAAATTCGACAGTGGCGCTAAGAATATATGCAAAAAGGAAATATGAACAGTGATTGGATAGGCAGATGCAAAACGCCACACACGTGAAACAACCTATAAAGGAAAGCGTAGATAGGGAGCTCAATATAAGCACCCCGGATAAAAAATTATGGAATGCTGTCATCCGGAGGAACAGTTGGAAACTGTTCCTCCTGATGACAGTTTCCAACTGTTAGGCAGAGAAAAAGAGAAAAATGCGTGTATATAATGGAATGGAAAGTATTGTAAGTTACTTGTTACTTTTTCAGCCTTGTAAGACGTGCATGCCTAATCAGTTTTACTGTTGCTTACAGGTAGTACCATGGGTAGAAAAGGTGACGTAACAGAGTGGCAAAAGGGAGCTATCGTCTTTGGTCGTGAACATGGTCATACGCTGAGGGAGGTGGAGGAGTTCGTTGGCGTGTCCAAATCCACAGTCAGTAGTGTTCATTTAGCGTGGAAGGAGTCGAACAGAGACAATTCCCGTCGGAGCAGCTGCGGAAGAAAAACCATCATGAGCAACCGTGATCGTCGACGTCTGGGGAAATTATCAACCGCAAAACGGTTCCAAACCCGGCAGGAATTGCTGCAAGAGTGTGCAATGCGGGACCCAGTCAGCCTGTTTCCGAACGGACGCTTCGATGAGAACTGCATGGTGTAGGAATATTCAGTCATGTAGTTAGGGTACGCCCCAAGCTGTCTGCCATACACAAGAAAAAGAGGCTGGAATGGTCGAGGGAACACCTACACTGGACCCCAGAACAGTGGCGACACATCATCTGGTCGGACGAATCCAGGTTCTGCCTGTATTCCAATGATGGTCGTTCCAGGGTAATGCGGAAGGCCGGAGAAGCCTTCAACGCAGAGTGTGTGCAAAGGGCTGTACAGAAGGGGGTGGAAGTGTCATGTTTTGGGGGTGTATATCCAGTGCTGGGGTGGGTCCCTTAGTTCACGTGTTTAATAGCATGAAAGCAGTGGACTACGTGAAACTGTTGGATAACGAGGTGTTGCCATATGTCCAGTTCCTCCAAGATGTCGCCATTCCAGATCCACGTTATCAAGACGACAACTGCGCTGTCCACCGAGCTGCCATTGCGCAGGATTGGTTTGCAGAACATGAGGTCGACGTCCCACATCTCACCTGACCAGCCAATTCGCCTGATCTCAATGTTATAGAGAAAATTTGGGACAAGCTCGAACGGGCCGTTAAGAAAAGACAACAATACCCTCTCAATTTGACTGCTCTGCGGGACCAGTTGTTAACGGCGTGGGGCAAACTGGACATTAATGTTATCCTCTCCCATATTGACAGCATGCCAATGAAAATCAAGGCTGTGCTTCGAGCTCGTGGGAATGTAACCCCATATTAACCAATAAAACAAGTTAGTAAAATCATGCAATGCATTGATTATAATACGCTTTTCAACATACCAGAAATCATTACTCAAGTTATGAGGATAATGGCTGTGGAATAAATCTCGCTCCTGTGACCTGACCTTTGATCCCATTTCGATGATATTCTACAGAAGAGGTTCGGTATACCTCCGAAATAACATGGTAAAGTTTTGTCGCAATAGAAGCATTTTTACGTACGTTATGATGCATAAGAGCTATCCCGCTCCTGTGTCCTAACTTTTGACCCCATTTCGCCAATTTTCAACAGGATTCGTCCCCAGGCTGGCCCCTACAACAAACTAACATTTCATCCAAATCGAAGACTTTTTACGTAAGTTATGACGCATAATGGCGATGGAAGTGATTCCGTTCCTATGTCCTGACCTTTGACCCCATTTCGCCCATTTTCAATAAAGTTTGTCCCCAGGTGGTCCCTTACCACATACTAAAATTTCATCGAAATCGAACTTTTTTTACGTTAGTTATGACGCATGAGATCAGTGGAATGGATCCCGCTCCTATGTCTTAACCTTTGACCTGATGTCGCTCACTTTCAATAGGGTTCCTTCCCAGGTGATCCGATTCCACATACCAAAAGTTCATCGAAATCGAAAGATTTTTACGCGAGTTATCGTGCGGCAGGACATACGCACACAACGTGTGACGTAATGAGGCAGATGGGAATCACGACCATCTGCTCGAAAGAGTGTGATCATAAAACTTTAATAGGATCGACACACAACGCGTGACGTAATGAGACAGATGGCGTGACCGCGCGTCAACATCTCAAGCGCGAGATTGTGACGTCATACGATTTCTAAGAATGGGCAACATTAATGGGACGACGCCATGACAGTAAAATCGTGGTTATCCGGGCTGGTTATTTTACCCACTACACGAATTTTCCTAAAGTCGAGATCAAGCTAAATCGATTTATAGCACCAGAAAACGACTTTCATCAAAATCCTTAGAGCCGTTTTCAAAATAAAATTTACATACATACAAGAATTGCTCCTTAAATAGTATGGGATAAGGGCGATGGAATGGATCCCGATCCTATGTCCTGACCTTTGACCCATTTCGTCCATTTTCAATAGGGTTCGTCCCCAGGTGGTCCCCAACCACATACTAAAATTTCATCGAAATCGAACCATTTTTACGCAAGTTATGACGCATAAGGGAAATGGAATGCATCCCGCTCCTATGTTATGACCTTTGACTCCACTTCACCCATTTCCAATAGGGTTCATTTTCAGGTGGTCCCCTACAATATACTAAAATTTTATCGACATCGAACCATATTTACGCAAGTTATGACGCATAAGGGCAATGGAATAGATCTCGCTCCTATGCCGTAACCTTGTATCCCATTTCGTTCATTTTCAATAGGGTTCGTCCGCAGGTGGTCCCCTACCACATACTAAAATTTCATCGAAATCGAACCATTTTTACGCGAGTTATCGGGCCGACAGACGGACGGACGGACAAAGCTGGAGCATATAGGCTTCTTCAACCTACGTTTGGAAAGCGTAAATGAGCATTCCTTAATTTTTTGTCCGGTGTGCTTATCATTCCTCGCACGCTCCATATCTTCCAACTTGGAGGAGGTATTGGAAATTATGCAGACGCACACCTCTGCCGTCGCTTGTAGGATTCGGAGAGGCGGACAACCATCTGAAGGATTCGGAGAGGCGGGCAACTATCTGTAGGTTTCGGATAGGCGGACAAACATCTGTAGGATACCATTACGCCCCCTAGCGAAAAGTCTATGAATTACTTGAAAATTTCGAAATTATATGAAAAACATGTCACATTGGAAACATTATCCAACAAAGAAGGAATTTTTCAAATCCGACTCCTAGAAGTAGAGATATTGACAAAAATAAGATGTATACCTACGCCCCCTGACATAGAAACCATGCATTATTTTAAGAACAAAATGTTTCTAAAAGGTTTGTCGACATGAGTAGTATTGGTCTACAAACGGCGTTTTCTTCAATCGAGAATTCAGAAGCTCATATTTTGCTGCAAATACATCAGAAGCGGAAATTAAGATTTACGCTCCCTGGTGGCCAAACCATTTTTTACAAAAATAAAAAAATATGTGCAAACGATTTCCCATCAGGAGCTGTATCCGGTGCAGAAAGAATTTTTCAAATCGGAGATTTAGAAGCAGATATATAGGAGGGAAAGCAATTTACCTTTACGGCCCCTAGCCGAAAGTCTATGAAGTACTTGAAAATTTTGAAATTATGTGAAAAACATGTCACACTGGAAACACTGTCCAACAAAGAAGGAATTTTTGAAATCGGACTCCTAAAAGTAGAGATATTGACAAAAATAAGATATACATCTACGCCCCTGGCGGAGAAACTGTGGAATATTTTAAGAAGAAAATATTCCGAAAATGTTTATCGATGTGAGTGGCATCAGACCACGAAAGAATTTTTTCAATCGATATTTTAGAAGCTCAGATTTTATGGGAAATACATCAGAAGCAAAAATTAACAATTACACCCCCAGGTGGCTAAAGTATTCTTTACCAAAAATTTGAAATTATATGCAAAAGATTTTCCATCAGGAAATGTATCCGCTGAAGAATTTGTTTTTCAAATCGGAGTTTTAGAAGAAGAGTTATCAGGAAAAATGTAATTTACTTTTACGGCCCCCAGCGGAAAATCTATGCGTAATTTGGAAAAGTAACTATATCTAAAATACTCTTCAACATAAATGGAATCGAAAGATAAAAGAATTTTTTCAATCGGCTGTTTAGAAGCAAATATGTGGAATAAAAAGTATTTTTGAATTCGACATCATCTGCATTTACGCCCCCTAGCGGCGAAATTGTACATCGTAAAAAAAAAAAACGAAATAAAGGATAATCATTCACATATTTCAAGCTTCCCAGTGCAAAAAGAATTTTTCAAATCAGACTAATAGTTGCAGAGATATCGTGGGTACAGACGGACGGACAAAGCGGCAACATGAGCCCGATCTTTTTTGCAAAAGACGTGCTAAAAAGGGAAGACCGCGCTGTTTTTTTGAGCTACTGACAATATCTTGAGCACCAGAAATTGAGAATGCGTGGTATTGTATTGATACGATAATGATATGCCAAAGTTCTGAACCACGTGTTCAATGCTTCCCTTACTTAACTGCTTTATGCTGAATAGTTCACAGCCTTTCAACAATTGAAGAAATCAAGTCCTGATACGTAGCATTTTATTTTCTGATACGGAATATGTAGTGAGTGTTATATGTACTATCTCTTTCTCTCTCTGATACTAGGATGCCAGACGAAAAGAAATTGCTTTACAGACAGACAAATGTACTTATATACTTTCGAATCATGAATAAAAAGGTGGAATAGTAGTAGTTGTAAAAAGAAGCAATAACAAAAGTTTAGAAAATAAGATTGAAAATGTAATGAATGTGAAATTTAGTTTCAAGCCAATAGTTAGGTGTCTTCTTTAAAAAAGGATAAAACGTTTCTCTGCAAAATTGTAAGGTGTACACCATCCGAGAAATAAATAAATCTGATTAATGCTGCATGTGGAAATATTGTTCAGAAAGTTAACCATCCTTTTTAAATAAATTTAAATGGACACTCGTAATATCATAATACAGATATTCGAATATTATCACTAAATTGAAATGTTTAATTCTTCCTAGAAATAAGAAATACAGGGGTTGTGCAAAATAATGGAAGCACCTCGCTGAAAACAGTGACTTTGGTATGTGTTGCTTTTTGAGTAAAACGAACATGTAGCTAGAATTTGTTTTTGGTAAAAAAGTGTTGCTTATAGTCTCAAGGGTCTGTGTGATTGCATGTAAATCGGTGTTTGCATAATTTCGTTCCAGGTGAAGGCACAATGAGTGACCTGTCGGAGTTCCAAAGAGGGCAGATTGTAGGAGCCCGTTTGGTTGGTGCGTCGGCAACCACAGTGGCACAGGTATTGGGGGTATCGAGAGGTACCGTGTCGAAGGTCATGACAGCATACAATGTTCACGGCACATCATCTGCGAGACACAGCTGTGGAAGAAAAACCAAACTCACTGAGAGAGACAGGAGGACGTTAAAGATGATTGTGACGGCAAGGAGGAAGACCACGGCGACGAAAGTGACTGCGGAGCTTAATGCACATCTCCAAAACCCAGTGTCGGCCCGTACCATGCAAAGGGAATTGCATAAGCACAATATTTACGGCAGAGCTGTGATTGCAAAACCCCTGGTGTCACAGGTGAATATAAAACCGAAACTAGAGTGGTGCCAGGAACATAAAACGCGGACTCCGGATCAAAGGAAACATGTCTTGTTTTCCGATGAATCACGTTTCTCAATATTCCCCACCATAGGACAGGTTTACGTGTGGAGAACCCAGCAAAACCTACAACCCAGACTGTCTCCTTCCTACAGTGAAGCATGGGGGCGGTTCCGTAATGGTTTGGGCCATGATCTCGTGGTTTACAGGAGGTCCCATTATCACCTTACAAGGACGCATCCGCAGCTGTGACTATGTCACCCTTTTTGCCGACCGTATGCATTCAATAGCGCAGACATTTTTTCCGTCAGGGGATTGCACCTTTCAAGATGATAATGCCCCGATTCACAGAAGTCGAACCGTTCAATCATGGTTTGAGGAGCATGAGGATAAAGTTGCATACCTTCCCTGGCCTGCACAATCACCGGACTTAAACATCATTGAGCCCCTGTGGTCTGTGTTGGAAAACAGAGTGCGATCCCGTTATCCTCTTCCAGAGTCTCTCAAGGAATTGGAACATTTTCTGCAGGGAGAATGGTACAACTTACCACTTACCACCATCCAGGACTTGTATGCGTCCATTCCAAGGAGGATTCAAGCAGTTTTAAATGCCAAGGCTGCTCCCACACCATATTAGGTGCGTAACATCTATTGTTTCCATTATTTTGGACAACCCCTGTAAGTGGATGCTGTACTGTGCAAATTATTCCTGTATAGAAACCTTGAACTCTTCATTAGGAGGCCGAAAGTATAGTATCGTAATAAACTATCTGGCTGCAATACTTACTCTAAAAAATCAAACGTATTGGGTTTTAGTTCTGTTTCGTAAGAGAAAAGAAATCATGCCGCTACGGATTTTGAAAAAAACATTCCATGAAAGTAAAGATGAGATGCATATGCAATATTTGTTTCAAGTAGGAAATCAATTTTGGGATTAACAATTTTCACTATTTTGTGATGTCAAATTATTAAATATAAATGAACGAAGCAACTAAAAGATGTTAAGGAGTTCCCTTTAACTGGTAAGAAAGGTCAAAGAGTTGTGTTTCACCACACAAACCAAAAGTGTATCTGCAGATTGGCGCCTCCGTCATCCAGGGAAAGTCATTCATCTTACTTTTCTACATTATCTTGTATCCGAACATCTTTCTTTTTCTTCCATTTTGTTTTTCTTTTCTAGCGTTGACCACTCCAACGGCAGAAGGATGACTGAACTGCATTTTCTCCAAGCCAATCATTCATTGAAAATCTGGAGAGGACAATAAATACACAGAACTAAAGAAATATTATTCTACCTTCACTGTAGGAAGAACGAAGAAAACGTCACATTGGTCAGCAATAAAAGTAGCCTGTCATTTTCTTTCGCTGATATTATTGACGTTATGCAGACGTGACTTACCTGAAAGATATAAAATATTCGATGCTTCTTTCATGCAGTTGGATAGCAGGAAGAGAAGTGGTTGCGTCTCACACTTTTCAAGTGATAAGCTTAGGAGGTGCATGCGCTCATAAACTTATATATTATTATATTACTATAGAAGTAAAGTATTTCAAGACCACTCTCCCAGTGCTATATTTTTAGGCAATCATTATTTCAAATAGATTACTTTTACGCTTCTTTAATCCATCTGGCTAAATAATGGCTGATTCAGGAGTTTGAAATTATGAGATTTTGATCATCCGATGTCCGATTGACAGGGTGCTTAAAGGTGCACAATTTCATAGTCCTGAATTTTGCTAAACCATAATTAATATCAGTGATGATAATAATGCATATTTAACATTAATTATTAACTATGAGGATACGAAAGATGTAACACTTAAGTGCGGAGGTGGAATGTAGAACTATCTTGTAAATGAAAGTGAGGAATGGAGAGTGTTCCTGATGTCACACGTGTTCAATGTCTCCCCACAAATTAATTCTTTGAGAAAATAGTTTCGCAAGAAGGAAACGAGAATGGCTGTTAGGTGTCATCTATGTAGCAAATGTAGACACTATCCTTTTAGTGCCAAGCAAAACTGATGCTGAATTAAAAGATTCATCCCGAGATGTCTTGATAAAAGAGGATGTGCAAACGTATCGCACTCATTCAAACCAGTTAGACAGAAATGCACTTCTCAACATAAAATATCGCAGCGTCGAGGAGAAGTTGATGAATATTCGCGATGATAGTAGAATGTGCACTTGTAGACGATGGAAAAACGAAATAGTAAGAAGGCTTTATATCTGTTTTTATTCAGAATTGTTCTATATGGAGTTGGTTCAATTCGAGAACTTATACAAGTCTGCAGATGACAAGTCGTCAATGAGATTGTGAACGGTGAGTTGAGGTATAGTATTTAGGGCAGCAAACATCTGGTTACGCAGCTGTTACAGGTCTGCTGCCAAGGTAGCCGGCGAAGGTGGTGATACTTAAGTTACCACACATGCTTGATACGTAAAAATCAGTGGTATATCTTGGGTCTGAGACCTGGGATCTCTCACCCCCCCCCTACTGTTTTTATTTTTAAATTGCGAAGTTTAATTTTTAATTGTTAAGTATTAGACGTAACTTTTTTTCTAAATTTTAGGTACATGTTATTGCTAACATGATACCAAATAATTATGAGGATTAGGATTTTAACACTTCTTTGTACATGAACTCCATTCTGCTTCTGAATACCTTGTTTGTACATGAACTCCATTCTTCTTTCCATTTGTGTGAACTTGAGTGTTACGTTTTCAAAAAAATGTTTCTTCCGAGTACTTTTTCATATTTAAAAAGAATATTTTTCTCTATTGACAAATCAGCCAAGTTGCTGGAATGTACATGTCCTTGTGTGGCTCTAAGATATATCTTGATTCTTTTTAATACAGAGAAACTTCTTTCGGCATTTGCAGTTGTTGATGGAAAGTTTAACATTAGATCTGCTAATTTGTACACCTCACTAAACACTATGTCCAATTTATTCAACTTTATGTAACAAGTAATGTCTTACTAATTTGTTTTGTATTCATCAAGGGAATAAAACACCTTCACTTCATTTTTCAGTCAAACTGCATCAAAATTTGAAGCAAAGTTTTTTTAAGTTCTGACAGTAGATGTTCAGTTGAACTTTCACAAAATTTATCAAAACATCCAACAGAGCCACGAATTTAAGATATAATATCACTAATTTTAATTCATTGACACTTCACACAAACTGAAACAACTCTCGCGAAACACACGCTGTTACACGCGGAAGCATGCGAGTGACTGAGATAGTCCAAGGCTTCTCTTATTCTGAGCGAACCGTTGCGCAGAGCGATCTTCCACACGCCTGCATACACGCATTCATGTTGTCATGGAAACGCTAGCAGGCGATTGTATTGAAGCTCTTCGCATCAGAACAGCGAAGACTCTCGAAGGACTACTTGCGTTGTGCAGTTGGTCATCGCTAGCCAGATCGATTCTCAGCCGCCCCGGTGGCGCAGTGGTCTAAGGCGCTGGCCTCTGGTCATTCGTCCGTAAGGGGTCCGGGTTCGAATCCCGGTCAGGCATGGATGTTGTGTTTGTCTTACGGTGCTGGCTCTCTCCCTTCCCCGGAACCAGTGACCCTAAATTAGGGACGGGCGACTGCTTATAGCCAATCGAGTTGCTCACGGTGGTCGTTAAACCTCCAATCAAAAAAAAAAAAAAAAAAAAAAGAAAGATCGATACTCAAATGAAGCGAACCCGCTCGTGTTTTTTTTTTTTTTTTGCACCGAAAGCATCGAGATATCTTAATACCGTTGATAATTGACTTTTATTTGTCTATATTTAATTGACTTTTATTTGTGCATTCTCTGGGCTTCGAAGCTATCCAGGGAAGCCATGGGACACTACCAACGCTCTGGAGACTGTCTCATATAAAACAAACACTGTGAGACTTGAGGTAATTCCCGCGTTGCAGCAACAAAAAGTCGTATGACGCAATTGCCGACGATACTGACACAGCGTTCCGTCCACACCGTGCAAAGATTATGGACAGGAGATATTCTACTACCATATTGGATCCCACTTTACACCAGTACATCACATTATGACGTTGTATGGCTTGTGATTGCAAGCGCATCAGGAAGCATTTACTACAGATGGGTCTATGCGGATGTGCGGTCATCTCGCACGCTGAAACAGCTTGAACTCGTTCGGGAAACGTACACTTCCCTCCCCATTCCATAGTGCAATGTAGACTCTCACTGCAATATTTCAGACGATAACCTCTGGTAGTTTGCAGTCATGGGTGGTACCTAGATGAACATCTCATTTATAGTTATATGCAAACCTCGCCGTGTAGTTTTAGTGAATATCTTTGCTCTCATAGCAAATCGCAAGCACCCTACTTCTCGATATTCGCGGTTAATAGCTTACAAATAGTACATCTGCTGAGCAGGCGCTCTTTATTCGCTATGCTCCGGTATCTTGTTCAATTCCTTCCCGTTGCGTCGTTCGGGTACATGGAATGACGCATAACGTTGCACTGTGCTCATACTGCGCCGTACAATCTCAGGTATCCAAGTTCCTCGCGATATTTCGCATTTGCTCGGGGGTTACGGTTTTCATGTTGCAGAGTGTGCACTGAAAAATATGCCTGGAACTAATGGCTGAAAATTCCAATGCCATACGTGACGGTGGTGGGAGGATCACAGTATTTAAATTGATGATAAAAGATAAAGCGTTTCATGTTCCGACCAAAAATTGCAGAGCGTGCATTCTAAAAGAGAAACTACCTCATGCAAAATGCGGCGAATGTGGAGTTTCCGTAGAGACTATGGAGCACATCTATGGTGGAACCGCACCGGTGGCGCAGTGGTCTAAGCGATGGCCTCTGATCATTCGTCCGAAAGGGGTCCGGGTTCTAATCCCGGTGAGGCATGGATGTTGTTTTTATCTTACGGCACTGGCTCTCTCCCTTCTCTGGAACCAGTTACCCTAAATTCGGGACGGGTGAGTGCTTATAGCCCATTGACTTGCTCACGGTGGTTGTTAAACCTCCAATCAAAAAAATCTATGGTGGAAACATAACAGCTTCCTCGAGAAAATAAATAGAAAGAAGCTCTGGACACAGGGCTTTCAAAATCAGAAATAAGAATGCTGAAGTACTAGATAACAGCCAATACAAAGTATAATGGAGCTATGGAATAATATAACACAGGAATAGCTATCATTATCAATAATCAAGATGCTCGAAAAGAAGCAGAAAGCTATGACAGCCTTTCGTTTTTGTTTCGGTGTTTACCAACCACCGTGAGAAGTAGCAGGGCTATAAGAAGTAGCATGTCCCTAATTCAGGGCCACTGATACCAGGGAAGGGGAGAGCCAGCGCCGTAAGGCAAGACCACCATTCTGTCGTGTTTGGGACTGGAACCCGGAAGCACTCGGGCGAATATTCAGGAGCTAAAACTTAGACCATTGCGCCACCGGAACGGTTGCTATAACATCACCAATGAAGGATATTATTATTAATAACGATCCAGCTAAATGAATGTTACATGAATAGTAACGATCCAGCAAACATAGACAAATATGTTGAATCAGTTCCTAAAATTGAACAAATTAGAGATTAGAAGGAAGTTTACCTACCTATGTCGAAACATTCCAAAACGAATATAACCCGGTGACTGTGAATTGACTTAATAATTTGGGCTTACAACACCTAAGGCTCACGATACAGAAAGTAGAGAACCTTGATACGTGAAACACTGTGGCATGACTTTTAAACTGTGAATGACTTTGACGTAATTAGATTTCAAGCATATACTGGGAGGATGACCATAGTGTATTAGGTGTACAAATAAGTTTTAAAGCGTTATTTGTTTGACATAACCGCTAATTTACCTATCCGACATTCCCCGAGTTGTCGTCATGGGACCGTAACTGGTCCGCAGTATAAAATGCAAAACAGAAGTTTGCCCAACAGTCAAACGCTCTTGCACATAGGTAGGTGAAAGATGGCAAGCGATACTGCATCTATTCGACACTGCATTCGTTTCGAATTTCATTAAGGAAAATTGCTGCAAAAGCACGTGCATCGATCTGTTCTGTTCTGGGAGAGAATATTGTATCGAAAAGCACGTGTGAGGATTGGTTTAGAGGGTTCAAAGCAGGTGATTTCGATATTAGCGATCGAGAACGTAGCGGCGCCCCACAGAAGGTTGAGCATGAGAACTGCAAGCATTGCTGGTTGAAGATTCGTCTCAAATGCAAAAAGAACTAGCTGAACAACTGGGGGTAACTCAAAAAACTATTTCCAATCGTTTACGCGCAATGGAAAAGATTCACAAGGAAGGAAAATGGGTGCTACATGATCTGAGCCAGAGGAACAAGGATAAGTGTCAGGAAGTGTTTGAATCTGTTGAATAAACAACACAGATAGTCTTTCCTGTGGCAAATCGTTACAAGTGATGAAAGGTCAATATGGTACAACAATGCCAAACGCAAAATACCACTGGATAGACTCGGTGAAACAACTATTCGACACCGAAACGCAATATCACTCCAAGAACGTTCTGCTGTGCATCTGGTGGGATATGAAGGGTGTGCTCTATTATGAACTACTGAAACAGGATCAAACTACTACTGCTGATCGATACAAGCTTGAATTTCTGTGATTGAACCAGGAAATCTGTTTGAAAAGCCCATTCAGAGGCAAAGTATTGCGTGCCGTGAAATTACTGTATGACACCGCTAGACCGCATGTCGCGAAATCTGTCAAGGAAACATTGACGCTTGGCTGGGAAGTTTTGGAGCACCCGGCGTATAGTCCCGACATAGCCCCTTCATACTATCCTTTTTCCGATCGATGCAACATGGTTTGTCTGCTGTATGGTTCCGGACATATGACGAAGTGCAAAAATGGGTTGACGACTTCATCGCTTCACACGACGAAGTATTCTTCATGGCTGGAATCCGTCAGATGCCCAATCGATGGTGGAAGCTGATAGATAATGACGGCGTATATTTTGATTCGTAAAGCTATTATTTTCTCTCAAATTATATGTTGCGTTGTCTTAAAACGCCTTAAAACTTATTTGCACACCTGATAGATATCACTGGTGTCAGTATGTATATAATACACTGCCGGACAATTGCTAAGGATGGATGACAATAGCAACGATAGCAACCATACAATGGAAGGCAGGAAAATGTGGAAATTAGCATAAGTGCGGGATACAGTAAGACGTGTTGTGCGTATGCAAATTTTGGATTGCCGAACTTGTTCGTGACGTCATAGCGCTGATAAGATATATAAAGGATTTGACGCGTATTGACCGTTGTTGTTCAAACGCAAAGTTGAAAGGGAAAGAATCAATTGACAAACTTGCAATTTTCAGTATGTCTTCCCGACATCACCTAGATGATTTTACGCGTGGTCGTATTATTGGCAAGATTGAAGAAGGGCGAAAAATAACAGATGTTGCCAGGGAGTTCGACGTCAGCCCCAGTGTTGTTTCAAGGCTTTGGAAATCATTTCAAACAAATGGAGAGTGTAGCAAACGTCACGGGGGAGGTCGTGTTCGCAGTACGACACCTACAGAAGATCGGTACATAGTGCTGTCAACAAAAAGACACCGGCGAAGCACAGCTAGTGAGGTAGCAAATCAGTTTATGGCTGCTACTGGCAAGCGGATCTCCCAAAAAACTGTCGTCAGACGTTTGCATGAAGGAGGACTATACGCCCGCCGTCCGGTTGTGTGCATCCCATTGTCCAGACGTCACCGTACCGCCCGTTTGCAACGGTGCCATCAACATCGCAATTGGACTGATAACGACTGGTCTGCTGTCCTCTTCTCAGATGAGAGTAGATACAGTCTATCGTCTGATTGTCGACGACAACTGATTTGGCGTGATAGTGGTACTGCATATTGTCCAGCAAACATACAGGAAAGGGACAGATATCCGACATGTAGTGTCATGGTATGGGCTGGCATCATGATCAATGGCCGTACGTCCCTCTATGTGCTTCCAACTGGGACTATGACTGGCCAACGATACATTAATGATGTTCTGCTGCCTCATGTTTGCATGTTCCGTGGTGCTGTCGGTGATAGATTCATTTTCATGGACGACAACGCAACATGTCATCGAACAGTCGCTGTCCAGGAGTGTCTTGAGAGCGAGGATATTCAACGCCTCGTATGGCCAGCACGTTCTTCAGATCTGAATCCCATTGAAAATGTGTGGGATGCTTTGGGGAGGAGTCTTGCTGGTCGCCAATGCCCTCCAATAAACAAGGACACCCTCATCCGTGCAGTGACAGAGGAATGGGATAAATTACCCCAACAGCTGCTTGATAATGTTGTGCAAAGCATGACACGACGTGTGGAATCTTGCATCGCCCTCCATGGTGGCCATATCCCGTATTGACATCTTACGCCGGAACGCCTGCAGACGGTAATTGTATTTTTTTCACGTTTACGTATTCTGCACCTAGTAACTGCAAATCGGTTTCAAGCCAGGCAACAATTGCTTCAAACAGTCAATGAAAATCCTCTTCAACCAATGTTTGAAAGGGCGTTGCGAATAGAACTGCATCCGATGGACATCTGGAGCAGAGTACTACGGAAGAGGCCTCTTTTAACAGCAAGTCAGAAAGTCGCAAGTTATCAATGGGCTCAAAAACACCTAAACTTTACTGTGGAGGACTGGGAACGGGTACTTTGGTCTGATCAGTCTCGTTTTTGCTTGTACTCCAATGATGGGAAGCGACGAGTGCATCGCAGTTCCAATGAAGCCATTAATCCTGATTGTGTCGAAGGTGTTTTTCAAGCTGGAGGGGGTTCTGTGATATTTTTGGAATGTTTTTCGTATCACGAAATGGGCCCTCTCGTTGCAGTGACGATGAATTTGAACCAGCATGCTTACATTTGCATTTTGAAGGAAGAAGTGTTGCCCTACGTCTCTGCATCACATTGCCACTCCTGTCTTCCAAGACGACAATCGACGTGTGCGCAGGCCTAAAACTGTGTCTGAGTGAAACAACGAACAATCAGCAACACTGTTCCACCTCGACTGGCCTGCCAAATACCCAGATTTAAATCCTATTGAAAATCTGTGGTATCATTTGGAACAGAAGGTGAAACGCCGGAATAGACACCCACGTACTCTGGCGGAACTTTAGGACAAATTGATGCACGAGTGGCTGCAAATCGATGTTCAATGCATCCACAACCTCATGGAGTCTCTACCACACCGGATTCATGCTGTTATGAAGGCAAGAGACGCCGTCAGCCGTTATTAGGTAAGTTCTGACAGGGGTGGCTAAGTTTTTGTCCGGTGTGCTTATTTGGAAAGTTTTGCTTGCCAGCGCACGAAGTTTACCAAATTTAAAAATTGGCCATTTTTTGAACATGTAATTTCACCCAAAATCCGTGAATCCTTAGCGCAGATAATCTGACTTATGCTTAGCTGATCAATCTGATAAAAATAAGAAACATGGTATTTATTCATAGTAACTGAAATAAATATCAATAATCGTTAATGCAATAAATGGTACAAATATACTGTACACTTGTAATACTATCAATAATGATTGCTTAATAATTACAAGAACTACTGCGTTTGATGCATAATATTGCACTGTTTCAAATCCAGTGTCATAACCTTTTACGCCCTTACTGTTGATCAATCTGGTGTCATGCAGTTGTCCTGTCGCGTACTTTCCACGGTAGTTGGCTCGCGCGAAGCAATTGTTGAATACGGTATGTCCCATTCGTCTTTAGAAGCTTCTTGTAATCCACAACTGTGAGAGGTCTATTTTCTCTGAGCCTGTTATCATGAGTCCACGGAGACAAGAATGATTTTAACAGGGTAAATCCATGCCACACAAGGAAGGCAGTTCGTCTCTGCATAATTTCTCAAACATTGCATCACAAATTTTCCTGTATTATAGATTGTTAATACATGAAACTGACTTTATGGTTCTTTTTACGTTTTGGCGAGTGGGTGGGGATTAACGACCACAACGACAAACTGTTAGTGCTATAAGCAGTCGCCCGTCCCTATTTTGGTTTTTATTTCCAGAGAGGAGAGGTAGCCAGAGCCATAGAATGGGAGAACTTCCCATGTCTTATCCAGGTCTGAAGCCTGGGTCCAGCTCCGATGACTAGCCTGAAACCAGCACCTCTGAACACTGTCACTGGGATGGCAAACATTGTTTGCAACATTACTGATTTGTTGTATCCCTCAATGACCAGAGAACCTTGGAAAACTCTTTCGGTACACTTTCTACATTACGTGGCATAATATACGTTGTTTGATTGACCAGAATTTACTGCATTTGCCTAAGTATACCACCTTTAGCCAAGTGCAGTCGCATTTTCCCGCCTGATAACATTGGTGGAAACAATGCTACAGTGTTCATAGGAAAACCTTCCGCGGGAAAGGAGACTGGGAAGTGATAAACAGAGGTGGCCAACGCCACTTCAAAACTTCACAAATGTTTGCAATTTCTTGCTTATGAAAGATTCGGCAAAAATAGGATTAGTATTCCTCTGTTACGAGTAGCCAAAGAGCAATTTCCGCTAATAGAATTGCAGAAAATTGCTGATTGGCTGCTCCTAGCATAAAAAAACCACATCCTATTTGGGAGCAGTTTCTAGTTCTCAAGTACTCATTTATTTTCTTGCTAGACTTGGGGTAGGAAATTCCAAAGAAAAATGACCGCTGAGAATGAAGCCTTACTTATTGATCCATGCGGAGAAAGAACTGTAGAGAAAGGCCCCATAGAACTAATGAGCGAAGAAATGAAGACAGGTGAGTTACCTTCTCACCACCGATAAATTAAAAAAACCCGGGAAATGTTTGCAATAGATTACACAAGACCAGCTCGCGAAACTAAAGGAGGAGCCGAAAAAGGAGCTATCACTTCACGAGAGAAAACGACCCAGGAAAAAAAGTGAGGTTTGCACTAGAGACAGTTCCTATCTCCTTCACACAGGACGAGGTCTCAACCAAACTCACTCAAAAGGAATAAAGGCCTACTACATGACAAGGCTCTTCAATTACAATGTAAATCCTAGCGCGGTACTCGCTTTCATGTTGGAAGAAGTCCTGCAGCCTACATATGTGGTCATCTTTATCTACCAGACTAGGGAAGACTTCTCTCCTGCTCTTTTGAGAACAAAGTCGGACCTTCCAGTATTTCTGAAAGCACCTGACCAAGTAAAAATAGAAAGCCTAACCGCAGACGAATCTGCAATCCTATTACCAAGTTATAGTGCAAACAAAATTAGTCGCCCAGCCACTACCATGGCTCATCCGATTCCGGTAGCTATCCCGTCAACCTCACAGCAGAATCCAACAATTTTTGTGTTTGGGATTTAAGACCATCACGAGCAACTTGACGGATTATAAGCAGTCGTTCGTCGCTATTTTAGGTTCATTGGTTCGATGAAAGGGAGAGAAAGTGCCGTAAGATAAACAACATTCATGCCTAATCGGGTTTCGAACCCGAACCCATCTCGGACGAATGGTCAGTGGCCAGAGCTTAGACCACTGTGCCAGTAATGCGGCACGTTGTCAAAAAATGGAAATGGTCGCTTCCTCTTTGACATGAAATAAGATCCTTTTCAGGGTCAACCCGAATAACTCAAAAAGGAGCTAACAGTACTCATTCTTGTTATTAAATCTTCATGCAGACTATTATTTCCAAGTCCAAAATTTAGATAGTTGTCCTACTTCGTATTTTATGGTAGGTAGAACTCTTATTTACTACTTTTCCAGAGTACATATAAGAAGAATAAAAGTAATTTAAGATATAGCACATCACTTCTGGAAACTAATTTTTAGTTAGATTTCTTCTGTTAAGTCCAAAGCTACTTTTGTAAACTTCAACCTCCATTACTTTCGGAACTCGATTGGGAGTAGTGGGTAATACAAAATTCTTCTTTTGCTGTCTTGGATGGTGTAATGGACAGTATATTCGAACGGAAATAAAAATTCCTCTCTTGCTTGGGCCGTGCCTACTGACTCTCGGGTTCAATCCAAGGTAGATACAAGGTATGTCGAAACACGAAACATCCGCTGTACGTTGGATGGGTACGTTGAAACTTCAGATACGGTATAATGTATCCACCCTTTAAAAGTAAGGGGTCTCTTTGTTTTTTACTCTCCCCTTTCTGTTTCCCCTACTTCCACTGTGTACTTTCAGGTTGTGTGAGCGACAAGCACTAGTAGATTGACTTTCTGACTATTTCTGTCTACCCTTTTTCCTATTGTGAACATCTAGATTCCGTCTAATGTCACTTAGATTTTCGTAGTCGGCTCAAAATCGTGTGACAGGCATAACTAGTAAGTAGAGTTTAAACCATATTATTGTTGAGTCAGGGCCGATAGTGATTCTAAGAGCTGGGTGCCAGTACATCATGATATTTGTGCAATTCCTTGGGCGGTTTTCTTTTTGTCTCTCTTCAGGTTCTTCGATGTTGGGGTTCTTTTGACCATTTTTAATCGCTTTGAGATTGTGGCTCTTCCGAGGCGGAAGAGAGATAACATCAGTTACGTTGGAAAGCGTGATAGGACAGCTTATAACGTCCTCTCTTAAATGAAAACCACGTACCCGTAAAATTCTAATTTTTTCACCCTTTTCTTTCACACTTTCCTATTCGGGAACTATTTCCGTTTCTAATATTTTTTTCATTTGGGACACATATCTTTTTTAGAGTTTATCGATTCGATACGGCACTCATAAGTGATTCAGTAAACTAATTGTTTCCCTGAGGGGAAGATTCCAAATAATTTAACTGCTAAATCACATTGCAAACACTTTGAAATCCTTATTACATCCGTTGTCCAAAACTAAAAGGTTATTTTTTCATGAGATATATTATTTTACATTTAGCGCAGAACATCACGAGCCAGGACATATCACGGACAGTTGTGCTGCTTAATTCCCTGTATGACAGAGCAGCACGAAGCTCAGTATTTTCTTTACGTTTACTACATAAATAGGCCTTCGCTGAATGTGTCAAGCATATTTACTAATGGATACTAAGCCATTTGAACATTTTGTGAATACAAGAGGTACTTCACAAATGTTGCATTTAACTTCGCATTTTGACTAAAATTCTTTGTATGTCATTTCAAAAGTTTTGCACATTACGCAAGCGCTGCCCTTAGGATGATGCAATCGCTCTAATCGTTGCGCCAGTTGTGAGTCAGGCTTCGGTATACAAAGTTATGTCTTTGTTCGTTCGCTAATTCGTTCCTGTTCCAAAACATTGTGCCTAGAAATGGAGGAAAATCGCTAGTCACGTAGCGATCAGCGGTTCTTCATTAAAATTGAAATTTTGTGACGAAACTCCCGTACTGAAATTGAAATTCCTAAAGCTTGGTGTGAAGTTTGTGGGACTAGTGTAGTGGATCGTAGACAAGTGTCACAGTGGGCTTCTCGTTTCCGCCAAGGTCAGGAAAGGGTCGAAGACGAACCAAGAATCGACCGGCCATCAGATGCAACGGAGGACACTTCTGTGGTTATCGTCAACAGCATTTTGGAAGAAGATCGACGGAAAACACGCGAGAAGATTGCATATGAAGCAAACATGTCTACCGCTTCTTGTCTCAAAAGATTTGCGTGTCTACTCTAAGATTCGCCAAAGAAGGCCGGACATGCTTGAAGCTGGTGTTATTTACACAACAACGCGATGCCGTATGTTACCCGTACAGTAAGGCATTCTGGGAAAGTATGGATGGAAATTGTTTTCCAACACGCCATACAGTCCTGACCTCAGCCCACCAGTCTATGACTTGTTCCCGAAACTGAAGACGTCACTCTGCGGGAAACAATTCAGGACGATTCAGGATGTTTCTAATGAGGTGACCAGAGTAATCCGATGCCTCAACAATGAAGGTGTCCTGACTGGAATACAAGACTTGCCCAAACGTTAGGCCGCTGTCAAAAAGAAACATGGAAATAACTTCGAAGGCCTGTAAAGGTATGTTGTGAAATAAATAAGTTTTTTTAAGATATAACCCACAGTGAGAAAAACGTTTGAAGTGACACTCGTATATAAAAGTTAAAAGCAAAGAAATTTTGCAAAACAGATATATTTCATCTGCCATATTTGAAAAATCTGCCAATTCACATTGTAAAAAGCTAATATTTCTTTCTCTTTTCTTATTCTGTGATATTCATTCAATTGACTATTTCTATTCTTATTTTCTTTGTCATGAAAACAAACTTCCTAGAGATGCGGATAATTTTTTTTAACAAAGCACAGAAGCTAATTACGTCATTATGATTCCTTGTCTGTTGATGGATCATCAAATAAAGTTTTTCAGTCAAATAGCACACCTTGTGTTTAAAGTTCCGACGAGGATAGCAGCATCTCACGGTTTCATCAGTGACACGAAGCCTCCATTCTTGACTTCCTGCACTGTAAATATCTCAGCAGGAGAACATCGCTCTTTATTAATAATTCCGTCATTACGAGCGCGCCAGATGTGGCAAGAGAAATCTTGAACAATATTGACTTTCCGTCGCCGAAACAATGCGCAATGTACACAGTTCGCTTACTAAATGAGAACTTAAATATTTCCATAACCAATCTACCATGTTATTGCTGTGACGTGATGAAATTTAACACTTTAGCTCAATTTTCTTACTTTTATTAATTATCTTTTCCTGATAAGGGAAATCACAGAGCATGCAGGAAAAAACACTACCTATCACTCACGAAAAGTTTACATTTCATTCTTAACTCATACGGTGTTCCTTACAAAGAGGTTACCGTCATCGACCATTCTCATTCCACGGCTGGATGAATCCTCCCCCCCCCCAAGTCTCTTCGACTACTCTGTCTTAAACAGTTATCCCCGATATTACTCCTGAATGCCTTCCAATTTCTTCTACGCATCTTCCTCGTCATCTTCTTCTGGGTCTTTTCTTATTCCTTGGTATCTCTTCTAGCATTTAAGTTGTCCAACAGTGGTCAGTTCTCATAGCAATATATATCCAGCCCATTGCCACTTGAGGTATTTTTCATAGATGAAGATGTTAGCCATCCAAATCATTTCTCTGATGTATGAGTTCCTTTTCTTATCTTTCCTGCTTACAACAAGCATACATATCTCTATGCTTGTTTTAGTTATCCACAAAGTGTGCACCAAGCAAGAGCTGGAAGGATTCGTTTTTTCATTAAATGCTTTCCCTTTAAGACGTAGTGGTAAACTGCACTTGAAATTTATGCTGTCTCTTCCACATATTCTCCAGTCAAGTTTTATACGCAGACTAATTTCTTCGTCGATGGAGCCCAAACTTGAAATCCTTTGTCTGTGGTAAATGCAAACATCAGCTACTTCTAGATTTGCTCTAACAACCTCTAAATCTCTGGTTCTTGTAAAACCATTACACGCCAACTTTGGTTTCTGTAAGTTCATACAAAGTCTACTTAGGCGGAGCACATAGTCTCTGCTATGCAATTGTCAACCCTGTCTTCTCGTGTGCACCCTACTCTTACTGAAGGGTTCTGACGAACGACTGATAGCGATATACAGATGATGTTCACACATTTTTAGAGAGATTTTCGTGTAATATATATAATGTTTAAAATAAAATTATTTTTTCTTAGATGATCTGTCTCATATTTCTTTCTCTGGATTATGAACCTACATCTAGATTTCTAAGGAAATAGGGCATTTTTAAAAATTGATAGTTATTTTATTCAATTTCTCTTTCACTGGTTTCCATAGTAGTACAATCATTGTTTTAGGTCAGCATTTAGAAAGCGCTCTTTTCAGCAGTCTGAAGGCAAAATAGTCTATTGGTGACACATGAGGGGACTTTGAAGGAATATGAGCAAAAGGTATAGACTTGATAGCCGTCTCTGTTCACTTATTCAATAAATAAGTAGTAACCAAACTGTGAACATGTCATTTTATACACGATAAAAATGACGAAAAGGACATTTAAAAACCTTTAATGATAAGTTAATACCAATTTCATTAGTACTTTCAATCCTACTTTAGGACCATCCTCAGATAAAATTGAACACGACCTAGAGATCACACCGGTTAATCTAACATACACATTGCCAGATTACCGTATACGCATGATTAAGGTTTAACACACTATTGACGTAAGCAATTAATGTCCTATGAAATAAAGTCAGCATTAACGGCGAAGGATAGGGTTGTGACGTCCAGACTGTATGAGGTTCTTCCTCACTCCCGATACAGATACCGGAACCTCATCATTGCAGCACCGGTCCATATTCTTAAGAATCAACAAACTCTCTGAACATAACAAAGATGACTTACTTCATGGGGTCACCACCACATCCGTCTTGTCCCACTCCTGTTCGTATCCTTCTCCGCAGACAGTCCTCGACAACACTGTATTTTGTGCACCATTGCGGACACTGTATTTGTGTTCCGTAATTCTAGCCTGTAATTTCCTGGAGGTAAAGCCGATGTATGCCGACTCCGAGTTACCTACATCATTAGAACGTTACAGAATATTGTAAATTCCCCATTTGTCCTTGTCACTCACAGAATCTCTGTCGTTGCAGATCAGGTCATGGATGTTTTTTGTCCTCACACCGAAACCAATATGACATTTTCGGCAGATATTCTTTAGTAATTGAACAATAGGTGGCACATATTGTACTGATCCTACATATCGTGAGATTCGGTCCTCACTGAACAGCGTGATAGTTGTCCGGTTCGAAACTCTATGAATTACAGAACCAAGTAAGTCAACGAATTCCTGTAAATCATCATTGGTAAACTGCCAGAAAAGTGAAACATCGTCGAGATATCGCATGTAAAGAATTGATGAAAGCCTACATTGCCTAAGGGCGTGATTTTCTAAATTTTGAAGCAGAATTTCTGCTAAGACCGGAGACAGGTGGGACCCCTGGTGGCCCCTTCCAACTGCCAATATATTTGATTATCAAACTTGAGAAAAGACTTGTCTTTGATTAACTGAAGAGCCTGGTAACTAGCCTGAATCTCTGCCTCTGGGTAAAATCCTGAATATGTCAGCAGAGACCTAATAAGGCTGTGAACCGTGTCAAGAGGAATATTAGGAAACATCGAAATGATGTCTAGGAAGACCAAACGGAAGGGTTTGCCATAAAACTTAAAAGAGCGCAATTTTTCAACAGCCTGTATGGAACTAGAAATAGAAAATCTAGACCAGGAGGTCAGAGGTGCAAGGAATTTTGCGAGTGCTTCCTCTAAAGGTCTAGTGATGCTGGACCGGCTCGAAACCAAGGGGCGAATCGGAAAGCCGTCTTTGTGCGTCTTGAGTCTCCCGAATAATTCTGGGATCCTCGGGCCGGGCACAGAGTGTATTGCTTCGGCAATCTCCTTAGGAAGGTTTCCATGGTTTTTTAAATAGCTTACTGCTCTTAAACCTACTGCCGTTGAATCCCTATTGACCCGTACATGAGGGATATCAGCTATGGTCTTACCCATCTTATCTAAATATTCTTGTCTGTTGAAAATGACCACCTGTGACAACTTCACTATGGCCACTTCTGGGTTCTCTTTCAGTAATTTAAGTTGTTTTTGTTCCTCATAATGAGGTATGGACTCATGCCTTAAACCTTGATTATGAAGACTCCAAAAGGATCTTGTCACCCTCAGGCGGGAAATGTCTTGTGTCTCTAAAGGTAAAGATTTAATAACTTGTTCAGCCTGAGGGATAACAATGTACTTATTGCATGCTTCCTTTCGGTATGCATACTTTTTAAGCCTTTTTGCAACGCCGCTTTTTGAACCTCACTGAGCCTATAATCACTTCGATTAATAAAGTTAGGTTTAAGTACATTGTCCGCTCGAGTCCTGTTTAAATTGTCGAGGTTCCTAGATTCCACCTCTTTCGCCACCAGAAGACTTAAGTTACCAATGTGAGTCCGAACTAGTTTATTAACCACATTCCCACATACCGCTGCAAAAGTCATAATCAACCTGTCAGATATAACTGGGTGACAATTAAAGGTTAGGCCCTGGAATGCTGTATAAGATTTGCGTTGCAGAAAGTCAATACGTGATCTTTTTCGGCGTATTTCTGATCTGAGTCTTTTTTCCTCTTCAGAAATGATATGTGAATCCCGTCTAGACCAACACACGCACTTTATGGTTAAATATTTCGGCAATACCTGCAAGTCTCTAAATACACTGCTGGCCACCCAAAATGCAACACCAAGAAGGAAGCATCCGATTGGCCTGAAATTCGCAGCATGCGTCACCCGCAAGAGGACATGCAAACGACTAGCATAGCAGGGCATATGCAAATCATGTGCGCCCGGCAAGCCCCCGAGAAGCACTATAAGAAGGCTGCACAGAAGGCGGGGTGTAAGAAGTGGAAGTGTGTTGTGCTGCCGGACATGTGCGTGGGAAGCTTCATGATGCCTCGTCGCAGAATACGGTGATCATTCCAGCACGTTTCGGAGTTTGACAGAGGACGAAGAGTGGCTTATCGCGACAGCGGTTTATCGTACCTAGACACCGGCACCCGTGTGGGACGATATAAAGCCACAGTGAGGCGAGTATAGATTCGGTGGGTGCAGGAGGGACGGACGGACCGACGTGAGTGATTGCCGCAGACGCGGCACACCACCGACCGAGAGGACCAGCATGTTGTGCGGCAGGCATTGACGGCTCACACCGCTACATCACGAACGTTGACGCAGGAATTAGCGTGTATTGCGCAACAACCTGTGTCAGCACGTACCGTTCGACATCGCCTGCAGGGGCGGGGACTTGTCGCACGGCGCCCATTGCTGCGATTACCATTGACGTTACACCACCGACGAGTGCGGCGGCAGTAGGCCGTTGAACGCCGCACCTGGACTACGGAATGGCACGACATTGTCTTCTCCGACGAATCCCGCTTCTGCCTGCAACACCACGATGGTCGGATCCGCGTGTGGCGGCACTGCGGCGAGCGACTGCATGACGCCTGCATTATGCATCGCCATACCGGTCCGTCGCCTGGCGTTATGGTTTGGCGGCGCAATTGGATATGACACCCGCACCCGTTTGGTACGCATGGCCGGTACGCTCAACAGCCACCGTTACATCTCCGACGTTTTGGAGTCTGTAGTCATTCCTTACTTACAGGACCTGCCAGAGGCCACGTTTCAACAGGACAATGCGCGCCCGCACGTAGCACGCATCGTGCAACAATTCTTTACGGCCCACTAGGTGTCACTGCTGCCGTGGCCCGCCTGTTCTCCCAATATGTCGCTCATTGAATACGTCTGGTCGCTGATCGGCAACCGAGTGGCCCGGGAAGCATCACCCGTGGCTACGCCTGATGAACTGTGGCAACGTGTGGAAGCAGCCTGGACCGACATACCCCAAGCCCACATGCAAAGCCTCTTTCGTTCGATGCCGCGTCGTGTAGAGGCCGTTATTTCCAGCCATGGGTTCCACACGAACTATTGATGTCTGCGTATTCCGCAAGTCGCACAGGCCTGTAAGCTCAATCGTTTCATCTTTGTATCTGTTGTTATGCGTCCAGTAATCTGGCTTTGCTATCTCGTGTCCTTGGTGTTCAAATTAGGGTGACCAGCAGTGTAGATGTGCCGAAGTGTATCTATTCTTTTTCAAATGTGGTTTCAAAGTACCGGTAATTCTTGATTGTATCTTCCATGAATGACCTCCAAAACGTGAGTATTTAAAGCATACATAACAAAACACGGCGTCAAACATCACCAAAAACCAATCGTGCTGGTATCACCAAACTATGAACATGCCGTTTTATGCACGATAAAAATGACATTTAAAAACCTTTAATGATAAGTTAAAACCAATCTCATTAGTGCTTTCAATCCTACTTTAGGACCATTCTCAGATGAAAATGAAAATGACCTAAAGATCACACAGGTTAATACAGTATAGCATTGCCAGTTTATCGTATACGCATGATTAAGATTTAGCACACTATTGACGTAAGCAATTAATGTTCTATGAAATAGAGTCAGCATTCCCGGTGAAGGATAGGGTTGTGACGTCCAGTCTTTATGAGGTTCTTCCACACACCCGATACAGATACCGGTACCTCATCATTGCAGCCACGGTCCAACTTATTTAATGGTGACCCCATCAAGTAAGTCATCTTTGTTATTTTCAGAGAGTTTATTTCTTAAGAATATGGACCGGTGCTGCAATGACTATGTACCGGTATCTCTATCGGGAGTGTGGAATAACCTCATACAGTCTGGACGTCCCAACCCTATCCTTCACCGTGAATGCTGAACCTATTTCATAGAACATTAATTGCTTACGTCATTAGTGTGTTGAACCTTAATCATGTGTATACGGTAATGTGACTGTGTTTATGTTATATTAGCCTGTGTGATCTCTAGGTCGTGTTTATTTTCGTCTAAGGATGGACCTAAAGTTGGATTGAAAGTACTCATGAAATTGGTTTTAACTTATCATTAAAGGCTTTTAAATGTCATTTTCGTCATTTTTATCTTGTATAAAACGGCATGTTCATAGTTTGGGGATATCAGCACGATTGGGGTTTGGCGAAATAAGTAGTAGATTTGTATGTATAACTAGTATTCTTATCCTGATGGAGTTCTACTCTTTGAATGCTCTGTGGATAAAGTAATGATATTTTCTCTTTAAATGTAGGAGTTAAAACATTATTTTGGTAATATGTAGAATAGATTTTGACATCCTTTTTAACTTTTCTAAACTTTAATTCCCCATTGTATGAGAAACAAGAAATAATCATGAATCCTTTACTGAAACTTTCTTTGGATTCCTGGAACTAAGTTTGTAAGTCATTAACTGCTCTTTTACGATAGTAAATAGACTTTCTTTAGTTAGAGTCGTTTAGAAAGATCCATGCTTCAAAAATTGTCACAATAGATTTCCATCTGTCTCCGGCTAAGTGATTTTCATAAAGAATTCTACACCGTGTTCTGCGCTCAGTCACGTGCCTAGGCAAAAGATGGTGAACATTATGTTTTTGTTTTTTTCAGAATGAAATCGTATTTATTACTTTGTGTACAGTTGATACAGAGATTTTAACTACTTAGCGAGTGCTTTTTGGATTGGTGGATTCTCTTTCAAGGCCAGAGATCTTAATTTTGAAATAGTTAAAAGTGCGTACCTTCTTTGCATATTCGCTTGGTGTTCTCTTTCCTGTGAAAAGAAATGCTTGACAATTTTCTTCTATTATTAATAATATGCTTATTTTACATTTAGAAATGCTAATCCCATGATTTTCACAGCATTTATAAATTACCGAATACGAAAATTTCTCTTCGTAAAAAGAAAAAAACATAACCTTCTATCTTCATCTTGTTTACGTGCGCCATTTTCTTAGCAGACGGCATTCACTGCAGTAGATATTTCTTTCGTCTTCATCTAACACGGTGTTGCCAGTTTCAATTCTTTGGACTTCTTTCATTTTCTGTAATTTCTAATCAAAAACGTTCTAAAAATGTATTATATCTTCTGTAACTATGCCAACGGGATTAGAGGTGATGTTATCCCACAACCAACCCTAATGGCCAGCGAGGTAAGCTATGGAAAAACTCCCCAAATGACTTCACACCTCATAACGAAAAAGGTATATTACATAAATGTAAAAAGCAATTTTCGTACAATATGTCATAGAAATAGCACCACCGTCTGTGTACCATATTTAGTGTTAAAAGACGAAAAATATTTACAATTAAAAACCCCACTAGAAGATTCGCGGTGACATTCACCCCATCAGGTGGAACTGAGGTTATGTGATACTCGCACAGATTTATAAGAGAGCAGCAATGCATCATGGGTAAAGGTATCAAGCGTCATAAGGTTGTGATTGTTACCATCGCAACCGAGCAAACACACTCGCGTAATTTCCAACATCAAACTTTCACACAGTAATACAGAGATTTTAATTACACTGTTCAAGTTTTTTGGCAAATTCACTTTTTTTTTAATTGCTATAATGTAAAGTTCAAATCAACGACGTGATCTTTCCAAATTTTTGACATATCCACAGGTGTACTATCATTACAACATCTGTCCCCCAGGGCTTCAATGTACAGGCTTTCAACGAGGTGTAGTAAGTGCACCTGCGCTGGAGTGTCCAACAGTCTGATTGTCGCTCAGTCTGGTTGTAATGTTCCATTTATAACATTTCTAGATAATGCCGTATTATTGCGGTTGGTTCGGATATCATATTTGTGTTCTTTGAAAGGATCAGAATGGTTCAGCCACATGATGGTTCTTTCATACCAGCCTCTCTGGATGTAGTTTCACTGTACCCTAATGTACCTGTGGACGCCAGCCATCGTATTATTGAGGCTAAACTTCCTGAATTTTACGTTCCCACCTCCAGAATTTTTGTCATTATGAACGCACTTCGTTTAGTTAAACGGCGTTCATATTTCAAATTCCTTGACAAAATTTACATGCAAACTGAGGGTTCGCCCATGGGCTCCCCTCTTTACGCGGCGTTCGCAGAAATTCTGCTACAATACATTGAAAACAAAGTTCCCAATGAATTCCTCTAGTCCCCAGCTTATACGTTAGGTACGTCGACAACATCCTTGTTTTGCCTTCACTCAAAGGATGACTTAAATCAATTCGTCGAGTACTCTCGTCAGTTTTTCCCACTATCGGGATCACGATAGAATTTGAGTCTAGCTTCTCACTCCCCTTTCTGGATTTTCGCATATTCCGTGATCCAGAAACTAATTCACTGTATGTCGCTGTTTATCGCAAGCCAACTGATTGTAATAGACTTATTCCGTTTAACTCTTCACATCTAATTCCACAAAAACTATCTGCCATCAACGTTCTTTTTAAAAGAGCCTTTACGCACTCTGCAAGCGAAAGTCATTTACAGTCTGAGATAAAGTTCATTTTCGAGTTGGCGGACAAACATGGACATCCAAGAACGTTGGTCAACAGATTATACCACACAATAACAAATGAGATATCCATACGTCTGAAGCAAGACCTAAAGTATAACAAACGATTTATGGGAGCATTAAATCAGCACCCCACACATCACTAACGCACTATCACGCATGTGCTCAAAACATAATACATGTACAGTTTGGTACCTGATCAAATAATCTTATATCATTTATTAAAAAAGATCGAGCAACAACTGACATGATAGGCACATGGGGAGTGTATAACATTCGAATGTTGGACTCCTCAACAGGTGAACATATTAGCAACTACGTTGGGTCCACAAGGAGAAACTTGGGTATTCGTGTACAGGAACACAAATATGATATCCGAACCAACCGCAATAATACGGCATTATCTATAAATATTGTAAATGGAACATTACAACCAGACTGGTCGGATATCAGACTGTTGGACACTCCACCGCACGTACACTCACTACACCTCGTTGAAAGTCTGTACATTGAAACCCTTGGGGGCAGACGTTGTAATGATAATACGCCTGTCGACATATCAAAATTAGGAAATATCACGTCGTTAATTTGAACTTTAAATTATTGCAATTAAAATATAAAAACAAAAACATGTGAATTTGCCAATAACCTTTAATAGTGTAACTAAAATCTCTGTATTACTGTGTGAAAGTTTGATGTTGGAAATTACGCGAGTGTGTTTGCTCAGTTGCGATAGTAGCAATCTTATCCTTGTGACGCTTGATACCTTTACCCATGATGTATTGCTGTACTCTTATAAATCTGTGAGAGTATCACATAACCTCAGTTCCAGCTGATGGAAGTGCTAGAGGGGTTTTTAATTGTAAATATTGTTCATCTTTTAACATTAAACATCGTAAATAGCGGTGGTGTTATTTGTATCTTATGTTGCATACAAAGTCATAGCGTCGACTTTTGAAGAGTTGCATGAAAATTTTGGTAACCTTTCGAGCACAACTTTGAGAAAAAATGGCACACTTGAAAACTTCAAAACCTATATCATCATCATCGCCACCAAACTTTTGCCCCCAAAAAAGCCATGCAGCATTGTTTCCCAACATTTAAGTCACATGAGCTTCTAAATGTTTAGCTGTGCCTGAATAATGGAATTGCTCCGAACGGATATGCACATCCGGCGACTCGATTAGACAGCTACTTCACATCATACACGAAGAAGTACTGGATTCGGATGTGAAACGGATTTTATTGATGTTTTGAGTTTCTTGTTCTGTATCACCAACACGACGTTCAATGCCGTGTCTTCTAAGAGCGCAAATGGAAGGGAACGCAGTTCCACAGTAGTTCGTGAGGAAACTGTTTAAAAAGACTAAGAGAAAAAATGCACTTGCTTGAGTCACCCGTTAAATAAATAAGTCAAAGGTTTGATACTGAATAAACATTAGAGACCCCCGTTTAGATGTCAGATGAAACTATTTATTGCAATTGTGTTCTGCTAAAACGCTATAAAGTTACTACAGGGAATAAGAATATGAATCGAGAATCTTGCTTTAGATTAACTTTAGCGAAAGAAACTTCAGCTATTACGACTCTTGCTTTCATTTCTATGGCACTAAAATTTTCACTTAATTTCCCCTCTTCTCACTCAACGCAATAAACGTTGCACAAAACTCATTTACGGCCTTAATGTTAACAACTTCTCTGTTTCATAATCAGATTCAGAGGGTTTGGATTCTCCCTTTTCGAATGGCATTAAGACGGGTCATTTCCATTTACAAGTTAATGTGCATCTTCCTTCGTTTCTTGGAAACGCTGATCAGCTGAACACTTTTAGTCGGCATGATCGTCTTCTCACAGAAACTGCCGCCATTCCAAATAAGTTATCTCTCAAGTGAATCACAGCCATCAGGCGAAAATTCCGAAACTACTTCGGCAAACCTTTCGAAACCGTGAGGTGTCTTCCGAGATATTGCTTCACTTCTGTCCAGACAGTAAAGTCCCAGTTAAGCTGCAGGATTTCCCGTTAAAAACATTATTGCTAACGTTGTCAACATCAATTTGGCCGTTAGTTTCGGTTGATAACCAAGAACTGTGGCAAACGATGCCAGTCATTGTAAAATAGGTCATGTTGGCGACTCTGCCTGCTGAAACGGAAGCTGTAAAAGGCTAAATTTAAGAACTGTCTTACCAAGATCTTTACAACAGCATTTACTGACACACAGCTGATGTTCAATATAAGGCTTTAACACATTACGTAGCTGCAAACAAGTAGTCCTTAAATATTTCGTGTACAATCTAATAAGTCAAGGAAGACGACATAGAATTCACGGGTGTAATGAGCGAGTCTTTTGAATAAGAAAAATATGTGGTAATATGAAGCTCAAAAATCGCAGAGCATTTATTAGTCTGTGTGTTATTTGAAAATGGAAAGAAGACACAAAATGTTATTCGTGATAAAGAGTAAGGAATTTGCCAGTCAGAGTTTAAGAAGCGGAAATGCTGATACAAACTGACACCACGAGCTGCAGAACCGTTCATTAAGAAACATTTTACGCAAAATATTCCTCGTAGTCGGAGCTATGCGATAGAAAATAGAATTTTTAGATCCAACTTCTAGAAATAGGGACATCAAGAAATGTTTACACATCACACAGGAGAAGAGTGTGCATTACTTATAGTGAATGAATGCTATTCGAGAAATTCAACTTGGCGAATGGCATATAGTCTAAAAAGAACTTTTGCAATCTAATTCTAGTAGCTGAGATACAATTGCGAACGGAATCACACCCGTACGCCACCTAGCGGCAGAACTGTGTATTATATAAAATAAAAAAAAGATATATGTGAAACATTTTGGAGCTGTCTTCTACGTCTCTCAGATTAACATATCGAAAAATTTAGATATATTATGAGTTAGAACTCCAGGCGGGTATTTGTGCATATTGCCAGGTTGGAATAGTAGCTGAGAGAGTACGAAACGCAATGGTGCGCGTCTGAAATGAAACTATGGCAGGCGTCTGAAATGATATTTTTTCTTGCAAATTACAGGAGTTTGAAAAATGAAGTTGTGTTGCCATGTCGAATAGCTACCCATTTTCATGTTTTGGAACTTTTGATACTTTAGTTCCAGGAAGTTCCATTCAATAAAGTTGGAATATTTGGATTTCTCAGTCTTAGGTTTTGAAGTGGGGAAACCACACATAAAGCTGCACACATATGTATTCCTTGACTTTTATGCTGAGAAGGGTTGCCTTACTTCTTCGTGATACCACTGATGGTTTAAAAGATTGAAAGGAGTCGGATATTTATAATCATGTTTCATATTAAGTTCACTACCTGTCGATTTATACAACAGAACAATCGAGTCAATCGAAAGAATCATATTTTATTTATTTTCCTGTCGCATTGTGACAAAAATTATTAAGATGTTCTTTTCGACTGACATGTCTTCCATTGACTATTGCTGTATTATATTATTACCACAGTGTGATTTCTCATAAAAATTTTCCTTCCTTTAGTTCAATCAAAATTCTGATATATAAGGACAGAATTTCAAGATTATTCGTGTATGTATATAAATTTCAAAAAACCTATGAGTCGTGTAGTTTTCCAGAAGTGATGTCCAAAAAGATACAGAATTTTTATCATAAATTGCACTATTCATCGTTTCAAATTTGAACAAAAAGAAACATCGAATCAAAAATTGAAGAATAAAAGAAACATATCGAAAAAACATCGAATTTTAACCGTGTAATATTTTAGTTTAAATTTGGGATGTCGTGCTCTTTTACCGCTAAGTTTGCTTTAGTACAACACCCAAAAGGTTACAACTTTTCTTGATGTTAACTTTACTACAACACAAATAATCTTAGCTTAAATTAATACTCAGGGAATAGCTTGTCGCTTTTTAAATGTACTTTTCGTTGAACCCGGAAACTTAATTTTCGTTGAACCCGGAAACTTAATTTCTGTTGAAGCTCAAATGTACTTAATTAGACATAGAAAAACTTCAGTATACGGTCAAGGGTCAGAAATGAATCAAATGAGTTACCTACTGATTCCACTTTTATTTGTCAGTGTACCACACAATCCAAACCACACGCACTTTATCCAGCACACCAATTACTCTCGAATCGAAATCACCACATACATGTTTTAATTCTCATTCCATTATGTTATCTCTGCGCTGAACAAACTTGAGTTTACAAAACTTTCACTCGTGAATTAGTTTTCTTAAACATAGAATATTTCCATAGAATAATAGAATCAACTTTGCTCTCGAACATTAAAAACTCTCCAATGTCATATTAAAATGTCCTATTTAATGTCGCACCTAAACAGCAGAAGAAAACATGTTATCGTAACATTGCTCGTGGAATATTTTACACACGCTCTTATCTCTTGCGTCTAACTATGAAGGTTTCACTTTGACGAATTGTCAACTTCAAATTCATCGAGAGAGAATATTTGGCGTTAAGTCAGAAAATATTTAACGAGAAGAAATCAGATTTGCTTAAGAGTACAAGAACTCAAAAGGAATATTAACTTAGAGGTACACGTCCCAATCGTTGTTAAAGCCTAAAAACTCACGCGCTTTAAAATGCAGTGATGTAACTACATTTCTAAATAACAAAGAAAATGGAGTCATTTTCTTATAGCATTACTTTAAATAGTGCACAAAAACCAAGTTACTTAGATAATTTCGTTATTTGTGTCACATTTACTGTGACGATTTGTCTTTAGCATACTTATGATGATAATAAGTACCCACAGGCGAATTCTACCTTGAGTTTCTGTATACAATAATTATTTTTACACATTTTTAGTATTGCATTTTTGGGTAAGATTTGTTCCCTAAAGACGGCAAAACGCAGAACATGCAGAAACAAACAAAGTGCAAACTCTTCATGATAAAGTTAACTAAATACGAACTCTACACCGAACTAAACATGTTAAATATTCACTGCAAACTAGAGGAGTGTAAAATTTTCGGGACTACCTAAAGAAGAGTAAATTATTTAGGTCTAGCTCAAGTAGTGCAAAATATTCACCCTTACACGAAGTAATTGCTCACGGTGGTCGTTAAACCTCCAATAAAAAAAAAAAAACCCGCGAATCTGAATAAATGCGAAATATTTGCTGCCCACTCCTAGGCTAAAAAAGATCCCAGTCCTTGAGTACGCCCGGGTAAACAACTCGTTCCAACATTTCAGTTTTAAAAAGATCGCATCCCTTGAGTACGCCCGGGTAAACAACTCGTTCCAACATTTCAGTTTTAAAAAGATCCCAGCCCTTAAGTACGCCCGGGGAAACAACTCGTTCCAACATTTCAGTTCTAAAAAGATCCCAGCCCTTAAGTACGCCCGGGTAAACAACTCGTTCCAACATTTCAGTTTTAAAAAGATCCCAGCCCTTAAGTACGCCCGGGTAAACAACTCGTTCCAACATTTCAGTTTTAAAAAGATCCCAGCCCTTAAGTACGCCCGGGTAAACAACTCGTTCCAACATTTCAGTTCTAAAAAGATCCCAGCCCTTAAGTACGCCCGCGTAAACAACTCGTTCCAACATTTCAGTTCTAAAAGATCCCAGCCCTGGAGTACGCCCGGGTAAACAACTCGTTCCAGCATTTCAGTTCTAAAAAGATCCCAGCCCTTGAGTACGCCCGGGCAAACAACTAGTTCCAACATTTCAGTTCAACATCCGTCTTAAATCTTAAACGCCGGATTCACTCAAGCGATTCTGAATGCTAATTTAAATTTCTGAATGTTTAAATTCAAAGTGCTTTCCAAAATAAAATATCTTGCGTTTCTTAAACTGAAATGTTAAAAGCTTAATTGAAAATAATTTGTTACTCCATTCTTGGGAGAACAACAGAAATGTGTAGTACTTAACAAAAGAAAACGCCAAAATATACAAATCTGGTGTAAATCTGTGGTTTAGCGAATGAAACCCAGTTAAGATTTTATATGTATTTTTTAACAAATTTCTTTTGCTCTGACTTAATAATCATCCTCATGACTATACGTGAAAGCAATGCTGCTCGAAGCATCAGCCATATAAAACCCTGAAAGTTTACAGAAACTGATTTAAAAACTATTTAACCAAATTGTTTTGATCACGTGTCGGTTCTTTTTTTACTCTAATATTGTTTTATATCCTAACTTGCCGCATGGTATGCTATGTCGACTGGATTTAAGTTTTAAGACCTAGCCACTCAATGATGAGTTTTACAACAGTGAATGATTGCGATGTGAGTAACACCTCCTGTATCGTCTAATCAGGCATTTCTTTTTATTTCTTACGCGTATATGTGCAAAGACCGTATTTTTCGGACTATAAGTCGAATTGGTTAAATTTTTCAGAAACCTCGTCTGCATTCATCGATAAGTCCATCCTGAGTATCTGTGATCTTTTTGGAATGTTTTTGTATCACGAAATGGGCCCTCTCGTTGCAATGACGATGAATTTGAACCAGCATGCGTACTTTTGCATTTTGAATGATGAAGTGTTGCCCTTTTGCCCTACGTCTCTGCATCACATTGCCCCTCCTGTCTTTCAAGACAACTGCCATGTGCACAGGCCTAAAGTGTGTCTGAGTGAAACGACGAACAATCAGCAACACTGTCTCACCTCGACTGTCCCGCCAAATCCCCAGATTTAAATCCTATTGAAAATCTGTGGTATCATTTGGAACAGAAGGTGGAAGGCCGGAATAGACACCCACGTACATGGGCTGAACTTCGGGACCAATTGACGCACGAGTGGTTGGAAATCAATGTGCAACACATCCACAACCTCGTGGAGTATCTACCACACCGGATTCATGCTGTTATCAAGCCAAGAGGCGCCGCGCTGTCTCCCATTATTAGGTAAGTTCTGACAGTGGTGACTAATTTTTTGTCCCGTGTGCTTAATGAAAACAAGAGAAAATGAGATAGTCGTCTGGTTGCGCATTGGTCTGAGTGCTGACTTCTGACCCTATGTCCGAGATGGGTCCGGGTATGAACCCCGGTGAGGCATGGATGTTGTATTTGTCTTACAGCACCAGCTCTTTCCCTTCCCTGGAACCAGTGGCTCTGAATTAGAGACTATGTACTACAAAGAAAAAGATACCCTCCCCCCAAGTAAAAGGAAACGAGATGATCTTTTTTCTCTGCAAAAAGTTGAGTTTCGTAATCTCATTTTTCTTGCAAGCTGTGATGCTACCGTATGCTTTCTTTCCGGTTTACCAGTTGAAGAATCCTATGCTCAAAGGTGAAAAAAAAATCCGTCACAGAAGGAGGATAAATCAGAGTGATCCTTGTAGAGTGAGTTATAGTTCGCTGCTTTATTCTCAAGGAGTCTGATTAAAAGCAGAAGCCTAAAAAACTTTAGATTTCAATCAGAAACATGAAATATATTTAGATAAGCATAATAATTGGAAGCAACGGTTATTTAAAGTCAGTTGAGCTATACAACTGAGAGATTGACAGAGTAAAAAAATCATTCGCTCGCCGCTGGTGGTTGCTGTTTACAAAGTGTAAGTGCTGCCGTCTGTCAACTTGATTGTCGACAACCAATGAACAGCATGGTAGCGTCTGTGTTTATTGTGGTAAATAGCGTTCCGGGGGAACGCTATTTACCACAATGTATTGTTCCTACCGTCAAGTTTGGAGCTGGCAGTGTACTCGTGTGGGGTTGTTTTTCGTGGTATGGTCGCTGCCCATTGGTTATCGTGGACAAACCTGTTAACCAGCACGTCTACCTCGATATTCTGGACAATTACTCCCTACAAACTAACTCTGTGGCAATACTATGGAACAGAGCCTTGTTGGTAGCAGCAGGATAATGCACCGAGCCATAAAGCAAGGACTGTTAAGGCGTGATTTGACGATAATTCCGAATAGTATGTGGACTCTGGCCAGCACAGCGCCCTGATCTTAATCCCACAGAGCACATATGGGATGAATTAGAGCGCCGCATACGAAGTTTGGAACCAAGGCTTACTACTAAGCAACAGTTACTGGTAGCAATATGTACTGAATGGAAGCTCATACCTATCTCTCCGTTCTAAAACCTTGTGGAAAGCATGGCTCGAAGGGTCAGTTCATGCATTAAGGCCAAAGGTGGACCGACACCGTACTAATGTATGTCAATAAAAGCTATGTTGTGTTTCTCTTCTAGGTGTCCGGTGACTTTTGTCAATATAGTGTGTGTATATACAGGGTGATTCAGAACTCATGGGACAAACTTTAAGGGGTGGTAGAGCCCACTGAAACAAACATTTTTTGTATAGGAATCTATGGGCACAAGTGACGCGTTGAGGCTCATGTGCTATTCCCAGATGAGAAGATTTTTGCACACGAAGGTGTTCCCAATGTGCACAATTGTCATGTGTGGGCAACCTCTAACCCACACGCTACACGTCCACATGCGTACCAAAAACGATTCTCTGTGAATGTGTGCGCGGGTATTGTGAACGACTTCTGGCTTGGCCCATATCTACTACCAACGCGACTCGATGGCAGATGTTATCGTATTTTTCTGGGAGAGGTTTTACAAGAATTCCTTCAAGATGTACCACTGGCCGTCCGACAAGGACTGTGGTTTCAGGATGATGAGGCGCCAGCCCATTTCAGCATTAATGTGCGCAATTACCTGGATGCAACTTTTGGACCGCGATGGATTGGCCGTGGTGGACCAGTCCGTTGGTCACCCCGATCGCCCGATGTATGGAGCCTCGATTACTTCTTATGGAGACATCTGGAGGCCCTCGTTTACGAGACTGCAGTTGACTCTCTTGAGGATCTCGTCGCTCGAATATCCGTTGCTGCTGCAAGCGTGCGAGAAATACCTGGCATTTTTGAAACTGTACACCAATCACTCCGTCGACGCTGCCACACATGCATTACTGTTGGTGGACGCAATTTTGAGCAATTCTTGTAAACATTGCAGTAAAGAAGCACTTGTCAACGTTGCTGTAAGTAAACAATTTATGTTTCCTTTCATGTCTATTTCTTCTGTTTGTACCTCAACGCGTCACTTGCGCCGATACATTCCTATACAAAAAAATATTTATTGCAGTGTCCTCTACCACCCCTCAAAGTTTGTCCCATGAGATCTGAATTACCATATATTGATATATATATATATATATATATATATATATATATATATATATTCTGGGATGTAAGGTCAGGTGATGCGTAACATCACAGCCTCTCCTTGACAAATGTCAACCCCGCCTTCTCGTGGTGCATCCTGTTCCCACTAAAGGGGCTCTGACGACCGCCCATAGCGGTATAACTATACCATCGGGATCAGAGGAAATTCTATCCCACTCACCAACCCGCTTGGCCAGCGTGGTGAGTTATGGCCAACCCCCTCCCCCCCCCCAAATGACTCCACAACTTAAATCTTGGCCCTCAGTCTCCGGCAGCTGGAATGTACCTGGCCAAGGCAGCGGCCAGTGCGACATGAAGGCAGAAGGTGCTAAGAATCCCCGGAGGACCGGACTAGGCTGCCATCTGATGCTGACCTTGGCAACGTACAATGGACGCTCCCTATCTTCTGATTCAAGGCTTCTTGAATTGGAAGAGGAACTACAAAGGATCAAGTGGGACATCGTGGGGCTAAGTGAGGTAAGGAGAAAAGAAGAAGATCTCATCGAGTTGAAAAGTGGACATCTCTTCTACTATCGTGGGACAGATACTGGCAGAACTAGTGGTGTTGGATTTATAATAAACAAGAAACTGAAGGATAAAGTGGTAGAAGTTGAAAGTTCCTCTGACAGAGCTGCACGACTCGTTATCCAACTATCGAGAAGATACCAGGCTCAGATTATTCAAACTTATGCACCCACCACAAGTCATCCTGAAGAAGAAATTGAAGAATTTTATGAGGAAATTTGTCATCTAAATAATAAAGGTAAGCTGCACTTGAAAATAATTATGGGAGATTTCAATGCAAAAACAGGGCAACGGCAACAGAATGAAACTTCAGTAGATAAATTCGGTCACGGCAACAGAAACCAGCGTGGAAATACTCTCGTTGAGTTTGCAGAGGCAGAAGGGTTTTTCATCTTGAACTCCTTCTTCAAGAAAAAGCCACACAGGAAATGGACATGGAGACATCCAAATGGGACGACAAGTGAAATTGATTTTATTATGTGTAACAAAAAATTCGTCATAGAAGACTGCAGTGTGCTAAACAAGTTCAACACAGGTAGTGACCATAGATTGGTGAGATGTAAGATGCACCTCAACACTAAACTTGAACGTGGCAAGCTCATAAGACAAACAAAATCTATTGACATAACCAACCTTAAAAAACACCATAATACCTTCAAGTTAGAACTGAAGAACAGCTTTAGAAGGCCTAACATCGGAAGAAGTGGACATCTCTGAAGTTAACAGAAAAGTAACCAAAGCTCTTATGGAAACAGCAACAAAATTAGCTGGGTCTAAGAACAAGTTGCATGTAAATAAATTATCAGGAAAAACGAAAATGTTGATGCAAAAAAGAAGAGAGATGAGGACAACTAAAGAAGATGTGACTTCCAAAGTGGAATATATAGAGCTATGCAAGACAGTAAGAAAAAGTATCACTGAAGACGTAAGGAAATTCAACTGTGAACTAGTGAGGAAAACAACTGAAAACAACCAAAGCCTAAAGATAGCAAAGGGACATCTCAGTAAGGGAAGAAAACAGATTATGGCACTGAGAAAAGAAGATGGTTCTGTAACAAGAAATAGAGGCGAAATTTTGACAAGAGTGAAAGATTTCTACTCCAAATTATATGAAAGGGATGACACATGTACTCCAGACATCATGAAAGGTACCAGTACCAGAGTTCTTCCAGTCCTTCCAGCAGAAGTTGCACATGCAATCAAGAACATGAAGCGGGGAAAAGCTCCAGGAGAAGATGGAATTACTGTAGACATCATACAAGAAGCAAGTGGAGAAATCGAAACAGTACTCGCCCAAATTTTCACTCGATGCCTTAATGAAGGAAAGATTCCTGAGGATTGGAACACCGCTACAATGATCCTGCTACATAAGAAAGGTGACATTGAGGATCTCGGAAACTACAGACCTATCAGCCTCCTATCAGTAGTTTATAAAATCTTCACTAAAGTTCTTTCACACCGCTTGAAGGTAACACTGGACATGGCTCAACCGAGAGAACAAGCTGGATTCAGGAGTGGCTACAGCACAATAGATCATATCCATGTGCTGAGAGAACTAATTGAAAGAGCGAGGGAATATAAACTTCCATTGTGCATGGCTTTTATCGATTATGAAAAAGCCTTTGATTCGGTGAAACCATCAGCAGTTACAATGGCTCTGAAAACCTGCGGTATTGAAGATGCATACATTAATATTATTAATAACATCTATGAAAATGCAAGTGCAAAGATTAGGCTGTTTGAAAATACAACACACATAAAAATTGGAAAGGGAGTGAGACAAGGTGACACCATATCTCCGAAGCTCTTTAATGCCACATTGGAGGGTGCTTTTCAGTCACTGAGCTGGGAAAACAAGGGGATAAAGATTAATGGAGATTATCTAACCCACCTTCGCTTTGCTGATGACGTAGTCATTTTTGCAACTAGCCCATCAGAGCTGCAGAGTATGATCCAGGAACTTGCTGACAAGAGTAAAGAAGTGGGATTAAAAATGAACTTTTAGAAGACAAAAGTGATGTTCAATGCTTTTACAAGAAATGAAGATTTATCGATTGATGGAGAAAAGCTGGAGATAACAGACACGTACGTTTATCTTGGACAGCAGATATCAAGTGAGTGCCACATTGATGAAGAAATTAATCGGCGTACAAAACTTGCCTGGAGTGCTTTTGGAAGAAACAGCATAATTTTCAAGAGCAATATGCCATTATGTCTTAAAAGAAAAGTGTTTGATCAATGCATCCTTCCAGTGCTTACGTATGGTGCAGAGACGTGGACCTTAACTAAAAGAGACATACAAAGGCTGCAGACAACTCAAAGCAGCATGGAGAGGTGCGTACTTGGTGTAACCAGGAGAGATAAGAAGAGGAACACGTGGATCCGAAAAATGACAAGAGTGGAAGACATCATGATCAGAGTCAAATCCCTGAAATGGCAATGGGCTGGACATACTGCCAGAAGGACAGATCATCGATGGACAGCCGAAATTTTAGATTGGATTCCAAGGGACAGGAAAAGACCCAGAAGAAGACCACATGGGAGATGGGTGGATGAAATTCGAAAGTATGCAGGGGTGACATGGAGGAGACTGGCACAAGACAGACCGCTGTGGAGGAAACTTGGGGAGACCTTCGTCCAGCAGTGAATTGATAATGGTTGACAATGATGATGATGATGATGATATATATATATTCTATTAAGAGAACTAAGCAAAAAAAAATATATATATTTTTGACTCATACCAAGTACAACATAGAAAAGGTTATGTATCTACCGGTGTGAGTAAAAGGAGAAAAGATAAAAAAATAAAATAAAACAACTGAATGTAGAAAGTGTCGAGAATACTGAGCCTTGGCTTTATCAAGGACCAGCAAAAACTCTGCATTTTCTCACTTCCACAAAGACCTAGTTGAAAATGGGTTTCTGCAAGGCCATAGATGCAAGTAACAAGCCCACCAAAAATTGTTTTAAAATATATATATATGTCATGACCTCCACAGAGTTGTATGACCTAGCTCTAGTTAACAATTTCGCTTGCATCCATAACCTTCATGGCCCGACCCATGCTCTTCATCTGTTACTATTAAACAGAGAGAAGAAGATTAAAGAGAACTCAAGCTGTGAGAGTGACATAATAATTAGAAATAATTTTCAGCTATAACGAAATGCCAAGTTCGCCTGAGAGAGAATATAAACCTGAAAAGCAATGCAAAAGAAATCCAAATTTTTTCATTGCTATTAAAAAAGGAAATATTAATTTTTTAAAACTCAGATTTTTGAAAGAAAACTTGATTCTAAAACCCCCTACTCTACAACTTCTGACAACACAAAAACGAGAATAAATTAAAGACAATAATTAACTAAAGAAAAGCTTTGTGAAAGTTATATGACATAAACAATTAGTTGCAATATGTACAAAGTATTTCAGCAGTGCTTTAAGTGCATAATTAAGTAGTTATTAAGAAAACTATTTTGAAAATACAGCGCAAAGTAAAGGAACTATGCTTAGCCAGCTGCTGGGCCTAAGTTTCCTAGATTGCATGAAAGAATGCCCACGGAAAAAACGCCCGCGGAAAAATCGCCCACGGAAAAAACGCCCACGGAAAAAAAAAACTCCCACCCCCCGAAAGCAGGAAGAAACGCCCACGGAAAAATCGCCCACAGACAAAACGCTCACGGGAAAAACATGTGTCCGACCGATAAGTCTCCATTTTTTTGCGGCCGTTTTTTCCGTGGGCATTCTTTCATGCAATCTAGGAAACTTAGGCCCAGCAGCTGGCTAAGCACAGTTCCTTTACTTTGCGCTGTATTTTCAAAGTAGTTAAGTTCTTAATAACTACTTAATTATGCACTTAAAGCACTGCTGAAATACTTTGTACATATTGCAACTAATTGTTTATGTCATATAACTTTCACAAAGCTTTTCTTTAGTTAATTATTGTCTTTAATTTATTCTCGTTTTTGTGTTGTCAGAAGTTGTAGAGTAGGGGGTTTTAGAATCAAGTTTTCTTTCATAAATCTGAGTTTTAAAAATTAATATTTCCTTTTTTAATAGCAATGAAAAAATTTGGATTTCTTTTGCATTGCTTTTCAGGTTTAAATTATCTCTCAGGCGAACTTGGCATTTCGTTACAGCTGAAAATTATTTCTAATTATTATGTCACTCTCACAGCTTGAGTTCTCTTTAATCTTCTTCTCTCTGTTTAATAGAAACAGATGAAGAGCATGGGTCGGGCCATGAAGGTTATGGATGCAAGCGAAATTGTTAACTAGAGCTAGGTCATACAACTCTGTGGAGGTCATGACATATATATATTTTTTAAAACAATTTTTGGTGGGCTTGTTACTTGCACCTATGGCCTTGCAGAAACCCATTTCCAACTAGGTCTTTGTGGAAGTGAGAAAATGCAGAGTTTTTGCTGGTCCTTGATAAAGCCAAGGCTCAGTATTCTCGACACTTTCTACATTCAGTTGTTTTATTTTATTTTTTTATCTTTTCTCCTTTTACTCACACCGGTAGATACATAACCTTTTCTATGTTGTACTTGGTATGAGTCAAAAATATATATTTTTTTTTTGCTTAGGTCTCTTAATAGAATGTGAATTCTGAATTTTCATAACTGCTGCGTTGCGCGTTTTGATCTTCAGGTTATTTTGCAGCTTTCGTTTTAAATTCTAAAGTTTTTCCTTAGTTTTCAGTTTTGCTCTTCAGTATATATATATATATATATATATATGACAATAACTATACAACCGTGTACTATTGAGTTGTATTACTTACCGGGGATCCGCGCTTAGCTGCTAGAAACACTGGTAGAGTATATATCAATACGAAACTCGAACCTAACTCGGATGTCGCGGGACGTTTTTCCCTGATGAGTGGCCTGCGGCACCCGAGTTTTTATATTTCTTTTTGTGTTTTTTCTTATTATATTTCCAGTGTTATTTTTGGTTATGAGTTCCAAACCAAGAAAATAGTGGGGGTTCCAATGAAGGTTCTTAGCGGGAAGTGAGGTATGGATATATATATGGTGATTCAGATCTATACATATAATATACACACTGTATATGAATATGGTTAAAAACGCGTAATACCTTTTTATGAACTATACTAATCGTTTTTTCATAAAGAACTAAATTTTTCTTTTTTCTCTCTTTAAATTCCTTCTGTTTCCACATCACTGGCTTTAAGGGGCCCAGTTCCTTTTTAGGTTTCGCATGTTAACCTTATGGTAGGTCTCGATATACTTAGGTACATGTTTCTCATGATAGACTTGGCCTATCAATTGCAAACTTGGTATGCATTTTCCTAAGGATATTATACAACACCTGAACTAGATTTATCGCAGTCGATCAGTTAATTAATTTTGTATTAATTAATCAAAATGTCTGTTGATGTTGCTGATGTTTTCATTAGCAATTGTTTTATTATTTTAATTGAGTACATTATTTAGTCATGATTCTAGTTCAGGTGGTTGTTGATATATACAGTAAGGTATAAAAAAAATTTCAAGCCATTATCTTCAGTGGTTTATGAGAAAAATGTTCCTAAATGTACAAAACCACAACTTTTCAGGGGAGGCAAAAAAAACGAAGAAGACCTGTGACTAGAAGTCTCCCGCGTCATACACCTTTTCCTCTGCTTTGCTGAACTTCCTCTGCTTTGCTCAAATGTCGTATACCATTCCATTCAGCAAACTGTGTAGAAAAAAAAGTTAAATAAGAAAAAATTATATGAAATTTGTGTTTTTGCAGGACTGGTCCGCTTAACAGAAGAAACGAAAAAGCCGGAAAAAGAAAATGCCTTCTTTCTTCTTTCTAATTTAATGCTTGTTCACATACTGGAGCTTTCAGAAGGAGTGTAATGAAAATGAGCCTTAATAATATATTAACAAACTTTGTCTAAGTATCATTTATATTTGCAGCTGTAAAACAAAAAATAATATTAATTGTCAAACACACCCCTTTAATCTTTTATTAACCGTATACAAAAAAATTTACTCGACTCAAGGAAATGTGTGAGAGATCGGTATAGAAGCATATCGGAAGAGTGACGAAAATCGGTCTCCAGCAAATATTGCAGCCACTGCTGGAATTACAATGTCCAAAAGAGGAAAGTTATGCTGAGTCTCGCGTGACAAAGATATTTTTGTCAATCACAGCGCACACATTTCGGTGTCCTGAAGGTCACACAGCTTGTGTGTCTGTTCTCCTCACGACTTCGTCGTTCGTAATGAAATGGCGTGAAGAATGCGTTTACTTCTAATGATCTCTCCATTTGGAATTAATGCTTGAAAGAGTGCACTGCAACCCTGACATCGAAGAAAAATAGTCCTCGAATATTTGAAGGGTTTAACACAGTTTTCTGATTATTTATGGGTGCTACAACACACACACACACACACACACACACACACACACTTTTATAATTACTGATAGGTTGAAAAACTGCTTAATAAGTGTAGTAGTTTCAGTTGTAACTTCAGCTGTCTGAAACTTTCATCGAGGTTTTCCTGAATTTGCCAATGGCGGGATTTTCCAGAAACGAAACCCTCGCGTTGAACAACACTCTACCATATTCTGTAATAAACGTCTCAGTGAAGAGTCTGTAGCAATTTAAGAAAAACAGGAATTCGGGTATTTTTTTAATAATACTCCCACAGTGGTATATATACAGTAGATTTTGGTTAATTGTGACATCGGCTAATCCGGACAGACATAATTAATTTGGGACAGTTCTTGAAGAACATCCCAAATCAGCTCTTTGGAATAAAACTTCGCATGATTGAGGCAGCTTCTTAATTTGGCCGAAGTGTTCTAGCCTGGACGTGTCCCAGTTAACCGGAATCTACTGTACAATGGTGAGCAGAAGTACTGTGTCACCTACAGAAACCATGAATATTTAAGTTTAATTCTTTTTTTAACTAACTAATTTTCATAGTTAATGCATCATTTACATGTCGTTGCGAAATTTCATGGAGACTTTAAAAATGTCTTAGTTTTTTCTGTAGCTACTTCTGTACTTAAGATACATTACAAAAATCATGACCAAATCGTAATTCTTATGAAAAGGATCATTTATCCAATACTTAGGCTTGCAACAATAAATCACCTTTGTAATTCATAAGGAATGAAATAACATTTAAATACAGAAATATAATGAAGCAAAATTATAAAGTGTATGTAATATTTTGTTGCTCAGCTTTTACTTTTATCACAGCTTTGCATCTTGCTGGCATGCTGTAAACAAGATTTTGTAAAAGATTGGTTGAACAATACGATTTCAAATTTGAATCACATCTTCAATGAGTTGAATTTTGGTTGTTGGCTTCTTTTTTTATAGTTCATACGACACTTTGAACCACAAATTTTTGATCGGGTTTAAGTCTGGTGACTGTGGTGGCTAATCAAGGTGCTGAAATTTTTTTCCTGAAACCACATTTTCACTAGTTTAGCACGATGACAGGGAGCATTTCATCTTGAAAAATAAAATCGTCGTTATAAAGTCTTCTAGATTCGTGGTAGCATCTTGTTTTCTAATATCGAGACGTATGTCTGGGCATTTTCCGTACCATCGACAATATGGAGGTTCCCAAAGCCATGTGCACACATGCAACTCCGAACCATGACCTTCACCGGATGCTTAACAGTAGTCATTAAGCGACTTGGATGGGATTCTTCATACTTAAATTTCCTTACATAGGCACTACTAGTGATTCCCGTTAAGGCAAAACTCTGATTCATCACTGAAAAGAACATTTTTCGATTGCTTGGTTGTCCATGAGACATACTGTTTTGCTCACTGAAGTCTACGCTGTCTTTGATTTGCAGTTAACAAGTGGTTTACGCCTGCCTTTCCAGCCACATGTCACAGTGAAGCAGCATCATCCTCCTAACAGTAGATGCGCTAACAGTAACATCAGTCACTTCAGACTATCTTTGAAGCAGTTCAGGTGAATTGAGCCTCCTGTCTTCCAAGCTTAGCATTCTGAGCACTCGGTTCTGCATGGTTGTAGTTGATCTAGGCCTTCCAGTGCGACGCATACCTTTAATATGACCAGTGTCGTTTACTTTTTTCAGTAGCCTAATTACTGTAGATTGATTACAGCCCGTTCTTTCAGCGCATTGCCTTGAAGAATATCCCTCTTTGTGCAGAATAACTAGTTTTACTCTGTCCGCTGTGGACAATTCCGCAGTTTTAACCATTATTGTGAATGTATACAAATTATACCCTAATACCACAAGAAACGACCACTGCAATGCTCTAGTAGATCTGCGTCAACGTTTATAAATGCTGTAGTAGGATGAGGATAGCGTAGGAAGCAGCCAATCAGGTAAGAGAATGTCTATGAATAGCTGTAACAACTGATACACAGCTAACGTTAATTTCAATGTGTTTGTCAAACCCCATATTTTGTGTCATATCTTAAGAAAAAAGTAGGTAAAAAAAAACTAAGACATTTTTAAATATCCATCAAATTTTGCGTCTAATTACGCATACAAGATGCAACAACTATCAGAATTAGTTAGTTAAAAACGAGAAACCTAAAAATTCACGTTTTTTGCATGTACGCAATACTTTTGCTTACCACTGTAGATTTAACTTGTGCGTTTGATAGACACGTGAAGACATTTAACAGGAATTTCCTGTGACGAACATGTCTGAGTATTGGGAGCATATGAGTGAGATTTTAATGACTTGTTCTGAATTTGGGAACGTCATACCTTTTTATTTTCAATTCATGTACACCAAAGATATTTATAAAACACCTAGAATTGTCACAGGCAATGGCCATAGTTTGCGAAATTATCAGTCTGAACTGCATAAAACTGTTTTTAGCTCAGAGCATTGCTCACGAAAAACACAGATATTTTAATAAGTAGGACATTCCTGCCTTTATTTCGAGAAACGGAAATGCTGCTTTCTACTCGTTACCTCCAGGCATTTATTTACAAAGAACGAAAAATCAAAATCAAAGGAAAGAGATTCATATCCTTGGCTATCGTTAAAACGGCAGAAATACGGAAAATGTTTAAAGACGATTCTAAGAAGTACCTTTTGCTTTTAATCTCGTCTTTCGAGTAACAGAGAGATTAAAGTTGAGATTATTAAGTTCATGTTGAATGAGACGAAGTCCATGAGAATGCCTTAGCGGATGGAGCTCCGTTTGTTCTATCGGAATCAACTGTCTCAGATTGGGAAGTGTTTTTCTCTTCCCTGAGCTGCTCTTCTTTTTGCCTTCGAGGGACAAACTTCCAGCTACGGTGACGGACTCATGCGAAACAAAAGAATTCCTGCAATGCAAAAGGAAAACATTCGCGAAATTGAATTCAGGAATACATATTTAGGCTGAACGTGCCTTTCTTTTCAGTTTTCTTTATGCTTCTTCAGGTATATAACGGAGAATTCGGTTTGAGTGAAAGCAGATTTTTTTTTAAAGATAGGCATATAACATTTTCGGTTTTTATCTACAGGAACGATTTATTTTCTGTCAGGTTTTATATCACCACCAGATACAGTTTCGGTTGTTCCTTCTCAGGAATAAGAATTGGGATTTATTTCTTCTACAAAAGAAGCCAGTACGATCAGCAGGCTATTATTCGTGTTTCTGCACTACATTTTGACTGAGATCATTTAATAGCTTTTCCTTTCTCGATTGTATATGCCTGCTGGACATATTTTAACAATAAAATAGGGCAAAAATGCGCATTGAAACTCAACCGCTTAAGAAATAAAAATAGCATAGTATTTCCGAAAAAAGTAGGGAAAAGGGGGAAATGGTAAGGACCGGAAATAAGGGATCATAATTCAGTATACTCAGTGCAGCAATTAAGTAATCAGATTGAATTTTTTTAGAAATGGAAAAGTAGGAAACGTTACGTGAATATACGTATTTCATTCGAAGTACATTCCTTCTGCGTTAGCACAAGAAGTGGCACGATCAGCCAACGAAAGGAAAGACTTGCAGAGGTCATCTTTTGGTGTGGACTGAAGAGCTGATGTCAGAGTTCTTCGCATGTCTTCATATTTATTCGAAGTACATTCCTCCTGCCTAAATACAAGAAGTGGTACAATCAGCCAACGAAAAGTAGGACTTGCAGAGCTCATCGTTTGGTACGGAGCGAAGAGCGTATGGAACACCTTATGCCACAGTTTCTTGTACGCCATTCAATGTCTTGAAAAACTTTCCTTTTAAAGGCAGCTTTGATTTAGGGAATAAAAAGTAGTCACGTGATTACAAATCTGGAGAACAGGGGGCGATTGAGTACACACACTTGTCTTCTTGCCAGAAATTGCTGTACACTGACTGCTCTGTTTGGGGGTGCGTTATTGTGAAAAAAGAACCGTTGCTCGCTTTTGCACTCTGGCCTGACACGAACAATCCTCTTCCAAAATCGTTCCAAAAATGGAAGTGTAAGCACTGCCGCCCAGGAAAAACGCAAGTGTTGGGAAACTGCTGGCCACCAGCTCGCAGTGATGGGTCACTGCTGGCTGAAATCTGCCACCCAGGGTACGGCAGCGATCCGTTGTTGGCAGCGCCTTCAGTTAGCAGCCATTGATGGCCCTGCAGCATCGCCGTAAATTACGAGCCTCCAAGCAAGCGACACTAGTGGCCCGTAGCTGGCAACCGAAGCAACTCCAACACCAAAGTGGAAACAGCGGCACTGTGCATGCGCAGAAGCAACACGTGCGTAGTCTCTCGTGGTGCCAGTTAGTTGAAAACGACGCCATCGCCGTCGTGTTATTTTAGTGGATGCTAAGAAAAAAGCCATATGTAGAGAGATGAATTAATTTCCTGGTGAAATGCTACGTCGACGAAGATTACCGTCGGAAGAAAATTAACTAAATAATTAATGAACTGTAAAAAATTGTCAATTGCTCTCATGTATTTATAGAAATTCATTTCGTAGCAAAATTTGTGCACGAACACACGAAAAACCGAGAATAAAAACGGCCATGAAACACATTCGCTCCATTCCCATGAACAACAAGAAATAATTTCTGTATAATCTTCATACACTAAACTGCATCAAACAAAAGTCCCGGAAAAACATTAAAAAATCGTTATGTTGGAAAAAAATAGGAATTATACGTGTACAAAATAGGTATTTTCATTAAAAAGTAATCTAGTATTCGAAAAAAAAAAAACGCTATGTGAATATAATGTATTTATCCATAGGTTGAATACAAAAAATTGGAGGAATTGGCTGCTAAAAATAACCAGAAGTAAAACTTTCCATAAATGTAGCTTCGGACCGTGGGGAAAAAGATACAAAGTTAACAATGTAACAGAATGTGACATGAACGGGTAAAAATATTAATTAAGCAATTGCCTTTAAAGACCACAAGGACAGCACAAAACTTTGGAAAACTTCTTTAAGTTGGCACACTCGTTGAAATTGATTGAGGTTCCCTTAAAGTAAATAAAAAATATCGTTACGTTCAAAAAATAAATTTATTAATTATATGAAACGGACATTTACGAAAACTAACTCGCAATATTGTGAAATTAAAAAGAGAATCCTTCGTTTCACATCGCGCAAGCAAAAAGCTCACCTTCAAAGAAACGGTCACGCGTGGCTAACTATTGTAGTGGATAAAGCGTCCACTTCGCAAACAGGAAGTCCTTGGTTCGATGGCCCCTGATCCACCGGGAGTATTCCCGGACTTGTTGAGCAAATTTCTCCAGCGCTGTTCCGTCAAGCAGAAGTTTCGTTGGGAAAGAAAGATGAGTTGTGGCTTTGGTGAATTGTGATTATCTTTTTTTTTTTTATGACTACTACTACTGGGAAATTTGCAGACAAGATTCGGCAAGCCATCAGTTACCTCACGTGATTTCTGGCTGCCAGTGCCGGGAAACTGGCGGACCTCGTTAGGCTAGCCATCATTTATGGCACGTGCTTGCAGGACCGCCGAAGGGCAGCTTGAGGCAGCCACCGCCTGTGATGTGGCCCGAACTGCTGACCCATGTGAAAGCCGCCGGGAAATTTTATTGACGTTTGGGCAACGGCAACAAAGTGCTGGGCCACTGCTGGATTGAACGCTGGGCCAGCAAGACTGTTTTTGCTAGGCAGTGACAGTTGTACCTTGAGAAATGAATTCGTGATGCAGAATTCCCTTGCTGTCGTAAAAGCACACAAGCATTGTCTTGATTTTGGACTTATGAAACCTGATCTTCTTTCCTTTGGGTGACTGGGGCGACTTCCACTGAGCACTCGGACGCTTTGTTTCCGGATCAAAACGGAAACGCCCTGTCTCGGCACCTGTCACAACGCTTTGGTGAAAATTTTGCTTTGCTTCTTCAGTCTCCAGGATGCCTTTTGCGTGCTCCACTCGTGTATGTTTCTGGTCGTCTGATAAAGTATGCGAAACAAAACGATCACAACCCCCCCCCCCCCAAATATTGCACTAAAATTTGATGAATCATTTCCTTATTAACACCGAGCCTTACTGGCATCCTCAAGGTCACACAGTGATAACTTCTTCTCTTTTCGCGAACTTTCTCAATGAGTTTAGATATACGCATTGAAATCTGGCATCTGTGCCTTTCGTCGTTTTCCAAATCTTCCCACCCATCGTTGAAAAGTGCATACCATCGGAATATTTGTGCACGAGACTTACGATTAGCTCCGTACATATCATACAACAATTCGACTGTCTCAGATGCAGTTTACTGATTTTCAAACACAACCGGGAATTTGCTCTCTTCTCCATGACAGAGCTGTGACTGTATTCTTCCACCGAACGACGTCATGCCTAGCATAAATAATCACATGCGCGGATCTCAAGCAAACTCTGTTGCCACCGCATAGCTGAAAAATGGCTTATAAAAAATACATGTTTTCCAGTCTCGTGTGTTTTACCGGGATTTTGTTAAATAATTATTTAATTGCTGCACTGTGAATATTAATCGAAGTACCGCTTTTGCCTCATTAGTACATCAGAAATATAACGTAAAATCTAAATGCTTTAAAGAAAATCTGATAGGAAACTCTGTCTGAACCATTTAGTGAAGAAGAAATTTAGCAAGAAAGATGACACCGAATTTTCAGGAAAGATGAGCCAGCATTTTGAGTCGAAAAATGCGAGTAAATCCAAAACGCGATAATCACCGGGCACTTATTAGCATACGTAATTTCATAACTAAGGGTTTATTAAAACAAAAAGTCTGCTTGTGGTAGGGAAAGCAGTCAAATGAAAATTTTAAATTGTTCTTCAAAAAGCAGAGAAATGGTTGAAAATCAGAATATAACCATGTGCCTCCCTACAACAAGAGATTAATTACTGTAGAACAAAATTAACGCAAATTATTATCCACGAAGAAATCTCCCTGATAAAAATTTGTTTCGACGGACTTACACGAACGGAAATTCGATCTCAAATAAAAGCAAGAAAGACTACTCTTAATTCTCGGATGTAATCAGCGCGTGTTTTAAATTCTTTCAGACAGAAAACGAATTTTTGAAAGCGGATTTTTAGAAAAAAGAAAATTAACGAAAAAAAGTTAATGCTTTTACGCTGCCAGAGGAAAAACTGCGCATCATTTAATATTCATAATGTGCGCGGTGTTCGTCATACTGAACGAAACCAGCTACAGAAGGAATGTTTTTATGGAGACAGAAATATCGCTTTTTGCGAATTAGTGGCAAAAATATGCGTTTCGCAAAATCACAAATTGCACTAGAAAACAATAAGAGTTCATTATTGTCAAACGTTAAGGTTTAACTTGTTTTTAAATTAAACTGCCTGTAAACCCCTTATTAACAAGTCTTTTGTAAAACAGATCGTGCTATGCTATCACTTTTTCCGTCCGCCCGTCTATTTGTGGATACTTTATCTATGCAACTGTTAATCCTATTTGAAAAATTCTTGCATTGGGAAGCTTGAATTGCCAGAAAGGTGATCCTGGCATTCTGGTTTTCTTCCGATGAGCAACTACGCTGCTAGTGGGCGTAAATGCAGATAATATCAAATTCCAAATACATTTTATTCCATGTGATTGCCTCAAAATATCTGATCTTTTTCCTTTCAATGCCATTTACATCAAAGATTATCTTAGGTACAGTCTCTTTCCAAGTAAAGCATAGATTTTCCGCTAGGAGGTGTAAAGGTAAACTGATTTCCCCGCTATCTCTGCTTCTAAATGTCCCGTTCGAAAAATTCTTCCTGCATCGGATATAGCTCCTGATAAGAAATTGTCTGCGTATAATTACTAATTTTTGGTAAAGAATGGTTTGGCAACTAGAGAGCGTAAGTGTTTATTTCTGTTTCTGATGTATTTGCAGCAAAATCTGAGCTTCCAAAAACTCGATTGAAAAACTTTTTTTGTTGACTGATTGATACCTCTCACCTCGGAAAACCTCTTCAGAATGTCTTGTACTTAAAATAGTGCATAGTTTTTCCGCCGGAGGCGTAGATGTGTATTTTATTTGTGTTAATATCACTGCTTCTAAGAGTCCGATTTGAATTTTTTTTTTTTTTTTTTTTTTTTTGGAGATCGTTTCTGGTGAGAAATCTTTTGCCATGTAATTTTAAAAAATTTAACGCACAATTGTGCCGCTAGAGGGCGTAAGCTCACGCGCTCGTTTACAGCGATATCTACGGGAATAAAAACCCGATTGAAGAAATACTTTTTTCGGTCACATAGTACTAACTAAAAAACTCTTTGCCGTTATTTTCTTCCTAAACTACCGCACAATTTTGCCGCTAGGGGCGCACATATTTAATTTGTTTTTCTCAATATTTCTGCTTCTAAATGTGCGATTAAGAAATTTCTTATGACAGCGGATTTCATTTACCTTGTGGGACACTTAATGTTTGCATTTGTGGGTTTTTGTAGTTCACAGTTCTGTCACTAGGTGGTGGTAGTGTACATCCATTTGCAGCTGTATCTCAGCTTCTAAAAACCTTATTGAGAAATTTCTTTTTTACTGTATGCCATTCGCTACGAAAAAGATGGGGAGCATTATCGTCTTTAAATAATGCACAACTTTCCCGCTAGGTGGCGTACAAGTCAAAACCTTTTTCTTGCTATTTCTGCTTCTCGGAAAGTTCTTTTTCGTTAGCATAGCTTTTGCAATGAAGAATATTTTTTGTCTATTTTCAATTTTTCTATTACGCAAAGTTCTTTCGCTAGAAAGCGTAGAGTTATATATCATGCTTCTTTCTACATTTCATCTTTTAACTGTTCGATTTGAAACTTTCTTTATCTCTGATACTTTTACTTCATCATTTGTTAATTTTCGTAACGTACTTTTTAGCCGCTGGTGAAAGTAAGTAGCAGTTTATATTTCTGGATTCTTTTTCGATCGTAGAAATTTTCATTGATATTTTTTTACTAACCGATTCCATTGACTTTGAATAACTTTGATACATTTTATTCGCGTCGGAAAGGATTAAAAAGACGTACTCATTACAACCGAAAATTTGGTGTCATCTTTCTTGAGTTTTAATTCGTATCGTTGATGGTACAAGCTGTAAAAATAAATAAGCCTTCGTGAAGTTTGTACTTAAATATTTTAAAGAAACCTGTTCGGAGTTCAAAATATTAGCAGAATTGAATTACGCACTAAATTCAATATCCACGTTCATTCAGACACGTGAAGGAAGATCATCTTGGCATATATTTCACTTTATAACAGCAACATGGGAATACTTTAAACTGTTAACTCGTTATTCTTTAACAACACAAAATTGACAACTACATCTTGCTGTAACCAAACGTCATCCACATATATCTGTTCGTTCAATGTTGTTCGTTTTTATAACTTTTCACCTAGCGCACAGCATATCGTACTGTGCACACAGCTCCAGCTCTCTCAAAAAACTCTACAACTCTACACATCGTTTTATGTATTTTTTGATCCACTGTCAGGGTGCCAACTTTGGAAACCTCATCGGGAGGAGTAATGTGTCGTTAAGTTAGAAAAGTATTTCACGAGAAGAAGCCAAATTTACATGAGAGCACATGAACTCAAAAGAAAGGTTAAATTAGAGGGATACGCCCACTGTGCAAAACATTCTTCATAGCGGAAGATATTCGAAGCCAAAGGGATTTTTCAAATACTTTAGTTAGAAGCAGAGATACTAAGGAAAACGTAACATAGTGGCACCACTGCTTATTAGGTTCACTGGTTATAAAACTCAGCCACATATACCGTAGTTTTACTACTGTATAAGTATACTTGGTGCACATTTCTTCGTTATTAATTTCTTCAAATAGCATCTCCCAATTCAGGCAGAGTGCACGTTCGTAGACAAGACGTTTGAGGTTCCGTTGGACGCCTTCCCACATATTCACCGTGATCTTGAGTTCTAAGGACTGTAGTGTAGCCCATACAGTTGGGATGAAAATCTTCTCCGACAATTTCGGTATAAAGTAGGTATTGTGGCATGTTGATTTGTCCTTTTGAAAATATTCATCACCATGGTGGTAGAGTGTGCCAATGTTTAGATGAATTTCATCAGATGCTGAAATGCTCTTGAGCATTCAAACGGGTTCATTCAATTCAGAAGGCCTAATTCTTGTATGAAACATGAATCATACCACTACACTTCCTCCGCCGACCTTCAGAACAATAACCACGCAGGTTAGATTCAGATTCTTATGCTAATTATTTCCAATTTTTTCACCCTCTCATCGGCATTTGGCAGCTAAAAACACAATTCTTCAGGCTAAATGACCCTTTTCCTATCATTTAGGGTCAACCGCAGGTGTTCCCTAGCCCATAGTAGCTGTTTTGTCTTATTCGTCGTAGATAGCAATAGTGTATGGAGAGAACTGCTGTTGTGACATAGGCGGTGCAATGTATAGTGCTTTTTTCGGTGAGATGACTTTTTCCCTGATTTCCCTCACTCTTGTTCTTCTGTTGGACTATAAATCTGACTATGCCTCACTCATCTCGAGGTCAATCAGTCTCTTCTGCCCAACGGTTATGCTTTCATTGTAGCTTTCTGGACAAGGGTGGTGCTCTCATTGCCGTTTTCCGTCCAAAGCTGATGCTACCATTGCTGTTTTCTTCTGCTGCGCCAACCACTGTTGCGATTCCAGTCCGCAAGCGCAGAAGTTTTGCTGACAGTGGCACCCTTCCTCCGAGCACCCACACTCATCCCACGCTCAAAGTCGCTGTGTTTGATGACCCCCTGTGCTTGCTTGTCTGTATACTGGGGAAATCAGGGCTTTTGTCAGGACTCTCTAAGGCCTTTTCCCTGATTGTCCCTTGCTGTTCTCTATAATGCACAATATTGATGTATATTTATAAATCCTAAATGTAACAGCGAGAATAAAACATTTATTGTTATTATTAAATCACATGGTTTTCCTGTTAGACCTCCAGTAACATATTCTGAACTGCAGCTTGGAGTGTTCGGGTTTACTCGATTATGCAGCCATAGTGACATGACCACAACAAATGACGTACCAGAGTATTTTCAAAAAAATGACCGAGTTGTCCTCATAGAATGAGCCCTCAGTGTACATCCCATTTAAGGGTACTTAAAATATGTAAATGAAATAATAGTGGCTATATACTAATTGTTCATTCAGGACATAAGTTATAACTGTCAACTCTAGGTGATTCCTGTGTGTGTTCAGCTAATACAGTTTTTTAAAGCATTTCTGTATTCCTTGTACTTCCATTATCTCAGTTCCCCTCGGTTGAAGTTAATCCGGAAGATTATGCGCGTTATTGTATTTGCTCGTGTTTGTTTAATTTAGAGCGCAGATATTCTGATTTTCTCTGTGTTTCAGAACTCTGTTTAAAGTTCTCACTGAATTCTTATTTGAGAAAAAAAAGGAGTATTTCAAAAGCAAGTCCTAATGATTTGCTGGAAGCTCGGTTCAAAGTAATATTTAACAAATGTAAAAACAAATTTCCAGTAGTTGCAACTTTTTCCGGACGTGTGCTATGTATTTTACAACTAACGCGCCATTTTTCTCTTTCAAAAATGCCTTTTGGTTATGTTTAACACAAGTAGAATTGTATCCCCACTTTGGGGAAAACAAAGAAGTGATTCGCAGCATCTCTTAAAATGCAAGTAAATGATAAATATTTGTTCCAATGTCTTTAATGGAGGGAATTGAGTAGCGACCCAACAAGTTGTTCTTCGTAAAATTTGCGATGATGTCTCGAATTTTCTCGTAGGACTTCTTTTGTTGTCAAATCATACAGCATTACGGAGCGCACTTAATTTTTGCTTCTGGATAGATAGATGTAGTGGCGGTTCACGGACTGTAGGTATCTAGGGATTTATTCTAAGCTTACATATTACGAAAGAAAATGAACTACGAAGGTTGAAATAAATGGAGTTTAATGGAAGTTCACTGCACATTAAAGTCCATTTATTTTAATTTTTCTCTCATACCACGTGATACAAATAGTTCCAACTAAAGGCAAAGACATTACTTGGTAAATAAAATTAAAGCAAAAGCCTTTCTTTCGACAAATATGTCTGGCATTTGATTTCACTTTTATTTCAAAGAAAGTGAACGCAAAAAACTTCCTACATTTTCAATTTCATTTTTGCTTAAGCAATGTGTTCCGGTAACTAAAAGGAAAAAAAAACCCGAACCAAATCTATAATTGTGCCGGCACAACTGTATCTAAAACATACATATTTTTCTATCGTGTTGTGATCAGCATAATTTGAAGCTCAAGTAAATTTATCCTTGAAGAGCCCCTAAGACAAAGATGTTGAGTATTCTTTTATTTGGAACCACGATGAAGAGGTTTTGATTTTTACCAATTCGGGAGCAACCAGGATGTAGCTGGGCATGAATTTTGCAAGTTGGATTCAACAACTTGATATTCAAAGCAAAGTGAATTTGCTTGTGCCACTTACTGGTCATTCATGTAACACTTCTCAGAAAACTTGAAAATTTCAATCGTCCTGGAGCAGGAATCGAACCCTGCATCTCCCGATTACCGGTTGAGTATGCTAACCATTACACCACCCAGGACAGTGAAGTTCCAAGCAACTGAGACATGGGAATCTGAAAGTCCTCAGAGTTTTTCCAGTCGAAGCATCCATGCTTCCTCATGGCACTCTGACCCAATTTGATTGAACCCGTGTCTTGTTGATACTCAAGTTATAAATGAGAACAGCACTAAATGGTAGGCGTATAAACTGACATTTAACATGAGTTTCTTGTTAGTCAGTCGTGTCCCATTGTATAGTGCACGGGAATCCATATTTCATCGGAATAAAATATACAAGATGTCCGAAAAATAACTGCAATGAAAGTAACATTTACCATGGGGAACTGGTTTTTACAGGAGGTGTTGGAAATGGGCCTCATCGACGTACAAACATGTCTGCACACTTTCTGCATGTTGGTAAACACCTTTCTCAGGTTATGTGGTGTGATTTGTTGGATGTGGGTTATTATTGCATCCTGTATCCCTTGAAGTGTATGCGGATTATCTGCGCACACCTTCTTTCCCTTCAGTGCTTTCCACAGAAAAAAGTCAGGCGGTGTCAGATGTCAAACGAAAAACATGTTTTGTGGTCATAGTGAAAGACATGTTCCACCAAAATCACTCTTTGTTCAACCGTCAACACCATTGTCCTTGTGCCGAGACGAGTGATCTATCGACACGTCTGCCTCCATTGACCAAGCGCTCGGGAATGACCTGCGTTCGTAATGACAGTTGGCCGCTCCTCGGGGTGGGAACACATGAAGGTTACCAGACGCAGAGCACTTCCACGTTGCGGGCCACTTCTACAGTAATTCCATTCAAAATTTCCTTATTATTACCTTACTGCCATTCGTACATTCAGTACGCAGGCATTATTCGAACACACTGTATAAAACCTCAAGATCATGTGGGAAAATGAGGGAACAGAAAAATAGTAATATTAAGCTTCGAAAAAATGAAATGCAAGAAAATTCTACAGTTCTTCTCTAAAAATAAATAAATACAGGTAGGCTCAGTTCTGATTGAGCCGTTAGTTTGGAACGTAGGACTACGACTTGCATATCAGAGAGTTGCAATGAGCTAGTCGAGTATGGTTTCAAAGCTTTTATTTAATTTTTTATAGCTAACACATGTCTATGATATGAACAGTAGCATACATAATTTTTACAAATAATGTTGGATACATTGCGAACGCGAAGCACAGTTCGAGATGGGCCGGGTGCGGATTCGGTCGGTGCGTTGTTTGTTTGGCAGCGGCTGCTTTCAGGCGTTCTCGATGCTTTAGTTCGTTGGGCTGCAGTCTTCTTGGGCTTCTTGCATTCCTCATCACTCGCTGTGGCCTCTCGTTTTGATTTTATCCACTTTTGCTTGCGTTCATTCTGCGAATTCCCCGGAACTGTCGAAAATGTTAAACCTTTTTAACGAAAACAATTTTTAAAAATTTTAGTTTAAACCATTCTGGTATGTTCTATATATATGTGAATAGATCTCGTCGCGAGCTTTAAAACTATAACACGCACATTCGTTTTGCACTCACGGTTTTCCAGTTAAACCGCGATACTCTCAAAAGTGTTCACAAGAAAACAACTTTTAAAATGTTCAGTTCAAACCACTGCGAAATCTTCGTATATTTGAATAGATCTCGTCGGAAGCTTTAAAACGATACCACGCAGTCTTGTTACGTTCACGGTTGCCGAGATAGACTGAATCAAACGCGGCGGCACACCCAGAAATATTGCTTCATCTCCCCCGAGAACAGGGAGCGAGGGGAGCGTCGAGTGCCCGATATATTGCGCAGTTCGCGAATTGGACTTCATGCTATTTACAAATATGCTAGCACGATTAGTGTGCTGCACGTATATTTAACGCTATAATGATTTCAATTGGGACCTATTTGTGTCACAGGAGATCGGCCGTAAGTCGCCCCATACTATCCGCGGAGTTAGACCTAGTCCTACGTCAAAAAACCCCAGAAATGATGCTGTTTAAATAGTGGAACTATTTGTTGCGTGCAGTAACACACAGAGAGCCGGGGTGTGAAATGTAAGGATACAACGCCGGCAACTCCTGCGGAAGGATAATAACAACGTTTTGGAAGTTAAACACAGTAAACAACAAAATCAAATTTTAAATCGTAAATCAAACAATAACTGAAGAGAAAGTTGCGATTCCTGCATTTTACCACACAGTATTTATCATTTTCTTGTAGGACTTCCGTCCACAATGAGTAGAGTTTTAGGTCCCAGCCACCTACAGCGAGATCGCCTTTTGTACAGGACACAGAAACGGAAGGAATGAGAGCAAGTCTAGCGACTTTGACAGATCAGTTTGTAGTGTGATTAGAGTACAGTAGATGGCACCACCGTACAAGTACGATGTTGCACACAGAGGGGTGAGAGAATTTCAGGGGGGGGGCACAGGAAAGGATACCCATTTAACCAGTGGGTCCAGCCTGGGGGCCGTCACTTAACATGCTCGTCCGATGCAAGGCGGATATTCGGTGATTGTTAGTAAATCACACCATCTCTGAAAGATCAGCCCAGGTTCGAACCTGAGGACCTTGCATTAATAGTCTGACTCGCTAACCACTAAGCCATCCGCGGCTCTTTCTGCGTTTTAGAAATGAGTGGCACTTTTTATTCTGGCCTTCACTCAACAAAGGCTGTTTCATACAGTTCATCAAAACCTGTCCGCGTTTTTTTTTATTTACAAGTGCATCCAGCAGTATTTGTGATATTTTATGTGTTGTTCGACAAAAAAGGTCCGTTTTGGTATTGTATCTCTATCTTGATGATTCTTTATGTTAAAGAGTTTTGTACATATGCATGCCCTTGTTCACAACATTTCATTAAAAAGTAATACACACCAGCATAAGATTTATCAGTGGATTTACTTTTGGCCTTTTCAAAATACGAATGCTTCATCCTGCACATATTGAGGATAATTTCTCGTCTTTGAGAGAGAAGACTGTTGTTTATACGGAGTAGAATCCAAAAGTTCGGGGACAGCGCCTACCCGTGACAACGCAAACATGTAGTTAAAGTTACGGGGTCTGAAATACATCCCGCCATCCCTCCTGTCTGTAGTCAGAATGGTTTGGCCCCTGAAAAGTGATTGGAATGCGCGCGCAGACGTTTGCTGCTGTGGTTAGTCGTCCGTCTTTTGCGATGTGAGAAACATGGCGTTTGAAGAGCAACGTTGTAACATTAAATTTTGTCAGTGTTTGGGTAAAACGGCTGCAGAGACCTTAGAAATGCTTTCGAAGGTGTACGGTCAATCTACGATGGCGAGATCGAAGGTGTACGGTCACTCTACGATGGGCCGCCCCGGTGGCGCAGTGGTCTAAGCGATGGCCTCGGATCATTCGTCCGAACGGGGTCCGGGTTCGAATCCCGGTGAGGCATGGATGTTGTGTTTGTCTTACGGCACTGGCTCTCTCCCTTCCCAGGAGCCAGTGACCCTAAATTAGGGACGGGCGACTGCTTATAGCCCATTGAGTTGCTCACGGTGGTCGTTAAACCTCAAATAAAAAAAAAACTCTACGATGGCGAGATCGAAGGTGTACGGTCACTCTACAATGGCGAGATCGAAGGTGTACGGTCACTCTGCAATGGCGAGATCGAAGGTGTATGGTCACTCTACGATGGCGAGATCGAAAGTGTACGATCGGTATCGGCGTTTCAAAGAGGGCAGAGAATCCATCACAGATAATGAGCGCTGTGGTCGAACTTTGACTGCACGGAGAGAGGAAAACATTACGATGGTGGCGCAGTGTGTTCATCAGGATCGTCGCCGAACCATTGAGGAAATCGCTAACGCCACTAACTTATCGGAGACCACATGCCAGCGCATTTTGACGGAGGATCTTTACATGTACCGCGTGTTTCAGCACATCGTCCCTCGCCTTTTGACCTCCGAACAAAAAGATGAACGGATGCGGATATCGGGAGAATTAATTGAGAAATCTGATATCGATCCTACGTTTTTGGATAACATCATCACACGTGAGGAAACGGGGTGCTACTTGTTTGGTATTTAGCCCAAGCGTGCTTCTTCAACATGGAAATCATTGTCTTCACTGCGATAAAAGAAATTCAGGCAGGATCGCAGCAAAGGGAAAGTCGTGTTGGAGGTGTTTTTTGAATCTCACAGCATTGTCCATTCCGAATTTATTCCTCATGGCACAACAATTACCAAGGAACGTTATCTGGACATTTTACGTCACTACGGAAGTAAATCCATCGTAAACCGCCGGAGATGTGGCGAAGTAGACAATGGTACCTTCTCCATGACAACACGCCTGCACATCGGTCCCTACTGATCACGGAGTTTCTCGCCAGAAATCGTACTAATGTGCTTCCACATTCCGCTTATTCCAACTTAGCTCCCTGCGAGTTTTACCTCTTTCAACTCATGAAACAAAATCTGCAGGGACGTCGTTTTGTGTCAACAAATGAGGTAAAAACAGCAACGCAGAAGGCATTACGAGGTGCTGCAAAACATGGCTCTCAGCAATGCTTTCAGAAGCTTTGCGAGCGCTGGCAAAAGTGAACGTCGCCCAAGGGGATTATTTTGAAGGTGGGTTTGCATCGGTGTTTTAAAGTATTCAAGGTAAGGAACTATACGCCAAGTCCACAAACTTTTGTATTCTACTTCGTAGGCCTTATAACTGTAGTGACACCCAAACAAACGCACATCAATCTCAATATTCTTTCAATGTTTTTGTTGTGGAGCGATTCCTAATATCCATACAAAACAAGTTTTAAAGTCGTTCAAGCATATTTAAAATTTGGATCGACAAATTACGTTGTCACTTTTCCTGAAGTGTTATTAATCTCACAGGTAGACGGGGTTCTCTTAAGAAACTTTCTAAGGTTCTTATACAGCTTCATTTTTTTAATAACTTCATATTTATGATTTTATGACCCACGAACTTTCTCGGTAAATATCCATATGAGAGCCCTCTTGCTTCTTGCGCTGTATTTGAAACTTTAGTTCTTATTTTTGCTTTTCCAATTCTTCCCTTTCTTCTAGTGCTCACTCTTCAGTATCTTCATTTCTGCAATGTTTTCCTCACTCTTCATGCATTACCATATTGGAGCAATCTGTACACCGGAAAGCATTATTGCTCTCACAGGAAGTTCCACAAGTGCAAACTTAACTAAATGGAAACCGAATAATGCTTGAGGAGAAGAGACAAACTAATTTAATAAAGCAGCTTCTTTTTTTTTTTTTTTTTTTATTGGTTGGAGGTTTAACGACCACCGTGAGCAACTCAATGGGCTATAAGCAGTCGCCCGTCCCTAATTTAGGGTCACTGGTTCCAGGGAAGGGAGAGAGCCAGTGCCGTAAGACAAACACAACATCCATGCCTCACCGGGATTCGAACCCGGGCCCCGTTCGGACGAATGATCAGAGGCCATCGCTTAGACCACTGCGCCACCGGGGCGGCAAAAGCAGCTTCAAAGATGTCTGAACGAAAGTAAAATGGTGTTACACTGATGTTAGTAATCGCTTTAGAATAGAAATGCTAAGGTGCATTTGTCTTGGTGGGGAGGTGCGTCAGTGCAAGCGACATTACAACTTTGAGACCTCGCCTTTTATTATTTCCCAATAGGCTGTGTACACCCAACTCTAGAGCCACAAGATTTTTAGAAACTCCTATTTTGCGGGTAAGGTAAACGTCTTAATAAATGAATGACCAAGGAAAACAAACACGAAGGGGTTAGAACCAAGCTCCAATAACAATCTTCCTTTGGAAGATGTGAATCCGTTTATTTTTGTAAATATGACATGAATGTTATGTCAGTTAACAACTTGAAAGTTAGAAAACTTGAAAATTTCGTCGTCCTGGAGCGGAAATCGAACCCTCGTCTCCCGGAGAGCGCCCGAGTATGCTAACCACTACACCACCCAGAAGGACCAATTTTCAAGTTTCCAATTAATTTGAATATAACCATCACAGAATTCGATAGTCGAAGCAACCGACATTCATACTATATAGCGAATCTGCAGGTTTAGAATTCATTCCTATGATTGCCCGGATGCGCAGAACATCAATGAATGAAATACGGGAATACAACACTGTACAACACAAATTGAAAGATGTGAATTCGTCTATTGGTGTAAATATGGCAAGGCTGTTAAGTCAGATAATGTACGAAAACTTGAAATCTGTGATGGTTATATTCAATTAAATCGGAAACTCTAAACTTTGTCGTTCTAGGTGGTGTAGTGGTTAGCATACTCGGGCGTTCTCTGGGAGACTCGGGTTCGATTCCTGCTAAAGGACGACGAAATTTTCAAGTTTTCCGATATTACCTGACTTAACATCCATGTTATACTTACACCAATAACGGATTCACATCTTCCAATTAATATGGTGCAATCCCGTATTTAATTCATTGCAATCTTTCTTGTTGTTCTGTACAGTTTAGTAACTGAATTGAAACGACGTTCTGCGCATGAGCTGTTAAATGATAGCTAATATCCAGAAAGTAGTTCTAAATGATCATCAAAAACATAAGTGGAACTCTCAGTCATTCTGACCCCTCAATCAACGGGAAGGATGACACTGAATTTTCAGGTGTAATGAGCATGCCTTTTGAATCCGTCCTGACGCGAATTAAATTTATCAAAGCTATTCAAAGTCAATGGAACCGATATGGAAAACAATCGTATCTGATCGAAGAAAGAGGTTTTTCAATCGGGTTTTTAAACTCGCAGATATTGCTGTAAACAGAATCGTGAATTTACGCCCTCTGGTTGCAGATATGTGCGTTAAGAAAAATTTGAAATTATATAATAAACATTTCGCAGCGTAAACATTGTCCAACAAAGAACGAATTTTTCGACTTGGACTCTTACAAGCAGAAATACCGACAAATATAAAATATACATCTACGCCCCTGGTGGGAAAAAAATGCATTATTTAAGGAAGAAAGTATTCTCAAAAGGTTTTTTGATGTAAGAGATATCGGTCCAGGAAATAATTTTTTCAGTCGGGTTTTCAGGAGCTCTGATTTTGCTGGAAATACATCAGAAGCAGAAATTAACACTTATGCTCCCTGGTGGCCAAACCATTCTTTTCCAAATATTAGAAATCATATGAAAACAATTTCCATTTAGGATTTGCATGAGATACAGGAAGAATTTTTCGAATCGGAGTAAGAAGCTGAAATGTAGGGGAAAACGCAATTTACCTTAACGCCCCCTAGCGGAAAGTCTCTGAATTACCTGAAAATTTTGAAATTATGGGTAAAACATTTCGCATCGGAAACGCTATCCAACAAAGAAGGAATTTTTCAAATCGGACTCTTAGAAGTACAGATTTTGACAAAAATAAGATATATATATCTACGCTCCCGGCGGAGAAACCATGCATTATTTTAAGAAGAAAATATCCGGAAAAGGTTTATCGACGTCGGTAGTATCGATCTAGAAACGATTTTTTTTCAATCCAGATTTTAGAAGCTCAGATTTTACTGCAAATACATCAGAAGCGGAAATTAAGACTTCCACCCCCTGGTGGTCAACCTAATTTTTTACCAAAAATTAGAAATTATACGCAAAAGATTTCCCTCTAGGAGCTGTATCCACTGAAGAAAGAATTTTTCAATCGTAGCTCTAAAAGTATCGATATCTGGGAAAACGCAATTAAATTTTACGCCTCCTAGCGAAAAACCATGCGTAACTTGGAAAAAGTGACTACACCTAAAATACTCTTCGACATACATGGAATCGAAAAGTAAAAGAACTTTTTCAATCGGATGTTTAGAAGCAAGTATGTGGAATAAAATGTATTTTGAATTCGATATCATCTGCATTTACGCCCTCTAGCGACGAAATTGTACATCGTAAAAAAAAAAAAGAAATGAAGAATCATCATTTGCATATTTAAAGCTTCCCAATGCAAAAAGAATTTTTTTAAATCGGAATAATAGTTGCAGAGATATGTGTCCACAGGCGGACGGACGGACAATCCGATAACGTAAGCACGATCTTTTCATACAAAAGACGTGCTAAAAAACAGGTTTATCCGAGATACCGAGACACACACGCACAAAATGCGTACGTTATTTAGTGGGATCTTGTGCTTCCAGAAATTTGGGAACATTTCTGAAAAGTTCTGGAGAATGCTAGGGATCAAAAGCAATTTTGGAACTTGTATCTCAAGAAAACAGATACTGTAGCACACGCCAAGTTCCACAGAGCAGGAAAACTGTGCATTAGGTAAACATGCGAACATTTTTGTAATTTTATATCTCTCACAAAAAATATATTTTCATAGTATAACTCGTAGAACTTTTATCGCATCGAAGGAAAGAAACAATTTCCGCTATCTTGCGGAGATAGTGCTACCAAGCAAAGGACAGAATGTATTTAACATGTTAGTCCTATTGATATCACAGGTCTGCGAAGAAGAAGTTATCTGAGAAGTAATAATTGATTCTTATAGATTTTAGTTATCTGAGAAGTAATAATTGATTCTTATAGATTTCAGTTGCCTGAGAAGTAATTTATTCTTATAGATTTTAGTTGTCTAAGAATAATTGATTCTTATAGATTTTAGTTGTCTAAGAATTAATAATTAATTCTTTTAGATTTTAGTTATCTGAGAAGTAATAGTTGATTCTTATAGATTTTAGGTGCTCAATTCAGAACAAATTGTAAAAACATTCCATCACCCACCAATTTTACTTAATTTCTAATTTTATCGTTTTTATTAGTAATATTTGGATTAAAATTAAGCGCATTGGTATTTATTTTCATTCTCGATTATTATTATTTTTTATTTTGGAGGTTTAACGACCACTGTGAGCAACTCAATGGGCTATAAGCAGTCGCCCGTCCCTAATTTAGGGTCACTGGTTCCAGGGAAGGGAGAGAGCCAGTGCCGTAAGACATACACGACATCCATGCCTCACCGGGATTCGAACCCAGATCCCGTTCGGACAAATGATCTGAGCCCTTCACTGAGACCACTGCGCCACCGGGGCGGCATTCTCCGTTATTTATAGCTAATTAGTTGTATAAGTGCTTTATTAAAGTTCAATTTTTATGATAAAGAAATTTTAAGGAAACTTCTCTATCTTAAGATAGGAGAGGGAAGAATGCAGATAAAAGTGCAGGTGGCTACTTTGAATCTGTAGCCAAGATAACGGATGGCTTATTTCCTGTTGTCACAGCCATTTACATTTTCTTGTGTGATTCTTTAGTTGAACTTTAGTCGTTGACTACCAAGGTTATCATATTTCTAAACGGTGGCATATTTTCTAAGTTTGTGCGAAGATTGAATTTAATGTGTTTGCGGTTTGTTTTATGTTTTTACGTAGTGTAGTGTAATAGTTTTGATGTCATTCCTTAAAATTCGTTTAACTGTGTTTTAAGTGATGTTTGTAATGGCTTCAAGAGATTGCAAAAATTCACTTAACATTTTTTGCTACATATGCGGTGAGTTAGTGGTAAAAAAACAACGTAGAAACATTACAGATTTCGTGAAAAAAGTGTACTATGCGTATTTTTGGATGAAACTTGGTGACCAAGATAAGCCATGGGCACCACATATAGTATGTTTTATTTGTGTAGAAGAATTTGAAGGTGGTAGAAGGGAGAACAAAACGCTTTCCGTTTCGGAATTCTCATGGTATGATACGAAAATTTAGTCTTCATTCTCAGCATACTTAAGTACAATGATCATGTATGGACAGTTTGCGGTGATCTTAAAGTCATATCTATGATTTTGTGACAACAAAGAGAATACATCGAATACCCATGCATTTTGTGCGAGTGGGACAGCTGAGATCGAGAGCAACACTGGATCAAGAAGAAATGGCCAGAAAGAGTCGCATTAGAACCTGGAAATAATGTGTTACACGAAGCTTTGGTTGCTCGGGAGAAAAACCTTTTACACCCACTTCACATAAAGCTGGGATTGATGAAGCAATTTGTCAAGAAGGCGAGTGTTTTAAAAACATCTGTGCAAAATTTCCGGGATTATCTACAGCAAAATTGAAAGAAGGTATTTTTATCGGTCCGAACATCAGGTACACTTTTTCAACTCTCATGTAGACTACTTTCCTGAGAATCTGTGAGCTGTGAGCGAAGACTCTCATGTAGAATACTTTACTGAGAATCTGGGAGCTCTGAGCGAATACTCTCATGTAGAATACTTTCCTCAGAATCTGGGAGCTGTGAGCGAAGACTTTCATGTAGACTACTTTCCTGAGAATCTGGGAGCTGTGAGCGAAGACTCTCATGTAGAATACTTTCCTGAGAATCTGGGAGCTCTGAGCGAATACTCTCATGTAGAATACTTTCCTCAGAATCTGGGAGCTGTGAGCGAAGACTTTCATGTAGACTACTTTCCTGAGAATCTGGGAGCTGTGAGCGAAGACTCTCATGTAGAATACTTTCCTGAGAATCTGGGAGCTGTGAGCGAAGACTCTCATGTAGACTACTTTCTTGAGAATCTGGGAGCTGTGAGCGAAGACTCTCAGGTAGACTACTTTCCTGAGAATCTGGGAGCTGTGAGCGAAGACTCTCAGGTAGACTACTTTCCTGAGAATCTGGGAGCTGTGAGCGAAGACTCTCAGGTAGACTACTTTCCTGAGAATCTGGGAGCTGTGAGCGAAGACTCTCATGTAGAATACTTTCCTGAGAATCTGGGAGCTCTGAGCGAATACTCTCATGTAAAATACTTTCCTCAGAATCTGGGAGCTGTGAGCGAAGACTTTCACGTAGACTACTTTCCTGAGAATCTGGGAGCTGTGAGCGAAGACTCTCATGTAGAATACTTTCCTGAGAATCTGGGAGCTGTGAGCAAAGAGCAAGGAGACCAATTCCACCAAGACATCGAGGAAATGGAGAGAAGGTATCAGGACAGGCGGAATGTCAACATGATGGAGGACTATTGTTGGATGCTGCACAGAGACGATCCGGGAAAAGAATTTCACAGAAAAAATTCAAAAAGAAGCTTTGAAGGGAAAAGAAGACACCACAAAGAAATATAAAGTATGTACTAAAGATTAATCTTTAATTACTTTAATTAAAAGATATTTTTCCAGTACTTTCATTCCAAAAATGTTTACGGAAAATTTTAAATACTGTTAATTTACTTAATATAATGTGTTTTAAAGCTATTTTCCTGTAATATTGAGATAAATTTTTAAAAAAATCCTTACGTGATAGAGAAAAATGGAAGTGATATTTGAAATCAGCAGGCAAAAATAAATCAGAAACAGTAAATAATTTACAGACAACTTTTCATGACTCGAATGTTGCAGACCTGTGTATCCTATTTCAGAAACATTTTGCAATCCATCTCTCGAATGTGGGGATGGGCTGTCCACAGATGGGGTGTTTGCGTGTTGGTATATCTTTCTTGGGAGGTGTTATTATGAAAAAAGCGGGCGACGCCGTAAAGTAAAAATTATGGCAGATGCGAAAAACGTAAAGCTCTGTACTTGGAAACGTTTGCCTTTATATTATCCCGTGAATTAGATGTATCCCTGTGGGATAAAGAACTGGGAAAACATGAGTGCGTAGTTTTTCTGTCGTACATATGTATAAAAGCCGATCCATAAAAACTGAGAATAATGTTTTTGAGTTAGCAACAGTGCGAAGGGTGAAAAAACCATGCAGACGACGAACTGAATTAAGGAAGTATCTACGGCAACAGTTATTAGCCGTGAGAGACTATACTTTTTCTGTTATTCCGCAGTTGTTTAAGGTACGTCTGCATTTGGCCCTGCAGCTATCGAGGTGAGTGATTCAGAGTTAAAAAGTGAAATGTGTTGTGCGATAAAAGTTTACTATCGTTTGGGTGGAACGGCTCCAGAAACAGGTGATTTAATGAAAAAAGCTTAGAAAGATAAATGATTGGGGGAGTTAGCGATTTTTAGATGACACCATGATTTCACAAAAGAGCGTTTGTCGGCAGAACTCGCTCCTAGGACTGGTCGACCTGAAAGTGTTGTTACGGAGCATATTGTTAACACTGTTTGGGAAATCCTGCAAAAAAAATCGACGAATGGCGTGTGAAGACATAGCGGCGTCAACTAATATTTCAAAACCGTTGATATTCGGCATTCTACGCGACAAAATTAGTGCTCCATCGTGTGTGTTCCAGATGAGTACCTCCTCATCTGACGAGAGAGCAATTGTTAGCCAGAGTTCAGGTGTCTCATGAGTGAAAACACATGATCGCAAAGGATCCAAACTTTCTAAATACAGTAATAACTGCCGATGAAACAGGGGTCTACTATTCCGACCCCCTCACGAAGCGCCCAACGAATGTCTGGAAACACACAGGCTCGCCTCCTCCGAAAAATGTTCGCCAAACCAAATCAGCTGAGATGGTGATGATGGTAGTTTTCTTTTATCATAAAGATGTAGTCTACCAGCATGCCGTTCCTCCACAAATTACTGTCAATGCTGAGTATTACATTTCAGTCTTGAAGCATCTGCGACGACACATATCGATTAAGCGACTGGAACAGGTCGGCAAGTGGACCTTACACTATGATAACGCTCGCCCACATGTGGCTCCTTGTGTTCAACATTTTCTCACGAAATTCAGTATTGAAATCATAGCACAGTCTGCCTACAGTCCTGACCTCGCCCCGTGAGATTTCTGGTTGTTTTTAACAATGAAGGAGAAGTTCTGTGGCGCAACATTCAACACAAATGCTGACGTTACTTTAGCTGTACAGGAGTCGCTAAAGCAGCTTCCAAAGATGCCTTAGCTACATGCTTTGAATAGTGGACTGAACGATGGGACCGTTGCATTCGAGAAAAAATAACATATATTTTTCTGTACCTATATTTCAACATTTTTGTGATTTTACTCTCAATTTTTATGGAACGGCCGTTGTATGTAAAGCATGATAAAAATGGTTCTGGAAAACTTCGACCCGAATTAATTTGCAAACCCAAAATAATTCATTTAATTAGAAGTTTGTCTAGCAGCGTGCCGGTCACTCACGGAAATGAATATCGAAACTAATCAGTTTCCGTGTTACACCTGCATCAGAGGCATTCGAGGGCAACAGCGAAAGCAATTTTCGTCATTCGTCCCATCGTAACACTTACGTGATTAAGCTTCGAAAACTTTGAGCATACGCGAATAATTAGCACCTCATTAGCATACGCTCAAGTAGGCATCCTGCGTATGCTGTGAAGTCCCATCCGCCTCTGACTAAGTTCGACGATCACATGCTTTTCCATCAGCCTGTTAATTGATTGTCATCGACTTCCAATTAAGTTAGGTACTTGCTCATCCACCTGTTCACACCGATTTCTGCAGCTGTTATTGTAACTCCGAAACTGTTCTATCAGTCCAGAAACTATCAGTTGAAGCAAGTGAAACTATGAGTATATACTTTTCCACTTCCATGCTTTTACTTATGTTAGACGCCCAAAGATGGACGAAAGACTACGATCAGGTCTGTTTCATTAAAAAAGTAGATAAATGGGTTCCTAGTAAAACTACCCTCTGAGTTTCCCGATTTATTTTCATACGATTTTGACGTAGCAATACGTCTAACTCCGGAGATAGTGGGGGGCGACTTACGGCCGACCGCCTATGATAAAAATAAGCCCCGATTGAAATCATTATAGCGTTAAAAATACGGCCGCACACTAATCGTGTTAGCATATTCGTAAACAGCATGGAGTGTAATTCGCGTACTGCGCAATACTTCGTGCGCGCGACGCTCCCCACGCCCCCTGTGCGCGGGAGAGATGATGCAATATTTCTGGGTGTGCCGCCGCGTTTGACTCAGTCTATCTCGGCAACCGTGAGCGCAACACGACTGTGCGTGGTGTCATTTTAAAGCTCTCGACAAGATCTATTCAAATATGCGAAGAACATTTCGCACTGGCTTGAACTGAACATTTTAAAATTGTTTTCTTGTGAATCGGTGAACACTTCTGACAATATCACGGTTTATCTGGACAACTGTGAGTGCAAAATAACCGTGCGTGGTATCATTCTAAAGCTCTCGACGAGATCTATTCAAATATATAAAGAACATATCGCAGGGTTTTTAATTAATTTTTTTTAAATTGTTTTCTTGTGAATGGGTTAACATTTTCGACAATCCTGCGGAATTTGCAGAATGAACTCAAGCAAAGTAGACAGAATCCAAACGAGAGGCAAGAGCAAGTGATGATAAATGTAAGAAACCCAAGAAGACAGAGCACCACGTTAGGAAATTAGTATATCTGTCTGCTTTGTGTTTGTAATGTATTCAGCATTATTTGTAAAAATTATGTAAGCTGCTTTTCATATCATAGACTTGTAGCTATAACAAATTAAATAAACGCTTTGTAACCATACTCGACTAGCTCATTTCAACTCCCCGATTTGCAAGTCGTAGTCCTACGTTCCAAACTGACAGCTATCACAACTGAGCCTACCTGTATTTTTTTTCCTTCAAGACTTTTTGTGATGACGAATATTTTTGGGAAGTAATTGATTGAAAGCAGGTAAGAAATAAAAGGAAATTGGAGAATTTGACTAAATGGAATTCGGCAACGGGAGGAAAAATGCTGTGGCTAAATTTGTTGAAGGTACAGAAACGTTGCGGAAATATAGATACTTCTCTATAAACAAGCAGCATTGGAGTTTAAACATTACTTTATTAACCAAGAAACAATGCATGCCCGAAACAAATGAAGAAATAACATAACACAATATAAAAACAATAAACAAATAAAAATGCAACTAAGGCCTATTTCCGTGCAGAAATCGAAAAGTTCCAAATTTGATATCATCCGAGAGTCCAAACAGTTTTTAAATGAAGCAAGAGCTCTTGAAGTTCTAAACATTCGGGAGTTCGTTGAAAAAAACAGAGCTTTAAAGTAAAAGATGATTTTTGCAAACAATGTTCTAGTGAGAACAAAGTTAGAAAACAATTCTGTTTAGGATGACCAGAAACCAATGTTCATAAGAAGTCCATTTCTTGTAGAAATCAGAGCTTTTGCCTAATGTAAGTGCTTGATTGAGTTCTCGTCGAAGCACTGAACGTATATATAGTTTATACATTTCACAGATTTTGCGTTTTGCATTAATGTAGGAAGCTGGAGAGTTAGCGGTGATATTATTTAAGCGAAATAGATATATTTAATACCTTGCTTGAATGAAGAAAAAGCACACACTTTATTGTGGCTGGCTGTAGATGGAGGCTGGCTATGGAGAAAGAAGTAGTCGTGCATAGTGTAAGACGAATGACAGACTTTGCTAGAGAGACTGAACATGAGAAAGAAGAGAGGCTGTAATATCAGGCAAGTTGAGTAGATGTGACTAATGTCGGCTGACGTTGAGCAGTAGAAGCAGTCTGGGCTTGCAAGGTTCCCAAAATTATGTAATGTGATGGGCGTCGGAAGGCGACGATGCAAGTGTAGCCAGTGAACATCTATTGCTTTGCTTCAGATCTTGCTGTCACCAGGATGATAGGGAGCTTTCATCCAGGTGACAGGAAGATCTAAGATTGGGATCTGGGAAATTGGGATCGGAGAATTATAATTCGTGACGAGATGACGATAAAGCAATTTCGAGGTTATGGCATGCGGCAGCATTTGACGATCATTTAAGGAGATAACAAATGGAAGGATAAGCTGAGCTGAAGATTTATGTATAAGTTCAGTTCTGTTCACCAGGATCGGAAAGAGTCAGCGCATGAAGCATTGCAGGAGCATAAGGTTGACTCGATTTTCGGGTGTTTGTTGAAGTGGAGGGGAATTTTTTTTTTTTTTATTATTGGAGGTTTAACGACCACCGTGAGCAACTCAATGGGCTATAAGCAGTCGCCCGTCCCTAATTTAGGGTCACTGGTTACAGGGAAGGGAGAGAGCCAGTGCCGTAAGACAAACACAACATCCATGCCTGACCGGGATTCGAACCCGGACCCCTTACGGACGAATGATCAGAGGCCAACGCCTTAGACCACTGCGCCACCGGGGCGGCGGGAAATTTCGGGAAGCTATTTCGATGTTAGATTGGAATGAAGGGGTTGAGACACTTTCACCACTCCGCTGGCAAGCCAGGAAGGGTAATAAAAATGGTTATGAGAACGGGGATAAAGCACCGAGGAGAAAAAAGAGATTCGTCGAGGAGATCATTTACTGGTGTGGGCAGGAGACGGATTGAGACAAGAGCTTCTCAGAGGGTGAGAGCTTCGCGGTATAGATCGGGAAGATTGAGAGGAATGCAGCAGTGGAAACTACAGATTATATTATTTTTCCATTGTCTAATTTGGGGCAAGAAAGTTTAAGTCCTGAACAGTGACTATAAGGAATTTGAAGGATTTCGAAAACAGTTACGGAAACACATCGTGGAACTCAATTTTAAGAACAGCATGGATGCAATTGAAACAAATGCAAATGTTTCAATTTAAATACTTTCATTTTTTATCTGTCACAGTCTTGTGGTACAAAAAGCACAGCTTTACACCTTTTGGCTTTCAGAAAATGGACCTTTTTCGACAAACGGAAAACGCACAGTTCTGATTTATAAATGTTTTGGTACTGCTGTTATCGAACATATTGAAACAAATGGGTTTGTGTGAAGAACACTGAAATACGAAAAGTTCTTGGCACCTTCAACAGAAGAATATCTGCGTATTACGGATATACTACATTAGGCGAAGTCCTTTGCTGCATTCAGAACTGATGAAAAGATTAGGAAGATACAAGTCAGGAAAAACAGTGAGAAGTAGGATTGTGACCTTATGAATGTGTTTATTTCTAATGCCTTTCCCACAACACGCAATTTCACCAACTGAACAAATGTTTGCATGATTACAGTTGATTCCTAGTGCGTTATTAACAAGAGCTCCGTGCACACACTTTGTAATCATTAAATAAATTATGCGCTATTCTGTCTTTAATACGTTTGGCAAAGTTTTTTAGAAATTCATGAAAGCAGCGAAGTTCACAGGTAACAGTTATAATATACTTCTTGACATTGAGATTGAAAAACTCAGTGGCATTTTGGCAATTCGACGAAAATTCGCAGATAAGACAGCTTAGGAAGTAAGAATTAAATTACATCGTTCTTAAAAGAATGAACAACTTTAACTCAAGGTTATGTGGGGCATGCCAGCACGCTGTAAAATCTATTCTGAACATACTCATGCAATGATAATTGGACTCAAAAACACTCAAAAAGCGACCTGAGCCGCCGAGTTAGAGCAGTGGTCTCAGCGCTATCTTCTGGCTGTTCTTCAAAGTGGGTCAGTGTTCGAGTCCTGTATGAGACATGGGTTGTATTTTTGTGTTATTATACTGGGTGTCTTTCCCATCTCAGAACCAGTTGCCCTAAATTAGGGACCTGCGACTGCTTATCGCTCCTAGAGTTGCTCACCGTACAAACTCCGGAAAAAAAAACATGAAAAAAAAAAAAGACACCAGGGGCATTCTCACCTTGCCTTTCTGTATGTTGTCTGCTTTCGCTACGGGTAAGCTTGAGAGTTGCCACTCATTAACTCGGAAAGAAACAAAATCGTAACAGATTACTCGCTGCGAATATTTAGACGGATTACAAAGCGTTCCAAGGTGTTGGACATACGCAGTTGAGACCTCCCGCTTCTGTTGATTACGGTACTGCAACACCCGACAGCACATGTTTGGTGCGAGATTAGCTAATTGTTTGCATTGTTTTAGTTGTTTAGTTTTTCTTGTTTCGGAAATGTGGAATATTAATGAACGCTGTGCAAACAAATAAAATTTTGTGTAACATTATTCACAAATGCTATTATGACATCGTTGTGAAGGACAATGTGTGGGATGAAATATCAGAAAACGTAGATGAATCTGGCAAGTATTTAAAAATTTTTGTGTTTTCTTCCAAAAACTATTTTTATTCACGAGAAAAGTTCATACTCAACAAAGAAAAAAGGAACTCTCCGTCAATACCTTTAGTTGTTGTGACGTAGAATTACGTCTTATGGTACGATGCAGATTAGTGGTGGACGCGACGTAATTACGTGACCAATTTCAACTCGCAATACCTCCGGGATTATCGGGGGCGTGGCAACGGCGCTAGTATAGTTTTTTTTTGTTTTTTTTTATTGGAGGTTTAACGACCACCGTGAGCAACTCAATGGGCTATAAGCAGTCGCCCATCCCTAATTTAGGGTCACTGGTTCCAGGGAAGGGAAAGAACCAGTGCCGTGAGACAAACACAACATCCATGCCTCACCGGGATTCGAACCCGGACCCCGTTCGGACGAATGATCAGAGGCCATCGCTTAGACCACTGCGCCACCGGGGCGGCTAGTATCGTTTGGTAGCGCGTATTGACAATTATAGGTAGTGGGGCCTGCGGATCAATGACAGTTCTTGACAGAGTGCTGAAGTTGGTCATTTTTATGCTCTGCGCCGCGACTATACTTTTGCTTTCGTTTTCAATACTTCTGAACTAAAGGTGATTGAACATTGACTTTGGTATGGAATTAATGTTAACATAGGGGACTAGTCGTGTCAATTAAAAAAATTGAAACTGTTAACAATAAGACTGGATGGTAATGTAACTGTGCTTAATTATTATTGATCTGCTTAATTTCTTTCAAATGCCATTAACAATACTTTTTCGTAGCTTATTCAGAAATACTGAAGAAATCTTTTATTGTCATTTCTTAGATAAGGAAATAATGTACATCACACTTCACTAATTAATAACAAGGAATTGTACACCAATTACACTTATAATAGTATAACTATACTAGTTATCCGAATTTTTTGGCGTGGAATATAAATCTAAGTTTCTAATATTTCGCACATCGACCAGACGGCTTTTTCGAGGAAGGTAGAGAGCTAACTACAAACTGGATAATAGAACGTATCAACAATTTGAACGCGGTGACTTGACTGGACAATAAATGAATAGGCGCAAATGTGACCAGTCATTCGAAGAAACGAGGTCACGTTGGTTGGTACCGTGGTAGAAAACGCAGCATTATTTCAATAACTGATTCCAAATGCGTGGCAACTAGAGAGAAGCGGTAGCATTGCAAGCCTCGCTGCTGGTCAAGATTTCCAAGGTTTCGCGAATGGCAATAGATTTGGGTGTGGAGTATGAAGCTAATTTCCTTATATCATTCCACATAGAATTAACGGATTTGAACTTGACCTCTCTTGATAGGGCAGTGGCTATTTTACCGCTTTTGTATCTCTTTTATGTTCGTTGATTCTAATTCCAAACGAACGTTTGTTCATTCCGATGTAGTATCGCCTGGAGCAGTTCACGTATTGTAGTGCCATGGCATAAACACCTGTCTCATTGAGAAGGGGCTTGCCAATATTTCTCTTAAGCATCGTATATAAAGACGTCGCAGACCTTACGCCGACACCGAAGTTCATCCTCCTGAGCGCGTTTTGAGTTGATAGGAAACTTTTGGTATATAGGGAATAGAGCCCAGGTAGCGAAGTTGCGGCCTGGAAGGAGTGACACGGCTGGTTCTGACTTTTTCGATAATGTTCTACATCTAGTTCGACGTATATCCTACCTCAGTGGCCAATTCGACAATGCTTTTGAGCTCGGATTGTCTAAAACGATCATCGGTGGAGACGGCGAAGGCTCTTCTAATTCGAGAACGGAAGAAGGCCATCTTGTAATCATCAGGGCAGAATGAACTGCGGAGCATCAGGTTGGGAACCGAGGTGGGTTTTTAATGGACTTCCGTACGAAAGCGGTTTTCATGCGTTTTTTTCACCAAGACATCGAGATACGGTAAGGTACTACTGTGCTCAAGTTCCATAGTGAAATTGATCGTAGGGTGTATACAATTGACTAATTCTTTCGTTGGGTTTATGTCTTGAATACAGTCGTTTTTAAGAAACTCGATCTTTCTCCTCTTCCTGAGCAGTGGCAAATAACAAAAGCTACCACCACTGCTTCCGACTCACTGCTACTACCACTAATTCTGCAAAAAACATATTATTATACTAATTAATTTAAAAAGGTAACACTTAAAACTACAGTATTTAACCAGTAAGTGCAATACTACTTCCAGCTCTATCAACCGTTAGTTAAACTCATCGATTTCCATTCGGTCTGTATAATGTCGATTTAGTGTGCGGACAAAACTCATTGCTATGTGTTTTAATTCGAAGAGTGTGATGCGTCAAACTTATGAGATGGCGTTACCTTTTTAAGTTTTGGCGTTCAGATGTGAGCGATGCATTTTCTTTGCAACGACTAAAACATCAGGCGATGTGGCTGATCACGCTTACGTGCGGTGACAAACATTCTTACTACGAATGGAATAGCTGGACATCCCCCGATGTTTGCGACAGAACTCCGAATTTTCAAACAGCACGTGGGGCATGTCAGAGAGGTTCGGCTGTCATACCTGATCATTCTCCCAACTACGACGTCTGCTTCCGGTACTGTACGCCTTTCGGCGATGGCTCCTGGATCAGTGCGCTGACCTCGTTACCTCCACAATAATATCCGGAAATCATAGGGTCCTAAAAAGCAGAAAAATTAATCACTACATACCTAAAAACGCCATTCGATATGCCATTTGACTAATGCAATCATAGGGTCTTAGAGAACAGCTTTCGTTATACTAATGATTAATGAAATCATAGGGTCATAAAAACAGCAAAATTAATCGCTGAACACCTAAAGACACCATTCGCTATGCCGTTTCGACTAGTGAAGTCATAGTCTAGAGAACAGCATACGGTATAACATTTGACTAGTGAAATCATAGGGTCCTGGAGAACAGCATTCGATATACCATTGACTAGTGAATTCATAGGGTCCTAGAGAACAGCAAACTTAGTCGTTACACACCTAAAGACGCCATTCGATACGCCATTTGACTAATGAAATCATAGTCCTAGAGAACAGAATTCGGTATACCATTTGACAAGTAAAATTATAGCGTACTAGAGAACAACATTCGGTATACCATTGACTACTTATTTCATAGGGTCCTAGAGAACAGCAACATTAATCGCTACACACCTAATGACGCCATTTAACTAGTGAAATCATAGTCATAGAGAACAATATTCGGTATACCATTGACTAGGGAAAATCATATTATCCTAGAGATTGGCAAAATTAATCGCTACACACCTAAAGACGCCATTCGGTATGCCATTTTGTCTAGTGAAATCATAGGGTCCAAGAGAACATCATTCGGTATAACATTGACTAGTGAATTCATAAGATCCTAGAGAACAGCAAAATGAACCGCTACACACCTAAAGACGCCATTAGATATGTAAATTGACTAGTAAAATCGTAGTCGTAGAGAAAAGAATTCGGTATACCATTCGACAGTGAAATCATAGGATCCTAGAGAACAGCAAAATTAATCGCTACACACCTAAAGACTCCATTCGATATGCCATTTGACTAGTGAGTGATACCGCTTGAAATGCTTGTGCCGCGGGCTGCCGGGAGTGACAGGCGAAGCATATCATTTGTATATGCAATTTTGTCTTTACCGTTTGGCTGAAAATGGTTTGCTGTATGACGTGCAGCTTCTGGACAGCGTCATCACACTGCTGATGGAATGTTGCTTGGCGGTAGAGGCGGTGTAAGAGGGGTTTCCAGGTTGGACGATCAGCTCGTAGTGTTGTTGTCTTGTGTGCACCACTCTCAACTCTAAAGGTCTGAATTCTTTCTGGCAACACTGTAGACTGACTGTGTTGCTGTTGCAGTCTATGTGTTATGACTTAAAATCAAGTATTTGCTCTATCGTAGACTTAATCTATATCCCTCTCGAAGTCGCTTATCTGTCCACATGGCTGTCGAACATGTCTTTTCGGCATTCTATTAAAAAACGTTTTATTCACAAAATGCACTAAATAATGAGAGCATACGATTGCATTCTTATCGACTTGCGAAGGTTTTAAGAGGAAATAACGCAGCATTCCTCTTCTCAATTGCTCCAATGAGCTTCACTGTAGACTAATTCTGAATATGTGAACATACAAATTAATACAAGTTTAACTATTCAATCTAACAGTTGTTAATTCCGATCATTTTAACGATTAGTTTCACCTCAATATTTTCGGCGATGCTTTTTAAAGAGGGTGTGGGCAAAATTACGAAAATATCTGCTTTAAAAGTACTAGCTTTTGTGTAGGCTACTTTACGTCTTTATGCGCATGCTGTTATTTAATTGCTTTGTATTTTTTGGAGCTAGTACTGCCAAGGGCTGAGAATACAAGCAGTAGCTTATTTAGATACCATAGGATACAAGCAGTAGCTTATTTAGATACCATAAAATATACAAGCAGTAGCTTATTTAGATACCATAGGATACAAGCAGTAGCTTATTTAGATACCATAAATTATACAAGCAGTAGCTTATTTAGATACCATAGGATACAAGCAGTAGCTTATTTAGATACCATAAAATATACAAGCAGTAGCTTATTTAGATACCATAGGATACAAGCAGTAGCTTATTTAGATATCATAAAATATACAAGCAGTAGCTTATTTAGATACCATAAAATATACAAGCAGTAGCTTATTTAGATACCATAAAATATCGTACATAAGACAACATGAACGACCGGTGGGAGTTTCAAAGTCGGAGCATTGTTGGATCCCGGGGCGTCGGTAACTATGGATTTGTTGAATGTATCCAGAATAACTATATCGAAAGTTAAGAATGCATTCGCCAAATATGGGAAAACAACTTCCGATAGGGCAACACTGAAAAAGGCTGATGTCAGTGAAACGGAGTGTTGCTCAAATACATATACATAAAACTACTGACACAAAAATAAATACAAATATTAATGTGATTCTCAGCAGTGCAATATCTGGCAAAACCGTTCGCGGGGAACTTTATAAAGCTGATATTTATTTGAGAGCCACTATTGTCAAGCCACTCGTTGCTAATGTTAACGCAGAAAGGAAAATGCAATAGTGTGACGAGCACAAAAAATTGCTAGATCATTGAAACATGATTTGGTCTGTGATTTCGTCATTCACACTGTTTTTTAATTCCGAGGATAGTTGACGTTTGGATAATGCTGAAGGAAGCGCGTAATCCTGACCATCTTGTGCCAACTGTCAGATATGGTGGGAGATTAATAATGGTCTGGGAAGCAATCTCTGGGTATTCCTTTGATCTCATCATCACCCTGAACGGGCGGTTTATAACCACTGCATACCTTGGTATTTTGGGTGAGTAAACTCATCCCGTGGAACAAGTACTGTTTCCTATAAACGCAGCAATCTTTCAAGATGATAATGCTCCAATACCAATACACACATTTATATTGGCCCCATCTTGTTTTAAAGAGCACAAAACTGAAGCTAAGCATATCTCATGGCCTTCACCAGGTTTAAAAAGTACCGATCCCCTGTGAGTAGGGTTGGAGAAGACAATGAGAAGCAGATTTTCCCCACCAATGTCACTCAAGGAGATTGAGACTTTTCTCCATGAGGAATGATTCAGTATTCCTATGAAGACTGTCGGCGATTTACTTGAATTAAGTACATATTGAATACAAGCTGTTGAGGAAGCAAAGGACTTTTCAACGCTCTACTGAAGTATACCTATATACTGTCACTTTTCACAGGTGTTTCTGTTATTTTGTCCACCACCTGTACATGAACTGCGTAATAGATATAAACAAATACATCGGAAACTTCATGGTCTGGATAATCGTTTGAAGTCGTTTAGTAACAGTGCAGAATGCTATCGTTTTGAACTCGGAATTTTACATTCCTCCTAGCAGAATGATTAATGAGAGGATGTGCTACATAAAAATCTTTAAAAACCCGTTTCATTCACTTTCACGAAGACCACCTCCGGCGCGAAAATTTGTCATTTTCGAGACAGGATGACAAGGTAGCTGCTGTTATCTGACAGGTGTATATTAAAGCCGCCATTTTACTCGCTTAGCTGCTTTCAGCCAGGGCTTTTATCTGGAAGCGAGAGGCATTTTTTAATATTCTCCAGAGCCTTGTTTCGGTCGCGAAATTCTTTTGTTCGGGCCTTCTTGCAATGTTCAGCTTGTTTCCGAGAATCTTTTCTGTCGTGTGAAACCATTATGTAGTTGTTAAGCAGAAAGCAGTAAAAGAAAAGGCAGACGTCCCTTTTTTTACCGAGTATATAAAATATTTTATTCGCGGAAATATTAACTAACAAAGCAAAAGCTTTGGATTATTCAATAAACACTCTAAAATACTGTTATCCATTGACTAAATATTTCCGTTTTTCTTTATTCACTTATTTGACTTGCAGTAAGCAGGATGTAGGAACATGTGCGATTGATCCAATTAACAAGAGCTGAAGCTGTTTCGGAAGCAAGTGGTCTTATTTCCTTAAACTGATAGATTAATTAGATTTACTCAAGGTTAAAGACTCGCATATTTATCACAGATTGTGTTCAACATACGGGAGTCATAACAAAAGTTCTGGACACTGTCCATTTTTGAGAAAAATGTGAAGTAAAGGAGAAAACGTATCTTATTGCCGTTCAGTGTAATCCTCTCCGCTGCTAATGACAGTTTGCCAGCAGTGACGTAGGTCCTGGATGCCCCGTAGTACGCCATCTTTGTTCAGCTGTCGTATTACTTGGGTCACGTCCAATGATAGTTTGTCCAGCGATTCGTAGTGGATGCCACGGAGCCGATTTTTTAACTTTGGGAAAAGGTCAAAGTCGGGTAGACTGAGATCAGGGCTGTATGGTGGGTGGGATAGTTTCCCTGCCATATTTCGACAAGTCCCCGTACCCACGATGCTCCATGACACGATGCGTTGTCATGCAGCAAGATCTCTCCCACTTATAACAAGTTAGGGCGATTTTGATAAGTTTCTGGTCTCAACTTTGTCCTCAAAAAGAAATTGTGCTTCGATCAAGAGTTCCTACTTCATAAACTTCTTGCAAGGAGGTGTGTATCTGTGTTGGAGTCCCCCCCTCCCTCCTCCCCACAGAGTTTCTATTTTCACGTACGAGTACTGGTTTAACGCTGTGACACGACCTGAGGAGTGGCACCCTTCCATTTCCAAACTCTCCCACGTCCACATAGCAAATGACAGCGCGTCGTTCTGACAACATTGCATTACTGAGAGTCTGACCTTGACAGGACGCAATCATTTTCCCGATTGCATCATCGACTTCCGTTTTAGATTAACGTGTGCAGAACTTTTGTTGTCACCCTCGTATTCGTCTTTTATAATCGTTAGATTTGTAGGATAAACAGAGAAATCTTTGCCAGGTATTTTTTAAATGTTACATTTCATTCTTGGAAAGATCTCAGAATCGACAAAGAAATCATTGATAAGTACATTTCTACGAAATTTCAGCTCGTGGCAACACTACATCTGCTATTACTTCATTAAAAATACCGTGTCTCTCCTGTCCATATTGACGCTAGAGGAGCAATAGTGTTGAATAGGATTCATTATTTGAAAATATCACCAGGTATTCCATAATCAAGTCAACTTTGTGCCAGTAACAGTTTCTGTTCTAAACGATCTTCACTGCATATGATATTTGCTCTGTGAAGATCTTTTCGCAAAAACTTTTTATGAGAATCGATGAAGGAGGATAATTGTATGAAGCTTTAATATGGAAATTTGCTGTTATATTCAAGGACTCCGAAATTACACAAAGCCATTGACACGAAAATTAAAGGATTCACTTTGTTATCATTAACACAATGCGGCACATAAAGAAAAGTATTTTTACAGCACCACGAGAAACATGGCAGTGGCACTGTGTAATTTTTTAATTACACAATACTCCTGAAGCGAAAATTCAAGGACTGAAAATTACACAATGCCCCTGAAGCGAAAATTCAAGGACTGAAAATTACACAATGCCCCTGAAGCGAAATTCAAGGACTGAAAATTACACAATGCCCCTGAAGCGAAAATTCAAGGACTGAAAATTACACAATGCCACTGATTAGAAAATCAAAGGACTTTGAAAATTACACAATGCCACTGACACGAAAATTTCGCAATTAATGATTTTTGCTACAGCCCGGACATTGATAGGATAGACATCTTTTTGTTATCTTTTATTACACTGTGGCACATAAAGAAAAGTATTTTTACTTTTTACAGCACCACGAGAAACATCCGCAGACCATGACACTGCCACCACCAAATTTAACGGGGTTTTTTATTGGAGGTTTAACGACCACCGTGAGCAACTCAATGGTCTATAAGCAGTCGCCCTTCCCTAATTTAGGGTCACTGGTTCCAGGGAACGGAGGAGGCAGTGCCGTAAGACAAACACAACATCCATGCCTCACCGGGATACGAACCCGGACCCCTTTCGGACGAATGATCAGAGGCCATCGCTTAGACCACTGCGCCACCGGGGTGGCAATTTAACGGTTGGGATGACACATTCTAGTAGATACCGTTCTCCAAACATACGCCACACCCAACAACGACCATCACATTGAAAAACGATGCAGCGTGAAACATTATACATGAGAAAACAGGATAATACATGTTCTTGTAACCACCTGCATGCGTTCACGTGGTTACAAGAACATGTGTTATCCTGTTTTTCTCATGTATAATGTTTCAGTGTTGTAGTATTTTCTGTGCAGGTATTTAGATGTCTTCATATATTATTATTACGTTTTCACGTTGGACTACGTGTAACTCCGTGGATAGTATGGTGCGACTTACGGCCGACCGCCTATGATAAAAATAAGCCCCAATTGAAATCATTATAGCGTTAAAAATACGTGCTGCACTAAACATGTTAGCATATTTGTAAATAGCATGGAGTCCAATTCGCATACTAGGCAACACATCGTGCGCGCGACACTCCCATCCTGAAATATGATGTAATATTTCTGGATGTGCCGCCGCGTTTGACTCAGCCTATCTCGGCAGCAGTGAGCGCAACACTACTGTGCGTGATATCGTTTAAACGCTCTCGACGAGATCTACTCAAATATACGAAGAACGTTTCGCAGTTGTTTTAACTGAACATTTGTAAAATTGTTTTGTTGTGAACAGATTAACAGTTTTGACAATATCGCGGTTTATCTGGACAACCGTGAGTGCAAAATTGCCGTGCGTGGTATCGTTTTAAAGCTCTCGACGAAATCAGTTCAAATATATAAAAAACACTTCGCAGTGGTTTAAAATACAATTTTTAAAAATTGCTTTTGTGTGAACGAGTTATTATTTTCGACAATCCCGCGGAATTCGCATAATGAACACAAACAAAAGTGGAGAAAATCAAACCGAGAGGCAACAGCAAGTGACGAGGAATGTAAGAAGCCCAAGAAGACAGAGCACCACGTTGGGTAATTCGTGTATCGATCTGCTTTGTGTTTGCAATGCATCAAACATTATTTGTAAAAATTATGTAAGCTACTTTTCATATCATAGACCAGTGTTGGCTATAACAAATTTACACTGTAAAACATTTTGTGGTAGGTTGCACCAAAAAGTGGTGCTACACCAGCTGCACCACTTTCCGAGAAAAGATACACTATTGTGTGATCCCAACAAAACCGAACAACATGGTGCTACTTTGTACCATAATGTGGCGCAACCTTGTACTGTAACGTTGTGCAAAGTTGCATCATGTTGTTGGTTTTTTTTTGCACCACAGAATGGTGTATCTTTTCTCAGAAAGTGGTGCATCTGGTGTAACACCACCTTTTGGTGGTACCTACCACACAATTTTTAACAGTGTAGTAAACGCTTTGAAACCATATTCGACTAGTTCATTTCAACCCTCCGATCTGCAAGTCGTAGTCCTACGTTGACGGCTCAATCAGAACTCAGCCTACCTGTATTTTGTGTGAGTGTCATTGTAGGTGGTCAATGCGTTTAATTTTTATTTTTCTTAGTGTGCTTTCTATGCTATGTTTTTGAATGTATGCATCGTGCAGTCAGTTATGCTAATCGTTGTTGTACTTTCTCATTTTTCCCTGCGTTGGTGATTTCCATTCACTGCCATCATGTTGTTGTTGTTGTTGTTGTTGTTGTTATTGACACTTTACAAATTATGCCTTGCATTTGTTTGGCCACTTTTACAAATTGTGTGGTTTTGTGTGCATTTTTGACATGCATGCGCTTCAATCACCTGTTGCATTTCATTACTCGTTGGGTTTCGCCCAGCACTCCTGTCAACCCACTCCTTTTTCTCTATTGTAGGTTTTATCATTGTAAATCACGATGTAACCTGGTTATATTCTGTAACACATCTACACTGCACCAAGCATGACGTCACATGCATGTGCTCTCATGTTTTCCGTCACGTCTGTGACTGCACTCCTGCATTTTGTATTTAGCAATATCCAACCTTCCACGGTAATGTGCCAGTCACAGTATTATTTCTTTGTTGGAGTTGTTTAGTTAATTTTATTTATATGTGCGTTGTTGCGCGTTTCTTTGTTATTCAATAAACTACGCGTGCGTTTCTTTAGCACGCTTACCGTATAATGAATATATTTCTCCTTCCAGCTAAGCTAATTATAATGAATAAAGCTTTCAACTAAGCTAAGTATAATGCTTCTGCTACTGAATTATATGCTTGTACTAAGCTTCAAATAGTGAATTCAAATGGTTGTTGTTACTAGTTAATTAAGATCATGAATAAAGTCTCCTGCTAGTAGTGTAGTAATCGTATTGAACAAACTTATAACTGATAGTAATGTTGTAGCAGTAATTAGGATGAATAAAGTCTTAACGCTGGTTGTTAATAGTAATACACTAATGACATAAACCTAACAGCCAGACAGAGATCTGACAAAAACTATGAATTGAGAAAGACGTACTTACGAAAAGCTCTTTTATTATGTAACTCTTGATCATCCAACGCACACACACAACTCGTTTCACAATAATGAAGAATCAAACTAATCACATAGAACGAAGCTCTCAATACAACAACAACAACAACAAACTCTCTCCTTCACATAAACCAACGCTCTCCGTACAACAACAAACGCTCTCCGTACAACAACAAACGCTCTCCGTACAACAACAAACGCTCTCCGTACAACAACAAACGCTCTCCTTAGATATCGCTGAACGCGCCTATTTATACTGGCTACCACCAAGTCATGACTTACACTCATTGCCAGATCTCATTCAGCGGGTGAAATAACATCTCGTTCAGTAAGAAGATAATTTACATAGTAAAATAAAATAACCAGAGATAGTAAAAATCAATAGGAAATCATCATCTCCCCCTTAATTTTTTTTTTCCGAAAAACCTATCAATTTTGGAGTGTAAGTCTTACACTTCGTTGATTGACGTTTCTCGACCTCTTTTTGTTTTGTTGTTTTGGTGGCAGCAGTATTTACAATATCAAACTTGGCATGACAAAATCAAGAAATCTGTATTCGTCTGTGAAACTTGTATTTTTGAACAAAACAAACCTGCATCGGCATACCTTCCTTTTATTCTGCCTAGCAGGAATCACTTTTTTAATTTCAAATTACGTTCTCATTATTCGTTGAATACACACCAACTGTATCAGCAGCGAAGATTGCCTGGAGCTGCCTAACAGTAACAATTTTATTATTTTACCCCTAAGCACATAGATATATAAAAACATTTTGGATTAGTAGATGGACATAGAAGAAATATAAAAAAAAAACACATATATACACAAAAAAAGAATGCATAGGCCCACATGAAAAAAGAAATTCTGACACGCCAACTGGTCGTGCAGGAAAAACAACAAACGGAGAAAAGAACCTGTCCACGAGAACTTACTTATCTCGAGGACGCATAAAAAACTCTAGTACGATAACGTTTTCCAGGCCTAATCGGACTGGTAAATTCAGGTGGCTTAGATCTTTTCAAGGACTTTAATGGATCTGGAACATCGGTATGCTGTCGGTCAAGAAATCCCGGCGGCTGACAGGAACGGTCAGGAACGGCTGAAATCCGTCGGTCAGGAACGGCTGAAGTCTGTGGGTCCGGAAATCCCTGCGGCTGATAAGAACGGTCAGGAACGGCTGAAGTCTGGCGGTCCGGAAATCCCTGCGGGTGACAGGAACGGTCAGGAACGGCTGAAGTCCGTCGATCAGGAACGGCCGAAGTCTGGCGGTCCGGAAATCCTTGCGGCTGATAGGAACGGGCTCCCCCAGGCTTTTGATATGGAGTCCCTTTGTGCTGGGGCCCGTGGTGTCCTTCCAGTATTCTTTTGGACGGACGTGGCTCCGGCCACATCGTTTGCTTTCGCTTACGCCCTCGTGGCATGAGAGTAGCAGCAGGCATCGGCCCTGTTTGCCCTGAGCGTAGGTTCCAGGGGCGAAACCCGGGCTGATGCAAGGATCTCTGCCTTCGTCGCTGTTGCGGCGAAGCAGATTGGGGAGACAAGTTACGTTTTTGACCAGCTTTTGGTATTACTGGACGGTTTGTAATAGTCAAATTATTGTCCATAACTGATAAATCAGAAATGTCCGAAGCCTCTGAGTCGCTGCTGTAATTCAGTGGTCGTGCAGGGCGATGTTTATTTTTGCCTATAGGAATACTTTCTGACGAGGTATTCAAGGAAGTAGGAGCCTGTGTTGGTGCAGAGTTATCAGGAAACGGCGCAGCAATAGTCTTGGCAATGGTTGGAGGGAAAGGAACGATACTAGTATTCGAAGAACTTGATTCGAGCCTTGGTCTCATGGGAGAATCAGGTTGCGTGTTTGGAAACCGGTCTTGAGGAGGGGAGGGTGAAGAAAAAATCACTGGAGATTCTTCAAAAATGTTTGTTGGTTCGTCCAAAATTTCTGGAGGTTGATCGTGAGATATAAACTCTTGAGTCTGTGGAACAGAAGGTTGAGTAGGATTGATTATAAAATCGATATTTCGTTCATGATACTTGCGGCACTGAGCAACGTGTACGTATTGAAATTGATTGTCAGGTTTTTCAAGAACAATGTTATTTTCAAACACATTTGCCACCCGATATGGACCTTCGTAGCTGGGTGCAAATTTCTTCACTAAAGTATGAGAAACGGAAGACTGGAAGTGCGTTTCCACGAGAGTGAGATCTCCAACGACAAGATCTGGTTCCCTACGCCTAGTATTATAATATCTTGCTTGAGCCGCTTGTGCTCCTAGCATTGCAACACGAGCTTTTTCTGCCATGATTCGTACTGATTGCGGAGTTGGTCGCTGGTTTAGTTCGTCGATAATCCCCGTTAAATTTTCAAAAGGGGTTTTAATTTTGCGACCCAGAAAAAGTTCTGCAGGAGTAATTTTAGTAGATTCGTGGACAGACGAGCGGAGGGCGAACGAAAAAAGCTCCAAATGGTCATCCCATCGTTCATGATGATCCATTACAAATGTAGCAATCATTTTCACTAGCGTGCGGTTTACGCGTTCCGCAGGATTACTCTGGGGATGATATGGGGAAATGAATTTATGTTTAATGTGTAGTCTCGCACACATTCTTTCAAAAATGTCAGAAATAAATTGAGGACCATTATCCGAAACTACTTTATCAGGTGCACCATATCTAGAGAATACTTCATTAACTAATACATTACAAATAACTTCTGCCGTAGCGGCTTTAATGGGAAAAATTTCAACCCATTTAGAAAAATTATCAGTTAATACTAGAACGTAACGAGCTTTGTTTTTAACAGATAAAGGATAAGGTCCCAATAAATCTATTGAAATAATGTCAAACACATGAGAACTTGAACTGGATTTCAAGTGACCGGCCGGTCTTACATTACGGTAATTATTAATCTGACACAAGTGACATGATTGAACGTATGCGAGCACACTTTGGTACATGCCAGGCCAATAGGCAACATCCCGCAATTTACAACGGGTCTTGCGAATACCTAAATGGCCTGCAAGAGGTTTGTCATGAAATTCGTTTAAAAGGGTCATTCTAAGGGTTCGCGGAATACATGGGCGAAACTCTGCCCTAGTAGTCCTAGATTTCGTATAGTAAAGAAGACCCTCTATGACTTCAAAATGCTGTGACCTTCCAGCCAGAGAAGGATCACTTTGTAGGGGCGAACCCGCAAGCAAAAAATTATAGATATCCCCAAAATCTGGATCACTTATTAATTCCACCATTATCTGCTCTCTGGATGTTTTATCAGCTATTAGAAGTAAAGGCTGACATCCAGGAGTAGTTTCTGTTGGGACTCCACTAATCGGAACGCGAGACAATGCGTCCGGTAATTGATTCTTATGACCTGGCTGATAGGAAATTTTGATATTGCTCTCTTGTAACTTCAGAGCCCACTTCATAAGTCTTTGAGATAGGTGCTTAGCAGAATTCAAATACTGAAGGGCAGAATGATCCGTAATTATGTTAACTGTCAATTCGTTAAGATAACATTGAAATTTATTAGGAGCATACACAACAGCAAGACATTCACGTTCCGTAGCTGAATAATTGCGTTCAGCTTTGGCTAAAGTACGAGACGCAAAAGCTATTGGATGCCCAGCTTGTGACAAAACGCAACCAAGACCAACTCCGGATGCATCAGTATAAATATCAAATTCCTTAGTATGATCCGGGAAAGCCAACACAGGAGGCTGAGTCAACGCAGACTTCAGTGTTTCAAAAGCAGCGTTAGCCTCAGGTGTCCAAATAAACTTCTTGTATTTACGTTTCAAAGCATACAATGGCTCACATATTGTAGCATAAGCGGGGACGAACTGCTGATACCATCCGGTCATTCCCAGAAAGCGTGATAGTTCTTTTGCTGTTTTAGGCCGAGGAAAGTCAACAATAGGCCTAATTTTTTCATTATCCGTAAATAAGCCGTGGGGAGTGATTTTCAACCCCAGATATACAATCTCGTCTCTCGCTATCTGGCATTTAGTAGGTTTTAACGTCAAGCCAGCATTGTATATGAGTTGGAACACCTGTTTGAGCAGAGAAAGGTGCTCGTCAAAAGTCTCGGATGTAATAATAATGTCATCCAAATATACATGCACATGGGGACCCAGGACAGGTCTGAGAACCGTATCCATAAGCTTTTGGAAAGTAGCAGGTGCAGAAGCTAGTCCAAAGGGCATACGCAGGTATTCATAAGCCCCAAAAGGAGTCACAAAGCCTGTTTTATCGACAGAGTCCGGATGTACTGCCACCTGCCAATATCCACTCGCCAAATCCAAGGTTGACATCCATTTGGTTGACGACAGGTCATTTAAAATATGCGACATGACAGGTAGTGGATAATTGATCGTTTTTGTGACTTGGTTGAGCTTGCGGAAATCTGTCACGAAACGAAATTCATTGGGTTGTTTCTTTGGAACCAAAAAGGCAGGAGCAGCCCAGGCGCTTGTTGATTCCCTGATTATGCCCTGTTTAATCATTTCAGAAATTTGACGTTGCATTTCCTGTTTCTTATGTGGAGCACAAGGGTAAGGTTTCGTCGCAATTGGTTTCGAACCCTCAGTGTCATTGACATGATAAACCACCTGTGTGAAACCAGGTTGATCAGAAAATAAACCAGGGCTTTCCTGTAAAAGGAGAGAAAGCTGGTTTCGTTGCCTCTCATTCAATTGGTTACTCAATAACAAACTCGTTATATCCATATGGACCGTAGGAATCATTTCGACAGGTTCCGGAAAGGAAATCACATGTTGTACGAAATTCAAAGTTATTTGAAACGTATGAATAAAGTCCATGCCCATTAGACATTTCACAGGTAGTTCGTCTATAAGCAGGAAAGAATGCGTAAAACGAGCTTTTCTCAGCCCTAGAGATAATGTGACAGTTCCTGTGATACTGAAGATTTCGTTATTTGCACCTCGCAAATACTGCGTCGCAGGCTGAACTAGTATTGCAGGAAAATTGTCAGTGCAAAACTTCGTATTTAGGGCTGATATTTCAGAACCAGGGTCGAACTTTGTCTCGACAATAATATCTTCAATCGTCAAGAATACATCAGGCAACTGAGGAGTTTGAACAGTCACTAATACTGTTTTAGGGTCAGAATGATTGGTATCAGGAAGCAGGACCGACCCTTGGTCTACTTCCTTTGGAAGTTTAAAGGATTCCTGGTTGGATTATCATGCGGTCTGAAACCTCGACCCTGCCGGGTATCGGGAAAATTTTCACGATGAGGAAAACTGCGTGAAACCTGCGTCGGGAACTCCTTCGTGTCTGTTGACATGTTCATATCTATTACTTCTTCCCTCAGCACGGGCAGAAAAATCATCATTGCCCTGAGCATGAAAACGTTCCGAATGCTGTGGATTGGAACGGGGTCGAGCATACTGTGCATTTGTACGATATCCCGAAGATTGTTCAGAAACGCGCTGTTGGTTTGCCACTCTTCTGTGTGGTGGAACGTATGAAGCTTGGGTGTGCACTTGTGTATGCTCGCGCTGAAAGTTATTATGCCTATTATGCCGCTGAGGGTTTTCGTAATAAGCCTCGCGGGGTGCCCGAGCATGGTGAGTGGAACCATGTTTGCCATGTCGCTCTTCATACGTTCGTATGAGGCGAAGGCATTCATGAATTGTGGCAGGGTGTCGAACCTCAAGAAAATCTTGTAAAAATGGGTCGAGCTGCTGCAATAGGGTATCCAACATGTCAACATGACTGGCATGTGCATCCCATAGGTTATATAAGCGTGTTGTTTCCAACGCAAATGCAACAGGGCTATCGTTGGGTCCTTGCTGACGAGAAAAAAGCTGTTGTGCAAGGCTAGCTCGACTGAGGCCGAAAGGAAAGACCTCCAAAAAACTCTGCACGGAAATTCTCATAATGAGAATCCGGGTTCGACACTCTCCACTGCCGATACCAGGTCTTAGCGGTATCCTTCAAGCAAGTGCCTGCGATTTGTACTTTGCAGTCTTCAGGAATATTGTATAGATCAAAATGATCTTCCAGATCTTCGAGGAACTTTAAGGACCCCTCCAAACCATTGAAATTAATTGTTCCTGCATGCGGCACGAAATGGGCAAGCATTCTGCTTCGCTGAGAGGATTGAACTCCCTCAGGTACGACCCGCGACTCAGAGTAATAGGAAGCTGGTGCATTACAAAATTGTGAAGAATGCCTGGGTACGTGTAGATCATTCATATCAAAGTTAGAGCCACAGGTTTCTTGCAAATTGTCAAAAAAAACACCATCACCCTCGAAACTTGTTTTAGGGTGAAAAATTGAAGTTGTCTCAGGTAAGGAAGACATGGGTAATAATTGTCAAGATCTCGTGTTCGAGAAAAGTTCGGGCGCCAATTGTAATGAATATATTTCTCCTTCCAGCTAAGCTAATTATAATGAATAAAGCTTTCAACTAAGCTAAGTATAATACTTCTGCTACTGAATTATATGCTTGTACTAAGCTTCAAATAGTGAATTCAAATGGTTGTTGTTACTAGTTAATTAAGATCATGAATAAAGTCTCCTGCTAGTAGTGTAGTAATAGTATTGAACAAACTTATAACTGATAGTAATGTTGTAGCAGTAATTAGGATGAATAAAGTCTTAACGCTGGTTGTTAATAATAATACACTAATGACATAAACCTAACAGCCAGACAGAGATCTGACAAAAACTATGAATTGAGAAAGACGTACTTACGAAAAGCTCTTTTATTATGTAACTCTTGATCATCCAACGCACACACACAACTCGTTTCACAATAATGAAGAATCAAACTAATCACATAGAACGAAGCTCTCAATACAACAACAACAACAAAATCTCTCCTTCACATAACCCAACGCTCTCCGTACAACAACAAACGCTCTCCGTACAACAACAAACGCTCTCCTTAGATATCGCTGAACGCGCCTATTTATACTGGCTACCACCACGTCATGACTTACACTCATTGCCAGATCTCATTCAGCGGGTGAAATAACATCTCGTTCAGTAAGAAGATAATTTACATAGTAAAATAAAATAACCAGAGATAGTAAAAATCAAAAAGGAAAGTGAATCTAGAGTATACGTTACAACCGTCTTTATACCACACCATAACACTCGTTTCGATTGGTCGAAGGTCCGTGGACGATGTGCTTTGCATCAATCACCTCGCTTACTCGCATTCTTACGTGTTACTAACGGTTTGTATGCATCAGCTCGGTCATGGAAATTTAGTTTGTGCAGTTCCTTACGAAAAAACTGTCTTAGTGCACATTCTCATCATTGTTGAATTCTGAAATTCTTTTGTGATGATTTGTGCAGAGGAATTACGGTACCCACGAAACACACGTTTTAGAGTTCTCTTCTCGCTTTCGGTCAATCTACTTGGCCTTCCTGAACGTTTCTTGGCAGTCGGAAATCTCTCACGTTTCCATTAACTAGTAGCGTCTTGAACAGTTGACAGTGGGTGTTGCAATTGTTCTGCAATCGCACGCACATACAGGTTGCTGATATGTCATCTTATAATAACACTTCCTTGGAAGTCAGTAAGCTCACTCAACACGCGTAGCCATGTCTCACGAGTAGACGATACACGACATCTGAGGAGCTCACCCGCAGTTTTAAAGGAAATCTGGCACACGTGACTTATTAGAATGTTCCATTTCTTTTACGGAAGGGGGTGTCAGGAGACGTTTTTTCACATGGGATATTGTTCCGGAAAATAATGTAATATTAGAATCCCGAAGTACTCACAGTGGTATTGTACCTTCATAAAACTGCGGGATGCTTGTAAAAAAAAAATCAGTGATTTTCTGAGAAACATATGTGATGAAACTTAAACACTTTAACAAGACTTTTGCCTTATTCCTAAAAAATATCTGCAATTTTTTTATAAAAACGTAATTTTACGAAATCATAGCACTTCTTAGAGCACTAAAACTTCCTAAAATTGGCACACCACTTCCAAAATCACTCATCACTTACCAAACAAATGTACTGTCAACATACTTCACCAATTTTTGTTATTCTACATATTTAAAATAGCCCCACTGTTGAATATTTCCGTATTTTCTGAGGAAAACATGACATCAAAAAACTGCATACCTTTGTGCTTTTATTCCTAATACTTTAAAAAAAATTATTACATTTCCGGTGCAAGATCTCAGTTCTCCCTGTCAGAAACTCTGTGACCTTTTGAACCACTGCATCATTAAAAATACTGTTGCAATCTAAACGTGCTGAAGTATTTCTCTCCAGCTCATTTTGCGAACATTCCCCAATGAATATGGATTTACATATTCTTGAAAAAGTGGGGAAAATGTATTAGAAAAAGGAAGCACATTGATTTACTCCACTTATGAGAAACTGTAATTTAGTTACTGAAAAAAAACTGAGCGATTTTCTTGGTACACGCTGTTAAAAAAACTGTTACCATTTTAACAGTGTTACAATATTTGAAAATTGCGCAAATGTAACTTCTAAGAAAATTGAGTATTCTGGGAAGCACATGCTATCAAAAAACCTCAGCAATTGTGATGCTTTACACTAATAAAAATACAGGTATTTCTTAAATGATTTGAGTGAATTTTCTCGTGTACTGGAATAGTACTTATACCTTTGAAATATAGTTCAAAGTATTAAAAAATTCGTGAAATTTTCAGGGAAGCATTTAATTAGAAGAATGAAGCACTTTAAGGTTTTTGATGTAGTATTTGTTTAAATATTTTGGTAATTCTTTTCTTTAAGTGCTGCCATGTTTTTCAGTAAACGTATTTTAGTGGTTTCTTTGAAGACATCAAAGTATTTGTTTCAAGTGCCTTATGTTACATGCAATGATGAATATGCACTTTTATGCTCTTCTTATAAGGTTGTTTGTACACTCTCTTCTCCTATGTCTTTAACTTTACATGCCAGAGAAATCATCGGCGAAGCAGATCAAAACAGTTCACACTTTCCTAGAGGAGGCGTGCAGATTATAAGGTGAATTTGAACATTAAGATCTTTCATAGAATTCTTTCTGTTTGTTTAAATTGGTCATTTCGTTAACAAATGGTTAACGAAATCCAGGAAATTTAAACACTTAAGTTGGTGTAACATGTCAAGCTTTAATACTAATTAAAAAGAAATTATCGTCTCCACTATCTCCAGTTAAGCATTAGCTACATGCCAGAAGTGAATTAATATACTGAACGGAGATATGCATTAAAAGGTGTTTTGACCTTTAAGGCGAAGGCCAAACATTCCACCACCAAAAGCAAAACCCGTAGAAGCAATAACAGAACGATTTCCGAGATAATTTCGACGAATCTCACGATCTTCACCTAATGAGCTTCGTAATCATATTTAGGAATGCTAGCTTAATTCGCATTTAATCTAATTTTTTTCTGTGCTCTGAGAAATCGATTGACATTATCTCTCATTTGCTTAAAACAAAAATAAACCAGGTACGGTATGTAACTCTCTGAGAAAATCGCAAAATGTTATCATAACTCATCAGCGTTTCGTTTTTTCTAAAGATATTTCATTTCGGAAAGTTTTTCGATTTAATAAGTAAAATAACTATTACTAATTTCGAAAAGTTCCAATTTGCCTTTTATTGGTGTAGTCCAACATATTATGCAAAACAAATACATGAAAAAAACGCGGTTGGAGGGGGTGGTTGATAAATCATCAGGGAGCTGATATCCTGATTCTCCGAAGTCAAGAATTAACCTGTTAAAGAAGGCTTCGTATGATCAAACCAAATGAATAATAAATACGGAATACTCATACACAGTCCAGTCAAAAAAATTATGACCACCTGTTGTTATGAGGTATGACCTACTCGTGTTGCTAATACTGCAGATATACAGCATGACACTGATTCAGTGAGGTCTCTGAACGTTCCTGTAGGGATCAGAGATGGAAACGGGTCACGGATCGGGTCAAGGTGTTCCTGACCCGATTTTGTCCCGGTTTTATTCCCGTTTTATTTTTGAAAAGAGAAAAATATATTTCAAAGAAAAATGCGCGCTGTGAAATTCTGTAGTCGATACTGGTGCCCATGGAGTGAATAATGATTTGCCATGCAAAAATATTGTCGTCTCTTTCTTAAAGCAGCGAAGATTTCTACCGACAGACGCGACGTCAGACACACCATCACCATATCGTAAAGAGATATTTCCTTTGCGTTCTTAAGGTAAGGTACAGCCAAACACCATTCGTCTGCTTCTCAGCTCATTCACTCTCTCCGTGCGAAGTTCACTGTGTGACTAAGAGTTACTTTTCACATCGCATCTTTTACATTGAGCATTCAGAGGTTTTCGATTGATGTGCTAACATCCCGTTCCCATGACATGTCATATCGGAATTTACTCCTTATTTGTTAATATGGATGGATTTAATATTAAGGAGGTTGAGAAAGGCTTCGAGGACAACAAATACGTGCTTGTTGAAAACCACAAGGGCAAGGGTGAATACTGGAAATTGTTTCGTCTCATTAAGGAACCGGTAAATAATTCTGTGTTGTTTGGTCTTGCTTTTTGTTCAAAATGTGGAAAGTGTATAATTACAAAAATGTCGACGGTGTAATAACAGATTATGGAGCCAAAAATCTAACGGACCATATGAAAGTATGCATACCTCCATCAAAGCGTGGAAAGAATGAACAATTTAAATACATAAAAAATACATTTGTGTAATCGTAAATAATGATTCCCATTTGTAATATACTACATGGTCACGGTCATAGTCAGCCCTTACCTCTGGATTACGCAAAAAAGTGGCACTAAAAATGGCACTGAAATTTAGCTAGTAACCAAATTTTATTATTAAAAAAGGATTTCAGTTATTAAATATCAAACTGTTATTGGGATGAATATATATATTACGTTTATATGTATATATATGTTTCTTCTCGAGCATCGTGTCTGGGTCATATATATATATATATATATATAGATAGATAGATAGATAGAGAGAGAGAGAGAGAGAGACGACATTTTGACAAAAGTGAAAGATTTCTACTCTACATTATATGAAAGGGATGATACATATACTCCAGACATCATGAAAGGTATTAGTACCAGAGTTCTTCCAGTCCTCCCAGCAGAAGTTGCACATGCAATCAATAACATGAAGCAGAGTAAAGCTACAGGAGAAGATGGAACTTACTGTAGACATCATACAAGAAGAGAGTGGAGAAATTGAAACAGTACTCGCCCGAATTTTTGCTCGATGCCTTAATGAAGGGAAGATTCCTGAGGATTGGAACAACGCTACAATGATCCTGCTACATAAAAAAGGTGACATTGAGGATCTCAGAAACTACAGACCTATCAGCCTCCTATCAGTGGTTTATAAAATTTTCACTAAAGTTCTTCACACCGCTTGAAGCTAACACTGTACATGGCTCAAACTAGAGAACAAGCTAGATTCAGGAATGGCTACAGCACTCTAGATTATATCCACGTACTGAGAGAGCTAATTAAAAGAGCGAGGGAATATGAACTTCCATTGTGCATGGCTTTTATCGATTATGAAAAGGCATTTGATTCAGTGAAACCATCAGCAGTTACAATGGCTTTGAAATCCTGCGGTATTGAAGATGCATACACTAATATTATTAAAAACATCTATGGAAATGCAAGTGCAAAGATTCGGCTATTTGAAAATACAACACACATAAAAATTGGAAAGGGAGTGAGACAAGGTGACACCATATCTCCCAAGCTCTTTAATGCCACATTGGATCTCTTGGAATCCAATCTAAAATTTCGACTGTCCATCGATGGTCTGTTCTTCTGGCAGTATATCCAGCCCATTGTCATTTCAGGGATTTTACTCTGATCATGATGCCTTACACTCTTGTCATTTTTCTAATCCACGAGTTCCTCTTCTTATCTCTCTTGGTTACACCAAGCATGCACCTCTCCATGCTTCTTTGAGTTGTCTGCAGCCTTTGTATGTCTCTTTTAGTTAAGGTCCAGATCTCTGCACCACACGTAAGCACAGGAAGGATGCATTCATCAAACACTTTTCTTTTAAGACATAATGTCATATTGCTCTTGAAAATTATGCTGTTTCTTCCAAAAGTTCTCCAGGCAAGTTTTATACGCCGATTAATTTCTTCATCAATGTGACCCTCACTTGATATCTGCTGTCCAAGATAAAAGTACGCATCTGTTATCTCCAGCTTTTCTCGATCAATCGATAACTCTTCATTTCTTGTAAAAGCATTGTACATCACTTTTGTCTTCTGAAAGTTCATTTTTAATCCCACTTCCTTACTCTTGTCAGGCCGTTCCTGGATCATACTCTGCAACTCTGATGGGGTAGATGCAAAAATAACTACTTCATCAGAAAAACGAAGGTGAGTTAGATAATCTCCATTAATCTTTATCCCTTTGTTTTCCCAGTTCAGTGATTGAAAGACATTTTCCAATATGGCATTAAAGAGCTTCGGAGATATGGTGTCACCTTGTCTCACTCCCTTTCCAATTTTTATGGGTGCTGTATTCTCAAACAGCCGAATCTTTGCACTTGCATTTTCACAGATGTCATTAATAATATTAATGTATGCATCTTCAATACCGCAGGATTTCAAAGCCATTGTAACTGCTGATGGTTTCACTGAATCAAATGCCTTTACATAATCGATAAAAGCCATGCACAATGGAAGTTCATATTCCCTCGCTCTTTCAATTAGTTCTCTCAGTACGTGGATATGATCTATAGTGCTGTAGCCACTCCTGAATCCAGCTTGTTCTCTCGGTTGAGCCATGTCCAGTGTTACCTTCATGCGGTGTGAAAGAACTTTAGTGAAGGTTTTATAAACCCCTGATAGGAGGTTGATAGGTATGTAGTCCTTGTGATCCTCAATGTCACCTTTCTTTTATGTAACAGGATCATCATTGCGTTGTTCCAATCCTCAGGAATCTTCCTTTCATTAAGGCATCGAGAGACTTCTTGGGCGAGTACTGTTTCGATTTCTCCACTTGCTTCTTGTATGATGTCTACAATAACGCCATCTTCTCCTGGAGCTTTTCCCTGCTTCATGTTCTTGATTGCATGTGCAACTTCTGTTGGAAGGACTGGAAGAACTCTGGTGCTGGTACCTTTCATGATGTCTGAAGTACATGTATCATCCCTTTCATATAATTTGGAGTAGAAATATTTCATACTTGTCAAAATTTCGCCTCTATTTCTTTTTACAGAACCATCTTCTTTTCTCAGTGCCATAATCTGTTTTCTTCACTTACTGATATGTCTTTTTGCTATCTTTAGGCTTTGGTTGTTTTCAATTGCTTTCCTCACTAGTTCACAGTTGAATTCCCTTACGCCTTCAGTGATACTTTTTTGTACTGTCTTGCATAGCTTTATATATTTCACTTTGGAAGCCATATCTTGTTTAGTTGTCCTCGTCTCTCTTCTTTTTTGCATCAGAATTTTGGTTTTTCCTGATAATTTGTTAACATGAAACTTGTTCTTAGGCCCAACTAATTTTGTTGCTGCTTCCATAACAACGTTAGTTATTTTTCTGTTAACTTCAGAGATGTCCACTTCGTCTGATGTTAGACCTTCTAGAATAGAAAATCTGTTCCTCGCTTCTAATTTGAAGGTATTATGGTGTTTTTCAAGGTTGGTTATGTCAACACATTTTGTTTGTTTTATGAGCTTGCCACGCTCGAGTTTAGCATTGAGGTGCATCTTACATCTTACCATTCTATGGTCACTACCTGTGTTGAACTTGTTCAGCACACTGCAGTCTTCCATGGCATATTTCTTGTTACACATAATAAAATCTATTTCACTTGTCCATCCATTGGGATGCCTCCATGTCCATTTCCTTTGCGGCTTTTTCTTGAAAAAAGAGTTCATGATGAAAAACCCTTCTGCTTCTGCAAACTCTACGAGTGTATTTCCACGCTAGTTTCTATTGCCGTGACCGAGTTTATCTACTGAAGTTTCATTCTGTTGCTGTTGTCCTATTTTTGCATTGACATCTCCCATAATTATCTTCAAGCGCTGCTTTCCTTTATTATTTAGATGACAAATTTCCTCATAAAATTCTTCAATTTCTTCTTCAGGGTGACTTGTGGTGGGTGCATAAGCTTGAATTATCTGGGCCTGGTATCTTCTCGAGAGTTGGATAACGAGTCGTACAGCTCTGTCAGAGGAACTTTCAACTTCTACAACTTTATCATTCAGTTTCTTGTTTATTATAAATCCAACACCATTAGTTCTTCCAGTATCTGTCCCACTATAGTAGAAGAGATGTCCACTTTTCAGTTCAATGAGATCTTCTCATTTTCTCCTTACCGCACTTAGCCCGACTATGTCCCACTTGTTCCTTCGTAGTTCCTCTTCCAATTCAAGAAGCCTTGAATCAGAAGATAGGGAGCGTATGTAAATAAGTTTTGTACTTATTACTACTCGCATGTATTTTAAGGTGGCAACACTGCGATATCGCAGTACGAGACGCCAGCTGTCAGAGTCAGTATACGACGTTCAATTGAGGTGCGAAGACGTATTTTTTTACTCGATGGAAAATGGCAACTTTCGTCCCGACAAAGCAGCATTTGCGGGAAGTGTTAGTGCATTACTTTATTGTCAAGAAAAGTGCTGCCGACAGCTATCGCTTAATGTCAGAAATCTATGGTGAACATTCCTCATCCATAAAATCATGTGAGTATTGGTTTAGACGATTCAAAAGGAACGATTTCGATGTCAGTGATAAAGAACGTTCTGGACCACCCCAAAAAATTATCGACGAGGATCAGTGCCAGACCCACAAAGAACTATCAACAGCGTTAAATGTTAGTCAACCATGCATTTCACAACGTTTAGCTGCCATAGGAGTGGTGCAAAAAGAAGGGAATTGGGTTCCACATGCTTTGCGAGAAAGAGACCTTGAACGTCGAAAAACCATTTGCGAATTGCTGCTTCAAAGGCAAAAAAGAATGGGTTTTTTGCATCGTATTATTACTGCCGACGAGAAATGGATATGGTACGATAACCCTAAATGGCAGAACGCATGGGTGAAGCCAGGTGAACCAGGCCCTTTAACGCCAAAACGCAATATCCATGGTTCAAAGGTAATGCTGTGTATCTGGTGGGACCAGAAGGGTGTGATCCACTTTGAACTGCTGAAAACGTCAGAAACTATTACTGGTGATCGGTATCGAAACCAAGTAATGCGTTTAAAACGAGCTCTCATGCAAAAACGGCCGGAATGGGAGAATAGACACAACAAAGTCATCTGTAGCATGATAACGCAAGACCACATGTTTCTCGACCTGTGAAAAAGTACTTAGAAGGATCCGACTGAGACGTTCTACCCCATCCGCCATATTCGTCAGATATTGCGCCATCGGATTACCATTTGTTCCGATCGATGCAGTCAGAACTTTCTGGAGAACGGTTTAGTTCTTATGAAGACATCAAAAATTGGCTGGACAACTGGATCTCTTCCAAGGAACCTGGAATTATTCCTTCGGGGCATACATTCACTGCCCGAAAGATTAGGTAAAGCTGTAACTTCAGAGAGAGCATACTTCGAATAATATTAAAATATTGTTTCTGTTCTCCAACAACGTGTTTTGTTCACCTCAAATCCCCCAAAACTTATTTATATACTCATGTATATATATATATATATATATATATATCATCATCATCATTGTCAACCATTATCAATCCACTGCTGGACGAAGGTCTCCCCAAGTTTCCTCCACAACGGTCTGTCTTGTGCCAGTCTCCTCCATGTCACCCCTGCATGCTTTCGAATTTCATCCACCCATCTCCATGTGGTCTTCTTCTGGGTCTTTTCCTGTCCCTTGGAATCCAATCTAAAATTTCGGCTGTCCATCGATGATCTGTCCTTCTGGCAGTATGTCCAGCCCATTGCCATTTCAGGGATTTAACTCTGATCATGATGTCTTCCACTCTTGTCATTTTTCGGATCCACGAGTTCCTCTTCTTATCTCTCCTGGTTACACCAAGCATGCACCTGTCCATGCTGCTTTGAGTTGTCTGCAGCCTTTGTATGTCTCTTTTAGTTAAGGTCCACGTCTCTGCACCATACGTAAGCACTGGAAGGATATATATATATATCATCATCATCATCATCATTGTCAACCATTATCAATCCACTGCTGGACGAAGGTCTCCCCAAGTTTCCTCCACAACGGTCTGTCTTGTGCCAGTCTCCTCCATGTCACCCCTGCATACTTTCGAATTTCATCCACCCATCTCCCATGTGGTCTTCTTCTGGGTCTTTTCCTGTCCCTTGGAATTCAATCTAAAATTTCGGCTGTCCATCGATGATCTGTCCTTCTGGCAGTATGTCCAGCCCATTGCCATTTCAGGGATTTAACTCTGATCATGATGTCTTCCACTCTTGTCATTTTTCGGATCCACGAGTTCCTCTTCTTATCTCTCCTGGTTACACCAAGTATGCACCTCTCCATGAATCTTTGAGTTGTCTGCAGCCTTTGTATGTCTCTTTTAGTTAAGGTCCACGTCTCTGCACCATACGTAAGCACTGGAAGGATGCATTGATCAAACACTTTTCTTTTAAGACATAATGGCATATTGCTCTTGAAAATTATGCTGTTTTTTCCAAAAGCTCTCCAGGCAAGTTTTGTACGCCGATTAATTTCTTCATCAATGTGACCCTCATTTGATATCTGCTGTCCAAGATAAACATACGTGCCTGTCATCTCCAGCTTTTCTCCATCAATCGATAAATCTTCATTTCTTGTAAAAGCATTGAACATCACTTTTGTCTTCTGAAAGTTCATTTTTAATCCCACTTCTTTACTCTTGTCAGCAAGTTCCTGGATCATACTCTGCAGCTCTGATGGGGTAGTTGCAAAAATGACTACGTCATCAGCAAAACGAAGGTGGGTTAGATAATCTCCATTAATCTTTATCCCCTTGTTTTCCCAGCTCAGCGACTGAAAAACACCCTCCAATGTGGCATTAAAGAGCTTCGGAGATATGGTGTCACCTTGTCTCACTCCCTTTCCAATTTTTACGTGTGTTGTATTTTCAAACAGCCTAATCTTTGCACTTGCATTTTCATAGATGTTATTAATAATATTAATGTATGCATCTTCAATACCGCAGGTTTTCAGAGCCATTGTAACTGCTGATGGTTTCACCGAATCAAAGGCTTTTTCATAATCGATAAAAGCCATGCACAATGGAAGCTCATATTCTCTCGCTCTTTCAATTAGTTCTCTCAGCACGTGGATATGATCTATTGTGCTGTAGCCACTCCTGAATCCAGCTTGTTCTCTCGGTTGAGCCATGTCCAGTGTTGCCTTCAAGCGGTGTGAAAGAACTTTAGTGAAGATTTTATAAACTACTGATAGGAGGCTGATAGGTCTGTAGTTTCCGAGATCCTCAATGTCACCTTTCTTATGTAGCAGGATCATTGTAGCGGTGTTCCAATTCTCAGGAATATTTCCTTCATTAAGACATCGAGTGAAAATTTGGGCGAGTACTGTTTCGATTTCTCCACTTGCTTCTTGTATGATGTCTACAGTAATTCCATCTTCTCCTGGAGCTTTTCCTCGCTTCATGTTCTTGATTGCATTTGCAACTTCTGCTGGAAGGACTGGAGGAACTCTGGTACTGGTTTCTTTCATGATGTCTGGAGTGCATATATCATCCCTTTCATATAATTTGGAGTAGAAATCTTTCACTCTTGTCAAAATTTCGCCTCAATTTCTTGTTACAGAACCATCTTCTTTTCTCAGTGCCATAATCTGTTTTCTTCCCTTACTGAGATGTCCCTTTGCTATCTTTAGGCTTTGGTTGTTTTCAATTGCTTTCCTCACTAGTTCACAGTTGAATTTTCTTACGTCTTCAGTGATACTTTTTCTTACTGTCTTGCATAGCTCTATATATTCCACTTTGGAAGTCACATCTTCTTTAGTTGTCCTCATCTCTCTTCTTTTTTGCATCAACATTTTGGTTTTTCCTGATAATTTGTTCACATGCAACTTGTTCTTAGACCCAGCTAATTTTGTTGCTGTTTCCATAAGAGCTTTGGTTACTTTTCTGTTAACTTCAGAGATGTCCACTTCTTCCGATGTTAGGCCTTCTAAAGCAGAGAACCTGTTCTTCAGTTCTAACTTGAAGGTATTATGGTGTTTTTTAAGGTTGGTTATGTCAATAGATTTTGTTTGTCTTATGAGCTTGCTACGTTCAAGTTTAGTGTTGAGGTGCATCTTACATCTCACCAATCTATGGTCACTACCTGTGTTGAACTTGTTCAGCACACTGCAGTCTTCTATGACGAATTTTTTGTTACACATAATAAAATCAATTTCACTTGTCGTCCCATTTGGATGTCTCCATGTCCATTTCCTGTGTGGCTTTTTCTTGAAGAAGGAGTTCAAGATGAAAAACCCTTCTGCCTCTGCAAACTCAACGAGAGTATTTCCACGCTATAAATTGAGTTTCGAATTTGTAGTTCAAAGCAGATTTGTTCGGGTCACTTTCGGGTTGGGTCGGGTGCAGTTATGGGACCTCCGGGTCCGACATTTGTGACCCGTTTCTAACTCTGGTAGAGATGCTATACCACGCAGACACCAGAGCTTCTCCCTGATCATCAGGTGTCATCTATGGTGGATCTATACGTCGAATTTGGTAAAGATAGTCCAACGGATGTTCAATGGGATTGATGTCCGGCGAGTACGGTGGTCAGGATAGTAAGCTAAAGTAACTGGAATACTCCTCAAACCATTCTCGCCCACACACAGCAATATGGCAAGGAGCATTATCTTGCTGAAAGCAACCAATGCCATCGTAGTAGACAGTTATCATGAATGAGAGCATCTGATATGCCACAATGGATAGGTATCCTGAAGCATTCATCGTACGATTGAGGGGGATGATTGCCCCCAATGATTCCCAGGAAAACATGACCTACATGAGCACGCTGCCACCTCCTGCCTGTTTCTTCTCGAACATCGTGTCTGGATCATTTCTGTGACCTGTGCTTCGCCGTACTCTCCATCTACCATCCACATGACAAAGCAGAAAACATGATTCGTCTGAAAAGGCGACTTTCTTCCACTGCTCGATAGTCCAATGCTTCCTCTTAGATGTAAATTTAATCTGTAATCGTCGATGTCTGGCCGTCAACATTGGTACCTTGAGTGGACGGCGGCTCGGAAGACCCGTAGAGAGCATAGCTCGTTAGACTGTTACCTGTGACACTCTCCTCCATTGCTTGCATTAAATGCTCCTGCCAGTTGTTCCACTGCGGCCAGTCTGTTTAATCGTACGAGTTGGTATAACCGTCGCCGCCCATACTCGCCAATGATCCGTGGCCGTCCATTATTACCCCGATTACTACAGGTCTTGCTGCTTTCCTTCCTTTCCTGGAACACTTTAACAACTGCACCACTTGAACAGCCCACAGTAGCAGCAGTTTCTGTAATGCTATCCCTCTTCTGTTGGTAGCCAACCATAATTCCTTTTTCAAACTCTGTTAGGTCACGTCTTTACCCATTTTCACGCGAAACTGAGTACCATCCGCGAGTTCGTATCCCTTTAAATGTCTTAATGATTTACATATGTTGCCACGCACGCCATCTGGTTGCTGGTTAAGGTTCCTTCTTTCGTCAGAGGTGGCCTTAATTTTTTGACTGAACTGTATACACAGAATAATCATTTACTTTTCTTGAAACAATACACCGATCCGCCATTAGATTATGACCGCCTACCTAATAAACTGTAGGACCCACTTTAGCCAGCAAAACAGCGGCCACTCCGCGAGGTATGGACTCCATGAGGTGGCGATAGGTATCCTAGGGTATCTGGTACCATAATATCAACAGCAGGTCCTCCAGTTTCCGTACATTTCGGGGTGGGGTGATTTAGCGCAAACCCGCTTTTCTAAGTCGAACCAAATGTTCGATTGGGTTCATTGCAGGTGAATTTGGAGGCCAGAGCATTAACAGAAAGTCACCGGCATATTCCTCGAACTACGCCTTGATAATTCTGGCAGTGTGGCATGGCGCATTATCCTGTTCGTAATGGCCATCACCATCAGGGAACACAACTGCCATGAATTGGTAAACTTGGTCCGCAACCATGTTCAGATGCCTGACAGCTGTCAGGGATTGTGCTATTGAGTAATGGGGCCTAAAGTGCCCCCCCCCCAAATCGCCCACAAAATAACACCGCCTCGATGATCTTGGGCACATTTCATCCGTTATTGGCGATGATGTGCAGTGAGCCTGGGTACCCGGCTAGGTCTTCGGCTACGCAGGCCCATGCGCAGAAGGCTGTGACACATTGCCCTGATCACCACTGTGTTCTGTGACACAATGCCCTGATCACCAGTGTTGTAGCTGCGGGTGATTTGTCGCACTGTTGCCCTGCTGTCGCTGTGAACATTGCGCCACAATCTCCGCTCCCCTCTGGCATCAATTAGCTGCGGACGACACACGGCTAGACAACGGTTCGTCGTTTGGCCATCTGTGCCCCACTTTTGATACGTACTAACTACAGCGACACGTGAACAAGGCACGCCGTTTCCGAGATCGTAGTTCCGAGGCGCCGTGTTATCACAATTTGTTCTTTATCAAACTCCGATAAATCGGCAGCTTTTCCCATTTTGACTCCGAACACTCTGCTAACAGAAAGCCGGTCTTCGGGTACTGCTCCGTGAATTTCACCCGCACCACCGTTGAGTCTCCAGGCACGCTCCTTTGTCTAGGCTGGGGTGGTTATAATGGAATGACTCATCGATGTATGCATGCGTATATGATTGCAGTTTACTGTATTCACATTTGGAGATAAAAAGCGAAATCATTGTCCCAAGTTCCTTTCAGTAAATAAGAAAATAAGAGTTATGAATTCCTTTTTCTTAAATCGTTCTTCTCCAGTAATCCACATCATACAATATATTTTTAATAAATTATATTGCATAATCATCTCATTCTGGAAGAACTCAGCTGACCCTAAATTAGTCATTACTTCAAAAGAGAGCGGAAGCATCAATGTTAAGAATGAATATGTCATCCATGTAATTTTACCCTTAATCTGATTTCGGTCTAATAGTTCTTTGAGCAAGTTGATCGCATCCTAGAGGATAAGATTTGCGCTCTGGCTACTCATTTCTTTGTTATATCGTATTAAGCCACGCGGTGACCCAAAACATTTTGATAGCACTATATTCTCTTATAAAATTATAACAGATATTAGGAATTTTTTTACAGCTATACCGAGTACACTGTTAATTATTACATCATGAATATAAGAGAGTTTCTTCGTACTGTGTATTTATTACATTTTATCAATTTAACATCGATCGAAACTTTTACAACTTTTGTGTTATTAAACACCCAGTCTGAGAAATTCCTTTATTGTTCAAAAAGGGCGCAACTCTTTGCACGTACGCGCGCGATTGCTGAATATATTCATAGTTTTAAGGTAACAGAATTATACTTCTCTCCTTGTGGAATTCTACAGCCTTAAATAAACAGTAATTTTGTACAAACTCTTACATTTTATCGTTCTTGCGCTAGGCAGATTGCTCACGATGGTCTTAAGTCTGTTTCAGAGATCAGTAATCCCTGTTTTAAAGGACGGAGATGGACTTTGAATTCTTTTAGTGCGGAATAAACAATTTAGATGCCTTTAGTGAATATGTGGATGCACGCATACAGAAAAGTAACGTTCGTATTGAAAAATAAAAGTTTAATACCTTTTGTGTTGTCTGTACTGCAGAGGCTCTTTAGATGAACTCTGTTCCAGTTCAAGAGACATTAATTTTTGAGGAGCTTTTGTAAATGTCAACTCAGAGTTTTCCAGAGGAAATCAGTTTCTTGATCGAAGTACGAAAGCGCAATTCTGTGTCAGTTGCGATGCAATTCCGGGAAGTCCTGCTTATATCTCCTAAGTTAGAACAACTTCTTGAAGAAAGCTGTAAAGAGTAAACATGAGTTTTTCTTGAATAGTTTGCATTTAAAGCTACCTTCCGTTGAATCGCAGTAAATGAATTTTAAGTTTGATCTTTTCCGCTAGCGTGATACATTTGTATTACAATGGTAAAACAACGCTATAAGTTTTGGTAGATGTAATGATAGACTCGTCAAATAGATGTTACGGGAAGATGGATGCCATATTAATCATGCAAGTAGACGTGCCTCAGAAAACTTGAAAATTAAATCCAGGACGATTTAATTTTCAAGTTTTCTGAGACATGTCTACTTGCATCATGATAGACTTTCCGTTCACTACTCTGTCTACAGCGCTTCACGTGTGCATGGTGGTACTCTTGTTAACACAGAGCGAGAAAACCATGGCATCTAGGTATTACATCTTGATAACACGAGCTGACTGTATTAAGAGGAGTTACATTCCCATGGCTCTAACTGACAGTGACAATATCAGATTGGGTTAAGGTTTATCTACATGTAACGTATATTCTATTTTAACTTTTCTTTTGAATTTCTTTTTCAATGTAAATTTGAGTTTGTTCTCTTAGACATTTTCAAACCTTAACGTTATGTCTTTTCTCTCAAACGAGAATGATGTTGGCAACACACTGAGGTCGAAACAAGTGACGTATGTGTGGCCGGATAAGAACGATAGATAAAAAGGCAATGAAGCGGTTGTTTAAGGGGATTGATGTCATTGATGATAGACGTGCTGTTATACTGCGATTGGATGTTAAATCAATGATACTGTATTAAGTACACCAATAAACCGGATGTGAGTGTGGAGTACAAACCATGCAAGCAAAATAAACGTATTTATAAGTACTACAATTAACCTCTTTCTTGTAATGAATATGTGTACCTTCTAAAATTACATTGACTTTTAGCACACATAACGTAATTACTGGTGTAAGGACTAAATTACAGCGGAAAGACAAATTACGTAATATACATTACCGAAATTAACACTATTAGCTATGCACTGAGTTCCTGTGGTTCTGGCTGACTATTAACAGGTTGCAAAACGATAACTGAACTGCATACTTACTTACCATAAGTCAAGCAGACACCTTTTAAAGGTGTTAATACTTTTAACTACCATCGTAATAGCCAAAGCTGACTCCGTCAATCTGACTGTAAATCGTATTTACATGATCCGAGATGACCCGATTGACTATAGGATATGTCAGCACGACCCATTTGACCTCAGTTAGTTGGGGAGGAGTACCTCTATTAGGTCTGAACGGACCCTGTTAAGTGGAAGTAAATTTGGTTTTCGGAGTTGAACTTTCCGCAAGATCATCTAAGGCTATGAGGAGTCAACCATTCCTAATTTAACCCTTTAGTGATCAAGACTCTAAACTCGTGTGTCGTCCAGAACACTACAACGCCCAAAATTGTCTGTAGCTACTGCTCGGATTTTTTCCCATTCTCTTACGGGTTGACAAAAGAAGGATTCAAAACTTCCGACCTCTAAGGTTGATATGCATTGACTTTCAGGAGAATTATTGCATTCTTTTACGGAGAAGAGATGCAGTATCATGAGGGTGAATGATATCCCCGAAAGAAACCAGATCCTTATTCACTTCTTTGCTTAGCGACAACATTGTAACTACGGGTAACTTCTGCTCTAATTTATCAAACTATATTCGCTATAGACGGGAGATTCGAGCTTCTTTGGTCGTCTGCATATACAGGGGTTTTGGGTGGTTCCGTCGTTAAAGGGTCAATGGCATTTGTTGTAGGAAAAAAAAAGAACCAGCGGGAAAAGGAGACGCACTACATCCATGTCTTGCCCGGATTCCTGACCAGACCCAGCAATACGAGAGCTCATAAGCTCAAGCCATAGGCCACTCGACAACGGGGCTCAATTCCATGTTCCGGTCGGCTTCTGTTTTAAATCCAAAGTTCATGTCCTCAAGCCCCAAACTGATATTTTAAAATGGAAATTACGTTCCTATGATCTGACTTCAAACCGTTGGCTTGTGGTTACTACCGGCCTGAGACAACCCTGTGAAACTCCGGAGTACGTCCCCAAGAACGGAAATGGCCCAGTTAACCAGCGTACGTTCCCATGGCCATAATGTACCCCTGTTATCTGGAAATTAAGTCCCCATGCAATAACTTTTAGCATTTGGTTACTAATCCGAGGCAACCTTGGGAACCTGGGGATTTCGTTTTTATGACATGACTTGAAAATATTAGCTGGTTGTTACTTCTAGAAACATATGGTTTAACTGACCTTGAAAGAGACATGATAGTGCGCTGAAGCGAACTATCATGTTTTGCCAAGGTCAACTATATTCAACTAATTTGTCACAAAGAGATTTCTAATCTGTGGTCAATGAACAAAACTAAAGAACTTTTGATCACAAACTTAGGAATTACAAAGAATACCAATCTCGGGATCAGAAAATGAAAAAGTTTAGTATATTTCATACGGTCGTTTCCTCTCATCCGTTATCTTCCTTTTTAGTAGATATGGAAGAAGATTCTGAATGGGAGAAGCAAAGGCATGGACAAGGTACATAAACTGAATGCATAAATTATGATATACACCTTCCTGATAACCTGTTACTCCACTTTTTGCTCTCGCAAAAGCAGACAAACGTCTTAGTAAGAACTCAATGAGGTTGTGAAATTCACAAATCCGCGTCTCCTGGCTCCGGAGTGAGTTGTTTTAACCGACTAAGCTACTCCGACTGAATGTATCGCTGCAGATTGGTCGTCTTGACACGTGCTTCACCTCTGTAGTGCGTCACAAGGTGTTTAAAACACAGAGGTGGTGTTGCCACCCATGAAGCGTGCGAAGATCGCTTTTCGTAGGGCATCCGCACTTGTCGTTGGGGTTTGGAGGGCTTAAACAGGACTTTTTAGAATTTATCGGACGAATTCAATACGGTTGAGGTACGGCCAACGAGGGTTCCATTCGAGTGTAGTACACTCCTTTGATTGTACCTGGAAACATTTGGTTGCCACTTGGGAAGTGCGTGGTGTGGCAGTGTCCTGTTGAAAAATGGCGTCATGCTGACCAAAGAGAATTGTTATAAACAGATGTATACGGTTGGAGAGGATGTTCATATACCTTGTTCAGGTGGCAGAAGTCTCGATGGGTAGGAGGAACCCCAAGGAAGTATATGTCGATGCACTTCAAACTGTTACATCGCCTCTACCTACCTGTATGACCCCAACTTGATAAGCTGGATCCAACGCTTTGTGTGGTTTAAGACACACACGCACCCTCCCATCGGCGTGATAGAGTTGAAACCTGTACGTCCCAACTTGATAAGCTAGGCATATTGCTTTGTGTGGTTTAAGCCACACTCACCCTTCTATTGACGTAATGGAGTTGAAGAACCAGATGAGATGTATCCAATCCTCCGCACTCCTGCCTTAACCCATGATGCAAACTTCAGCTAAATATTTCCCTGCCTTGCGGTCAATTAGAGGACACCATGTGGTTGTAGACTACCATAGCCTGTTTTTAAATTATATGGCGGATAGTCTTTGTGAATAAGCTTGTGGGCAAGCCTTCATTTAATCCCAAAGCTATTCACTCCGCGGAGGCCGCGCTATTCATTGTAACGATGAGGGACAGTCTGAGCTCATTTTGAGAGGTGTAAACTGACGTACATCCCTACCTTAACCCATGATTACAATTTTTCGTGACTGGCTTCCAATGCGTAGAGGCCTTCTCTATTATAAACATTGCCAGTTTTAGCGTCCCACATGACTAGACGCTATACCTTTGCTTTGCATATTGTTATAGGGATGAATATAATAATTTGTCCACTCAGTGTATTTGGAATTAATTTAGTTGGAGCCTATTATCACTGCGATATGATTTGTTTTATTAATAAAAAGTGCTAACAATTTAATAATTTCTTTGATACTCTGAATCAATGACTCCATTTATCTCTTCTTTGCGCCATCCTCATCCTTGTTTAATTATTTAAAAGGATCATTCCTTTTTTATAGTCTTGAAGGCATTTCGTGTTCAATGATAACACTGAACTGTTGCATCGTTCCTCATATGTAACATTTAATTTCTTGCTTCCACCTATTAATATGAATTAAATATCATGTAACACAACCGACTGAGAACGTGGAATATCCTCTGCAAGCCATTTGTATGCATTTCCGAGTGATTAATTTGTGAACTGAATTACTGGACATGAACAATGAGAACTTTCACATGCTTGCTTACTTGAGTTGATCATGTGTGCATGTGTTAAGTACATTTTGTTCCTTAATTTCTTGGACTAAGATGCTGTTCTCCGTATTCTCATCTGACGATTCCTTTTCACCGTCTTCTCAAGAGTACTATATTTCTAAGGTCCCTGTGGCACTTAAAGACTCCGTCTATCCATCTTCATTTTCCTTCTCGTCTTTCATTCTGTACCGTTCCTTTATGTCCCACGCATATCCTAAGCTACCTAGCCTTCTCATTAGTATTGCTGTCAGACAAGACGTCTGCACTTTCTCCGGCACCATATTTCTAGTGCTTCCATTATTAATTGTTTGCTTTACTCATTCACAATACGTTTCAGTACTGCATGCCGCTGAGCTACGTATGTTAGAAAAGAGCATGTACAGGAGTTTACAAAAATAATGGAGACAGTTACTGTTTGTAGAGAACTCTTTAATAAGATGTAAGACCACCTCTGGCTTTCAGAACAGAAGAAGTTCGACTTGTAATAGACTTATGCAAGTCATGAACATAAGATAATGGAGTCATGGATGGCTTTGGAGGAGGAATGTTTGGCGATACCTACAGGACATTTTGGTAAGTTCGTGGAATGGATGCCTTGTCGTGTGGTCGCCGTCATTAGGACAAGAGGTGGCCCAATTCGTTATTGAGCTGGTATCTCAAATTCAATGACACTTTCGTGTACATGAAACCACAACGAGACAGCAAAGAGTTCAAGAAAAGGATCACGTAAAAAGTCTGAAACACACTGGAACACAGAAGCTGTGACGTACTGCAGAGGTAAAGCACGTGTCAAGACGACAAATCTGCAGCGATGCATTCTGTCCGTCTAGCTTAGTTGGGAGATTATAGTGAAGTATTTCGTGAAGAATACATACAATAATAAAAGATTCCGTCCATGCATGATCAATACTGAACTCCACCTTGGGGCTATCAGTCAAGATTTATTAAAACTGAATGATTAAGTTAAACATTTAAAAGTATGAGACCTTTCGGATTCCCGCACCGGGGTCTATCATCAGATAAGTTAAAAAGAGGGAAAGTAGGCTATAGGCACAAACACATATATAACATCGTATGAGACGCAATTACAATATGCCATCTGGTATAGAAAGATCCAAACATATACATTTTATTATGATAGTGATTAGTGATTAAACTGTAACTGATTCATTTGATACATTATGAACAGTATTACTAGAACTTAGTTGGGAGAGCAACTTACTCCGGAGTGAGGGGGCGCGATTCCGATCTCCGTCACGAACAAATTGGTTCTTTGAAAAATGTGTGATGTTTGTTCTACACATCGACAGGAATTAATGAAAAATATTCCTATTTGGTGTTCAAATTTTAAAAAAATGTTTTAAGAGGGTGATGATGTGACGTATGCTCTAATTTAACTTTCATTTTTAGTTACTTTCGCTATGTAAATTTGAGTTCATTCTCCTTAGCGTTTTTCGAACTTAATATTATATCTTCTCTCTTGCAAGAGTATGGTTAAGCAACACTTTGAGGTCGGAACGTATGACGTGTTTATGTGTCCGATGAGAACTGGAAGATATATATATAATGTGTGAGCAGCAGCAAAGGTGTGGAGATGGTAGTATGATGATATAATAGTAGTCGTGAAAGTTCAGTTACTTGAAGTTGTGATTACTTGACGTCTACATATTATACAGGGTGTTTCTGAAATCTTTCCCTGATTACGATAAATCGTGTAAAATGAACCATGCTCGTTAGACACATACAATTTTCCAATATAATTTACCTGAAATCCAGAGTTTTTTTCCGGGTCATCAGTATACCTCAACGTGGGCTCCTTTTGTTTCGCGGAGGACATCCAGTCGGTACTCTATCTCTTTTCATGTCTGCTGCAATATGTCATCTGTGATGATCGCAAGTGCTTCAGTTATTATTCCCTTCAAAGTGTTAATATTTGCAACTGGTGTTGAATAAACTTCATCCTTAATGAAGCCCCATAAAAAGAAGTCAAAGAGCGTAATGTCTGGGGATCTTGGTGGCCAAGGTATGGAACCATCTCTGCTTATCCATTTGTTAGGGAATTTGCTATCTTTGTCTTCCACTTCTTGCACGGTCACCGACACTGCCCGTTTGTTTAAGCGTTTGATACCAGTTCCTAATGCTCTTCGCATCAGGCTGAGATCTATCATACTCACGCCTGAATTTCCACTGCACTGAAATTGAATATTTGGTTTCATGAAACCAGAGAACACAATTAGCCTTCTCCTGCATAGACGCCATTTCGCCTACTGGCGCTTTCAACAACAAACTACGCTGCAAACGTGCAGCGTCAACTATTGTTCCAAAAGTACAAGGAACAAAAAACTTGAGAATACGACCCAATCAATGCAACAAACCGGGTACGTCTAACTAGCCTGGTTCATTTTATAGGATTTATCGTAATGAAAAACTTTAGACGCAGCCTGTATATTTAGTTATGGTATTTTGGTTTTCATTAACAAAGTTCTCTCACATTAATTGGATTACGTCAATAATATTGTTGAAGAGTGAGTTGTGCCAAAGGAGTTTTGGCTGAAAAAGATTTACTGTAAGTAACTTTTTCTTGACGCTTACATGAATATCTCCTGTTCATTGTAGGTGAAGTTGTTTAGAACTGATTTATGTAGTGTTCAGTTAGCTGCATAGATACACGAGCATTACAAAGCAGCGAAGAGAAGGAAGATTCATCCGTCCAAATTCTAAGTGACCAGAGCAAAAAAGTATACGACATGATTACCATAATTGGGGCCAAACGGAAGTAAATTATTAACGGGATGAAGGACAAGGGAAGAAACGAGAAATATCGTACAAAGAAAAAGGAAATAAAGAATTGTTGCAATAAAAACTATACAAAAATTTTCATAGTATTGTACAACTAACAAAAGGGTTCTCAAACTCTTTTAGGGACAAAACCTCAGTTAAATACATAAATTAAAATACGTAAGGTTTTTTTTGTGTTTAAGTAGACATATTTGTTACACATAGCTGGTTTTATTTTGCCGTTAATACTAATCTGTCGTGAAGTAAATGTCCCTGTCAAACTCAATAACGATGACGCTCTGAGAAGCGGAAGTAATTATAAACTGTAGCAGAAAAAATTATCACATATTAAAGTCAACACTTTTGCACCACGGAAATTTAATTGAATGTTTAGAGGAAAATTATTTTGGCAGTTAATACCAAACCTACCTCGATTTTAAATAAAAACATCTGCGGCGAAATTCAAAAGTGCAAATCTGGGATAATCAGGAAATCAGCTAGCAATAAAGTAAGAGTAAAAATATTAAATCGGTAGAAATATTCATTAATCGCATAGTTCCATTCAGAAAAGTTTGAATTATAATCAACGCTATCCCGGTGGTCAAGTGGTCTCAGACTCTGGGTTCTGGCGTGGGCTTTGTACCTTTCTTGGAATCAGTGGCCACGTCACTTCTTATAACCCTTAAAGTTGCTTATGGTTCGTGTTAAAAACCAAGAAACAAACAAAACTATTTCAATTAAATTCAACTAACTGCTAGTTCTAGTAGTAACTCATTCTCATCAGTTTTTATCGCAATACCCACTCCCATTAGACAGAGTCGAGTCACATTATTGTGACCACCTCATACTTTTTCGTCAACAGCGCGTAGTCAATGAAAAAAGGCATGTGTCCTGAGCTGGCTTGGAGGGTATATAAGATGTACTGTAGGCATTCTTGAAACATATTCCTCGTTGCTGTCCCGGATAAAAGGACCGATTTATCAGATTTGCAAAAATAAATGATTATCGGCTTTCGGGACAAGGGTGGTTGTATTTCTGAAACAACGCAGTTTGTGAACTGTTCGCGTGCTGCTGTGGTTAAAGTGTGTCGTGATTGAAGAAATGGCACCACTGCGAATAAGAGACGTGGAAACTGCGGAGCATCACGTGCCATTAATGTGAACGACGGCTTCGAACGTGCGTGAGGGCCGAACGACACGCTAAAGTGGAGCAACTCAGTGGCCGAATGAAACAGAGGGCTACCGGAAGTGTGTCTAAAATGACAAATCAGCAAAAATTGCTGCGTATGGTGCTCCGATGCAGACGATTGGTCACTGCACCCATGCAAACGAAAAGGCTTACATTTACACGGCAGTATAGGAATTGGACTTCCGCTGATTGACAAATGACTGCCTTCTCCGATGAGTCATGTTTTCTGCTTCATCGAACGGATGGACGTTGGCGTGTAAGGCGAGGAACATCGGAAAACAAACACTATTCAACTATTGCTGAATGAACACAACCTGGTGAAGTCAGTGGTATGGTCTGGATAATGTTTTCGTGGCATTCCCTGGGTTCACTCATACCTGTGAAGGGCTCTATGAACCGAATTCGTTATGAATTCATCCTTGCAGACCCATACATGCTGATTGTCTTTCCTGTGACGGATGGGATCTTTCAACATGACAACGCGACGTACCACACAGATAGAACCAAGAGTGGTTCGGAGAGCAAGATGATTCCAGAGTACTTCCCTGGCCCCCTAATTCCCCAGACTTAAACCCAATTAAGCATCTGTGAGGCCACCTCGATCGTGTTGTTTGCTCTATGGATCCTCCATCACGCACGATTCAGCAGCTGTCAGATGCACTGCAGTCAGCATGGCTCCACATACCTGTGGACACCTTACTGAGTCACTCCCAGCCCGTCCTGCTGCTGTACGCGTTGCACACGGCGGTTACTCTGGATATTAGCTGGGGGTCACAATAATGTGACTGGATCGTGTATTACGACAGTTCGGCATGCACTACTACAACTTGTAGAATGTATCAAATTTTTTGGAATTGAAATCATTGCTTACCATTACTTGTTGCAAAACATGTGTCTGATGAATATGAGTTCCATACAGAACAGGTCGACATATGGATGCGACTAATCATGTTGCATTACCTTGGCCGTGTCACAGTATTAAATCATGAATGAACATTGCTTTGGCACATTGATCTGAAGGCAAGTCAACATGAGACATGCACTGCTGTTGGTGTGCTGTACGATGTACCCTGGATAACGATATATAGTGCAAGGGGTTCTTAACATACAGTTCTATTGCATTTAGACATCCTGAAACTGTTTAGTGCGACATTCTGGCCTTGTGCTTGCTTGAAGACGATAAGCTTATTGGCCTGACGTACTTTTCTGACTTAGTTTTACCATTATGGCCATGTAGCAGTCATCTCGCTGCTCGTTCAGCAGGGACAACCTCCAGCAAAGCATCTGGTAGCGGTTTAGTGTCTCTTGAAGGTTAATTAACGCCGCGAAACTATGCTAGGCGCTATTTCAAACTCTGGCGACATGGGACAGGATCCGGCCTTCTTCGAGTTACTGGTAATTCAGCCTCTGGTAAAATCATCGGTATGATGTCTGAAAGACACACTTATTACCTCAGACACGCAGTTTCTTGCTCCGTTGAAGAAACACATGGGAAGCATAATGAACTCATTTGAGACGCGATTCGGTTTCCTGGGTATATACATCCTCGGCAGCTGTCACGTGTTCACAGCAAATTTGTATTCCGGGTACGCATCATGAGATGTCTTCATGCGACATACCACCTTCGTGAGCATGTATTAGTAAGGATGACGCTCTGTAATCATCTGATTTCCTGTTCGACCTTAAGTTTTGGACAGCAGTGATGCAGCTATTAAATTTCCGTCCTTATTGTGTGACCCATGATGGGATTTCATCTGTGTCTACATGTTTCCCTTTTCTTATCGTAAACATCTGCAATAAACTATAATATGTCGCAAAATTATAATCCATATATATATACACTCATCGTCAAAAAAAAAAACAGTTGCACCCAGAAGGAAGCAACCGACAGGAATGAAACTTGATGGGTAAGTTTGACATCGTAAGACATGCAAATGATTCAAGTATCACGCTCAGCCGCGCATCTGACCCACGCAAGAAGGAGTCGTAGCGCTGTACCTGAATGGCTATATAAGGTCGTTCCGTTGCGCGTGCTTGCCCTTCTGATTCGTGTCGTTGTGTTGGTTGCATCCGTTACAAATTACGTATGTCTCGGAGAAAAGTTCGGAAGAATACTAGCAGTTGGAGAAGTTCTAGAGGGACCGCATCGTCGGTCTCCGGGAAGCGGGATGGTTTTATCTCCGTATTGCGCGCCATACCGGTTGTGCGGACATCATCATAGCACGCTGTTGGCAGCAGTGCATAGAACAAGGCACGCTGAAGCTACAGGAAGAGACTGGGAGACCTAGACGAACCACGAAGATAAAGGACCGACGGGTTGTCCGATATGCGCGGAGTCACCCAACAGCCACGATTGCAGATATTCAGCGAGCAGTGGTTGCCTCCACGCATCGACCGATTAGGACCAGCACCATTGGCAGACGGTTGCACTACGTAGGACTACACACACGCAGAGCGTTACGATGACTGCCATTAACACCATTGCATCATCTCCAGAGCCTGCAATGGTGTCGTGCCAAACTGTCATGGATCCACTCAGATTGGCAGCAGGTGATCTTTTGTGACGAGTCCCGCTTTTGTCTTAAAGAAGACGATCAACGAATTTATGTGTAGAGACACCGTGGTCAGCGCCAAGATGAGCGGTTTGCTGTCGAGCGTCACACGTCCAGAAGGCCTGGTGTCATGGTGTGGGGCGCAATTGCCTACGATGCCAGATCCACTTTGACTGCCCAACGTTACGTTAATGAGGTCCTGCAACAGTGGCCCGACTTTTTCTGAACGCTCACTCCGGTACGATTTTCTAACAGGTCAATGCTCGTCCGCATACTGGTGCTGGCTCTAGAGCTTGCCTTCAAGGCACTGACACTCTTCCATGGCCAGCCGTATCGCCAGACCTATCGCCGAATGAAAATGTGTGGGATGCTGTTGGACCCGCTATTCACACTCCGCCCCTATCGCACAATCTGCAGGAACTGCGTGAGAAGATGCAAGCTGCATGGAATGGCTTATCGCAAGACACCATTAGGAACCTGTGCAACTCCATGCCGAGACATCTGGTACGCTGTGTGAGCCAAACATGGCGGCCCGGCGCCATACTAAGATACACTACTTATTGCCGTGTAGCTCAATAATTGTTGCCCATATCAGTCTCAATGTTTAATCATTTATTGTTCCTGATAACCTTTACCTTTCTTTCGAATAGCATTACAATCCAACGCGTTCTTCTGGGTGCAACTTTTTTTGACGATGAGTGTGTATATATACCAGGTGATCATAATTAAAGTATCCCTATCTAACGCTCTCTGAGCAGATATCTAGCAGTCCAAACGCAACCAAATTAGGTATACTGACAAATCGAAACATGCGGAAGAGATTTCATCAAAAAAAAAAAAAAAAAAAAAGTTCCAAACGTCGCCACCAGGGGACTTCTGGCGCTGCAAGCTGCAATAATATAGACAACTTTCGGCTCTACGAGGGAAATGTATCCCTGTGGCGCTACGACCGACAAGAAAGCGAATCGCTTGCATAATGCACACACGATACGGGCGACTTTTGGGTATAAAACTGTCCAAGGCATGGTGAATGCCATTCGTATTCCATCAACCGCAATGGGTATCACCTTGCCGGAACGCGCTCTTCTTGTGAAGCTGTTTTATGAAAACGCGAGCAATGCTGCCGCTGCGCTTCGAGCATTCCGACGTCCTAAGAATTTGCGCCGAGGTCCATTGACTCCACGTGCTCTCAGAAGAATGGTTGGTCATTTCGAGGGAACTGGATGTCTAAGTGCTCAACCAGGGCGAGGGCGCAAACCTATAGCTCCAGAAGTGGATGAAGATATCGCAACGGCGCTTGTGTGTTGCTCCATAGGTGATGTACCAGGTTCCAGTGGTGCACGCGCAGTTTCACAGAAGCTGGATGTGCCCTATACCATCGTGTGGAATAGGGCATATCTTTCTTTTTTTGTATTGAGAAAGGTGTTGCATTTTTTTCAGTACAAGACCAGCCACACCCAACACTTGATGGACAGTGACCAGGACACCCGACTGATCTTTGCATTGACAATCCTTGCTAGAATGGAAGTGGACAATGCGTGGCCATGGGAGATCTTGTGGGGTGACGAGGCACATTTTCACCTCAACGGAACAGTCAACACGCATAACTGCCGCTTTTGGGGATTGCAAAATCCTCATGCATTCAACAGATTCCATTGCACTCGCCCAAAGTCAGAGTGTGGTGTGGCTTCACAGCCACATTTATCCTTGGCCCGCTCTTCTTCGAAGAAATTACACCCACAGCCCCTGTGACTGGCTCCGTTAATGCCGAGGGGTATCGGGAGATGCTGAACAGCTTTGTTCTACCGCAACTGCAGCAGCGACAGTGTCTTGCATCGACAATTGTATGCACGATGGGACGCCTCCACATATCGGACGGTACGTACAGATGTTTCTGCGACAACATTTCACCAAGAACAGAGTCATTACTCACTCCTTTCTCACACCATGGCCACCTTGTTCTCCGGATCTTAATCCCTGTGACTTATGGTTGTAGGGACACGTAAAACGTAAGGTTTATCAAGGTGATGATCCTAACCTAGTAGCCTTGAAAGACAGTATCACATTGCATGTGAGAAACATCACGGAAGACCAGTTACGTTCGGCCGTTGAACACACTGCTCATCGACATCAGGTTTTGCAATTTAACAATGGTGCCCACATTGAGCAATACCGGTTGTACCGCTAAGGTCGATAAGGTTGCTATTTCTCCCTTGTGCAATTAAATACCGGAGACAATAAAACGACTTGAACGTGTGTTGGTTTCTGCTTCAAATTTTTGTGTCGTTTCTCTCGTAGAGCCGAAAATTGTCTATATTATCGCAGCTTGCAGCGAATGCATGCCAATGTGGTGTAAAAAACAAATTAACCATCTTTAAATTTCGATTTTATTTCACAGATGGAGCTGTTAAATTTTCGGAACTTATTGTTAAAAACGATGGGAATTATTTGGTGTTCGCAGGTTATTCTTTATTTGAAGGTTTAACGACCACCGTGAGCAACTCGATAGGCTGTAAGTAGTCACCCGTTCCTAATTTAGGGAAACTGGTTTCAGGTAGGGGTGAGAGCCAGTGCCGTAAGACAAACATAACATCCATGCCTCACCAGGATTCGAACCCAGACACATCTCGGACGAATGATCAGAAGCCAGCGCTTTAACCACTGCGCCACTGGGCCGGAGGGTTTTTTTTCTCATAGTAAATACTCAAGATCTGTAGAACGGAAGGCAAGAGATTCCGAATCATGAGCCTCACGGAGTAGGTTTTCAAAATTCATGAGACTCACAGAATGTCTTTTAAAAACTCATGAACATCACAAACTTTATATAACTCATGAATGAATGCTGTCGGACTTTATTTAAAGTAGAGAAAAAAATAAAATAATTATATCGACTTTCCAATCTTATAAAAAAAATTAAGAAGTTCTCCATAAAAGGAAACTAAGTTATCAAAGTTAAAATAGCGGGCTCAAGAGTCGGCCCAAGGGAAAACGCTCTATGCACCGAATCAGAAAAGTTAGATGGTGAGCTCAGAATTCTCAAAATAATAACAGTGGGAGAGCCTAAAAAACGCAAACAAAATAACTAGAAAGCTGATTCTCCTAACAAATTTGACCTATTCAATTTTGCAAGGGAATATAAAAAAAAATGGCAAAATGTGTCGTGGCTTTCACTCCTTCGTACCCCCGAATCACCAGGGATCGTTCGTCAATCCACAAGAAAATGAGAAAGACACCGCAGAGAATGCTGTGAGAACAAAATAAGGAGACGAACGACTACGCTTATTTTTATTAATTGTTTTTTTCGAATTACTGGAGGGCAGCATCCAGTTCGATCATAATTAAAGTTTCCCTAGTCAACACTCTGTGGAGAGATGTCTAACAATTCAAACGCAACCAAATTTGGTATGCTGATAATTCAGGACATGCGAAAGAGATTTCCGCAAAAAAAAAAAAAAATGAAAGTTCCAAAATTCACCACTATGAGATAAATTTCCTCCAAGATACCTTTAATGGTATTTATCTTTGGTAAGAACTTTAGCTTGAAGAGCCTAAGTGCATACGACATCAGAGCATCATTCATTTTATTTCCGAATTAAATTTTCCATTTCTTTTTTTTTTAATGCAAATTTTTTCGATCTTTTAAAAAAATTGTTAATTAATCGTTTCGCATTAGTTTCTGTATACTGTTTTTTTTCACAAGAATTTTTAAATTATCCTCTGTGCAATGAATTAAGAAAAGGACAGAGAAGATTTCGAACATTTTCTTTGAATCTGTTGTATTCCATTCCGAATAAGAGTGTTTTTCTTTAATATTTAAAGACAGACCATTTCTCTTCTGCAAAGCCCAGTTAAGCCTCCAGCTTCTTTATAATACAGTATTTTTTAACAAATTGCAACGACTACGGGTGCTTCAACTAATTCGGTTTAATCTTCTGTTATTTCATTCGTGTTAATTATAAGCTCATTTGATATCTCTTTCATTTAGAAACCTTGGAATTATCTAATTAGTTGCATCTAAAATATAAGATAGATATAAGGAAGCCGTCGGTAGACAGCAGTATAAGCTTTTGCAAGTTGCTTTCACGCAAAAAAGATCTAATGGGAGGCTTTCTGTGTATCACTTAAAGGAATTTTTGTTTATCATAATAATGAGGAGTTTCGTAGATTCGTTGCATTTACCAATTTCGTCTCACGGAACTTTTGGCTGTCACTGTGATTTCGAAATCTAGGAAATAAACTGCTCGAAAAAATTAGGGATATTTCGATTTAAACCTGACGCGTGTTTATGCGATGTCAGGTCAGTTGGAAGATTTCGAAACGTAATACAATGAAAATTTCGGGTTGCCGCTCTGGAGGCGCAGTGATCTAAGCGATGTTTTTGACCATTAGTCCGAGTGAGACTTGAGTCGAGAGTCTGATGAGGCAAGGATGATGTGTCATCAAACAGAAGTCATCGCTCTTTCCACGTTTATATATATATATATATATATATATATTTTTGACTTCTGTTTGATGTTCCTGGTTCACGTCACTTGTCTGTATTAATCAAGGATGATGTGTTTGACTTGCAGCACTGGCTATCTCCTTTCCCTGGAACCAGTGACCTTAAATCGACTGCTTAGAGCACTTACAATGTAGCTCATGGTGGTCGTTAAACACCCAAACAAAAAGAATAAAAAAAGCTCTTTCACTTACCCATAGGTGCAAGAATACTAACTAGACTTCGAAGCATACAATGTGATAACGCGTATTTTGAAGCTGCGAGTCCGTAAATTCAACTGTCAGACTGAAAAGTGCAGATATTTGAAGGTTAGAGAACGCAATAGGTGTCATAAAATGCTGTTCTCAAAGCTCAAACAGGGATCACTTTGGTACCTGAAAACTAACTTGTTAATAACGGCTCCGACTTATTAGCTGAACGTAGAGTGGGTGTGAACAAATTTCAATGCATAAAATTATGATTGATTACCGAATTTGCTATAGTGTATCAAGGATTGCAATTTAAGTAACGCTATAACCAAATCATGAAGTTCTGACGTATGTGTCAAATGGACAATAAAGCATCGATACGCCTGTTGACACAGTTCAATTGGAAGAACAGAAGCTCCGGATTGGGGAGGTGTGAGTTCGAACCCCACTGACGGCAATAGGAAAGGTCATAAATTTAGTAATGAATGAAACTGCGAAGGTTAACTAAGTTTCCTGTCGCTTGGAGTCGACATCCCCAGTGCGAGACGGCCTTGTTATATAAACACAGTGGTATCAGAATAACATGACCACCTACCTAATAATGGGAATGACCACCCTTGGCCCGAATGACAGCGGCGAGACGGAGTGGCATGGACGCAATGAGGTCCTGGAAGGTTGCTCGGGGCACACATGTCCATTCTAACTGCAGCACTGCACGGAGAGGACGTAGTTGTGGGTTAAAATTGTTGATCCAAATAATCCCACAAATTATCTATGTGATTGAGATCTGGTGATTTCACTGGCCTAGGGAGAATGGAGACATCGCTGTCGTGTTCCTGGAACCAGTCACACATCTCCTTAGCGACGTGAAACGGCGCATCACTCTGTTGGTAGACACGATCACCACCAAGGTAAACGTCCAACATGAAAGGTCGCATATGGTCAGCAATGATGGAAAGGCATCCATTGGCGTTCAGGGACCCATCCAGTGGTACCAGAGATTCTAGGTCATACCAGGAAAACATCCCCTAGACATGCACATTGATACCGCAGGCTGTACTTGACCGATAAGCGTGTCCCAGTGTTAGTTATCTTGTGTCAGACGCCGTATCCGCCAATTTCCATCACTTCTGTGGAGTAGAAACCTCGATTCGTAGGAGAAAGCAACCTTTTTTGGCTCTTACACTTTCCAATGCCGATAGTCCCATGAGAACTGCAGGCGTCTTTGCCGATGGATCTGGGTTAACATGGGTGCCTTGACACAGCGTCGACTCCGGAGACTCATGCCTTACAGGGTTTCTTTCTACTGTTATCGGAGACACGTACCTGGGTGGGCGTCCCTGCGTTCATTTGCGTGGTCAATTGCTGCACTGTTGAGCACCGATTGCCCTGTACCAGTCGCCGGAGACAACTTTCTCCTCTGTGTTAGATGGCCTTTGGAGCTCCACAGTTTAGACGTCGGGAGGTACTCGGTGTGCCAACGATCCATTCTTGGTACACCTTACTACATCACCTAGTGAACAGCCCATGAATTTTGCTGTTTCTGAGATGCTTCCACCCTTGGCGTGGTAACGTCCGTCAAATCATTACCTCTGCCCATTGTGCTCACGATACGCACTATGGCTCATCTGCCCTGGCCAGCCGTTTATATCTCCGTGTGGTCGACCTTGTCACGTGCACTCGGTGACGCGCCTGGGCGGATACACTGTGATTCCGGGGGTTGTCATATTATTCTGATACGACCGTGTAGATATCATTAAGCTGTTCTTTGAGATTCAGAGGCTAACTCCACTAAGGAAGACTATGTGCCAAGTACACATTTAACTGATGGAACTAGAATTTACTTAAGTAGAAATTGGTGTATCAGATGTCTCCATTTACAACAATATCGGTATACAGCTCGACACTGAAACCATGTATTCATCATCCCCTACAAAAATGCTTCACGCAGTCCTCTAGAAGTGTATTCATAACAACTTTCATGTTAATTACAACAATTAATGAAAATAATCAGGGATATTGTTCTGAACAGGTAGTATCCACGATGTGCAATCAATTTTCAAGGATAGCAGTATTTAAATGTTCAATAGTCATCTTCAAAAACTTCTGAGCTTCATTTAGGCCTTTGTTTCCTGGATCTGTGCTGGAACTGCCAAGAAAAGCCATACGCGTCGATGAAATATATCTGGCATGGGATGCCTCCAACGGTATTTAACGATTATCGAGTACCGGAACGGCTCCTCTACGGCGTAAATACTATTGTCAAGGCACCGAGGGGGTTGTCATAGGCAATGTCAATAAATTATGACGTCCTCTCCGAAGCTAATTAGGCATCTCTCTCCGAAACGGATTTTGATCGCAGAGATTCGCGCTGTGTGCCGGGTCCTTGCTAGAGTAACCATTGCCCTTGTTCATGACTCTCAGAATCCCAAGAGTCTTAAAGGAGCCTTAGGATACACTAAAGCGTTTAGGCATTGCTAATTCGCTTTGTTCGCTTCTGTTTGTGCGGAATGTTGTAGCGAAACTTACTTCTCCCAACTCAGTTAATCACGCGACTCGAAGTTCTGTCTCAGTCTAATCTAACAGAGTTGAAGCGATTATCTAAGAGTACTCAATAATGTCGAAGGTAAGTGAGAGCAATTTTTATCGCATTATCCAATTTTCTTTCCTTAAAATAGGGTTTCCCTCAAATTTTTGTGTTTGGCATATTGTTTTGCTAGCAACATTTTGAATGTACAGAATGAAAAGTGAATTCTTAATATGCTTTCCACAACTTTAAGAACTAGAGGCAACACAGTACGTAATGTTACGCATTCTAGACACACTCATTTCTGTTTCCACGTCAGAGGCACAACGAAATACTAAACGATTTTAGCTCTCCCTCAGTGTCCTGTCCAGCACCATTTATTGACATAGTGTTTCTGAAATGGAAAAAAATTAGCGAAAATATTATATCTCAGAGAGAAAAGTTATATAGAAGCCAGTTGCAGATAACTCACATTCTACTACCTCAAACATTAATAGAATCCGCATACAAATTATATTTTCTAAGAAATTTGATGTGATAGTCAGTTACCACACAACAAGTGCATTCCTGCCGCCTGCGTTTCGAAAGAAACACTAAAAATACGTAAATCTTCCTTCACTCACGCATTATGAAATTTCATAATGATGCATTTTATCAAAGCGATTTGTTCAGCACCTTACTTTAAAGAATCTCATGATACATTATAAAGGTGAAACAGCTTTCCTTGAATGAACAAATGCCTTCCATAATAAGCGCGTGAGAAAGTTTCAAACAACTAATATTCACACTGCGACATTTAATTAAATTCTAGATGTAGTGTATAAAATTGGCTCTTATACCATGTGGGTAAATTAAGTAATACACTGCCGGACAATTGCTAAGGACGGATGACAATAGCAACGATAGCAACCATAAAATGGAAGGCAGGAAAATGTGGAAATTAGCAAAAGTGCGGGATACAGTAAGACGTGTTGGGCGTATTCAAATTTTGGATTGCCGAACTTGTTCGTGACGTTATAGCGCTGATAAGAGATATAAAAGATTTGACACGTATTGACCGTTGTTGTTCAAACGCAAAGTTGAAAGGGAAAGAATCAATTGACAAACTTGCAATTTTCAGTATGTCTTCCCGACATCACTTAGATGATTTTACGCGTGTCCGTATTATTGGCAAGATTGAAGAAGGGCGAAAAATAACAGATGTTGCCAGGGAGTTCGACGTCAGCCACAGTGTTGTTTCAAGGCTTTGGAAATCATTTCAAACAAATGGAGAGTATAGCAAACGTCACGGGAGAGGTTCGCCGTACAACACCTGCAGAAGATCGGCACATAGAGTTATCAACAAAAAGACACCGGCGCAGCACAGCTAGTGAGGGAGCAAATCAGTTTATGGCTGCTACTGGCAAGCGGATCTCCCGAAAAACTGTCGCCAGAAGGTTTGCATGAAGGACGACTATACGCCCGCCGTCCTGTTGTGTGCATCCCATTGACCAGACGTCACCGTACCGCCCGTTTGCAATGGTGCCATCAACATCGCAATTGGTCTGATAACGACTGGTCTGCTGTCCTCTTCTCAGATGAGAGTAGATACAGTCTATCGTCTGATTGTCGACGACAACTGATCTGGCGTGATAGTGTTACTGCATATTGTCAGGCAAACATACAGGAAAGGGACCGATATCCGACATGTAGTGTCATGGTATGGGCTGGCATTATGATCAATGGCCGTACGTGCCTCTATGTGCTTCCAACTGGGACTATGACTGGCCAACGATACATTAATGATGTTCTGCTACCTCATGTTCGCATGTTCCGTGGTGCTGTCGGTGATAGATTCATTTTCATGGACGACAACGCAACATATCATCGAACAGTCGCTGTCCAGGAGTGTCTTGAGAGCGACGATATTCAACGCTTCGTATGGACAGCACGTTCTCCAGATCTGAATCCCATTGAAATTGTGTGGGATACTTTGGGGAGGAGTCTTGCTGGTCGCCAATGCCCTCCAATAAACAAGGACACCCTCATCCGTGCACTGACAGAGGAATGGGATAAATTACTCCAACAGCTGCTTGATAATGTTGTGCAAAGCATGACACGACGTGTGGAATCTTGCATCGCCCTCCATGGTGGTCATATCCCGTATTGACATCTTACGCCGGAACGCCTGCGGACGGTAATTGCATTTTTTTCACGTTTACGTATTCTGCACAAAATGGCCTGTTTGTCCCTTGAACACGTTCCAAAGCCTTCTGGATTTCAGAATACAATAAATTGTCTTTCATGTAATGTCCTGGCATTCTTACATTATTTTATTTCACTTGGCATCCAACCACCTTACTTTTTCATGCGCTATATAGCCGTTTATGTTCCGTCCTTAGCAATTGTCCAGAAGTGTATATTATATAGGTGAACTACAAGATAACGTTTTTGGAGGTTACAAAAATAATAAACGGTAAAACTGGGAAATCGTTAAATGCCGAAGCACAACATTTGGGTTGAAAATTGCGATTTAAAATGCATGTGATGGCAACAATAGTATTATTTTTGATGAACCTTATTTCCCAAACAAAAGTAAATATAATGAGTCAAACCGAAATACACTGAAGAGCAATTGAATTAGAGATACCTGTCTAGTAACGTGTAGCACCACCTTTCGCCCTGATGACGGCGGCGATTCGTCTCGGCATGGACTCGACAAGACACCGGAAGCGTTGGAAAGCCATACGAATCCACGACCCCTGAACAAGCTCCCACAGTTCACGAAGATTTAATGGATGCGGGTCACAGCCTCTAACATCTCTCTCGATGACATCTCAGATGTGATCGATGGGATTGAGGTCAGGTGACCTAGCTGGCCAAGGAAGCGAGGACACGTCGGCGAAATGTTCATCCAACCATTCGGATACAATTCGGGAGCGATGGCACTGTGCATTGTCTTGTTGCAGGATGAGGTCCCCAGTGGGATGTTGAAGACTCACAAACGGGAGCAATTGGTCGTCCAGGATATCCCGGTAACGCTGACCTGTGATGGACGATGTCACACGAACCAGGGTTTCCATTTCAGTCCACGTAAACAGTCCCCAGACGAGAACGTCACCCCCACCAGCTTGAAGAGTATCCTGCTGGCAAGAAAGATCCATCGCTTCATGTGGTTTGCGCCGTACTCGTATCCTGCCATCCGCATGTACCAACGTGAATCTCGACTCATCAGTCCAGGCAACATTTTCCCACATGTCTAGGGTCCAGTGGCGATGTTCCCGCGTCCATGCTGATCTTTGCGCCCTGTGATGTCTGGTCAGCAGCGGTACCCTCGTGGGATGATGGCTTCTGTACCCCATAGCAAGGAGATGGTTCTGGATGGTGTGGCTGCTTACACGTGTTTGTGCACCAGCATTAAATTGCCGAGTGATTTCTTGCACTGTGGCCCGCCTATCCCTTCTTACAATTCGAGCTAGACGACGATGACCCCGCTCATCCACACGCTTTTGCCCACGGCAGTTGGCCCTTGCAGGGATGGCTTTACCGGATACGATGTACTCACGGTGCACCCGTGAAATTCCCAGTGCCTGCACTACTTCCGAGATGGAGTGACCCATTCGCCGGGACCCGACAATTTGCCCGCGATCAAATGTGCTTAGACCCTTCGTCTTACCCATACTGAGTCCGACTCTTACTGATTCCCGTCGCATCACTCCTTATATTGTCGGATCGTTGCATACGTCATGTCGTATCCGTTTACAGGGCCGCCCACATCGCCACATTTGCATAACGCCAGCTGTTTCTAATTCAATTGCTCTTCAGTGTATATTGCAGATGATCCACAGGAAAATATATACCTAGTAATTGTACATTAAGAGACACATAATTTTTATATGTATGTTACCAGGCGTTCTAGTACTACCTTGCTAAGGGGAGGCCTATTGTATTAACGCTTGAAAAGTTCTGTTACGGTTGCCCATTATTTTCAGCAATTCATCTTTTTCCAACTTTTTTACTGTCACGGAATCTGCACTGTGCACTCGCTAGATAGCAACACCTTGTACACAAGTTCGTGTCGGCTTTTAAGTCAACTAACCAAATTAGGAAATGTCGTGAACTGTTCGAGACCTGACCAAACAAAGCTCTACATTAAAAGCTCGATAAAACAAGCTGTTAGTAACGCGACAATTTGTTATTAGTTCTGTGAAGAATCCCTGAGCTTTTGTGTGTTACGTGTGTGTGTATGTGTGTGAGTGGGGGATATAAAGCCTGTGACGCCTAAAATGTTGCCAAACAACCAATTTCATTGCCACCGCTTTACAAGGTATTGCTTCCTTCCCCCTTTTGATGGGGAGATGAAATACACCTGACAAAACAGGATTTGCCATGATGATTTACGCCATTCTGGTCCAAACTGAAAGGGAGAAACGATAAATTCAGGATGAAAAATAGCTGTGGAGTTAACAAATAGGAACGTTAGCTGCGGGGAAACGTTAACATCGAAATGTGCGATGCGGGTTTTTAACGTCAAGTATATGGGCGAGGGTATGGTGGTAAAAGAGTCGCATTAAATGCTGGAGATCGTTAGATCTGAGAAACATTAGATCGCGATTCAAATGTACAAGAAACCGTTGAGAAGGTATATTAGTAATTTGTGTAAACGGAACCAGGTAATTCTTTGGTGTGATAAAGAAGCTAAGCTTACGTTCAGAAAAAATTAAATGAAATAAAAATATCACAAGTAGAATTTCTGCTTTCTCTTATTTAATGCGTTTCCTTGCGTTCAGTCTTTTGGAGCAGAGTAACATTCCGTGACACAGTTCAATAATTACGACAAACATCTTCCCAAATATGATACGTCCACTCTGATGAACTCTTTCACATCTCTGTGCTCCTTTGCATCATTCTTTGTGCCACCAAACGAGTGTCCCTTGAGAAAAGTTGTGCATAATTTCCAAAATCACACAACTAGTGTTTTTGACTCTCTCCTCTATGCTTCACGTTTGTCGTTCTTCTTGTCTGTTTCCTGTTGTCACTTATATATATATATATATATATATATATATAAGTGTGATGTAAGGTCAGGTGATGCGTAACATCACAGCCTCTCCTTGACAAATGTCAACCCCGCCTTCTCGTGGTGCATCCTGTTCCCACTAAAGGGGCTCTGACGACCGCAAATAGCGGTATAACTATACCATCGGGATCAGAGGAAATTCTATCCCACACTCACCAACCCGCTTGGCCAGCGTGGTGAGTTATGGCCAAACCCCTCCAAAATGATTCCACAACTTAAATCTTGGCCCTCAGTCTCCGGCAGCTGGAATGTACCTGGCCAAGGCAGCGGCCAGTGCGACATGAAGGCAGAGGGTGCTAAGAATCCCCGGAGGACCGGACTAGGCTGCCATCTGATGCTGACCTTGGCTACGTACAACGGACGCTCCCTATCTTCTGATTCAAGGCTTCTTGAATTGGAAGAGGAACTACAAAGGATCACGTGGGACATCGTAGGGCTAAGTGAGGTAAGGAGAAAAGGAGAAGATCTCATCGAACTGAAAAGTGGACATCTCTTCTACTATCGTGGGACAGATACTGGCAGAACTAGTGGTGTTGGATTTATAATAAACAAGAAACTGAAGGGTAAAGTTGTAGAAGTTGAAAGTTCCTCTGACAGAGCTGCACGACTTGTTATCCAACTCTCGAAAAGATACCAGGCTCAGATTATTCAAACTTATGCACCCACCACAAGTCATCCTGAAGAAGAAATTGAAGAATTTTATGAGGAAATTTGTCCTCTAAATAATAAAGGTAAGCAGCACTTGAAAATAATTATGGGAGATTTCAATGCAAAAATAGGGCAACGGCAACAGAATGAAACTTCAGTAGGTAAATTCGGTCACGGCAACAGAAACCAGCGTGGAAATACTCTCGTTGAGTTTGCAGAGGCAGAAGGGTTTTTCATCTTGAACTCCTTCTTCAAGAAAAAGCCACACAGGAAATGGACATGGAGACATCCAAATGGGACGACAAGTGAAATTGATTTTATTATGTGTAACAAAAAATTCGTCATAGAAGACTGCAGTGTGCTAAACAAGTTCAACACAGGTAGTGACCATAGATTGGTGAGATGTAAGATGCACCTCAACACTAAACTTGAACGTGGCAAGCTCATAAGACAAACAAAATCTATTGACATAACCAGCCTTAAAAAACACCATAATACCTTCAAGTTAGAACTGAAGAACAGGTTCTCTGCTTTAGAAGGCCTAACATTGGAAGAAGTGGACATCTCTGAAGTTAACAGAAAAGTAACCAAAGCTCTTATGGAAACAGCAACAAAATTAGCTGGGTCTAAGAACAAGTTGCATGTGAACAAATTATCAGGAAAAACCAAAATGTTGATGCAAAAAAGAAGAGAGATGAGGACAACTAAAGAAGATGTGACTTCCAAAGTGGAATATATAGAGCTATGCAAGACAGTAAGAAAAAGTATCACTGAAGACGTAAGGAAATTCAACTGTGAACTAGTGAGGAAAGCAATTGAAAACAACCAAAGCCTAAAAATAGCAAAGGGACATCTCAGTAAGGGAAGAAAACAGATTATGGCACTGAGAAAAGAAGATGGTTCTGTAACAAGAAATAGAGGCGAAATTTTGACAAGAGTGAAAGATTTCTACTCCAAATTATATGAAAGGGATGATATATGCACTCCAGACATTATGAAAGATACCAGTACCAGAGTTCCCCCAGTCCTTCCAGCAGAAGTTGCACATGCAATCAAGAACATGAAGCGAGGAAAAGCTCCAGGAGAAGATGGAATTACTGTAGACATCATACAAGAAGCAAGTGGAGAAATCGAAACAGTACTCGCCCAAATTTTCACTCGATGCCTTAATGAAGGAAAGATTCCTGAGGATTGGAACACCGCTACAATGATCCTGCTACATAAGAAAGGTGACATTGAGGATCTCGGAAACTACAGACCTATCAGCCTCCTATCAGTAGTTTATAAAATCTTCACTAAAGTTCTTTCACACCGCTTGAAGGTAGCACTAGACATGGCTCAACCGAGAGAACAAGCTGGATTCAGGAGTGGCTACAGCACAATAGATCATATCCATGTGCTGAGAGAACTAATTGAAAGAGCGAGGGAATATGAACTTCCATTGTGCATGGCTTTTATCGATTATGAAAAAGCCTTTGATTCGGTGAAACCATCAGCAGTTACAATGGCTCTGAAAACCTGCGGTATTGAAGATGCATACATTAATATTATTAATAACACCTATGAAAATGCAAGTGCAAAGATTAGGCTGTTTGAAAATACAACACACGTAAAAATTGGAAAGGGAGTGAGACAAGGTGACACCATATCTCCGAAGCTCTTTAATGCCACATTGGAGGGTGTTTTTCAGTCGCTGAGCTGCGAAAACAAGGGGATAAAGATTAATGGAGATTATCTAACCCACCTTCATTTTGCTGATGACGTAGTCATTTTTGCAACTACCCCATCAGAGCTGCAGAGTATGATCCAGGAACTTGCTGACAAAAGTAAAGAAGTGGGATTAAAAATGAACTTTCAGAAGACAAAAGTGATGTTCAATGCTTTTACAAGAAATGAAGATTTATCGATTGATGGAGAAAAGCTGGAGATAACAGACACGTACGTTTATCTTGGACAGCAGATATCAAGTGAGGGTCACATTGATGAAGAAATTAATCGGCGTACAAAACTTGCCTGGAGAGCTTTTGGAAGAAACAGCATAATTTTCAAGAGCAATATGCCATTATGTCTTAAAAGAAAAGTGTTTGATCAATGCATCCTTCCAGTGCTTACGTATGGTGCAGAGACGTGGACCTTAACTAAAAGAGACATACAAAGGCTGCAGACAACTCAAAGTAGCATGGAGAGGTGCATGCTTGGTGTAACCAGGAGAGATAAGAAGAGGAACTCGTGGATCCGAAAAATGACAAGAGTGGAAGACATCATGATCAGAGTTAAATCCCTGAAATGGCAACGGGCTGGACATACTGCCAGAAGAACAGATCATCGATGGACAGCCGAAATTTTAGATTGGATTCCAAGGGACAGGAAAAGACCCAGAAGAAGACCACATAGGAGATGGGTGGATGAAATTCGAAAGTATGCAGGGGTGACATGGAGGAGACTGGCACAAGACAGACCGTTGTGGAGGAAACTTGGGGAGACCTTCGTCCAGCAGTGGATTGATAATGGTTGACAATGATGATGATGATGATATAAGTGTATATATGTATATATATATTCTATAAAGAAGATACCTAAGCAAAAAAATACATATATAATTTTGACTCACACCTAATACAACATAGAAAAGGTTATGTATCTACCTGTGTGAGTAAAAGGAGAAAAGATAAAAAAATAAAATAAAACAACTGAATGTAGAAGGTGTCGAGAATACTGAGCCTTGGCTTTATCAAGGACCAGCAAAAACTCTGCATTTTCTCACTTCCACAAAGACCTAGTTGGAAATGGGTTTCTGCAAGGCCATAGATGCAAGTAACATTCCCACTCTCACAGCTTGAGTTCTCTTTAATCTTCTTCTCTCTGTTTAATAGTAACAGATGAAGAGCATGGGTCGGGCCATGAAGGTTAATGGATGCAAGCGAAATTGTTAACTAGTGCTAGGTCATGCTACTCTACGGAGGACATGACTTATATATATATTTTTAAACTATTTTAGGTGGGAATGTTACTTGCATCTATGGCCTTGCAGAAACCCATTTCCAACTAGGTCTTTGTGGAAGTGAGAAAATGCAGAGTTTTTGCTGGTCCTTGATAAAGCCAAGGCTCAGTATTCTCGACCTTCTACATTCAGTTGTTTTATTTTATTTTTTTATCTTTTCTCCTTTTACTCACACAGGTAGATACATAACCTTTTCTATGTTGTATTAGGTGTGAGTCAAAATTATATATGTATTTTTTGCTTAGGTCTTCTTTATAGAATGTGGATTCTGAATTTTCAAAACTGCTGCGTTGCGCGTTTTGATTTTCAGGCTATTTTGCACCCTTCGTTTTAAATTCTAAAATTTTTTCCTTAGTCTTCAGTTTTGCTCTTATGTATATATATATATATATATACTTAAGAGCAAAACTGAACTAAGGAAAAACTTTAGAATTTAAAACGAAGGTTACAAAATAACCTGAAGATCAAAACGCGCAACGCAGTTTTGAAAATTCAGAATTCATTCTATAAAGAAGATACCTAAGCAAAAAAATACATATAAAATTTTGACTCACACCTAGTACAACATAGAAAAGGTTATGTATCTACCTGTGTGAGTAAAAGGAGAAAAGATAAAAAAATAAAATAAAACTACTGAATGTAGAAGGTGTCGAGAATACTGAGCCTTGGCTTTATCAAGGACCAGCAAAAACTCTGCATTTTCTCACTTCCACAAAGACCTAGTTGGAAATGGGTTTCTGCAAGGCCATAGATGCAAGTAACATTCCCACCTAAAATAGTTTAAAATATATATATATGTCATGTCCTCCGTAGAGTTGCATGACCAAGCACTAGTTAACAATTTCGCTTGCATCCATTAACCTTCCTGGCCCGACCCATGCTCTTCATCTGTTACTATTAAACAGAGAGAAGAAGATTAAAGAGAACTCAAGCTGTGAGAGTGACATAATAATTAGAAATGATTTTCAGCCATAACGAAATGCCAAGTTCGTTTGAGAGAGAATTTAAACCTGAAAATCAATGCAAAAGAAATCCAAATTTTTTACATTGCAATTAAAAAAGGAAATATTAATTTTTAACGAACAGATTTTTGAAAGAAAACTTGAGTCTAAAACCCCCTACTCTACAACTTATGACAGCACGAAAACGAGAATAAGTTAAAGATAATAATTAACTAAAGAAAACTTTGTGAAAGTTATATACCTTAAACAGTTAGTTGCAATATGTACAAAGTATTTCGGCAGTGCTTTAAGTGCATAATTAATTAGTTATTAAGAACTTAACTACTTTGAAAAAACAGCGCATAGAAAAGGAACAAGCTTAGCCATCTTCTGTTCCTAGGTACCCCAAAAGACGCTCAAAGTTACAAAGAAAAGAAAGAGTTAAAACCCGCAAAAATGTTAACAGACAAACCAATGCCTAAAAGCTGAAAAGCTAAAAAACAACAGAGAAAGAGTACATGAAGTACAAACATTGAACTTATAAAACCTAGAACCCAAAAACAAGGAAGAGAGCTTACCTCTTGTGTGACAAAAACTTTTCTCCTCACAAGAGAAGAACATGGCTGACCTCTTCCGCCACTCCCTATTTGCTGGGGGGCAGTGAGGGTGGGGCTGATGGCCTCCTCAAACAGCAAGAAACCAACGCGCGGATATTTTAACCAGAGAAAAAAATATATATAAACTTAAGACTGTGGATCTGTATGATCAGAAAGAGCAGAATTAACTCTCCAGAATACATGAGAAATATTATAAAATACACGAGCAGTGTTTTTAATAATCTTTGCATGTATTAAATCACCTTAGTGAGCTTCTATAGATTAATCAGAATCTTATTAATTTTAATGTTGGTTTTACTATTTTTAGTATAGCTATCCTAGTGATGAATAACTAGTTTTCTTTTTTATTTGTTTTTATTTTCTTTTATAAACAGATTTTTAAGCTTTTTTTGTGATTTTGTTTATATTATTTAATTTTTTGTTTTAATAGGACCGTCATATCCATAGCACTAAGGTTCCTTTAGGTAGTTAATAGGCATCCTCTAGCCAACTTCCTTACGGCTTTGATTGGTCAGAATCATATTATTAACTGTGTAGAAAATTAAAGCAGATCTGCCAACCTTACTCTATTATTCAGAATAATTTTTCTTAAAGTTCTTTTGATGAAAGAAGAAGGAATTTCGTTCTCTAGAAAACTTTCTAATAGTATATTAATGTGGTAATTGAAGTCCAAATTGTTGCTGCAAATTCTTGAAATTCTTAGGACCTGAGAAATTAGTACATTCTCAATTACTTTGGTTGAAATGTTATTATTCCAGTGTAGATATTTAATTACTTTGAAAGGAAAATTAACTCTTTTATCAAAGAGGCTAATAGATGGGTTACCTCTGTTGAGCTTAATGCTTAAGTCTAGGAACTCAAGTTCCTGATTACTGTGGTTGGTTTTACATAAGTTAAGAGAGCTAGGATAGATATTATCAAAATCACTCTCTATAACTTCTGAATTATTGATACACAGCAGATCATCAATATATCTAAAAGTGTAAAGGTAGTTATCTGAGCAGGTGGGGTGATTTTTAATGAATTTATATTCCTTAAAGAACAGGAATAGATTAGCGATATTCGTGGACGTTGATGTTCCCATGGGAATACCGTTCACTTGCTTATAGAGAGTATTATTATATAAGATATGGTTATTTTCTATGCAGCAATTGAGATAAGAGTTCCAAGTTCCTACATTAACAAATTGGTTAAGTTTAAATTCTGCATACAGCTCTTTAAAGGTAGTGATTATATCTGATAGAGGCAGATTAGTATATAGGTTTTCAAAATCATAACTGTAAAACCAACCACAGTAATCAGGAACTTGAGTTCCTAGACTTAAGCATTAAGCTCAACAGAGGTAACCCATCTATTAGCCTCTTTGATAAAAGAGTTAATTTTCCTTTCAAAGTAATTAAATATCTACACTGGAATAATAACATTTCAACCAAAGTAATTGAGAATGTACTAATTTCTCAGGTCCTAAGAATTTCAAGAATTTGCAGCAACAATTTGGACTTCAATTACCACATTAATATACTATTAGAAAGTTTTCTAGAGAACGAAATTCCTTCTTCTTTCATCAAAAGAACTTTAAGAAAAATTATTCTGAATAATAGAGTAAGGTTGGCAGATCTGCTTTAATTTTCTACACAGTTAATAATATGATTCTGACCAATCAAAGCCGTAAGGAAGTTGGCTAGAGGATGCCTATTAACTACCTAAAGGAACCTTAGTGCTATGGATATGACGGTCCTATTAAAACAAAAAATTAAATAATATAAACAAAATCACAAAAAAAAGCTTAAAAATCTGTTTATAAAAGAAAATAAAAACAAATAAAAAAGAAAACTAGTTATTCATCACTAGGATAGCTATACTAAAAATAGTAAAACCAACATTAAAATTAATAAGATTCTGATTAATCTATAGAAGCTCACTAAGGTGATTTAATACATGCAAAGATTATTAAAAACACTGCTCGTGTATTTTATAATATTTCTCATGTATTCTGGAGAGTTAATTCTGCTCTTTCTGATCATACAGATCCACAGTCTTAAGTTTATATATATTTTTTCTCTGGTTAAAATATCCGCGCGTTGGTTTCTTGCTGTTTGAGGAGGCCATCAGCCCCACCCTCACTGCCCCCAGCAAATAGGGAGTGGCGGAAGAGGTCAGCCATGTTCTTCTCTTGTGAGGAGAAAAGTTTTTGTCACACAAGAGGTAAGCTCTCTTCCTTGTTTTTGGGTTCTAGGTTTTATAAGTTCAATGTTTGTACTTCATGTACTCTTTCTCTGTTGTTTTTTAGCTTTTCAGCTTTTAGGCATTGGTTTGTCTGTTAACATTTTTGCGGGTTTTAACTCTTTCTTTTCTTTGTAACTTTGAGCGTCTTTTGGGGTACCTAGGAACAGAAGATGGCTAAGCTTGTTCCTTTTCTATGCGCTGTTTTTTCAAAGTAGTTAAGTTCTTAATAACTAATTAATTATGCACTTAAAGCACTGCCGAAATACTTTGTACATATTGCAACTAACTGTTTAAGGTATATAACTTTCACAAAGTTTTCTTTAGTTAATTATTATCTTTAACTTATTCTCGTTTTCGTGCTGTCATAAGTTGTAGAGTAGGGGGTTTTAGACTCAAGTTTTCTTTCAAAAATCTGTTCGTTAAAAATTAATATTTCCTTTTTTAATTGCAATGTAAAAAATTTGGATTTCTTTTGCATTGATTTTCAGGTTTAAATTCTCTCTCAAACGAACTTGGCATTTCGTTATGGCTGAAAATCATTTCTAATTATTATGTCACTCTCACAGCTTGAGTTCTCTTTAATCTTCTTCTCTCTGTTTAATAGTAACAGATGAAGAGCATGGGTCAGGGCCAGGAAGGTTAATGGATGCAAGCGAAATTGTTAACTAGTGCTTGGTCATGCAACTCTACGGAGGACATGACATATATATATATTTTAAACTATTTTAGGTGGGAATGTTACTTGCATCTATGGCCTTGCAGAAACCCATTTCCAACTAGGTCTTTGTGGAAGTGAGAAAATGCAGAGTTTTTGCTGGTCCTTGATAAAGCCAAGGCTCAGTATTCTCGACACCTTCTACATTCAGTAGTTTTATTTTATTTTTTTATCTTTTCTCCTTTTACTCACACAGGTAGATACATAACCTTTTCTATGTTGTACTAGGTGTGAGTCAAAATTTTATATGTATTTTTTTGCTTAGGTATCTTCTTTATAGAATATATATATATATATATATATATACACTGAGTGGCCATTTTATTATGACCACCCGCTCACCGCTCAGTACTTCCTTGGGCCACCTTCTGCCTTTAATACTGCGTCGATTCTTCGTGGCATGGACTCCACGAGATGTTTATAGATGGTTTGTGGAATCTGAGATCATGCTTGATGAATAGCATTTTCCAGGAGTGTGAGATTGCAGGGTTGTGGATCCAGCTGTCTGATGGCTCGTTCAACTTCATACCACAAATTCTCAATCTGGAGATTGTGGGGGCCACCTAAGCAAAGTAAACTCACCGGCATGTTCCTGAAACCAATCCTGTACAATACGAGCAATATGCAGGACTCATTATCTTGTTGAAAGTAGCCATCGCCATTGGGATAAACCATCCACATGAGAGGATGCACTTGGTCCGCAACGATGTTTAGATATGATGTGCTAGTCAGACGTTGATCAACACGGATTAAAGGGCCCAACACATGTCAGGAAAAAATTCCCCAAACCATAACGTTGCCTCCACCAACTTGAAGGCTTGTAGCAATACATTTAGGGTACATGCTTTCGTGCTGTTTCCTCCAAATTCTCACTCGGCCATCGACATGATGCAACTGAAAACGTGATTCATCGGACCACATAATTTGTTTCCAATTATCAATTGTCCAATCCTTCTGTTTCTGTGCAAACTGGAGACGTTTTTTCTTGTTAACTGCAGACAGCAAAGGTGTTTAAACAGTCCTTCGGCTGCCATATCCCATCCGATGCAGTGTACGGCGAACAGTGCATACAGAGATCATTTGAGGGGATCCTTGATTAAGATGGTCTGTAATTTGCAGCACTGTTGCCCTTCTGTTGTCTGTTACCAGTCTGGACACTCTCCGTTCCGCCCGAGGAGTCACTAGTCGATGACGACCACACGTTGCACGTAGAGACCCAGTTTTTTGGCTGACAGTCCAGTCTTTAAACACTTTAACAACAGCTGCTCTGGAACATTTCACGAATGCGGCAGTTTCGGGGATACTCGCCCCATGGCTCCGAGCTCCTACAATCATCCCACGTTGAAAGTCCGTCAAATACGCATTTTTTTACCCAAAAATAACTTCTACTACTGTCGCAAGCACTAAGCTTTCCCTTTTTATATTAGTCTCGCCTTCTGGCAACAGCGTGAAGTCATAGTTCATTTGCTTAAAACTGTCATGTGGTCATCATAAAGTGGTCACTCAGTGTACAATGGGGAAGTAATACCCCCTTCTTCCTCGTTCATTTGTGATTCTCATTTTCAATAGAAACTAAGTGAAGCCCAGTAAACAAAAAAAAAAACAGTACAATAAAAATATACAGTAAATAATGTAAAGTGTCCCCTTAAAATATTCACAGCATATTTTTCTTAAAACGTATCATGACTTTTAAAAGTTAGAAACGCATATTTTGTTCGACAAGCAGTCTTTAATTTAAATTAGAATTACGCTGATACCAAAGTTTCAGGCGTAATTGTAATTATGAACATTCTTTTTGCTTTAGCCAATTCGTGTTTTGTTGTGCAACAGCAGGATGAAACTCTCACGGCCGAAATCTTAAAATCAGTTCAAAATAATTTGCTATAGCAAAACTAAATGTTCAATGTAACACTTTTAACACATAGTGTACCCATGTTCAGTTCATTGTAGTCCACGGTTTACCTTAGTGTAATTTTTTTAACACAAAGCGTACATAATCTTTGAAATATTGTTCTTTTTTTTTAACGTAACGTCCCTGACATACCAGTATAACCATTAACACGACTTTTGAAAACAAAACCAAAGGACGTGCTGATGTTATCACTATGTCCTTCCATCCAGTTTCTGTTTAGCTCATCCGTCTTCCTTTCTGCACGCATGAAGGGAAGACGGATGAGCTGAACAGAAACTATTTCAGCAGCAGGGAAGAAGAATGAGTTTGGTCCAAATTGATCTTAATAATTGTGTTATCAAAAATATTTCGTTTATAAATGAATGCAAATATGAAACATATGTTTTTGTGGTTGAAAACCCTAAAAAATGGTATTCAGTATGGGCTAAATACGTCCATCTAAATCAAAATTACTTATCTCTGCAAAGAAATGGTTTGATCTATACGTTTTAACAAAAACATGTTCTAACACACAGCAAACGTATCGCACCGAAGACTCAAGTGTAATCAGCATGTGCTTTAGCTGAAAACAAATACCAACTGGAAAACATTTTATGCTAAATCGCTTTCAAATCGTAAGATGACAGAGATATTATTTTCGACTATTGTGCACTATACGAGCTAAACTAAACGAAAAGTAAAACAAAACAAAAGAAATTCGGGTTAGGTAGTGTCGGGGTCACTACCGCTGAGGAGTTTGGTGGGAAACGTCGTGTTGTCGATGCAGGGTGTTTGTAGGGTTGGTAAGAAAGAAATTAGCGCAACGAACTTGCATGTCATTTATTTTATTTATTTCTCACATGCTGACTAATTTGTAAAATTTTGTTGAAGACAGGACAATGGTACGAGTAGTACGATATGTAAGACTTACATGCTACACATATATCTCTAGAGAACGTTAAGTCTACCGTGGTATTCTTAAAAGTTGTGGTCAGTTGGATCCGTGGCCAACACCAATCTGAACTTGTCGTTCAGAAACTGTTTCAGACGATCGTTCGACGCCTCAATGTTAAAGTACCCGGTGAGCAGAAGCGGTATGTTGGGATCGCAGGGCCAGTCGCTAACTATTGTTCTGACATGTTCTATATAGTAAAGCAGTAGTTGAAAGAGAAACATCTCGACGTAGTTGAGATGTTTCTCTTTCAACTACTAGTGATTGACTGACACTAGGACGTTCTAGTGTCAGTAGTGGACTCTACTGACACTAGAACGAATTTGAATTGGTTGGCTATCTCAATTTCCACTAGTACGCCTTCGCCGACATTAATATCCTGTAGACAATTGAATCTAGAATACTTGGGTTTTAGCTGTCGTGGAACAGGCCTAGCGACACGAGCACTGCCCGTTTTCTGATTCGTGAAGACTGCCGTGCCACCGTAGAGTCCACTACGCTTCTTCTTGCCAGTGCCACGACTCGTACTGGGCTGTTGGTCGTCGTCATCGCCGTGTCTGTCGCACTCTTTGGACTCAATGTGTTTGAAACCGGGTATGTTGACGGTTTTGTCCTCATCCATCCAAGTCTCCGTGATTGCCAAGTAGTCGGAGCGTGATACGTGAAGTCGTTACTCTTACTCAACGTTGGCACCTTTTCTTGCTTTACTGATATCCAGCAGTTTGAGCACAACATAAACTGGCGAACGTCTTCATCTGTGAATTCTTGTTATACGAATTTCAACATAGCTGCATTGGGCCGTTTTAAATCATTTTGGAACCATATGGGATCACAAACTCCACAAACGAAACCCAACTTGTTACCATAGAACGACTTTTCAAAGTGCTTCGTCGCCAGACACCTATGGGTTATAAACGCTAAATCTCAATTCTCAAACGTCTCATCTGCTTGTATTTCGCCGCTTTCCATCGGTTCTATCTCACTGTCGACATCCATTGCCTTTGAACTGGCGTTGCGGCGTCTGAGCGGCTGGTACTCGCCTCAACTTGTCGACGCTGCCTCATTCTCCGCATTCGTTCTGCTGCTGTCATAGGGGCCTTTTTGGATTCTTCATTTATTCTTCTTTCACTTTGTAAGCGTTTGCGATAGGCCTTTACCTACTTGCTTTGAAGATATTTCGACATTTTTGAAATTTTAACAAAAATTTGTTCAAGTTCAACACTTTGTCACTGTATATTTTTTCAAGTTCTCTCACTATTGTCACATAAGTGTTTTATTTTATAGTACTAGTCGAGCTCTGTTAAACGACACCTTAAACAACGTCCTACGCGTACGCGTTCCCGAGCTATATTAATTTTGCCGCGCGGCGAACAGGTAATTTTCCTCTCCAACTTGGCAACCATCTTGCGGCGGCGTGTGACGTCACGCGCTCGAGGCAAATGTCGCGTGACATTCTTTCATCCTTGCTCTTTTAAACCGTGTATTGCTTATTTTGATATTCGTTATAGTTTCAAATTTATTAAGATTTGCTTGGTTTACACAAAATCGTAACATCGACTTTCGCATAGTCCCCCCCCCCCCCGGACCTACGTTTTCCGTCAAAAATAAGAGGGGCATTCCTCTGTCTGACATCGTTTTTGCGCTAGTTTGAATCTAGGGCTTCATATCGCGACAAAAGTATGTATACACTTGCGCTACCTGCCGAGTAAAGATACAACACAAAAATCGGAAAATATACATATGAAAAATCTTAATTACTCTTGCGAATGTTACATGCATAAGCACCTTACCACAGTCAGCTACTTTATTTTGCTCGTTGCGTAAAATATTTGGTGACATTCCGATGAACGTTTTTTACTCTAACATCGAAGTGAACTCCGATTAATGGCGGAGTCTTTAAAAGAAGGAGATGAATTGTGAAGATTCGCGCTTGGTATCTCATTAGAAATTCAATCAGAATCGAAGTTAATTATTCATTATTGTTTTCAGTTTATGTAGCAGTTGTATAAGGTAATTAGAGAACAACAATACAACAACTGCTTAAATAAAATATAATTTATTTTAAATGTGATATTTAAAGGACTGATTAAACATGCAAGAATACATGCGAAAGATACAAAAAGTAGGAATTCTGAATACCGTAAATATTTTATCAGTTTTACATATAAAAAGCTACCAGAATGAAATAAATGCTACGAAAGGATAAATAACTTTACTGTTGAAACTACTTTTTTATGCAATGATTTATTTGCCTCAGTTATAATTTTTAAACCCGGAAGAAAGGCAATAAAGGAGTTCCTTTGAAGATTCGTAAATTATTTCAATTGGATTCCCTTGAAGATATATAAATAATTTTTATTTAAAATCTTTTATTGTATATTTAGTGCTATTTTTTAAAAGTTACTTGAGTTTTTACAATTCGAAACTTTTAAAGTGCATTTTAGGTTCATTTTAGCTTAATTTCCTGTAATGACTCCACACACAATAGCAGGAATGTGAAGCTTAAATTTAAATATAAAAGAAAATTGAGCAGAAATATATCTTGAGGTTAAAGCTGATATTCGCGTACAAAATTATACTCACTGTGTTTGCTCAGATGGGAGGCTGGGCATGATCGTTACGAAAGTTTTAAAAACAATTGCAGCAAATTTATTTTTCAACACGCTACATCATTTGACAGGATTAACGTACAAGAGCGGAAGAAGGTGCTGAATGTGATTTTTACGGTCTACCATTTTTCAATAGTATTCAGAAGCCCTTACTTTTTATTGGTCGTTTTCGTTTGCAAAAATACCTTCTCGCACAATGGCCTGTCCAACATTGTATTGGCTGTTTGACCAGTTTATTGTGCACTTCCCTCATATAGCCTGTATGGTATGATGTTTAAATCCCGGCATTTTTTTATGCTCCGAGGCCAAACCAAAATTTAAACCTCATTTGCACGGCGTAGTTCATATTTTCCCGTAGTAGGTTTGAACCTGTACGAGACTATAAATGCACCATGAAGTACCTCAACGATAATAATGGTTGAGACCGTTATACGTGCATACCCCCCCCCCCCCGTAGGTCACAAGTAGAGCTTGTGAACGACACTAAAGTGTCGAAAATGTCGTCAAGTGCAGAACAAGCACGTAACGAATCTCCCGCAGCTACAACAGCGGTGATCAGAGTATAACGAAGTAAATTTCTCCGTCATTTCTGTCCACGCTAGGATTCGAACCCGGATCCCCTCATTCAGGAATAAGTCACTCTACCAATTGAGGTACGCGGACGTTTTTTTTTTTATTCTGATTCCTATCTGCCTTTATGTCGTGTGCGTCCTTCTGGCAGGTACGTCACATCTCCTGGTACGTTACAAGAGCAATGTGTCACAGCGCAAAGTTCATAGCAGGCTTCTGAGCATGGGCCTGCATAGCGGAAGTCCCAGCCGGGTCTGTCCCCACGCTCACTGCACGTCATCGCTAACAACGCGTGAAACGGGATCAAGATCATTGAGATTGGACCGTGGACGATTGAAAGAAAGTGGCCTGGTCTGACGAATCAAGATTTCTGGTGCATCACGTACACATCCGGACGAGGATACGCCGATTACCAACGGAGGCTATGGCACCTGGATGAATTGTTGGGCGGAAACAGGCCGACAGCGCCTGTGTTATACTGTGGGCGATGTTTTCTTGAGACACTTTAGGCCCCGTTGTCCGAATAACACAATCCCCTAACAGGTTCCAAGTTCGCCAGTTCATGACAACTGTGTTCCTTGCTGGTGATGGTCATTACCAACAGGATAATGGGCCACGCAACACTGCCAGAATCGTCAAGGAGTGGCTCGAGAAACATGCTGGTAATTTTCTGTTAATGTCCTGGCCTCCACATTCACCTGACATGAACCCAATCGAACATTTGTAGTTAAATTTGGAAATGCGCGTTCGCGCTTAATCACTACCACCCCGAAATGTACCAGAACTGGAAGACCTGCTGTTGACATTATGGTACCAGATACTCCAGCATACCTATCGCTACTTCACTGAATCGATGCCTCACCGAGTGGCCGGTAACCCTACATGCCACATCCCTTCTCTGATTACGGACCAAATCTCATCGGAATTTACAGTCATCCTCACTTAATTTTCTTCCAAGGCAATCACACCGTTTCCGTACTTACCTGCCTTCAGACTGATTTTTCTCAACCTCCCGCGCTTTTCTCACCCCTTTACTGAGATTGTAACACTTAGTGCAGCGTCCTTTACCTTCGTCCTTCCGTTCCTGCTGATTTCCTTTACATGCCTCTTCTTTCATTTACCCAGCTACCATTATGCCACATGCCACTCTTTCTTTTCCGTACGTCATTGTCAGCACGCATTTACTCCGTACAGCAATGTATCACTCCCGACTGGTGTTGGAGACCTACCACCGAACTTCAGTCCCTTGCTTTCTGGTGTAGCCAAAAACGGGAGGAAGTAACATTAACGTCAACTTATCCCTTGTACACGCTATCCGCACCTCTTTTATGGTTCTTTATGTGTCAAGAATTTATCCGCCACTGCAGCTGTTTTTCGCTTACTCCAACGGGAACTCGATGATCAGTCTGTTGCTTCTCCTTCAGCACTTCAAATTTCTACCTACGCTCTGCTTTATTCCCTAACTTCGTCACCTATCCACGTCTGGAAAGCGACGAAAATCGGACTTTCACTGATCACATTCTGCTTGCTCGCCTCTCCGTTCCCGATGTTCTGCATTGTTAGGGAAGTATGACTTCTCTACTGTAGCAATGCTATTCCCCATACGCAGACGTTACGCATATCTACGTTGGCTGGGAGGTTCTCCTGTTACGTTTTCGCCTATTAAGATAAATTAGTTTTATCACTTACGGTTCCTCCACACCCTCTGCCTTCGATTGCAAGATGGCGTTGTCGGCAACATTGTCTCCCACAAAAAAACACCATATTAGCTTTCTATTTCGTGTTGTGCAAGGAGTTATATACATTACTGTTTGTGAAAACTATAACACCATGAAGGACTGCTGGCATTAGCTTGAAACTTACAAGATATGTACAACAGGTTGGGATATGTAAATGATTAAAATGTCAGTGAAAATGCATATGCGGATTCCAAACAGCGCCCTCTGAACTGTTTGGTCTTGAGGATAAAGAGCTGGCTCAAACGAGATGCTGCAATCGGTGAAAAACCGACATTGAGTCTAAATGGTGTTTCTTGTGCGTCACTATGCCCCGTCGCCGAAGAAGGTCGCTTTATAAACACCTGACGGACTTTGAGCCAGAAAGGTTTGTTGGGATGAAAGTAGCTGGAATTTCCTAATAGGAAATAACCACTCGTATGGGACGAATCTCTCCAGTTCAGTGATGCAAAGGTATTATCAGTGGACAGATAAGGCTCGGACACACAGAAATCAGGGAAATGGACCGCAAAATAAGTCGCACAACTGAACGGGATGACGGACACCTCTACTGTATGGCAGTGACCGATCGCACTGCGACATGCACGGTGTTAGCACAGCAGTGGAGCATGTCACAGGTCACGGTGTTTCCTCCAGCGCAGTTCGACGTCGTTTTCTTAACAGAGGACTAGTCGCTAGTAGCCCATGGCTGCGCATTCCTTTGACCCCCAACCACAGACGTCTCAGACTACAGTGAGGTCTCGAAAACAATCACGGTCGCGTTTATAGGCATCAGGTGTGTTTTCTGACGTATCGTGTTTCACCTTGATGCACCATGGTGGTCGCATATATGTTCAAAGACATTGTGATGAACAGCACTTTGCAGCGTTCATTTTGCAGCGTAATACCAGCCCACAGACAAGCGTCATGATTTGGGGCGCTATTGGATTCAATTCACGACAAGGGAAAGTTTAACAGCCAGCGATACATCAGGGATGTTTTAGAGTCAGAGGTGATACCATTCCTTCAGAGTTGTCCTGACGCTATATTCTAGCAAGACCATGCTCGGCCACATATGGCCCGAAATATCCAAGACATATTCCATGAATAGCAGATACCACTTCTTCCATGGCCATGGCCATCATGCTCGCCGGATATGTTTCCGATCCAGCATGTCTGGGACGACACGGTACAGACGGAGAGTCGAAAGGTTTGCAATATTTGCATAAACGCATGTGCTACGACGTGTATGTCACGTGGTTCAAGTCACGCACTGCAGTCATCCGAAAGGGATATGAAATGCCAGTCGTTGCTGTGAACAGCATTGCATGTCGTCGTTCTGTCTGTGGTTGGGACGCCTGAAAGAAGAACAGCCATAACCTGCTCATTAGGGAACTTTTGCTTTCAGAGTTTGAACTCAACCATAAAGCTGTTCAACCAACGCAAAACATTTGTCATGCGAAAGGGAAAGGTTCAGTGAACCACAGCACCGCAACCAGATAGTTCAAGAAATTTCGATCACGTGACAGAAACCTCAACGATCAACCAAGGTCAGGTAGGCAGCGGGCCATGGATTCGGAGGCCGTGCACCAGACCGTAGAGGCAAATCTGACAACCAGCACTCGGAGATTATCAGGCGAGCTGGGCATATCACAGACCACAGTGGTTCGCCGCCTTCAGGACCTCGGCGAGGTCTACAGGAGCTGCCGCATTGCCCCTCACGAACTGACGCCAGCTGAAGCAAACCACCTAGCGGAAGTCTGCAACGAAACTCCTAGAAAATCCGCGCGATGTATGCCTCATTAAGAGAATTGCTACTTGCGATGAAAAATGGGTCTATTTCCGCAATCCTGATACACAGCAGCAGTGGTTGAGCCCAGGCCAGCTTCCTGAACCTGTTGCCAAATGCGTGGGCGCTTCGAGTACAAGGAGATGCTCTGCGTCTGGTGGAATTTCGAGTTGATAATCCATTACGAATTTGTTCCAGACGGTCGGACCGTCAATGCCAACCTCTACTCTAAACAGCTGGAGCGGAAGTATGCCGTTTTGGAAGAGAAGTACCCGGCACTGGTAAATAGAAAGCGCGCTGTCCTACAGCAGGACAACGTTCGGCCTCATACGGCGCGAGCTACCTAGGCCAAACTCCAGGAACTTGAGGGCATCGAATTGGTGTCACACCCAGCATATAGTCCAGACCTTGTCCGTCGGATTCTTATTTGTTCCGATCCATGGCCCAGTTCTTTCGCGAGCGACAACTCAACAACCAGGAGGAGGTGGCAGCTGGGGTGAAGGAGTTCTTTGCCTCCAAGGACACTCACTGGTACCGCCGTGGAATTGAAGAACTGGCAGAAAGATGGCTAAGGACGGTGCAACACGATGGCCTATATTTTGAATGCTAGTCAGCTTTCGTCGTAAAGGTACTTATGAAGACATAAAGTGATCCAAATATCGCAAAACGTTCGACTCACAATCTGCAGCTAAGTGACAGGCCCGTCAAGCGCCTCCGCCAGTCACAACAAAGAAACTTTGGTCTCGCATAGAAGCAGCCTGGCAGGCTATTCCACAGGACGATATCAAAAACCTCTTCCATTCAATGCCACGCCGTGTAGACGCTGTTATTGCTGCTTGAGGTGGCTTCATACGATAATGAGTTTTGAAGCGGAAAAATACTGTATAGCTCTGCAAATGTAATCAGTTTTCTCCTGTAACATGAGGAATCTGTGATGCAAATTTCATTTGAATAGCGCGATTCTTTCTTGGTGTTGAAATTTTCACAAAGAGTAATGTATGTTTTTCTCCAAACACGTCAACACTAGCTCACATCATACGCATGCAAACATCGAAAAACTTTTATTAAATCGTATTTATACTGTATATTTCTGACTGAGGAAAGCACACAAGTACTTCATACTCAGTCTGTGTCTCGTCTTCGCTCCTGCATTGTGGAGCGTATTACCCTTTCTACTGAAATCACAAAGATAAAAAGCGCTCAAGATGTGTATGGGAGGGGCGTTCGCTGTGATGGACAATGCTAAAAAGTCCCACAGTTGGTTCCAAAAGCTGAAGTCTGATGACCACAGCCTAGTCCATGAGTCACGGCAAGATCTCAGCTGTGGTGACCATAGCTTAGTCCATGAGTCACGACAAGGTCTCAACGCTGGTGACCATGGCCTATTCCATGAGTCATGGCAAGATCTCAGCTGTGGTGACCATAGCTTAGTCCATGAGTCACGGCAACATCTCAGCTCTAGTGACCATAGCCTAATCCATGAGTCACAGTATGATCTCAGCTCTAGCGACCATAGCCTAGTCCATGAGTCACGACAAGGTCTCAACGCTGGTGACCATGGCCTATTCCATGAGTCATGGCAAAATCGAATTGCTGATATCAGAAGAAACCTGCTGAAATCTACAGTGGAACAGAATTTAAGAACAGGAACTAGAGAATTTGGCCAGTAATGCAGTTTCACTCTCTGATGTCTCATGAAATCTGCTCTCCGATGTCTCTTAATATAATTTCAAAATATGGCAAAAATTGGAAAATGCGTTGGCATGAATTCTAAACAGTTTTTTATAAAAGCTTCTGCAGCTGTCAACCATTTATATTTCAATACTATCTCGTCAACATCAAATGCCATTTTTTGATCGAATGGTTATTGCAGATTAAAACCGAGTTTAGTATAATAACATTATGCAATCCCAACAGCTGTTTGATCCCGAAATTTTGGTCCTCTAGAACGTAGAAGATTTGCTGCTTGTTTTCAGAATATGTACACATAGAACTCAATGTATGCTTAGATGCGAAGTTCGGATGAAGCAATCGCCAATGGTGTGCATTGCCAGAAATTTTGAGATTTGAGTATTGGTTTAGTTAACAGAAATCTTATTTTATTTCATTCGAACAACGTGAGTCTTCACTGCTATTATAAAAATCGAGAAAATCGGTCGCGAAAAAATGCGACAGTGCCAATTGCATTGCGTAATCATGTCGACCAAAAATGAATACTTGTCAAAAGTTTTGCTTTCATTGCACTTTTAATTGAAGATTTGTAAGTTAAATGAAAAAATTAAAAATCCCGAAATCCAATTACCTGCATGCAAGGTATAAAAAACGGAATGCTTAGAAGAGGATTTTAAAGTCTGCAGAAAGTATAGACATTTTGGACAAAAAATAAAAGCAAAAATTGAGATTTATTTTCACATTCACATACATGCATCATTTTCCTATAAAACCATGATAGCTAAAGAAGTCATTACTATTTTTGCTCGAATGGTTGTTCCGTATCCTAGGCGATAATTAATTTTATCTAACATTACATAGAAGCAAATGTTTAAAATTAGGCTACAACAAGTCTAACGTAATATCTGTATAGCATATATAAATTTGGCAAAGTCAGAAGTTCGCGGGCATGATTTATTGTAAATAATCGTCCTCTGCAGTTCCTGGCCTGTGCGGTAAGCCACATGACGTGATACTTGTTGAATCAGTAACGATGCTGTGCATGCGATAACCGATCGATATAGGATTTCGATATGGTGCTTCAGTATCCCCACCTCCCGCAATCAGCCACGTTTATTTGCAAATGCTGGAATTAGATCTCAATAATTCGCAATCGGATTCACTCACGTACGCCATTCATTGGTCGTCATGGTGACAGACAACTGGTTGAGACCCTTGTTCTTCGGCCACCAACAATCGATGACATATATACCATCCAAATGAATGCCACTCAGGATCTACGTATAAGATGGTAACATGACACTTTCCATCAGCTTCGGATACTTTACTCTGAATGTTAATTTCTGGATTATTTCATTTCTGTGGTGTTCGATCATTTGCTTCTTAAATGGTCTTTCTCTGGCGTCGACTCTCAAGGGTAGCTTTACGCTGGTGCACATTTTGATTAGGAATGTACCAAAATTTGCATTCCGTCTTCACGTAAGATAGTCCACCGATATGAAACACTTCTTTCTAGTTAAATGTGATGGAGAAAGACTTATGCTTGCTTTCTTTTCCTATGCGAAATTATTGATCCAATACAAATCACATTCTTTATAACCTAGATTAATTTTTGATCACTGGAACTTCCTGATATTGTACGGAAAAAAGCAGTTCGTCTCTTTTTAAAAACTCGGCTTTTATTAAGTTTCTTTAATCCCTTGCAATCAGTCTTGCAGTAGCATCTTATAACTGCCACTACTTTCAATAGCTGCTGAAATTTCTTGCGGTTCTCTTTGCTCTACGAAAAGCACGTGTATCCGATATTCAGTTTGTATACAGGTGAATACAAACCACCCTGATTGCTTTGACTGCACATTTATTCCTAATCTATTGAAACTTTGGAATTCCTTAACTCATTGCTTATTTCCTGATGGTAATTCAATCAGCTATCAAAATTGCATTTGAGCGTTTTCATATCTTGAGATAAAAAGACTGTTCATGGTTTTGCGCCTTACAGGCTTTGCGATGAACTCACACTCGATGCATCATGAGAAAAAACTCACACTCGATGCATCAAGTAAATAAACGTTTGGGATGCTAACCACAGGTGTCCCTGTCCGAAGCATTGGTTTTGTATTTCTTCTTCGGTTCTGATTCATTCCCTTCCTTACCTGCAGCGGGTATGGTCTATTCTTTCCAACCTTCGATGCTCAAAGGTCATTGCTACACATATATCAAGAAAGGTTCAGCTGGATACAAGCACAAGGCATGATATTATGTTTGAAACTGACAGTTTGTGCCGTACGGAAGCCAGATTTCATTATTTATACAATCACATCCCATACCCAGTACGTCATCTCTGCCGTCTTTACCCAACTCAGTTCTCAGGCGTGCATTTGTTTGTGCCAGGATTGGATTGGATTGGAGGTTTAACGACCACCGTGAGCAACTCAATGGGCTATAAGCAGTCGCCCGTCCCTAATAATTTAGGGTCACTGGTTCCAGGGAAGGGAGGGAGCCAGTGCCGTAAGACAAACACAACATCCATGCCTCATCGGGATTCGAACCCGGACCCTTTACGGACGAATGATCAGAGGCCATCGCTTAGACCACTGCGCCACCGGGGCGGCGTTTATTTCTACCTTTCTGAAAATTTAAAAAATTGTACGATTAAATGCAGTGATGAAACCAAATACTGGCATGAAAAGATGAAAGAAATTCCTATCTTGAGCAATCGCATACTCATGGTGGGGTGTTTTCAAATATACTCAGGTTTTCTAAATACTAAAGATTCCCCCAAATTTTGTAATTTTTTTTTCGTGTACAGACTAATTATATCCAGTTTGAATATGTAAGAGCACATGAAAATTATCACAATGGTTGCATCCATCCAATATAACACACATATTTTCTACTTCCACTTTTTGTAGGCAAGGTATTAGGTACAATACAGTTCGAACACTAGCACCACCTTCCGCTAAATGAGATATAAATAAGGTAAATGCCCCATATTGTGCGAAATGCTAATTACGTTATCTCACTGACCTATAGAGCGCGGTCTTTAGACTTCATGGATGTGGGATAAAATACCCGGACAAGACGCACATGGTGTACCTTTCCTTCTAGCTCTAGTTCTCTCCCTTCCCAGGAACTAGTGGCTCTAAATTAGAGTTAATCGACTTCATATATCTTTTGACGCACGTTGGAAAACTTTAACCCCGAAAAAGAACGAAGTTAACTTAAATTTAACGGAAATTTGTAATTTTTCTCGTAGATAACATTGTTCAAGACAAAGGTGATTTTTCCGAATTCCGCATACACGTTGCTGGGATATCGTCGTTCTCATAGACTCACCAAAATTATGAGTTCGTCATGTCTTGAGTTTTTATACGTAAGACACACGACATAGTAAATGAATTTCAATGAAAAGAAACTGAACTAAAACCTTTTACAGCAGCACACAACTCGTTTTTCGTTGTTTGGCGGGATTTAATTATCCCCATGAACACCGAGGTTACAAGGATTTGGGACTTACTGCAGAGAAGGGAGAGAAACAGAGGCAAAAGGATTAAAGTAACATCCATGTATTGCCCTCAATTTCAAACCCAGAAGTACAAGAAATTAGAAGGCCGCGCCCTATAGGCCACATAAATTCAATACAAATCGCTCCTTAAACTACATGAAAACTACCACTGACTCGCGTAATGTATTTACTGTCTTAGAAATTTTGCCTACGCATTTCATTAAAACAGGAAACAAACCGCATAGCTTATTGTCTGTATAGATTCACTAGGAGTTAAGAATGCTGGTATGGGAAACTACACTAGCGGAAAGTGAAAAAAGAACACCAAGAAGGAATTGGCGGACGATCATGAAATTTACATATGTTAATGGTGTCGAGTTTACGTAGTGTGATGTTAATTTCGGGACCAACCGGTGAGCGCTTACGCCTCAGCACGGCATAATATGCAAATTATCGTTGGTGGTGTTTAAGGAGTACGGCGAAGTGAATGTAATCAGTCGTCGGCGTACGGACACGTGCGAAGACCCTGAAGAAACTGAAATGCCTAGACATAGAAGACGTGTATGATTTCAGCAGTTATCGGACTTTCAGCGAGGTCGTCTAGTCGGACTCCGCGAAGCCGAGTGGTCGTATCGTCGTATTGCGGAGGGAATTGGACGGGAAGTATCGGTGGAGGTACGATGGTGGCGTAGATGGTCCGAGGAACATTCCCACACGAGAAGACGTGGAACCGGGAGTCACAGACGGACTGATGAGCGAACCGATCGACGCATAAGAAGAGCGGCGTTGTCAAGCAGAACATCCACTGCGACGCAAATCCGAGCTGCCGTTGCGCCTGAGGTGACTGTGCGAACAATCCGCAACCGTCTACTGGAGGCAGCACTACGTGCACGTGTGCCTCTGGCATGTGTACCTCTGACTCTAGCCCACCGTTAGGAACGGCTGCAGTGGTGTCGCCAACGTCTGCACTGGTAAACGCAATGGCGATCTGCCGTGTTCAGTGATGAAAGCAGATTCTGCTTGGGAGCGTCCGATGGCCGTATGCGTGTTCGCAGTCGCACAGGGGAGCGTCTCCATCATTCTTGTATCCGCCAGCGACACACAGGGTCTACACCTGGTCTCCTGGTGTGGGGAGCGATCAGCTATCACTCCCGCACACAACTAGTGTTTGTACCGGGTACGTTAAACAGCACCTCCTGCATCAACAACATCATTCAGCCCGTTGTTGTGCCATTTGTAAGGTCGGTCCATCGTGGTGTTTTCCAGCAAGATACCGTACGCCCACACACGGCACGTGCAACGCAACATGCACTTCAGGGTGTGATACAACTTCCATGGCCTGCACGTTCACTGTATTTGTCCCCCATTGAGCACGTATGGGATTTTATGGGACAACGACTTATCCGGTCTCCATGGCTAGCAACGACCATCCCCGATTTACGCGTCCAGGTTGAGGATGCTTGGAACTCAATACCCCAAACTTACATCCATCATCTGTACGACAGACTCTATGCCAGAATTGCACAGTGTGACGCAGTTCATGGTGGTTCAACCTCGTACTAACCATGTTACATGGAAATGCTATTTTTCAGTTTACCAGCAAATACAGCTGTATTTTGCCATAATGTTTTGATCACGTTATCCTCTGTATTCCGTTATTATGCTGTATAAATTTCGTTGGTATCAGACGTCTCCTTCTTGGTGTTCATTTTTCACTTTCCGCCAGTGTAATTTTCAGACACATTTCTCGAAGGTCTTTTCATATGCGTATGACGAACGGAGAGGAACGGTAATGCCAAAAATACGTCAGTTTTTGACATCGTATGTCTGTCAAAACCTGACAGGATTATGGTACCATTCTATTCATTCATCTGTTCTTCTTGGGTGATGATATCTTTACACGTAGAAGACGGCTTGGAAAAATTATTTTGTCTTTGAATTTATAGCTGCACTTTTGAGAATGGTTATCAACAAATTTTCGAACTTTATTGATTCTATGCGATGTATGGAGTAAATATATATTTGTGTTTGGCATTATTTTTCCATAGCAAGAAACAAAGTATTTTTTAACAGAAAAAATGTATTTTTTATCACATGGTTGCTATTACAGCAAAGACAGACTATACATTTCCCGATTTTTTCAACGCAAAATATTCTTCTAGAGGGTGTAGTTACTGAAGTCGAAACAAATAAAATAGGCTTTGAGATAATTCCAAGATTATGGACCAGATATTGCTTACACACCAAAAAAATTTCTTTCATGCTCAAACTTTGAAGAATCTTGTACAAAATACACATACACAAAACATTTATAACACTAAATAGTAACACTGTACTAGTGATCCGATTTATTGGCGTAGGAAAATAACACATAAGCGTTTCCAAGCTACGGAAAAGAGAGACTTCTAATTTTACATGATAAAATCAATGATATACATCGTACGATCAATTTCACGATGGAACTTGAAAGCAACAACACTTTACCTTATCTGGATGTTTTATTGAGGACATCGTCTGACAACCGCCTCGGTACTCATGTCTACTGCAAACCCACGTCCGTCCCCAACCTGATACTCCGCAGCTCTTTCTGTCCCGCAGAATACAAAGCAGCTATCTTCCGTTCTCGAATTCAAAGAGCTTTCGACGTTTCTTCTGATACCCATTCTAGACAACACGAAATTGAAAGCGTCATCAAGTTAGCCACCGACGCAGGATATTCATTGAATCAGATACGTAGCTTTATCCAAAAAGCCAGAGCCAAACATTCCAGTCTTCCTGTGCCGCAGCTACGTTATTTAGGCTCAATTTCCTACATACCAAGAGTGTCTTACAAACTCAAAAATGCCGTCAAGAAGATGAACTACGGCGTCGGCATAAGGTCCCCTGCATCTTTACATACTATACTAAAGAGAAATAGTGAAAAGCCACCTCTCTCCTGCAAAGCAGGCGTTTATGCGATCCCCCTACAATATCCGAACGGCTCTAAACGTTTCTACATTGGAATGACCAAGCGTTCATTTGGAATCAGAGTCAACGAACATAAAAGGGACACAAAATACGGTAAAGTAACCACGGCACTATCCAGAGAAGTCAAATTTAAGTCAGCTACTCCTATGTGGGATGGTATAAGGAAATTAACTAGCTAATCTACCCCTAAATGTACAGCCATTCGGGAAACCTTGGAGATCATTACCAACAGCGATGCTTGCAATGATTGTGTCTCGCTCGAGTTGCCACGAATTTGGAACCAATTCTTCAAGTAACACCTTTTCTCTACCAGGATCCCGCGTGCAACCAACGTGTTGCCTCGTATCTTTAATGAATGTAACGTCGCATCTATTTATTGTCAAGTTCCCGCGTTCAAATTGTTAAGCGTTCTATTTTTCAGTTTGCAGTTTCTGTCTAACTTCCTTGAAAAAGCCATCTGGTTGATGTGCGAAAGCTTGGAAACACTTATGTGTTTACTTCCTACGCCAATAAATCGGATCACTAGTAGAGTGTTACTATTTACTACTTAATTGGTGTACTGTTCCTCGTTATAAACATTAATAACAACCAAGAATTCAGTGTGCCGTTTATGAGGTGGCGGATAGGAGTTGTGGAAGCAGCAGTTTAATTTAAAAATGCAGAAAAGAAAAAACCCTCCAAGGAACATTGATGACACCCTGGTGTAACATTCTGTTTTCTTTTAACTAAACTGCTACTTCTTCAGCTTTTGAAATTTGATCCTTCCATTTAATGCGTGTAGAACATGACATGGTCCTTATGAATGTCTGGAGTAACCCTTATGGAATGTTTTGAGCCTGAGCAACGATGGTCATTTGCGATTCTGACAGAAAGTCATGGGAGCCAAGCCTAGATTCCAAGGGACCTTAATGATGCAAAATATAAAGAAGATAACTACAATAAAATAATAAAAAAGTTGATAAGAAATGTTTATTATATGTTATTATCAGATGTAAAACATACAACACAAATTAATGTGATATAGAAAAAGATAATGCACACATATATTAGCATTTTCAAAATATCATTACTTAAAATATAGTACTAATCCCAATGAAGATTAAAACACAATGAATGTGCGTGTTAGTGAATTTCACGGGATTTTTGTTTTCCGTTCTATTGAAAACCGCAATGGTGTAACTCTGGACTCATTGGTAATAATGAGTCCAGAGTTACACCATTGACGAAGGGGCACCACATTAATAGCCTTTTTAATATCTGATAAGTTAAAATCATTTCCCCTTTTCGTTTGCTTCAGGGAAGATTTGGAGACGGTCCCTTTCCTATTTCTGTACTAGCCCAGCAGTGTCAATGAGGTTGGGGAGTTACTCACTCCCACGTTTCTCTTCAGAACCCTATTGCTCGCCTTTTCCGTGCAAATGGCTTTTCCAGTTTCCGCTTTGTTGCATTATAAGTGCTAAATGATCTTACCGCCTTAGAGAGACAAAATTCTCGAAGCGTGCACATAAAATTACATCTTCATATTTTAATGAGGTAATTTTCACGGTGGGTCGAAGTGGCGTTGATAGCCAAGGGACTGTAAGAGTAAATGCACATCCGGAAGTACATTGTTAACGGAGAGATAATATCGAAAGATAGTCGAGCTGGACGAAGGGTCACCAGAGGAGACACTAGCCTGCGTGATTTTCTCAAGAAAGGGAGAAGACACAAGAAGAGTTTGAGCTAGCGTTTCAGGTAGAACTTTGGGGTGAGATTTTCACTGTGCGAGGAAGAAGAGTTTGGAATATTTCTCCGTCCTGGGAGAATGAATTTGTGGAGAATATCCGGCGTCTAGGTGAAAGAAAGAAAGGGAAATAAAGTGTGAAAAGAAACTTAACAGCGAAGTAACTAAGAAAGAATCCTGATAGAATAATAAGTAGAAGGATATCGATGTGTTTATATTTTACAGGTCTGTTCACTGTGTCTTTTTCAGTGCCCTGTCGAGTGGTTTCATTAGATCTTTGCTTGTAAGGAAATCTAAAAGTTTCGGAATTTTAACTGTATTTTTACGAGATGATGAATCAAATAAATTACGCATAGCGTTCAGTAAGTTCAAAGCCTAACATACAAACACAGCCTTTTTTTCAAAAACCGCACATTTCTTTTTCTACATAGTCTTCTCTGACTTGGACACACTTGTTGTACCAATCACAAAGTTGGCGAATCCCTGCTGCGGAAAAAGTTTCATCTTTCTCCTCAAACCAAGACATCATTGCCTCCTTCAGTTCAGAATCATCCGCAAAACGCCTACCTCGCAGATCTTTTTTCAGATTTTTGAAGAGGAGGAAGTCCTAGGGGGCGAGATTAGGTGAGTACGGTGGGTGAGGAAGCAGTTGTTTTGTTACAACTTGCATGGAAACACCGGAGGTGTGGATTGGAGCATTGTCTAAGAGAATCAGAACACCCCTTTGCAATTTATCTCGCCGTTTCCTCTTGATAGCTTCATGCAATTGTCACAATAGCGCGGCATAATAGGCTGCATTTTTTTTTATTGGAGGTTTAACGACCACCGTGAGCAACTCAATGGGCTATAAGCAGTCGCCATCCCTATTTTAGAGTCACTGGTTCCAGAGAAAGGAGAGAGCCAGTGCCGTAAGACAAACACAACATCCATGCCTCACCGGAATTCGAACCCGGACCCCGTTCAGACGAATGTTCAGAGGCCATCGCTTAGACCACTGCGCCACCGGGGCGGCAAGACTGCATTCATAGTCCTTTTATGAGGCAAGTAACCAATTACGAACAACCCTTCCGAGTCCCAGAAAATCGTGACCACAATCTTTCTTGCTGACGTGTTTCGCACATTTTTGGTGGCTGGGATCCAAAATGGTCCAACTGTATGCTCTCTTGCTTAGTATCAGACTCCCAATGTTGCAGCCACGTGTCTGGATCGCTGTTCACGCGGTCAGGTTGCACTTCATTTCAGGTGACAACATTTGAGGAACCCATCTGGCACAGGCCTTTGACATCCCTAAACTCTCATGCAGAAAACGCTGCTGGTATTTAACTTCAGTTCCTCAACAATCTGTATGACACGGATTCACCGGTTTGACATCACCAGGTCCTCCACTTACTGGCACATTTGATCTCTGGTCACCTCCTTGGAGCTTCCGTCGCGAGGATCGTCTTTCAACGAGTCTCTTCCCCGTTTAAAAAGAGTAGCCCATCTTTTGACTGAGGGATATGAAGATGCACCATCGACGTACGCACAAACCATCCGTTTATGAATAAAAAAAACGATGGCGTTTCACTTTCCTTTGTCAAAAATTCAATCACCGTTCGGTTCCGCAATTTCATCTTTTTCTAATCAATCGTCACCTTCTAAATATCAATGCACTGTGGCGACGTTATAACGTACAAGTTTGTCTGCGCCAGACATCGACTCCGGGTCCTCTCTCTCCGGAGTAACACTCCCCCCCCCCAAACAGAAGAGGGACTATGTGTCGCTGTAAGCAGTCATCTCATGAAGGACGTGCATTTGAGAAATCCCAGACAATTTGGTGTGTGGAACGTAACATCACACTGATTTATTTTTTCGAAGCACTGAAGAAGAGATTCTCATTTTTCCCATCTCGCGGTGTGGAAAGAACATTACACCATTGCGAGAAACCTAACAGCCAGACCATCCCACTACACTGCTGGCCACCCAAAATGCAACACCAAGAAGGACACGAGATAGCAAAGCCAGATTTACTGGACACATAACAACACATACAAAGATGAAACGATTGAGCTTACAGGCCCGTACGACTTGCGGGACACGCAAACATCACTAGTTCGTGTGCCCCCCCCCATGGCTGGAAATGACGGCCGCTATACGCCGCGGCGTCGAACGAAAAAGGCTTTGGATGTGGGCTTGGGGTATGTCGGTCCAGGCTGCTTCCACAAGTTGCCACAGTTCATCAGGCGTAGCCGCGGTTGGTGCTTGCCGGGCCACTCGGTTGCCGATCAGCGACCAGACGTGTTCTATGGGCGACATATCGGGAGAACAGGCGTGCCACGGCAGCAGTGACACCTAGTGGGCCGTGAAGAATTGTTGCACGATGCGTACCACGTGCGGGCGCCCATTGTCCTGTTGAAACGTGGCCGCTGGCAGGTCCTGCAGGTAAGGGAGGACCACAGGCTCCAAAACGTCGGAGATGTAGCGGTAGCTGTTGAGTGTACCGGCGATGCGTACCAGAGGGGTGCGGGTGTCATATCCAATTGCGCCCCAAACCGTAATGCCAGGCGACGGACCGGTATGGCGATACATATCGCAGGCGTCATGCAGTCTCTCGCTGCGGTGCCGCCACACGCGGATCCGACCATCGTGGTGTTGCACGCAGAAGCGGGATTCGTCGGAGAAGACAATGGCGTGCCATTCCGTAGTCCAGGTGCGGCGTTCAACGGCCCACTGCCGCCGCACTCGCCGGTGGTGTAACGTCAATGGTAATCGGAGCAACGAGCGGCGCGCGACAAGTCCCCGCTCCTGCAGACAACGTCGAACGGTACGTGCTGATACAGGTTGTTGCGCAACACACCCAAATTCCTGCGCTGATGTGATGTGGCTGTGCGAGCCGTCAATGCCCGCCGCACAACATGCCGGTCCTCTCGTTCGGTGGTGTGCCGCGGCTGCAGAAGTCGCTCACGTCGGTCCGTCGGTCCGTCCGTCCCTCCTGCACCCACCGAATCCATACTCGCCTCACTGTGGCCTGATGTCGTCCCACACGGTCGCCGATGTCTCGGTACGATTAACCGCTGTCGCGATAAGCCCATTTTCGTCCTCTGTCGAACTCCGAAACGTGCTGGAATGACTGCCGTATTCTGCGACGAAGCATCAGGAAGTTTCCCACGCACAAATCTGGCAGCACAACACACTTCCACTACTTACACCCCGCCTTCTGTGCTCCCTTCTTATAGTGCTTCTCGGTGGCGTGCCGGGCGCATATGATTTGCATATGCCCGCAACAAGATGGTTCAAGAAATTTCGCTCACGTGACACAGACCTCGACGATCAGCCAATGTCAGGTACGCCTCCAGCTATGGATTCGAAGGCCGTGCGCCTGGCCGTAGAAGCTAATACGACAACCACCCCTCGGAGATTATCAGGCGAGCTGGGAATATCACAGACCACCGTGGTTCGTCACCTTCATGACCTCGGGAAGATCTACAAGAGCTGCCGCATTTATCGTCCTTCACAAGCCGACGCCAGGTGAAACAAACCGCCGAGTGGAAGTGTGCACGAAGCTCCTAGAAAACCCGCGCGATGTACGTTTCATCAAGAGAATTGTTACGTGCGATGAAAAGTGGGTCTATTTCCGTAATCCTAACACACAACACCAGTGGTGTAGCCCGGGTCAGCTTCCTGAACCTGTTGTCAAACGTGGGCGCTACGAGCACAAAGTGATGCTCCGTATCTGGTGGAATTTCGAGGGGATAATCCATTACGAATTTGTTGCAGACGGTCGGACCATCAACGCCAACCTGTACTGTGAACAGCTGGAGTGAACGTATGCCGTTTTGGTGGAGAAGTACCTGGCACTGGTAAACAGAAAGCGCGCTCTCCTACAGCAGGACAACGCTTGGCCTCATACCGACCCGGGCAAAACTCCAGTAACTTGTGAGCATCGAACTGATGCCACACCGAGCATATAGTCCGGACCTTGCCCCATAGGATTATTACTTGTTCCTGTCCATGACCCACTTACTTCGGGGGCGGCCCTTCAACAACCAGGAGGAGGTGACAGCTGAGGTAAAGGAGTTCTTCGCCTCGAAGGACAAGAACTGGTACCGCCGAGGAATCGAATCGAATAATGGAATGGCAGACAGATAGCCAAAGACGGTGCAACACAGACTGCACTTTAAATGCTGGTTAGTTTCGTCATAAAGTTACGTATGAAAACATAAAGCAATCCAAATATTGCAAAACATTTGACTCACCCTCTGCATAAAAGGAACTTACTCGAAAAGCATTAATCTGTCATCCCTGAGAAAAAAGCATCTTATTTTTTAAAGATTTCTGGTCTCGAAATTTTAAAGATGAATGAAGAAATGTTGCATACTAGGATTTATAACTTGCAATCTTTCATTTCTCTGATAATTTTGTTTAGTTTGCTATTAGAATCACAATACTTTACCGGAAAGGGGGACATTGAAAAGGGGGCGATAAACAAACTGTTTGACCTCTGTGATTCCCCCGTTAATCAGAGAGACCCACCCTCACCTTTCGTGTTGGACGACGTTTCTGAGCGCCCGCGCTTTGCACAGCGTGTTTCAAATGGCCAGCGCCATTCGTAGTTATGGTTACTCCTAGCGTTGCCATAGTAACGGCGACGCGGCACCTCAAGGCGTGGCTCGCCATGGCCCGGCAACACCCATTCACCACCGAAGGAAGCACCGCTTCAGGAAAGAAAGGAACAGTAACAAAAATTGAGCTGATGGATATCTGCTGCTCCGTTAACGCGAGCCACGAGATGTCACCGGAGTCTGTTATCCAGGGAAAGAGCATCACATACTGTCCCTAACTTTGGGGACATCGACTGGAAATAATGTGCAAAAAAGTTGACCTTATTGTGCGGTATGACTGACGCAAGTGAAAGCAGGGGATGTTTTGAGTTTACGAAAACCAAGTTGCCTTCAAGAACACTCTTAGCATGCCTTCGGGAGAGAAAAAAGTTTTGTAAGTACCATGAAAACTATTTTTTTTTTTTTGTTGAACCGAATTTTCAACCGAGTTGTGAGCAGATCATGCAGGTTCTCTTCCCACCTGCTTAGAGCTGCGTGAGAATGCAATACGGATTTGCATGTTTCTTTGGGATGTTTTTTTTTTCACTTTTCTTTACAAACATTTATACATACTTGTAAACAGTTCAGAGTCTCAGTTTGTTACAAACAAATTAAATGCATATGAACATCGTGCAGATTTACCGTGGTAAAAAGACGAAAAATATTCGAACGGAAACATATTTTGAAAATTTTTGTTGCAGATTTCTAACAAGAAAAGTCCAAATTTCGTGAAGAGAAGTATTTTTTTATTTCTACTTTTTCAAGAGCCCTCTTAATTTCTTTTTAACAAGACCTATTGAAGTCTTCTTCCTTTTCTTGTCTATTTAAGATATGTGTTACTAATAAATGCATTCCTGGCCCCTTTTCAGCATCAAAAATCGGATGAATGTGTGAGTCAAAGTTTGACACAGGGTTTTCGATGGCAAAGATTTGCATCAAGGAACGCTTTCACTTACATCGAAATTATACAGACCGTAACTTTGTTGACAATTCCTCTCTTTTAATCTAATTTAAAAGCAAATTCCTTGAGTCAAAGAAATCATTTACTATATTCATATTCCGAAGTTCTTGATGTTTGATAAATGAGCAATTGCCAGTTTGAAAGCAGCTTTTTCTGCTTCATATTCCTTTCAGCGTTTATTTGAGAGTTTCATTTAAATGACCACATTCGCTAATAATCTGTTCATATCCATAGACGTAATATGAGGAGAATACCCAACAAATTGAGCGCTAAGTACAAAGTTGTATATTTTGAAATATTAAATTATTAAGAAATTTTATTTTCCCAGATAAGTGGCGCTTCATGTAGTCAGGTGACAGTACGTTCAGCGGATGAACTCCATGTGAAGAACTCTTGGCAAAATTAGAAATCTGTATCTTTCAGAAGTGGCGACCGAAGTTGCATGTTTCTCTTAGCGTCAGAGTACAAAAGCCATTGTTCCCAGCACGATTTCTCATTCTCATCCAATTAAAACATTTTTAAGCAGGCACATCAGCTATCATGCGCTAGTCAAGGAATTCCCTTTTCATCCTACTCATTTAAAAATTTCCAGTTTTGTCAGAGAACGAATATTTAGATTGCTAATTAAATTCCAAATGCTTCAGGAGCTCGCATAGTATCATTTTTACATAATAATGTACTCAGTAACCCTCAGGCATACGAAGACTCTTCAGAAAACTTGAAAATCGAAGAGCTTCATGTTTTAGATGAACTCAATGTTATGTGAACAATATTTACCCAAAAATCCGGAGACGCAATCATTATTACCGCTTTAAGATGACAACAAGGAGAACTTTACGAAGGCACTTCAAGTTCTCTATTCTTTAGAATCAGTAACCTTAAAACTAGGCATGAACGCTTTGATGCATAGGAAATAGTTAAGCGTCTTCCGGAAAAGGCGCATTCTTTTACGTACTCTGCAATATGGCTTACTCTTCAAATCCTCCTTTTTCACTCATTACCTCCTACATTGTTTCAAGCTTCAAATAATACTCTGTCATGCCACTGTTTACACAGCCTCGCCATAACTTTCGTAGGTCCTTCTTTATTCTATTTCCAGGTTGATCTATGCCCTAAGTCTTCGCCTCAAATAAACTTTGTCCCTTCTCAACGTAGCCCTGTTGTTTCGTAACCGCCGTCTCTTTGACAGATGTTCTGACCTACCTGTTCCTAAATGGATCCTTTCATGACTCTAGCATCTTCCATCCAGATAATTAAATGGATCATGACTCTAGCATCTTTCATCCAGCTTTACACAATGCTTCATGGTATTCTTTGAGAACCTTGTCATCGCGATGTCTAGTATAATGTGCTCGATGTTCCATAATGGAATTACTCATGGTAATGACGAACTCACAGAGAAGAACAATACATTATAATTTCTGCACAATTATGTTGCGCAGAAATTATAATGTGCGTCCGGGTTGTCGCCAATATTGAATTCATACGTGAACTCGATCGAACTTTTAATTAGACGTTTAATCTTTTTAGCTTCGTCAAGAAAACCTTACAGATTACTGGAAGTTTCACGACAGTTTGTTGCAATTTCTATAGTTTTTCAGCTCAGACAGTGATTTAAAATATATTCTGTATTGTCTCCTTGCATCGTCTTTTCTGCGAAGTCCTGTATTATGCCGAGCCATGAACGACGCAAATGTTCCGTGAATGTTCCTTTTTGCTATTTTCATTATTTTCCCCCTCAGATGACTTTTATACTGGTCTTACATAACGCATGATACGTTACATCCATGACCATCTTCTGCATTGGGTCCTTTGATAGGTTGTTCAAGTACTTGTTGGTTGGAGGGCTCTTATTCTGCCTTTCTGATACGGTTATGTATGTTTTAACAACAGAATTGAGGACTGTGTTTTTACGAGCCACTGTGTTGCGAGTGCACCGTGAGTACATCGAATCCGGTAAAACCATCCCTGTAAGGGCCAACTGCCGTGGACAACAGCGTGTAGATGAGCGGGGTCATCATCGGCTAGCTCGCATTGTAACAGCGGATAGACGGGCCACAGTGCAAGAAATCACTCGGCAATTTAACGCTGGTGCACAAAAACGTGTAAGCAGCCACACCATCCAGAACCATCTCCTCGCAATGTGGTACAGAAGACATCGTCCCACCCTGTGATGTGTGCTGACCACACATCACAGGGTGCAAAGATTACATGGGCGCGGGAACATCGCCACTGGACCATAGACATGTGGGAAAATGTTGCCTGGACTGATGAGTCGAGATTCACGTTGGTACATGCCGATGGCAGGATACGAGTACGGCGCAAGCCACATGAAGCGATGGATCCTTCTTGCCAGCAGGGTACTCTTCAAGCTGGTGGGGGTGGCATTCACGTCCTGGAACTGTTTACGTGGACTGTAATGGAATCCCTGGTACGTGTGACATCGTCCCTCACGGGTCAACGTTACCGGGATATCCTGGACGACCATTTGCTCCCCGTTTGTGCGTGTTCTACATCCCACTGGGGACCTCATCGTGCAACAAGACAATGCACCGTGCCATCGCTCCCGAATTGTATCCGAATGGTTGGATGAACACTCCACCGACGTGACCTCGCTTCCTTGGCCAGCTAGGTCACCTGACCTCAATCCCATCGAGCACATCTGCGATGTCATCGAGAGAGATGTTCGAGGTTCTGACCCCCTCCATCAAATCTTCGTGAACTGTGGGAGCTTGTTCAGGGGTCGTGGATCCGTATGGCTTTCCAACGCTTCCGGTGTCTTGTCGAATCCATGCCAAGACGAATTGCCGCCGTCATCAGGGCGAAAAGTGGTGCTACACGTTACTAGACAGGTATCTCTAATTCAAAAAAATTGCTCTTCAGTGTATATCGGAATCTTATACCAAGTGTTTGATGTCAGCTAACGACGACTTCGGATATTCTTTTCTGGCTCTCACTTTGGGAATTTTATGGAAATGAAATTCAGAGTTCCTTTAGAATTCTAAGCCTGAGTTAATAGTTTTAAATTATTTGATTCAACTACATAGTATTCAAAAATTTTTAACTCCGCGTATTGCAGAAATAAACGATATACTCGCAGTAAACGTAGTATTCCACGAAATTTTCCAAAAGTACATTTACTGTGTTGTACGGAATTCGCATGAATTTCTGACTGTAATCTTAAACATGGTGTGCTTTATATATTATTCTTCCTTAATTTAGCATCGTAATGCAGACGCAAATGTAACTTGGATCAGCTTCATTTTCAAGAATTTCCTCAACGGCTTTTACAAAATGAATCTTTTCTGATTTTTCTCTCGCTTTCATTGTGTCAGATCTAGATAACATAAAACTGAAGTTAGATTATCTTCGATTATTTGGTAGCATGTTAACTTCTGGGCACGAATCCCTCAAGGGTCTCCCGTAATGGACTTTCAAACACTGAACGTGCCAGATCGATAACAGGCAATCTTTATTTCTCGGACTTCTGGGGTGGTTTTGAAAACGGATGTAGAACGCTCAACGAGTTAAGATGAACTTGACCATTCACTTTTATTTCCCTTTTTTTTTTTGGTTTTTATTTTTCAGAGCTAGAAAAAAAGTTTGAAACACAATGCATTAGAAAATTTTAACGTAAAAATAATTTCAACTAAAAAGCCTTTTTTCAAAACAGAATCGGGAATACGGAGATTGCACGTTTGGATTACTGTGCCTTAAAGACGCCCAAGTGTATTCAGTAACGCAGAAAAGGGGAGAGGCAGACAGATCCATGGAATTAACTTAATAGCCATATCTTATACAGATTTCCTATTCATCTCCCTGACTTGAACATCTTTTTATCTTAAAAACCTGAGACGGACTAAATTCGAATTTTTAGCAAAATGATTTCGTCTGAAATCAACGGAAAAATTCACAACTTTTTTATTAAAACAAATTTTGGTTTTACATTGTTCCAGTAAAAATGCATCAAAACAACTTTTGAATTTAACATGATCAAAGTTTATGAAACACGGCTTTACTGATTTCATTCAAAACTGGAGTAAATTTTAATGGATTTTGGTTAAAAAATGAATGAGATCCCAAAATTGTACAACAAATTTCAACTGAAGATTATGTACATATAGTTTCAGAGTGCATCGGCAGGAGTAGCCAAACGAATGAGGTATCGAACATGGTATTTTTACTTTGTAAGGTTTTAAAATATGTACGCATTTTGGGAAATATCTTGATATGCATTCATCGTCAAAAAAATAGTTGCACCCAGAAGGAAGCGACGGACAGGAATGAAACTTGGTGAGTAGGTTTGACATCGTGGGACATGCAAATGATTCAAGTATCACGCTCGGCCGCGCATGTGACGCAAGCAACAAGGGATCGTAGCGCTGTGCCTGACCTCCTATATAAGGTCGTCCTGTTGCGTATGCTTGCCATTCAGACTCGTGCTGTTTTGTTGGTTGCATCTTTCGCAAGTGAAGTATGGCCTCGGAGGAAAGTTCGGAAGCAATTCGAGCAGTTGGCGGAGTTCGACAGGGGCCGCATCGTCGGCCTCCGGAAAGCGGGATACCGGTCACGCGAATATCACCATAGCACGCTATTAGCGGCAGTGGATAGAACAAGTCACGCAGCAGCGACAGGAAGGGTCTGGGAGACCTAGACGAACCACGGACAGAGAGGACCCACGGGTTGTCAGACATGCGCGGAGTGACCTAAGAGCCACGATTGCTGATATTCAGCGAGTAGTGGTTCCCTCCATGCATCGTCAGATTAGTGCCAGCACCATTGGCAGACGGCTGCACTACGTAGGACTAACTACACGCACGCAGACCGTTACGACGACTGCCCTTAACACTACTGCATCGTCCCCAAAGACCGCAATGGTGTCGTGTCAGACTGCCATTAAGACACGCTGAATGTCAGCGGCTGATCTTCAGTGACGAATCCCGCTTTTGTCTTCGAGAAGACGACCACCGAATCCGTGTGTGGAGGCACCGTGATCAGTGCCAAGATGAAAGGTTTGTTGTCGAGCGTCACACGTCCAGAAGGCCTGGTGTCATGGTGTGGGGAGCAATTGCCTACGATGCCAGATCCCCTTTGGTGTTCATTAGAGGCACTCTGACAGCCCAGCGTTACTTTAAGGACGTCCTGCAACCAGAGGCGCTATTTTTTCTGAACGCTCTCTCCGATGACATTTTCCTACAGGACAACGCTTGTCCGCATAGTGCTGCTGTCTCGAGAGCTTGCCTTCAAGGCATTGACACTCTGCCATGGCCAGCCGCATTGCCAGACCTATTGCTGATTGAAAATGTGTGAGATGATATTGGACGCCCTATCCACACTCCACACATACCGCACAATCCTTCCTTCCGATTAGCATTGCAACTCGACACGTCCTTCTGGGTGGAACTACTTTTTTGACGATGAGTGTATTTACGTATGATAAAAATATTTCATCCCACGGTGATAGAGAGTCACCATACTTGTTTAAATAAGAAAAGAGAGAGTACCATGAAAACGGAACTCAATTTCAACCTTTAAAAAAGTGAACCTTCCCATTTCATTCTTTTACCTTATAGCCCGGCGTGTCGACTTCACCTGTGATTCATGAACCCATCCGGTGGAGATCAGGAATTTTCGTTCCTCTCAGTGATCTTTGCCATGCGATTATTTAACTAGTCTTCGTGTTTTGTGGCGAAGATGATCATTAATCCAGGAGCAAAGTGTTTGATTTACTATTATGGCCTGAGTGTCAGGTCGAGCTGAGGCTTTACGGGTGCAGGCCAGTGCAGACTTTTACTGTGATAAGTACTTTATACACCGAAGGGCCAAAAGATTATGACCAGCGCGTCTTTTTGCAGATCGAAGCAACTGCAGATAAACGACGGCGCCTGTGAAAGTCATGAAGTGGTATAAATAGCACCTGAAGCTCAGCTCTTTTAATGAGCGTTATGCTTGTCCTTCAGACGGGAAAGGAAGATGTCTTAAGCAAATTTAACATATGCCAAATAATAATGGCCAAACGACTGAGTCGGAATATTTCCGAAATGGCAAGGCTTGTGGAGTGATCACCGTCAGCCAGGGTTAGTACCTTCAAAAAGTGGTCCCAGAAGGGGAAAATTACGCACCCCCAACAAGGTGTAGGCTGACCTAGGGTCATTGGTGCTAGAGGTAAGCAAAGACTATCCCGTATGGTACAAGCCAACAGAATGGACACTGTGGCGCAACTCGCAGGTACTTTGAATGCTGGTGACGAGAGTACTGTGTCGCAACACACAGAACATCGAAACCTGCTAAAAATGGGGCTGCTGAGTATCCGCAGACCACTTTGAGTGCCTATGCTAACCTCAGTTAACCGTTGAAAGCTCCTAAAATGACCAAGCCAGCATCAGAACCGGACTTTGAATGATTGGAAAAGTCGTCTGGTCCGATGAATCTTGTTTCGTATTGCACCATGTGGAGGATAAGGTACGTGTGTATTGTTTACCTTGGAAATTCTTTTCACAAGAATATGAAGTGGAACGAAATCAAGCAGACTGAACGAGTGTAATGCTTTGAGCAACATTCTGCTGGGAGACCCTGGCTCCAGTTATACAAAGGCTATCCCGTATGGTACAAGCCAACACAAGAAAGTCGTCTGGTCCGATGAATCTTGTTTCCTGTAGCACCGTGGGGAGAGCAAGATACGTGTGTGTTGTTTACTTCGGGAATTATTTTCACAAGTATACGAGGTGGGACGAAATCAAGCTGATGGAAGGTTTCTAATGCTTTGAGCAATATTCTGCTGGGATACCCTGGGTCTAGTTATTCATTTGCAGGAAACTATTACGACTACGACCATCATCATTACCCAAACATCACTGCAAACTAAATACATCCTTTCATTGCGAGGGTATACTTTTGTATTACAGCCTTCTTTCAGCAGATAATGCGCCAAGCCACACGGTCCGGATTATTCGAGAACAATTCATGGAATACGAGGAAGACTTCCGGGTATTGTCCTGGTTTTCAAATTCACTAGACATCAATCCAATCTATGATCTGTGATTTGTGTTGAAACAGCAAATACTATCTGCGGTGGCTCAACCACTTAATTTATAAGACTTAAAAGATCTACTAGTAACGTGTTAGTATTAGATACCACAAGACACCTTCAGAAATCGTGTAACGTCCATACCTCTACGAGTAAAAACTGTTTTGGCGGCACCAACATCATATCGGGCAGGTGATCACAATGTTTTTGCTCTTCGGTCTATATCAACAACGAGACCCTTGTGATTACTAAGACACGAATGACCAAAAGTTCTCTCTGTTTCACTTTCCAAACACTATGCAGTACTTAGAGGATCACGCACTTAAAAAGAATCGTGACAAAATGACGGGGGCTTTTTTTTTTTTTTTGATTGGAGGTTTAACGACCACCGTGAGCAACTCAATGGGCTATAAGCAGTCGGCCGTCCCTTATTTAGGGTCACTGGTTCCAGGAAAGGGAGAGAGCCAGTGCCGTAAGACAAACACAACATCCATGCCTCACCGGGATTCGAACCCGGACCCCGTTCGGACGAATGATCAGAGGCCAGCGCCTTAGACTACTGCGCCACCGGGGCGGCACGGGGGCTTAGAGTTAATATCTTAAGCTGAATACATTTATTATGAAGCTCCAATAAAGGTACATCAACAAACAGCAACATATGACAATTGTGACGTACTACTGAGGTAAAGCTCATGTCAAGACCGAAAATCTGCAGAGCTAAATTCCGTCGGCGTAGCTTAATTGGGAAAGCATTCGACTCCGGAGTTCGAATCTGTCACCGGCAAAAAAGGTGTTTTCACATTGTCGCCCGATTGCGGAAAACAGATCTACTGGCCGTCGGATTCTTCGAGAAAAAAAACATGTCCACACATCGTCTGGAATTGGCGAAAATTTCTTCAGCGACAAATTCCGTCACTGTAGTTTAGTCGGTAGAACAACTGGCTCCGGAGCGAGGAGGCGTAATTTTGAATCTCACCACCGGTGAATTTGTATTTCCCACAATTCGGAATTTGTGTTATAGATCATTCTCACCTAACAACGCTTGAGGTTGACCTTTAATGCAACGGTAACTTTTAAGCATAATAACAATAGAACAACATTAGCCTTCATCACAGATCGTTCAGATCTCGTTCATCGCTCTCACACCGGATATACTTTTTATCTACTCTTGTCTAACTTGATTGAGCGCCAGTGTGATGTAAAGAAATACTCTTGGCAATTCCGATATGACGTTGAATTCAGAAAACATAACAAGAGGTAACCGAAATTTTCATAAGAGAAACTGAAAAAAACGGAAGTTCAAATAGGTAGTGTGCGTCAGCTCATAACTGTTATAAAACAATAATGAAAAATCTTAAAATGTTAAGCAAATTAATTTCTCTTTCCCTCTTGTTTTAGATTAAGGTAACATTTAAGTAGAGCAATTTTCGCATGAATGAATTCGTCATGCGCACGGCTTACTAAGCAAATGCGATGGACATGCTGCAGTTTAAAGACCTACGCAAATATTTTTTATTGAATATTTGTATTTCTCTAGTGTTGCTTACGACATTCGGATCAGCAATTACTGAAAATAGTTGCATCACTTAAAACGACGTAGAACATTCTAAGAAGGGAGCAAATATCTGAGTTTGCCTACGGTTTCCTCGAAAGGGAGTCTTCAGATTCTACGTTCGTCTTTATTATGCCTACCTAATGATTTATTAAATGGTCCTTAAAAGGCACTTACGCATAGAGCTCTGAAGACCAGAGTGTATGATCAAATAACTTGGGTGGAAATGGAAACAAGCGCTTGTTATTTGCACAGCGATGAATTTTCTCCATAACCCATCACATTTTCAGCAGCAATGTCATTAACATTTATGCCTCAACTGCAATGGGTACTGAACATAATATCAATAAAAATAGAGTATCGAAGAACTCCGAGATTTCCTATTTCTAAAGCGTGTGCAATGTATGGAAAACTTAACTGGCTGAAAAGATTCACAACAAAAAATGGGTAAGAGAAGTAGATAATGAAGGGCATTATGCAAGTGTTTGTGTGTAACGAAATCTGCCTGCAGCTGTATGTACAGTGATGATGATGATGCGTGTGTGTGTGTGTGTGTGTGTGTGCATGAATGTGATCCAAATTATATTTGATCTGTACATTCATTCAGATTTTACCTTTTTTTTTCATTTATCTTACTTACCGGCCTTTCATAGATCAAGAATATTGCGACAAATATTACGGACGGCGTTCATAGGCGCAGGTGAAGGAGGGGAAGCTTGAGAGGGCTAACTCCCAAAGAAACATTTACCACCACCCCCTCCCAATGATATACTATTACAGTAAAGAAAGGGGTTTGATCTGGGACTGCAGTCGCCCAACCAGAGATGGAAACGGGTCAAGGGTCAACTGGTCAACGGGTCACCAGGGTCGTCAATTTCTTGAGGGTCAAACATGTCGAGTCCACATGTTCCTGACCCGTATTCGATCTGGTTTCATTTCCGTTTTATTTTTGAATAGACAAATATTTCAAAAAACCTTTCAGAGGTCTTGGAAATAATGCTTCAGAGCTGCAGAATATGATCCAGGAACTTGCTGAGTAGGGTAAAGAAATGTGGATCAAAAATGAACTTTCAGAAGACAAAACTGATGTACAATGCTTTTACAAGGAACGAAGACTTATCAGTTGACTGAGAAAAGCTGGAGATAACCAATTCCTACCTTTGGCAGCAGATATCAAGTAAAAGCCACAATGATGAAGAAATTAATTGTAGTATAAAACTTGGTTGGAGAGTTTTGGAGAGTTTTTCGGAGAAATGGTACAATTTTTAAAAGCAATGTGTCATTATGTCTTAAAAGAAAAGACTGCGGACAACTAAAAAAAGGTGGAGAGATGCATGCTTGGTGTAACCAATAAAAATAAAAAGAGGAACTCGTGGATAAGGAAAATTACAAGAATAGAAGACATCACGATCAGAGTAAAATCCATGAACTGGTAATGGGCTAGACATATTACCAGGGTATTGGACCACCGGTGAACAACCGAAATTTTAGACTGGATTCCAAGGGACAGTAAAATACCCAGAAGAAGACCACGTGGGAGATGGGTGGATGGAGAAGACTGGCCCAAGACAGTCCATTGTAGAAGAAACTTAGGGAGACCTTCTTCCAACAGTGGAACGATCGTAATCACTGGAAGGATGCATTGATTAAACACTTTTCTCTTAAGACATATAACGAAGTAAATTTCTCCGTCATTTTTGGTCTACGCCGGGATTCGAACCCGAGGCCGTTTATTCCGGAACAAGTCGCTCTACCAACTGAGCTACGCAGACATGTATTCTGATTCCTATCTGCCTTTATGTCGTGTGCGTCCTGCTGGCAGGTACGTCACAGACATAATGACATATTGCTCTTAAAAATTTTACTGTTACTTCCAAAACCTCTCCAACCAAGTTTTATATGCCGATTATAATATTTTAATCAATATAACCCGTGCTTGATATATGCTGCCCACCGCAAATGTAGGAATCGGTTATCTCCGGCTTTTCCTCATCATTCGATGAATCTTCATTTCTTGTAAAAGCATTGTGCATCAATTTTGTCTTCTGGTCATTTTTAATCCCACTTCTTATATACGTATATACACATATACAGTATATATATATATATTATGATTTCAGCTTCTTTTCTCCGAAAAATTATGCCTTCAGCTTCTTTGGTGATATGTGAACCTTGTGCCAAAAACTACGACCGTAGTATATATGCTATGATGAAATTCAACAATATCTTTTAAACAGTTTTTTAGCTTTTGAGAACGCAAGAAGAATATGTTTACTGGCAGTGACATTAAATACATTCACTGCTTTTCGTTTATCCAGTGGTATGAAATCTGAGACTTGCTTTAAATACATAACAACATTCAGTAATTGTAGTCGCACGAAGTCAGTTTCTCTCAAACTTCAGAGGCGGAGAATGCCAGGCAGTAAACGAGGTGTGTTTTTGAAGCAGACTCTGATTGACATTTTCGGGTGGGTTTGGCCGTTTTAACTCTGCACGCAACTCGGTCATAATGCAGGATAATCAAAGGCCATTCTTTAAGCTGACAGGAGGACGAGGATGAAATAGAACTACCTCACATTCGACCACACCCAGTCCTAAGGAGAAAATGACTTCGACCACAACCAACTGGGAATATGGGAAACTGCATAGATGCAGCTTTTAACGTCTGGAAATTTTTTCTCAGTAAATTTTCGCGAAGTTACAAAAAAAAGGAGTCAATTTTAGCAGGCTTTCAATCACAAATGTCTCCAAAGAAATGAATAGAATGAAGATGATACCTGTCAGATGAAAATAAATCAAACACTCTCCGCATTCTATTCTTTCAACAAAAGCTTTCCTCGAAATTTATTAATGACTATTACCTCACTGATTGTGACAAATGTTTTCTGAAAGTGTTTCGTGATTTTTTTTCAAATTTTTCATTAGCGCTTTCAAGCGTTTGACAGTAAAACACGAAGTGTGTGTTATTGATAATTAGTGAGGCATGCTTCTAGTGTACATACAAAATCTAGTGATTTTAGTGATTTTCAGGAAGATTTAGATGATCCTATCACAATTAGGATAGAGCTTCTGCCACTACGGTAAACTTCAAAGCATTCCCGCCACTTGAAAAAACATGCGGCTTCTCTGCCATAATTTACAGTCCCCTTCTCAGGGTAGGAAAGTACCATGACGATACCGTAAGTAAAAGCAACAATGTCCACATTTAATGCGGACTCGGCAATAGAAGACAGTGTCCTCTTGCAGAGTCCGCATTAGATGTTGACGTTGTTTTTTGAGAACTATTAATCAGTTTTAGGTGTTTGAAGACGAACACTTTAAGAAATTATTAACTATTTAAGAGACGATTTTCTTCTGATGTTCATAAGCTTTTAACATATGTGAAACGCATGGAGACTAACACAACACTTGGTATGTCAACGGATAATTATGGTTGATATCTGTACTGTATCATTAGTGAAATTACCGCAAACCTACAGATAGATACAAAGATCTTTAATACTATAAAGCACAGATATTACAGCAGCTTTTGCATGCAATCTCGGAGATGCGTTGTGGAGACAAAACGTTGCCGGTGACGGAACTCGAATCCTTCTCTATGGAGCCGAATGCTTTTTTAATTAAGCTACACCAACGGAATTTATCGCTGTAACTTTGCCATCTTGAAGTGTGGGTTACCTCTGTAGTACGTCACAGCGCGATACCAGCAAGAAAAACAAATTTTCCTGTCTCTCTCTCAGGCAACGGAACTATCTTGTTAAAGCATCTTGATATATCAGGATAAATCACTGAGGTATGACCCGTCGTAGAAGAGATGACTTTGGAGCATCACTTCTGAGCAATAGAGCTAATCTATTGATGCTTAGCACCAGGACGGAAGAACTGCTCTGTTGAAGTTTTGATCTTATGCAGCAGAAATAGCCGGGTGAAGTATATTGTATTTCCGATGCCACCGAGTTGGTTCGTTGATGATTAGATCTCCTGAAGACGAAATGACACCTGGGTCATGGTTCTGGAGAAAGGGATCTAGTCAATGATGTCATTGTTATTGCCTGACAACTGTAACACTGCTCCATTTCTGCAGATTTAGTCTGTTTGCTCATAGTCTAAACGCAGTTCAACTAGTTCGTTCAGATTATGTCACTATTCGCGCAGGATTTTCTAGGTATGTCCCGATTGTTGAGAATAATATTATTTTGTTTAAAAAACCAGCCCAAGAGTAACTCTCCACATGTCCTACGCTTATGGTGCTCCGTTTTGGAGCAGTAGTCAAGAGTGGCTAGTGCTGCGTCAGGGATAGAGAGAGAGAGACAGAGGAAAGATTTGTTTGTTCAGCATTGCAGTTTCAATTCCTTTTCTTTTAAAGTTCTCCATTCCCCAGAAGTACTCTATGTACTGTATTACACACATCTCCGAAACTTAAGCACGAAAGGGAATTTTTCTAACAAATGGGGAAATTGACCATACACCACGCAAATACTCAGCCAGATGAATGTCAGTGTTCCTACCAACTTACCTCACACCAAAGTGTCACATTCCAACATGAGTGGCGCATGAAACAATCGGTAAATAGTCTGTGAACTCTGGTTGTGAGTAGTTGCTTTGGTAGTGCAGTCCATGATTTCACTGGTGTTTCGAGGTGTAGTAGAGACATAATGGCATGTTGGAGTAAATATGGCACAAAACCATCATCTGTGTGAGTTTGAAAGTGGTCGAATCATCGGTTAAACTGGAAGAAGGAAGTACTGTGGCCAATGTTGCAAGTGAATTGGGAATCCATAAGAGCATTGTACCAAGGTGGTGGTCAAGGTACCAGAAAAATGAAATGCCTCTAGATGTGTTGTGGGATGTCGCCCACAATGCACCACCTCACCAGAAGGCCATTATTTGGTGCTATCTGCAAAACGAAATCGTCGGAGTCTTGCTGGTTAATTGAGTAATCAACTATTTGTCAGTACTGGGAGATATGTGTGGCGTCAAAACCGTAGCAAGATGGCTCAATGTTGGAGTGCTCTATGCACATAAACCTCTTAAATGTGTACCTTTAAAACTACAACACAAACAGGCCCGTTTTGATGGTGTCTAAAATACAGTGTTAAGACTAATAAGGAATGTGGCAGCGTTTCATTCACAGATGAAAGCAGATTTAATTTAACGTCCAATTCTAGGGGTCAGTACATCTGGCGGGAACGTGGCACGCGTATCGTCGAGAGAACATCGTGGGAAAGCATATGACTTGTGTTGGGGGGGGATCATGATATGAGCCGGCATTATGGTCAATTGCCGTATCGAACTGAAACTGACAGAACAAAAAGGATAGAAACTGTGTTAGGGGAATCATGATTTGGGCCGGCATTATGGTCAATGGCCGTACAGAGTTGCAGCTGGTAGAACGGTGAACTGTACTGCAATGATGTCATCCTATGTAATGTTCACCTGTTCCGTGGAGCTATAGGATCAGAGTTCGTTTTTATGGACGATAATGCTCGCCCCCATTATTCAGTGGCTGTGGCTGAACATCTTGAGGAAGAAGATATCTATCGAAAGGAGTGACCAGCATACTTCCCTGATTTCAGCCCAATACAGCATGCTAGGGATGCTTTGGAAGGATGTCTAGCTGAGAGGACACCACCACCAGACACGATTCCCGAGCTCCTAAGAGTACTGGTGGAGGAGTGGCAAGCTCTGATGCAGGAACTTCTCAGCAATCATGTTCTCAGTATGCTACAACATATCTGTCAGAGTAGGGCATGCCCATATTGATTTGCCAACAGGTGGTCCTGGACAGTACACCTTTGTATTACTCTGGACTTCACCGGTACAGGCTATTTTACCAGCTTCGCATACTCAAGACGTCGGGTACTCTGTATCAGTGTCAGATGAATGGTAGCTATGTGATGTGTTCTTAAATGACATGTACACTATATTGGGAAAAGTCACAGGACACACCTTCAAAAGCACATGAACGGATTTGCTGTGTTGTTAAGATGCGCTGTACAGCTGCAAACGGTATAAAAACAAGCCTGCAGCTGACCTGTGTAAAAATTTCGCGGCGGGAAAGAAATGTTTGTCTTTGCGAAAGAAAAAAATGTTGGGTGTTATATTAAAGGGTCGTCCATAAGAGAAATCGAGAGGCGTTTAAACATACCCAAGTCAACTGTTTTGGATGTACTGAATACGTGGAAGACACATGACGTGCCTGAAGCAGCAAAACGTACCGACAGACCAAAGAAAATCAGTGAGAGAGGACGTCGAAAACTCAGGAGAGTCGTTACAGCTAACCGACGGAGTACGCACAAGACCTCAGTGTACAGGTGAGTAAAAATGCTGGAACCTCAGTGTACAGGTGAGTAAAAATGCTGGAACCTCAGTATGTACACGTACCATTCGCAGAGAACTTCATTCCATGTGTTACCGTGGTTGTGCGGCTGCAAATGTGCCTTTCATCTCCACTCGGAATGCTACTCGTCGTTTAGCATGGTGTAAAGGACATTTATCGTGGACCGTAGATCAATGGAAAAGGGTCCTATTGACTAATGAATCCGGATACACGACCCAACAGTCTGATGGCCGTGTGTGGTTATGGCCGCAGCCAGGAGAACACTATTTAAAACAGTTACAGTTCCTATGGTCATGGTCACGTTTGGAGCTAGCAGTGTACTCGTGTGGAGCTGTTTTTCGTGGTTGACAAAGATTTAACCACCTAGGAATGTAAAGTTGTGTAAATATGTACATAGTTTTTAATTGAATTGTATGAATGAGTAGTATGCTTGTGTGGTTTTTATGGAATTGACAAGCTTATAGTTACATCTCATATGGCTTTAAAAAAAATACGATGTTTCATCCCCGGAAGAAGGAATCGTAAGCAAGATGTCTGTAAACCTTTGAAGGCCAACAACATTACGATAATTGACGTGCTGCAAGTGTATTGTCGATGAAAACTACCATGATCTTTAGGGTAAGTGATTGGTGCCTTTTAATAGTATTTCATAATTTCGATAGCTTTCTGAAATACAGCAAAGATCCCGAAAAAAATTTCTTGTACCAATGGTTGTTAATATTCGAAGTGAGATGGGCTTTATTGAATTCTTTGTAATCCAGGTTTCATTTCAGCACCCTTTGTTAAAGGCTTGCATTATTCTCGGATAATTACTAACCCAGTCGCGTAATGAAAGTTATAATATTCCAGTTCATCGTTATTCATTTAGGCGCTTTTATTCCCAAAACGATGGTATTAAATAAAACATTAAAAAGTTAGCTAAACTTGTCCTTCAGATAGCGCGCTGGATAAACAAGATGTAGAAATAATAGGAATCGTTTGATTATAAGATTTATCTTTCCTCATCCTTCCTTCCTTAGATGAACGCGGTTTTAACGGAATTAATTACTTACTCTAAAGAACAAATGGGCCCAAGGACTTCTTAAGAGGACTTCCCTCTTGTCGTGTTTGTGTTCAAGAATACCGAATTTCTCTCACATCAATTAACAGCCCCTCCTACTGGTGACGAGAAATTAGATGCTAATCCAATTACCAAAAGTCTCCTCTTCGGTAATGGAGGTATCCACACGAATACGTTAGGGCAACGACAGATTTAGGTCAGCTGAGTCAAGTGCTGTGAAATTTTATATCGAGATTATGCAGCAAACTTTGTCATAAAGTGTGAAAGCAACGCACAAAATTTAAAACCAGGATGAATGATGCCGCTTAATTCTCGGGTGTAAAGAGTGCTTTTAAAAATTCTCGAATTTAGCATCCAAACTGTGGTTTAAAGTGTTTTAAGATCTGCAATCAACACAGTTGTCTGAAAGCTTTCTAAACCACTTATTTTTTAAATATCACTTCTTTATATTGTACCATATCAAATACAGAAAAGCACTTAAGACACATGCTGGAACATTTGTTCGTCAAGTAAATTGAAAGTACGTAGGACCTTGGCTGAGGCGTTCTTGCTCTCGTGCTGTTGTGCCTGGGTTAAAATCATTTGCAAGGATGGGTTGTACTGTAATATAAGTTTAAACAACAATGGCTTTCTCCTTTTATGCATCTAGAAGCCCTTAATTAACAAACGGCCGATTCTTCCGAGACTTACTTTATCATAGAAAGCAAATTGGTAAAGAAAACTTTTAGGTATCAGAAGAAAAAGGGTATTAATTAAGTTCGACTTTTAAAAACGGTACAATCGTGCCAAACCACAACAAAATTGCGTGCATATATGCTTAAAACTTAAAATTACATTGCCTATCGTATCTTTAGTACTCTGTGTTAACGTAAATTAATAATTAACTGGAGCCAAACGATCTTAGGCTAAAATTTTCACAACATTTAAAAAAAAGTTTGTATGAATTTGACATAACAAGTTTTGAAGCTGGTATACACTTCACAGCAGACGAAGAGCTGGAAAGTTAATTTTTAATACGTCTTTTGTAAAAAAAGTACGTGCTTATAGTATCACTTTGTCCGTCCGTCTGTCTGTGGACACCATATCTCTGCAACTACGTATTAGTATTTTTTTAAAACTTCTTTTCGAATTGGAAAGCTTGAAATGTGAGAACGACGGTCCTTGCTTTAAGGTTTTTTCTGATACATAACTTCGCCATTAGAGGGCGTAAATGCAAGTGCCATCGATTTCAAAATACATTTTGTTTCATATATTTGCTTCTAAATATCCGGCTGAAAAAGTCTTTGTTTCTTTCGATGTCATTTATAACGAAGACTATTTTGGGTGCAGTTATGTTTGTAAGTAATGCAAAGATAGGTAAATTCCGATTTCCGATATCTCTACTTCTAAATAGCCTATTTCAAAAATTCTTTCTGCATCAGATACAGCTCCTGGTTGAAAATGTTCTACAAGTGATTTCTAATTTTTTGTAGAGAATAATTTGGCCACCAGGTGGCGTAACTGTTTATTTATGTTTCTAATGTAATTGCAGCAAAATATGAGCTTCTGAAAACTCGATTTAAAAACTTCTTTCATGGAGCGATACCGCTAACCTCAGAAAACGGGTTGAGAATACCTTCTGTTTAAAATAATGCACAGGTTTTCCACCAAAGGGTGTAGATCTATATCTTATTTTTGTCGATATCTCTACTTCTAAGAATCCGATTTGAAAACTTCTTTCTTTATCGGAGAGCGCTTCTGGTCCGAAATATTTCCCATATAATCTCACATTTTTCTTAACGCAACGGTGCGGCACTAGAGGGCGTAAGTTCACGTTTCCGTTTACAGTATGGCTTTAGCAATATCTGCGGAACTAGGAACCCGATCGAAAAAAACATTTTTCGGTGAGATACTACATACTAACTATGAAAACATTTTGTGTGTACTTCCTTCCCAAAATAATGCACCATTTTTCCGCTAGGAGCGCAAAAGTTAAACTTGTTCTTCTTGCTCACTTTACATCTAAATTTCCGAATTAAACATTATTTAAACACTGGATACCATTTACCTTGTGGAACCCTTTAGGTTTGCCCTCGATGAATTTTTTGTAGTACGCAGTTCTGCCGCTAGGTTGTGTTTGTAGCTGTGTCTGCGCATCTAAATCCCTATTGAGAAAATTATGTTTTATTGTATTCCATTCGCTAAAATAAAGATAGGGATATTATCATCTTTAAATAATTCACAGATTTTTCTCTAGGGGGCGTAAAGGTCAAAATCTTTTTCTTGCGATCTCTGCTTTCAGGAAACGTGTTTGAAAAGTTATTTTTCCTTAGCATAGCTTTTGCCATGAAGCATGAAGAAAACTTTTTGTATATTTTTAACTTTTTCACTATGCAAAATTTTTCCGCTATGTGGCCTGGGGTTATATCATGTTTTCTTCTTTTTAACTGTCCGATTTGAAACTCTGATCCTTCTGCTATGAGAAACTTTTTGCGCACCACTTGTTAATTTTCGTAACATACTTTCAGCAGCTGGCGGAAGTAAGTGCTGTCTCTATTTCTGGATGTTTTCTTGATTGTAGATATCCGGTTAATTTTTTCCCAACCGGTTCCATTGACTATGAATAACATTGACGCATTTTATTCGCGACGGAAAAGATTCAAAAGGCGTACTCATTAGGAGCGAAAATTCGGTATCATCTTTCTCGTTTTCCTTTGTGCTTTCGATACCAATTAATCGATTGATATCGACAAATATTGAAACGAGCATGAAACTGTAATTCCTCGTAGGAGTAATTTAAATTTTGAACATTCTGGATTTCTAAATTAACAGATTTAAATTATTATCGAGAGTTATTTACACGATTATGATATAAGCTTAATTCATTAAATCACGGATTTCAACCACTCTGCCGTTATTTTCATTAAACACGACTTTAAATATGCTTTTACGATGTGAGGTAGTAAACTATGTAAGAACATGTGAATTAGTACTATATATTATTTTACTTACAGCTTTTGTATAGCGTACTATAAATTAATAATTTGGGTCAGTATATAAAAATATTAGAGCACATATGCATGCCCTCTCTTGTTATCACATATTAAAATAAATTGCTTACTTGCAGCCTGTGAACTCCGTAGTTATGTCAGTGCCACAATTCAATTTATCAGTCAGGAGCATAAGTCCCAATACTCAGAAAATTTAGATGCACCCGGAGAGAATTCGGAAGATATACTCCTCCATATTATTCCACAGTTCTTCAAGCACCCATTCTCAGCTCTTCAATAGCCTTTTTGGCTCACACGCATGAAGTGCATAGTAGAAATATGAATGAGATCTGCTGTAACACATGTTCTAGGGGTGTTCAAATGAAAAGGTACGAAACGACACTGTGGGTATAAATGAAGACTTTTTCAAAGTATACACCATAGGCCGTAGCACAACGATCCCATTGATTAACGAGCCGAATAATTCCTTGTTCCCAAAATTCCTGTGGCCGTGACGAGACCCAGTCCTGCACAGCGTCCTTGAGCTCGTCGTCCGAGTGGAAGCGCTTCCCTTTCAGATGTTTTTTCAGGGGACCAAACACATGGAAATCGCAGGGCGACATGTCCGGGCTGTAGGGCGGATGGTCAAGCTGCTCCCACTGGAACTTGGCCAGTTCCGCGTGTGTGACCCTGGAGACGTGTGGACGCGCGTTATCATGGAGCAGAACCACACCCTCAGTGAGCAGCCCCGGTCTTTTGTTCTTGATGGACCTGCGTAGGCTTCGGAGTGTCTCACAGTACACATCTGAGTTAATGGTTCGTCTGTGCTGGAGGAATTCAACAAGTAGTCAATTGGACGGCGCTCTTTATAAGAGCCTCTGCTCTCTCCTGCGCATGCGGGCGCCCGCGCATCCTCCGATCCACGCCGGCGACTCCAATCGCATCCCTAGATGTGTCGCTACGTTCTCCCATAGCGGCATAGGCAAATATGTTAACGGTTACGTTCTTATGACGCTTCGTACCTTTTCATTTGAACACCCCTAGTATGTGGCGTCTCTTCTTCTATAGTCACCAATGTTTTGGTATAATTTGCCTTGGTCTACGATGGATCAAAAACGAGGAGTGAAATGAGCTCTTCAATCTATTAAAGAAGTAAAAATGAGCTCTTCAAGAGCTCATTTTCACTCCTGTAATGGATCAGTGTCAGGTTTTCCAAAAGTTAATTTTCAATTTTTCTAAAGCTCAGTTCTTTGAAAGCCCCCTCTTAGTTCCTCAAACGCCAATTATAACCAATTCTAAAGCCAGTTTTAAAGTCTTCAGAAACCTATCCTCACCAATTCAAAAACTCCTTCTCAGTTCTTCAATAGCTCTTTTAACTCGTACAAATGAAATGCCAAGTGAAAGAATATAAAATGATTGAGATGTGCTGTAAACACAAGTATATGTGATGTGCTTCACTCTAAAACCACAAGCTTTGGTGCATTTTATTATAGTTTTCGATTGGATACACATCTCGTTTTCTATTTGTTGATAGTACTAAACCGTGGTGCTAGACCAGATATACAGGGTGTCCATGAAGTATTTCCCACATTACAAAAATTAATATAAAAAATGTATTACAGGTACACGAGTGCACGATACTGATGGTGCACTCGTGCACTTGTAATACATTTATTATACGATAAAAGGGAGTGCATGATAATGATAGTGCACTCGTGCACTTGTAATACATTTATTATACGAAAAAAGGGAGTGCACGATAATGATGGTGCACAAGTAAAGTCCTTTTTCTTCCAGTGTCAGTACGCCTCCACATGGGCACCATTTGTGGCCCGGAGAACATCTAAGCGATATTCGATTTCAAGCCATGTTTTGTTTAACATCTCAGCAGAGACAGAACCAATGACGACCGTTATTCTGCTCTTCAAAGTCTCGACATCCGGAACACTGCTAGAGTAAACTTGGTCTTTCCCATAACCCCACTGGAAAAGGTCTAGAAGGGTGATGTCGGGCGTTCGAGGTGGCCATGTCATGGGACCGTCGCGGCCAATCCATCTGTCCGGAGATGTAGCATTTAGGAACTCAAGAACCATTTTTGACCAATGTGGTAGGGCACTGTCTTGTTAGAAAATAACCGAAGGTTGGAGTGCATGCAACTGAGGTGCTTAAAAAATTCCAGCCTGTCCAGGTACACGTTACATGTTACCTTGGGCTCTGTAAAAAAGAGAGTGCTATGACTCTGCAAGGTCTCACTATACGTTCACTTTCGGGCTAGCCGTCTGTTGTTCGATGACATAATGGGGATTTTCTGATCCTCAGATTCGCACATGGTGCCTATTTACTGTACCAGAGACGTGGAATGTGGCTTAATCTGAGAAACAGACACGGTGCAGATAATCACTATCATGAGCTATGCGCTGCGACATCTCCGTCGCAAATGAAGCGCGGCCAGGGCGGCCATCAGGCTAAAGAGCTGTACCTTAAAAGCTATAAGTATACAGATGAAGACGTTTGCATAAAATTTTGTGAACCGTGGCATGGGGAATGCCAGTTTCCAGTGAAACACGACGAATGGATTTCCTGGGTCTTCGCAGAAATGTCTCATGAACAACTGCAGCTGTATCTTGTGTAACCGGCGGTCTAAAAGCTTGTGGGATATCTCCAACACTACCCGTCGCTTTAGATTTTTCATACTACGCTTTTATGCTTTTTCGGTCCGATGGTGATCATCTATACCATTTTCTGAAACTACACTAGACAGTAACCGCCGATTTGGTCGCATGGAACCACAACACGCATGCTGCTTTTTTGTGCATGGAAGCCGTTATCGATGAAATGCACCTGTTATTCAGCAGTAGCGTCACCTAAAGAACAGTAAAAAAAAACTTTATGAGTGTTGCTATATTATGTTGCCAACCATTTTATTTTAACTTACATAGATTTTTATATTAACTTTTGTAATGTGGGAAAGACTTTATGGACACCCTGTAATACTTTACACAAAGGGAAGAACATAGTGAGTGCAATAAGTTGTTATTCTTGTGTGACTGACCGCATAAATGTTTCTGTAAATATGCACTTCGTTGTTTTCTTGAAACATCCTTGGGTATAGCGCACTAATAAAAGAACAGTTCTCTCCACTCAGTGAGCCATTTTCAGTTCTCCGTGAGGAATTCACATTTGTTGGAGAAGTGTTCAAAGCTGGCAAACGGCTGGTAAATGCGGTGAAATTCTCTTTTCTGTGAAGGTATCTTCATTAACCAAATTTCTAAATAAGCGTGACACGTAGAACGACAAACAGTTTGCCGACGAAATGCTTCTGTTGTAGGTGTATTTGTGGATGCATCCGACATTTGCTGCTCAGCGACGACTTTTTATGAATCTCGTTCGCTTCAATCAAAAAGCACATTGTGGCACATCTTGTTAAGTAACTTATTCGAATTCTTTAGGTAGTAACTAACATTCATTCAATAAATATAGGAATAATTAATCATATACTAACAAAATTATCTGTTGAAATACTCAAATTGTTATATTACACTTTGTTACATTCATACTATCCTGGGGTCAAACAACGCTTACTAACATCAATCAATTACACATTCTCCAAAATAAATTCCTTCGATTAATAGATCTTAAACATAACTTAAATGGTAACAATTTACTAGGACAAAATATGTTTCGATATTTCAGAGTCAGCCCGAACAAATATAATATCCTAAGAATTCAGCAATTGTTTAACTTCAACTTAGGCAAAACTATGTATAAACGAATTAAAATGAACCTTGGACAGGAGCTCATGAGAATTAATATCGCTACCGATATAATATTCGAAGTCAAGCTCTGCTGAGACTTACTACTCCTAGAACACAAACTACTAAACAAAGTCTCAATTATTCTGGTCCAGAGTTTTGGAATTCATTGCCTGCAGAATTAAAATCTGTCAATAACTTAAGTTTGTTTTTAAACAAATTAAAACACTACTTACTTAATAACTAATATTCAATCAATAATGCAGGAGGGGGATGGGTTGAAAGAGAATTATCGACAGAGGGGAGGCGATGGAGGATTTCGAGACCAGACGGGGATTTTGTGAATGACCAGAAGAAAGGGAATCTTTAACAATGGGGATTGGGTACAAGGGGACAACTCAGGTTCTTAATGCCATAATGTTTTATTTGCCTTAATATACTGTCTATTGAATATAACATGAGACATCTAACTTAGTTAACATGTTGTATTTTAGATCTGCTACTTATTTTTTCTCTCTTGACCTTGCGGCTGCTATTATGTGAATGCTCTTGGCTTGACTGATACCTAGGGAAATCGAGGCTAAGTCAAGACTCTGAGAGACCTTTTCCTTGATCTTCCCTTCTCTTTTTTTTTTTTTTTTTTTTTGGCTTATTTGCAACTGTTTCGAATTATTACTTTATTGTGTAACAGCAAGATCAATAAGTGAATTGAAAAAGAAAAGGATAAATATTCACGACTCTCTTTAAGTCTCTCTGTCACCTTGTTATCGAGAAACCTGTGTGTCACTGCCCACAGATACTCCATAAAAATCAATATTCTGGTGTCCACGGTGCATATTCTCCGGTTCTCTTTGGCATGGTAGTCCAACTTTAATTCTCTAGGGTTTTTCATTTTTGAGAAATGCCATTCACAGACAGGGACGGACTCCTTCCCTCTTATTATAGCTTGAAGTGGAATAAAATAATGAATAAACGAAAACAATGGCCTGTTTCCATCTTTTTCACCTATGTATCAGTCCTTTGCCGGAATATTTTGATTAAACTCTTGGAGATATGAACTTGACTCCGTTTCCCTCGAAACCAGTTGAAATACAAAATCATTCATTTAATAAAAAAATCGAATTTAGTAGAAAAAATTATTCTGTATATAGATAATTACACCCACGTGACGTGCGAGTCAGAAAACTTAAATAAACAAAATTCTGATTTTAATCATCCACTATCAGCACGAATATTTTGTGACGGAACAAGAATCCAAAGATATTGCAACATTTACTTCTCAGGGACGTGATACTCTTATTAATTATTCATTAAAGCTAAGCTCAGATTTTTTACTTTGTGAAAAGTTTCTTCTCAAATGGATTTTTTATGGTATGATAAGATTGGTTTTGTTTTCATGCGCAAGGAGAAACCTTTCACATTGCTTCGAATTAATTCCCTTGTCATAAATTTCAAATTTCCAAAAATTGCTATCTTTAACTAATGAGGAAATATGCCTTACAAGACGTGTTATATGACCTCAAAAAGTTACGTTTTCGACGTTGCGCCTAATACTTTGGTCAAAACAATAAATTTTGAAGAATGCATGCTTCTAGAAGCTGAGAAACTGTGTTATGAAATGATAAGTATTTTTTTTATGGATTATAATCTTAAGTTTTATTTGACGTGACTTAGTGCTCACAACTGAGTTATTAATCTATTTAAAATTAAACGCAGCGATGGAACATTACCAAAAAAAAAAAAAAAAAAAGAAATATTCGATAAAGAGGGAGATATTAATTAAATCTTAATTTTTAATTAATTTCTGAGTGCTTTGTTTTGTCATTAAGCGTTTGAACTATGTTTGACGCATTATCTTAAGTCACTTTTCACTGCATTGCTACAATTAGAATTATACGTCCTCTCCCTTTTATTTTATGTTGTGAAGATGACTGCTGAACAGTTTTTTTATAAATAAGATTTATTCTGTCACGAAAAGAAATAAAATGAATTTCAGCATGGGCAAGATTGCTGCCCACAATAGGATCAATGGCAGTACATCAACCAATAACTTTGATATACGTATTTGGAAATTGGATTGTTGTCACAGTAGATGTGGATTATGGAGTAAGAGTGCGGGCCCATACATCAGGGTAGGGTAGAGTCGTTCAATCCCTAATATGTTGCTGTGAATTCAGTGTGTAATAAATCCTGATTATTTCGTCATTAAAATGCTTATGGGAAATGTTAAATGCTATGCATGGTTCTAAAGCTAATAGCTTCCTCTATGACGCAGTGGTCTAAGCGTTGCCTTCTGACCATTCGTCCGAGATGGGGGTGGGTTTGAATCCCGGAACAGGCATGGATGATGTTCTTGCTTTACCACACTTGCTCTCTCTCTTTCCTAGGGACAGGCCAGCACAATGCGTTGCGCACAGTAGTCGGTAAGCCCACAATAAATGCAAGTAAAGCTATGCTGTGTTTTTCTTTATTTTTCTTTGGGGGGAGTAGAGGTTAACGACCACCGTGAGCAGCTCGATGGGTTATAAGCAGTCGCCCATCCCAAATTTTGGGCCACTCGTTCCAGGAAAGGGAGAGAGCCAATGCCGTAAGACAAACACATTGTCCATGCCTCATTGGGGTTCGAACCCGGACCCATCTCGGAAGAATGGCTAGTAGCCAGAGCTTAGACCTTTGCTCCACCGGGGCGGCTTATGCTGCACTGCTGGCCACCCTAAATGCAACACCAAGAAGGACACGAGATAGCAAATCCAGATTTACTGGACACATAACAACAGATACAAAGAGGAAACGATTGAGCTTACAGGCCCGTGCGACTTGCGGAACACGCAGACATCAATAGTTCGTGTGGCCCCCAAGGCTGGCAATAACGGCCGCTACACGCCGCAGCATCGAACGAAAGAAGCTTTGGATGTGGGCTTCAGGTATGTCGGTCCAGGCTGCTTCAACACTTTGCCACATTTCATCAGGCGTAGCCGCGGGTGGTGCTTGCCGGGCCACTCGGTTGCCGATCAGCGACCAGACGTGTTCGATGAGCGTTATATCGGGAGAACAGGCGGGCCACGGCAGCAGTGACACCTGGTGGCCCGTGAAGAATTTTTACACGATGCTTGCCACGTGCGGGCGCGCATTTTCCTGTTGAAACGTGGTCACTGGCAGGTTCTGCAGGTAAAGGAGGACTACAGGATGCAAAACGTCGGAGATGTAGTGGTGGCTGTTGAGTGTACCGGCGATGAGTACCAGAGGGGTGCGGGTGTCATATCCAATTGCGCCCCAAACCATAACGCCAGCCGACGGACTGGTATGGCGATGCATAATGCAGGCGTCATACAGTCTCTCGCCGCGGTGCCGCCACACGCGGATCCGACCATCGTGGTGTTGCAGGCAGAGGCGGGATTCGTCGGAGAAGACAATGTCGGGCGATTCCGTAGTCCAGGTGCGGCGTTCAACCGCCCACTGCTGCCGTACTCGCCGGTGGTGTAACGTCAATTATAATCGGAGCAATGGGCGCCATGCGACAAGTCCCCGCTCCTGCAGACGACGTCGAACGGTACGTGCTGACACAGGTTGTTTCGCAACACACCCTAATTCCTGCGCTAACGTTCTGATGTGGCGGTTCGAGCCGTCAATGCCTGCCGCACAACATGCGGGTCCTCTCGTTCGGTGGTGTGCCGCGACTGCGGCAATCGCTTACGTCGGTCCGTCCGTCTCTCCTGCACCCACCGAATTCATACTCGCCTCACTGTGGCCGGATGACGTCCCACACGGGCGCCGATGTCTCCGTACGATAAACCGCTGTCGCGATAAGCCACAATTCGTCCTATGTCGAACTCCGAAACGTGCTGGAATGACTGCCGTATTCTGCGACGTGGCATCAGGACACTTCCCACGCACAGGTCCGGCAGCACAACACACTTCCACTACTTACACCCTGCCTTCTGTGCACCCTTTTTATAGTGCTTCTCGGTGGCGTGCCGGGCGCATATGATTTGCATATGCCCTGCAATGCTAATCGTTTGCATGTTCTCTCGCGGGCGACGCATGCTGCGAATTTCAGGCTAATCGGATGCTTCCTTCTTGGTGTTGCATTTTGGGTGGCCAGCAGTGTATTTCAGACAGATGAAAGGTGTCGCAGCTCTTCAACTGCTTTGCACTTTTCGAAAAGTCAATATTCGAATGTGCCATAGGCTCTTCGAAGCTCACTTTAAGTTTCATTGATAAGATGATACTGTCAATTAGTGGTGGTGTTTGTAAAAAGGTTCCGAAGGTATATTCGCATCGATTTATTTTATTCCATTTGAAAGAGAAATAAAACAGAAGATCTGGTATGACTAGAAATTTTTTACTTAGGATTTGAAAGGATTTTTAAGACACCCTACCTTGTGTGTGTGTGTGTGTGTGTGTACAAACGTACGTATATATTTGACTTCCGTAACTTCTAAAAGTAAAGTCCGAAACTATCTGCATAACTTTGGTGAAGGACACAACAAGCCGACGCAAGAAGAAAATCATTTTCGTCCCATTTACAAAATAAGTAAAAAGTGTTCAGTAAAAGTGCCCATTTACGAAAGAACACAGTGATATCACACGTGCATGTCCTAGAAGCATCGTTGAAATGATTTCAAATTTGATTTCAAAGTCAAATATCAAATGAAACAGCATCATTTTAAGGCACAAAAGAGCATCAACAATTATCATTCAGAATAAATTAGATAAGATTGAGAATTAACTTTTTCTCCCTCAGCCTCTACACCCAGACCAATCCCTTAACATGAAATCCGAAGCATGTTCGTTGTTTGCCGGCAGCGAAATACAAAGCTGGAAACTTCTGACCATAATTCGTGCGCGCCAACCACGTAGCCGACCTGTGTAGGCTGAATACGGTAAACGAGTTGAGTTCGAGTATTCTTGCCATGAAAACATCAAGGATACACGGAAAAAGTCTGAGTATGGTATCCATGACAACTACCAGCATAGCAGAGCTCCACAAGAGTGTGCTACCCACGGCACTGTCCAGAATACAAAGGTTTGGTCGGAATATGCTACCCTTGACACAGTTCAACATACAACAGTTCTAACGTAGTGTGCTACCCACGGCACTGTCCAGAATACAAAGGTTTAGTCGGAATATGCTACCCTTGACACATTTCAACATACAACAGTTCCAACGGAGTGTGCTACCCACGGCACTGTCCAGAATACAAAGGTTTGGTCGGAATATGCTACCCTTGACACAGTTCAACATACAACAGTTCTAACGTAGTGTGTTACACACGGCACTGTGCAGAATACAAAGGTTTGGTCGGAATATGCTACCCTTGACACAGTTCAACATACAACAGTTCCAACGTAGTGTGCTACCCACGGCATTGTCCAGAATACAAAGGTTTAGTCGGAATATGCTACCCTTGACACATTTCAACATACAACAGTTCCAACGTAGTGTGCTACCCACGATATTGTCCAGAATACAAAGGTTTGGTCGGAATATGCTACCCTTGACACAGTTCAATATACAACAGTTCCAACGTAGTGTGCTACCCACGGCATTGTCCAGAATACAAAGGTTTGGTCGGAATATGCTACCCTTGACACAGTTCAACATACAACAGTTCTAACGTAGTGTGCTACCCACGGCACTGTCCAGAATACAAAAGTTTGGTCGGAATATACTACCCTTGACACAGTTCAACATACAACAGTTCCAACGTAGTGTGCTACCCACGGCATTGTCCAGAATACAAAGGTTTGGTCGGAATATGCTACCCTTGACACAGTTCAACATACAACAGTTCCAACGTAGTGTGCTACCCACGGCATTGTCCAGAATACAAAGGTTTGGTCGGAATATGCTACCCTTGACACAGTTCAACATACAACAGTTCCAACGTAGTGTGCTACCCACGGCACTGTGCAGAATACAAAGGTTTGGTCGGAATATGCTACCCTTGACACAGTTCAACATACAACAGTTCCAACGTAGTGTGCTACCCACGGCATTGTCCAGAATACAAAGGTTTGGTCGGAATATGCTACCCTTGACACAGTTCAACATACAACAGTTCCAACGTAGTGTGCTACCCACGGCATTGTCCAGAATACAAAGGTTTGGTCGGAATATGCTACCCTTGACACAGTTCAACATACAACAGTTCCAACGGAGTGTGCTACCCACGGCACTGTCCAGAGAACAAAGTTTGTTCGGAATATGCTACCCTTGACACAGTTCAACATACAACAGTTCCAACGGAGTGTGCTACCCACGGCGCCGTCGAGAATACAAGAGCTTCGCCGGAATATGCTACCCTTGATACAGCTCAACGTTCAAGAGTTCCAACGGAGTGTGCTACCCACGGCGCCGTCCAGAGTACAAGAGTACCCACGACACCGGCATAAAAAGTTCCGTCGGAATGTGCAATGCATGACAACATTAAAGATGCTTGTATAGGAGCGGTGCTGGCCATGCCTTTGTCGAGTAAGCACGAGTTCCATCGGTGTGTGCTGACCATTGTGACGTATGCCACCTTGCTAAACAAAGTTTGGTTACTTCATGTTATGTTTCTGCTCTTAACCCTACGTTTGAACCGTATAAGGAAGTAAATTTCTCCGTCATTTTTGGTCTACGCCGGGAATCGAACCCGAGTCCGCTTATACCGGAACAAGTCGCTCTACCAACTGAGCTACGCAGACGTTCATTCTGACTGCTATCAGCCTTATGTCGTGTGCGTCCTGCTGGCAGGTACGTCACATCTTCCCCCCGAAAGAGGGCCGGGGGCATGGCCCACGGGTCAGCCGTGACCATGAACCGTTGCAGGCAGCCATCCACTGTAGAACGTGCACTTGAGAACTCCCAGTCAATCCGGTGTGTGGAATGCAATGGCACACACATTTATTTTCCGAAGCGCTGGAGAAAAGATTCTCTGATTTTTCCTATCTCGCGGTGTGGAAATAACATCACACCATTGCGAGATTTTGAACGGTCGGGTCATCCGGATAGTTCGGGCCCCATTATAACGAAGTAAATTTCTCCGTCATTTTTGGTTTACGCCGGGAATCGAACCCGAGTCCGCTTATTTCTGAAGAAGTCGCTCTACCAACTGAGCTACGCAGACGTTCATTCTGACTGCTATCTGCCTTTATGTCGTGTGCGTCCTGCTGGCAGGTACGTCACAACCGCTATGATCTTTTGTTTTCCTTTTGACGAAGTCTTGCAGTAAGTCAAGAATAGATAATATAGTAGTTCAATGTAAAACAAGACCGTGACCTTTGAGATATAATTGGTGAGAGAATTGCTCTCCTTCACGCATGAGTGTAGCTAGTTTTAGCGTTTGTGAAGTTCAACAGTAGTTAGTCATAACCTTTTTGAAAGGGTTCATAGTGTCGATCCAGCTGAATGAACAGATCATTACCGAGCAAAATAATTGATTGTATTCTAACGTAAAAGAAGTAAACCGAAGCTTAAGATTCTTATATTTCCATTGGTGTCGCACTGTAGGTTGTAACTGACGAACATGCTACATCAAACAGTAGTATCGACACAAACGTGTGACATTTTCACTCTTTTCTCCAGTAGAAAACTTAAAATTGCATCTCTTCAAAAAACTTAAAATTGCATCTCTTCAGAAAACTTAAAATTGCATCTCTTCAGAAAACTTAAAATTTCATCTCTTCAGAAAACTTAAAATTGTATCTCTTCAGAAAACTTAAAATTGCATTGTCCTGGAGCAGAAATCGAACCCGCATCTTCTTTTTTCTGTTAGAGGATGCTACCCTCACAATACACAAGACAATGAAGTTCAGGCAACCGAAGCTTAGAAAATGTACCTTAGGAATCTAAACACCATTCAGATATGTTATACGGAGCGATAAATTATGTCGTTGTAAGTTATAATCTTACAAGGCTGTTCACTAGGTCCTATTTGGTGTCCGACAGCGTGGGTTCTTCAGTCCTTTGCATGGCAGGAAATTTAACAGTACCGGGCTATCAACTATAAAAATGAAAACTCGCTCCTCTGCAGTGGTGCTCCTTATTCAATGCTACAAAGTATAGGGAATGTCACGTACTAGCTCTGTCTTGGATACTTTATTATACCTGATGTTTGCATTTTCTATTATTATTTACATACGGATGTATTCTTACTTATTCTATTTTTTTCCGTTTTTTCACTGCTAAGTTTGTTTCCAAACTTAATTTCTGCTTCGATCTCCCATCCTGGCATCAAACTTCCTCCAAGCCTGTATTTCTCTAATAACCCTTCCTTTCTCCGGGAGCGGACAAAATCTCCGTACGTCGCACCAATCTCCCTCGAAATTCTCTTCCCAAGAGCTACATTCTTCCTCACGAAAAGCACTGGTTTCGTCCCCTCTTGCGACCACCGCGTCAGCTCCGTATCCCTGTCACCCCTCTCACACTCCTTCTTTGGTCTATCTGTCCAGTTGCTGAATGCGGAGTAACGCGACTCCTATCTATCGTGAGAAAATCCTCATATAAAACTAAAGTGGAAAGGAAAGGCCATGTGCTCGAAATATGTCCTTGCGTGAACCCTGACACTGTAAAACGATATCTACATTAACCGTCCACTCATAGAGAAATAAAATAACTCAAAACGAACTTCATGAACAGCAGATGCAGGAAGAGTGGTCACTAATAGGGTTTCCTCTAGACTTCAGAAGGGTAGAGGAAGTGGCTGTCACCTCCCGCTCATTAACACGGCAGGCAGAAAACTAGTGGAAGGGGACCAACTCAATATCTCTCCAAGAACTGACAGATAGGGAAATGATTTTAATTTATAAGATGGCATCAATGATGGCTCTTAATCTTAACTACCGCTGAAATTAATGTATCCGGGTTACAATGCAGTAATTTGATTTATGATTTTGCTCACGCAATGTTTAGCGCCAACAACCAAGGGCAGTTTTTAAGAATACAACGGATGATGTTCACTGAGCTTTTCTTCCAAAATGAATAGAGAAATAAAGAGGATAAACTATATGAAATTCAGAAATCACTTAAGAGATTAAAAAACATTTGCTTACATTGGATTAGTGTACATATTGAAATATACGTTTTCCGATGTGCATGCTATTAAGAAAACACACCATCCACTTTACTAAGTCAAACTTAGATAATTGCATAAGTTTAACAATTACGTATTTTACGAAGGATCATCACAAAATTTCCGAAGGAAGGAACATTAAAAATTTCATTTACGTGGCTGGTTTAGTCTTGATGCTCACTTCCATTGCTTTTTGAGTAAATCTCGAAACTCAGCTTATTTTCAAAGTAGCCCACATTATGCAAAACTTTCTAGGGTCATCCACTAGGTCCGATTACCCCAAAGATTCAGAGTATTACCAGATTAACACACACCTCAGTGGCATGCATTATTACTTCAAAGGTTACATTGCCACAATGAACAACGTAACACATACTACTTACCTCCAAAGTAAAAAATTCAGTTCACGTACTATACAAAAACAATAGCTACTGTAGTGTTCTTAAATTACAAGATAGGGGAGAAAAGCATTTAATCTCACCAGTATTGGCAACTTTCCAAAGAAGCACTCTTTGTGAAGTCATGCTGCAGGAGATATCCTGTGCAAACACGAGAGAGTCGTTTTTCATGTAATTTATGTCCTTTCAGCGACACGTAGCAACTGGAATGGCGAAAAGTTAATTGAAATTTATACCGAAACTTTTTTTGCAAGGCGAAGGTTGTAATTTTATTAAAACAAATGTTTTCTATTTTCCCCCCCCTCCGATCATACAAACTAAACGCAGGCCACAATGTTATATAACATGGTTTTTTCTAGTAGTTTTTTCTTATCTTGCACACTTATGAAGGCACAAATGAGAGATATACAGTACCGTTTATGTGTTTTACTGATTCATGTTGAAACATTACGTTTCTTTGATGGCTTTCCAAGCATTCAGCTTTTGTTCTCTGAGTCCACACCTTGTGAACTACAAAGTGCTGAAAATCATCAGCCATAAATATTTTGCTATAGCCCACACCTTCCCGTAGCATTTGGTCTAAGGAGCTACCATTGGACCATTCGTTCAAAATGTGACGGATTCGAGTCCAGGTCAACGCACGGTTGTTGTGCTTGTCTTACAGCGCTGGATCTTTCCTTTCCCTGGAACCACTGGCACTAGATTTGGGATGGGTGACTGTTTACAGTTCAAAGAGTTCCCTATGGTGGTGGTTAAACTCCCAAACAAAGAAAACTTGCTTAGAATCGAAGCATCTATGAAAACTAACAGATGACCGAAAATCAAGGGTACCCTGATTACCTCCAATACCAAGTCTGTTCCACTGGCGTGAATACGGATATGCCGTATTTCAAAATTTTCTTTAAGTACAGATGATGAGTTAAAACACATGTTCGTGCTCATTCTTAGGTTTTAATTAGTGAACTGAGCAAAACAAAAAGTGTTGGCAAAATTTGGCGATTTCCTCCTACGTTATATACACTGAAGAGCTATTGAATTAGAGATACCTGTCTACTGTCTAGTAACGTGTAGCACCAACTTTCGTCCTGATGACGGCGGCGATTCGTCTCGGCATGGACTCGACAAGACACCGAAAGCGTTGGGAAGCCATACGGATACACGACTCCTGAACAAGCTCCCACAGTTCACGAAGACTTGATGGAGGGGGTCAGAGCCTCGAATATCTCTCTCGATGGCATCATGTGTGTGCTCGATGGGATTGAGGTCAGGTGACCTAGCTGGCCAAGGAAGCGAGGTCACGTCGGTGGAGTGTTCATCCAACCATTCGGATACAATTCGGGAGCGATTGCACGGTGCATTCTCTTGTTGCAGGATGAGGTCCCCAGTATGATATTGAAGACGCACAAACGGGAGCAAATGGTCGTTCAGGATATCCCGGTAACGTTGACCTGTGGGGGACGATGTCACACGTACCAGGGTTCCCATTTCAGTCCACGTAAACAGTCACCAGACGAGAATGCCACCCCCACCAGCTTGAAGAGTATCCTGCTGGCAAGAAGGATCCATCGCTTCATGTGGTTTGCGCCGTACTCGTATCCTGCCATCCGCATGTACCAACGTGAATCTCGACTCATCAGTCCAAGCAGCATTTTCCCACATGTCTAGGGTCCAGTAGCGATGTTCCCGCGTCCATGCTAATATTGGCACCCTGTGATGTGCGGTCAGCAGCGGTACCCTCGTGGGGCGATGGCTTCTGTACCCCATTGCAAGGAGATGGTTCTGGATGGTGTGGCTGCTTACACGTGTTTGTGCACCAGCATTAAATTGCCGAGTGATTTCTTGCACTGTGGCCCGCCTATCCCTTCTTACAATTCGAGCTGGACGACGATGACCCCGCTCATCCACACGCTTTTGTCCACGGCAGTTGGCTCTTGCAGGGATGGTTTTACTGGATTCGATGTACTCACGGTGCACCCGTGACACAGTTGCTCGTGAAAATCCCAGTGCCTGCACAACTTCCGAGATGGAGTGACCCATTCGTCGGGCCCCGACAATTTGCCCACGATCAAATGCGCTTAGATACTTCGTCTTACCCATACTGCGTCCAACTCTTACTGATTCCCGTCGCATCACTCCTTATATTGTCGGATCGCTGCATATGTCATGTCATTTCCGTTTACAGGGCCGCCCACATCGCCACATTTGCATAACGCCAGCTGTCTCTAATTCAATTGCTCTTCAGTGTATATTTCAAAACTTTTGGCACGGACTTTTTATGAAATAATATTAATTTCTTGTTTTGCTTCAAGGAAAAGGCGCAAATATAATGGGGAAATAAAGTATGAAGAATTTCTGTCATAGAAAGTAAATAAACATATATTGCTCTAGTGTATTTCCGCACAAGTTTCATTCTGCTTCTTTGACGATAGAATACAGCCAATTATTATGCACGGCGATGATGTTCTCATTAAATGGGAGTTTTAAGTATTCAGCTGGATCACCCGCTGAAATTATTCCGCTTATAATAATGGTTTGTCACGTACAAGTAGATGTATGTGACATGAGAGTCAATTGGCGAAAGAAAAGAACACAAAATACCTGGATTATCTGAGTTCTGCGTTGTGCAGCTAATTGAGATTGTGATGAATAACACCACTCGTGCCTTAGACTCAATATGAGGAATATCAGTGTGTTTTACCCTAGGCGTCTGATTTTACATGAAATTTAGATTCGTCCTTAAAATTTTGTTAAAGAAATCTTTCGTGTTATGAGAGGTGATAACGCGCATCTGCAGCAATTTTCAGCTTAGTAAATTTCCATGAAGACGAAGAAGGAGCGTTATCTTCAGGATAGATAATGGATTTTACTACAGTATTGAAAGCTTTCTCTAGAGTATGTTGAGAGTATTTTGAAAACTATCTTCTCTTTGAAATTTCAACAATAAAAACTGTAATACCGTAGCAGAACTACAGGTAGAGTAAGTTGTTGCTCTTTCGTTGCCCATGAAAACCTTTTAAATAATTAGTTTAGATATATACTCGTATAATTGCTACGACAAGTGAATAACAAGTTTCATTCCGTTTAATTTGGAATATTGCAGAAGCAATTTCAATAATGCACTTCGTCTTTGAATATATTTGATAGGATCTTGCGTCTGCGCAAACTTGCGTTCAGTGGCTAATGACTCCTGAAGGAACATTTCCGTGTTAACTTTTGGTTTCCACAATTAGCAGAAAGTATGACTGTGGTTACATATAATTGCTGCGAAATTAAACAAGTTTCATTTCGTACACTTAGAAATATTGCAGAAGCAATTTCAATAATGTGTTTCGTCTTTGAATATTTTTGATAGGATCTTGCGTCTGCGCAAACTTGCGTTCAGTGGTTAATGACTCCTGAAGGAACATTGCCTTGTTAAGGTTTGCTTTCCACAATTTGCAGAATTTTGCAGGCTCCATCTGAAACACCGAAACTGACTTTCGCTGAACTCCTTGATTTTATTAGAATCACTTTCATGTGAAAAGAAACACTACATGTGAATGCAGGATTTTAAGTAGTAATTTCGTAAAACCGAAGGCACTGAAATGAAGTTGAGATTGACATAATAACTGTAAAGCATTGAAATACAGTGTGTCTTCAAGTAATTACTAAAGGGAGAAAATGCGAGAGATAAAACTTTTGGGGACGATTTCTGTAAGGCAGGAATTATTTTAATAATTTGTGTACGAAAAATAAAACAGATTCTTTTAAATACAACGAAGCTGTTGATCGAAGATCAAATCATAATGCACTCATGTCCAAAAATTAAGGATCATTTATATTTTCGTAGCATACATTTACTCCAACAGGATATGGATGAAAATATTTTAATAAGGAGTAAAGAAAGATGAAAAGGATATGTACACACATAAATATGCATACATTTGTGATTATTTATAGATGTCATCTGATCATTCGTCCGAAAGAGGTCCGGGTTCGAATCCCGCACTGGCTCTCTCCCTTCCCTGGAACGAGTAACCCTAAATTAGGGACGGACGACTGTTTATAGGCCACTGAGTTGCTCACGGTGGTTGTTAAACCTACAATAAAAAAAAAAAAAGAATCCCGAGTAAGGGGCTGTCCATAAAGTACGTCCGAGATTGCAGCGGGAGGGGAGGTTCTTGACAACCGGACGAAATTTGACATGGAGGGAGGTTTAGTAATTCGGACGTCCAGCGACAAAAATATAGTGGATAGTATTCCTTCGTTTTGTTTTGTCTTTCTTAGCACGTCTTTCGTAAAAAAAGGAAAAAAAAAGATCGTGCTTACGTTATCGGTTTGTCTGTCCGTCTGTAGACACGATATCTCTGCAACTAATGGTCCGAATAGAAAAAAAATTTGCATTAGGAAGCTTGAAATGTGCGAATGAAGATCCTTTATTTGGTTTTTTAATTTTTATTTTTTTTGCGATGCAAAATGTTGCCGCTAGAGGGTGTAGATGCAGATGATATCGAATTCAAAACACATTCATTTCCATATATTAGCTTTTAAACATCCAGTTCGACACATTCTTTTACTTTTCGATTCCATTCGTGTCGAAGATTATTTTAAGCATAGTCACTTTTCCAAATTGCGCATAGATTCTCCGCTAGGGAGCCTAAAAGTAATTTACTTTTCCCCAGACGTCTCTGATTCAAAAACTCCGATTTAAATTTTTTTTTTTCTTTCAGCGGACACAGCTAGTGATGGGAAATATTTTGCATATAATTTCTAATTTTTGGTGTAAAATGGCTTGACCACGAGGGGGCGTAAGTGTTGATTTCCGCTTCTGATGTATTTACAGCAAAATTTGAGCTTCTTGCTTTTCGATTGAAGAAATTCTTTCGTGGACTGATTCAACTCACGTAGCAAACCTTTTCGGAATGTTTCCATAAAATAATGTATGGTTTTCCGTCAGGGGGCGTGGATATATATCCTGATTTTGTCAATATTTCTGCTTCTAATGGTCCAATTTGAAAAATTTCTTCTTTGTTGGACAGAGTTTCCGGTGCGACATGTTTCTAATAAAATTTCAAAATTTTCAAGTAATTCATTGACTTTCCGCTATAGGGAGAAAAGTTAAATTGCGTTTTCCCCGATATCTCTGCTTCTAAAACTCCGATTTGAAAATTTCTTCCAGCAGCGGATACAAATGCTGACGGAAAATTTTTTTTTTGTATTTTTTAATTTTTTTATAAAATGTAATTTCGCCACCAGGGGGCCTTTCGGTCGAATGATCAGAGGCCATCGCTTAGACCACTGCGCTACCGGGGCGGCTAGTTTGTTTGTCTGATGAGACGCCTTTTTTTAGTAGAATCACGTTGATGAGAACAGAATGTAGAAGCAAACTCTTCTCTCGTGGTGGTGCGTTTTACTGTCTTTTTTAATTTTTATATTTTTTGATTGAAGGTTTAACGACCACCGTGAGCAACTCAATCGGCTATAAGCTGTCACCCGTCTCTAATTTAGGGCCACTGATTCCAGGGAAGGGAGAGAGCCAATGCCGCAAGACAAACACAACGTCCATGCCTCACCGTGATTGGAACCCGGACTCAGCTCAAACGAATTGTCAGGAGCCAGCGCTATGACCACTGCGCCACCGGAGCGGCTAGTTTGTTTGTCTGATGAGACGTTAGAGTAGAACATCACGTTGATGGAAAGTACCGGATTCAATGGTTTCAGGGTCTCAATTCGGCCGGTTCCTATATGGGCGCTTTTAAACACTTATCTGTTGTCTTGTTTGCTATCTGCGACTCAAGAATGTAGCGAACCGTGAGTCCAAACCTGTGACGTGACTAGCACGCGGAAGATCATACTTTGTAAACCGCCAAAAATCTCATTGCACTTATTTTGGGCACTACTGTCTTTTTTTAATTTTGATATTTTTTGATTGAAGGTTTAACGACCACCGTGAGCAACTCAATCGGCTATAAGCTGTCACCCGTCTCTACTTTAGGGCCACTGGTTCCAGGGAAGGGAGAGAGCCAATGCCGCAAGAAAAACACAACGTCCATGCCTCACCGTGATTCGAACCCGGACTCAGCTCGAACGAATTGTCAGGAGCCAGCGCTTGGACCACTACGCCACCGGAGCAGTGTTTTACTGTCGTTGGAGTTGAACATACGTTGATGGGAAGTACCGGATTCAATGGTTTCAGGGTCTCATTTCGGCCGGTTCCTATATGGGCGCTTTTAAACACTTATCTGTTGTCTTGTTCGCTATCTGCGACTCAGGAATGTAGCGAACCGTGAGTCCAAACCTGTGACGTGACTAGCACGCGGAAGATTTGATCATACTTTGTAAACCGCCGAAAATCTCATTGCACTTATTTTGGGCAACGGGAGAACTCTGCTCATCAAGACCCCGTTTTAACTTTACCTCCTATCCAGAACAGGATTATGAGACTCCCTGCACTCGGCATGGCTAGCGGTATCGATTACTGTCTTCGGTAAGTTCGTAATGCTAGTAATACGTCACCTTCCCGCGCTTCACATACTACGCATATATTAGATTTTAATAGAACTGAAAATTAAAATCTGTTACCTGAACATTTAACATCTTAAATCTTAAAAATTCACTAGTAGCTAATATTAAACTTCAAAGCTTTATTAGTCGAAATCTTTTTTATATTTACAGTCATCACAATTTAAAGACTTGAAACTCACCGCACAATAAGGAAGGCATGACAATGCTGGTCTTAGTATTACTTCTCAAAAGCTTTTTATGTTTTGCTTATTTTTATCAACTTAAAATCTCTGGTCAAAAGGCATTCCATAAAACGAAAAAAATTAAAAAATAGGACACATAGTATAAAGTCAAGATACAGTGTGCTCTTTGGTGTGATTTGGTTAAACTTTTAGCATTTTGAGAAAATATTTTGCAACATATTAGAGTAGAAGTAATTCTTTTTCTCATTTCTCGATTTTACAAGGAAGTAATTGTTGATGTTCGTTTTATGAATATTTGATCTTTTTTATAACCAATGGCAGATGATACTTTGTTAAAATGGAGTGACTGCTGTCTCTATGATTTTGTGTTGATGGTAATTGTCATAACAGTAGGTCATCGTAGTTGTCTTCATTACCGTTTGTATCCAGCCAGAAGGAATAATTCTGGAGTAGTTTTTGATTGCTCAATGGTAGAGTGAAGTAAGGCTTGTTTTTATGGTTCGCTTAACAGCTGATCCTAGTTTCGAACCTCAGATGAAATATGAATGTTGTTTTTGTTCTCACGATAATGGTTCTCTTTGTTTCCTGGAACCAGGCTCATGTAAGTGTTCCTTTGTTTCCTTGAACCAGGTTCAAATAAATCATAAACCTAAGACAAACAATAAAAAACTTTGCGTGCGTCGATGGAATAAATATGCTATATTGACTTAGACTTTCTTTCTGTGTGCTTTGAATGTTTTACTAGATATTATTTTGTAAACGTGAATTTAGTTCGAAATTATTTGCACATTATTATTGCTGTAAAACTGATAATCACACTTTGATAAAGTAATACACAGTGCGGCAATAAAGTAATAAGACTGAATTTTAAAAAAATGGAAAAGCAGAAAAACTTACGGGAATATACACTGAAGTGCCGAAAGTCATGGGATAACAGTATACAGATTTTTAACTGTCGCTGCCGCCATATAAAGACTTGAACATACGCAACGATTTTTATCAGCTGCGGGGAGTAATCTCCTGAGTCAGGTTGAACAGCCACTAGTAGTATTATGGCAAGGTGACGTGAATTATCGAAGTTTGAAAGAGGCATGGTAGTGGGAGCCAGACGGATTCGGCATTCAATTTCCGAAATTGGGCGAACATTCAACATTCCTCAATCCACGGTGTCACTTGTGTAGCGGGAATGTCTCATGGAAGGCATTACCACCCAACACGGGCATCGTTGTGGCTTACCGCGGGTGCTGATTGACCATGACTAGCGGCGTCTGACCAAGATTGTCCATGCTAACAAACAAGCAACACTGGCTCAAATAACATCTACATTCAATGCAAGAGGTATCAGAGTCATATCCATCAGGTCAGTGCAGCGTAATTTAGCGACCATGGGGTATGGGAGCAGAAGACCCACAAGAGTCCCTTTGCTAACACCACCACATCGAACACAGAGCCTCACCTGGGCTCGTGAATACTGTAATTGGACCCTGGAAGACGGGCAACACGTGGCATGGTCCGATGAGTCACGCTACCAGTTGTTACGAGCTAATGGTAGGGTTCGGGTGTGGCGCAGACCCCATGAGGCCATGGATCAATATGTCAACAAGGCACTGTGCAAGCTGATGGTGGTCCCATACATGTGTGGGATGTCTTTAAGTGTCATGGCTTGAGTTCTCTGGTTCTCATAAACACGTCATTAACAGGTAATCGCTTTGTTGCACTGCTGGGGGACCATTTGCAGCCCGTCATGGACTTCATTGTACCCCAACAACGATGGGTTTTCCAGGCGGAGAATGCACTATGTCATCGTGCCCAAGTTGTCCAAAATTGGCTCGAAGAGCATTCTGAACAGTTCCGACGGATGATGTGGCCACCATGTTCCCCCAAGATGAACCCACTAGTGCATTTATGGGACGTGGTGGGAAGGTCCATTCGCACCCAAGATCCTTCAACTACAAATACCAGGGAACTGTGGGTGGCTGTTCAGACGGCATGGCTCAACATCTCTCCAGAAGTCTTCCGGTCACTTGTGGAATCGATGCCACGTCGAGTTGCTGCACTTCGCCGAAATAGAAGAGGTCCTACACGATAGTAGGTACGTATTCCATGGCTCTTGGCATTTCAGTGTATTGTACTTGAAGTAAATTCCTCCTGCTTTAATACAAGAAGGGGCATGATCCACCAATGGAAGGAAGGACTTGCAGAGTCACCTTTGTGCGTGGAGAGAAGAGCTGTTGTCACAGTTCCTTGCATATCTTCAATTGCTTGAAAAAAGTGTCCTTTTAAAGGCAGCTTTAAGTTAGGGAATATAAAATAATCACACGATGACAAATCTGGAGAATAAGGGGGATGGTTGTATACACACATATATAACAGCCTGATGATTACCAGCAATTTCTGGCACGTTTTCGTGCCAGAAATTGCTGTACTCTGATTGCTCTGGGTGCGGGTGCGGGTGCGGGTGCATTATCGTGAAGAAAAACCACTTACCATGTTTGTACTCAGGCTTTACACGAATAATCTTCTTCCACAATCGTTCCAAAATGGATGTGCAAGCACAGCCAATGACGTTTTTCCTTCACGAATGAACTCGTGATGCAGAATTCCCTTGCTGTCATAAAAGCACACAAGCATTGTCTTGATGTTGGACTTCTATAGCCTGATCTTCTTTCCTTTGGGTCGATGTGACGACTTCAACTGAGCACTCGGACGCTTCGTTTCGGGATCATAATGAAACCACCCTGTCTCTTCACCAGCCACAATGCTTTGGGGGAAATTTTGCATTGTTTCTGCAGTTTCCAGGATGTCTTTTGCGTACTCAACTTTGCATGTTTCTGGTCGGATGATAAAGCACACGGAACAAAACGAGCACAAATATCCATCCTTCCAAATCTTGCACTAAAATTTTTTGACGAATTGTCTCCTTATTAACACCGAGCTCACATTCCAGCATCCTCAAGGTCACGCAACTATCACTTTTTTATCCTTTCGTAAACTTTATCAGTGAGTTCAGACGTGCGCATTGAAATCAGGCGTCTGGGCCTTTCGTCATTTTCGAAATTTTCCCGCCCTTCCTTGTAACGTGCATACCATCGGAATATTTGTGCACGAGATAGACAATTAACCATTTACACGTCACGAAGCAATTCAACTGTCTCAGATGCAGCTTTACTGATTTTCAAACAGAACAAGGTATTTGCTCTCTCCTGCATGACAGAGCTGTGACAATGTTCTCCTACAGAATGACGTGCTGCACATCTTAAATAATCATCTGCGCAATTCTCACGCAAAGGCTGTTGCCACCGCATAGCTGATAAATTACTTATCAAAAAGCCATGCCTTTCCGACCCGTGTGTCTTACCGGGATTTTTAAACAAATATCCCTCACATTACTTAATTGCCACAATGTGTAATAAGTCAAAAAATATGTACCAAAATCAACCATTGATTTAAGATTTAGAAGCATATTTTTCTTAAGACTCTCGTTTTCTTTTCTTTTGTTTCAGGAAATATAAAGAAGTTTGTCAATTGCCGTCCAGTACGCTTATCTTCTAACACCAGGAGCCTTATAATTGAAGCCTGCAATTTTCAGCATTTAACACTCTTCAAACTCAACCAGCCAGTCTGCATATCAAACTGAAGAATCATTTTCATACCTTCTGACACTTCAGCACCGAATCGCTAACTACTTAGAAGATTAAAGTTGATTATATCTATTTTTATCAGAGAACTGCACTTAACATACTAGTCGAATTTATACGACATAAATTAAACAGTAAAGCTAGGAAATTACAGTCAATTATAAGCGCTGAAGGCTCGTTAGCTCATAAGCATATTGATATATCAATTTGCGAAATGAAAGAGGCTTACTGTATTTAATAGTAGAACGAAAGTTGCAAATGTACGTCACAATTAATTTAAAAATTTAATTCAGGCTCTATTTTTGCACGCTGGTAGTTATCTTTTGTCTTTGTTTCGTTTGATTATCAACAGCATATATTTAGATTTTAAAGAAAGCATTAAATAATGAATTGGTTACTTATCGTCGTAAGAAGATGTTTATAAAAAAACATGATGAATTAAATTTACATGCGTGAACACGGCAAATTATGTCTTCAGCATGGGTTCACAAAACATCGAGAAAAGGCATTAAAATTAAGCTTAACTTGGAGAATTTTTAAACGACTTGATAAATGTTTCACATCATTCCGAATTAATCAGATCGTTTGCGACCACATAAAGTGCCTCTTTATTCAAAACAGTTTCTTAATAATCACCTTACAGTACTTTAAGCTGCAAAACACATTATAATGTAGCCAGGCAAAGAAAATTTACGATGTAGTTTCAGCCTGACTTATTTAAATATCTCGCAAAACAAATAAAAGTTTGTAAGCACCTCTTAAACGTAGCAGCAAGCGTTTTCTTTTCTTTTTTAATATTCAGTAAAGAAGTTTATAACTCAATATTTCTGAACATTATGTGTGCGTTAGAAAAATGAGGCCACATTTATGCTTAGAAAATATTTTTTAAATTCATGTAAATTTCGCAGAATTTGCTCTTAAAATCGAGCAATAGATATTTCTTCTTTATTTTGCATTTATATACAGCCTTTGTATTTTAAGTACACAATGTTTCTTCCTTTAAAAACCCAAATGTGAAGCGTTTAGTTACAGGTATTCGCCTTCATCGGAACTAAAAGAATGTTAAATAAAAGTTAGGAATATTTAATTTCTGTTGATTGTGAAAAGACATTAATTAGTTCGAAAGAGACTGATCGAAACGTAAGGCGCATTCTTTAATAGGCGTAAGTGCTTCAAGAAGAATTAACCGCATCATTTAGAAAAATGCTAAATTAAAGTATGCTGCGTTCATTTCGCACCCAGTGGATCTTCTGAGAGAAGTGAATTTTAATTTTCAGAAAGATAATTGCCAAAACTTCATTGAATAGGGTTGTCATGACCACTAAGATTTAAATAGTTACTGGGTTTTTTTTCTGAAAATAATTAGCAACATTTTATGTACCAAAGGAAGCTAACGATTTTCTCCTACTTTAAATATTAGCTTTCCGAAATCACACGTCCTAAAAAAAGGTGAGCAATAATCAAAGGCATTGCAGCAGCATTTGGGTGAAAATTAAGATTTAGATAATATTCACCTATACAAGTTCTGCCGCAATACGGACAAATTTGAGCAGCAGAGTAATTTCTATAAAATTTTAGATATTTCATATCATTATACTGCTGTATTAGGAAAATAACTGAAATCGTAGATTTAAAGAATTAAAATTAAAACTTTATCTTAGTTTTTATTATTCTGTAGACTGGTATTCACATTTTTTGCAGTGACTTTAATAAAAAAAATACTGTATCAACTTTAATTCAAGTATGAGAAATCCAGGTGTTTTGTTGGTGTTAAAATCATGTGCAGTTTATTTTAAGATAAGTTTAAGATCCTGCGGTTAATGTTTGGGTAGGGGCCTTAAAAACGTGGTCTTGCGTGAACAGGAAAAAGAAAAACTTGTAACTAAGCCTTAAGGTACTTCACACAGGTAAAACCTCAGAAGAAGGATTGTCCATTGCATCAGGTTAAGTATATGGAAGGTTAAGGGTGCTAGTTATTGTACTGTATTAAGCATAGCTGTGTGGAAAATGTGGAAAATTGTCGGATATATGAGCCCAATAATATATGTTAGAAATGTTTATAATTGTGTTATATATAACTGACCAGTTTTGTCAAAAAGTGTTTCTTCTATAATAACATCAATTATAAAGTTTTAATGTTGTTACTAATCAATTAAAATATTTTAATAAATTACGTTTAAGATGCAAATAATACTACTTTTACCTAAAAAAACGAAATATCATGTCATGTCGTTCTGTACTGGTGCTTTCAATGAGTTTGTTGAAGTCTTTAAATTTTAACCTGAATGTAAACATGTGCTTTGGTACAATTATGAATATCTATATTTTTAATTCGTTACGGAATGAGAAGCATAGAAATAATCTAGTTTGAGGCCCCATTGACTGTACAAAAAACCTCAGGTGCTGAATTTGGATTTCACCATTTTATGATCACTGATATTTAACTAAGAATTTTTAATCGAATTGACAAGACTCGTGAGAAACAGAAAGCATTTTCCGCGATTTTTGGAAAACAATTTTATGAAGGCGGATATCTTCTCGTGTTCTTCCGGAAATGTGATCAGAAAAAGCAAGGCGCAGCCTAAGTTTACTCTATGAGCTGGCCTGCAGCTGATGTTCTACTATTGTCGCAGGTCACTTCAAAATGTACCACTCCCAGAATCGAAATCTGGTTGACTGTGACAACCGCGTGATTTTGAACATTGGTGGTATACGCTTCGAAACTTACAAAACAACTTTGAAGAAGATTCCAGCCACTAGACTATCTAGGCTTACGGAAGCTCTGGCCAATTACGATCCAGTGCTTAACGAATATTTCTTTGATAGGCATCCTGGTGTTTTCGCCCAAATTCTCAACTACTACAGGACAGGGAAATTACATTACCCAACTAATGTATGTGGTCCTCTTTTCGAAGAGGAACTGGAGTTCTGGGGTTTGGATGCAAACCAAGTGGAGCCTTGCTGCTGGATGACTTACACGGTTCACAGAGATACGCAGTCAACTCTGGCTATCTTGGATAACCTCGAATTAGACGCAGAGAAACCCAGTGACGAAGAGCTTGCTAGAAAATTTGGAGTAGAAGAACAGTATCACGCTGGGAAAATGACGTGCTGGCAAAGGATTAAACCTAAAATCTGGCTGCTTTTTGATGAACCTGCTTCTTCTGTTGCTGCTAAGGTAAGATAAAGAATTTAATTTTTTCATTGATATTAACATTTTAGAGTGTGCTTATTCTCAGAAACAATCTAGTAACGTAAAATTTTATATTGTACCCTACCAAGAATATTCAGACACCAGAGTTAACCTTTGCAGTGAATGGCAGCCAAATCTCTTTCAGGAAAGTTTTGATCAACTCATGAAAACTGGTAGGTGGTATTCATTTCTATACCTACTCCTCTTTTTAAACAGCTGCTATTCAAGTGGCAGAAGAAGATTTTTTTATATTTCTGTGATTAAATGCTCTTGCTCATCTCAAACATATTCAACGGTACTCAGTTTTAACTTCAGATAGTCCATGCCAATGCACAAATATCACGTTTCTGAAACCATATAGTTAAAATCCCTGCAACGGGGACATTACTATAACTGAATAACTCAGTTTTATATGCATACATCGTTCAATAAAATGCCGAAGTATATATACATATAAAGCTGCAATTATTCAGAACGCCAAAGTATGGTGAGGAGATTCCCCACCTTGAAACTGATTCCCAGCGCATTTAACGGATTTTTATGTGTTTAATGGTCGCCATGAGCATCTAAGGCAAGGAGGAGTTTCATTGTTCCACATTTGTGGCTAATATTTCCAAAGCAGGAAAGAATAATCACAATAGGAAGTGAAGAAGGCATCCATGGCAGATCACTATGAGGAGCCCAAAGCCCATGTTCTAGACTGGTCGACCAATGACACACACAATCACACTTTTTTCTAAAAACATCAGGACTGATTCTGCTCATTCAGGTAAATAGTTATCACCTCATTGTTTCCTAGTCCAACACTGATCAAATTGTAGCAAGACTCGTCTGACAACAGACCAATGTAAACGGCGTTTGATGTCCATCGGTGTTATGTTGAGTTTACGGCTGGATATCTGTCATTAAGCCAAAGCCTACGTCATCGTTTCAGAGTGGATAAGTTCGTGCATTTGTGCACATTTGATATACGACTGTGCCCTGATTTCAAAAGTTAATAAATATTTTATACTTACTTTGGTTGTACAGTTCTTTTCAGGCTCAGGCTTCACTGATACGAGATCTTTTAGGCTCAGGCTTCACTGATACGAGATCTTTTTAGGCTCAGGCTTCACTGATACGAGATCTTTTTAGGCTCAGGCTTCACTGATACGAGTTCTTTTCATGCTTCACTGATACGAGCCAAGGTATGTTTTTCATAATCATCTTCAAGTTTCATTTTCCCCATTTTGCCTGCTTGCCATTAAGCTGGCACTGACTGTAAATAGCTTAGATCGGAAGAGTAGAATGCAATGTGAAGTTGCTCACATGATTTTCAGGAATTAAATATCTCTGGAAACCCATTGTCTCTTGAGCACAACGTATGTCATTTGCAGCTCATTTTTATGGATTTGGCTGTACTCGTTTATGAGTAGCACATATGTTTAGTAATGAATTACGGAAGCGCTTAATTATTCTGCATTTCGAAAAATGTGTTCTTGATTTCCATATCTGAGGTTCTGAGGATTTAGCATGCTACAGTGAGGCATCGGATTGTTTCAACTGGCGAAACTCTGAAGTTTTTTACATTCCTAAGCGGTGGTTCCTCAGATTCAGGTACTTAGAACTTTGTTGCCCTGGGAGTGTAATGTATTGCCTTCTTGAACGGAAATCGGGAGACGCGGATTCGATTTCCGCTCCAGGTTGATATAATGTTCAAGTTTCCTGGTATGAGGCGAATAGTAAAATAAAGCAATTCAGAGTCACTGAATGTTTTTGGTCGAGTTTTATGTGTATTTGTGTTTTTGTGGAATATTCGACCTATACTGAGGAAGGACAAAAAAAAAAAAAAACTCCCGAATAATACCTATAAATCCTATCTTCGACACTTTCTCTCTGCTCTGCTTTCATTATTAGCTTTATTCTTGCAAAACAGTGTACTAAACGCCGTGGTGGCCAACCCGGCGGAGTAGTGGCTTTTAACCACTCGTCCGAGATGGGTTCGGGTTCGAATCCCGGTGAGACATGGATGTTGTGTTTGTCTTACGGCCTTGGATCTCTCCCTTCCCTGGAACTAGTTGTCCTAAATTTTGGACAGGTGACTGCTTATAACCCATTGAGTCCCTCATAGTTAGAGTTAAACCTTTTAACAAGCACACAAAGTTGTAGTGGTGGTTTTCGATAAAAGTGAGAAAAGGAAAGGAAGAAAGAGAAAGAAAACAGAATTGTCATTGCTTTTTTGTTAAAAAAAGGCATTTTTTTAGTTATAAATTTTTTGAAATGAAGGTAAGATTTTGAATCATGTAAAAAAGTTATAACACTACGTCATTTTCGTTAATTATAAATTTGTTTCTTCTTGTTTAATGCACTTTTCCAGAACGGAATAAGAAAACTGTTATAAAATATAGCTCTATTCCCTTCAAAAGGAGAATGTCATCATTTCAAGGATTTACACCAATTATCAAATCGAATGTTTCATGTTGTAGTTTTGCTTCCAATACAGGATAATGAAATTTCCATAAAATAACACTAAAGACAAATTTTTTCTCTTGTCTTGAGCAATTGCAGATCATTCTGAAATTAAAACGTTGCTTTCGAAAATGATGTTGGCTGTAAAAGCGCCTATGGTGTATGAGAAACATCAGAGGAAACAGCAGTTCATGATTTTTTCCATTGTTGTTGAAAACAAAATATTATTGTTTTACAGGCACACTGAAAACCAAGTATACATTCCTTGAAAAACTTCGTTTTATCGTTGTATACTTATATAGTACACAAGCAAGTTTTAACCACAAAACGTGTGGCTTCTTCAGGCAGGATTACCGGCTAAAGAAAACTTAGAGATGTTTAGAACTCTAAGTTTGCTTTAGCCGGCAATCCTTCCTGAAGAAGCTACACGTTTTGTGGTGAAAACTTGCTTGTGTACTACGTATATGAGCATTCACCGAGAAAACGAAGTTTTTCATCGTTTTTCTTGTCGTTTCTTGTGTATCTTCCCATCGTTTGTTAATATCTATACATTCTTTTTCAGCTGAATCGTCCATTATTTGCAAAACTCCAACGCTATGCAGGAAGAAGCTTCTAAAGTGATGAAAAAAAATGTCTGTGGGAAGCAATAAATGTGTTTTTCCCAATTTCATTTAGTTCATCTATCTTCAACTAATATTTTAGTGCCAAGTTAAATGTTTTCAAATATGTCAACCATTTTATTCTGTTTTAAGATGCGATATATTTATATAAGTATACTGCAAACCGTTGCTGTGCCGTGAATTATTCGAAGGAATACAGTTTATTTTTTATATTTAAATCAGTATTTTGAAATTTATATATTGTTAAAGGCGATATAATTTAGTAGAGCAATATTATCGACCACATTTATGTCAAGGACGAACTTTTCTGAGAATATATTACTGAATGTGACATTATCATATAAGTTATACAGTATAGCCTTCCAATTTGCTTAATTATATTTCATAACATCCTTCATTACGAATCCACAGATCAGAAATTATTACTGAAAGTAATGATATCATAGAGATGAGTGAGGTCTTGGGTTGGGGCGAATGAAATGTCCGGCAAAGGATCAGCACACGTGGACGGCGGGAACGGAAAAGTAGGACAACTTACATAGGCAAAAAATACCCCTCGGCATCGACACATAGTTGCCATTTGTCCGGCAAGGCCATGATCCCGGAACAAAAACAAATGTTGTGGTCGGGACCCGAAGAAGTCATCAACTGCACGTTGAATCTCGTTGCCTGGCGTGAACTGTTTCCCAGACTTGAAGGGATCCTTGCGACGAAACAGATGATAGTCTATCAGAGACAAGTCAGGGCAATAGGCAGGATGAAGCAGTGATTTATAGCCCAAGGCACTTAGTGTCAGCATCGTTCGTTGTGCGACATGAGGGCAAGCGTTGTCCTGGTGCAGAAGAACACGATGTCTGTTGACCAAAGCTTGTTGTTTCTGCAGCAGTTTCCGGCGCATCTGGTGTAATTCAGCACAATAACGTTCTGCAGTGATGGTTTGGCCTCTTGCCAAGAACCTCCGATGAATTATCTCGTCTGTGGACCACCAGACACGGAGAATCATCTTGTTGGTGTGTAGGAGTGGCTTAGCTTGCCCTCCAGCAGGCTATGCCTTGCTTAACCGTTGTGCAGATCGTTTCCGATTATCATAAAGGACCCACTTCTTGTCGAAGGTGACGATTCGATGCAGTAGATGTTCCTGTTTATTCCTGGAAAGCAATGACGTACAGACTTCCAAACACCTAGTCTTGTTGCCAGTTGTCAACTCATGCGGCAGCCGCATGTCCAGCTTTTTGACCTTACCCAGCGCAGCCAGACGCCGAACAACTGTCGTGTGGTGGACACCTACCTCTGCCGCTATCTCACGACACGTTTTTCGGGGGTCCGCTTCAACCACACGTAACAGAACATCGTCAGAAACAGCAACAGGTGGTGACCACGTGCTTCATTTTGCAGGTCCGTATCTCCGCTTCGAAACTTCACAAACCATCGCCAAATGGTTCGTTCCTTGACTGTATTCTCCCCAAATGCTTTGTTAACATTTCGAGCGACAATTCCTGCAGAATGGCCCAGTTTAAATTCATACAGGAAGATGACTCTCCAATCCGGCGTCTGCATGCTTTGTTTTGCAAGCCACGTTACGTCCAAACAAACCACACCTGAACCTTTTTCTTCACATGTGCTATTTATAGTAACTCTGTGACGTAATACCCGCAACACCTGTGGGTGGTTCCATTCTGCTGTGGTGGGGGCCTGTCTCCACTGCTCGTTTGCGCCGGACATTTCATTCGCACCAACCAAATAGTTATCCTTTTCCGTGTTTCTTAATTCCCCCAGTTCCATGGTGTTTTTAGGTAGAAGTCAATATTTCGCAAGCAACATACCCCGACACACATGCGAACTTCAAGAGAGAAAACATTATTTGCTGGTCTCAAGCACTTTGAGACCCGCAAATAATTTTCTTCGATAGCTTACGATACTGTCTGCAATCCTCACTAAATTGAACACACATAATTGAATACATCACGGACAAGTATTCTCCACTACTACTGCGCAGTTTGTGCTTCATTCTACGTGTGCACACCTCTTTGAAATTGGTATGGACTGTGTCCATAACTTTTTCGTCATAAGTAATATTCATTACACACTGAAATATCTTTTGATGCATTAAGTTATTGCGATGCAGCTAAACGCAATACGATCAAACGGACTGAAGCTATTTGTGAGAAATTTTAGAATTTGAATTACCCTCGTGTTTGCAAGGGAGGGGAGGTAAAAGACAACTAAAATATCCGCTACTTTTTTCTCAATGTAAAATCTATGTCAAACGAAATCACATGTAAAAGCCTTTATTATAAGGAGATCATTTTAAAAAACAGAATGCAATCGCATCAAATTGCCCTGAAATGGCGGGGTTTCAAATTTAAGCCAAATAACAGAAATCAATGCAATTGAAGAGCATTGCTGAAACAGCCACGACTTAATATTAAAACAAAATGGCAGTATATTGAAGTGTTTAACAGTTAGGGAACTTCTAACACCAAATTGCTTAGTAAATAATGTCATACAAAAAATTCGCATAATCTCTCAAACGGAAATATGTAATATTTTGATTTGACAGTTACTTGCGAACTTAGAGCAGCGTTTTGCATTTTATGCCTTTATACCTTTACATGTGCAACGGCCGTTCCATAAAAACTGAAAATAAAATCACACAAAATGAAGAAATCTAGGTACAGCAAAATATATGTTATTCTTTCTCAAAGTATCTTCCCTCGGATGATATGCAACGGTCCCATCGTTCAGTCCACTTTTCAAAGCATGTGGTGAAGACATTTTGTGGAAGCTGCTTTAGCGACCCCTGTACAACTTGAATAACGTCAGCATCTGTTTTGAATGTTGCACCACGGAACTTCTCCTTCATTGTTGGAAACAACGAGAAATCGCAAGGGTCGAGGTCAGGACTGTATGCAGGCTGTGGCATTATTTCAATACTGCAATTTGTAAGAAACTGTTGAACACAAGCAGCCACATGTGGGCGGGCGTTATCATGGTGTAGGGTCTACTTGCCCATGAATTCCGGGCGCTTAATCGATATGTGTCGTCGCAGATGTTTCAAGACTGAAATGTAATACTCAGCATTGACAGTAATTTGTGGAGGAATGACATGCTGATAGACTACACCTTTATGATCAAAGAAAATTATCATCATCACCTTCCTAGCTGATTTGGTTTGGCGGACCTTTTTCGGAGGAAGCGAGCCTATGTCTTTCCAGATACTCGTTGCGCGCTTCATGAGGGGTCTATGTAGTCGACCCACGTTTCATCGGCAGTTATTTCTGTGTTTAGAAAGTTTGGATCTTTTGCAATCATTTGTTTCCACTCATGACACACCTGAACTCTGGCTAAAAACTGTTCTCCCGTCCGGTGATGAGGTACCCATCTGTAACACACACGATGCAGCAGTAATTTGTCGCTTAGAATGCGGAATGCCGACGTTTTTGAAATATTAGTTGACGCCGCTATGACTTCACACGTCATTCGTCGATCTTCTTGCAGAATTACCCAAACAGTGTTAACAATACGCTTCGTAACAACACTTTCAGGTCGACCAGGCTTAGTAGAGAGTTCTAGCGAAAAACGCCCTTTTTTGAAATCATGGTGCCATCTAAAAATCGTTGACTCATCCAAACATTTATCTTTGTAAGCTTTTTTCATTAAATCAACTGTTTCTGGAGCCGTTTTACCCAAAGGATAGCAAGATTTTATCGTACAACGCATTTCAATTCTGAAGTCTGAATCACTCACCTCCATAGCTGTATGGCGAAATGCAGACGTACCTTAAACAACTGCACAATAACAAATCTAGAATCGTCTGCCACGGCTAATAACTGTTGCCATATATACTTCCTTAATTCAGTTAGTCGTCTGCGTGGTTATTTTTTCTCTTCGCACTGTTGCCAACTCAAAAAAAAATTACTCTCAGGTTTTAAGGAACGGCCTTTGGTATAATGAATAATTCCTTCGCTAATGCAGTTTTTTCTTTGGGGGGGGGAGGAAGCTTACTCTTCGAATTTTTGAGCTGAGGAAGATCTAGATGTGCGTTAACTTAGAAGCCCCGCCATCTCACGATACTTTCATGAAAATGCAATTCTGTTTTTGATAGTGATATTTTTATAATAAGAACTGTCATATGAGTTGATGTTTGACATGACTTTTTCAATAAAAAAAATCATGGAGATTTTCTTTTATCTCTCTCTCTCTCTCTCCATAGACACGGTGGAGGGACATAAGTTCCGCAATACAAGCAGGCTGTGTTCATTTATTTCGTTCTAGATGAAATTCTATTTCATCTAGAACGAAATAAGTGAACACAGCCTGCTTGTGTAACACCTGGTATAGAACACATGGGAGTATCAGTACGGGCTTGGGTTGTGTTCTGAGGATTCCAACCACTTTCCCAGAATCAAGAACATGTGAAAATACTTTGCTACACTATGTGAATTGTAGTCGTTCTTCTGATGCCTTTAGCAGAACTATCAGCTAAGGTGTTAGTTAAAAGAGTTTTACTTTCATGTGTTATTTTTTTCATACAGTCTCTGTGTTATTCGTATCTCCTTTTCACGATTTGCACACATTTGTTGAAAACTCACGCATTTTTCTTGAATGGATTACAGCTAAAAGGATATTCTTTTCAGGCCAAGAAAAGCTGTTAAACTTGACAATGAACATTAATATAAGTGCACCAGACTGTGAATACCCAAGAGACGCATATAACGTATTAAATCCGTTTATTTTTGTATTGTAGTAAGCACAAAGATTCGCCAAGCTTTCGCACTCCACTGGGAGGCTTTTTCAAGGATATGGTAGACATTTTTCAAGCAATAGTAAACATTTCATGTTTACTTCTTTTGCGACATTTTTCAAGGCAATGGTAGACATTTTTATGTAGACTTTTTTGTAGACATTTTTCAAGGCAATGGTAGACCTTTTGATGTCGAAGCGGAGAATCTTTGTTCTTACTACACCACAAGTATAAACGGATTTTTTACGCTATGTGCGTCTCTTGAGTCTTGACAATGTAGTTTGTTTTCAAATCAATCAATTGGTGAACTGATTCAATCTGTAAAGAAGATTGAAAAAAGAAAAAAAAATACCTGATTTATGTTTTAATTCCTGCAAACCAATATTTACGAATTCGGTGACGTACATTACCTACCAGGAATAGTGACTTCGAGTAAAGATGAATAAGACAACATTTTTTGCATAAATTTTAGTTACTACATTATCTTGTAACTAGCGTATAGTTCGTCCTAGGATGGTTGTTTCTAAGCTTTAAATAAATATTAATATATAGGAGATGTTGCCCGTCCTGTGACGGAGTGAAATTTTTAATTGAAGCAGATTAAAAACAAATCAAATAGATGCCGGATTTCTGTAAGGAAACATAGTAAACACTTATATAGTAAGAACTCATTCATGTTAGAACTAAAAATTGTACGCTCTTTATTTCCGTTTTTCAAATGACCTCGCGATATATAACATTATGTGTAAAATATTTGTTGTTTAACAATTGTAGATTAGAGCGTTTAGATAGATCGATATTTTGCAAAATGTGCAATATGATCATCACTGAACTCGGAAAGTTGTTTTCCTGTAAACTTACCTCAATAAATTCTGTTTTTTCGCGTTAAATTACTTTTTCTCCGGCACACTTGTTATTCCCTTCACGGCTTGTTTTAGACTGTCCTATTCGACGGTTAGTTTGAAACTTCATACCGAAGCTTTTTCTATAAAATAATGCGACATCTGGTATTATAAATCAGAACTATCTAAATTCTCGACAATAGGGCGACATCTACTTTTAGATGCAATCTTGCTCACTTTGACCTCTCACGATTTCAGTTTCTAATATAGGTTAGAGCGTTTAGGTAGTTTGATATTTGCAAAATGTATAATATAATCAGCACTAAACTCGGAAAGTTAGTTAAATTAAAAAAGTAAAAAATTATTAAAGAGTATAAATTAATATTCGAATTGTGTTAAATTAAATTAATATACAAACGCAATTTGCCGTGATATTAAGAATTCAATTCGAATTTCGTAGATCGGATAAATAGAACTCGAGTCATTGATAATCCAATGTTTTTAAATTAGCACGCGATCACTTTGACACCTCAATGTGATTGCGAGCTATTATAATATATAGCAGGCAATCGTTCTGACATCGCGAGAGCACACACGAATTGATCGATAAATGATGGCGCTACAGTGCAGACGTTGCTGTGACGTCAAGCGTTCCAGAGAGGCAGACAGCTGATCTGGGTGTTTATATATATTATTTTAGGAGTTCTTCGGGAAATATAAAACATGAACTAAAAGAAAGAGCTGGAAATCGCAACATTCAGCGTAAAATTAAAATGTAAAAGCCTATTCCAGTCTACAGAAACGATAAGAACAGAAAACTCCTCCTAATTACAGAAAAACGTAGTAAGCTGAAGTAAGACAATAATTCGCTTATGCAATACAAAACAAGCATTCGGGCTGCTTTCATCAGCTGCTGATTATGAAGAAAGAAATAGAGAGCGAACTAAAATTCTATTTAATTCACTCTATTTGATTAAATTCTTCCTGCTCTGACACTACGAACCAATTATATTCTTCCACTCTCCAGAAAGTTATGAATTAACTTTTCCCTTCACAAGATATCAGAAGAAACTATTCATTGCCTGATACGAAATGTCAAATTGAAGGCATTATATATGTGTCCCGTAAACGGTGAACCTTTGGGCATGCACGCTTCTTTATGAGTTGGATTAGTGCACTTCTCTTGGAATGAAAAATAGATACATAAATATCATCATCTGCTACACTGAAACGGAAATTAATGCAATAATTCTTTTAGACTTATCGTTTAGTTTATTTTGACAAACAAAACTTGGGAGTCTTTTTCGTTCGTTGTTCTGAATTTCCGAAGGTATCACTTATTTTAATTTGCTTTAAGCGATTCAAGTAAGATGTTATTTCTTAGCAAACGATGGAAATAATGTGAATGGGAAATGCTGTTTTTTAAGGGACAAAGATATGTGCGAGCAAATCAGTTTTTTCGATTAAGAAAATTCTCTGCATTCGGTGCTTCAAACATGAACATAATAAAGAAACTGGAGAAGAAAGAAATATTGCCGTCGAAGAGGAAGTCACTAATCTGCTGCACAAAGAAATTTATTCGATGGAATTGATCCCCAAGTCACATCTTTATTGTCAATGGAGAAGGCATTTAAAATGGCGCATCACCTTAACTACACGTACTTCAAGGATTTCTAAGCCCGACTATGTGTGAGTGCTTGTCTGTGATCCATCTGCCTGTGGAATTCGGTAAGGTGAATTTTTGTGTAAGTCAATAATGACAGAGAAAGTTGCAAATCTGAAGAACAGCGCAGTGATGAAAATTTTAACGAAAGCAGGAAGTTACAGGCCAGAAAGATGAGGATCCGATAGCATTCCATGCTGTCCTGGAACACATTATTTTGTCTGAAATCGTTTGAATGGGATGAGAGACGGGGAAATGCCATAAGAAGCGGCAGAGAAGTGGTTTGAAGAATCCCATAAAACATTTATTACCAAGAATTAGCGCAGCACTACATGGGAAAATAATGGTATAATATTGGCAGAATACAAAGCACTCATGTATTTTGGGCTTACTGAATGGGCTTCGCATGTGACCTTCTAGTAAGAAGCTACATATTTACTGCCACATAGTAGAGTTCATTGTCCGTAACAATCAGCGTATTATTTTCAACAGATTTTAATAGAGCCGTTTTCACAGAATCAAGAATTTTATCAGTCTTCGCCATAGCACACTGAGATCTAAAAGAAAATCATAGGTAATATACTGTAGAATGGGAGCAAGCATGTCTGTATCTGTACGCTTCGGCATAATAAAGACAGTAATACGGAGAGTACACTTGTTTGGCGAGTTCATAAGAAAGTTTAATGCTAATAAAAATAATGAACATTCACTCTAATAATTTGCTTTAGTACACTTCATCATTTGTCTCCTGCTTTTTACTAACGAATTTGAACAACGCGCGGGTCGCCCTATTTCGATTAACATAAAACAACCAAACGGCCCTGCAAAAATGTTAAATAACCTTAAGTCCGGGTACATCAGCAAGTAAAGTAATACATCACTTATTACCCCGCATAGTTTGCTGGACCTGTTAGTATAAGGTATGATCAAAAATTTCCCCTTCGTAGTTGGTAAGTTCATACAGGTTACAGATATTTAAAAGTACGTGGCATAGGAGTGAAGACAATTGTCACATTGACGAATAAGGTTGAAGATGCCGTTGTGGTAGAAGTGTGTTGTCTATTGCGTACAAAAATTCAATACAGCCTGTTTCACGTCATCATCAGAGTGGAACCAACGTCGTCCTTTCAGTGCCTTTTTCAGCAAAGAAGTGGAAATCGCAAGGGGAGAGATCTGTACTATAAGGAGGGTGCTCCAGGGTCAGCCATTTAAAGACTTGCAAATTGTCTTTTACGACGTTGGTAACATGAGGGCTCGCTTTATCGTGCAGTGAGATGACCCCTTTATTGAGGTTGCCGGGACGTTTATTCTTAATGGCAGGACGCAAACGCTCAGGTGCCTCGCAATATCGTGCTGCATTGATACAGACACCTGTCTTCTCAAACTCTTTCAGCAATGGGCCTCGGTGGTCTAAGAACGCTATCGCCATCACTTTTCTAGCAGATGCCATCAGTTACGTCACGTGATTGCCGGCTGCCACTGCCGGGAAACTAGCGGACCACATTAGGCTAGCCATCATTTATGAAGGGCCGCTTGTGGCAGCTACTGCCTGTGATGGATAACTAATCTCCCTGTTCTGCCATATGACAACTAATGGCCAGCTGCTGGCCCGAACTGCTGGCCCATGTGGTGGGCGCCCGGACATTTTATTGACGGCTGGGCAGCGGCAACATAGTGCTGTGCCACCTCTGGCAGTGCTAGTAGCCAGCAGTGTTTTTACTGGGAGTATCTCACTAGAACGTAAATCGGCAAGATGGGGTACGATTCCCTTCCAGAACGACGTAATTTTTAAGTTTTCTAAGGTACGTCCACATGATCGTTTTATTTATTTGAAACTGCTTGTAGAGCCCTAAGGACACAGAATGGTTGACACTAAGGAATCGAGCAACAGCTTTGATTAATTTTTCTCTCTCTGACCTCCTAAAATCTCCTCGTTCTAATCTTTTACGGTTAAAACTTTTTTTCTGGAAGCCCCGGTGGCGAAGCGCTGGTTTATGACTATTCTTCTGCGCGAGTTCGGGTTCGAATCCCGGTGAGGCATGGATCTTGTGTTTGTTTTACGGTGCTGGCTCTCTCCCTTATCTGGAACCAGTGGCCCTGAATAAGGGACGGGAACTGCTTATAGCTCATTGAGTTGCTCACGGTGATCGTTAAACCTTTAAAAATAAAAAATAAAAACTTTTTTTACGACATGACGAAGGAAATGACTATTCCTAATCCAGTCTGGAAGATTACACGTTGGTAATGACATCCGATGAAAAGCACACTGCCTTCCTGGTGGCCGAGTAGTCAGAGGCGTAGGTTTCATGCTGGCCGTCCGATCTAGGCCCGAGACCCAGTCTTGAGTGGATATAAGTTTCCTAGGACCAGTGATCCCGAATTCAGATCAGATCATATGGAGAGGATTTTAGGAAGGGAGTGTCTGGCCTAGGTCTTAAACAACCCTTAGAAATACGAAGCTAGGAGCTTTCGGCTAGGATAGGAAAGTGACACGGAAGCGAGGTAGAAAGGGAGAGGAAGACGCCTTTATTTATTACCGGGAGGATAATACCCGGGACCCGACGGCTTAACGTGCCCAATGACCCCGAATTAGGGACAAACGATGCTTATAACTTTTAGAGTTGCCCATGGAAGTCGTTAAACCTCGAGACAAAAAAGCGCTCTTTTTATTGGACTAATTAGCGTACTACTGACTGCGCGAAATGTCCAACCAATACATGTTTTGACATTTATATATTCCAATACAGTAGCAGAAACAAAATTTTATACATGTCTCAGGTGCTTTGTTAGTTATTTGCAGTTCTATATATATTTCGCACTTAATGCTATGTATGATTTTTAAAGAAATCGAATATTTAAAATAATTCAAGTTATAGAAATAGTACAGAAAAATGCGCATTTGTGTAAAATTATTAAATAATACGGTAAAAAACAAGGAAGCTGCCAATTTTTCTTTGGTTCTGAAGAAGAGGAAATTCCATATTTAGTATCCTTAATGAATTTTTTGGGCTGTAATAATCTCAACTAATAAATCAAAGATTATTTTAATTTTGTTTTTCAAACTTACTCGTGTTAGTAAGGGAAATATACATGAAACATGTTTTCTGTGCATGCTTCTGTACACCACAAATTTAATTCTTTTCATGAGTTTCTTCTAACAGAGACATCGCCAGAATTGCAAATACATGTATTTACGCAGCAAGCTCCAAAATTGAAAAATATGTGGAAATCTTAGTTATGGTGACTGATATACAACATAGAAGCATTTTTTTCAATCTGATTTTGACGAAGATAATCTGTTTCACAGATGAGAGACGGACAAAGAAATAAACAAGTAAAACTTCTCCAGAACGAGTGCAGAAAATATTATTGTACAGTTTAAAGCTAACGAAAGAGGGGAAAATATGCATATTATCTGGCTGCAAAACCTGATATTCCTCTCTGGATCACATAATGAATAAACTGAATAATTTAAAGAAAGCCTACGTGTGAAATTTGAATAACACGACTTAAAAAAAATAATAGGTTTCGTCTACGAAATGTGGTCTATTATTTTGAAGACCTTGTTAAAGAATAGAGAGTTGAATTCACCAGTATAAGGAGACAAAATCATTTCATATGAGATGAATTTTTCTTTTGTGCACGTATTTTGGCATGTACAATCACGTCAAGAAATTGCAATGCCATGGTGCTTTTTGATCTCTCTGAACACTGTGCTTCTGTTTGTCCGTCCCATTATCTCGCCCTCGACCCGCAGAAAACCTACATTCGATTTTATTCCCCGGATACCAACATTTTTTATCTCACTGGCTAAGATATTTTTAAATGTTCCACCTCTTCTGACGTTTCTCTGCTGGGTGTCTTAAATCTATATTTTTATATTTCACGAGTTCTTTTCTTTGGGAAAAGTCTCACGTCTTTACTTCTAGAAGAGTGTCACTAAGAAAATGACAAACAAAATTTACAGTACGTTTTTCGCTTTTTCCTCAGCTTCTGTCATGTAAATGGTGAATTTCTGGCGATATTTCTGTTCCTAGAAGACAGGTTAAAACATATTTAATAGCTGATTGAACAAGGAAAAACTAAGTGTTCTCATTATGTATAGGTTTGGAACAATTTGTATTTGCATCTTGTTTTCGAAAAATGTGATCGTTTGAAATTCTATTGCAGTCATCTTGTTATTTATTTATTTATTGCGTACTTTGAAAATTCTGGTGTTCGTAGAATTTTCCCTGATTGAAACGGCTGTACGTTAATATTTATAAAGGTATGTTTTTTATACGTTGCTGTTTTGTTCTTTGCTTTTTTCGCTGGAATGCGTTTTATTGATGCCGACGTAACTGCCTTCATTTATTTTCACTTCTCATCTCTTTTGGATGAGGAGTTTATACAAACTTCGTTATTTTCGTAGATGTCTTCGTAAACGTGATAACCGCTGGAGGGAGGTTTGTTGTTAGGCTTTTATCCGGGCACCCTGAATCTGTCATTCCCGAGATGGAATATCTCCGGGGGCTAACTTTTCGGACTTCCTTTTATCAAGTTTTGAGACGGGTAATTCTAAAATATGTGATGCTGGAAGACAAACTCATACATAGCGCAGAAATAACACAGACACCCACTTAATATATAGGTACTTGGGGATCAATTCTTCTTCTGCTTTTTTTTTTTTTTTGGAATAAATCTGCAGGTTTTTTTCAGGCTTCTATTATTAGTACATCGGTTTTTCAATTCGCGATAGCAGTACTTTTTTTTTTTATTTTTTGCAGACAATTCTTACTATTAGTTTTCTAAATGAATCATTCTCGCAATCGCTGGTTACTCTCCGAAATGCGCGAAATGTTTATTAATTTCTATGTGTTTTAAATTATGCATTTCAAATTCTTAGTGTTTCAGTTTATTAAGTTCTACGGACTGAAATATCACAATCATAGGTTTCTATTTGTCGGTAAGCAAAGCTTGACTGTTAAATTCATGAAAGCTCTTTTCAAAGCTGCAAGCTTATCCTAACTTACAAACAAGAATAATGACAGAGAATATTCGGGTGTAAAGAGCACGTCTTTTGAATCCGATCTGACGCGATTTAAATTTACCAAAGCTTTTCAAACTTAATAGAGCCGGTATGGAAAACAGTAGTATCTCCCCGAAGAAAGAAGTTTTTCAATTGGGTTTTTAATCCCGCAGATATTGCTGTAAAGCGAATCGTGAATTTACGCCCTCTGGTTACAGGCTTATTCTTTAGGAAAAATCGGAAATATATATGAGAAACATTTCGCAGCGTAAACACTCTCCAACAAAAAACGAATTTTTTAAATCTGACTCTTTGAAGCATAGATATCAACAAATATAAGATACGCATCTACGTTCCCTGGCGAGAAACACATGCATTATTTTAAGTAGAAAGTATTCTCAAAAGGTTTTGCGATGTGAGCGGTATCGGTCTAGGAAAGAATTTTTTCAGTCGCGTTTTCAGGAGCTCAGATTTTACTGGAAATACATCAGAAGTAGAAATTCACACTTATGCCCCTTAGTGGCCAAACCATTTTTCACCAAATATTAGAAATTATTAGATATATGAAATAGATTTCCCGTCAAGAGCTGTATGCGATACAGGAAGAATTTTTCAAATTGGAGTTTTAGAAGCAGAAATATCGGAGAAATTGAAAATCACCTTAACGGCCCGTAGCGAAAAGTTTATTATTTACACCAAAAATAACTGAATGCTGTCTAGACACGGTGCCAAATAATGGAGCTAATTGCAGGTTAAAAGATGAATTTTTATTTACAACTTAAAACCGAGATCTTTCAGATCCACTATGGGTCCATCATAAGGCACCGCAGAGGGGTGGTTCCGGGATTATAAAGTCGGATAAAACAACCCACAGTGCATTGACATGGAGGCGCCGCTCAACCCCACGCATGCGCACTTGTTAAAAATATATACATGCAAATTTTATAAAAGTACAAGAAACACGATTACGGATTATGATGATATATACAATGATGTAAAATAAAACGTCTCCATGATGAGGGTAATGTCGACGGCATGTCGTCATTACCACACTGGTTAGCTTTCAGTGGTTAGCTTTCATGCTTTCATTACCACACTGGTTAGCTTTCAGTGGTTAGCTTTCATGCTTTCATTACCACACTGGTTAGCTTTCACACTGGTTAGCTTTCATGCTTTCAGTGAATAATAAGCCAGTCTTAGTTGCAGGTGTTGCTAAGATCTTGGTGCTGTTCCAGTCCGGAATGTGTTGGCCTTGTTTAACTAGTCGTTATAAGGCAGTGGTACCAGATCCAGACCGGAATGTGTTGGCCTTGTTTAACTAGTCGGGATAAGGCAGTGGTACCAGATCCAGTCCGGACTGGTACCAACAGTCCGAATCGTGGATCCTACGTAGCTGGTGTCTTGTACATCAGGCTCAGTAGCTTTTAGTGGAATAGAATAGACACCGTGCATTTGGAACGTATCAACCTTGTCCCGATCCCTCCTAATTAAGGAGAATATTTTATGCGTCTGTGTGCTATGTTCTGTCTGTGGCAAGCCTTTTTTAAATATATATAACTTCAGGAACATTGTCGATAGAACCGGCGTATTAACCAGTTTTCTCATTTCCTCGTAAAGAGGTATCGGTGGATCGTTGGCATCTACGAAGTTGCCTTACCACAAAATCCTGCGGGTATCCGAACCGGGAGGTCAAATCAAAAATAAATCGAATCTCTTTATTGCGATTTCTAGCAGAAGAAGAGTGTGAGTACGCCCTGCAAAACAGAAAAGACAATGCTGCACTCTTATGTTGATCTGGACTGGCTGAGGCAAATGGAATCAATGTTTTAAATTGTAAATAAAAGTTCATCTTTTAATCTGCAATTAGCTCCATTATTTGGTACCGTGTCTAGACAGCATTCAGTTATTTTTGGTGTATTTAGTTGGCACGAACAGCACAGACGTTTGGAGTTTATTATTTACTTGAAAATTTTGAAATTATCTGAAAAACATGTCGCACCAGAAACTCTATCCAATAAAGAAGGAATTTTCCAGATCGGACCATTAGAAGCAGAGATATTGACAAAATAAGATGTACAGCTACGCCCCTGGCGGAGAAACCATGCAATATTTTAAGAAGAAAATATTCCGTAAAAGTTCATCGACGTGAGTGGCAGTGGCATTGCTCCACGAACGAATTTTTTCAACTGAGATTTTAGAAGCTCAGATTTTGTGACAAATGCATCAAGAAGCAGAAATTAACACTTACCCCCCCCCCTGGTGGCCAAACCATGCTCTACCAAAAATCAGAAATTATATGCAAAGATTTTCCATCAGGAGCTGTAGCCGCTAAAGAAAACATTTTTTCAAATCGGAGTTTTAGAAGTAGAGATATCGGGTAAAACATATTTTACTTTTACACCCTCTAGCGGAAACGCTATGCGTTTGAAAAAGTGACTGTACCTAAAATACTCTTCGACATAAGTGGAATCGAAAGGTAAAATAATCTTTTCAATCGGATGTTTATAAGCAAATATATGGAATAAAATGTGTTTTGAATTCGACATCATCTGCATTTACGCACTCTAGCCGCGAAATTGTACATCGCGAAAAAAAAAATCACCATTTGCATATTTCAAGCTTCCCAATTCAAAAAGTATTTTTCAATTCGGACTAATAGTTGCAATGATATGGTGTTCACAGACGGACGGTCGGTCTAACCGATATCATGAGCACGATCTTTTTTTACAAAAGACGTGCCTGCATTTCGTGCTCATTATTGCTCTTATTGTTAATATTATTATTTCTGATTCTTGATTTTTTTTTTCGGCAAAAGCAGGTTGGAGAATCAGCAACCTTGAATTTTTGCATATTATGGCAGGTCTGTAAAAGGACTATCATTTGAATTGATTGAAGCAGTGCGGTAGTCAGGGGTGGATTGGACCACCGGGACACCGGGACATTTCCCGGTGGACCCCCTTCCGCATATTTTGCCTCTTTCTTTCTTACTTTCTTAAAAATGTTTTCAGTTCAGTTGTTTTAAACACACAACTGAACCACAACACTTGTTTTATAAACCAAATACACAATGTAATTATAACAAGCGCGGCGGGAGAGAACTTCTATTTTGAATTAGGGAAAAAAATCCCCTCACCAGCCAACTGCTAGAATCCCAACTACAATAGATAGGCCATGTGTGTTTGCGAACTTCTGGGTTCACGCAGCTGAGGAACGAGAATGTATGTACCGTATGTTGCGGGAGAGCGGGCTTGTGTACAAAATATTCTATAAATTGCCCAAGGAAAGGGGGGAGGTTAGTTTATTTTACTCTCTTTGGTTGTAGGAGGCATTAGTGCTGTGCTCATAATAGCTAAGTTCGGGCTCCTTCTGAGCCTGAAGTATGGCAGCCCTAGCCCTCCCGAGCCCGAATTTCGTATTGCAAAATAGAGTCCGGGCCCGAACGAGCCCGAAAACAATGATTAATCTGTTTAGGCTTTAAAAAAATTCTCCTCTTCCAAACTTCCACTCCTTCTTCCCGTGAAATTAATCGATGTCTTTCTCAACTGCGGAGTGGAGAAGAGATGTCTATCTATTTCTATAGTTTCTTTAACCATTCATTTCATCCTGAAATGTTTCGAGGGGCCCGGCATCAGGAAAAATCGGGAGGCACAACAATCTACGTATGCTAACAGCATTTGGGTGGGGGCTGAGCACGGCTAAATTTTTCACTACTTTAGTTAAAGTAGTGAAAATACTCACCCATGTACGATACAGTTGCAGAACAATGCTAGATAATGTGTCATTATGGGATGCACTATCCACTATATGACAACACAGAATTCGGAGTGAAAGATAATAATATCAAGAACTTATTTTGAAATAACTGTAAGATTACTTGCGGGGGTGTTCATATATGATCCCTTTCCCCCGAAATGTTCTACCTATGCAGCCTACACTCCTTGTGATAACTGTCAAATGCTGCAAATGAAGGCATTTAGGAGATATCATTTCAACATGAAGTTGCAAAATGTTTTGTTTACGTTATTTAATAAGGTGTCTTTACAATACATAACCGCAGCATAAAAGCTCGTTTTGTAATTGAAACACATACGAATATATGACCACTAAATGAAGTATCTGTTCGCCAGGATATTTAAAAATCTTTAAATTTCTAACTGTGAGTTTCCACAATAGAACAATTACAAAAATTGCAGTGCAAATAGAAAATTTTACAGTGTAAAAGTTCTGAATCTTTTTTATTTATTTAAATTAAAAAAATCATGTCTTATGCGAAGGGATTTTTGATACAACTCTAACAAAATTTTGGTCGTAGCAGTTCTCTCTCTCTCTCTCTCTCTCTCTCTCTCTCTCTCTCTCAAATAATTGCTGGAATTTCAGCCCACTTCGTTGAAAATGTAAGAACTGGAAGCTCAAAGGTATTAAAATCAAGATTATTTTACGATCTCTCAAACATGAAAAGGTTACAACTCATTTTTTTTTAATTTAATGTTCTTATTTCAGTGTTCTTAAGAGAAAAGTTTAAACAAATATAAATATTGAGTGTGTCCAAAATTAGAAACTTTTCCAGGGCAATCACATGCATAACTAACTAAACTAGTGATTTAATTCTGGTTATTCGCTTTTTCCACGTAGATTAAGTGAGTTAGCCACGATATTTAAATATCTTGAAATTTCTAACAGTGATCGTCCAAAATAGAAAAATTGCAGTACAATTTTTTTGCAATAAAATCTTGGCATGGGCAGGTGAAAAATGTTCCGCAACACCCACTTCAATTTAAGGATGACGGGTGTACTTTTTTCACCCTTCTCCCCAGTACTGTGCTTGCCACTGTTTCCAGAGCAACTGTACTTTTTGTTTTGTTTCTTAAATAAAAAAAGTGATTTTCAGTTATGATGCAATAGTACCGCAGAACTACAACTGAACGGGCCCATTTGCAAAAATTTTCCCTGGCCCTTTTGCGACCGCCAATCCACCCCTGGCGGTAGTGCCAGTTTTTTAGGTTGTTTAGGAAATTGTGAATCACTTTTGAAGTTCGATGAAGTGGAAGCTGGTATGTCACTAATACGCATCAAATAAATTCAGATTCTCAAACATGGTCGATGGTCAAATGTGATTATCCGGATACCAGCTTGACATAACCTTCCGATCACGCACTTTAGCATGCACATTTTGCCGATGCATGCATTGTTTTACAAACATTATACCAATATAGAACTTGCTTATTTCAATCTTTTAATTTCGGTAACCCTAGGAACGAGATACCTCAGCTCCAGTACATACACCCCTTCCTCAAATATTTCTGTCTTCTGAGTCTGTGTTTTCTGCCCTGCAAGGCCTTTAAAAGTGCCTTGCATCTTCGCCTGCTGCTACAACTTTGATTCGACGTAGGCGGCCGCCTTTGCCCTCTCCTTCTTTGCCTGTCGCCAATTTTTTTAAAATACCCTCTTGTCGCCTTCTGAATTATCTGCCTCGTTCCCGTCGTCAGCGCTCTTTCTACAAGTCGGAGTATCGCTCATGAGCCTGTGTTGTGGCCGATAAAGCCCATTGCTGCATCAACAATTATGTCACGAAAGAGAAAGCGTCGAACGCTGTGCCTTCCCGAGAACTTCTATTCATCTTGCCAAATGTCTTCAGGATGTTCCCCACTTCCAGCCTCGTCATGGGTCTTCTGTAACGTACCAGGAGATGTGACGTACCTGCCAGAAGGACGCACACGGCATAAAGGCAGATAGATATCAAAATAAAAACGTCCGCGTAGCTCAATTGGTAGAGCGACTTTATCCGGAATGAGGGGATCCGGGTTCGAATCCTGGCGTGGACAGAAATGACGGAGATATTTACTTCGTTATAATGGCGCCCGAACTATCCGGATGACCCGACCGTTCAAAATCTCGCAATGGTGTGATGTTCTTTCCACACCGCGAGATACGAAAAATAAGAGTATCCCTTCTCCAGCACTTCGAAAAAAAAAAAAAATAAAAATAAGGGGAGATGATGTAACGTACCTGCCAGAAGGACGCACACGACATAAAGGCAGATAGGAATCAGAATAAAAACGTCCGCGTAGCTCAATTGGTAGAGCGACTGATTCCGGAATGAGGGGATCCGAGTTCGAATCCTGGCGTGGACAGAAATGACGGAGATATTTACTTCGTTATACTTCTTTTCAGCCTCAACGAACGGATGCACCTGAGACTTCCATGATCAGATCTTCATCTCATCTCCAGAATTGAACTAGCATCGGATTACGAGTGCAACCCCGGAAACGGTACTGCAGCTTCACTGGGATGAGATAATATTCTGCTACATTGAGAAATAACTATTCTTCAGCGTTTACAATTTCGGTTTGTATATGTAAAAACAGCGTGTCAAACGTTTTAAATCAGATTATATTTACCATAGAACCATATTTTTCAAGGACTAATAAATTAATTCAACCCATGAGTGGAATACGAGATTACCCCATACAATACAAATTTTGAAGATGTGAATCCGTTTTTTGATGTAAATGTGACATGGATGGTAAGTCTCCGAAAACTTAAAAATTTCGTCGTCCTGGAGCGGGAATCGAACCCGCTTCTCCCGGATAGCGCCCGAGTATCTTGTGATGTTTATATTCAAATTAATCGGAAACTTGAAACTTGGTCGTTCTGGGTGCGGTAGTGGTTAACATATCTGGAGCTATCCGTGAGACGCGGATTCGATTCCCGCTCCAGAACGACGAAATTTTCAAGTTTTCAGATATTATCTTACTTTCCATCCATGTCACATTTACACCAGAAAACGGTTGACATCTTCAAAATTTGTAATTCAACCCAGTCTATGGTTCTTCCGGAGTTTTGCCATGTGGCTCTCGTACGTCTGAGATGCGAATGCGTGGGCTTAGGAAGTAGAGGGCCCTGTCTTCATTAGTTCTTTTGAAGAGAGATAAATGAACTACCTATCGGGGTTAAAATTATGGTGTCATTATTTTTTATGCAAATATTTCTCACTGAGAAATTATAAAAAAGTGTACGAAAATATAAATGCTTACCTAGAATCATAATTGTTCGAGAAGTTACAAAAATATATATAAAAAAGTATTACGTTAGACAAGTTACCAAAATGTAGGGCTCGCTGTCAGTCTCAGATTTTTAGAAAAATAATGTTAAGGGTGATGATGTGATGTATATCTCTAAATTAACGCTTCGTTTTTAGTTTCTTTTCTTATGTAAATCAAGTCACTGCTTAGCTATATTCCTTTTCAAACGGCACATCAAAACATCCAAGCTTTTTTATATCTTTTTGGCAACAGTTGACAGTGAGTCAAAGTAAATAAAAAGCCGCACCCAGTATAAAGGTTTGGTTTGCGCATAAGATGATATGCTGAACTCATTATACTCGTATGTAAACTTTATTTGTTTAGCAGAAACTAGCCGCTCGCTATTTGACTTCGCAGAAAGCGAATCCGAGCTCGTATCAGGATATATTTTTTGAATAACGTGTCACATAATGATAGATACGTTTTTGGTGTTATCATCTATTTTTGTTTATACGCTCTAAGTCGGCAAATAAAGAAGAACAAAATACGGATTAGATTCTAAGGTTAGTGGATTTTTAGTCAAATGAACTCTGACTCTTAGATTATTGATTTGTCCAAGTATTTAGTGTTTAAGTGACTGTTTAATAGCGTACAACCGATTCCCAAAGCTAAAAGAGTTAAAACAATATTCATGTTCAAACAGCGTCAAAACTTCGGAAAGCTTCATTGAATTGTATATTCTATTTCCAATGCTGTTGTAACCAAGAAAAAATTATTCCAAAGCAAACGATCGCGCCAATTAAAGCACAAGATCAGAAAATATGCCGCTGAAATAACAGCCGTGTTCGAGTAGAGAGAACTAGAAAAGTATTTTACTAATGTAAATAAACGAGTTCAAGTACGCAGAGTAACTCATTTTTGCGTTGATACCAGCAATATTAGAACTAAGGTATACCACTCTCATAAAAAACCGAATTCCAGAACAGGTAGGACTTGGAAAGGTCATCAGTGAGCAAACCAACAGAGTTTTGATAGCCACCAAAACAAAGAACCTAGTTAAGAAATATCAGGACCGTGTAATGCCATTTGAAAGCAAACAACGGAGGGCAGCATGGTTACACAAAATGTTAGTAGTAGCAAAGGAATGAGTAAAAGTACAAAAGATAGCATCATTAAGTAGACTTCTGACAAATACCTCAGTGGTCGGAAGCAATTAAAACCCGTCGAATAAAGAAAGAAAGAAATGCCAAACCCATTAGACAGAGAATTGCTGCGAAACACTCACAATGAAAGCGAAAGGACAATGAAAGATTTCAGTTCTATAGAAAGAAATGGATAAGGAAGATTGTATTAACCGAAAACACAGAGAAATTAAAGTTTACCGTTTAAGAAACATCTGCAAGAAGATGTATGACATAAGTAACCCTCTAAGAAAATACTGTCTCTCAGAATTAACCATTAAAGAGAATGAGAGAGAAGATGGAATAAAGAGAAGGCGGAATTCTAAAACCTTTTTATAACTTTTTCAATAATTAAAAACGTACCTTTTTGGCATATAGCTAATGACTGTGATCCTGTAGTAGAACAAATTATAAGTATACAGATCTGGTGTTGATGAAATCTCAGAACAGCTGATTAAAGTGACTGATGTGGAAAGCCTTTCTGACGTTTTACATAAGATCACCGTAAAGATATCGGAATCTCGTCAGTGGAGGTCTAACTGGAAAGCACTAAATTCGCTTATTTAATAAGGCAAATATGTAAGGTTGCTAGGTAAATAATGGCCTATTTCCTGAGGTGCCACATTCAACTCGCCCACAATTCTTCAAGACCAACCCACTGGCAGCGCCATTCGTACGAATTGAAGGCCGATTCAGATGCCACATACACGCCATAATTGGTTTAGCTGCAGTCGATGCTACTCGTGTGAGAGTGGTCTGTACAACATGTTAAGATGGAGTGAGTTGCGGGTGATTCTGCTTCATGAGTTCAAATTGGGTCGTAATGGAGTCCAAACCTATCGTAACGTGATCGATGCCTGGGGCTAAGAGGCAACGCCTGAACGTTCTGTTCTTCGGGTTTGAAAAGCTTTGTTCCGGTGACACGAGCCTACAAGACGAGGATGACATTAGGTCATTGAAAACAACGCTCTGAAGGTAAACGATGAGGCAAATCCTCGCGTTACAGTCAGACAGTTCGCCCAACAGTACAATGTACCGGTTTCAACTATTTCCGAACATCTCCACCGAATTGGTGAGGTCGAGAAGCTTGATTTTGCTTCGCAACGGAGAGAAGCCCCTACTTGATCGCATTGCAACATTTGATGAAAAGTGGGTGCTATACGACAACCGTAAGCGATATGGAATCTGTGTGTATGTGTGTGTGTGTGTGGGATCCATGGTGATGCTCCGAAATATCATCCTAAACCAACGTTGACACCAAAGGACACCCTGTTGACAGTGTGGTCAACAGGTGTCATGCACTAAAGGTTTTTGAATGCTGGTGAAAGCATTATCTCAATCTCATACTGTGAAGAAAGTGACCGAATGCACCAGACGTTGTGTTCCAAACAGCCATCCTAAACCAACGTTGACGCCAAAGAAGGCTCTGTTGACAGTGTGATGGATTGTTCATGGTGTCATGCACTACAGGTTTTTGAATGCTGTGAAAGCATTACCTCAATCACATACTCTGAAGAAATTGACCGAATGCACCAGAAGTTGTGTTCCAAACAGCCATCCTAAACCAACGTTGACGCCAAAGAAGGCTCTGTCGACAATGTGACGGATTGTTCATGGTGTCATGCACTACAGGTTTTTGAATGCTGTGAAAGCATTACCTCAATCACATACTGTAAAGAAATTGACCAAATGCTCCAGAAGTTGTATTCCAAACAGCCATCCTAAACCAACGTTGACGCCAAAGAAGGCTCTGTTGACAGTGTGATGGACTGTTCATGGTGTCATGCACTACAGGTTTTAAAATGCTGGTGAAAGCATTACCTCAATCACATACTGTGAAAAAATTGACCGAATGCACCAGACGTTGTGTTCCAAACAGCCATCCTAAACCAACGTTGACGCCAAAGAAGGCTCTGTTGACAGTGTGATGGATTGTTCATGGTGTCATGCACTACAGGTTTTTGAATGCTGTGAAAGCATTACCTCAATCACATACTGTGAAGAAATTAACCGAATGCACCAGAAATTGTGTTCCAAATAGCCATCCTAAACCAACGTTGACGCCAAAGAAGGCTCTGTTGACAGTGTGATGGATTGTTCATGGTGTCATGCACTACAGGTTTTTGAATGCTGTGAAAGCATTACCTCAATCACATACTGTGAAGAAATTGACCAAATGCTCCAGAAGTTGTATTCCAAACAGCCATCCTAAACCAACGTTGACGCCAAAGAAGGCTCTGTTGACAGTGTGATGGACTGTTCATGGTGTCATGCACTACAGGTTTTAAAATGCTGGTGAAAGCATTACCTCAATCACATACTGTGAAAAAATTGACCGAATGCACCAGACGTTGTGTTCCAAACAGCCATCCTAAACCAACGTTGACGCCAAAGAAGGCTCTGTTGACAGTGTGATGGATTGTTCATGGTGTCATGCACTACAGGTTTTTGAATGCTGTGAAAGCATTACCTCAATCACATACTGTGAAGAAATTGACCGAATGCACCAGAAATTGTGTTCCAAACAGCCATCCTAAACCAACGTTGATGCCAAAGAAGGCTCTGTCGACAGTGTGATGGATTGTTCATGGTGTCATGCACTACAGGTTTTCGAATGCTGTGAAAGCATTACCTCAATCACATACTATGAAAAATTGACCAAATGCTCCAGAAGTTGTGTTCCAAATAGCCATCCTAAACCAACGTTGACGCCAAAGAAGGCTCTGTTGACAGTGTGATGGATTGTTCATGGTGTCATGCACTACAGGTTTTTGAATGCTGTGAAAGCATTACCTCAATCACATACTGTGAAGAAATTGACCGAATGCACCAGAAGTTGTGTTCCAAACAGCCATCCTAAACCAACGTTGACGCCAAAGAAGGCTCTGTCGACAGTGTGATGGATTGTTCATGGTGTCATGCACTACAGGTTTTTGAATGCTGTGAAAGCATTACCTCAATCACGTACTGTGAAGAAATTGACCGAATGCACCAGATGTTGTTTTCCAAACAGCCATCCTAAACCAACGTTGACGCCAAAGAAGGCTCTGTCGACAGTGTGATGGATTGTTCATGGTGTCATGCACTACAGGTTTTTGAATGCTGTGAAAGCATTACCTCAATCACATACTGTGAAGAAATTGACCGAATACACCAGAAGTTGTGTTCCAAGCAGCCATCCTAAACCAACGTTGACGCCAAAGTAGGCTCTGTTGACAGTGTGATGGATTGTTCATTGTGTCATGCACTACAGGTTTTTGAATGCTGTGAAAGCATTACCTCAATCACAGACTCTGAAGAAATTGACCGAATGCACCAGAAGTTGTGTTCCAAGCAGCCATCCTAAACCAACGTTGACGCCAAAGAAGGCTCTGTCGACAGTGTGATGGATTGTTCATGGTGTCATGCACTGCAGGTTTTTGAATGCTGTGAAAGCATTACCTCAATCACAGACTCTGAAGAAATTGACCGAATGCACCAGAAGTTGTGTTCCAAATAGCCATCCTAAACCAACGTTGACGCCAAAGAAGGCTCTGTCGACAGTGTGATGGATTGTTCATGGTGTCATGCACTACAGGTTTTTGAATGCTGTGAAACCATTACCTCAATCACATACTGTGAAGAAATTGACCGAATACACCAGAAGTTGTGTTCCAAGCAGCCATCCTAAACCAACGTTGACGCCAAAGAAGGCTCTGTTGACAGTGTGATGGATTGTTCATTGTGTCATGCACTACAGGTTTTTGAATGCTGTGAAACCATTACCTCAATCACATACTGTGAAGAAATTGACCGAATGCACCAGAAGTTGTGTTCCAAGCAGCCATCCTAAACCAACGTTGACGCCAAAGAAGGCTCTGTTGACAGTGTGATGGATTGTTCATGGTGTCATGCACTACAGGTTTTTGAATGCTGTGAAAGCATTACCTCAATCACATACTGTGAAGAAATTGACCGAATACACCAGAAGTTGTGTTCCAAACAGCCATCCTAAACCAACGTTGACGCCAAAGAAGGCTCTGTCGACAGTGTGATGGATTGTTCATGGTGTCATGCACTACAGGTTTTTGAATGCTTTGAAAGCATTACCTCAATCACATACTGTGAAGAAATTGACCGAATACACCAGAAGTTGTGTTCCAAGCAGCCATCCTAAACCAACGTTGACGCCAAAGAAGGCTCTGTTGACATTGTGATGGATTGTTCATGGTGTCATGCACTACAGGTTTTTGAATGCTTTGAAAGCATTACCTCAATCACATACTGTGAAGAAATTGACCGAATACACCAGAAGTTGTGTTCCAAGCAGCCATCCTAAACCAACGTTGACGCCAAAGAAGGCTCTGTTGACAGTGTCATGGATTGTTCAGACAGCCATCTTTGATGAACAGGAAGGGTCCCATCCTCCTCCATGATAACACGAAATCACACGTGTCACAGACGAAGTGACAGAAACTGCAGGAACTGAGGTTCGAATCCCTCCCACGTTCAGCCTACTCGTCTGTCTTGACACCTACCGATTGCCACCTTTTCCTGCATTTTAGCAAATTACCTTAAGGACAGGACCTTCAGAAATCGAAAGCAGGCCAAAATTGCATCACGGGATTTTCTTGCATTCAGGAAGCCATACTCCTTCCGGACTGGCATCGAAGCACTTGCCACTCGATGGCATTGAAGCATTTGTCACTCGCTGGCCGAGGTGTGCAGCTACTGAAGGCGACTATTTTGAATAAAACACGGGTGTGTGCTATGAGGTATGTCTCCCATTTTTACTCTCCAAATCGGCCATTATTTTCCGAAAGATCTGGCATCTTAAGAAGTCCTAGCTGCATAATGAATTAATTCATTTAATATGCCCGAAATGTTTCAGAATTTTAAAAAAACTATTTGGGAAAATTTACGCGAAATAGTTTTAGTAAATGCGAAAAGACTGTTATATCAGATATTACTCATTAAGCTTTATTACTCATAAATAAAAATAACTCAAACTTTCTAATGGATCACCTTTTATAAATGACGCTCGGAGATTTTATTTTGAACAGGCGCGAAATATGTTGAAAGCAAACGCAAATATTGTATTCTAAGTTCATTTCATTTAGGTAATTAAAGAGATCATAATTTTGAACTCTAATTTGAGAAGTAGTACATTTGGCTGCACTTTATTGTGAATCACGTTTTTCTTCTTTCGGGTTTAAAAAATCCATAGGCGAATCTAAAAACAAAATGGTATTGCTAGTCCCTAAATACACCCATGGGTTCGAGAAAGAACTAGCTCAATAACTATAAAAACATCCACGTCTTGCAAGACTCAGACGTACGAGCCTAGATCAATAGTCAGTGAAAAAAAATTTATTCTTCTTTTATTTCTTACTGTAGATATTCAGCTGATACACAGAAGAAGCCGAAGGGGAAATTTTTGAATATTAGGACGATCGTGTTTGAATAGATGGAAAGGTGCTTCGGATTTGATCACGACAGAATTTTTTAACTGGCACAAAGAAAGAATAAAAGAAACATTGAATGAAAATTATCAAATATAGAGAAGGAAACAGAAATTATTTCTGGTAAAAAGATGTCTAGAGCAAAGCTTTTCCAAGGGATTAGCATGTTCCATTTTGATTAGTATTTAAGAATATATCAAGGAGAAACATGTGCCTTTAATGTTTATTAAATGGTTTTCCGAGCAGTAAAGTAATCTGTCGAAGATGGTTTCTGTGAATGATTTTACTCTGAAGAGAAGAAATTCTACAGAAACCTATGCTGCTGATCAAGCACTTTTCCCTCTTCAGCTGAAAAAGATCTTTCACTAATACCTCTTCGAATAAATGGCAGTTGGTGTGAATGGGGATAAAGAACGTCATTTCGCTATTCATCTGCCGTGGAAATGCCCAGCTTAGGCATCACATTTAATGGCAAACAAGTACAACTACATTAAACCATTAACCCGCTAGAACGAATTAACTCGGGGTTAGAAAAATGGGCTGAGATGAACTGGAACGAATGTACACTACCTGACAGAGAAATTGCCACACTCCGAATACTTGAACGCAGCGCCATGCAAATTGCAGATGGGGGCACACGTACAAGTTATGCAAATGATTGCATTTGCAGGCCAATAGCACGAACAGCGCGCGGGATATAAGCGGACAACCAGCCCGTGCGGCCATCAGTCGAGACGTCGTTACGGCCACAAGCAGTGAGTAGTTCTGCTGTAACGGTGTCTGGAGAACGAACAAGAGATGCCAATGCAGTTAAGACGCCGTCGTACGCGATTTCGTCAGACGCATTAGTTCACGAGAGGTGTCATCGTAGGCCTTCGTACCGCCAGATGGTCCTTGCGCCGTATTGCTGAAGAAACGCAGCGTGATGCCACTACCGTCGGTCGCGTCTGAAGACAGTTGTCCCAAGAAAGATTTGAGCAACGTCGTACGGGGACCGGAACACCAAGACGGATATCCAAGCGCACCGATCATCGCATCCGACGTCATGCAGTATCGGACCCACAGGCCACTTAGGGCGACATTTTGCGGAGTGTACGGGGAGACTTGGACGCTCAGATTTTGACGCGGGCAGTATCGCGCTGATTGGCTTCATCTGGTTTGCTGCCCTGCCTTCCGTTGCGAAGGCTACCTTTAACAGCGAGCCATATTCGTCACCGCTTGGTATGGTGTCGCTCCAGAGCTGCGTTGGGTGCCGAATGGAAGAGTGTGGTGTTCAGCGACGAATCGCGGTTCTGTCTCACCACGGATGATCGCCGTGTGAGAGTCTGGAGGGGACGTGGCCAACGAGCGGATTTGCTCGTCATTGTGGAGCCCCACATGGCCCGGCAACGTGGAATCATGGTGTGGGGTGCTATCAGCGCCAACAGCCGCTCACCGCTGGTACGCATTACGAGCAAATTGACGTATCGCCGCTATGTTAACGAGGTACTGCAGCCCGTGGTACTACCATATCTGCAGGACATCCCAAACACCGTTTTTAAACAGAATAACGCCCGGTCGCATACCGCTCGGATCAGACTGAATGCTTTACACGGTGTGCGGATTCTTCCGTGGCCAGCACGATCGCCCGACATCTCGCCCATTGAGCATCTGTGGGACACGATTGGGTGTCGGTTGAGTATCCTCCCACCCCCGCAAAATGAAGATCAACTGTTTACCACGGATCAACACCACATGGTCCCGCAATACCCCAGGACTCTATTCGCACTCTAATTGCCTCGATGCCACGTCGGATTTAACACTGTATCGCCCAAAATTGGGGCCACATTCTTTATTGATCATCCTGTATATTCGGCTACTGGCGCCTATTCTGTATGTGACAAATCGTTTGTTCAGGATCTACTTAGCTATGTGTGTGTGTGCAGTTTGGTTTGTTTTCGAGCGTTCCTTCATGGTGTGGCATTTTCTCTGTCAGGCAGTGTATTCGCTGTCTGAGAAATCGGCTGAACGCGGCTGGAACGAGTGAACCTGCACATCAGAAAACGCTGTTTCCTCCTTAGAGTTGTTTTTCAAAGTGGTCATTTACGGGGATGTTAGATATTAATCCTTTCTGATTGATTACTTTCTAAAATGTGCCATAAGAACGGCGATTAAACTAAGAAAGGAGTGAGATGTTTCTATCACCTGCTTGTACACAGTGGCACGATGTTCATGTCACGGAGAATAGCCCTTTCCCACCATGTGCTGGTTCACCGAGCAGAGAAAGAACCAGAGTGGAGTGCTTTTGACCTTTGACAGGTTTATGATCGTACTGGTGAAGTGAGAGGGGAGTAAGGGATTTTTTTGCAGTAGCTTTCGCAAACTCCAGCCGCTATGGGAACACGGAGGAATTTGGACAGCATTTGTTTCAGGCATATCAGCCGCTTGAAGGGTAGAGAATCAACGTTTTGGCGGAAAGAGTTCGAAAACTGTTGAATGTGTTCAGAAGAGTTTGCACAAAAACACGTAGTGCACAAGGAAACAAAGGAATCATGGTGGAAGAACGTAGAAAAGAAATTATGGACACTACAGAGAGAGTGTATAGTGAATTTGTAAGTATCTATGACTCCGAAAAATGAAAACAAAAATGAAAAAAAACCCAGCTGGAGGGTGTTGAAGAATAGTGGGAGAAGAATTTAAATTTCATGAAATTTGCAAGGCGATAGAGTCTGAGAGTTTTTTTGAGAGTAAAGAAACCTGATTGTGGAATGAAGAAGTACAACAGAGAAAGAAGTCAAAAGGTCATAGCCTGAAACACGCGACGAACACAACTTAGAATTATTCACACGAGCTAGAAAAGCAATCAAAATACCTATAAAAATCACAACAGCGCAGCGTACCAATAAAATTTATGAAGAACTGTGGAGACGAAAGGGGTAAATGGGACTTTCAAAACAAAAAATCTGAAATTAGGTTAGAAAGATTAAAACTCACGCCGAACAGATGAAAAATGAACATGGCATTGTGTTAGCAAACATCTGAAGCATGAGAACTAAACAAAAAGGAATAATTTCAAAACTTTCTGAATTAAGAGAAGCAACGCTTAAGAGCAAAAGAGATAGAGTACCAGCTGGAGGAATAAGATTGTAAAAAAAGTGACGCAAAGATTAAAAGTGCATCGAAAAGCATCGAAAATGGAAAAGCTTATAGGTCAAACAACATACATTTAGAAATGTAAGCATCATTAGATGCTAAAACTATTGAAATTAAATGAAAAGAAATATTTAATTCATTCTAAATGAATGGAAGAATAGTTGTTAGTAATATTCATATGGAATAGGGAGTAAGCCCAAGATTAAGAAACGTACCAGGGAATAAAACTGATTCCTATATCGTGTAAATATGAGAAAGAATGTTGTATAACAGATTACGAGAAGAAATAACGATAACGCAAAAGACAAGAACATATGCCATGTTTACCCTTGAGACAACTCGAGTACAAATAGAATAAGCTAACTGCTAATGATGTTTACGTATCTGTCGAACTTATGTGATGAACTGCCCAATTAGGAAACATGGGCTTTTCTTAAGGAACACAAGGTGATACAGATAATTATGAACAACTAAAACAGAAAATGTACGAATATTCCAGCATTAGTGGTAGAAATTACGTATGGCAGACAGAAATATTTTATGTGAGAACTCTAAGAATATGTATAGCATTAAGTACTTTCTTGTTCGGTATCGTTTTGGTTGTGGTACCTCTAGGAATGTGGTAAGCACCCGAGGAGTCATATTCTTTGTAATTAGCACCGTGTTTTTTATTTTTTGTTTTTTTTTATTGGAGGTTTAACGACCACCGTGAGCAACTCAATGGGCTATAAGCAGTCGCCCGTCCCTAATTCAGGGTCACTGGTTCCAGGGAAGGGAGAGAGCCAGTGCCGTAAGACAAACACAACATCCATGCCTGACCGGGATTCGAACCCGGACCCCTTACGAACGAATGATCAGAGGCCAACGCCTTAGACCACTGCGCCACCGGGGCGGCCCGTGTTTTTGCTAAGAATGAAAAGTGGCATAAAATATTGTGTTGAAAAGAAAGTAATGTCTGCAAATGCAAGGTAACAGAAAAGTCCCAATTACCGTAAATATAAGTACAAAACAGTCCGAAATATAGTCGCCATCGTTTACCACGGCTTGTTTCCATCGTCTGGGCAGCTGCTGAATATCGTCCCTGTAGAATTGTGGCGGTATTGATTCAAAGATGGGCGTAATTGCGCGTTCGACATCATCCTGTGGTTGGTGTACCACTGCCTTTCCAGGAAATGCTGCAGCTACCGGAAAAGGTGGTAGTCGCTTGGGGGCAGTGTCTGGGGAATGGGCTGTGGGAGGGTGCAGCTCCAAGCGCAAGTTCTTGATCTTGTGATTGATTGATTGATTGATTGGACGTTTAACGACCACCGTGAGTGACTCAATGGGATATAAGCAGTCGCCCGTCCCTAATCTAGGGCCACTGGTTCCAGGGAAGGGAAAGAGCCAGTGCCATAAGACAAACACAGCATCCATGCCTCACCGGGATTCAAACCCGGACCCCTTACGGATAAATGATCAAAAGCCATCGCTTAGACCACTGCGCCACCGGTGCGGCCCTTGTGACAGATCACCCGTGCTCGGTGAGGTTTCGCTCCATCCTCCTGTAGGAGGACACTCTTGAGGTTCAGTAGTGCTGCTGGTTGAACGTGAGTAATGAGCGCAGATCATCTAGCTGACGGAAGTACACATCAGCGGTGATAATGGTGTTGTCCGACAGCAGCTCAAAAACACGGCATGGCATATATCCCACCAAACAGACAGCAGGACCTTACGTGGGTGAAAGCCGGGTCTGGGGGTCGACATGGGCTTCTGTTTTGGCTCGGACCTCTGTTTTTTGGCTCTGACATTGTCATTCAGGACTCATTTCTTGTCACCTACCATCCAAGAATGGTTCAATTTCGTCACGCACTCATGCAATTTGCGTTCTACTCAATTGTGAGTTGATGGTTTACACAAACTCCCCTCTTGTGCACCTTCCCAAGCTGACGCAGGTGCGTAATAACGCTCGTGTGGGTAGTATCCAGTTGTTCGGCCAACTCCTGCGTGGGCACACGTCAGTCGATCTGCACTAAGGTATTTACCATGTCCATATCCACTCTTGCGGGTCTTCCATATTTGGGACGGTCTGACAGGCTAACATTTTCCGCTAGAAACCGTTCGAACCAACGACAGCGCTGACAATGTGATATGGCATTGAGGTGCACACTGAAAATGTTCCTTACAACACTTTTAGGGGCACTACCGCGACGAAACCCATACAGTATGCCATGGCGGGTATGCTTCTTGTTTATTTCCATGTTGGCTGGCGCTTAAACTCTTCATCTTCTGATCAGGAATGTAACAAGCTTTTCTTGTCTAGGAGAGCGAACTTTGAAATTATGTCCCTTTGAGTTCAAAAAGTCCTTACTTCCACTGAAATAGAGTAAGCAGTTTTATTATACCTTCGTTATAGGAAAGTATTATGATCTTTAAGGAATTACGACGTGCCTGCTTCGCAGGACGCACATGAGTTAAAGGCAGATAACAGTGAGAGCACATGTCAGTGTAGTATAGCGGATAGGCTGCGGAGCCGAGAGTTGGGAGTTCGAATCCCTCCCCTGGCATAGAAATGATGTAGAAATTTACTTCGTCATATTGGCGCCCAAACTTCCAGGATCGTCAAGCTGTTAGGTTTCTCGCAATGGTGTAATGTTCTTTCCACACCACGAGAAAGGAAAATGAGAATCCTTTCTTCAGTGCTCCGATAAAAAAAACAGTGGGATGTTACATTCCACACACCAAATTGTCTGGGATTTCTCAAATGAACGTTCTTCATCGGATGACTGCCATCAGCGAGACATGGTTCCGACTGACTTGTGGGCCATGCCCCCAGCCCTCTTTCGGGAGGGGGGTAGATGTGACGTGTATTCCCCGCAGGACGCACATGAGATAAAGGCAGATAGCGGTGAGAGCACATGCCAGTGTAGTATAATGGATAGCACTTGGAGCTCCGGAGCCAAGAGTTGTGGGTTCGAATGTCGCCCCTGGCATAAAAATGATGGAGAAATTTATTTCGTCATAGAATCTCACTTCCAGTGTGTGACATAATTTTACTCAAAATTAAAAAACTAAGTGAATACCCAAGAGCCAACGGTTTTAAATATCAAGTGAAACGTAAAAGTTATGTGAAAGCCAACAACCCACAACTCGCGCAGAAATGTAGAATGAAAACAAACCAGCACAGAGTGAATGAGTATTAGATAGTAAACGTAACACTAAGAAGATATTTTCGAAGTAGGGCTTTGTGACGTACCTGCCAGCAGGAGGCACATGACATAAAGGCAGATAGGAATCAGAATACATGTCTGCGTAGCTCAGTTGGTAGAGCGACTTGTTCCGGAATCAGCGTACTCGGGTTCGAATCCCGGCGTAGACCAAAAATGACGGAGAAATTTACTTCGTTATAGCTTGGAAACATTCCGTTCAAGGTTAAAATCTTAGAGGAACTTTCCAGCGACAGAGCACAAATGACTAATTACCTCTTCACCCCCACAACGTACTTGGAAAGATCACCGAGCTCAGGCATGTCAGCATATTGTTTTACGTACTCCATCCACTGTTTCGGACAATTCCATGCATCCATAGGAGGTGGTCCACATCTCACAGTGTAAATTATGTAGGCTGGTTAGCTGCGCGTAATAATGTATGCGGCTAACTAAAGCATTTACGAAAGACGTTATTAGAGTGTATAACTTTGTTTTTGAGTTAAAATGTTTGGCAAATTTATTCACACTCTCTTCATTTAATTTTTTAGCCCCTCAGAGTATGAAATTCCGCCCCTGATATGGCCGTCCTGGGAGGGCAAACGCCATCTCTGCCTTCCCGGTAGCTACGGCCCTGCTTCTGACGGCTAACTGCCACTGACTTAGCCATCTGCTTGCTGATGTCATGCAGGTGTGCTGCGCAATCTCAGTCGCCAGTGTGCGATGTGGTGGGGACTTCGACTTAGGGTACCTCGTCATCGGACATTTCATTCCTTCCAACCCACTACAAGCTTGAATTTTGGAGAAGAGCATTATATGACACAGGTTAACGATAAATAGTACCAAACGAAAAGATACCATGTGTTTCATAAAATGTGTAACTGGGGTTTAAATTCCTCAGCGGCTGATCGTGAACATATACTTCCAAATGGAAAAAGTTTCCACTTTTCAGAGAGCAATATGCGTTTATAAAATGTTGCATGGCCTTCTAATTGCTCTAAACAAACCAACCCCAATTATCTGTCTGCAAAAGTCACTGGGGTATTTAGCTACACTAATTACGAACATGTGTTATGTAAAGCTTTGTATTTAGAAGAGTTAAAGCACATTTATCCGCTATGTGTACATGATGTCCTAAAGTTTCCAGAGTTTTGCGGCTGCACTTTCCGTAAATAACCACGATCTCGAAGGACTCTGCGCAACTATATCCGGCCATTATCTCCTGCAGTTGAAATTATACTACAGGACGGAAGCGATTTGAAGTACCAGTAAAATTATATGACGTTTCACAGATTTGTATGTGTCGATGTAAATGGCTAATTAAAATTTGTACTGACGCCCAAGAGCGCACATTTAATGGGCCCTCATTGCCAGCCGAAATTAATATTAGTGTAAGTGCAACCGCAGTGACTGTCAAACATCGTACACATGGGGGATAACGTGAAATAACTCCATCAAATAGAGGGCTACACATTCCATATGTTCGTAACTCATGTCGCTAATATCTCAGCGTCTTTTGCAGCTAGAAATACAGGGTAGCTCTCTGTAGACTAGTTACAGTAGCATGCTCTGCTACTCTTTTCTAATTGGTATTGTTCGCTACTGGGGCAGTATAGAAATTTAGATTTCCTGTCTTTACCCAAATACCACTCACGGTAGGATACTCCCACGACAGTATTCGAAACTTCATCTTGATACTCGACACTTGTCCTTTTTCTTGTCCTTTTTGTTCTAATTCTATCTCTATTTGGATGTACGCCCAAACTCTGAGGAAATAAACCCATGCTACAATGTTTATAAAACACATGGTATGTACTGCAAAGAGAAAGAGAGGAATGAATTTAATTCTGTAAATGTGCGAAAAAAGTGGCAAAAACAATGAGAAATTTTATATCTCTAAAATGAACATTGAAGGGAAATGGAAATGTAAAAGTGAAAGCTGAACAGAATAGCCGAAAGGAAACGCCATAAGTAGTCTTTAAGAGAATCAGGGCATATGAGAATATACAAACAGACTATTTCTGGCTTTGCTACAAGCATGAAGCTGTGGAAATATTGTACTTTAGTGAGACTTACCAAGTGCTGTGGATAACAAACTGGAAGTTGCAGATATGAATATGTTGAGGCCAATGGGCTGCGTTAGTATAAAAGATAGAATTAGGACAAAAAGGACAAAAAAAGGACGAGTTATAGCGGCAGAGAAGAAATGTTAAGGATAACCGAAAGCTAAGTGGGTAGCGATGGCTCTCTCAGAAGCGCAGTAACGCAGCTAATCAGACTTGTATATGATAAAACTCTGTCTTCACGGGAAACACCATGCTTACGCATCGTAGCTTTAAAGAACCAGAACGTCAAAGAATCAATTTTAGATTTTTCTTATAAATCTGATATATGATTTCTTTTCAATTACTAGAATTAGTTGCAAAGTTGTGTTTTTTTTTAAACGTACTCAGTCTGAACTACACAGGAATAAAAGTTCTGAGGTGAATGAGATGTGACACTAGAATGGACAGAACTACGAATAAGCGGACAAGAGTAACAGTAAAAGGTCCAAGGTTTCAGATGGGAACCAAACAACAAGTCTATACTAGCATGAACATGTAATGGAAAGGGGTGAAGCATACGTGGGGAATACAGTTATCAACGTGGGCGTACCAGATATGTATAGCAGAGTAATATCTATGATCAGATTGAGTAAACTGCGTTAAGAGCGATATGAAGGAAAAGAATGTGAAAAGCACGATGCTGCAAAACAGAACTGTGTAGTGTCCGCAATAATGACTCTACGCAGCTGCGCAAGGAGTTCTCTTACAAATGAACCTACTCAGGGAAAGCCACAACGATTGCTCAACATCATAAACATAATTTCAATTTTTCTGCAAATGGCTGAAAAATTGGAATTTCTGTGAAAGCCAAATTTGATTATTTTTTCTAGAATTAATGCATCTAATATTAGTGTTTTGTCATTCACTCATTTCGTTATGAATTGTAGAGATTGAAGTAAATTTGACTGCATTTCGGAAACGTTTAAGATTTCTAAGGCTTGTTATGGAAGGACACACATTGAGTATTCAGAAAGAGGTTCGTTCCGTATTTTCTGAGTGCGTATCACGACAAAAGAGCAATGTGCTAAAAGGGCTCACGACAAAGGGGCAATACGACAAAAGGGTAAACCCATGGACGTGATATTTTTCTACTTCAACTGCAAGATTTCTAAAAGATATTTCCAAAAACCGCACCGGAGTCCCTTTGTGCAAATTATATATTTCTTTGTGTATTTAAATCCCAACTGAAATCAGACGTCTCATTATATATAGAAGACTTTCTAAACTATGTTATTTCCTAAAAGGTTCCGGGGCCCTTTGATTAAATTCAGTATTTCTTTGTATATTGAAATAATCTCAACTGAAATCAGACGTTTCATCTTTTGTACTCTAAGTGAAACCTATTTAGAGAGCTTTCTAAACGATGTTATCTCCAAAACGGCCTCGGGCCCTTTGAATAAATTCAGAATATTTTTTTTGTATTCAAATAATCCCAACGAAATAATCAATTTGGAAATTTATATCTTCTTAACGTTTCTTGTAAGTGGTCTGAGTTTAGTGAATCGTAAGTCTGGTTGTCGTGAGCCCTTCTGTCGCATCGCCCTTTTGTGGTCATCATTTTTTGCCGTTCGCCCTTTTGTCGCATTACGGTTTGAAAGAATGTTTTAGAAGGCGCAAATGTGATAATTCATTTGAAGAAATGATCACATTTGCGCCTATTCATTTATTGTCCAGTCAAGTCACCGCGTTCAAATTGTTGAAGTGTTCTATTATCCAGTTTGCAGATAGCTGTCTACCTTCCTTGAAAAAGCCATCTAGTTGATATGCGAAAGCTTAAAAACTTTGATTATTATCACTCTACGCCAAGAAATTCGGATTTTTTTATTGTTTTTTTTAAATGATTTAATGGACCTGGTGGTACAAAGACATACAGGCAGACATAAACAGGAGACAGAAATTACACAGCAACAAGTACAAATTATAGATAGTTGACAGCATGCCATATGATCAATTTACACAGATATAGACAGTGTTGATCAAGTAACATGTTGTCAGCAAGTATACATCAAACATGGGTTTTGTAATATGCTAAATGACCCATGTACACAGATAACCACTGTTGGACAAGTAACATATTGAAAGTCAGTGCCGTAAGAGAAACACAAACATCTATGCCTCACCGAGATACGAACCCGGACCCAACTAGGGCGAATGATCAGAAGCCATCGCTTAGACCACTGTGCCACCTGGGCGGCGAAATTCGGATTCCTAGTATAGTTATACTATTTTTAGTATTGGTGTATAGTTATACTATTTTTAGTATTGGTGTATAGTTCCTTATTGTCAATTACTGATTCTTAATGAAATATATATTACCACACATACATTTTGCACAGCACACACAGGATTTGAAATTTTTACAGAAAATTCTGCGTGAAATGTGGATGTAAGTCTGCATTTCTGCGGACATCAAGAAAATTCCTACAACTTGATTTTACAGTTTGGAGTGAAGAATTACTTTTCATGTTTACCTTTGTGATTGAAAATGGACGAGAGATTACTGCTACTGAGACTCAAAAGCACCGCTGTTTAGGAAAACTATTATTATACTTCATATGCCTTGTTTCATTTTTACATTCTTTGATCCTGTCTGGTTTGAAATGTAATCTAGGAACATTATATTTCAGTTTCCAGGTCATAAATTCCTCAGGTAAATTCCTTCTTAGATTACAAGGCATTCCTGTCATTCCCAAAATAAACATCCATCCCTTTGGGTTTTTCGATTTTGTTAACATTGAACAGCGCGATGGGCGACATTAAAAACATTTTACGTCGTAGAGGGTAGCGGATTCTTTCGTATTACCATTCACGTGGCTCATCAATCAGTCACGAATGCGATTTTATGCTTGTTCTAAATATGCATCATTTCATCTACTTCTCATTCGGTCAGGTAAAACACATTTATGTGTGCCACGCTGCATCTCGCCAATGTGAGCAATATTCAAATTCTTTTATGAATAATTCATTCGGCCAATTCTCCTTTTTTGGAACGTTACCTTTCGATTCGATGATGCACTGTGTATAGGTCTTTACGCATTATTTACAATGTTCAGAGATTACAGCGCTTTCGTGAATATTGTCTTCAGAATCATTTGACTACATTAGTATGACTCTTTAGTTAGTTAACATATTGACAAATTTGGCTGTTGTTTCATTAGAATACAACAAAGCACTCGAAAAATGAGATTGGTTATGTATAGATCGGATTCCTCAACACTTGTAAGAAAATCCATGAAAACCGACAACTTTGGATTCTTTGACTTGTCATTTATAATCCCGGTTAGGGTTTCTCAAACTTTAAAAAGTTGAGAATGTTTTTTTTTTTAGCTTCTGTTATTTGCGGACTAAAAATGTAATCATGTGTAAAACTAATGAAAGAATGTAAATATTCGGTGTTTAATTAATGTCACTAATTATTACAATCATTTAATATGGGTCTTCGTTTTTTCCTTTAAGCAACTAAGAGAACTAACGAGCAGAGCAATTTTTTATACGAAAAGCAATTAGTGTCAAGAACAGAAAAGAGACTTTTATTTTCGAATCTTGTTCAACATCAGATTTATTTCTATAACACTGGGTAAGACAATTTTTGTGCCTGTGTATTAAATATTATTTCCTGAATTTTTGTACATACAAAATATAGAAAATTGCTATTATTCTCCACAAACTTCGTTTTTGTGACCAGGACAGTGTTTTATGAAAGTTGCCTGTTTCCAATAAGGAAACGGGAAAATTTGCGTCGTTTTGTTCACAAAAAGTAAAAAAAAAAATTATATGAATCAAATTTAACATGTATTTATACTACTGTTATGCAAAAAGGACCACAAAAGATGTAGAAGTGAAAAGGTTTTTAAAATTTACGACTATACTGTAAGTCACTTTCCCGAATCAGCCCGCAAATGTAGTCACGCATTATGTTCTCGTTATATTGGTTACGATAACGACGTTCGATGGTCAGTGCATCCTCGTGGAAGCGCTAGTCTTGTTCCTTCGAGTACGCCCCCATGTTTTCCTTGAATTTGTCAAGATGAGAATCAAGGTTACGGAGACTTTAAGGGACATCCTGCAGCCCATTTTGCTGTAGTTCTTCACCAGTCTCGTCCAGCTTCACAGAGTTTTCGTTTTTTGTGATTGCCCTGGAAGTACCTAATGACCGCGGCAAAGCTGTTCCAAGCCGCTTTCTTCTTTGTAATGCTCATATTGAGAAATTCCTTGCACTGCATGATCTTCCGTATCTGTAGTCCGACGAAGACACCGACATTGACCTTTGCCTCAGATAGTTTGGGGAAGAAGTTTCGCGGGTGCTTGAAGTCAGCCGACTCCTCATTTAGATCTGTGACAAATTGTTTCACAAGGCCCAATTTAATGTGCAGTGATCGCATCAATACCTCCGGAGGGTTCACCAGTGGCTCCCACATGACGTTGTTCTTCCCCACACTCGGTTCTCTGAGTTCAGTCACGCCTTGGGCAGTGCACATTGGTGTACCTGCTACCCTGAAAGCAAAAACAGTAGGAGAACTTGGTAAAACCGCGTTCGAGATCCATCAGGAACTCCCCCATTTTGAAGTTCCCATAACCTCTAGCAATAGTCATTATACTCCAAGGCGTCTAGCATGCTCTTGATGCTGTTGTAATCCTCTTTGAGGTACACCGAGTGAGCCAGGAGAAAAGACGGGCACCTGTTCCCGTTATGGAGAAGCACGGCTTTCAGGCTCCAAGATGAGCTGTCAGAGAAGAGGCGCCACTTGTTCGAGTTACAGGCGATTACAATTGCCTCGAACAGACCTATCACTAGTGACAGAAGCAGAGCCCATCTTGGCGGGTTGTAGCGTTCCTTACAGTTTGAAATGTGTATATGTGGCCTACTGAATATTACATAGAGACAGTTCTTCTTATCCATTCATTTTATGTGCAGCAGGAATCACTTCAATAAAGTCCAAGAAATAGTTTTTTTTTTATTGGAGGTTTAAGGACCACCGCAAGCCACTCAATGGGCTATAAGTAGTTCCCCGTCCCTAATTTAGGGCCACTGGTTCCAGGGAATGGAGAGAGCCAGTGCCGTAAGACAAACACAACATCCATGCCTCACCGGGATTCGAACCCGGACCCCTTTCGGGCGCATGATCAGAGGCCATCGATTAGACCACTGCGCTAACGGGGCTGCCAAGAAATAGTTACTAATAGTTTTTCCTTTTATTCTGTCAATATCTCATAAGCACTATTTATACAGAACTTGATTCATAACATCCCTAATATTATGAAGCTAATTAAAGTAAGTTAATAAGCAGAAAAATTGATCAGCGTAATGCAGCTTCTATAATTATGACCTCACACCACCACACACCCTTTTCCCATTGCTTGCTCCAACATTTTATAGCGTTTCTATCTGTTAACACGCACAAGTGACGCACTCTGACCTAAAGGCTGTTCCCAACATACATTCAGAGAGTGAGAGCATATAACGTTAAGGTAGAAAATACTTAAACAGAATGAACTCAAATTTACATAGAGAAAAAAAGTAAATATGAAAGTTAAATTAGAGGATACGTCATAGGGGGAAGAAGCTGGAAAGAAGCGTAGTGTCGCTTCCCCTGATCTGCTACTTGACACACTTTCATCGAATAAATTCCACGGTTTGAGCCTAGACGTCAATAGCTCGACACTGAACTTCGTAAGACCAAGATCTTTGATGAAGTTATTAAGGTCTTCATGTTTGGGATAGTATATGTTTCTCTCATCAGCTCCACTTCTGATATTGTAATCATGATCTCCAACGTCTTCTTCATTCACTCATTTGTAGCTTTCTTCTGAAGACGGCTTCTCTCTCACCGGAGGAATTGGTACAGGATCACAGGGCAGTGTGACACCGGGGTGTTGAATGAAAGAATGTCCGTATATTTGATAGCAGATGAATTCTTGCCAGTCCGACGTTTGGAAGGATCCACCATGCAGTAGTTGCAATTGCTTGAGTGGTCAGTGAATTCCCGCCAATTTCTTGGGATAGCAAACTTCATGGCTATCTTTTCCTTTGTAAACCATCGTGCAAAAGAGCAAATTAAAACTGTGCAATGAAAAAATAAATTTATTTCACCCATGGCCAATGTGTAGGAGATTCTAACAAGTTTTATATATACTACATTTGGACAATAACATTGAAAATTAAAAGAAAATCCAAAATTAAAAAAGTTTATAACAAAATATGCCTTGTGGGCCTTACACATCTAAACTTCAGACAATACGTTTTCGCTGTTGTTTTGATAGAAGGCCCAAACACAGCAAAATGCGTCTGCTGGATACTTGCAGCGTCTTGATGCCATCTCAGAGAAATGCAGGTATGTATCCACTTAGGCAGTTTGAACTAAACTACACGTCGCTGTATTTATACCACTATTTAATCAGTGGAAAGTTCTAGAAGGTTCTGGAAGGTTCTTCAGAGGTCTAGAAAGTTCCAGAAGTTACTCCAAGTTTACTCAGCACTGAATTCATCTAGAAGATTCTAAAAAATAAGGGAAATTTCAAAATATCGCTGTCCGTCACAAAAGCAAAGTTTGTGAGGAATAATAGTTAGTCAGTTTCTATACTTTTGAGGCATAAGCAATTAGGAAGTAACAGTGTCTTATCCAGGAACAAATAAAAAAATAAAACTTTGTTACATTGTGCGATTGTTTTTCAAGAAAACCACAGGTGAGGATTCAGCTTCATGTTTGGACTCGTAAACAAATTCGGCAGCTTTCTCACATGCGAGTGAATATTCATTTCTATATTTCAACCAAAAATCATGCAAGAAGGGCGTTGCATAAATTTTTTTCAAGGTAGATTCAGAGAGGAAAGGTTAAGTAATGAATTCACTTCTGATACACTCAAATGTACATATTCACTGCACTGCCCTCTGTTTTCACAGAGGACAGTGGATATATGTTTTTAATTAATATTTTGTGGCGTCAGTTGCAAGAAAATATTTATTTAAGCTTAATGTGAGCCACGAAGATATTCTTTCAATGCAGCTGTGGGAACGTTTTCGTATTTTTTAGGACCGGTAGGGGTCTCCAATCCAGAGTTTTTGAGACCTTGATCTAGAAACCATTAGAGTCAACATGTCAAAAAGGATCATTTAATAAAAAAAAGTGTACTTAACAACGAGTTTATGTTAGGGTGGAAAAAATATTTAGGTATAACAGAAACAAAAAATCCAACACATCTTATGAAATAATCTTTACGGAATTTCATTTTTTAGTTTCAGAAGCAATCGTTGAACTAAAAGACAAGAATGACACATGTAGCGGAAAATGTTCGGATTATTCTTTGAGAACTTGTTGAACCTTCGATTTTGATGAATAATGTCGTATAAACATCTGGCTGCAAACGCTTTCCAACAGACATATAGCATATTAATTGTACATATTTGTCAACTATACAGTTGTAATATTTTGTACTGTTTCTCACATTGAATGAATATCGAAGTGCTCGCGGGAAACATTCATCTTTGTCTGACATTGGGTTATCACAGTTGAATGCTACTGAACATTAAATATTAAGGTAAAATATTATATAAATGAAAGTTGTTACTCACATTTTCTTTTTCTGGAATATTTTGGGATATTGAACTTTTACTTGGCGAAAGCATGAATTGCTTTAAAGTCCTTTGTTATCACCTTCAGTAGTCACTGCTTGAAGATATTCTACTTGATAAGTTGATACAAATGGGTAACAATTCTTCTTAATGAATCTTGATTCTAATCAATAAAATAATTCGATAAAAATATAATCTAAAATAATAAAATAGCGAACGGTCAAGCCTTCAAGTCGAAGGGAAAGTCGTTCTGATAAAATATTCTGTCTTGATAATAGCTTAGACTTCGTTTCCCGCTCATCTAATGTTCCCAAACTTTCCCTTCGACTTGGAAGTTTGACCGTATAACGAAGTGTATTTCTCCGTCATTTTTATCCGCGCCAGGATTCGAACCCGGGTCCCCTCATTCCGGAATAAGTTGCTCTATCAATTGAGCTACGCGGACTTTTTTATTCTGATTCCTATCTGCCTTTATGTCGTGTGCGTCCTTCTGGCAGGTACGTCACATCTCCTGGTACGTTACATCATCTCCCCCTTATTTTTATTTATTTTTTTTTTTTCGAAGTGCTGGAGAAGGGATTCTCTTATTTTTCCTATCTCGCGGTGTGGAAATAACATCACACCACTGCGAGATTTTGAACGGTCGGGTCATCCGGATAGTTCGGGCGCCATTATAACGAAGTGTATTTCTCCGTCATTTTTATCCGCGCCAGGATTCGAACCCGGGTCCCCTCATTCCGGAATAAGTTGCTCTACCAATTGAGCTACTTTTTTTATTCTGATTCCTATCTGCCTTTATGTCGTGTGCGTCTTTCTGGCAGGTACGTCACATCTCCTGGTACGTTACAACCGTTCGCTATTTTATTTCTTTAGATTATATTTTTATCGAATTATTTTATTGATTAGAATCAAGATTCATTAAGAAGAATTGTTACCCGCCTTTATCAACTTATCAAGTAGAATATCTTCAAGCAGTGACTACTGAAGGTGATAACAAAGGACTTTAAAGCAATTCATGCTTTCGCCAAGTAAAAGTTCAATATCCCAAAATATTCCAAGAAAAAGAAAATGTGAGTAACAACTTTCATTTATATAATGTTTTACCTTAATATTTAATGTTCAGTAGCATTCAACTGTGATAACCCAATGTCAGACAAAGATGAATGTTTCCTGCGAGCACTTCGATATTCATACAATGTGAGAAACAGTACAAAATATTACAACTGTATAGTGCCACTTTTTAAGTCGACATAGCAACAACCGAGAAACAAATGTTTGTGACGTCACGTTTTGCTTTTCGTGTTTTCGTGTAGGTATCGTCATCATATACATGCGCACAGTCTACGCGTATATGACTTTGTTTTGTTGTCATAGCAACAAGGAACACAACTGCTGCTGTGACGTCATATAATCCAAATAATTCCCGCATGACCTCATAGATGCATTACGTCAGACGGTCAACTCTTTAGAGATTCGAAAACTTTACTTCAGGAATTTTGGTTCTATTTCATTTAGGGTATATAAATAATAATAATAATAAATTTTATTTTTTGCAGCCTGCAATGTAACAGCAAAAAATAAAATTCATTATTATTATTATTTATATACCTTTGATACGCTTTATTACACTGTTTAATAGAAAAAGACGAACATTTATATTCCGGTGTTCAAACTGTGTTATTCGTAACCATTCCTGTTTAATGTTTTGTTTACATATTTTTTTTTCGTTCGAAGTTAGAGTTTTTTTTTTCGGGTGTGTGCGATTCGAAGTCATCTAATTCGTATTGTGGTTCATTTGTCTCAAAACATCGACTTTGTTTTGCATGAGTTTTAACAACAAAACTCGTATACGGAAAAAATCTGCTGAGTAAGTAGCTTTCCAGAAGGAAGCAGCAAAAAGACGAAAGGCGGAGCAAAAAAGGGCCCGTCGGGAAAGTATGTCTGCTGTGCAAAGAGAATGCGATCGGAATCGTCATCGCGTAGCAAATATAACTCCTCAGCAAATTGAACGAAGTCAGGAACGACACCGAATTGCAAACAGGATGTCAGAATAAATCGCACGAGGTCGCGAACGACACCAGATTGCAGACATGACACAATCGCATATATTACCCCAGTGACGTGGTGTTACAATCCGCCGACAAAATCCACGAACTAGAAACTTAGGTGATCTTGACGCAGTTAGCAACAGGATGCCGAAGCAGTTGGGAGGTATGGACAATGGAGCTGTGTGTAATGCGGCCCTCAATGCTGGTACGGAGGAGATGGGTTTATCTAGACGCCTGATACGCCGTTTCATAGGGTCAAAGAATATAAACGCTTCGCGTGAAGAAGCTCAACTCTCGTAGAGATAATGTAAAACAGGCGACAGCAGCGCCACCATGTAATGCGGCAGCAGATGCTCTGCGGGAAAGTTAACATTCAGGCGCAAAAAGCGTAGGAGACACGGGACGGGAAGCCTATTTCACGGAAAGGAAGCTAAGCTTTGATCTGCGACTGTTTCCTTCGGTCTCATTGGGTCTACTAAAGCATTTTTTTTTTGTTGTTCTTTTCTGAGTATCCCTCCTGTCCCTTCTTTTGGTGAAACAAATATATACATTAGCAATTAATATTATTTTAAGGAAATTTTAGCAGTTTTATTCTCACTTTAAGCACCGTAGTAATACCAGGTTGCTTGGCATGAATTTCATATTTACAATATACCTTAAATGTCAAAAATGCTGAGGCTGGTTTCCCAGTAGCAGCCATAATAATAAAAAAAAAAAAAAAAAAGCAAAGACAACCGCAGTTTCCCAAAGCTACAATTTTTTTTCTACCCTTCCGAAGTTTGTAAATTAAACGCACTGCGCTGGAGAAATTTTCTCAACAGATCGGAAAAACATCCGTTCGTATCTGAGTAGGTTCGAACCTGGGCCGCTGGCGTGATAGCTGAGCTCTCTACCGACCGGACTAACTCGCCACGATTTAGTGTATGCTTAAAGCTGTCTGTTTGGTATGCATTGTGTAATCGAATGCTTCCCTCTTTCATTTTACAATATTACGAGGTATTTTTCATAAAAGTCAGTTTCATATAATTGATAAATTAATTTTTTCAACGTAACGATAGCTTTTTTTCAGCAAACGTTGTTTTAATGGTTTTCCAGGATATTTGTTTCAAACGGTTTCAAATTTGTTCTTGTTATTCATCCACTCCATTCCATGAATTGTTATTCATCGGAATGGAGTGGGTGTATTTCATGGCTGTAATATAAACGCAGATCTAGATGAGAACAACAAAACCTTTTGAACAAAACGCCAACACAAACAAGGCGTTTATATTCTTTGAACACAAACACACATGCTCAGTCTAACTCAGTCTGCTCGGCATCCTGCGGCATCAGCCTGTAATGTTGGCTTCTGTGTAGTGATTCTTTGCCGCATAATATAGTGGCGCTAGTTACGTCTCGCTGAGCCTTACCTTCTTATCAGTTAGATATTCTTTGATAGGGTCCCACAAGTGCTCTGTGAGATTGATATGAGGCGAGTTCGGAGGCCAATCCATATGCTGGAAATCTGAACTGTGTCCCACAAGTGCTCTGTGAGATTGATATGAGGCGAGTTCGGAGGCCAATCCATATGCTGGAAATCTGAACTGTGTCCCACAAGTGTTCTGTGAGATTGATATGAGGCGAGTTCGGAGGCCAATCCATATGCTGGAAATATGAACTGTGTCCCACAAGTGCTCTGTGAGATTGATATGGGGCGAGTTCGGAGTCCAATCGATATGCTGAAAATCTGAACTGTGTCCCACAAATGCTCTGTGAGATTGATATGAGGCAAGTTCGGAGGCAAATCGACATGCTGGAAATCTGAACTGTGTTCCACAAGTTCTCTGTGAGATTGATATAAGGCGAGTTCGGAGGCAAATCGATATGCTGGAAATCTGAACTGTGTCCCACAAGTGCTCTGTGAGATTGATATAGGGCGAGTTCGGAGGCCAATCGATATGCTGGAAATCTGAACTGTGTCCCACAAGTGCTCTGTGAGATTGATATGAGGCAAGTTCGGAGGCAAATCGATATGCTGGAAATCTGAACGGTGTCCCACAAGTTCTCTGTGAGATTGATATAAGGCGAGTTCGGAGGCCAATCCATATGCTGGAAATCTGAACTGTGTCCCACAAGTGCTCTGTGAGATTGATATGAGGTGAGTTCGGAGGCCAATCCATATGCTGGAAATCTGAACTGTGTCCCACAAGTGCTCTGTGAGATTGATATGAGGCGAGTTCGGAGGCCAATCCATATGCTGGAAATCTGAACTGTGTCCCACAAGTGCTCTGTGAGATTGATATGAGGCGAGTTCGGAGGCCAATCCATATGCTGGAAATCTGAACTGTGTCCCACAAGTGCTCTGTGAGATTGATATGAGGTGAGTTCGGTGGCCAATCCATATGCTGGAAATCTGAACTGTGTCCCACAAATGCTCTGTGAGATTGATATGAGGCTAGTTCGGAGGCCAATCCATATGCTAAAAATCTGAACTGTGTCCCACAAGTGCTCTGTGAGATTGATGTGAGGCGAGTTCGGAGGCCAATCGATATGCTGGAAATCTGAACTGTGTCCCACAAGTGCTCTGTGAGATTGATATGAGGCGAGTTCGGAGACTAATCGATATGCTGGAAATCTGAACTGTGTCCCACAAGTGCTCTGTGAGATTGATACGAGGCAAGTTCGGAGGCAAATCGATATGCTGGAAATCTGAACTGTGTCCCACAAGTGCTCTGTGAGATTGATATGAGGCGAGTTCGGAGGCCATTCCATATGCTGGAAATCTGAACCGTGTCCCACAAGTGCTCTGTGAGATTGATATGAGGCGAGTTCGGAGGCCAATCCATATGCTGGAAATCTGAACTGTGTCCCTCAAACCATTCCTGCACAACATTGGACCTGTAGCTCGGAGCATTGTCAACTTGGAAGACACCGTCGCCATTCGGGAGTGCACCATTGCTGTGTGTACAGAGTCAGCAAACAATTCGTGATAGTGGACACCTGTCATACGTTGTTCCACATGCCTCAGGGGGCCCAAGTTTCTTCCAGATAAACATGCCCCACACCATAGAACCGCCTTCACCAGCTTGCACTGTGGGGACCATGCAGGATGGATCGAGTGCCTCATGTTGTTTACGCCAAATACATACACGACCATCCACGGAGGGGAGTGAAAAACGCAACGCGTCAGACCTGTACAATTTTTACAGCCATGCAACATCCAACTTGCATGATCATTGCACCAGGCGAGTCTTTTACGCCAATGAACTGTGGTCAGGAGATGTTGTCGGGTCGTCTGAGCCCATATGTGCGAACGTGCGACGCATGGCCATAACAGATGCTGTTCCGGGTTGACCTCTGTTATATTGGGTAGTCAACGGTTGAAGAGTGTTGCGTCTGTTGACCTGTACGAGTCGCCGGACCCGGTGCTCACTACTCACATCAACATTTCGGTGCCCTGTGCAGTTTTGCTTCCGGGCCGTTGTTTCACCCTTTTTACGTCAATTCTGATACACTTGATACACTTTAACTACGGAGGCTTGCGAACAACTCACCAATTCAGCCATTTGGGAAATAAAGGTACCCACTCTCCGAACTCCCACATTCTGTGCTTTCTCAAAATTCGATAAATCCTTCCGTTTACGTATCACACTCCGAATTCTACTACTACTGCTCTTCTCACACTTTACATATCCTACGTCGACTAATCGCGCCCTCTCGGAAATCATGTGGTCCTTTGATACGGTTGGTTATAATTCAGTGATAACTCAGTGTAAATCACCTCAGTCATCCACTTTTGTTTTACATACTCTTGACACTGGTCTATCTTCTTCAAACCGGAATTATTGTGAACCCCGGTACCTTCAGTTTCTCGGAAGCATAGCACAAGTCAATCAGTTATCATTTGGAGCGTACGCGTTGCTTCCGTTTGTTCCTTTACCTTTCATGCAGGGACATTACAGTCACTGGTCCGATATCTTTCAATGCGAAGACATTTTCTTATCTGTCCTCTCATTCCCGATGAGAAACTGTTTCGGAAATCTGTTATTTTTTAACGACGAAGTATTTTTCAGAAAGCAGGTTTTTGGTGTCCAGTTTTGATAAAGATTCATTTTGGACAACACTGCAATGCGGAATGATATTTACATCTGTAGTTCTCTTCGGATGAGGAGCGTCGTTGATAACAGCTCGTCTAATTTTAATGACGAGGCATTTCTGATACAGGTCAGTATTTTTTCTTTAATCAATATGTATTCGCATTATAATTCGAGTGACTATATAGTCATTTCTCTTAAAGTGACAGCTTTGGTAATCATTAATTTCTTTCTTAATATGATATTATTTCTTTCTTAATATGATATAAAGAAAGAAATAACACTTTGGTGAATAGAAACTTTCGACTTGATAGTATATCCTATGACTTCATATTGCTTTCTATGTAAAAAAACAGCAGTGCAGTATTTATCTTAAGCCCGTCTTTTTATATTGCAACTACATTGACAAAAGTCACCGGGCATCCCTTCAAAAGCAAATGAACGGAACCGCTGCGTTGTTAAGATGCGCGGTACAGCTGCAAACGGTGTGAAAACAAGCCTTCAGCTGACCGCAATCATATCGCACTGTGAGGTTGAGTGAAAACGTCCCAGCGCGAGAGAACTGACTTTGAGAAAGGAAAGAATGTTGGGTGTTATATTAGTGGATTGTCCATAAGAGAAACCGAAAGGCGTTTAAACATACCCACGTCAACTATTTTAGATATACTGAATACGTGGAAGACACACGGCGTGCCTGAAGCAGCAAAACGTACCGACAGACCAAAGAAAATCAGTGATAGAGGACGTCGAAGCCTCAGGAGAGTCGTTACAGAAATCTATGGAGTACTGCACAAGACCTCAGTGTACAGGCGAGTAAAAATGCTGGAACAGCGATATGTATACGTTCCATTCGCAGAGAACTTCATTCCATGGATTACCGTGGTCGTGCAGCTGCTCATAAGCCTTTCATCTCCACTCGGAATGCTACTCGTTGTTTAGCATGGTGTAAAGAACATTTAGCATTAACCGTAGATCAATTGAAACGGGTCCTAATCAGTCTGATGGCCTTGTGTGAGGGCATGGCGGCAACCGGAGGAACGCTATTTACCACAGTGTACTGTTCCTATGGTCAAATTTGGAGCTGGCAGTGTATAATCGTGTGGGTGTGTTTTTTTTTTTTTGGAATGGTCCCAGCCTGTTAGTTATTGTGGGCAAACCTGTTAACCAGTATGTCTACCTCGATATTCTGGACAATTATGCCCTACCAACTCTGTGGCGGTACTAAGGAACCGAGCCTTGTTGGTACCAGCAGGATAATGCACCGAGCCATAAAGCAAGGACTATTAGTGCGTGGTTTGACGATAATTCCGTATCGTGTGTACTGGCCAGCACACAGCCCTGATCTTAATCTCATAGAGCACCTATGGGATGAATTAGAGCGCCGCATAAAAAGTTTAGAACCAAGGCCTACTACTAAGCAACAGTTAGCAGCAGCATTATGTACTGAATGGAAGCGCATACCTATCGCTGTGTTCCAAAACCTTGTCGAAAGCAAGTCTCGAAGGGTCAGTACATGCATTAAGACCAAAGGTGGACCGGCACCGTACTAATATATGTCATTAAATGCTATGTTGTGTTTCTCTTCTAGGTGTCCGGTGACTTTTGTCAAAATAGTGTATTCGGCAATCGGAAAGTGACGTGCTCATAAACTGTTTTTTTTTTAATATATATGTCCGTCAGTCTGTTCTTCCTTTTATTCTCTAGGGCAGCAAACCTCCACATTTCTTCAATTATAACTTTTAGAAGTCATGTTGAAATGAAATTCTTAGATGTAGATATGTCGACTATTTTCTATATAGTTCTTTCTTCTGCTTAAAAAATTGCTCATAGGTAGCAGAAATATTTTTTCGTATTCATGATGTTGCCATCTTTGTTTTTATATGATGTACTTGAAAACATTTGTTTATATCCGATGGGGGAAGCCTGTCAAAAACTTTCGATATATTTCTCCTGTTCAACTGCACATTTTTCCCTGAAAGTGGGGGAAATATTTATTCGTACCCATCGTGATGTTTCTAGAAAATTGCATGAAAACTGTAACAGATTTTCTTAGAAGAGAATACCTCCCAACGTAGCAATGAAGAAGGAAATGCAAGGAAAAGATACATGGCATTTTTTGTTTCAGTTTTCGTTTTTTTCGGTCTTTCTTCTAGAAGGAGTTATACATCCTTTGTAAAAAAGATATTTTACTTGTCACTTTTATGGGATGCGTCATTGCATTTCTTTGTGGGTATCTCGAGAGAACTACCTTTAAACCGCATTCCATGAAGGAAATTTCCATGATTTTTAGTATTTCTTGAATTTACACGGTGTTTATGGAAACTTTCGAAGAAAAAAGTACGACTTCGCTTACACTGTAAAATAATCTAGATTCCGATGTTATCCGCTTAAAGTTACTTTGAATACATCAGCAACGATCTTCTTACATGTAGCGTAAATAGTTACTAGCACTCTTTCCGCATTTTGGCTTCCTTAATCGCATTCGGGTTTCCCATGGGGCAAAGAAGCACAAGAAAAAATTCTTTCTCCCCAGAGATTACACGATCCATCTTAACCTCGTAGGAGACTTGCTCACTCAGATAGATTTTCTGAGATGCGGCAATTCCTCGGAGACGCAAAAATGATTCCAAAGGGTGCTCGTTTTCTCTTTGGAGGTAACACCGACTTACACAAGTAATTACAAAATGACCTCAGGGAAAGTCTAGCTTTTGTTTGTGTGCGTATGTAGTACGTGGTAAAGAAAAAAATTACCTTCTTCGAACTACTGATGATTTAGATATAAGGAAAAGTTTGACACTGAATTGTTTATCACTGAAAGAGAAAAGAATATATTTCATAGATATTTTACGCACTATGGGTTATCGTAAGGCTAGCATCATCTTGGAGAAGGCACTCTGCTAAAACTTTTGGGATCGTTCGAAATGAGTAACAATAACTGAAAAGTGTTATTGCCAAAGATTCAAGCAAATAAATGTTTGAAGTATTTTGGCGTTAATACATCTTTAAAATCGGTACCATTGGGGTACCCCCTAGGAAAAACTTGACCAACATAATTTCTTACGATTGATCAAATGCTTATAATTTCTAAGTTATAACAAATAGCTGAAATCTAATAACTGACATAAAAAGAGTAATAGCCAATGATTCAAGGGCATCAACTTCAAGGTCATGCGCATGTGTGGAGAGATCGGAGAGCGTCCGTCATTCTGGGGTCGAATACGCTGAGTCAAGCGCCTTTAAATCAGTATAACTCGAGATTGTGTAGATGTAGGATCGTGATATTGATCTCAAACGATTCGTCTGGATGAGATTTATCTAAAACCCAATATTTCATAAACATTTATGTTAGGACTTTATAAGTAATACTTGATAAACGAAAAATTATTTGTGAGAAAATCAAAATGTCTAAATATTTGAAGCAAAAGTCCAACTCAAAATACTACAAACGTATATCAAAAGAATGAAGAATTCCAAAGGAATCGAATAAACTCAAAACGACTAATTCAGTACGATGTTGGGCTTATAGACAGCAGAAGAAAGCCGAAGCGGCGCAACGCGTGGAGTAACAACCAAGAACTTCTACAGCTACTACATGCGGACCAACGGACTACTTGGCCGTGAGTGAAACTTGGATGGATGATTCTAGTCCCATACACTTTTCCGGTATCGAATTGAAGGCAAAAAGAAATAGCGAAATAGCCAAACACAAACCATCCACTTCCAAACGTACTACTTTGCCCACAAAACGAACTGCAGGGGCCGCTGTCATTTGCAGAAACATCAACAGTCTAACAGACTGCCAACCCATAAATGTTTAAGTCCACAACAGATTTAGAATTGAAGATGACTATGTAGATGACATGTGCCTAGTTGATGTGACAGTGTCTGCTCAAACTCGCTTCATACTTGTTTCGGTTTACATTCACCCCGATGTTCCACAAACATCACTAGAGGCCTTCATGTTCCGGATGCTATGCGATTATTCTGAAAACCTCAAGAAACTCATACCAAGTATGGTACCGGATATCCAAGTGCCTATCATTTTCACTTGTGACTTTAACATTGATGTGCAACAAAACACCAACTTACTCAAATTCATGAAAGACAATTTTGACTTGACTTACATAAATTCTCCACCAACTACCTTAGGCAATATTTATATCGACTTCACCTTTGTACGAAACATAGATGTGAATTGCATTCCTCTTTCATTTATCAACCGACTTCTACCTCAAACCCTGTACTGTCAAACACGTATCCGCGTAAATAAAACCTGCGGGTGTGTCTCGGATACAACCTGCCCCCATTTTTTTAAAGAATTCCATTCTGGAGGAAATTACTCGGAATTCATTTCATATCTGAAACAAAAATTCTATTAATGGCCCCCGTGTTCTCACTTGATTAATCGTAAAACATATGGTGGCTGTGTAGTGCAATGAGCTTCCGCATTCACAAAGAAGCCGTTGAATTTATATTTTCATTACAATACTATCATTTTATTAGGAGAATTCAAATTCGTGCAGAAATAGTCCAAAGTAATCGAGGTAGTTTCCTTCAATGCACGATCTTAATAACAAGAGTCACTCACAATACAAATTTAAATTCGTTGGCTGAATTAAAAGATTTTATTGTATAAGAACTTTCGGGTTTCCCTAGAACCCATCATCAGATACAGAAGAAGGAATATATATATATCTATATTATGTTCACGTAACACTTTATTTAAACTTATTCCTTCTTCTGTATCTGATGATGGGTTCTAGGGAAACCCGAAAGTTCTTATACAATAAAATCTTTTAATTCAGCCAACGAATTTAAATTTGTATTGTGAGTGACTCTTGTTATTAAGATCGTGCATTGAAATCAACTACCTCGATTACTTTTGGATTATCATTTTAATATTAATTTCCCTTTCATTTTTCTTCCTTGATATAAGGTCACAACTGTATCTCTTTGTCTTTTTCCACGTTGTACGTATAGGTGTTTCGAGTGGTTTTCTTGTTTTTAGCATTCTACGGTTTTATACTGTATGGAAAAAAATATTGAAATTGTCTAAAACTTCCATCCACTTTGCTCAGTGATCTTGAAAATTTGTTTCCAACAATGTCAAGCACGCAGACTGCTTTTTCAGTTTCATAACATTTGGTGTGCTGCACTTTCTCCAGATGCTTTTATCAATATTATTGGTTTTACATTGAGTTTTACGGCAGTATAAATTCCACGAAACTCTCAATAAGAGAAATTTTACACATTACCTAATCAATTCCATTAGAAAAGAGTAAGTGGGCATCAGAAGAATGCATTCCTGTGAAAAAACGAATTTAAGAATTATATTTCATGTTATTAGCTAATGTCAGATTCAGCTAAATTAATCTGACTTTACAACCATAGCCTCACGGTTTCGATAATAATAAAAATAATGAGACAATATCAGAAGAACGGACTAAACAAAGCCAGAGGGTGCCATCAGCGGTTGCCAGCGAATTCAGGACAACCGTCATAGAGTTCGAGAGAATGGAACCCACCATCATACATAGAATACCGAGGCAAAGACCTTACAGAGATCTGTGGCAAATAACAGAACACCTCAACAAGTGTGTGATACCGGCCAACCTAGATGAAAATGCACTACGTTAGAATCCATTCACACAGCTGTCTACATTGCCGCAGTTACAACCACAAGACTAAATGGAAAGCACATCATCCGTTAGGAGGAGCAAATGATCAAGAAGGCCATACTGCTAGCATGGCAAAGACCTTACAAGACCTTACAGAGATCTATGGCAAAGACTACAGGGCTGTGTTGATGAACTGCGGAAGAAATCGGCCATGTTGCACAGTACATAAACGGGTAGGTTCAAAAATATGTTAGGAAAAATAAAGCTCATTCTGAAAAGCGCCAAAGTCCACACAAATTTCGAAGAAAACCAGCAAATGGAAGGATACCTGAACACGCTGAAACAATGTCTATTAGCTACCAGCAAGATACTAGAACGATACAAAGAGAATACACAACGACGTTTGGAAAATAACACATTCGAAAACGATGAGAAAAGTTTCTATCGTGATACAGTATTACAAAGGAAGACATCAAAGGCGAAAGGCCACCAGAACATGAAGTGGTAGAAGAATTCTGGAATGACTTCTAGGGGTCCTGTCTACAGCGAGAAAAAGGGACAGCAAGCCAATATCAGGAAATAATCGACTGTGGTACAAGAGGTTCACCTGTATATAGAAATATCTGGCAGATCAACTGACCAACATGATCCAAAATCCAGCAATCATCCCGGATTTCCTCACCTAGGAAGTAACGGCGAAAAACGAGGATATAAAAATCCAGCCAATTATAAACCAACAGCGCGTCAATCTACGCAATATGAGATCCTAACTGTGTGCATCGCCAATAAGATGATGACGCACATAGAAGGACAAAAAATAATACTATGTAAAGGTTGGAAATTCAGTCGAACAGCCATTTTTAATTAATTACCGTACTTTTAATTAAAAAAAGAGAAATGTAAGAAAATAACTGTCTCTCCTCCTAAAACATTACCCCATAAATTAATTAAAAAATAAATGTCATTGAAGCAGGCTCAAGAAAAGCGGTAGCGGAAACGTTCTCTGCATCAGAAAAAGGAAAATATTGGTAATGAACTTATAACGAAGTAAATTTCTCCGTCATTTTTATCCGCGCCGGGGTTCGAACCCGGGTCCACTCATTCCGGAATAAGTTGCTCTACCAATTGAGCTACGCGGACATTTATTCTGATCCCTATCTGCCTTTATGTCGTGTGCGTCCTTCTGGCAGGTACGTCACATCTCCTTGTACGTTACATCATCTCCCCCTTATTTTTCTTTTTTCGAAGTGCTGCTCATAATTTTCCTATCTCGCGGTGTGGAAATAACATCACACCAATGCGAGATTTTGAACGGTCGGGTCATCCGGATAGTTTGGGCGCCATTATAACGAAGTGAATTTCTCCGTCATTTTTGGTCTACGCCAGGATTCAAACCCGGATCCCCTCATTCCGGAATAAGTTGCTCTACCAATTAAGCTACGCGGACATTTTATTCTGATCCCTATCTGCCTTTATGTCGTGTGCGTCCTTCTGGCAGGTACGTCACATCTCCTTGTACGTTACAAACTCAGTTGTGTCCAAAAAATAAAAGTTAGAAACCCTAGCAAAAATGCTAACAAAATTACTAGAAGCCTACATAACAACTTTGACCTAACTAAATTTGCAAAGCAACAGACAAAAATAAGTAGGAGATGCCAACTGATCATGGTCAAAGAATGAGAAAATACGCTCTTCTACGTAATGCAGTAGGAGATATGAAACAGCCACGCGCTTGGTGGTTACTTTTATCAAGTTCGCTATTGCATTATATCTATGGAAAATAATAATCATCGCCAATATAACATTTTATACGACAGTTCTACAAGAAGGAATACACTTTTACACAGACCAAGAGCGTAGCATATACTGAATAACACAATAAATGGGTTTCTTTGCTTAGGAACTAAATTATACTGTATGAGCATATATCTGTTACTTATTGCAGCAGACCTTTATGAGAAAGCACAAGCCAGCTTACGTATATGTAAATAACTGAATACCAGGTTTCACATTTTATACAAAGCATTGTATAAAATTCGCAGATTAATGCCAAGTACAGCACTTTCCACGTATGTTTGTACCCCACCTTGGAAAGCTTTACAAAAGATAATAAGTTCCATTAACCATCTGTTTACGAAAAAAAATAAAAAATTAATTAATTGCCTAGCTTTCACTCATCAACTAGAAGGATTTTTTCTAGGCTGACAGAAGACTACATACTGAAGCTCAAGTAAGCCGTTCTGTGGTGCAGTGGTCTAAGCGCTTCCTTTTCACCATTCGTCCGAAATGGGCCCGAGTTCGAATCCCAGGAGAGTTATGGACGGTGTGTTTGTTTTACGGCATTGGCGCTCTCCCTTGCCTGGAGCCAGTAGCATCAATTAGGAACGGGTGACTACTTATAACCGATTGAGTTACTCACGGTAGTTGGTAAACCCCCAAATAACAAAACAAACAAACAAAAAAAAACTGAAGTCGTTCTGAAAACTTTAATGCGAGAGGTATTGGACTGGACTACAACTACAGAAAAACTGGGTGGAAATAAGACATGCTTGATGATGATAGTATTTTAAAAGGTGATTGAATATATTTAAGACAGTTCCAGTGAGATGCCAGTATTGAAGAATTCTCTGTTGGTAACGATCTCAAAATTTTCTCGTATGGTAGCTGTTTTTGGTGTGGTGTAAGAAGACATTTTCTACATATCATTCTATATGGGGATCTTGGACTTGAACTTGACTTTCTTATCTTACCTTCATTTACTTCAAGAAGGCAGACAAGCTACACCAGACCAACAAATTCCAAAACTCTTCAGAAGGTTTAGCACAAACCAGGATACCCATTGAGAGTTATTATTGCTCGAAAGTACGCGTCAACGTACCGTCGGAGAAAGCCATAGACCAGTTTCTTGTTAATTTCCTTCCTACAACAAACTGCATACGAAGTTCTACACCAGATTTTAGCAGCAAACAAAACAACTCAAGAACTTACGACAAAACATTACATGTAGTTTCAACGTGGTATCCATTTACCTTGCAGCTTCAAGAACAGAAACTTTAAAGGAAGCAGAATATCCCAATCCTCCTTATGCTCACAGCAGTCGTTTCTTAACATCTGCAGGAAAACAGATAAAGTGAAGAACTTCAGCTTCTTCAAACTCTAATGGTAGATCTATAAGCTGACTAAGAGATCCAATTGGGTCATTCCTTTCAACGATAGTAGCAGAAAACGTGATTCTCCCAGTCGAAAGTCTTCAATAATGTTAGCCCAAACCGTCCATTTATCTAAGGTACGTTGATAATATACCTTTTGTAAGCCGCATGTAATATATACTCTCCTATGCATTGTACCCATCAATAAAATTATGTATTGAGCTAGAAAACTTCTGTTCACTCTACCTTATTTGGAAAGTTTTATTAAACAAGCCTCGTGAAAATCACCTTCATACGCAGGTGTACTATAAGTCTACGTCCTCCTTATGCCAAATGCCCTGTGACTCACCTAGTTCTAAGAACTATAAGGCAGCTGTTTTCATATATAAGAGCATAGTCGACTCTTCCGATGATTTTCATATACGTTGGAATTTGAAAATATCAAGAGGCTGCCTCCAAATCTGAGCATCATCCATCCTTTTTCTGATTATGCTATGTGCATCATCCTTGCACATAGCATAATCAGCAAAACTCAAAACCGCCAACAAGTAGAAAGTACACGTCATTATACACCAATACGTTATTACACTGCCGGACAATTGCTAAGGACGGATGACAATAGCAACGATAGCAACCATAAAATGGAAGGCAGGAAAATGTGGAAATTAGCATAAGTGCGGGATACAGTAAGATGTGTTGTGCGTATGCAAATTTTGGATTGCCGAACTTGTTCGTGACGTCATAGCGCTGATAAGAGATTAAAGGATTTGACGCGTATTGACCGTTGTTGTTCAAACGCAAAGTTGAAAGGGAAAGAATCAATTGACGAACTTGCAATTTTCAGTATGTCTTCCCGACATCACTTAGATGATTTTACGCGTAGCCGTATTATTGGCAAGATTGAAGAAGGGCGAAACATAACAGATGTTGCCAGGGAGTTCGACGTCAGCCACAGTGTTGTTTCAAGGCTTTGGAAATCATTTCAAACAAATGGAGAGTGTATCAAACGTCATCTGCAGAAGATCGGCACATAGTGCTATCAACAAAAAGACACGGGCGCAGCACAGCTAGTGAGGTAGCAAATCAGTTTATGGCTGCTACTGGCAAGCGGATCTCCCGAAAAACTGTCGCCAGACGTTTGCATGAAAGAGGATTATACGCCCGCGTCCTGTTGTGTGCATCCCATTGTCCAGACGTCACCGTACCGCCCGTTTGCAATGGTGCCATCAACATCGCAATTGGACTGATAACGACTGGTCTGCTGTCCTCTTCTCAGATGAGAGTAGATGCAGTCTATCGTCTGATTGTCGACGACAACTGATCTGGCTTGATAGTGGTACTGCATATTGTCCAGCAAAGATACAGGAAAGGGACCGATATCCGACATGTAGTGTCATGGTATGGGCTGGCATCATGATCAATGGCCGTACGTCCCTCTATGTGCTTCCAACTGGGACTATGACTGGCCAACGATACATTAATGATGTTCTGCTACCTCATGCTCGCATGTTCCGTGGTGCTGTGGGTAATGGATTCATTTTCATGGACGACAACGCAACATGTCATCGAACAGTCGCTGTCCAGGAGTGTCTTGAGAGCGAGGATATTCAACGCCTCGTATGGCCAGCAAGTTCTCCAGATCTGAATCCCACTGAAAATGTGTGGGATGCTTTGGGGAGGAGTCTTGCTGGTCGCCAATGCCCTCCAATAAACAAGGACACCCTCATCCGTGCAGTGACAGAGGAATGGGATAAATTACCCCAACAGCTGCTTGATAATGTTGTGCAAAGCATGACACGACGTGTGGAATCTTGCATCGCCCACCATGGTGGCCATATCCCGTATTGACATCTTACGTCGGAGCGCCTGCGGACGGTAATTGCATTTTTTTCACGTTTACGTATTCTGTACAAAATGGCCTGTTTGTCCCTTGAACACGTTCCAAAGCCTTCTGGATTTCAGAGCACAATAAATTGTCTTTCTTGTAATGTCCTGGCATTCTGACATTATTTTATTTCACTTGGCATCCAACCACACTTACTTTTTTATGCGCTATATAGCCGTTTATGATCCGTCCTTAGCAATTGTCCAGCGGTGTATTTGTAATTAATAAATACCCCACATTTCCAAATTCACCCATACATGCAAGAACGCCTTAAAAAAATAGGCTTCGATACGAGTATAAAGTCACTTAGATATTTATCAAACAGACTCACTAATGGTGGTAAAAATCCCCCTATTTAGAGCGAAGCTGGTATTTATGCCACACAATTTCGTTATCCTGATAGTACAAAACAACATTATATCGGTAAGCAAAGCGACATCTTCTAATCCAGCTTAGTGAACACTAAAGGAACGTAAAAGGAGGAAAGGCAACCGTTGCCCTATCCAGATAAATCGAATTTATTGAGTTCAGTATCAAGAATGAGCTCTGTACACCACACCTAAGTCAACTCCCACACGAGAAACCTTATAGGTCTTTACCAACAGAGAGGGCAATAATGACAACGCCAGACAAGAACGGCGCTGAATATCGAATCATCATCCACCTGATATCTCGTGTCCACCCGAATGTAGCATTCTTCTTAAGAACTATAATGGTTTCTGTTGTTGTAGTCCAGTCAAGCCATTATCAAATTTAAAACATTGGGATGAGTTGAAATCGTCCCAATGTTTTGGTTATGGTTTTTTCTTTTTACGTAGAACTTCGTCTTATGGCTCGATACAGATTAGCGGTGGACGCGACATTATTGTGTGACCGATTTCAACTCACAACAACTCCGAGGTTATCGGGAGTGTAGCAACGGCGCTAGTATCGTTTGGTAGCGCACAGATGACATTTAGTGGTAATTATAAGTGGATGGGGACGGCGTATCAATGGCAGTTCGTGACAGCGCGTCGAAGTGGATGGTCATTTTTGTGCTCTGTGCAGCGAGTGCACTTGCATACGTAGTTCTAAGTTTAAACACATCGGAAGATTCTACTTCGGCCCCATGGTTTTTTGTTTTGTTTTTTTCACTTTCTAATCTTTCAATAGCCTTTGGAAAAATCCATCCGGTTGATGTGCGAGAAATAGGAAATAATTCATTTTCTCTTACACCACTAGACTGTTGATTAATGCTGCTAAGACCTAACTATTCAAGAATGCCAGAGGCGTCATAACCTGAGGACCCAAAAATTCTTTTTATACTGCAAACAAGAGATTAAACTTTTTAAGGCATTGCCATTCAGCTGTAATAATATATCATCGTCAATAGCAACTATTTTCAATCCACGCCTGAATGAATGTTCCCCCAAGTTTCTTCCAGAAATTTCTGTCTTGAGCAATTCTCTTCCATATCACCCCGGCATGTTTCGAATTTCGTCCACCCATCTGTCATGCCATCATCCTTCGGGTACTTCCTGTCCCTTGGTATCCATTCTAGTATTTCAGTTATCCGACGGTGGTCAGCTCTCTAGCAGTTATGTCCAGCCGATTGTCGACTGAGTGTCACTACTTTGATCATGGTGTCATCAAATCCACTTTGCCATTTTCCTAATCCACGGATTATTTTTCCTTACACCATATTCAGCATTCACATCCTCATGTTCCTTTCGGTTCTTAGCAGTCCCTGTATGTATTTTTAATTAAGTTTTATGTCTCTGATCCGTAAGCAGAGACTGGATGGATGCGTTTTGATTAAAAGCTTTTCATTAGAGATGTAACGAAAAATTGCTCCTGAAATTTACATTACGTCTTTAAAGAAAAGCTTTTAATTAGTGTTTCATACATGCATGCATATGAATGAAAAACATTTGCGAAAAATGCAAAAATATATATGATTAAGAGTATAGGCATCTCTCCCTACCGAGCTTAGGTTCGGATCCTTCGCTGTTTACTTCCATCCTACGGGGTATGTTCGTAAAGGGTCAAGTGTGTACAATCTCCATATCTTTGCATTATATAGATGGAGCAAATGTTTGCAAGGGGGAATTTAATAGATGGCTAGCTTTACATACCTGTCCATTTCATTGTGAATGGCGTTCTCTCTTGCCGTAGTCCTCTACTATTAGGCGTCTTAATCACTGCCCTGTATTCCCCATTACTGTGTTATGCAACAAATCAAATTGCAGAACTCCAACGACTGATAACCAATGGTAGTCTCATCGCTTTTAAACTTCCAGAGGATTATGAAACACTGATAAATGTTGACAACATTCATGCATCATACACTGATTATTACTGAAAGCCTTACATGGTTTGAAATATACTCCGATTCAGTAACTCGTTGAAATTTCTTGACTCGTGCCACAGAAAATGTTACTGTTTCCCTTTAATGTATCTCAGATGTTTCTGTGCTTTAATTAGCAAATCTACATAGCTTTCAGCTTTTGAGAATTTTAAAGTGAAAGGGCTTTTCTTTCAAACCTCACGGTGAAATTTCCAACAGAGTAATATTATCAAGTCTAAATATGCGTAAGAGAGCAGAAAACTGTTATAATTAAGTCAGAGGAAAATTATATTTCCTCACGATGCGCGAAACATGTGTGAAAATTGAGTTCTTAACCTGACTTTTAAAGCATATATTGCCGCCCCGGTGGCGCAGTGGTCTAAGGCGTTGGCTTCTGATCATTCGTTCGTAAGGGGTCCGGGTTCGAATCCTGGTCAGGCATGGATGTTGTGTTTGTCTTACGGCACTGGCTCTCTCCCTTCCCTGGAACCAGTGACCCTAAATTAGGGACGGGCGACTGCTTATAGCCCATTGAGTTGCTCACTGTGGTCGTTAAACCTCCAATCAAAAAAAAAAAAAAAAAAAGCATATCTTTTTAAAAAGAGAAGCCGCCCAGGTGGCGCAGTGGTCTTCTGATCATTCATCCGAGATGAGTCTGGGTTCGGCTCCTGGTGAGACATGGATGTTGTGTTTGTCTTACGATACTGGCTGTCTCTCTTTCCTGGAACTAGTGGCCCTAAATTAGTGACGGGCGACTGCTTATAGCTCACTAAGTTGCTCATGGTGGTCGTTAAACCTCCAATAAAATAAAATAAAAAGAGGATGTGCTTATGGTATCACTTTGTCCGTCCGTCCACCTGTGTACACCATATCTCTGCAACTATTAATACGATTTTCAATTTTTTTTTTACTTTTGGAAGCACAAAATGTGAGAACGATTATCCTTGCTTTTTGGTTCCTTTCTGATGCACAACGTCGCCACCAGAGAGCGTAAATGCAGATGCTATCGAATACATTTTATCCCATATCACTACTTCTAAATATCCGACTGAAAAAATCTTCGATATTATTTATTTGGAACACTATTTTGGGTGCAGTTTTTTTTTCAAGTAATGCATAGTTTTTCCTCTATTGAGCGAAAAGTTAAATCGAAATTTCCCCGATATCTCTGTTTCTAAATGGTTGATCTGTTAAATTCTGTTTTCATCGGATAAAGCCCTTAATGGTACATGTTCTGCACATAATTTCTAAAGTTTTATTGAAGAAGAACGGTTTTGCCATTAGAGGGCGAAAGTGTATACTTCTGTTTCTGATATACATTTGCAGCAATATCTAAGCTTCTGAAAACTCGATTGAAGAAATTCTTTTGTGGTCAGATACCGCTCACTACGAAAACATTTCTCAAAACATCTTCTGCTTAAAGTGGTGCGTAGTTTTTTTCGCCAAGGCCGAAGATGCTTTCCATATTTTTGTCCATAGCTGTGCTTTTAACAATCCGATTTGAAAAAGTCTTTCTTCGTCGAAAGTGTTATAGAGCGAAATGTTTTGCGTGCAATTTCAAATTTTTCTTATTGTGTGTCTAGAAAGCCGATTTAAAAAAATCCTCCTTCAGTCAGATACCACTAACTACGAAACATATTATGGCCACTTCCTTCCGGAAATAATGCCCGACTTTTCCACTAGGGGCACAAAAGTTTAATCTGTTTTTCTCGATATCTCTGCTTCAAGACGTCTGATTTAAAAATTCTTTTAATGCCATATACTGCCTATCTTGTGAAATACCTTGCCTGAATTCATGAGTTTTTGTTGTCCACAGATCTGGCGCTAGGTGGTGTTCGTGCACTTCTGTTTGTAGGATACCTTCTTTCCTAAACGTAGTATCAAAAAAAATATTTTTAGTATATGTCATTCGCTACCGTAAATATGGAGTATATTATTCGCTTTAAATAATGCATAGTTTTCCCGCCAAGGGGCCTAAATGTTAAGGTTTTTTTATCATTATATACGCTTTTAAAAAACTATTTTTCTCAGCACAGTTTTTACATGCACTTTATTGACAAAAGCCAACGAAAACCCCTTCAAAAGCAAATGAACGGATCCGCTGCGTTCTTAAGATGCGCGGTACAGCTGCAAACAGTATAAAAACAAACTTGCAGCTGACCGCGATCATATCGCACTGTGAGGTTGAGTGAAAATGTCGCGGCGGGAAAGAACAGAATTTGAGAAGGGAAATATTGTTGGGTGTTATATTAGTGGGTTGTCCATAAGAGAAACCGAGAGGCGTTTAAACATACCAAAGTCAACTGTTTTGGATGTACTGAATAGGTGGGAGACACATGGCTTGCCTGAAGCAGCAAAACGTACCGGCATACAAAAGAAAATCAGTGATAGATGACGTCGAACCCTCAGAATAGTCGTTACAGCTAATCGACGGAGTACTGCACATGACCTCAGTGTACAGGTGAGTAAAAATGCTGGAACCTCGGTATGCACACGTACCATTCGCAGAGAACTTCATTCCATGGATTACTGTTGTCGTGCGGCTGCTCATAGGCCTTTCATTTCCATTCGGAATGTTACTCGTCGTTTAGCATGGTGTAAAGAACCTTTATCGTGGACAGTAGATCAATGGAAACGGGTCCTATGAACTGGTGCGACCCATCAGTCTGATGGTCGTGTATGGGTTTGGCGGCAACCAGGGGAACGCTTTTTACCACAGTGTACTGCCTCTACCGTCAAGTTTGGAGCTGGCAGTGTAGTCGTGTGGGGGTGTTTTTCGTGGTATGTTCCCGGCCCATTGGTTATCGTGGACATACCTGTTAACCAGCATGTTTACCTCGATATTCTGGACAGTTATGCCCTACCAACTCTGTGGTAATACTATGGAACCAAGATTTGTTGGTACCAGCAGGATAATGTATTGAGCCATAAAGCAAGGACTGTTACGGCGTGGTTTAACGATAAATCCGTATCGTGTATATACTGGTCAGCACAGAGCCCTGATCTTAATCCCATAGAGCGCAAATGAGATGAATTAGAGCGCCCCATAAGAAGTCTGGAACCGAGGTTTACTACTGGGCAGTAGTTAGCGGCAGCATTATGTACTGAATGAAAGCGCATACCTATCGCTGTGTTCCAAAATGTAGTCGAAAGCATGTCGCGAAGGGTAAGTGCATGCATTACGTCGAAAGGTGGACTGACATCGTACTAATGTATGTCAATAAATGCTATGTTGTGTTTCTTACTAGGTGTCCTTTGCCTTTTGTCAATACAGTGTATATCGAAACCCATGGGCTATTTTTCGTTTATCTGTACCAAAAGTGACTTCCTGAATTGCTCTTTCAAAATATATCCGGCTAGGAAAAAAATTCCACCCCATCGTAATACTGATATCGTGATGGATACAGTTAACGTTTACGCCGTATAACAAAAAATTGTGTCACTGAAAATTATAAAAAAATTTATAACAATTCATGGGTATGCCTTCGACATTCCATTAAAAGAGTTTTCTTTCTGTTTTCTGGAAGCTAAGATTTTTTAAGAAATTCAACGATACCTTAACCCAGCGTCGCGGGTATCTTTTTCTCCAAGCGAAAAGTACAACACGTGCACGATACATAATAAAAAGGAATGTTTTCAATGCGACCGTTAGAGAAAGACTGGAAAAATCAAATAAAGTTTGAAGAGAAAGTGGTCAGAGAGAAAACAAGTGAAAACAAACCAAACGCTGAGCGGTAAAAAGAGCGGTTCAAAGAGAGAAGTAGAAAATGGCAAAACTGAAGAACAGGAGGGAGCGTTTAAGTCATTCCAGTCAATTGACAAAAGAAACGTTGACGCTTGAGAAGAAGTTACAGGAAATGAACCAAGGTAATACATATGCCATCTCCCCATGCCCCTCCGTTTTAAATTATTCTAGGCCTATGTCCGATGGAGTGTAGCACATAAAATAACATATCTGTTCAAAATCAAAGGAAACTTCTGCAACTAAAAGTGTTTTTTGGACAGACGGTCTTTACGAACATTTCATCTGTGAAGTAACTATTGCAAGAAGTAAGCGATGTAAATTTGAGCTGTTTTTCAGCCAGTTAACAGTTTGATAAGGAAATGTGCTTTGATTGGACTTGTGCGTGTCAACTTTCAACACGATCACGTTTGCTTGTCGACACAAGGACAGACAAACAACATCGTGTTGAATTTATTACAGCGTTTTGTGTGACTTTTGAGCAAAACCCACCTAAGCCTTAATCATACAAAGGAAACTAGTTTGGAGCAAATTTGCCACTTTTCACATCTGTCAGGTTCTTTCCTAACTTATAGTGAAAATGCAGCTTGACGTCCACAGACTTACAGTGCATTTCATTTCCGCAATAAGCAAATAAATAAATAAAATTGTTGAGAGGCTTAGAAAGTGTGTGACGTACTTCAGAGGTGAAAACATGTGTCAAGACGGCAAATCTGCAGCGAGGCATTCTGTCCGCGTAGCTCAGTTGGCAGAACGACTTACTCGGGAGAAAGGGGACACGAGTTCGATGCTCGTCGCGGACTAACGTGTGTTTTCAGAAGTGTGGTTACAATTATCCGTTCAAGAAGTATCAAAGCTTTGCACGTAGGTTAATGAGTATTACCCTAATAAGGGAGATAAGTACTTTCTCACAAGGTCTCAGAGAAAATCATAATAGGACTCAGACTCAACATTTTTGTTGTCTCTTGAGACAACTTAAGAAATTTCAAAGAACATTAAATACTTAATATAAATACTTAATCTATTCTTGTAAATATATACTTAATCTGTTTCACGTACTTCTGGTAACATGCAGGGAAATTCTGCTTTAGAAAGAACTGGATTTTCTTTTTTTATACTTGCCCCCATTTCATCTACACTGCTGGCCACCCAAAATGCAACACCAAGAAGGACACGCGATAGCAAAGCCAGATTTACTGGACACATAACAACAGATACAAAGATGAAACGATTGAGCTTACAGGCCCGTGCGACTTGCGGAACACGCAGACATCAATAGTTCGTGTGGCCCCCATGGCTAACAATAACGGCCTTCACACGCCGCGGCATCGAACGAAAGAGGCTTAAGATGTCGGCTCGGAGTATGTCGGTCCAGGCTGCTTCCACACGTTGCCACAGTTCATCAGGCGTAGAAGTGGGTGGTGCATGCCGGGCCACTCGGTTGCCGATCAGTAACCAGACTTGTTCGATGGCCGACATATGGGGAGAACAGGCGGGCCACGACAGCAGTGACACCTGGTGGGCCGTGAAGAATTGTTGCACGAAGCGTGCCAAGTGCGTTCTCGCATTGTCCTGTTGAAACGTCGTCGCTGGCAGGTCCTGCAGGTAAGGGAGGACTACAGGCTCCAAAACGTCGGGGATATAGCGGTGGCTGTTGAGTGTACCGGCGATGCGTACCAGAGGGGTGCGGGTGTCATATCTAATTGCACCCCAAACCATAACGCTAGGCGACGGACCGGTATGGCGATGCATAATGCAGGAGTCGTACAGTCCTTGCCGCAGTGCCGCCACAGACGGATCCGACCATGGTGGTGTTGCAGGCAGAAGCGGGATTCCTCGAAGAAGACAATGTCGTGCCATTCCGTAGTCCAGGTGCGGCGTTCAACGGCCCACTGTAACCGCACTCACCTGTGGTGTAACGTCAGTGGTAATCGGAGCAATGGGCGCCATGCGACAAGTCCCCGCACCTGCAGACGAAGTCGAACGGTACGTGCTGACACACATGTTGTTGCGCAACACACGTTAATTCCTGCGCTAACGTTCGTGATGTGGCGGTGCGAACCGTCAATGCCCGCCGCAGAACATGCCGGTCCTCTCGTTCGGTGGTGTGCCGCGTTTGCGGCAATCGCTCACTTCGGTCCGTCCGTCTCTCCTGCACCGACCGAATCCATACTCGCCTCACTGTGGCTAGATGTCGTCCCATACGGGCGCCGATGTCTCGGTACGATAAACCGCTGTCGCGATAAGCCACTATTCGTCCTCTGTCGAACTCTGAAACGTGCTCGAATGACTGCCGTATTCAGCGACGAGGCATCAAGAAGCTTCCCACGCACAGTTCCGGCAGCACAACACACTTCCACTACTTACATCCCGCCTTCTGTGCACCCTTCTTTTAGTGCTTCTCGGTGGCGTGCGGGGCGCACATGATTTGCATATGACCTGCAATGCTAATCGTTTGCATGTCCTCTCGCGGGCGACGCATGCTGCGAATTTCAGGCCAATCGGATGCTTCCTTCTTGCTGTTGCATTTTGGGTGGCCAGCAGTGTAATTAGAATTTGTCGAATCCGCCTTCTGAAAAGAGAGATGCCCGTGACCGATACAAATATATTATACATTTACTCCAACTAAGGGGGAAATTATTTGCAAGGAAAGATTGAAAAACGTATGAAATTCATTTACTGTGGTAATCTATTTGTGTGACACAAAAAAGTAGATTTTACTGCAATACAATTCCTAGGAATATACACTGAAGAGCAATTGAATTAGAGACAGATGGCGTTATGCAAATGTGTCACTGTGGGCGGCCCTATTAACGGAAACAATATGACGTATGCAACGTTCCGACAATATAAGGAGTGATGCGACGAGAATCAGTAAGAGTCGGACTCAGTGGGTAAGACGACGGATCTAAGCGCATTTGGTCGTGGGCAAATGGTCGGGGCCTAACGAATGGGTCACTCCACCTCTAAAGTCGTGCATGCACTGGGATTTTCACGAGCCACTGTGTTACGGGTGCACCGTGAGTACATCGAATCCCGTAAAACCATCCCTGCAAGGGCCAACTGCTGTGGACAACAGGATGTGGATGAGCGGGGTCATCGTTGGCTATCTCGCATTGTAACAGCGGATAGACGGGCCACAGTGCAAGAAATCACTCGGAAATTTAACGCTGGTGCACAAAAACGTGTAAACAGCCTCACCATCCAGAGCTATCTCCTCGCTATGGGGTACAGAAGCCATCGTCCCACGAGGGTACCGCTGCTGACCGCACATCACAGGGCGCAAAGATTAGCGTGGGCGCGGAAACATCGCCACTGGACCCTAGACATGTGGGAAAATGTTGCCTGGACTGATGAGTCGAGGTTCGCGTTGGTACATGCAGATGGTAGGATACGAGTACGGCGCAAACCACATGAAGCGATGGATCCTTCTTGCCAGCAGGGTAGTCTTCAAGCTGGTGGGAGTGGCATTCTCATCTGGGGACTGTTTACGTTTACCGAAATAGGGCCCCTGGTACGTGTGATATCGTCCCTCACAGGTCAACGTTACCGGGATATCCTGGACGACCATTTGCTTCCGTTTGTGCGTCTTCAACATCCCACTTGGGACATCATCCTGCAACAAGACAATGCACCGTGCCATCGCTCCCGAATTGTATCCGAATGGTTGGATGAACACTCCACCGACGTAACCTCGCTTCCTTCGCCAGCTAGGTCACCTGACCTCAATCCCATCGAGCACATCTGGGATGCCATCGAGAGAGATGTTCTAGGCTCTGACACCCCTCCATCAATTCTTCGTGAACTGTGGGAGCTTGTTCAGGGGTCGTGGATCCGTATGGCTTCCCAACGCTTTCCGGTGTCTTGTCGAGTCCATGCCGAGACGTCATCAATGCGAAAGATTACTAGACAGGTATCTCTAATTCAATTGCTCTTCAGTGTGGTTGTGTCCACGAACGGACTATCATACGAGCAAAGAGTGAACTCAGCTCATTCCGTTTGGTATGTTCGCATGCGTATACGGAGTGATTCAAAATAGTTTTCGTTATTCTAAAAATGTATCATTAACAGATTTAGTACAGAAAAGGATATAATGTTTTAAGGTTTCATGTCTTGTGTTTTTCTGGTTGTCTGTGGTAACAAAAGTCACTTTAACATTAGTAGTTAAAACAAATATAAATATGGTAGGAGTTCGTCTGATTGAAACCATCTTACGTAGCAATCGAAGTAGTCTTTAGTTCCTCGCGACTTATCGAAGTACAGCTTTAGAGTAATATCAACAATATGCAAAAGCACTTATTGGGCGAAAAGATAATTTTTGGCTCTCGTAATATCAAGATAACGTTCGATCTCATTTTAAGCAGAATATTTTCTGACAGTCATACTACCATACACTTATTTACACTGCGCATGACTCTTTATTTATCTCTGACTCATTGTCAGCCGTTGTCAAAAAATATACCGAAATTCGGATGAGTTGACCCGGCGTCCAGGAAGAAATATAATGGAGAAGGAACAACTCACGTAATAACAGAAAATCAAAAGGGAAAGTTAATGTAGAGATATACGTAATAATGAATCTATTTCAGGAAAGAAAAACTGAACGCAAGTTTCAGCTAATGAAATTCATGTGTGTGCCCCACTTGTGTTGATCTGCGGACTTGAAAACGGGCTCCATATGATACTCGTGGCTCCATATGATACTCGTGGCTCCATATGATACTCAGCATATCAAGCATTCTGTTATTTACAATATTCCGTATTATGTTCTTCAAATCGCCAATGTTACACAACTTTGTTCCTGATACAATAGAAAAAAATGATTCTGCTGAGTAATAAACATTTTTTATCCAAACAAACGATTTTATGCTCCTTATTTTAAAATCTAGCAGCATTACTATCAGAAAGATGGTGTTCAGGTGACACACTAACTAGCTGAAAGAAAACTTTTCGCAAATTTTCGGTAATTGGGTTTAAGTTGAAGTTTCGGTATTCGTGATTGGAAAAAAACATTCCTTTTATTTTGTCAAAAGCATTACACGAGTGATTTTGAACGCTCGCAAGGCTTAAAAATGAAGGACAGTAAGTACCATCTATTGAATGAAAATAGGTTCTTGTGAGTTGCTGTGAGCATATTATAACTCACAGAAACAGAACTTTTGCTTTGCAGATGGTGGCATTCTTGTTATCTTTCTTCGATTCATCTTATTGCTTTTCATTTCGAAAAATGAAGAATTCTTTTAATTCATAGGTGTAAGAACGCGGACTAAAACCAAGACGACAAAATCAATTATAACCCGTTACCTGTTCAAAAGTGGTTCAGGTTTCAGTGTACAGAACTTACACGATGTTGAACTAGTGTCAAACGCAAAATCAATGGCTGCTGCTGCGTTCTGTGTCTGCCTCTGTTGGTTGTCACGTTATTAAATGCTGACAGCAAAAGCATCCTAAGTTTGATTATCATAAAGAAAATGCGTAGTTATTAAGGATTAAGGTTTTGTATATGTTCAGAAGAGTTACGTTTCATTCTTTTTCTTTTTAAAATAAGTAGTTTCTTAGGCATGGACTGTAAAAGCTAGTTTGTTAATGATGCGATTCTTAATTAAGTTATTTTTTACAAAAATTCCATTCTTTCAAAATTTCTTAGGATAAATTGTTTTTTCTTTGGGAATTATGATAAAAATGCATTTTAGGAATCGCAAACAACATTTGACATTACTCAACGCCTGTAGATGACTTTCAGTTTGAAACTCCAGGAAGAGTTATACTCTGACAGTGCGTAAGAGAAGAACCTGCAGTCTGTTTGTTCACATGAAAAACAGTTTCACTTTCAAGAATCAGTCACTGCGAGGTAAAGCCGCTTTTTCGAAGGGAATTTCTCTCCTGGGATTTAGGTCCATTGTTGTTAAAACCTTATTGAAGTAGCGGGAGCATGATTGAGTGAACTACTAGCGAGAAAGAACTTGAAGGGTAAAAATATCGCTTGAGCAAAGCGTGCCCCTGAGCTTTTGTTGCAAGAAAAACGAGACAGGCCTCCTCCGACAGTTTTTCGCCACTTTTTCCGGTGAAACAATTTTGATGTGTTAACACTTGAATAAAATCCAAGGTTAATATCGCAGATACGTGAGAAAAAAATATATCAAAAAAAAAAAAAAAAAAAAAAAAAAAGAATGATATAAAATTTTAATGAGGGAATTTTTTCCTGCTGTGTCAAGAATTGGGTCACACTATTCAATACTTGCATCCCACCTGAAAAAATAAATTCGTGAACGCTTTAGAACCAACTCATAAAAAACGGAATAGATAAGAGCATTGTTACAACTTCCCAAAAAGTTCGTAATTTAAGACACGCAAGAAATACATGCCATTCATTGTGATTCGTTCCTAATTTTTTGTTATAGTCAACAAGTTGTAACGTACCAGGAGATGTGACGTACCTGCCAGAAGGACGCACACGACATAAAGGCAGATAGCAATTAGAATCAATGTCCGCGTAGCTTAATTGGTAGAGCAACTTATTCCGGAATGAGTGGACACGGGTTCGAGCCCCGGCGCGGATAAAAATGACGGAGAAATTCACTTCGTTATAATGGCGCCCGAACTACCCGGATGACCCGACCGTTCAAAATCTCGCATTGGTGTGATGTTATTTCCACACCGCGAGATAGGAAAAAATAAAAGAATCCTTTCTCCAGCACTTCGAAAAAAAAAAAAAAAAAAAAAGACAAATAAGGGGGTGATGATGTAACGTACCAGGAGATGTGACGTACCTGCCAGAAGGACGCACACGACATAAAGGCAGATAGCAATTAGAATCAATGTCCGCGTAGCTTAATTGGTAGAGCAACTTATTCCGGAATGAGTGGACACGGGTTCTAGCCCCGGAGCGGATAAAAATGACGGAGAAATTCACTTCGTTATAAAGTGCAACTCATTTTTCCCGCCAAAGGTCTGGTGTCTTGATCTAGCGAGTTTTTTTTATCTTAGTTTTCAATCACCTCTTTTTTAAATGAGTCTCCCACACCTGCGCCCAGTTCAGAGTGGGAGACATATCGCTTCCCAAGAATATATTCTTTCAGCTTGGTGAAAAAATAGTGATCACCAAAAAAAAGTCAGGCGAATAGAGAGGGTGCTGGATCAACTCACATTTTGCCCTCTGTTTTGCGGTATTTGCAATATCTGAAGCGTATTGTCTTGAAGGATGAAGACTCAGAAAAAAATAAAACCTATCTCGGTGCATTGCCTTGAAGGAGGAAGACACCTTTTCGGATTCTTGATGGCTGTGTGAAGGCAAGTAAAGAGATTAGCGTAGTACCGACCGGTGATAGTGGAGACCTTTTTCAGGTATTCAGTCAAAAAGATGCACTCTGCATCCCGAAAATTTCATATATCTTGGTAGCTGACAGAATAACCCATAACTTCTTGGGAGGCGGAAACGATGCATACTTTCACATTTCAGTTTGCTTCCCAGTATTTGGCTGAAGTGATGAACCCATGTTTCATCCACCGTAACAATTCAGAACCAAAAATGTGTTTAATTATTGTCACGAACCATGTTGAAGTTAGTGAGGCACATTCGTTCGTAGCATGTCTTTTGCTCATCTGTCAACATTCGTGGAAACTATCACACACTGACCTTTTTGTGTCTTCACCGAATACAGTAGGATTAAATCGACGCTACCGATTGAAATACCGACATACTTAGCTATACCTAAAATAGTCATTCGTTCTTTGTGCACCAGAAGGTCATGCAAGCTTTTGTTGTGTATCTCAGAAGTGGATGTAGAGGGGTCCTCCAGTACGATTTGCATAATCGCAAGATGCCACGACAAAATTCTCTGTGTCATTTGACAGCAGTGGAGCATGAAGCAGCTTTACCTACTATGTCTGCACCATATAATCATGAATCTCCTGTGGGGACATGCCTCTTAGAAACAAGAATTTTATCGCTGCTAGTAGTTCTTTTTTCTTTATTTGAAATCTCTACGATTAATTTAGCAAACTGTGGCAATGATCCACATTGAAAACTAGTACAGTGACTCACAAAAATATGTACTACTTGCAGAAAGCATACCTAATATTCATATTCACTAGAAGCAAGGTAAAATACGAACTCTTTAAACAGCTCTTGATTTTGCACAATTTTAACGCTGAATCACCTTAATGAATGTCGTGATTTGTCAGAACTTCTTTGTTTGTTGCAGAATGCATTCAATTCGTGCGTCAAAATGTCTGATACATTGAGGCTGCGCTTTCTGTATGGCACTCTCGTGGCACAAACGTCTTATGAAATGTTTTGGGAGGCGTGCAGGCCCGCTCTCTCTCTCTCTCTCTCTCTCTCTCTCTCTCTCTCGCACACACACACACACACACACCACGATAATACCATGTTAACGATCTCGATTTTGATGGTTTCATTACAAGACATCGCCTCCTGGAATTATGACAATGTATACAAGAATATTCAGAGTGACAATTCCTGTGTCTGGTGCCTGAACAAAAGGAAAGGTTTAGGATGAGGTTCATCCAGCTACCATAAAAAACATGAAATAAATCGCAATTTGTGCATTTAGTTACAATCTAGTGAAGGTTTTCGCCATAGAGATCGTACTCTGTTCATCTCAGCGTTAATGTAAAAAAACTGCCACATCGCAAGTGGTAGATAAGCCAGGAGGACTTTCTTTCTAGTGTTACTGAACCCCTTCACAAAACTTCAAGAGTCAGTCAATATCACCATCGCATAATGCCAGCTGCCTTTGAAATTCGTACGAGTGCAGTTTGTTCACTTGTAGAATCCAGTGTATATTTCTTTTTGACATACTCAATCGAGGCAGAGATTTCCTTGCCCAAACTGATCGGGGAGTTCACAGGAATTTCACTACATGGCTTATCTGACAGGGATTCCTTTCCTTTTAACTTAATAACTCGTTTCTTGGGTACGTGGTCAGAATGGAGTTTCATGAATTCCGCAGCTATCTTTTCGAGACTCCATGGACATATCATCATCAACCACTTGTTTATATGATCTCAGTCGTGCAGGACAAAAAATCTGCATCACAATCAGTAGTTACTATCGCTAATAGTTCAAATGCCCTAATCTGAACTCCTTTTGTGTTGTGATAAAGATTATTGGAACACCCTGTATACTTATATTTGCCATAATTCTCCTACTTTTAATAGATACATAGACATATAGCAATCATTTTTTAAAGATGAACTGTACCCAAAACGTACCTGGAAGAAACCTTAAAATAAAATTAAGTACATATGTGAGCAATCGAAAGCTGATATATTTTATACATCGCTATTACGCTCCGCAAACATGGTTTTCCAATCTTTCTCAGAATTTTCCCTTTAGGTGGTTATATTGTATAGCTGAAAATCCAGACAGTGATGCACATTTGCTTGTGGACTATGTATCGCTGTTGTCTGAAATTTGCTACCTTAATCCATATGATCTTTATAAAATATGATATATTCTAATTAATTGTTTTTCGCACACGATATCAAGATACGTACCCATCACACACGACACTCCGTTAGTATCCCTTTTGTTTTTGTTTCCTTTTTGTCCTTTTAAGAAGTTCGACGTTAAGTGAGATATTTTTTAGTCTTCTGTAAATAAGCAACACCGGAGGCTTAGTTGGAACACATTCTGAGGATAAAGACTGAGCCTGTCAGTTCAAGATCTGTGTAGATAATTATAATCGATCTGAATCCAAACATTGGAAAGTAAAGAGTACGAGGTTGCAATGCAATAACATCCCATTAGTGTCTTGAAAAGAAGTGATTAACTGGAGTCCTATGCAATACGATATCTGTTGTTGGGAAATCCCATTAGAGTAATGGGGTGACTCAGTATCATTGCAGCAGATCTATTAGAGAGATTGAAATAACAGTTTCGGGTAAGTGGTACCTGTTCTGAATTGTCCGCCATATGGAATAGGCTTTGAGCCATAAAGCCGCTACAGTGATATTTACCATGGCGATTATTTCGCGTAAAAGCCCCACTGGGTGTTTGTTCCAGATGATCTGATTTGTTCTCGGAAACGCTTAAGCGAAAAGCGAAGTACCGTGATCCAAATCTATGTCTCTATTAAAATCTGCAATTCACGTTGTGAAAGACGTGGCTTTCGAATTATAAATCAGTATGAGTCAAATTTATAGGCAGGCGTTTGTCTTGATGCCTAGGAGTCGTGCGAACATCCGAAAGGAGATATTTGACTTAAAACTGACGTTGGGTGTTCTACTTCGCTTCACAACATTTTCGCTTAATATCACATTATTTTGAACAACTTACGAATGTTTTTTTTGTTTTTTTGCCTTTAATGTGACTTTTCATTTCATATCAAATTTGTCCATCGTCAACATTACTCTGAGAGATTTCCAGACATTTTCATTTGCAGCACGTACACTGGATCTGCCGTTGCTGTTCACATATTTTTGACACAAATATGAAGTTATTTTAAATAATTGGTGAGCCGCTAAAATTTGAATTTGATATTTGTTGCGTCATTTCAGTCTAAATTATGAAGCTGTAAGTTTCTTAAACAAATGAGAAATATTTTGGTATGCAGCTGACATTCTTTTAAACATTTCGCGTGACATTTTGTTTCAAAATTTACATATCGTGTGCCTTTTCGGTTGATACCATTTTAATATAAAGTTAATCTTGAGAAATTTGTTAAGTTACCTTGATTCAATATTGGTATCTCGAGTGCATTTCCATTTCAAATCCTTCCGGCTCAAACTTGTCATCATTGTAAACATTTTTCTAGACAGTTTTGCTCAAAGCAGACATTGTGTTAAACAAACATCAGGACACCTCGCAAATAAGTGGTTATTTTTGCAAATCTAATGAATACAGACTCTGTAATATGACAAGACTCTTAATACTGACGTGCTAGCAGAAAAATAAAAAATAACTAATGTGGGCGTGTCTGAGAAAAACATAAAAATTAATAACACATCCAATACGTTTAATGCGAAATATATGAAAAATCACAGAAGTATAAGCTTTCTGTTTACTACGGTTGATCGTCTGCCCTTGATCTCAGCGAAATAATCCCCGAAGATTCTGAGAAAGCTCGGATCTCTGTTTGTATCTAATTAAAGAGGTTTCTTTCTTTTCTTTTACTTTCTTTTCCGATTCATGCAAAAGTTTGTTTCGCCAGAGTGCTTGACGCCGTCGAACTGAAGTTCAGAGTACCAGTCACGTTTAAAATAATGCTCAATAAAATTCAGTCTTGCTGAATAATTCGTTAGATTATGATTTTCTTTGACTAATACTAACTCTATTTATTTTACATTATAAAAGGTAAAAGTGAACAAAAGAAATGAGACAAACAGCACTTAAGTATGGGAGGCAAAACATTGTCTACAATGTCATTAAAAACTATCAACACTGTGATAAAAAAAACCTTATCCAGTCATTGCATCCAGTATAGTATAAAACTACATACAAACTGTAGCTATGATAATTGTAAAGTTAATACAGAACTTTCCTCTTTAAAGATGAATATACAATATTCAATTTTCATTAAAACAAGAAATTAAATATTGCGTTTGCCACTTTTTCTGCATTGCGTAAAGACAAACACCAGTCAACCTTTTAGCAGTCAGATTGCATCTCCATACACATTCAGCCAACAACACTTCCCAAAACTAGAATGCATTGCTCTATAAAACCACCCCCAGGGACGGACCTGACAACAAACAACTGCTTTGCTGCTTAGCTGTTTTGCACTCTCTGATCCCAGGTGTTGGAAAAGGTGCATCCAGCTTGCCTTACGTTGATCCCAGATCACCTGTACTACTAGCGTGCAACTTCTAAGCACCTGAGAAATTCTGCTGCCTGAAAAACATTCCAAAAAACTTTTTCGCGTTCCATTTATCATTTTCCACGTTCGTACAATTTAAAAACCGAAACAGCACTTTCTGTGCTTTGTAGCTGCTCGGAACAGAAGAAAACACAGAAAGAGAAACTGAAACAAACCACTGACGGCGCTAATCACCGTCCAGTAACATGTTCTGTCAAAACCGATTCACCACAAACAACGTTCATTATGCTCCACACCTAGGAGCTGTTCCATTATGTCCACCCCCCACCCCCAGCCTGGAGAAATGAGCGCCCCTGAAGACCAAACGGTGATGCAAGTGAAGTTTACAAAGCAGTATATACACAATCCGAGGATCGGCTTTCGGTTAGAAGAGTGCTCAGAGTCAGAATGGGAAAAGCTGCCGATTTATCGGACTTTGTTAAAGGATAAATTGTGATAACATGGCGCCTCGGAACTAAGATCTCGGAAACGGCGCGGCTTGTGAGTTGTTCACGGGCCGCTGTAGTGATTACGTATCAAAAGTGGTGCACAGATGGCCAAACAACGAACCGTCGTCTAGCCGTGTTTCGTCCGCAGCTCATTGATGCCAGAGGGAAGCGGAGAGTGTCGCGCATTGTTCACAGCAACTGCAGGATCACAGTGCAACAAATCACCAGCAGCTACAACAGCGGTGATCAGGGCAATGTGTCACAGCACACAGTTCATCACAGCCTTCTGCGCATGTGCCTGCGTAGCCGAAGACCCAGCTGGATCCCCATGCTCACTGCACGTTATCGCCCCCAACGGATGAAATGAGTCCAAGATCATCAAGATTGGACCGTGGATGATTGGAAGAAAATGGCCTGGTCTGACCAAACAAGATTCCTGGTGAATCATGTAGACGGACAAGCGCAAATATGCCGATTACCAACGAAGGCTATGGAACCTGGATGCAATGATGGGCAGAAACAGACCGGCGACGGTGGTATTATGCTGTGGGCGATGTTTCCCTGATCCACTTTAAACCCCATTATCCCAATAACTCAATTCCTGACAGCTGTCAGGTATCTGAACATCATATCTAATTTAGGACAACAAAGCTTGCGGTGTTAAGATAGAATAATATTAACAACGTTTCTCACAATAAAATGTTTATTATACATCAACTATAGCTTCGCAGAGCGTTTGGCTCGACTTTCTCAGGACAAATGGAGCGTAAACATTCAAATCATTGTGACATCATCAGAATTCTGACGGTCACGGGTTTTGGCGAGTTGTTTCCACGCGTTTGAAAGAAATGGAGTCGACGTCATGTCGTTCACAAGCCGTGACGAGTTCCGGTATATGTGGAAAGCTTCTAATATATTAAGCTTGAAAGTCGAGTCCGGTTTATCAATAAGCGTTTTGTTTGGAAACGCTATGCTTATTGATAAACCAGACTCGACTTTCAAGCTTAATATATTAGAAGCTTTCCACATATACCGGAACTCGTCACGGCTTGTCAACGACATGACGTCGACTCCATTTCTTTCAAACGCGTGGAAACAACTCGCCAAAACCCGTGACCGTCAGAATTCTGATGATGTCACAATGATTTGAATGTTTACGCTCCATTTGTCCTGAGGAAGCCGAGCCAAACGCTCTGCGAAACTATAGTCGATGTATAATAAACATTTTATTGTGCGAAACGTTGTTAATAATATTCTATCTGAACATCATTGCAGAAGAAGTTCCCCCATTCATAGCAACTGTTTTCCATGCTGGTGATGGCCATTACCAACAGGATAATGCGCCATGCCAAACTGCCAGAATCGTCAAGGAGTAGTTCGAGAGACATGATGGTGACTTTCTGTTAATGCCCTGGGCCCCAAATTCACCTGACATGAACCCAATCGAACATTTGTGGTTCTACTTAGAAAACTCCGGTTTGCGCTAAATCACCACCACCCCAAAATGTACGGGAAGTAGAGGACCTGCTTTCGACATTATGGTACCAGATACCCCGGGATACCTATCGCCACCTCATCGAACCAATGCCTCGCCGAGCGGCCGCTCTTTTACGGGGTGAAGGGGATCCTACAGCTTCTTATGTAGGTGGTCATAATGTAATCCCAGCACTATGTTGCCTGTGACGAACCGTCAATAAAATGTCCGGGTGGCCAACAGAAGGGCCAGCAGTTCAGGCCAACAGCTCGCCAACAGTTGGCACCCCCATCAGTTGTTATATGCTACAACAGGGCCATCAGTTATCCATCATAGGCAGTAGCTGCCACAAGTGGCCCTTCAGCAGCCCTGCAAGCACGTGCCATAAATGATGGCTAGCCTAATGTGGTTCGCTAGTTTCCCGGCAAAGGCAGCCGGCAATCACGTGACGTAACTGATGACTTGCCGAATCTTTTCGCAAGTCATCAGTTACGTCTTTCCTAGTAGTAGCCATAAAAAAAATAGGATAACCGCAGTTTGCCAAAGCTACAACTTTTTTTCCCCTTACGAAACTTCTGAATTATGGCACTCCGCTGGAGAAATTTTCTCAACAGACCGGAAAAACGCCAGTCTGGATGAGGATGGAAACGAACCAGGGCTGTCGTTAATCGAGCAAATAAATAACAAATAAAGCTAGCTCTCTGCCGACGGGACTGATTTACCACGCACGAGCGCATGCTTGAAGCTGAGTCTTTTTCCTGCGGAATGTGTAATCGCATGATTCTCTCTTTAATTTTATAGTATTGCGAGGGATTTTTCATAAATATCAGTTTCATATAATTCATAAATTTGTTTTTCAACATAACGACAGTTTTTTTTTTACCTTAAGGGAACTTCACTCATTTTCAAGGAGTATACCAAATTAAAGGCGCTTTCCAAAGTTTTGTGCTGTCCTTGTCCTCTTGAAAGGCTATTGTTGAATTAATATATTTACCCGTTCATGTCACTTTCTGTTACATTTTGAACGTTGTATCTTTCCTATCCGCTGTCCGAAGTTACATTTGCTTTAAAGAGGAAAGATATTTTATTTTACTTCTCGTTATTTTTAGAAGCGAATTCCTCCAGTCTTGTGTATTCAACTCATCGATGAGTACATTATATCCACATAGCGTTGCTTTTTTTTTTTTTTTTTTTTTTTTCCTCTTTCAAATAATTGATAAATTTTGTACTCGTATAATTCTATTTTTTTCCAACATAACGTTTTTTTAATGTTTTTCCAGGACTGTTGTTTCAAGAAGTTTAGTGAATGTTAAAACGAAAGATTACGCAGAAATTATTTCTTGTTATTCATGGGAATGGAGTGGGTGTATTTCACGGCTGTAATTTAGTATTTCATGGCTTAATCTGATATCTTCGTTGACGTAGCATTTCATTAGGAAATTAATTCGCCTCTCTACATATGTTATTTTTTTCTTACCCAGCAAAAACGGTCTTGCTGGGCCAGCACTGGTCCATTGCTGGCAGCAATACCCCAGCACTATGTCACCGCTGCCGAACGGTCAATAAAATGCCCGGGCGGCCAGCAGCTGGCCAACAGTTGCCAACCCCATCAGTTGTCATATGCCACAACAGGGCCATTAGTTATCCATCATAGCAGCTCACACAAGTGACCCTTCAGCGGCCCTGCAAACACGTTCCATAAATGATGTCTAGCCTAATATGGCCCGCTAGTTCCCCAGTAGTAGATATAAAAAAATAAAGGATAACCGCAGTTTCCCAAAGATATAACTACTGTTTTTTTCTCCTTACGAAACTTCTGAATTATAGCACTGCGCTGAAGAAATTTCTCAACACGTCCGGAAAAACGCATGTTTGTATCTAGTTGGAAACGAACGAAGGACTGTCTGTGGGGCGAGCGGGTGCTCTATTAACTGGACTGATACGGCACGCGCGAGCATGGCTTGAAGCTGTCCCTCTTTTCTGCGGAATTTGTAAAGAATGGTTCCTTACTTAGTTTTACAATATTCCTAGGTATTTTTCATAAAGGTCAGTTTCATATAATTCATAAATGTATTTTTCAACGTACGATTGTTTTTCTTTTACCTTAATGGAACTCCACTTTTTCAAAGAGTGTACCAACTTAAAGGCGCTTTCCAAAGTTTCGAGCTGTCCCTGTCGTCTTGAAAGGCGATTGTGGAATTAATATATTTACCCGTTCATATCACATTCTGTTACATTTTTAACGTTGTGTCTTTCCTATCCGCTGTCCGAAGTTACATTTGTTTTAAAGAGGAAAGATATTTTATTTTACTTCTCATTATTTTTAGAAGTGGATTCCTCCAGTCTTGTGTATTCAACATATGCATGAGTACATTAAATCCGCATAGCGTTGCTTTTTTCTTTCAAATAATTGATAAATTCTGCACGCCTTTAATTCTTCTTTTTTTTTTTTCTTTCAACATAATGCTTTTTTAATGCTTTTCCAGGACTTTTGTTTCAAGAAGTTTAGTGAATGTTAAAACGAAAGATTACGCAGAAATTATTTCTTGTTATTCATGGGGATGGAGAGGGTGTGTTTTATGGCTATAATCTAGTATTTCATGGCTTAATCTCATATCTTCGTCGACGTGGCATTCCATTAGGAAATTAATTCGCCTCTCTACATATGCTTTTTTCCCCGTTAACATCCAGTAAAATAACACGATGGCGATAGCGTCGTCTTCAATTAACTGGTACCACGAGAGACACAGCATGTGTTGATTCTGCGCATGCGCAGTTCCGTTGCTTCCACCTGGTGTTGGGGTTTGATCGGTTGCCAGCTTTGGGCCACTAGAGGCACTTGCTTGGTGGTCCGTAATTCACGGTGATGCTGCAGGGCCATCAACGGCTGCCGACTGATGGCGCTGCCACCAACGGACCGCTACTGGACTGTGAGAGGCAGATTTCAACCAGCAGTGACCCATCACTGCCAGCTGGTGGTTAGCAGTTTCCCAACACTTGTGTTTTTGCTGGGTTCACATCCACTTAAATAACACGATGGCGATAGCGTCGTCTTCAACTAACTGGTACCACGAGAGGCACAGCACGTATTGCTCCTGCGCATGCGCAGTCTCGTTACTTCCATCTGGTGTTGGGGTTGTATCGGTTGCCAGCTACGGGCCACTAGTGGCACTTGATTGGAGGCCCGCAATTCACGGCGATTCTGTAGGGCCATTAATGGTTCGCCAACTGATGGCGCTGCCACCAACGGACCGCTACCGAGATGTAAGCGGCAGATTTCAGCCAGAGGGCTCGTCACTGCCAGCTGTTGGCCAACAGTTTCCCAACGGTTGTGTTTTTGTTGGCATGGCTCATCGGTGTATGATATAAAATCATTGCTATTCTATCGTTTTTATTGAAACAGCATTGGACTTGAAATATCGATTAATCGAGAAAATGAATAACAAATAAATAAACAGCACATCCAAGATTTATTTTTAATGGAACGAATAACGCCCCCTAACTTAAGGATTATTTCAGGCGCTAGATATTTCTTTTCCGGTGAAGGCTTTACGTCCCGAATGATGCAGAAACTTAATGTGTATCGCTGTCAGTTTCTGCACATGACACACACAGATACTGAAGTGCTTCATGGCCATGGAGATATGAAACGTTCAATTATTATGTGCCTAAACGGCTTTTTGAGAAAAGGGGCTGTAACGAAGTAAATTTCTTCGTCATTTTTGGTCCACGCCGGGAATCGAACCCGAGTCCACTTATTCCGGAACAAGTCGCTCTACCAACTGAGCTACGCAGACGTCAGTTATTGCTGCTATCTGCCTTTATGTCGTGTGCGCCCTACGGGGCAGGCACGTCACATCTGCCCCACCCCCGAAAGGGGAAGGGGTCATGGCCCACGGGTCAGCCGTGACCATGAATCGTTGCAGGCAGCCATCCGCTGTAGAACGTGCACTTGAGAACTCCCAGTCAATCTGGTGTGTGGAATGCCACGTCACACACATTTAATTTTCGAAGGACTGGAGAAGGGATTCTCCTTTTTTTTTTTTTTTTTTTTTTTTTTTCTTTTGATTGGAGGTTTAGCGACCACCGTGAGCACAACTCAGTGGGCTATAAGCAGTCGCCCGTCCCTAATTTAGGGTCACTGGTCCCAGGGAAAGAAGAGAACCAGCGCCGTAAGACAAACACAACATCCATGCCTGGCCGGGATTCGAACCCGGACCCCTTACGGACGAATGATCAGAGGCCAGCGCCTTAGACCACTCCGCCACTCTTATTTTTCCTCTCTCGCGGTGTGGAAAGAACATCACACCATTGCGAGATTTTTAACGGCCGGGTCATCCGAGAAGTTCGGGCGCCACTATAACGAAGTACGTTTCTCCGTCATTTTTGGCCCACGCCGGGAATCGAACCCGAGTCCACTTATTCCGGAACAAGTCGTTATTGTTGCTATCTGCCTTTATATCGTGTGCGTCCTGCGGGCAGGCACGTCACATGGCTTAGTGTTCCAAAGAATTTTTTCTTCGATTTTGTTTTGTGAAAACAGAAAAAGCAGAAATTTCAAAAGATCAAGCAAACGTGTTTGCAAAAAAAAAAGGGGGGGGGGGAGAAGGATAATGTAAGAGAGAAAAGTGCTTCCTCTCTACCTTTTAAAGCGAGAGTATTTGGTTAACCTGAGATTCATTTGCTGCTGAAGTTACGGCGTTTCGTACAAGTGACAAAGTTCATTAAGTATCGCTTTGATATGTGAACTTTAATCATGAACTTCCTTCCGCCAGCTAATTTATTCACTTTTGCTGACTTCAGTTTTCAGTCTTTTAAATCGATAGCGGCCCACTTTTGGGGTGCTGATTTTTTATTCGTTTTTGTTCAGAATTTCCAAGTGAAGCGAAGTCTGTTTTTTCTCCATTCAGTGCTCGAAGGGGACTGATTAAAAGAATTTCTCGTGTTGAACTTTCGACGGGTAAGGTATTTGTATCACGAACGATTTTTGGAAGGTGCTAAAGATTAAGCGGTGGGATGAAATTTAAAAGCAAATTCATCAATCTGCATGCGTCTATACTTAACAACAAAATCTTTGGTATAAATTTATTATTTTGATCATTCACACAAATTTCTTCTACTTTCATTTATTTAAAGAATCAAATGATGATTTCTAAAATCTCGTGGGTACATGAACTGTCCAGAGGAGCATACCTCTCAAAAAAACCTGGGCTCAGCTGACTCTGGCTGTCAGTATCCAGTAAGGGCCCCTACCTAGGGTTACAGGTTAAGCAACGTATGTACTCCAATGGGGCGGTTGCAAAAAGCGTCTGTTCATCGGAGAGGCGGCTGAACTAAAACCTAGCAGGAAGTGATAAAATGCGTTTCCAAAGACGACTGGTCATCGTGGGAAAGTAGACCAGAATAATCCTTCGTGAAAAGGGAGAATAAGAAGAGCCGTAACTGTCAAGGCCAGAATGAGTATAATTTTACAAAATAAAAAAGAATTAAAAGAAATGATAGAAGAACTAACAGATTTATCAAAAGAAATTGGATTAGAAATCAATATTGAAAAAAGGAAAATAATGTCAAACCAAATTAATAATAGCGAAGCACAAGATAATATTAGAATAAATGATAAAGCCATTGAATGTGTGGAAGAATGCATGCACCTAGAAAAAATAATTGCCAAAAAGGAACAGGGAATTATGGAAGAAATGGACAGAATAATATAAATTAGTTGGACAGTTTTTTTGGGAAGATAAAGAAGATTCTATGTAGTAAATTAAAGCCGGAAAACAGAGCAAAACTTTTAAATCAATGCATAATAACCATTATGAAAAATGGTGCTGAAACCTCTCCTAAATATCTTAGACAATTGCAAAAAACACAACGTAAAATGACTTAAAGATCTCTACTAAATATAAAAATTCAAGATAAAATAAGAATACGGAAAACAAATATGATATCCAAAACAAAACATTTAAACATAGGTGAAAAGATACACATTTAAAATGTAAATGAGTGGCCATATAGCAAGAATGGAAAATAATAGATGAAGTAAAATAGTAACAGAATGGAGGCCATAGAAAGGAAAGAGAAGAGTGGGAAGATCAGAGGGAAGACAGATGAATGATATAAACTAAACTGCAGGAAACCTGTGGAATACACAAGCCCAAGACAGGAACATTTGGAAACAGATGAGGGAAACATACAGCCTCAGTTGACTATAAAAAGCGTTGGAAGAAGAAGAAGACATGGACTTTTCTTCTGTTTTAAGCGTAGCGCATTTTGGAGATCAAGTGCAGCAGTATTAGTTGATACACTCAATCTCTGCAGAGGTTTTAAAATATGGCAGAAATCTGAGCTCTCTGTTGCAGATTGCTGCCAAATCCACAGAACGACTCATTTCAGCATTTCATCGTCAGAGATGATGAAAATGTGAATATTCCTACGTTATCCTGCCACTGGGAACCAGTGGCTGAGGCTACGCCAGGAAGCATAATTAGTGGGTCAATGAGATAGCTTCGAGAGGAAATTCATGCTGTGCATTTGGTGGTATTGTCAGGGATCTACATGATCAAGCTGTGGACGGAAACTTTTATATCAAACACATAAAGCGGCTTGATGAAAATCTACGCCAACGCTACCCAACCTCATCAATAGGAAGTAAAGATTGTTGCAAGTCGACAATGCCTCAAGTCACACGCTTAGATGGTCCACCAAAAACCACAGGAATTGGAAGGGGCTCAGTTCCTACCCCATCCTCCATACAATTCGGAGCTTTCCCCATCTGGCAACCACCTGCTTCGTTTCATGGCCCACTTTCTGCAAGCACGGTACTTCGCTTCAGTACTAGATGTTGAATTTGGTATCAGAGAATTTCTCTCCTCGAAATCTGTCGAATGGTACCGCCGTGGGCCGCTCTAGGTACCGCCGTGGGCCGCTCTAGGTACCGCCGTGAGCCGCTCTGGGGTAACGTTGGCAAGGGACTACAAAAAACAAATGCCTGAGCTTTGCAGAATGAGGTCAGCGTATATCGTTTTCTTGCATCATCAAACTTTTCAGTTGAAAACGCTTCGAACTTTTGACTCACCATGCCAATACCCAATACATTCACTTTTACACCTTATTGCAAGCTTATTACCTACTAAAGAATTTCCTACCAGAGAAAACTCGAGAATAACTGTCATGCCTGTCTGTACGCAGCTCATTCTTTTTATAGTCCACTTTTTATAACTGTAATAAAATACAATTAATTACAAATTTCAGAGAAAATCCTGCAACAGGTAATATTTTTCAAAAACTTTAGAAACAAGAAGTATTTCTAATCCGTGGTGGAGAAATAGATAAAAAGTTAATTTAAGTGGAACAGGCAGGGAAACTACAAATTACGAAACATGGAAAATACAACTCATTAAGAGATTCTCAGTCAGACATATACCAATGTGATTCAAAATGAATTTTTCAAATCTGCATATTTGCCATGACCTCTGCTATTTAAAATTTGAAAGATTTTTTCTCTTTCAAAATATTTAAAAAAAAGAGTTGTCATAAAATAACATAATTGGTATATAAGGTGTGCAGCAGGCATTCTGAAAACATATAGGGCCGCTGGTGACCTAGTGGGCAACGTTCGTGTCTGCCACGGAAAAGAACCTCAGGTTTGATCCCAGGCAGGTACTAACGCTCGATCCACTAAATATCCGCCGTGCGTCGGTTGGGCACGTTAAGCCGTCGGACCCTGGGTACTGCCCCCCGGTAATAAATAAGGGCGACTTCCTCCCCCTTTCTACCTCGCTTTCCTGCCACTTTCCTATCTGGCACTCTAGCCCAAATCTCCTAGTTTCCTATTTCTAAGGGTAATTTAAGATCTGGAGTCAGACACTCCCTTCCTAAAATCCTCTACATATGATCTTTTGATCATCTGAAAACATATCACTCATTGATGTCATGGATAAAAGGAGCGATCTGTCAGATTTGCAAAAAGAGATGATTATTGGCTTTCTGGCCAAGGGTGGCAGTATTTTTGAAACAGCGTAGTTTGTGAACTGTTCGCGTGCTACTGTGCTTAAAGTGTATCGTGATTGGAGAAATGGCACCGTTCCAAATCAGCGACGTAGAAACTGCGGAGCACCACGTGCCATTGATGTGTGAGGTGAACGTAGGCTTCGAAGGTGCATGAGGGCCGATCGACACGCTACAGTGGAGCAACTCACTGGCCGAATGAACCAAGAGGCTACCGGAAGTGTGTCTAAAACGACAGTTCAGCGAACCCTGCTGCGTATGGGGCTCCGATGTAGACGGGTGGTCACTGCACCTATGCGAACGAAGGTGCAGCGGCAAAAAAGGCTTACATTTGCTCGGCAGTATCGGAATTGCACCTTCGTTGATTGGCAAAGTATTGCGTTCTCCGACGAGTCACGTTTTCTGCTTCATCAAACGGATGGACGTTGGCGTATAAGGCGAGAAACATCGGAGAACAAACACTCTTCAACCATTGCTGGAAGAACACAAGCTGGTGGGAGCAGTATTATGGTCTGTGGAATGTTTTCGTGGCATTCCCTGGGTCCACTCATACTTGTGGAAGGCACTATGGACTGAATTCGTTATGAATCCATCCTTGCAGACCACGTACACCCATACATGCTCATTGTCTTCCCTGGGGCGGATGGGATCTTCTAGCACGACAATGTGACGTGTCGCACATCTAGAAATGCCCGATAGTGTTTGGAATAGCACGATGAAGATTTCAAAGTACTTCCCTGGCCCCCGAATTTCCCAGGCTTAAACTGAATTGAGCATCTGTGGGACCACCTCTATCATGTCGTTCGCTCTATGGATTCTCCACCACTGACACTCTATCAGCTGTCATATGCACTGCAGTCAGCATGGCTCCACATACCTGTGGACACCTTCCAGCACCTTATTGAGTCACTCCCAGATCGTCTAGCTGTTGTCCGCGCTGCACACGGCGGTTACTTTGGATATTAGCTGGTGGTCACAATAAAGTGACTCTACCGTGTATAAGCAGTCGCACGTCTCTGATTTAGAGATACTGGTTCCAGAGAAATGAAAGAGTTAGTATCCTAAGACAAGCACAACATGTATGCCTCACCGGAATTCGGTTCCATCTCGGGCGACTAGTCAGAAGCCAGCATTTAGACCACTGTTCCACCGGGCGACACTAATTTGAGGTCACTGAATCCAGAACGTAGAGTGCCAGCGTTGTGCCAGCAAACATACCACCCATGCGGTATCTTGGACTCGAGCCCATGTCCCTTTCGAATGAATGGCCAGGCGCCAGGGTGTCAGTCCATTCGGCCACACAGGGACGGAACTCATGGGAATTAAGAATGTTACATACTGATTCAAGAAAGAAAGGTACTATTTTGAAAAGTTCTTATATCTTTTATCTTCTAAATTTAATCAAAATATTCTAAGTTAATTTTTTTGCTTTACCATCACAGTTTCAGCTGCGTAAGAATTGCGGATGTAACAACAATAATTTTGCTGTTTTCATGAATATTTGATATGTAACAATATCGTCCAGAAGCTTTAACATTCTAATACTATATCTGTATATGATACAAATAAATCTCTTTATGAATATCTTTTCGAAAGAAGAGCGAAAGATAAAACTCGCATCTAAATTCTGGGAGAATTTGCAAGGCAATTTTGCATCAACAATCAGGAGCAATGTACAGCGCTTGCATCCACTTAAAACTGAAAGTAATTTGAAATTTAACAAGACAGAAAGCAACAAATATTTTCGTGATTAAAGACAAAGCAGTCTGAGATGGAATTTTAACGACTTCCGCAATTTGTGGTAAGCACATAACTGATTCAAAGGAAACCGTATGCAAGTTCTTTGCTCAGCGCAGTGTGTGTTTTCGCTGTAAACAGGAAGAGCGATAAATATAAAATGCCAACATGGAACATTATCTTCAAATGAATAACGTAAGAGAATTTAAAGTATTTCATGCGCTCCCGGCTATGGCTCGAAAAACAACTGAAAGAATACTTCCTGCGCTTAGCTTCTTCAAGAGATAACACAGCGTTTCCAAAGAATTTTGTGGTGCCTGATGAATGAAGAAAAGTGTTTCTAATACGGTGATGTAACTTTTCTATGCACTCACAATAATGTTCTACAGATGCGTTTCATGTCGCTGAACCCATGTTTCAGCATTAGGTATAACAAAAGTCACGCATCACACGTGAACCACACGCGTAAAAATAAAGCTGAAATGGTTACACCAGATGTTAGAGATGAGCTCCGTTTTCGCGAATGCAAGTCGTATAACGCCATCCGCCATGTTTGTTGAAACTTTGTGCAGCACTGAAAGAGTGATGTTTTTAGTTGCAGAATCAAAACAATAATTCACAGATTTCCAGTCAAATAATTCAGGAACCACCCAGCACATGAAAAACCCGAAAAAGCTGAAATAGTATTATTAAAATGTGATCTTCAAAACTAATTAACAGTTTTAAAATGCAATCTTTGTAGCCTTTGAAAGTGGAAAAGATATTTCCGTTGTGGATCCTTTGAAATGTCTGTTATCTACTAAAATTGATTTATACTGAAATGGGATGATATAACAGGGGGCTCTTTTTTCCATTTTTATGCTTCAAGCTAGCGATAGAGTCTTGACTTTTCTGTAGTGTAAAAAGAGTGGATGGGTAATAAGAATTTTAGTGGGTTGGAATATTGAGTTCTAGGTCCTTTTGGAGCAGCAATACGTTCGTACAAACCTCCAAAGTGGCTTCGTAGTCTATTAAGTGAAACGGGAGTGTCTGATGGCTAAAGAAAAGCTCCTCACCCTTTAACCGGCTGGAACGAATTAACTCGGGGTTAACAAAACAGGCTGAAATCAGCTCGAACGAATATATTCGCTGTCTAAGAAGTGGGCCGATCGCGAAGAAAACGAATGAACCTGCGCATCAGAAAGTGTTGTTTTTACCTTAGGTTTGTCATTCTAAGTGGTCATTTAGGGGTATGATTGTTATCAATCCTTCCTGTCTGATTATTTTTTCCGCTGAGAATGATATAGAAAGGGATACGAACCTACGAAAGAAGAAAAAAAATGTTTGAGCAACTTTTCCTACCCTACGACAAGATTTACATGTCCGAGGGACTAGTCTTTCCGAATAATTCCTTGGGTGATGGAACAGAGAATAAAGGACTATAAGGGAATCAGATTACATTCGGTAAGGACTATAAGGGAGCACTTACAATCAGCGACATATTTATAGTCGATACTCCTGAGATGGAAGAGAGAACGGAATTGTTTTGCCGTAGCTTTCGTGTAACCCGGTCACTATGAAGAACACTTCTGTTTGAGGAGTGCAGGAAAATTTGGACAAATTTTGGGTCGGTCACATTTGCCGCTTAAAGGGTTAACCTAGTGGATAAATGCAAAAGTATGACATTGCAATAAAATTCCGAATCCAAAAAACACTGTGTCGAAGATGCTAAAGAGTAAGAGCTGACGCTTTAAATGACTTATGGAAGATCTGTAGTTTCAAAAAAGGAATAAATTCGTGAGGAAGGGTATCGCGAATAAATTGTTTAAAAGGTTCAAAAATGTGTGAACAAAAACGTCTCGATCAATGATCTAATAAACTGGAAGCTTTGGATTCCACAAATTTTTACAGAAACCTGACTTCAACTCATGATACGTGTGGGTAGAACGACTTGGAGGTCGACATAGGGTTATTTTCAAAGCAGTATGTACAGAGAGAGCGCTCAGGTCATTGATTCTGTAGCTACTGATTGCCTGAAGTCTGAAGGTTTGACAACTCCATTTAAACCTTCACGTGCAAATAACAGAAAATAAATAAAAAATTATTTTCACCTACTTGAAAAAAAATAGATCCCAATTGAAATTTACGGCATTATTCACCTCTATTATGACTGGCTCTCGCAACCGAAAATTTTCATGAATCGGAGAGTAAAAGTATCTGGCTACTTTAAGGGCTGCAAACACAGCTATTTATTTAGTAAGCTTGGATGGCCGTCAGGATTGTGTCTGGAATGGCTGGGATAGTTTCGCAATGGCCTCCATAATTTCTTTTCGAGTTAAGCTAAACGAAAAATGTATTCCTTCACGCGAAACTTATTCAACATTTTGTGCTAAATATTTCTTTCAAAATACACACAAAATAGGGGTGCACTTAATAATCTGATTGCTTAATGCATCAACGTATTAAAAATCATACGTTTTGTCATTTCTTCTCGATCTTTTCTTCCTTTTTGAGGTTTAATTATCACCGTGAGCAAGAAGCACTCGCCCGCTTTTCTGAATCAGTATGCAACATTCTTAATTCCCATGAGTTCCGTCCCTGTGGCCAAATAGACTGCGACGCTAGCGTCTGGCCATTCATCCGAAATGGATGTTGGCTTGGGTCCAAGATACCTCATGGGTGGTGTGTTTCCTAATAACGCTGGCACTCTCTTTTTCTGGATTCAGTGGCCTCAAATTTGTGCAGCCCGGTGACGCACTGGTCTAAACGCGGGCTTCTGACCAGTCATGCTAGATGGGCCCGGGTTCGAATCCTGGTAAGGCATGGGTGGTGTGTTTTTCTTACGGCACTGGCTCTCTCCCTTCCCTGGAACCACTGGCTCTGAATTAGGGACAGGCGACTGCTTACAGCCCATCGAGTTGTTCACGATGGTCGTTAGATCCCAAGCATACAAACAGACTTGCAAACAGGAGATTTCTTCAGAGTTACTCCTAGTGGTCGTTGTGAACGAAAATTGTAAACGGCAAAGTCTTCAGTTTTCCATCTAGAAGACGTTGTGAACGAAAATTATAAACGGCGAAGTCTTCAGAGTTCCACCTAGTGGTCGTTGTGAACAAATATTGTAAACGACGAAGTCTTCAGAGTTCTACCTAGTGGTCGTTAAACTTAGAAAGAAAAACATATTCATCTGAGAAGAACGACTTATCTTGCTTCAACAGCTACGCATGAACTGTTACTTCGTCATCTATCTATGTATACTTTATCTATTGTGAAAAACTGGATGTTCACATAGGGCTGTAATTTTTAGAAGAACAAGAAATATCATGGTATTTTGGGATGCTTTCAAAGTGAATTGTGTTTGAATAGCTTCGTACATGAGTTCCAGAATCCGTTCATCAGCTGCAACTAATTAATGATGGTGAAAATTCTCTTGATGTCTACATTCAGGGCAGTTTGCTGAGACCAGCATACGTTGGAATTTTTTTCAAACAAGCTGTAATACTGTACATTACACTTCAGTTGCTCACGGTGGTCGTTAAACCTCCAATCAAAAGAAACAATACTGTGCATTACACAATTATATATAGCTGAAAAATATATACGTGCATAAACTGTGCAATATGCAATGAGTGATCAATGAATTTCGACCGTCTCATAAAACTTCGTGAGCTCTCCCTTCGCCAGGACAACGGCAACCACTCGATGTTGCATCGTATTTACGAGGTGTCTGTTCAAGTATATGGGAATCAGCTACCAAATTGTTTGCATTGAGGTCCACATTTTCGGTATGAAATGAGGTGGTGTGTCCAGATGCCTTACCAGGCGTTCCACAGTATCCCACAAATATTCAATTGGATTGAGATCAGGCGAATTTGGGGACCATTCAAGATGTATGTCACGAGTGTGTATTCGTCGAAGCATCCCTACCAGAGGTGAGCCCAACAGCAAAGGGCATCATTGTCCTGAAAGAACCCATCCCTCTCTGAGTGGAGGTACAACACTGTGGAGTGTACATGTTCGGAAAGCAGTGCCTTGTCGTATTATCTGGCGTTCATATGTTTTTCCATAAGCACCAGGCGTCACAGTTTATACCTGCTAAACATGACCCATATCGTACTACCGACCACACTGACCTGGATAATTGAAACCATGAATGAGGAATCCACAGCCTCGTACTGCTGTAGTCAAATACGGGTTCAGCCATCGGCAGAATGGATTACATGCTATCATTCGTTGGACCAGCACTCTTGCTTCCAGTTTTCTGTTATCCAGTCCGCATGCTGTTGTTATCCAGGGAGTTGATTACGGCGATTGCCTGTTATTAAGAAATTGTAGTGTACAGAACGGCTGCCCGTCTATCCCGTCCGTACGAATGTGCTACGCATAGTCACGCCGGACACTGCTTTTGGTTAACCCAAATTGTATTGCGCCGTCAACTGCGAAATTGCGTTGCACCGATATCTCTCTTCAAGGCGACGCACCTGTCTTTTACCTTTGGAATTCACCTTTCGCTGGCCTTTTAAGTTGTGTCGCCGGTTGATTGTTTTGTTATTTTGGCAGTACTTGCGATGCATTTTAATCACAGAGGCCCTAGGAAAATCCACAGATATAATCCTTTCTGAAATGGCTACACAAACCAATTATGACCCACGAGTGTTCTTTGTGTAAACTCCAATAAATCCTTGGTTTTAACCATCATGTCCGAAACTATATCCCCGAGTGAAGCACAAACTTCTTATTTACACCCCTTTAGCCTACAGGGCGCGTCCTTTTCCTCGTTATTTTATTATACAGTGTAACTCACTTTGCATAGTTACGGTCGTAATTCAGTTAGAGCCCAACGTATTAACAATACACGGTCGTATCAGAATAATATGACCACCTACCTAACAATAGGAATAACCACCCTTGGCCAGGATGACAGCGACGAGACGGCGTGGTATGGGCGTAATGGGGATCTGGAAGGTTGGCCGAGGCACACGTGCCCATCCGGACTGCAGCAGAGCACGGAGGTCCCGAAAAGACGTGGTTGCGGGTCGGCGCGTTGAACCTGTCGATCCAAATAGTCCCACATGTGCTCTATGGGATTGAGGTCGGGCGAATTCTGAAATGAAAAATCCCTGAAGAAACTGAAATCTAACGGAGACATCGCTGTCGTGTTCCTGGAACGAGTCACGCACCCCTTCCCTTAGCGACGTGGCACCGCGCGTCGTCCTGTTGCTATGCACCATAGCCACCAAGGTAAACATCCAACATGAAGTGATGCATGAGATCAGCGAGGATGGACAGGTAGCCATTGGCGTTCAGCGGCACATCCAGTGGTACCAACGGTCCCAGGTCATACCAGGAAAACATTCCCCAGACATGCACACTGCTACCGCCGGCCTGTACTTGACCGACAAGCGTGTCAGGGTGTTGGTTCTCATGTGTCTGACGCCATATCCGCCTCCGCCCGTCACTTCTGTGGAGCTGAAACCTCGATTCGTCGGAGAAGGCAACCTTTCCCCACTCTTCCACTGTCGAATGACGGTTGTCCCAGCAAACTGCAGGCGTGGTTGCGATGGAACTGGATTAGCACTGGCTCTTTGACGCAGCGTCTACTCCGGCGACTCATGCGTAACAGGTTTCGCCGTACTGTTATCAGGTACACATACCTGCGTGGCCCATCGTTCATTTGCCTAGTCAATTGCAGAACTGTTGCACGTCGATTGCCCTTAACCAGTTGACGGAGGCGACGTTCTCATCTGGAGTCGATGGCCTTTGGGGCTCCACAGTTATGACGTCATGAGGTACTCGGTGTGCCAGCCGTCGATTCTTGGTACACCCTTGCTACAGCACCTCGCAGACAACCCACGACGTCTGCTGTTTTTGAGATGCTTCCACCCTTGGTACTGTAGCTGATTATCATTCCGTTTTGAAAGCCCGTCAAATAACTACATCTGCCCATTGTGCTCACGTAACGCACTATGGCTGATCTGTCCTGGCCGGCAGCTTATATCTCCGTATGGTCGACCTTGTCACGTGCAGTCTGTGACGAGCCTGGGCAAGTATACTGTGATGACGGGGGTGGTCATGTAATTCCGATACAGCTGTGTACGTTCTTGTATACTGTTTTAGTTCAAAGTTAGAGTATAGTGCTTAAAAGAAAACAAAATACGGTAATAAAAACCTAATTGAAATCTGCACTACAATAAAGTTTTGTCCATTAATTCTTCGTCACGACACCAACATCAATCGATCCGATTTCAAGAGCAATTTGCATATGTAAACAAGTAAAGCCCCATGGCTTTTGATCTCAGTTATTTGATAAAGCCACAATTACATACTGAATGGTTCTAAAGCAAACATTTCTTTTACTTTTCTTTTTTTTTTTTGATTAGTGGTATTAAGAACGAAGAAATAATTATAATTGGAATACTTTATTCAAATAAATGCGTTATCAATACCAAACTGGAATTTGTATGGAAGAACCTAACGAGACATCTGTACTAATATCACAAAAACACAAAACACACATAAAATTTTACAAAATAATGTCCTACCTTCTTTTGCATTTCTGCAAAACATTTATTGTATTCTCTGTTTTATGTCTCTCACTTGCAACGTTAGCTAAAATATCATAATTTAATAACGATTTGTATTTGTTCTTGGTCATTTTAAGTTATACTGCATGATGTTCGATAAAAAAGTAGCGGTGTTTCCTTACAACCTCCTTGGATACGTCATATGTCTTCCGAACCCAGTTATCTGGGCAATTAGGGAAATGATAAAAAAAACTGGAATTTGAAAGGTGAAGTGAAAACTTATGCAAAAATTTATATGGGAAGCATACACTGTTAAACTTTTGTGGTAGGTTGCACCCAAAAATGGTGCTACACCAGCTGCACCACTTTATAAGAAAAGATACACCATTGTGTGGTGCAAATAAAACCTAATAACATGGTGCAACGTTGCGCCACGTTTTGGAACAAGGTAGTAGTACCACGTTATGGTACAAGGTTGCACTATTTGTTCAGCACCACACAATCGTGTATCTTTTCTTAGAAATTGGTGCAGCTGGTATAACACCACGTTTTGGTGCAACCTACCATAAAATTTTTAACAGTGTGCAGATCACATGTTTCACCCCGGTGGTGCAGTGGTTTAAGCACTCACTTGCAAGCCTTCATGGCCCGGGTTCAAATCCCGGTGAGGCATGGATGTTGTGTTGTCTTACGGCACTGGCTTACTATCACTAGAACCAGTGGCCCTAAATTAGGAACAGGCGGCTGCTTATATCCCATTGAGTTGCTAACGGTGGTTGTTGAAGACAAAAACAAAAAGATGAAATATACGAATAAAAACCGCATGTGAGTCGGCGATAAGGAACAACTTTAAAAGTTTTTTTCATTTATTGAAAAAAAAATTTATGTCCCTCGGGGATTTAAAAAATGTGAAACAGGTGATTTCAGTTCTGTATGTAAGTACGTTGAAAACAGCTTGAGTTTTGAAAATGAGAGGGTGAACTCTGACTTACTTCAAGCAGAAAAACAAATATATATATATACTGAGTTCAATAAAGTCAAAGATCGGTTATAATGAGAAAACACATGGATGTTGATAATCATTTTCAACATTGCATCATCATTTGTCACTGTCAAGAGGTCAAGGGACCCACTGGGCATCACTTGTTGGAGATCAGCAATTTTATTTGCTATGTTAGAAATGGCACAAAAACTTCGAATGAAAAATACCAGGCAGTGATTGGATTTCTAACGAAATGAAAAATGCTCCCGCCAATATTGACAAACATCTCTGGTAAATATTTTTCAGTATCCTATATTATTCTTCAGTCCTCCATTGTACCTGAAACAGTGGAATGCCTTCCAGAGGACATGAAGAGCTCAGAGAAAAGCAAAAAGAGACTTTACTAACATGATATAACAGGCTTTCATTGCCAACGATAAAAAACGTTAAAGCAAAAATATGAAGCTGTTGGAAATTGCATTGGGAAATAATTATGAGATACTGACAGAATAAAATGCAAACTTATGTTAGGTATAGAACTTATAGAACGTCCATCGTTCGTGCGCATTTATATTGATGCACCATAGCTAGTGCATTTAACTTCGGGAAAACATATAGAAAATTAAAGACAGCTTTGACCACTCTTATGTTTTTCGGTTGAGGAAGTAATCCCGTCAGTTGGTCGTTGCCATATACAATGCAAACTTACAGGCCAGGAAGAAATCAAAAACATAAGAAGAAACCAAAGAAAACAGAAAAACCGGAAATATATGTACAATGAAACTACTGAAATGCATTCCATCCGAAAAGATTTTCGCTCCTGTATGATACAAACAGTGTTACAGTGAACAAGACAAAAAAACATTTCCGATTTCGCCACCTTCTATGAACGTTATCTCCAAGCGAAATACACTATCTACCAACAGTAATTGGACACCCCTGCAATCGACGATATCTGCGGTCCTGATACAAGGTCACGGCCGCCGCCGTTAAATATCGTGTGGGAAACAACAACGCAACCAGTCGCATGCAAGATGCCACGCAGTTCGGAGCTCTCTGATTTCGAGAAAGGTGTAATCGTTGGGTATCACAGAAATGGCCGATCCATACGTGACATATCCAGCGAGTTGAAGTACCCAAAATCGACAGTGGCCTACGTGATTGGCAAGTGGAAGATGAGAGGTGACTGTCGGAATGTGCCCCGACCCGGCAGACCCACAAAACTGGGAGTTAGAGACCGACGGGTGCTGGCCAGAGAAATTCGGAAGAACCGCAACAAATCGATGAGCCACATCCGCACCAAATTGATATGCCACATCCGCGAGGAGTTTCAACAGGCATCCTGAAGTGTTCTTTCGATGAATACCATCCGTAAGGTAGCCCATCTGCTCGGTTATCATGGCCGTGCTGCCGCCCACAAGCCTTTGATCACCAAGTCCAATAGCGCTGCTCTGCTAACGTGGTGCAAAGAACGTCGACAGTGGACTGTTGAACAGTGGAAACAGGTTCTCTGGAGCGACGAATCAAGTTTCACCCTGTACCGTTCGGATGGCAGGGTCTGGGTATGGCGTCTGTCTGGAGAACGCCTCCTACCGGAATGTATTGTGCCAACTGTAAAGTTCGGCGGCGGTGGAATTATGCTATGGGGGTGTTTCTCCTGGTATGGCACGGGACCCTTGGTCGCAATTCCTGGTAGACTCAACGCCGAGACCTACTGCACCATTTTGGATGACCATGCGCTTCCTACGTTGTGGCAGTTTTACGGGGTGGACCCATGTTACTTTCAGTATGACAATGCCACCTGTCATGTTGCGAGGTCCACCATGGCTTGGTATGGTGACAATGGGGTTAATCGAATGGACTGGCCTGCACAGAGCCTGGACCTTAACCCTGTCGGGCACCTCTGGGACGAGTTGGAGCTTCGACTTAAGGGGTGCCCCCCACCGTCCGAAATCGGTGAAGGAACTGACCTGTCTTCTCCAAGCCGAGTGGAAGAAAATACCGCTAGCCGTCGTACAACGCCTGGTTGAGAGTATGCCCCGGAGGGTGGCAGCTGGAGGCTCCACCATCTATTGAAGGTGAATAAACTTCGTTTTCCTTTGCTATCACAGGTGTCCAATTACTTGTTGGTAGATAGTGTATATATTGAGTGGCTATTTTATTCGGGAGACCACTTATATTAAATCTAAGGAAACACTCACAAGAATCAGCTCATTTTCCATAAGTTGATTCTGCCCTTCCATGGAGCAAGTAACCATGCCACACAAAGGCGCGCGCGCAGGCATATGCACGCACATCAACAACCTCCCACATCCTCACATTCTCGACTGCGAGCTTTAATAAAGCCAATACCCTTTACGCTGACTCATAACTTAAAATAATTATTCGGGTATTCTTCTAGAAAGTGAAACCTTTTAGTACAATAGTGTTACACAGGGTGAATTTTTGGACGAAGCAACATTGTGATGAGAAATTTTAAATTGGGAGAAAGCTGAACTAATTTGCTTACAAAACATCCAATGAGATGCGAAATTTCGTTTTATTTTGATAAATTGTATAAGATTCCTTGTAGACTTTCGATCACCACACACCCTTATAATTAGAATAAATGCAAAAATTTGTTTCCAAGACACTTAAGTGAGCTGAAAAAATTAGGCGCAAATCCTTTAGTTGATTGTGTAACTCATGATGTAATTTCCTAACAAGTGTTTAGAGATTAGCTGAATAATTACTCTCTAAACCATATTTGTCACCTCAGATCGTGAATTTTTTACATACAACAAGAATTTGGAGGAATCCTATTATTTGAATTTAACTGACTAGCCGCAAAGGAAGCAGTCTGAGAGCAAATAGGCACCACACACTTAAAGGAAATATTTATGGGAAGGACTTAGCACGAACACACCATTAAATTACTTAATGCAAATGAAAATGAACAATAAGCAGGGGAAGAGCGTTCAGAGATTTACTTTTTGACCTTTTACGCTCAGCTTATGAGTATAGATACTACACTTCTCAAAGAGTTACATGGATTTAAAATATTCTGTCCTACTACTTTTCTAGAGTCCGCTTTGATTAGATCCAGTGTCATGCAGTTAAAAAGTTTTCATTCCTTTCCCCAAGACCTTTGTGTTAGCCATAAAAAAATATATGATAAATAACAAAAATTGTTTTACTTACGGTGAACCGTAGTCCTGAATATTGTAATCCAACGAATATTAACACATTCGATGTAGCACTAAATCACAAGGAGATATGCAGGCTCACACATACAAAGGAGAGATGCCGCTCTCTTTTCGTGATTGTAATGTGACTTTTCCTCGAGAATATGATGAATTGGTGGCAGAACTGGAAGGGCTTTTTGGGTTATCTGTATTAATATGGCCCCTCTTGCTGTCCAACGTGGGGAGGAATAAAAGAAAAAAAAACACTGCTGGATACTCCACAAACGAGGACGGCCGCTGACGTCCTCTCGGATGGTCATTCACCCAACTCTCTAGTTCCTCTCCTTGCCTTAGGTGAGAAGTACGAAGATATTTGGCTCGCCAGTCTCTGTATAACTTACGTACTGGAATTCGGCATCTTTGCAACGGTGAGCTACAGGGGTCTATCAAAATAATGGAAACACCAACTGCGACTGGAATACACGCAATGCGCCTTATGCGAATCACAGGAACTACGCAACCTGCGATGTGAGGTACGTATATGAATGGATGCAATACGACGTCGGCTATCATTTAGTAGTGCCACAGTCGCAGGTGAAACAGGTGTTGTAGAGTAAATGTCGACAATGTCAGATCTCCCGTGACCTCAAAAAGGGCATGATCATTGGTGCGCGTCTTGCAGGAGCTTCAGTAATTAGAACGTCAAAAATAGTTGAAAACTGCAAAATAGTTTATGCAACAAAACATGTAAGGTGTTACAAAGCACATAAAAACTGGGATACTAAATACTGGCAACGTGTCATCTGGTCTGATGAATCGTGCTTCACATTGTTTCCCACCACTGGTAAAGTGTACAATACACATCTGGAGAAGACCTGCAGGAGCGTGCCACCCCGTATCTTTGGCTCCGACTGTGAAGCCTAATGGATTCCTAATGTTGTGGGGTACCACATCATGATATTACTTAGGGCAATTGGTTATTCTGCAGGGTCGTGTTGCATCTTCAACATACGAATTTTTTTGAGGGACCACCTACACCAAATGTCGCAGGTATTGTTCCCAAATGACCATTCCTGGTTTCAAGCAGACAATGCACCAGTGCCAGTAGATTGTGCGAAACCTTGTCAAGTTGTGGTTTGCAGAGCATAAGGATGAGGTACAGAAGCTACTCTGGCTACCTGAATCTCCAGATTTTAATATTATTGAACATTTGAAGGAATATCTAGAGCAAAAGATCATATCACTCTTTCCACATCCAACATGACACAGGTACGACATATTTTGCAGGAAGAATGGTCCAAAATCCCATTATCGTACGAGTATGACTTCATGTGTCTATTCTAAGTCGAATTGCTTCTATTGGGAAAGCCAGATGTAGACCTACAGCTTATAAATAAAAATGTATCCATAAATAGTAAGTGTTTCCATTATTTTGATAAAATCTTGTATATTTTACGCGGTTTAGGCGGCTTAAGTTGCAACTGTTGCCTCTCAGTTTTGTTTCTCGTCTAGCAGAGAATTCCACAAAGCTTTTGGAAGCCTGTACTTGTTGCTATTTCACTCTTTATTTTGTTCTGTCTCTACGAGGCTGGGTGACATCTGTGGACTTTTGCCCCTTTTAAAAAACGATCGGAGCAGACGAGCGTCTCTCTGCTCAAGCGCAATATCGAAGACTGCCCCTCTTACTAGGTGTCTTCTTTCCTAGTCCACCACTCTGCAACTGGTAAACATGTCTTTTCAAAATAGCTCAGAAACGTCATTTGGTCATCTTCTTGTGTCTCCCTACATGAAAACCGCGGAGTTTTGCCTGGACCCTTGACAGGATCCCTGATATATCTATGCAAAGCAGCTTCGCACCAAAAAATGTGTTCTGTCAAGCTGCAAAAAGAGCAATCCCAACGAGGACTTCGGTGTCATCCGAGCGACCGAAGACAAGGCAAATGATTTATTCTCTTGTTTTTGTAGCTTTCATGGAGGTCGCTTCTGGGAGGCCTGATTAGAGAATAAGGCTTCCAAAGTGTCTTGCTTCCTTGCAAAAAGTTGACTCTGTTCTCAGTTCGTTTTAATCACTAATATCTTCTGCTAATTTTATACACATGCCAATAGTTGCGATATAAGTTTACTTAGAAGTCCTCGATGAGTTGTAAAACTTGAATAAAGACGTTTGCTACGAATTCTATAAATCCAAACAGAACTGCTGAATGAAACAAACCTTTCACTAAAGAAATTTTAAAGTGAAGCGACTCTCAAATAATTAAGCAATTAATAAATAAGATTTAAACATTTAAATGTCCTTTTCATTCTTCAGGTATCCGTTGTTTCTGTTTATACAGCTGAGATTTCATTTCGTTACAAATAGGAACTGTTTTGCTGCATCGGTGAAAAAAGGCGAAATTATTTGAATCAAATTCGTTTTATCTGCGAGCGCTTTTTTGTTGCCTCGAGTTATTCGAAAATATCCAGCATTTTATACACAAACACCAATTAACAAACGTAAAATATTTGTATGAACAGACTCCTCTAGTTTAACAGTAATGAACTGAAATCGTTCTTTCGAAGAAATCGGCATCTTTCTAATTTCTGCTTAATAATTTTAATGTATCGCTTCTCAGACAGGAAGTTTCAAAGCTTTGGGCAAAGATAATTGGCTTTGGAAGACTGAATCCTGAAACGAAGATTTGACACGAAGCTGCCACATCCCCAAATGCTTCAAAATGGAAACTGTTCCCTTTGGGGATAGTTTGCATATCGAAATTTGTTACAGCGTTTTGATTGCTTCTCTAAAGACTTTGTGAAGCCCGAGTACGCAGTGGGGATGATGGAAATGGAGAAATAACTGCGAAAAGATGATATTTCCTTTATACCATGAAAAATTCTTATACTTCGCGAAGCGCAAAATTAAAATGTCGTAAATGCTCTCCGATCCGACTTAATTGAATTCTTCTAAATCGTTAGAGTGCTTCCCCCTCAGATCTGAGAAATATGTTAACAAAACGTATTAAAAATATTTCCCTTTGAAATTAACAAAACTGCTCAAAGTGATGAACTAGTTTCAACATATTCTTGATTCTATCCCACTCGCTCTCTCCCTTTCTGTGTCATGCTCTCTCTCTCTCTCTCTCTCTCTCACACACACACACACACACACACGCACTTTGCGGTTCGGAAATGCAGTGATCAAATATCAGGAGAACGTCACGCTCATTAAGTAATCATGCTTAGCTGCGGTTAATATGGTGATATACATAATTAGGGCTGGTAAGGCTCTGATGCTTTGCAGTTAGAGCCCATTTGATTCATTAGCTCATGTAACATCCGTACGAATCGAAACAGATTGCTTCTAAATTGAAACAGGACACGCGATGGTGAAAGTGAACAGGGGATCTTGTATCTCTGGTTTCATTAAATAAAGTTTGGTATCCTTGATGGTTCGGTCATGTTGGGCTCCAAACTTTACATTGAAATGCTGTATTTACATCTATAATATAATTTTAAAGCAACAATTTTAAATTGTTTATGATATTTCATTTTTTAAAAAGAAAGGCTAAAGCTAAAGAGTTTTTCAGCCCCCAACGGTAATTAAAGCTATGTAATGCCGCGATTACCTGAAGTAATTCAAAATGTAGGAAAACCTACGATTAGAGACACTGATTTCAGGAACATCTTTTTGTTCAACTTTTTAACGCACAAGTTTGCCATTTGCAATCTCTTTCACGTTCTTATCAGTGTACGTAACCGTCATTTGAAATTAATGACTCCATCAGTGCAAGTAGCTCTCCTTTTAAAGAAATTAATAGTTAATTCAACAGTGGAGTATTATGTTTACATTCTTATCAATCCACGGAACTCACATTTGAAAGAAATGAATGGTTCACCTAACCATGAAGCGCTGCACACATATTCGTTTCAGGTCTTGTATCTCTCACTTGAAAGAAATCAATGGCATGTAGTCCTCTTTGGTGCAAGAAATTGCGTATGGTCTGTGTGGTAAGGGTGATCTTGTGTTCGTAGCATGCAAACGTTACAGTTCAGTTGCATTTGGTCGGAGATTGCTATGAGACAGTAGACTCGAATCTTTCGCTGTCGTTGATGTTAGGCTCGAATCTTTTGCTGTCTCCTTCGTACGGTTTCAGCCTCATGGATATACTTCTACAGTGTACTGATAAGGCTTTGATACATTCCCAGCGCTTCTGCCAGTAGCTCCTGTGTCTGCTCAGTTTTCAACCTAGTGATTGCTCTCCAAGTTATTGATTCTGGTAAATCGTGTTGCCGAGATATCGTTCAACTGAAATACATCTTCATCTGCAGCATCCAATTCAGTGAGAATGACTTCATGGGCTCGATAATTATAGACGGTAAAAACAAGAAAATATAGCATCTGCTTTGTGCTTTGGTAAAGCACTCGAATATTTCAGTGCCGTACCTTTGCGTGTTGTGAACTCCTTTTTGTTCACATATTGCACTCGGAGATAGCCCTTTCCTCACAGCGTTGTATGGCGTTGATTTATTCGTCATACCTACATTACAATATTATCTAATTTTGTTGAACAGTGTATTTTATTTGAGCTTAGAGATAGTAGTTTTTCATTTTCAAAACATTTTTCGACATCAATGATTCCTCAATGTAACGATATATACGTGAGTGCACTATTGTAGTTGACATCACATATTTTGTTGTTCCAAAGACCGAATGCTTGATTTTAAACTTCCTAGTTAATGTTTTGTTCAATTAGTTTAAGGGGGATAAACCGTTTACAAAAAACCGTTTACGCTAAAATACCGCTTTTGTTTTGGAGTGTTTATTGACGAAACTAAGCAATCAATTGATTCCAAAGTAGGTACATCTATTTATCATCGTCTCAGATATTTACAAAACAATTGTTAATAAGTTTCATGAAGAATCATGCCCGCAAATCCCCCTCGACCATAACACTGCGCGAAGATGCGCGGTCGCTGGTTGGCATGATTTCTCCACTCCAGGTGATCTGAAACAAAAAACTCGAACAGCGTTTTACTCTATACACAAGTTGTTATCGTTAGATGAACCAAGTAAATGTATATATATATATATATATATATATATATAAGAAATGGTGACTTGTCAAACTCAAATTATCAATTTAGCTCAAAAAATTGGCAATGATTTTTGCTATTAAAATGCTATATATAACGTATCGCGTTTCTGGTTCATCAAACGATAAAAGGATGTTTGCTGAACATGCAGTTTTACAATTGAAGTCGATCGGTCCAATAGTTTTTGAAATATCATGCCAACCATTCGCAAAAAAGCTGTTTCGAGAAAAACGCGTTTAAAGTTTAAAGTACAGTTTACGGAGGCATATCGAGTACTTACAGTATTTTTCTGCTAATCTGCTATACCAAAGCCATACAGTGTTCTTTCTTCTGCTTTGTAGAACTCGTTTAGAGACATTTTCTCGCTTCTACGCCTTGTACGAGCCTCTTTTATAGCCTCGAGGCTGCGTCTCGAGGTCCCGCGCGTTGGCAAATATCTTCGTTTGCTCACCAATAACGATTATTATCGTTGTCATCATTTTCAGGACGGCAGACAAACCTTCATTAAAAATGCCTGCTTCTACATAAGCTGCCATTTCGATGATTTTTGAGCCACAGTGAAGATGTTTGGGCGCGAACCGCCTAACAGTAGAATTGAAACTTTCGTTGTTGTTTTGAGTGTCACCACCCAAACACCTTTCTAGCAACTCTCTTGATGACAAGTCATTGTAAATCGGCTTTATAGCATTTTCGATATCTTTATGAAGTGGCGGTTCGTGATTGAATTCGTCCATTCAGCCTCAGCTTTGCGCCAGTTGCACCAACTCTGTGACCCCACTGGACAATAATAGATTATAACTTGGCCAATTGTGCGGATTTTGACTTGAAATTTGGTACACATATTCTTCAGACCTGAAATAATAAAATGACGTAAAAGACAAAAATCGATTTTTTTCACAAAAAAAAAAAAAAAAAAGAATGAGAGTCCTTCCCCCTTAAACACCTTTAAAAAGTAACTATTTGTCAACGATTTTGCAAGTTTTGCCGTTTAAATTTAATTGGTGTCTGCAAGGATTTCTGAAAACGTAGAAATTTACTCTTGCCGAAACCAGCGACTTTGATTTTTTTTTATTTATTTATTTTGCTGTTACATGTTCTAAGAAAAAAAAGTGGAAAAAAATTTAAAATTCGTGAATGGTGAACATGGGCTGTAACAATAGGGAAGATAAAGGAAAGGGCCAAAATGGCCTGACATAGCTTATACTCCCCGAAGAAGAAAAACAAATGAAACAACAGATAGACGCATCAAGTCAGACAATCAGAAGGAGTTTTTCCTTTTTTTTTTTTAATTATTGAAGAAGAAAAGATTTGAATTTTTTTTTAAATAAATTAAAATTAGTCAGGTTACTAGGTAAAGAATTCCAGTATTGAGGACCTCTGTAATTCAAAGTAAGTTTAACTGATTCCGTTCGGAGAAAAATAGGTTTTAATTGTAATTTATTCTTTGTTTCATAAGAATATGCATGTGTATTAAGTGATATAAGATCTGAATATAAATTATATTTAATTCGTTTGAACATAATTTTACCAAGATTAAAATAATATGGCTGAGTAATAGCTAGTATATTATATTTACTAGGATATACTTTTGTTCAAAAATTTATTAAAGGTCGAGTATTATTCTATGATTTGAGACCAATTAGTTTAATAAATTTATTTTGTAGAATTTGTAATTTATTAATACACTGCTGGCCACCCAAAATGCAGCACCAAGAAGGACACGAGATGGCAAAGCCAGATTTACTGGACACATAACAACAGATACAAAGATGAAACGATTGGGCTTACAGGCCCGCGCGACTTGCGGAACACGCAGACATCAATAGTTCGTGTGGCCCCCATGGCTGGCAATAACGGCCGCTACACGCCGCGGCATCGAAAGAAAGAGGCTTTGGATGTGGGCATGAGATGTGTCGGTCCAGGCTGCTTCCACACGTTGCCACAGTTCATCAGGCGTAGCCGTGGGTGTTTGCTTGACGGGCCACTCGGTTGTCGATCAGCGACCAGACGTGTTCGATGGGCGACATATCGGGAGAACAGGCGGGCCTCGACAGCAGTGCGGGCGCGCATTGTCCTGTTGAAACGTGGCCGCTGGCAGGTCCTGCAAGTAATAGAGGACTACAGGCTCCAAAACGTCGGAGATGTAGCGGTGGCTGTTGAGTGTACCGGCGATGCGTACCAGAGGGGTGCGGGTGTCATATCCAATTGCGCCCGAAACCATAACGCCAGGCGACTGACCGGTTTGGCGATGCATAATGCAGGCGTCATACAGTCTCTCGCCGCGGTGCCGACACACGCGGATCTGACCACCGTGGTGTTGCAGGCAGAAGTGATATTCGTCGGAGAAGACAATGTCGTGCTATTCCGTAGTTAACTCTATAAACGAACGGATGTTATTATAATTATGACTTCTGTAGAAGACGATGTGTCACAGAAGCTTTCATGATAAAGTCATATTGCTGCCAATATTTCTTGATTGAGGTATATCACAGTCAATTCTTTTAACTCATGGCGGGTGGTAGCTAGTGCTGTTTGGGAAGAATCTATTTCCAAATTTAGAGAGCTGTGCTGTCAACCATTTTTTTCATTTTGTTATTCTAAGTGACACAACTTATGTGCAGCAAGAAAAGCTATAGGAGTTACAAAAACACCATGAGTTGAGACTCAGAAACGCAAAAATTAAAAAAAAAATTAAAAAAAGAGAGAGCGCTGTTTACTAGTAAACACGCTTTGCTCAGGGTTGAACTTTATTTTCACAGCAAAACTTCAGATGATAGCGAAACTGATGCACGCAACGGAAGCGACACCATACGTCCCGCAAGGAAGAAGCTTATGATCAATATGAACTTGAAGAATATTACGGCATAGTAAAATTATTGCTTTGCGAAGTAGAGAAAGGGAGAATTTTTTTCTCTATGATTCCATAGCCGTGAATTCTGAAAAGAGTGAGAAACAAAGAAAACTTCCTTATTATATTTATTTTTTGAAATGCAGTGTTCGGCGATGCGAACGCCAATATGTATCTAAAGTACTAAAGGAGGAAAAGTGGGTTCATTCTGTTTTTTATGTAGTTGTATATATATAGTAATAGTTCGAATTCACAGGTAAAGAAGGCTAAACACCTATGAGACTTTTGCAATATAAAAGCGGGACATGCCCACATGTAAAAACCACAACATGAAGGATTTTGTAAATCTTCGACAGGTATCTCTTGCAAACCGCCATGAAACAACTTTTCAAGGAAAAACTCTGCGCTTTTCACTGTTAGAATTAAGATTAAAGAAACTTTCATTATATTTATACTACCATTAACAGTTGCTTTGCTTTGTTTTAACAATTCCATTTAGGCTGAGGTGCCTTCCTGTCACATCAATGTTTTCTACAAACTTCGCAGTGCGGAGATCGTAACCCGTGTCTTATTTGAGCGGATTTGTCGTTAAACTTAATTACGTTATGTGTAGCGTAGCGTTTAGTCGAGTAAATTAGCAGATTCCTTTTGGGCGTAAAAGGGCAAGATTTATTGAATCACTTCGGGGTTTTTTTTTAAATAAAACCTTTTCCAGATTGCCTGTGCATTCATCATTTCCATTAAGATTCTTCTTTTAATTATTCATCCCCATTCGAATCACTTGTTTAGATAAAAAGCAAAAAGCAAATTGTTACCTTCATGCATTCTGATAGCATTTGTAAATCAATGCAGATTTCAGCGCCATTTCTTTTCTATTTTCGACATTCCAGGGGTTTGTTTCACTGCCAGCTTTAGTTTGTTCCTCGCTCCGAAAGACAGAAGAATAAAGCAGATCACGGTGATTCCCTAGCGCGGTGTTTGTGTCCAATTTTCTCAATTACTGAAAGCACCTCATTAGTTTCACGGCAGGAGCGATTAGCTGCATCAGTTGCCATTACTCGGGAGATCGTTAGAAACATTACTCGGTGTCTTCTCATAGCTCATTTAAGAGCCTAGGAGTGGAAATGAGCAAAAAGCAGATACTCGGAGTACTCTCTTGTGTACTGCAACCATAATAAGTATCTCCTCTTTTGCTCGTTCTTTCGAACTTCACCGCATAAAATCTTTGCCTTAAATTACAGGCGCAAGTTATTGTCCACTGAAACAGGTAGAATCCGAACAAAATTGTATTTAGTAATTTAACCGTATTTTTTAGAGTGCTAGTTTAATTTCTTGAGATAATAATATGTGCGCGCACTTCTGACAGTGCTCAAGAACTTCCATGAATTTCACTTGATCACTCCAAATCTCATCTTTGGCTTTTACGTAAACGCCAGTTATTATCTACTGGTATAATAAACAATCATGTAGTCTTAGCAGCTCGGCAATGTTGTTCGAAAGTGGTCCTTCGAAATTTTAAGACAAACTAAAATAAGTACCTTTTCTCTGGATCATACTCAGTAACTCCATTGAGTTTTGATGTCAGTTAGTGCCTACTGGAATGCGTAACGTTAATTCATATTTAACGTTTTACCTTTTTCTTTGCTTTAAATTTCTTTCCCAATTTTTTAAAGAACGAGGCCATGAAATGTACTAGTTCTTTAAATAATCCTCAAGAAATTCACTGGGATTCACATAACCATGTTTAATTTTCGTTTTGAAATTTAGAAGTTTGTTTTTATTTGTTCTATATAGTAAATTTCAGGTGAAATTATATTTTACTGGTTTAGTCTCTCACTTTAAAAGCCTGCACGATGAGTTTTGATGACGCATTTCTTGAGGACTTTCTTTCAGCTCTTTTCTTACCCACCTTTAGGCAATAAATATAGTTGGTAGTATGTTTCTTTTTCTCCAAAATTTTGAACTTTCTTGTACTAAAAGATTCTTCCCAAATTTTTCTTGTGCGAAATAAGACTTTAAATATGTTCTTGAGTTTTTAAGTTTTCCATTTCGTTCACAAACTTTACTCACTAATCGTCAGAAAATTTTAAACCTATACTGACTTGGAAGAAAGTTAACTTTACATTGGTAAAAAAATTCTATTTTTGTCCATACGTCTAAGATCCGTTAGTTCAAATATTTTCACTTTACCTTAAGTATACACATCTTGAATATAATTCTTGTGAAATTGGAAAAGTCTCATGGAAATGAGTTAAACTGATTTAAAAAACTATGATGTTATAAGTAATTTGTTGCAGTGACTGCTAAGTCTTACGTCTGTCAGTATGGAATAAAATGTCGAAGAATGGTTCTAGAGTAACTGTTGTGTACGCTATGAGCATAATCAGTCTGCACTTTTCTTATTAATTTTTGTACGGATGAAATCGTAATTGGGTGTGTCGGAACTAGGAAGTACAGGTTCTGATTTAGTTTGGTGTATGCAGCCAGTTGAGTGTTAATCTCTAAAAGTATTAATTGTTTCCAGCATAGCCTGAATCATTTTGATGTGATATGCTGTAAATTTAAAATTTGAGTAAATTCCCAAAAATCGGAAACCTGGTTTAATATCGAATGCATTTATAAACAACTTTTGTTATTTAACAAAATAAGCTGAACAGATGTCAGGTTTAAATTGCTACATAGCAGTTACGGATGAGATAGGAAATTCAGAACATTTTTATAAGATCATTTTCATCCATATACGGAATAAATAAAAAGTTTATTGTCGGTATTACACTGTTCATTACTACCCATTTTTATGAGAGTGAACTTGGACTTGAAGTAAGAGTTTCTAGGAGGTCAAGACATTAATGAATGTCATTTAAAAACTGTTGGATTCAGGGTCAAGTGTGTATGCATTACTCTGATTTTAGGTATAATCTAGGCATTTTATCGAAGGCAAAGCTGATGGGAAAATGAGGTTATTGATTAGTTGGATATTTGTGCAATGTATTGAAATAAAAGCTTTCTCTGTAGTTGTTACATTCTAGCAATAATTCAGTGGAGTGAAATTGCCTATTACTCAGTTCCTTAGGGTAAACAGGTGCTGCAATGAATAGTCCGACGTGAAGAAAGTTTTGGAACCAGAATCAAATTTTCTTCACAGTGAGCTTGCAACATAAGAGAAGGCTCCGCGTCTTCTTTGCTACCCTTACCAGCACACCAGATGGCCTCATGTGCGAACAAAGCACGAGTTTTGACCCCACTTTTTAAGTATTAGGTGTGTGCAAAAGTTCTACCCGGTATTTTAGGCTACAAAGAAAGGAGAACACAACAAATAACATACCTAGGATTTCGCATAAGCGCCATCGTTCTTTATGGCCTCTTGCCATCTGTCTATGAGTAGGTGAATCTCACGCCGGAACAACTCCTGTGTTCTAGAGTCAGAAAAGTAATGTAATGCTGTTTTCACATCGTCCACATCATCGAAGGTTTGGAGAGCGAAGGCCTTCTGTAAAGATCGAAAACGTTGGTAGTCCGTAGGTGCCAAGTCAGGGAAATACGCCAGATGAGGTAACACTACCCAACCAAAGTCCATTAATTTTTTGCCGAGTGATTAAAGCAGCATGAGGTCTGGCTTTATCACGATGAAGGATCATGTCTTTGCGATTGACGAGTGCTGGCCGCTTTGATGTCAGTTGTTCTCGCAATCTGTCCAACTGTTGGCAGTAGAGGTCAGCATTTATCGTACGGTTAGGGGCCAACACCTCCCAGTTGAATATTCCCTCGACAACCAACCAAACACTCAACAAAACCTTTTTGGGATCCAGTCCTCCTTTTGAAGTCGATGGAGCAGGCACTGCACCTTGGTACACAGTCCGTCGACGGTTTATATTACGGTACAGTACCCATTTCTCATAATACGTTACAATTCGTCCCAAAACCGGTGCTGTGTGAAGAAAACAAAGAAACACAGGTACGGATTCTCTCCTCTCATAGCTTTGCAGAAAGCTGGTGCTGAACCCAGTTATCGAACTTGGTGATGAACCCAAGCGCATGCATTCGTCTTTTGACTGTTGTTCTGTGTACCGACAACGTTTCCGCTAATTCCTGAAAGGTTGGATGTGGGTCATTTGTTATGGCTTGGTCCACATCCTCGTCAGAAGCCACGGATGGACGTCCAGGACGTGGTTGATCTTTACAGCTTCTGTCTCCGTCCCGGAATTTCCAAAACTAACGGCAACATGTGCTATCATCAACTGCATCTTCTCCATACACTTGACAGATGTTGCGGCAAGCCGCTGCGGCAGTACTGCCTTTATCGAATTCGTCTAATTGTAACGTACCAGGAGATGTGACGTACCTGCCCGAAGGACGCACACGACATAAAGGCAGATAGGAATCAGAACAAAACGTCCGCGTAGCTCAATTGGTAGAGTGACTTATTCCGGAATGAGGGGATCCGGGTTCGAATCCTGGCGTGTACAGAAATGACGGAGAAATTTACTTCGTTATACAATGTCCACTGTGCTCCTTATCGCATGCCGTGTTACACCGTCCGTGATTTCCACTACGAATGACTTACTCGGACAATCCTAGTGCTTCTATATGATCTACTGCTCCACGCTTTATTGGCCAAAAATTCGGCATCGCAGCGTCATCTGTGACGTAACTACTCCGATCGCAATTTGCATGTATTACAAAAACGGGTAGAACTTTTGCACATACCCAATACGAACTCTGTACTGACGTACATATCAGTCCAGAAACTACCACATATCTCATGTAGGTGTAAGTTTTTATTTCGCATAAAAAGAATAAAATTATGAATAATAATTTTGCTGAGCCCCATTTCAGTCATATTTGCTGTCTTTCTGACTCGTGATATTTTCCCTGTGTGTCTCTTCATTCACCTTTCGTTGAATTTGATAGTTCTTTCTTTTCCACAGCAACATAGCGCTAGAAACAAAGGAAACTGTTCACTTATTTTTCGAGAAAGCTTATTCGGCATTTCCCAAATCGATCAACAAATCCCTTTTTTGAAAAGCGCTGACACTGTTTCTGATTTGACTGCCATACTGCTGCTCTTATAATCCTTTCGATCTGTTAAAACGAATAATTTTTATGCCTCTGTTTTTTATCTTCATCTTCAGTACACTTCGATATCAGCAGTCGAAGTATGTTTAAAATTTACGGTCTGGAAACTTTCCCGGACAAATCGGACCATCTTTTGCTTACGGCTAAGAGTTCTTCCAGGATAGTCACATCACTGGAGATCTGTTTTGCTACATCAAGGTATAGTGAGCGAAAAAGATTTCGGAAGAGTGTGAAATATTTCTTAATATGATATATGATTACAAACAGGCCTCTTTAAAGAATGCCTATGTATGACATCGACTATTTTTAACTGTGTACGTAGCTGTCATTTTACATTATTACAGGTGTCACCGGTTTGAAGTATTTGTGGTACTTATTTCCCTTTTTTTTTTTACAACCTTAGTTTGTTGTTATGCAGTGATTGTGACTGGGCTTCCCACTGAGAATCCACGTGCTTCAGGGAAGTAAATTATCAGTACAAACAGGATTTGAAGTCACTGAATTTGTAACCATTACAAAAGACGAGTCTTCACACTGAAAAGAACAAGAGAACTTCATGCTGATTTTCTTCTTTAGAATCGTCGATCACTTCCCAAGCGCAATTAATGTTGGACACCCTGTATACCTCACACAATTCAAAGCGAGAATGAAAAATGTTATAGTAAAAATCTCTCTTAATCTACGGCTGAAAAGTTTTAAGAATGGAATTAGAATTTAGATTCCGTCTGCATTTAACATATGTGAAGAGAAAGAAAAACTTAAATAAAAATTCCTATAGGAGACCATTTATATCCTTAGTACATAACAAGCGAGTACAGTAGTTTGATATTGTAAGTATATAGTTTAGCTTTTGAGCTAAACTATATACTTACATTTCCTCTTAACTCACGTTGTTAACTTCAAACGGAGATGCTCCAGCCAACGTACTTTCTTCTAATTGGAGTTTTATTTCTGAAGCCTATGCCTGCTGCGCGTGACACTTTCATGCCATTGCTCGTTCCTCAGGCAGATAATGTTCTTTTGGCTTATCGGAGACTGAAAGAGCTCTTTGCTTTATTTTGGCATTGCCATGTTATGCTACTAAGCATTTCCCCGAACTCAGATGAGCAATAGCCTCTCAGAGTGTTTCTTGTGACCCTTGATTTGATTGGCCCTCTTCTGTCTTATTTACGTAGACGGTATTTTGCTCTTTTTCTCTTGTTGCTCCCATGGAGAGGATGTTGTGGTCTTATCTTTAACTATCGAGACCTCGGTAAAAATAAATGACGACCACGTTCTAGATAGTATTGAAGATGCCGAGAAGAAAGTTGTCGACGTCTTAAAGATATTTTTCCTCTAAACTGAATGACCGCTTTGTCAGACACACCTACGTTTATGACAATAAAAGCGAACATTCATATGTGTAACAACTGCAAAAACAGCAACTAAGAAATGGGCTTAAAGAATATTGAACCGGACGAAATATCTACGTAAAATATTAAAATTTACCATACATTTTTCACATTTCATAAATATGAAAAAATAGGAATACTGAATCAGGTCTTTGTTTCATTGATATTGGTTCTAAATTTACCTAAAACGGGAGAAGTGGCAGAGAACACACTGTGAAGGCATCGATGGAAAATGTGTTCTTGGATTTTCATCAAAATCAGGCGAAAAAGTTCCCAATCTGAAGAAATTTACCTTAATTGTAGGAGCTCTCATATTCTTGCTACATAATAAGGAACTGATGTCGTATATTGGTACACGAGATAATTTATGACAAGCTCAGTTTGTCTTCAGGTTATTTATTCATAGAACGCCGTTACTAAAAAATGTTTCCTGACTGTGTGCGTTTCTTCCGTACACAGCATTATAAGAAGATATGCTAAATATTGCCATTCAGTCTGTATCTAAAAATTCTTTAGTGAAAAGTGGTGTTTTAGAAATGAGCACCTGTTTCAATAATAAATAAGTATTTTAGTACATTTTGTGTGAACACATAATATTCGATTTTTTAGCACACAACATAAAACCATAAAAATTATTGTAATGATAGCATTTTATGTTTTAGCAGTGCTCAGAAGCATACCACGTTTTTCTTCTGCTGCATATCTTAAAATTTAAAATTAAACAGACATTAATGCCCAAAAGCCAACATTTATTTATACCATTGTAAATGTGCTTGATATTTTACTCAAATAGCAAAGACTTCCCTGCGCTCGTGACTTTATAAATTGTGCTTCTTTTTTTATCTTAACGGTATCCAAGAGAACTATAGGACACGGGAAGTCCTCCATTATGCGGTAGGGGGATACAGAATACACAGAAGTAAATCAGGCATTAATAAAGAACAAAGATCATATCATGCATATTGGGACAAAGTCCCATAAAATACTGTTACACACGTTATTGTACATGAGCCCAAAAATACCAAGTTTGACATCAATGACAATGAAATATTTATGTCTGAACTTAAGAACAGCTCTACATGTTCGATATATGTTCATTAAATTTTGTAAGCTTAAAATCGTCAATGAGATATATCGATCTACACACATTACTCTCACCTTATTTCATCTTCAGTCCTTCTTGTTTGCACATGTCAGGTGTAAACATACCTATTACATTTCAGTTCAACTTTGCCACTTGCCTGGTGTCCACTTTTGCACTACACCATTAAAGGATATTCAATGTTCATAGTTCAACACAAACAACTGCACAATTCTAAAAAGGGGGTTGATGAGTTAAAATCATTCTAAGACTATTGTTAAGACCAGACTTCATTGACGCAATAAGAATTTCAAAAACTGAAGTGTTTCACTGCTCGATGTCAAAATATTGCGAAGTATCAAAACTAAAATAGTCAACAAGTCATTCTACGCTCGTATCACCGTACAAGTTTCAGGCAACTCTGTGCCCATCTTCAGTGGTCGGGTGCATGAGACACCAATCTGCTTTTATTGTGCTGACTACCCCCAAGCCACCAGTCGGCCCATCGCCCTTTAGTCCTGCGTACATACGTACGTTGTTCTCGTGACTTTCGACACATTCTATTGTTGCACCATCTGGTGTTCATCCTATGTAATCTCATTACTCATCGTTACTTGATGAGATACTTCATACAGATTTTGTTTTTATGGTCTTTTCTTCTTTTTCTTTTTCATTCGTTATTTATGTACCGCCTGGAAAATTCTGTAATAGCCTTTTAGTACTACCTATATAGATGCTATCTGTATTACCGGTATCATTATTCTTAGTGGGTATACCATATACTCCATCTCTATGCATAATTGCGTAGTTACTGTAATCGGCAGTAAGGAATTTGTTGTTATCGACGACAATATCGGCGAATCTTTTATTACCTTATTACTTTTATTCACCTTGGTGTTCAAATATATGCATAAATTGAACTTTTACTAAAATCATATCATGCACCTAGGACCTTCAAAGAACTACTCAAGCAACAAATCTATTGAATTTCACATATGGGATCATTTCAGTAAGCATCGTAGCAGACACTTGTCACTTGTGATTTCTAGCGTAGTTATGAATATTCTACGCTTTCTCTAAGGGTACTCAAAAACTCGCAACGTAATACGTATAACTGTGCCCTGCATTCTGGAAATATTTTACCATTAATTTTAGATGTAATCCAGGCAACTTCAATGCCCTGAATTCATCTCTGTTCCTAACGTATGTGATGTTCACTAAATTAACCTTCCTTTTTATTTCTTGTCTCCTTATGTAATCTATATATTATTTCTATAAGGTTTTTTACTATGAGTCCTATTTTGAGAGAACAGCTGAACGTAAAGATATGGTTGAGGTATCAAAGTAAAGGTCTTACCATGTAGATGTGCCAGTCGAAGAGAAAAATGAGATTGGGGCAACGGTTCGGGCGTTGTGGAGCGGCAAAGTTCCCATGTAAAGTCTATGGGAGAAGCGTGCGGTTGACATTCGATCTCCTGCGGTTCACTCACGCGTTGTTCAAGGCGGAAGTATGGAAGGTCTCAGATAGTCCAATATCCGAAGTCTTTTTTCTGAGCGAACCGTTGCGCAAAAAAACGCTAGCATGCATGAGTATCAAAGTTCTTCTCATCGGAACAGCGAATACTCTCGAATACCTGATTGCGTTATGCCGTTGGACTGTGTGATGCATATATACAATTTGATATTCATTCGATCCAGTTTATTCACGTAGGTAAGACGTTTTCCATTATTTAAAGATGTAAATAAATATTCCGTTGGCCATTCTTAGTGAAAATATTACTGGCGACTGCTTATAGCTCCCTGAGTTGCTCACGGCGGTCGTTAAACCTTCAGTCAAAAAAATCCCGAATCTGGACTATTGTCTTTACTGAAGTGGTTGAATGAATTTGTCAATCAAATAAAGTTTACATTTGTTGTTTCATATGAGTTTATTCTTTTCAATAAAAAAAACCTAACCGTCAATTCCGATGGGTTTCGTCTAGTTATTTTATTTTTCGCGTTAAACGTTTTTCAGTAATTTGAAGGCTTCATTTTCTCTCTCTATGAATTTGTGCTTGGCAACGCTTTCAGCAGGTCGCAGTACAACTACGTATGTAGTTGAAAGCAAAAGATAAGAACGAATGTAAAGAGTCTTTCACAGGCAATGTCACCAGTTTCAGTGAGGCAATGTTAGCTAGGCAATCATAGAGGTGCCACTCGTGTGTAATCTCTAATGAGTTATGTTCAATCTTTCACGAATGATTTATGGGCTTGTACTCAATGGTACGAGAGAGTAGAAGCCTACGATTATTGTATTGAATGAACGTTCACGTATATTGTGATTAAAGTTATATCCAGCCCACCTTGTTGTGTACCAACGACTTGCAGATGATTGAGTGAAGTGCTGACAAATATACACACATCATCAAAAAATAGTTGCACTCAAAAGGAAGCAACCGACAGGAATGAAATTTGATGGATAGGTTTGACATCGTGAGACATGCAAATGATTCAAATATCATGCTCGGCCGGGCATGGACGCAAGCAAGGAGGGGTCGAAGCGATGTGCCTGACCAGCTATATAACGTCGTCCCGTTGCGCGTGATTGCCATTTTGACTCTGGCAGTTGTGTTGGTTGCATCCTTTGCAAGTGAAGTATACCTCGAAAAAAAGTTCGGAAGCAATTCGAGAAGTTGGAAGAGTTCAAGAGGGGCCGCATCGTTGGGCTCCGGGAAGCGGGATAGTCTTATCGCCGTATTACGCACCATACCGGTCGTGCATATATCCCCATAGCATGCTGTTCACTGCAGTGTTTAGAACAAAGCACGCAGCAGTGACAGGAAGGGTCTGGGAGACCAAAACAAACCGTCCGACATGTGCAGAGTGACCCAACAGCCACGACTGCGGATATTCAGTGAGCAGTGATGCCCTCCATGCATCGTCCGATTAGTGCCAGCACCATTGGCAGACGGCTGCACGACGTAGAACTACACTCACGCAGACCGTTACGATGGCTGCCCTTAACACCATTGCTGCAATAGTGTCCTGCCAGTCTGTCAAGGAGCCACTCAGAATAGCAGTGGGTGATCCTCAGTGACGAGTGCCGCTTTTGTCTTGAAGCAGACGACCACCGAATCTGTGTGTGGAGGCATCGTGTCAGCGTCAATATGAACGGTTTGTTGTCGTGCGTCACACGTCCAGAGGGCCTGGTGTCATGGTGTGGAGTACAATTGCATACGATGCCAAATCACTTTTGGTGTTCATTACAGGCACTTTGACAGCCCAACATTACGTTAATTAGGTCCTGCAACCAGTGGCCCTTCCGTTTCTGAACGCTTACTCCTGTGCGATTTTTCAACAGGACAACGCTCGTCCGCATACTGCTGCTGTCTCGAAATCTTACCTTCAAGATACTGACACTCTGCCCTGGCCAGCCGCATTGCCAGACCTATCGCCGATTGAAAATGTGTAGGATGCTGTTGGACGCGCTATCCACACTCCACCCCTACCGCACAATCTAGAGGAACTGCTAGATAAGATTCGACCTGCGTGGGATGACTTACCGCAGGACACCATTAGGAACCTGAACAACTCCATGCCGAGACGTCTGGCATGTTGTGTGAGCAAACATGGCAGACCGACGCCATACTGAGACACTACTTATTGGCGTGTAGCTTCATAAATGTTTCCCATATCAGTCTCAATGTTTAATTATTTATTGTTCCTGGTAACCTTTACCTTCCTCCCGAATAGCATTGCAATCCGACACGCTCTTCTGGATGCAACTTTTTTTTTGACGATGAGTGTATATTCTGTAAGCGAAGCTACTGTGATTTCCGAAGCGCTGTCTGTACCTTCTCTGAAACGCCTTCTGCGGAAATGCTCCTTCAGATTTCGAAATGGTAAATAGCGGGGGAAAATCTTCTACACACTGAAGGTGAGAACGCTTGTTTAGTACTCCACGAAAGCAAAAGATTATAATTCACCTTGTATGTTTACCGTTTGTAGTGTAAGCTCTCACGAGGACTATCATGAACACATTTGAGACCCACTGCGCTTTTCGTATATAATTCTTAAAGTGGTTCCTTTGCCCACCTTCTTCTCCGGAGCAATTTAAACAATTCAAAGACGGCTATTTTTAATAACAAGCTATTTTTCTTTAAGAAAAAGATCTTCTATACTCACTTCAATCAGCTAGCCAATTGAGACGCGAATCATCTTCAACCGACATCGTTAAAGTAGCGCTGATTATTTCTCAACCCTGACTGAGAGTGTCCAACCTGAGCTCATTAATTTCAGAGATATTTAGCATTAATAACCATATTTAATATTATATCATAAGTTAAAATTATTTTCCTTTTCGTTAGGGTTTTTAGGGCGCCATTAAATTTGTTTCTTTCCTAGTTTTCAGCCAATTGTTAATGAGCTCTCTGCTATGCTTCTAATGTTCAGAGAAAAGTATTATTATTGGCCGTTTTTCTGCTATGTCTGTTAATGAAGTTCAGTTTGGAATTACTTTACTGCTTGGAAAATGGTTTTACAGCATTATTTAGAATTCTCAAGACTCGTCCCTTTTTCAGAAAGATGTGAAGTGAACAATGGCTCATACGTAAGAAAAAGGCAGGCGTGCCAAGTAAGTTGCAATTGAAGAGGTGTGAGAGGAATGAAAGTGGCATGGAGCTGCCATGATGGCCGTAAGGGTGAACACGAAAATTGTACAAGTAGAAGACCCGCGCTTTTCTCGGGGAAGGATAAAAAAAACAAGGAAGTTGTTCTAGCACTTAAAAGAGATCGTTAGAATGAGTCTCTGTACGACGGAATGGGTTTTCTTCTCCCGTGACAAAAAAGAAAGCCGAAAAAAAATAGAGATTTAGAATTATAGGTGCTGAGATGTGAGATCTAAACAGAATATATAAGATAAAATATATAACTTACATACTATAGCGACTTTGCACATCACTTGAAGAATGTCCAGATATTTTTTAGTTTGGATTTCTTTCGTAAAGCATGTTTTGCAAGATTATAATTATCAGTTTTAATGCACTATGCTGTTAACACACAATAATATTATAGCAATCCCTGTAACTAAATCTACTATCTGTAGGGATGTTCTTACAAATAAATAAATAAATAAAACTAAGTTAGGAGACAGAAACTTGCCAGCGAGGTAAGCAAAGAACTCCTGATAGAACAAGCTGGAGCTGACCAATATGCAAACAAAGAAAAAAGTGCGATGTAGAAATCAGGGCAAGAAAACGCATGCCCTTCTGGGTATACCGCGATGAATTAAAAGTACCACTGCAGAAGAAAGAGTTCTCATTTTCTTAGTAATTCATTCTTTTCATCATCGAGGGAAAGTATAGATAAAACCCCATACTGGTTAATTTCCTTATAAGCAAAGATCTGACGAATACACAAGACAGAGCATTGAAAGAAAGCGTGTGAATAGCACTCTAACTGTGCATCACCGTACAATAAGTTCGTGAATAAAATCCGAAACAGTTATTCCTTCTGTTAAATATTCAATCATCGCTCACATTTATATTTCCCTTGACAAAAAGTGTCAACGTCCACGCAATATCGCATCCAACTCGAATTACAAACATGCCAAAGTAACTCCTCCTTCACTTGTTTCTGGCTTTAAGTGCAGCACTGATCGAATAATTTGTTCAAGAATGCATACCACATATTTTATCACATACCTTTTATTCTCTACTGCACTATCCTCGAAGCATTTTAAGCGCATATCCATAATGCAACTTACTATTATCATCATATAACATCGCAAAATATTGGGTTGATGCATAAGTTCATGTCGTTTTTTTCACCGCACTACAAGAATGAATTACATCAGAAGGGTAAACGGAATAAATTAACGAAGTATCCCCCCTTGCTTACGATGGTGTCCCAACGTCTGGATAGGTCTGCAATGCCATTCTTGACAAAACTTGCAGCAAGGAAATTCGGGAGATCAGCATCATTGTTGAACGTTCTGCTCGGAGTGCATTCGACAGAGTCGGATCAGGTGATAGTCTGAAGGGGCTACATCTGGGGAATAGGCCGGATGTGGACGGATCTCCCATTCAATGTCCTGAATGGTCATTTTGTTCATGTTTGCACTGTGAGGACATGCGTTATCATGTTGGAGAAGGACACCATGGCAACGATGTGGCGGTTTCTGCTGAATTGCTCCCTTCACACGGAGGAGTTTCTCACAATAGAGCGCAGCATTGATGGTCTGATTCCTCGGCAGCATTTCCCAGTGAATAATGCCTTCAATGTCCCACGAGACACACAACATGATCTTTGCAGGATGAAGGCCATGTTTTGGACATGGTGTGGGCGTCTTGTTTGGGCTTAATCATTCCGTCCAGTGCCTGAAATTCACGTACAGGCACCACTTTTTATCTCCAGTAACAATACTTGACAGACAGGGTATGTGCTGCTAAGAACATTCTCGATAACGGGCGAGCAAGAAACCACATATGGCAACACGCTGATTCTTCTTGTCCTCTGTGAGAGTGTGAGGCACCCAAGACCCCAATTTCTGGACCTTTCCCATACGTTTCAGGTGTCGTACCACTGTGGCCTGATCACAGTCCATCTCAGTGGTCAATTCGCGTGGGGTTTGACGCGGATCCAAGTAGATGAGATGGTTCAAACGATCCTCATCAACGTGAAATCGACGACCTGAGCGTGGAGAGTTGTTGAGGTCAAAATTGCCACCTCGGAACCACTCAAACCATTTGCAGTCTGTTCTCTGAGCAATGCCATCCTCCCCCCATACACAGCCCAAATGTTTCGAGTAGCCTCGGCGGCAGTGGATCCCTTGTTAAACTCGTAGAGGAGTAGATGTCGGAAATGTTCATTCCTCTATACTTGACACTCCTTACTTCCGGACCTGAAAACCAAAAAACCGTTAGCCACAATCACGCAACGCAATATGATTTAGGCACACGACATTACTGGCTACATTTTGATATACAACTGGCCATCTGTACCGTCACTACTGGCTTGGAAAACACTCGTGAAATAAAATACATGAACTTATGTATCAACCCAATACTGAGGGATATCCCTCTTAAAGGTCATCCACGATTTATTAGTTAACTGATTTCCGTCTGAAAGATCATCATGCAGATGGAAGAAATTTCATCAGTGCAAACATATAGCAAGAAAATCGAATTTCGTGCTGCAGATGATTTCAATGTGACAGTGGTTCATGGACAGTTACAGCCACCCTAGATTTATATTCATACTTATCAAAGCAGCATTTGTGCGCGACTTAAGCTTGCGTGCTTTTAGCATAGCCCTGTTATGTCTGCAATGTGTGCTTGACTTAGGAACTTACTGAGCAGAGGAATTGTTATGCCTGCAACCTCCTTCACCTGCATGCTTACTTAATTAGCAAAAAGCTAATTGCGTGTCGAATTTGCATATTTTTAAAAAAAGCATGTCTTACACCTGCAATACATTTCGAGTGTTGCGTGCTTTCTTAATTAGTGCATACATAGCCTGTAATGCCTGCTTCCCGCTTGACATACGTGCTTATTTTATGAGAAGAACATTTGTTATACTCATCCTTAATTTGCGCGTTCTAGGGGAAGCACTTGTTATTCCTGGAGGCCATTTCCTGGAAAGGAACCGTTTGCTACCCTGGAAGGTTAAACAGTGAAATGTTTAGCAGTCATACTGCATTCTGGCTATGAGAAAAAGAAGAGCTGACAGTTTCACAGTAGTAGGAGTGCACTCACTGGAGGACACTTTTAATGAGAAGTGAAACAACCATTGAATAGCTAATGAATTGTTCAACCGAAGTATATTGTGGTTCCTCCGTGGCTCATGGAAAGTATGACGTCCCCTGAGTTTGCAGAAATTACGTAAGTAGCATGTGCTTTCTTTTCACTGTGTGACAGTGCCAGGAATCACAGAACTGATGATATTAAGGCTTCACATGCTACGATTGCATGAGATATCCATTATTATAATTTTTCTTATTCATACATTTTTGATACTGAAATATCAGAAGCGGTCAATAATATTTTATAAGCTCCTAAAAATGGGAAGGTGCAGAATAAAATTGCTAATGGAAAACGGGAAGACACAGAATAAAAGTACTCATGGAAAGGGGAAAGAAAGAGAATAAAAATACTAATGGAAATCCGGTAGATACAGAATAGAAATACAAATGGAAAACGGAATGATACAGAATAAAAATATTAATGGAAAATGGGAAAATACAGAATAAAAATGCTAATGGTGCGAGGAGACAGAATTAAGCAAACTCTACCACTAGACAATTCTTTGGCGTACGGTTTATTTCCTGTCCAGACATCCTTATGATTTCGAATTGTTTCCAAAATACAGTGACCTACATATGTATAATTTATGATTATGACACAAGAATCACATGAACCTAAAATCTCCTTTAATGACGTACAAACATTCAATATTTCCAAGCTTTCTCACTCCACTGGATGGTTCTGTTTGTGCTTAATTTTCAGAGATTTTTTTATGATTGCATTAAATATGCCTAAGAAATTGACTGATGTTTCTTAATTCTCGTACAAAAACTGTCTATTAATGGAACGTATATCAACATTTAAGGGCACTTTACGCAAAGAGAATGCTTGATTAAAACGATACATTCATTTAACCACTGTGGAAAAACTGGCTTTTGCCAAGATATATATATATATATATATATATATTCGTAATGTAAGGTCAGGTGATGCGTAACATCACAGCCTCTCCTTGACAAATGTCAACCCCGCCTTCTCGTGGTGCATCCTGTTCCCACTAAAGGGGCTCTGACGACCGCCCATAGCGGTATAACTATACCATCGGGATTAGAGGAAATTCTATCCCACACTCACCAACCCGCTTGGCCAGCGTGGTGAGTTATGGCCAAACCCCTCCAAAATGATTCCACAACTTAAATCTTGGCCCTCAGTCTCCGGCAGCTGGAATGTACCTGGCCAAGGCAGCGGCCAGTGCGACATGAAGGCAGAGGGTGCTAAGAATCCCCGGAGGACCGGACTAGGTTGCCATCTGATGCTGACCTTGGCTACTTACAATGGACGCTCCCTATCTTCTGATTCAAGGCTTCTTGAATTGGAAGAGGAACTACAAAGGATCAAGTGGGACATCGTGGGGCTAAGTGAGGTAAGGAGAAAAGGAGAAGATCTCATCGAACTGAAAAGTGGACATCTCTTCTACTATCGTGGGACAGATACTGGCAGAACTAGTGGTGTTGGATTTATTATAAACAAGAAACTGAAGGATAAAGTTGTAGAAGTTGAAAGTTCCTCTGACAGAGCTGCACGACTTGTTATCCAACTCTCGAAAAGATACCAGGCTCAGATTATTCAAACTTATGCACCCACCACAAGTCATCCTGAAGAAGAAATTGAAGAATTTTATGAGGAAATTTGTCATCTAAATAATAAAGGTAAGCAGCACTTGAAAATAATTATGGGAGATTTCAATGCAAAAATAGGGCAACGGCAACAGAATGAAACTTCAGTAGGTAAATTCGGTCACGGCAACAGAAACCAGCGTGGAAATACTCTCGTTGAGTTTGCAGAGGCAGAAGGGTTTTTCATCTTGAACTCCTTCTTCAAGAAAAAGCCACACAGGAAATGGACATGGAGACATCCAAATGGGACGACAAGTGAAATTGATTTTATTATGTGTAACAAAAAATTCGTCATAGAAGACTGCAGTGTGCTAAACAAGTTCAACACAGGTAGTGACCATAGATTGGTGAGATGTAAGATGCACCTCAACACTAAACTTGAACGTGGCAAGCTCATAAGACAAACAAAATCTATTGACATAACCAACCTTAAAAAACACCATAATACCTTCAAGTTGGAACTGAAGAACAGGTTCTCTGCTTTAGAAGGCCTAACATCGGAAGAAGTGGACATCTCTGAAGTTAACAGAAAAGTAACCAAAGCTCTTATGGAAACAGCAACAAAATTAGCTGGGTCTAAGAACAAGTTGCATGTGAACAAATTATCAGGAAAAACCAAAATGTTGATGCAAAAAAGAAGAGAGATGAGGACAACTAAAGAAGATGTGACTTCCAAAGTGGAATATATAGAGCTATGCAAGACAGTACGAAAAAGTATCACTGAAGACGTAAGGAAATTCAACTGTGAACTAGTGAGGAAAGCAATTGAAAACAACCAAAGCCTAAAGATAGCAAAGGGACATCTCAGTAAGGGAAGAAAACAGATTATGGCACTGAGAAAAGAAGATGGTTCTGTAACAAGAAATAGAGGCGAAATTTTGACAAGAGTGAAAGATTTCTACTCCAAATTATATGAAAGGGATGATATATGCACTCCAGACATCATAAAAGATACCAGTACCAGAGTTCCTCCAGTCCTTCCAGCAGAAGTTGCACATGCAATCAAGAACATGAAGCGAGGAAAAGCTCCAGGAGAAGATGGAATTACTGTAGACATCATACAAGAAGCAAGTGGAGAAATCGAAACAGTCTCGCCCAAATTTTCACTCGATGCCTTAATGAAGGAAAGATTCCTGAGGATTGGAACACCGCTACAATGATCCTGCTACATAAGAAAGGTGACATTGAGGATCTCGGAAACTACAGACCTATCAGCCTCCTATCAGTAGTTTATAAAATCTTCACTAAAGTTCTTTCACACCGCTTGAAGGTAACACTGGACATGGCTCAACCGAGAGAACAAGCTGGATTCAGGAGTGGCTACAGCACAATAGATCATATCCACGTGCTGAGAGAACTAATTGAAAGAGCAAGGGAATATGAACTTCCATTGTGCATGGCTTTTATCGATTATGAAAAAGCCTTTGATTCGGTGAAACCATCAGCAGTTACAATGGCTCTGAAAACCTGCGGTATTGAAGATGCATACATTAATATTATTAATAACATCTATGAAAATGCAAGTGCAAAGATTAGGCTGTTTGAAAATACAACACACGTAAAAATTGGAAAGGGAGTGAGACAAGGTGACACCATATCTCCGAAGCTCTTTAATGCCACATTGGAGGGTGTTTTTCAGTCGCTGAGCTGGGAAAACAAGGGGATAAAGATTAATGGAGATTATCTAACCCACCTTCGTTTTGCTGATGACGTAGTCATTTTTGCAACTACCCCATCAGAGCTGCAGAGTATGATCCAGGAACTTGCTGACAAGAGTAAAGAAGTGGGATTAAAAATGAACTTTCAGAAGACAAAAGTGATGTTCAATGCTTTTACAAGAAATGAAGATTTATCGATTGATGGAGAAAAGCTGGAGATAACAGACACTTACTTTTATCTTGGACAGCAGATATCAAGTGAAGGTCACATTGGTGAAGAAATTAATCGGCGTACAAAACTTGCCTGGAGAGCTTTTGGAAGAAACAGCATAATTTTCAAGAGCAATATGCCATTATGTCTTAAAAGAAAAGTGTTTGATCAATGCATCCTTCCAGTGCTTACGTATGGTGCAGAGACGTGGACCTTAACTAAAAGAGACATACAAAGGCTGCAGACAACTCAAAGTAGCATGGAGAGGTGCATGCTTGGTGTAACCAGGAGAGATAAGAAGAGGAACTCGTGGATCCGAAAAATGACAAGAGTGGAAGACATCATGATCAGAGTTAAATCCCTGAAATGGCAATGGGCTGGACATACTGCCAGAAGGACAGATCCTCGATGGACAGCCGAAATTTTAGATTGGATTCCAAGGGGCAGGAAAAGACCCAGAAGAAGACCACATGGGAGATGGGTGGATGAAATTCGAAAGTATACAGGGGTGACATGGAGGAGAATGGCACAAGACAGACCGTTGTGGAGGAAACTTGGGGAGACCTTCGTCCAGCAGTGGATTGATAATGGTTGACAATGATGATGATGATGATATATATATTCTATTAAGAAGAGACTGAAGCAAAAATTTTTTGACTCACACCAAGTAAAACATAGAAAAGGTTATATATTGACCGGTGTGAGTAAAAAGAGAAGAAAATAATAGAAAAACAGAATGTAGAAAGTGTCGAGAATACCGAGCCTTGGCTTTATCAAGGACCAGCAAAACTCTGCATTTTCTCACTTCCACAAAGACCTATTTGGAAATGGGTTTCTGCAAAGCCATAGATGCAAGTAATAAGCCCACCAAAAAATTTAAAATATATATATATATATATGCATAACCTCCACATTTCTTTTTTTTTTTTTTAAATTAAAAAAAAATTTAATTTAAATTTTTTTTTTAATTTTTTTTTTAATTTTTTGGTGGGCTTATTACTTGCATCTATGGCTTTGCAGAAACCCATTTCCAAATAGGTCTTTGTGGAAGTGAGAAAATGCAGAGTTTTGCTGGTCCTTGATAAAGCCAAGGCTCGGTTTTCTCGACACTTTCTACATTCTGTTTTTCTATTATTTTTTCTCTTTTTACTCACACCGGTCAATATATAACCTTTTCTATGTTGTACTTGGTGTGAGTCAAAAAATTGTTTTGTTTCAGTCTCTTCTTAATAGAATGTGAATTCTGAATTTTCATAACTGCTGCGTTGCGCGTTTTGATCTTCAGGTTATTTTGCAACTTTCGTTTTAAATTCTTGAGTGTTTTTCTTATGTTTTCGGCTCTGCTATTAAGCATATATATATATATATATATATATCATCATCATCAGTAGATAATACATCTACTCTAAACATTACGAAAGATAACAGCACAAAAGTCCCTCCAATCCTCGCGGCAGAAGTTTCACATGCAGTTAAGTAGACATTACACAATACGCTAATAGAGAAATTGAAACTTGACTCGCCCAAGTTTTAACTAGATGTCTCAATGAATGGAAGATTCCTGAGGACTGCAACAATGCTACAATGATCCTGCTACATAAAAAATGTGACATTGAGGATCTCAGGAACTACAGGCTCATCAGCCCATCAGTGGTTTATAAAATCTTCACTGTTCTTTCACACCGCTTGAAGGTAACACTGGACATGACCCAACAGAGAAAACAAGCTGGATTCAGGAGTGGCTACAGCACTATAGATCATATCCATCTACTGAGATAACTAATTGAAAGAGCGAGGGAATATGAACTCCCATTATGTATGGCTTTTATTGATTATGAAAAGGCCTTTAATTCCGTGAAACCATCAGCAGTTAGAATGGCTTTGAAATCCTACGGTATTGAAGATGCATACATTAGGATTATTAATAAGATCTATGGAAATGCAAGTGCAAAGTTTTGGTTATTTGAGGATGCAGCACCAATAAAAATTGGAAAGAGAGTGAGACAATGCGACACCATATCTTCCAAACTTTTTAATGGCACATTGCGAAATATATTTCAATAATTGAACTGGGAAAACAAAGGGATAAAGATTAACGGAGATTATTTACTCAGCTTCGTTTTGCTGATGACGTAGTCATTTTTGCAACTACTCTTTCAGAGCTTCCGAGTATGATCCAAGAACTTGCTGACAAGAGAAAAGAAGCGGGTTTAAAAAATGAACTTTCAGAAGACAAAACTGATGTACAATGCTTTTACAAGAAATGAAGATTCATCGACTTTAAAAAAAAAAAAGTATTTAATCAATGCATCCTTCCAGTGCTTGCGTACGGAGCAGAGGCGTGGACCTTAACTAAAGAAGACATACAAAGACTGCAGACAACTGAAAGAAGCATGAAGAGAAGAAGCATGCTTGGTGTAACCAGGAGAGATAAAAAGAGGAACTCACACACGGATTAGGAAAATGACAAGAGTGGAAGACATCATGATCAGAGTAAAATCTCTGAAATGGCAATGGGCTGGATATGTTGCTGGAAGAACGGACCACCGATCGACAACCGAAATTCTAGACTGGATTCCAAGGGACAGGAAAAGACCCAGAAAACCACATGGTAGATGGGTGCATGAAATTGGAAGACATGCGGGAATGACATGGAAGAGACTGGCGCAAGATAGACAATTTTGGAAGAAACTTGGGGAGACCTTAATCCAGCAGGGGATTGATAATGGCTGATGATGATGATGACTATATATATATATATATATAATTTCGTACCCCTATTAAATTCTTCTTCGGTGTAGGGCTTGCTTGATATCCGTTGTCCAATGTAAATGCAGGAATGAGTTACTTCTGAATTTGGCCCATAGGTTTCTAATTCTTTAGTTCTTGAAAACGTATTGCACATATTTTTCCCGTAGGTTTATCTTTAGTGCCATTGCTTTGCTCTTTTCAGGAAATTTCCAGATAATACACCGCAGTTTTCAGGGCTACTTGCAAAAATGACTATGTCGTCAACCGAAGCAAACTATCTCCACTGATCTTATACTTTTGTCTTCCCAATTCAACGATTAAAAGACATTTTGCTTTGTGTCATTGAACAGCTTAGGATATATGGTGTCATATTTCCTACTCATTTACATTTCCAGTTAGAATTGCATTGGATTGTAAACAGGTGACATCATACCTTCCAAGCTCTTCAGTGCCGCTTTGGCATACGTCTTGGAATCACTGAACTAGAACGACAAGGGAATAAAGTTTAATAGTGGTAATTTAGCCCATCTTTTGTTTGCTTTGCTGGCGACACAGTTTTTTTTTTTTTTTTGCAAGTACCACCCAGAGCTCCAAATTATTCTAGAAGCTTCCTAAAAAGAGAAAACAGTGGGACTAATGATGAACTTACGGAGAATAAAGTTGATGTAGAGTGCATCGACAAGAAGAATTCGAAGTATATGGTTTTGTTTTAAGAGTTCGAGGTTTATGCTTTTGTTTTAACAATTCGAGGTTTATGCTTCTATTCACGATTTAATGCTTCTACAAGAAGAATTAGAGGTTTATTGAGCAAATTTAGAAGTACCTGACGCCTACATTTCCCACGGAGAACAGGTATCAAACAAGAGACACATCGAAGAAAAAATTAATAGCTTTCATTCGTACTACTGTCGGTCTCTCCTTTTCTCTCTCTCTCTCTCTCTCTGTATGTGTGTGTGTGTGTGTGTGTGTGTGTGTGTGAACTTCATTAGCTTAACCGGCCATTTAGGCCCAGCCCTGCCGCCACACATACACCTTCCATCGCTCTCGGCCATATGTCTCCTAAGGTCATGCATACATTCTTTTCAGATTCCCAAGCAATACCTCCGATCACTCAGTACCGGGTCTTCTCTTCGGTCTTGTCTTATTCATTTTCTTTACCAGAAACTTCTTCACATTTTGTGCATCTGCTATCCACGCACGTCTAAGCCATTCCGATCTCTTACTTTGGACAGATGAGATGATGTTTGGTCTTTTACAGAGCTGCTGAATTTCCTCATTTTGTCTTTTCTCATATCTTCCCGTCTCCATATCGTATGGAACACCGAGTATATTTCTCACTACTGTTCTTTCAAACGTCATAAGATGTTTGTCATCAGTTTCTGTAGTTCATCAGATTTCACAGCCATCTGTAAGCACAAGCCGTATATACTCAGTTACCGATATTTCTTTTGATCTTCTTGATAACAATTTCGATTCCTAGATAATAATAATATTGGCGTAGCTGTTATTAGCTCTAGCCAGCCCTTCTCTCTAATTTTTTGACGCATATCGTCACTGCTACTGTTGTTTACTCCCGGATACCTGAAGTGATACACTTTCTCAAGTACATAGTCCCCAGTTATAATGTCGGATGGATCTTAATTGTTTCTTGAGATATGCATGTAATTGCTTTACTCTTGATTAATGACATGACCCTTAGATTCGCTTGCTTCTATGAATTTGCCTTTGAGAAACCGCTTTATAAGGATCCCTCAGTATTAAAATACTATTTTACTTATTTCCATACTACGATATTTGAAAATATCTCTTTCTTTAAATGTAAGATTGATGATAAGTAATCTCCCTACCGAAGACCAGATTTTTTACCTTTATCAGAATTCTTGCTGCTATTTCGCGCAGCACTAATCGCGATGAGCCTGTTCTTGTAAATATAAGTCTTAACTAGTAATATATAGGAATTTCCAGCCAGCTTCAGTGTTTTTTCTTGTGCAGTTATATGTAGCGACCACAACAATTAGAAACTTGAAAAAGAAATGAAATATTCCGCATCTAACAGAAAAATGAAAATGCTATACTGAACCAATGCTGATTGATTTCAAGGGATATTGTGATAAAAGGAATTTCAAGCAAAGGTTATATGTTGTTATAACTTCAGAAATACAATCGTCAAAAAGAGTTTCCGAAACTTTCAGATTCCCCAGTTTAATTACAAAATGTCAATAAAAATTTCATAGTGTGTGCAGATACTTTTGGTACCCTATTCGAAAGAACTTTCTGTGGTAGTTATAAAAGATTACTTTTGTAAGGAATGAAAACTGCATAACAGCACTCACATTTGCAAATTGCACAAAGACACGACAAAGACTGTTTCTCAGTTAGTTTCTAGCTCACATACAAGATTTCATAATGGAATTTTTATTAAAGTGAAATGGGAATCTGTACTTCATATGAACTGAAGCATTAATTAATTGAAAGCAATAAATTTGACAATATAATTATCTGAATACTTCCCGTAGTGTTGCATCCGGAGTAGAAAATTTATTGCACACATAGTCAAGTGTCCCTTTGGGATTCTTACCGACGGTTGTTACTAATGTGAATCAGATAATTATCACGACCCTTGTTCTTCTCCATGATGTGTCTGCTACCAAAGATAGGAATGCAGTTCCATGCGCCTTTTCACAGAAGTATAAGAATAGGAATTTACTGTGTTTCTGCTCACATGTCACGAGGCACCAGCTTTCAAATTTCGCCATGGAATATTTTTAATTGGAATGCCTTTAAACAAGACATTTGGAAACCACATTTTATTCCTACAGGAAATTTCCTCCACTCTAACGTGTACACCACAAATTTTGTTCTACTCTTGTACACATCCGTATGACCAGAATTTGTATAGCTGATTTATTTGACCCAGACATAGCATGGGCTTTACGGAAAATTAAAATTTTGACCACATGAGATATCATATGTTTTAATATTAAATTTTTAAATATGAAATTTGAAAGTCACCCTGGTGGCCTAGTGGTCTAAGCGCTGCCATTCGACCATTTATCTAAGATCGGTTCGGGTTCGAATCCCGCGAAACATGGATGCTGTGTTTATTTTACAGCATTGGCTCTATCCATATCCTTTCAGCAGTGGCTCTAAACTAGGCTAAAAGAACCAAGATGCGTGCAAACACTAATTAAACACCACGTTGACAAACCGTCTATACACGTTATTAACGCAAAGCAGCTGCAAACCACCTTCAAGTCACTAAAACTTAAAGATAAAACGTTATGTAAAAATAAAAGTGTGATCTTTCGAGAAATACCCTGTTCCCTTCATCATACTAAATAAAAGTTGCCGTGGGCCCGATATATAAACATATAAGAAAATGTTCGACTTGAAAATGACGTATATTGATGTAATAATCTGCGCATTGAATGTCCTCTGGTGGCGGTAAGGTTAGTTACCAATGCATTACGACAATTATTAGGCCTACTAGAATGCAGTAGGATAATCACGCGTTTGATTGTCTAAAGTCCATTAAGAACACAAGCTTGACTGGTTGGGGTATTTTTCCTATGAGAGAGAGTCACAATAATGTAACTTATACATGGCAAGTATTACACAACACAAATTATGCATCATGTAGTATAACACTGCGGTAGATATCCAATTATGTTAGTTAAAATGTTCTTGGAAACAAGATGGGGTTTCATGGAAGTATCTGCTGTTAAGATACACTGCTGTAGGCATCTAATTATGCAGATAAAGCGCTCTTGGAAGCCAGATGGGTTGCATGGAGGTATCTGGTTTCCAAGAGCATTTTAACTACATAATTGGATCTCTACAGCAGTGTTATATTACATGATGTATGGTTTTTGTTGTGTAATACTTACCATTTATATGTTATTGTGATTCCCTCTCATGAGAAAAAATACCCCAAACAGTCGAGCTTGTGTTCTTAATAGACATTAGACAATCAAATGCGTGATTATTCTACTGCAATCTAGTAAGCCTAATAATTGTCATAATGCATTGGTAAATCAAAACGATGATTACGTGTAGAAAATATACGTCAATAAAACCAAACCGTCGATACACGATTAAACTCATAGTTACAGTAAAAACTCCCTACAAGTACATGACAAACTTTACTAAAAGCTAAAAGAAGTATATACAAGTTAAAAATGCTGTAAGATCTTTCGAGAACGCACTATGGTCCCATTCTCAGACTAAACTTGTATAATACGTTGTGCTAACCCCCTTATATACCCAATGCGCAGAATGGGAATGACGTAAGTAGACATTTCCGAATGTACCGCTTGATATTGTACATTCGATTATTGAGACAAAACTACTAAACCAAAGAGCCACATCATCTGATACTCAGACCATACTGAGTGCACTAAATTTCATCCAAAGTCGAACCTACTTTAGGTATAATGGCACTATTTACAGACAGACGGGTGGGGCACCCATGGGTTCCCCACTCTCCCCAGTGCTAGCGAAAATCCTTTTACAAGAACTGGAGGAAACGGTACTTAATACTTATGTCAACAAACCCTTATTTTATATAAGATATGTGAACGATATCCTGATGTTCTGGCCGCATTCTATGGAACAATTATCTGCATTTGCTGAATTCCTGTCCAACCAGTATGCCTCCATTAACTTTATTTTTGAAATTGAAGTGGACAACCGTCTCGCCTTTTTGGACTTTCTCTTGATCAGAGACCCAGTTACCCAGTCTATTCAACACTCAGTTTATAGGAAGCCTACAGCAAATTCTTCTATTATCCCTAGCAACTCAGCTCATCCAATGAGTTATAAACTCTCGGCTATTAGGTTTTTGGTAAAAAGAGCTATTACACATTCATCTAGCCTGAGACTTCGCAGGGCGGAACTTACAAAAATAAAAGAGATCACCAGATTACATGGCTATGATGACATTATTGTTGACCGTCTTTTGAAAAACCTACTTAACTCTTCTGCATCTACCCTCCAACGGGAGCATCGTATACCCAACTTTATTGGGCCCATCTGTTACTATCCTGCACTAACGTCTATCATGTCTAATATATGCAAGCGTTATGAACTGGCATTCGGTATTAAAACTTCGAACATCCTATCAATCACTAAAAACGATAGAGAAACCATTAACCCTAGCGAACGACATGGAATTTACTGTATTCCCATGCGAGCCGTGGACAACAATGTTCCATCTAAACAGTATATCGGCTCCACTTGCCGCTCCTTGCAGACTCGCCTGTCGGAGCACGTTTACAGTATGCGGATGGGGGCCATGAACACAGCCCTAGCCCGTTTAACCCATAGTGGGACTCATTATCACGTATGGGATGAAGCTCGTATATTAATAACCCCAACAAGCAAGTCATCACTACTCCTGGCTGAGAGCTTATGCATTTACTCTCAAATACATCTCTGCTGTAATGACTCTTTACCTTGTGATATTCCGCAAGCTTGGAAATATTTATTTCCAAGTGATTTAACACAACAGCCAGAGTGACACTTCTCAAGAGGATCTGTATTCACTATTTTTGCAATCGTTATTTTTCCTCCTGTAAACCTGCCTCCCGTTGGGTTGCGCAGGCACTAAAACAAATTCTTTAATGTCTACTTACGTCATTCCCATTCTGCGCATTGGGTATATAAGGGGGTTAGCACCACGTATTATACAAGTTTAGTCTGAGGATGGGACCATAGAGCGTTCCCGAAAGATCTTACAACATTTTTAACTTGTATATACTTCTTTTAGTTTTTAGTAAAGTTTGTCATGTACTTGTAGGGAGTTTTTACTGTAACTATGAGTTTAATCGTGTATCGACGGTTTGGTTTTATTGATGCATTGGTAACTAACTTCCCAGCCACTAGAGGACAGTCACTGCGCAGATTACTACAACAACATACGTCATTTTCATGCCGAACATTTTCGTATATACACTTTACTGACAAAAGTCAACAGACACCTAAAAGAGAAACACAGCGTAGCATTTGTTGACATACATTAGTATGGTGTCGGTCCATCTTTGGCCTTAATGTATGCACTGACCCTTAATGCATGCGCGACAAGGTTTAGGAACACTTCCATTCTAACTGTTGCTTAGTAGTAGGCCTTGATTCCAAACTTCTAATGCGGCGCTCTAATTCATCCTATTGGTGCTCTATGGGATTAAGATCAGGGTACTGTGCTAGCCAGTTCACACGCGATAGGGAATTATCGTCAAACAACGCCGTAACTGTCCTTGCTTTATGGCTCGGTGCATTATCCAGCTGGTACCAACAAGGCCCGGTTCCATAGTATTGCCACAGCTTTAGTAGGGCATAATTGTCCAGAATATCGAGGTATACCTGCTGGTTAACAGGTTTGTCCACGATAACCAATGGGCATGGACCATACCACGAAAAACACCCCCACACGAGTGCACTGCGAACTCCAAACTTGACCGTAGGAACAGTACAATGTGGGAAATAGCGTTACCCCGGCTGCCGCCATACCCACACACGGCCATCGATCTGATGGATCGTGAATTTGGATTGATCAGTCAATAGGACCCGTTTCCATTGATCTACTGTCCGCGATAAATGTTCTTTACACCATGCTAAAGGATCAGTAGCATTCCGAGTCGAGATGAATGTCTTATGAGCGGCGGCACAACCACGGTAACCCATGGAATGAAGTTCTATGCGAATGTTACGTGTACACACAGAGGTTACAGCATATTTACTCACCTGTACACTGAGGTCTTGTGAAATACTCCGTCGATTAGCTGTAGCGCCTCTCTTGAAGCTTTGACGTTTTCTATCACTGATTTCCTTTGGTCTGCTGGTACATTTTGCTACTTCAGGTATGCCATGTCTCTTCTGCTTATTCAGTACATCCAAAACAGTTGACTTGGGTATGTTTAACCGCCTCTCGATTTCTCTTATGGACAACCCACTAATATAACACCCAACAATCTTTCCTTTATCAAAGTCAGTTCTCTCCAGCCGCGACATTTTCACTCACCCTAACAGTGCGATATGATCGCGGTGAGCTGCCGGCTTATTTTTGTACCGTTTTCAGCTGTACCGCTCATCTTAACAACGCAGAGGATCCGTTCATTTGCTTTTGAAGGGTGTTTTTTTGTTTTTTTTATTGGAGGTTTAACGACCACCGTGAGCAACTCAATTGGCTATAAGCAGTCGCCCGTCCCTAATTTAGGGTCACTGGTTCCAGGGAATGGAGAGAGCCAGTGCCTTAAGACAAACACAACATCCATGCCTCACCGGGATTCGAACCCGGACCCCTTTCGGGCGAATGATCAGAGGCCATCGCTTAGACCACTGCGCCACCGGGGCGGCCTTTTGAAGGTGTGTCTGGTGACTTTTGTCAATATAGTGTATATAGGGCGCACGGTAATTTATACTTAGTCTGATGATTGGAACAGAGTGTTTCCCGAAAGATCTTACTTTTTTTGTACATAACGTTTTAGCTTTTAGTGACTCAAAGATAGTTTGCAGCTGCTTTGAGTTAATAACGTGTTAAGACGGTTTGTCAACGTGGTGACTAAATTAGGCAGTGACTGCTTGTGGCTCATCAATAGCCCATCCATCACACTAGTCCTCAAACCACCAAACAAAAAGACTGTTAAAGTTAATTTGATTTCTTCTTTAGAATATGAAAAAAATTTCGCGGTTCATAATTTGGAAATTGATTTCTTTTTCTCGGCTAAATGATCACTTAACATTTCATTATACTGTGATATTTTCTGCCTGTTACAAATGAGCAATACATGGGGTACATTAATTTAGCCGCTGTATTCATTTTTTCAAAACTTCGGCCATTTTTACAAATGGCGTCATGAAGATACTTTTAAATCATTTTTTCAAAACTTCGGCCATTTTACAATGGCGTCGTGAAGATACTTTTAAATGAAAAGTATCTTCATGACGTTGTTGTCTATTCTGTTTTTCTGTAAGAGATCTCAAAAACCTGAAACCCGGTGGTCTATAAGTGCAGTTCTGGGTCTCCGCATTGTGGAGCCTTTAGTCTAATATCGATTCATGGACTCAAGATATTTCACTGGCAATGTGAAACGTAATCTATATTTCAAGCAAAAATGTTTGATACTGCATAATGTTTCGAAGCAAATATGACATTCCAATCCCTATGACAACGTACTGCGGACGAGGTTGTTAAATAAAATATTGAATAAGTTAAGCACAGAAATTAAGTTACTCTTAATTTTATTGGATTTATTCTTGAAGTGCAATCGAACTACACCTATGAGCCATTACATTATGGCCACCCCCATCCTAGAGAAATGAGCGTGCCTGGAGACCGAACGATGTCGCCGGTGAAGTTCACAGAGCATTATATATATCTAAACCGAGGACCGGGTTTCGGTTAGTAGAGTGTTCAGGCTCAGAATGGGAAAAGCTGCCAATTTATCGGAGTTTGATAAAGGACAAATTATGATGGCATGGCCTTGAAACTGCGATCTCGAAAAGGGTACAGCTTGTAGGCTGTTCACGTCCCGCTGTAGTGAGTACGTGCCAAAAGTAGTGCACTGATGGCCAAATGACGAACTGTCATCCAGCCGTTCTGTCGTCCGAAGCTCATTGAGGCCAAAGGGGAGCTGAGACTGTCGTGCATTGTTCACAGCGGACGCAGGGCCACAGTGCAACAAATCACCCGCAGCTACAACAGTGGTGATCAGGTCAGTGTATCCCAGCACACAGTTCATCGCAGCCTTTTGCGCATGGACCTGCGTAGCCGAAGACCCAGCCGGGTCCCCATACTCACTACACGTCATTGCCAACGATGCATGAAATGGGCCCAAGATCATCGGTATTGGACAGTGGATGATTGGAAGAAAGTGGCCAGGTTTGACGAATCAAGAGTCTTGGTGCATTACGTAGACGACCGACCGCGAATACGCCGATTACCAACGAAGGCTATGGCGCCTGGATGCACTGTTGGGCGGAAACAGGCCGGCTGCGGCGGTGTCATGCTGTAGGAGATGTTTTCTTAGGACACTTTAGGCTCCATTATCCCAATCCCACAATCCCTGACAGCTGTCAGGTATCTGAACATCGTTGGAAAGCAAATTCACCCATTCATGGCAACTGTGTTCCCTGCTGGTGTTGGCCATTACCAGCAGAATAATGCTCCATACCACACTGCCAAAATCGTCAAAGAGGGGTTCAAAGGAACATGCTGGTTACTTTCTATTAATGTCCTGACCTCCAAATTCACCTAACATGAGCCCAATCGAACATTTGGGGTTCGACTTGAAAAAGCGAGGTTGCGCTAAATCACCACCACGCCGAAATGTACGGAAACTGTAGGATCTGCTGTTGACATTATGTTACCAGATACCCCAGGATACTTATCGCCACCTCATCGAATCGATTCTTCACCGAGTGACTGCCGTTTTGCGGGATAAAGATGGTCCTACAGCTTATTAGGTAGGTGGTCATAATGTGATGGTTCATTGGTGTATATTATAATAAGCACGTGCAGATAGCTGTCGTGGTATATGAGTAATTCTTTGGATCGAGAATTTTTATGTTTGAAACGAGCATAGTCATAAGTACACTCTTCGACATGGAACATGCCACACCAGAAAGTATTTGTCATCTCTATCTGTTTCCCAGGGATGACAAAGTCTTTCTGACCTGTGATGCCAATAGTACCTGGAGCCCTGATGGGATCCAATCCATTAATAACATCCTAGAATTTATAAATAAGAAGTGGTTCCTTGAAGAAGAAGAATGTATCTGGCAAGGCAATGCATCGAAGTTTTAGCTATGTCTTTTTCGTTTCCAGAGAAATCTAGTCTGGAAATACTGCTAAAATGTTTTGTAAAGATATTGGCTATGTCTTTGGGGTTCAAGCGTATGTTACCGGTAATATACCGGAAGCAACTGGACAGAACTGTGTTGGCATTATCGTCATTATGGGTTCTGAGAAGGTTCCAGATCCCTGAGTCTGAAGATCGTCGGTCAAGGAAAGATCAGATTTTGAGCTGTACTTCTCTTTTAAAAAGGCCAGCTTCGAGTTTCACCTGAGCTTCATTGTAAGACATTGTAGTTCAAATTTGTGTTGGGATATAAATTCTTCAAAAATTTCATTTAGATGCAAGATATCTTTCTAAAGTTCATTAACTTCCTCATGATAAATGGGATGAAATATTTCCGATAACCACAGGGGACGATTTTCAAGGCTCTTAAAACATTTTATTTTTCTATTTGTTTCATTCACCTCGAGGTCAAGGGGAGAATGAAATTCCAATCCTGAAAATTCTGATCAGCAAGAAATATTCCAAGTTTTCACACTTGAAGTTCCAGCAAGACCCTTTAGGGGCTGGCAATATAGCATTGCTATCGATCAGTTGAGCTAAGAGAAGAAGGAAAATGGTCGTTATCTACACGTTTCATGACTTTTCTTTCTATTCCAGTAATTTGTTTTTTGCGTCACCTTTGCAAGGCAAGTGTCTGAGATGCTCCATATGAGTTCGAGACGTATATAGGTCTAGGTTGTTACCATCTGTAATTTCAATGAGAATGAATCCTTCGCAATTAGTGGAATTGTAGCCTTACGTGCCATGTTTGAGACTGATGCCAGGATGTGTGTGCAGAAGAATAATTTCTTCCACTTCAAGTTTTAGTCAGTAAGGTGGGGAATAAATATTAAAGAGGAATCATTCGTTCTTGGCAAAGTCCATGCAGTTTGAGAACTTTCATTTCAGTAAAGTTGGAGTGTGATACACGAAGCTCTTCAAAGGTTCAATATCTTATTAAAGTGAGCAGTTCACCTCCTCCAGAGACTTGAAGGTTCCTTCCAAGTACCTCGGAGCCTTTGGTTTAGAAATGGACGTTTTTGGTTTGCATTCCTGAATCCAAATGATGATGGTTTTATGTTTATCGGCAAGAATTCGGAGATCATCATGTCTGATTCTGCTGTTTGGTGTGGAGATTCCATTAACATTACACAGAAGAATTTGTAGGATTGGAGCGTCGATCGCAAGGAGGACACTGAAGTTGACCTTTCGAACAGAAGGAGAGGATAAATTGCATTAGCTCTTGATCAAAGATCGCGAGCACGCCACTGTTACTTCCCGACTTAGCTCCAAGGAAAACCGTTATCACATGAGGTCACACAGTTTATAAAAGTGCTCCTGAAGCTGTTCGTCAGGAGCAGCACAAGGGAGTCATATCATTCCCTATCTGGGAACTGTTTCCATTTGCTCCAGCTTGGAATTCCCCTTGTGATTGTCACCTCTCGTCCGTGAGTGCTGTTGCGGTTTAATGTAGCGAATATGATCAACTCCGGTGCTGGCTCCAAACGTAAAACTTCTGCCTTCCAAAAGATGGTCTGATGGTCTCCAGACACTCTAGGCCTTTTCAAGACTACGAATGTTGTCATTTTACGACAAGTGCAATATCACGGAAGAGTAAACAAGGGGTGGCTGTAATTAACCCTTTAAACGGCTGGAACGAACTAACTCCAGGTTAGAAAAATGGGTTGAAACCAGCTCGAACGAATATATTTGCTGTCTAAAAAGTTGACCGAACGCGACTGGGATGAGTGAACTTTGAGCATCAGAAAGCATTGCTGTTTCGTTAGATTTTTCATTCAGTGACCAGTTGGAGTGGATGATTTCCATTAATCCTTTCTGATTACCTTTCCAGCTATAAAGGCTATTAAAATGGCAACGAATCTAAGATAGGAGAGAAAAGATGTTTGAGTCATTTGTTTTTACCCAATGGCATGATGCCCATATCAAACGGACTACTGCATTTTTCAATCATTCCAGTAAAGAATAAAGAACTATAAGGGAATCAGATTGTAGACTAGAAAAGACTAAGTACTATAAGAGAGCACTTATCACCAGCGACAGATTTATGATTGGTACAGCTGAAATGAATCGTTTTGCCATAAAGCTTTCGTATAACCTGGCCGCTATGTGAGCGTTTCTGTTTGGTCAGAACACAAAATTTTGGGCACCATTTGGTTCAGGTACATCGGCTGCCTAAAGGGTTAATGCACTACTTACGTTGAAATCACTTTCAACTTTTATAAACTGTGTCTGTTTGTCAGCAGCGCATTTATATTTTCATATTCTTTTGTTTCGTATCACTTGTTAAATTTGTAATTGTTAGTAGCTTTACCTTTGAAGTTCAAACTTGATGAAATTATTTGTTAAGACTGTATTTTCGCTGTGAACTATTTTTCTCATGAGCTTTATACAGTATACGTTTCGGAATTTTCATCAAAACACATACTAAAGATTCAACTTGCCCTGTAATTTTCGGTCTTGATTTTATCACAAAAGTCTGCAAGGATATAATCAGTGCAAGGTATTAATAGATTCACAAATAAGTACATATCACAATTTCACAAGAACTGCTGTTTCAGTTTTTACTGTAAGATAAAAAGTTTCAATGTCAAAAACGTATACAGAAGAAATACCAATTGCCTGCAGCATTCCAGGAATAACGTGTTTAACAAGACGTACAGTTCTGAATTTACTTTGCACAAAAAACTTTTTATTGGTCGTTCAGCTCGAGGATCGTATTTTAAAGTTAACAATTTTATGAAACTAATGCTTTGACTTTACGAAAAAATGCTGTATTTGGAAAACAGAAAAATTATTACCCCATCAGGAAAATAATTAAGAGACATCCTTAATTGGACACGCCAGTCTCAAACATCTGAGTAAAAAGGAGCGTGACTAGAGAACGTTTGCCGGCGCTCAATAAGTACTAATCAGTTGCAATAAGAATTTTTTGTCAGGCAATTTATGGATAAGAGTGTTTTTACACATTTATGCAAATCAGCCTTTGTTCTGAATATTGATTGTATTCGCGGCTGCTATTTGCATTTAAAAACTAATACGCAGGCTGGTCAATGAATTAAACATATTATGTCGATGGAAAGGAGAAATCACAGGTTGTGAAATTAAGAAAAAACATTTGCACTTAAGAAATGTGCATAAACAATCAAAGTTGAACTACAAAAATCGTACTTAGAAGAATCAGGTATTTAGGCGTCTGTGTACACTCAGAAGATCAGTTGGACCCCTTGAGGGACGCTACCCACTCCTTGGAGGAAGATGCGATCTTTGCAATGGAGGCGTTAAACTGGGGGTGGCAATCCCCGGGCTGAGAAAAGGATTATGTGATAAACACATGACGCATGACTTGTCCGGAAATTACACTCGGGAACAAATTCAATGAGTAATCCGTGTAATAAGAGTCAATAAATAATATAAGTAAAAGTAATATCGGCAAATGAGTAATAGTGATGTGAGTAATCCACTCAAAAATCGACACCAAAAACCACTCCAATTTATCCTTACTTATTCTCTGTATTTCGAGATTCCGGACAATATATATATATATATATATATATATATATAGTCACATTGTAGATTTGATGGTGCCTCCCTGACGAGATCGTGAAATTCTTTTTTTCGTTATGAATTTAATTCTCGCTGAACTGTAACTCGTTTTGTATTTTGACTTCATTCTTCTGAATATTTCTATGTTTATTATACATCATCATCATCATCATCATTGTCAACCATTATCAATCCACTGCAGGACGAAGGTCTCCCCAAGTTTCCTCCACAACGGTCTGTCTTGTGCCAGTCTCCTCCATGTCACCCCTGCATACTTTCGAATTTCATCCACCCATCTCCCATGTGGTCTTCTTCTGGGTCTTTTTCTGTCCCTTGGAATCCAATCTAAAATTTCAGCTGTCCATCGATGATCTGTCCTTCTGGCAGTATGTCCAGCCCATTGCCATTTCAGGGATTTAACTCTGATCATGATGTCTTCCACTCTTGTCATTTTTCGGATCCACGAGTTCCTCTTCTTATCTCTCCTGGTTACACCAAGCATGCACCTCTCCATGCTACTTTGAGTTGTCTGCAGCCTTTGTATGTCTCTTTTAGTTAAGGTCCACGTCTCTGCACCATACGTAAGCACTGGAAGGATGCATTGATCAAACACTTTTCTTTTAAGACATAATGGCATATTGCTCTTGAAAATTATGCTGTTTCTTCCAAATGCTCTCCAGGCAAGTTTTGTACGCCGATTAATTTCTTCATCAATGTGACCCTCACTTGATATCTGCTGTCCAAGATAAACGTACGTGTCTGTTATCTCCAGCTTTTCTCCATCAATCAATAAATCTTCATTTCCTGTAAAAGCATTGAACATCACTTTTGTCTTCTGAAAGTTCATTTTTAATCCCACTTCTTTACTCTTGTCAGCAAGTTCCTGGATCATACTCTGCAGCTCTGATGGGGTAGTTGCAAAAATGACTACGTCATCAGCAAAACGAAGGTGGGTTAGATAATCTCCATTAATCTTTATCCCTTTGTTTTCCCAGCTCAGCAACTGAAAAACACTCTCCAATGTAGCATTAAAGAGCTTCGGAGATATGGTGTCACCTTGTCTCACTCCCTTTCCAATTTTTATGTGTGTTGTATTTTCAAACAGCCGAATCTTTGCACTTGCATTTTCATAGATGTTATTAATAATATTAATGTATGCATCTTCAATACCGCAGGTTTTCATAGCCATTGTAACTGCTGATGGTTTCACCGAATCAAAGGCTTTTTCATAATCGATAAAAGCCATGCACAATGGAAGTTCATATTCCCTCGCTCTTTCAATTAGTTCCCTCAGTACGTGGATATGATCTATTGTGCTGTAGCCACTCCTGAATCCAGCTTGTTCTCTCGGTTGAGCCATGTCCAGTGTTACCTTCAAGCGGTGTGAAAGAACTTTAGTGAAGATTTTATAAACTACTGATAGGAGGCTGATAGGTCTGTAGTTTCCGAGATCCTCAATGTCACCTTTCTTATGTAGCAGGATCATTGTAGCGGTGTTCCAATCCTTAGGAATCTTTCCTTCATTAAGGCATCGAGTGAAAATTTGGGCGAGTACTGTTTCGATTTCTCCACTTGCTTCTTGTATGATGTCTACAGTAATTCCATCTTCTCCTGGAGCTTTTCCCCGCTTCATGTTCTTGATTGCATGTGCAACTTCTGCTGGAAGGACTGGAGGAACTCTGGTACTGGTATCTTTCATGATGTCTGGAGTGCATGTATCATCCCTTTCATATAATTTGGAGTAGAAATCTTTCACTCTTGTCAAAATTTCGCCTCTATTTCTTGTTACAGAACCATCTTCTTTTCTCAGTGTCATAATCTGTTTTCTTCCCTTACTGAGATGTCCCTTTGCTATCTTTAGGCTTTGGTTGTTTTCAATTGCTTTCCTTACTAGTTCACAGTTGAATTTTCTTACGTCTTCAGTGATACTTTTCCTTACTGTCTTGCATAGCTCTATATATTCCACTTTGGAAGTCACATCTTCTTTAGTTGTCCTCATCTCTCTTCTTTTTTGCATCAACATTTTCGTTTTTCCTGATAATTTGTTTACATGCAACTTGTTCTTAGACCCAGCTAATTTTGTTGCTGTTTCCATAAGAGCTTTGGTTACTTTTCTGTTAACTTCAGAGATGTCCACTTCTTCCGATGTTAGGCCTTCTAAAGCAGAGAACCTGTTCTTCAGTTCCAACTTGAAGGTATTATGGTGTTTTTTAAGGTTGGTTTTGTCAATAGGTTTTGTTTGTCTTATGAGCTTGCCACGTTCGAGTTTAGTGTTGAGGTGCATCTTACATCTCACCAATCTATGGTCACTACCTGTGTTGAACTTATTTAGCACACTGCAGTCTTCTATGACGAATTTTTTGTTACACATAATAAAATCAATTTCACTTGTCGTCCCATTTGGATGTCTCCATGTCCATTTCCTGTGTGGCTTTTTCTTGAAGAAGGAGTTCAAGATGAAAAACCCTTCTGCCTCTGCAAACTCTACGAGAGTATTTCCACGCTGGTTTCTGTTGCCGTGACCGAGTTTACCTACTGAAGTTTCATTCTGTTGCCGTTGCCCTATTTTTGCATTGAAATCTCCCATAATTATTTTCAAGTGCTGCTTACCTTTATTATTTAGATGACAAATTTCCTCATAAAATTCTTCAATTTCTTCTTCAGGATGACTTGTGGTGGGTGCATAAGTTTGAATAATCTGAGCCTGGTATCTTTTCGAGAGTTGGATAACTAGTCGTGCAGCTCTGTCAGAGGAACTTTCAACTTCTACAACTTTATCCTTCAGTTTCTTATACATATATATATACTGATATAATGCTAAAGCCAAAGCAAAAAAAGAAAAAGAAAAAAGAAAATTAAATTAAAATAGAGAAAAACATAGAGAAAAAAATTAAAAATGACAATACTTCCGAACCAAACGAGCAAACAAAAAACAAATTTTCCCAAAACTAAAAGAACACAGGGATTGCAGATCGTATGACAGAGTCTCTTGGGGTTTAGTCAGGGGTAAGTATGAAGAAAATTTCTCATATATCTACAAAGACCAGAAAACTGTGGGTTTCTGCTAATTTAGTTTGCTACAAAAGAAAAATTAAAGTTAAGGAAAAATTCAACAAATTTAACAGGGACAAATAACCCACTACTAGCAAACGAAATAACATTGCCCGACGCACACTAAACGATAACCAGTCCAAGAGAATCCATGCAAACATTTCAAAAGAAGACGAATACCCACTACAAAACAAAACAAGAGAAGGAATACATAAACTTATGATAAGTGAATAGCATTGCCTAAAGAAAAGGTTACTTATTCAGAAACAATTGTTCCAACGACTTTAACATTTTGAAAAATTAAATTTAAAACAACACAAGCCAGAGGAGCTGATAATTAAAACACTGCGGTAATAGGGGAGATGGAATCCCTAGAACCGAGGTGCAAACCTCAAAGAAGTAAGAGAAAAGCCCAGACACACACAATAAGTACTTAAGAAGTTAAGCAAAGGATATTACTTAGCAATAACGAATATGCATTTCACTTCAAAATATATGTAACAACCTTAAAAATAAAAGATAAGAAATAAAACATTGAGAATTGCTAGTGAAAGATAAAAATTTACGAATTATTGTTCAAATCAGTCACATACCAGCAAGAAGAACCTAAGCCTAAAGGGTCTGTAACGTACCAGGAGATGTGACGTACCTGCCAGAAGGACGCACACGACATAAAGGCAGATAGGAATCAGAATAAAATGTCCGCGTAGCTTAATTGGTAGAGCAACTTATTCCGGAATGAGTGGACCCGGGTTCGAACCCCGGCGCGGATAAAAATGACGGAGAAATTCACTTCGTTATAGGTCGTACACTTGTAACAAACGTGGTTACAGGCAACAAAGGAACCCAAACCGTGGATCTAAGAACCCGCGTAAAAAACTAAAAGAACCTCCAAAACGAACAAAAAACTTCAAAAAAAGGTAGAAAAAGAACCCAAATAAATAAAGATTAAAAAATGATGCAAAATAAAAAGTACAAACATACCAAACGTAGGCAGCACTTTGGGCTACCAACTAGCCTCTTTGAACAGACATTTTGGAATGAAAGATAGTTCCCGTCGCAGTGCTACCTAGCGGCCAACTGTAGAACCTTTCAGGGAGGTTGAAATTGAGTGCGTTTCCTAAGTGGAGATTATGCAAGCCACTCCAAGAAGTATATTACTGAAAAAACTGTTTCGAAGTTGCATGCGCAACACAAAATACTAGAAAGCACTTCCTGGGAATAGAGAAGTTTTTATCTCTGTTCCCAGAAGTTTTAAAAGTATTTGACAAGCCGAAATAGCAGTATTCTTCCCAAACCTTTAATTATTCAATATTACTATTTTTATTTGCTTTTAATTGTATATATATTTTTATATATAGCTTTATATAAGAGTTTTATGTATTTTTTGTAGGTTTTTTTAATTATAAACTTTTTTGAATTAAAGGAGAGGGGGAAAATATAGGGTATTACAGGTTCCTAAAAAATTTAGATGACCACATCATTATCTAAGCCTCTAAAATTGCTTTAATTTAGGCGATTCATTCGGTCACCAAGATGTAAAATAAGTCTTTCATCCTAACTTTATATTTGAGAACTATTTTCCTTAATTCAACTTTTAAGAAGTTTTTAGGCACTTGGTTATCGATAAACTGATTATTTAAAACTGTAACATATTTCTCTAGTTCGGAATTTAAGCTATATATTCTAGTTAGCCTTAGGACTTGTGAAATAAATACGTTTTCTATTACCTAACAGGAAATATTACTCCACCACATACCATATTTGACTATTTTAAAGTTAAAATGATTTCTCTTATCATAGTATGATAAGAGAAATCTCCACGCAGTGCTTCTGGCACCAAATGGTAAACGCACGAAAGCAACAATGTTATGTAACTTACTGTTACTCGAAAAATATCGAGAGAGTACATTGGTACTTTATGTAGATAATTAATGCTATGCGTCTTTTGCATGCCAAGATCTTTGTGGGTGGGAAATAAAACGAATGATTCGAGAGTATACATTTACTCACGTACAACACATTGCGTTTATTCATGCCACTTACGATCATACCGAACCATAGTCCTATACGTACTAAGTCGAATTAAATCATAATGACAAATAACAAGATTTACTAATTGAGTGGTGCTTACGTTGGTGGATTAATGAAAATTATTGTAAAACCACGAAAGAAAATATGTCAGTCATAAAAGTAAATATTTACTAAACTATGGCGGCGGCAGTAGCATGCATTTCGACCGTTAGTTTTTCAAAAACAATATCTATTTTTGTTACGATTATTATATATTATTCAGATTTAGACGAACATAAGAAACTACCCTGACACCGATGAATTGTGACGTAGCTTCAAAATTCCATATGCGCATGCGCAAGCTAAAAGCTGACTTCAAGATAGAAAGAAAAGCTGAAATGTAAGTATGTTAGTGAGAAAGACTGGTAACGTTTGGTTTTGGATATCTACAGGTTACATACACCCTATCGTGTTATGTATTGCTTTAAAGCTGTTGCAAATACCAGGTAACCTCCGCTTTAGAGGGTCGAAAGGAAGCCAAATTTTGCTGTGACGCATACTTTATTACTGTCGGGAAAAATGCATTTTTGTAATAGTTCTTATCCTATTTGGCATCAGGTTCTCGTAATTTGCATATATTGCAATGAGATAGTGCAACGTTTGTGTAAAAGGTGATGAAAGAACTTTCGGACATAGTTTAGTAAAATATATTGTTGAGTAACAATGAAATTAACTATTGTTGCCTTACTTCATGGGGTAGCATGCGGCACGATTAGATTTCAACAATGGTTCTGACTACTTCCGTTACCCATTTTCGTTACATCGAAATACTTACTTGGGATTTACTTTACTACTGTCAGGAAAGACGCATAGCATCAATGGAATGGAATTCCTTGTTCTGCATGTGGAATAAAACACGCAGCAGGCAGGAATTTTGACATTTTATGATTAAATGGAGGAACTGAGAAATCTCCATCATTGATTATATTTTGAATGCATGGCATTAAAAACACACTTCAGTGTGATTAGCTAAGATTAAAATCTCACCGTAAGATCACTTTCTAAAACGTTCGCATAATCATTTCCTTCGGCATTTGTTGCACTGAGAGCTTCATGTGTTTTCTTTCCTTGTCACCAAATAGACAGGAACAATGTGTTAACGTGTTCCTTAATTTGGGGAAGGATACAAAGAAGCGGTCTTTATTCTCTTTCCAACCCTTAGTCCCATGAGCGCAGCGTGCTGGCAGCGAACCAAAACGCTGGACTTGCCAACCTAAACACTGAAACACATGCCAGTTTCCCATCACTATTCAATGTAGTCTTGAAAGAAATCAACGGTTTGGAGAAAACCAGAGCTCATTCTACACAATGCTTCCTTTCTTTCTTCTTTTTTGTTTTCAAAAAAAGAAAAATCTTGAGCTTTTAGTTCGCTTTCATATTTATAAGAAACGAAAGGGGCATTCAAGGTGGCTTTTCTACTGGACATTAAAACTTTACCCCTCCCCCAAAAAAGTTGCTACATATATAGGATGGAAATGAAGTATTTGGAATTTATGGAAACGTAAGTATGATAAATGATGCAGGTACTTTTTCAGTTCCTAGTTAAAATAAAAATTCAACTGAAAATGGTACATGTGCAGTTATTAAAGCATTTTTAGAATATCCTGGAATTGAAATCAAGCAGAAAAGTTCTTTTTTCTTGTTCCGATTTTAATTAACACCATGAGCAAGGTCTGTCTCCCGTTCCTGGTTTATGGCCATTGGTTTCGGAGATGGGAGATGTCTAGTGCCACAGGTCAGGCCATCGCAGACGACTTGACCCGGGACTTGAACACAGTCCCTGTTCATATGACAAGCCAGAAACCTACATCTAGTACCATTCAGTCGTGGCACAGATGAAATCTTCGGTGTGAAGCATCTTTATGTAAAACATGAAATCTTCGGTATAAAACGTCTTATTTAAAATATTTGTTAGGTCAATAATCTTCTCTGCTTTAGTAAAAATCATAAACGCCGACAACTGCGTATGGGAACTACCCTACAGAATGTAACCGAACATTCTTTTATCATTTTATCATACTCCAAGTGACTACTCCTTCGAAATACGTGATTCAGATTGGCACACACGGAAAGTACTTTTGTCCACCAAAATTAGTTGTACTTTTTACGGCACTAAAGCCGAGTTGAAGGACTTCCCGAGGGTTGTTATTGTCGAGTACCTGATTGCTAGATTTATGAAATTTTGGACAATTTTCATCGCACAATGTTTAGACCATCGGTTATGCTTTTAATGAAACGGAAACATGATGGATACATTGCCATCAAACAATGTATCTGCAGACGCAACCGAAAGTCATTTGGAATTGTGGAACAACAGTCTTGTCCGTGATTCTTGGGAAACATAAGCCAGGAGTCTCAAGTGCAGCGAGTTGCTGAAATTTGCTCGATCACATTATTTGCCAATCTCTACAGCTCACAAGAATACCCTTGAGACAGCAGTAAAACAAGTGGCTTCCTCTGTCTTACGAAAGATGTCGGAAAATTGCCCACTGCAGGCTGAAAAATATTCACAGCACATGTACGTAGACTGTTAAAACGAACAGAATCGATGTCTCAGCAATCGTGAGCGCAAAAATAAGTGAAAACTCTCTTTCCTTTTCAAACTTTCCTCGTACTAAAGGCAGTTGAACTGGAGTGGTGTTATTGCCCAATGGGATTGCTCTTTGATGCAGCAGTTGGTGAAAATTATGAAGTCAATATTTTATGCCCTTGACCTGTGTATCAGTAAGGAGAATCTTCCTCAAACTGGGGGTAAGAGATTTTGCCATACACTCCTGTACTAAAAAATATTATTCATTTGAAAACTTTTTCATCCAACTCAAATTTTAAATTCACTTAAGGTCTGCGTATTGCTGTTAGTACGTTCACCAAAAAATTAAAAAAACTCTCATTACATTTGGAAGCCGCAAAGTCGACCGTAAAACTTTCAGATACAATGCATAAAACAGCACGGCCGTTTCATCTAAGTAACTCTACTCTCCTATGTTCTGTTCTGTATTTTTTTCTCTACATAAGTGACAACAGCAGCACAGTACAATGAAAAGCAATTGAATTAGAGATACCTGTCCAGTAACGTCTAGCACCACCTTTCGCTCTAATGACAGCGGCAATTCGTCTCGGCATGGGCTCGACAAGATACCGGAAGCGTTGGGAAGCCATACGGATCCACGACCCCTGAACAAGCTCCCACAGTTCACGAAGATTTGATGGAGGGGGATGTCAGAGCCTTGAACATCTCCCTCGATGGCATCCCAGATTTGCTCGATGGCATTGAGGTCAGGTGACCTAGGTGGACAAGGAAGCAAGGCCACGTCGGTGGAGTGTTCATTCAACCATTCGGATACAATTCGGAAGCGATGGCACGGTGCATTGTCTTGTTGCACGATTAGATCCCCAGTGGGATGTTGAAGACGCACAAACGGGAGCAAATGGTCGTTCAGGATATCCCGGTAACGTTGACCTGTGACGGACGATGTCACGCGTACTAGGGATCCCATTACAGTCCACGTAAACAGTTCCCAGACGTGAATGCCACCCCCACCAGCTTGAAGAGTACCCTGCTGGCAAGAAGGATCCATCGCTTCATGTGATTTGCGCCGTACTCGTATCCTGTCATCCGCATGTACCAAAGTAAATCTCGACTCATCAGTCCAGGCAACATTTTCGCACATGTCTAGGGTCCAGAGGCGATGTTCCAGCGCCCATGCTAATCTTTGCACCCTGTGATGTGCGGTCAGCAGCGGTACCCTCGTGGGACGATGGCTTCTGTACCCCATAGCGAGGAGGTGGTTCTGGATGGTGTGGCTGTTTACACGTTTTTGTGCACCAGCGTTAAATTTCCGAGTGATTTCTTGCACTGTGGCCCGTCTATCTGCTGTTACAATGCGAGATAGCCAACGATGACCCCGCTCATCCACACCCTGTTGTCCACAGCAGTTGGCCCTTGCATGGATGGTTTTACGGGATTCGATGTACTCACGGTGCACCCGTAACACAGTGGCTCGTGAAAATCCCAGTGCATGCACGACTTTAGAGGTGGAGTGGCCCATTCGTTAGGCCCCGACAATTTGCCCACGACCAAATGCGCTTAGATCTTTCGTCTTACCCATACTGCGTCCGACTCTTACTGATTCCCGTCGCATCACTCCTTATATTGTCGGATCGCTGCATACGTCATGTCGTTTCCGTTTATAGGGCCGCCCACAGCGCCACATTTGCATAACGTCAGCTGTCTCTAATTCAATTGCTCTTCAGTGTAGATGTTTAGCTGCAACTTCTTTTTAGGACATCGGTCTGCTCAGTACTCAACCATTGTACGCCATGTTCCCATCTCCCTACGAGATATATTGTCACCCCTCTGCTACATTTGTTATATTCGTCTGCGTGATCACTTTGCTAAATTGCTGTCGTTCCAAGCCTTTGAAAGTCTTTTTCTTTGGCATTGCAATTTTCAAGTTCTTATATCAATGATGAACAAATTACTTTTGAACTTCTCGAAGCATTGAAGCAAGTGTCGCAGTCTTCTCGAGGGTAATCAGTTTGCTTTTGACAAAAACAAATATCGAGCTATGTAGTGATCAAATATTTACTGGCATGTATTAATACGTAGTGCGATCAAAAAGTTCCGCGACTATGTACGTAGCTCACCAACAGATGGCAGAACGTAGATGTGCGAGCAGCTGTCGAGGACAGGGACCTTCATGGGTCATTGTGCCCAGTGGCGTCGTTCTGTGAACATCGGGGGTTGTCCTTCTCGATATTTGGTGACCACGTGCAGAACGCAGCTGCGATTTCGGTATGGACTGCAAACTGTAGCAGCGAGCGAACATCAAATTCTGCGTCAAACTCGGCAAATCGGAAACGGAGACGCGTGAAAAACTGCGGCAGGCTTATGGAAATGAAGCAATGAGTCCTGCGAGGTGTTTGGAGTGGCACTCGCACTTCAAGAGCGGCAATAAAAGACGACGAGAGGTCAAGGCGACCGTCCACGAACAAAAACCCCGAAAATTTGGACAAAATTAGGTAATTGATACATGAGGATCGTCGGAGAACCATTCAAGACTTTGCTACCATCGTCAATGTGCCATGCGGAACAGTGGAAGAAATTCTGACGTCGGTTTTGAACATGTACCGCATTGCTGCAAAGTTTGTGCCAAAGATTCTAAACCCCGAACAGAAGGCGCTCCGTGTCGAACTCTGTCAAGATCTTTGTCAGAATGTGGTGAATGATCCAACGTTCCTGTCGCGGGGCATCACTGGGGACGAGACTTGGGTCTGCGATTACGACCCGGATACCAAACAACAATCGTCGCAGTGGAAGAGCCCGGCATCTCCACGACCGAAGAAGGCCCGACAGGTCCGGAGCGCAACCAAAAGCATACTCATCGTGTTTTTCGATATTTTCTTGGGGTTGTGCACCGTGAATTCGTCCCCCCAGGACCAGACAGTCACCGCCGTTTTTTACTGCGATGTTCTGCGGCATCTTACATTGAAATGTGGCGCAAGTGCGATTTCCTGCTCCCTCACGACAATGCAGCAGCTCACAAAGCGTTAGCAACACGCCAGTTTTGCAGCTGCAACAGCGTGACTACCCTTCCTCGCGCGCCTTACTCGCCGGATTTCGCCTCCTGCTACTTCTTTTTATTCCCGAAGATAAAGCTGAAGCTCAAGGGTCTCCGTTTTGAAACCGTGGACGAGATCCAGGCCGAATCGCAGACAGTGCTTGACACGATTCGCGAACAGGACTTCCAGGGAGCGTTCCAACAGTGGCAAAAACGCTGGCACCGGTGTATCGCTGCCAAAGGGGACTACTTTGAGGGATATCATTGCCAGATTTAAGTAACGTAAGTACTTTGTGTATATCGGCCTAGTCTCGGAACTTTTTGATCGGACCTCGTATATTAATTCGCTCTGTTTTGTACAAGATCTACTTTCGTGCGTTCCAACTTTTACGATTTTTTTTAGGACAGCGTTTTGAAAGCTTTCAGCATATCTCTTGCCATTCCAGTTATGTAAGAATTCAAGCTTTCAGTATCGGTATGTCATACGAATTTGAAACAATAACTTTTCCTTTGAGCGTTGCATGGCCTTTCGATTGTGTTACCAGAATCTATTATCTTGTGAAGTATTTTCAAACACTAAGTTGAGAATTTCTTTGTCTGCAGGATCTTTTATATCGTTTCCGTCCCAGAAAATAGAACAAAGCCGTGTATTCTTGATATCCGAACTGACTTCACCATTTTCTAGTCAAAGAATTTGGAAATGGATAGCGAAATTAAATAGGGGAGAGAAAGCACGAGAGAGAGAGGGTGTGAAAGATAAAGATAGGGAGAGAGAGTGGGTGAGAAATAGATGGAGGGAGAGTGAGAAAGAGAGAGAGAGAGAGCTCAAACAAAATACTATTAAGTTTTTCCAGACTGAATCAAATCATGAACGGAATTCATTTGCCTGGGAGATATTTGATGACGTCGTTTCAAGACTGAAACTGCCAAAGTCGTGCGCATTATCTATTGTCCAAGCGTTTGCTTCTGGGAAAAACAGAATACACTTTCATCATTTTATCAGTAAAATGTCCGTTTGTTTTTTCCTTCAGCCACGGATAATGAGAACACCAAGAATAGTGAAAATGTCGGGCAATATTTTTAGATTACTTTTTTCAGTGTTTCTAGCGAAGGAGTGGGTCAGCCTCTCTCAGTCATTTCTCGTTTTCTTTTTTCGTTAAACTTTCTGGCAGAAGACGATAAATTTAGAAGATTTGTATCCACACAAGCACCATTACTTACGATATTAATATGCGAAGGTTCCGAAGTAGATAAAGCACAGCCATTCATTCTGTTTGTTTGAAACACAACTTGAAGATTGAAATAAGTAAAAATAATTAGCTAAATATAAGGAAAAGAGTTGTACACATGTGGTACCTCGTAAAAGAAACGCAAAAAAATCACTGAAATGTATGTAAATAAAGTTTAAACCAAATAACACGCATGGATTCAATTACAGCAGTGATGTCAGCGTGGATTACTCTGTTGGTCAGAGCGACTTAGATTTTCAGCTGTCCCTTAGGATTCGCGCGCAAGCGCAGTCCACAAAACACGCAGTGCTTTGTAACCGCTATTGAAAGTGCAAACTCTTGAGCTCGTATCTTGCGAATTGATATAATATCTACTCCTTCTCAACGCAGACCAGCATGCAATGTCTTTTGACGGCCAATATGAAATGAATGACCTCATGTGCAATTTGCACTAGATTACAGTTTCATGTTTGAATAAGTTATTTTTCTTTATTTAAAATTGTTTCTAGTGATAACACTGGATACAAGTCTGCTCAGCCCCAGATGTGCGTGATGACCTATACTGCGAGGCTTCTTCAAGGCATTAGGTAGGCATAAAATGCTACCTATTGCCTTGAAAAAGACTTCCATTGGAGAGGGAAAGCTTGACGAATCTGTGTACGTCTTATGCCAATACATAAATGGATTTTGCAACGCTGTGGGCGCTTTTTGATTGTACTGTCTGCTGTAATTTGAGCTAATATCAGAATTATAGACTTCTTCTACTTAGTAGCAAACTCCATACGACATGAAAAATCGGAAATATACCGATGATCATGGTTGAAACATAAAGACGTTTTTGAATCTACCTTTCTGAAGCCGATATTTCATATTATATAAAATAATGCATTTACGTTACGAAGTGCCATATTCATTGCTGTTACAGTTTACTAACGAAGAAAGAAATTTTCAAAATTCGAAATTCCCTGTCCTCAGATGGAAGGTAGAGTGACAACTCCTTTTATTCTGTTCTTTTTTTCTTTTTCTTTTTTTTTTTTTTGTGCATAAAGTATGTATGCCAAAATTTTACCTTCCAAAAGTAGCTGGGGCGCAACGGATTTAAATTTCACGACTGACCCATGCTCTCGAAAAATATGCAATAAATGCACCACGAATATTACGTCGTTATTTTCTGAATAGCTTTTCTTTCAGAAATCAGAGTAACAAAAATTTAGGTCGCCCAGTATCGCAGTAGTCTGAGCATTGGTTTCTGACCATTCGTCCGGAATTGGTTCAGGTTCGAATCCTTGCAAGGCATGGATGTTGTATTTGTCTTTCTGCATTAGCTCTCTCCCTTCCCTGGAGCCCGTGACCTAAATTAGGAATGGGCGACTGCTTATAAGCCCGTTGCGCACGGTAGTCTTTAAACCCCCAAATTAGGAAAGATTACTGAGAAACATAAAGTGTGTGGAGTAAGGAAACATTAATTATTATCTGAGTTTCAAATTTCTGAAACTCAGATAATTAAAGGGAAATGATATGGGAGCCCAATGAGTTAAGTGACAGATGGGGTGAATACTTCTGTGAGTTATTAGATCAGGAAAGCAAAGATGATTCTGAGACAGACGCAGATGATGTCACAATGGCGGATGAAAGCACAGGAGGGATCTCAAGAGAAAAAGTGTGTAAAGCTCTAAAATCTCTTCAGAATGGTAAGGCTCCAGGAGTTGATGGCATAACTGCAGAGATGTTGAAACATGGTGGTGACTCTATAATTGACTGGTTAACTGAAATTTGCCAGTTGTGCTGGGAGTTAGGAATGGTCCCTCGGGATTGGAAGGATGCTATCATTGTTCCCTTGTATAAGGGAAAATGTGATCAGACTGAATGCAAGAACTATCGTGGTATTAGCCTACTGAGTGTGCCAGGGAAAGTGTTTGGTAAGGTTGTTATTGAAAAAGTACGGGGTCTTACATCATTGAAAGTGTGGGATGTTCAGAGTGGTTTTATGTCTGGTAAAGGCTGCACTAACCAGATGTTTGCACTACGCACGATGATTGAAAAGTATCTGGCTGTTGGGAAAAAAGTTTTTACTGCCTTCATAGATTTAGAGAAAGCTTAGGACCGAGTGAATAGGACACTTTTGTGGAAGGTATTGAATGAATATGGTGTTACTGGGAATCTACTTAATTGTGTAAAAGCCATGTATGCTGGTAGTAGCGCTTGCGTACGAGTGAATGGTGTTTTATCAAAATGGTTTTCCATTGGTGCAGGAGTTAGACATGGTTGTGTAATGTCACCATGGCTGTTTAATATATTTATGGATGCATGCATGCGTGATGCCAAAACAGATAATAGTGGTTTATGTCTTGGTGATATCCGTGTGTGCAGATTGTTGTATGCTGATGACACTGTCCTTTTGGCAGAGAGCAAAAGTGAGTTGCAGAGTATGTTGACTAGGATGCACGAAGTTTGCATGAAATTCAAACTGAGTATAAATAAGGGGAAAACCAAAGTTTTGGTGTTTGAGAGAGGAACGGGTAGCACAGAATGTAATATAAGTATAAATGGCACTGTGATTGACCAGGTGAGTGAGTTTGTGTATTTAGGAAGCATGTTTGACAGAGAGAACAAGTTGGATGGTGAAATCAGTAGGCGAGTGAATTCTTCTTTGAAAGTCATAGCTGCTCTGGGAGGTTTTCACAGGAATGATGGGTTCTCTAGAGAGTCCCGCATGGCTGTGTTTGAAAGTGTAATTGTTCCTACTCTGATGTATGGTAGTGAAACCTGGGTACTGCAGAAGAAACATAGGAGTCGTTTGTGTGCTGGAGAAATGCGTTACTTACGTGGGGTTTGTGGCAAGACACGATATGATTGTGTGAGAAATGAAGATGTATTGCAGTTGTATGATGTGAAGCAAAATGTTGTTAGCAAGGTGGAGACCAATATGCTTCGGTGGTTTGGCCATGCTGAAAGAATGAATGATGAAATGCTTACTAAGAAAATCTTTTCAGCCCAAGTGGCAGGAAGGAAAGGCAGAGGAAGGCCAAGGAAGACATGGGTGGATCAGATTCAGGAGTGTCTGCATGAGAAAAAGATTATGAGTATGAAGTATAAAAGATCTTGTGTACGACGTGTAATGGATATTAGTGAAGCACGAGTTGTATGTCAAGATCGCTGTAAATGGAGAAGTTTGATACGACAACAATAAGTAAAAATATCTGGAAGTTTGTATTTCTTTTTGGAGCTAACCTCTGAATCTCAGAGAACAGCTTAGTGATATAATATATCAAATTTCTTAAATATATACAACCCGAAAGGATCAATATTTGTCGAAAACATTCGCAACACGACTCACGTTTTCTGTTTTAGGATTTAACGGTAATTTTTTCAAGTGATTTTAAATATGACAATCAACTCCTTTTTTACACGAAATGTAAATTAAACGCTCGGAATCATAATCTTATTACTTTCTCCAAATTTCCTCGCGACTGTTCTTTCACCATATAAAGATTCCTTCACGAGGGATTTTTTTTCGTACTGAATTAAATAGCTGTCGCATTCTTTTCTGTAAATCGATGTTTTGTTTTCATCACTTCATACGTATGCCTTTTTTTCTTTCTTTTGTAAGACTCGACTTTCTTCCTCCCTCTTATAGCTAAAAGCAACATTTACGTCTTGTGTTGAGGCGATATTTCAGCTTCGCGGTTGTCTTAAAAATTTTCAAATAAGCGGTCATTATATTTTACGTTTTTTTATCGCTTATGTTTTAAAATGCACTTCGCAATTTTGTTTTAGACTTCAGTTTCTCTCTTTCTTCAGTTAAAGAGGAATGCATTCACATCAAGTGAGTGATCATTCTGAATGAGACAGTTTTATCACGTGCATGGAAGGAAGCGCTAACAGTGGCCATCATTTGGGCGAGTGGTCAGAAGCGCGTGCTTGTGTCCATTCAACCGATTTGGTTCCAAATGAATGTTCGTGGTGCGCTTGTCCCACTGTATTAGATCTAGCCACGCCGTTGTAGCCCGTTGCACTAACTGAGAACAAGCAGCAACCTGAAAAACATACTGACGCTGTTGACTAAACTGCAAAAAAAAAAAACAAAAAAAAACTAACTGTCACTGCAATATATATAAGTGCGCTTTATGTAATCTTGTCATAGCCTATCAACATCACAGAAATACAACGTTATTTGTTTATTACTTTGAGTTCGAAATTTCGAGGTTATTCTCTCCAAGTTAGAGATTTTGCTTCGATTTCGGATAAAGCTATAAAAACAGTGTTGTTCATCTCCTCTTGTGTATAAGCGTCTGGCCTTAAAGTCTTCCCTTCTCAGTGACGCAAAATTGTGAACTATGATTGCGCAAATATTTAACTGCGCTTCAAGCAAAAGACGACCAAATGAGACAGATCATGCTGTTTAGCGGGTTATTTCAGAAAAAATTTCTGACACGACCCAGGACAACAGAAATATTTACTATATGAGCTAGTGAGGTGAAAAGATGCGTTTGTGAGGGTTTGTTTTAAGAGCACAAGCAAGGAACTTGGAGTGTCTGTTTTCTCTTTCTGACTCAACTTATTCTGTGTGAACGGCATATTAAGTTTTTAATACCACTTTGAAAGATATCTCATTTCTGTCTCGTTTTCTTTCTTTTCAATTCATTTTCTGAAGTAATGGCATGGTGTCATTTATTCGTGTTTCTAGGATGAAGTACTTTTTCAAATTTGGAAAAACAAAAGTTTAATACGGATTTAACTATTTCTTTCGTTCTGATCTTCATAAGTATTTGAATACGTAACTGAATTTGTTGACTGATTAACGACCAGTGTAAGCAACTTAACGGGCTATAGTCAGTCAACTGTACCTAATTTAGGGGCCACTGGTTCCAGGGAAAAGAGTGAGACATGCGCACCATCCATGTTACACCCGGTATTCGATTCTGGACCCATCTAGAAAAATGGCTCGAATCCAGCGCTCGCGCTACTCGCCCATCTGGGCGGCCGGGAAGAATTCCATATGTTTCATGCATGAATGGAAAACATTTTTTATAAATCATTGTTCTGGACCTAGAGGAAATTCTGTATCATTGAGAAATTATTTGCCTTATTTTAATAGAAAACCGAATTTGTGAGATAGATAACTGCATTCGTGTGTAGTGTTTTTTTCATGTGCTTAAAATCTGAGTAATACAGTATGAGATTTCCTCTGGTTTTTTACGGACAGTTTTAACATGTAGTTGTTTCTTCAGAAGTTAAACGACTCATGAACATTCGTTTCCATAGAGATCTTGTGAGGGTAACGATAACATACTGATCATCCAGTAATCCTCCCAGTGTTCGTATAAAACTCAAATATAAGATCTATATCTTTGAACAAAATGAATACCAGAAAATATTTTCCATAGGTGTACTTTTAAAATGCTTACTGGCATAATTATTTTTACTTTTTTGGCAGAAAATCAACAGAGGCTGATTAATTATTTGATACAACAAACCTTTAATTATCTGTTAATTAACAGTTAATCTTTCGGAATTAATAATTACTGTTCTGTATGCGTTATGGACACCAAAAGACAGGGTACCCTCGAACAGTTTTTTGTTTTCCAATTAAATATCTCAAACTGTTTTACCGATCGAAAAGAAGTTTGATACCTCCAAGCTTTATTAAAAAGAATTTTATAGTCTGTTTGATTGAAATCATAATGCAATGCCCGTGGTGATTTTCTTTGGGCGAATTAAAAAAATCGAAGGAAATGCTTTTCAAAACAAAAAATCATTCAAAGAAGACAGAAAGCAACAAACTGATTCGTTTTTACACTATAAATAATTAAATTACTGTTAATTTAGAAATGTGTTTTCTGCATCTGTATAGCTAATGATCAAATTAATGCAGCAATAAAAACGAAAAAACTGAAAGTACCTCAATACAGTTGCAACCTTTTGTTCTCCTGATTATTAAACTTGTCTAAATGAATATTAATATGGATTGCATTTGAATATTCTTTCTCAAATACCAGTAGAGTCAAATTTGCCATTTGTTAATGTTGTATTACTAATCATTGTAGATGATTTATTCTGGTTAAAGCTAAAAAACTTTATTCGGAAGTAGGAGGGCTGCATCAAAATGATTTTGCATTTGTCAGTAAATTATATTTTTTATAGGTTTCTTTAAAAGCAGCACTTTGTTCCAAAATTTCGTAAAATTCACCCTATTTACTTTCTTTTTAGTTTGATTTTTTAGAAAACTTATGACAACAAATACTCTTCTTGCGATAAAAATTTTGATGTAAAAGACCAAATACGTTCTTCATTTTTTCAAATCTTTTTTTAATTTCTTCTCTAGAGACAGCAACTATCAGTTGATCATTATCAATGAGTAAAACAACATCAATTTCAGGTAAAACAACTTCAATTATAGGTAAAACAACATCAATTTCAGGTAAAACAACATCAATTTCAGGTAAAACAACATCAATTTCAGGAACAAAAAAACATCAATTATATTATATAATATAACTTTTAAATGTTTACTTGGTTCACGGTCAACTTCTAATCTTTCATTTCTGCTATCTGTAAGCAGGAAAACTTTAAGCCTTTCACTAATTTTCCTTCTGCGTAGAGAATTTCTTCTTCCTCAACGCCAAATTCAGTATTCATTTTATTTATAATTTCTACATATACTGCATCACTTTTTGAATTTTCACGTACCCACAATAGAATCCACAGCCACTCAAAAATCTCTTAAACTAAATTTCCGACACTAAAGTAATTTATCAGCAGATGCAATAATTTCCAGAAGTCTTTTCTGATGAATAATGTACAAGAACGAACTTCGTCGCTTCTTGCAACGACTAATAAATTTGTACGTTTTGGAATATTCTCACCATTGAGTTTTTTATAGAGTTTTCTCATTTCGAATGCACCTACGATTTTTTGATATTTAGCAAAATTAATCTTTGCTACATCCAAATGCCCATTCCAGCACTGTTCTAAGTTATGACATATAGCCTGATTTTCATACATTTTAGAAATGCTTCCTTTTTTAAGAAAAACATGCGGCATGGAACATTGATTGAAAACCTCTTCAGTTTCGGATATTTCATTGATAGCTTTGACGATAACCAGAGTACGTTTGTGTCTACAGTAAAGTACGCATGGAATTTTCCTGTTTAAAGTCGTTCGAAGTATCGCTTACACTCCTCGTGTCTTCCCTCTGATAAGAGGGTCGTTATCGTAGCATTGGCTCAAAATTGAAGAGCTGTTCAAACCACAATCATTGACAACTTTTAATATCAGTTGTGCAGATGTTTTAGCATCCAAATCAGAAGTTTTTATTACCAAAATGATAATTTATTTTTCCCATTTATAATGTATACATATAACTGCTAAGCGATATTTTCCCTTACAGGTTTTTTTTTTTTGTGATTGGGGGTTTAACGACCACCGTGAGCAACTCAATGGGCTATAAGCAGTCGCCCGTCCCTAATTTAGGGTCACTGGTTCCAGGGAAGGGAGAGAGCCAGTGCCGTAAGACAAACACAACATCCATGCCTCACCGGGATTCGAACCCGGACCCCAGACGGACGAAAGATCAGAGGCCTGCGCCACCGGGGCGGCCCTTACAGGTTTTAGCCCCGTCTTCTAAAATGGAATACTAAGGAAGATCAGCGTTACGATATAACATTTCTATCGTGATTTTTATGATAAAACTCTGTACTTTGGGAGACAAATATGTTTCACAATCTGGGAAACTTTTACACATTCAGCAAGATTTTGCCTTTCTGTATTGGTCACTGGAAAAGATTATGAAATAAGTTGCTTTCTTCGTGTTCATCGTGTTTAGATATACCCTGAAACGATAACTCATTAACATTCATAAACTTAATAACTTTTGCAACGGACATAATACCGTACCTATGGCGTATCCGGACTTTATTATTTACCAAGATTGGTACTAATAATTTAATTTCCTGACATTTTGTTTTCTCATCCCGCATACTCATAGCAGATATGCAAACCTCTGATGATTCGCGTTTTAAAAAACCTTTTCTATATTTTAAGCAACTGTCCAGTTTGTAGCTGACGTAAATGCTTTAACTTTCTTTCTGAAAGGGCAGAATTGACGGCAAACGTAACAAAAAGTGCATCTACCTTTTTCGAATATTCTTTCCACTGAAAATTTTTAAACCAGTTTACTTGAAAATTTCTTCCCTAATTGTTTTATTTCGTAAACTTCAAACTTGCGCTGTATAATAGTTTTATCCGGTTTCTATATGTCGGAAACATTATTAACATTATCAAATTTCTCAATTACTTTACGATTTCATAGACACTATTTGTATGAAAACTCGGCGTAAAATTCAATGCTATCTTTATAGATTTAGCTTTAGCTGCTTTATTGATTTATTTAGAAATATACCAGTTACTGCAAGAACACGTATGAAATCATAGTTCTAGGAACAAATTAAACTTACTTTACTTACCTGAACTTCATCACTTGACAAATAAAAATAACCTCATACGCTTTAGCTGTCGATAAAAATCGCATCACATTGTTCACGAAGATTTGGAATTCATAGAGACCGCCAGGGAAGAACTGTGCCAATATCCAGTTACTGGGAAATCACTCTCCTAAATGTACAGGTCGAAGTACCTCAAAAATTAAATGCCCTCACGGTGGCGCAGTGGTCTTAGCTCTGGCTGCTGACCATTCGTTCAAGACGGGTGTGGATTCGAATCCCTGGCTAAGCATGGATGATGTGTTTGTCTTACGGCACTGGCACTCGCCCTACCCTGGAACCAATGGACCCTAAATTAGGAACGCGTGACTGCTTATACCCCAGATACAGCGTGGTAATGTGCTTTGTTTCCAGCGTGGTAATGTTTCTTTGTTTCCAGCGTGGTAATGTTCCTTTGTTTCCAGCGTGGTAATGTTCCTTTGTTTCCAACGTGGTAATGTTTCTTTGTTTCCAGCGTGGTAATGTTCCTTTGTTTCTAGCGTGGTAATGTTTCTTTGTTTCCAGCGTGGTAATGTTCCTTTGTTTCTAGCGTGGTAATGTTCCTTTGTTTCCAGCGTGGTAATGTTCCTTTGTTTCTAGCGTGGTAATGTTTGTTTGTTTCCAGCGTGGTAATGTTTCTTTGTTTCCAGCGTGGTAATGTTTCTTTGTTTCCAGCGTGGTAATGTTCCTTTGTTTCCAGCGTGAAAATGTTTCTTTGTTTCCAGCGTGGTAATGTTCCTTTGTTTCTAGCGTGGTAATGTTCCTTTGTTTCCAGCGTGGTAATGTTCCTTTGTTTCTAGCGTGGTAATGTTTGTTTGTTTCCAGCGTGGTAATGTTTCTTTGTTTCCAGCGTGGTAATGTTTCTTTGTTTCCAGCGTGAAAATGTTCCTTTGTTTCCAGCGTGAAAATGTTTCTTTGTTTCCAGCGTGGTAATGTTCCTTTGTTTCTAGCGTGGTAATGTTCCTTTGTTTCCAGCGTGGTAATGTTCCTTTGTTTCTAGCGTGGTAATGTTTCTTTGTTTCCAGCGTGGTAATGTTTCTTTGTTTCCAGCGTGGTAATGTTTCTTTGTTTCCAGCGTGGTAATGTTTCTTTGTTTCCAGCGTGGTAATGTTTCTTTGTTTCCAACGTGGTAATGTTTCTTTGTTTCCAGCGTGGTAATGTGCTTTGTTTCCAGCGTAGTAATGTTTCTTTGTTTCCAGCGTGAAAATGTTTCTTTGTTTCCAGCGTGGTAATGTTCCTTTGTTTCTAGCGTGGTAATGTTTCTTTGTTTCCAGCGTGGTAATGTTCCTTTGTTTCCAACGTGGTAATGTTTCTTTGTTTCCAGCGTGGTAATGTTTCTTTGTTTCCAGCGTGGTAATGTTCCTTTGTTTCCAGCGTGGTAATGTTCCTTTGTTTCTAGCGTGGTAATGTTTCTTTGTTTCCAGCGTGGTAATGTTTCTTTGTTTCCAGCGTGGTAATGTTCCTTTGTTTCCAACGTGGTAATGTTTCTTTGTTTCCAGCGTGGTAATGTTTCTTTGTTTCCAGCGTGGTAATGTTTCTTTGTTTCCAGCGTGGTAATGTTCCTTTGTTTCTAGCGTGGTAATGTTTCTTTGTTTCCAGCGTGGTAATGTTCCTTTGTTTCCAACGTGGTAATGTTTCTTTGTTTCCAGCGTGGTAATGTTCCTTTGTTTCCAGCGTGGTAATGTTCCTTTGTTTCCAGCGTGGTAATGTTCCTTTGTTTCCAGCGTGGTAATGTTTCTTTGTTTCCAGCGTGGTAATGTTCCTTTGTTTCCAGCGTGGTAATGTTCCTTTGTTTCCAGCGTGGTAATGTTCCTTTGTTTCCAGCGTGGTAATGTTCCTTTGTTTCCAGCGTGGTAATGTTCCTTTGTTTCTAGCGTGGTAATGTTCTTTGTTTCCAGCGTGGTAATGTTCCTTTGTTTCCAGCGTGGTAATGTTTCTTTGTTTCCAGCGTGGTAATGTTTCTTTGTTTCCAGCGTGGTAATGTTTCTTTGTTTCCAGCGTGGTAATGTTCCTTTGTTTCCAGCGTGGTAATGTTTCTTTGTTTCCAGCGTGGTAATGTTCCGTTGTTTCCAGCGTGGTAATGTTCCTTTGTTTCCAGCGTGGTAATGTTTCTTTGTTTCCAGCGTGGTAATGTTCCTTTGTTTCCAGCGTGGTAATGTTTCTTTGTTTCCAGCGTGGTAATGTTTCTTTGTTTCCAGCGTGGTAATGTTTCTTTGTTTCCAGCGTGGTAATGTTTCTTTGTTTCCAGCGTGGTAATGTTCCTTTGTTTCCAGCGTGGTAATGTTCCTTTGTTTCTAGCGTGGTAATGTTTCTTTGTTTCCAGCGTGGTAATGTTTCTTTGTTTCCAGCGTGGTAATGTTCCTTTGTTTCCAACGTGGTAATGTTTCTTTGTTTCCAGCGTGGTAATGTTTCTTTGTTTCCAGCGTGGTAATGTTTCTTTGTTTCCAGCGTGGTAATGTTCCTTTGTTTCTAGCGTGGTAATGTTTCTTTGTTTCCAGCGTGGTAATGTTCCTTTGTTTCCAACGTGGTAATGTTTCTTTGTTTCCAGCGTGGTAATGTTTCTTTGTTTCCAGCGTGGTAATGTTCCTTTGTTTCCAGCGTGGTAATGTTCCTTTGTTTCCAGCGTGGTAATGTTTCTTTGTTTCCAGCGTGGTAATGTTCCTTTGTTTCCAGCGTGGTAATGTTTCTTTGTTTCCAGCGTGGTAATGTTCCTTTGTTTCCAGCGTGGTAATGTTCCTTTGTTTCCAGCGTGGTAATGTTCCTTTGTTTCCAGCGTGGTAATGTTCCTTTGTTTCTAGCGTGGTAATGTTCTTTGTTTCCAGCGTGGTAATGTTCCTTTGTTTCCAGCGTGGTAATGTTCCTTTGTTTCCAGCGTGGTAATGTTTCTTTGTTTCCAGCGTGGTAATGTTTCTTTGTTTCCAGCGTGGTAATGTTTCTTTGTTTCCAGCGTGGTAATGTTCCTTTGTTTCCAGCGTGGTAATGTTTCTTTGTTTCCAGCGTGGTAATGTTCCTTTGTTTCCAGCGTGGTAATGTTCCTTTGTTTCCAGCGTGGTAATGTTTCTTTGTTTCCAGCGTGGTAATGTTCCTTTGTTTCCAGCGTGGTAATGTTTCTTTGTTTCCAGCGTGGTAATGTTTCTTTGTTTCCAGCGTGGTAATGTTCCTTTGTTTCCAGCGTGGTAATGTTCCTTTGTTTCCAGCGTGGTAATGTTCCTTTGTTTCCAGCGTGGTAATGTTCCTTTGTTTCCAGCGTGGTAATGTTTCTTTGTTTCCAGCGTGGTAATGTTCCTTTGTTTCTAGCGTGGTAATGTTTCTTTGTTTCCAGCGTGGTAATGTTCCTTTGTTTCCAACGTGGTAATGTTTCTTTGTTTCCAGCGTGGTAATGTTCCTTTGTTTCCAGCGTGGTAATGTTCCTTTGTTTCCAGCGTGGTAATGTTCCTTTGTTTCCAGCGTGGTAATGTTCCTTTGTTTCCAGCGTGGTAATGTTCCTTTGTTCCCAGCGTGGTAATGCTTCTTTGTTTCCAGCGTGGTAATGTTCCTTTGCTCCCAGCGCAGTAATGCTCCTTTGTTTGCAGATGGTAATGTTTCTTTGTAGCATTTTCGTTGGGTACAATGTGCGCCAGAGCCTTCAGTTTTGACCTTTACTCTGGTTCGTTCTTTTCCTTCAAATATTGCTACAGACAAAAATACTCTCGTAACTGAAGTCCAGTTGCCCAACTGCAGTTTCTTGCAGCCCAACCCGACGTGGTAAAATTTCCCTCCTACAGGAAGAAGCACTTTTGTAGTTGCAGCTCTGTTTATGTTAATTTGGCAATTTATTGAGTCAGAGTTTTTTAACTGTAGTTACTGTAGAAAAACAGAGAGAGTTTCAATATGAAATGCGATTCAAGGAAAATTACTTTTGCTAAGCAATGCAAATATACGAAGTTAAAACTTTCTACTATCAACTGAATTCAAAAGCATTTAGAAAATTCGGTAATCGTAATGAGTTCGAGTTCGGGGAAATGTACAGCATACAGCGCATCACTGTAACAGTTCATCATAGAAGTCAGAGCGACAAATTGACCTACGAACTGCATTGCTGTGTCTTAAATAAACTTCATATTTTATCAGGGATTAGACCACCTTGAACATCTCAAAATACTATAAGTAATCGCCTGTACCTAATTTAGGGCCACGAGTTCCAGGCAATAGAGACAGCCAATGCTGTAAAAAACTGACTTTATCACGTACAATATCAAATTGCAAGGGAAGACAATGCGAGAAAAAAACGCGGGCGTGTACGCAATACCGTAAGTACTCTTTGACAACACAGAACAGTTATATATCAGAATGACGAAGAGATCCTTACTTAGTCATTAGATGTAAAGAGCACATAAGTGTCAACAAAGACAAGCAGAATACGGCACTTGCCAAAGCAGTCATGCACTGCTCTGTCACTCCTACGTAGAATAATATTGGAAGAGTTTCCCCGGACATGAACTTTAAAGAGACTGCCATCAGGAAGACAGTTGAAATTCTGTCCAGCCGGCTAGCATGCAATAATGCTGTCTATATAGAACTCCCAATGTCTTGCCATGTATTACGTGGTCGTATCAGAATAATATGGACACCTACCTAATAATGGGAATAACCACCCTTCGCCTAGATGACAGCGGCGAGACGGCGTGGCATGGGCGCAATGAAGCCAAGAATGGTTGCCCGAGGTACACGTGCCCATTCGTAGTGCAGAAGGTCTCGGTGAAAGGTTGCATGGGCGCAATGAAGCCCAGAAAGGTTGACCGAAGCACACGTGCCCATTCGGAGTGCAGCAGAGTACGTAGGTCCCGGAGATGACGTGGTTGTGTGTCGGAAGGTCGAAACTGTCGAAACAAATAATCCCAAAAGTGCTCTATGGGATTGAGGTCGGGCAATTTCGCCTGCCAAGGAAGAACGGAAACATCGCTGTCGTGCTGCGGAAACCAGTAACGCACCCCCTTAGTGACTTTGCACGGCGCACTGTCCTGTTGGTAGACACCATCACCACTAGGGTAAACGTCCAACATGAAAGGATGCATGTGGTCAGCGAAGATGGACAGGTAGCCATTGGCGTTCAGGAACCCATCCTGTTTTACCAGCGGTGCCAGGTAATACCAGGAAAACATATCCCAAATATGCATATTGCCACCGCCGGCCTGTACTTGACCGACAAGCTGGTCTGATTGTCAGTTTTAGGGTGTCTGACGCCGTATCCGCCACCAGCCGTTACTTCTATGGAGCAGAAACCTCGATTCATCGGAGAAGGCAACCTTTTTCCACTCTTCCACTGTTCAATGTCGGTAGAAGAGTGGAAAAAGGGTTGCCTTTTCGACGAACTGCAGGCGTCGTTTCCGATGGACCTGAGTTAACATGGGCGCCTTGACGCAGCGTCGATTACGGAAACTCACGCCTAACAGGACTCGCTCTACTGCTATCGGGGACACGTAACTGGGTGCTCCAGCGTTCATTTGCATAGTAGATTGCTGCGCTGTTGCACGTCGATTGCCTTTTACCAGTCGAAGTAGGCATGTTCTCCTCTGTGGTCGATGGCCTTTTGGGATATACAGTGATGCCGTCGAGAGGTACTCCGTGTGCCAGCAGTCCATTCCTGGTACACCTTTATTACAAGACCTCACGAACTGCCCACGAAGTCTGCTGTTTCTGAGATGCTTCCAACCTTGGCGCGGTAGCCAATGGTCATTCATTTTTGAACGCCCGTCAAATCACTACCTCTGCACATTGTGCTCACGTAACGCATTATAGCTGATCTGTCCTGGCCGGTCTCTTATATCTCCGTGTGGTTGACCTTGTCACGTGTACTCTGTGACGCGCCTGGGCGGATACACTGTGATTCTGGAGGAGGTCATGTTATACTGATACGACTGTGTATTAGAGGATGGAAACACGTTGCAAAGCAGCGTATATTCGCTTGATAAATAACACATAATAGCTTTCGTTATGGCCTTCACGGAATTTTCAAAAAATCGCCTTTGTTTTGTACTCGTTCTATTTTCAGCTATTTTTATCTGACCGCTGCCTTGAAAAAACCTCTCAGTGGAATGAGAAAGTTTGGAGACATATATATATACCATATTAAGGCACTAGATAAATAGATTATTAATATTATTATTATTATTATTATTATTATGTAGATGAATTCACCTCTTCCTGAGGTTTTTCTCTTCCTTCCGAGACGGGTACAACGTACTAAGTCAGGGAATTGGTATTTATTTTCTCTCAATTGTCCAGGAACTTCCTTACTACCCTACAAGTGTTCAAGATAGCTACCCTCTGTAGTTCCATGTAGGTATTAGGTTTAAGATCTAGTGTCCCTATAGAGCTGTGAATGGTCTTAGGTACAACTCCTGAGGCTGATATTACTATGAAGACGGTGGTGACGTTCTCCATATGCCACATTTCCGTGACTTCGTATCGTAGGCCGTTATATTTTGACAGCTTCTCTCCGTACGTCTTCTGGGTTCTGCACATGTTGGGCACGGCTATGTCGGTGAAATAAGTTGACTTCTTCTCCTTGTCGACAAGGACAATGTCGGGACAATTGTGGGGGATGGTCTTATCTGTTCTGATCGATCTGTCCCAGTACATCTTGTGGGTGTTGTTCTGTAGAAGCGCTGTTGGCTCATAGTTGTAGTAGGGGACAGGCTCAATTGTAATGAGGTAGTGCTTTCTTGCCAATTTCTGATGGACGATCTTAGCGACTTGATTGTGCCTGTTCATGTACTCTGTTTGTGTGAGGACTTTGCACCCTGCTGTGATATGTTGAATGGTTTCTGGCGCTTGATGGTGTTGCCGACATGTGGTGTCGCTTTCCACTGAAGTGTCCTTTAGGATATGCTTCTTGTAGTTTCTGGTGTTTACAATTTAATTTTGTATTTGTATAGCCATCAGGAACCCTTCGGTATCGGGGAAGAGTGATCCGTTTGTTAGCCATGCATTGGAGGCAGTCTTATCCACATGGTCGGATTGCAGATCGTTGTAGTGCCTTCCGTGTAGGATTTTCTTGCCCCAAGTTTCTTTTTTATGGCTCCCTCGTTCCAATCTCGATGTTCTGAGTAGAGAGATCTATGGCTGTGTACTTCTTGTCACTCTGGTTTATCGCTTGGTGAAGGGCCCCTTACTCTGATGGAAGTATTTTCTGAGGCTGCTGATTTCTTTGTCTCGGTGTTCCAGGAGATCAATCATTCTCCACTTTCCTCGTGCCCGTCCAATGGTCAGCCTTTCTACTGCTGACTTCGGGTGGTGCTGGCGATGTTCAGTGAGGGTTTTTTTTTTTTTGGTATTGCGCATTATTTTCTCAAGCTCTGTTGTGGTCCACTTGATGTTTCCGAAGGAATACGTGAGGACTAGGACTGCGTATGTTCTGATAGCCCTAGTGATTTTGCGAGCGTTGAGCTTGGTATTCATTTGTCTCCTCCGCCTTTGGTTGTATTTGGCGGCTAGATTGTTTTTGATTTCCTTGTGTTCTAGGCGCTGTGCTTGAAGCATACCAAGCTACTTATAGGCTTCTCCTTCCTCCATAGCTGCGATCTGTTCTCTGGTCTTCAATTGGTAGCTATGTGCATGATGCTATCCTAATATTATTATTATTTATTTTATTTTCTCGTCTACAGCAATGGCATCTGTAGCGTCGTCCACTTGTCAGTACGGACATGAAGTCAAGTAAAGACATAGTCATCACTCATGGTTTAATAATCATTGTACGATGTGTTACGTATCGAGAATTTCTGCCTGTTGGATTTTGGGTTTTAGGTGTTGTACACCTAAATCATCAAACTGAGTTATAAGAGTCTGAGGAATTATACCAGTTGCACAGATAATAATTAGTGGACGTATGTGAACTGTTTTCAGCTTCCACATCTGTTTAATCTTTGCAGCCAGTTCCACATATTTGTTGATTTTGTTGCATAGGGATTCTGAATATTACGGTCCAACGTTACCGCTATGTCGATAATGACTGCTTCCTTCTGCCTTTTGTCAACTGACGATTGGCAGAGATGGTTACGTCTGTTTTAATCTGACCGTCCCAATATAATTTGTATTGTTCATTATCTAGTACCTCATTGTTACAGCCCTATGCTTTCCCCTCAAAGCAGATTTTGCTGCAGCTGAAATCTACTGGTTTAAAGTTTTAGGAAATTCATCATGAAAGCAATTTAAATGTCAACTGAAGTCATGTTTTCGATTTCGGTCTCATCCGGAAAGATCCCTTCTTAGACCTTTAACCTCAATAATTCCCACTCATTTATTTTCTATCTTCCTCGTGGAAATCTGTTTGGCCTTTCTGTCATTTATCACTAAAGACCGGCGCCAATATCTTCTCTTCAACGTCGGCCCTCGGGGCCACTGTCGTGTCATCCAATCATATCATGCTACACATTCCGCTTGCAATCTAATGGTAATCTGTAAAAATCGGTTAGGAATTTCCCGCTGGGATCTCAGTTGATCTCCTGATTTCCTTCATCTGCTTTTTTCATGTATCCTTTCCTTGTGCTGTTAGTGTACTTATGACAAAATCTCAGTTTCAGAAAAGTTCTGTTAAAAAGGGCAAGTATTGTAAATTCAGTCATACAAAGAAAGCAACGAATAACTGAAAAAGGGTTTACTCTTTTGTAACATTTTGTACTTAAAGGATGCATAAAATATTTGAATTGAATGACACTGAATGTGTGTGTGTGTGTGTGTGTGTGTGTGTGATTGATTTATTCAGAAAGATGGACTTTTATGCAAGTTATAGGAAAACTGGCAGTGATTAACGAGCACTTTGAACTCAATTTAGCATTATTTGATATTAAACAAAAATATCGCTATTTCTTTAATATTCGTATAGAATAAATTCCGTTATTTTCGAACTTGGGTTAGTTTCGAAAGTCATGTGCTGTGTTTTACAAATATGGCTGTATGGCAGCTTCATTTAAAAAGTGATAGGTTTTTTGAACAGTATGCAAGCAATCTTTACAGAATAGTTTCTAGATCTGGACACTCTGCAGTTGACTTGGCATGATTACAGAAAAATCTGTATTTTTTCGTGCCGATTTGTACAATCTGAACAAAACAACTTCCGTTTTTGCACGATATTCAATAAGACATTATTTAAAACCATTGACTTACTAAAATCTTTAATTTACAATTAAAAGACATAATAATATCGTAGTTTAAAACCATAAGACCTTTCAAGCTCGTAGCGAGCTTGCCTTATATGGGGCCCTAACTTGGGCCCAACTCGGGTGATTAAATAACCAGAACCGTGTGCATCAAATCATTCGGTAGTACCCAAAATTTTCCCGCATTTTTTTCTGATTACAGAATATTGCTGAAAATGAAAAGTTTGAGTTCTTCTTTTAGAAGGTATGCAAATTTCCCTCCAGAACTTACTGTGATGACCTCATATTTCGAACTTAGTTGCATTCATCTGGTCTGTAATGTAATTTAATTCTCAAGTACTCTGGTTATTATCTTTGCTTTTTGTGATCAGCGTCACAGGTGTATTATACCTCTCTGAAGTTGAATTTAGTGAAACTCGTGATTGTAATAATTTACGCCTCAGATTAGATGGCGACTCGATTTTCTTTATTGTGTAATTGCCATACCTCAGGTATATATTTAAAGCGCAGAATATGAATCATAAGTTTTATCGCTTCTCCTAATTTATCGTTATCTCTTACCAATCTGTTGTTTATCTAAGTTCGAGAAGAAAGTGGTTTGCGAATATTTAATAAAAACGACTAAAACTTGAAGTCTTTCTTCTACTAATTCGTGACAAAGGGGAATTAATATTCCCAGGCATGAGCACGGAAACTCAATTATGTTTCTCACCATACTCATAAAGGTTCAATTAAAACAGATACCTCTTCGAGCTTGACATTCCAATGCAGAAGTCATTCCTGATTCCTTCTAACTCTATATAATAGGTGTATGCCTCTCCTGTGATCGAGTGGTCTGAGGCGCTGGCATCTGCCAGACCATTTGTCTTTGCTGGGACAGGACATGTGTTCTGCATAAAGTATGTATGTATAGTGTGCTTGTTCTACAGCGCTATCTCACTTCGCTCCCAGGAACCAGTGGCCCAACATTAGGCACAGGCAACTGCCTATGGACCCCAGAATTGTTCCTGGCGGTCGGAAAACCCCGAAAACAAAAACAAAAACCAATCAGTTAAAAGGCACGAAATACACTGGTGTGCAAAAATTAAGGACGAAGAGGAGAAATTAGCATAACAGCGGAACGAGCAGGCAGAACGGACCGAAAGACTACTCAGGAGATAGACTATGGTCCGGTACGGTAGGGCATGCGCATATATGCAGCATGACGTAGGGGGAGGAGTGTCGGAAGGGTATAAAGCACACGGGTGGTGTACGCTCAGCAATTCGGTGAAAGCTATTGCAAGGTGTACATCAGTTTAAACGACGTCGAGTTGCTGCCACCGTATGATATGGCCAACAGGATATCCAGTTGACGACATCTGGATGACTTTACCCGAGGTCGCGTCATTGGGAAGTTAGAAGGTCGAAGTGTGACTAGTGTGGCCGAGGAGTTCGGGATCGCTTACAGCATCGTTTCACGAGCTTGGAGAGCATTTCAAACGACAGGAAGAGCTGTCCGAGAGTTTAGCAGTGGTCGTTCACGAGCAACCACGGTGGCGGACGACCAGTATATTGTCCTACAGGCGAAAAGAGACAGACGGCAGACAACGGGAGAAATCTCAAGGCACATGCAACAGACAACTGGAAGTCCGTTATCGCGTTTGCCGTGGCCAGGAGGCTGAACAAAGGTGGTCTATTTGCACGACGACCCGTACGGTGTGTGCCATTAACGCCTGCTCATCGGAGACAGTGGTTTCTGTGGTGCCAGGAACACAAGAACTGGACACATCAGCAATGGGGTCGAGTTCTCTTTACGGATGAGAGCCGATTTAGTCTGACGAGCGATTCTGGACGTTTACACATCTGGAGAGAGCAGAGAACACGCAATCACATCTCCAACATCATCGAAAGGGACCGGTTTGGATGTGGCGGAGTTCTCGTTTGAGGCGGTATCATGCTTGGTAGCCGTACTGACCTCCACATCTTCCAAGGAGGTTCAGTCACTGGTGTCCACTATAGTATCGAGGTTCTCCTGCCTCACGTGCGTTTGTTTAGAGGTGATGTGGGTCCTGAGTTCCTCTTCATGGACGATAACGCTACACTTCATCGTACAGTGGCTGTCACAGAGCTGTTATAGAGTGAAGATATTCAACGCATGGATTGGCCCACAAGGTCCCCGGACCTAAATTCAATCGAACACGTGTGGGACCTTCTCGGGAGACGCTTGGCAGCACGTCACCAGCCGCCAGCAACGATTCCGCAGCTGCGATTGGCGCTACAAGAGGAATGGGCCGTGATGCCTCAACAGCTCCTTGACAACCTCGTCCTCAGCATGCACAGACGTTTTAAATCCTGCAACGCAGTCAGGGGTGATCACATGTCTTACTAAAGACTGAATTTTTTTGGCAGCCGCCTGTCACATGGACGTTTCTGTCTTCTGTCCAGTTGTGCTCGAAGCTACCTTTTCAATAAAGTACCTTTGTATTCTTTGGATTCCTTGTTTGGACGGTTTTACGCCCTTGTCCCATATTCTTACATCTTAGTGATCTTATGGTATGATTTGAGTCGATGTGGAGCACTTCTGCGCGACGTTACATTAGAAAAACCGTCTCGTCCTGAATTTTTGCACCCCAGTGTAATAATACTATACTATTGATCCGATTTATCGGCGTAAGAAATAGACATTTCTTACGCCAATGAATCGGATCACTAGTATAGTATTACTATTTCGTTCATAATCGGTGTACTGTTCCTCGTTTTCAGTGAAAAGGCATTTGGCAAGAATTTGATCATATGAACACATTTGGGCAATATGATCAGTACTCATTCAGTACACAGTATTCGGTGAACTTTAATACGAGTATTACTGCACAAATCCCAGACTGAATGTACGAATTCCACACACAGCCAATACTTGCGCATTAATGAAAGAGATTTTAGTAATGTTACATATACGAACACCAAGAACAAAATGCGAAGATTCAAACTTAACTGAATTATACCATCCATACGTGATGTAATTTTGTTTCGATCTGTATTTTTGCTATAGTTTAAGAAGTGAAATTGTTATCGTAAACCTACACATATTCCGACTTATATTCCTTTTGCATCCAACCACCGATTACAACACAAACTAGCAGGAGTGTGGTCACATATCGCAAGAGCGTTTACACGTTCCTCATCCATACAGTCAAGACAAAAATAACATAATTATATTCTGCGGACCACGAAATAGTTCGGGTACCCAGAAACATATATCTCACAACTGATTGGAAAACAACAACGCTTGCAACATGCTACGCTGACAAGAGAAATAGTAAATGAAACATTTTTTGGATCTTTAGATTATAACCCTAACATTAAAAATGTTCTACAGCGTTTCTATAATAAACACCAGATAAAATTTGGACTACGAACAACAAATATTTTCGATATGGTTCGTTGTGATCGTGATCAAGTAAAAATAAATGACAAATATGGAATATACTGTATACCACTTCAGTCTCCTAAACATGAAGTTCAACCTTGTTATTATATAGGCTCCACCCTCAGGACGTTGGTTTGAGAACGTCTGAACAAAAATACGATATTTCTAGAAAGAAAGAGGAACATTTTGTTCCAGCTTGGGAACAAATGAGACATTTGTCATATACTGGAAACAAGACTGATACCTTTTTCAATGAAGCCTTTTTTATTATATGATCGATAATTCATGCTGTAACGAAGTTTTACCATGTTATGTACCAAACCCATGATGACAATACATTCGAACACTTAGACCACCTAAGAACACTTAACTTAACCTAAAGACTTTAAGATATAAAAAACTATATATGTTTTATCACGTTGTTATTGCTAAATTTGTTGTTATTGCTAAAATTCGTCATCGAAGACTGCAGTGTGCTGAACAAGTTCAACACAGGTAGTGACCATAGATTGGTGAGATGTAAGATGCACCTCAACACTAAAGTTGAACGTGGCAAGCTCATAAGACAAACAAAATGTATTGACATAACCAACCTTAAAAAACACCATAATACTTTCAAGAAGTTAGAACTGAAGAACAGATTCTCTGCTTTAGAAGGCCTAACATCGGAAGAAGTGGATATTTCTGAAGTTAACAGAAAAGTAACCAAAGCTCTAATGGAAACAGCAACAAAATTAGCTGGGTCTAAGAACAAGTTGCATGTGAACAAATTATCAGGAAAAACCAAAATGTTGATGCAAAAAGAAGAGAGATGAGGACAACTAAAGAAGATGTGACTTCCAAAGTGGAATATATAGAGCTATGCAAGACAACACGAAAAAGTATCACTGAAGACGTAAGGAAATTCAACTGTGAGCTAGTGAGAAAGCAATTGAAAACAACCAAAGCCTTAAGATAGCAAAGGGACATCTGAGTAAGGGAAGAAAACAGATTATGGCTCTGAGAAAAGAAGATGGTTCTATAACAAGAAATAGAGGCGAAATTTTGACAAGAGTGAAAGATTTCTACTCCAAATTATATGAAAGGGATGATACATGTACTCCAGACATCATGAAAGGTACCAGAGTTCTTCCAGTCCTCCAAGCAGAAGTTGCTCATGCAATCAAGAACATGAAGCGGGGAAAGCTCCAGGAGAAGATGGAATTACTATAGACATCATACAAGAAGCAAGTGGAGAAATCGAAACAGTACTCGCCCAAATTTTCACTCGATGCCTTAATGAAGGGAAGATTCCTGAGGATTGGAACAATGCTACAATGATCCTGCTACATAAAAAAGGTGACATTGAGGATCTCAGGAACTACAGACCTATCAGCCTCCTATCAGTGGTTTATAAAATCTTCACTAAAGTTCTTTCACACCGCTTGAAGGTAACACTGGACATGGCTCAACCGAGAGAACAAGCTGGATTCAGGAGTGGCTACAGCACAATAGATCATATCCACGTACTGAGAGAACTAATTGAAAGAGCGAGGGAATATGAACTTCCATTGTGCATGGCTTTTATCGATTATGAAAAGGCCTTTGATTCGGTGAAACCATCAGCAGTTACCACGGCTCTGAAATCCTGCGGTATTGAAGATGCATACATTAATATTATTAATAACATCTATGAAAATGCAAGTGCAAAGATTCGGCTGTTTGAAAATACAACACACATAAAAATTGGAAAGGGAGTGAGACAAGGTGACACCATATCTCCGAAGCTCTTTAATGCCACATTGGAAAATGTCTTTCAATCACTGAACTGGGAAAACAAAGGTATAAAGATTAATGGAGATTATCTAACCCACCTTCGTTTTGCTGATGACGTAGTCATTTTTGCAACTACCCCATCAGAGCTGCAGAGTATGATCCAGGAACTTGCTGACAAGAGTAAAGAAGTGGGATTAAAAATGAACTTTCAGAAGACAAAAGTGATGTTCAATGCTTTTACAAGAAATGAAGATTTATCGATTGATGGAGAAAAACTGGAGATAACAGATACGTATGTTTATCTTGGACAGCAGATATCAAGTGAGGGTCACATTGATGAAGAAATTAATCGGCGTACAAAACTTGCCTGGAGAGCTTTTGGAAGAAACAGCATAATTTTCAAGAGCAATATGCCATTATGTCTTAAAAGAAAAGTGTTTGATCAATGCATCCTTCCAGTGCTTACGTATGGTGCAGAGACGTGGACCTTAACTAAAAGAGACATACAAAGGCTGCAGACAACTCAAAGATGCATGGAGAGGTGCATGCTTGGTATAACCAGGAGAGATAAGAAGAGAAACTCGTGGATCCGAAAAATGACGAGAGTGGAAGACATCATGATCAGGGTTAAATCCCTGAAATGGCAATGACCTGGACATACTGCCAGAAGGACAGACCATAGATGGACAGCCGAAATTTTAGATTGGATTCCAAGGGACAGGAAAAGACCCAGAAAAAGACCACATGGGAGATGGGTGGATGAAATTCGTAAATATGCGGGAGTGACATGGAGGAGACTGGCACAAGACAGACCGTTGTGGAGGAAACTTGGGGAGACCTTCGTCCAGCAGTGGATTGATAATGGTTGACAATGATGATTGCTACTTTGCGTTGCTATGGTAACTACACGTGCCTAATCCTGTATGTATTATAGTCCCACTCACAGGAAATCTGAGCTCACTTGTTGGCTTGATAATGGCCCCTTGGGGGGACCGAAAGTGCTCGCCTTTTAACTTTTAACTTTTTAATATGCTCTTAGCTGTACATAGATGTTTTTTATTTCGAATAAAAGTGTTTGTTTATTGAGGACGGGTATGTGCAGTTGTAGATTATCTTTGTAATCGTGCTTAAGACAGATATTTATTGCGTCCTAGATGAAATTGCATGATTTCTTCGTTATACATTACAAAATATGTTCTACCTAAGATAAAGATGATAAAAGTTTCATTTTGTATTGCGGTAAACATGCTACATGAATAAGTGGTGGCGTTGGTAAAACGTATTCAAAATATCCTGCTTTAATGTAAGCTTATGCATCCATTCTGTCCAAAACATACCGAAAAAAACAATCTTAAGAGTTTTTGCACTCAAGTTTCAGCTCAGGGCTCTATGTTCTGAGAAACAAGTTAAAGATCTGTTTAATACAGGCTAGTCCCAAAAGAACGTATGATCTCAGAAAGAAGTTATCTGTTGCAATCAGGCATGATCACTAAAGGAATATAATTTGACAGGGAAATTAAAGATACATATGCTAAAACTAGACCTGGTGTCTAAAGAATATACTCTGAAGAACCAAAACATTATAACCTACGGGACGTTATGCAAATCAAAGCAACTTCAGGTAAACGACGGTGCGTGTGAAAGTCATCAATGGTATAAAAAATACCTAATACTGAGCTCTGTTAATCAGTGCTATACTCTTTCTTCAGTTGAGAAAGCCAGCGGTCTTAAGGGTAACTGGGTCAGAGAATGTCCGAGATAACAAGGCTTGTGGGGTTCTCATGGTCTTCGGTCGTTAGTACTTTCAAAGCATGGTCCGAGCAGGGAAAACCTACGAACCGCCGACAACGTATGGGACGACCACGGCTCATCGATGCAAGATGTAAGTGAAAAACCACGAACCGCTGACAAGGTATGGGACGGCCACGGTTCATCGATGCAAGACGTAAGCGAAAAATCACGAACCGCCGACAAGGTATGGGACGGCCACGGCTCATTGATGCAAAACGTAAGCGAAAAGCCACGAACTGCCGACAAGGTATGGGACGGCCACGGCTCATCGATGCAAAACGTAAGCGAAAAACCACGAACCGCCGGCAAGGTATGGGACGGCCACGGCTCATCGATGCAAGACGTAAGCGCCTTGCATCGATGAGCCGACAAGGTATGGGACGGCCACGGGTCATCGATGCAAGACGTAATCGAAGGCTATCCTGTATGGTACGAGACAAGGCAGAAAGGATACTCTGGCGTAACTTGCCGGTAATTGGAATTCTGGTGACAGACATAATGTGTTACAATAAACAGTACATCAAACCCTGCTGAAAATGGGACTGCGTAGTCACAGGCCGTTCCGAGGGCACATGATATCATCGGCTCATCTTCGAAAGCACCTACAGTGTGTACGCGAGCATCAAAACCGGATTTTGAATGACTGAAAGATGGTCGTCTGGTCCGATGAATCTTGTTCTCTGTCACACCATATGGATGACGGAGTACATGTGCGTCATTTACCTGGCGAAGTGTTGGTGTTGGCACCAGGATGCACCATGCGATGAAAACAAGTCAGTGGAAAAAGTGTAATGCTTTGGGCAACGTTCTTCTGTGACACCCTAGGTGCAGTCATTCGCGTGCAGGAACTTGTGCCACACTGCCCGAATTGTTCCAGAATGGTTCTTGGAACATGATGAAGACTTCCAGGTATTACCCTGGCCTCCAAGCTTCCCAGATGTCAATTCAAAAGAGCATCTGTGGTTTGTGTTGAAACAGCAAATTCGATCTGCGGCGGCTCAACCACGTAATTTACATGAGTTAAAGGATCTGCTGTTAACGTGTTGGTTCCAACACCAGGAGACACCATGAAAGAAATACGGGATTACACCATATAATACAAATTTGAAGATGACAATCCGATTTTTGGTGTAAATGTGACAAGGATGGTAAGTCAGATAATATCCGAAAACTTGAAAATTTCATCGTCCTGGAGAGGGGCTCGAACCCGCGTCTTCCAGATTGGCCCGGGTATGATTTATCTGCTCCTGCGGGCAAGCACGGGATGGGATTCTTAACTTCCAGATTCGCTAAACATGAATACCGGTTGCTTCGACTAGCGAATCCTGTGATGGTTATATTCAAATTAATCGGGAACTTGTGACTTGGTCGTTCTGGGTGGTGTAGTGGTTAGCATATCCGGGAGCTATCTGGAAGACGCGGGTTCGAGCCCCGCTCCAGGACGATGAAATTTTCAAGATTTCGGATATTATCTGACTTACCATCCTTGTCCCATTTACACCAAAAATCAGATTGTCATTTTCAAATTTGTACCAGGAGACACATTTAGAAATCTTGTAGCGTCCTTGCTTCGCCGGGTAAGAGCTGCTTTGGTGGTACGTCGAGAACCAATATCATATTAGGCATGTAGTCATAATGTTTCGGCTTTTCGCTGTATGTCCTAATAGTGAAGTTCAAGCTCCATTCAAATCAGTCTATAACGAAGTAAATTTCTCCGTCATTTCTGTCCATGCCAGGATTCGAACCCGGGTCCCCTCATTCCGGAATAAGTCACTCCACCAATTGAGCTACGCGGACATTTTATTCTGATTCCAATCTGCCTTTATGTCGTGTGCGTCCTTCTGGCAGGTACGTCACATCTCCTGGTACGTTACATCATCTCCCCCTTTTTTTTTCGAAGTGCTGGAGAAGGGATTCTCTTATTTTTCCTATCTCGCGGTGTGGAAATAACATCACACCAATGCGAGATTTTGAACGGTCGGGTCATCCGGATAGTTCGGGCGCCATTATAACGAAGTAAATTTCTTCGTCATTTTTATCCACGCCAGGATTCGAACCCAGGTCCCCTCATTCCGGAATAATTCACTCTACCATTTGAGCTACGCGGACGTTTTATTCTGATTCCTATCTGCCTTTTATGCCGTGTGCGTCCTTCGGGCAGGTAAGTCACATCTCCTGGTACGTAACAAGTCTTCGTCCGAAAATACGTATTCTTAAAGAAAGGCTGGAGAGTTTTATAAACCATTTTGTACTTAAAAATTCCTTTTGAGAAAGAATTAACTTTTTTAAATCCATGTTATCTAACTGCAAAATTCATACGAGCTAAATTGTCTCCAGGGTTTTGATTCGTATCATCATGCAAAAGCAGTTTCATAATGTGCTTACGGTAGAATTTCAAGTATTATTTAATTTCTCTCTACAACAAACCCAACGAAAGTCCATTCTCCTGATCTGAACTTTCAATAGCTTTAGCTCGAGACTTTAAAAATCTTGCCCTCATATTGTCTAAAGTTTTATTTGTCAATCTACTAACGCAACAGTTATTTTTCGGTTTCTTATAGATACACGACTTCAGGTTTGTTAACTGTATCTACTCTTTGAAGTTATTTCTTTATTTTAAAAATCTCTAACGGTACATGCGCAAATACTTCATGACATTTTTCAGGCAGATATGCTTGAAATTGTAAAAAAAATGTTTTCGCAAAATATTTCTTCCAATGTCACGTTACAACTACAATTTAATCCCTACATTGCAGATAAAAGTATATTTATAAATTTGTAACATATGCATAAAAATAAATGGGAAGGAATTTTTTTAGGATATAGTAAATTAAGTAACAGGGCGAAAATCACCAAACGTTTTGGAAGGTCCTAAGAATATATGATTTTTTGTAGTTGCTAAATAAACATGGACCTTTTCCGTCATATTCAGCATTCAGAACGATAATAACTCCTGAGTATGATAGAGAAACCATTAAGCATTGCTGTCCGTTGCAAAACTTCTGGCTCAACTTTTTATGGTTTAAGAGCTACCTTTTTTCCCTTTTTTAATCAGTCAGATGGAATTATATATCTTTCATCAAGAACACTGAAATTTTTAACATCAGCATGTTTCATTTATGTCCATTAACTCTGTCCGCTTTTTTTAATTCACTTGCGTTCAGCATTTACTTACACCCAGTGTTAGTAGCCGTCTTGAACAGATCACACTGGATGTATGAGAACTTCATTTTTACGCATTATTAGGCCCAACTATACCCATTACATCACTGCAGTGTGACGCCGAAAGGATTGATTTCAATCATTTCGTTTTAAATGGCAGATGTACTTTCACTGGAACACTGCGCCTGTGAGAAGTATTTTGTTGACCCCGTAGTTTCCAAAGTATGCATCTCTAGGGATATCTCTCTGCAACGATCATCAATCCTTCTAATCTCCCTACGGGGCGTTCTCTCTATTTGGATGGGATGTGCTTCTCCTCGGTCAAATCACCCCTCCAGATAATGGCCGCAGATCGTATACCACTGAGTGGGAGAGAGACGAGTTACCATAAAAGCGTGATGAAGTACGTTCCTTGTGATTTTAGAAGTCCATCTTCTTAAAGTGCACGCCCGTCAAAGTTGTTTTGATTGCAAGAAATAATGGGCTTCTTTTTCAGAAGAGCATCTTGAGACCTTTCTGGTAGACCCTTTGGAGCCATGGAGAAAGAATTATAGTATACTTCAAAGAAGTATATTTCCAGGCGCTAAAGGTCATTACGAAAACAACGGAAATATAAAAAAAGTAACATATTTTACAGGGTTACCCAATAAAATTTTTGATTTAAAGTCAAACAATACTAGAAAAAAGCCAGAAAAAGCCAAACATTAATAAAACACATTTTTCATACTCACACACAGGAAAAACTCTAGATCCAGTTGATTACTGTCATCCCCGATGGAACAAATGGAACCTGCAGCATAAACCTTGTCATGTAAGTCTTACATTTGTTTGCAAGAAATAATTCTTCTCTGATTCTCGCAATAGCATCAAGAAAATTCAGCTGCATTTTGTTTCTTCCTTTGTTTTAACTGGGGTTACAAGAGAGGATATCCTCTCGACTATGGAATTACTAATTTGGGTTATCAAACAAGTTAGTGCAAAAGTGGCGAGCTCTCTAAATGCCTAATGTTGAAGTACTCCGATCGAAAACTTTTCACTGTTTGTAGGGAGTTCATCTTTTTTAAATGGAGCTTAGTCTTTCCAATCGGCAGAAAGCATTTTTCTGTATTATTCTTCAATCGTGATCATGTGGTTTTCTACAAGATTTATAAAGGATAACTATGAAAACACGGTCCTTAAAAATTAATTTAAAATGATCTTAGGGCTCAATTTTGATAGATTTGGAAATATATATATCGCCGAGAGAAGTCAACATGTAACTTGACTGAGAGTTTCTTCTAGCATACACATAGATCTTTCTTTGATTTGTTTTATTTCTAGATGGGTCACAGTACTGTTGTTATTCTATAGAAACATATTTTATTATGTTAAAAATTTGATATCAAACTCAACTTGATGAATATCTTTTTTTCTGTTCATCGACATCATACAGTCTGTTCTGAAGACTTTTCTGGAGTAAGAATAATTTTTGGTACAATTCATGAGGATCAGCTTTGGTTTGCTGAAAGAAGCTGGTAAGTCTTTTAAATTCCCGTACAACAAGAAGAAGTAATTTTTGCAGTCTAACATCATTTCCCTTTACAGTCTTGCTTTAAATTTTATGTCAAACTTTGACTGGGCTAATTCAGCACTTCTGAACCTTTAGCTCTTCTTAATTCATCAAAACATTAAACAAACCTGGAACTTCCAGTCAGCTGTCAATTAATTCAATTCAATTCAATTTATTAGTTTAGCTGTTATTATACACATGCAAAATGCTCATAAGAAGTAACAAATTAATAGACATATAACAGCTAGGGAGATTAGAAAAAAGGCCAAAATGACCTGACAAGTCCCGATCTCCTTTCGTAGAAAGCACAAGTCAAGAAATAAAATACATTACATCAATTGAGCATATTGTTAGTTATACATTAGTAATTAGTAGTAAATGCATGGTAACGATGCCCAGTGTGTTGAGAGCAATATTTATAGAGAACATTTAGCGGTGTGAAATTATATTTTAAAAAATCATACATTTGTATTTCATATTTTGTAAATATGTATAATGGACATCTCTATCAACTTTTAATTCGATTAAACCTTAGCGTACACAGTCGAAATGGTATGGCCATATTTCACCGATTCCATCTTATGAGTAATTTCTCCCCCATCCCCTCTTTACTTCCATTCCCTACTCGCTGGTCCAACCGATCCCTTGTTGTTTTTTTAATACAATGTTAGTGAGTAAGTAACTAAATAGTGATTCTTTCCTTAAATAAGCTGTAGTTAATATTATTATGAATTTCCTTAGGCAAGTCATTCCAAAATTTTGGCGCTTGATATCCAATGCTGAGCTTTATTTGTTGATTTTTCGGAAAGCATGGCTGCAACGTATGTCTATATCTCGTATCATATTCATGAATTTCATTATGAATGTCAAGGATATCATCATTCAAAACCAACTTTAATTATTTTAAACATATTAGTACTCAGAGAGAGTAAATATAACTGGTTAATGTTCAAAATGTTATGTTTATTAGGATCAAGACTGATTCGACTATAGTTTGGTGAACGTGTAATACCAATTAAATGTGAATTTAATTTCAGTTCTAAAAATCTAATTATTTTATTCTGAAGCACCTGAAGTTTCCGAAGGTTACGCTTAGTAATGGATCCCCAACAAGAGAGACAGTAAATTAAACGATAGTGTACTAAATAATAGTATAGTAATTTAATGGTGTTTGTAGTAAGACTATTAAACACACTGCCAATAATTCCTATTTTTCTCGACACCTCACAGGTCATTTTGTCTGTGTGTAAATCCCATTTCAAGGTATTCTGAATAGCAACACCCAAATAAGTATAATGATCAACGGTAGATATTGGTATATCATCAAAGGAAATGATTGAATCTAGCTGATTGTTTTGGTTCAAAGTTGGACCAGTAAAAAACATTGCTTTAGTTGTAGACGTATTAATTATCAATTCATTACTCATGAAGCAGTCTTGATATTGATATTTTATTGTATTAAAGTAATCAATTATTTCCGGAATACCTTGTCCTTCAAGAAGAAGTATTATATCATCTTCATATAAAATTAATTTCGTATCCGAAGAAACTGAGGGGACATCATTAATATATATATATTAAATAAAATTGGGCATAAATTGTTCCTTGAGGAACACCCATAATAATTTTTTTCTTGCATTCAGTAATAATCTGTAATTTTAGTCAGTTGGAGTCTATCGGTTTGGTAACTTTTGAAAAGGTCCGCAGGTAATCCTCTTATACCAACATTATGGAATTTTTTTAAATAAGATGGAATGATTGAGGCAATCAAATGCCTTTGTCAAATCCAGAAATAATGCTAGTGTTATTTTGTTTCAAGTAGGTTTTGTAATAGATGTTTCTGGAGAGACAAAATAGCCGAAAAATAGACTCACTTAAAATTTAAACTGCGTAGATTCCGAGTTCTGACCTTTCTATCGTTAAGGTTTTGCCATTTTGGGCAAAAATTACTTTTTTAAAAGAAAATTATTTTAAAAGAGGATGGTATGTAATTTTCGTGCAACTAATCTTAAAAGCCATAAAAAAGCCTAACCAAGTAAATCAATTCTCTGACGCCAGCTAAACTGAAAGTAAGCCCGGTTTGGGGAATTTGGCGTCAAAAAAGACAGTATAGTAACCCTGTAGTCTAAAGCTGGAAGAGAAATTAGTTGGTAAAGCGATCGTATGTTGCAGGTATTTGTTATTTTTGCTGTACATGGATAATTTCTGTATGAAAAAAGTACATTGCAACTGTGAACTGCCGCCCTGGTGGCGCAGTGGTCTAAGCGTTGGCTTATGACTACTAGTCCGATATTGGTCCAGGTTCAAACCCTGGTGAGGCATACATGTAGTGTTTGTCTTACAGTACTGGCTCTCTCCCTTCCCTGGAGTCAGTGGCCCTAAATTAGAGACGAGCGACTGCTTATAGCCCATTGCAAAATTGTTCAAGGTGGTCGTTAAATCTCCATTAAAAAAAACTTGAAACTAATCCTCTGGGATAAGTGGATAAACTAATATTTTAATTCCCTGATGAGTTGTCTGCTAACTGTATTAGTACGACCTCCACATTTGTGGAAAAGAATATTCATATTCAGTGTAACATTTTAAATAACTATTTCTCAGAGACGAGAGTGATCGAAGAGGAACTGCCATTTCAACCACGGAAGTTCATATATTTGAATGAAATTATATATTTTTTCGTTGTTGAAACAATGTGATAACAATTTATTTTATATATTAAATTAGAGCACTATGGGAGTAAAAACTTTTGAGGATAATTTCTAAAGTCCGTTCGGGCATATGTGTTACATTTATGTCAACAATGCCTTCACGATCTACACTGCTGGCCACCCAAAATGCAACACCAAGAAGGACACGAGATAGCAAAGCCAGATTTACTGGACACATAACAACAGATACAAAGATGAAACGATTGAGCTTACAGGCCCGTGTGACTTGCGGAACACGCATACATCAATAGTTCGTGTGGCCCCCGTGGCTGACAATAACGGCAGCTACACGTCGCGGCATCGAACGAAAGAGGCTTTGGATGTGGGTTTGGGGTATGTCGGTCCAGGCTGCTTCCACACGTTGCCACAGTTCATCAGGCGTAGCCGCGGGTGGTGCTTGCCGGGCCACTCGGTTGCCGATCAGCGACCAGATGTGTTCGATGAGCAACATATCGGATGAACAGGGGGGCCACGGCAACAGTGACACCTGGTGGGCGTTGAAGAATTCTTGCACGGTGTGTGCCACGTGTGGGCGCGCATTGTCCTGTTGAAACGTGTCCACTAGCGAGTCCTGCAGGTTAGGGAGGACTACAGGCTTCAAAACGTCGGAGATGTAGCGGTGGCTGTTGAGTGTACCGGCGATGCGTACCAGAAGGGTGCGGGTGTCATATCCAATTGCGCCCCAAACCATAACGCCAGGTGACGGACCGGTATGGCGATGCATAATGCAGGCGTCATACAGTCTCTCGCCGCGGTGCCGCCACACACGGATCCGACTATCGTGGTGTTGCAGGCAAAAGCGGGATTCGTCGGTGAAGACAATGTCGTGTCATTCCGTAGTCCAGGTGCGGCGTTCAACGGCCCAGTGCCGCCGCACTCGCCGGTGGTGTAACGTCAATGTTAAACGGACCAAGGGGCGCAGTGCGACAAGTCCCCACTCCTGCAGACGACGTCGAACGGTACGTGCTGACACAGATTGTTGCGCAACACACCGTAATTCCTGCGCTAACGTTCGTGATGTGGCGGTACGAGCCGCCAATGCCCACCGCACAGCATGCCGGTCCTCTCGTTCGGTGGTGTACCGCGGCTGCGGCAATCGCACACGTGGGTCCGTACGTCTCTCCTTCACCCACCGAATCTATACTCGCTTCACTGTGGCTGGATGTCGTCCCACACTGGGCGCCGATGTCTCGGTACGATAAACCGCTGTCGCGATAAGCCACTATTCGTCCTCTGTCGAGCTCCGAAACGTGCTGGAATGACTGCCGTGTTCTGCGACGAGGCATCAGAAAGCTTCCCACGCACAGGTCCGGCAGCACAACACACTTCCACTACTTACATTCCGTAGGAGAGTTTGTCATTTTCATGTAGGACTTCCGTCCACAGGTAGTAAAGTTCCCGGCCACCTACAGCGAGATCGCCTTTTGGGCAGGACACAGAAACGGAAGGAATGAGAGCAAGTCTAGCGACTTTTTTGACAGAACAGTTTGTAGTGAGATTAGAGTACAGTAGATGGCGCCACCGTACAAGTACGATATTGCACATAGATGGGTGAGAGAATTTCAGGGAGGACATAGGAAAGGATACCCATTTAACCAGTGGGTCCAGCCTGGGGGCCGTCACTTTACGTGCTCGTCCGATGCACGGCGGATATTCAGCGATTGTTAGTAAATCACACCATCTCCGAAAGATCAGCCCAGGCTAGAACCTGGGGACCCAGCATCGATAGTCTGAAACACTAACCACTATGCCATCCGCGGCTTACTTACATTCCGACTTCTGTGCACCCTTTTTATAGTGCCTCTCGGTGGCGTGCCGGGCGCACATGATTTGCATATGCCCTGCAATGCTAATCGTTTGCATGTCCTCTCGCGGGCGACGCATGCTGCGAATTTCAGGCCAATCGGATGCTTCATTCTTGGTGTTGCATTTTGGGTGGCCAGCAGTGTATTTACGATTTTAAGTAAGTACCGAAACGAAATTTTATGAAACAAATAGGTGATTCAGTATATTTAGTTCTCCACGCTTTTAAAATATGAAAAGTAATGATGATAAATCGCAGTGTTTAAGATAGATTTTATCTACTTCAAATGCTTTGAAGTTACTGTATAGTTGAGTGGTCTAAGAAAAAGGTGCTGATTTTTTTTTTTTTTTTTTTTTGCTGAAAAAATTGGGAAACTTTAATCATTATTACATCTCTGGTTTATTCATAAGTGTTTCGACACTCCTAAAATCGGTATAAAAATATAAGCTTACTCCATCCAGAAGTAAAATTTCTTACTACCAGTATAATAGTAAAATGTAAATAAGAAATGCTGAGAAATATTTTATCAGTTTGACCAAGATTTTTCCTTTTCCTTATTCTATAAAGAGAAATTTCATGAGGAACAGTAATGCATGCATGCGTCACCCAGGGCGATAAAAAGCAAAACCGTGTGAAGCGTCTTAGTCATGTTGTCATCTATCTTATACGAAACGAAATTTCTGATAGGACTCATTGAAGGAAAAATATCATCCCCACAGATATATAAAAAAAGAAACATTAACACTGGGAAATATTTTATTTTGTGTCGAACGAATCACAAGTGCTGATAAAGCAAAAGCAGTGATGAAGAATTCGGTCAGAAGTTCGAGAAAAATGAAAGCAATGAATAAATTGACGACGTTGAGCAAATTTCTTCCTCCTGCCTTGGAAAGCATTCGTTTGTTCCAGTGACCGCAGGAAAAATCAAATCAGTGTTTTCCTTTCACTTGCTCTTGGCAAAGCGCCTACTAAGTATCGCATAAATACACGTAAAATTTATTAAATAAGAATTCCAGCCGATTAAACTATGTACATCATTTTGCTGTATTATTTTCCCAACAATTATTCCGGGGCGCAGTTACAGGACTTTCTGTCCCCCTCATTTTTTTCTCTGGTGTCATCACTGTTAAGATTCTGCTGATTTTGTTTCTATTTAAAGTCTATCTTTTCGGGGGACTTCCATGGTGAGAATTCTTCCTCTTTTCCAAATACATGCCCATATCCGTGGAAGCTTACATTTTTAACTTTTTTGTAACCTCCGGTTATCAAACGCTCCATCTTTTTATTTCGGATCATCAGGTTGTAAAGAAAGTATCCGGAAAATGAAGAAGCATTTATTTCTAGCTTACAAAATCGTACAAAACACTTAACCTAATCGTCCAGGTAGTCCACACTGGAACTGATGACTTTGTTCCACCGATCTACGAGTTGAAATATCCCATTGTGATAGAAGTCTAGCAAGCTGGACTTGAAGAAGTCATCCATGCAGTGTTTCACGTCATCGTCATGAGTAAAGATTTTCTCAGCAAGAAAATTCGGCAAAGACCGGAAGAGATGAAAGTCGGACAGGGAGGTCCCTGGAAATAAGGAGGTGGCGACAACATTTTCCATTCCAGTTCGTGCAAGTTTTGCTGTGTCCCTAAAGCGATATGTGGGCGAGTGTTATCCTAACTAGAAAATCCTACGTGCATAAATGCACATAGTGAATAATACGTGGCTAAAAAAAATGAATCTATAACTACAATTTACAATAGCAAAATATTGTTCTTCACGTGTTTGTTCTAGGAATTTTAAGCAGAAGCCAACAGGTTCCTGGTAATATTAACGAAAAGCAAACTGCAAGCAGCACAGTCAAAAGGACTTACCCTAACTTTGAAAAGTAGGCCTACATCCATTGTCGTCCGGTTTCCTCTGCTAGTGAACGAATATCTGCGGTCGATAAGACATACACTGAAGAGCAATTGAATTAGAGATACCTGTCTAGTAACGTGTAGCACCACCTTTCGTCCTGATGACGGCGGCGATTCGTCTCGGCATGTACTCGACAAGACACCGGTAGCGTTGGGAAGCTAAACGGATCCACGACCCCTGAACAAGATTCCACAGTTCACGAAGATTTGATGGGGGGGGGGTCAGAGCCTCAAACATATCTCTCGATGGCATCCCAGATGTGCTCGATGGAATTAAGGTCAGGTGACCTAGTTGACCAAAGAAGCTAGGTCACGTCGGTGGAGTGTTCATCCAACCATTCGGATAAAATTCGGGAGCGATGGCACGGTGCATTGTCTTGTTGCAGGATGAGGTCCCCAGTGGGATGTTGAAGACGCACAAACGAGAGCAAATGGTCGCTCAGAATATTCCGGTAACGTTGACCTGTGAGGGACGATATCACACGTACCAGGGGTCCCATTTCAGTCCACGTAAACAGTCCACAGGCACGAATGCCACCCCCACTAGCTTGAAGAGTACCCTGCTGGCAAGAAGAATCCATCGCTTCATGTGGTTTGCGCCGTACTCGTATCCTGCCATCCGCATGTACCAACGTGAATCTCGACTTATCAGTCCAGGCAACATTTTCCCACATGTCTAAGGTCCAGTGGCGATGTTCCCACACCCATGCTAATCTTTGCACCCTGTGATGTGCGGTCAGCAACAGTATCCTCGTGGGACGATGGCTTCTGTACCCCATAGCGAGGATATAGTTCTGGATGGTGTGGCTGCTTACACGTTTTTGTGCACCAGCGATAAATTGCCGAGTGATTTCTTGCATTGTGGCCCGTCTATCCGCTGTTACAATGCAAGCTAGCCGACGATGAACCCGCGCATCCACAGGCTGTTGTCCACGGCAGTTGGCCTTTGCAGGGATGGTTTTACCGGATTCGATGTTCTCACGGTGCACCCGTGACACAGTGGCTCGTGAAAATCCCAGTGCCTGCACGACTTCCGAGATGGAGTGACCTATTCGTCAGGCCCAGACAATTTCCCACGATTAAATGTGCTTAGATCCGTCATCTTACCCATACTGCGTCCGACTCTTACTGATTCCCGTCGCATCACTCCTTATATTGTTGGATCGCTGCATACGTCATGTCGTTTCCGTTTACAAGGCCGCCCGCAGCGCCACATCTGCATAACGCCAGGTGTCTCTAGTTTAATTGCTCTTCAGTGTATATCAAAAGGAATGGTAAAAACGACCAATTGAGTAAACGTGAATGAAACGGTACAAAACCACGTATAAAATTGTGAAACTCGAATAAAATGAGAACATTAAAATCGATTGAGAAGTAAAACCAACAAAGTTAAAAGTTGAAAATGACATAACCACGGAACCTATCTACATTCTACCCATACTACCAGCATCCATGCATGTTTCAGAAAATATTGTGCCTTCATCAGTGGAAGAGTTCACAAGTGCCTAGTCCTCCGCAATCAACTCAGGTGTAATGTGTATGACATGCCTGAATGAAAGGCAATATGTTAACTTCGTCGCATAAGCTATGAACACCTATTCCCTATCACGCAGTTCTTGTATAGCGCCATCTGTGGGGATTTCGCTGACGTATTCGTCCTGCTGATCGACCAAGCCAAGCAAGCAGAGTTTGACTTTGTGGAATATCGATAGGTGAATTACTGCTACAACACTTCCCTTTATATTTTCAATAATTAGAGCCTCTGAAGTGAGAATTTGTTTATGAGATCGAAGTGATGTTAGAATTTTAACATTTTCCCAATGGGGTACAGCATTGTGTTCAGTGCAATATTGAATAAGTCCTGTTTTGGGCCTTTTCTTTTCCCAATCGTATACATGTTCTCTTAATCGAGTAATAAGGCGTCGCTTAGTATTACCTATGTACATAGAATCTTTTTGATTGGGGTTCAATTCAGCCTGTTCAGATTGTAAGGAACTGCAATTCAGCCTGTTCAGATTGTGAGGAACTGCAATTCAGCCTGTTCAGATTGTGAGGAAGAAGAATGTGCAATTGCTCTTTTGATATAGTAAGAAAAAGCAGCTCTTTCGTACTTCCAGGGATGCCAAGAATCGCATGGGATCAATGCTGGAACATAAGTTGGCTTTCTAAAAACACTATGTTCAATAGAATCATCGTAGCGCAATAAACTCAAATCCAAAAAATTTAGTTTGTCACCAATTTCTTCTTCTAATGTGGTCCTAATACAACTGGTAAAAAACAACTCCACGGCGATTAATCAACACTGGCCGCTTTTCTTGCAGTGTAGCATGGAGACGGTCCAACTGTTGGATGTAAGCAACCGCTGTGATGGTATTGTTCCGCTCTAAGAGTTCGCATGAATCGCACCAACAACTCAGCACCACCTTTCGTCCATGAAGTTTTCAAACATTTATTGGAACTAAAAGCGAGACTACAGGAGACGAGTACACCGACAACGTCTAGAAATTAACAACTGGAAAAATTCTGTATAAGGTGAACATGAAATATGTACAAGTGTAGAATATTTACAACATAATGCATAAAGGAACAGTAGCAAGGAAAACTCGAAAAAGTCTGAGTACCTGCAGTAAAGAAGAAGGTAAGCACGGAGCGCCGCTGGTGAGATCCCAGCAGACGGAGAGACGCAGCAAGCATCAGTAGAGGAAAAGTCCAGTCCAAGGGAGCTAGGAGTGAATACAGAAACAACAGTGAGAGGGGAGAACACAAGTCCTGACGAAAGCGCAGGAGTCAGATAGTCAAGCGGAGATCGGTGGAGGGACCAGTGAATCAACGCTGATGTGGAGACCAAACCCTCATGAAGGCGGAGACTTGGTTGGTGGCACAAGCAACCACACAGGCCAGTTCGTCCATGAAGTGGTGTCTTAGCGACCTTCTGTGGGAGTTGTCCCTTCTTGATTCATGCTCTTTGTCGCGTAACATTCTCGTACGTAACCCAGTTTTCGTCACCGTGACGAACGGATGCAAAAAGCCCTGTAGTTTTTCTCTTTCACGCAACAGCAACAGCAATGGAGTAGCGTTGCATCCGAATGTGGTCAGACAAAGCATGGGGTACCCATTTGCACAGTTTAGACGAATATCCCAACTTCCTCTTTCACGCAGAGCAACAACAATGGAGTAGCGTTGCATTCCATTCTGCTCAGACAAAGCATAGGATACCCATTTGCACAGTTTACACGAATATCCCAACTTCCTCTTTCACGCAGAGCAACAGCAATGGAGTAGCGTTGCATTCCATTCTGGTCAGACAAAGCATGGGGTACATACCCGTTTACACAGTTTACACGAATGTCTCAACTTCCTCTTTCACGCAGTGCAACAGCAATGGAGAAGCGTTGCATCCCATTCTGGTCAGACAAAGCATGGGGTACCCATTTGCACAGTTTACACGAATATCCCAACTTCCTCTTTCACGCAGAGCAACAGCAATGGAGTAGCGTTGCATCCCAATCTGGTCAGATAAAACATGGGGAACACATTTACACAGTTTACACGAATATCCCAACTTACGAAGTCGGGTGTTGATGGTCGTATGGGAGGTCTTCAGTTCCTCTGCCAGTTCTCGTAGTGTTGTATCAGGCTTGGTCGATAGCCCGTGTTGTAGTGCAACATCTTCAACCTTACTGGGTCTGCCACTTCTGAGTGTATCAGATAGATCCCGTAGACCAGTGTCGAATTTCCTGTACCAGTCAAAGCAAGTATTCTGTCCGAAGTGCTTCCGTAACTTTCACGCCATTCAAATATTTATAGAGCAATATTGCACTCACACCTTCCTCCGATATTGCCATTCGTATCGTGGCCACGTGCAAATAATCTTCACCATAACATCGTACGTTCTCTCCTTAGCATCTGTTTCTTCGCGCACAGCACTCTCGGATGTTTACGTCACCGCAGGCTCGCAGTATCTTGCATTACACACGCCACATACGATTTTTCCGGAAACTTTCTTTACAACTTGATACTGTATATTCTTCTTAGTGACTCATTATATCAACTTCAGGTTCCTTCTTTCTGCAACGTTGGCTACTTCTCCATATCCTGTGGCATTGGCCAACAGTCAGCACTATGCTATATGGTATTGCTGTTCTAAGAACAGCCCTAAAATATTTGCTTCTCAGGGTCATTTGCAACATTATATCCCATATTACGCACGACGTTTTTCTGAAGTTATTCTATCCTATTTTCGCTCTGCTACTCTACTCGCTGCTTTGATGTTTACATCTTCCCCAACACTGATCCCTTTTATCTAAACCTTATTCTTTTTTACCACGTCTTCTTCAGTTCTTCTGTGCTTTATATTTCACTGTAGTAATGATTTAAAACAACATGAAAGTCAATTTTCTTAACTTTCCACCTCCTATCCATTAAGGGATGGCATTATCAGTAGTGAATCCCCCAAAATCAGCAACCTCTTCAATTGAGTGGGATTAGACGATTACCGATCACTTGTTTGGCAGTAACTGTTTTCCTATATTCCCTTGATTATACAAAATGACCCTCTGACCTGTTCGACGGGAAATTAATGAGACAATCGTGAACTGTCTCTGTCACATCTATCTGCGTTTCACATAGCATTAATTATCAGGGCACCAGTCGTAGTTTCTCATTATAACACCTATAAGTATTAGTTTCCCTTACGATACTGGGACTTCGCATGTTATGTTCCAGTATAGAAGCTAAGCTATTGAAATTCTCATGCCTTGACGGAAATCCGAGTTCTGAATCTCCCCATCTGTGGGCTATTATGATTGGAAACATGGGTATTGAGTGATTCAATTACCATAATTATGGTCACTATAAAACTGGGGTGAATCTCAGGCAGAAACTGAGGTACACAAGGATTAGTATTAAAATTTTATAATTTCTGCCATTATGCGGTGAGCACAACGTACATAAATGAGCGAATCTCTCAGCGTAGTAGTGAAGTTACAAGTTTTAACAGAGAATAAATGTGTTACTTTTATCTTCGCTATATAGATATCACCCTTGTGTTACGTCAGAGTGCCCCTTAGCTTTTTTTATGCTCGCTAGATATTATTATCCTGTTAAATCAGAATGGTACGTATCTTTTACTCTTGCTAGCTTCCATTGTCCTCTTATGTAAGAGTAGTCCTTAACTTCTGCTTAGTTAGATATTGTTGTCTTGCTGTATCAGAAAACTTTTATTTGCTCGGACAATAAAATGCCTGCTGCATTAGAGTGGTCCTTAACTTTTATCTTTGCCAGATATCATCGTTCTGTTATATCAAAATGGTCATTGACTGTTGCTTACGTTTGATACACTTGCCTTTACACAGTATATCATAGTGTCTCTTAACTTTTTCTAGGCAGTGCGGTTGTTCAACATGACAAAGAATTTTCATGCTTGCTGGGCAGCGAGTGGGTTTCTCGTACAATTAAAAAACATCGTAATATAGGCAAATAATCATTTCTTTCACTAGGCGGCGTTTTTGTCCTACATTACAGAGATCAGTATGTTTGAAAAACATTATAATCGTAGTTGTAAAGGAATTTATGGCACCTCTATTCATATTGTACTGCGGAATTAACTTTTTTACGGGTCTCATAGAGGTTATTATTCAAAACGTTGGTGGTCAAATTTTCGAACTAAATGCTAGTTCGTCATCAGAACTATGTCACTGGAGTAGTTTCTGCCACTCAGTTGGAAGAGTCCAACCGCAATTATTGTTAATTGTGGTACTTCTTCTTCTTCTTGCTATTTCCATCCCTTCTAGTTTCCTATCGAAATAGCAAGAAGAAGTACCACAATTAACGATAATTGCTGTTGGACTCTTCCAACTGAGTGGCAGCAACTACTCCAATGACATAGTCCTGATGACGAACTAGGATTTAGTTCGAAAATTTCACCACCAAGTTTTTGAATAATAACCTCTATAAGACCCGTAAAAAAGTTAATTCCACAGTATTATAATCGTGTTAAAAAACTTTTCTTAGACAGTGTGACTGTCATTTCCGATAGCGGCTCTTAACCTCTACTAATGTATTCATTATACATCGATGAGCCATTATACACTGAAGAGCAATTGAATTAGAGATACCTGTCTAGTAACGTGTAGCACCACCTTTCGCCTGATGACAGCGGCGATTCGTCTTGGCATGGACTCGACAAGACACCGGAAGCGTTGGGAAGCCATACGGATCCACGACTCCTGAAAAAGCTTCCACAGTTCACGAAGATTTGATGGAGGGGAGTCAAAGCCTCGAATATCTCTCTCAATGGCATCGCAGATGTGCTCGATGGGATTGAGGTCACGTGACCTAGCTGGTCAAGGAAGCGAGGTCACGTCGGTGGAGTGTTCATCCAACCATTCGGATACAATTCGGGAGCGATGGCACGGTGCATTGTCTTGTTGCAGGATGAGGTCCGCAGTGGGATGTTGAAGGCGCACAAACGGGAGCAAATGGTCGTCCAGGATATCCCGGTAACGTTGACCTGTGACGGACGATGTCACACGTACCAGGGGTCCCATTTCAGTCCACGTAAACAGTCCCCAGACGAGAATGCCTCCTTCACCAGCTTGAAGAGTACCCTGCTGGCAAGAGGGATCTATCGCTTCATGTGGTTTGCGCCGTACTCGTATCCTTCCATCCGCATGCACCAACGTGAATCTCGACTCATCAGTCCAGGCAGCATTTTCCCACATGTCTAGGGTCTAGTGGCGATGTTCCCGCGCCCATGCTAATCTTTGCACCCTGTGAAGTGCGGTCAGCAGCGGTACCCTCGTGGGACGACGGCTTTTCTGTACCCCATAGCGAGGAGATGGTTCTGGATGGTGTGGCTGCTTATACGTTTTTGTGCACCAGCGTTAAATTGCCGAGTGATTTTATGCACTGTGGCCCATCTATCCGCTGTTATAATGCGAGCTAGCCGACAATGACCCCGCTCATCGACACGCTGTTGTCCACGGCAGTTGGCCCTTGCAGGGATGGTTTTAGCGGATTTGATGTACTCACGGTGCACCCGTGACACAGCGGCTCGTGAAAATCCCAGTGCCTGCACGACTTCCGAGATGGAGTGACCTATTCGTCGGGCCCAGACAATTTGATCACGATCAAATGCGCTTAAATCCTTCGTCTTACCCATACTGCGTCCGACTCTTACTGATTCCCGTCGCATCACTCCTTATATTGTCGGATCGCTGCATACGTCATGTCGTTTCCGTTTACAGGACCGCCCACAGCGCCATATTTGCATAACGCCTGCTGTCTCTAATTCAATTGCTTTTCAGTGTATTATGACCACCTCCCGCCTAAAGAAATCAGCTTGCCTGGAGACCGAACTGTGGCGCAGGTAAGGTTCACAGAGTAGTATATGTATAACCCGCGGATCGGCTTTCGGTTAGTAGAGTGTTCGGAGTCAGAATGGGAAAAGCTGACGATTTATCGGAGTTTGATAATGGACAAATTGTAATGACACGGCCCCTCGGAACTACGATCTTGGAAACGGCGCGGCTTGTGGGTTGTTTACGTGCCGCTGTAATCAGTACGTATCAAAAGTGATACACAGATGGACAAATGAAGAACCGTTATCCAGTCGTGTGTCGTCCGTAGCTCATTGATGCCATAGGGTAGCGGAGACTGCGGCGCATTGTTCACAGCGACCGCAGGGCCACAGCTACAAACATGCTGATATGCGCTATTTGTCGTAGCGCACATTACGTCACAGCCTACTGTTCATGGGCCTGTGTAGCTGAAGATCCAGCCGGGTCTCCACGCTCACTGCACGTCATCGCCATGAACGCATGAAATCGGCCCGAGATCATCGAGATTGCACCGTGGATGATTGGAAGAAAGTATTCTGATCTGACAAATTAAGATTCCTGGTGCATCACGTAGACGGACAAACGCAGATACGCCGATTACCAACGGAGACTGCGGCACCTGGATGCACTGTTCGGCGGAAACAGGCCGGCGGTGGCGGAGGCGGTGTTATGCTGTGGGAAATGTTTTCTCGTGACACTTTAGGCCCCATTATCCCAACCCCGCAATCCCTGACAGCTGTCAGGTATCTGAACATCGTTGCTGACCAAGTTCACCAATTCATGGAAACTGTGTTCCCTTCTGGTGATGGCCATTATGAACAAGATAATACGCCATACCATACTGTCAGAATCGTCTAGGAGTGGTTCGAGGAACATGCTGGTGACTTCCTGTTAATGCGCTGGCCTCCAAATATGCCTGACATGAACCCAATCGAACATTTGTGGTTCGACTTGGAAAAGCGGGTTCGCGCTAAATCACCAGCACCCCAAAATGTTCGGGAACTGGAGGACCTGCTGTTGACATTATGGTACCAGGTACCCCAGGATACCTATCGCCACCTCATCGAATCGATGCCTCGCCGAGTGGCCGCTGTTTTGCGGGCTAAAGGGGGTCCTACAGCTCATTAGGTAGGTGGTCATAATGTAATAGCTCATCAGTGTATAACAGGATAGTCCTTCGGCATTTACTAGCCAGTGCGATTGTTTTACACGAAAAAAGGCGTCTCATTCTGATAGACAATGTCGTTCTTTTACAATGCTGTGATCTCCAACTTTTGCTTAAAAGGTGTTGTTGAACGACATGAAGGTTGATTTCGATTTTTACTTACCTGTGCATACTGTAAGTAAGAATTTATAAAATATGTCTCTTTCTTAGGAAATACTGTATATTCTAAACTTTGAAAAAGAAAACATGTCGGTAAATATACATAGTGACCTTCCCCTCAAACTCAAGACAAGGAGATCAATCTCTTAATTAAATTTCAGCAAACGTATCTCATTTTGTATTCTTTTTCCTTCCCCAATGCTGACACGAGAACTCCAAACGATTACATAGGGTTCCCAGCTGCCCACATGATGTCTTCTTTCTCGTGCGGAAATAACAGATACAGAAGCTCATTAGACACAACAAGCACTTCCGCGATCTGGAAAAGATAGCTCGCAACCACAGGAAATTTTGTTTGAGTAGTTGTTTCTCAGTTACGAAACAGCTTCTTTTGTAAAGGATCTCAGAGCCCACGCTCCCCGCCGGAGACGTGCACTTGAAAACGTGTTACGGGACACGCCTTTCCTCAGTCAGCGTGGAAGTTCACTCAATTAAGAAGCCCTGCAATAATAGTTCGTCTTGAAGGACGGAACTGAAAGTCATGGTCCAATTAAAATCGAAATATTCGGGACATCCCTTCAATTGCATCCTTCCATTAACACGGATATGGATCTTCAAAACTGGATTAGGGGTAAAAAAACACACAAGTTGCAATAAAGAAGCAAAAACAATAAGAATTTTTCGAGATAAGTTAGTTTTCAAGTACAGGAAGAAGTGAAAATTTTTTCTCTCACTCTTTCCCTTTCGATATAGGAAATGTATTTCAACTTAGATATTAAAGCTTCTTAACGCGATATTACAGCGCCTCATAATGGATTCCTCCCCCAAAAAACTACTAAGTATTATACTCCGTAGTGGGATTATGTAAATAACCCATGACGTTGGAAACAATTCCACGAAATTTCGTCTATCGGTGTCCACGATGGACTTGGGATACCTATTTCGGGGCTCCAAAACTCAGCGGTAAACTAAATACATTGCGCTTCATATGGAATATATATTGTTCGTTAGCCGCCATGATGAATATTATTCAGTACTTTAAAATTCTAATCAAATTATTGGGTAATACTCACCCCTCAGTCAATAGTCCAATTTTGTAACACTAAAAATACAGTTCATGCTTATATGGAAAATGAAATGTTCGTTGCAAAAACATCAAATAACTTCTCGTTTGGTTCTCGATTGAGTAGTTAAAATATTATTGTTGAAATGTAAAATCTATGAAGAGATAAAATTAAACGCCCACTTGATACTCAGTTATGACATATAGAAGGTTTGGGCAGCTTTCCCTGATTGCTATAGCCCAAATAATCACAAACTTTGGCGGGAATGCTGTGCTCTGGATTAATCTGAAGTGTGTGGATGGCTCCCGCAGATTTGAACATCATACAAAATGCACACTCCGTGTTTGCTGCCACACACGTTTAGTCCTCATCATCGAGGACATCCTCTGTGGCCCCAGGCTGTAATACACCTGCACAAACCCCAACGCTGGTTATCCCATTCCTTGAATATCAAGTCAACACCTCTAGTACGTATGTCATGTGCTTCTGTTCTATCTAATTGGGCAGATGAAAATCGCTTATTCCTCTTTTTAGCACGTCTTTTGTAAAAAAAGATCGTGCTTCTGTTATGGGTTCGTCCGTCCATCTGTATCCACGATATCTCTGCAACTATTAGTCCGATTTGAAAATTACTTTTTGCATTGAGAAGCTTGAAATATGCGAATGATGATCCTTTATTTCGCTTTTTTTTTAAGATGTACAATTTCGCCGGTAGAGGGCGTAAATGCAGATGATGTCGAATTCAAAAATTCGTTTTATTCCACATATTTGCTTCTAAACATCCGATTGAAAAAAAAAATTATGTTTCGATTCCATTTGTATCGAAGAGTATTTTAGATATATTTAACTTTTTCAAATTACGCATAGATTTTCCACTAGGGGGCGTAAAAGTAAATTACATTTTTCTCGATAACTCTTCTTCTAAAACTCCGATTTGAAATTTTTTTCTTCAGCAGATACTTCTTCTGATTGAAAATCTCTTGCATATAATTTAAAATTTTTGGTAAAGAATACTTTGGCCACCAGGAGGCGTAAGTGTTAATTTTTGTTTATGATGTAATTGCCATAAAATCGGAGCTTCTAAAATATCGATTGAAGAAATTCTTTCGTGGACTGATGCCACTTACATCGATAAACCTTTTCGGAATACTTCCTTCTTAAAATTTTCTACAGTTTCTCTGCCAGGGGGCGTAGATGTACATTTTATTTTTGTCAATATCTCTACTTCTAGGAGTCCGATTTGAAAAATTCCTTCTTTGTTGGATAGTGTTTTCCGTGTGACATGTGTTTCATATAATTTCAAAATTTTCAAGTAATTCACAGACTTTCCGCTAGGTGGCGTAGAGGCAAATTGCGTTTTCCCCTATATCTCTGCTTCTAAATCTCCGATTGGAAAACTTCTTTCAGCACCGGATACAGCTCCTGATGGGAAATCGTTTGCACATAGTTTCTAATTTTTGTAAAAAAGTAGTTTGGCCACCCGGGGGCGTAAATCTTAATTTCCGCTTCTGTTGTATTTGCAGCAAAATATGAGCTTCTAAATTCTCGATTGAAGAAAAAGTCGTTTGTTGACCGATTCTACTCATGTCGCCAAAACTTTTAGAAACATTTTCTTCTTAAAATAGTGCATAGTTTCTACGCCAGAGGGGGGGGGGTAGATGTGTATCTTATTTTTGTCAATATCTCTACTTCTAAGAGTACGATTTGAAAAAATTCCTTCTTTGTTGGATAGTGTTTCCGATGCGAAATGTTTTTCCTATAAATTCAAAATTTACAAGTAAATCATATACTTTCCGCTAAGGGGCACATGGGTAAATTGCGTTTTCTGCGTTATTTCTGCTCCTAAAGCTCTGATTTGAAAAATCTTCCTGTAGCGCATACAAGATCTGATGGAAAATATTTTTCACATAATTTCTAATGTTTGGTAAAGAATGGTTTAGCCACCAGGGATCATAAGTGTTAATTTCTGCTTCTGAAGTATTTGTTGCAAAATCTGGTCTCCTGAAAACTTGACTAATTTTTTTCTCTTGGACCGATACCGCTTGTATGGATAAACCTTTTGAGAATACTTTCTTCCTAAAATAATGCATGATTTTCTCACCAGGGGACGTAAAGTCATATCTTATTGTTGTCGATATCTCTGTTTTTAAAGGTTCGTAAGCTCACGATTCCGTTTACAGCAATATCTGAGGGATTAAAAACCCGATTGAAAAACTTCTTTCTGCAGTCAGATACTATTGTTTTCCATACCGGTTCCATTGACTTTGAATAGCCTTGATAAATTTAATTTGCGTCAGAACGGATTCAAAAGACGTGCTTATTACACCCGAAAATTCGGTGTCATCTTTCTTGTTTACTTTATTGTGTGTAGCCTGTTGTTGCTTTTTGGCTTAATAAGGAACTTTCATGCCGGAGATAATTCCACAGATGTATTGTTATTACAATTTATGTTATCTGTTTTTCTATAACCACTGCTTCAGATATTAAAATCCGTCTGGGACTAATGTGTGATGTCAACAACTTGATGTTGTCCCAGTCAGGGACCGCATCATTGTTCAAGCACTATTGAATACTGGCTGTAGGTTGTTGATTTCTATTCCAATTACTTCGATGTTCTCTTCATCTGGTCCTTAAGCTAATCTTCATGCTGCTCACATAGATTTTTTCCCTTAGACCTTCCTTGGAATTTATGGGGATCTGATATAGCCCCGCCTTGTCCAAATAATGCTCATCACCTGAGTCCTGGGTCAACATCAAACCAATGTTTTTAACGGTTTCAACTATCATGAGGTTGGCCTCACGACCTCCGAATTTTAGTATTCCACTTAGGGCTGGAATAAATGGAACTTTTCCACAGTACCTCATGGCTTTAGTCTTTAATGCAATGGCATTTATTTGGCGTTTAATTTGGTTATATATTTTTTCCACCATGCGAACTCCAAAGCCATAGCTGCATGACATTCTTTTTACCCAATGAAGTTCTTTAGTTTCAGCAACATGGCTAGAAGAGTTCGTAATTACTCTGTAACGTATACTCTATATTCACTTTCCTTTTGATTTTACTATCTCTGGTTATTTTATTTTACTATGTAAATTATCTTCTTACTGAACGAAATATTATTTCACCCGATGAATGAGATCTGGCAATGAGTGTAAGTCATGACGTTGTGGTAGCTAGTATATAGGCGCATTCATCGAGAGCGAAGGAGAGCGTTTGGTGTTGTACGGAGAGATTTTGTTGTTATAAGGAGAGCTTTTGTTGTTATAGGGAGATCGTTTGTTGTTATACTAGAGGAGAGAGTTTCATTCTATGTAATTAGTTGGATTCTTCATTATTGTTAAACAAGTTGTGTGTGTGCTTTGGATGACCAAGAGTCGCATAATAAAAGAGCTATTCGTAAGTACGTCTTTCTCAATTAATAGTTTTTGTCAGATCTCTGTCTGGCTGTTAGGTTTATATCATTAGTTTATTATCATTAACAACCAGCGTTAAGACTTTATTCATTCTAATTACTGCTGCAACATTACTACCAGTTATAAGTTTGTTCAATACTATTACTACACTACTAGCAGGAGACTTTATTCATGTTCTTAATTAACTAGTAACAACAACCATTTGAATTCACTATTTGAAGCTCAGTAGGAAAGCTTCATTATTATCATTAGCTAGCTGGTAGAAAGAGCTTATTCATTATAATTAGCTTAGCGTAAAGCAAAATAAAGCTAATTCATTATAATTGACGCCCGAACAGGGACTCGAACCCTGGATCTTGACAATTATTACCCATGTCTTCACTACCTGAGACGACTTCAATTTTCCACCCTAAGACAAGTTTCGGTGGTGATGGGATTAATCTTGACCATCTGCAAGAAGCCTGTGGGGCTCACTTTGATATAAGTGATCGACACGCACCCAGGCATTCTTCATAATTTCATAATGCACCAGCTTCCTATTACTCTGAGTCGCGGGTCGTACCTGAGGGAGTTCAATCCTCTCAGCGAAGCAGAATGCTTGCCCATTTCGTGCCGCATGCAGGAACAATTCATTTCAATGGTTTGGAGGGGTCCTTAAAGTTCCTCGAAGATCTGGAAGATCATTTTGATCTATATAATATTCCTGAAGACTGCAAAGTCCAAATCGCCGGCACTTGCTTGAGGGATACCGCTAAGACCTGGTATCGGCAGTGGAGAGTGTTGAACCCATATTCTCATTATGAGAATTTCCGTGCAGAATTTTTGGAGGTCTTTCCTTTCGGCCTCAGTCGAGCTAGCCTTGCACAACAGCTTTTTTCGCGTCAGCAAGGTCCCAATGATAGCCCTGTTGCATTTGCGTTAGAAACTACACGCTTATATAACCTATGGGATCCACATGCCAGTCATGTTGACATGTTGGATACCCTCGTGCAGCAGCTCGACCCATTCTTACAAGATTTTCTTGAGGTTCGACACCCTACCACAATTCATGAATGCCTTCGCCTCATACGCACGTATGAAGAGCGACATGGCAAACATGGTTCAACTCACCATGCTCGGGCACCCCGCGAGGCTTATTACGAAAACCCTCAGCGGCATAATAGGCATAATAACTTTCAGCGCGAGCACACACAAGTGCACACCCAAGCTTCATACGTTCCACCACACATAAGAGTGGCAAACCAACAGCGAGTTTCTGAACAAGCTTCGGGATATCGTACAAATGCACAGTATGCTCGACCCCGTTCCAATCCTCAGCATTCGGAACATTTTCATGCTCAGGGCAATGATGATTTTTCTGCCCGTGCTGAGGGCAGACGTACTAGATATGAAAATGTCAACAGACGCGCGGAGCTCCCGACGCAGGTTTCACGCAGTTTTCCTCTTCGTGAAAATTTTCCCGATACCCGGCAGGGTATCGGGAAAATTTTCCCGATACCCATATATAACCAAATTAAACGCCGATACCCGGCAGGGTCCACATGATAATCCAACCAGGAATCCTTTAAACTTCCAAAGGAAGTAGACCAAGGGCCGGTCCTGCTTCCTGATACCAAGCATTCTGACCGTAAAACAATATTAGTGACTGTTCAAACTCCTCAGTTGCCTGATGTATTCTTGACAATTGAAGATATTATTGTCGAGACAAAGTTCGACACTGGTTCTGAAATATCAGCCCTAAATACGAAGTTTTGCGCTGACAATTTTCCTGCAATACTAGTTCAGCCTGCGACGCAGTATTTGCGAGGTGCAAATAACGAAATCTTCAGTATCACAGGAACTGTCACATTATCTTTAGGGCTGGGAAAAGCTCGTTTTACGCATTCTTTCCTGCTTATAGACGAGCTACCTGTGAAATGTCTAATGGGAATGGACTTTATTCATAAGTTTCAAATAACTTTGAATTTCGTACAACATGTGATTTCCTTTCCGGAACCTGTCGAAATGATTCCTACGGTTCCTGTAGATATAACGAGTTTGTTATTGAGTAACCAATTAAATGAGAGGCAACGAGACCAGCTTTCTCTCCTTTTACAGGAAAGCCCTGGTTTATTTTCTGATCAACCTGGTTTCACACAGGTGGTTTATCATGTCATTGACACTGATGGTTCGAAACCAATTGCGACGAAACCTTACCCTTGTGCTCCACATAAAAAACAGGAAATGCAACGTCAAATTTCTGAAATGATTCAGCAGGACACACACGACATAAAGGCAGATAGGAATCAGAACAAATGTCTGCGTAGCTCAGTTGGTAGAGCGACTTGTTCCGGAATAAGCGGCCTCGGGTTCGAATCCCGGCGTAGACCAAAAATGACGGAGAAAATTTACTTCGTTATAACTCTTCGAATATAATACCGGAAAGCAGAAGATTTAATTTTCCACGGGTGGTCAGAATTCTTGGGAATAACAACTGGCACCTTGTTGTTGGCTTTCTATAAATCTCATAGGTGATGCTGCAGTTTTCGTTTTGTAAAAACAAATCCAGGAATTCAAGCTGATTATTGAATTCATGTTCAGATGTTAGGTTAATAGGTTGATATGAAGTGGTAGTCGTTGCTGTGAAAACTATTGCATGTGGTCGTTCTGTCAGTGGTTGTGACGCCTAAAAGATGAACATCCACAACCGGCTAATTAGGTAACTTTTGCTTCACGAGTTTGAACACGGCCATAACGCTGCTCAAGGAACACAAAACATTTGTCATGCGAAAGGGAAAGGTTCCGTGGACCACAGCACCGCCACCAGATGGTTCGAGAAATTTCGCTCAGGTGACAGAAACCTCGATGATCAGCCAAGGTCAGGTAGGTGGCGAACTGTGGATTCGAAGGCATTGCGCCAGGCCGTAGAGGCAAATCCGACAACCAGTACTCTGAGATTATCATGAAAGCTGGGCATATCACAGAACACAGTGGTTTGTCACCTTCAGGACCTCGGCAAGGTCTACAGAAGCTGCCGCACATGTCCCCCACGAAATAACGCTAGCTGAAGCAGACCGCCGAGTAAATGTGTGCACGAAACTCCTAGAAAATTCGCCCGATGTACGTTTCATCGAGATAATTGTTACGTGCGATGAAAGGTGGGTCTATTTTCGTAATTCTAACACACAACGGTAGTGGTTAAGCCCAGGCCACCTTCCAGAACCTGTCGACAAACGTAGGCTCTTATAGCACAAGGTGATGCTCTTCGTCTGGTGGAATTTCTAGGGGAAAATCCATTACGAATTTGTTCCAGATGGTCAGATCATCAAAGCCAACCTCTACTCTGAATAGCTGGAGCAGATGTATGCCGTTTTGGAGGAGAAGTACCCAACACTGTTGAACAGAAAGCGCGCTTTCCTACAGCAGACCAACGTTCGGTCTCATACCTAGCGAACGACACGGGCAAAACTCCAGGAACTTGAGGGCATCAAACTGATGCCACACCCAGCATATAGTCCGGATCTTGCCCCGTCTGATTATTACTTGTTCCGGTTCATGTCCCACTTCTTTCGAGGGCGGCAGTTCAACAACCAGGAGGAGGTGGCAGCTGGGATGAAGAAGTTCTTCGCCTTGAAGGATAAGAACTGGTACTGCCGCGGAATCGAAGAACTGGCAGACAGATGGCTAAAAACGGTGCAACACGATGGCCTATACTTTGAATGCTAGTCAGCTTTCGTCGAAAAGGTACGTATGAAGACATAAAGTGATCCAAATATTGCAAAACTTTCGACTCACCCTAATGTTTTCGGTAACAAAAGCATCATTTTTAATAAGATAATATTTTACAGGAAGTAGAACGACATGAAACTTATACAAACAAATCGTGAAAGATTTTAAATGCAAACAAACTCTGTTACGAAGAAGTTGAATATTTTCGTTCAAGGGTCTCACACAAAAGAAACAATGCTTCTCAAAAGCATTGAGCATTAAATACGCTGTTGGAGACGACTTGCATAAATGCTAAGTTGCTTGGTAACGAAATTATTGGTATTAAAATAAAATCAAGAAATTAAAATCACAGACATGATGAAAAAGGAATACTCAAGAAACGCAAATAGCGTATTAAATCGGTTTATTTTTGCGGCGTAGTAAAAATAAAGATTCGCCAAGCTTTCGCACTCCACTGGGAGGCTTTCTCAAGGCAATGGTAGACATAAAAATGCAGGGAATTGGAACATGTAAGGAACAAAGACGATTTTTGAAATAACGCGGGTGACATCACGAGCGTATTATACGAATTTTCATCACGCAATTATGCGGTGTGTCGCGATGTGTTTCCATCTTTTAATAATGCATGCAAACACTAAAGCTGTTCTGAAGAGAATGGCAAGATTGTAACATGCTTTCTCATAATATTTTGCGAAGTATCGTAAAGCTGCTGATGTCTGATGCAAGATCAAGTTGCGTCTTTTAAAGTACACAAGAAAGAAAAATAGCGAGACTTTTTTGTTAAATTTGCTGCGACAGGTTCAATATAATCTACCTAATGATGTTTAAAGCTAGACAACGCACAAAAAGAAGCCATGATTAATCATCTCTGGTCAAACATGATAGCATTTTAAAATTTAGAAGTCATATGAGTATATTTATAAACTATTCAATCTAAAACATCCAAAAACAAAACATTTTTCATTTTGTAGCTGTATTTTTCCCCCACGAGGAAAAGTATCAAGTACCAGTAAGGTGAAGAGTAGCTCTTCTTTGTATGAGGCTGTTTGTTCAGGGCCGTATATGGGGAAGGTCACGTTTGAGACTTCCTGGTTGTATATTATTTCATATTCCATATCGTTGTTATTTACATACTGAGTGATCACTGAATTATGACCAGCTACCTAATATTTCTTACGTCCTCCTTTCGCCCTCAGTACAGTAGCTATCCGACGTGACATCGATTCGGTAAGGTGCCGAAAGCAGTTGAGAGGTATGGCCAACCAAGCAGTGTGTAATGCGGTCTTCAATACACGTATAGAGGTGATTGGTGAATCCAAACACCTGATATGCCGTTCCGTATTGTCCTACAAGTGCCCCTGTGAGATTGATATCGGGGGAGTTCGGAGGACAACCGATATGCTGGAAGTCTGAACTGTGTTCCTCAAGCCATTCCTGTGACTCTGCGCATTGTCATCTTGGAAAAAACCGTCGCTGATCAGGAAAAGGTGTAACATTGCTGTGGTGTTATAGAGTCAGCAAGCAATTCACGAAATGGGCACCAGTCATACGTTGTTCCACATGCACCAGGGGTCCATGTTCTTGACAGGTAAACATGCCCCACACCATACAACCGGCTTGCGCTGTGGAGACCATGCAGGATGGATTGAGTACCTCATGTTGTTTGCGCCAAGCACGTACATGACCATCCACGGATTGGAGTAGAAAATGCGACTCGTTAGACCAGCACACTTTTTTCCACTCGTCCGACGTCGAACTTGGATGATCTTTTCACCAGGCGAGTCTTTTGCGCCGATGAACCGTGATTAGGAGAGGATGTCGTCGCAGTCGTCTGCTGTTATTGCCCATACGTGTGAACTTGTGATGCATAGTCATTGCAGATACTGTTTTGAGTTGACCTCTATTGTATTGGGTGGGGAACTGTTGAACAATGCTGCGTCTGTTGGCATGTACAATGCGTCTGTTGGCCTGTACAATGCGTCTGTTGGCATGTACAATGCGTCTGTTGGCTTGTACAATGCGTCTGTTGGCATGTATAATGCGTCTGTTGGCATGTACAATGCGTCTGTTGGCATGTACAATACGTCTGTTGGCATGTACAATACGTCTGTTGGCATGTAAAATGCGTCTGTTGGCATGATGTACAATGCGTCTGTTGGCATGTACAATGCGTCTGTTGGCATGTACAATACGTCTGTTGGCATGTATAATGCGTCTGTTGGCATGTACAATGCGTCTGTTGGCATGTACAATGCGTCTGTTGGCATGTACAATGCGTCTGTTGGCATGCACAATGCGTCTGTTGGCATGATGTACAATGCGTCTGTTGGCCTGTACAATGCGTCTGTTGGCATGTACAATGCGTCTGTTGGCATGATGTACAATGCGTCTGTTGGCCTGTACAATGCGTCTGTTGGCATGTACAATACGTCTGTTGGCATGTATAATGCGTCTGTTGGCATGTACAATGCGTCTGTTGGCATGTACAATGCGTCTGTTGGCATGTACAATGCGTCTGTTGGCATGTACAATGCGTCTGTTGGCATGATGTACAATGCGTCTGTTGGCCTGTACAATGCGTCTGTTGGCATGTACAATGCGTCTGTTGGCATGATGTACAATGCGTCTGTTGGCCTGTACAATGCGTCTGTTGGCATGTACAATACGTCTGTTGGCATGTATAATGCGTCTGTTGGCATGTACAATGCGTCTGTTGGCATGTACAATGCGTCTGTTGGCATGATGTACAATGCGTCTGTTGGCCTGTACAATGCGTCTGTTGGCATGTACAATGCGTCTGTTCGCATGTAAAATGCGTCTGTTGGCATGATGCACAATGCGTCTGTTGGCATGATGTACAATGCGTCTGTTGGCATGTACAATGCGTCTGTTGGCATGTACAATACGTCTGTTGGCTTGTACAATGCGTCTGTTGACATGTACAATGCGTCTGTTGGCATGATGTACAATGCGTCTGTTGGCATGTACAATGCGTCTGTTGGCATGTACAATACGCCTGTTGGCTTGTACAATGCGTTTGTTGACATGTACAATGCGTCTGTTGGCATGTACAATGCGTCTGTTGGCTTGTACAATGCGCCTGTTGGCATGTATAATGCGCCTGTTGGCTTGTACAATGCGTCTGTTGGCATGTACAATGCGTCTGTTGGCATGTAAAATGCGTCTGTTGGCATGATGTACAATGCGTCTGTTGACATGTACAATGAGTCTGTTGGCATGTATAATGCGCCTGTTGGCTTGTACAATGCGTCTGTTGGCATGTACAATGCGTCTGTTGGCATGCACAATGCGTCGGACTCGGCACTCACCTCTCACACGAACATTCTGCTGTCCTGAGCAGTTTTACCTGTGGGCCGTTGTTTGGCCATTTTCAAGCCAGTCCTGATACATTTTAACTACGGCGGCTCACGAACAACCAACCAGTTCAGCCGTTAGGAAATCGACGCACCCGGTCTCCTAGGTTTCACAATCTATCCTTCCTCAAAGTCCGATAAATCCTTCCGCTTACCCATCACGCTCTGAATTTTACTACTTACTGCTTCACTCACACTTAATATTTATATATATAGTACGTATATACACACTAGGGTGTTCCAAAAAAATAAAGTTTTGAATTTCTTTGTTCTCACCCTCCCATAATTTTACAATAAACATAAGCATTATTCATGCAAAATTTCAGCCCAGTTGAATAATATTTAGATGTCGCGTAACACCATCGAATTTCTATTGCAAATTAGCAGAATGGACAGATGAAGGATAATGTATAATGCTATTACCCTAAATAATAACACTGTAGAAAGAGTATACTGTCAAAAGTTTAACATCTCCACAAGTTAAACAGTATCCTGTCAGTTAAAGAAATAAGATCTTCTCGTTTCTCCTGGCTTTCTCAGTACCCGGGTATCGTGAGTGCAATCTTGCGTGCCGTGATCTACCAATGCTCTGTTGTTTTTGCTGTGCGAGTTTATCCGGCTAGCCTTATATGTTATTGCAGTTATTTTATTGTTTTGAGACTGTGTTGAAAGATGATAGCTCCCACTCCCTGTGTACCGAGAAGACGCAATACGATAATTTATGCGTTAGGAACGTCAGAAGGGAGTGAAATTAAAGGGAGTAAACTCCCATTTAATCGGCAAGTTCTAAGTACATTTTTTTTACCACCATAGAACACTGAACAAGACTATTCGCCAGAGTTCACGAGCTGTGATAAGAGAAGTTGCATTATTTTGGTCAAAGGCCCGCATTCCCCCTAGTGATGAACAAGTGGAGCCAACTAAGGAAAAGTAGCAAACGAAAGGGTGAAACTCAGCGTTCTAATGAAACAGCATTCGTTGATAAATTGGATGATTTGTTCGATATTGCACATGCTGATGCCATGAGCATGATTACAATAAATGAGAACAGAGAATTTCTTCTTGGACAACGAGAAAAAGGTCGACGGGGTTGTATGATGGAACTCGACATAACTTTGCTAAAAAAATGAAATCGGAGCTGAAAAAAGGAAGAAGGCAGAAATTCTCAGAATCGAACGAGAAGAGCAGCGGACATCCACCAGTGCTAATACGAGTCGATTGCCATGTTGGAAATAATTCCGCAGACAATGTAACCAGCGGCGAACTGATGAAAATAGTACTGATAGTGAAAAAGCTGTATACTAAGTTGCCCTAGTATACTGCTTTTTAGACGATTTCAACAGTCATGGTCGAAGATTGACCACTCTACTTTTGAACCCGGAGTGGAGGATGCTGAGATGCTGGCAGCCATCCAGAGCGATATGCGATCAGTAGTGGAATTTGCGTAAAGCCAACTTCTGATGTCCCATGCACGAGAGGATTACAGAGAGAAGCTGGAGCTTGCTCTCATTTTTCTTGGAGGAACACCTCCTCGTGGTGTATGCTTTTGTGCTCCTGGAGCTATTCATCATGCCAGATGAAAGTCGAAGGTTCTTTACAGCTTCAAGCTGTGGATGTTTTGCAACCAGTTCAAACTAACAGCACGAGAAAGTGAAGGTCTTCGTTTTCTCGTGCTGTATTTGTATTTTTGTTGTGAAAGAATATCTGAGAGCTAGGTTCACAGTACCTCTTTCTTTGCAAGCACTGAGAAATGATAGAAATGACCTGAAACTTCTTCAGAGTTTTGTAGAATACAAAGAAAACCCAGATATATCAACTGTGGCCGTCGACAAACTGTCACGACATCTTTGATATCTCAGCGAGCATCTTGTAGTATTGACTTTCTTCGATTCGGATGTTTCGGTGGAGGTAACGCTAACGATGGTAAAATCCTTCATGAACGAGATGGTGAGGATGAACCACTGAAGCGCGCAAGACTACAAAAGGAGGAAATTGACGAATTGACGACTAAGACGTTATCCGACTTTGTGATAAAAAACACAAACATGTTTTTTAGCCAATTATGCATCGACAAGGAGTTTCTGCAAATCGATCCTGAGCATTGGGAACTTCAAGATTGCTACCAGCCCAGCTTCGAAATAGCAAAGAAACTGAGAGTTGTGAACGACAACGCGGAGCGTGGTGTGGCCCTTATCGAAGCAATTGCTAAGGCTATCACAAAGGACGAAGAGCAGAAACAATGTCTTCTTCAAGTGGTTCAGTCGCATTGAAGAAAGTACCAAGATTGTAAGAAAAGTACCCTTAAGAAATAATTTCGGGACTGAGGAGTGAGGTATTATATTTTATGTACTTGATTTGTCTCTGATATTTTTTTCTGTAATATATATTTTGTGTTTTTATAGATATATAAAATGATGTAAAGTAACTTTATAATTCATTACGCATCCTTGCACATTTTCGCACATATTACGAAATTTCAATGGGGCTGCGCGACCTCTAAATGTAAACCTATTTTACCGACATTTTACCCACATTATCGTTATATAAACGTATACCCCTAAATATAATTATATATATATATATATATCCACGTGCTGAGAGAACTAATTGAAAGAGCGAGGGAATATGAACTTCCATTGTGCATGGCTTTTATCGATTATGAAAAAGCCTTTGATTCGGTGAAACCATCAGCAGTTACAATGGCTCTGAAAACCTGCGGTATTGAAGATGCATACATTAATATTATTAATAACATCTATGAAAATGCAAGTGCAAAGATTAGGCTGTTTGAAAATACAACACACGTAAAAATTGGAAAGGGAGTGAGACAAGGTGACACCATATCTCCGAAGCTCTTTAATGCCACATTGGAGGGTGTTTTTCAGTCACTGAGCTGGGAAAACAAGGGGATAAAGATTAATGGAGATTATCTAACCCACCTTCGTTTTGCTGATGACGTAGTCATTTTTGCAACTACCCCATCAGAGCTGCAGAGTATGATCCAGGAACTTGCTGACAAGAGTAAAGAAGTGGGATTAAAAATGAACTTTCAGAAGACAAAAGTGATGTTCAATGCTTTTACAAGAAATGAAGATTTATCGATTGATGGAGAAAAGCTGGAGATAACAGACACGTACGTTTATCTTGGACAGCAGATATCAAGTGAGGGTCACATTGATGAAGAAATTAATCGGCGTACAAAACTTGCCTGGAGAGCTTTTGGAAGAAACAGCATAATTTTCAAGAGCAATATGCCATTATGTCTTAAAAGAAAAGTGTTTGATCAATGCATCCTTCCAGTGCTTACGTATGGTGCGGAGACGTGGACCTTAACTAAAAGAGACATACAAAGGCTGCAGACAACTCAAAGAAGCATGGAGAGGTGCATGCTTGGTGTAACCAGGAGAGATAAGAAGAGGAACTCGTGGATCCGAAAAATGACAAGAGTGGAAGACATCATGATCAGAGTTAAATCCCTGAAATGGCAATGGGCTGGACATACTGCCAGAAGGACAGATCATCGATGGACAGCTGAAATTTTAGATTGGATTCCAAGGGACAGGAAAAGACCCAGAAGAAGACCACATGGGAGATGGGTGGATGAAATTCGAAAGTATGCAGGGGTGACATGGAGGAGACTGGCACAAGACAGACCGTTGTGGAGGAAACTTGGGGAGACCTTCGTCCAGCAGTGGATTGATAATGGTTGACAATGATGATGATGATGATGATATATTCATCATTCAGTTATCATATATATATATACTGCCAGAAGGACAGACCATCGATCGACAGCCGAAATTTTAGATTGGATTCCAAGGGACAGGAAAAGACCCAGGAGAAGACCACATGGGAGATGGATGGATGAAATTCGAAAGTATGCGGAAGTAACATGGAGGAGACTGGCACAAGACAGACCGTTGTAGAAGAGGCTTGGAGAGACCTTTGTCCAGCAGTGGATTGATAATGGTTGACAATGATGATGATATATATATATTCATCATTCAGTTATCAGTCGGTGCGTAGTGATCCCGTTTATGCTCACTGTATCAAAATTCGTCCTCTGTTACCGCCGCTGCTACGTTTTTATTTTCAAACTCTTTATTTTCTGCTTCATACTCGCATCCTGGTGTCGGACTTTTTGCGTCCTCTATTTTTTCCTGGATTGAGAAATTTTCAAAACTTCCTCCTCAAGAGTTTGATCAAGACATCCTGTTTTTTGTTACTCCTCTCAGAAAAGCGCGGGCTACTTTTATTGCGTCCTAGTCTACTTGATGACCCCTCTAGCCGACCATGTCAACCACGTTCCCTCACAGCCCTTCGCTAGCAATTTACTTTCCACCCGTGCATTTCCTCTTATGGACCTCTAGTTAGTGGTTGAATACCCATTAACGCAACTTTGACCCATTGTGAGAATTCCCTCACCTTAAGTAGTAAGAAAAGCCATGTGCTTGAATACTCTCCTTCCGAAAATTCTGCTGCTGATAAAGTAGGTCCTTAATAATTTACTTTCAGAGCAATGAACTATTATAAACTGAATTCCATGTACTCCTCGGATAGCAATAATGTTTCCTGCACACTGGAAGCGCAGATAAAGCAACCAGCTGTCTCCCCTCTAATTATTACGGCCGGCAGAATACTGGTGAAAAGAGGCAATCTCAGCATGAGCATTAACGAGAAAAAGAAACGATAAAGGAGATATTAAATATAGTTATTAATGTTAACTTTCGCCGAAGTTAATGCTCCCAGAGTTACAAATGAAGTTTCGGCGTTACAGAGTAAAAATGAATGTTAACTGCACCCGAGTCTTATAACGGAAGAATAAACTATTAGAAAGGTATTCTTAGTCAGTGAGAATTCTTGAGAAAATTTTGAATAAGATTGGTTTCCTTGTTATTTCTTGGTCAAATCAAAAATAATTTCCTGAAACTTAGTTCATGAAATAAGTAATACTAGCTGAAAAACAAAGCAGTTATTCAGAAGAAACCTTGTTAAAGCACGTTAGTAAAACAGACACACAAAAGTGGAAATGGCACAAAGAATGCATTTCGTCATTTACCCCGTCATTCCTTCAACTACTTTCTTTTTCACCTAATATATGAAACATGAATTTTATCTTTTGGAACTCTTTCGGCGTTTCGGTTATAGTCCGTATAGAAAGTGAGAAACCAATACTTCTAAAAGATAAAAAACCCATGTCTATGATTCACTCTGACGACACATGGCACGTCTCGAACAAATAAAAAAGAAACACGAAGAGGGATAAAATGCTTGCGTGGATATATACCTTTCTCAGTTTCTACGTTTCCTTACGGAATTCGCGTTTCCACCATGTGCGACCTTATCCAGAGGAAGAAATAAACCTTTGAAGCAATCGTGTACGATTCTTTTGAGCTTATTGACATTCCGGCTGCAAGTCCTCAGTAAGAGCTACCAATGTATTTTTTCTTTCTTTCCCTCTCTCGCTTTTTTTAGAGTTTGAAAAGGACAACAATGACTCCTCCTTAGCAATACCATCATACAATACGTTCCACTGTGTGAGATCCATTGCGTTGATTTTTCCCCGTCTACGTCTTGCAAAGTTTCATATAAATCCATTTTGAGTACACTGCTCAGCTTGTTTATTAGGATCATCTTCATAATACAGACTGTATATCCATCGTGAGCGGAGAATTGATAGCCAGTGTGGTCATATTACCCATGTAAAGTTCCCAAATATGACATTATTAAATTACAATAATATGGAAGTTCAGAATTTTGAGACCACTTTTTATAGAATAAAAATATATGTACTGACCTCTATATGTACCAAACTGTTTTCTACCATCTTTTGCGCATGAAATTAATTCAGAGCTACGCTTATTGATAAATCTGATTCGACTGTCAAGCTCATATACATTAGAAGCTTAACCGCAACTCTTCACGGCTTGTCAACGACATGACATTTACCCCATTTCTTCCAAGCGCGTGGAAACAACTCACCAAAATCCGTGACAGTCAGAACACTGATGATGTCACAATGATTTGAATGCTTACGTTTTATTTCTCCTGATGAAGCCGAGCCAAATGCTCCACGAAACTATAGTAGATGTTAAAATAAACTTTTAATTATGAATCAACGTCGTTATATTATTATATATCAACATCAGAAGTTTTGTAGTCATAAAACATATCATTTACAAGCGCTGAATATTTTGCACATGAAACAAAACATATACTACTTAAAAGTATTTAAACAAAATATGAAAGAAAAATTATATCTGTTTTTGATACATTTCTTGGAAATCGGTTTTACTTAACATTGAGTTAGAAAACATTTATAAATACCACTCCATAAACGTTGAAGAGCCGATTTTGAGGTGACGAAAACGCACAAACACAAAAAGAAATTCTATTTCTCGGCGATGCCAGAAGAAAGCTACACTTTGACGTGAGTAGCACAAGCTTAGTTCTCATTCAAAAGTGAAGTCACGTGAAATCTGCGAACATCGCACTTTGTTTGCAATGGTGAATTTCCCATCGTGGACCCCAGACTTCGAATTTGGATGGGTCGGCTTATGATTGAGGCCGGGCAACGGACATAACGGAGGTCGGGCAAAATATGCAAAACAGGTCGGATACTGGACTGTAGTGTGAGTCTCTAGGACGGGCAAAAAGAAACACAGGTCGGCTCCCTGGCTACGGGCCTGTTCCATTGTCTTTAAAATGTCAATCTCATTTAAGGCGACAGGAGACCCAGGGGCAAGACAGTACTTTGGGGCCCCAGTATTAGTGGTACATCAAGATTTCACCATGGCGGATGAATAAAAATACCCGGGAGAAAACATACCCAAAGTATGATGAGGTAGCCATAAAAATATCTACGCCGTATTGAAGTGTGTATCCCTTGATTCATGGAAGTATCAGTGGTAGCAAGAAAATGTAAAAATGCATGGTTGAAAAATGGATGGCAGTTCAGTTCTGCTTTAATCTTTCCCTCCCCTCCCCCTTCTCCCAGGGTTTGGTTCAGCTTGTTGAAATTATATCGAAGTAGTGGGTAAAATAATATGATCTAAATATCACGATTCAAACGAATTCTTAATGTATGAAAATTTCCCCCAATTACAGATGTGCACAAAAACACTTCTTCAGTGCTTTCGGAAGATTTAAGGATGAACTGGGGGAGACTATATTTTGGGGGGAATCCTCCTAAAAAAGGGAAAAAAAATTAAAAAAAATTCACAAAGCAGTTTCTTGTAGTTTTTGCTGTAATATCTTCAAAAACAAAACTGTAGAACTCTGTCAATTCTTCAAGAATCCTGCATAATCCTGGGTATAGCGAAGTAAATTTCTCCGTCATTTTTGTCCACGCCGGGGCTCATACCCGAATTCCCTCATTCCGGAATAAGTTGCTCTACCAATTGAGCTACGCGGACGTTCGTTATCGCTGCTATCTGTATTTATGTTGTGTGCGTCCTACTGGGCAGGCACGTCAAATCCCCCCATCCCCCGAAAGAGGGCCGGTGGCATGTCACACGGGTCAGCCGTGGCCGTGAATCGTTGCAGGCAGCCATCCGCTGAAGAACGTACTCTTGAGAACTCCCAGTCAATCTAGCGTGTGGAATGGAACATCACACACTTTTTATTTTTCGAAGCGCTGAAGAAGGGATTCTTTTATTTTTCCTATCTCGCGGTGTGAAAAGAACATCACCCTATTGCGAGATCTTGAACGGCCGGGTCTTTCGGAAAGTTCGGGAGCCATTATAACGAAGTAAATTTCTTCGTCATTTTTGTCCACGCCGGTGCTCGGTATCGGATCCCCTCATTCCGGAATACGTCGCTCTACCAATTGAGCTACGCGGACGTTCGTTATCGCTGCTATCTGCATTTATGTCGTGTGCGTCTTGCTGAGCAGACACGTCACATGGGGTCTCTGGAAAATGCGGAGTCCGGGGCTGCAGCTCCCCTAACCCCCTCTTAAATGGGCTCTGCAATCAATAGTAGGTGCTGTGAAGCGATACATCGCATTACAAGCAATTCGGATGGACACTCTCTATGTGTGTGAGTATGCAAAAAGTGTAGTTTCGACGGCGTGTGATGTGGTATGGAGGTGCATTTTAGAACTTGGAGGCGGTACGTTTTTTGGGCTTTGGATGAAAATTTGTGCACCGACATTGACATTCTGGCACCTGATGCTATCCACACCGTAGAAATTCTTTCAAACGAAATTCTGTACGTTTCATCACAGTAATACTCCATTTTGTGTTGCAGAAATTGCAAGCTCATGGTTTGAGAAACCAATATTCGTTCTTTAGTCTGGCATGTTCAGAGGTCTGACATAAATCCTGTTGAATATCTTCTGACTAAGCTGGAGTACCGCATTAGAGCGACACTGAAGTTCCCCCATGCCATCTCTCATTTTTAGTACCTTCCAGGAAGAATGGAAATGAGCATCTTCTGGTTGCAATGTGATGTCATTGGAACTGCTCCTTGAAGGACTGCGGGTGTTGTTCAGAAGAAAACTAAGCCCTCCCAAATCTGATTTGTGAAGTAATGTTCTTCTCACAGCAATATTGGTGTCGTGGCACTCTTACTTGAATAGTCTACATGCATACGTAAATATAGTCTGCAGAACTTTAAATTTATTTCGAAGAAAACTGAATTCTCATGCACATAAAATATGATACCTCAGCAAAAGGGAGAGAGAGAGAGAGAGAGAGAGAATAAAGTACGGAAGCTAGTAGTTTTGTGCTCAAAACCGTCCTGAGGGTGATAGCTTCATGATTTTATATTTATAGTCACTCTGAGCTCAGCGGTGGTGGAAAAGTTTTATACATTTGCTGTACCGAATGGGAGTTTCTCCCTTCGATGCGTTTACTTTGCGAGAAAGGGACATTCATAAGGCTAACTGAAACTCTTCCTTTCTTCTCTTTTCTTCTTACTTTTTCCCTTAATGTCTGCCTGTGTGCATAAGAGAGTTAGAGATAAAGAGAAAAAGAGTCGTTTCCATGGTGACGATCGCTGTAAATCACTGTCCGTGACGTCATAAGGTATGATAAAGTACTACGAAAGAAAATAGAAAAAAATGACAATTTTTCACCGCAGCCAACTCTAAAATAGCGACGAGGCTACTGACAGCTCAAAATTTATTCTTCTGTTTAGTTGAGGAAGCTACAGATCATATGCTGAACACCTAGGAGATGGAGAGTTCAATACATAGCGTAAACATTCTAGAAACCTTTACAGATATGAAATTTATAGTTTTCCATTTTTGCCTTTTTGCCATAAATCATCTACGTACGAACATTTCAAGTACCCTTTCCCTCTTTCCAGCGGAAGTCAGGACTTATTAGCGCATTGTATCATCTTGAAATTATCGACGTTTCTGCTCCATTCCGAACAACGAGGGTTTATTCCTCCCGAAATTCCCAGGGATTTAATTTCTTATGTTTTAGTATCAAGCCGAAATCTGGAGTGTTTCTTCTTTGTTGTTCAACATATACGTAGCTCACATTGCCACTGATAATTTAAATAGACTGTTTTATGGGTTTGCAAATTCTTGTAGCATGTCTTTTTGACATAAAAGTGCCTCGTTAATACCCTTCTATTCACTTTGCGCATAACATTGTACAAGTATACTGAAATAAATTTCAGCACTTCACATCTTTTTACATGTCTTCAGTTGATGACTATATTTCTTTTTCTTTCCTAAATGTTCAGAAGACGTCAAGTCACCACAAGCCGAGCCAACCTTTTGTATATACTTAAGTATGGATCCGGCGCTCTTTGGTTACGTTTGGCTCTCCCGCCAAGAAATTTGAATAAATAAATATGTCAATTTATAGCTGTTTAATTTCTGTCAGCCCTCTATCAAAAATTAATGAAAAGGATGAAGTACATACGCTTACCACTTCTCGTAATTTTCAACTGCTCAATTTAGCAATTGACGTTGTCCAAGTTTTTTCTATTCTTCTATCTTATTGAAATTTTTCAAAAAAATATGTCGTTAATTCCGGCAAAACATCTTCCTTAATGTCTGTGTTTTCATCTTTTGTAAAAAGGACCTTCTTGCTCTGCAATCACCCTAAGTGTTAATTTAGAGCTGTTCTTAACGAAGTTCAATATCTGCTCCCTTTGCTTCGTTGAAGACAATTTTTGAGCAAGGCGGACACTCCTTTGTTTTTGCAAGAATAAACATTAATAATCACTTTTAGTATCTTGTTAGTTAAAATCGTTTCTCCCATTTCGTTATTGATTTCAGACAAGATTTGGAGACGGTTCCTTTTTCAACAGTTTTCTTCCGGCCGTAATAATGAGAAGAGAGACTGCCTGCCTTACCTATCTACGTTCCCGGAGTCCATTCGGTGAATATCATCGCTGTACGAGTTTCAGTTTTTAGCACATTGTAAAGTGAACAATCGATGAACATTTTATTAAGAAAATACAACGTTTGTCACAAATATTTTATTTTTTCAAGTCGACCAAGGAGCGCAAGACCTATATTCAGAACTGTGACCTAAAGTAGTCATCGATGGCCAAACATTGTTACAAAAAGGACCATAAATTTTTCTTTGAAGAAGCAAAATTGATTGACAAGCCAGATTCAACCACGAAACTTGATATTTTGGAAGCTTTCCATATATATCAAAATTCTTCGTAACTTGTTAATGGCATGGCATCCACACCATTTGTATCAAGCGCGTGGAAGCAACTAACCAAAACCCGTGACTGTAAACACCATTTATGATGGCATGTGCAATTTGATTATTTACGTGCCATTCGTTCCGATGAAGCTTGCCTAGAGCTCAGAGAAACCTTGGCAGACTTGAAAAAATAAAATATTTGTGACAAACGTTGTATTTTCTTAATATATATAATCATCACAAAACTGTAGTCTCTAATTTCAAGAATCAATGAACTTATCGTTTCATAGCATCAAAATTCTCGAAGGGAGGGCCTTTCTTACGTCTTCAGGTTTCAAAGAGGGAATTCTCACGATGGGTCAAAGTGGCGATGCAATATCAATTACCGTCGAAGGGGCTATAATTGGCATTGAAAGTGACAGTGGAGCTAACTGGGGTCCCTAGGGGGGAGGGTTCCAGCCCTTCGTTTTTCTCTAGGAAGGAAAAAGACACTGGAGTAGTTTGGATCTACCACTTGAAGGAAAACGTTGGGATGAGATTTTCTCCGTGTCGAGAAAGAGTATGCTCGGTCAGCGGGTAAATAGAGGTTGAGAAAATGTCCGGTGTCGAGATGAAATATTGAAAGGGAAATAAAGTCGGGAGAGAGAAACATAGCAACGAAGAAACTTAGGAAGAAGCCTGATAGAATAATAACCAGAAATAAATCAATGCATTAAGAATATAAAGAGGCTTAAAGAAATCAAGTCAAAGCTCAAAAGTGACTTTCCCCATATACATCCCTTAATAAAGCTATTCTTCACTGCAAAAGATCTAGTCTTCACTTTATTTGGCAATTTATTTATTTCGCCACGGTAAAAAATATAGTTCAGACACCGGAACTTTTAAATTTCCTTAAGCGAAGGTTTAACAAACCCGCAACAGAAGGCACTGAAAGAGACTCAGTGAGCAGCTCTATTACAGCGCACTGCTAATATAGCCATGCTTCTTTCTGTTCTTAAGCTAAAAATTTCAAAACTGTTCAGTTCAATTACTTTTCTTCTATTCTTTGGCCATGCTCAATGTGTTAAAATGTTTAAAAAACTATCTTATTGCAAAAACATTTCCCCTCTGTCAGCTGCTTACAAACCTTTTTCTTGGGTAATAAACCATAAATATAGAGATTCCACCTAGATCTATTGATCGAAATCGCGTTTGGGTTAATTAAATGTTATTTTAATACACTTGTATAATGTTTGAATGATAGATAATGTCTTGGAAACTCATGCATGTCGCAAAGAATTAAAAATCTCTGTTCTTGTTCTCTCTACCATTTCTTAAGTTCAATGGACAGTTAGCCTTGCCGAAGTTCAATGTATCTGAAACTTAATATCACTTCCCCGCCATGGTTTACTGCTCTTAGTACTAATACTTTTGATCGTTCGTTGGGAAAAGGGGAAAAGCGGCTATGTGCTTTGGGAGCTGTACTGTTTAGAATTCGTTTCGAGAACGACAAATTAAAAAAATTATATGTCTAACTCTATGTAAACTTGCTTCCATAGTTCTTTTAATATTTCGGATTCTTTTTTATTTACTGCGTCTTTTTAAACACAGAAGTGACTGAAAAAATTATAAAAGTTTTTTCCACTCAGAAGCTTCGGAACATGGTTTTTGACACTTTTCAGGCAAACCTGTGTTCGAAAGCTGCTAATTTCCTTTCGAGATAATTGAACTACTTATTTCTTGCTGTAACGTATACTCTAGATTCACTTTCCTTTTGATTTTTACTATCTCTGGTTATTTTATTTTACTATGTAAATTATCTTCTTACTGAAAGAGATATTATTTCTCCCGCTGAATGAGATCTGGCAATGAGTGTAAGTCATGACGTGGTGGTATCCAGTATAAATAAGCGCGTTCAACGATACCTAAGGAGAGCGTTTGTTTATGTGAAAGAGAGCGTTTGTTTATGTGGAGAGCTTTTTGTTGATGTGCGTAGAGTGAGCTGTTGTTGTACGAAGTGAGCTGTGGTTTATGTGTCAGAAAGCTGTTGTTGTATAAAGAGATCTTCGTTTATGTGAGAGCCAGAAGTTTACCAAATAAAAGATTGTCATCGTAAGTACGTCTTTCTCAGTTCATAGTTTTGTCAGATCTCTGTCTGGCTGTTAGGTTTATTTCATTAGTTGATTATTATTAACAACCAGCATAAGACTTTATTCATCTTAATTACTACTACAACATTACTAGCAGTTAAAAGCTTGTTCATTATTATTACTACACTACTAGCAGGAAAGTTTATTCATGATATAATTAACAAACAACAAGCATTAGAAGAAGCTTATTAGCTTAGAAGAAGCTGAATTCAATATAATTAGTTTAGTTAAAAGCGAATTCATTATGCTTGCTGTGATTGTAATCTTCGTTTCCTCAGGGATATTTCTTCAGACAGCCTTCATCACCAGGAAGATATACGACGAATTACTCTTCGCTTGACTTATAGTACCAGTAACTGCGCCTCACAGCTTGCTTTAAACTTCCCTTTGTCACTATTTAAACTTCCTTGTGTCACTATTTAAACTTCCTTGTGTCACAAAATAAACTTTCCTTTGTCACAATTTAAACTTATCTGTGTCACAATTTAAACTTCCCTGTGTCACAATGTAAACTTTCCTGTGTCACAATTTAAACTTTTATGTGCCACAATTTAAACTTCCTTGTGTCACAATTTAAACCTCCCTGTGTCATAATTAAAACTTCCCTGTGTCATAATTAAAACTTCCCTGTGTCATAATTAAAACTTCCCTGTGTTACAATGTAAATTTTCCTGTGTCACAATTTAAACTTCTCTGTGTCACAATTTGAACTTCTCTGTGTCACAATTTAAACTTCCCTGTGTCACAAGGTAAACTTTCCTGTGCCACAATATGAACTTCTCCTTGCCACAATTTAAACTTCCCTGTGTCTCAATTTAAACTTCCCTGTGTCTCAATTTAAACTTTCCTGTGTCTCAATATAAACTTCCTTGTGTGACTAATGATGGATCGTAAATTTGCTTTGCTTTATGAGGAGTTGTGCCATAAATGAGACGTCACGCCCTCGTTTAGTTTTTCACGTCTCTAAAGTACATTCAGGATTTGTCGAATTGTTATCAAACTTTGAATTGCATACTTCACTTCAACGACCACGCTTGTGACTCTTACTGATCATGGCTTGAGTGATATTGTGATGTGCTGGGATTGAAGTACTCTATTTAACACGATATTTTATAAAAAAATCAGTAGAATGACAGCACAATGCTCCTCTCCTCCTCGGCTTACCTTACAGTCAGTTAATTTATGGGGTGCTGTAATTTTCAGCAGTTAGTAGAAGGGATTTACCGCACCTTAGCGGCGATAAAGCACTATTTTTCAAGGCTTAGTGGCGCCAAGGCACTTTTCGTGGTTAGATGAAAGAAAAGCAGGGCAAAGGAGTTTGTTTAGAGGATCATGTATGCAAAAATAGAGAAAACTGGGTTTTTTACCCAAACATACTAGCATCATAACACAATATTCATGAAAAATGGCAACCCTAGTGATAGAGTCAAACTGGATCCGGGCTCGAGGCATGGGTGGTGTGTTTAATGGCACGAGATCTGTCCCTTTCATAGAACGAGTGTCCTAAAATGAATGATGTACGACTGCTTGTAGCCGTACAAGTTACTCATGATGATCAATAAACTTAGAAACAGAAAAATGAGAAAACTGTAGAGATGAGACGATACAGTCCTACGACACAGTAGGGCACCTCAAGAATCATAAGGATTCGAGTACTAGGATAATGTGAACTCCTTTACCTTGGCGGCAGTCAAGATTTATGTGCGGTGGTTGTGTGACTAAAATACTTTTTCCTCTTCATATTTTTCCACAATTTTAGAAAATCTGGGATACATTGAATGAGCAGACTGTGACGTATCTGCCAGCAGGACGCACACGACATAAAGGCAGATAGGAATCAGAATGAACGTCTGCGTAGCTCAGTTGGTAGAGCGATTTGTTCCGGAATAAGCGGCCTCGGGTTCGAATCCCGGCGTAGACAAAAAATGACGGAGAAATTTACTTCGTTATAATGGAGCCCGAACTATCCGGATGACCCGACCGTTCAAAATCTCGCATTGGTGTGATGTTATTTCCACACCGCGAGACAGGAAAAATCAGAGAATTCCTTCTCCAGCGCTTCGAAAAATAAAAATGTGTGATGTTGCATTCCACACAGCAGATTGACTGGGAGTTCTCAAGTGCACGTTCTACAGTGGATGGCTGCCTGCAACGATTCATGGTCACGGCTGACCCGTGGGCCATGCCCCCGGCCCTCTTTCGGGGGGGGGAGATGTGACGTACCTGCCAGCAGGACGCACACGACATAAAGGCAGATAGGAATCAGAATAAACGTCTGCGTAGCTCAGTTGGTAGAGCGACTTTTTCCGGAATAAGCGGCCTCGGGTTCGAATCCCGGCGTAGACCAAAAATGACGGAGAAATTTACTTCGTTATAAGACATGCTAGATTAAAATCAGTCTTGTTTTAAAAACAGCGTAAAACCCAACTCGTGCTGGTCGAAGTGCCATTAGTCCGGCGCTGGAAGCACGTCTCATAAAAACACAGGAAATATGACAAAAAAACACCATGATCGTAAAGACAATTATAAGATATTTTCTCGTTTTGAACATAACATGAAATCGCGTGATCTGTGACGTGCAGCCGTCATGCAACTTTTTTTCAATTTATCATGACGTATGCCACGACAGAAAGAGCAGGAGATTAATGTTCTGAAGTCCACCATCAGTGTCTTCCTTTACTATTAGACTTTAGAAAATACATAGATTTATTCTTTCGTGATCATGGCCGCTGCCAAGATGCACCTGGCAGTCATAACTCATGAGTTTAATTCACTTTGTTTCATTTTCTCGGCAAGTCATTTCTTAGCTTATGACATTCTCCGTGGTATTCGCAGGAAAGCATCAGAGCAATCAAAAGGCACCAGACGGTTTCTATTGATCTGTTCTTAGCACTTTTCAAGCTGATACGTCAAAATTTGCAGCAGTGGTTGTGCGAAGAAACACTTCGTGATACACTTTTCAGAGGAAATGTAATGTCCACTTCCCAGTGACCCGACATTTCCTCGACGACCTTGGGTTAGTAACGACACGGAACAGGTTGTCCTTCCCCTAATGACCAGAAGTGGCTCCCACGTTCCTGCGTGTCTGCGACAGAGAAAGAGAGAGAGGGTGTGTGTGTGTGCGTGTTGGCACGAAATCACATCATTTAGACTACAGTGATAAAAACAAGGTCGTATTTACTATCATTCAGTACTGCTCCTGGACACTCTTTCTGCAATGACGACCTTTCGAGAAAATGGTCCTTGCTATTTCGTCTTTCCACAAAGCGATGAGCATCTTAAGACTTAAGTATGTTTGTGTGTAACAAAAAAGGACAGTGCTTATGTTGTAGCTCTGTCTGACCTTCCTGCGCGTATGACACCTCTGCTTCTGAAAGTTGCATAAGAAAGGTTTTGTTCTTTCAGATCCGTATAAGTATATCAAGATCTGTTTTACGAACTTTGCCGAAGCTAAAAATTTGTTTATCTATGTAAATGTGTTTTTGTATTATTCACTGTAGCACTGCTTCCGAAAGAAGGCATGGAAATTTCCTAAACTTTAATTTCCAGACGTTTCCTTTCATGCCTTGATGTCATTTCTATTTTTGTTTTTGACTGTTTTGAAGCATAAATGTTTTATTTCTGTTTTCTGTTATATATCTTTTCGATTTCTAAAAATTTAGAAATAATTTCCGATTTCTAAAGAAACTGTCCATTTCTTCTGAAATCACTCGAAAGCAGCGACAGCTTTTTACATCATTCCCGAAGGGAATGATGATGAGCAGTTCATTATTTTTATCGGCCCTGAATTTCAGTTTGCCAGCCGACGTAAATTAATTGAATTAGCAAATTTAAGTAAGCCCGAACTGTGTGAAGAAGTTGTGCCACAGAAATTTTATAGTTCATAGTTCAATGTGCAATTAAATTTCATCTAAAGAAAGAAAGTGAATAATAAAAGTTCCTGACTAGAGAGTGTAAATTCTGAAAAAAAATATTTCGCATTTTAGCTAATGCGTAATTCCTTCTTCCCTGGATAATTAATGAAGGCAACTTCATAGTTTATTGAAAGAATTACCTTGGTGACCCTGTATAATCATAAACCAGGGATGGGAAAACTTACTTATAGGAGGGCCAAATAAAAAAAAATAACAGATTTTTTTTGGCGGGTCAAAAACTTTTTTCATTAATTTTTCTTCAAAATTAATTTAGCAAAATTGTAAACACAAATAAAAGACTGAGAATGCAAAACAGTCATACACACCTACTAAATTGTTTTTAAGTTCATTCAAAGATTTATATGATCGAGTGTGAGATGAGTGAAACTGTGACTGAGCTTCCAGCATTTTTTCATATTGTGGGTTAAACTTTGAAGAGGTGATTTTCAAGAGAGAGGACAGATGCTCATCAGTAAGTCGGTTTAGAAGATCACTCACCTCGAAGAGTTGGCGAGGCTCAGCAATCAAGTTCCAACAAGGAAAAATATTTTGCACGTGCATCCGTCTTCACCTATGTAAGTTGGTCGCGATGTAAGAGTCCCAAACCCCACATCCCCCAGGCATCACTGGATATCTCATTCCACGTGGTTGGTGTCTTTTTCGAGATTAAATAAAGTTGATTTGCAGCATGTGTCGTAAGCAAATTGGAAAGGGCACTTTTGAAAGGTGAAATTGATCCCATCTTGAAATTGTACCCAGAAAATAATGAGGAACATTTCAGAATAGAGGAAGCATTGTTTTCCAGATTAAATGGTATGTCATGCCTAAGAGAAGCAACACTTTAATATTATTAATCCCGTGGGTCGGATTGAATATACACATGCTGACCCGTATTTGGTCCGCGTGCAGTAGTTTGTCCATCCTTGTCCTAAACATACTTGTTGATTATTTTTTTTAAGTTTTTTAAGAGTATCTTAGGTAAATTGTGTAACGTAGTATTTGTGTCTAGGTATCCAGTGATTTTATATTTTTGTCAATAAAACTCAATTCACTGGTAAATATCTAGCTTATAAATATTTCCTTTTTCTCACACGACGAAAATTCTGACCATTCTTTCTTTACACTCCACTGTCCATTAGCTTACATTCTCTTAATCTGGTCTGTGCAGTAAATAACCATAATTTGGTCAGAAGTTCGAAGTATACCTGTATATGAGGATTAGTTGAGTTAATAGACAGTGGAGTTATGCCCTTAGGCAAAAAAATATTCTTTCTTGACCGTTTTTGACTTCTAAAAGACAAAAAAAGACTTGGTTGGGGGGGCAGGAAAAGTCTTCTTGGAATTGCATTAGGCAAAATAAAGCTGGGCGATAGATATAATACCGCAGAGATAATAACATATGCATATATGCTCTATTATTTCCTCGTTTATAGAAATGCATTTAGTACCCTTTGAAGATAGAACGTAAATTACGACACTTTGAATTGGCATTTTAACATGAACAAGGCAGTTAGGAATCTAAGGTGGGAAGAATAACATTTTGGGAACCAGATTAAGATAATTTGGAATCGGCATTTTTACACGAACAAGGCAGTTAGGTATTTATGGTGGGAATAATAACATTTTGGGAACCAGGTTAAGAGAATTTTGAATTTACATTTTTGTATGAACAAGGCATTTACGTATTTAAGGTGCAAAGAAAAAATATTTTGGGAACCAGATTAAGAGAACTTTGAATCGGCATTTTTACATGAACAAGGCAGTTAGGTATTTATGGTGGGAAGAATAACATTTCAGAAACCAGATTAAGAGAATTTTGAATCGGCATTTTTACATGAACAATGCAGTTAGGTATTTAAGGTGGGAAGAATAACATTTTGGGAACCAGATTAAGAGAATTTTTAATTGGCATTTTTGCATGAACAAGGCAGTTAGGTATTTAAGGTGGGAATAATAACGTTTTGGGAACCAGATTAAGAGAATTTTGAATCGGCATTTTTACATGAACAAGGCAGTTAGGTATTTATGGTGGGAAGAATAACATTTTGGGAACCAGTTTAAGAGAATTTTGAATTTACATTTTTGTATGAACAAGGCATTTACGTATTTAAGGTGCAAAGAAAAAACATTTTGGGAACCAGATTAAGAGAATTTTGAATCGGCATTTTTACATGAACAAGGTAGTTAGGTATTTATGGTGGGAAGAATAACATTTTGGGAACCAGGTTAAGAGAATTTTGAATTTACATTTTTGTATGAACAAGGCATTTACGTATTTAAGGTGCAAAGAAAAAACATTTTGGGAACCAGATTAAGAGAATTTTGAATCGGCATTTTTACATGAACAAGGTAGTTAGGTATTTATGGTGGGAAGAATAACATTTTGGGAACCAGGTTAAGAGAATTTTGAATTTACATTTTTGTATGAACAAGGCATTTACGTATTTAAGGTGCAAGGAAAAAACATTTTGGGAACCAGATTAAGAGAATTTTGAATTGGCATTTTTACACGAACAAGGCAGTTAGGTATTTATGGTGGGAAGAATAACATTTTGGGAACCAGATTAAGAGAATTTTGAATTGACATTTTTGTATGAACAAGGCAGTTACGTATTTTAGGTGCAAAGAAAAACATTTTGGGAACCAGATTAAGAGAATTTTGAATCGGCATTTTTACATGAACAAGGCAGTTAGGTATTTATGGTGGGAAGAATAACATTTTAGAAACCAGATTAAGAGAATTTTGAATCGGCATTTTTACATGTACAAGGCAGTTACGTATTAAGGTGCAAAGAAAAACATTTTGGGAACCAGAATAAGAGAATTTTTAATCGGCATTTTTACATGATGATCATATGTAGATGATTTTAGGAAGGGAGTGTCTGACCCCAGGTCTTAAACAACCCTTAGAAACAGGAAACTAGGAGATTTGTGCTAGAGCGCTCGATAGCAAAGTGACACGGAAGCGAAGTAGAAAAGGGGAGGAAGACGCCCTTATTTATTACCGGGGGTGGGGCAGTACCTGGGATCCGACAGCTTCACGTGCCCATCCGACGCACGGCAGATATTTATTGGATCGAGCGTTCGTACTTGCCTGAGATAGAACCTGAGGCCCTTTTCGTAGCAGTCACGAACGTTGCCCACTAGGCCACCAGCGGCCCCATCATTTTTACATGAACAAGGCAGTTAGGTATTTATGGTGGGAAGAAAAACACTTTGGGGACCAGATTAAGGAAATTTTTAACTTAGTGAACCTACACAAAAATGTTGGCGAAAGGCCTGAATAAATATATTTATCTCCCACTCCCTTTATCTTATGGGAGTCGACCTTTTTCTTATTTTTTCCCCCGAACCTCAGCTAAAGTTAAGTGGTGAGCCTTTGACATGTGAGCGGAGGTTTGGCTGAGCTAATCCTTCTGCTTCAGCTAGAGGAGCAGTTTTTCCTTTTCACAGTGGCTTACTATTGGTCTGAATAATATCTGCCCTTTTTAGCAGTCTGTTTAACTTACTACGGGTTCCAAACAGCAGTGGCTGAAATTTAATTGTACAATGAACTCTTTGGCACCGCACTCACATTTGGGTAATTAGCATATACAGTATACATAAATGTCTTCATTTAAAATTGTGGTGATCAGCTTGAAAGTTTTTACTTTTTGCTCTTCTCTTGTTAATTCGATTAATTTGCGTTAGCTGACAAACAAAAATTCCTGCCGATAAAAAAAAAAAAGGAACAGCGCATCATTCTTTTCTTCATTATTCCCGAAGGGGATGATGCGTCAGGCTGTCGCGGCTTTCGGTGATTTCTGAAGGAGTGGACATTTCCCCCAGAAATCGGAAATTAGGAATAGGTCATTACAATCATCCATGGGAAAAGACGAGCAAATCGAGACGGAACTCATTCACTCCATCCTAGTGGGAATTCGATCTGAAATTAGCTACAGATTATCAGTTATTCACATGATGTCTCCACTACTTTAAATTTCATTGGAAAAATTATTTCTGCATCGGGTAAATGTATATATTTCTAAAATTTTCTTAATCCAAAATATTTCCCCTCGCTAGTTTAGATTCATATTTTCATTCCTCAATTTTACTTTACTTTAAAAAGACGATTTTGAAAAATTACTTCTGGACTTCATAGAAATAAGCATCATCAAAAGATTCCTTCTAAATCGCAGTCTAGTGTGGTAAAGCGGAAAAAAATTATCAGAATTTAATTCATGCCTGTATTTCTATCTTCCTTTTTTGTTTTTATTGCTGAAATTTTCTAGAAAGTTCTGTTTGTTTCCAGAATATTGTAGAGCTTTTAAAATGCGACTCTTACTCTACTTTTGCACTCTTTTTATCTACGTACTGTGCGAATTATCGAATACATAATAAATATTCATTATATCCAAATATTACGTGTTATTAGAATCAACATTTTTTGTTAAATACACGTATTGTTAGAAAACAGCTCCGTTCCATACTGTTAGAAGACCCCAGTTCACTAGATACTAACGTTTTATGCAAAATTACGATAAATGTTGACAATGGGTATCTTTATATCAGCGCAGATATCTTTTGAAACCGCACTGTACCACATCATCTGTACTGATCATCTGAACATATTTGTGGCAACACTTCATTTACTTGCGATTGTGTTCTTTCAATGCAATGGTCTAGGAATTGCTTGTTGGAGAATATGGCAAGATCGAGCATTACAAAAAAGAAAAAAAAAAGAACTCCCTGTAGATTAACTCATATTTTTTATATTTCAAGAGACACCTACATGGTTGGGAGCCATGACTATAGCTTCAACTTACTGAAGTCTCGATCAGAGTTACCGGATCTTAATTCAGTTGTACAGCTTACTGAAGTCTCCATCAGAGTTACCGGATCTTAATTCAGTTGTTCAGTTTGTTTTAAAAAAGTTTCCTTACAGGTTGGCCTGCTTGGTAAAATTAAGCATCTCTTCCCTATCAATGTCCTAAAAACATTTTACTATGCTTTTATTTATTTTATTTATACCCATTTCTCCTATTGTCTGGAATCTTGGTATTCAAATATAAGTGCAAACAATACGTTATGCTTGCTCACATTACAGAAGACATCTGTTCGCTATATGCTGAACACAGATTACATGTCTCATTCAAAACCATTATTTCTAAAACTAAATATTCTAAAAATTCAGGAAATTTTTTACCTTGAAACTAGGTATCATGTTTTTTTAAAATAATGCATCTTAAACTGCCTATTTTTCAATCTGACATCAAATATCTGGATTATTCTATCTTCACCAGATCTGTTGCTAACAACAAATTATGTCAGCCGTGTGTTAGACTTAATTATGGTTTAAATAGCATACTGTATAAAGCCATTATCTTATCGAATAATCTCCCAGAGAGCATCAGATCCCTGGAAAATATCAAAAGGTTTATCTTGACTCTGCGAAATTACATTGTAAATCACCCTGATCTCCATAACGAATCTCAACCCTATCATTAAATTGTAGTTCCAAGCATGCTGCTAACAGTGGTGCTTTTGTTTTAACCATCTTACTTGCTTTCATATATGCCATATGTTTTATTCTTTTTCTTACATCTGATAGGGGGAATCGCCTTACAACCAATGTGTTCAGATTCCTCCTGGTGTATTGCATTTTCATATAACTGTAGGTTTTAAATGTGTGCAATAAATAATTGTATTGTAATTGTAAGTGTTCGATGGGGAAAACTCCGTAAATCCCCATTAGCCAATTTGTAAAAACTATGGAATGCAAAGAAGTCAACAAAGGCAATATTCATTGCGACATGCAAGCATCAATATTCCGTGCCACAGCTGCTTGAACAAATCGCCAATAAAATAGACCAGGAATTAAGAAAGTAATTTTAAAAGCCCACTTCTACCAGACAAAGACAAGACTTACACCACGTGGAAAAGCTGTACGAAGAAATGAATGTTGAAACACAGTTTAAATTAACCAGCTTCAGCAATTAGCAGAAATCAGAAGTCATGGGCGAAAGAAGGCTACACAGAAAAACAAACGAAAAACGTTTAAGTAAAACAAAGAAACTGGAAGCTTACCAAAGAATATTTACCTACTGTCAACCTGTACGACAGCTAACATTGAATAAATGTGCTGTTTGAGTTTACGTCTAACAGAACAAGCTCCGCCAAATTTCTAAAACCACTTACATAGAAAAGCAAACAAGAGCACACTGCCAAAAAGAGTTTACAACTAACTGAGTATTAGTTATGCACGCAACAAGATTGCTAATTTACAAAATTTGTGGTTTGGTTTATCATTTAAGCCTGTATTTTTGAACTGACCAAAAACACTCAACAAAATACAAGAAGAGCCTCCTCAAATACGGATTCCTGTGTTTGTTAGGTCCTAGTAGCATTTAATAACAAAAAGCACACTTTTTGCAATAAAAAAACAAAAAAACGAAGCAATGCGTCATCCAATTTAGACGAAAATTGTTACGTGCAACAACCATGTACAGAAGAGGAAATGATTGCAATTTCAGAGCAGTTGGGCAATTTATTCGGTTAAAACAGCTACACGAGTGGAACAAGTCAATACGTTGTAGCATCACCTCTGTCTCGGATACATGCGATTACCGGCATGGCATATATCCATACAGCTCACGGATACTGTCCTGAGGTATAGCATGCCAGATGGTGTCCAAATTACAGCCCAGTTCCGCCATTTTCGGGATGGGCATGGTATGGATGGGTATAGGTATGGACATGGGCCTCCTATCATGTCCGGAACATGTTCAATCGGTGAAAGGTAGGGCAATCAGACTGGCCATGGAAAGGGCTCGACATTACGGTGGCAGTCCCGAGATAACCGTGCCGTGTGTGGCTGGGCATTATCCTGTTGGGAAATTGCTCTGTGATGCGACAGGAATTGCAACACCACAGGTCGTAGAATGTCGTCGACGCACCGTTGAGCCGTGTGGGTGTTACGGAGAACTATTAAGGGTGTCCGGCTATCGTAGGAAATAGCTCCCCGGAAAGTCGCTCCGGTGGTGCGAGCGGTGTTCGGTTCCAAGGTAGAGTCAGAGTCCGTAGGCTAGCTGGCTCGTCTCCAGACACGTATGCGCTGGTCATCGGTGCCAAGTGTAAATCGTGACTCATACCTGAAGACAACACGGCCCCACTGGACACTATCCTACGTTGATAGGGCCAGACATCTATGCAACCGGTGCCTGCGATGCTCGCTGATCACTGGTAGGCGGCGGAGTGACGTCCTCGAATATAGTCCCCGTGCCGCAAGTCGTCTGGCAACGGTTCGAATGGCCACTTCCGCACCTGTACAAAATGCAACAAGGCCACAGATGTTTGTGAGCGACGAATCGGTTTCATTTTGTGCGGATCTCACAATCGCTCAATCCTCGCGTTCAGTCGTTGTCCTCGTCCGTCCACTGCCCGCGTTCCGCTGGGTTGAGCTTTCCTCGACCCATTTTCGTCAACGTCGTCCGATTGCCACGTCTCTCCGACCCAAATGCCTGGCGATACTGCGACTTGACCAATCGGCCTTCTCAGTTCAATTATACATCCTCTCTGAAATTCGCTCAATTTCTCGTAGTGTGCACGGATTCGACGTCAAGGCATATCCGATGAACAGCCCATGGGGGTTAATGCAATCGCAATCCGCTGTCACAATTGTTCCTGCGCGCGAGCTTTTCTCTTTATATACCCTCCGCGATGCGCGGTTCCCATGCGCTGTGGGGGGCTGCTATTTAGTCATTGGTCGGTATTTTTTAATCATCTGCGTATTCGGTTCTGAAGTACTTGCATGCTGAGTTTCATCAGAATCGAACAATTTTTTCTGAGTATTGCTTTTTATTTTTTTTATTTTTTTGCAATGAGTGTATATTACAGTTCTATCCTCTATCTTTAAATATCTACACATTATTCTATTTTTATAACTTTTAAACATTATTAAAGTTTGCATTTATTTTTAGATTTTATTTTTTACATAAATTAGTATCAATTATGTTAAAGAAACACGTACTTTCTACAGTGCTTCTGGTTCCATAAATGCTTGACGGTTTCGCATGAGACAGGGAGTGTCTTTTCGGTTTTGGCAATCAGTAGCCATAAAGCCGCCAGGTGTATTAAATTAAGTCTGCAATCTTAACAATATACTTAACAAGTACTTTTCTTAACGCTGGGTTTATGAACGCTTTAGGCACTTGGTTTATGCGAAAACATTTAAAATTATATTTTATGCTTAAGGAAATCTGAATGTTGGTTGAAGATTCTAACAATTCTAAGTATATCTGTAATAAACATGTTTTTTATTACCTTACTGGAGATATTGCCGTACCAATTTATTTATTTTGTCACTTCAAAAGGAAAATCGTTTCTTCTATCAAATAAGCTGATTACAGGGATTCCTGCATTTAAAAGAATTATTAAATCTAAGAAATCTTGTACTGGTTGTTGTGGTTAGTTTTATTTAAATTTAGGCAGCTAGGATATATATCTCCAAGTCATTCTCAGGTATTTTCAGAGTTATTAAGACAAAGTAAATCATCAACATACCTAAAAATATACAAATAGCTATCCTTATTACAGGACTTGCATTTAATGAATTGAAATTCCCTGAGGAAAAAGAAAAGATTATAGACACTAGTGAAGTGAGAACAACCCATAATAATTCCATTTACTTGCTTGTAAAAAACCTGATCATTGAGGACACAGTTATTTTTAATGCAACACTTAAGAAATGGTTCCAAGTATTAGCTTTAACTCTTTTAGAAATATTAAATTCTGCATAAAGCTCTATAAGGGTTGGAACAATATCTTCAAGTGGAAGATTGTTATTCAAGTTCTGAATCTCATAATTACTTATATCTCAAGGCCTACTAAGGCTGAGAATATCTGGAATTACTTTTGAATTATTATTTATAACTCAAAATTCCCTAAACAAACTATTTGTCTATTTTTGGGCGGTACTAAACTTGTCCCCATATCAGAAGACTGTCCTCAATTTGCGCCTGTAATAATATTTCATCAGTGGGGCTTGGACCTTTTTAGACAAATTTACATTAAACCAGCAGTCACTGATGAAATATCATCAGACCCAGTTGGCAGAAAATTGTGAAAATTCTGGATATTGTCAAGGGCACCTTGGGAATCCTGGATATTGTCAAGGGCACCTTGGGTATCCTGGATATTGTCAAGGGCACCTTGGGAATCCTGGATGTTTGTTAAGGGCATCTTGGGAATCCTGAATACTGTCAAGGGCACCTTGGGAATCCTGGATATTGTCAAGGGCACCTTGGGAATCCTAGGATGTTGTCAAGGACACCTTGGGAATCCAGGATATTGTCAAGGACACCTTGGGAATCCTGAATGTTGTCAAGGGCACCTTGGGAATCCTGAATACTGTCAAGGGCACCTTGGGAATCCTGGATATTGTCAAGGGCACCTTGGGAATCCTAGATGTTGTCAAGGGCACCTTGGGAATCCAGGATATTGTCAAGGACACCTTGGGAATCCTGAATATTGTCAAGGGCACCTTTGTGCAACATACTGAGGTGTTGAAACTGCAAAACATCTTTAATATTGTAGCTCAGAATATCGAGACAGTATTTTATTACGAAAAGCTTCACGACGAAAATATTGCCAAATGAATCCGGTATTCAAAAATTTGTTTTGTTTGAAGTTAAATTTTGTCCCTAGTGACGCAGGATGCGTTCGCTGGGTAATGCAAAATAACTTTAAGTAGGTGCAGCAACTGATTGTTCTACAACCCAATCTGAAAATTAATTATCATCAGTTCGCCTCGTGTAACTTGGAAATACCTAATGCATAAAATGCTAGTCACTGGGAAAAGTAAAGAACTGACAAGAATATTTTTTCAAGAACATAGCTCCTTCCATTAGATGAAAGCTTGTTATCTGCACTAAAAACGATACAACTCCCCAGAGATCTTCATTTGTAGTGACAGTAAATAAATATCATGAAGAAACACTTTAGGAAATTGAGCTCTTCCCAATCCAGCAGATGTTCTCTCGCAGAATAACGCGCCTTGAAAAACTAGAAATTTCAGGGACTGAAAACTATTTCTTTTGTTAGGAGAAAGATGCATTAAACATACAGTTTACGTAGGAATTTTATCGTAAGTGAAACCATTTTAACAAGAAAAATTAATTCACTAATGATATTTTATTGTTTTACCGCGATGTTACGGGGTTCAAATATGCGTGATGGTAGCCTTTTGAATGTACTAGGTAATAAAATATTACTCATTTATTGTTGATGGCTTAGAAGGAAAGAAAAAGTTTTAAAACAAGGATTTATTATGTGGCCAAAATGAAATTCCGCTTCTATTGCAAATGTTTACAAATAATTGCGTGATATTTCATAAAACATAACATCCCATGGTCGATGTTTTGCATTTGTTTTCCCGTTGTTCGGTGAATGACAGTGTAAATGAATGACTTGCTTTCAGTACAGTTGTGCGTTTATCCCGTCTTGAGATACTTTGGTGTGAGGCCTGCTAATATAAAGGGTTGATTTTCAAAGTATTTTGAAGTTTAATTTAAATGCTAGAGGATTAAATTTTGGTTTCTGACTTTTCGAATACAGTTCTTCACTTAAATATTTGGAACTTTGCTTTCCAGTTGCTGAAGGGTGAAGGAATAATAAAACAAAAACGCGAATTTTTCCTTTTCCTTTCGATTTTTCTCTGCTGTGCTCTTTGAGTTAACGAATCCTAAGAGCATCTTAGATTATGAGATGCAGTTTAACTTTGATTCATTAGGTGCACAAATAAGTTTTAAAGCGTTTTTGTGTGACTTATACCGCTAATTTACATATCCGACATTACCCCGCGTTGTTGTCATGTGACCGTAACTGGTCCACAGTATAAAATGTGACACAGAAGTTTGCCCAACAGTCAAACGCACTTGCACATCGGTAGGTGAAAGATGGTCAGTGATACTGCATTTATTTGACACTGCAGTCGTTACGAATTTCATCAAGGAAAAAGTGCTACAAAAGCATGTGCATCGATCTGTTCTGTTCTAGGGAAGAATATTGTATCGAAAAGCACATGTGAGCTTTGGTTTAGACGGTTTAAAGCAGGGGATTTTGATGTTAGCGATCGAGAACGCAGCGGCGCCCGGCAGAAGTTGCACATGAGGAACTGCAAGCATTGCTAGATGAAGATTCGTCTCAAACGCAAAAAGAACTAGCTGAACAACTGGGGGTAACTCAACAAACCATTTCCAATCGTTTACGCGCAGTGGGAAGGATTCAGAAAGAGGGAAAATGGGTGCCACATGACCTGAGCCAGAGGAGCAAGTATGAGCGTGTCATGAAGTGTTTAAATCTGTTGAATAAACAACATAGAAAGTCTTTCCTGTGGAAAATCGTTACGGGTGATGAAAAGTGGATATGGTACGATAATCCCAAACACAAAAAACACTAGGTAGACCCCAGTGAAGCAATAACTTCGACACCGAAACGCAATATTCACTCCAAGAGTTCTGCTGTGTATCTGGTGGGATATGAAGGGTGTGCTCTATTATGAACTGATGGAACAGGGTCAAACTGCTACTGCTGATCGCTACAAGCAACAGTTGCCGCGATTGAACTAGGAAATCTCTATTCACAGGCAAAGGATTGCATCCCGTGAAATTACTGCATGACAACGCTAGGCCGCATGTCGCGAAATCGGTCAAGGAAACGTTATTGACGCTTGGCTGGGAAGTTTTGGAGTACCCGGCGTACAGCCCCGACATAGCCTCTTCAGACTATCATTTGTTCCGATCGATGCAACATGGTTTGTCTGCTGTACGGTTCCGGACGTGTGACGAATTTTAAAATTGGGTTGACGACGTCATCACGTCACACGACGAAGTATTCTTCATGGGTGGAATCCGTCAGCTGGCCGACAGATGGCGGCAGGTGATAGATAATGGCGGCTCATATTTTAATTCGTAAAGGTGTTGTTCTTTTCTCTCAAATTACATGTTGCGTTGTCTCAAAACGCTTAAAAGCTTATTTGTACATTTAATAGTCTCTGTTGGCTCTATAGAAGGAAATTAGTGCAATGAAATTGAAACAACACCAACGCCTTTCGGGTGATTCACACTAAAGTAATCAGTGCACGTAGCCAAAAAATATCCGTTATGAACATTCGACTGCTTTGTAGAAAAGGAAGGTATTTCAAGTGTGTAACTGCAACTACTGTGATTTATCCACAGCACACTTCCTTCAGGTTAAAGGTGCATCCAAACTCGGTTATAAACCCACTTTCATCAGATCTGCAAGCGTTTTTTGTAGTTGCAGATAAGAAAGACTGAAATTTTGAACAGCTGCTCTTTCTGACACGTAAAAAAAAAAAAAAAAGATCAAATTGTCGAATCAAATCGAAGGACCCTTACCTAGGTTCAGTTCCAACAAGCTGCAACTTATAACGCTTTGGTGCGGGGGAAAATAGAAAAATGAGATGCAGGAACAGGGTGCGCTGGTAGGGTAGTAAAAACAAAGGAAAACTACTAAAAAATTACAGTTGTCGGAGTGTAAAATTTGTCCGTTAAGAGTGAGAGAGGGGGCGGGAGAGAATAAAAGTAATAATCTTCTTAAATCTCTACAGTTTCTTTGCAATCTGTATACTCGTTCTCACCAGTCAAGAAGAAAAGAACCCAACATGAGCACAGACCTGAAATGTAATAAAAGAGAGTATCGCAAAAAAGAACATACATAAAATACAGATTTCGTTGTGAAAAGCACCGTTTTCAACACACACACACATTCTTCCATTTTCTCATGCATCTTTTTCTTGTTGAGGATTCCTCCCAAGGTTAGGTTTAAATCTGACTTTCTTATCTTGTAGTGACCTTTGTGTGAGGGATGAGAGCGGAAGGGAATTAGCGACGGATTAGAACACTCTGATTGACAACTCACAAGACAGGTACAGTGCAGCCGGCAAGGGGATAGTTGACGAAACTGATGATCTTATTTTTAGCTGCGATCATTCGGCTTGACCCGCACTCCGAGGCACGATGAGTGTTAAAGGTTTTTGTAGCAGTAAGTTTCGAACTCGTGATGATCAGGTTGACAGTCGGCTACTCTAACCATTTTGAATATAATGAACTGATGAGCTTTAAAGCGCAGTGTTCATTTGTTGTGCAAAACTCAGGTTGAGTCGCGCTGATTTACTCAGGCACTGACATGGTTTTACTCTAGTAGGAGAGCTACGTAAAAATGCTTGTATGAAATAACAGGAGATCTTGGTTGGTTCAAATTGGATATTACAAGTCAGTAAATTCGGGAAAATAAAGTAGAATTACCCTGTTCAGGGCATTAAAAGACTGCTACAAATGCATCAGTCATTTTTCTCCCCTAATGTACCAACATTTGAGGGATTTCCTTCCTGTTACTTGGTATCAGTTTGCAGCTATGTTAATTTTATTTTCATCAATCAAAAAAAGCGTGATACTGCGGCGTTTTGTTGAGGCACCCATTCTGTCAGACCTAATTGTTTCGCCGTTCGTTGGATAGGACACATGCCCTTACTAAAGGTTCCCATTAACCACTTCATTATGAATTTGGAAACATTTATTAACAAAAGTAAAAACATATATATATATACAACACATTTCCATTTCCTTAGTTCGCGTGTTACTACCCATCGGACGACAAAACAACATCCTTCTTGTCTGTCTACAACCTCCCTTGTCCATTCACGCTTGTTCCGCAACCTCTCTCGTGCGGGATTACCTACTCGATTGTTCGTTAACTAATGTCTATTCGCACCGCCTTCAGGCAAGTGAAAGATTAGCCGAATATAACTATGTAAGTGAAGACAACTCTCTTTGAAAGAACGACACAACATGGTTTCCTTACAATGCGAAGACGGCGAGCACTCTTTCAAAAGGGCCAGAATTGCCCTTCTTCATACACTTGTCTTGTAACTGAGACCTAAACATATATGAGAAAAAAATACCTATTCATCATTGTAACTAAAATTTCAATAATGCATAAAATGAAATCAACATATAAATATTATTGAATTATTAAATGAGGTATCCAGTGGCTAAGCGTGACTTTGTAAGTAAGGGAAGCAATGCAGTTAATATGCGATAAATAGATGGCAAAAGTGATATGAATGAAGATTTAAAATAATTAAAATCAACAAGTGACTCGTAGTTTATATGTTACGTTGACAATACGGCATGGAAGAAAGCATCGTAAGCCCCCTCCAAACGCGACCATGCGCGGTACCACCAAAAAGAAATGTCTACGTACAAGTTCAAATGCAAACATTTATTAAAAAAAATATTCAGTGAAAATATTGAAAGGGAAAGACACTTGTCTACGCACACAACGAAAAGAATTGGGGGTTGCTTCTATCAGAGCTGAGACGAGCTGAGCCCGAAAGCCGTAGAATATTTACTGCGGTTCGGGCTCGAGCGAGCTTGGGCTCTTAGAGGAGGAAGAGCGAGATATTTTTTTTTTATTTATAAATGTGATTTTATATGATTTATATATAAATTATCATAAAAAATCACATTCATATAAATGTGATTTTGTATGATTTTTAAAGAGAATTTTTTTTATTTATAAATGTGATTTTACATGACTATGAAAATGATCCAAAAGACAGAGAAAGTACTTTTTCTAGAATGCAGTCTTCGGAGTTTTGGGAGTTCACGTGGCCGTGTACTGTAGATGTGCCAGATTCCGTTGCTTCCATGGCGCTTACATTCCTCAGAAGAGTCACAGAAACAAATATCTACACTAATAAAAGTAACGCTTACTTTTATATTCCTGAAATAATGGCATGTCACCGCTAAAGAACGTGCGACATAAAACTTCTGAAAGTTCAAACCATAAGCCAATAATGGAACTGAATCAACTAATTACACTAACACAGAAAACTTTTGACAAATTGCAACTTCAAACCATTCCTCTGAGTGCTGAGTCTGACTGAACGTTTGAAATCAAGTTAGTGGCTTTGCGTTTGGGATTATGCTTCCCCACGCTCTGTGTTTAGCATAGCATTACTGGCTGTGGCTGGCCACTCTGTGGGTGGGTATGCCGTGTTACTGAGGTTCAGCTGGATGCATTATCTGCGTTGCTTCCAACGAGCGACTCACGTACGAGACATGTGTTCTTGTTTTCGTAAAAATACAAATATGAAATTGCTTTCTTAAAAATGAAAGTTACTGAAAAAAAAAATGCCCGCTGCGTGATGTTGGTGTGATATTTTTATTTTACTTTAATGCTACATATTTTTAATTCATGCAAAAGAAAGCGCATGAACCAAAGGGAAGCAATGCTTCCCTTGCTTCCATTGACGCTTCGCCACTGGAGGTATCCCTTCCGCTGAGATCCTCACAATGCATTTAGGCCATTTTTACGTTTGCATATCTGTAGTGTTAAATAACAGCGTTTTGAGGAGATTTCGATGATTTTCAGCTTTTCCGTAGCACCTAGACCGATGAGCCCTTTCATTATGACCACCCCCAGCCTAGAGAAATGAGCGCGCCTGGAGACCGAACGGTGGCGCAGATAAAGTTCACAGATCAATATATATACTACAGCCCGAGGACCGACTTTCGGTTAGTAGAATATTCTGAGTCAGAATGGGAACAGCTACCGATTTATCCGAGTTTGATAAAGGACAAATTGTGATGGCCGACGCCTCGGAACCACGATCTCGGAAACGGCGCTGCTTGTCGGCTGTTCACTTGCCGCTGTAGTGAGTACGTATAAAAAGTGGTGCACAGATGGCCAAACGACGAATCGTCGTCTAGCTGTTTGTCATCCGCAACTCATTGATGTCAGAGGGGAACGGAGATTGTCGAGCATTGTTAACAGCGACCGCAGGGCGACACTACGATAAATCACCCGAAGCTACAATAGTGGTGACCAGGGCAATGTGTCACAGCACACAGTTCATCGCAACCTTCTGCGCTTGGGCCTGGTTAACCGAAGACACAGCCGGGTGCCCATGCTCACTGCACGTCATCACAAACAAAGCATGAAATGGGCCCAAGATCATCGAGATTGAACCTTGGATGATTGGAAATAGTAACCTGGTCTGACGATTCAAGATTCCTGGTGCATCACGTAGACGGCCGAGCGCGAATACACCGATTACTAACGGAGGCTATGACACCTGGATGAACTGTTGGGCGAAACAGGTCGGCGGCGGCGGTGTTACGCTATGGACGATGTTTTCTTGGGGCACTTCAGACCCCATTATCGCAATAGCAAAATCCCTGACAGCTGTCAGGTATCTGAACATAATTGCGTGCCAAGTTCACCCATTCATGGTAACTGTGTTCCCTGCTGGTGATGGCCGTTACCAACATGATAATGCGCCGTGCCACACTGCCAGAATCGTTAAGGAGTGGGTTCGAGGAGCATGCTGGTGACTTTTTCTTAATGCCCTGGCTGCCAATTCACCTGACGTGAACAAATCGAACATTTGTGGTTTGACTTGGAAAAGCGGGTTCGCGCTAAATCACCCCGAAATGTACGGGAACTGGAGGATCTATTGTTGACATTATGATACCAGATACCCCAGGATACCTATCGCCACCTCATCGAGTCGATGCCTCGCCGAGTGGCCGCTGTTTTGCAGGCTAAAGAGAGTCCTCCAGCTTATTAGGTAGGTAGTCATAATGTAAAGGCTCATCGGTGTATTTGCCAATTAAAAAATCGTATAGCTTATGATATGGACTTTCTGTAAATCTCTAATTTCATGATAAGAAATTGTTTCCTGTATGTCAGCGATAATTCGTAAAGTAACATTTCTGGATGTAGATATTTTTTTCTGTGAGTTTTCTCGTAGATCCCCCATATAACACTGTCAGAGGTGATAATGGATAATATGCATAAATTATTGAAATAATTGTTGAAATAAATTTGCAGGTAAAAGCTGTGTTTAAAATTGTTCATCCATAGAAACTGTTAAGACGCTCAAATTATTCATGACTAAATTTTCATATTTCTGGAAAGTGAGAACTTGAAAGTATAAAGGACAAATTATGTTCCTATATTTGATAAAAAACTGTCAAAAGTTAGCAAAGTCTTTGTTTCTGAATGAATGTTCAAGAGCAATTGGATACCATCTTTTTTATAGGTTTCAGCGAAAATCAGAAAGAAAGTTTATAGCGAGAAAAAATTGGTTTTAAAGTTAATCTCGTTGTAAATTATAGATAAACATTGCATTTTGTTATTTCAACTGTATTTGTAATACAATCATGATTAAATCGTTAGTTTCCGATGTGCCAGCAGAAAATAATTGATTAATGAACTCCAGTAAACTACGAAATTAGGAATAAGCTTTATATTGCATTCAATGCAAGTCTACCGCGGCATCTCCTTAAGAACCTCTGAAGCGGTGCATATCGCTTCACAATAGAAATCAACTGAAGAAATAAAAATCAGCCTGGACTGTCTGCTTTAAGTGAGACTCAGACATATGTAACAGGCCTTTTAATCTCTAAATGTGTTATTTGGAAAATTAATGGACTTCTGATTCTCTTACCCGTTGTCTCGATGCAAGCGTTTTAATTTTGCTAATGTCAGACAGATTTATCCTCAGTACGGGGTAATGGAAAGTGAGGAATTTTTTGAGGAGGCCCGTCATTCTTTAATTGAAGTAATCTCTCTTCCCAGTGCAGGAGGCGTATTTCTAAATGCGTACGCAACACCAATAAGTAAGGGTATATTCGTTGTTGTATATCAAAACGAACAAGCTTAGTTGGTTAAATCTTTTCCCATGGCCCAATATTCGCGCCTGTTTTTATGCTACCTGCCGTTAATTCTTTTACAAAGCCTGGAGTTTGTTCCATGTCGCCTCGGGTTGTTTGTCATGTCCGTTGCCATGACGACGGCCGGGTATCTGGAAATGACGTAAACCAAGGAATTATGGCTTTTCTCCATTGGATGCGGGAACGCCCTTTCCCCAGCAAATCGCAGTTGGAGCGCAAAAGTCAGGCTTTTTGTAGCCCAACGCTTGAAGAAAAGATTTGTTTATTATTCATTACACGCCAATTCCCAATGGCGTCCGTACTGCGAAGTCAAAGCAATTCGTTTCTAACTTTTGATTCTAGAAGCTTTTTCCGCCGTACGGCCTTCGCTGAAAATGCAACACGTGGATGCTTTTGTTTCTTGCACTCTTTCTTCAATAGGAGCTGAGGCGAGCGTGAGTCTTTGGTCGGGTGTATCAATCAGTACACCACTACCTCAACACCCCTCTTGGGATCATACTTTGAAGACTTATTTTTTTACTACTGTTATATAAAAGAAATTCAACGTAACTAAATGTCGATTTTGGTTTCTGTTAGGCATTCATCAACTTTTTCTCTTTCAGCAGCCAAATATTTTGCTTTATACTAATGCAACCACCGAGTGGTAAATTTGAATTGCAGATCATTTATCGTATTGAAAACTCGCTACATCAGACTACGTCTTTCCGTCAATTAGATTATAACAGCCCGTGGTCGACCACATTTAACGTTCCCGGCGACGGGCGCGGAAGCAAAGGGAGTGGGCATGCTGAATTATATACATAATCACAACTGCGTTATAGATTATAGTTATTTAAAACATTACATTTATAGCAATGAAGTAAATGTGCAATACTAGACAATTTGCGTAGAAGCCTTAATTGGTCAAACACGCAGAAATTTTGGCATCAGTATAAATGAGCATACTCCAAAAGTGAAAGCTGAAAAAAGAACATTTACTGCAGACGAGCATTCAACTCGTCACAAATACATCTGCTACGAAATATAAAATTATCATTCTCCTTTTCTTATATTTCCACATCTAAATAACTGAGAACGTTTCGAAATTTCAAAGCAAAGGCACAAAATTATGAATACGAAAAACGGCATCATTGCTCTGCTTGCTTCATTTTTAATTCCTATTTCGAAACGGAGTTCGTCTTTACTACTGTTATATGTGTTAGTGATATGTTTTATGCTGAGGAAAAGAAAGACTGGAACTTTTGCTGTATTGGAATATGTAACACATTAACTCAGCGTGATAAAATATCATTGTGAGAAAATCAATAGGCGTCTTTCGAAAACGTATGTGTTTTACATGTCGAAATCCATTGCATAGAAAGATACGTCATACAACGGAACCGAGCAGGTGAACATTCTCTGGCAGCACACACTACAGAACTGTTTTTCATTTATATAAAATGTTAATCTCAAACAGAGAACGCGTTAGAAAATTCCCTCTTCTATATTCTCGCATATTTAAAAAGTGCACAAGGACAGAATTTTCGAGTTCATTCTTTCTTTTCCACCCACTGTAATTTCCTAATCTACGATTGCTTCAAAATCAAAGCTTTCGTGTGTCCAAAACATTATGATCCTAAGTTACCACTCTGTCCGTTTGAACATGAAATTCCAGGTTCTGAAAAGGACGTGTGAAAATGTTGGGGATCCAATAAAGATCACAATAAAGAAAATTATTCACACGTACTTAGTGGCCACTTTATTAGGTGCATCCTAATAAACTACTAAAAAAATTGGATATGTTACGATTTAGAACTCAAGGCACGTGTTTACGGATACGTTAATGACTCGGAATTGTAGTTTTGGGAGAGTACAAAACGCAAGGGTAAGAACATTTTGAATTCTATGGCGCACGTACAGCCGCAAGAAAGATGTATGAGGCATAGCTGGTCTTAGAACTAGTCAATGTGCTAAGGAGTGTTTTAAATATGTTCGCCTGTACAGGCTACTTTCTGATAGCGAACAATGCAGAGAGGACATGTGACAGTCGCAGAAAGCAATGGAGCCATTTTAAGGCTGCAGTCCGAACTCAGACAGAGAGATGTTGCAGATGTCCTTCGCGTATCCCGAATTTTGGTGTCTTTCAAATATTCTTTATTTGTCTAAAACAAGAAATACAAGAACATTGAAAGAAAATCTATGCTCACTAAAATGAAAGGTAAGGTATCCGACAACCGACAACTCGGAGACACATGTATAACAAAAATAAAAATGTCTAAATAGATGTAGGAATCAGGTTCTGGTCAGAAAGACGTGAAAACAAAAATAATCATAAATGTAAATGAACCGCAAACAAAGAATTTTAATAAGAATAAAAAGGCAGCTGTCTAAGCATGTAGAAAACCAACCCAAAAAGTACAATTAGAATTTTACTATTAAAAGGCATATTAGGTAAAAACAAGATATTTCGCAACAGGCGCCCTGTGCGTCATCAGGTCAAAAGAACTGGCACTAGGAGAACACACGCACTGAATATATAGGTAGTCCCGAAGACAACAGCGATCCTGGTGAGTGACACGGTTTCCGCGTCACAACTCGGTTACAGCGAGAAACAAAGCTGAGAAAGGAAACACCAAATAGATGACAAATACATATTCACCGAAGTGATAAATAAGCACAAGGTCTGTTATGAACCCCCGCAATAGGGTACTTCGCACGACACAAAATGTTAGATAAGCGAATCCATGGTGCATGTACATGTGCAGGTAAGTCATCGTTGCAACATACGTCCTTAAAAGCGTCAATATACAAACTTTCGGCGAAGAGAGTCATATACCTACCTACCTCTGGTTTTAAGTAATAAATAAATCTCAGACCAAGAGAGCAGATAAATTCCAGACTTAACCAGGCGTGCAAGGGCAGTAGTAGTAGTTCCAGTCTTTACAGTGTACTGATGTTCAATCCCTTTAACCCCCAAATTACGAAGAGTAGATCTTATGTACCCAGAATTAGGAGCAGCAGCAACGTCGGTCTTCAAGGACACACAGTACACGCCCCACTGTTGAATGGGTTTGGGCTCACGATCCTTCCTAAGCATACTCCGAAGGTTAGAAGTCACATCATCAAAATCTTTCTTGTGTTTTTTACAGACTCTCCGTAATGCATTTGTAACCGGTGGAAGTAAAGACATGCATCCCACATAAGTAATCTGCTCGTGCTCAGCACACAACGAAGTAGAATTACCTCTCCTATTACCTCGCACAACGAAGTCGAATTACCTCTCTCTCAACTCACAACGAAGTCGAATTACCTCTCTCTCAACTCACAACGAAGTCGAATTATTTCTCTCTCAATTCACAACGAAGTCGAATTACCTCTCTCTCAACTCACAACGAAGTCGAATTGCCTCTCTCTCAACTTACAACGAAGTCGAATTACCTCTCCTATCCACTCTTCGTAATTTGGTAGTTAGAGTGACTGAACATCAAAGACTGGATCTACTACTACTGCCCTTGCACGCCTGGTTAAGTCTGGAACTCATATGCCCTCTTAGTCTGAGACTTATTTATTACCTAAGACCAGAGGTAGGTATATGACTCTCTTCGCCGAAAGTTTGTATATTGACGTTTTTAAGTACGTATGTTGTAACGATGACTTACCTGCACATGTACATGCACCATGGATTCGCTTATTTAACGTTTTGTGTCTTGCGAAGTACCCTATTGCGAGGTTTTATAACGGACCTTGTGCTTATTTAACACTTCAGTGAATATGTATTTGTCATCTATTTGGTGTTTTCTTTCTCAGCTTTGTTTCTCGTTGTAACCAAGTTGTGACGCGGATATCATGTCACTCACCAAAATCGCTATTTTCTTCGGGACTACCTATATATTAAGTGCGTGTGTTCTCCTAGCGCCAGTTCTTTTAACCTGATGACGCACAGGGCGCCTGTTGCGAAAGATCTTGTTTTTACCTAATATGCCTTTTAGTAGTAAAATTCTAATTGTACGTTTTGGGTTGGTTTTCTACATGCTTAGACAGCTGCCTTTTTATTCTTCTTGATATTTTAGCATGCAACTTTTATGATTGAACAGAGAATTTGTTGTATATATGAATCTAAACTATGTCATTGCAATCTATAGAGTATAGTGTCCTACTAAAATTCTTAGATTTCTGAAATTTTGGTACAGAGTTAATATAAACGTTCTTTGTTAGCTCGAGTTGCAAACGAAATCGTAATTTCAAAAATCAAATTGAATTCGAAGGTCTTCCTGAGCAAAATTAAATGATTGTGTTGTAAATTGTGAACATCCATCTTGGGAAAAAGCATAAGAATCATTACTCAGGGTAAGAAACTTGCTACAGCAAGTTACTTACCCTGAGTAGTGTATGTGGCACGAAATCCTTGTTTATTAAGAATCATTGCCTTTACTAGATCTACTAGATGGACCTGTTGTTCTATTTGGGATTTCTCCATGAATGCAGGTCGCAAAGTTTCTAGCGAGGGCGATCTTGAATCAGTCTTCTGCAGATGTTTCCTATCGTTCTGGTTAAAGTGTCTTCTCATCTGAGGTCATCTCTTGGTTGATCTTGGATACCAGTTTGGGATATTGTAGGTTCACCTGTTGTCGGTGAGGCTGGCGATGTGACCTGCCCATCGTACCTTGTTATCATGTGTCGTTTTTACTATTTCTTTTACTCCAGTTAAATTTCTGATCGTTGTGTTTATGATGTGATCTTTTTACTTATCCCTAGGATTATTTTTTCCATAGAATGCTCTGTGGTTTGAAGACTAAGTTCCTCTTTTAGTGTGGTGTTCCATGTTTCAGAACCGTATGTTGGAGATGGGAGGATACAGCTGTTAAACATGTTAGCTCTTATTTTGATATCTAGCTCTGGATTTGTGATTGTGGGTGTGTTACGGTTAAAGGAGGTCCATGCCGCTTTTTTCTTTTAGTTATTTCTTGAGAAATGTCATTATCCATATTTATTGTTTGTCCAAGGTATGCGTAGGATTCTACATTTTTGATGGTGAAATAATTTAGTTGGATGGTATGATTTGAACAGTATTTATTTCTCATTCATTTTGTTTTATCAAGGTGGATTTTTAGACCTACTTTTTACAGTCGTCATTTATTTGGTGAAGCATTTTTTCAAGCTGTAGAGGATCCTGAGCTATGAGTATTACTTACATCATCTGCAAACATTAGTATTTGGATCAATTCTTGTCTTTACCAGTACAAAAATGTACCTACAAATCTGGTGTTGTTCATGTGATGGATGATATTTCGGACAGAGGGTGATGAGATGAAATAGAGTCAGCGCCAGAGCCCACAGGACAGAAAACGATCCACACGGATCATGAACTTAACCACCCGATGCAGTAAGCAACAATTTTTTTTTATTGGAGGTTTAACGACCACCGTGAGCAACTCAATGGGCTATAAGAAGTCGCCCGTCCCTAATTTAGGGTCACTGGTTCCAGGGAAAGGGAGAGAGCCAGTGGCGTAAGACAAACACACCATCCATGCCTCACGGGATTCGAACCAGGACCTCTTTTGGACGAATGATCAGAGGCCATCGCTTAGACCACTGCGCCACCGGGGAGCAACAATTTTGAAAAATGTGCACAGCGTGTGACTGAACTTTCGCAGGAGACGCACATTGGGGACATCATAGTGCGAAATCACTGCCAGTTTGCCGTGAGAGAACTTCCGGTGAAGTGCCTGTTTCTTGGGAATAGTACAAGTAGAATGAATGATACCTCATAACCTCCGAATAAAGATAAAAACGACTGTTGGAAATGATGAATATGATATATTTCAACAGTAGATGACGATTAATCATGGCTGTTGGTATAGTATCTACAGGAATATTCTGAGAGTATGTCGCATATAACGTATTGGCTTACGTAGGTTCCTAGAGAATGACTCATGCAACCGATCCACGGTCTCATCGGTCACACGCTTTTTGGGTGTTTCTCAGTTTGTGAAACCAAAAGTCCCATCTCTGTTAAAGTCTTATCCCACTGAAGAATGGATTTGAATGTGAGAGGATCCACATTCCATTCTCTTCGTGCACACGCCAAACACATGTAACTAATTTAAATTCAGCTAACCAAAGCACGCACTGCACCTTCCACTGTGGCATTCACATTTCAACTCAGGCAATAGCCGTTCTTATGCCATTTTTAGGCAAGCGCGACTACTGATGGCGCGCCTGCACTAGTGACTTTGCTTGAAAAATGACGAAACAACTCTTGGAGCGGTTTCCTATCGACTGAACTTCAGTTTAAAAAAAAATGACGGGTCCTCGCATTACAAGCCGTTATTTTTGGATACCTCTAGCCCGGACACCTTGTAACTTATTTGAATACAAGAGTCTTCTTCAGTTTTTGGCGATGACTTCAGACGTCGAAGACCTGCTGAATTTTTTAGCATACGCTTAGCACAACTCTCTGTACAGTCGCAAAAGATTTCCCCAAAAGCATGTTAAATTTTAATGCTAGTGGGAATTGTGGTGCCACCTACACACTCTACACACAGCCCAGATATCACATCGTCAGATTTTCATATCTTATACTATTAATAATTGGTGAAATTAGTAATAATCGGTGGAATTGGTAATTTGATAATTAGTGGCGCTGCGTAGCGTCACAGTCCCACCTATTTTGTGTTAAATTTTTCAGTATAATCCGCCTTCGTTATAACAGATTTACCAAACTACTAGCACAGAAAATGAGCTTCAAAGCATAACAGTCATCAGCAATTGTAATTATTTTGGAAATTCACACCCAAAACGGCAATTCTGATAAGCGAATATCTAAAATGATGCCTTCTGTGTGTCAGACTGACAAATATTACACAAAATGACATTTAACTTTAAGATATTTGCGCAGAGGAATTAACATTTCTCTCCTATGAAGACATACGTCAAAAGGGGGCTTATGTTCAGACATAAATGCCCCTTTCATCTTCCCTTCCCTGTTTTCAAGTTTCTCGTAATCGTTTAATTAATCTTGAGATTTAAATCCTGAAAGTATTTATAGCTTAGTTACTTTAAACAGATTGCTGAAATTTAACTAGTCAGATTAGACAATCAGGAGCAACTTTTATGCTGCATATATCAGTTTCCTCCTTGTTCGGTATCGTTCTGATTCAAATGCTTTCACACCGGTTTATGAAAGGACATTTAACCAAATGTCAACTCATCTTAAATACAAGTCAGTGCAATATTGATTAATACTGCCACTTTTCTTATTCCAATAGATAATAAAAAGATGCAACGATTTGAGAATTTGAATCCGTTCTTTGAAATTTGTTTCTAAAATAACTAATGAAAAAACTGTTTCATTGTGTTTATATGACACATACAGTACTTAAAAGCGTGGTTTATTTTGCAATGATAATTTATTTTCCATTCATATCATGGAAAGAAAAACGATCAACCACCACTTCAGGTTTTCGAAGTTCTACTGCATATTCCAAAATAATTTGCTTAAACATTTTAAGCGGCCGATGCAATTAACCAAACGGGGCTCAAAATTTTCTGCGCTCCTGAAGAGAAATATTCACATAGAGGCCGGGTTTTAACGAAAGCTAGGGCAAAGCAGTTCATTTCCCTCTCTTATTTCAGTAGTACCGACCATAGAGTATGAATATGATCAAGCAGGTAATGTGCTTATATCACGGACTGGAAGGTACCGCTGACAGGTGATAAGCGTTCCCTTGTTCTCTGCTGCATGACCCAAAGCATAGTTGCTGTGAATTCCTTTTTGGTAGCAGAGCGTGGTTTTGTCATATCATCACTTAGATAGTACTTTTCCTTTTTGATTTACAGATCACCATTATATAACATAACAACTTTATTATCAAAATAGAAGATGGAACACAATAAGCTATTCGCTCTGAATTCTATATATGACCTCTCATTACCGAGGCAAGTCACACAATGCCAAAATATTACGTCATATACAGTGTCTGTATTGCGGTGCGCATCTGGCGCCATCTATTAAGCATGAATATACGTAAAAAAAAAAAAAAAACATTGAGAATTATAAACAATATACATGTATACAACAAATTCCCCCTAATTCTCAATGTGATGTCACTTGCAACACTTCTAAGTGTTCATAAAACTTATATCGCATTTAAGAGTCTTAGATAATCTGCAAGTTTCGATTTATTCAAAGTCTTAGTAAGAAAGTCTGAAAGGTTTTTATCTGTAGTCACAAACTGAAGACAAAATGCATTATTTTGGAGTTTCTCATTTATGAAACTTACCTGTCTTATCATATTATTCGATTTGTGTGATGTGCACCCACTATTTCCTAAGAAAATTGCCGACTGGTTATTACAATGTATAATCGAATTTTGGACTCTCCTTCCAGTGAGTTCTTCCACAAAAAACTGTAAAAATGTTCCAGTCTTCATGGACTCGACGACTGCTGTTATTTCTGCATTACATGTCGAAAGTGAAATTGTGGTTTGAGTTCTTGAAGTCCAGCTGATGAGATTTGGTCTTAGTAGGTATAGATATCCCACTTACTGATCTTTGCCCATTTTGCTTCCCACATCTCCATGACGCATCACTGTAGCATTCCAGTTTTTGATCACCTTGGGTAAACACCAAACAGTAGTGTTTTGTCCCTTTTAGGTATCTTAGAACACGCTTGATTGCTTGCATGTGTATTTCTCTTGGATCCTTAGTAAATTTTGATAGAGCTGTTATTGGATAAGCTAAATCTGGTCTTGTTTTTGTAGCTAGATACATAAGTGATCCCAAAAATTCTTGGTATTTTTTAACATCACATCCTTTTGATTCTTCATATTTCTCCAAGTCTTGATTTATGTCAAGTGGTGTAGTTACAGGATTGCAGTTTTCCGTACTATATCTTTTTATAATTTCTTCGATAAAGATTTGTTGATTAATGGTGATCTGTCCTTCTTTCTGAATGATTTCCATCCCTAGAACATTGCTAGTATCATCACTTTCTTTTAGCTTGAATCTTCTGCAGATTTTTTCAGTTACTTCTTTTAGTATTTCATTATCTGAACTAATAAAAATCATGTCATCTACATGTAAACCTAAAATTAATTTTGAGTTGCCCTTATCGTAGCTGAAAATAAATTGGTCAGATTTGAAATTTTTAAATCCACATTTTACCAGATAGTTTGGAATAGTCTGGAACCATAATCTTCCACTTTGTTTTAGCCCATATAATGCTTTGTTTAATTTGCACACTGGCCTTTTGTTTACCTGTGTACTTTCAAACCCAGGAGGCTGTTTCATGTATATCCTATCCTCTAATTCTGCATACAAAAAAGCAGTTTCTACATCATAATGGTGTATTTGCCATTTTCTCGTAGCTGCAAAAGCAATTAAGCATCGAAAACTGTCTGCTTTCATTACTGGTGAAAATGTTTCATTGTAGTCTTGCCCAAATCTTTGAGAACATCCTAGTGCAACAAGCCTTGCTTTGTATATTCTATTTCCTAATTTCTCCTTTTTAGTGAATACCCATTTACGTCTTATAGGCTTTACACCTTCATGTAACTTTACTATGTCCCATACTTCATGAGCCTTGAGAGAATTCATTTCTCTCTCATTGCTTTTCCACTTGTCTGCTTCAGACATTTGCATGGCCTCTTCAAATGATTTTGGTATGCAGCACTGACTTTCAATTTTAAGAATTTCATCATGTGGATTGTAATCCGGATCTTTTATGTGTCATCTTTATCTGAAGATTCATAATAGTTTTTAAGCCTTGCTTGAGGTCTTAGATATGGTAGTTCCTGTTCTACAGCAATTATCTGAGGTTCATTTTGACTTTCTTCATTGATTTCCAACTGTGGTTCATAGATGATTTGCTCATCTTGCTCATTACTTCTATTTCTTCATCATCATTAAGCACCTCTTGAAATTTTTCTTCATTTCCACTAAAGTCTAACATTGCACAATCTTGGATTTTAATTTTTTCTGTTTCTGACATTTCGCTTCCCTTTTTGTTTTCCAAGACTTTTTCATCTCTAGATTCTACAATAGTATTTTTTATTGGATCATACATACGGTATGCTTTCCTGTTACTTGAGTACCCCATAAAAATTCCTGCGGTTGTTTTGGGTTCGAGTTTTCCTGTTTCGTGCTTTGGAATCCAGTAATAAGCTGTACATCCAAAGTTTCGAATAGGACTCACAGTAGGGTTTTTTTCTAAAACAAATTTCTTCCGGAGTTACTGTGTCATTTTTCTTTGCAGGTGTCCTGTTTTTTATGTAGGTGAAAGTGTTAGTTGTCTCTGCCCAAAATTTCATTGGGAGTTTTGAGCCTATCAGTAATGCTCTGGCTCCTTCAATTAGTGATCTATTGGCTCTTTCACAAATACCATTTTGTTGTTATGTGTAGATTGTAGTCAACTGATGCGGTATACCTTTTACTTTAAAATATTCTACTGCCCTTTTAGAAAGAAATTCTGAGCCATTGTCAGATCTTATTCTTCTTACTTTTGTATTCATGGTGTTATGTAAAAGTGGCAAGGCAACAATTGGATATAGGTTGTTGGAGCTCAGTGACTTCATTATTTCTTCATTCTGTAAAGGCTGAGGAACTATGTGAGGTACTCACCTCAGAGCTGACGCACATGTCAAGACGGCAAGTAGTAGCGACAAACTCCGTCGTTGTAGCTTAACTGTGAAAGCATTCGGCTCCGGAGCAGAAGGATGCGAGTTTTATGTTATATTCGAGCCCGAATGTCAAATGAATTTTCTAGGAGTTTTTTTATTATTGAAGGTACGACCACCTCGAGCAACTCAGTGAGCTATAAGCAGTCACCAGACCTAATGTAGGGCCACTGGTTCTACAGAAGACAGAGAGCCAGTGCCGTAAGACAAAAACAACATCCATTTTTTTTTTTTGATTGAAGGTTTAACGACCGCCGTGAGCAACTCAATGGGCTATAAGCAGTCGCCCGTCCCTAATTTAGGGTCACTGGTTCCAGGGAAGGGAGAGAGCCAGTGCCGTAAGACAAACACAACATCCATGCCTCACCGGGATTCGAACCCGGACCCCGTTCGGACGAATGATCAGAGGCCAGCGCTTAGACCACTGCGCCACCGGGGCGGCAACAACATCCACGCCTCACCGGGATTCGAACCCGGACCCTTCTCGGACGAATCGTCATAAGCCAACGCTTAGACAACTGCGCCACCGGGGCGGCTTCTGACAGTTGGGTTCTTCGAAAAATGTGTTATGTTCGTTCCATAATTCACTCTTGAAGAAGGTCCCTGCAGAAGAAGAATTCCTTCTTCTGCAGAGACCTTCTTCAAGAGTGCTTTGCCGGCTGAACCGGAAACCTACGACCCTGTCCCAGCCCTTTCTCAAGGGGGATATGTGTGGCATACCTACCTCAGAGGAGACGCACATGTCAAGATGGCAAAGCTGCAGCGTCAAACTTTGTAGGTGCAGCTTATTTAGGAAAGCATTCGGCTCCGGAGCAGAAGAATGCTGGGTCGATTTCCACCACCCGTAAATGATTTTTACGCTATAACTTATAAATGTGAAAACACGGGCAGTGGTTGAATTTGCTAACAAAAAACGAAACTGTGCAGTCCAATATTCACGAGCCTAAGATTCGAAATATGGAGATTGTACATCATCCTAATGCACCTTGGAACTCTTTAGGCCTTTGAATTTGTGTAGTACGTTTTAAATATGATAAACTGTTTTGCATATCACAAAGGCGTAGTTCTGAGAACATCAAAAGTCCTTGAATTGTCAATGGCTTAAACAGCTAAAACAAAGAAATGCTAAGTGCACTGAAGTTATGATGGTTACCTTGAATATCAATAATATACGGCCATAAAATTACGAGCCACGAATTTTTCTTACAATTCACTGAACATCTCTCGTATATTGCTCTATTTCGTTCATGACGACAGTGACCAAACGATTCTATTTTTTTTTCAGTTTCACCATAATTTCTTCCCCGAAGCCCTCACTTTTTACGGCGTGCACAACCAACATGATGCCTTATGTGCTTAAATGAATATTACTTCGTATGTATTTATTGTGAAGTCAAGTCATCGCGTTCAGATTGTTGAAGCGTTCTATTATTCAGATTGCAGTCTATGCTATCGTCCATGAAAAAGCCATCTAGTTGATGTGCGAAAGCTTGGAAAACTGATTTTATTCTACGCCAATAAATTCGGATTACTAGTATACTTATACTATTTTCTACATAGTTGGTGTACAGTTCCTCGTTATTAATTAATTTCTGAATCTCCCGTTCGGTTTCTTCATTCCCACACTGTTAAAATGGTCCATTTTAAGATGTTCTACACCCAGTTCAGAATATTGCTGCAATATTTGTTCTGCTGTATTAGAACTAAAAACATTTTTTCTCACATGTATTGTTTTTGGTGATGGCTAGATGGCTACAAATAACAGACAGTGAGAGTTATGTTTGTTTTGCTTCCCCTTGTGATAGTTTTAGATAGGAAATATGTATTCTTATATTCCAATGTAATTAAGAACTCGTTATATAAAATAAAAGAATATGCGACCACAGCAGTACAAAAGAAAAGCATTTCCTAAAAAATAGCATTTGAAACTTAAGACGCCATGATTGCAATGGTAACATTAAGAGTAGTCTTCTGTTCTTAAGTTTGCACGAATGTTTTAGGCATCAAAAGTGTTGGTATTGATTTTCCACTGCAACTGCATTTGAATATCCATTTTAAACTTTCCATTGGTTGAGATTTGAATTATTTTTTTTCTAGAAATTTTGCCTTTTCATTTAATTTTTATCCTGCTAAATCATTCTCTTGGAGCTGCAGATTGCGGAAGGAAGTGAAAATAGAAAGATTGAAGATACGACTTGTGCTATTGCCTGCAATTTATACAACATTGAATGAAAATAAGCGGATTATTAACATAAGAACAACTCAAGAGATATGCCTATTCCTCCGCAAATGCTTGGGCTGGAAAAATTGTCATGAGCAAGGAGTATATTGGAAATAAAGACAGATGGTTCAGGCATTGTCTTATTGTTCTGTGCCTTACACAATGTGAGAAATCTAAAAACTCCCGCGTGGCAGCTGTTAGTGACAAATGCAAGAAAAGCCGAAGATTCCATGATCCATGAGTGATTGATTGCAACTTATTCAGAGCATTGAACTATCTCTGATCGCGTTCTCATAAGAACGACTCTATACTGTCATTTATGGGTCAAGAACTCTCATTCGTAATCGCTATATTTAATGTTGTATTATATCTCTCTCATTCCGCACGTTCCTTAGGTCATTAAACTGTGGTTCCGATATAGATGAAAGACAGTGTAAAAGGACGGAGAGTTTCTTATGCCTGCCCGTAACGAAGTTTCTTCAAAAAATGTCGTAATAAATGTCACATTTTCTTTACATGTTCTTTCCTTTTGGGGACATTTTTGAGGATTTAATCCTTACACAACTGCTTAGATTTGTTTCTAGCGAATCTCTTTTTGCATACAGAAATCGGCTTGGAAAATACGTGAAAATTGTCTTTCATAAAACTAATAGCAACCGGCCTTTCTCTCACATTTTGAGCATTCATCGTTTCGCACTTTTCCCACTAAATGACGCTGATTGATGTCTGTATTTGTCACAGTATTAGTTAATGGAAGATAGATTAGAAAAATTATTTTTTGGGAAATAACTGATATAAATAACAAATGAATATCAGAAAGAATAATAACACAAGGAACTGTACACCAACTATATATAAGATAGTACAACTATACTAGTTATTCGAATTTATTGGCGTGTATAAAATCAAGGTTTCCAAGCTTTCGCACATCAATCAGATGGCTTTTTCAAGGAAGGTAGACAGCAAACTGCAAACTGGATAATAGAACGTTTCAACAATTTGAACGCGGTGAGTTGACTTGACAATAAACGAAGAGATGCGAACGTAATTATTCAATAAAAACACGAGACTTCATGTTCGTATTGCACGCGGAATCCTTGTAGGAAAACAAAAGGCATTCATTATTTGAAGAATTGGTCCCAAATTCGTGGTAATTCTAGCGAGACGCTATCATTGCAGACCTCATCGTTGGTAATGATCTCCAATGTTCCCCGAATGGCAGTGGATTTAGGAGTAGAGTAGGCAGCTAATTTCTTTATGTTATCCCACATAGGATCGGCGAACTTGAACTGGACTTCTCTGGATAGGGCCGTGATTAACTTGCCGTTCTTTATGTCCATCTTATGCTCGTTGACTCTAATTCTAAATGAACGTTTAGTCATCCCAATGTAGTATCGCTTGGAGCCATCCGGATATTGTAGAGGGACGGCATAAACACCTGCCTCGTTGGAAAGTGGGAGCTCGTCAGTATTTCACTTAAGCATAGCATAGCATATAACGTTGGAAAGTGGGAGCTCATCAGTATTCCGCGTGCAATACGAACATGATGTCTCGTGTTTTTATTGAATAATTACGTTCGCATTTCTTCGTTTATTGTCAAGTCAACTCACTACGTTCAAATTGTTGAAACGTTCTATTATCCAGTTTGCAGTCTAATTTCCTTGAGAAAGCCATCTGGTTGATGTGCGAAAGCTTGGAAACCTTGATTTTATCTACGCCAATAAATTCGGATAACTAGTAGAGTTGTACTATCTTATCAGAAAGAAGTTCACTTAGCTTTTGTAGACTATACCAAAGCGTTTGATTCTATATATCACAAGGAAATGAGTTCTTCAAAAAAAAGACAAACATTGGAACGAAAATATGTCAGTTTCATGAATAAAATATGTAGCAAAACTACAGCATCAATAAAGTTGGAGAGTCTAGGCTCTGTTTTCAGGATGCCGGGAGGGGTTAGACAAGGAGACCCACTATCTCTAAAATTATTTAACTCTGTATTGGAAGATATTTTTAGAAACTTAAATTGGAATGAAGAAGGATTAAACATAAATGGAAGGTGCCTAAATCGCTTAAGATTTTCTGATAATATAGTCACCATTACAATTAACAACAGTGAAATTCAAAATAACATAGAGGATTTATGGATGGAAGGTCTTAAAAGAAGTCTGACAATAAAAACAGTAAAAACTAAATGTATGAACAATACAGAAAAGGATACAGAAAATATTTTGATAGAAGGAAAAGAAATCGAAAAAGTAAATGAATACATTTATTTTGGTCAAGTAATCAGTTTTAAAGAAAGACAAGAAAGAAAAATTAATAGAAGAATTATGCAAGGTAATAGAGCCTTTGGAGACTTAAAGACTATTTAACCGCCGATCTTTCATTGTGTTTAAAAAGAATAATTTTCAATGCATTGTGACGTGTCAGCACCGCAAGACGCACACGACATAAAGGCAGATAGCAGCGAGAAGGAACGTCTGCGTAGCTCAGTTGATAGAGCGACTTGTTCCGGAATAAGTGGACTCGGGTTCGATCCCCGGCGTGGACCAAAAATGACGGAGAAATTTACTTCGTTATAATGGCGCCCGAACTTCCCGGATGACCCGGCCGTTAAAGATCTCGCAGTGGTGTGATGTTCTTTCCACACCGCGAGATAGGAAAAATAAGAGAATCCCTTCTTCAGCGCTTCGAAAAATAAAAGTGTGTGATGTTGCATTCCACACACCAGATTGACTGGGAGTTCTCAAGTGCACGTTCTTCAACGAATGGCTGCCTACGACAATTCATGGTCTCGGCTGACCCGTGGCCCATGCTCCCCGGCCCTCTTTTGGGGGGGGGTGACGTGCCTGCCCCGCAGAGCGCACACGACATAAAGGCAGATAGCAGCGAGAACGAACGTCTGCGTAGCTCAGTTGGTAGAACTACTTGTTCCGGAATTAGTGGACTCGGGTTCAATCCCCGGCATGGACCAAAAATGACGGAGAAATTTACTTCGTTATAGCATGTATTAACCCCGTATTTACTTAATGGAAGTGAAACGTGGAGTATCACAGAGCAACAATGTGAAAAAATAAGAGTATCGGTAAGAAAGTTAAAAAGAAGAATGTTGGGAATAACTGGAAGAGACAGCGTTAGAAATGAACTTATAAGAGAAATAACAGGAATAATATATATTACAAAAATCATAAAAGATTCAAAGTGGAGATGGGCTGGACATGTTGGATGACTGAACGATGGACACGATCATTAACAGAATGGCAACGGAGAAATGGAAAGAGACGAAGGTGACGCCAGAGAACAAGATGGAGAGATGACCTTCAGAAATTTAGATGTGCTAAATGGTAGACTGAGGCTAAATATCGGGAAAGTTGGAAAAGACTGGAGAAAGCGTATGCTCTGCAGTGGGCGTCAACACGCTAAAAAGAAGAAGAAGAAGATATCAGGACAATAAACAGTTTTCTACTTTTATCTTTCTTTTCTTTTTTTCAAATCCATTTTTACCAGAAGCGCAAATTTAAGGTTCTATTTGTTGGAAAAAATACACAAATATGATAAGCAATGTAAAGTTTCCATTGTTTTTTGTTTTTTTTGTTTTTGTTTTGTTGTTTTTCGGGTTTAACGACAACCGTCAGCTGCAAGTCAGCTGCAACTCAATAGACTGTAAGCAGTTGCCCGTTTCTAATTTAGGGCAATTTGTCACAGGGAAGGGAGAGAGCCAGTACCGTAAGACAAACACAGCATCCATGCCTCACGGGATTTGAATCCGAACCCATGTCGGACGAATGAGCAGAAGCCACCGCTTAGATCACTGCGCCATGCGGTTTTCCATAGTTATGCGTCAAGGAATAAAATTTCAACCGAATGAGGGAGTTTAAATATCTTGGTGTCACATTTTCGGCACCGGAACAACAAAAACAGAAATAAACACTGAGGTACAGGATGAGAGTTAATGGGGTTTTGGATTAAACAAAATTTGGGCATTAAAAACATATCAAGAAACATATAAATCGCTTTCCTGGTCACCCTGTCATTCTTTGTTTCGATAATATAATAACGCTCGCAGTACTTGTTTGGCAGGCACTGATGAATTTCCCGTGGAACATTCTGTAGCCAATTAGGAAGTAAGATATCATCATACATTTATTGTTATGAATTAACCTCTTCCCCAAAACCATCTTGTAACAGAACGTTTCTGAAGATGTTGAGCAAATCCCGAAAACAGTTTGCATGAGATTTCACTCTGTTTGCGCATATTGTTGCGATATGTATTTTAAACATGTGCTACGTGTTTATTGAAAATGGGTTGTTTCTTAAGATGAATGTGCACTATTCAGCCATGGATTCTTTTTTTCGCTACTACTTGATAATAGAACTCAAATATCAAAACTAAAACTTACTTAATATCCACAGAACTTTCCAAAAGCTGACCCATTTCAAGGAAGTTCAGCGCTACTCTGTGGATGAAAACTTTTTAATATACACTACTTTTTGCAGAAAATGTATGGATTCAAAAATCCATTTCTGTAATCTCCTGAATGCAGATTCTGTTACTTTTGAGTTTTCGCAGGTGTATGATATCGCGCACTAGATATGGCTCGGATTCGGAAGTCACGTCACTGTTATTTTGTCACCGTTATTGAAAAATCATTGTCACCGCTATTGAAAAATCATTGTCACCGCTATTCAAAAATCATTGTCACCGCTATTCAAAAATCATTGTCACCGTTAAGACCAATGGCAAAAAGTAACAGTTCCAAATTCGCCGATAAGAATGTCACCGTTTGTCGTCTGCTAGATATTCTTGAGGTCCAAAACCACTATTGCATCATACTTTGTGTTGCCATATCACCATATCTGAACAATCTGTCTCCTTTTCTGTTGAAAACATCATAGAACTAGCTCGTAGTGTAAGCTTTCTTTCAGTCTTTCTTTTCCCACACTTAAGATAGTCTTTGTTTTTACATCTCTCGTGAACAAAGAATTCAAAGCAAGCCGATTGTAATAGTTATTTTGTCACTGTTAGAAGAAAGATGGTGAATCTCTTTCGACTTCTTTGTAGCTCCGTCATTACTGTCGTAAACGGTGATTTTGTCAACGTGTAAAGTCACTGTTACCTGTGTGGAACTGTCACCGTTGTCACTGTGACAGGAAAATTACTGTTTAAACCCACTTTTATAGCACACTCCTTACACAGCAAATATCGTGCCGAAACAGTATGTGGTTCCTCTTGTGTCCATAGCAATTCTCCTACTTTTATGCCACACAGTGTGAGTGCAAATCTAAAGGTGCCCAGAGTACATATATCCATTGTCTGCAAAGGCAGGAACTTCATGAGCATATCGATGCACTGATTTTAATGTATCGTAGGGGTTTCCAAGCAGTACAGCAAAAACATATGGTTTATCGAAGTGGGACAGACCTTTGCCTTATGGCTTGTGATGTAGTCCTTTCTTTAAGAGACAGCTGGTTTTTCTTTTCTTTTTTTTTTTTTTTTTTTTGTAAAAATTCCATTTCTGATTGAAAGACCTGGGAAACATCTTGTATAACGTTATAACACATCAATTTTCAGCAAAACAGTGCGACTTGTGATTTCCATTGCGTCTTTTTTATAATGGTGATATTGCTATGCACATTAGTTTATCTTTTATACAAACTCAAGCATCAGACAACTTGAACACCATGAAGAAAGGTTTTACTAAAATGGACTCAGAGGACTAGAAACTCACGTTGGAACGAAAACACTGCATTCCGATGGAGATATTCTGAAACGGTTGGAGCCAAAATCTAAGGAAAGATCGAGAAGGAAATTAATAGATATAAACATTTTGGGTGCAGAGTATTTGAAAAGAATCGCATATTTTAAAGAATACGTATCCACTGTTTAAAAGTTCGTTATGTCTGCGACGATCCAGTTTTCGTTAATGGATGAGAAGCTCTGATATTACCTGAGACAGGTATCCCGACGGCAGACAACTTTAAGAAGTTTGGAAGTTTCTGAAACTTATAGTAGTGCCAACAAGATAAAGCATAAAAGGGAAACACGTTTATCATAAAAACTGCACGAGTTGCAGGTGTCATTATTCGTGTAATGGCAATAAACAGGACCCAAAAGCCCACTAGTGGACCGAAGAAATACAAAGGAAAGAACCACATAGCAAAGAGTTACATGAAAACAGAAAGCTTGTTGCACTCGGGTGACAGAAACTGAGGGCAGAGTTGGGGGGAGGGTCGATGCTGATATATTCTTCAGCACCTAAACAAGAATTCCTGTTAGTAATAATGTTGATATTCAAGGGAAATATCCCCATTGAGAAATCCTTCAGACTTCATCGGCATGAAGGTTTGATAACTTAGAGGAAAAGATCGATTCAACGACCCCAAGCATTTTATAATTTAAAGGCACGTGTAAACTTCGTGGTCCGTGAATTTTCAACAACTTACTTGTTTAGTTTACTTCAAAGTTTCCGAATCCTACACTTCTGTCAGAGAAACATTCCGGAGTTTTGATTTTGGATATCAGCACAAAACAAAACTTTTCATAATGACTGACGTGCTTAAAACATCACTGAGCTTATTCCCTTTCAATAAAACCAGGCCTTCATACACATATTAGTTCGACAGATTAAGAAAGAAATACACTATTTGATAAAACAATATCCGGACACTTGCCCATCCACAAACTCTATATAATATGAAAGAAATTGATATCGATTTGATATACACTTTTCTTTTATCACAGCCTCCACTCTTCTGGGAAGGCTTTCAACTGGATTTTGATAAATTACTGAGAGAACTTCTTTCCATCCTGCCGCAGGAACATCAGTCAGGTCGGTCATTGATGTATCGCTGTTCAACCTGGCTTGCAATCGGCCTTCGAATTCATCCAAATATGATCCATGGGGTTGAGATCTGGGATCTGTGTACAGACAGTCATGTTCTTCCACATTCATCTCATCACACTATTCCTGCACGGACTCGCTTTCTGAATGGGAGAAAAGTCCTGTTCGTGAAGGAAAAGTCCTTCATCAAACTGTTGCCATAATGTTGGTAGCACATATTTGTCGGAAATGTCTTTATAGTCCGCCAAGTTAAGTTTCCATAGCACTGGATCTAGGGGGCACAGCGCTAACCGTGAAAAGTAACTCCAGAGTATGGTGCCACCTCCACCAAACTTTACAGTTGGACAGTTCACCAGTTTTAACTTGACTTGAAGCTTAGGGAGATAATCTTAACTTAAAGCCTTGACTTTTCGTTGAACCCGGATTATTTCTCAGTCGTTTGTAATAACTGAAAATCCTAATTAAAGATAAACAGTATCTCACTTTACTAATGCGGCTAGCATTCAATGATACAAAAGCCTGCTTACCAATATCCAAACCCCTTTCTTTATTCGCAAATCCGGCTCCTTCAAAATCCAGTAGCAGCAAGTCGTCGTTAATCAATACGTTGAATGGAACTCAGACACATTATACGTAATATACAAATAACACACTATCTGCTCAGACCAGACTGCTTTTACAAGGATAAAAATCTCTCGCTAATATCGACATTGCACTTCTCTCTCGTAACATTCAATATCCTCTGACATCTCACTTTTCCTAATCGTAACACTGAATATCTCTCTGACCTCTTACCCTTCTGTCAAAAGTCTTTATTTACCTTAGATTGCACTTTGACCGGGTGTCATTATTGGCAACTTCAAATTCATCGGGAGGAACTCTGGGGTGTTAAGTCCGAAAACATTTACCAAAAAGAAATCAAATTTACACAAGAACAACGAAATACAAAAGGGAGGTTAAATTATTGATATACGTTACAAATTATATGCGTAATTTTTCGATTGTAAAGCATAATAATTAACTGCTCGGTCACTGAAGTGGAAGATATTATAAATAAAATGAACATGTGTGATTAACTCTACTAGGACTTGCGTGCTTTTTAAGTAAATTAAGTGGCATATATTTATTAAATAAATAATTAAATATGATGACTCATCATAGATGGAATACAGGATTACACCATACAATACAAATTTTGAAAAAATGAAGTCGTTTTCTGATGTAAATATGACACAGATGGTAATATCAGAAAACTTGAAAATTACTTCGTTCTGGTGCGGGAATCGAACCCGCTTCTCAGGGATAGCGCCCGAGTATGCTAGCCACTACAGCACTCAGAACGACCAAGTCTCAAGTTTCCGACAAATAATTTATCGGAAATTTATTGAAAATGGATAAATAATTTATTATTTATCGATAATAATAATAATAATAACAATTTATTTAATGATAAATAATTTATCGGAAACTTGAAACTTGGTCGTATTGGGTGGTGTAGTGGATTGCATACTCGGGCGCTATCTGGATTTAATTTCCGCTCCAGGACAACGAAAATTTTCAAGTTTTTGGATATTATCTTACTTACCATCCTTGTCCTATTTACACCAAAAAACGGCTTCACATCTTCAAAATTTGTATGAGGACTCATATTTAAAGTATTCTATGATTTGCTACCATTACAAGATATTGCATCATAAGGAGACACTACAATGTGCTCTCAGTTTTCTTTTTACCACGTATCAATATTTTCTGTATTTAGAGAAACTATATAGTCATAGTCGACATTGGGCAATGGGCTTTTCTTTTCAGGCAAAATGTCCGATTGGCCAGTAAATTAGCCGCACTTATTATGCAAGCAAAGTTTTACTGTCAAGTTTTGTGCAAGTTTTACTGTCAAGAAAGATCATGCCCCAGTTTGGTCACAAATATAACTTCAACAAGTCAACCTCAAGACGTCGTAAAACTAAATAATTATCAGACAATGATGAGACGTCTGAGACGAGTTTTAATCTATAAGCAATCGTATACATTTCGCGTTTTTTATGTAAACTTTCGGAATTTCGAACCTTTGGTCAGAGCCGAATAAATTAACTGATTGGAATTATACTTTATACATTTGTTGTTGATTTTTATTAAAACCTTTTCGGCACTAGGGCATTTCGATTTGAGTAATTCTGGTACTTTCGACGGACACTAGAAAATTTCATGTTTTTGTAAAATTTCCAAACTTTGAGCCACTGGTCAGAGTTAAAGATATTAACCGATTCGAAAAATATTTCACACCATTCTTAGTGGTGCTCACCACAACTTTTCCGCACTAGGGAGTTTTGATCAGGGAAATTAGGGTTTTTCGACCCACTTTAATGTACATATCCGTAAGCTCAAGAGGTCGTAGTTCTCTCCACATCGCGGTTACCAAGTTGAACAGGTCTCAAAAATTGTCTCTATAGAGCAGACGATCTTCACATGCTGTTTTACTATATCACGATGCACTTCCTTCCACTCGCATCATTCGGTGCTTCGTGGCAAAAAGTAGCAAACAACGTTGCCCCATATTGCGCTGCCCCGGGCGAATTGCTCTTAAGCTCAGACCCAGCTCTGGCGTATCGACGATCCTCTGGCGTTCTGTGCCAGTCAATTGAAAATGGGTTTCCCATTTGAGTATCCGTGGCACATTCGGAGCGTTTTTGATGAAAACGCTCGACTCTCAAAATCTGCTCTATGAGGCCGTACCGTAGGTGCTGGAGCTTTAGGCCCGTTTTCGAAAAAAAATGCTCGACTCTCAAAGTCTGCTCTATGAGGCCGTACCGTAGATGCTGCAGCTTTAGGCCCGTTTTCGAAAAAAACGCTCGACTCTCAAAATCTGCTCTATGAGGCCGTACCGTAGGTGCTGGAGCTTTAGGACCATTTTCGAAAAAACACGTTCGACTCTCAAAGTCTGCTCTATGAGGCCGTGTCGTAGGTGCTGGAGCTTTAGGACCATTTTCGAAAAAAAACGTTCGACTCTCAAAGTCTGCTCTATGAGGCCGTACCGTAGGTGCTGCAGCTTTAGGCCCGTTTTCGAAAAAAATGCTCGACTCTCAAAGTCTGCTCTATGAGGCGGGACCGTAGGTGCTGGAGCTTTAGGACCATTTTCGAAAAAACGTTCGACTCTCAAAGTCTGCTCTATGAGGCCGTACCGTAGGTGCTGGAGCTTTAGGCCCGTTTTCGAAAAAAAACGCTCGACTCTCAAAGTCTGCTCTATGAGGCCGTACCGTAGGTGCTGGAGCTTTAGGCCCGTTTTCGAAAAAAAATGCTCGACTCTCAAAGTCTGCTCTATGAGGCCGTACCGTAGGTGCTGGAGCTTTAGGCCCGTTTTCGAAAAAAAAACGCTCGACTCTCAAAGTCTGCTCTATGAGGCCGTACCGTAGGTACTGGAGCTTTAGGCTCGTTTTCGAAAAAACGGTCGACTCTCAAAGTCTGCTCTATGAGGCCGTACCGTAGGTGCTGGAGCTTTAGGCCCGTTTTCGGAAAAAAACGCTCGACTCTCAAATTCTGCTCTATGAGGCCGTACCGTAGGTGCTGGAGCTTTAGGCCCATTTTCGAAAAAAAACGTTCGACTCTCAAAGTCTGCTCTATGAGGCCGTACCGTAGGTGCGCTGTTTTTAAAACCTACACAGGAAGTCGCGCCTGCAGGTGCGCGCGTAATCAATCTCTGTGAATTTTTTATGATTTACATATTTCTGGTAGAACATTATCTCAAATCGTTTCGTGTCTCTTTTGCATGCCTACGTGAACCGTTTCTTGATGTTGCGAATTCCATATTGGGTGGTGTAAATGGATCTTTCAAATTTTGAAGGGCGAGTCAAAATGTTCGAATTAAAAGAAATAAAGGGCAAATCTGTTCATCAATTCCTTCAGACAATATACGTAAATATTCTTCCTTTCCTTTTCGAAATCCAACATTTCGATTTTTCAAGACAAACTGCAATATTCCTGAAGTGCGTGGAATCCTGCTTTTGAATCTGCATGAATACAAAACTTAATTTTAACAACTATTGAAAGCTCTGAGCTTAAATAATTTTACTTTTCCCTTCACGTTTCATGTACAGATCCTTTAAATAGCCGTAATGTCTTGTGAAAACAGGAATTTGTCAGTGATGGAGATCGAATTCGCGTCTCCTCGCTCCGGAGTGAGTTGCTTTAACCAACTAAGCTACACCGATGGAATGTATCGGTGCATATTGGTCGTCTTGACACGTGCTTCACCTTTGTAGTACGTCACAGTCTGACAAAAAATGCGGATGGTTCGAATTCTATTTCCGAGAGATTTCCATTTTTTATTTGTTAAAAAGAGACGTTCCGATTTGAAAATAACAAGCTCAAAACGAAAACTACTATTAGCTTTAATATTAAAAATGTTAATGATGGAATAAAATTTACTGAATAAATATGGTCCGAACTTGGTAGATATAGAAATGACTGGGTTAGAAAGAATGTTGAAAAATAATTTTTCTCACTGGGTATGTGTGCAATAGGTACTGTAATATTTTAACCAAAACTGCATGAAGATTTTTGGTAATTTGATTTCAATTTCTTTTCAGTAAGTCATTTGCTTCATGTTACCCATTTTCGTTATTTTTTTAGCGTTCCATCGAAGATGCAAGTATCTCTTATTTTGTTAGAAAGATAATTTTTCCATCGTGTGCAGTTCATCATGACCAAAACTGTTCTTTCTATCATAGAATTATTTCTGTAGGCCTAAATAAAATGTAGTGTTGTTGAAAAAAAGCAAAAGATGTTAACTGTCTTCAAGCGCTATGTAATTTCCTAGAAGGCTCCATATCGCTGAGAAATGTTGGGAACATTCCAAATTTGAATCTTCTTTTGTCAAAATACGTGCTCGAGTCTTTGGCTGTATTCTGCGTATAATCAAGTGAGTTTGTAGCCAATAACGAGGCACTTGATCTAGAGATGAATACGATTCGTTAGACCATTTCTCTGGCTTCTTTTTGTGATAACGATGCCTTCTATTCTTAATTTCACCTATTGATACTTGGAAGACCATGTTTTAAGGATAGAAACTGCAAACACTGATCAGTTTTTCTGTACCATTTTAAGAAGGAACGTAAGTTAACCGTTAGAAAGATATTATTCACTCATGTGCGTTTGTGCAACACATCTCTATCGATCTCTTGCAGTTTTTCTTTAAAAACATAGTTTATAAATGTCTTTCTTTAAGTTTTGCACCTTCATTGAGTACACAAGGAAAAAAGCGCACACTGTGTGGAAAACAACTCCAGCTTTTTCATTTTAGATACAGCGCCTGTATGTGTACCTGAGGTCAGGGCGGTATTTAGGTATCAGAACCATAGGCGGCTGGAGAATCACCTGGGGAGGGCTCTGTGTTCAATGGCAAATTATATTCATCCACAAGTACAGATGCCAGTTTTCCTTTGTATTTTCGTTCTTTTTGTTAATTTATTTTATTAGAGAACAACTTCTCTATGCCGAAAAGTAAAAACAAAAAATGAAATTCACAATATGAAAAAAAACAGGGAGGGGTAGAAAGAAGATTGGCTCTCTTGAAATATAAAAGATAAATCGCATTATCAGAATTTGTTTGACTCTGACTGAGCTGCAGCGCTATCATCGCTGGAGGAAAGAAAACTTTCAACTATGAATATTTTAGTTTGTTGTTCTGGTTCCTCTCTCTCTCTCTCTCTCTCTCTCTCTCTCTCCAATTTGCCTTGTTTTAAAAACAGTTGCAGTATACGAATAAATATGGTAAAGTACTTATAATAAAAAGTAAAATATATCTATACTGTACATACAAAAGTTACTTTCATAAACCACCAAAACTAAAATTTCAGAAAATTTACAATGCCCATTTTCCAGACCTGGCTTACTTCCCTTGAAGGCAGCTGAGCCCCCTTTAGCTCCCTGCTAGCTACAGCTCTTCCTGAGGTTTCAAGTCACCATATTAGTAGGGAACTTATACTGCATACCTATTTTTTTAACCTAGCTTCTTTTTATTTAAATGCTCTTGACACCATGATCCGGACTTTACTACATCGTACTTTGCAGTCCACGACTTCAAACGTTCTAGGCAGTCCAGTCCGCATGTACCCGCAAAGGAATGATAAAATTATTGCCCATGTTGCTTCATTATTTGGAACCCAGACCTTGACTGGTGATGAGTGTCGTAGCTTCTTTGCTCTCTTTAGATTTTCTAGATTTCATGCAATTCCGCCAGTAAATTGAAAATGTATAGCTGCAATTGGACTTCTACCGATCACATATCAGACCTGGAGTTTTGCAAGACAAAAATTCCCACAGACTTTCATAATATCATATGAGAAGTTTCTGGTGATGATGCGGTGAATTGTAGCACAACATGACGTTGAGCGTCGCGTTTTTGTGAAAGTGGAGCTGACACACCTAGTTTGGCGATAGTAGAATATTTTGGCCTGAAACAGAACACAGCAATGACGAAATTGATTTCAAGTACCACTGTGAAGTACTTGAAACAAATTTTCGTGGAGCAAACATGTACATGCCCTCAGTGTTCAAAATTCTAACAGACATTCTTCAGAAGGAAAAATCTGCCACATAAAGTTGTTTCGCATTAAATGACGAAAAATCGAAAGAGGACTGATACCATAATCTCCAAAAGAACTGCTGTATTGTTCAGTGATCATATACGAACAATTCCTTTTTTATGTTTTTGAGAGGATTTTCCTTTTCTCTTTTTTCTAAAATATTAAGACAAAGGTTAATTTCTCTTCCTTTAAGTCATATCTCAGATCTTCTTTCCTTCCTTCAATTGATTCTTTAATATTTTCTTCCTCTCCTGTTTCTCCGATTGTTTCTCGAATGATTCCTATCTTGTTTCGATTGGTATTCCATCGATTCTTCCTTCCTTTCTCGATTTCATGTAGTTTTTCTTTATTTTCCTGTTAATTCTTAAATGATTATTTCCTTCCTTTATCAGATTAGTTTCCTTTCCTTTATTGTATTTCGATTTACCCCTTCTTTCCTTCTTTTGATATGTTTCTAAACGATTTCTACCTTGATTTTATTGGTTTTCTAACAGTCATTTCTTTTCTCTGATAAATTCTCTAATGATTTCTTCCCGTCATTGTTTCTTCTATTGGTTCTCAGATATTCTTCTTTTCTTCCCCTGATTGAATCTCTCACTATTCCTGCCTTTCCTATTGGCCCTTTAATACTCGTTTTCTTTCTTTTTTGGAATCATTCCCAAATTATTCCACCCTGCCTTCCTCCGATTAGTTCTACAAAGATTCCTTCCTTCCTTGCTTTTTTTCTAACGATCCCTTCCTTCCTTGTTTGTTTTTCTAATGATCCCTTCCTTGGGTTTTTTTCTAACGATCCTTTCCTTCCTTGTTTGTTTTTCTAATTATCCCTTCCTTCCTTCTACAGTGGTTGTCTGAAGATCCCTGCCCTTCTTCTTCCTCACTAACGATCCTATCTTTCTTTCTGAGATTGATCCTGCAACTATTTCTTCTTTTTCCTTTGTTTCTTAGAAGACTGATCCTCCAATGATTCCTTCCTTTTCTTCCTTCATTGCATTTGTTCTCTAACAATCCCTCCCTTCCTTTCTCACTAGTTCTTTAAAGATCAGTTTTGTCGTAGTGATACTATGGAGACCCTTTGGCATTGATTTCTTAATGATCAATTCCTCCTACCCTCTAGGGGATTCTGTCTGATGACCCCACCTTCATTCTTCCGAAATCGGAATAATGTTAATGGAATGTTATTCCCAGGAAAGTTTAGCAATTTGATTAAAAAGCGATTTGCAACGACCAGCTGACATCCTACTCTGCCCCTAGTAGTCCTCTGGAAATTTATATAGCTTCACGTTCTCGTAATTACACACACGTTCTGCATTACAACTATCTTTGTTCTTGCTTATTTGAGTAGATGGTCACATACCCAGAAGTTTCCTCGAGTTCCATTTTCGGTTATAAAGCCCGACTGATACATTATCGTTTTCAAAAATTCTGGAACACACTTTCACAACCTCTCGCTATTACTACAAACTCATCTTATTGCGCAACATAGTTCAGGTAGGGGGTGAGCCCCATTTTTTAAGAAACCATAGAGATACTAATAATTTTCACAGTTTGACACCGAGTTACCTTTTTATTAGCTGCAGCCTCATATTATGTAGGTCGAAAAAGAACGCTTATAGTCAGTATAATATTTGAAATTTCAGTTCCGCAAAAAGGAATTCCCTGAAGGCAAGTTGAACATTACCTATCTAAAGCACCAAAAAAATAATCAGGTGTTTAATAATTTAACACATCTCAAGAACAAAGGTTCCTATACTTTACGCGTCACTTTCTTCAGAATAGGAATTTTTGTGATCGATTTTCAATGGAACATAAAAACACATTTTTTTCATCCATGCCGTCATCTCTATTGCCTTAAATCCGCAAATGACTTCGATATGTCCATTTCATTTCAGCGAGCTTTAGGAAGAAACATATAAATAAGGAATTGATTTCATATCTTTAAGCTTTCATATTTTTTAATTTAATGCCCATTCGATAAAAAAATATGAGAGTCGTGTGTAGAACTTTTTTGGTACATCATTACTTAAACACGTTTTAACATGCAACTAACATTTCAGTAATAACAATATTTGTAAGTTATCTTTTCGTTAAACATAATAATAAGGAAAGTATGCTATTCCCGTGGACACTCAGTGTATGTGGTGATGTTTACGCAATTGATAATTCTTCAATTAATACATGTTTTAGGGACTAGAGTTCAGAGTTAGTGATTTTAAATAAAAAAGGAATCATATCCATTTTAAGTTTTACACCTCATCAATTTCTCAAATGACTTGCCGTTTCAACATCATCATAAAACTAAAAAGAAGGGTTTGTTTCACAAAAAGCAATGTGTCCTAAAGTAATACAAAACATAAAATATGGCATTTTTTTTTTTGAAAAGAACATGCCAGCGGTTTACATTTTAAAATATTTCAAGATTTGTGTTTTTATATTAAGTATTTAATGTTCTGAAATTCATGCAAACTCAGTAGCAGTAAATAAAAAAATGTCAGATCTGACAAAAAGGTAGTTATTTAAACGAATTGATATTTTTCTTTGCGAATGGGGAGTGCGAAGCCAAATATTTCATTAATGTACGACCGAAAATGTTTCTGATCTTTTCTCTTAATTAAATTCAGAGATAGTAATACAGAAATTTTGTAGAGAAATAAGAGGTATTTTACATAAAAGTTTCGTCATTTGATTATTTCTTTGTGTTCTAGCATCTGTTTCAGATACAAGAGCAAGTTTTTCGGCATCCCGTATCTTCCAAAGCGTTTTTCTGAAAAGCAAGAGCTATGTTATACAGGTTAATCACTTTCGACAGATTTATTTAAAATTGCTTTTGGTTGTTTTCGAATTGAAAAATTCTCTCAGTGGACACAACTTACCCTTACTGAGGAAGAATATAGCATAATCCTTGAAAGGAATTTCAGAACAGTACTTCTAGAAATGTCTAGAGCGATGACAGGGTTTGAACTACACGTATAACCTCCCAAGGGAACTTCTTTGAAGAAAATAATATTCACTGCAATGCACAAATAAATCCGTCTCTATAATTTATAGGTGCATCTCATCTATTGTGGAACAAACGACTATGATTAATATATCGGCTCAGCGAAGAACTACAGCTTCCATTTCTTGACTGAAACTGTCACAGAAACACCCACCATTGTTGTATTTCGAGAGCTCATGTCATATATATACAGTATATTTTATTTGATTTTTTGCCGGTAGAATGCTTTTGGTGTTTCGCATCATATTTCTCTTAAGTCTAGTATTAACCCGTCTTTATCTTAAGTTTTTGACAAACTTGGAATTCTGTACTTTCTCGCATGGACTCGGCCAGGTGTTGGAAACTTACGTGCAGCATTGAGACCCATGATTACGGGAGAGCTGTCCGTAAAGGTCCAAAACTTACCGGTGCACAGTGTGATATTTACGAGATCTGGGAGGACAATATTATTGTTCCCAGTTTTCTTCTATGTAACGCGTTAATTATCAATACAATACGTACATAAATATAAAATGTTATATATCGCACATTTTAAAGGCAACAAAACAACAAAATCGAACATGAAGAGTATTATAAGGGTCATTCAAATGAAAACAAGCCAACGGGCTACACTGTAACGCAAGATGATATGTGGAAAGCAAGAATCCAGGGAAATTGACACTAAAGTTTGGCTTCCCGCGTACGATAAGATACAGCAGTTTAGCCGAAATGTAGCTGTAATTCCCAACTACGTATTGTTTGAATGTAATGCTTAGCCTGAAAGAATACAGAAAGACGACACAGATCAGGAAACAGAAAAAAAAACGAATATTTTACCTGTAAAGTACAATGACAGAACAATTATTCGGAATCACTAAAGACACTGATCGCATCGAATGAGTCCTCGGAATCGTCTCCTTCTGGTACGGATGCATCGAATTCTAACAAATTAATCATTTCTTGATTCAGTTTTCTTTTTGGGTTTTCGAGACGCCCGTAAACTTGCTATATATTGGAGTCTGATGTAATAAGCAGTCTGTTCCGCAAGTCGGTATTCGTGTGTGTTCTGGAAGTCTTCCTTGAGAACAATTCTTTATACTGCTTATTGTGTTTGTTCCTGGCTTCTTGGTCTTCCTCCGAATATTGCCCAATAGGTAGAATACACGATTCAATAATGTCTCTCCCGTGAAATAAAATTTTATGGGGGCTTACAATCATTGGACACCAGCTGTAGTGTTTGAGGTATAGATCCTGGGTCTCTTTAGTGAATTCGTGAAATTTATTTATATTAATTTGTCTGTCACAATTTATACATTTGAGAAGAACTCCCAAACGCTTAATCAAGTCCAGATTCACTCCAGTTATCTCTGCATCCTTCTTGGGGTTTCTGAAAAATTTGCGGGCAGAGCTGCCGTCATTTGTATGGCCACTGTTCTGCTTCGGCATGTCAATTAAAGGACCTAACTCGCGTCAGAGCCTCTCCTGGATCTCTTTCTTTTTCCCAGAAACAGTTGCTTTATTTTCGGAACCCCTTGCTTGCCATGGTTTAATCTCCAGCCTGTACGAAATGTGGAGCATGCATTCGAACAGCCTGATCCAAGAGTGAAGGGGTGATATACCAAAGGAGAGGAATTCTTTTTTTACTTCTTTTCTTGAGATGATGTTAACATTATTTATTTCACTGCGTTTCGCCCCGCAGAGGTAATATCTCTGGGCAGAGGAACATGATGATACAGCATTACACACTTTGCCGTCCATCGCGGAAAATATCAAAGTCGGCGTTACGGTAATTCCGACATCCAGAGCGATTTTGGTGGGGGTAAGTTGTTCTATTTGATGTTTTTTCTTATCAAATTCTGTGATAACTAATTTGGCCGATTCTTTGGTGAACACAAATGCTATCGGGCGGAAGTGCTTCGTGGAAGATGGGACTGGGTTTTCCAGATGATGGTTCTTGACTCGTCTGTACCACAATACATTTGTAAAGGAACCACAGAAATGCTAAATAAGCTTTCATCACTGCAATGTTCTTCGGCAAACTTTTGTTTGTACTGGTTCTGTTCTGTTCCATCACATCCCCATTTCATGATGACGTTAAACGCAGACATTTGTGCCAGAAGCAATTTCTCGTGGACCTCGTCAATTTGACATAGGTGAGCAGCCATGTGGTCAATGAGCAACTGCAAAGGTATTTCCACTGACACTTCCGTAATGAGAATACCTTGTGGATAACATCACTTATTCACTTCTTTAACTTTGTGATAAGGGAGGGGGTATAATTTGCAATTGAAGTTTTCGGCTTGCTCGCGTATCCGTTGGTACTGACGAGTGAACAAATTAGTATCCACCATTAATGCAAGCGCTTGTTCCGGCGATACTGACGCTGGTTTTTGAAGCAAGGACCTCAGAGCCTTCTTAATTGTCGTGCCCCCTTCGGAGATGCAGCAGAGAGTTATTTAACAAGTGCTGCAGAATCTTTTTTCTCCCTTCCGTGACTGAATTTCGATGGTCGCACACTGCTCTTCGCTGCTTGACTGCAGACGATGTTGCACCTTTCGTCATTTAGCCTTCGGACCACAGGCACTGAACGGCTTTGTTGGCCGGCCAGGTCCAATCGTGGTAGTTCCTGTTGTACTTGGGATAGCCTTAAATACATCTTTCGCAAAACTAATGTTTTCGTTAAACCAAGATGCATTGTAATGCAGAAAGCGCTGTCTATGCCTTCCTATTTTTTCCCATTTGCTATTAACTTTTAGGCAGAAATTTTTATTTTCATTTGCAAGCACTTGAAAACAGTGTCAAAGGTCGTTAGATTCCCTAGTTCTTGCAATGCATATGCCATCACTGCGTCTAACTTCGACTCTTTCGGATTTTCATCTCCTATCTCGAACACTGCCCTTCGGGAAATCTAACGTGCCATTCTGTAAAGCATGTGAAAACAATTTCGTTCGCAAATATTCGTAAATGTTCTTTCACGATTTAGATTCCCAGATGATTGAGCTTTACTACCTACCTATCCACAAAGCGGAACTCGGTGAAACTCCACTCTCAAACCTTCGATACACTTACGACATGGCTTTTATATTGAATATAAATTCCTCTTTTCAAGAGACTTCTACCTGCCGACACCAGCAACCTGTGAGACACAACCGGCGCTAGTAACTACGAATAACCATAGGGGTGCTTACACATTGAAGTTCGGTAAAGCTTTGCATGTTGCTGGGAACCCACACAGGTCAAGCTAACTCGCTGTACTAAGATAACGGAGTCATAGCTGTGTGGGGCATGTGTACGTCGCTACCTGTTCCGACTACCTCTGGCGATCTTTGTGGGAACTAACTCCGTTCTCATGTGCTGTAGACATCCTACTATCAAAATCTACAACGAGCTCGAATGTCTGGCCACGTTGATAAATTGCATATTTTTTACCTAGATTGCCGAAATTCCACACTGTGCGGTGGTGGGTTTCGTGCTCGAATGCATTGCTTCACTTCGTCCCACAGATGCTAAGTTGGGATCAAATCCGAAGAGCTTAGGGCCACTCCAAGCTTGCAAATTCACTTGATGGTTCCTTTAGCCAGTCCTTCGCCAAAAGCGAACGATAAGACGGGCATTGGCTTATTGAAAGAAGGCATCCTTCTGATGGGAATGCATATCCATGAACAGCTGTAAGTGATTCATGAGGACTTCAGCTGTAGGTGGTTCATAAGGACTTCAGCTGTATGTGGTTCATGAGGTCTTGTGTGGTGGCGATTGTCTTAATACGTACGAGGACTGCCAAGGTGGCCCACGTAAGCTCGCCGCACAATACTGCACTGTCTGGAATACCACTTCTTGAAGTTGGTGTCCATGGCTTCCTGTTAACTACGCTACACATGTACCCTCCCATCGGTGTGTTGTATTAGGAACCTCAATTTGTTGGACAAAGTTGCCTGTTTCCAGTTTTCAATGGCCCAGTGGCGATGTTACCTTACCTACTCCAGCCTCATAGACAAGTGACGTGCTGCAGCATAACACCAAGGCTACTGATGTATCATATCAAGGGTACTACAACCTCATACCAAGGATACTGCAGTCTCATACCAAGGGTATTCGATGACTTCTTTGGATGCCATCTCCCAGTTGTTGAATGCCGCTGCTTTCTTCTACTCTGCGGCACTCCGTTCAAAAGCTACGGCACGGGTGATGCGGCGGCACTAACCTCGAACATTGCAATCCGTTTACAGCCACTTTTTTCTGGATACTTCCAGTTTTGATGTAGTCCTCATAAACACATGCGACGATCACACGCGGAAATACCAAAGGTTTTGCACACAGAGATGGAACTTCCTATCATTCTTGCACCGAATCTATCCACGATGGAACTCACTCAGGTGGCCGTGTTTACCCATCATTACATTCACGGGTAACCTATACAGCAGGTAGGTACGTGATCTATTAAAAGTGCTCCCTCATAGAGGTTTTGGCTTGGCGCCTTATTGTGGCTGAGTAAAGCAGGTTTGTAGGTGGACGACGTATTCTTAATGAATTGTGCTTCGTGTGTAAATATCCTACTATTGTCGCGTCTCTTTCCTCTCTAATTACTGAAGGCCTATTCTCCTATCAACTTGTGCAACTGCACAAGTTAATAGGAGAATAGTTAGCTTTGTCATTTTTTTTCACTTACTGTGCGACTGTGTGTCTTGCTGTTTTGGAAGTACTAGCAGCAACTGTCTCTTTTCCATTGACTTACCGTTGTCTTCTTTCAGAGAGGGCTTTCCATGAAGCTACCGAATGAGTGGCTATTCTGAAACAAAAGCTCCTGTCTCAGCAACTAAAACTTGTTATGCTACAACTCAGTACTGTAAACTGGACGCAAGAATATATTTCATTTTCTTATGTACCTATCTTTACAGTATCACCAAATTTCAGCAACCATCAATATTTCGGTAACGTATCTCTAACTGTGAATTCAGGAGCTTCTGACGAAATGACAAAACACATATCGAAAGCAGTAACTGTGATGTGAACGCACTTGTACGAAAATAAGAACTTTCTGGACGGTGAAATTTACGGTCTTTATATATCTACAAATGCGAGCAAGCTCATTACTTTTAACATTTAAATTACTAAATTCCCTGTTCAGAAAACTAGAGAATTGCATCATCGTCCTGGAGCGGGAATCTAACCTGGATATACAATTTCGTTGTTGATACATTGCAGTTGCACCATCATTTCCAAAAAAAAACTGAAGAAAAGCACAGCCTGGCAATCTGAACAAACAAACAAGCATCTGAATGCTCTAGTGGAGGCTTAAGTACCTTCTCGTTGCAGCAAACCTTCCATCTTGGTAATAGATACCTAAATCAAAAGCTCGTCATACAAGAAAACCGTTTTAATACATGACGAATTATTTCGACCAAAAAAAAATCATGTAGGCACAGGACCTCATTTCTCTTCCGTAGAAATACCGTAATTTTTTGTTTGTTATCTTTGTGTGCTGAAATATTTCCTTGAAAAACTTGAAAAATATGTACAAATTCTTCTTCTGTGAATGGCTCTCTATCAAGATATGATTCTTTCTCAGATTCTTACTTTTCCTCCCCTTTTCCGAGAAACAAAGGTCAACCCAAACCGAAATTTCTCATTAAGTCAGCAGAATTTCAATCTCTTTTTGGTGGGGAAGAATACTACCAACACAGTAGCCGCATGAAAAATTGTTATTACAACTTTCATAGAGAGTAGTTACGTATTAAGATCCTCTTATACGAAACGTCTTTTTAATCCACTTCTAGCTGGAATTAACTCGTCATCATGTTGGATGGAGATAAATCAAACCTAAGCGACACAGTTTCATTATTGAACTAAAGAAAAACCCCAACCGTTTTTGATTGCGACATTCCTCTTTTTATTATCTTTACTGCTAGGAATTACCATCATGACATGCAAATTGCAGGAATTCTGTATTTATTTTTCTTTGGATAATTCAAGTCCGGAAATTGAGAATTTACAGAAAAGAACGCTTTCCTTGAGTTGGAGGAATAACGCCCACCCACTTTGGCTATTTTTGACATTCTCTGAAGCATAATGTCAACGCAAAATTATCAGCTAGAAATTTCATGATATGGATTGGTTTCTCAAAGTGAGCATGTTAAAATGAAGGAAATGTGTTTTTCTGCATGCTGATGGGGAACGATAATATTCTGATTAATTGCCTTTCAAAGTAGACGCAGCATGCATAAAAATCCTGACGCTATGAAGAAAAGATGGGCGGCTAAGACATGTATTCACTAGACGAAATTTTCAGCGTGGAACTGAAATAATTGTAAATTGCGTGCACTTAATCCTGCCAAAAAACTCCAACCACCTTTGTACTGCATTTTCTAAAAAGACAAGGCAAAATTCTTTTATAACGAGCCTAATTAGCCTTTTCAGCACAACTTTGTTATTGTTTAAAGCCATGAAAAGCACATACAAACACACATATCTATGCATATGAAATAATATTTAGAATGATTTGCAAAATATTTGCACAATGTTTATCAAACATGGTTATAAACGATCGAGCCAGAAATGTTGAAAGTATATAAAACAAAAAATAAGCTTTCATTACGATGCCAATTTGAAATCTTTGACTGGTTAGCGGAATCACATTCATCTTTATAAAGTTTCCTTTATTTACAGCAAACCAAAAACTAAATTTCTCTTCTACATCAAAGCTTCTGTTTGGATGAAAAAATGATAAAGTCGATTTATAAAATCAAAACATTTGGTTTGTTTTTTCGATGTTTACCTTAGACAAACCAACTTCTTTGATGTCGTTAATGTCAGGGCATAAATGCCGAAATCCATAAATGAATATTTGGTATGTTATTGTGGAATTCGCAAAATTCTCTTGAGAGTTGATAAAGAAAAGCATGCCCAGAGTTTATTTTTATTTCCTAGCTTCACTTAGTAAAGAATTCTTCCTCTAAGGGGTATTAATGTCTTGTTTTTACTATGTCTGGATACTTCGCTTTCTAAAATCTGGATGAAAAAAATACCTTCGTGTCCGTTTTTTTCTTTGAATAGAATATTTGCGTTATAGCATTGATGCAAGAAATAAATAATGTAGCAGATGTTGTCTGTTTTATTTATGATATGCTACAACCTTGTTCCTTTCGTAAATGTGGAATATTTTCCAGCATTCTAAATTTGCGCCTTTAGTTTTTTTAAGAGAACTTAGAGTATCCATCTTAAATAGCACAGCTTTGTTCATGTGTCTTTTCAATGAAGAAATCCATGTTCCACAGTATTTGACAATATCTAAAGACATTTAATTTCTAAATACTCAAGCAAAAGCTCTCTTAAAAGTATTGTTGGCTTGTTAGTAAGTGCTTGAATTCTCGTTTGTTTGTCAACAGTCCATTTTTAGATGTACTGAGATACTGAATTGCAGCTTCAAGAAGTCCGATCGAGAGATGTCTTGTTACTCGAACAAAGATAATCCTGTTCAAGTTATTTTTTATTTCCCAGCCTAGTATAAAGCATATATTCCCTATATGACGGTGACAATATCTTTCCAAAATATCTGGGTTTCCAGGAGGTGATTTAATTGCATGTTTATCCACAAGTTTGTACTCTTGCCTATCACCCTGGGGGCGCAGTGGTCTAAGCGCTGACTTCTGATCATTCGTCGGTGGTGGTTCCGGGTTTGAATCCCAGTGAGGCATGGATGTTTTGTCTGTCTAATGGCACTGGCTCTCTCTCTCTCTCTCTCTCTCTCTCTCTCTCTCTCTCTTTTTCCCTAGAACCAATGGCCCTACATTAGGGACAGGAGACTGCATATATCCCATCGGGTTGCCCTCGACGGGTGTTATACCTCCTGAAAAAATGAATAAAACTGTTGCCAAAGATGCCTTGGAAAAATGAGGAACTGTTTACAATCCGGCAAGGGATATTTCTTAATATCCTTCATATAGACGCGCAGGTCTGATCATAGTGTATATCAGATGCTTCAAGCCGTATAATATTTGGTATCGGTATACCGTATAAAACTTTATCAGAAGTGTGGCCATGTATCCCTTCTCAGACAAGTTCTTTATCACACCCCTGTTGCATTTTTTTCTACTTTCACGGCTCTTTTGAGCATCTAAGACTATATGTGTATTCCTAATTTATGAATGTTTGTTCCGGTGAAAAGATAAAATTAGCGCCGTAGGGCAAGCGTCATTTATGTCTCCTGGGGGACTCGAACGACATCAGGGCTTCTGACACTCGGCCATATGAAGGACCACACGATTGATCATGAAGTCCTTATCAGACTGGCTGATTATGTACCCCAGTCCGGTTTGAATCCCTGCCGAGACTTATCTTACGTTACTGGTTCTCTCCCTTCTCTGCAAACAATAGTTCCAAACTGGAGATGGGTGCCTGTTTACAGCACATTCAGATCCTCACGGTGGTCGCTAAACCATTAAACAAAAAAAGGGTGCATACCTTTTGTCAGACAAGTTGATTTGTCCAACCCATGAAGCGCGTGCATTTATGTGCGCAATTTCCAGTCCGAACTTTTTAATTTTTTTATTAAAGGTGTAACGACCACCGGGAGTAACTCAATGGGCTATAAGTAGTCGCCCCTCCCTAATTTAGGGCCACTGGTTCCAGAGAAGGAAGAGATCCAATGCCGTAAGAGAAACACAATATCCATGCCTCACGGGAGTTCGAACCCGGACACTTCTGGGACAAATGGACATAAACCAGCGCCTAAAACACTGCGCCACCAAAGAGGCCCGTAATTTCTGGTTAAATTGCATTATGCTGAATGAGCTCACTTTAGTTTCAGCTGAGCTTCCCTGTTTATTTATCTCCTTAGCGTGTTTCTATTTTATGCCGCTATTGTTGGCAATAATAATATTGCAGTAAGTTTATTTTGATGCCTTAGATTACTATTACTTCAAAAGACGTGCTTAAAGTTTTTCGCTGCGAATTCATTTGCGTTTTGGAGCACTTTCGATAAACATTACTTTAAGTAGAACTGAGATCTGAACATAATAATTTAAAAACAATATTATCTAGAGATGTGCTTTCAAAAGCAAAGTCACTGACACTTACTCAAGTTTTAATCAGCAGTTTATATGCAATAGTTTACCGAAAGGCTGTCCTTGGGAGAAACTGTTTAATTAAATCTCAATGCAAAATTTGGTCTTTGAGAGTTGTCGCATTTTTTATTTGAATACAAAATGTGCACTAAAAGTTCAAGTTGATATCCCATTCTCGTATCGTTGTTGTTTTACTACCTTTGCGGAAACGAGAATCCCACCGTGACACTGTGCTGCGATCCACTACATTAACCCCACAAATATCACACAAAGCTTTATGAATTTCGGTAGGGGATTTTCCTCGCAAAGTTTCAATTTTAATGTTGAATCACTGGTTGCTACGCGAGATATGACCTGATTCTCTTTCTTCTTCCATTTTTAAGCCGAATTTTCGGAACAGGAACAAATTGGACAACAAACGTAGACACAATTTTGTATACTGAAGTCTGACTCACAACGGGCGCAACGAGTGGAATGATTGCATCATCCTACAAGCAGCGCCTGCGAAGTATGCAAAACTTTTTAAATGACCTATGTATCTTCCCTTATGCGCAGGATTCCCTCGACATATATATAAATTGCACAAAAAGTAAACCTTTACCTTTTTAATGTATAAAGTGTCAAAATAAAATGTCAGGCCTCCAGACATTCTCAATAAAAGTAGAAGTCTAGGGTCTGAGGGAGAGAAGCAATCTCTCTCTTTCTCTCTTTCTCTCTCTCTCTTTCTCTCTCTCTCTCTCTCCTCTTCGCGGAACTAATGCTGTTTTTTTTTGTTGTTAATCGCCGACTGGAAAGTGTTAAACAAGCTTCCTGCATATGAGCTTCGAAAGTGGAACTTCGGCTCACGAATAAAAAAAATTCATTACTGATATTAAGGAAAGTTTCTGCGTTGCTGCAACGGTTAACGTCGTTGTAATGAATGTAAATGGAAAAAAATCATCTTTCTTCTTTCTCTATAATAATTGCTCTAATAAACCACGAACAGATCATCTTAGGAATCAATAAGTTTCATTATGCTTTTGTTTTTACGCCTATCCAACCTAACGAGCACACAACTTATCATTTCGACTTTTTAAAAGACGATATTTTTAAGATGCTGTATCCGAGAGCATTTAGTTTTCTCCATTTCCAAGATTTTGTTTCGGATTTTTAGTCTTTTAAATAACCATGGCTTTAAAAAGCAACTTTTTAGCGAAATTGGATATTTGAAACCTTGAGTGCTCTTAGCAATCGATTAATGCGTTGAACTTAAAAAGTACCATTCAAAGAAAGAAAATTTATTTCAATAGGCTACTGAGACTTGCAAGACGTTTTGCCAGCAGCGTCAACAAAATTGAAATATCTTTATGAAACTCATGGGAGATCAATTCGTTTCAAAAGCAACCTCCCGTGAAAACTGAATGTAAATAAACGAAAATAAAGAGGAAATGAAGAAAGTGGATAAAATGATTTCAGAACAAGCTTGACGAATGATCAAGAAGTTACCTAATCATATTAAAACATTTATTGAATATTGTACGCGCAATTCAGTGTGAACTTCGGTTAAATTTGTACATACATAACTGTGATGTACTTGATTTCTCACACCTTCACATTGAACCTTTAGGTAAGGCAATGCTAGGCGTAGCGCTCAAAGGGAAAAAATTTGTTCTTTAGTAGCATTTTTACTTTTATTGACTAAACTTGGTTTAGTTAAACTTTTTACATCTGTTCGCTTTCCCGTGAGATTTCCATGGAATTTGAGAACAAAAGAGTCAGTGTCGCAAAACTAGCATGTGGGTGTCCGTACGTTGTCATAAAGGTGCCGAAATACGAGGAAAGACGCCTTTTGTTCCACTGCGACTAGTATAAATTAGGAAGCAACTACCGCTGGCTATGCTTCCGGTACTTTGTCTTCTAAAATTAGTTTATGAGTACATTTTCTGATTCTGTTGATTCTAACATGCTGACAATATCTCATGTTGCGAAAAAAGCCTCATGATGCAACATCTGAGAAAATATTCCTCTTTAGAATAGATTTTTTCTCTAAAAATGTGTACATTAGGTGACAGAGATTTCAGAAATTCCGCCATTCTTCGTACATGCCATATGGGAACTCAACGTTCTTCTTTTCCTCATGCTTGACACGGCGAATAGAAGAAGTGCGCTCACTATTACAACAAAACTGTCTTGGGTGATTGTGTGTGTCTCCTGATCGATAAATAAAGCTCCCTTGTCGGATTACTTGATAAAAGTGATTGTGGCTTTGATGATTTTAGTTTAGGTTCAATACAACACTACGACAACTGCATGTTTTTATGCTTTTCATTAAGTATTGTTTTATACTAGACTGAATGGTTCTCTCCAACGATCGATCTCTTCACGCCGTCGTTCTCATTTTCGTCTTTAGAGGTCCTCAACAATTAATTCATTATCACGCTGGAATAGCCCACTCTCTGCTCCTACCTTTCAATGTAAGTTACAAACTCCTACTCCAACCCATTTTCCATGCTATCCCGGTGCATCCCTACCGGAGTCCTTCCTATGACTGCAACACAACATAATGTCAAGATATTTCAATTTCCATCTGCGTCTAAAATCCACTCCCCTTTCGTTTACTCGCCATCACCTCTGAATTTCTACCAAAAACCTTAATTCTCCGATGCGAATGCACCAAGGCATCACTCCTCTCCAGATGTATTTTCCTCATTTGGGCAATCGACCTGACATAAAAACTGGAGGCCGAAAGTCTTGAAACCCCTTTATGTTTGGACCCAAACTACCCAATAGAATCAGTTCGCCAACAAACATTGCCTCCAGCTGTGCTACAACCACGACAACAAAGAATTCAATAAATTGCAAAGGCTAAAAAGCCAGCGCATTGACGTGTACGAAACGCAGAAGTTTCTGTACCATTTCCTTGACTGTCAATATCATGTTTATTGGTCTTTCCCGTCTGATACACGTGGAATGCTATACCATATTTTATTTTGACATATGTTTGCTTCATGATACACAATCATTGAATTTTATCATGTTTTCATTTTAACATGTGTTTGCTTTGTTTACGTATAGATTCCTCACAATACCTACACTATATTGACAAAATTCCCCGGACACCTAGAAGAGAAACACAACATATCATTTATTGACATACATTAGTACGGTGTCGGTACACCTTTGGCCTTAATGCATGCACTGACGCTTCGAGACATGCTTTTGACAAGGTTTTGGAACACAGCGAAAGGCATGCGCTTCCATTCAGTACATAGTGCTGCCGCTAACTTAGTAGGCCTTGACTCCAAACTTCTTATGCGGCGCTCTAATTCATTCCATAGGTGCTCTATGAGATTAAGATCAGGGCTCTGTGCTTGCCGGTCCACACACGATACGGAATGATCGTTAAACCACGCCGTAATAGTCCTTGCTTTATGGCTCGGTGCATTATCCTGCTGGTACCAACAAGGCTCGGTTCCATAGTATTGCCACAGAGTTGATAGGGCATAATTGTCCAGAACATCGAGGTAGACGTGCTGGTTAACACGTTTGTCCACGATAACCTATGGGCTGGGACCATACCACGAAAAACACCCCCACACGAGTACACGGCCAGCTCCAAACTTGCCCGTCGGAACAGTACACTGGGGTAAATAGCGTTCCCCCGGCTGCCGCCATACCCACACACGGCCATCAGACTTATGGATCGTGTATCTGGATTCATCAGTCCATAGGACCCGTTTCCATTGATCTAAGGCCCACGATAAATGTTTTTTACACCATGCTAAACGACGAGTAGCATTCTGAGTGGAGATGAAAGGAATATGAGCAGCCGCACGACCACGGTAACCCATGAAATGAAGTTCTCTACGTATGGTACGTGTACATACCGAGGTTCCAGCATTTTTACTCACCTGTACACTGAGCTCTTGTGCAGTACTTCGTCGATTAGTTGTAACTACTCTCCTGAGGCTCTGACATTCCCCATCACTTATTTTCTTTGGTCTGCCGGTACGTTTTGCTGCTTCAGGCACGCCATGTGTCTTCCACTTATTCAGTACATACAAAACAGTTGACTTGGGAAAACGCCTCTCGGTTTCTTTTATGGACAATCCAATAATATAACACCCAACAATCTTTCTTTCCTCAAAGTCAGTTCTCTCCCGCCGCGACATTTTCACTCAACCTCACAGTGCGATATGATCGCGGTCAGCTGTAGGCTTGTCTTTATACCGTTTGCAGCTGTACCGCGCATCTTAACAACGTTCATTTGCCTTTGAAGGGGTGTCCAGTGACTTTTGTCAATATAGTGTATGTCAGAAGTGAACTGAATTACTTTTCGGTCACCCTATGCAGAAACCTATTATCTGCTTTAGGAAATCTAGCAACAGAAGTAGACATCTTCGAATTTAACAGAAACATTACCAAGCCCCTTATGGAAGAAGTAACAAAAATAGGTGGTGCTGAGAACAAGAACCACATGAAGAAAATATAAAAATAGAAAAAAATACTGATATAAAAAAAGAAGACAGGCGAACCAAAAATAAAGAAAATGTAACTTTAAAACTGAAAAATGTAGTAGTATGTAAGACAGTCCGAAAAAGTATTATTTAGGACCCAAGGAAATGCATTTGTGAACTAGTGAAAAAAGCAACTGGGGACTACCAAAGCCTAAACAAAGCAAATGAATATCTCAGTAATAGAAGAAAACATATTGTAGCACACAGAAAAGAAGATGGTACTCTAGCATGAAACAAAGGCGAACATTTGAGCAGATTTAACGAGTTTTGCTCAAAACCATGGGAAAGAAATGACGCATCTATAGTACAGACAAAAAGAAATATACAGGCTCTGAGGCGCCTCCAGTTCTCCCACTAGAAGAAATCTTTGTAATAAAGACATGAAACTGAGAAGAGCTCGAGGGGAAGATGGATTTAGCGCGGGAGTTACGCAGGAAGTCAGTGAAGAAATAGGAAATACGTTCGCGAAAGTTTTCACTAGATACCGCATTTATGGAAAGATTCTTAATTGCTAGAACAATGCTTCAGTTATCCTGTTATCTAAAAGAGAGGACCTCGAAGATCTTAGGAACTACAGCCCCATCAGTCTCCTATCGGTTGTTTACAAAATCTTCACTAAGTATTGTCACATCGCTTGAAGACAACACTGGACATGGATCAACCAGGGGAACAAAGTACCTCATGAATAACTACGGCAATATACAGCGGTTGTCCAAAATAATGGAAACACCTTGAAACAATAGGTGTTACGCATCTAATATGGCGTGGGAGCACCCTTGGCATTTAAAACTGCTTGAATCCTCCTTGAAATGGACGCATACAAGTCCTGGATGATGGTAAGCGGTATGTTGTATCATTCTTCCTGCGGAAACTGCTTGAGAGACGCCGGAGGAGGATAACGGGATCACACTCTGTTTTCCAACACAGACCCAAAGGGCTCAATGATGTGTAAGTCCTGTGATTGTACAGGCCAGGGAGGGTGTACAACTTCATTGTCATGTTTCTCAAACCATGATTGAAATGTTGGATCATCGTGAAAGGTGCAACCCCTGACGGAAACGATGTCTGCGCCATTGAATGCACATGGTCGGCCAAAATAGTGACATAGTCACCGCTAGGGATTCGTCTATTTGTAAGGTGATAATGGGACTTGCTGCACACCACGAGATCATAGCCCAAACCATTACGGAACCGCCCCCATGCTTCACTGTAGGAAAGAGAGTGTCTGGGTGTAGGCTTCAGCGGCGGTTCTCCTCACGTAAACCCGTCCTGTGGTGGGGAATTGTGAGAAACTTGATTCATAGGAAAACAAGACATGTTTCCAGTGATCGGTCCACGTTTTATGTTCCTGGCACCACTGTAGTCTCCGTTTCATATTTACCTGTGACACCAGGGGTTTTCCAATCGTAAATATTGTGCTTATGCAATTCCCTTCACACGGTATGGGTCAACACTGGGTTTTGGAGATGTGCATTAAGCTCAGCAGTAACTTTCGTCGCCGTGGTCTTCCTCCTTGCGGTCACAATCCTCTTTAGTGTCTTCCTTGCGGTCACAATCCTCTTTAATCTCCTCCTGTCTCTCGCAGTGAGTTTGGTTTTCCTTCCACAGTTGTGTCTCGCAGATGATATTTTGCCGTGAACACTGTATGCTGTCATGACCTTCGACACGGTACCTCTCGATACTCCCAATAGAGATGAGCTCGGGCCCGGGCTCGGACGGGCTCAGAATTCATTACCTACCGAAAAATCCAGGCCCGAGCTCGGAATTACACGTCTTGAATTTAATTTCATTCCTGTAATTAATTCAACACGTGTAATTCCGAGCCCGGTGGAATTACACGTGTTGAATTCCATTGTGGATTTGTTACCACGGTGGAAGGATTTTCAATTTCCTAAGCCAGCTGCCATTGCAAGGCAAATTTTTCTTAGCAACAAGACTTGCATTATGCATTGTCCAAAGCTATGACCCAAGCAAGGATTAGTTTAAGGAGGTCCGGTATCGAGAAACTGGGAAAAAATCACATTCCCATTTTTGGTATTTTATTAAAAATTAAGAATCTTATCTTTAAAATGATGTATTAATTTCCAAAATTGTGCAGTTAGAAGTATTGTTATTTATTTTTTTAAATTTCCTCACTCCCGCGATTTTTGGGGTGACGTTGGTTTTTAGTGCAGCAGGTAGAGTTTTAGAGGAAAGAAGATAAAGTTGAAGCACTGAGGCATTAGATGCAAATCTCTCTCTCTCTCCCTCTCTCTCTCTCTCTTTCATGATGAATTAGATCTGGAAACTGCACACACATATGATAATATTGTGATTATTATACAATTAAGCGCAAAGCTTTGTTAATGTTACAAAATGCAGAATAATCTGGTCTGGAATGCTTTTTACGTTATTTTTTTTTTAATTTTGGAAATTTCCCTACATGCTTTTTTTATATTTTACTACATCACTCTAAACTACCTTTACCGATTAGCATATATGTAAATTATATTGCAAAGATTAGTTTTCAAGAGTCAAAATTTCAAACACTTGCAATTGTCTGTACGGCGTTGTACGTTTTATAATGCAATTTAGTCAAAATAAAAGTAAATTTAGAAATCAAAAAGAAATAACGAACGGAATTTTTTGTTTCTAAACTATTTTCTTTTCTTCGGCGTTTACCAAAATTACTGATTCCCCTGATACGGCCAAAGGGAACGTTGATTATTTATTTATTTTCAAATCCACATTTTAGAACATTTGGCTTTATGCGTAGTATTTCTAAAAACATATTAATATTGTGAAGTGGATTAACTGAACTAAACTTTTTATACTATTGATTTTTAAACTAATCTTTGCTTGGGCCATTACTTTGGCCAGTGTATAATGCATAAATGCAAGCCTTGATAAGCAATATTTTTCAAGAATCCAGGCCCGGGTGGGACCGGACTCAGCAAACATGTAATCAAAGAAAGCGGGCCGGGTCCGGGTTCTAGGCCTTTGGACTCGGGCTGGCCTGGGCTCCTAAAATTGAGCCCGAACTCATTTCTAATTCCCGATACCTGTGCCACTGGTCGGTACCGACGACCAGTGGCACAGGTATCGGGAATCCGACGCACCAACCAGACGGGCTCTTACAATCTGCCCTCTTTGGAAACGACGCACCAACCAGACTGGCTCCTACAATCTGCCCTCTTTGGAACCGACGCACCAACCAGACGGGCTCCTACAATCTGCCCTCTTTGGAACCGACGCACCAACCAGACGGGCTCCTACAATCTGCCCTCTTTGGAACCGACGCACCAACCAGACGGGCTCCTACAATCTGCCCTCTTTGGAACCGACGCACCAACCAGACGGGCTCCTACAATCTGCCCTCTTTGGAACCGACACACCAACCAGACGAGCTCCTACAATCTGCCCTCTTTGGAAACGACGCACCAACCAGACTGGCTCCTACAATCTGCCCTCTTTGGAACCGACGCACCAACCAGACGGGCTCCTACAATCTGCCCTCTTTGGAACCGACGCACCAACCAGACGGGCTCCTACAATCTGCCCTCTTTGGAACCGACACACCAACCAGACGAGCTCCTAGAATCTGTCCTCTTCGGAACCGACGTACCAACCAGACGGGCTCCTACAATCTGCCCTCTTTGGAACCGACGCACCAACCAGACGGGCTCCTACAATCTGCCCTCTTTGGAACCGACAGACCAACCAGACGAGCTCCTAGAATCTGTCCTCTTCGGAACCGACGTACCAACCAGACGGGCTCCTACAATCTGCCCTCTTTGGAACCGACGCACCAACCAGACGGGCTCCTACAATCTGCCCTCTTTGGAACCGACACACCAACCAGACGAACTCCTAGAATCTGTCCTCTTCGGAACCGACGTACCAACCAGACGGGCTCCTACAATCTGCCCTCTTTGGAACCGACACACCAACCAGACGAGCTCCTAGAATCTGTCCTCTTCGGAACCGACGTACCAACCAGACAGGCTCCTATAATCTGCCCTCTTTGGAACCGACGCACCAACCAGACGGGCTCCTACAATCTGCCCTCTTTGGAACCGACACACCAACCAGACGAACTCCTAGAATCTGTCCTCTTCGGAACCGACGTACCAACCAGACGGGCTCCTACAATCTGCCCTCTTTGGAACCGACACACCAACCAGACGGGCTCCTACAATCTGCCCTCTTTGGAACCGACACACCAACCAGACGAACTCCTAGAATCTGTCCTCTTCGGAACCGACGTACCAACCAGACGGGCTCCTACAATCTGCCCTCTTTGGAACCGACGCACCAACCAGACGGGCTCCTACAATCTGCCCTCTTTGGAACTCCGACAGGTCACTCATTGTGCCTTCACCTGGAACGAAATAATGCAAACACCGATTTACATGCAATCACACAGACCCTTGAGACTATAAGCAACACTTTTTTACCAAAAACAAATTGTAGCTACATGCTTGTTTTACTCAAAAAGCAGCACATACAAAGTTACCGTTTTCAGCGAAATGTTTCCATTATTTGGAACAACCCTGTAAATCATGTCTACATATGGAGAGAACTAACTGAAAAAGCGAATGAATATGAAATCCTACTATGTATGGCATTCATTAATGATGAAAAAGGTTTAGATACAGCCAGTAAAAACGTCAGAATTATAATGTCTTTCAAATCCTGAGATATTGAAGCTGCATATATAAATATTATTAACAACACCTATGAAAATGGGCGTGACAATATTTGACTGCTCGAGAATATAACACAAATGAACTTCCAAAGCTAATGAAACAAGGTAACACCATATCTACCAAGCTCTTCGATGCCATATTGAAGAATGCCTTTTAATCATTGAGCTGAGAATACAAAGAGATAGAATTTAATAGAGATTGTTTAATCTATCTTTGTTCTGCAGACAATTTAGTCATTTTTGCAAGTACTCCCTCACAGCTGCAGAACATGATTTAGGAATTTGCTGACAAGAGTATAGAAGTGTGATTCAACATGAACTTACAGAAAAAAATGCACAATTTTGAGGTTGATCGGGCAAAATTTAGGAATAACTGATGCCTACATTTACCTTGCCCAAAATACATCAAACGAGAGGTCCCATCGAAGACCAAATTAGCAGACGTATAATTCTTGACTGGAATGCATTTGGTCGAAACAATGCAATTTTCAAGAGCAATTTACCATTATGTCTTAAAAGAAAAGTTATTAATCAAAATTCATCCATCCAGTTCTTATTTATAAATCAGAGACATGAACCTTAATATAAAAAAACGAAAAATGCGGACAAGTCAAAGAAGCCTAAGATATGCATGTTCGGTGTAAACAATAAAGATAGGGAAAAGTAACCCATAGTTCAAGAAAAGTATAAGAATTTATAACATCATAATCAAGGTAAAACCTTTAAAATATCAATGAGGTGGACACATTTCTAGAAGAACTGACCGCTGTTGGACACTTGAAATACTAGAGTGGATGGTGAGGAACCAGAAAAGACCCAAAAGAACACCACGTAGAAGATGGAGAATGAAATTCGAGAGCATGCTATAATGTGACATGGAAGAGAATTGCTCAAGAGAGAGAGAGGGAGAGAGAGAGAGAGAGTTCTGGAAAAGGCTTGGGGAAATATTCACCCAGCACTGGGTTCAGAATAGTTGGTGATTATGGTTATATAAGTGCGAAAGCCATGTGTGTGTGTGTGTGTGTGTGTGTGTGTGTGTGTGAAACTAATAAGAGAACTGCCGTAAAATTTCGCAAGTTACTGTTTTCATGCTGAAATTACGAGTATGAATACAGGAGGTACGGTTCAAAGTTTAGGAACTGAAGCTTAAAAATCACATTTAACGATATTGTTAATTCTGGCACTTTAGCCTGCTATATACTGCGCTAGAATGCACTGTTTTTGAATAAATTGGTCTTTTACCCGCTGTTTCACATGGAGTTAGTTACTTCGGAAATGGTAATGGTCATGTATGACGAACTCTGCGAATATTTGAAAGGAACGGCTCGAAGGAAGAAAAATATTTGTTAGAAGTTCGGTATTATACAGTAGCTTTAGGATGACATCACGTACTAGGCACTGCCTTTGGAGCAAACACTTTGCAAAATGCACACATGTTAAGTGATTTAATGCGTGTTTGGTTTAAAAGCGGTTTCTCTTCTGTGAATACTTAGAAAGTTCTGTACAATCATCGCAGCTTTAGAAATTTTGTTTCAATGCAATATCGCAAATCTTTCAGTTCAAACCGCCAAAAGCATTCGAGACGGCATTCCATTGCATTGCAGCCAAATTGTTGAACTACATACTGGAGATCTCAAAAAATTCTCAGGTGGTACTTGACAATGTCCCGACAGAAGGGTGTTTGACTCCCTTCTGAAAACGACGAAATCGCAGAGATCTCAGTTTATCAATGTACAACGGAACTATTCTGAAGGGGAAATGGAGATTAAATTTCGTAGTAAAATTTCACTTTTCAGAAAAGGTAAAAAACTAGGGTGATGTATTTTGTGTTTTCTGTGTGGTTTATATTTCATTTTAATGTGATTTTGAAGAAAACTATCTATTCAGCGACATCAAATGTAGTTAGCTTCCTTTGTCTTCATTCCAAAAATCGTATAATGATCATTCTATCTAATTATGCTGTCCTGCTGTATTATTATTACTAAGGAGTTGAAGCTGCTTTTACGTCTTAGTTGACTGAGAGCTGATGGAAAGTTTTCAAATGAGGACCAAATTGTAACCGGGGCTTACATATTTATCAGAAGCGAAATTCTGTAGCCATTTTTAGAAATAGCGAATCGTATTCATTTTCTTACATTTCCCGCCATTTGGACGAAAGGCTGAGTATTTCCTTTCCCACACGATGCAGCAGATGGCAATTAGGGAATCTCGCGATTTTCGGAGAAGAGACATCTTAGGGTGTAGCCGGAGGGAAAGCGGTGGCAGGGGTCGACGAAGCAAGATAGTTTTAGCTATAGTGCAGAATGCTTCGGGTCGAAAGGGACGGAGGAAGGAATAGTTTTTGAATGGCCAGGAAAGAGAGAGAAGGATTTTCGGCGGTGTAGAATACTGAGGGAGAACGGAAAGAATGAAAGCACGAAAAGGACAGAAGCTTGGTGACATTCCCCGTATGAACTGAATAAACAATTTCCTCACTGCAAAATTTAGCCTCAGTCGATTCACTTTTCTACGCTTTGTATTGTTTTTATCTGCTCCAGTTGGATGAATTACGGATTAAACCACCGATACCAAACTTACTGCTGAACAAAATCAAAGGAACCCTCCACGCAGGGTGCTGTAATAGAATTCAGCTCCAAACCCTGTAACAAAATGTCGCTCCGGTGGTGCAATGGTCTAAACGCTGGATTTTGACCGTTCGTTCAAGAAGGGTCTGGGTTCGAATTCCGGTGAGGTGTTTGGATGTTGTGTTTGTCTTACAGCACTGGCTCTGTCCCTTATCTAGAACCAGTGGCCTTAAATTGAGAATGGGTTACTGCTTATAGCCCATTGAGTTGCTCCCTGTGGTCATTAAGCCTTAAAGAAAAAGGATCAAATCTGTTAATGTGTAGCTTTCCTTCATTTTTCCTTGACTCTATACAAAACTGTGTAATTTATCATGAATTTATCCGGTTGCTTCGACTAGCGAATCCTGTGATGGTTAAATTCAAATTGATCGGAAACTTGAAACTTGGTCGTTCTGGGTGGTGTAGTGGTTAGCACACCCGGGTATTTTCTAGGGAGACGCGGGTTCGAGTCCCGCTCCGGGACGATGAAAATTTTCAAGTTTTCGGATAATATCTGACTTACCATCCTTGTCACATTTACGTGAAAAATCGGATTGTCATCTTCAAAATTTGTGTAATTTATGTTTTATTCAAATGAGATTTCAAGCAGCACTATTCGGCCTGTGTTTTATTTAATCGAGAATTAATAAAATAAAATGTGAAAATTACCTATGAGAAACATATAATGTAATAAGTGCACAAAATGTGAAAAGCATGCTTACTCGACGCGTTTGTATAAACATATTAAAACGTGCTCTGAGATTAGTTTTAAAAATTTACTTATCGTAATAATGAAAATAAAAGTATATTCCAGCAAAATGTTTGGCTTGTCGTAATGTAGCGTAATTTTAAATCAGCTCGTGAAGTTTCTTGAATTTAAATCAGTGTTTGAAGCATCTTGAATCTAAATCAGCTCGTGAAACTTCTTGAATCTAAATCAACGCGTGAGGTTTCTCGAAACTGAATTAGCGCGTGAAGTGTGATAAATATGAAGCAACACTTCACGTTTTGTGTATCTAAATCACGGAATGCAGTTTAGTGAATCTCTTCCGACAGATGAACGTAAAAGAAAAACAAATAAATAAGAATTTTGAAAAACACTAACAACTTTCGTTTCATCAAAGAATCGGGGTCCCCATTCTGCTGAAGCTGAAATTAAACCATGCAGTACACTCCTTTGAAAATTTTAATTCATTTTTCGACAAGTAGTAAATAATAGATAATTAAGAACAAGTAGATGATAATTTTAAGGACGCTCCGGTGGCGCAGTGGTCTAAGCGATGGATTATGAGGGTCCTGGTTCGAATCCCAGTGAGGCATGGATGTTGTGTTTGTCTTACGGCACTGGCTCTCTCCCTTTTCTGGAACCAGTGACCCTAAATTAAGAACGGGCGACTGCTTATAGCCCATCGAGTTGCTCACCGTGGTCGTTAAACCTCCAATTAAAAATAATAATAATAATTTTAAGAAACGTTATCAACCCCTTCCTATCAAAGAGTCAATTTATTTGTTCAAGTAAATCTTAAACCAAGTCTTTCGGCGCGTTACTTATATATACTTGAAACTTTTCTAAACACGCTGAACACACTTTTATCAATTCCGCTGCTCTCAGGAACGATCAAAGCCGATTTCTCTTATTGTACAGCAGATCGATTACTTAAGCACTGCTGCTCTAGACTGAGTGAGAGTTCCTTACATTTTGCATCTGTTTTACATTTTTATAAACGCTGAACTCGATTTTTCCTTTTTCTTTCGTTGAGCTCAAACTTCTGTAGGAGATGAAGTTCAGATCCTCCTTTCTGATGTCGCAAGAAAGAAAATAAAAAGGGGAATGATAAAAACACAGAAAAATAGAGGTTGACCTGCTAAAGCCAATTTTCATCTTTTTCTTATTTTCAGAGCTCCACCAAAATATATTCCGCAGCCAAACTGATTCATCGCTTCAAGGCTTACGTGATAAGATGCTATCGCTCGTGATTTTTCCTGCCCTTTGAGCTTTTATTTCCTTTGAGCTTTTTGTTTACATTTACACAATAAGATATTGGATTAAAAACAAAAAACCTTAACTGAATTTGTCTTAGGCACCACATTTGTCAAAAAACAGGAAGAATACTTCGGTGATACTAGACATGCGCAAACACTGTCAGGAAATCAAATACTTTGATTGACCGTAGGGCCGCAAGCCAGCAAAAGAAATGTTTATCTTATTCAGGAAACAACTCGAAGAATATATACCAACAAGTTCCATTAGTATTCATTAATTATAAAAAGTACGGATCCAGAATGGTTTGCTAAACATCGCTGTCACTTTGGTACAAGATCCTACTGAAACTCCTTTGTTTCATTCCTTTTTCAGTTCAATGTTGTGCAAAAGCCTCTATCGCTTTCCTTGATTTATCTACATGTTTGACACTTGATGTAATACTAAAATAAAAGAATGACTGAATCGGAAAGAAAAGTTCAGGCGCATCTAATGTTCAGTCGAAGGAATTAAAAAATAACACTTGTTATAGCAATTGTTCAGACACTGGGATCACATTCAGCGATGTGTTTTCTATCCTAGAATTCGCCATCACTTCAATTTACTGAAGGAAGAATGTGATGTTTAAAAGAAAACCCTGATTACGCTACTGGACTTCGTGACGCATATCTCTATTAATCATTCGTTTTTAGCTTATGTCTTCTGTATTAATTATGTTAATCTTTAATTGCACTTTCTTTCTGAACAGCACATCGAAACCATAAAGGGAAACGGGTCACGGGTGAGTGGGTCAACGGGTCGACAATTTCTTCCGGGTGAAGATGTTCCTGACCTGATTTCGACCTGGTTTTACTTACGTTTTAATTTTTAAAAGAAAAAAATATGTTAAAGAAAAATGTGTACTGTGGAATTTTGTGCTCGATACCGGTGCCAGCGGAGGGAAAAATGATTTGTCATACAAAAATATTGCCGCCTCTTTCTAAAAGCAAAGAAGATTTCCACGGACCGTCGATCGTAAAATGATACTTTCTTTGGATTTGTCTTCAGTGCGATTGTCCGAATCAAGATACTGGCAAACGCCTGTCGCCTACTTTTCTGTGACCCATTCTCTCACATCCCGCGTGTCACATTGTAAGACAGAGTTACTTTTCACATCGCATCTTTTGCATTGCGCATTCAGAGGTTTTCCTTTGAGGTGCTAACTACTCATTCCGTTGCATGTCGTGTCGGAATTAATGCCTTGTTTGTTAAAATGGATGAATTTAATATTAAGAAGATTGAATAAGGCGTCAAGGCCAACAAATACGTGCTGGTTGAAAACAAAAAAGGGAAAGAGTGAATGCTGAAAGTTGTTTCGTCTCACTGAGAAACCAGAATATGTTTCACAGCAACACCAAACTTTCAAATATTCTGAAACTTGATATGTTATCAAGAAAACAGCAAAATCTTAAACATACAAGTCACTTAATTCAAAACTTTTTCCTGTATAGCACCATCAAAATTAAGTGGAACAGGCTTAATATTACTGAGGAGGGACTTTTTGACTCTCTCACATATGTTTGAAAACATGTGTAAAACAGTTAGGTTATGTGAAAAACGACAGTTACAACGCTATGTGTAAGCGAGTAAATTATACGTTTCCGTAATAGCTTCATGTGATTTCTATATAACCTACGATACCCACTGTGCAGAGATACTTTTTGAACGCCTGTGTATATATGTATATGATTATATATTATAATTATACATGTTAATGCATAATTATAAATTGAGTTTCGAATTTATAGTTCAAAGCAGATTTTCCGTGTCAGGTCCCGATGGGGTCCAATTGTGTGACGTCCGGATCCGGGTCGATTCCGGGTCCAAAATTTTTTAACCCGTTTCCAACTCTGATCGGAACTTCAAAGTTTCTGCGTAAATTTTGGCAACTGACAGCTATTGATAAAGGTAACCAAAAGAAATGCGTTTTCAAAGTCAAAAGGAGTCATCGATTAAACTGTGAACTGTATATCTAACGATGGTTAATTGCTATTCCAGCCGTCCGTGTGGAGCAGTGGTCTAAGCGCTTGCTTTTAATCATTCGTCCTCGTTGGATCCGGGTTCGCATCCCGGTGAGGCATGGATATTGTGTTTCTTACGGCATTGTCTCTCTCCCTTCCCTGGAACCAGTTGCCCTAAATTAGGACAGGCGACTGCTCATAGCCCATTGAGTTGCTCATGATGGTCGTTAAACCTTCAATAAAAAAATTGCTATTCCGTGAAATGCCCTATTTCGTTGGTGTGCTATCATATAATAAGAGGAGTGTCGACAAGTTAATTGTGTTCCCCAGGTTGCTATACGTCGAGCTGTACATTTATGACAATAAAAAAAACGATACTTTGAAGTTTTCGATAAGTAGTTTGTTTGTCTGCTAAAAGAACCTTATTCGTTAGTGCATTGATAGCTTCAGTAGTTAAAAGAGTTTTTTAGAAATCAATTGACTGTTTTATAGTAAGGTTAATAACAACGAACGTAGAAACCTTTAAAACGTTATAAATTCCAAAGTTATTTGCAAATTTCATAATAATGAGCTTCCCAAGAATAGCTTCACTGCTCCTCGGAGCGTGATTATATATTTCTGACGTCGATTTTGTTCGCCGTAATGCAAAATAAAAGAAAGAGAAAAATAAAACCTCATATACTAAGGTATATGGCAAAAAAAAAAGAGAGGAAAATAATTTTCTTTCTGTTTTACCTTAGCTAAAAAGACAGGTAGTTGCCACACAAAAATATGCAATGTGATCGTTAAGAACGTAAAGCTGAGAAGGCAAGATTACATGATTTAAAAGCTTAAAGTTCAGCCTGAAATGAAGCGAGAGCAAAAAAGTCATTCTGTGAATAAGATCAATAGATATAAAAGGAATTTTGGAGGCCAATAAAGTAAAATAAGACGGAACTAAGTGAAAACTTTACAGCGAACTTACGAGCGGCACTTCAATTAGAGTAATGTTGTATAGCAACAGCTGAACATATCCATCGCAATCGGCCCGTAAAGTTGTGAACGCATTAGCTGTGATTCATTAAATACTTTAAGCTCTATCACATTAGTCGAAGGTCATCACCATTTTCTTTCGTTGCATGGTTTCGGCCCATAATAAACGAGCTTGTACTTTGCTGTTTTGTGATTTCTATGTGTGTTTAAGAGCGCATCGTTTTAGAGTCTGTGACGAAAGATAATCAATGGAAAAATAGACGTAAAAAAGGGATGAAAAATTAAACTTCGTGCTTATTTGTTGATTACTTAACCCAAAATCACACTACGGAAATGTAGCACTGTATTTTTCTTGTCTGTTTTTCTGAATTCATATTACAGCGTATACCTTCACATCTCATAACGCAACGGACTCATTCTAATTAATTCTTCTGTAAGTCTAATTAAATAATTGCGCAAAATTACCAAATGTTTCTTCCTGATGCATGGTCAGAATATCTGAAAGATTTTCAATTTTATTAGCGATTTTAAAATGTCACATTTTCTTTTCTTATTTCAAAATATACTTTATTGACAAAAACATAGGGAATACAGGCGTACCACATATGGCAAAATAAACCACAAAACAATGAACGATACTGTTGAAATATTACAGGTGAATGTGATACGGCAGTCAACTAAGGATGACAAAATGTTAAAATCACTAATAAGGAACAATACATGCTTGAGGAAGATGTTGCACAAGCAATAGTAATGATTACGATATTACAGCATGCGATGACTTGCACAGTGAGAGCAGAGCACAAAACGACAGGTAAATATATTTAAAAGAATATGGCTGTACAACGCAGTGCAAAATAAGAAGGTAACATGTAAAACACAACAAAGGCATATACTACGATAAAGGTACAGGAGTTCCCACAATCGAGGAAACCACACGATATGTGACAAAAACATGATAAGTATTACAGAACATAGTGGAAACTTGGGCAAACTCCCCAAGTGAAACACAGGGATACACAAAATACAAATAGCAAGCCGTGCAGTATTGCATCGGTCCAAAAAAACAATGACTTGGGTCGAGCAAGAAATACAGGAACTTGTAATACAAAATCATAGGTACGAACAGAAAACCTCTGCTGCCGTGCAAGACAAAACCCAATTGAAACAATACAAAAACAAAAAAAGACATAGATACCCGGGGCAGTACAAGTAGAACACCCAGAGATATCAAACACCGCACGCTCCGGTGCAAAAGGCAACAAGAAAAAAACATCAAGGGTCCAAGAGTCTACTAGCCTTGAACACAAACAAAATCTTAAAGCCCACAAGGCACAATGCGATGAGGGAAGTACAATAAACAAGAAATCAAAGAATGTGAAAAAAATGCACAAGATCTCAACCGATGCATTCAGTAGGTCGAAGCTGGGAAAAAACACACCAATCAGAAGGAAAGATCAATGGAAGATCCAGTGATTTTAAACCATCCGGTCCCTTGCGCCCAGGTAGACCGGAAAGAGGCTTGAGATTGAGGAGTGAAAGCAGCGAAGTTCTCCAGGCGTAGTCGAGACACGGTGCGATTCCTAAAAATCGACCGTAAAGCCGCGCCAGCAGACAGAATACTAGGTGCGGTAGCAGGAGAGCAGAGAGATTGATGATAAAGAAAAACGACATGTTTAACAAGTACGAAGAGATAGGCACAGGCATCCGGCAAAATAGCCGGGGGATGTTTGGTAAGCAATAGCCACTCGTACGCTTGAAAAGGGATGTCTCTGGAGCAAATGGTGCCTACAAGACGAAAGGCAGTATTGAGAAGTGGAAGGAGAACGGGACAGTGACAGTAGACATGAGGAACATCACCTTCAACACCACAAAAGCAGCAGAGCGAAGTAGAAGAAATAGACATGTGAAAGAGAGAAGAAGAAACAGGAAGGCGGCGGTGAAGAAACCGCCAGTGGATGTTTCGCTCTAACGGGATAGAAAGGGGAGAGAAAGAGGCAGACCAGATAGGCAGCAGAAGAGAAGGAGAAGCATCAGGAAGACCATGCGGAGAAGTGAGGGGCCCACGAAGGATCGCATAGATAGAAGCAGTGGAAAAAGAAGAAATGGGAGCAACAGAGTCCCGAAAGGGAAGGAAGAAAGGAAGAGAGAGGCTCGGTCCAGAGACAGAAATAAGGCCAGTGTCAGAAACCAGAAGTGGGAAGAGGGTACGAAGAGCGGAGAGAAGAAGGTCATATTCCTCTTCCAAGGTGGAAGAAGGGTCGGGGAAAAGAGAAGAGAGGGGTTTCCAGGTCAAATCGGAAGTTAATAAAGCTTCGACAGTGAGAATTCCTGAGCGGAACCAAGGGGGGAAAAGAAAGTGTGGTTGATCGGGTGGATGAATTTGAGTGGAAAAGAAAAGAGGTTCTGCAAAGCAGGTCCAGGGTGGTAGAGGGAGGAGCGCGGAGTAGCGGGAGAGAATGAAATACCGCTAGAGCGTCGATAAGAAGTGGTGGGAGGCGTTTAGAAGTAGAAGGAGATGAATCCATCCGAAGAAAAAGGAGGAAAGTGAAGGATGGATCATGAAGAGAAATAAGAGTATTCAGGGTAGAAGAAAGTGCAGGGGAGGGCAGAAGGTGAAGACGAATGAAGGAGACGATTCGGTGAGCTCGATAATATGTTCTGACATCCGGGAAATGAAGACCACCAAATGATGTTGGCAGAGAAAGCGTTGCAGCAGAAATCCAATGTCTAAATGACCATATCGCTGAAGTGAAAATACTATTGATGGCAGAGAAATGATGCGATTTAGACACACAGGAATCCCAGGGATAGAAGCATTGTGAGAGAAGATATCGATGAACAATTTGAGCACGTTGAAAGTAAGAGGAAAAGGAAAACGTAAATCGCCAAAAAACAGCCGTGCGATGAAGTCGTGGGCGGAGAGCTTGCCAAGTGACATTGCTTGCGGTAAAGGAGTGTCCAAAATGAGCTCCAAGAAATGTTTGGGTCGAGAAGGACCACACTACTCCCCACGGTGAGTCAGTGCGGCCTCTCCAAGAACCACACCACAGGCCAGCACTTTTCTGAATATTCAGAGCAGCACCAGAGAGAGCAGCATACTGTTCATAAGTGGCAAGAAGAGTATCAAATTGGTCATCGCGGCGAAGACAGAAGGTAACATCATCTGCGTAAGCAGAGACAAGAAAACGGTGGTGCCGAGTACTAGAGACAATCGGTCCTACCGCAGGTAAGAGAGACACGCCGACTTGCAATCAAAAAGGGTTCAAAGGCGAGAGCAAAGAGTTGTCCTGATAATGGACAACCTTGTCTGATGCCAGATCGAAAAGGACTTGGGGCCGTCCAAAATGTGGCCGTCCAAACGTGCAAATGGGCGCCCCGGTAGAGGCTAAGGATGAGAGAAACAAAAGCGGGAGGAAAACCAAAGTGAGTTAATACGGCAGAAAGGTAAGTGTGAGAGACGTTATCAAAAGTGGATTTCTGGTCAAGATTGAACAAAGCTAGGGGTTCGGAATGTTTTAGTGCGAGAAAGGAAAGGTTATGAAGAAAGGAGATATTGTTAGAAATAGAACGACCAGGCACGGTTTATGTCTGGTCGGGGGATATGAGGAACGGAAGAACAGAATTTAGGCGGCGAGGAAGGAGTTTTCTTAACCAGTTCACTTAAAGCATCATTTTCCAAAAATATTTTTAGTACTGAGTTAATTTCAACTGCAAAGATGCCATAAGCTTTTTAACCATGTTATGTCAGAGGCTTCTAACAACACGGTCGTATCAGAATAATACGACCACTATCTAATAATGGGAATAACCACCCTTGGCCCGGATGACAGCAGCGAGATGGCGTGGAATGGACGCAATGAGGCCCTGGAAGTTTGCCCAAGGCACACGTGCCCATTCTACTGCAGCAGAGCACGGAGATCCCAGAGATGACGTGGTTGTGGGTTGGTGCGTCGAACCTGTCGATTTACATAGTCCCACAAATGATCTATGGGAATGAGGTCGGGCGATTTCGCCGGCCAAGGTAGAACGGTGACATTGCTGTCCTATTCCTGGAACCAGGCACGCACCCCCTTAGGGACATGGCAGAGCGCATTGTCCTGTTGGTAGACACCATCACCACCAAGGTAAATATCCAACATGAAGAGATGCATGTGGTCAGCGAGAATAGACAGGTAGCCATTGGCGTTCAGTGACCCATCCAGTGGTACCAGTGGTTCCAGGTCATACCAAGGAAGCATCCACCATACATGCACACTGCCACCGCCGGCCTGTACTTGACCAACACGCGTGTCTGAGTGTTGGTTCTCGTGTGTCTGACGCCGTATCTGCCACCGCTCGTCACTTCTGTGGATTAGAAACCTGGATTCGTCAAAGAAAGTAACCTTTTTCCACTCTTCCACTGTCCAATGACGGTGGACCCGTGCGAACTGCAGGCGTCGTTGTGATTGGCCTGGGTTAACATGGGCTACTTGACGCAGCGTCGACTCCGTAAACCCATGCGTAACAGGGATTGCTCTACTGTTATCGGGAATAGGTATCTGGGTGCCCCAGCTTTCATTTGCGTGGCCAATTACTGTACTGTTGCGCATCGATTGCCCTTTACCAGTCGACGGAGGCGACTTTCCCCTCTGGATTCGATGGCCCTTATGGACTGCACAGTTATGACGACGGGAGGAACTGGGTGTGCCAGCGGTCGATTTTTGGTACACCCTTACTACAGCACCTCGCGAACAGCCCACGAAGTCTGCTGTTTCTGAGATGCTTCCATCCTTGGCGCGGTATCCGATGATCATTCCTTTTTGAACGTCCGTCAAATCACTACCTCTACCCATTGTGCTCACGTAACGCACTATGGCTCATCTGCGCTGGCCGGCTGCTAATATCTCCGTGTGATCGACCTTGTCACGTGCAGTCTGTGACGCGCCTGAGCGGGTACATTGTGATTCCGGGGGTGGGGATATTAGTCTGATACGACTGTGTTAATACACCTTTCACCTGCATATAAAAGGAATTTATCGATGACCTTTTTGTTCTACAAATGATATCCTTATTAGAGGCTGAAAACGACATTAGCGCAGTAACTTTAAATTGGTATGCTTCAATCCATTGGACGCGCTTTTAATGCCTAAGATATTCAGTAACATCGTAGAGTATGATACATTGTAAATAGATTATTTTTTGTTTTTACATTAATGATATGCAGACACGATCACTTTTTTTTTCAAAATTAACCGACATTGTTAATGAGTCTTTTTAGAAAAAGATGCAGCAAATTTCCGTATCAAAATAACGATGAGGGTATTCAACATTTTGTAGGGCAATATTTTACAAAATTTTCTACGTTGTTAAGCTAAACCCTTTAATCGACTGGAACGAATTACAACGGAATAAGCACAATGGGATGAAATCAGCTCGAACGAATATATTCGCTCTCTACGAAATGGGCCCAACGGGGCTGGAAAGAGTGAGTCTGGGCATCAGGAACTTTTCTTTCGCTTTAGCATTTTTACTCAAAGCACTCATTTAGGGGGATGACTATCACTAATTCTTTGTGACCGGTTGCCTGCTAAAAGGACTACAACAATTGCGAGAAACTGAAGAATGGAAAGAGGTCATCTGTTTCTACTCAGTGGCGCGAGGTCCGAGTCAAGGGGACTATTCCTTCCCATCATGCCTTGGGTCATGGAGCAGAGAATAAAGGACTAGAGGGGAGCGCCTATCACAAGTGACAGATTTATGATCGGTACTTCTGTTGGCTTGGTTTATTTTATGTACTGTAGTGGACGCCAACTTAGCAGAAGAATCGTTTTTGTTTGCAGGTTCCTGTCATTGGAGCAGGGAAGCAAATAAATAAGTGAGCAAACAAATTGAATGTAATAACTAACGATCTCGACTGCACTTATTTTTTTCTTCGGATTGCGGGGCAAAGGGGAAATATTAGTTGGTCTGTTCGAACAGTAAATACTTCCAGCGGGTCGATAGATTCCTGGGGGACTTCTTCTATGCAATTCTCGCTAAAATCTCTTTCTACTTAATTTCGTGCAAAAGCGTTTCGGGTGCCTTGAGTCCGAGCAAAATCCTTCTTACTTCTCCCATTCAGATCTCCAAGAAGACTCCTCGTTTATGACTCCTATCCGTTCCATTCCCCTATGCTCTATGCTCTAGGGAAATGCTATTTCGTAAGACGTTGGCTGTTAATTGCTTGCCCCTATTGTCCCTGGCGGGACTTTGAGGGAGAGTGGTGTCCAACGAAGGGGAAAAGGGCATGTCCTTTTGTTCGTGGGAGGTCCCATGGTCGACGAAGTATGACCTTTCTACGAAATGAATCTGTGCAAAGCTCCTTTTTTACTGAAGACGAATTCTCTAGTTATCGTTCGCCCACAAAAATAACCGAAGTTACAATTCAATTAAAGTTTAAATATTTCCATATAACACTTCTGAGATAGAGGGGGAAAGGGATTGCTTTGCCGTAGCTTTCGTAAAATCCGGCCGCTAGGTGAGCATTCCTGTTTCATGAGGGCAAAAAATGTTGAATATCATTTGGTTCAGGTATTTCCAGCCTTTTAAAGGGTTAACAGCATATTTGCTTTATCGCCACCCAAAATTTTATATCTACCTGTGGCCTTCTGTACGATTTTAACAATATACATATAATAGTTATTTTTGCTCTATAAATGGTTTACAATTATCGATAGCTTTTCTCTGCTGTTGTATCGCTTTCAAGAGATGTTAAATTATACGACTGCAGTTCTTCAGATATTATGTATGATAGCGTCTGTTCTATCATCATTCTTATTACAACTGTTTTTTCAAAAGTTATCCTTTACACCAAATTATTTCGTTCCCTTTAACACTTTGGAATGAATGCCTTTCATTAATTTTTCTCATCGAACAGAAGCTTTTCCTTTAGAAAACTCTTCTCTTCCAGCCAGTGTCTTTATTTCAGATTTAGCTATTCCCTTAGGAAGACCAAAGGTAAAGAGAAATTCGTTGTATGCCGCCCCGGTGGCGCAGTGGTCTAAGCGATGGCTTCTGATCGTTCGTTCGAAAGGGGTCCGGATTCGGATCCCTGTGAGGCATGGATGTTGTGTTTTGTCTTACGGCACTTGCTCTCTCCCGTTCCTGGAACCAGTGACCCTAAATTAGGGACGGGCGACTGCTTATAGCCCATTCAGTTGCTCACGGTGGTCGTTAAACCACTAATCACAAAAAAAAAAAATTCCTTGTACCTGATTTAGGACAACTGCTTTGGGAAGACAAAGAACACATGCCGTAAGTACGAATAATATCCATGCCTTACCGGGTTTCGGACCCAGACTCGGTAACATGAGGGGGCTACAAAGCCACACCCCAGATATTCTCATTAACTTAATTAATGTACGTAATCAACTGCATTTTTCAGGAAATGTATAGGAGGGTCTTTTGACAGTTCAAGATGCATGCTGTGCAAAAGTCTGCTAAGGTCAATAAAGAAAACAAAGAAAAAAGACATAAAAGCAAGGTGAAGCATTCATCCAATTCGATCCGTGGGGGCGTTTGGGCGGTATGTGTGAATGTTTCTATAAAAATCCATTTTTCGTTTGAGGATTTAACGACCACCGTGAGAAACTCAATGGGCTATTAGCAGTCACCCGTTCCTAATTTAGGTCCTCTGGTTCCAGGGAAGAGAGAGAGAGCCAGTGCCGAAACTCAACCCAGGGAAACACTTAACAGACGTTTTGTTTATTGACTGGATTTCTCCATTGTTATCGACGTTTCATTAGTAAATAAAGCCGGCTGAAGAGATATTAGTCTTTGCTGGAAAGAAGAAAGAAGAGGAAAAACTGTTTTCACATATCTTCAATTAACGGGATTCTAAAAAAATAGTAGGAGAAGGAAACGCTATAAGACATATTTCGACGTTTATCTTTTTATTTATTTTATTCTTTTTTTTTTTACTTTTAATGCGATAAAAATTGTATAATGATAAAATATCAACATAATGATTAAAGTCCGCTGCCCGAGGAAATAGCAACCCTGGGCAATCAATTGCCTTGCTTTCTTGTGCTATGTAATAAAATCCGACCCCGTATATACTATTCCTTTCACAACATCGTTCAATGCTAGGTCTCTGTGTCTCATTGTTGCCCTTTGAGAAACTCATTAATTTCTTTCTTTCTCTCGCTATATTTCCTCTCACCTATGCTTCTCCCACTACTCTCTCTTTCCATATATCTCTTACCAGTGATCCGGCCCGGCTTCGCACAGTAGCAATTTAGAATTTACGGCGAATCTAAAGAGAGACGATTATTACATTCAACAGGCGACTGTCTTTCTCTTTGTAAAGTTATTCTTTGTCTGTCATTTGCCAATCAAAATTCTGTTTCTTGGAAAGTTCCATTATGACGGGAAAAACAAATTCTTTTAGCGTCCGATGTACTACGACCTATATTCGATTTTCGTCTCGGCATAATGTTAATACAATATTTAAATTTTAATTAAAGAGCTACTCAAAGAGATAAATACGTGTGGACGAAAACAACTACGCATTTAGTCTGTGCAAGCTCCGATAAACCAATTCTCTTTCAGCGTCCGGTGTAACTACTCATTTAGTCTGTGCGAGCGCCGATAAACCAATTCTTTCAGCGCCCGATGTAACTACGCATTTAGTCTGAATCCTTACATGCTGTCAGGCCGGCAGCCGTGCATGCGCCTCACGTATTTTTCCCAATGAGCAAAAAGTTTCGTAAACCGGTCGCCGCGCATCGTTGTTTAGGCAGTGGAAACCACGAAAGAACGCGAACGGCTGATTTTTCTTTGACTTGTCACTAAAATCGTTACTGCTCACCTCCCTTTTGTCATAGATTAATGTTTCATACACCTAAACCATCCTCGACAAATGCTCTATAGAATGGTGAAAACCGCATCAAAATCCGTCCAGCGATTCTCGAGATTAGCCCAATCAAACAGACAGACGCCTACCGGGAACTTTATTTTATACTATGTATACATTCTCTCTATCTTTCTCCCTTATATCTTGTATGTTCTATCACTTTTTGTATTTCCTTCTATTTCCTCCTCTTTCTCTTCCCCTCCCTCTTTCATTTCATGTACTCTCTCTCTCTCTCGGATAGAAAAAAACCTTCCCCTACCCTTGCGCATTATAAATGACAAAATTGACACTGCACGTGTTTCTGGCAATGACTCCGTGTTTGCTTTCCTTGAACTTTGCTATCGTTAATTGACAAAATCATAACAACATTCTCTTTTCGTCCCTCGCCCTGTATCTACACCTGTCGCTCTGTGTCCCTCCATTTATTTATATCTGTATGATCATGGATTTGAAAATCAGGCTTAGATTTCGTTTCTTAGGATATTATGAAAGCTCCTTTCGCATCATGTGGCCGTTAGTTCAATAATTTCACGACTTGTGAATGCTACTTCCCTAGGTGCTTTGTGGCAGTGTACTTAATAATGCGAGAACACTCAATTTATATCAAATTTAATTTGCCGTTTCCTTATGTTCAACAGAAGGACCTGAAATTATTAATTTCATGCGTAATGGAATCAGCCTTTACCGGAATGTGCTTGACTAAACGCAATTTGCATTTAATTAAAATTTGATTTACGACGCTCATAGTTCGGTGATATCTGGTTCTTGTTGTCTCCAAAATCTTAAAAGACTTCCGTCACCATTCCCGAACCGTTTCGAATATTTAAATTAAAAACCACGCTTTAAAAAGAATGTAGTTTTCTTTTAAATAAATGACCAAACAAAATGTATTTGAATAAAGTGCCTTCAATTCGCTCCTGATTTTGTTATCAAAGTATATTATTTCGCTTTGAAGATTATATAGATTCGCTAAAAATCAATTACATAGTTTTGCCCTGAGTTCTGGCTTTTTGTTCCCTTCTTAAGAGTCAGTGGTCGATATTAAATAACTTTTTCTGCAATATCTGTATTTAATTAATGGTATATTTTCCCAAGGAATTCTATTCAGCATCTTTAAGGTAAACGTTGCTTTCTGCATTCGGACCGAAATACTTGGGTTGTTTATTTTGTGGAGTGTAAGTAAAATAAAGGTCGACTCGGTAGGAGACAAATGGCAAACACTGCTGATCGGAAAGACGTGTCAAGCCCCATTCATCACCCAGGCCGCAGCGGGGGGACTGGAGAAGCGGCCACCTTTCGATCTGGAAGCTTTCTTGCAGCAGATAATGTGTACTCATGGGATCAAGGGGTCTTACCCTCTGGGGAGCTGCTGTTTCTAAGGTTTTGTCGTTTTTGTTGTCACGCTAAAATCAGAAGCTTTGATGTTTTCAGCAAACATAGCTGGCTTCAGTTAAAGAACCTGTACTTATTGACTCCCTTGGAGAGCTCCCAGAAAATCTGCTTTGAAGCAAGTGTAAACCAAAAACACCTCAATGGGAGCAAACTTCAATATTTCAAATGATTTGAATGGAAAAAAAAGTTTGTAATTTAATTTACGCTCAACCTCTTGGTGCAGTAAATATGACAGACTGTGGTGTTTGTTGAATCCATCCTAAAAATTTGCCTTTTACTGAGTGTTTCTGTAGAATAATTTTGTTTATACTTTCCGGTGGCTTCGCATTCCTGCTGATTCTTTTGTGGAGACAGCCGCATTACATTTTTAAGCCTCCTGACGTACAAATACATTGTGCATGTCAAAACTGCTCCTGATTGCTATACGCTAGTAATAAGATCAGGCGCTACGCTGTGATTCGGCTAGAAACCCTCCCAACTTTTCCTTGAGCCCACCCTTTAGCCATCCCAAAATATTTGAGCAGTTAGAATATGTGGCGAGTTCTACCATGTAAGATTTTAGGGAACTTGGATAAACATATGTCATTTTTTTTCCACAGAAATTGTGTTATATGAAGTTTCTGCTAAATTTGTGTTGCACTATTTTATGGAGCGCAGGTTGTCCTCTGAGCGAATTTCTAATAGCTGTAGAAAGGCAGCATTTTTGTAATTGAAGTTTAACGAGTTAGTAAAACCATGCAATGCATTGATTATAATACGCTTTCCAACACAGCAGAAATCATTACTCAAGTTATTACTCAAGTTATGAGGACAATGGCTGTAGAATAAGTCTCGCTCCTATGACCTGACCTTTGACCCCATTTCGATGATATTCAACAGAACCGGTAAAGAATACTTCTGGAACAACATAATGTTTTGTCTCAACCGAAGCATTTTTACGTAAGTTATAACGCATAAGGGCAATTTAATGGATCCCGCACCTATGTCCTTACCTTTGACCCCACTTCACCCATTTTTAATAGGGTTCGTCCCCAGGTGGTCCCCTACTACATACTAAAATTTCATCGAAATCGAACCATTTTTACGCGAGTTATCGTGCGGACGGACGGACGGACAGACGGACAAAGCTGGAGCATATACGCTTGTTCAACCTATGGTTGGAAAGCGTAAAGAAGGTGAGTGAGAGAGAGAGAGAGAGAGAGAAACTCTTTGTCAGATTTCCAACTAAAATTCATAAACAGCCTTATGATAGCAAATATTGAAAAACGGTAATAAGAATGACATGAGTAAGCAACAATTGCGAAGAAATAGTAACTAACTTGTTAAAGGGCTTGGAGGTTCGTATACATGTTATAGTGTTAATTATAAAAAACATGTAATAATAGCTTTTAATGTAATACGTAGGTTAGTGGATAATAATAATAGTTTTATTAATTTTAATGTCGAGTAAATATTTAGAATCTGTAGTGTTTAATGCTTAATTTTATTATGTAAATAATTAAGAATCTTACATTTTAAAAATGTTTTAAATGTTAAAATCGAGGAAACTTTCGACGAATATATTTTTGGTTCTATCTGAGGAGACAACAAGTTTCCTAAAATATTACAATTAGTATGCCGGCTTACTTCCGCAAGAATGATATTGCACCGAACGAGGGTTCCTATATCTATACAACAGAAGATTGCTTTTCTTTAGGGCCAATATTTCCGTTCATTAGAAAGATTTTCCTTCGGAGTGTCTTAAGGCCGTTGACATTTTTGGAGGCCGGGAAAAATGCTTTTTGGAAGTTGGTCGTGAGACTATGTGCTGGGATGAGAAGGAGGTTTTTGAGAAGGAGGAAGATAACGTGTTTTGCATGGAGTTGGTGACGGAAAGAGCGAGAGTTGGTGACGCAAGATTCTTTAATTGGCTCGCTGCCCCCCCTCTTCGTCGTGCTGCTTGGGACGGTGGAAAAGCAATAATGTCCAGTTTCATTCTTCTCACATCGACGAAACTATAAATCTAACACCCCCTCAACTGCGACGCGTGGGAAAAGAAGTGCATTGATGTTTGCTTCCAAGCTCACCAAAATGGCGGGAAATGGAGGAAAATGGTTACAATTCACTATCACTAAAAACGGCTACTGAACTTCACTTCTGATAAATATGGAAGCCCGGTTACAATTTACACTTAAATAAGTACAATGGTATTCAATAACACTGAATCCCCAGCGTACAAACGTCTCCAGAGGACGCGTACGCGCTGGCAACGTCATCGAATGTTCAGCAAGATTCCCGGATCTGTTTCGAACAGAACAGGTGTGGAACATGGTTGGACGGCATCTCTACACCCATCCGCAACCAGCGCAGTCAACAGCTGCACTGCAAGACAAGGTGTACGAAGCTTAGGGCAGTGCCGTAGGAAGCTATAAGACGTATCCATGACTCAATGTCACGACGCAGTGCTGAATGCATTAACAGCAGAGCTGGTTGTGCTTTTTACTGGTGTGCCTTATTATTGAAGAAACAAAATCATCCATTAGTTTTGGAAATTTAATCGTCCTTTCTTCCTCTTCCGTACTGTTCCATCCGTGAGCATCAGTAGAATTTTCTCACTTCCTCTGGGGATTACAATTTTAATGTTACAGAATGTCTTGCAGGGCTGTTCTGCTACAAGGCTTGGTGCTGAGTTATATTTCAGCGCCCTGTTAGTTCGCGGATGCTTCGTTTGCAGCAGGTTTAACCCGTATTTTACCCGGCTGAAGCAGATAAATAAAATGTGAATAAAATATCAATCAAAGTATTAGCTCGCTCTTGCAGTGAGGAAGGTGTTTATTCAGTTGCTATGGGGACTGTCTCAAAGCATTGTCCTGATCTCCTTTCCTCTGTTATCATCAACAAGCTGATCGCCTTTACGTTCGGCCAGTAATCTCTTCCTACTTTCCCCTTCCCCGTCGATTCTCAGCATTTTCCCTAACTCACACCAACAGGCAAGATTTTTACACCTCTTCCTTCCACTCCTTCTCACCGAATCCCTCGCAAACGCGTGAAGTCCACGCTTTCCTAAAACCCTAATGGCCACTTTCCAAGAAGACGCGGACACTCCTTAAAAATGCCTTCTCTCTGTGATCCCCTCAAACCATTAACGAGTCCCGTCTCGCACATTCTCGAAACCATAAATCTAACTTTCCTTCTGTTGCGATGCTGAGAAACGTGAAAGTCGTGCCCACTGACCAACGCATCCAAAATGGCGGGAAATTGGAGGGAAATTATTACAACCCACTATCCTTAAAACGGTTATTTAACTTCGCTTCTGACAAATATGGATGCCCAGGTTACAGTTCACTGTGTTTCTTTCAGTGCCCTGCAACAAGAGTTCGTTAGTCCTTCGCCTGTGAGGAATTTAAAAGTTCGGGGATTTCTATTATGCTTTCCCCGATGATGAAAACAAATAAAATACCAGCGGGCATGAAGACTTGCTCTTTTGCAATTCATCGCTGAGCGCAGATCAGCATCGATAACAACACATGCTGAAATATTTCTAAATATTTTCCAAATATTTCTCATTGCTGAAATAGAGTGAGTTCTGCAGTATTTTTTCAAGAAACAGATTAATCATCCCAAATAATCGATCTGTTTCTTGAAAACATACTACAGAAATTGCTGTGTAATTATTCTGTCTTTTGACGGAGATAGTCAATATTTTGCACAGTTTACTGTATTTCAGAATCATAGGAATTATTTAAAATTACAAGGATATGGAGACCTCACATCCACGGATCTATAGAGACCTGTGTTGTTCTCCAAATGCACTGTGTGTTTTTTCTTCATGAAAAGTAAATCTAAGCGAAACATTACCGCTGATTTTAATCCTCTCAAAAACAATTTCCTTAATTCATTTTTAAAAGTCCGAGTTCTCTCGACAACTTGAAACAAATTTAATCTGCTCTAACTAGAGAGAAATTTAGCGAACAAAAAGAGAGGGAAATATCTCGAAGTCGTTTTCATGTTTAGGAAAACATTTTTTTCGTCTAGACTCCGCAGATGGACGGGAGAAAAATTATTTCGTAAGCAGACAGTTCTTGACTTAATATGTTATGCTTTTGACAGCATTGCCGGTGAAGTAATGGTAGAAAAAAATGTTCCAATCTGAAGCAAACCCAAAGAAAAACAATTTTTTTACCCTAGCCTACTTTGAAAGAAACAAAATTTTGGAAGTCCGAGATCGATCTGACTGGTAAAGAATTATTCCAATCTTAGACCATTTTGATGGAAAAAAACATTTATTAAACCCGAGATCCAAGATGAGGGACAGACACAGTTAAACATGCAGACATGTCTTGGCATGTATATGTATGCCAATAAAATGTTAATAATATGCATGTGTATGATAAAAGTTAGGACGTTTCTATTTCTTCTTTTATCCATAAAATCTGAGTTAAGTGTCGATTTATAGACCACTAGGGAATGAAATATCTGCGAAATCCTAGCAACTAGAAAGCATTGTCTCCAATAGCTTCAAAACCATTTGTTGGTTTTTCTTATCCGAAATCAAATTTCTGCCTCTTCTCTTTCAATTAATAAAAAATGTTCAGCTCTACCCGAGTAAATCGTACTCGTATGTACATAATCCACCGAGATAATGAATTTCGAATTTCAAAAGCGTCATTAACTTGGTCATGCATTTTTAGACTGCAACGTCAGCTGCATTGCTTATTGGAGGCATTTAAACTCAGTTCTTTAAAAATTTCTAATCTTCCTCATTTTTTTTCATTATCCATGAGATTTTTATTTGCATAAAAACAAATGACTTCTTCGTCAAGGTTTGGCCTCAGTAACGCACCTTTTTTTTTTTTTTTTTTTTTTTCTAGCATTTGGGTTCTTTTATCACTGTTACAGGGTTTGGTGCTCAGTTCTATCACGGCGCCCTGTGTGGAGGGTTTCTACACCGCCGAAATCCCTTTATCTCTTTCCGGCCATCCAAACTTCTTCCTTCATCCGTTCCGACCAACCCCCGAGGTTTTTCTGAGAGCGTCCTAAAAGTATTCACCTCCTCTCTCGACTTTTTGCCACCGAGTCCCCCTCTCATGCCCAGAGAGAGAAAAAAAAAACCTTTGGTCCGTCTAATTCCAAGAAAGCGCAGCCACGCCTTCACCATCAAAAACTCTTATGTTCTTAATTGCTCACACTCTGCTGTGGCCCGTGGGAAAGGAAATACTTTGCTTTTCGCTGGCTACAGAATCTCGCTTCTGATAAATATGGAAGCCCCGTTTACATCACCTTCCATCAAGGACGAAATGTGCAAAACTGAATGGGAAATATCTTTTTTTCACAAATCCCAGCCAGGAAAGACGGCTAACCGAAGGAAAATAAAAACAAAAACTTCTGCAATACGTTAGCGATAGCTTTATTTATACACATATGCAAATCTGCTGAAACTTACGCTACAGCAAAGATATCTAACGGTATCTGCATCGATAAAACGCAGTCGTGATTATCAATGAACAAAAGTAAAAATAATTTCGTTCCTGTTGACTGCACTTACAGAGAGCCCAAGTGTGATGCAATAACATGTACCAGGGGGTCAAAAGTTTTCCGTTTGCATCTAAAAGGTTTAATGATACAAGTAAATAATACACGTTCGCCTCATTCTACAAAGTGCAGGCCGTTGCTTTCTACAGTCCTTTGCCAACGTTCCACCTTAGACACGTGTTACATGGCTCGGTGCTGAGTTCCATTACAGCGCCCTGTGTGGAGGGTTCGTTTGATGTTTGCTCTGCAGTAAGTTCTGCATCGGGGGTTTAACCCGTAATTCTCCCGACTGGAGCAAATAAATAAAACACAAGGTATCAAAAAGCAACTCTAGTTAAAACCTTTTCGTGCAGTGAGGAAGACTTTTATTCAGATCTTCCGGGAAATGTCACCAAGCCTTTGCCCCTCATTGTCCCCGGTTACACACGCTTCAACGGCAGTACCATTTGGTTTCGAGGACAGAAACTCTATAACGAAGTGAATTTCTCCGTCATTTCTATCCGCGCCGGGGTTCGAACCCGGGTCCACTCATTCCGGAATAAGTTGCTCTACCAATTAAGCTACGCGGACATTTGTTCTGATTCCTATCTGCCTTTATGTCGTGTGCGTCCTGCTGGCAGGTACGTCACATCTCCTCTCCTGGTACGTTACAACTCTTTGATGCCAGATTGCATATCCACCACTGAAGTACCGTCCTTGAAAGAAATGGGCCATGGAAAGAAACACGTGATAGTCGGATGGTGCAAGATCCAGACCGTACGGAGAATGGGGGAAAGGCCCGTATGGAAAACGGGGGATGGTCCGGACTGTATGCGGGATGGATAAGACCTCAACCCCTTCCAATTCCTGTAATTTTCCCCGGAGCACATTCGTGATTTCACTTGTGGAATTATCCGCATGCAGCAACTCCTGCTTCCTATCCATGAGCTCTGGGTAGCTTTGGCGCAGAGCAACATGGACCCGCTGTAATTGTTCGGCATACAGGTTTCCTTTCGGCGCCTAAGCATATAGTACGAGTTTCCAGGGCAGAGGACCCTCACAATTCAACCAAATGAACAGCATTACTTTCCTCTTGTTTTTCCCTCTTTGCCCCACTGGCTGTTCTCCTTGGTATGGTCTCAGTAACTAGTTTCCAGTTATAGGACAACGTAGGAATGTCCACCTTTCATCACCTGTGACGATATGACGCCGAAACCTATCGACCTGTGAAGTTCACAACAATCTGCTACAGAGAGCAACACGTTGTACCGCCTGATGAGATGTCAATTCCTGGGGTACCATTCGGTATAGCCAAGAGGAAAAACGAAGCTGGTGCAGGTTACGAACGATGATAGACTGAGAAGACCCTACCTCAGCTGTTAATGGTATCTGGGTTTGCTCTACAGCTTCGACTAGGGTGTCAGTGTTGGTCATCGTTGGACGTCCTGACTTCTGCTTGTCTTTGAGGCTGGTGTACCCAGCATTAAAGAGCCGGAACCATTTTCGCGCAGTGTCTTGTCCACTGTTTTCTTGTCTGCAACTGCACAAACTCCTCTCACTGGTGCTGGATCCCTTTGGTTTCAATAATAGCGTAAGGGCACCCGAACAGCATACTTATTGTCCTCGATCCTCTTCTCAACCGATAACGCAATGTGGCTCAGTGCCAAATGCATATCATCATCCTCGTATGTTCCACGAGATCTCGGTACCCAGTAGACGCTGACGCGCGTTTCACACATGAACGAAAGCCCAACATTATGTGTAACTCAAAGCGGGACTAACTTTTGACTCTCCTTGGTAGATATGGATGGTATTGGATTCTCTATATCATTAAAAAGATGGGGATAGCATCATTTGATTCAGGAATTATGCACACACATTAGTTTTTCAGATTCCCGAAAATCTTCTTTGTAATTTCTCTCGTGAAGAACAGAGACAGCATAATCTGTTGGGAGGTGGCTATCCATGTTTATAGAAGTTCATTACCTTTCCAAAATTAATGTATCAATTTTCGCATAAATAGTTAGCCATTAATGATTTCATGCTAATTCTATATGTTCATTGCCCTCTGTCTCCCAGATATGGAAATATTGTTGCATCGTTTCGAAAGTTTCACAGTAGATTGAACACTCCTGAAATTCAAACAGATTTTAAAAACAATGTGCAAATTGTTCATGGCTTTTATACAAACTGGAAAAGGAAGGGTGAATTTTTGGAAGGTAATTATTTCAGGTAATTTGGTCAGAGAATTTGACTGGTAAAATATTTGCATACTCCAGCTTCCTATAGAATAAGATCTATTTCTGGTACAGATGTCACATAAACACAAATTCAATCATATTACACGAAGGTTAAATATTTTTCGTAACCAATTGCATAATATTAAAAATATCTTCCTCTTTTCCTTCTGAATTTCTGAACAAAGTCTCATGTATCCAAGGTGTTTTCATACTTTTAATTTATAAATAACAATCTATTCGTCTACCAACTTTCATTAAGATATTGTCTTGCATACATTATGTTTTCGACTTCCAAAGTTCTATAAAGTGCAATCTTTTCCCCTTTTCTCACCATAAGTGAGCTCATGTGCGAGGTGATATCATCATGGAAACGCATTTGACTTGTAGGTCATGCTGTATTTAACAATTCCAAACACAGTTGCTTCGATGTTCCAGCAAACTGTAATGAAAATTTAATTTCATATTGCGTTAAACTCCTTCACTATGCATAACTGCATTCTGGTGAAAATTTTCATATTTGTTTATGAATTTCCACAATATATGCCTGTTTTTGCAGTACTATCAGTCTATGCCAATTGCATTAATCAGTCAAGGAACGAGATTTCCTCCTGTTTTTTTTTATTTCATTTGAAAGTTCGAAATCGGTACTTGTTTTACCTGTCTAGACCCGCTGTCGTATTTCGTGACTCGAAAAGCTGTTTTTTTTTCCTCACAATGTTTCAAAGCAGATCCGATTTTGAATTTTTCATTTCGGTTTGAGAAATAGAAAATTTCCTCCCCTCACTGAATTATTAAGAAAGAGATTATAAAAATGGAAAACATTAATTTCTTTAGGAAAATTCTTTGGAAAATATTAAGAATTGAACATAAATAATTTGTACATATGTAGTGAAAAAGACCTGTGTTTACTGATATTATTTTTTTAATGGCATTGGGCTGGAAAATCGGAACAATTTTTTTTTCTGGAGTTGTCAAACACCACGTGGTTTACAGACCAAGCGAATTTTAATGATGAGATTTCCTTGTGCATATGGAGAGTGTCAAACTGAGAGAAATTTTACAGTTTATGTGGTATCAGTAACATACTGTATGCGATAGATTGCCTTAATAAAACATTTTGAGGTGAATAGATTGATAACAACTATGTAACCATAACTATTTCAGTGCGGAGTGGCATATGATAGATAAAGGCACTGAAACACCTAGGAGAGAAACCAAATTTCCTGATTTGGATTATCTTCATTGCTAAAGAGCTTTATAAGTACTTCTTGAATTCTGAGCTTTAAAATTAGTTATGCGTGCTGTTCAAAGTGTAGTAGCAGAAAGCACAAATTTTACCAAAGCATGTGAGTTTTATTTAACTTCGAGGTGTGTGAGTCCAAACTCTCAGTGGCCAATGATTTTTTAATATTTGGATATATACTACTTAGCTACGTAAATTTGAAAATCAAAATTCCAAATCTAAGACTCACTTTTCATTGGCAAAGAATCACTCATAAAATTTAATTACAGCACTTTACAAATTACAACCTTCTTCCAATACTGATTCAAGTATTAAAGCCTTTCAACTTTAAAATATCTCTCTATTCAGAATGCGAGTTCTTCCGAAGGCTTAGTAGTACAAGTGCTGACTTATGACCACTCGTTCAAGTAGACATGGAGTTCGAGTTCTAGATAAGACATGAGTGCTGTGTTTATCTTACGGCACTGGCTCTCTCTCTCTCTCTCTCTCTCTCTCTCTCTCTCTCTCTCTCTCGTCTCTTCCCTCTCTCTCTCTCCCTCTCTTTTTCTTGGAACCAGTGGCCCTAACTTAGGAACGGGCAACTGCTTGTAGCTCTTAGAGTTGCTCACGAAGGTCATTAAACCCCAAAACGAGAAAAAAAAATCGAATTGTTTAGAATGTTATTTTCTTCATGAAACTGAAACCTATCTGGCAATGGGATGTAGAGATGGTGGAGGAGCGAAGTTATTTTTACACCAAGCAGAGCAGCACGTTTTATACCGTTTTCCAAAATTGTCTGAAGATCTTAGAAACATTTTTTATTTTATTACTTTGTGAAAACTATATGTCGCAATATGACTTTATAGTGTTACAGGACTTGGTACTGAGTTATATTTCAGCACCCTGTTGAAGTGTCCGTTGAAGCTTCGCGTGCAGGGTTTTTTGCTTCCGGAGTTTAACCCATATTTTACCCGACTGGAGCAGATAAATAAAATATCAGCTAAAGTTATAACTCGCTCTTACAGTGAGGAATGTATTTATTCAGATGTTACGGGGGAGGTCTCAAGAACTGTCCGGATTACCATTCATTCTCTATTTTAGTATTAACACGCTGATCTTCTCTCGCGGCCAGTATTCGCTTTCTCTAATCATCAGCGTTCATTCCTTTTTTCTCCTTATCTCGGTTTCGCTCCAACCAGTGAGATTCTCCCACCTCCTTCTTCCGCCACACCCAGCAGACTCCCTTTCCAAAAGAGAAGTCAAATACACCGTTAAGAAAACCCCTAAAGAGCGTCCCCTTCCAAAAAGGCGCAGAAGCAACTTTATTGCCTTCCTCTGTGACCCCTCAAATATCATTATCCAATCCTCCCTCGCATGGTAACAAATCCCCATAAATCTCACTTTCCCTAGGATGGGACGCTGACAAGTGAGAGACAGCCCCATTGAACCAACTGCATCGAAATTGCAAAAAAGGCACTAACGAAAAGGAAGATGATTCGTTGTTGCCCAGGTTACAATAGCTGATGTTCAATTTTTTAAATTATGTTCAAATTTTGTTTTTTGCAACCAAGGATACGTTTCACATTTATTTATTTTTTGGCGACAGTATATCGTGTTTCAGAATCTGTTGTTGGGATCTTCAGCGCAACAGATTTTTATGGTTAGCTAAATGATTTTAATGCGGAAAGTATACAAACAGCGAGGTTCTTCTACACTACGCTGAAACCCCAGTATTTTATAACATAACAATTCCTACTGCTAGGAGGCAGCATTTTCTGTGAAAGGCCCGGTTTTGTATATTTACATTGGTGATTCCAGTTTTTGCTCGGGTGTAAGAAAAGGTGGTCACTAAGAGAAAGAGAGAGAGCGCGTGAAGAAAAATATCTTTGAGGGAAGGCGTCAGGGAAATGCGAAAGCATTTTGATAGGGGAAGATTTCAGCAGGGAAATCGCCCGAGGTAGGAAAATATAAGGCGTTCTTCGGGAACATCCGAGACGGTGGAGAATGAGAAACGTCAACAATTAAGTGAGACAGCTTGTGAACGCCGGTTAAGTAGCTCGATCGCTGTGATAAAAAGCAAATGTAAATACACTGTGTGCTGCTAAATAACAGCCTAGATAGAATGCAATTATTGCATTTGCCCACTTTTGCAGAATCTTCCCTCATGATTTATTAAACCTTGAGTTAAATGATCGAAACTGAAAAAAAACCGATGGGGACGAAGGGGATTCGTCCGCTGTGTTTAAACGTAGAACTGAGTTTGTCCTGCCTTGTATCTATAATAAGATCATCAATAAAATACACAGAGTGGGTGGTGTTGAATAACTGCCTATTATTGCTCATTGATCGAAGGCAAATCACTCGCAAAGCACAGCCGATCGCAACGTCACACACTCGACCGAACTCGTTGTTGCTGAATAATTCCTGGATATTTCGATGTTGCTTTTTCCTAAAAACTTTTATAAGTCGTTGGCTTTATGTAAAATCCGGCTCCTTTATTTGGCACCAGTCAATATCCGACTTTATATGAACGTTCATATTGGCTCCGCGGCGTCAACCGGTGCGTTAGAGGTGCTCCCGACGAGTTCACTTTGACGCGCTCGTTTGTCTTCGCGATAGCGTTTGCAGCGCTCAGTATTGGTAGTTCGGAGTTTCTTGGGTCCACATATTGGGTCGATGCATAAGTTCATGCCGTTTTATTTCACGAGTGTTTCCCATGTCAGTAGTGACGGTGCAGACGGATAGTTGTATTTCAAAATGTAGCCAGTAATATCGTGTATCAAAATCATATTGCGTTGTGTGACTGTGGCTAATGGTTTTTGGTTTTCAGGTCCGGAAGTGTGGAGTATCAAGTAGAGAGGAATGAACATTTCAAACATCTGCTCTTCTACGAGTTTAACAAGGGATCCACTGCCGCCGAGGCTACTCGAAACATTTGTGCTGTGTATGAGAGAGGATGCTATTACTCCGAGGACAGCCCGCAAATGGTTTGAGCGGTTCCGAGGTGGCAATTTTGACCTCAACCACTCTCCACGCTTAGGTCGTCCATCTCACTTTGATGAGGATGGTTTGAACCATCTTATCCACTTGGATCCGCGTTAAACCACACGCGAATTGCCCAGTGAGATGGACTGTGATCAGGCCACAGTGGTGCGACTCCTGGAATGTATGGGAAAGGTCCAGAAATCGGGGTCTTGGGTGCCTCACGCTCTCACCGAGGACAACAAGAATCAGCTGTTGGCTTATGTGGTTCCTTGCTCGCCCGTTATTGCGAATGTTCTCAGCAACACAAACCCTTTCTGTCACGTATTGTTACTGGAGATGAAAAGTGGTGCCTGTCTGTACGTGAATTTCAGGCATCGGAGGGAATGGTTAAGCCCAAACAACTCGCCCACACCACGTCCAAAACATGACCTTCATCCTGCGAAGATCATGTTGTGTGTCTGGTGGGACATGGAAGGCATTATTCACTGGGAAATGCTGCCGAGGAATCGGACCATCAACGCTGCACTCTATTGTGAGCAACTCCGCCGTGTGGAGGGAGCAATTCAGCAGAAACGGCCACATCGGCGCCACGGTGTCCTTCTCTAACATGATAACGCACGCCCTCACAGTGCAAACATGACCAAAATGGACATTCAGGACATGAAATGGGAGATTCTTCCACATCCGGCCTATTCCCCAAATATCGCCCCCCTTCAGACTATCACTTTTTCGATCTCTGTCGAAAGCACTCCGTGGCAGAACGTTCAACAATGATGCTGATCTCCAGAATTTTCTTGATGATTTCTTCGCAGGAAAGCATGCACGTTTTTTCAAGAATGGCGTTGCAGACCTATACAGACGTTGGGACACCATCGTAAACAATGGGGGGGGGGGATACATAATATTTTGCTTCCTTTTTCCCTTCTGATGTAATACATTCCTGTAGTGCGGTGAAAACAGCGGCATGAACTTATGCATCAACCCAATATTTGCTGTTCTGCCAGTCTTTTCAGTTTCCGCAGCTCTTTTCTGCCCTCAACTTCGTATTTTGTGGAATTTGTATGTTTTTTCCGCTAATTCTACAAATCTGCGAAAAAAACCCCAATAAAGTAGAGTTACATTACCATATACTCTTATTGTTAACAACTGAAATAGCATATTATTTTTTTTCAATTCACACGACAACCCCACTATGTTACATTAATTACACTCCAAAATCTAAGTTCAATCACTTTTAGTTCAGAAGTATTAAAAACGAAAGCAAAAGTATACTCCCGGCGCAGAGCACAAAAATGACCAACTTCAGCGCGCTGTCACGAACTGTCATTGATCCGCCGGCTCCACTACTTTTAATTATCATTATGCGCTATTCAACGACACTAGCGCCATTACCTCGCCCCCGATAACCTCGGTGTGATTGCGACTTGAATTCGATCACGCAATTATGTCGCGTCCACGGCTAATCTATATCGTACCATAAGACGCGGTTCTACGTCACAAAATGGCTCATATAAAGGCTGATGCATAACGGTGCTGTGATATTTACATTTGCTTTAGTTCGCAACATCTCTTTCAGATATTTAATATCTTAAAATCAGTTTTTTCCGAAGGTATTTTGGAACTGTCTTCCAACGCTGTTACTTCATGATTTCTGTCTACTTATCATATCCACAAGAAATCTCATTTTGAATGATTAGATGATCATGTCAGACTTCTCTTTCCAAACAATATGTGTACTTCTCCAGTCGTTCCTTTTTAATAAAAGTTCTGAAAAAAGGGGAAAATAAAACGAGCTTTGAAAAATGCGCTGGAACTGTTCGTTAGTGCTGTCTTCCTTTTTCTTTTCACTTATAAATTTATGCAGTTTACTAGTAATTTGCTAATTACAACTAGCCTAGTTCTCCTCTTCCGTACTTATCATTCCACTACTACGTCATTTGAAAAACCGACCAGCTGACCGCTACAATCTATGGCAATACTGGTTCGAAGCGGTTGTGTCCAGAGTTCTTTCTTATAGCAAAATACTACTCTGGATATAAACGGGAGGGTATATGCTGAAAACATTCGCCCGAAGACAAACTGTTAATTCAAGTAACAGTGGATAAATGAAAATTTCAGTTTACCAATCGCAAAGTTTCTTTACATTTGTAGTACAACAGTGCTGGGATCAATTGAATATCTTCAATGAGTTAGTAGGTTGCCCCGGTGAGTTTTACGCAAGTCCCAGTACCACTACTACGTTAAAGCAAGTGCAACGATATTCAGGAAAATTAAAACTTTAAGTGATCGACCGTTTCTTTTATTTTCCATTTAATAGTTTTCGGACGAGTTCACAAGCCTGGAAATTTATGTTCCTCTGGCCTCACTCCATTTTTGTTCAGCCACAGGATCATCCCTCAACCACTCCCTTTTACATCGTTCTCTAGTTAGAAACTGACACAAGCTCACTACATTTCCACCCACTTCTTTTACTAGCCGCCGGCCTCCTTTCTGATGAGAAAGCCAAAGCCCCTCTGAAAATACAATGTCTTCTTACTATAAACTGAAGCCATTTTTGTGTCTTGCTATCATGAGCGCAAACACTAGCCATAAAAAAACCAGTTGTACCATAAACTTTGTCGCCTAACTCACCCTAAGAGCCGATTCCTGAAAGACTGTCAGACATCAGAATCAATTAAGGAATCACACTAACACCCTATGAAACACAGGGAAGTCCGCACTTTATAAAATGTTCGCGCATACTGTATCTACTGCTTCTGAATCATTATTAAAATGAAAGTTCCAAAGGATTTACAAGATATTGAAAAATAACAAAATTAACAGCAGTATGAAGTATCATATCACATTAAAATTTATTAAGATTAAAATTTATAAACGAGCAGGATAAAAAGTTGAATTGTTAAAAAATTCGTATTTGGTATACATCTTAGATTTAAAAAAGGTTCCACATATTTAAAGCTTTTAAAACATTATTAAAATGAAAGGTTTAAACATTTTCAAGATGTTAAAAAATAATGCGATATCAAATATCCTATTACATTAAAAGTTATTATGATTAAACATTAAGACATGCCACTATTTCACTGGAGGGTGATAAAAATCTGCATAGGTAAAAAAGTTTCATATTTTGTATCCATCTTAGTTCTTTTTTTACATCATATTCCGTAAACAGCTTAATGACTTTTTCATGTCCTCTACACGGCAACCCTAATACATACGCACCCACACACAAACAAGAGCTACGTATGAAATTCCTGTAATGTAAGACGATAAAAAACTGTTATCCGTATAATTTTTGCTGATGTTAGTTCTTCAGTTTACCTTCGTGTCTTGTTTGAAATGAAAAGGAAATTGAGAATGCCTTAAACTTATCTTTCACACTGAAAATTTATCTAGGAAATACAGTAGATACTCGTACCCAATGGTTTTACTTTATTTAACATAAAGACAAATGGGTTAGGTGGAAGTGTTCAAATGACTTGCATCCACCCAGGATGGAAAGAACAGAGCTCTAAAATCATAACAGTTCTTTTCCGAAGTGAGCTGTATGCAGAGTTTCGTTTCTGTATTAGCTTTAAAACTATAAAAAAGAAAACGGAAAGAAAGGAAAATATATATACTCATTCTCCACTTTAGAGGATGTTAGATGAGAGTTCTATTGCAGTGCATCAAGAAAGAAAGAATTCTCTAAAATTAGAGTAAGGGTAAAGAATACATGTGTCCCTAACGTAACGAAAATTGCGATGCAGCCAAGAAGCATTGCTAAAGTCCCCGAGCAGGCATTACAGAATTGCTTGGGGTCGGAAGTCCGTGCTCCGAAAGAGAGAGCATTTTATGACCACATAAATTCCGCCGATGCATCCAAAGAAAAAAAACATCTAGCGGAATGTTATTACAACAATTATGCCCACAGCGCTAACTCCGACCACATACTGTTATAGAGGGAGAAAAAAATTGCATCCATGTTTTCACTCGACGGAATTCTCTCTTTCAGAGAACTACTGTTCTCACTGTAACAGAAAGCCACAGGATTCCATTAAAAGAAATGTTGACCAAACATTTCCGCCTTCTTTCTTATTTTCTATCCAGTTTTATCCAGCATAACGTTCTAGAGTTTCAAAGCGCAATTGCCAAAACAATCATCTATCCAAACTGATTAATTGGCGAATGGGTCGAATAAATATTTGTATTTGTCTACCGTGTTGTCGTCGGGAAGTTCACTAATATTTCGATCATGTTTTTCATGTTCAGCAAGTAACAGGGAATAACTTGTGACAACCGCAGTACATAAATAGTAGCTTAATAATTTTTTAAACTTATATTTTTCTGGAAAAGAGCCGTTTGAAACAATGCTCAAATGGTAGAATAGTTTACCAAACAAAACGTTAAGAAAACGGATTTATTAATATGTAATCTGTAGACAGAAAGTATCTAACCTCTAAGTTGCAAAAGAAATAGGATAAAGGTAGCATTGTGGATTTGTCAAAATCGTCAAAATATCAAATTAAAAAAGAAACGAAAAGAGCAAAACATGAAGAGAACACTGCAAACATTTTCAGAAATCAAAACCGATTTTACATCTCATTTCTTGAGCAGTTAATAACTATTCTGATGTGTTCAGCTAATGTAAATTAAAGTCTCTAATCTTCATCATTTCATAAAATGATTAACAAGAATAGTGAAATTTGGAAGTGAAAAATGAATTTAGAGAAACCGAACTTAAATTAAAATACAGCTAATCCCCAGTATTCACAATATCCTAGCTCAGTTGTTTGAAACTACTGTGAAACTAAAGCAGAAACATTTCGTAAATATTCCATAGAGCTAGGTATCTGCCTCAACGGTAGGAATATTTGTAGGTTTTACTATGTGAGAGATGTGATTACGGATTCCATTTAGAATTATGGTAGGAGAAGAAATACTTCAAATATAGGCAAAAAAGAACAACCGTTTCCGATCTATGCTTTCCATAAAACATTCCTTATTCTATTTACAGGAGTTCTTCGCAAACGAATTGCATGGCTTCTTCGGCTGATGCTTGCATTTCACCAGGACACAATCTTACTACCTCTCATCTGCTATGCTCACATGGCCGGTTGCTCCTGAAATCCTTCTTTCCAGCACGTTTCGCTTTAAGATTTTTAATATCTAACTTCCAAAAATTCACTCTTCCTTCTTACTGACTATCCCCTTGCATTGGCACCGAACCAGAGTTGGAAACGGGCCAAAACTTTTGGACCCGGACAAATATGCGTTGAACTACAAATTCGAATATATCATCATCATCATTGTCAATCATTATCAGTCCACTGCTGGATGAATGTCTCCCCATGTTTCTTCAACAACGGACTGTCTTGGGCCAGTCTCTTCCATCCACCCATCTCCCACATGGTCCTCTTCTGGACCTTTTCCTATCCCTTGGAATCCAGTCTAAATTTTCTGCTGTTCATCGGTGGTCTGTTCTCCTGGCAATATATTCAGCCCATTGTCCTTTCAGCGATTTTACTCTGATCACGATGTCTTCTACTTTTATCCTTTTTCTCATACACAAGTTCTCTTTTTTATTTTTCTTGGTTACATCAAGCATGCATCTCTTCATGCTTCTTTCAATTGTCTTCAGTCTTTGTATGTCTTTTTTAGTTAAAGTCTACGTCTCTGCTCCGTACGTAAGCACTGGAAGGATGCATTGATTAAACACTTTTCTTTTAAGACATGATGGCATGTTGCTCTTAAAAATTCTTCCAAACGCTCCCCAACCCAGTTTTTTACGCCAATTAATTTCTTCATCACTGTGTCCCTCCGTCGATATCTGCTGCCCAAGGTAAATGTAGGTATCGGTTATCTCCAGTTTTCCCCCACCAATTGATAAATCTTCATTCCTTGTAAAAGCATTGTACATCAGTTTTGTCTTCTGAAAGTTCATTTTTAATTCGATTTCTTTAGCCTTCTCAGCAAGTTCCTGGGTCACACTCTGCAGCTCTGAAGTATTATTTCAAAGACCTCTGAAAGGTTCTTTGAAATACTTTTTTCTTTACAAAAAATTAAACGGAAATAAAACCGGATCCAAATCGGGTCAGGAACACCTTGACCCGACCAGTTTGACCTGCAAGAAATTGTCGACCCGGTGACCCGTGATCCGTTTCCATCTCTGCACCAAACAACTGCGTTCGCCGATGCGACTATTCCATCGCTGCAGTTAATGTACCTTTCTCTCTTCCAAGTATTGTCCTGTCGTATAAAAAAGCAGGACCAAAAATTCTTTGAAACACCCTCGTTTTTCTTTACGCCAATGACATCAAGAAATTCAGCTAATTCGACCATAAATATGGGTGTTGGGCGTAATATAACCCTAACAACAGAGAATTTTATTAACTCCAAATACTAAAGAAACGACAGATTGACGCGCTACGAAACAAAGAAGATACCTGCAACATAACCTTGACTTAAAATAGCAAAATATTAACAAAATACTGAAATTAAGAATCAAATGTCACGCCACCCTGGAGTAAATATTGCAAATAGTTGTATAACCAATCAGTGAAGAGAAAACTTTCTTGTTTCAATTACAGAAGCATTTCATTAAAGATAGTGAGACAAGTGAGTGGCTCTCTGAATAAAAATCATATGTTTTTCTTTTACGTAAACAGATCTGACGGAATCTCGAAGTTTCATAACCTGGTTGAAATTTGTTGTGCCAGATATATTGGTCTCGAAATATGTAATTCTGATTGAAACAGTAATAACATTAAAATAAAAATGGATGAAGAAGTAAGTGGTTTTAGAAGAAGACCTGGTTTCCAAATACATTGGCTCTATTGATTATATACCAAGTATCATCTCAATTCTGCGTAATGTTTGTCGTAAGTACAAACTTAATTTTGGTGTGAAAACAACAAACATTTCAGCACTGCTTAAAAATGACAGAGACCCCGTTGACATCGCTAATAAAAATGGTATTTATTGCGTACCGTTGAACCCTGTGGATGTGAACAGTAAACAACGAGTTTACATTGGATCCACGGTGCGTACCTTAGCTACTCGGCTTGATGAACATAAATATAATATAAGGATGTGTTCACAAAACACATCTTTAGCCAGACTTGTTCACAAAGGTGGATATAGCCCTAATTGGGACGCTGTCACTATCCTTGCTTCACTACCTAACAGGTTCTTGACTTTAATTACTGAAAGCCTGTATATATTAAAACACAAAAAGAGTGCTTGTAATGATGATTTTCCGTACCATGTTCCCTACCTTTGGGAAGTGCGCATTGAGCGTGATATATTAACTTAATTTAATTTTGTTTATTGTTTCCTATGCGTAAAAATTCCATCTCCTTTTTTCACTGGACCTGCGCATGAGCAATTATTTGTCCTTACGTCACTTAGTCTTACTATATAAACCTGTAAGTTTCCTCGCTCCTTTGGTCATTCATTTGATGATGGGAGTCGCAGGTGACCCTGAAAGATCTTATGCTTCATGTATCACCTATGTGCTGTTTTAACTCTCATTAAAGTTTTAAACATCATATAGTTTTAATTTCACTATCACACATCGTGCTACGATGGCTGTTTCACTACTGATGATTTTATCCAGCACAAAAACCTGTTTTGCTTTAGCAAATAAGAGACGGGATATTGAATATAACCCTCTGATTATAAATATAATGATCCGATTTATTGGTGTCAAAGTCAGAAATCACACGAATTTCACTCTGCAAGCTTTCTCCGTCAAGGGACGGCTTCATCAGGTGGTTACATAGATAATACAGAATCAAAATTGCAGACAGAACGTTAATTCTAATACTGTATGACAAATGAAATCATGCGTGAAGACCGCGCGCATAAATAACCACGGAACGTGGTGAACACAATATCTTAAAAGTTAATGCAAAAGCAGAAAATGTAAACTTTAGGAAGAAATTAGATTCATGAAGTCCATCTTCATGATTCTAGTATATCATGAAGTTCATCAGATGCGGGCATCTATTGCCTCCCATTGTTATACCCAGACTCCTCTACTAAATTTTACGTAGGTCTCACAAAAAAGTCATTTGAGGAGAGAATAAATGAGCACAAGAGGGACGTTGTACAAAAGAAGCTTTCTACATCCCTTGCCAAAGAAGTAGCTAACCATCAGGTTCAACCCCAATGGCAGAATATCTTGAAGATCGCACCATATGGAGACGCAAGAACAGCTGTTATAAGGGAAACAGTTGAGATTTTAACGCGGCGGGATGTAGGCAACACAGATGTATCTTTCGAACAACTGAGCTTGGAACCATCTGCTAGGCATCGCAAGATGGACTTCGTGATTCTACTTTCTTCCTAAAGTTTACATTTTTTGCTTTTGCAATAACTTTTACGATATTGTATTCACCACGTTCCGTGGTTATTTATGCGCGCGGTCTTCACGCATGATTTTATTTGTCACATTAGAATTAACGTTTTGTCTACAATTTTGATTCTGTATTCTCTATGTAACTGCCTGATGAAGCCGTTCGTTGACGGAGAAAGCCTGCGGAGTGAAATTCGTGTGATTTCTTTCTTTGACACCAATAAATCGGATCATTATATTTATAATTAGTTTTCTGGTGTTAGCGTCCCACAGTCTCTATATAACCCTCTGAGTTGCGCATGATGGTGTTTAAACCGCGAAACAATAAAAAAAAAAACTTAAAAATTTGGTGAAACGTGTTTCAACAATGTACATGTTTGGTATTTGCAACTAGAAATAAATTAAACAACTCCTTGAAATAAATTAAACAATTCTGATATTTTCATTTTATTGAACTGTTCTTTCTTTAGGGGAAAAACGGATACTATATTCTCATTAAAATTCCTCTTAAGGAATAGGCTATAAAGATTCTTGAATACTTGAGATTTATATGCCACTCCAATATTTCCATGATTTAAGCAATGTAGTTATTGCCTGAAGTAAACAAAAATGTAAAGAGACACTTCATTGTTGCCTGAAAACAAATAACAATGTTCAGCGCATTTCGATCGAGGTAACCCTGAAGAACAAATAATAAAAACTTCATTGTTTTTATTTCAGAAAATTTCTAACTTTAGCACGCTTCTCCTTCATGTCCACGAAACTGTCAGGATTTTAATACCTGTCTCAGAAAGTTCCTCGGAACTTTTAGATGACTCTAAATGCCTTGTAGTCTATTTCAGCGACATTCATATCTCAAGAAGGTCGTTTCTCATATTGTCAAAATATTCAATAAAAGACTAACGTGTTCTTGCATGAGATTAAAATTCGGAAAATCTAAATGTAGCCCTTGCGGGTATTTGTTTTGAAGGCATCGGGTTTCTGCTACACAAAGTGTAGACCCGAGATGAAGTGCAATATCTCTCAACGATATGCAAAGTGTTTTACTGTGCAAAAGACGTTCCTATTTCTCGTTATTACATGAGAGAGCATTTTCTCGACCAACAAGATCACTAGAGTTTAAATTTTCGTACAAGACAATGGCATGGGCTACTTCTTTTGTAACAATGAAATAAAAGTCAGACAATATATGAGTTACACACGTGATGATAAAGTAAATAAAGACAAGGGGGATTTTAATTTCAAGTTCACATATTTCTAGCACCGGTATTTATTTATTTTTTTAGGAAGGAAAATTTCGTAAGTGTGAACTCATTGCATATTTTCTTTTAACCACAAAGCTGTCTAGTTATTTTCGATTTAGTTTTTCTCGCGATAATTTGCAGTTTTAAAAGGATACGAGTGGCGATATGCATGCTGCGAATAATCCCATTTTTTACTTTCGTCGTACTGAAGCAAACATGCATAGCGTCTCGTTGTCTCCAGAGAGGGAGAAAACGGTTTTATAATAATCGTGCATTTTAATTTCCAAATACGCTTTAAAAACACGGCTTTTTAGTCAGTCCCGTACAGAAACAAACACCTGGCTAACCCTTTAATCTATGAAACGATTTAACTCGGGGTTAGCAAACTGGGCTAAAAGTACCTAGAACGAATATATTCATTGTTTAAAAAGTAGGCCAAACTCGGCTGGGACGAGTGAAACTGCGCTACAGACAGCGTTGTTTTTCCTTAACTTCGTTATTTAAAGTGGTTGTTTAGGGAAATGATTGACAATATTTTTTTCTGATTGATTACTTCCTACAAGGGTTAACAGCTTCAACGATCATAAGGTAGGAGAGAGAAGATGTTTTAATCACACCGAGAAACATGATGTCTGTTTTAGGGGGACTATTATGCCTTATCATCAGTGACAAGTTTATCATCGGTAATGCTGAGATGAAAGAAAGAAATGAATTGGTTTGCTGTTGCTTTCGTAAAATTCAGGCATTATGTAAACATTTCTGTTTCGCGAGGGCATAAAATTTTGGGCATTACTAAGTTCTAGTAAGTAGGCCGCTTAAAGCGTTAATTAGGAATCGAAACGAAAAAACAAACAGTGAGACAGACAAATCTTTGTGAGCAAAGCATTCAAATGTTCACAATCGTTATATTTTGTGGCCTCACCTAAAAGGTTTTCCGTACCAAAATCCGTTATTTTCAAATGTTAGGATTCTGGAAATGCAAAAGATCGAAATATAACACGATTCTTTAATTATTGAGTACAGCACCAAAAGTCGTTTGATTTAACAACATAGCAGCTGTCACCTCTACAGGCACAAAATTTTGCCGTATTTTCTCGAATTTTTACCCGTTTTCAAACAAACGAACAAAAACTAATTATAATATGACAGATAAGTTTTCAACAGCAGATCGGAAAGAGCCGCGTCTCAACTGACACTTTTCTGCTGAGATCCCTTCAAATGACATCGTGCAAAGAAATGTACTCTCAGCTAGTAGGAACCGTCGGATAGAACACGAAAACGCCGCGTAATCCTACTTATTCAATTACTATTGTTTACAGTGATAACAGATTGGGACCCAAATTGCCATATAAGATTAATGTGCGAGATAATGTCCTGACTCGTGATGTTTTTCTGTTAAAGAGATGAAAAATTACTCAAAAATGTAAATTAAAGTTCGAAATCCGTTTGACTGAGATGAATTTAGAATGCAAGGCTTTCAAGATTTCGTTCAGTTACGGTTGGGTGTGCTAAGGAATTGCTTCTTTCAATAATCAACCGCATTTGACTGAAAGTTTTGTTACACTATTTTAAGTAGGTCGCGTTAAAAAGGGTGAAATACTTTGATTTCATTACGATGGCGTAAGTTAGTTCTACTTTCGCAAACGAAATCCGTTGCCAGCGGTAAAGAAAACAAATTGGTACAGAGTTCCTGCGGAATTCTTGTTCAATAATGAGATCAGTGTAAGGCAATGCAGTGTTGGGTAACAAGCAGGTCAATAGGAACTTTTCCAATATTCGGTATGGCATGCCATTCATGTAACTGCATATCCATACTTAATATACCACCACCTTCTTCAAGGCATATACACACACACACCTATTTACTGATTTTTAATAGGCTTATTTGATATTCTGTAGAGAGAATCTTCTTACGGCCCTTCTTTAAACAACAACTGAATTTCAAGGAAATAAATTAGTGCTTCTGTGCCGCCCCGGTGGCGCAGATACTAGAGAGATACTAGAGAGAGGTCTAAGCGATGGCTTCTGATCATTCGTCCGAGATGGGTTCAAATTCCGTTTTTTTTTAATTTTCATATTGCCTAGTGCGAAAAAGTTGCCATTGGGGTTAATAAGAATAACGAAATTTTTTTTTAAATCCACTAATATCTTACGTCTGCGCATGACACACAAAGTTCGCGTTTTTCGACCGCAACGAGGCGTAAACAAAAACTAATGGAATTGTTTTGTAATTGAAATCAAGTAACCCTTAGTGCGGAAAAGTGTCCTTTAGTGTTCCAAATAACAGTGAAAAAAAGTTTTTAAGTTGATCAATATGCTATTCCTCCGCACTGCTCGCGAAGTTCACAATTTCTTCCCACATTTGGCCCGTAGGGCTAGGCTAGGTAAAGGCATCCTGGCATGTAGAGCATTGGAAAAATCCGTAGGAAATTGCACTGTTCTAAGTGCACCATATACGTGTGCATGTGTAGTACACTCAGTTTGCTTTGCAATGTGTAGCGTGTAGCTCTTCGCTTGTTTCCAATGTCACATATGGAAACAACCCAGAACTCACCATGAGGAGGTAGCTACTGGCAACACTTCGAGTTCCGCCAACCCTCCCTCCAGCTCAGAATTTGTTTCAACGTGATATATCTTGTTCGGTAATCTGCTTTACTGGAAAAATGCGGCATTGATTGCCGTGATGCAATTGTTGCTCTTATGAACGAATCTCTAGCTTCAAATCCACACACTGAGGCAGCTGCTTCGGTTACACCAGTTTCACGCAACGTTCCACAGCTTGCGTGTGGCAGGGAAACTTGGTTATTTCTTCGCCAGCTGCGGCAGAAGTTGCGATTAGTCAATCCAGAACTTCGTCTGAGATGTGCTTTGTCAGGGGTGGTTCTGTAAGACGCGTTTTAGTCCACTCGATCAACTCATAATATTCGTTAGCATCCAAATTTAATCGCGGCACTTTGAATTCTCTTATGACGTCATTCATTTGTTGTTGTCTAGCTTTCTTTATTCTTCTTAATCCAAGAGCTCTGACGTGGGTGTGTTCGTCCGCAATTATACTTAGCAATGTATTCTCTGGGTGACTGAACAACGCGTTTTTCTGCTGATCACTGCATCAATGATCGCTTTGCACTTCAAATCCATGAAGCGCGATAAGTTGATCAGTTTCCAAAAGTGTTTGGCCCCTTCTGTGCACGAAGGCTGCTTCTTTACGGAAAACCAGACCGGGGCATATACCTTCATTATGTAGTTGGTAACACAGATCAAAGTTTGCGATGCGTTTTGAGTGACGACGACATTGATGCAGTGATCAAGAGAAACTCGTTCTTCAGTCACCCAGAAAATATATTGCTGAGTATGATTGCGGACGAACGCACCACCGTTAGAGCTTTCGGATGGAGAAGAATAACGAAAGCTAGACAACAACAAATGAATAATGTCATAAGAGAATTCGAAGTGCCACAATTAAATTTGGATGCTAATGAATATTATGAGATGACCAAGTGGACTAAAACGCGTCTTGTCGAACCACCCCTGACAAAACACATCTCAGACGAAGATCTGGATCGACTAATCGTAACTTCTGCCGCAACTGGCGAAGAAATAACCAAAGTTTCCCTGCCACACGCAAGCTGTGGAACGTTGCGTGAAACTGGTAACCGAAGCATCTGCCTCAGTGTGTGGATTTGAAGCTAGAGATTCGTTCATAAGAGCAACAATTGCATCACGGTAATTAATGCCACATTTTTCGAGTAAAGCGGATTACCGAACAAGATAAACCACGTTGAAACAAAATTCTGAGCTGGAGGGAGGGTTGGCGGAACTCGAAGTGTTGCCAGTAGCTACCTCCTCGTGCTGAGTTCTGGGTTGTTTCCATATGTGATATTGGAAGCAAGCAAAGAGCTACACGCTACACATTGCAAAGCAAATTGAGTGTACTACACATGCACACGCATGGTGCACTCAGAACAGTGCAATTTCCTACAGATTTTTCCAATGCACTCAATGCCAGGATGCCTTTACCTAACCTAGGCGTACGGGCCAAATGTGGGAATAAAATGGTGAACTTCGCGAGCAGTGCGGAGGAATAGCATATTGATCAACTTCAAAACCTGTTTTTTTTCACTGTTATTGTGAACACTAAAGGAAACTTTTCCGCACTGGGGTTACTCGATTTCAATTACAAAAGAATTCCATCCAATTTTGCTTACGGCCCAATGCGGTCGGAAAAACGCGAAATTAGTGTGCCGTGCGGAGACATAAGTTATTAGTGGATTTCAAAAAACATTCTTTTGTTATTCTTATTGATCGAAATGGCAACTTTTCCGCACTAGGCAATATGCAAATAAAAAAGTTATTTTTCTACCCACCCTACTGCTTATAGCCCACTGAGTTGCTCACGGTGGTCGTTAAAACACCGCAAAAAATGCTTATGTAACATAATTTCATGCTTTGTTCTTTTCATTGTTTTTAAGTTCCGCTGACATGAGCGACGCGTTGTCTATTCCAGCTCTTCCTTGAAAAGAATAAATTCCTAGTGGAAGTGTGAAAACACAAGTTTGTCCGTGCCCCCTCAATCCGGAGTAAGTCGCTCTCCCAACTGAGCTACGCCGAGAGAATGCCTCGCTGCAGATTTGTCGTCTTGACCCATGTTTTCACCTTTGTAGTACGTCACAGAAGTTATTTCCTATCAAAAGGAGTCACAAGAATCTAAATGCTGTACATGATTCCATATTGATTGGAAGTAAACGTTAAGTCACATCGTGAGAAAGAGACATAAGAATTTACTTATTTATTCTGTAGGATGTATATAACTTAGACCAAAATAGAAGCATATGATAAAATCCTTTTAATACGACAATGTTCAATGCAATTCGCGTATACATTTCAAAGTTCTATTCGCGATACTTTAATTTTTTATTTTTTGTCATCTGCAGTTTCGCTGTATGTACATCCTCGTTGCATCAGGATAAATAATGCACGTGAATTTTACCTGCAGTGTCATTATTAGCTATGTTAGCAGTCACGGATTTTTGCCAGTTGTTTTCATGAAGCTGAAAAGAGTTTATCAATAATAGAAATCATGTTAAAAGTTGTGATTAATTCTTAATTGGCAAGCTTCGACTAAGTTGGGCTTGTAAACGAGTTGTGCTTCTTCACATGGAAATATACGATCAATTTCATAACAGTATTGCGCTATCGATTTCTTTTGCTCGTAGTTTCTTATGTACAAAGTCGAGTCACATTATTGTGACAACCTCTTACTTTTGACGTCAACAGCGCGTAACCAATGAATGAAGGCACTTGTCGTGAGCTGGCTTGGAGGGTATATAAGGTGTGCTGTAGGCAATCTGAAAACATATCACTCGTTTCTCTCATGGATAAAATGAACGATTTATCAGATTTGCAAAAAGGGATGATTATCGGCTTTCGGGCAAGGGTGGCAATATTTCTGAAACAGCGCAGTTTGTGAACTGTTCGCGTGCTGCTGTGTATCGTGATTGGAGAACTGGCACCATTGCGAATAAGCAAAGTGGAAACTGCGGAGTACCCTGTGCCATTGATGTGACAGGTGAACATTGGCTTCGAAGGTGCGTGAGGGCCAATCTACACGCTGCAGAGTTGCCACTGTGTTTAAAACGACAGTACAGCAAACCCTGCTGCGTATGAGCTCCGATGCAGACAGATGGTCACTGTACCTATGCTAACGAAGGAACATCGGCAGAAAAGGTTTACATTTGCACTGCAAAATCGGAATCGTACCTCCGCTTATTGGCAAAGGATTGCCTTCTCCAATGAGTCACGTTTTCTTCTCCATCGAACGGATGGACGTTGGCGTATAAGGCGAGAAACTACAGAGAACAAACACTCTTCAACCATTTCTGGCAGAACACAAGCTGGTGGAGGCGGCGTTATGGTCTGGGGAATGTTTTCGTGGCATTCTCTGGGTCCACTCATACCTGTGGAAGGCAATGTGGACCGAATTCGTTATGAATCCATCCTTGCAGACGATGTACACCCATATATGTTGATTGTCTTCCCTGAGGCGGATGGGATCTTCCAGAAGGACAATGCGACGTGTCACACAGCTAAAAATGTCCGAGAGTGGTTGGAAGAGCACGATCTGGCCCCTAATTCCCCAAACGTAAACCGATTGAGCATCTGTGGAATCACCTCGATCGTGTTGTTCGCTCTATGGATCCTCCACCACGCACCCTCCAGCAGCTGTTAGACGCACTGCAGTCAGCATGGCTCCACATACCTGTGAACACCTTCCAGCACCTTATTGAGTCACTCCCAGACCGTCTAGCTGCTGTCCGCGCTGCACACGGCGGTTACTCTGGATATTAGCTGGTGGTCACAATATTGTCACTCAACCGTATACAATTCGTGTTCTTCATATGGAAATCTATGATCAATTTCATAACAGAGTTGAGCTATGGACTTCTTCAGAGCATACTTCTTTATGTATGATTTATGTTCTTCCTCGGAAATGCAACTCCTGCAGGCCTGACACATACAGTGATACCTCCAAATAACGGCCTTCTCTGGGATTGCAAGAAAGTGAGCGTTCGTTTAGTGGCTGCCCTTATTCGGAGCTTAGGCCTGAGTTAAGATATTTTGTCAATTTCGGTTATGGAGAGCAAAATGGGTGTATAAAACTTATTCCCGTAGAAATATGCTATAATACCTTTTCAAAATGCTGCGTTAAAATCAGTTGGAATGATACTCATATTTATTACAAATTACTGTAATACGTATACACTGTACTGTAACTAGTTCAATTGCTCAGCAAAAAAACAAAAGCACTCTTTCTTACGAGTGTCTACTTCTATCACAATTTATAGACAATATTTTGTCGGGCACAAGGGTAAAGCGAGCACCATTTTTATTTTCTTCTCTCATTTTAGAGAAGTGCAGAGACATCACAAATTTGAACTGCAGAAAAACGTGCGTTCTGCGATGGTTTAAAACATGTTCAAAGTGTTGCCTTTTTAAAAATATGGCCATTGCAGATATTCTCCTTACATGGGAATAAATCAAGCTTGCGGAGAAATGGGGAGGGGGACGGGCAAAGTGAAGAAGCCGGCGCAAAAATAAAGTTTTGTGCCGTACACCAAACTATTTCATCTTGTAGAACTCAATGTTCATAAAACCCAGGAAATCAATGAAGAGAAAAAGTCTGGCATGGTCAGTGACTACTGGTGGTTCAGAGATCACCATTGTTTTTAAAGCGGAGGGGATTACGACCCTTATGAGTCATTCCGAGAGCTTCAAGCAATCGGCAGTCTCTATTTTGAGGCCACTGGCTCAAAAAGAAGGCCAGTGTTCTAATGCAAATGCGCCACACCATGCCGTATCTGGTACTCAAACCCAAGCTCAGCTCAGAATACTTGTCAGAAATCTTGGCCTCTGACCACTTGGCCAACAAGGCGGCGCTGAGATCACAACACAGACTGCATAATGTTAACATTCAAAAGACTTAACTTAGTCCAGAATGGAAGGTTTCGAGATTTAGAACAGTAAATAAGTAAGAATTTGAAAGTATTGGGGTGCTGCGAATGAAATGTTTGGCGCGAATGAACAACGGAGACAGGCCCCCACCACAGCGGAATGGAACCACCCACAGGTGTAGCGGGTATTACGTTACATAGTTACTATAACTCTCTAGCACGTGTGTGAAGAACCAAGTTAAGGCGTGGTTCTTTTGGACGTAACATGGCTTGCAAAGAAAACATGCAGACGCCGGATTCAGGAGTTCATCTTCCTGTATGAATGAATTTAAACTGGGCATTCTGCAGAAATTGCCACTCCAAACATTAACAAAGCATTTGGGGAGAATACAGACAACGAACGAACCATCCGGCGATGGTTTCCGAAGTTTCGAAGAGGAGATACGGACCAGCTAAACGAAGCACGTCGTCACCAACCTGTTGCTGTTTTTGACGATGTTCTGCTACGTCTGGTTGAAGCGGACCGTCTGGTTGAAGCCAACCTGTTGCTGTTTTTGACGATGTTCTGCTACGTCTGGTTGAAGTGTCCTGAGATAGCGGCAGAGGTAGGTGTCCACCACACGACAGTTGTTCAGCGTCTGGCTGCGCTGAGTAAAGTCAAAAAGCTGGACATGTGGCTGCCGCATGAGTTGACAACTGCCAACAAGACTAGGTGTTTGGAAGTCTGCACGTCGCTGCTTGCCTGGAACAAACAGGAACGTCAATTGCATCGAATCGTCACCTACGACGAGAATGGGTCTTTTATGATAATCGGAAACGATCTGCACAATGGTTAAGCAAAGCACAGCCTGCTGGACTGCATCCTAAGCCACCCCTACACACCAAGAGGGTGATGCTCCTTGTCTGGTGGTCCACAGCCGAGATAATTCATCGGAGTTTCTTGGCAAGATATCAAACCATTACTGCAGACGATATTGCGCTGAATTACACCAGATGCACCGGAAATTACTACAGAAACAACCGGCTTTGGTCAGCAGACATGGTGTTCTTCTACTCCAGGACAACTCCAGGCCACATGTCGCGCAACGAACGATGCTGACACTAAGTGCTTTGGCCTATGAAACACTGCCTCATCTTGCCTATTACCCGGACTTGTCTCCGACAGACTGTCATATGTTTCGTCGCTTAGATCACTTCCTGTCCGGGAAACAGTTCACGACAGTCTCAGCCACAAGACTTTTTTCGTTCCGGGGTCATGGCCTTGCCGGACAGATGGCAACTATGTGTCAATGCCGAGGGGGATTATTTTGCCTTGGTAAGTTGTTCCTACTTTTCCGTTCTCGCCATCCACGTGTGTTGGTCCTTTGCTGTGCATTTCATTCGCACCAACCCAATATTTGAGCTGATTTTTTGAGGCAATGAAGTCAGTAACAGACATAGCTTCGCAATTTAAATTCCCGAGTAATTTGCGTTATTGTATGCCAGTGCTTATTAGAGTGAGGTGACCTCCACCTGGCTCTAACGTTTGTCTTTACAACTAAGTGTATCATACCATATTCTGCTGATATTCTAATACATCCTCCCAAGATAGCGTTTGGGCAGGAAGTATTGGAGTACCAAATAAATTGTTTATCACATCCCCACCTCATCTCCATCAAAGTGCGCTGCAGAAGCAGATGTGGGGTTTTAAATGCTTGACTACGTAAGATCATAAGTTTGCGCATAAGGACACTGTTGGTCCTCTTTCAGAACTGATTGTGTTGTCCGTTGACGGTTGTTAGGAGGATCCATTGGTTGGAGGTTACCATAATGTTAATCCTACCATGCTGTTACTTGCCGGTGTTTGGAGGTTACCATTGTCGAAAGGTGTTTTAATGGAGCTTCACTGAATATGAAACATTACACTCAAAGGAAATTTTATAATTCCACCAAAACGTTCTTGTCTGACTGGGCTGTTTCATACTGAGAAACTCATTTTGTTCAAAGGTTTGAAAATCACTTTGAAATTAAAACTCTGAATATACACGGAAATGGTAATATATTAAAATATATATTATTTCTAAAAACTTATTCTACGTAATATATTAATAGAAGGGCTGTAGCTACCGGCAGGGCAGTAAGTGCAGTTTCCCTCCCAGAATGGTTATTCCAGGGACATAAATTCATGCTCTGGGGATGTAAAAATAGAAATTGTAACTAAAAAAGTTATGCCCTTCAGCAATTTCTTTTTAATGGCTTTAGTTAGTCTCATACAGTATTCCTTGCAGTTAACCAAGGTACAGAGTAACATACTCTGTGAGATGTGAGCATCCCATATCCATGAAGGGAATTTTCCAAAACAGTGAAAGAAGGCATAGAAAACAATATGCTGATATGTCTAACTTTCATGACATTTCAGAAGATGTCGTTGGAATAAAGAGTTAATTAATCACCTGTGCACTGTCGCAGAAAATTCTGTGAGCGTTTAACATTAAACGGAATTCCAAGCCCAAACCCTAAACCCTCTTCCTATTGTTACGTTCACTATCCGATACTCATTCGTTCTGCGCTGGTTTGTTTTTTGTTTTGCATTTCTGTGGAGTATTGTGTTGGCGGCGTTCACAAAACGTTTACGCTTTACTTGGTATTTACAACCAGTGGTTCTTGGATATTTACTTAGTCTTTACATTTTTAATAAATGTATGTCAAAAACCTGAAATGCGATTTTTGAACGACCATAATACTTTCCTACAACGGCATTGTATTAGTAAGTAAAAACCACGTATTATTTGAGTGGAACTCTAATGGGCGTAATTTTGAACACGAAGGGGCGTAATTTTGAACACGAAGGGGCGTAATTTTGAACACGAAGGGACGTCATTTCAAGTCTCGCCCTTCCAGATAAGAAAAGCTTACTACGGTCCTAATTAATAGTATTTATATTTCTTTATCCGTTTGTTTGTCTCTTTCTTCATTGCATTTGTCCTTCATTTTCCTATGCTTCATATCTTTATTTCGTCTGATTTCATTCTGATTTTTTCTTTCGGTGAACATATCTCACTGCGATCAGTTACTCTTTGATTTGAGCATCTTCCGTTATCCTTGTAATGAATTCTTACTATTTCCATGTATGTTCAATCTGTACAACATTATCCTTATCTGTGTGATGTTTGCTGCATATGTACTTTTGTTTCTTGGAATTCTGACCACACTCTGAAACTCATTATCAGAATAAGAAATGTTGTGAATATCACTTTTTCAATCAGTATGTCAGATTTGATCACATACCATCCTACTAATCAAAAATCTAATCAAGCTCTCATTCCTTTGCGCCTGCTTCATCGTGGTAATCAGTTCTGATTTCAGACATTTTTAATGAAATCGGGATGTGATTACACTTCTGCAGACACTGATCAACTGTCAATGGTGAGAGCTCAGGAGGAACACAACGCCGTGGTAGGTGCATCTGGGATGACCGTTTTCTTTGCTGTGGATACAAAAATGACACATTTCCCAGTATGTGGACCCCTCGCTCCTAATGTGAATAAGAAGAACCCCACCCAAGAGGTCTCCAAAGTTCAGAAACACTCTTCTTTCCTCTTTTTCAAATTCTAATTTAGAACAAAGTTGTTAAACCATTTTCACCCTAATTCAATTTCACAAAAAGCATTTTTTAAACTATATCATAACCAAAGGCAAATGGATCGATAAAGCAATACCATAAGCTTTTTGTTTCCTATATACATTCGCGTATGTCAAAATTGTTCCAACAAATCGATCTTCTGAGCTAACCAGATTTCTACATTTTTCCCTGAATTTAACATAGCTTTGCGTGCTGCTGTTTGAATATATTAAGCAATTAGTTATGCTCAATAGTTTCGGTTAATTCCCGACCTCCCCTTTAAAAACTTTCTGTTATCTCGAAGTTGAGAGGTATCAGCTGTGTGTTGGGTTTGCATTATAATCTTATGCGAATGTGTATACAATGAAGTGCACATAGATTATGCAAGAGTCATTGTCAGTTGGGATACGTTATTGACATCCACATGGCACATTTCTATGTTATCAGCATAAAAACATTCTTGTTGCACAGATTAAATGCCTAAACTTATCTTTTACGTAGAAAATCTTAACACAGATGGCTAAGCGGTATGGTCAAGCTCCCAAAAAGAAAAAGCAAATGGACCACAAATTAGCAGTCGCGCTTTGTTATGCCAAACAGAAACCAGTCACAAGGTCACAAACCTGTATACGTAAATATTCGGTAAGTGATATAAATTGCTTCTTTCCTGTCACTAAATCATTCAAAAACATTCACAATGCTGTTGATCATTTCTGTTGGTAGCTTAGAAATGTTAAATGTTGCAATTACTGAAATGTTCCCATTCCACGAAATGATGGCATTTATCAACCAGTTAATGAAGTCTGTCTCAAAAAAAGAAAACATAATAGCGTTTCGACGGTCGCACAAATGTTCGATTTCAATAAGTTATAAGCTTAATGTACTGTACGCATGTTATCAATGCTGGAAATGTACTTTTACTTTTGACGTAGAAACAGCGGCAATTTCAATGAATTTACCGTATCTTTGTTCCAGTTGTCTTAGTGCTTGGTAATAAATATTCCATCGTGTCCTGTAAGTCATGTTTCTGTGGCTTTCTGTGAAATTTCATTCTTGCTTGAACAAGCTCTACAGAAATGCATCTTTTAATTGCAAAGAAGGCAAAGGACACGAAGGGTGAAGTGAAAGCTGGTAGTCACGTATTTCTTGACAGCTGCTTAAGCAAAATCAAATGCTTTAAAACTTGTCACTAGAGACAGAGATTGTTTTGAAACCCAACTTTTGCCTGTTATAGATGGATCGAGATGTACTCATAAAATTGTTTCTATGGTTCCAGCAATCAGATTCATTTCTGTAGCAATTTGTGCAAATGTCACCAGGTGACTCTGCTTAATAAGGTATTTGATCTTAAGGGGTACACTTTCCGTAGTCACTTTAACTGTCCGATTTCGACAGGGACAATCTATCAGTGACTATCTGAATCGCTAATTTGCCCTAACAATCTCTTAGCCTTGCGTAAGTTACTGTGCAGCACGTGCACAGACTCTAACACTAGAGTAGAACATCCACAAACTCTAACTGTAGTGTAGAACATCCAAAGCCATAATGTAGAACCTCCATAGACTGTAACCATGTATGCACTAATGAATACTGATGTAGCCATGATTGTCGAGTGGCCAGATACGCGGGCTTTTGGCCCGCTTCCTAGGTGAGACATGATTTGTATATTTGTCTTTCGGCGCTATCTTTATCCACCTCTGGAACCAGTTGTCCTAAATTCAAGACAAGCAAAACAAAACAAAAATGAGAATACTGACTCCCATGCTTCTTTAAAGCTGGAATCAATGCTTTCTGTCAATGCTGACATATATATATAATAATAACCTTCTGCCGGTAGTGGGATTCGAAACCAAATCTTTCTACTACAGTGGAGTTGTTCTCCCAACAACTATGCCGGCTAGTTTATCGCTGCCCCATTATCGACTCGAATCGCGCTACCTCAGTAGTACGTTCCACGCAGTAGTTTATATCACCCCCCCCCCCCAGAGAAAAGCGGGGGCACAAAATCGCAGGTTTTTGGGTCAGGCGACAACCATGCCCAAATGACCATCTCATTGTATAGGAGAATTAACTATATTTATTCTGTGTATTGTGTGGAAGAATCATCATACAATTTTTGTTCAAACCTAGTAGCCAAGAGATTCACTTTTTTTCGTGGGGCTATATAACATTTAAACTTTTGTCAATTCGAACTACGTCTTCCTACTCATGAGCAGCTGTTCTCCCAACTGAACTATGCCGGCTGGTTTATTGCTACTTCATTGTCGATTTAACTCATATGTCACCTCAGCAGTAACTTCATCTTGTTGGTTAGTATGGGATAGCATTTCCTCTAATCTCGGTGATAAAATTTTATATATTCACGTGTATACGCACATACACAGGTCACAGCACTTGTAAATATTGGAAAGGGAGTGATGCAAGGGGGACGTATATTCTATTTTACCTTTCAGTTTTAGTTCCTTTTCCTAATGTAAATTTGAGTTTGCTCTCTTTTGCACTTTCCAAACTGAACGTGATATGTTCTCTCTCACATGAATGGAGGTTTGGCAATACCCTGAGGTCAGTACGTAAGTGAAATATGCATGTGATAAGAACCAGACGAGAGATATAATGGCTACGCAGTAGCTGTGAGTGGGGGATTTTGTTAATGAACGTTAATGCTCCTTTTTTTTTTTTTTTTTTTTTATTGGAGGTTTAACGACCACCGTGAGCAACTCAATGGGCTATAAGCAGTCGCCCGTCCCTAATTTAGGGTCACTGGTTCCAGGGAAGGGAGAGAGCCAGTGCCGTAAGACAAACACAACATCCATGCCTCACCGGGATTCGAATCCGGACCCCGTTCGGACGAATGATCAGAGGCCATCGCTTAGACCACTGCGCCACCGGGGCGGCAATGCTCCTTTTGGATACGAGACTGCTTAATTGCCGTTTAAGTATTTTTAAAGGCTACGTGTTCTACTTTAATGACAGTGTTGTGTTTCGTAGTCAAGTGGTATTGTGTATATTAACTCAAGTTGCAGTGTTGTGTTTCATAGTTAATTGTTATTGTGGATATTAACCCAAGTTTCGTTGATCTGACCTTGTTGAAGTCTAAATGATCAAGTGACTATTGACAGCAATAAAGAATTAGCTGCAAGTAACAAGTTCTTTAACTTTATTTGGGTGACTCGTATTTCACTGTAGGTGAAGGTTTTAATCTGTGTAATGTTTTAGTAAGTCAGCTACACAAGGTGACATCATATTTCCCAAACTCATTCATCAATTCCACATTGCAGAAGGTCTTTCAATCACTAAACTCGAAAGACAACGGAATAACGGTTAATAAAGACTATTTAACCGACGTGTGAAGACATAATCATTTTTGCAAGTAACCCCTCAGAACTGTAGAGTGTAATCCAGGAACTTGTTGACAAGAGCTAAGACGTGGGATTAAAAATGAACTTATAGAAATCAAAATTGGTGTATGTACAATGCTTTTACAAGGACTGAAAATTTAGCGCTTGATGGAGCAAATCTAAAAGTAACAGATAACTACATTTATTATAAACAACTAATAACTAGCCTGGACCACATCGAAGAAGGAATTAATAGGCGCATAAGTCTTGTTTGAAAGCATTTAGAAGAAAGGATATAATATAATTTTGAAGAGAAATTTACCATTATGTCTCAAAAGAATAGTGTTTAATCCTTGCGTCCTTCCAGTTCTTACTTATGGATCACAGTCATAGACCTTAACAAAAAAAAAAATTCAGAGGCTGCGAACTACTGAAAAAAAATACATTCAGAGGCTGCGAACTACTGAAAAAAAAACATTCAGAGGCTGCAAGCTACTGGAAAAAAACATGGAGAGGTGAATACAATGGTGTAGCCGGGAAGGATAGAAAGAGAAACTCAGATCAGGAAGATGACGGGAGCAGATGACATCATGACAAGGTAAAATCCCTGAAATGGCAATGGCTGGACATATTACTAGAAGAACTGGCCACGTTTGTAAAATTGAAATACTAGGCTGAATACCAAAGGACAGGAAAAGACCCCCCAAAAAAAAGACTTTGTGGAGGGTGAGTATGGATGAAATTCGAAATCATGGAGAAAACTGGCTCAAGAAAAAGAATTGTGGAAGAGACTTGGGGAAACATTTATCTAGCAGTGGTTGATAATTGTTGATGATGATGATGGTCATGATACACTTACGCTCTCTTTGACGAAGTATGGCCCTTACGCCAGCAAATTTGAGTACAAAGATAACAGACGATATTTTCGTAAGAAACCAACTTACAGGAAAAGTACTGTACAATAATAAAATGTTCCACTTCTTGTTTCAATGGATAAGCTACATTTCACGGAACTTACGGACGTAAATGCTTTTTGTTGAATTGTTTAGCTATGTGCCACATATATTTAGTCATACATGCTCGGATTTACCACTTATTCAATGCCCTCATTTATTCATCTGTTCACTTGTACGCACTTCGAGTGTATACCGTGATGAGTACTCGAAAAAGCTGTGCCTTTTTTTCAATTATTGCACAGTTATAAAAAGGAACAACCTTTGATAACGTGGTTTGAATATTAAAAAGTAATATAGAAAATTTTACTACCAAATTTTACACATATATTTTTTTCTTTTCTTAGGTGAAGCAATTAGACACGTAACAAACACATAAAAACTTTTAGATTTATCAAGCAAATCAAAACGTCCTTACAGCATTTTGAATTTATTATACTGTACTGTAACAAACTTTTCGTGATTTACAAATCAAGGATGAGGTTCTAAACTATTTTTAATGATTTTTCCAACATGTGGCAACTTAGCTCTTATTGTTACAGCATTATGTCTACCTCTCATGCGTATACACGCCATGGTAAGAAAGAAATGCAAATTTCTATGGCTTTAAAGGACATTTGATTTAACATTGTGAGACAGCAAAAATCTCACAACATTTCTTTGTTATTCTGGCGTAATCAAATATTTGACTGATAGCACTTCTTAATTGTTCCTGTTCCTGTATTACAAACTGAATTCGGTTTCGTCGTGGTTGGTTTTTAAACTAACCACGACGCTAGCCGACGTTGCTAGCCGACGTTGCGTCCAAATTGGTTTATTTTTGGAAGACTCCCAAAGAATTTTTGGGAGACCCCTAAAACATGTTTGGGAGACCCACTAAAAGAATATTTGGGAGACCCCTAAAATAATTTTTGGGAGACCCCTAAAAGAATTTTGCGAGACCCCTAAATGAATTAATTTTTGGGAGACTCCTAAAAGAATTTTTTTGGAGAGCCCTAAATTCCAGTTTTTGAGAGACCCCTAAAAGGATTTTTGGAGACCCCTAAAAGAATTTTTTGGAGACCCCTAAATGAATTTTTTGGAGAGCCCTTAATTCCAGTTTTTGGGAGACCCCTTCTCTAAGACATGAGGGTGAATAAATCATATTTTCAATAAATGCTGGTACTTTAACAAATAAAATATCGGTATTTCGGTACTTAAAATAGCACGGTATACCGGGATTGTAACTGCTATTAAAACATATTAAAGATATTTTGAAATTTGGAATGTTAGCTTCAAGGAAATATATCAAATTACGAAGTGTTGCCAAAGAATTTAAAATTTGCCTTCATTTCATTCAAGGTCTTTGTACACATTCCAAATTTAAGAAGACTTCAATACCTCTAAATCAATGAGAGAAAACTGATATATAACTTTCTTTAGCTAACCTTCTTCTTCCATCCAGCAATAACCTTGTAGTTCAAGAAAAACATTTGGAAAATCCTGATAATGTTTACAATTTTCTAATGGAGGAAGAGTGTCACATCTAATTTGTAAAAGTAGAAACATCACAGAAATTAAAATTATAAAAACATATACACTTTAGAGGAAAATATTTAAAACAGAAATCTCGGAAGTTTGAATACTGTTTATTACATTAAAAGAAGAATTACCCGACTAAAGAAGATTTTTTCCAATCAAACGTCTATAAGAAAGGCAACTGAGACGAAAGAATGTTCCCTAGCGATCATACTGTCCATATTGGAAAAATCAAAATGAGCACGTTACCTTTGTCATTGTTTTAGCCTCCCATTGAAAATATTTCCTGAACTTTAGAAGCAAAAACATCCAGCCAAATAAAAAAGATCATATTTTTGCCAGCTAGAGGGATTGCGTATGTGAAAAAACGAGTAACTGATGGAAATAATATTTAAACTGATTACAACTATCCGACCCCCTAATATTTTTGCCATTCCGATTTTTAGAAGTCGAGTCCAATCTACGTTTACGCCGTCTAGCAGAAATACGCAACTCATTCATGCCACCTAATAAGAAAATTGCATATCGGATACATCAAAAATAATTCAAAAATTTTGCCAGTTCTTAAAGCCACGAATTCTAAACGAAACTCTTTAATCCGGCTTCAAGAATCACAAACATCGTACCGAACGAGAATATACAGTTACGATATGTATTGAGAAAACTGAGCGTCAGAGAAATTAGTAAACGCGGTTCACCATTCTCATGATTAAAATTTACCAATGAGTTTACTAATCTAGCCGGAGATACTGTGCCAACAGTCGAGCAAAATTATATTAATTAAATCAATAAAGGAAAAAAACATTCCTCATAATAGATGGGAAATCGATATAATATTCAAAGCAAAGAATATAAATTCTGAATTTGCTTGTAACATTTACTGGTCATCCATGTAACATCTCTCAGAAAACTTGACAGTTTCATCGCCCTGGAGCGGGAATGGAAGCCGGATCTCCCGATTTCCGTTCGAGTATGCTAACCGTTATACTACCCAGGACAATGAAGTTCCAAGCAACTGAGACAAAGCAGACTTAGATTAGGAATCTGAACATCTTCCAGGGCGATGAAATTTTCTAGTTTTCTGAGAAATGTTATGTGGATGGCCAGTAAGTATTACAAGCAAATTCAGAATTTATATTGTTTGCTTTGAGTATTATATTAATTAGACAGTGATTTTTGAAATGCGTTCGTCTATGTTAAATTACAAATTCCATCGCATACTCTGCATTTGGAAGCCACACTTGAAGAATGCGGAAGCTGGCTATATCTGTGCACATATGAGGTAAATGCATTTGCCTCATATTTGCGTTCTTCTTCGTCGGAATCGGAAGTGCTTTGAGTTGATGCAACTTTGTGTTCAGCAAAGTGAAAATTTATCGAGTTTTCAAAAAATTTATTGTTTTTACTGCATGCGATTGGAATGTTCCATACACTGAGTACCCACTGAATTACGACCACCCTATGCAAAGTCAGTTGCACTCCTCCTCATTGCAGTGCAAAGTTAGTTGCACTGGAATGAGGAGGAGGGCGCGGCATATAGGCTAAAAGGGTGTCTCTAACAGGTTAGTGGCTCAGTTGAGAGCGAAATTACGGGTGATAGATAAAAACAAGGATTTATCGTAATTTACGAACTGCCGAATAGTGGGTCCATGAAGAGTGCATCCATTTCAGAAACGGCGACACTTGTGAGTTATTCGATGTCCACCGTGGCTAAAGTGCACCAGGTGTGGTGCCAAAATGGCAAAACAAACCTGCGACAAACTGTGAAGAGCGCAGAAAAGTGGATTACAGAGGTTAACGACTGATGCGTCGCATTATACAGGGCAATCGACGGAGCACCGTTTCTCAGTTGACAGTTCTATATAGTATGGGTCAAACAGAAACGATGTTCCGTGCAACTATGCGTCGTACATTGGCACGGATGGGGCTGCAGGAACAGACGTTTTATACGCCACCCTCTCGTAACAGCAGTCCATCGAAGCAAACGCCTCTCTTAGAGCTAACAGAATGCTGATTAGACGATGGAAGATTGGAAGCAGGTGTGCTGGTCCGATTAATTCTAATATGTTCTCCATTCTGCCGATGGTCAAATTCATATTTGGCGTCAGCAGCATGAAGCTAGGGATCCCTCATGCGTGGCTTCGATCTATTGCATACTACGGGGCAGGTTTAATAAGCATGAATTGGGACCCCTTGTGCACTTGGAATAAAGTATGGGTGCAGGGGACTGCTGGCGGTACATGTACATCCCACAATGTTGTCCCTCTCCCAGAGGAAAATGGATTCTTCCAGAATTATGATGCTTCGTGTCGTCAGACCCATCTCGTGCAGGAATGGTTAATCGACACACTGCTCATATGAAACATCGCTGATGGAACCCCAGATCTCTTGATCTGAATCCAATTGAACATGTTACGGAACGCCAGTTGAGGAAGTTGTATACAATACCTAGCTCCATACCGGAACTGTGGACTGCAATAGAAACAGCTTGGTTACATAGATCCCCACACAGGTGTAGACACCTAGTGGAGTCGATGCTGTTGCCATTCTCTGAGAGAAAGAAGGACCCACGAAGGTTTATTTATTTTTTTTTTATTGGAGGTTTAACGACCACCATGAGCAACTCAATGGGCTATAGGCAGTCTCCCGTCCCTAATTTAGGGTCACTGGTTCCAGGGAAGGGAGAGAGCCAATGCCGTAAGACAAACACAACATCCACGCCTGGCCGGGATTCGAACCCGGACCCCTTACGGACGAATGATCAGAGGCCAGCGCCTTAGACCACTGCGACAACGGGGCGGCCCCCCACGAAGGTTGGTGGTCGTAAAGTACGTAAGTACGCAGTGTATGTCACAAGACATGGTAGAAATATTACATAAAAGCTTTTATAAAATCTTTACCATCCATTTTGTCCATATTCGTTTCTTAAGACATTTTCGAAAGTAAACAGAAACCGATGTGCCTTTAAACAGTAAACGCTCTTTTTCTTTTCTTTTTTTTTTCTTTTTTGAAAAAAATATGTGTCGTGATGACAAATCTATGTAATTCAATTGATGCTTGAATAATTTTTTTTCAACTGAAACTTAAAATTAGAATAAAATACTTAGCGGGCTATAGTTAATATACATGTATAAAAGAATCATTAAATTTTAATTTCATGACATACCATCCTTCTCCATTTAAAAAATTCATGCAGTTCTTTATTTATTTTAGAAAAGCATGTATTATATGAAATCTATGAGGAGAAGAAGGTGCCTGTACTTATTCCTTGCTAGCAAAAAAGTTGCTAATTCCCTTTGTCGTCTGCATTAAAACACAAAGGAAAAAAATTACTCATATTGTTTCATTGAATGGGATTAAAAAACAAAAAAACATTAGTTCGCTGTTTACTGTGCACAGATTTAATGCATACGCATTTAATAAAATACAAACAAAACATCTGATTTCGTACCAAACATTTTACCGTAAAATTTTCCAACTTCTTGTCCGACACTCTATGCCGGTTACATTCCTACTGTTTGTGTTTATGCTTGTACGGCATTTCTAAAGCTGTGATAAATGCAATGCTAGATAAAAGCGTATCAGGAGTGTATCTGCAGTTTACTTATAGCACTGTCGTAAATTATAACCCAAGTGAAAAAGAAAACTATTTCGACACGGATTCAGAGATGGAAGGGATGAACCTGAGATGAAATACAAGGGGAAAAAACAACAAATCCATACAAAGTAATAGAGTGTGTGACGTATATTCTAGATTCACTTTCCTTTTTTAGTTTCTTTCCCTATGTAAATCTTGAGTTTATTCTCAGCATTCTTCACGCTTAAAGAAATATCTTTTCTCTCAAACGAATACGTTTGGCAACACAATTGAGGTTGAATGCACGTGACGTATGCCTGATCTTGATAAGAGCAAGAGATAAAAACGACGACTGATCTATTGCTCGAGAGCGTTGTAAGAGAGAGCGTTGTACCGTGAGGGTTGCTCGAGAGCGTTGTAAGAGAGAGAGTTGTGCCGTCGAGAGGGTTGCTCGAGAGCGTTGTAAGAGAGAGAGTTGTGCCGTCGAGAGGGTTGCTCGAGAGCTTTGTAAGAGAGAGCGTTGTACCGTCGAGAGGGTTGCTCGAGAGCGTTGTAAGAGAGAGCGTTGTACCGTCGAGAGGGTTGCTCGAGAGCGTTGTAAGAGAGAGAGTTGTACCGTCGAAAGGGTTGCTCGAGAGCGTTGTAAGAGAGAGCGTTGTACCGTGAGGGTTGCTCGAGAGCGTTGTAAGAGAGAGAGTTGTGCCGTCGAGAGGGTTGCTCGAGAGCGTTGTAAGAGAGAGAGTTGTGCCGTCGAGAGGGTTGCTCGAGAGCTTTGTAAGAGAGAGCGTTGTACCGTCGAGAGGGTTGCTCGAGAGTATTGTAAGAGAGAGAGCGTTGTACCGTCGAGAGGGTTGCTCGAGAGCGTTGTAAGAGAGAGCGTTGTGCCGTCGAGAGGGTTGCTCGAGAGCGTTGTAAGAGAGAGCGTTGTAAGAGAGAGCGTTGTACCGTCGAGAGGGTTGCTCGAGAGCGTTGTAAGAGAGAGCGTTGTACCGTGAGGGTTGCTCGAGAGCGTTGTAAGAGAGAGAGTTGTGCCGTCGAGAGGGTTGCTCGAGAGCGTTGTAAGAGAGAGAGTTGTGCCGTCGAGAGGGTTGCTCGAGAGCTTTGTAAGAGAGAGCGTTGTACCGTGGAGAGGGTTGCTCGAGAGTATTGTAAGAGAGAGCGTTGTACCGTCGAGAGGGTTGCTCGAGAGCGTTGTAAGAGAGAGCGTTGTGCCGTCGAGAGGGTTGCTCGAGAGCGTTGTAAGAGAGAGCGTTGTACCGTCGAAAGGGTTGCTCGAGAGCGTTGTACCGGCGAGAGGGTTGCTCGAGAGCATTGTAAGAGAGAGCGTTGTACCGTCGAGAGGGTTGCTCGAGAGCGTTGTAAGAGAGAGCGTTGTACCGTCGAGAGGGTTGCTCGAGAGCGTTGTAAGAGAGAGAGCGTTGTACCGTCGAGAGGGTTGGTCGAGAGCGTTGTAAGAGAGAGCGTTGTACCGTCGAGAGGGTTGCTCGAGAGTATTGTAAGAGAGAGCGTTGTGCCGTCGAGAGGGTTGCTCGAGAGCGTTGTAAGAGAGAGCGTTGTGCCGTCGAGAGGGTTGCTCGAGAGCGTTGTAAGAGAGAGAGTTGTGCCGTCGAGAGGGTTGCTCGAGAGCGTTGTAAGAGAGAGCATTGTACCGTCGAGAGGGTTGCTCGAGAGCGTTGTACCGGCGAGAGGGTTGCTCGAGAGCGTTGTAAGAGAGAGCGTTGTACCGTCGAGAGGGTTGCTCGAAAGCGTTGTAAGAGAGAGCGTTGTACCGTCGAGAGGGTTGCTCGAGAGCGTTGTAAGAGAGAGCGTTGTACCGTCGAGAGGGTTGCTCGAGAGCGTTGTAAGAGAGCGATTATTACGAGCGTTGGATTGTAAACTGATTACTATTAATAGGAGTGTTGTCGTAATGTGTGGTGTGTGGAGTACATTGTGATGTTATCGTTCAATTATGGACGTGCTACTACAGCCTGAATAAAGCTACTTTTTCCGTAAGTTGACTTCTGTTGATTACATGTTTCGTCTGGCCGTTAAGATTTCTTTCATTTAGGAACTATTTCTTAGTATATGTTGATGTGTTAAAACACCGTAGAAGTTAGAATACTTTTACGCTACAAGTGTCATGGCCTGAATGGACAGTGCTTCAATCAGTGGTGCACTAATCAATCATTTAATAAAGTTGCTGGAACATAGTACTGTTGCTTACCGACACCAAAAGCATGAATACGTATTTACGGTATATGTACGTACTGAATTGTATTATATTATTCACTGATACTTTTGCGTCTTTCCTGAGCAATCTGAAACACCATCCTTGCTCTCGTAAGTGCAGAGCAAAATGCAGCATTGCGCTATGCTTGTTTTCACTGTTGCTACGCTTGTTTTTATTGTTGCTGTGTTTCTGAAAATAATCTGTTAAAGATTCGTACGGTTGATATGTTGCCCACCACACTGAATTTATCCTTGCTATTAAAATAATTTTAAAATTTATTCACACTATCTTGGAAACGTGTCGACAGACATGGGCGAACCAGTAAGTTCAGTTCCGTCCAGCCTTATCCTATATCGGATAACCTCATTCATTTAGAGTAAAAGACAGTAAAGATGAAAAATATTACTTTCACTGATTCTTTGAAACATCTTTCCAGGATGAAATTCCCGAAGACGAAGAAGCGTGGGATCCCGTCGATTTCATGATTCCCGGTCACCTGACTCCACAGCCCGTCCTTCTCAGTCAGTATGTTAACAATCATCCCAACCAAATACTAACGAGGAGTATTACCAGGAAGCTATCTACTTCGAGGCAGCTCAATGCCATGCTGGAACCATTACGGGGAGGGAACTCAGATGGGTTTTCTGCATTAGCGCCACGTATGCTGGCAGATTCAGAGCCCTATGTCGCCCACCATCACTGGCCCCTCAACAAAGGTGCCTCTGTAGGCGGAAGGCCCATCGTGCCAAGATCCAGATCTGCCTCAACAAACTCTGCCTCGCCAGTTCATGGAAAGAAGAGGACAACGACCAAGTCGGGAAAACGGACATTTGGAAATTCAGGAGTCAGTGGGCCATCTCCGAAAGAACATCGTCCTCGAAGCAGAGGCCACAGGAGGCATCAAGAGGCCCAAAGCAGTCATGGAAACTCCGGGAATGGTCCTCCCACGACTGTTTCTTCATCGTGGAGCTGGATCAGTAGTTTATTCAGCTGGAGGTGATCGATTATTTGCGAAATTCGTGCAGCAGAACTGCTTAGTAAGGAACGCGGCGTTGTCAAGCAGTCATTCTTTTAAATTCAGTAAAGCTATAAATATAAAACATAGGTGATCATTTCGGTCGATTGTCTCAATCAGATTATTATTCTACTCAATCAGTTTTTTTTTCTTTTAAAAACGTTCATTTTTTAAAGAAAAAAGTCATTAACGTAATAGATTTTTAATTTCCCGCAGACCTGCCACATTTACAATATTTCTCTATTCTTTATATTAATGGATTTTTAATTGCTTTTTAGTGCTTGGTCTCCGGGTGAAAACGAACGTGTATTACCGCATGATAGGAGGCATTAATCACAGAGCTTAACACCATATATTACCATATCTTAGAATCTATCAGCCGTATCTTAGCAGCCGTATGAATTGTGATATCTTAAATGCTACAGTTCACTAGCAAATAAATGCATGAATGAATTACTGCACGGCGGAAACTATGATGGAACTCATTTATTACTAAATAGTAGAAGCTACGACCAGAGATGAAAACGAGTCACAAGTCGACGGGTCAGCGGGTCAAGTTGTTCCTGACCCGATTTCGACCCGGTTTTATTTCCGGTTTATTTTTGAAAAGCAAAAGAAAATGAATTTTTAAAGAAAAATGCGCACTGTGGAATTTTGTGCTCGATACTGGTGCCCGCGGACTGAAAAATGATTTGTCATGCAATACTAAGGAAGAGTGTCCTCAAAAGGAAAAGTGTCCCTTCCTTCTGAGGGGCAATGATGGAAACAACATCCGCATTTTAGAAACTTTCAACTCGTCATAAACTTGAGAAGACTGGTGTTGCCTTGAAACACATTCTGAAGCTTGATATGTTATCAAGAAAACCGCAGGAACTGAAATTAAACATACAACAAGTTGCTTAATTCAAAACATTTGACTGTATCGCCATCAAAATTAGGTGGAACAGCCTTAACATTACTGCGCAGGGACTTTTTGATTCTCGCAGATGTGTTTGAAAAGATGTGTAAAACAGTTACGTTATCTTTTGCACATGAAGGACGACATTTTCAATACTTCGTCTAAGTGAGTAAATTATGTTTTCCTATAATACATTTGTTTGATTTCCATATAACCTAAGATACCCCTGCGGAGAGATTTTTTGAACGCCCTGTACATATATTATAGTTTAAAGCAGATTTGTCCGGGTTGGGTCCGGGTCCAAACACTTTTTGACCCGTTTCTAACTCTGGCTACAACCCGTAGGGGGAAAGCGGCATACAATATTGCACAATAGTAGTTGTGTTGAATTTCTTACATGCATTTTCAGTGCGTCGCTTCACTTACCCACCAGTATGCCAGATATGAACGGTGCTACCAAGTTCTTCAGTGGGTAATCATGTCTTTCAATAGAAAGTCTGAAAGAACCATAAAGGCATTTTCGGGCATTTCAAAGTATACGATAAGTTGTTTTCTTAAACTTAAGCTTGTTATTTTATCACATAGAGATGAGGAAATTACTTTTTCCGTCAAACAGGCTTCATTTGGTTAAACGACTAAGCATTTTCCTGGGTGATATAACGGTAATATATTCGGATGGAAATCGGGATATGTACTCCCCTGTAGCCGAGTAATCTGAGGGACTAACTGCTGACTATTCATCCGAGATGGGTCCGGATTCGAGGCTCTGATGAAGCATGGGGGTCGCGTGTTTGTTTGATGGCGCTGGCTGTGTTCCTTCCCTGGAATCACTGTCCCTAAATTAGGGATAAACAACTGATTATGACCCTTAGAGTTGCCAAGCTGATCGTTAATTATTGGGAGATGGGGTTCGATTCCTGCTGTAAGGTAAAGCGATTTTTCAAGTTTTCTGAAGAGCTGACCGCATAAATAGAACATCTCTATACCATAAAATAGTGAGTTTCTGTGTCGCCCAGTTTTAATTGAAGAATATTTCTTCCTAGTGTTCCGAAATGCTTAAAGTTTAAGATTTCCAAGAAACATTTTATTCATGTTTCAACAAACAATAAATTTATTTTTGCAACATCCAGTATTTCTACTGATCAGCAACCTTTGCGTAATGAAATGTGAGAGATAACTGGGAAACCGTTCATGGTTACCTCTTTCGATAAAAAAAAGGTTTTCCCTGTCTGACTTACACCGATGAGCTACTATATTATGACCACCTACCTAATCAGCTGTATGAGCCCGTTTAGCCCGCAAAACAGTGGCCACTCGGCGAGGCATCAATTTGATGAGGTGACGATAGGTATCCTGGGATATCTGGTACCATAATATCAATAGTAGGTCCTCCAGTTCACATACATTTCAAGGTGGTGGTGATTTAGTGCGATCCCGCTTTTCTAGGTTGAACCACAATTGTTCGATTGGATTCATGTCAGGTTAATTTGGATGCCAGGGCATTAACAGAAAGTCACCAGCATGTTTCTTGAACCACTCCTTCACGATTAGTGTGGCATGGAGCATTATGCTGTTGGTAATTGCCATCACCAGCAGGGAACCAGTTGCCATGAATGGGTGTAAATTATCCTGCTGGTAATGATCCGCAACGATTTTCAGATACCTGACAGCTATCAGGGATTCTGCTATTGGGATAATGGGGCTTAAGGTGTCCCAAGAAAACTTCGCCCACAGCATAACACCGCCTGCACCAGCCTGTGTCCGCCCAACAGGGCATCTAGGTACCGTAGCCTCCGTTGGTAATCGGCATATCTGCGTTCGGCCGTTAACGCTCGATGATCTCGATGCACCAGGAATCTTAATTCATCAGACCAGGCCACTTTCTTCCAGTCATCCACTGTCCAATCTCGATTATCTTTGGCTCATTTCATGCGTTGTTGGCGATGACGTGTAGTGAGCCTGGGGACCAGACTGGGTTTCGGCTACGCAGGCCCATGCGCAGAAGGCTGCGACGAACTGTGTGCTGTGACACATTGTCCTGATCACCACTGCTGTAGCTGCGAGTGATTAGTCGCACTGTGGCCCTGCGTTAGCTGTGAGGAACGCGCGACAATCTCCGTTTCCCTCTGGCATCAATGAGCTGAGGAAGAAACACGGCTAGACAACGGGTCGTCGTTTGGCCATCTGTGTACCACTTTTGGATACGTACTCACTACAGCGGCACGTGAACAACCGACAAGCCGCGGCGTTTTCGAAATCGTACTTCCAAATCGCAGTTAAATCACAATTTGTCGTTTATCAAACTCAGATAAATCGGCATTTTTTCCCATTCTGACTCCGAACACTCTACCAACCGAAATTCGGTCCTCGGGTGGTATATATGCTGCTCTGTGAACTTCACCTGCGCCACCGTTCGGTCTCCAGGTGCGCTCATTCTCTAGGCTGTGGGGTGGTCATAATGTAATGGCTCATTGGCGTATAGTTGCGCACATACCTTTCGAAACTCAAACATGCATTTGTGATTTTATGCCCGAAAATCCGGAAGATGCATATAACATTTAGGCATGCTTTCAGCTATCCGATGAAAAAAATAATACTTCTAATCTCGACTTCTATACGCTGAACCAAATGCAAACATTTGTTTAAGCCACTCGTTTGCAAGATTTTAGATGAGAAAGTAATTAGAAATCATAGATTAACCTGATCTGTGAGGTTTGTCATTTGCTGCAAAGAAGAAACAAAACGGAACAAAAATGCTGTGAGTTCGATTTTTGCAGTAGGAGTTTTGTGCCAACTACAAAAACGCATTAATGCTACATAGTGAGAATATCAGGGATCAGGAAAATTGGAAAATACAAAGATGTCGTTCTTATGGTTCGTGCTGTAGAAGAGTGATTGGAATCCGACTAGGACATTCCGAAATATCGTCTCTTCGAACGAACGAATGCACTGAGTCATATTATACGCAAGGTAATTTTGTATATCAAATGAAATGTTAAAGGTAAGGTCTTTATCTTTACCGATGTGTATGTATCTGTCCGTCTGAAGACGTAGCACGTTCGTCAAGTAAACAGTTTTTTTCCATCGACTATTTTAAACATTATGTGCACCAAAAAGTGGTACTACACTAGCTGCACTATTTTCTGGGAAAAGATACACCACTATGTGGTGCAAAACAAGCCTAACAACCAGGTGCGGTGCAACCTTGCACCATAATGTATGTGCAATCTTGTATCATAGCATGGTGAAATTTGTACTATGTTATTAAGCTTTGTTTTCGCCTCACAATTTTGCATCTTTTCTCAGAAAGTGGTGCTGCTGATGTAATACCACTTTTGGTGCAACCTACCACAAAATGTTTAACAGTGTAGCTATAATCGTTCCGAAGAGTTTGCGTAGATTTTCCAAGTCTCTTTCCTCTGCAAATTTTCTGATCTGCTAGGGTAAGAAAAGACTATTTTCATGAAGATAACTGTCTCGCTCAGAAAGTTCTGTTTTAATTTTTTCTGTTTTCTTTCGTTTTTTTCGCTTGTTCTTTCTCTTCTTTTTCCTTTTATTTCCTAAACAGACCACATATGCCTGATTGCACTTTTCGATATTTGTTTCGGCTTTATTGGTAAACAAGTTTCTTACTTTTTACGTAAAAGTACATATTTGCACAAATGTGTTGCAATACCTTTTAGCAAATGATGAAGTGAAAATTTTTTCTTAGTTCAGATAGAGGTAAAAGACTTGTCCTATGTTCTAGATAACTGATTGGAAAACTTCTGGATCACACAGGTACTTTAATGTTCTTTAAAGTTTACTTTGTGCTCGATTTTAGTAAGGCACATAGGAGGGAAAAAAAGAATACGGTATAATTACCCATCAATGGAGACGATATATCCTTTGTCTGTGAATTTTCCAGAAAGTTACCCATTATGTCTGCAGTATGGAGAAACATTCTAATTTTGAGCCCTTTTTTAATTTTATTTTTTTATTCTGACGATAAACGAAGCCTCGGTATCATTGCTGATATAAACAGCTGTTTTCCTGGGCGGCAATTTGTCAGAGCCAACGTAATTCCTGAACTCAAGGCTGATGATTCGTTGACTATTTCAGACCCGTTTATTGATTTTCATTACGTTTGTTTTTCAACGACACCAATTTCTTACAAAGTCGCTTGCGCTACTGCACAGATCCGAATCACATTTTCTACTGGGTTAGCCAAAAGCTCACACTGACGTATGGATAAAAATATTTCCTTATGTTGTTGTGATTTTAAGTTAGTCTGAAGCTTTTGTCGCAGAGGAGTCAAATAACACACAGTTTTTAGTAAACGAATCCAAGTTGTTTAACAATCTGAAATTTCTGCATTCTCTGTCCGATCTACCTTGAGAGACATGTTCGTAAAGCTTTCAAAGTATTTGCGAAATGTTCATATTTACATTTCTGTCAATACTGTGTCTAACTTTCCAAGTGAGAAATAAAAATGGACATTCCTTTCAATAATGGTACTTTTCTTAGCGTTCTTAGTCAGAAAAAAAATCTTATTTCGCTTGTATATCAAAGTCATGTGAAGATTTTTAAATTGCAATAAATTTAATATCCTTTCCAGTGATACTGCTAACCTAGACTTCTAAATCAGAAACAAAAAAAAATGCGTAACAATTCTATATTCGAGGGCTCTTCCAAAGGACGTGAGCTGAGGTCACTGTTCTGATCTGTTTCACTTGGACTTTTGGAATGGGCATCCTTTTTGAAATAGTGACCTTTACATATTATATATACACTGTTCTCAGCGGCCTACAAACTTCTGAAACGCATGTTGCAGTCTGTTTTATGAAAGTCGCCTTAAGGTAGCGGATGTGACAGCCGTCTCTTCCTCATTTGTCTTAAACTTCCTTCCTCTCAGCTTTTTCTTAAAAGTTGGAAAAGTCCAGAAATCATAGGGCGCGAATTCTGGGCTGTATGAAGGATATGATAATTGGTCACCAATTTTCTCCAAAGCTTACACTGCTACCTGGGCCACATACGGCCTTGCATTGTCCTGAAGAAGAAACCATTCATATACCATATGCTTGGCTGTTGTTTTGATTTTTTCTTCTCAGCTTTTTCTTAAAAGTTGGAAAAGTCCAGAAATCATAGGGCGCGAAATCTGGGCTGTATGAAGGATATGATAATTGGTCACTAATTTTCTCCAAAGCTTATCCTGCTACTTGGGCCACATGCGGCCTTGCATTGTCCTGAAGAAGAAACCATTCTTATACCATATGCTTGGCTGTTGTTTTGATTTTTTTCCTTTCAGCTTTTTCTTAAAAGTTGGAAAAGTCCAGAAATGATAGAACGCGAAATCTGGACTGTATGGAGGATGTGATAAACGTTGGCCACAAATTTTCTCCGCTGCTGCTATTTGGCCAGCATGCGGCCTTACATTATCCTAAGGAAGAAACCATTCTTGATTAAGCAGTTCCGGTCTTTCCCTGCACACTGCTTTTTTGAAGTGAACTCGCAAAATGTGAGCATAATATTGTGAATTAACAGTTTGTTTCTCGGGGACCTAATGCTGTAATACTATCCCACGAGCACGAGTGTCAAGAAACAAAATCAATATCAATTTCTTTGAAGAATCACAAACTCTGAATTTCTTGCGCGGCGGTAAGTCGGTGTGTTTCCATATGCTTGACGGTTGTTTTGATTCTGGATCAAAATGTTTTATTCAAGACTCGTCAACGGTGACTATTCGATTCAAAAAGTCGGAAGCTGTTTCCATTCTTTGAAAACAAGCATGACAAAGTTTAACGCGGCATTGGTTTTGTTCTTCAGTAAGATCACGGGGCACTCATCTTGCACAAACACAAGACATCCTCACGTACGACTTTGCAATTTCATGACATCTTGCTGCGCCAGCACTCAACTGTAGTGCAAAGTCATGAATCGATAAACGTCTATTAATAATTTTTCGGTTACTGATGTTGACGGACACCCGCTTGGCTGGTTATACTGCACACTACGTTTGCCGTCCTTGAAATGCTTTCACCACTTGAATACAGCTGATCTGCCCAACGCTTCTGCACCATACGTTTCTTGAATCATCTGAAACTTCTCCTGGCCACTTTTGCACAACTTTTACACAAAATCCAATCGCGATGAGTTTTGTCTGGAAATTAGCGGTATATCGTTCTCATTCGCCATTGTAATATACATTTAATGTGAACTATTTCACTACATCCACAATGAAAGACTGCGGGTTGCCTTCACTTAAACTAACACAGCACAGATGGGAAAAATCTTCTCCCACCGGAAAGACGTGACAGGTTTCCATAACAACGGCGCAATGCTGCTAGTATACGTGATGTTGGAATAGCCTACTCATGTAAGTTCGCATTTTTATTTTATTTTAGCATTTTAGTTGAGAGACTGTGATGCCTAAAATTTTACTATCACTATGCCGTATGTTATTTATACGTAACGAATAGGAAAGATATGCTATGCATATTGATTTTTTATTTATTTTCAATTTTTCTGCGCTCTAAATACAACGAACTTTACAACGAAGGACTCATTCTCATTGTACGGGGATTGTTTTCGTTATTAAGCAACATAATTACAATTGCAATAGAATAAATATAAAAGAGCAGCATAAAAAGAATCATCATAAGATTATTAAGTTTCAAAGAGTTTATTTACTTTTTCTTAAATTTGTACCTCGTTTTGCTTTATGAGTCTTGAGAGTATTCGAATTCTTCCACAAAATCTCACAAACTAGCTACGTTTCAATTAATTGTTATGAAGCATTAACTGAAGTTCTACTTAACACAAGCGTTTTCTGGAAGGCTGACTCTGTATACTCTGTATAGTTTTAATAATACAGCATTTGAGACTCTGAATGAATGAACAAAACAGTTGGCTGGGCTCTTACAGTTGAAGTGAGTGAAATTCTTGCTTTTGGTTTCCTAGAAGGACTAAAACCAGTGTGTTGTTGCGTTCCGTTTTGTGATATATCTTTCCTTATAGTGTTTCTATTTACTTTCATCTATTGCTACGATTTCAGTGTTTGACATATTCCAGTAAACATTTTGAAAACGTTTAATATTGTTTAGTTAGTGTTTGTTAACATATGCATGTTATTATTTTTCTCTGTAATAATGAGCAAACGTGTGGTTGTTCTACTCTTTACATTCAAAGATGCTGTTTTTCCGTTCAGTTTTATTCCACATTATTTCAGATCAAATTAATTCCACTAAAATATTGATACTTAACACTGTCCGAAATTATAAATTTGCTATTAATTTATGGTGAAATCAGCATTCTTTGCAGTCTCTGAATTTATCATCTTGAACTAGCAATTGCTTTAACAGAAAATTCCTACTAGAATTTGCATTCGCCGAGTCCATTATTTCATACAAGAACTTGCGTTTATCGTGTCATTATGTAATACTAGAATTTGCATTCACGGGGTTTATTGTTTCATACCAGAATGTGCATTCTCTGCTTCTATTATTTTTTACTAGAGTTCACCTTGACAGGGTCTATTGTTTAATTCTAGATATTTCATTCTTAGAAATAACTCTCTCTTCGTTGCTCGGTTCGAGCGTCGTGACCCAGTTCACATCCTGTTGGCAGTCAAGGTTCGCCATTCCCGTCTATTCTCCATAGTTCTCATGATTTCTGCAACTAATAGATGTGTTTACATTTGATCGATGCATCTGTCTGGGGGATATCCTCTCGTTCTTTTGCCGTCGACTTTTCTCTGAACACAAACTTTTCTAAACAGTCTCGCCAGATGATGTGGCCGAAGAAGGTTAGTATATGTCGCTGGATTGTCGGAAGAAGTCGCTTGTGCGGTTCTATACCGACCTCTCTGAAGATTGATGCGTTAGTCCTACGCACAACCCAGGATATTCTTAGCATGCGTCTGTAGCAGATCATTTCAAACGCCTCAATTCTTCTGCGACAAGTTGCATTTAAGGTCCATATTTCAGAACCGTAAGTCGCGATGGAGAACATTAGGGCTCTGGCCAGCCTCAACTTGGTGGTCTTGCTGATGTGGCGATCCTTTCAGATTTTTTAGGCCTTTCCAGGGCAGATTTGACCATTCCGATCCTTCTTTTGATCTCGCCTTTGCAATTGCCGTTGTTGATTATGCGGACCCCCCAGATATATGACTTCCGATTTTCGGGCAATATCGGGTATGATCATGTTTTTTTAAATCATTCTATTCGAAGTTTTGAGGAAGCACCCAGGCCTTGTCAACTACCATAAGGCAGAACTTGGCTCTGTTTAGTTTGAGACCAGCTTCGGCGTTGTAATCTTCGATGCGTTTGAGAAATTGCACCATCTCATCCTCTGAACCAGATACTATAGTGGTGTCATCAGCATAGCGTAGATTTGGTAGCCAAGACTAATAATTTGTACTAGAATATACGTACGTGTTCACTGAGGCTGTTAATTCGTACTAGAATTCGCATTTTTAGCTTTTCAAAGGGATGTAAATTCGCATCAGTAATGTCCTCCATTTAGGAAGATATGAATTCATACTAAACTGTGTTTCCTTACCGGTTTCACATCTAAACTCTCAGCAAAATTTATCTAAATCACTGTACTTGTATTTTTTAAATTTCGCCATTGATAAATAAAAAGGCATACATCTAAAACCAGGGGCCTGAAATTTGTAGAGTTTTTTTAAGGGGGAGGGTGGGTAACTACCACCGTGAGAAACTCAGTGGACTATGGGTAATTTCCCGTCCCCGATCCTAATTTGGGGCCACTGGTTCCGGGTAGAAGCGGATCTAATACCGTTCAACAAACACGCCATCCATTCCTAAATGGAGACTCAAACCCGGACGCATCTCGGATGAATCGTCAGAAGCCAGCGCTTAGACCACTGCGCCACCCGGGTGGAGTTGTAGCAGTTGTCAGATTAAATAAATAAAAAATCGGAAGTTAAATCAGCCTCAGCCACAAACTTTTGCTTGTGTACTTTCCGCCATATTTCTTAGAGCTTCTGATGCTTTCTGTCTAACCCTCCACTACGAAATTAATTTTTACCTTCTCCATCCACCCCTTTTTTAAAACTCGACCAACATCATATTTCAAGAGAATCAAAGAGCTCATCCAACAAACTTGATTGCGGCGAATTGGCTATCTTATTCCAGGGATCCATCGAATAATAACTTTGGATAACTCAGAGCATCACCTGAAATTCGTCCAGCTTGTTATTACAAACTGATTGTTCATGCTTTTGTAATCGAGCTTCTGAAACAGAACAAAATGTTAGGGGTACAGCACCTGAAATATCAATGCTTATGAATGCATAATTCTTTGCCGAAATGTGAAGAAAACTATGCAAAAAATATTCATTAAATTCAATTGCAAACGAAATTGAACTTTTGATAAAAAAAAACAAATTTAGCTGTTGCTGTCGAAAAAAATGGAAGTAAATTTCTTGCAAGGTACTTCAAAGAACCCTCTTTGATTCAGTTATTTTCTTTTTGACTAAGTTGTAATTTGAAGGAAGAAAGTGTCAGTACATTTATTTTTTCGAATAATATTTGTCTTTTCGTTTTCGTTTTTTTTAACAAAGAAATCCCGTCTGCGTTTTCTACCGAAGTCTCTTTCAATCGTTCTCACTTCACGATCAAATAAACTATTTCCGTTTTCCAATCAGAGAGGAAAAGAAGTGTCGGGAGAGCAAATCATTAGTGTCTGCTGCCAGTGATCAGAATAAATCATGTACTACGCTTAGAACAAATTACATGCTTTAAAAGTAAGCCTAATTCGATAAGTATTTTCTCGAATGCGTGTTAAATTATGCGAAAAACTCAACTAAGAAGATAAAACTTATGGTTATCACTTTCGATCAGTAGCTGTGTTCCAATGGAGATAAGACACTTTAAAATTGAGCGCCAAAAAGGACTTTAATAGTGCTATTCAAAAGTGTGAAATTTTATGAAATGTGTCATTATTTAAATAAAAAGATATTAAACATAAATAAATATAGGGAAAGTTTTCTGAGTATAATTCATTAGCACATATGTGCTAATAATATTTGCCACTGTTGTATCATCTTCTGGTCAACAACGAAGCAGAATCTGGACATACATCAGTTCAACGATCAGATTTGTTGTCAGTCCGTAATTTCAGGAAAATTGCATGTTTCAAGCACTGCGCAGTGAATGAATTACCTGATCAGAGTAGGACTTGTTGCCAGCCAATATTTAGGATCATATGGTTAAAGTCGACTGAGATTCCTTTCCATCCTTAGCCATGGTTAAGTAACAGTCAGTTCCGTTCAAATGAGACAGAAAGTTACTGGAGTTATTCGCATCAGGGTTTGTCGGTTGATATGATCACGACAAATATGCACCACAAGATCAACGGAATTTGTTGTGGAATATTTCAATGTGAACGAGTGCATACACTTTTAAAGAGATGGCGAGGAGTGTAAGAACCATACACACAACTTTAGGCAAGAAGTTCAGCCTGTCTGTGATATCTACAAGGCAGGTTCAGCTTCTAAATTTCTCCGGGCCGAGTTTCCAATTCATACAAATGCTTTTGAGCCTAGCATCGCGAAGCACGAATTTTACCAGCTTTTCCACACACTCTCCATATTCGCCATAACTTTGTCCTGAAGACTCTTGTCCTTATGAAGTTTGCCATCATGGCCTGCAAAACACTAGTACTATGTATACCTCTGGAAAAGAAAACTCGCAGGTGATGCGGCTATTGAAAAAAGAATTGCATGTAAAAACAAAATGGTCATAAAACATCCATAACTCTCTCCTCTTATTCATTACATTTACAGTAAATAACACGCAGATTCAAATGTATTACATTACTTCTTTTTCTCACATATACCGTTTATAAAACTAAAAGTAAAACAGGACAGAGTAAATATGATCTGTAGGAATTTATACATACAGATCATATTTACTCTGTTCTGTTTTACTTTTAGGTAAAAAGCATTTTTTGTTTTTATCGTTTTTGTTCTTTTAACACCAAACAAAGGTGAAAATCGCTATCTCAAACATTCAATGTTATGCAGTTTACTAAACAATTTTTCAGTTCTTTCTTTAGAAGTTCAAGTTACTTTCATTGCACTACTTTTCGTAAAAATGCTTTACCGACTGCGACTATTCTTTTCGGTAAATGTACCGTGAAAGTGTATCTAACAAGGTTTCCGCTTAATGTCCGTTTACTTGTGTTTAGTGCAATGTCTCAACTTCTAAATAGAAAATGGGTAACTGAACTACAGTATTTGCAATCTCTGACATTTACTAAGATTTCCTGTATATTTTGCATATTTTCTTTCGTCTTCTTCTAATTTAAGATCTCACAGCATGTTAATGCAAGTGTGCGTTTGCATTTGGAGCGAAGCGTATCCTTCTGCCTAAATAGAATCTACTCCTGGAAGAAATATTGACGTTTTCATTTCAGAACAGAATTACATAAACCCAAGGTTTTCTGGCTTTTCTCAACATGCAGACCACCTTTCATTACGTACTGCTTTTACGAGTTCATAGGTATCTACTGCCGCATCTGGGGTACAGAACCTAGTTTATCGCATCTGATTTTCGACATGCAGAGCTAAAGAAAATGTCAAACTGAGCGAGACCCGGAGAATATGGCGGATGTGGAAAAAGTTTGACAGATTTCTGGGAAAATAAGTACCGCTGCCGTGTGAAGAGTATCTATATATTTGTCGAAAGTGCTAGAAAATGATGAGAAAGACGCCAAATTACCGGCCTGTTAGCGCCAGTCATTTGGCGTCTTTCTCATCCTTTTTCTATCACTTTGGACAAATATATGGAGGCGTACCATTCTGATGTCTCCATCCGTTTAATTTGTAACGGAACACTAGCTAGGTAATCACTTTGAAAAGAAGAAAGCCACCATTTTTTCAGTAATTAACTCTCGTTTTACCTTTGTGAGTGGAATTTCTCCTCGAAAACAATACCATGAATTTTTGCTCGGTTTCGGGATCGTACATATGATCCATGTTTCATCTTCTGTTCGGATACCTGTTACACTTCTGGCTTATTCTTTTCGAAATTTATTTAGCATGTAATAGCACCAATCCACGAGAGTGCGCTTTGGATCCTCAATTAAAAGATGAGAAATTCATCTTGAGGATCGCTTGCTAGGTCGAAGGTGTTCGTGCAAAATACCATCCACATTACACCAACTTATTTTCAGAACGCATGCTACCTGAGAATGTGTGATGTCTGGGTCTTGTTTCACCAGTTCTTCCACAGCTTTTCGATGGCACGAACGTTGAAGATCGACCATGAAGGAGGCTCATTTTCTAGAAATGTATTCCCGTTTTTTTTAAATTCGGCACACCATCTAAAAAGTGTTACTAGAGAAGTTTTTCCATCCGGGAAAGTGCACGACATGATTTGGAAAAGGGATCTTCTGCTTTTAAACCTTCTTTTGTATTTATAAAAATCATCGCTTCAAAAGCTGTTCTGTCGAAGTTTGTTGCGGAAGCAATATTACCGATGACCTTTACTTCTTCAACAGCACATAGAGAAACTTGGAGCTGGCGGATAGTGTGCTGCTATCTGGCATATTCTAATGAAGGAACCAGGACCCCATGATGAAATGCTTTAATGTTCCTTAGAAAACTTAAAACATTTTGAACGTCCTATATATACACTAATATCCAAAATTGGATATTAGTGTAACTACCCCATCAGAGCTGCAGAGTATGATCCAGGAACTTGCTGACAAGAGTAAAGAAGTGGGATTAAAAATGAACTTTCAGAAGACAAAAGTGATGTTCAATGCTTTTACAAGAAATGAAGATTTATCGATTGATGGAGAAAAACTGGAGATAACAGATACGTATGTTTATCTTGGACAGCAGATATCAAGTGAGGGTCACATTGATGAAGAAATTAATCGGCGTACAAAACTTGCCTGGAGAGCTTTTGGAAGAAACAGCATAATTTTCAAGAGCAATATGCCATTATGTCTTAAAAGAAAAGTGTTTGATCAATGCATCCTTCCAGTGCTTACGTATGGTGCAGAGACGTGGACCTTAACTAAAAGAGACATACAAAGGCTGCAGACAACTCAAAGAGGCATGGAGAGGTGCATGCTTGGTATAACCAGGAGAGATAAGAAGAGGAACTCGTGGATCCGAAAAATGACGAGAGTGGAAGACATCATGATCAGAGTTAAATCCCTGAAATGGCAATGGGCTGGACATACTGCCAGAAGGACAGACCATAGATGGACAGCCGAAATTTTAGATTGGATTCCAAGGGACAGGAAAAGACCCAGAAAAAGACCACATGGGAGATGGGTGGATGAAATTCGTAAATATGCGGGAGTGACATGGAGGAGACTGGCACAAGACAGACCGTTGTGGAGGAAACTTGGGGAGACCTTCGTCCAGCAGTGGATTGATAATGGTTGACAATGATGATGATGATCCAAAATTGGGATGTAAGAACAGGTGATGCGAAACATCACAGCCTCTCCTTGACAAATGTCAACCCCGCCTTCTCGTGGTGTATGCTGTTCCCACTAAAGGGGCTCTGACGACCGCCAGTAGCGGTATAACTACACCATCGGGATTAGATGAAATGCTATCCCGCACTCACCAACCAGCTTGGCCAGCGTAGTGTGTTATGGCCAAACCCCTCCAAAATGACTCCACAACTTAAATCTTGGCCCTCAGTCTCCGGCAGCTGAAATGTACCTGGCCAAGGCACCGTCCAGTGCGACATGAAGGCAGAGGGTGCTATGAATCACCGGAGGACCGGACTAGGCTGCCATCTGATGCTGACCTTGGCTACGTATAATGGACGCTCCCTATCTTCTAATTCAAGGCTTCTTGAACTGGAAGAGGAACTACAATGGATCAAGTGGGACATCGTGGGGCTAAGTGAGGTAAGGAGAAAAGGAGAAGATCTCATTGAACTGAAAAGTGGACATCTCTTCTACTATCGTGGGACAGATACTGGCAGAACCAGTGGTGTTGGATTTATAATAAACAAGAAACTGAAGTATAAAGTTGTAGAAATTGAAGGTTCCTCTGACAGAGCTGCACAACTCGTTATCCAACTCTCAAGAAGATACAAGGCTAAGATTATTCAAACTTATGCACCCACCACAAGTCATCCTGAAGAAGAAATTGAAGAATTTTATGAGGAAATTCGTTATCTAAATAATAAAGGTAAGCAGCACTTGAAGATAATTATGGGAGATTTCAATGCAAAAATAGGGCAACGGCAACAGAATGAAACTTTAGTAGGTAAATTCAGTCACGGCAACAGAAACCAGTGTGGAAATACTCTCGTAGTTTGCAGAGGCAGAAGGGTTTTTCATGTTGAACTCCTTTTTCAAGAAAAAGCCACACAGGAAATCGACATGGAGACATCAAAATGGGACGACAAGTGAAATTGATTTTATTATGTGTAACAAAAAATTCGTCATAAAAGACTACAGTGTGCTAAACAAGTTCAACACAGGTATTGACCATAGATTGGTGAGATGTAAGATGCACCTCAACACTAAACTTGAACGTGGCAAGCTCATAAGACAAACAAAATGTATTGACTTAACCAACCTTAAAAAACACCATAATACCTTCAAGTTGGAACTGAAGAACAGATTCTCTTTTTTAGAAGGCCTAACATCGGAAGAAGTGGATATTTCTGAAGTTAACAGAAAAGTAACTAAAACTCTTATGGAAACAGCAACAAAATTAGCTGGGTCTAAGAACAAGTTGCATGTGAACAAATTATCAGGAAACACCAAAATGTTGATGCAAAAGAGAAGAGAGATGAGGACAACTAAAGAAGATGTGACTTCCAAAGTGGAATATATAGAGCTGTGCAAGACAGTACGAAAAAGTATCACTGAAGACGTAAGGAAATTCAACTGTGAACTAGTGAGGAAAGCAATTGTAAACAACCAAAGCCTAAAGATAGCAAAGGGACATCTCAGCAAGGGAAGAAAACAGATTACGGCACTGAAAAAAGAAGATGGTTCTGTAACACGAAATAGAGGCGAAAGTTTGACAAGAGTGAAAGATTTCTACTCCAAATTATATGAAAGAGATGATACATGTACTCCAGACATCATGAAAGGTAAAAGTACCAGAGTTCTTCCAGTCCTCCCAGCAGAGGTTGCACATGCAATCAAGAACATGAAGTGGGGAAAAGCTCCAGAAGAAGATGGAATTACTGTAGACATCATACAAGAAGCAAGTGGAGAAATCGAAACAGTACTCGCCCAAATTTTCACTCGATGCCTTAATGAAGGGAAGGATTGGAACAACGCTACAATGAGCCTGCTGCATAAAAAAGGTGACATTGAGGTTCTCAGGAACTACAGACCTATCAGCCTCCTATCAGTGGTTTATGAAATCTTCACTAAAGTTCTTTCACACCGCTTGAAGGTAACACTGGACATGGCTCAACCGAGAGAAGAAGCTGGATTCAATAGTGGCTACAGCACAATAGATCATATCCACGTACTGAGAGAACTAATTGAAAGAGCGAGGGAATATGAACTTCCATTGTGCATGGCTTTTATCGATTATGAAAAAGCTTTTGTTTCGGTGAAACCATCAACCGTTAGAATGGATCTGAAATCCTGCGGTATTGAAGATGCTTACATTAATATTATTAATAACATCTATGAAAATGCAAGTGCAAAGATTCGGCTGTTTGAAAATACAACACACATAAAAATTGGAAAGGGAGTGAGACAAGGTGATACCATATCTCCGAAGCTCTTTAACACCACATTGGAAAATGTCTTTCAATCACTGAACTGGGAAAACAATGGGATAAAGATTAATGGAGATTATCTAACCCACCTTCGTTTTGCTGATGACGTAGTCATTTTTGCAACTACCTGATCAGAGCTGCAGAGTATGATCCAGGAACTTGCTGATAAGAGTAAAGAAGTGGGATTTAAAAATGAACTTTCAGAAGACAAAAGTGAAGTTCAATGCTTTTACAAAAAATGAAGATTTATCGATTGACGAGAAAAGCTGGAGATAACAGACACGTACGTTTACCTTGGACAGCAGATATCAAGTGAGGGTCACATTGATAAAGAAATTAATCGGCGTACAGAACTTGCCTGGAGATCTTTAGGAAGAAACAGCATAATTTTCAAGAGCAATATGCCATTATGTCTTAAAAGAAAAGTGTTTGATCAATGCATCCTTCCAGTGCTTACGTATGGTGCAGAGATGTGGACCTTAACTAAAAGAGACATACAAAGGCTGCAGACAAATCAAAGGAGCATGGAGAGGTGCATGCTTGGTGTAACCACTAGAGATAAGAAGAGGAACTCGTGGATCCGAAAAATGACAAGAGTGGAAGACATCATGATCAGAGTTAAATCCCTGAAATGGCAATGTGCTGGACATACTACCAGAAGGACAGACCATCGATGGACAGCCGAAATTTTAGATTGGATTCCAAGGGACGGGAAAAGACCCAGAAGAAGACCAAATGGGAGATGGGTGGGTGAAATTCGAAAGTATGCGGGAGTAACCTGGAAGAGACTGGCACAAGACAGACCGTTGTGGAAGAAACTTGGGGAGATCTTCGTCCAGCAGTGGATTGATAATTGTTGACAATGATTATGATGATGATGATGATCCAAAAGTTAAGCATAATCAACAAAAATTGTTAAATTACAAAAATGAGAAGGCATAATGAAATAGGCTGTTTACTATACACAGATATTTTAGTGAAGAACAAAATGCTCAGTAAGAATCATATAAACAGTACTAACCAGGAAAAAGTACCAATAGCTGAAAATGGTGAAAACAGCAAGAATTTTCCGAAGGCGTTCCTGATTTTGTACAACGGTTTAGTAAAGGGGATCTCTTACCACGATACAAGTGTTACACCGATGTCTCATGCTGCTGACAAGAGAAACGTGAAAAACCTGTGGCAGTAAACCCAATTCTTGAACAAGAGCGTATCGGAGTTGACGATCTGCAATGCGTCTCCCCTATGCATCCCACACATGCTCATAAGGTGGATATCTTCAATTTTCATGTAATCATCGACAATAGCAGATCTATGAGGTCTCTCGTAATCGTCCATAAACAAGAGATCTAGGCCAACAGCTCCCCGCAAAAGCCTCACATAAGGATCAAGAAATTTCGTCTCTGTGTCTCCGACCTTTTAGAATAATACCAGGATAGACATCGAGCTGTGTGCGCCGTTGGACATGATGTCACCATAAGCAATTATACCACCACCTCTCTAATGGTGCTGTTCTCGGATGTTTTTTTAGGGGGGATTACAGGTTCTGGGTTCGCTCCAGATAAGAACATGAAGGCTCTTGGTTTCGATATTGAACCTGGATTCATCGAAGAAGGTGGCATTGGCTCATTGATTTTCGTACGAGTCTCGATGTTGTGCACCACGATACCCTAGAATTTCTTGCTGATGGGTGAGTGGGATGTAAATGGAGGTCTTCTCGCGCTCAGTCGTTTATCGTTGAGCCTTCTATACACTGTATAACGAAGTAAATTTCTCCTTTATTTCTGGTCTACGCCGGGATTCGAACCCGAGGCCGCTTATTCCGGAACAAGTCGCTCTACCAACTGAGCTACGCAGACATTTATTCTGATTCCTATCTGCCTTTATGTCGTGTGCGTCCTGCTGGCAGGTACGTCACATCTCCCCCCTCGAAAGAGGGCCGGGGGCATGGCCCACGGGTCAGCCGTGACCATGAATCGTTGCAGGCAGCCATCCACTGTAGAACGTGCACTTGAGAACTCCCAGTCAATCTGCTGTGTGGAATGCAACATCACACATTTTTATTTTTCGAAGCGCTGGAGAAGGAATTCTCTGATTTTTCCTGTCTCGCGGTGTGGAAATAACATCGCACCAATGCGAGATTTTGAACGGCGGGGTCATCCGGATAGTTCGGGCGCCATTATAACGAAGTAAATTTCTCCGTCATTTTTGGTCTACGCCGGGATTCGAACCCGAGGCCGCTTATTCCGGAACAAATCGCTCTACCAACTGAGCTACGCAGACATTTATTCTGATTCCTATCTGCCTTTATGTCGTGTGCGTCCTGCTGGCAGGTACGTCACAACTGTTTCCCATGAAACAGCTCGTCCACCAGCCGCAGACATCTTTAAAGCAAGTGCTCCAGCTGATATCGGCCGGTTACATCTCGCTGTTGTTAGTGTCACATGCCTGTCATCCTGAGCCGTTGTAATCCATGGACGACCTGCCACATGTTGACAATTAACATCTCTGGTGTCCTCTGGTTAAAATGTGAGTCTGGATACAATGGATTGATTTACTTTTAGCGGCTCTGGCAACATTATTCTGCTGGCCGGATTCCAACCCTCCGATAATCCGACCACGTGTAAACATATCCACTTATATGTTTAATAAGTGGATATGTTAAAAAGTATTCCCGGGTACTGGCCCCCGGTAATAAATAAGGGCGTCTTCCTCCTCCTTTCTACCTCGCTTCCATGTCACTTTCCTAAATGGCACTCCAGCCCAAATCTCCTAGCTTCCTATTTCTAAGGGTTGTTTAAGACCTGGGGTCAGACACTCCCTTTCTAAAATCCTCTACATATGATCATATCCACTTACCATCGTTCTGACATACTCTTTTAATAAAAAATACATTCCACTACTATTAAGCTCCAATGAGGACAAGAAATGTCCCTTTTCGCATTTTTGCAGCTCTTTCTCAACTCTACAAATTTTCTAATTCGTCTTTTATGAAAATTATCGTTCGTCACATGGTTTTTTCGTCATGATTTTCACATTTGCATTCCGCGTCCTTAATTATTTACTTAATTATCCGTTTTTTGAAGTGATATCACCATTGGGTGAGATTGTTTTACAAGAAGATATGAATATATTTGGAATAGATTGCGGAATATTCGAGTGCTGCTTTTAAAACGGCATACTTATCAAATTTTAGATAACGGAAATAACATTTTCGTTTAAGGACAATTAATGAACCTTCTGCTGATGCTAATATTTCTTTAATTTTTCGTCCAATAAAATAAGTATCTTAATTTTGGTTTATTGTAAGTGAGTGAACATTAGGACTCAGAGGCACGAAGGGCTGGTAATTCGTGTAAAATATCAACAGTGACGAGAATTAAGAGAGAGAAACAATTTTCTTGAACCCAAAGTCTCCGTATTGTAAGCATGGTAAAAGAAAATATAATTCAAGTATGAAATTAGGTTTCCCACTGTAGCATGCAACCTTCAGAATAATTTCAGGACAACGCAAATTGTACATATGAGTTAAATATTCCATTCGGGGGCAGTAACGTATCTTGCTATACGTTACTATCTCCTACAGAGAAAAAGGTTTGTCAAGGAAATCCGATAAATCTCGGAACGTTCGTTCTTACGATCATATGATCCACCAAACAAAAGTTATCTTGCTTCAAGAAACAGACGTGAAGATTAATACAAACAAGCACTTACGTAGAGATAGAAAAGGCTGTACATGGAAAATCTAAAGTACGTGCGATAAATCTTGAACATGGCTCAGATACAAGGGAAGTTTTTCTAAAACAGTTTTAATAAACAAGAATACTGGAGCAAATACAAATGCCTTTCATTGCGTAGCAAAAATATTATACACTAGAAAGGAGAAGAAATTTTTTGAAAAGTATTGGTCACATTCACGTCTATCAGAATATACATATATCTTCCGTGAAACAGAAACATGATGACAAAACAAGTGTACACACTTAAACTTCCGGGCAGAAAATTATAAAATAGAAAAATAGAAAATATTTGAAAAAATATCGGTCAAATTGACATCTGAAACACACGTTACGTGAAAAAGTATTTTTCCCTATACGACTTCTAGAATAAGTTTCTAGAAGTCGTATTTCTAGGAATTCAGACACGACATCTAAGTGCTGTCGTGTCCGAATTCCTAATGGATAGACAATACGACGAAACAGTTGTTGGATACCTGTAAGCGCAAAGAGGGTGAATAAATGCTCATTGCATCACAACCAAAAGTGATTTCGGAGAAAGTGCATCGTGTGGTAATTGGTCATCAGCCCGGAGAAGCATGCGCATTCACAGGCGAGAAGCGAAAAAGACTTTTGGTCACTGTTCGCACAAAGATAGGCATGAGTGTTGAATCTGTTACTGAAGGATTGTTTTTTTAAATGTGTGTATAAATCTTCCAAAGGATATAACCGCAAAGTGAAATGTTCATAAGCTACGTTTATGTTTCGAAAATTAGATACATACCATGATCGTCTACTAAAATTAGTTGTCTTCAAAGAAAACTAAGGATAACGTTTTTTTTATCCTTACTTATTTCAAGCGAACTTTATGATTGTGTTTTGTTATATCGTCTGCGTAAGACAGCCTGAGTATTTTCTTTTCTGCATCCAACAAGAGTTGCATCTTTCTTGAGATAAGCACGTATATTCAAATAATCGCTAAAAGAATTAACGTAGCTGTTAAAGAAGCAAAGATCTTGCATCAAGAAAAGCACACTACTCTAATTTCAGCCTCCCAGTAGTCGAGGATGTTGGCTTCTGTCTGTACATTCTACTGAGCCTGTGCACTAATCTAATGTAAAAGTGGAATTGTTTGTTATTAACGCACCGGCTGTCTACCTTCTAGTGCACAAGATCCCCAAACTTAAGGACACGCGCTTCGTCCTAGTTTTAGATACTCAGGAGAATCCTTCGATTCCCCTTCTGAAAAAACGGGCTGTACCGTTTTTGAACGCTCTTTTGTACGTGTTTTAGCCATTTGTGTTCAGGCATAGTGGCCTTTGAGACCTTCACATTAGCCATTGGAGCAATGTTTATTTTGGCTAAAAGTTAAAAAGCTTTCACAAGTTCAACCATTCTTCTTTTATTAATATTGTATTCCTTATGTCATGTGAAAACACAAGTTTGTCCGTGACGAGGATCGAACCAGCGCCCCCTCGATGCAAAGTGAGCTGCTCTCCCAACTAAGCTGCCAGGACAGAATGTATCGCTGCAGATTTGTCGTCTTGACACGTGCCTTTCCTCTGTAGTACGTCACATTATCTCCCTCTTTTTTTTTTTTTTTTTGTAAGCGAAGAGTGAACTTTTATTAATTCTAGACGATGTGTGGAACAAACATCACACATTTTTCGAAGAACCCAACGGACAGTACTTCCATTTTTACGCTCGGGCGCCGATGTGAAAACACATATTTGTCCGTGACGAGGATCGAAACTACGCCCCCTTACTCCTGAGTAAGTTGCTCTCCCAACTAAGCTACACGGACGAAATGTTTCGCTCCAGATTTGTCTATACACGTGCATTACCTCTGTAGTACGTCACAGTCAAAATCATGATTTCTGAGTATATTTAATTTACTTTGTTCTTTCTTATCGTTTTGTTGAAACCGCATCGTACGAAGAAACATTAAGAAAATAGGAAGGAAAGCTAGCGATAGAGAATGAGGAATAAGAATAAAGAAAAAGGTTGAGATTCTTTCAACTTATCACGTGCACGCATCACAAGGCATGAAATGGAGATATTTACATTTGGATGTACAGACCTCCGTTTTGCTTTATACATGCCAAAGTTTTCAAAGTTTGCTGTTTTAAGTGGCATTTGAGGGAGAAATATATCCGCCATCATTTAATGACTTCGCTTTTATGAGGAAGGAGATGTCAGCTTCCAGATATAAAAAAAATATATATTTCGTGAGATATTTTTACCAACTCCAACTTTACGACTCATGCTGAGGGGAAACAACTTCATTTCCATTAATGCTCTCCTTAAAGAAAATATACGACAACGTAAAGTGCCCAGAGTGGAAACCGCGAACAGGTTTTAAGTATTTCCCGAAACAAAAGCACTCCAATTCTGCGATCCATTTATTTTTTCTTCTTTCCGTTTCTATTGGCTTTGTTATACAAAAGGCAAGCGCAAAGGTGGCTCATAAGACATGCTTATGGTTCCATATCTTGATAGTAAAGGCAAGTTATCACTGCGTTTTGAATCCGGAGAATTATTTTTGCTTCCGCATTTACTGCTGAGTGATTTTAAATGTATGAATGACATATTTTAAGGATCTATTTTTGCTCAAAAAGAAAATGGGGAGATACAGAGTTTCCAGTTGTTCATGTACGATTAACTTCAGATTTCAATGCACTGCACTTAAAAAGTGGAGGTCCGATTTGCTTTTCGTTCTTGTGTTTCGTACATAATTGTCAACTTTGAAAAGAAAAGATGACAAAATTAGAAGAACTATTTTTGTCCAGGATCTATTTTGTCTTTGTCTATCTGGATGGCACATATCTTTGTCTATCTAAAAAGACTCATTTGAAGAGCAAAACGTATCATTTATTGAAACATTCTACTGTACGTTTTGCACTTAATTCATATGCATGGTTACGGAAGTTGCGACGTGCCTGCCCTGCAGGACGCACACGACATAAAGACAGATAGCAGCGAGAACGAACATCTGTGTAGCTCAGTTGGTAGAGCGAATTGTTCCGGAATAAGAGGACTCGGGTTCGATCCCCAGCCTGGACCAAAAATGACGGAGAAATTTACTTCGTTATAAAGTCCTTAAGTTAATGAAATATAAAGGCAAAATCAAACAGAAATGTGCAGTACCGCTGTCAAAATCACAGTGCTAAAACAAAACTGAGACAAATAAAGAATGAATCTGAGAGGGAGTTTTTCGCAAAAAGTTCTTAAAACTTTCAACCTAGAAATGTTCCCCATATGATGATAATTATTTCAGAAAAGAGCGTTACTTACTGTTTCCAAATCATCCACAGTTCTCAGTCCACTGCTGCATGAAGATCTCCTCTACGACTCACTGTCTTTAGCCGTTCTTTCTATGTCATTCTCCTATGTGGCCTTTTCCTGTCCCTCGGTATTCAGTATAGTATTTCAGTTGTCCAAAGGTGGTTAGTTCTTTTAGCAACGTAAACACCCTATTCTCACTCGAACATCTTTGCTTTGATCATTTTGTAATTAATCCTTATCATTTCTCCTTTTTCATGATCTTCTTTCTCTGCCTTTCTTGATTACATAAAGCATGCGTCCTTCCTTTCCTTCTTTAAATTGTCCACAGGCTCTTTATGTCTTTTTTAGTTAAGATCCATAAGTGAGAACTGGAAGGATGCGTTCATTAAATACTTTCTTTTTAAGGCATAGTAGTACATTGCTATTGAAAATTGTGCCTCTTCTTCCAAATGCTCTCCAGTCAAGTTTTATACGCCTCTGATGAATCATTATAATTTGCAGAATCCTGAAAAAATAAGTCCATAATAATAAAGCAGAGCATGATAATCGAACTGCTTTTAACAAAGATGAAAATAGTCTTCCTTTCTGTGAAATTACCTACGGAAAAGGATTTGCGTTTGAGAGCGAAAAGCGTAAGACAGAAAAGAATTTTAAGAATTACCATGTTTTTACGTTTTCTTTAGCATAAATTAGGACTTTAGTGCTCGCCAATAAATAACAGGGCTTTATTAGTTCGAAAACCTGGTCAATAAAAAATTGTTGCCCATAATAATAAAAATTCGTGGATTATGCAAAATCGTTAAAAATGCTATGCCTTAAAAGGAAAGTATCTTTTTGATAAATGCATGAAGCAAAAAAATAGAAAACATGCGCTGCTTCCCGATAAGGTCGTGTTCTAAGCTGAGATGAAATTAAATATTGTAAGAATGCTCGTTTTACGGCGAATAATCAATATTGTGCCTGCTACTGCAAATTGATTACAAAAAAAATTCCTTTTAAAAGATGTTTTTCGCAAATTTGTTAGCCAAAATATAAACGTCCCTTTCAAATATTCAGCATCTGCAAGGCCGTTAAATAGATTGTCTTTCCGTTGAAGAAAACAAAGCTGATCTGAATCTAAAATGTTTGTCAATGCTGAAAGCTGTTTTATTCAAATATAAGTGTGATTTACTATGCCTTAAGAAGCTATGCAGTAAATGCGATATTTAAATTTTATAAAATTCAAAGCAAAAGTTTTTACAAGTTACTGGCAATTGAATACTTATGAATCAAAGCAAAAAACAGTTCATGAAGTAGAAACATTGAATTTCATAGATTACTCATCGCAGTTACATCGATTTGTGAAAACGGTAAGAAACTAACAGAGCTAAAGTTGAAAGAGGATATAAACGTATACTAATTCTTGAGAATGCTACTTCTGAAACAGGCAATTGTCGAGTGACTGATTCAAACTAAAAGTGCAGCTTTAAAAGATGACAATGAAATGTGCAGGCCCATGGTTTGAAACAGGCAATGCAAATGAAAATTTCAATACAAAGTGCATGACAATTGTGAGAACTTATGTGATGGTTATCCATTTTTACTCTTCCAGAATAGTTCAGCCTAATCACTGGAAAGAAGGCCTGGAAACGATTTTCGGTAAAGTAGATCTCAAGAGAGTTAAAAGAGAAAACAAAGTTAATCCTGTTTCCTATGGCGAAAAAAAAGAGCGCACCCACCAGATAAAAGTCTCATTCAAACAAAACCCACCTTTGAGCAACGACAGTTTTTTCCGTTCGATTATTTGACCTACCAACGACTGATTCCGGTTTGGAGGTTCTCCTATAGTAAAAAATCATAGGGCTAAGTTGAATAACTCTAAAAGTACATGAAATACTCGAATGACTTTACTGACTGGTGATAGATAATATCTTTTTTCCACGTGGCTCCAGGCGATGTTCTTTCTTTTTGTGGTTTAGCGATCACTAGTAGCGATTCTATGGGCTATAAGTAGTCGCCTGTTCCTAATTTAGTGCTCCTTGTTCCAAGGAATGGATATAGCCAGAGCTGTAAGACAAGCATAGCTCATCCGGAACTCGGACGAATGGTCATAAACCAGCACTCAGACAACTGAGCCACCGGGCCGGAATTAAAGGCAATCCTCGGACATTTGGAGACATTCTAAATTTAGATCTCTTTTTAGTTATGTACACCTACGTACCTGCCACCATAGCAACAACTTGGAATTATGTTTCATCTATTCGACTCTGGTCCCATTTTTGGTTTCTTTGCTCTATTTTTCACCAGAGCTTGGGTTAATTTTCGGTAAATACTCCAGAAGCTGCTCAGAGAGTTGCACATTTTCTGCGCAATTGTAACATACTACAGAGCTAAAGCACGTGTCAAGAAAACAAATTTGTAGCAATACATTCCGTCCGTGTAGTTTAGTTGGGATAACAACGTACTCCGGAGTGAGGGGACACGGTAAAATTTGTGTTTTCCCATTGGCGCCCGAACGTAAAAATGGATGGCTGTACTGTCCGTTGGGTTCTTCGAAAAATGTTTGATGTTTGTTCCACACATCGTCTAGAACTAACGAAAATTCGTTCTTCGCTTCGAAAAGAAAGAAAAAAAAATTAAGTGGGAGATGTTGTGACGTACTACAGAGGTTAAGCACATGTCAAGATGACAAATCTGCAGCGATACATTCCGTTCGTGTAGCTTAGTTGGAAGAGCAACTTACTCCGGAATGTGGGGACGCGGAATCGATCTCCATCACGGACAAATTTGTGTTTTCACACAATGTAATAATTGAAAACCACCACACGCCCTTATTGGGCACTTCGTCCTGTGATTGACATTCTGTAGCATGCGCCTGTAACAGTCAAATGGCACAACCAGGCTTCATTTAGGATGTGGTACGTTGACAGATTGGTTTTCCGGAGCGACAAGTTTAGCCATGTGGCACCAGAAGCAACACGAATTTGAAAAGACTGATAACTTGAACCACGCAGAGGTAATCTCACAGTTAACTGGTGAATTTGCCTACCTTCTGCGATCGAATGCAAGAGACTTCTCGGAAAACCAACAAAGGTTGCTTTTGTTTACAGCAAATCTAAAGTGTTAGATCCTCAATCTATTTGTGGGCTACAGCACAAGAGAGAGAGAGAGCTTCATCCATTTTAGTTTATTCCAGGATTGTTTTAGGTAGTCTCACATGGAAACTTAAATCTGCAGGTTTCTAGCTGGGATATTTTTCTTTCCGACAGAAGTAGTTACTTCACAACAAAAATTATATTTAATTTGAATTTGCACAAATGTCGTAAGATTCCAGTAGTAAGCATTGGGACAATAATCACACTCTTTTCTCGCTTAAAAACTATATCAAACGAATAAAAAAATTAGAAATTATGTGCAAACGGTTTCCCATCAGGAGCTGTATCCGGTGCAGAAATAATTTTTCAAATCGGAGATTTAGAAGCAGAGACATAGGGGGAAACACAATTTACATTTACGCCCCCTAGCGGAAAATCTATGAATTACTTGAAAATTTTGAATCATATGAAACACATGTCACACTGGAAACACTATCCAACAAAGAAGAAATTTTTCAAATCGGACTCTGAGTTTTGCACCAGTGAACTTCACGAGAATCAAAATCAAGACATCACACCAAATGTTTGACAAGAATCGACTGTATAACACCTCTAGAATATGCTGAGCAACGAACGATTATGAAATACTACACAATTATTAATTGCAAAGTATTTCAACCAAATGTCATAGCACTCACATATAAAACACTAACAAAACTGGTCAGGACAGGTGACGCAGCTATCTAAACCTTGACTTCTGACCCTCAGTTCGAGCGAGCCCTGGCAAGTCCCGGAAGTGATGTGCTTCTTACGACCCCGGACCTCCACCTCCCTGGAACCAGCTATCCGAATTAGGGACGGACTACTGGTTATGTCCTTTAGAGCTGCTCATAGTGGTCGTTAAACCGACCACACAAATAAGCATGAAAAGAATTATCTTAAGTGTCCACCAATAAATCTAAAATAATAAAAAAAATGTATGTTTCTGTAAGTAAGAATCTCTCTATTCTAAAAAAAGTAACTGCCGCCACCGCCGCTGCTGTTTTAGAAATTTCGCGACACTCGCGCTTTTCTAGCTCGCAGCGAAAAACGTATGAAACACAAAAATATGAAATTTACATCGTTTGTAGATAATTGTTCGGAGAACACGGTGAAATAAACCGTTTTTCGATTCTGCTGATACTTCAAGAGCTATTGTATTTCAAAATTAAGGTAAACAAAACAGTGATATCAGTTCGCGTTCAGCGGACACACTAACAGCAATAGAACCACGAAAGTTAGTAGGCATATAAGGCCATGGCCGAATTTTTGCACCTCGTCACCTTTTTTTTTGAAGTTCGATGTAGTTTACGAGAAATTGAATTTTTAAATTTCACAAAATTCTCTACTTCCCGATGGGATTTATTTTAAAAAACGGATATATGGCAAACTATAAATTATAACGCATTGCAATTTTTACAGCATAAACTCACAACTATCATCACTCTTTTAGAAAAACAAATTTCAGAAAAAGTCATTTTCTGATTCAGTTTTTAAAGACGCAAACGAAAGGACGAACGGCTTACTCTATCTTCAGCGTTAACAACACAGGAAAGTTCTGGTCCCTTCACCAGCTGCCATGCTGACGCAGCTATTTTTAGCATTTTCTTCTCATTGGATGAAAGGTCAGGCTACTCACGGGGTGAAAAGACAGGCTACAATCAAACTGGTAATGACGCAATGCTTAATGAAGTAGCGACGCTTTTAAAGTTCGGCGTTTTCCGCAAGCATACGTGAATACCTATGTAAATATAAGCTTTCGCCTCGTGTATAAAACGCAAAGATGTAAAATGCGAGTGTGTTCGTCCGCGAATTGTTACACCACTTCTAAATGACCTACAGATCTGAAAATTGGCATGCTGATAGATCTTAAGGTCCGTATACCTAGAGAAATACGAAAACCAAAAAAATAAAAAAATAAATAAAAATAAAAAAGGCGGCTTTAGGACATTGTCTGCTTGTATTTTTCGTGAATTGCTTGACCACTTCTAAATGACCTAGATATCTGAAAATTGTCATGCTGATAGGTCTTTAGGTCCGGATACCTAGAAAAGTCCAAAAAACCAAAAACAAATGGCGACTTTGGAACATTGTCTGCTTGAACTTTTCGCGAATTGTTATAAGCTAGAGATTTAAAAATTGTCATGCTGGGAGGTCTTAAAGTCCGGATACCTACAAAAAAAAAAAAAAAAAAAAACACCGCTTTCAATCACTGTCTGCTTGAATTTTTCTACCACTTCTACACTTACAAAAAAGTCTGAAAACCAGAAAATTCCAATGGGTGGCTTGGCTTTACTGTTTCAAAATGCTGATAGGTTTAAAGATAATTTTGTCAGAATCACTGAAACGCTTTGAAAATTTCAAATTCTGATTTAAAATTAAGGGTCGCCAAAGCCTGCTCCGTTTTACGTCAAACCGTATGCATTGACGTCACGACGCTGTTCTAAATCGCAAAACAGTTACGGATTTTAAATTACTTTTTTTACCCTGAATTACTTTTCTCTTTCTTTAATTTCATGTTCAAAAAATTGTTTTTTAGATTCACCGTTCGGAGAACGGGCATGATTGTTAGTATATGAAAAAAAAAACATTTTGTGCATTCTAAGCAGCTGTAACTCTTTGTCTTAATATTTTACTTTTTTTCTTCCACTCAGGTTGTTGCTGTGGTGTCTGTATTTTTCATCTGTGTATCTATCATCACCTTCTGCCTTAAGACCCATCCAAATATGAGGGTGCCTATGATAGTCAATAAAACAGTGAGTTACCCTCCAAACGTCACCGCCTGGACTTTAGACAAAACGAAAACAGAGGCGCACGAAGCATTCTTCTTCATCGAGAGTGTGTGCAATGCTTGGTTTTCATTTGAAATAGTGACCAGATTTTGCGTAAGTCCCAAGAAACTCGAGTTTATCTGTGCTCCCATCAACGTTATTGATTTCATTGCCACAATGTCCTTTTACTCCGACATGCTCCTCCAGAGACTTGCGTCTGACCTCGAAAACGCTGACATTCTGGATTTTTTCAGCATCATTCGGATCTTCCGCCTTTTCAAACTAACACGGCACTCCCGTGGACTGAAGATATTGATCCATACTTTCAAGGCCAGTGCGAAGGAACTGTTTCTCCTGGTATTTTTCTTGGTGCTGGGGATTGTTATCTTCGCTTCACTGGTTTACTACGCTGAAAGACTGCAGGCTAACCCACAAAATCACTTCACCAGCATACCAGAGGGACTATGGTGGGCCATCGTGACTATGACCACGGTCGGCTACGGCGACATGGCTCCGAAAACTTACGTTGGTATGCTAGTGGGGGCTCTGTGTGCCCTAGCAGGTGTGCTGACCATTGCCCTTCCTGTGCCTGTCATTGTGTCCAATTTCACTATGTTTTACTCTCACACACAAGCAAGAGAGAAGCTTCCTAAACAGAGAAGACGTGTTCTGCCAGTGGAACAGGTTCGGGTGCGACCGCTGAGAACAGTTGGTGCGTCGGGTCCAGGCATTCAGCACCGTAGGATGAATGCCATTAAACACCATCATCCTGCTGCTCTCAGGGATTACAACTGTAAAACGGGTAAGTCTCTAGGCTCAGTCTTTGATGCTTACGAAATTGCGTTTCGCTCTTTTACGTATAATCTATTACAAAACGAGCATCTTTACGGTGAGTCTCTGATGTATGTGAAACACATTTCATTGGTTACTTGTAATTTACAGAAGTGATATTGTAAAAAATAAAATCATGAAATCAAATATGTGACGGAGTAAATCTAAAGGTCTGGCAACATTTTCTTGCTCTCAACAGTTCATGATGTGCGAATCTTATCTTCAATGGAATTTTAACATTTCTACCAGAAGATCTCAGCACTACATTTGTCTTTGCGTTATTCTCCAAAGCAGTTTGCCTCTATTTATTTAACAGGTTTCCATTTGTTTCATACTGTATTTGAATGGACAATGGGATGGAAGTTGCAGATGCAGGAAGTTATTTATTATCAGTCTTTCCCATCCGCATTCGAGCCTGAAGAACAACGAAGTAGTGTACAACTTCTGTTTTTTTGTTGTTGTTGTTGTAGTTGTTGTCAAAATGTTTAACGAACACGGTAAGGTAAACACTCCGGGATTTAATGTAACTGGCTCCATGGTAGATTCAGAGCCAGAACCTTGAAATAAACGAGCCGGCCTGTCTACTTTAAGAACTCTAGCCTAAAACACAATTAGGCCGATTTTTTTTTTTTAATAACGTAAGAGCAAGTGTGGTTTCGTCATTTGACGAAAATTATCATTAACAGCATAATAGAATTTTATATTTCTCTTCTGCGCGTTTAAACGCTAACATCAAAATATGTCGAACAAGAAATATTGCAGAATGTTTTTGATTCGCCTTGGTTTGCCACCTCTTCAGTATTCAAGAAAATGTATATGACTTTATGGTAATATATGACTTTATAGTAATTTTTATAAAATATTATATATATATATATAAATAAATCAATTAATGTTAATTACTTTATGGTAATTGTTTACATTCTTTTTCGAGATACACTGTCTTTAAAACAGTGTATCTCGAAAAAGAATGGCTAAATGACAAAACCAAATATTAGCAAATAGAGAAAACATTGCTGAAAAGCAAATTTAATTAGTTTTTATAGTTTCGTAATATTTTAATGGCAAAATAGTAGTTAAAAACTGACCTTGTTCTCCTCTATTTCGTGCTGATCTCAAAACGGAGCTATGGCTGTGAACTCGCTTTTAGTATGACATGACATTCGCAGAATGCTTAATAGATTTACTTTTGGAGACGCGGCTCAGAAGTTTTCAAAATGTTTACTTACATCTGCTGTAAGAAAATGCGCATATTTTAATTAATTGTAATTGAACTAAGCTGTTAGTCCATTTGATTTTTTTACGAATAACAGTTATTATCCATAGGAAACAGAAGTTAATGGCAAAATGACTATTTTTGGACTTCACTAAAGTTTGCTGTAAATAAAAAGCAATTGGGCTTTATGTGAAATTAATGTATTTATTCCTATGAGGAGAATTGAAAAACTTACTTGTGCGTTGATTGGCACCGTGGTACACTCCGCACGCAGGCCAGGCTACGACAGAAAACCCGCACGGAAACTCAAGATTATTGCAATTTAGTTTTACCACCTTTCCCCGATTAGATCAGATTTTCTCTTATAGTAAACACATATGTTGGATCAAAAATTTAACCATTTTGTTCCTGTCATGTAAATGTTTTTAATAAAATTCATAACGGAATACTCACAACTTTTACAACCCACAATTTACCATTGAATGAAACTCATTTAGTATCAACTCCGAGTTTGTTTTCAATCGCACAACGTTTATTGCAAATCCGCTGATCGCCACGCATGTGTTCTGCGCCTAAAGGCTTCGGCTTCACTCCTTAATATGTAAATTACCAACCTCTCGTGCAGGATACTTTGCCTTCGTAAAAAGTGTACTACGGTGCCTGACTGGATGAAAGTGAATTTCGAAATTTTTTAGAGTAAAACAATAATATACATATAAGAACCGATTAAATTTACTTACAGCCAAGCCTTTTCTGTTTGCTAATATTCTTGTTTTGTCGTTTTGCCATTTCGTAATTGTTTACAATAAGGGGCTTCCCATTTCAAAGGGGGAGCCCTTACTGTAAACAACTACCGATACTATCTATAGCTCATTCGCTGCAAAAAGTTCGCAGAATCTTGAACAGGGTTTAAGTTTCTCACCAGATCATTAATCTCACTTTGAGAAAAACCTTAAGGTTTTGCTTTTATGTCTTTCACACTGGAACTTCTTGTCCCCATTATCACTGCTCTCTCGTTCAGAGCTTACTTGAGCATCTTCAAGGGCACTAGTATACTCAGTCAGTGTACAACTACAAAATCACTTTTTTAATTTTCACTGTTGTGTACCTGTACTTTACCAGAGCAAAAGTAGCAGCTCTCGTGGAGATATTTTGACTTTCACCAATTTTTCGGACGCACACCAAAAACAAGAAAGATGACACCGAATTTTCGGGTGTAATAAGCACGTCTTTTGAATCCGTTCTGCCGCAAATTAAATTTATCAAAGCTATTCAAAATCAATAGAACCGGTATGGAAAAAAATAATATCTGACTGACGAAAGAAGTTTTTCAATAAGTTTTTTAATCCCTCAGATATTGCTGTAAACGGAATCGTGAGCTTACGCCCTCTGGTTGCAGACTTGTGCGTTAAGAAAAACATGATTTGTATGAGAAACATTTCTCACCGGAAAGGCTCTCCAACACAGAAAGAATTTTTCAAATCGGACCCTTAGAAACAGAGATATCAACAAAAATAAGATGTGACTTTACGTCCCCTGGTGTGAAAACCATGCATTATTTTAGGAAGAAAGTATTCTCAAAAGGCTTTTCCATATGAGCTGTATCGGTCCAAGAAAAAAAAGATTAGTCGAGTTTTCAGGAGCCCAGATTTTGCTACAAATACATCAGAAGCAGAAAGCAGAAATTAACACTTATGCCTCCTGGTAGCTAAACCATTCTTTACCAAACACTGGAAATTATGTGAAAAATATTTTCCATCAGGTCTTGTATGCGATACAGGAAGAATTTTTCAAATCGGAGTTTTAGAAGCAGAAATAACGCAGAAAACGCAATTTACCTTTGTGCCCCCTAGCGGAAAGTCTATGTTTTACTTGAAAATTTTGAATTTATAAGAAAAACATTTCGCATCGGAAACACTATTCAACAAAGAAGGAATTTTTCAAATCGGACACTTTGAAGTAGAGATGTTGACAAAAGTAAGATATACATCTAAGCCGCCTGGCGTAGAAACCATGCATTATTTCAAGAAGAAAATGTTCCTAAAAGGTTTGTCGACAGGATTAGTATCGGTCAACAAATGACTTTCTTTCCAATCGAGATTTTAGAAGCTCATATTTTGTTGCAAATATATCAGAAGCAGAAATTAACACTTACGCCACCTGGTGGCCAAATTATTTTTTGCAAAAATTAGAAATTATGTGCAAAGGATTTCCCCATCAGGATCTGTATCCGGTGCAAAAAGAATTTTTTAAATCGGAGATTTAGAAGCAGAGATATAGGAGGCAAGCAATTTACCTTTACGCCCCCTAGCGGAAAGTCTATGAATTACTTGAAAATTTTGAAATCATATGAAAAACATGACACACTGGAGACACTATCCAACAAAGAAGGATTTTTTTCAATCGGACTCTTAGAAGTAGAGATATTGACAAAAATAAAATGTACATCTACACCCCTGGCGGATAAACTGTGGTATATTTTAAGAAGAAAATATTCCGAAAAGGTTTATCTATGTGAGTGACATCAGTCCACGAAATAATTTTTTCAATCGATATTTTAGAATCTCAGATTTTATGGCAAATACATCAGAAGCAAAAATTAACACTTACGCCCCTTGGTGGCCAAAGTATTCTTTATCAAAAATTTGAAATTATATGCAAAAGATTTTTCATCAGGAGGTGTATCCGCTGAAGAAAAAATTTTCAAATCGGAGTTTTAGAAGAAGAATTATCGGGGAAAAGTGTAATTTACTTTTACGCCCCCTAGCGGAAAATCTACGCGTAATTTGAATAAGTAACTATATCTAAAATACTCTTCGACGACTCGAAAGATAAAATATTTTTTTCAATCGGATGTTTAAAAGCAAATATGTGGAATAAAACGTATTTTTTGAATTCGACATCATCTGCATTTACGCCCTCAGGCTGCAAAATTGTACATGGTAAAAAAAAACGAAATGAAGGATTATCATTCGCATATTTCAAGCTGCCCAATGCAAAAAGAATTTTCAAATCGGACTAATAGTTGCAGAGATATCGTGGGTACAGACGGACGGACGGACAAATCGGTAACATAAGCACGATCTTTTTTTACAAAAAACGTGCTAACAAGTTTGAAGTCGTTCCAGTGCCTCGAAAAAGCTGCCCGTTGGCGAGCGAAAGCTCGGCAGATATTATATGAATACACTTGTATAAAGACCTGAATTTCTATGTCATAAAGGCTTGTGCTTTTTTGTTCCTAAAAATAATGAATATTTTTTTTTCTCTTGTTTACTGGTTCAGTTCTTCAGAACAAACAGCACAGACTACATGTGGAGCCCAACCGTTTGTCCTGGTCTACAAGTTTTGTTTTAAAGTATGAATAGAAAGTTTTCTTTATAAAGTCAGTAATGCTCCTATGTAGCTTTTTTATTGCAAACTCCAAACGAGTATAACAGAAACTGTACATAAAGTTAATACATCCTCGTGTAGCCGTTGTCAGAAAAACTGTCATTCACTACATTAAAACCAAACGCATAGACCTCTAGCAGCTTTCAGCCTTAGAGAGAGGTAAAGATGAGCTCAAGTGCAAGTTTAAGCACGTATAAACCGTGTTTTTACATGTTTCTTTGCCCTGTTACACCCTTCTCCTTCTGAGTACTTTTTTCTCCGTTCCCCACAAGTTACCAATTGTGTTCAGACTTGTAACACAAGTTTCAGTGGCAACATTATTCTGCGGATGGCGGGACAGAAACAGTAAGTTACAAAGTTACAAAACTTTTTTTTTTTTTTGCTTGTAGAAGAATAGTACATCACGGGCAAATTCGAGCATCATTTTTGAAATCAGCACATTTAAATTAACAAGAAACGGGCGTCAAACAAGAAAGTAGACCTCGTAATGAAATCGTACAAAATACTATGTGAGAAAAAATTGAATTTTTAAAGTATAGCTCTTAGAAATAGAGGTGACAAGAAAAATGCTTGTAAATGTACGTCCCTAGCGGGAAAACTGGATTATGTAAAGATTAGGAAGTTAGCAGCATAAGCGAGTTTCTAGACACAGCGATGCAGGTCATACATAAATACAAAATAACTCCACTTAACGCCAATACTGTGTATTGTGCCAAATTAAAAAACATATTTAAAATTATGCACGAAAAAATGGCATCCGTTTTGAAAAATTTTCATATTGGTCATTTTGAAGGAGAAATAGCGAAAATCATTAAATTCACCGTTGTTGGCTGATAATTTGTACATAACTTTGAGCTGAAAGCGTGCAAAAAATGTTTCCATCGTGAGCGATATCTGACTGAAAAGGACTTCTTTCAATCCGGTTTTTAGACAAAATTTTCAAATTTGACTTTTAGGAGGAGAAATTGCAAGAATCATGAAATTTGCCGTTGCTCGCTAGTAATTCGTACATCACTTTGAGTTGCAAACGTGCAAAAAATGTCTCCGTGGTGAGTGGTGTCTGACTGAAAAGGAAATCTTTCAATTAGGTTTTTAGACTCGCAGATACGGCAGCAAATATGATGTAAACAGAAATTTGCACTCACTTCCTCTAATAGCGATATGGTGCTGTAAGAAAAGTATGATGTAAACAGAAATAAATGTGATGTGAACAGAAATTTGCACTCACTTCCTCTAGTAGCAATATGGTTCTGTAAGAAAAGTTCAAAATTATAAGAAACATATTCTCTACTATGAACGCTCTCCGACACACACACACACGCATACACAAATTCAAATCGGACTGTTAGAAGCACGGATATCAAGAACGACGAGTATCCATTTATGCCCCCTGTAGGGAAACCGTGCATTATCTTTAGCATATTTTTCGTTGTGACAGCATCTTGCTTAGAAACAGTTCTTTGAATCGAGGATTTAGTTCCGCAGATACTGCGGTAAATGTAGAAGATTTTGACATGCTCCCTACATAAATACAAAATAACTCCACTTTGCACTATTGGCAAAATTGTGGTTTGCGGGGAATCAGACATTATCTACAAAATATTCTAAACCACTAACTCTATCCGTTCCATTCTAAATCATAGTTTTAAAAGCAGCGATATCAGGAAAATGTAATATGCTCTTATACCCCTAGGGTAAAACTGTAAACTATTTGGAAAAGGAACTCATCGCAAAATGGTCTTCGTTGTTAAGGGAATCGAAGGTAAGAATTGTTTCATTTGGAGTTTTAAAAGCAAAGATATGGAATAAAATTTTGAGCTTCATAGCGTTCGCGTTTATTCCCATTAGCAGCAAAGTTACGAACCATAAAAAGGCTATAAGAAACGGGTTGTTTTTCTCATATTTCAGGCGTTCCAAGCAAGGAGAATATTTTTACTAAACTAAAATATACAGAGATATAGTGTCCACAGAGAGAGTGCGAGAGAGAGGGGGAAGGATGACATTAAACACTGATGGACATAAAAAATCACACACCGTGAAGGAATGCATCAATGATTTATATTACCTACCGCTACACAGAAGGACGTAAATCCATACAAATAAATACACCGTAAAATAAAGTATTACCTTGAAGCAAAAGTTATTTCGTTAATTCATTAGCAATTTAAAAAGTATTCTGTGCATTCTAGGTATACACACAAAATTGTAGCGCATTAAAGTTAACTCAATCGCTATATTCAATTTTGTCTACAATCCGTTAAACTTTGTGTGACCTTCATTAATTTGGCAGATTAAACAGCAATGGTGACATTACACAGCCTTGTCTGACTCCTTCACCAATAGAAAGCCATTATGATGTTGTATCAAAATGGTTTTCTATTGGTGCAGGTGTCAGACAAAGTTGTGTAATGTCACCATGGCTGTTTAATATATTTATAGATGCGTGCATGCGTTATGCCAAGATGGACAGTACTCGTTCATGTCTTGGTAATATCCGTGTGTGCTGAATGCTGTATGCTGGTGACACAGTCCTGTTGGCGGAGAGCAAAAGTGAGTTGCAGAGTATGTTGTCCCGGATGTATGAAGTTTTCATGAAATTCAAACTGAGTATAAATAAGGGAAAACCCAAAGCTATGGTTTTTGAGCGATGAACTGTTAGCACTGAATGTAATTTAAGTTTAAATGGCAGAGTGATTGTCCAGGTGAGTGCGTTTGTGTATTTAGGAAGCATGTTTGACAGAGAGAACAAACTGAATGGGGAAATTGGTAAGCGAGTGAATTTTTCATTGAAAATCATAGCTGTTTTGGGAGGTTTTCACAGGAATGATGGGTTCTCAAGAGAGTCCCGCACAGTTGTGTATGAAAGTGTAATTGTTCCTACTTTGATGTATGGCAGTGAAACCTGGGTACTACAGAAGAAACATAGGAGACGTTTGTGTGTTGGGGAAATGCGTTACTTATGGGGGGTTTCTGGCAAGACTCGTTCTGCTCGTGTAAGGAATGCAGATGTGTTGCAGTTATGTAATGTGAAGCAAAATGTTGCTAGTAAGGTGGAGACTAATATTCTTGGATTGTTTGGCCGTGTTGAAAGAATGAGTGATGAGATGCTTGCTAAGAAATTTTGTTTAGCCCAAGTGTCAGGAAGGAAAGGCAGAGGAAGGCCAAGGATGTCATGGGATCATCAGATTCAGGAGTGTGTGCATGAGAAAAAGATTATGAAGGTATTGTGTACGTCATGTGATGGATGTCACTGAAGTACGAGTTGTGTGTCAAGATCGCTGTAAATGGACAGTTTGATACAACAACAGTAAGTAAATAATCAGTTAAAAATTTATCTGGTAGTTTATATTTCTTTGTAGAGTTAACCTCTGAATCGCAGAAAACAGCTTAGTGATATGATGATGATGAGAATGAAAGAGGTATAAGCTTATCCTCCCAATTTGGCCACATGTGCACTTATTTTTCTTCTTCTGGATGATTTCATGGAAAAAGAAAAGCAACGCGGATGCTTGAAGAAAACTTTCTTCGCTTTTGTATCCCAAGAAGAAGCAGAATGTTAACCCTGCTTAGCCTAAGTTTCTGGAGGGAGTGTAGGAAGACGTAATTTAAGGTTACACAACGTTTCAGTGTTTTTGGCGGAAAATGATTACATTCAATTTGTGTCGCAACAAGAAAAAAGCCTCATATATTTTTCTCCCATGTCAAGAGCATCATCATCGGGTGTTCTCTCAAAACAGTTTTTCAAAGAAGAAAATGGTCATTAGTAGTGTTTTGCAACTCTTTATTTTGGAGCAAATCAAGAGTTTCATCGCAAGCCCACTTCGCAAAATCCCTTTGATGGAGAACGCCCATTTCGGCCATTCGCCGTTGCCTAGACAACTTGCCACTCTCTACCCCCCCCCCCCCCCCACATCTCTTTCTCTGTGTCTTGTCCGTAACCGCTGCTCACGTAACTTATCCATTATTACATCACCACTGACTGGAATTTGCCGAAGCCGACACTCTCTGCGGAATGTCTTCCGGTGAACCCTAATGTCATTGCATAATTTAAAACTTCAGGATCGCCCAAATGGCCAAACATTATTCTTTCCAACTAATAGTTCCAACGTAATGTCTCTTCCTGTGATTATTCTTTCAAAGATTCCACGTGTGAAGGCTTGAGAAAGTTTTCACATTCATCACGTCTTGCAATCGTTTATTAAGCAATAATGAAAGGATTGTCGGCGGTCGCAGGGTTAGCGTAGAACACTTTAAAGCTCTTCATACAAAATGCTTCTTTAAACTAACACAATGAAACCTTGTTTGACTACAGTTACTAAGGAAACCCTCGTAAAACGCTCATACTTTCTCATTTGCACTGAGCGTCTTTTATACGATGATGCTTTAAAATAGAAGTTAGGATGACTAATTTAGTTTCAGCAGGGGAGGCTATTACTATTTTTTCATGGATAATGGATGGTGTTCATGCATGATTTTTATTTTGTTGCTGATAAGGATACGTTTTGTTCATCCATTTTTTGTCCATTGTTTGATGAAGGCTTATTAAAGGTCCTTTCAATCTTCCAGTTTCATCTGCAAACTTTTTAACTTCACACTCCTTCTTTTCCTATTGTCGCTTCTCAACCTTTAAAAGATAATACAGACTCCCCCTCTTGGGATGCCGTATTTGGCAATGCTATCAACCAATTGTCTTTCAGTAACTCATTGATATTCGTCATATTTCTGTACATGCCGCATAAAAAACTCACGTGAAAGTGAAAACAAAATCTATTTTTATCATCCCTGATATATGCCTAGCAGTGCTACACTTCGGGTAGTTAAAAGAATTCGTGAAGCTTCTCGGAAGCGATACGCGAAGCTGGGGACCTATCATTTACTTTAGGGAAGTAAAAGGACATACACATCTATGCCTTACAATAGTAGACACCTACAAAATTCTCGACAGCGGGGTTTACAGGTTCCAGTTATCATTATTTTTGCTTTTTTTGCTTTCATAGAATGAAATTTTACAGTCTGAGGAATCATAAAATGTCAACTGTGTAAACCACATTTTTGTAGACTTATCATAGAATTTTTAATGTATTCAAAATTTTGAATAGTTCTGTCCGAATGAAAAAAAGAGCAGATCTAGCAAAAAATATTTCACTTATGAATTTTGTTTCGGCTGAGTATGTAAAATATTGTTTCTGGTTATTTTACTGAGTAACTTATTCAATCAATATTTAGAGTAAAAATTAAAATTCTGGATGAAACCCTTGCTGAATTGTTTTTCTCTACAAAAACAAAAAAAAAGAAAGAAAGCATGGTATTTTCCAGTTGTTTGCAGTAACGTCACTCGTTCTTGAAGGCTGAACATTCCTTGTCCTTTTCTGCTCTAACGCATGCTGATTATAACATTTATTTTGCCTAAAATAACTTGTTTTAGCACCTATTATTAGTCTCTCAAGTACTACGGTGAGCATACAACACTTCTACATACCAGGTAGAGTTTCCGTGCGCAACGCAAAATTAATCCATGATAAAAAAAGCTGTCGCTGCACCATCTCTAAAAACTTGCAAAAGATGAAACACTTTAAACAAAGATCTTCGCTCTGTGTTTCATCTTTTGCAACGTTTATAAGTGAGTCACGGAAAAATTCTCATTGGCAGCCAAACCCAGGGTCTTCCAGTTACGCGCCGGATATGCTTCCGCTAATTACCATTCCAATTATTTCTTCAGTTGCTGCTTACCATCTTTGGTGAATCCCCAGTATTGTGCGGGGCTCCAAGAAGCAACCTACCAAATTGGCTTGGCAGTTAGCGCGTGTGAGACTAGGCGGGCAGTTAGCGTGTGTGAGTCTGGCGGAATTCGAGACCGCTGTGGTGTAGCGGAAGCATATCCGGCGCGTGACTGGAAGACCCTGGGTTCGCCTTCCGGTGGCGGCCCATGAGAATTTTTCCGTGATGCCCTTATAAACGTGGAAAGCGCGAAGGTCTTTGTTTGACGCTCCTGGTCCGCGTTAAATTGTCTGTATTAATGAAACACTTTGTACAGATATAAGATTTACTATTTTAAAAATTAAATTTAGTGCGTACTAATCTAATACGCCTTTTAATTGTATGGGTTTAAGGTATTAAATCTTTTATCTGTACAAAGTGTTTTATCTTTTACACGTTTTTAGAGATGCTGCAGTGACAATTTTTTTTATCATGGATTAACTTCTACATCATGTTCTTTTTTTGTGTGTGTAAATGATAACTTAAAGCAGAAAAATGACATTAATAAGTAGGAAACAATAATGAACGCTGGCATTTTTAATCCAGAATTTTACTATGCTCACGTACGTTTTCAACCACAATTTTTAAGAGATGAAATGCAAACAGAATACGATCAAAAGATTAACATGTAATTTTTATATATATTTCACAGTAAAAAAACCCGTTAGTGGCTAGAATCTTTTCACTTTAATTACTGAATAAGTACACTGTCCTAAACCGAGGTGAAAAAAATTATTTCCTTTCTCCAAATTCCATTAAAATCGCATTTTCCCGTTACATAGAAAAATGTGTTTTTATTAGAAAGTTATAAATCCGCTAGGTATACGTGTGTATTGGAACCTAGTGAATTTAGTGTGTACTTTCCTTAACAGGTTAAATTTAATTATGATACGAAAATCCTCAATAAAAAGGAGGCATTAGGAAACGTACAAAAAAATCCACTAGTCGTTTCATCGTGTATTATCTCGAATTCAAAACAAAGAGTAAAGGTGCAAACGCATTTAGGAAACATACTTTTAGACAGAAATGGCAGGACTTTAAAAGCTCTAATTGCTACTGAGAATTGATCACTAGATTATAGATATCATCATCATCATCATCATTGTCAACCATTATCAATCCACTGCTGGACGAAGGTCTCCCCAAGTTTCCTCCACAACGGTCTGTCTTGTGCCAGTCTCCTCCATGTCACTCCCGCATACTTACGAATTTCATCCACCCATCTCCCATGTGGTCTTTTTCTGGGTCTTTTCCTGTCCCTTGGAATCCAATCTAAAATTTCGGCTGTCCATCTATGGTCTGTCCTTCTGGCAGTATGTCCAGCCCATTGCCATTTCAGGGATTTAACTCTGATCATGATGTCTTCCACTCTCGTCATTTTTCGGATCCACGAGTTCCTCTTCTTATCTCTCCTGGTTATACCAAGCATGCACCTCTCCATGCATCTTTGAGTTGTCTGCAGCCTTTGTATGTCTCTTTTAGTTAAGGTCCACGTCTCTGCACCATACGTAAGCACTGGAAGGATGCATTGATCAAACACTTTTCTTTTAAGACATAATGGCATATTGCTCTTGAAAATTATGCTGTTTCTTCCAAAAGCTCTCCAGGCAAGTTTTGTACGCCGATTAATTTCTTCATCAATGTGACCCTCACTTGATATCTGCTGTCCAAGATAAACATACGTATCTGTTATCTCCAGTTTTTCTCCATCAATCGATAAATCTTCATTTCTTGTAAAAGCATTGAACATCACTTTTGTCTTCTGAAAGTTCATTTTTAATCCCACTTCTTTACTCTTGTCAGCAAGTTCCTGGATCATACTCTGCAGCTCTGATGGCGTAGTTGCAAAAATGACTACGTCATCAGCAAAACGAAGGTGGGTTAGATAATCTCCATTAATCTTTATCCCCTTGTTTTCCCAGTTCAGTGATTGAAAGACATTTTCCAATGTGGCATTAAAGAGCTTCGGAGATATGGTGTCACCTTGTCTCACTCCCTTTCCAATTTTTATGTGTGTTGTATTTTCAAACAGCCTAATCTTTGCACTTGCATTTTCATAGATGTTATTAATAATATTAATGTATGCATCTTCAATACCGCAGGATTTCAGAGCCGTGGTAACTGCTGATGGTTTCACCGAATCAAAGGCTTTTTCATAATCGATAAAAGCCATGCACAATGGAAGTTCATATTCCCTCGCTCTTTCAATTAGTTCTCTCAGTACGTGGATATGATCTATTGTGCTGTAGCCACTCCTGAATCCAGCTTGTTCTCTCGGTTGAGCCATGTCCAGTGTTACCTTCAAGCGGTGTGAAAGAACTTTAGTGAAGATTTTATAAACCACTGATAGGAGGCTGATAGGTCTGTAGTTCCTGAGATCCTCAATGTCACCTTTTTTATGTAGCAGGATCATTGTAGCATTGTTCCAATCCTCAGGAATCTTCCCTTCATTAAGGCATCGAGTGAAAATTTGGGCGAGTACTGTTTCAATTTCTCCACTTGCTTCTTGTATGATGTCTATAGTAATTCCATCTTCTCCTGGAGCTTTCCCCCGCTTCATGTTCTTGATTGCATGAGCAACTTCTGCTGGGAGGACTGGAAGAACTCTGGTACCTTTCATGATGTCTGGAGTACATGTATCATCCCTTTCATATAATTTGGAGTAGAAATCTTTCACTCTTGTCAAAATTTCGCCTCTATTTCTTGTTATAGAACCATCTTCTTTTCTCAGAGCCATAATCTGTTTTCTTCCCTTACTGAGATGTCCCTTTGCTATCTTAAGGCTTTGGTTGTTTTCAATTGCTTTCCTCACTAGCTCACAGTTGAATTTCCTTACATCTTCAGTGATACTTTTTCGTGTTGTCTTGCATAGCTCTATATATTCCACTTTGGAAGTCACATCTTCTTTAGTTGTCCTCATCTCTCTTCTTTTTTGCATCAACATTTTGGTTTTACCTGATAATTTGTTCACATGCAACTTGTTCTTAGACCCAGCTAATTTTGTTGCTGTTTCCATTAGAGCTTTGGTTACTTTACTGTTAACTTCTGAAATATCCACTTCTTCCGATGTTAGGCCTTCTAAAGCAGAGAATTTGTTCTTCAGTTCCAACTTGAAAGTATTATGGTGTTTTTTAAGGTTGGTTATGTCAATACATTTTGTTTGTCTTATGAGCTTGCCACGTTCAAGTTTAGTGTTGAGGTGCATCTTACATCTCACCAATCTATGGTCACTACCTGTGTTGAACTTGTTCAGCACACTGCAGTCTTCGATGACGAATTTTTTGTTACACATAATATAATCAATTTCACTTGTCGTCCCAATTGGATGTCTCCATGTCCATTTCCTGTGTGGCTTTTTCTTGAAAAAGGAGTTCAAGATGAAAAATCCTTTTGCCTCTGCAAACTCAACGAGAGTATTTCCACGCTGGTTTCTGTTGCCATGACCGAATTTACCTACTGAAGTTTCATTCTGTTGCCGTTGCCCTACTTTTGCATTGAAATCTCCCATAATTATCTTTAAGTGCTGCTTACCTTTATTATTTAGATGACGAATTTCCTCATAAAATTCTTCAATTTCTTCTTCAGGATGACTTGTGGTGGGTGCATAAGTTTGAATAATCTGAGCCTGGTATCTTCTCGATAGTTGGATAACGAGTCGTGCAGCTCTGTCAGAGGAACTTTCAACTTCTACCAGTTTATCCTTCAGTTTCTTGTTTATTATAAATCCAACACCACTAGTTCTGCCAGTATCTGTCCCACGATAATAGAAGAGATGTCCACTTTTCAGTTCAATGAGATCTTCTCCTTTTCTCCTTACCTCACTTAGCCCGACGATGTCCCACTTGATCCTTTGTAGTTCCTCTTCCAATTCAAGAAGCCTTGAATCAGAAGATAGGGAGCGTCCGTTATAGGTAGCCAAGGTCAGCATCAAATGGCAGCCTAGTCCGGTCCTCCGGGGATTCTTAGCACCCTCTGCCTTCATGTCGCACTGGCCGCTGCCTTGGCCAGGTACATTCCAGCTGCCGGAGACTGAGGGCCAAGATTTAGGTTGTAGAGTCATTTTGGAGGTGTTTGGCCATAACTCACCACGCTGGACAAGCGGGTTGGTGAGTGTGGGATAGCATTTCCTCTGATCCCGATGGTATAGTTATACCGCTATTGGCGGTCGTCAGAGCCCCTTTAGTGGGAACAGGATGCACCACGAGAAGGCGGGGTTGACATTTGTCAAGGAGAGGCTGTGATGTTACGCATCACCTGACCTTACATCCCGATTATAGATATATTAAATTATAGATATATTAAAATCCTTACATCCCGATTATAGATATATTAAAATATATGTTAATATAGATTATAGATATATTAACATATATTTTAATATTTTGCTATATAAAAAAATGTACAGAACCCCGGCATCACTCTTTAGAATATTCTGCAAAGCAATCAGTCACACTTTATATACATAGTTCTAAGGCTACATGAAATAAATTACAGTAACTATCCATTTATTGCCATAAAGAATCAAACATTTTTGTCAAGCTTTCAGTCATCAACGGATGGCTTTTTCAAGACTAACAGCAGACGACAAACTGAATGTTGAAATGTTATAATTTAAATTTGAGTATGACTTGACTACACAAATGGCCGCTCCGTTAGCGCAGTGGTCTAAGCGTTGTCTTCTGACCATTCGTCCAAGTTGTCTGGGTTCGAATCCCGGATGAGGCATAAGTGCTGTGTTTGTCTTGAGTCCGTGAGTCTCCCCTACCCTAGGACCAGTGGCCCTAAATTAGGGACGGGCGACTGCTCATTGAGTTACTTACGGTGGTCGTTAAACTCCCTACAAAAAATGAAGAATGATAATATACAGCGTACATTCGACGTCGCAAGGTGTTTTGGAGAGGGAATGACATTATTAAGGCATTGGATTCATTTTTGGCAACTGTAGAGAGACGCTGTCGTTGCACGCATCCATCACAGCTACTGATGATCTTCAAAATATTTCAAAGGGATGTTGATTTGGGGTTGGAGTTGGAAGCTAATTTTTTAATATCGTCCCACATAGGGGATAGAATTTCCCTTCTCTGGAGAGGGTTGTGGAGGCTCTACCTTTTTTGGCGTATATTTTGTATTCGCGAATTCTGGTCTTGAATGAGCGTTTAGTTATTCCGGTATGATATCGCCGAGCACCATCAAGGTATAATACTGGTACGGTATGAACACCAGCTTCATAAAAAAAATCGAAGCTGGTGTACCGCAAGGCAGTGTACTCGCGCCAACGCTGTACTCTATCTTTACGTCAGACTTTCCCAACTATAATAACAGGAATCTGACTACAGCTCTCTATGGTGATGACACTGCACTCGCTTATACTTCCAAAGATAAAAATCAAGCAACTTTCATGTTGCAACGTTATGTTGAAAAACTTGAGAAGTATTTCTTAGATTGGAAAATCAAAATCAATACTGAAAAAACTCAAGCAATTCTATTTTCTAGGATTAAATGCAATCACAATCCAGACTTTGAAATAGAAATGTATAAAAAAATACCTTGGGTAAATGATGTTAAATATTTAGGACTTTTTATGGACCACAACCTAAACTAGAACAAGCATATTAAAAAAACTCTGACCAAATCTCTTAAGATCAGAGGAAGTCTCCAGCCAATAATAAAAAATAAAAGGCTTAGCAGGAAAAACAAAACTTTGATATGGAAAGCCTGTATCAGCCCTGTTATTACTTATGCCTTTCCTAGCTGGGGTAACTGCAACAAACAGCAGAAAAATAAGATTACCTCATTTCAAAATAAAACCCTACGTTATATGGTTCAACTTGATGGAAGAACTTCAAACCATGCTATCCGAAGCATGCTAAATATTAATTCTATCCATTACACGATGTATGACTTAGCTAAAAGATACTTTGAAAAAGCTGAGATTCATCCTAATCCTCTAGTCAGAGAGGCCATTAACTATGCTGTCAATGAAACTGACAGATATAAAAGGCCAAAAACTATCTTGAATAAAGTTCCAGAAATGAACCCAATTCACAGCTACCTTAGCAAAAAAAAAAAAAAACAATAATTGAGACTAGTATTCAGAGGGTATTCTTCACATAAGAAGAATTTTTGTTAAAAAAGGAGGGGGGGCTCTTTTAAGGGCCGTACTCTGTTTTGCAAAAATACTTCACACATGTGAAAAAATCTTGTTAAAAAACAAAAACAAAAGGCTCTTTTAAGGGCCGTACTCGGTTCTGCAAAAATACTTCACACGTGTGAAGAAACCTTGTTAAAAAAAAGGCTCTTTTAGGGGCCGAACTTGTTTTGCAAAAAGAAATATTACAGTCCACATTTATGAGACTGGCCCAGAAACAAGGTACATCTCCTACACGGGAACTGAGCGAACGACGAATGTGTGGTTTGGGGTGCCTTGCAACACATGGCTTTGTGGGAAAACTGGGTGTTTATCTGTCGGATTTTTCTTGTGTGGTTCTTTTCTTTTTTTAGGCACCCCTTTTCCCTATCCTTTCCCCGGTTCCCTGCGGCCGGGCGTTGACTGCGGGAGGACTTGCTTTGATTGATTTGTTGCAGGTAAGTATGTAGGGTAGCTTACAACTTCAATACTTAATGAGAAACCGTATACTCCTTTTGCTCTAATATTTCTGTACTTTTCTTTCATGCTGTTCTATCAGGGAAATCTGTTTCCAAATATCTTTTCTTCTTTTTCACCTGACAAAAGGCGCAGAGCGCTGAGGGTTCGGGTCTCTCAACCTCAGATAGGAAATCTCTCTCTCTCTCTCACCAGCTTCATAGGTCATTGAAGGTGATACAGCAAATCAACAGTGAGCCTGGCAAATATAGGAAACATTTAGGTGCTTTATGAAAGTGACAACAATATGGAGGCTTTGTATATATGAAGATACACCATCCATGCTTTCCTATGAGTTTCACCTGAAACCCAGATCACCCCAGTAATGAAAGAGTTACGAACTAGTTAACTTTCAACCGGAAATCGCTTAAGCTCCGCTTAAAATAAGGAAGTGTTCTTATGTGTAAAGAGTAACCCTCTTTCCCGGGACAAGCGAGTTACTATGGTTTCAGAAACACGACTGGTGTTTGGCGACAGCGAAGCGTAAGCCGCGGTCGAAGGTTTGCAAACTAACTACCAAGCCGCGTCACTGGCTACTCGCGTGCGTTTGGAGTAAACATCAAGTTGCCATTAAAAAAATTCCACTAATAAGCCTGTGGAAAACCTGCTAGTGAGGTCCCCTGAAAAGTTCTCCCAACTAACTTTCCGTAACTTTTAGTTATTCTATTAATGGGTGGCAAGAAAGCGCTACGATGTTGATAAAAACCAAGTCTCCATTACACATTATCAAAACTTTGCAATTATCACCTTTTATTAGCCAAATAGAACGCCAACGTTACTTGTTCAGGCTCTCCATCCCCAGAGCCTAAGAACCCGTCTAGCAACAGTCAAGTTCTCACCCGTTCTCTACTCCTAGAAACGACTTATCAATATTTCCGGGTTTTCCTCTCGGAGGCTTCGTGTTCCCTCTAAAGAAACCACCTCGTCACACAAAGTTGTGTTGATCCCCATCCACTGCGTGTGGATGCCCGTTTCAAAAATGTAAATAGCGCTTTAAACATTTCGTGTTACATTTTTGCATTCAGTCACGTAAATAAAAAAACATGAAAATTCATTTCCCCTCATCTAAATCTTTACAAAACCTATAATCAAATTAACGCAAAATCGTGCCTAAAATTTGTGTCATTGTAAATCTGAAGAACTACCACTAATGAAATACATGTTCCTAAAATGTGAATTGCCCATCCTTTTGACTGGTGTTATGAAATCTATTTTAAGGTAACATTTTTAGTAAGTCTATATTAAAACGGAAGGAATTCAAGAAGCCGTTGAAAACTTGAATTGAAAGTTACGAAAAATAATTGATGGGTTATGTACTAAATTTCTTTGTTTTTAAATACAGCATTACCTACAAAGAGAACGTTTTTAAATTTTACTTTTCGAAATTTGTTTCCATGTTATTTCGTACAATTTCATTTTAATGAAAAAAAATGTTTGCCAAACTTATTTTTCAGTTTTTTCTTTGAATAATTTTGCATTTCAAACAACGGTGCTCAGGTGGTTTGTTCTCGTCTTTAGTTCCTGTGAGAGTTGATGAATCTGCACAATTCACGTCAGTACAAAGTGTGCCCAGTAAACTTTTCTTCTTTTTCAGAATCAAATGGATGGTTAGTAGCTTAGTAACATATCTTTTAGTCGTACGTTGATCCCTCAGCTTCATCGTCGAACGCAGTTACTTGAGACCGAGGTTTAAGGGTTTTGACGAAGCGAAAAGTTTAAATTTTAAAAGGAGCCCACCTAATATTTCTCTGGGTCCCTTTTTATTTATTTCCTAATTTATTTATTTTCTTATTTTTTTTTTGAATTTTGCAGGTTCTAATTGAACAATGAATATAAAATAGAGCAAAACGCCTTCAGTAGTATTTCAGTACTGTCATTCAGTAGAAAACGAGAAAAGGCAGTTTATAAAAAAAAGTTGCTATTTTTCATTCAATGATTTTGCAAAAAATCCATTATACACAATATAGAGCAGAAGAACTTAAGAAATTGTTCAATATAAAAAAAGCATGTTGCATCATAAAATATCAGCAACGAATGCTCTTGAATATTTAAAAACTCAACAGCAAACATGTGCATCTACAAAAGGTACTCCAGCTACTAACTGCAGCCTTGATTCTTGTGTGAAGCAGATGGTCCAGTTCTATACATGAATTTGCTAAGCCATCTGAGTATTTGGGGCATGCAGATGTGTTTCGTTTTTCTCTTTTAAGGAACATTATACTGAAGAGTAAACAGGAATCTGCGGAATCCAATACTTTGACTCTATCGTCAAATGGTGAATTCCAACAATTATATACTATTTATTTTTCTGGACAGTAGTAAAGTAAATCCCAATAAAAAAAATTCTACATAACGAAATTGGATAACGGAGGTAGTCGGTGAGCCACCTACGATGATTTTCTCAAATATTTCGAAAACGATGCGTCCTAGAGAAATTTGGCTTCCTGCTGTGGGCGAGAGCTTTAAAATGATACATATCACGATCACGGTTGGCCACCCTTGGTCTAGAGGATATCTGCAGATATCCTCTAGACCAAGGGTGATCAACCCACGGCTCCATGTTGGGAAACGGTACTTATTTTTCACCAACATGATACAAAAAGTATTTTCACTTATGCACGTCGACCCGAACCTGCCACAATATCATATAGCAAGACCATCTCTCGGAGAGCAAGGCCCTGCGTTATTGATGATATTACTCCCGCAGAGCAGTATCATATTCGTACTTCCCTTTGAACCACACGGCTTGCTCATAGCCTTATTCACAACACAGCAAGCACTACAACTCTAAGAAGACTGAGGATGAAAACCAAAGCTGAATAAAGGAGAAGCGTATCGTCACTCCTGCTGTTGCGCAGAAAAACAAAAAACCCGCAAGCGTTGCAATCACCTGACCTCTATCGTCTTGGCCTTTCAGGGAATTGGAGGGAGGTCGAGTGAAAACGGTGAAACGGGTAGGTGCGCTTTAGTAACAACAATAGTGTTGATGAGCCGTGTACTTAGTTTCTTTAATACATTTTTAAAATTAGAAAAAGTGAATTCGCGCGAGCATGCCGCTCAGAAAGCCTTCGTGTGCCACTTGTGGCACGCGTGACGCGTCTTGGCCACCCCTGTCCCAGACCAAAAGTTACCAATATTCCTCACAAACCCACTTGCGATTCAGCTTTCTTTTTTTCTGCTTTGATGTCCGATTTTAACTTGCGCATGCGCAAGTGAATTTTCTTAGCAACAACCCATTTCATCAGTGTGAGGGCCGTTTCTTAAGTTCGTCTAAATCTGAATAATACAGTATTTGATGATAATAATAACAATGATAATAATAATAAATACTGTTTTTGAAAAACTAATTAATCGAAATACTTGCTATTGCCGCCGCCATAGTTTAGTAAACATTTACTTTCATGACTTACATATCTTCTTTCATTAGTTTTACAAAATTAGCGTTCATTAATCCACCTAAGTACCGTTCAGTGTAAGGAATTAGTAAACCTTATTTTTTGTTGTTATGATTTGATTCCACATAGTACGTACTGGATTGTGTCTCTGTGTGGTAGTGTGCGTAATGCAATATGTTGTATGTAAATAAATGTATGCTCTCGAATCACTCGTTTTATTTCATACCCACAAAGATCTTGTTGGCATGCGAAAGATGCATAGCAAAAATATTCTACAAAGAGTACCAAGATATTCTCTCAATTCTTTTATCGTGACATGCGAAAGATGCATAGCAAAAATTATCTACAAAGAATACCAGGGCATTCTCTCCATTCTTTTATCTTGGTATGCAAAAGATGCATAGCATAAATTATCTACAAAGAATACCAGGGTATTCTCTCAATTCTTTTATCTTGACATGCGAAAGATGCATAGCATAAATTATGTACAAAGAGTGCCAGGGTATTCTCTCGATTATTTTATCTTGGCATGCGAAAGTTGCATAGCAAATATTATCTACAAAGAGTACCAGGGTACCCTCTCGGTTCTTTTTTTTTCCTTTTTGTAAGCTTAACGATCTTCTGAGACTGGGAAATATCACCTCTTCTTCACGCGGCAGAGTAAAAATTATGTGCACAGCGTATTTAAAACAAATGAGAAATACATACACCATCATAAATATACCAAGGATTAAACCATGTTTCGTTTATGTGAACCTATACTCACGACGGAAGAATTACATACGACGTTTGAGAAATCAATGTCCAATGAATTATGGCCAATAACTCTGACAATTACAAATGTTATTTTTTGTGTAATACAAAACGATCTGTTGCGCGGACACAGCCACCAAGTGTCTGTAGATCGGGGTATATGACGTTACTGTAAAACGTATAGAATTAAAAGTATGGTCAAACACTTAAAGTCAATAGCCGTTCAAAGAAGATGGCTGTAGATGTCCAGAGAGTAGAAGCCTCTGAAAAGACTGGACATCACACAAACAGTTGTAACTGGTAAGCACGGGAGGGGCCGAAATGCTCAGTGTTTTGTGGAAAGAATAACAGTAAATCTCAGACTAACAGCTATGTTAATTAGTTGATACATCTATTTTAAATTCGAAAGCATGCCGAAGTAACCTGCAGGAGACAGGCTCAAGGCAGACAATTGTGGAAGAAACTTGGAGATACGTTCATGCGGCAGTAGACTGATAATGATTGACAATTATGATGATGCTATTTATTTTAATATTTGTTTTTGTTTTTTTACTTCCAAAAGCATCGAAGATTAAGACGAGCGGTTTATCCATCCTTAGCTCTAAAATTTTGTGACTTGTAGGGAAATGAAAGAACAATGGCCTCAGGAAACATAGCTATTCTTTTATCTTTAATTTTGTTTCTTCTTTTATGCTGTCATCAACACTAAACAAAATATGCCTAACAACAACGCACATTACAACCAGAAATTCCGAAATGTATTTCACAAAAAAAGAAAAGGAAAGCTGTTCTCTCCACTTAACAAAACTGCCACTAAGTGCTCACAACATTCTACTAGTGCATTGAAAAGGGTAAATGCTTCTTCATCCACACCCCAGTTTCCAAGTTATATTAACAGAAAAAAAGTTAGTGTTTATTTGGCAAATCTTGTTATTGCTCTCGGAAAATGAAACAATATTATACCTCACAAAGAACTTGCGTAGCGACATATTAAAGTGCTTTCTATAGGTAATGCAGGTAATAAAATAATAAGTGTTTCTATATAAAAAAATTGTGAATGGCCACTATACATAATGAGAAATCACATTATGAGGAAGTATGTAATGTTTCCTGTCCTGCGTGAGGCAAATAACAGTACCCTGGAATAGCTACTGTCATGGTTACGGAAGGGAAAGGAATGCTGCGGCAACCACGCAGGGTATTGAAAGATGAACTTATGATCCGTACATACATAATAAAAAATGGATTTACTGATAAGCTTCTTTCTTTCTTTCTTTCTTTATTTATTTATTTATTCTGTTCGGAAAGCAAAAACAAAAGGGAAGAAAAATGTTCCATTTTTCTAATGGCCCCTAAGCGTTCTTTATATTTCGGAAGGTGCTATTGGCAAATTTTCTTCCTTCACTCAATGCTCTTTTTATAGTCTACACTCACAAAGCTCATATTGACTTTAGCGCTGCCTAAGTTTCAAACACAACTGTTCATTGGTCCCTTTGTACTACTGCACGCACTTACTCTAATTTGAGCAGTTCCATATTTATTACAATGTATAATGCTTCGTCCATCAACTAAAGAAAAATAACATCCTATTGTTCGAGATGTGTTCTGTTTGTGCCGCTGTCTTAATGGAAACCTATTGGGAAAAATTCTCTCTAGAATAATATTTACAAAGGAGCTTATGGCTTCTCAATGTTGTTTTAGAGTATATCTGCTATGGTAGAAATGAAGTCAGGCAAACTTTGTACTTTCTGCACCGGCAAATAGTTTAGTGCGGACAGATATCGATCGATTTCTTGCTCTTCTTACAATGAAAAAGGGCTGCCGCCGGAGCGCAGGTACCTAGTCGAAGCGTTTTTATGAGTGACTACAGGGAGAGAGAGCCAATAGTAACTCGCGTCTGATGTCCCGTCATTAGACGGTACCAGCCTTTTGATGCATCGTTTCTCAAGGAACAAAAAAAAATATATCTAGCACATTCTGAGATAGCGTAGAAAAGGGAAACCTCGAAGTAACCATTATAGGAAGTGAGCTAAGGTAAACTGCAAAAAAAGTATCGGACTCAGAGAGGAGTGATAAGTGATATCAACGAGTTTCTCATTCCTCCTGGGAAAAAAATACAGCAGGGATTATTACAGATCCGGTATAATCCTTTAAATGACAAGTCCAAAAAATTCAGTGGACAGCCATGAATATTCTCCGAAATTTTTTCTGTATTTTGGATAAAGCGATTAATGTGCAAAGTCCTGAAATCACAGTTTGTGTACAAGAATGCGTCATTTCGATTTTTCCAACGAAGGGTCCGACGCGTCTCCGCTTGGTCTCTTTTGAAAGGTTATTGCAAATGATCATATGTAGAGGAATTGGGGAAGGGAGTATCTGACCCCAGGTCTTAAACAACCCTTAGAAATAGGAAGCTAGGAGATTTGGGTTAGATTGCCCGATAGCAAAGTGACACGGAAGCAAAGTAGAAACGGGGAGGAAGACGCCCTTATTTATTACCGGGAGGCCAGTACCCGGGGTCCGACGGCTTAACGTGCCCATCCGACGCACGGCGGATATTTAGTGGATCGAGCGTTCGTACCTGCCTGGATCGAACCTGAGGTCCTTTCCGCGGCAGTCACGAACGAATATACGGCCCAGGTTATTGCAATTTCCTGTTCCCGAATACATATTTCTGATTTTTCCAACAGTTTCACGAATGCCCGATTTATTTAAGTTTGGGACGTTTGCACAGTTATTCAAATCTGTTATTTCAAATTGTTTTTTTATTCTGTTCAATTTGTCTTTGTCTATTTGCACGGTTAGTACAGAGGTGAGGAACCTTTTCATGTTGGAAGGCCGCATTCAGTTAGCTGTAATCTAACAAGGCCGCATTCAAGAAACTTCAATTAAATATACTTCGAAATGTACATTATTTTGTAAAACTCTTACTATGTACTAACTAACTTCAAAACAGAAAAAAGAAAACTGTTAATTCTAAAGTTAACCAACTTTTCAATGACTTTGTCGTGACTGCTTTTTGTTGGAAAGCATTTGAATATTTGGTTGCAACATGGAGGTCCGCACTTCTGGCTGATCCTCTAGATGGGTGTCCCTCATTTGTGACCTTAAGGGCGTCTTGATTTATGTTAGGAAAGAGAATGTAGATTCGCAACAATAACTGCTTGAAAAGCAAGAAAGCATTTTTCGTGCATGTTTCCGAATGCGTGGGTATTCTATTGCATTTTTCCATATTTCAACTGGATCTTTCTTAGCGTCAAATACTGTAATTACTTTAAAATCTCATCTTGTGAGAGCTCAATCAAACACCTGTAGTTCTTTAGGAGCCATAGAACGGAATCATTAGCGTAGCAGGTGTCAAAATAGCCCTTATGGCTTACTAATGTTTTAATTGTAGCCGTCAGTCGAGAAGCATCATTTCGTGGAATCTTCTTTTACTCTCTGGTATTTTAAACACGGTCATTTTTAGATTAAAATAAAAATAAAAAAAGACAAACAAAAACATTAATAAAAATAAAAGGATTTGTTCTGCAAAATTTGGATTCACTCAAAAGGCCGCACTTAAGGATCTAGAAGGTCTCATGCCGCCTTAAGGTAGCAGGTTCCCTGCCCCTGGGTTTGTAGGATGGTCAGGAACCAGATGTTAACATTTTGCTGTCAAAATTCTTTTTTATAAAGATCAGGAGTGTTATCCGGTATTCATCGGATGTCACCACTCTGACGCCTGTAATTATGACTAGAATAATAAGGTTTCAATTCCTATGAATACAGAGGTCGGCTTTTGATGCAAAATATTATTTTCTTCTGCTGTCTCGTAATCTATATTTTTGTATCGTTGTCCCTTTTCAGAGATGTTAACACTAGCGTTTCCTTCATTTATCACTTCTCTGAGGTCAAAAACCAAAGCTTCCCTTACAACTCCTTTATCTAACATAGTCTTCAGATCGCACATCTTTATATTTCCCGGTATTTATGGAAATCCAATAGTTTTCACAGAAATCCTACTATTCCTTCAAGAAGCCATTGTTTGAATCATTTATCTGGAGTGAGTATTTGTTCTACCTGCAGTGTAGTCAATATGGTTGCTACCTTCCCCATCAGCGATTTGGCCGTGTTTACAAATTTTTCACAATTTCCTTCATATTTTCGTTTCATTTCAGATCACTTGAGCTTATTTTAAGCTACTGACTTACTCTTAAGCATACTTGACAAATTAGGATGATTTTGAATTAATTTCTTTACTTAAATGTTACCTTTTTGTTGCTATTCCCACACAAACAAAAAGTCTCTCGGAGCGGGACTATAAATCTAGCACAAGTAATTTTTTCCTCCCTCCTTCCACAGGTACGTCTTGAGCATCGTTACCTGTTAAACAAATATGAAGGTGTTATTTTAATAGTGGTACAACTCCTCTTTTTGTGAAGTTGGAGTTAAGCACACTTTTGGGATCACACAATAGGGTTCTTTTAATTTTGCAACTGGTACACCTCCAAATTCCTTCCACGGCAAGCAGAGTGTACCACAATACAGGCATGTTTATTATACAGACCTTTTTTATTTAAGACCCGATATCTCGAAATGAATGAAAATGAAGCTGCACCACTATTAAAATAACGCCTTCACATCTACTTACATACGTAAGCATACATGTTGTCTCCAGCAAAAGAGTAAACAGAAATAATGTCAGGAATTTCATCTTTATCTTTGAAAATATAGTATTGTTATTATTAGTATTAATACTGTCATCATGCAGTTGATTACATGAAATCTAGTGAGCGTTAGAGGAAGTTGAATGCTGCAATACAAAGGAAACTTAAAGTGACTGAATCGATTTTAATTACATAAAGGGGATCCTAGTTCATGACACTATTCCAACAATTGCGTCTTCACGTAACCCATTCTGCCACAAGAATGGAAAGCAATTCCAGCAGCAACGTACCAAAGTCTATAGAAAGTCAGGTCAGTTACCGATGTCAGGTGGATAGGCCTGGATCGCACTTGGTATTCCATTTCATTTCAAAAGTGTTTCATGTGGTTTAGATCGGGCTTTGTGCAGGCCAGTCAAGTTCTTCCACACCTATTTAATCAATCCATTCTTGCACTGACCTGGCTTTGAGGAATGGACCATTGTTCTGTTGGTAAACAAAAGGGCCTTCTCAGAACTGTTGCAATAATGTTGGGAGCACAAAATTGTGGACAATGTCATTATTGGTCGCAGAGTTAAAATTCCCTCGCGCTGGAACTCGAGGCTCAGCCAAACTATGAAAAACAGCCCAGAGCATTATGCCTCCTCCGCCAAACTTTACAATTGGCACAACCCTGTTGGGCAGATAGCGTTCACTTGGCATCATCCAAAATCAGACACGTTCATCGGAGTGCCAAATGGTGAAGCTTTGTTCATCACTCCAGAGAACGCATTTCCAATTCAGTGCCTTAGCTTGATTACGGATTTATTCACCCACAAAGGATTTCCATCACTTGAATCATGTTAGTAAAAAAAAACCGGAAAGCAATGCCAGACTATATCTGTTTCAGAAACGCATGCCCTGTCCCTGCAGAAGCCAAAAGAAATATCCGTTAGGTATACTAAATAATGTGAACGCGCAGTGTATAGGCTTTAACATTGAACAGCGCTTTACAAAGAAGTAATTTGCAAAACTACAGAACGATTTTCTCGAAAACTAAAGTTATACCATTTTCTATATTCTTCAACAAAGAACTTGTGTTTGTTTTTGCTCTCTTAGTAATTCTGTTATGAAACTGTTTAACTCAAATATTTCAAAATAAGGACGTAGTTTTGGCGTCTCTGAATTCGGTATTAAAGCAAATGAATTGCACTAGCTTAAAGGTCAGTTCCAGTACAACTGTTTTTCTGCTTTCTTTCATCCAATACCTCCCGCTGAAAGCAATTAGATGCCATCGTAACTGTTGGAATCATTTCTGAGAAAACCATCGCTGTGTGTACAGTCTTCATGTGAAGTTTTCTCATCAAACACAGGTATCATAAAAACAGATACGGTAAGCAGCAGTCATCTCCGAAGTGTAGATTGACGTAATTCCATATCCCAGGGAGTTCGACGTAATGAGTATAACACCAATATCCCCAGGTTCTCCTTTTCTAGATGGGCAATTCGAAAAGGACACAAATGCCCATGTTTATTAATTTCAGAAACAGATGACGCCAATCTCTTTGCAAAGACAAACTGAAAGACGAAAAGGCAGCAAGAACGCATTGAGAAACGGAAGAATAAAATGAGACAAAGATTTGGGAAATAAAAAGAATAAAAAAAATTGAAGTCTATTTGCATCAGTACCTATTTCCCACTTTCTTTTTAAATGGAAAATGCTAGTGCTAATAAGTATACTGGTATTCAAAATTAACATTACAGACACAAAATCATGAATGATGAAAAACCTACATGGCAGAATTTAATGACAGTTGGTACGAGCATATACACTGAAGTGCCAGAAAAACTGGTACACCAGTCTATTACTTGGTAGGTCCCCCACGGGAGCGCAGGACTGCAGAAAAACGACGGAGCATGGACTCCACTAGCTTCTGGAAATATGTTGTAGGCAATACACACCATACTTCCTGTAGAGCGTTCCACATTTCGGGTGTATTCCGAGGTCCCGGATTCCTGTGTTCGATAGCGCATTGCATGGCATCCCAAATGTGTTCTATTACGTTCAGATCTGGGGACTTGTGTGGGACAGGTAACACCCCAAACTCAGATGAATGCTCCTCTAACCATAATGTGGCGTCCCGACACTTGTGTGGAGCTGCATTGTCCTGTTGGAACAGGCCCAACCCATCAGCATGAATGCAGGACATGAACGGGTGTACCTCGTCAGAAAGGATGTGCACATAGCGTTGGCCGGTCACACGTTTGTAGACGCACCAGGGGTCCCAGTGAAGTCCAGCTAAACACACCCCTTACCATTACGGACTCCCCACCAGCCGGTACAGTTCCCTGTTGACAGACGAGATCCATGGCTTCATGGGGTTTGGTTTGCGCCACACACGAATCCTTTAATCTGCCCGATACAGTAGGAGACGCGACTCGTCAGACCAGGCTACTTGTTTCCAGTCATCAAGTGTCCATTGGTGGTGTTGCCGTGCCCAAGCGAGGCGCATAGCTCGGTGTCGTGCACCCATCAAGGGGGCTCGAGTAGGGAGTCGGCTCCCAAAGCCCATATTGTGCAGGGCACGTTGCACAGTCCGGATTCTGATGCTTGTTGAGGCTCCAGCATTAAATTCCGATTATACCAGCTAGAGTGTTGCATGCCTATCGCGTGAAACGATTCTTGAGAGCCGACGATGGTCACGTTCACCCAATGTCTTTTTACGGCCAAACTGGTATCGTAGGTTGGAGGTATTGCCGGAATTCTTGTAGTCACGGTACAACCTTGCAATGGTCTTCCGTGAAAATCCGAACTTCGTTTCTACCTCCAAAGCCCATCTCACGAGCGCTAACTATGACACCGCGTTGAAAATCGCTTAAATCGTTATTACTTGTCATTCTCATGCCGAAAACAGCTCTGACAGCTGGCAAGGATGTCTATCGCTTTATATACGCACTGACGGACGCAACCGAGTACGCGCATAGGTGAGGCTGCTATGTATTTTGCATAGGCTCGTCTGTACCAGTTTTCCTGGCACTTCAGTGTATACATATCAATAACCCAGCAACGTACAACAGAAAAGTAATACCATCATCACATGAGAAGGAAGCATGCGCATCACAGCATGGCAGTCCAAAAGTGATGCCAGAAGTGAAACAAATTTCGAGAGGCAAATAGGAAGTGTGATAACCCCGAACAGATATACAGCTCGCACGCCGAGCCCTCATGCTTTTTACAAGGATGTGAATGAGAGTTTGAGGCAATAAGTTCCACAACTCCTCCAAGGCGCGTCAGAGTCCCGGGATGGCAGAAGGCAATGCCAGCTTGCAATTGCTTTTTCCAGGGTATCCCAGACATGCTGTACCGGGTTCAGGTCCAGAGATCTCCATCCTGTGCGTATCCTCATTTTCCAGGCATTTATCAACTATCCGAGCTATATGGGGACGGGCGTTATCGTCCATAAAGAAACTGTGTGCAAACAGCTACCTTGAAATGACGTACATATGGCTCTAGGATGTCATACCTGTACCGTGCACTCGTCAGGGTGCCTTCTGGAAACACATGCATCGGCGCGCGTCCATCTAGCATGATTCATGCCAAAATCAGGAGTCCTCCACCACTGTAATGGTCAATTTCTCTAATGCTGGTGGGAAGATCGGCTTCCCGCCTATCTTCAAATGTACACACGTCGAGAATCCGTGTTTAAGCTGTACTGCGACTCGTGATTGAAGAGAACAGAGGCCTATTGATCGAGGGTCCAGGGTGATGTTGTCGGGCTCACTTTTGATGGATCCTTCTGTGAGATGCGGCGAGTGGAATGTAGACCACCCGTTTTCTTACATACTGACCGCTCTCTCATGGAGTCTTCTGTAAACTGTTTGCTTCGATATCGCGGTTCCCGTAGCATTGGAGAGTAACTGCGAGAGTTGCCTGGCTTTTGTCTCACTATCGTGACGAGATATTAGACAGATACCGGTCAACTTGACTTGTGACCAGAGATGGAAACGGGTCACGGGTCAACAGGTCAGCCGGTCAACGGGTCGACAATTTCTATCGGGTCAAATGGGTCGGGTCAAGGTGTTCCTGGCCCGATTTCGACCCGGTTTTATTCCCGTTTTATTTTTGAAAAGCAAAATAAAAAAATATTTTTTGAAGAAAAATGTGCACTGTGCAATTTTGTGCTCGATACTGTGTCATCGGACTGAAAATGTAGGAGGATTCTCAGAAAGAAAAGTACCCTTAACTTCTAAGGGGAAATGACAAAAACAACATCCACATTTTGTAAACTTTCAACTCTCATAAACTTGTGGAAATTGGTGTTGCTGTGATACGTTCTGAAGCTTTATATGTTATAAAGAAAACGGCAAAAACTGAAATTAAACGTACAAGTTGCTTAATTGAAACTTTTCTACTGTAGTGCCCCTTAATTAGGTAAAAAGCCCTAAAATTACTGCGGAGGGATTTCTTCACTCTTGCAGATGTGTTTGAAAACATGTGTAAAATAGATGGGTTATTTCATACAAATGAAGGACGAGACTTTCAATACTTCCTGTAAGTAAGTGAGTAAATTATACGGTCCTATAATATATTTGTTTGATTTCCATATAACCTAATATACCTACTGCGGAGAGACTTTTCGAACGCCTTGTATATATACACTATATTGACAAAAGTCACGGGACAGCCCTTCAAAAGCAACTGAACGCATCCGCTGTCTTGTTACGATGCGCGGTACTACTGCAAACGGTATAAAAACAAGCCTGCAGCTGACCGCGATCATATCGTACTGTGAGGCTGAGTGAAAATGTCGCGGCTGGAGATAACTGACTTTGAGAGGGGAAAGATTGTTAGGTGTTGTATTAGTGGTTTGTCCATTAAAGAAACCGACAGGAGTTTAAACATACCAAAGTCAACTGTTTTGGATGTACTGAATAAGTGGAAGGCACATGACTGGCCTGAAGCATAAAAAAATACGGGCAGATAAGAAAATCAGTGATAGAGGACGTCGAAGCCTCAGGAGAGTCGTTACAGTTAATCGACGGTGTACTGAACAAGACCTCAGTGCACAGGTGAGTATAAATGCTGGTACTGCGATATGTACACGTACCATTCGCAGAGAAGTTCATTCCATGGGTTACTGTGGTCGTACGGCTCCTCATAAGCCTTTCATCTCCACTCGGAATGCTACTCGTCGTTTAGCATGGTGTAAAGAGCATTTATCGTGGACCGTAGATTAATGGAAACAGGTCCTATGGACTGATGAATCCAGATACACAATCCATCAGTCTGCTGGCCGTGTGTGGGCATGGCGGTAGCCGGGGGAACGCTATTTACCACATTGTGCTATTCCTACGGTCACGTTTGGAGCTGGCAGTGTACTCGTGTGGAGCTGTTTTTCGTGGTATAGTCCCGGTCCGTTGGCTATCGTGGAAAAACCTGTTAACCATCACGTCTACCTCGATATTCTAGACAATTATGCCTTACCAACTCTGTGGCAATACTATGGAACCCAGACTTGTTGGTACAAGCTGGGTAATTCACCGAGCCATAAAGCAAGTGCTCTTATGGCTTGGTTTGACGATAATTCCCTATCGTGTGTGGACTGGCCAGCATAGAGCCCTGATCTTAATCCCATAGAGCACCTATGGGATGAATTAGAACGCCGCATGAGCAGTTTGGAACCAAGGCCTAGTACTAAGCAACAGTTAACGGCAGCATTATGTACTGAATGGAAGCGCATACCTATCGCTGTATTCCAAAGCCTTGTCGACAGCATGTCTTGAAGGGTCAGTTTTCACACAGTATTTATTAGAATAAAGATACAGGAGATGTGCTTGAATAAATCATCTCAAATGATGTATGACAAAAAAAATATTTACAGATGCTTGTAGCTTACGCTACTGCTTATTTACACGGTTCTGTACATTGATGATAGTAAAAAAACAGTTAATTACACTCGAGTGTCTGGTGAGGCAACAAAAGTCTCTGACAAAGCAAAGAATAGGAACATTTCAGCTTGAAGAGCGTTATACAATATTAATTTTGCACAGTATTGATGCAAGGAATAATACAGAATTCGAGCTTGCAGACATAGATTCAAAAGACAGGTGATGAGAAATTAACAGAATGTGCAGCTTGCGCTACGCTAATTACAGGATTCGGTGCAACGTTTGCATGACAACAGTTAAGTGCAGTAGAAATCTGGCGAGGCAATATGAATCTCTGGTAATACAGAGAGTAAAATCAATCCAGAATGATGAGCACTATTGAGTATAAATTTTACACAATATTGATGAAAAAAAAAGTTCTGACCGAAAGGTGATACATTGTGGGTGACCTGGAAAACCAAGAGGTTGCAGGTGATCAAGGGACAAACATGAAATCGAAAGTTCGAAAGACAGATGATGAAAAATTTACAGATGAATGTGGCTTGCGGTACTACATGTTACATACAACGGTGATATGAAAAATAGTTATATACAATAATTTTCCTGAGAATACAAAAGAAAAAATAATCTCTGAAAATACAGAGAGAAGACACAACTCATCACAGTGAGTATTGGAGAACACAAATTTACACAGTTGAAAAGTAAAATTACACTGTTGAATCAGGAATTGAAGATAAGAATATACTGTAAAAACGACAAAGTTTACAGATGTCTGTGGTTCGTGAAACGACCTATATACATGATTCTGTACAATGAGAAGTTACAATTTATATATATTGGTTTGCCAGAGGTGGTAAAAAGAAATAGTCTCTTACATCGCAGAGAGAATACATAATTCAGCAAGATGAGTAATGAAAAACAAAAAAAATTACACATGAGTTATACACGAAATGATACATGTGAAGAGGATGAGAACAGAGTCTTAAAAAAAGCGTGAAAAGAAATTTACAATTATAAGTAGCTCATGCTTCGAACAATTCATAGGATTCTATACAATAATTGATCTACTAAAAGTGATGTACAATAGTGAGACAAACAAAAAAATTCTGATAAAATAGAGAGTACAAATAATATAGTACAGTGAATGTTGAGGAACAAGATTGCACTCAGTTACGAAGCAAGAAAAAAAAACAGGAAATGTGTATAGAAAAATCGTCTCAAAATGACATATGAAAAGAAGATTTACAGGTGCTTGTAGCTGACGCAACGACCTATTCACAAAGCTCAATATAGTGGTGAGAGAATACAGTTTATGTATGACAATTTGTCGGAAAAGACAAAAAATAGTCTCTGATGAAGCAGAGATTGAAGACAAATCAGCATGGCAAAAATTGTATCTATCAGGAGGTAGGTGAAACAAAAGTTCCGACTGTAAGGTGAAGCGTTGTGGGCGACCCTGCAAACCAAGTGGTTGCTGGTGACCAAGTTGATAGGAACTGTGGTTCACTGCAGCGTGCAACTGCAGTGGTAAGTTCTAGTCGAAGGCGGGAGAGTAGGCGATTACGAAAATGACAAAGTAACGCAGTACTGACTTTATTTATGTCAGTAGAAGCTTCGGGGGGACGCTGAAGATGATACACGTGAATTATATGTTTTACAAGCACGAAGATGTAGGAGCAGACTGCCGGAAGGTGAATAGGGCGAGAAGAGTTCAGAAGTAGTGTTCGGTAGACGCTGAAGGTGAGGACGGTCTCACAGGATCGTTGCGCTAGCGTGAAAGCGAGATGGAGTATTGGCAATAATACTGTGCAATACATGAAGACATGCTGAACGTCAGCCTCCTCGCCACAATACGGACAGGAGGGTGAAGATAAAATGGTCATGCGATGTAAAATCGACGGCACAGGGAGGCGGTTGTGTAAGAAAAGCCAATGTGAATTGACTTCAAGGGGTGCTGAAAGTGGGGAAAGCGCAGCGGACCACACTGCGGAGGTAGAAGAAAGTGGAATACCAGAAATGGGAAGAGGTGCGGAAGAGCGAGAGAGAAAACGGTAGAGATCAGCTGTTGAGAAAGAGACAAGAGGAAGAGGTGGACCAATGGACGACAGAAAAAATGGGAGAAGGAGAGAGGCAGAGTGAACAGAAATGAGACCTGAGGGAGTAGCAAGCTCAGGGAACAGGGAGATTATAGTAGAAATAAGAGAGTTGTGAACAAAGTGAGCGTTGGCATTGAAACGCAGAGCAGAGGGTAGAGAAGAGAAGGGGAGCCAGGAAAGATCGGTGTTAACAAGATCGCTGACAGTAACGACTCCAGCTCTGAGCCATGAAGGAAAAGCAAAACATGGGAGATGGGGAGGGTGTAGCAGAGAAGAAAAAAAAAGAGGTTCGGAAAGTAGGTCATTTGTGGAGGCAGGGAGAGAGCGAGAAAGAGGGAGGGAACGAAGAAAGGAGATAGCCTCTTTGTAGACAGGAGGGAAAAGTGTGAGAAGGGGACAGTGGTCCATGAGTAAGAACGAAAGGAGAGTAAAGCGTGGGTTATGCGGAGAGACTATGACATCACGAGCAGCAACTGCAGAGGGAGCAGGTGCCGCAAGTGATCGTAAAAACGTAGACACACGATAAGCCTTGTAATAGGATCTGACGTCGGGTAGACTAATGCCTCCGTTGGAAGGAGACAGGCTGAGTTGAGGTGCTCCGACCCAGTGATGGCCGGGCCAGATAACCTGAGTTTGACAGCGGGTGAGTTCAAGAAGACGTAGTGCTGGTTGCTTCGAAGCCAACCAGGAATACGTGCACATTGAAAGCAGGTAAGTGTGCGTTAGACGTGCTCTTTGAAAGACGGAGGTGCAGAATTGTGCGCGCCGCCAGATTGCGACCGAGCGATGTAGGCGTGGCCGGAGAGTCATCCAGGTGACGAGTGAAGCAGTTGCTGGTTTTCCAAGGTGGACTCCTAGGAATCGTTGAGAGGTGTTGGACCACTCTGCTCCCCAAGGAGAGTCAGTGCGGTTAGTCCACGAACCGGTCCATAGGCCTGTGCTTTTCGTTGTGTTTAGCGCTGCTCCGGAACATGAGGCGTAGGTATTGTAGAGATTGTGGAGATCGTGAAATTGTGAGTCTTGCCGAATGCAGAATGTAATATCGTCGGCGTAGGCAACATAGGTAGCAACATGATGACGTGTGCTGGCTACCACCGGTGGTAGTGAAGCAAAGAAGGATCGATGGACTGCGCGTAAAAAAGGTTCTATTGCGAGGGCGAAGAGCTGCCCGGATAAGGGGCAACCCTGACGCGCGCCGCGACGAAAGGGTATGGGAGCTGTGAGAAGGTTGAGCAGCTTGACGTGGAAAACTGCGTCCCGGTAGAGGGAGATGAGAAGAGAAGCAAAGGAAGGAGGAAAGCCGAAATTTAGTAATGTAGCAAGAAGGTAATCATGAGAAATATTATCGAACGCTGAGCGTTGATCGAGGGAAAGAAGAGCAAGGGGTTCTGAGCGAGAGCGGGCGAGGTGAATTAGATCATTAAGAAGCTGAATATTATGGGAGATGGAGCGCCCGGGTACAGTATAGGTTTGATTAGTGGAGAGAATATGAGGGAGTATGGGGTTAAGCCGGCGGGGCAGAAATTTAGTATAGAGTTTATAATCAGTATTTAAGAGTGAGACGGGACGCCAATTCCCCAAGTCAAGCGGATCACCCTTCTTGGGGAAAAGTACAACATGTGCGAGCGTGAAACTCCTTGGAAGAGATGTAAGATGCATGGCAGTAGAAAAGGCACAGAGGAGAAATGGAAGGAGAGCAGGAAGAAAAGCCTTATAGAAAGAAACAGGGAGACCATCCGGGCCAGGTGAAGCCCGGGGGTTGAGGGACGAGAAAGTGTCAGAGAGCTCAGTTAAAGTGGGAGGATGGAGGAGGCTGGCTGAAAGATGAGAAGGGACCTGAGGCAAAGAAGAGAACAGAAGAGCAGAAGCCGTAGGGGAGGGAGGAGGAGTTTCACAAAATTTTGAAATGTAGTAATTACGTACCATAGAACAAATTGGAACTGGTTCGGATGAAACTACTCCAGTTGGAAGACGAAGGTGCTGTAGAACAGAAGAGGATCGGCGAGTTGACTCAAGTGACGTAAGGAATTCGTACGAACAAGCATCAGGTTTCAGGTGTTGTAGTTTAAGGCGTTGAAGGGCTTGTTTTGCAAGTGGCACCAAAAGTGAATGTAATTCTGCCTGGTAGACTTGAAATAGGGGATCAGCAAGATTGAGCAAAGAAAGCATTTGCCTAGTATGATCAAGACGCATCCTCCGTTGTGTCATGATCGAGTATGACAGGTTTCGTACCAGTAATATGAGGTGGCGTTTTACTTCCAACCAAACGTTGAGGGGGCACGGTGCAGAATGAAGAGTTGTACGCCAATCCGCAAGAAAATCTCGCACCGATGAGCAGAAGGCTGAGTCATCTAAAAGAGTGTCGTCAAAAGTCCAAGGCCGGATTGTACGTGGCTGTGTTGAAGTAGCAACAACTGTTATGGCAATGGCGCAATGATCCGAGGAAGCTGTGGGTGTACAGCATGAATCTGATATTGCTGGTAGAAGAAGAGAAGTTGCATAAAAGCGATCCAATCTTGCTGTAGGAGGATCAATGGCTCTTGGTGCACGCCATGTATGTGTAGTCTGGGTTGGTGACAAATGGCGTTGAACATCTACGAGTGAGAAGTCTGAAGTGATAGACTGTAAGAGATGTACTACTTCCGTACGGTGTTCTCTGGAAGAAGAAGAGCGATCAGTTAGGGGATGTAGAGTGCAATTGTAGTCACCTCCGATAAGTACCCGGTCGGTGATGGGAATACGTGACAGAGCCCGTCGAAGTTTTGCAAACAACTCTGGCACGTGAGTAGGAGTGCAAGGAACATAAATGTTGAATACATGAAATTTTTCAGCTGCGACGGTGAAAGAGACTCGTTGTAATAAGTCTCGACATAAGTTTTTCACTGAGAAGGAGGAAAGAGTTGAACGAAAACGTGAGTGAACACCAACTGCCATGCCACCACGCGACAGTTGGCTGTAGGCGTGATGGAAAGTATGATCCCACTGACGCCATTGATGAAATTGAGTGGTGGAAGTACAGTTTGTTTCCTGCAGAAGTAATATATCAGCATTCAGCGGAGCAAGATCCTCTCGTACCAGCGCATTCGCAAGAGGTGTCGCAAAACCGCGACAATTAAGTGACACCACCTTGAATGTCTAGGTTAGTTGTGGGATGCAGTAGGAATTGATTGGCTGTAGTGATGGAGTGGAGTCGACGGAGAAAACAAGCACTCCACGGGACCTCGTCCGCAGTGCGCCGAAGAGTATTTTCAAGTGAGTGTAATTGAACCAGCACTTGTCGAAGAGCTGCTTCATACTGCTGAATGGAAGTGCGTGCTGAGGAAGGGCTAGAGGACTCTAAAAGGCAATCCAGCACGTCCTCGTATGGCAGAGGCTCAGCAGGGAAAGCATTTTCAGCAAGAAAAGTTGTGAATTCTTCTAGTGAGGGAAAGGCACCCTCACATGCTGTCTCAGAGGAAGTGTGTAGAGGCGACCTGGAGAACGGTCGTCGAGAGCTGATGGAGCGAGTGGATGAGCGGGTAGAAGAGCGAGATGATCTTCGGGACGCCAGAGTCTTTGACTTCTTCGTCTTGGAGCGAGTAGCACCACTGCGTTTTCCAGCAACCACTAAAGCTTCATGATCGTCTGGAGAGTCCGAACCCGAAGCGTTACCTGTGACTCGTGTCATGGAGCCAACGGTAAAAGCTGAGGAGTGGTCAACATGTACATCAGCAGTGTTTGTAAAAGTACAAGGGGAGTCGATTTTGGAAGCCTGGGAAAATTCTTAGGATCAGCAGGAGGTGGAGGCATCAAAGTCGTTTGTTGACCAATGGCAGTAAGCTGACTTTTGGAAGATCTTGATTCCGCGACTTTCCTCGAATAGGAAGAAGTCTGTGAAGCGTTGGTGGACAAAGTAGAAGAAGATGTAGTGTGTGGAGCTGTTTGCAGGGAGGCACGTGGGCACTGAGCCCTTATGTGACTTTCGCTCTGACATATAGTGCAATACTGTGAAGTGATTATCTCAACTCTTCGGCGTTGCTGTCCACAGCGGATGTGCAAAACATTCGGAACCGCTTTCAGCTGAGCATCAGATGAAAAGAGGACTCGAGCAGTGCGGCGAAAACCTCGAATCGATTTGTCTTCAGGGTCTCTGGGAGCCGCAGAGAGAGTTGTTATGGAGCCAACAACTCTGCCGTACCTGCTGAGCAAGGTGCAAACTGCAGCGTCGGATACTTCTGGTGGTACGGGGTAGAAGGTCACCTGCACCGGGCGGTGCGCAACCGGTTGTGCTAACAGATGCACGTCATTGATGGTTAGACCTTCCGTAAGGACCTGGTCAGCATGCGCTTTATCCTTAAAATAGACCAAGACAGATCTGGGTTTTCGAGCTACAAAGTCTATTGCATCCTTTGGTAAGATAGTTTTGAGGGCTCGGCTATATTGCCACAGCTTAGTGTCGGGAAGCGCATCAAAATAGACGCCCCGTTCCATAGTGGAGGGAAAAAGGTGACCAGCTCGGGAATCCTCTGGTATGTCAATTGTAGCAGTAGAACCGACGACGGTGACATAGGATTCAGGAAAAGGCATAGCAGATGAAACTGGGGGTGTGAGGACCCCAGAAGTTGCAGAAGCATAGGATGCTAGGGCAGGCATGGGTCGAGAATTCGGTGAAGCGGCTCCTAGCAGTGAGGGCGGATCAGAAAGTTGATGAAAAGTAGAAGCTATGAGCTCAGTATTGCTGATAACGGATACGTCATCATCTGCTGAGATGTAGATAGGAGACTTGGCACCACCGCACTTGGTGGGAGTAATAGCTGGAGAAGAAGAGGTGTCCATGACGTCGCAATGACGCTCGGAAGCCACCTCATTAAGCTGAGTGGTAGAAGAAGAAGAGGAAGCTGGCTGATCTGCCAAGATAAGGATGTGGGCGTCACCCTTGTCTGCCTCCGCCATCGAAGCAATGGCGAGACTTTAACGAAAAAAGACCAGCTTGGTTGAAAAATAAAACAGTGAATAATGAAAAAGTATGGCACTCACCAACCTGGGAGATACACGAACGTAAAGCGTAGAACTTCAACTTGAAGATACACGCAACCACAGAAACTAAAGCACTCAATAAACACCTTTAAGCAACGAAAATCACGGAGCTCAAAACCCAACCACTTCGAGCTTCGAAGGGTCAGTGCATGCATTAAGGCCAAAGGTGGACCGACGCCGTACTAATATATGTCAATAACTGCTATGTTGTGTTTCTCTTCTAAGTGTCCGGTGCCTTTTGTCAATATACAGTAGTGTATATATAATTGTTCAAAACACATTCGTTTGGGTCGGGTCCTGGTCAGTTACAGATCTGAGTCGGGTCAGTGTTGGGTCCAATTATGTGACGTCCGGATCCAAACTTTTTGACCCCTTTCCAACTCTGTTTGTGACTCGTGGGCGTCCTTGCCCCGGCCTTCTGATTATCGTTGCGGTTTTCTGGAACTGTCTCCAGAGATTCGACACATTTAGCCATCTTGCTACCTCAGCTTGCGATTGCGCTGATTCCAATCTGCCGATAGCTCTCCACCGTAAAGGGTCTTCTAAGCCATGGTGCGGGGCCATTTTTCTACTAACAGTCCAACTCAAGCTTCAATTGCCTCATCCTGCTCAGAACAGCGTTTATCAAGGTCACGTGGCTGCCAGCTAGATGACGTCATTTGCATATTTCCATTGGAGCTAGCACAATGTTGTTTGGGTACGTCGACTTAGCGTTTCCCCTTGCACATGTCTCTGGAAAATCTTTGCAATCAATCGCCTCGTTTTAGACATATCCTTGAATTTGTATTCGTCACGTTGATTTGGGACACCAGTTTATTTATTGTTCGATGTATAGATCGAACGAATTGGCAATAAGTGTCACATATCTTGCAGTCGTTCTGGCACAGATCTCTAAGCATTGGCTTCTGATCGTTTGTCCGAGATGGTCCCGGATTTGAGTCCGGATGAGGCATGAGTGGTGAGTTTGTCTTACGACATTGGCTCTCTCCCTTCTTTGGAACCAGTGGACTTAAAGTAGAGACGGGTGACTGCTCATAGCTCATACAGTTGCTCGTGGCAGTCGTTGAACATCGAAATAAAAATTAATAATCATGTACCCTGTGAAAACAAGGAAAATGTGTCTTTTTTTACTTCTTTGATTTCGATTTGCAACACGGTGAGAATGTGCTCAGAAATTTCTATGCAACAAATCTGACGTACAGTATTTCTTTCTATAGCTATTTCTAACTTTTGTATGGTGTGTTTCTTCGTATTCTTGCTTTTTCCTAAATTTTACGTTTGTGTTGCTTCTGCGGTAGTGAAAAATATCCTTAGCGATATTTCTTAGTGATAAAAATATATTAGAAATAATACCAGCAAGCTTTTCACCTGAAGCATATTGCAAATATGTACCATCATATTCAAATTTTCATACTGTCATTTTCAGAAGCCCATTCCGTTTCATACCTATAAGCGCATAAAAAAGTTCAAATGTTGTACTGCTTTTATGTGTTACAAAAAAGTGAAGAAAAACATAGGCAAATAGAAAACAATATTTGGGAAATGAAAATATAATTTATCAGAGTGAGAAAACGACATTTGTCGAACATGAGAAATCGTGTACTTACGAATAAAAAAACTAATGCGAGTAGATATTCGTGATGTCGTAATACTTGGCATTATACAAATTCTTTCCGATTCACGTAGTCATATTAATTTGCATTAGAACATCTTTGTAATGAGAAGAAAATTGCATGCTGACTATGTGTTGCAATTTTTGAGTTCGTGTCACAAAAGCAAATGGAAATACATCATTTAAAGTTTCATTACGTTTCGAAAACCAGATTTATACTTTTCGTTTCTAAGATAGCTTTATCCACTTTATCCTTTGAGGTTCAAAATATTCCTTTACTGTTGAGTATTCGCAGAAATTTGGGTTAGTTATGTTGAGGTTTTTCACAGTATTTCATATAATCGTTTATGCTTTGCTGTAAAACTAGCACTGCAAAGTCATGATACACAAATCACGTAATCTCACGGACCTCAGTGCAAAATGCATCACACAGTGCAATGCGAAATTACACTCTGATTCAGACATACTTTTTAAGCTGAGTCCTTTTGCACTGTCTAATATGAAAACTTTCTTACAAAACAAACACAGACTGTAATAAATATTTTTGGCACATTTGGTGATTCGAATTTATCCTTTGGAAAGAAAGTATTATTAGAAATACAAATACTCGAGGTGGAACGAAACTAGCTACAGGAAAACCAGCACACGCAAGAAAAAGTGGAGAATATTTGAAAAATCTTAGTTTAAGCTGGCATCTGTTCGGTGAAAAGTTTTTTCTTTTTCAAACAGGACTGGTAAAAAGTTTTTTTTCTTTTTCAAATAGGACTTCTAGAAACGGGGATATTGTATCTACAAACAAATCAGCGGACAGTCTTATGACATAAGCTCACCATTTTTTGATATACTCTATATATTTGAAAATATTATACTATTAATAAATTTTCAGTAGGTCTCGACAGGAATAACTTGACATTTGTCCTGCAAAGCTGCTGCCAGAGTGGAGATAGAAGGCGGTCGTAGTAGTCGATTTTATATCCATCGCTCCAGTTCCTCCCAGAGGTGTTCTATGGGATTAAGATCAGGACTCTGAGCAGGCCAGTCTAACAATTCCTTCTCACTTACAAGAAACCAGTCCTGCACACGCCGTTCAGACAACGGCCATTTCCATTATACTGCCACATTGTTGGTAGGGTGGAATTATCCAGAACGTCGGGGTACACTTTAGAGTTCAGGGTTTGTGTTATGATAATCAATGGCCGATTTCCATCCACGAAAAACAACTGTATACTATGATGGAGCATCCGCCGAACTTAAGGGGGAATTCCCCTTTTTTACGCTAAAATTACCGCTCTTTTTTAGTGTTTATTGACGAAACTATGCACTCAATTGATTCCAAAGTAGGTACATCTATTTATTATCGTTTCAGGTACCTACAAAATATTTTTTTATAAAATTCATGAAGAATCACTCCCGCAAATCCTCCTCGAACATGACACTGCGCGAAGATCGGCGGTCACTGGTTGGCATGATTTCTCCACTCCAGGTGATCTGAAACCAAAACCTCGAACTGCGCTTTACTCTATACACAAGTTGTTATCGTTTGATGAACCAGAAAAAAATATATATATTTGAGGAAATGGGTCTTGTCAAACTCAAACCATCAATTTAGCTCAAAATTTTTAAAATGTTTTTCACTATTAAAAAAGATATACATAACGTATGGTTCATCAAACGATAAAAGGATGTTTGCTGAACATGTAGTTTTACATTTGAAATCGATCGGTCCAATAGTTTTTGAAATATCATGCCAACCATTCGCGAAAAAGCTGTTTCGAGAAAAACACGTTAAAAGTTTAAAGTACAGTTTACGGAGGCGTATGGAGTACTTACAGTATTTTTCTGCTAATCTGCTATACCAGAGCCATACAGTGTTCTTTCCTCTGCTACGTAGAACTCGTTTAGAGACATTTGCTCGCTTCTACGCCTTGTACGAGAATCTTTTGTAGCCTCGAGGCTGCGTCTCGACGATCTCTGCAGACGCTGTTGGTCCCGCGCGTTTTCAAATATCTTTGTTTGCTCTCCAATAACGATTCCTATCGTTGTCATCATTTTCAGGACGGCAGAAAAACCTTCATTAAAAATGCCTGCTGCTACATAAGCTGCCATTTCGATGGTTTTTGAGCCACAGTGAAGTTGTTTGGGCGCGAACCCCAGACAGTAGAATTGAAACTTTCGTTGTTGTTTTCAGTGTCACCAGCCAAACACCTTTCTCGCAACTCTCTTGATGACAAATCGTGGTAAATCGGCTTTATAGCATTTTCGACACATTTTTATGAAGTGGCGGTTCGTGATTGAATTCGTGCAGAGTTTTCTCAGCTTCGGCTTTGCGCCAGTTGCACCAATTCTGTGACTCCACTGGAAAACAACATATTATAACTTGGCTAATTTTGTGAATTTCGACTTGAAATTTGGTACACATATTCTTAAGACTTGAAATAATAACATAACGTAAAAAAAATTAGAATTCCCCCTTAACAGTTGGAAGAACACTGTCTGACGAAAATCGTTTGCCGGGTTGTCGCCAAATCCAAACACGCCCATCATATTCGAAGATTGGAAAGCGTGACTCATCACTCCAAAAACAGTTTTCCAGTAGCCCATAGTCCAGGAACGACGAGAGATACATCATTCTAAACGGAGCTTCGCATTCACGGCAGTGATGTGTGGCTTATGTGCCGCTGCTCTATCATCAACGTTTTTATTTTTTTTCACTATAGTTGCACTGTCCTGCTTCCATCTCTTCACGACATCACTTACAGCCGACTATGTTTAGTTTAGCTGCAATGCTCCGTATGGAAACGTTACTCAAATGACCTCCTATGACCTGCCCACACTGGAACTTCGAAAGTTCACATCCAAGCGGCATATCTGCTTCAAAGTTACTAATGGCATGATACGATACGATATTTGAAGAAGTTTTAGGAAGGGAGTTTCTTAGCCCAGGTCTAAAACTGCCCTTAGAAATAAGAAGCTAGGAGATCTGAGTAACTCAATAGGAAAGACAAACAGAAAAATGTAGTGAAAGGAGAGGGTGATCCGTCACACTAGTCCGTGTGGAAGGGGGCAAAGGGAACGAAGCACCGCACGACATCACAGAGAACCACAACACTAACCAGCCGCCGACGCACCAGGGTGTGACTGGTACTCAACGATACCAAATTCAAATGTCCGAGCAGAATCCATTTTCATCATCTCGATGCCAATCTGAAAAAGAAAGGGGGGGGGGTCTGTCTAATACCCACCAGTGTTCACATGCTTACTCTCTCTCTGTCAAGGGGGGTCAACGATCTCCGCCTTAGTTATGGGATACCTAAGGAATTCGCTGGGATTGTAATCAACCGCGCCCCTAACAAGTTCATTAGGGTGGGTTTCCGCTTTCTTGAAGAACTTTCTGGCGAATCTGATGGAAAACTCATGTACCTTCTCGATTCCAAGTCTGTTCCTCAGGTTCCGAACTGGGGTCCAAGGGGGAGCCCCAGTGATCATTCGAAGTACTCGGCCTGATGACATGACAAAACGTCTCAGCTTTACATACGTACCACGCCACTCACAGCGCATCTTCCTGCGCAACCGTTATTCGCACTTATGCAAATATTTGGTAGTGTCTGAACACTTTGGATAATGTACCGTACATGAATACGTCAAATGATGAAAAAGTTTTAAAGAAGAGAGGTTTTTCTTGTTTATTTTTTTATCAGTTTCTTTATGAAACTTTCCTAAAGCCATCTCAAGCAAACTAATTCCAGACAACGGAGAGCCCGAGGTGTAGAAAATTCGTCACAATGAAATATACTAGGCCAACTATTCCAAAGATTTTTAACCGAACATATATTCTGCAAGTAGGACATCCCCTTTACTCCGTGCGACTTCTTTCTGTTCTTGAGAGTTAAGAAAACCTTGAAACGCAAGAGATCAAGCTTGTAGAAATTATCGAAAAAGTGCCGGGATAATACATACTATCTATGCAGAAGGAGCCAAGTGCGAAGGAAATTAACTTTCCATCGGTTTTAGTTAAATAATTTCTGATCTCACAGCTTCAATACATATACGTAAAATCTTGTATGATACTTTTTTTTTCATTTTCACCCCCCCCCCCATGTTATATCCAGTTCTCTTCCTCTCTATGTCTCTCTGTCTGTCTCCCTCGGTCCAGAAGAGAATTGTTGTTACAAATCATAATTTTTTCAATGTTATTGTGGAATTGTACGTAGTGCTTCTCCTATTTTACTGCATCACAGCTGGGTGAGGGAAAACATATCGATATATTGTGCAAGGCACTTTCAATGAAATCTAATCCCGAAGTATTTGTACCCTTGTTTTATTGGTATTATTGTACCGTTCTGTTTCCGCGACTTAGTCCCAGGTAACTTCAATGCAGTTAAACACATATTTGTTCCAGCTGTGTTAGTCCTTGTTCATAATACTCTATTACGTCATGCAAACCACCCTCTGTGACTTCTTGGAGCTCCTCATCCTCTTTAAAACGTGTTCTAAAGTTTCATTAAAGTTGAAAATCCCCAGCGTATCATAAATGGTGCCAAACATACAAACATACGATCGTTAATATTGGCTAAGCAGATTCTTCTTTAATTTCTCCAAGCACTTCCCGTTTCGTCACGATTAATATCTCCGAGCCATAATTTACTAACGGAAAAAATCTATTGGCTGAACACCAACTGATATCCCGTGGCTTCCTCGTCCTTTTCGTACTGTCAAAGGACGATATAATACGGAGGAGCTCTGTTAACATCCATGCATTATTACTTACAACTTATTTGAGCTGGAAACATATAGAACATGCTCCCTGTTCAATAATTTCAGTAAATGATGAAAATCTTCCAAATACGTGGAGACAATGTAAATAGGCAAAGTCTTCACTCTTTCCACGTTTTTCTCTAATTAACACACAGCAACCGAAAAATTGTAGTTGCTGAGCCCATCCCTACGGATTTGTGGAGTCACAAGCTGACAGATAAGCACACATAGCGCTGGGGATTGTTGGCACCTTAGCGTAGGGCGCACGCACTCGGCTAGTTATCGAGAGATCTAGGGTTCGATCCCAGCGGTGTCGAAACACAATTTTTCGGTTGTTGTGTGTTAATTAAAGAAAAACGTGGAAAGAGTGATGACTTTGGCTTATTCAATAAATGCGTTTTGTTTAGTCGAATGAAAACATTAATATCCTTTTTAGGGAAACTGAAACTTTTCTTTTAAATATTTACTAGAATTCTGCTAAACAAAAGCTGTCTCTCTAAAGTAAGAACGAGGTTTTCTTTGGTGAGAAAGTGATAATAATATCGGTGCAATTTTCAGAATATTTGTTACCTCGTCTTGGAGCCTAGGCTAGCAAGAGCGGTTATTGATCATGTACCAGAAAATTACTTCAACGAAATATAGACACCTATAATTTGGGCTCATTTATTTTCCTACGTGATGTTCCCAGTCTTTAATTAACTCGTAATATGGGAATTAATTTGCTTTTGGGAGATATATCCAGTACAATATGCGGTTCATCTCTGATAGAGAACTCGTTGAAGGAGAGATCTTTTTTCTACATGCAGATGCATTATTCCCGCTGCAGGTTGCGATGGATGGGTGCCAGAGATCTACTGCATAATAATTGATTAATAAACGCTTGGGTCTTTATCAAAAACGCTCCGGCGGTGACGTCCAACCCACTCACTAATGCTCATTCATCACAAACGGATTTGGCTAGCAGAAATTTCCCGGCCGAAGTTCACGCCCTGACTTACACAGCGATCTCGTTCTGTCAAGCGTATTAGGTCATTATCGTGATTATTTTTTACAATACATCGAATCTGACTAATTTATTTCAGGTAATTGACGATCACCGGAATCACGGGCTCTAAAAATTGAATGGAGCATGCACGGTGATAACGGAAATTAGAACGGAAACGCGTGATCAGAATTATTTTACAAGTTACCATCATGGAAACGGGCAAAAATGGGAAATCACTATCTGTTGCCTCATTTCTGTTTTCTTCTCTGTATTTCATTTCTATAAATTCATGTTATGGAAGAAACAGGATATGCGGCGATGAGTTTTAGCATACTAGATGAATTAGAAATCGCATAGCATTTAAGTGTGGATCATTGATCTGCTGCAGAAATATTATGTTCACCGAATGCGCATTTAAGCTTAGTAATTTATGCATTAAGCTTGTGTTTTATGCTAGTGTTTATTATTTAAGCTTATTATTTTATGTATTAATCTTGTGTTTTATGCTAGTATTTATTATTTTATGTATTAAGCTTGTGTTTTATGCTAGTATTTATTATTTAAGCTTAGTATTTTATGTATTAAGCTTGTGTTTTATGCTAGTATTTATTATTTAAGCTTAGTATTTTATGTATTAAGCTTGTGTTTTATGCTAGTATTTATTACTTAAGCTTAGTATTTTATGTATTAAGCTTGTGTTTTATGCTAGTATTTATTATTTAAGGTTAGTATTTTATGTATTAAGCTTGTGTTTTATGCTAGTATTTATTATTTAAGCTTAGTATTTTATGTATTAAGCTTGTGTTTTATGCTAGTATTTATTATTTAAGGTTAGTATTTTATGTATTAAGCTTGTGTTTTATGCTAGTATTTATTATTTAAACTTAGTATTTTATGTATTAAGCTTGTATTTTATGCTAGTATTTATTACTTAAGCTTAGTATTTTATGTATTAAGCTTGTGTTTTATGCTAGTATTTATTATTTAAGGTTAGTATTTTATGTATTAAGCTTGTGTTTTATGCTAGTATTTATTATTTAAGCTTAGTATTTTATGTATTCTGACATGGCACTGAAGTATCGGAAGTTAACTTACGTATGTAAAGCGTCCATAAAGTGGTAAATTTATTTAATCACGAAGCTGAATTGTTATTTAATGTTGAAGTATGAGATACTGAACTGTCGAAATATTATTTTTTAAAATAACATACTGTACATACATGAATTCAGAAGTTAGCTCCTCAAAGCAAGATAATCTGTAAAATCATAGTTAATCATGGCTCTTAAGCTTTACTTACTGTTGTTGCATAAAACACATTCATTTACAGCTATCTTGGCGCAACACTAGAGCTCACTGGCATCCGTTACACACATTTCACACAGGATCTTTTGCACCTAACCCGTCGTTGGTGGCTACACGTTGAACAACGCCAGTGGTCTGTTGGCGTGAGTTTTATTAAGTATAGAAGTGGACGCCAACTTATCAGAAAAATCGCTCTTTGCAGGTTTCTGTCATTGGAGCAGGGAAGCAAATACTACGTTCAAAAAGTTCCGGAACTTTTTGAATATTTGCCAAATGTCAGTGAATTATCTCATTCCTAGTTGAGCAAGCGAAGAGCATCATGTAACCGACTAGCCAGAACCGGTTTGATCCAGATCCAACTCGTACAGCGTATGTGCGTAGTTCGTGATTACATGCATTCGAGACTCTCCGTCGCGAGGACAAAAATGTCGAATTTTGAACAGTGTTCAAGTGTAAAATTGTGTGTTCTGCTTGGAAACTTTTTCGCTGAAACTTTTCAAATTACTAAATCAACGTACGGTGAGAGTGCGATGAGTCGAACTAGAGTTTATGAGTGGCATCGACGATTCGAAAACGGGCGACAGAGTATCGAAGATGATGAGAGGTCAGGATGACCTTCAACATTCACAACAGATGAAAAAATCACCATCGTCAAAGAAATTGCGAAAAATGACCATCGAAAAACTATATTGCAGCGACTGCAGAAGTTGCAGGCATTTCAGTTGGAAGTTACCATGCCATTTTAACAGAGAAACTGGGCATGCATCACGTGTGCCAACAAATTGTTCCAAAAAACCTGACACAAGAAAAAATGGATGAGCACATGCAAGTTTGCGGGGACAACATCGATGCAGTGGATTCAGATGCCGATCTCTTGAATCGATTAATCACTGGCGATGAGACTTGGTACTTTCTGTACAACCCCCAATCCAACCAACAGTTAAAAGTGTGGAAATCACCGCCATCACCACGACCAAAGAAGTTCAAGGCTTGTCGCTCCATGGAAAGGTCTTGTTAACAGTTTTCTTCGATTGCAAGGGGGTCGTACACAAGGAATTCCTTTAACATGATCGTACAATTGCTAAAAAAGAGTACGTCAAGGTCCTGAAACATCTCCGAGAATCAGTGAGACGCAAGCGACCCGATCTTTGGAAGACCAACTCGTGGTTGCTCCATCACGGTAATGCGCCGGCTCACAGATCCCTCTTGGTGTCCGATTACCTTTCCAAACATCACATTCCCGTTCTTCCACAACCAGCTTATACCCCGGATCTCGCCCCGTGTGACTTTTTCCTTTTTCCCCGGATGAAGAATTTGCTTAAGGGGCGACGCTTCTCAAGTTCCGAAGAAGTGCAACGAGCTGCGACGGAGGCACTGGAGGATGTGGCAGAAGAAGGCTTGCAATCTGCATATAAATCTTTGTATGAGCGCTGGCAAAAATGCATAGTTGCACAGGCTAACTACTTCGAAGAAAGCACCGCATAAACAGGTATTATCTGTACTCATTCTTTTTTTATATAAAAAGTTCCGGAACTTCTTGAACGTAGTAATAATATATTTAAACAAGTAGAATGTAACGACAGTTTATCTTGTCCGCACATATCGTTATTCTTCAGATTGAGGGGGAAAGGAAAAATATCAGTTAGTTAAATTAAATATATATAGTATACAGGGTGTTCTTAAACCGTTTTGACAAAAGAAGAGGGGTGATAGTACTCATCAAGACGAACAATATTTACAATGGAACCTAGGGTCGCATTCCACTCTGAGTGTCAGAAAAGAGTAAAGTTAGATGTCCAAGTTGAACTTTCAAAGTGCAAAGAAAGAGAATTAACGACATCATAAGTTGCACAATCCCATTAATGGAGATCAGGGACAGACTCAAAGTAGATGCTCAAAGTGGCGGCCACGGGTGCCGTTGCACAATTCACACTGGCGAATGAAAGACTGGCGCACCCTCTCGAAACTCCTGGTGTCGTGTTTATCCTGTCCGCTGCAACAACGATTCTCGCGACGAGATCTTCCACGGAGTCCACAGGCGTCTCGTACACCAATGATTTCATGTGCCCCCAGAAGAAGAAGTCCAGTGGGTTTAAGTCCGGTGAGCGTGGAGGCCATGCCACAGGTCCGCCACGTCACGTCCAATCCATCGTGCGGGATATGTGGCATTCAGGAAGTGTCTATTGCGCCTTGATAAGCCAATCAGCTACAACTGCCGATGCTGCGTCTTTTCTCTGGCAATTTGCATACGGTAAATGCTTGACGGTGATGTTCTGGCGATGTGCTACTTCTCCGGCATGAAAGAAATGACGTCTGAGGTGATGACTTGTGCGTGTTGGACGTATTTCGAAGATACTCTTTTCTGACACTCAGAGTGGAATGCGACCCTAGGTTCCATTGTAAATATTGTTCGTCTTGATGGGTACTATCACCCCTCTTCTTTTGTCAAAACAGTTTACGAACACCCTGTATACTTCCAGCCGGAGATGGATATTTTGGAGTACCTTTTTCTGTGTATTTCCCGCCAAATCTGTTCTCATTCATGTTTGTGTAAAGACGGGAGGAGTCCCTGTGTAGTGCCTGAGCAAAATCCTTCCTAACCTTCTGAAACCTCGTACGAGACTCTCAGTTTATGACCCCTCAGTATCCTTTTCTTTCACACCCTATCTCGAAGGAAGGATGCTCCTGACGTAAGAAGCTGACTGCCCTTAATTGCTGAGGGTTGAATTATTCCTGGCGGCCACTCTCTTGCAAGTGTCCTCCGGCGATAGAGAATATAATGGGGTGGGGGGTGGCTTTTTGTTCGTGAGTGGTTCCACGGTCCGTGAAAGAATGGCTTTTCCCAACGCGTCTGTTGAGCGCCTTTTTAACTGAAGGCGAATTTCTAGCTGCTGTTCGCACACAGAATAACGAAAGTCACTAGTTAATTATATTTTAAATATTTCCATATAACAAGTCAAGCGTGAGAGTTTTTCTCATACAATCTTTCTCCGCTCTTTTAAGTAGTCTACTCAATAATAACACTTCAAAATCCTTTCTTTGCAAAAATTATAGATACAAATTAAGCAAAAACGCACTCGTATCATCTCGTTATCTATAAGAATACAAAACACAAACCCCAGTAGTCGCTTGATGAGAAAAGCTCTCAAGTGACTCAAACGCTAGCTGTTGTTTTATGAGATAAATGTTCACACAAAGCACGCGGGAGCAAAGGGCAGATTGTTTGAAGTTCAAAGACGCGCCAATCCTTATTGGAACTGATAACAGATTGTTGAGAAGATTATAAAAGTCAGCTAGAGCAGGGTTGTGCCCCAAGGGTCACTTCCAAATAAGTGACGTTTTTTTATACGCGATGCGTGAGAGAAATGCTCAGAGTGCTACCAACGACGGATTAATACTCATTACCTTGTTTTTCTTTCGTGCGTTCTTGAATCTTGTCGTCCCATGGTTTTCACGACCATCCTATACTTCTATTTTCTGCTACTTAGGCTGAATAAATCTTCTTCCAACCCTTTTTATAGCCAATTGAGGCTATAGGCCACCCTCATCTCTTTCTAAATGGCTTTGTCCTGGGCTCGTCTATTCCACAGCTTTTCTACAGGTTTGTTTATATCATGCATCCATCTTCCCTCTGGTCTTCCTACTCCTCTCTTTCCTTTATATATTCTCCATTCTGTTGTGATTTTAGTCCATCTATTAGTTTCCATTCTTGCTATATTGCCAGCCCATTTCCTTTTTATATTGAGTATCTTTTCAACTATGTCTAAAAATTTTGTTTTGGATCTTATATCTGTATTTTTTACTTTATCTTGAAGCCTTATATTTAGTATGGATCTTTCCATTTTACGTTGTGTTTTTTGCAATTTGTTAAAAATGTTTTTTCTTGATTGACCAGGTTTCAGCGCCATACGTCATAATGGGTATTATGCATTGTTTGAAAAGTTTTACTCTGTTTTACGGCTTTATTTTACTACTTAGAATCTTCTTTAACATCCCAAAAGCTGTCCACCCCATTTTTATTCTTCTGTCAATTTCTTTCATAATTCTCTTCTTTTTAATGAGGGATTTTTCTGGTCTAATTTCCCACCATGACGAGTCGTTTTGGGAAATCCAAGACGTCTTTTTGTAAAGCTATACTCTTAGTTATATGCGAAGTCTCACCTCATGACTCATTCTTTCAAAATGCAAAACCACCTCAAAATGTTTGTGTACAACCTACTAACATATTCTTGCTAGGCATGCGCGTCTGTAGCGCCTCTTCCTTCCGCCCATGATAAAAACGGATCATGCCACAAACTCTTCGTAAGTAACCATCTCTCATCACACAAACGATACCTATGTCTCTTCTGAAGTTTCCAGGTTTCACTACTGTACATCAGTATAGGAACAATCATACTCTCGCAGACGTTGAGTCCTATGGAATCCTTCTAGAGCAGTTATGACTCTTAAAGCTGAATTTACTCACCTACTGATTTCGCCATCCAATTCATTTTCGGTCAAACGTTCTTGCTAAATACACAAACCTATTCACTTGATCTAACTCAGTATTATTCAGACACATCTTGCACTCCATACTAACAGTTCCTGTTCCTGGCTCAAAGACCATTTTTGTTTTTCCATTATTCATACACATTTTGAATTTCATACAAACTTCGTGTGCCCAGGACAACATACTCTGCAACCTACTTTCTCTCCCAGACAACAGGATTTTCTCATTTCTGTTTCTCTGTAAGAAATTGTGGGGAAATATTAGAAAATAACATTTCTTACTTGTGCTGCATTGAAATATAGAACTTTTAACAGCTGAATTGTTACTTTTACAAATTAAAGTGGGTTTGTTTATAATATCTTATATTCGTATAACACTGACGTATTTATTAGAAGTTGATCCGTGGGCGTAATACCTCTATAAATCATGGGAAAATAGCATTTTAGTATTACAGTCATACGACCTACTGAATCAAACTACATTATACTGCCTCCGAGCCTATTTATCTACATGTTCGTCTAATTTGGTGCTTTCATTGTGCGCCATTTTCTATGCCGAGCAGTGCAATTAACTCTGTACTTTTGTTCGAAATCCAGACTGCTTATAGCCCACTGAGTTGCTCACGGTGGTCGTTAAATCGTTAAACCTTCAATCAAAAAATAAAAATAAAACCCTTCAACATTTGGCACCCCATAAGTTGTCATATGCCACAACAGGGCCATCAGTTGTCCATCACAGGCAGTAGCTGTAACAAGTGGCCCTGCAAGTACGTGCCAGAACTAGGGAAGCATTTAGACTTGAAAGAAAAGAACCTAAAAGCAGCAGAAAAACAAAATAACCTTGTGTTAATCATTGTGAAATAGTTGATGTGAGCTAATTACGATCACCTGCACTAGAAACAATTTTCAACTCGCATAATAGAATTCAAAAACAGTAATGTCCACCTGTGGAATAAATATTATACCAGGAAAGCTCAGTGAAAACTTAATACGTTTTTGGTATTAAAAGCAATCTAATAATAATAATGATTGTAAAACAATTTGTGCCTGGAAGTTACACGGTCGAATCACATTATTGTGACCACCAGCTAATATCTAGAGTAACCACCGTGCCCAGCGCGGACAGTAGCTAGACGTGCTGGGAGTGACTTAATAAAGTGCTGGAAGGTGTTCACAGCTATGTGTAGCCATGCTGACTGCAGTGCATCTACAGCTGATGCAGGGTGCGTGGTGGAGGATCCATAAAGCGAGCAACACGATCGAGGTGGTTCCATAAATGCTCAATTGGGTTTATGTCTGGGGAATTAGGGAGCCAGGGAAGTACTTTGAAGTCTTCATCGTGCTTTTCAAACCACTCCCGAACTTTTCTAGCAGTGTGACACGTCGCATTGTCGTGCTGGAAGATCCCATCCAACCCAGGGAATACAATCAGCATGTATGCGTGTTCGTGGTCTGCAAGCATGGATTCATAACAAATTCGGTTCATAGTGCCTTCCACAGGTAAGAGTAGACCCAGGGAATGCCACGAAAACATTCCCTAGACCATAACGCTGCCCCCACCAGCTTGTGTTCTTCCAGCAACGGTTGAAGAGTGTTTGTTCTCCGATGTTTCTCGCCTTGTGCGCCAACGTCCATCCGTTCGATAAAGCAGAAAACATAACTCATCGGAGAAGGCAATCCTTTGCCAATCAGCGGAGGTCACATTCCGATACTGCCGTTCAAATGTAAGCCTTTTCTGCTATGTACCTTCGTTAGCATAGGTGCAGTAAGCATCCGTCTGCATCGGAACCCCATACGCAGCAGAGTTCTCTGAACTGTCGTTTTAGACACACTTTCGATAGCTCCCTGGTTCATTCGGCCAGGGATTTGCTCCTCTGTAGCGAGTCGATCGGCCTTCACGCACCTTCCAGGACGACATTCACCTCTCACATCAATGGCACATGGTGCTCCGCAGTTTCCACGTCGCTTGTTCGCAATGATGCCATTTCTCCAATCACGATACTCTTTAACCACAGCAGCACGCGAACAGTTCACAAACTGCGCTGTTTCAGAAATACTGCCACCTTTGGCCCGAAAGCCGATAATCATCCATTTTTGCAAATCTGATAAATCACTCTTTTTATCCATGACAGCAACGAGTGATATGTTTTCATAATGCACACCTTATACACCCTTGAAGACAGCTCACGACACGTACCTTCTTTCAGTGGCTGTTGACGTCAAAATTAGGATGTGGTCACAATAATGTGACTCGACTGCGTATAATCCGTATCTGAACATGCATTGAACACCTACCCTATGAGAACAGCGGTTTTTAAAGCCATGAAGAAAGTGTTATATGCTGAAAGCCCAACTAGAATCTCATAACTACACTTTACCCCGACGATAACGCTGTAAAGTCGCCGCAGTGATCTAAGCGCTGGCTTCTTGCCATTCATACGAGACGGGCCCGGTCTGAATCCTAGATGAGGCATGGATGGTGCACCCGCCTCACGGCACCCGCTGTCTTCAATCCCGAGAACCAGTGACCCCCAAATTAAGGACGTAAAGCTGCATATACCCCGTTGAGTTGCTCACACTGGTCGTTCAACTCTCGCACACAAAAATATAACACGATAAGAAATTTGAAAGATGTCGTTGTACACACATACATATTCTTCAACTGGAAAACGTCCGCTGAGCTAGGCTAAAATACTAAGAACTCCGTCATTGGACATGAGGACTGGCTATGACCGGACTCTGACGTTAGTCTGTAATGAATGCTGATAAAGGTTCTAGTTTTTTGTTCGATTTACGATACAGGGATTTAAATTTAAAGTATTTAATTAAATCTCATAGTATCCGATTGTTCTTGCGCCCATTTTAAAAACGCTTGTTTTGTTTTAATGCCTACATTTTAGAAGAATGCAATAAGTTCATCCGAACAAGTATCTTGTGCTTTTACCACAAATGTAGTACCGGGTAAATTCAACGCCTTCAGCACACGTTTTTTCCCGATTAATTAGTCTGCAGCACTGCATATTTTTATCGTAGTGTTGCTGTGGCTTCCCGGAACTGTTCCTCGTCACTGGAGAAGTGTTCCACAGTTTTACAGACCGCAAATGAAGAGCATCAGAATGGCATACTTTGGTAAAGAGTCCCCACGGACTAGTTGTATGCGGGTTACTAACTTATGTAACAACTCAGCTTATTGTAGTCCAATGAGTCGTATTCAATAGCTTCCTAGACGTTCTGATACTCTCATAGAATGATGAAGTATCGGCAAGCATTGTAAATAGCCATGTCTTAATACATTACGTCCGGTCATATAAATTATTAAATACCTATCTTACATTAGATTATGCTGACTGCATGATTGCATTTCTTATTTTTCAACAGTTTTCAGTTTGTTATAGTGTTTTTATATCACTTTTGAGATAATGTGTATTTAGATAATAATTAACGATTGTGATGATGTTACTTTTGTCATAATGTGTATTTTCACAGCATTCAAAACTGACCACTTCGGAGTTTTTACATTTTCTAAAGCTAACTGTTGTTGGCCATTCATTAATACGATAAAGATAAAAGTGGATCAGGAAAACACTTTTCGTTTTCTCAGTCCGCATAATTTCCTTCTAAGGACAGACTAGATTTTGTTGTTTAATTTTTGCTCACGAAGTGCTCTTCACAGATAAACATGTTCATTGAAGACCCAACTGAGAGAACGTGTCTTCTGCAATGTAATCAAGTTAGTTCGGCATATCTCTAGATTCCGTAAGATAGTTTCCAGTGGAATTATGGGTAGAGGTATAATACAGTGCTCAAAGACAATATTTGGTGTCTTCGCAATATGTAAAGCACGTTTCTTTTCAGCTTCGTCGCGCTTTCTGAATTTAATCTGGTTTATTCCGAGTCGCTGGATGATCTAGAAAACGTAGGAATTGGTTTGTAAATGCACGCGCAATACAATAGCTCGATTCCAGCTGCTCTCTAGCCTGAATTTAAGTTCGTCTGCCGTCAGAAATTTCCCTTTCCCATCATCCGTATTCGGAATGCATTTCTACGCACTCTGCTGTCCCCGAAACATATTTCGCATCTGTGCTCAGGATGAATTGAAATGCTGGTATTTACAGTTTCCTCCGATGTTATCAGGTAAATTCACACTTTGTTCAGCGCTTTCTCATCTCAGCAGTACACTAAAGTGTTATTTCATGATGTTAGACAAAACTCATACTGTAGGTTAAGTGCAACGCTGTAAAATAAAATGTTTTTTATTGGGGTTATAGCGGAGGTCCAAAACAAAATGTAAAAATAGCTACTAAATGCAAAGACAAAATTGCAAACAGCTTACTGTTGATTTCTCATAAAATTTCGAAATTTTGATCCAGGAAAACCCTAACCAACTTAAGGTATACCTAATTTTTATGAACTTTAACAAAGAGAAAAAATGATTCAAAGATCCCAAAATGTGCACCTATACGTTATTAATAGATCATTTTAATTTATTTGAAGTGCTTATCATAAAGGTTTCTTTCGAAACCAATTTGATGTGTTAATAATAAGCGATTATTTTTCCTTGCACACGTATTTTGAGAAGCTGAGACTTGAAGCGCCACAAAGCGGAGGAACGTAAACCACAGTGGTTTGATATAAAAAGGTTAATTAAAGCATATGGTGATGTAGGACGATGTTTGTGAAGAAACCTAAAGAAGGAGAACTGATAAAGAGCTCTAGAATCTACATGTATGCAAAAAAACACTGATTTTGGACGGGACTGCTGTTTTTTCCCCTCTTAGGTCATTTACTGCGGGTGAAATATGACAATAACTGAAAAAAAATATCAGAAGAAATTCAGAGTGGAAAGAACAAGACGGGTGTTGTAGAAGTAGACTTGGAGAAAGTGAAACTAGAAGGAGAACCCCAGGATGGAACTGAGTGAAGAGCTCTAGTGCCTGTGCCGAAGAACCGTCGGGGTTTGCAAAAATGAAGAAGAAGCACGTGTATTTTTACCTGCTAGACACACAAAGCGTGGTGGAAATAAAAGGAATATGCAAAATAAAGAACGTAGAGGTGTGAAAGACGAGAATTGTATCCCCAGTGACAGCGTGGTCACGTTCTGGCTTTCGCTTAATCGTCCGAGTGTTCATCGAGACACACAACTCATGCCACACCAAATCCCTGGTGAGACATAGATTTTGTGCTTGTCGTAACACTGGCTATATCCCTGCCCTTGAATGGATTGCCCTAAATTACAATCGAGTGACTTCTTTATAGACTTAGACGCTCGTGGAGAGCGTCGAAAAGGCAACACTCCGGAACGGAAAAATCAAAAATAAGAAAGAAAAAGGGAGAGTATTTTTTAGATCTTTGGTTAGCTGGGGTTTTAGAATTTTATAGCTCCAATGGAGCCACTGTCTGCAATACAGCAAAAAGAAGTAAGAAACCTGGTGAATTTTGCAGAAGGGAGACCACCCACTGATCAGCAGCGCACATTGGTTACAGTATCCTAAGAAAAGGAAGGGAAAGTATGTCGAGAACGTTCTGAGATGACCCAGGGTGATAATAACATTGGAAGAATTGGCATAAAGTTTGGAAAGTGACAAGTTGAAAACTGAGAAATAAGTAGTTAGATTTCTTGAAAAGCGTCTAACATGAAAAGTATCCGCGTATGAAGAGTAAAGCACAGGACAGGAAGTTATGAATTATTTTATGAATGATGATGACTTCATTTGCTATTTCGCTGTAATTTCAATTATTTTACGTTCTTTAAATAAAATGCTTGACAATAAAACTAAAGAGATTATGATGCTTTCGACACATTGTATAAACTCAGACTTTTGTCCTTTCAGAAAGTTTCCTCTGGAGACTACTTCCGATTTCTCGGAAAATCATCCAGCAGCTGCCTGACAAACTAAGAGATCCGGCGGCATTTTTTAAGAACTCCTTAGGCAGATCGAGAACGTTAATCGGGAAGATATCAAAATCCGAACAAAGCCTACAACATAACAAGTAACGATTCCTTGATAATAGCAACACGAGAAAAGAAACTATTTCCCAGCAGAATTATTATTAGATTTGGGAAATCTGCTCTCGATATTAATAAGCGAAAACTAAGAGCTAAAAGCGGAGACATTTTTATTGATGGCGAAAAGATTTTCACATGGCAATTTTATTCAAGAATATTGAAATCATTGAAACTTTACCAATAGACAATTGGAAACTTGATGTAAACGCGTAATCCTTACTAACGCTAGAAACAGTTAATTCAGTAACAAAAATACTAAAACATCAGTTGCCTCACGTACTAAACAATGCAATTTTTCTTTACTGTAGATTGTTCTTTAGACTTTACTGTAATTACTGTAGATTTTCTTTCGCTACATTATAGGAAAGTGTTGGAAACACGTGTGTATAATATTGTCCATTGGTGATGACAAGGTGCCGTTTAGCCCTTACAGACTCAATTAAATACTTTAATTGAAATCTGAAACTAAAAGACTTTAAACTAAGACTTTAATTGTGCAAGACTTTATTTTTTTTTTGATTGGAGGTTTAACGACCACCGTGAGCAACTCAATGGGCTATAAGCAGTCGCCCGTCCCTAATTTAGGGTCACTGGTTCCAGGGAAGGGAGAGAGCCAGTGCCGTAAGACAAACACAACATCCATGCCTGACCGGGATTCGAACCCGGACCCCTTTCGGACGAATGATCAGAGGCCAACGCCTTAGACCACTGCGCCACCGTGGCGGCTGCAAGACTTTAAACTAAGACTTTAATTGTGCAAGACTTTAAACTAAGACTTTAAATGTACAATATGAAACTCCCCTACCATTAACTCCGAACCTTATGCATCAGAATGAAACAGAAAACCAGATTGGTGCCTTCGAATTGTCCAATTTGATAAGGATGAAAGATTTCAATTTTTAGTAAACATTACAGTTAAAAGTTGTGGTAACTAAATATACAAACATTTTTCCGTGAAAATTAAACAAAAGAAATCCGGCTCATCTTTCTAACTTCCGATTCGCGAACGATTTGAAATTTTTGATTAGTTTTGCGCCTGCACTTTAAGACATTACAAATTCAGAATTACTTAAAACTCAAATCTTCTATTGTCTTCACGATCCGGTCTGACATTACTAAATACAGGGTGTGGTATTTTGCAAGGTCTTTCTTAAGCCAGAACGTTTCTTTTGATCAGTAAATAAAAATGTTTCTTTTGATCAGTAAATAAGAACGTTTCTTTCTGCCAGTTTATTTCTTTTCATTACCATGTTGTTTTTTACTGATTCCCAGTTTGTATCATCTCAGTTTTCCAGACAGCGAGAACATCCTTTTTCAGTTTGCAACCTAGAATTTGCTTTAAAGATTCCAGCCGTCCTCTGTTTTTGCAAACTTTTTAACTTTTCTACAAAACGACTGAATCGTACATTTCGTAGTTTCTGTTTGCTAGATTCACTGACAGAGGCTAAATTCTTTCCGCATTTGCTTTCATTGATTTGTGTTTACTCACTTTTTATTTGAGATAATGGCTGCTACATGATCTTTGCTTCTATATTAAATGACTCATTATTTTTTGTTTTGTTTTTTCTGATCAAAGCTTGGCATTTATTTATTTTGTTTTGCGATTTCTGAGAGTTCAGCTGCAATATAATATCATGTTTGATCTTCCTTCCCTTTTTTTATGCAGGAAATTTTGCTTTAAAGCTGTGACACTCCTCTGCTGTAGGTCGTTCAATCCTGATGCAGAGTAAATGAGAAACTACATAACCGATAGTCGAACTCGCGCATAGCATTACATATTTAAACATAAGTACTGACAGGAGCAGTCATTACATACTTCAAAAATATAGAATCATAAGGCAAATTGATTTAGACTTAAACGAATTGTATGAAAGGTAAACTGATATTGCTGCCTCAGGGAATAAAACTCATACCGCCCGTAGAAGATTAACATCGCTGTATCCCTGCCATTTTTCCCAGACTCAGTCGCTACATGCAAAACAGTAAAGTATTCCTCTAAAACCTGGCTCACGGGGTGTTTTTGTATTAGTATATAAATGTATGATTTCCATTTATATGCATTTTTAACTATCAGACACTTTGCGCATTAGTAAATTACGTTTCCGCTGAGTGAGTTTTCAGACCTGATTTCTTGCGGAGTCTTGTTTATTCCACAGTCATTTTTCTTAAAAAGAAATATTTTCTCTTAGTTCCGATTTTTTTAACCATACATACCGGTGCAGAAGAATATGAAATATTGCAAACAAAACGTATCGGAAACATTACCGGATCTTCCTTTTTTTTTAAATAGATAATTGAAAAACCAGCAAATAAGCTATTCTACAGAGTTATGACGTCCACAAAATAATATGTATAGAAATTATACATGCAAAATTTAAACTTGACTCTCAGGTCAAAACAAAATGAGTACAATTTCAGCCTGCCCTCAGCTTGTCGATACGCAGGTTATGTATGTTATGTAACATCTAGTTCTTGGTTCACAAAAAGTTAGACACCTAAATTAATTATTAGATATTGTTACGTTGGGTGAAGCCAGACTAGCACACATAGAACCTTAAGTAACGGAAATATTTTCAACTTTATCCTCTCCGAGATCCTGAATAAAAGTGGAATATTTCCTGTGTTACTGATCCTTTTTAGTTGGAAGATTGTTACAGCTGGTGAAGTGATGATCAAGGCAGAGCATTACTTTATTCTAGTACTTCCGCTACTTGCAGACAAAATTTTAGGTGACCCTTGGGAACCAAGTAAGATGAAACTGAGGAAGCACTTAATGCAATTTCACACCATTATCGTCACAAACATGAATAATTAAGAAGTAGAAACGTTCGTGCACTGAGAGAACTCCTAAAAGCATGCAGCTGGTCCTTTTGCTGGAAAATGCTCTTACTGGTTTGATTCCTCTTATTAGAATATATTGATGTCACATGCTGTCCAGTATGCTCTTGTTTATTGTCACATCAGCCCTTAAGGAAACTCTCGTAATCCAAGAATCTTCCTTGTACTTTTTTAAGACGAGAAAAGAGAAACACCTTTTCTCTATTGAAGTTGTGCACAAAATATGATTTTGGAAAGGAAAGTTTCAACACGTGTGCTCATAATTATCTTTCTGATCTGAGTAACGTAATTTTCATAAAAGTCTGTTTCGAATATCGATGTTTCTTTCACAGTGATAAAGGAACGGAATTCCTGTCCTGGAAGTAATCAACGCAAAAGGCACGTTTCCTTAGGTTTGTCTAATGCACAATGTGGAGTATCAGACAAATACGTACTTATTTGGTGACTCTATTCTCTGTCTTTTACTAACGCTTTATACACTATCTACCAACAAGTAATTGGACACCTGTGATAGCAAAGGAAAACGAAGTTTATTCACCTTCAATAGTTGGTGGAGCCTCCACAAGCGGCGACTACAGCTGCGACCCTCCTGGGCATACTCTCAACCAGGCGTTGTACGACGGCTAGTGGTATTTTCTTCCACTCGGCTTGTAGTAAACAGGTCAGTTCCTTCACCGATTTCGGACGGTGGGGGCACCCCTTCAGTCAACACTCCAAATCGTCCCAGAGGTGCTCGATAGGGTTAAGGTCCGGGCACTGCGCAGCCCAGTCCTTTCGATTAACCCCATTGACACCATACCAAGCCATGGTGGACCTCGCAACATGACAGGTGGCATTGTCATCCTGAAAGTAACATGGGTCCACCCCGTAAACCTGCCACAACAAAGGAAGCGCATGGTCATCCAAAATGGTGCAGTAGGTCTTGGCGTTGAGTCTACCAGGAATTGCGACCAAGGGTCCCGTGCCATACTAGGAGAAACACCCCCATAGCATAATTCCACCGCCGCCGAACTTCACAGTTGGCACAATAAATTCCGGCATGAGGCGTTCTCCAGGCAGACGCCAAACCCAGACTCTGACATCCAAACGGTAGAGGGTGAACCTTGATTCGTCGCTCCAGAGAACCTGTTTCCACTGTTCAACGGTCCACTGTCGACGTTCTTTGCACCACGTTAGCCGAGCAGCGCTATTGGACTTGGTGATCAAAGTCTTGTGGGCGGCAGCACGTCCATGATAGCCGAGCAGATGGGCTTCCTTACGGATGGTATTCATCGAAAGAACACTCCCGGATGCCTGTTGAAACTTCTCGCGGATGTGGTCCATCGATTTGGTGCGGTTCTTACGAATTTCTCTGGCCAGCACCCGTCGGTCTCCAACTCCCAGTTTTGTGGGTCTGCCGGATCGGGGCGCATTCCGACATTCACCTCTCATCTTCCACTTGCCAATCACGTAGGCCACTGTAAATTTTGAGTACTTCAACTCGCTGGATATGCCACGTATGGATCGGCCATTTCTGTGATACCCGACGATTACACATTTCTCGAAATCAGAGAGCTCCGAACTGCGTGGCATCTTGCATGCGACTGGTTGCGTTGTTGTTTCCCACACGATATTTAACGGCAGCGGCCGTGACGTGTCTCAGGACCGCAGATATCGTCAATTGCAGGGGTGTCCAATTACTTGTTGGTAGATAGTGTATGAATTAAACTTCTAACAAAAAATGTTCCGCCGATTTCAGTGTGTTAAAAATGCCACAAGTCATGCTGATCTCGAGCAGGCAAGGTTTCAGAATGGCGGAGGGACATATTATGTGACGGATACAAGTTTTGTTTAGAACCGTTGATCTTTATATGCACATGTGGAGTCAATTCCGATCCAAGTGATACTGTCGAACGACACTGTCTGGGTAGAAGGCGTTATAGGCTCAATGTTATATGTTACTCTAGCTCGCCGTCTCTGGTGTGTAACCAAGTTACTTTTACCCCATAGTGCTACGTTGAATCCGTCATGGAACTCGTAGTTTCGGGCTTTAAGACACTGTGTCCCTACAATGGTACTTCCATGGTGTTCGGAATCAGAGATGAAAACGAGTTAAAAATTTTACACCCGGACCCGACTCCAACCAGACCCAGAAAATTTGCTTTGAGCTATAAATTCGAAACTCAATTTAAAATTATACATAACCATGTAAAATTATAATACATAATCATATGTATACACAGGGCGTTCAAAAAGTCTCTCCACAGTGGGTATCGTAGTTTATATAGAAATCATATAAAAATGTATTACGGAAAAGTATAAATTATTCACTTACAGAAAGTGTTGAAACTGTCGTCCTTCATATAACCTAAGTTTTTTACACAAGTTTTCAAACACATCTGCGAGAGTCAAAAGTCCTTTGCAGTAATGTTAAGGCTGTTCCACTTAATTCTGTTGCTGCTACAGTAAAATTTGTTGAATTAAGTAACTTGTTGTATGTATGTTTAATTTCAGTTTTCCGCTGTTTTCTTGATAACACATGAAGTTTCAGAATATGTGAAAATTTATGTTGCTGTGAAACATATTCTGGTTTCTAAATGAGACGAAACACCTTCCAGCATCACTCTTCTGCTTTTCGTTTTCGACAAGCACGTATTTGTTGGCCTCGACGCCTTTTTGAATCTCCTTAATATTAAATTAATCCATATTAACAAGTAAGGCATTAATTCCGACATGGCATGCATTGCGAACGGGATTTTAGCACGTCAAACGAAAACCTCTGAATACTCAAGGCAAAAGATGCGATGTGAAAAGTAACGCTCAGTCTTACAATGTGACACGCGGGGTGGGAGAGAATGAATCAACTAAAAAGCAGGCTACAGGTGTGAGAGATGGCAATATGTGTGTATGACAAATCGTTTTTCACTCCGCTGGCATCAGTATTGAGCACAGAATTCCGCAGTACACATTTTTCAAATATTTGCTTTCTTTGAAAATATTAAACGGAAATAAAACCGGGTCGAAATCGAGCAAGGAACACCTTGACCCAACCCGTTTGACCCGCGAGAAATTGTCGACCCGTAACCCGTTTCCATCTCCGTTCGGAATCTTATTCTTCCATTGATCTCGGATAAGCCTGGCATCATATTGCGTATTTTGGCCATCACCGCGTAAAAATGTAAACTATTTTTGGACATGCATCTGAAGAGACCAGTAGAAAACACTCACAATTCTTATAATCGGTACTTAACAGGGATGGATCCAGATTAGAATTTTGTGATCCGCGTCTTACTTTATCCGACCAGATCTGGGTCAAACGCTTTAGATTATGAAGAACGTACATTAGCTGTGCGTCACCTATATATTATGACTGTCTCAGTGGGTTGGACTGTATTACTGATTCTATCACACATTAATCTTACAGTTTTAGATCCCTTAAACGTCATTAAATATAACACACGGAACTCGATTGAAGCATCACCAACAGCTACTGCCGTATTTATTAGGTGTGCTACTTAATTCTCGGCCCCTAACCGCAAGCGGTCACAGAACGTCGTCAAATGCAAATAGCTGTGTGCGGTAATGGCTGATTGCAGCACCATCCAACAGCTTTCCATGCAACCGTAACCGCTTACAGCTGTAGTGTCAGAAGGGACGAAAGTTGACGGTGAAAGCAATGTCGTTCGAGAAGCAACATTTATGGCGCTGCCTCCTGTTCGCGTTTCAGCTGAAAAAAGTGCCGCGGAAGCCCAGCAAATGATCTGTGCTGCTTTGGGTGAGGCTGCAGTATCCTACAGTACGTGTAAGAAGTGGGTCCAGCGGGATAGGAAGGGAAATTTTGATCTCCGTGATGCAGAACGTCCAGGACAGCCACGGAAAGTTGACGATGAGGAACTGAAACAACTGTTGGACGCGGATCCCTGTCGCACACAGTCAGAGCTCGCCCAGGAACTCGGAGTAACACGGCAAGCCATTGCAAAGTGCCTGCACAAGCTTGGACGGATTCAAAAGAAGGGAAGACCGTTGGGTGCCCCACCAACTCACAGCTGCGAACAAGTCTAGGCGCTACGATGTTGCTGTGTCCTTGCTCTCCAGATTCAAGAAGGATTCCCTCCATAAGATTTTGACCTGTGATGAGAAGTGGATCCTCTACGATAATCCTAAGCGGCGCAAATCGTAGGTTTATCCAGGTCAGTCTACCACCAGTACCGCCAAACCGAACATCCATGCCAAGAAGTTGTTTCTGTGCATATAGTGGGATCAGCGCGGTGTCGTTCACTATGAGTTGCTCAAACCTGGTGAAACGGTCAATGCTGAGCGCTATTGTCAGAAACTCATTCGTGTGAGTGACGCAATGGAGGCGGAAAGGCCATACACCGGCAAGGCCAGAAGGTCGGCCCTGTTGCTTCAGGATAACGCGCGTCCTCACACCGCGAAAACAACTTTAAATACGATCACCGACCTGAGATGGCAGATTTTGTCCAACCCGGCGTATTCTCCAGACTTCGATCGTCGGATTATAACATCTTTCGCTCCCTGCAACATCCCTGAGTGATAGGCACTTTATAACGAAGTGAATTTCTCCGTCATTTTTATCCGTGCCAGGATTCGAACCCGGGTCCCCTCATTCCGGAATAAGTTGCTCTACCAATTGAGCTACGCGGACGTTTTATTCTGATTCCTATCTGCCTTTATGTGGTGTGCGTCCTTCTGGCAGGTACGTCACATCTCCCGGTACGTTACATCATCTCCCCCTTATTTTTTTTTTTTTTTTTCGAAGTGCTGGAGAAGGGATTCTCTTATTTTTCCTATCTCGCGGTGTGGAAATAACATCACACCAATGCGAGATTTTGAACAGTTGGGTCATCCGGATAGTTCTGGAGCCATTATAACGAAGTGAATTTCTCCGTCATTTTTGGTCTACGCCGGGATTCGAACCCGAGGCCGCTTATTCCGGAACAAGTCGCTCTACCAATTGAGCTACGCGGACGTTTTATTCTGATTCCTATCTGCCTTTATGTCGTGTGCGTTCTTCTGGCAGGTACGTCACATCTCCTGGTACGTTACAACTTCACTTCTGTCGAGGAGATCCACACAAGTATTGAAAACTTTATCAATTCGAAACAGCCCTCTTTTTTCAGCAGTGGCATTCGGCAGCTCCTGACCGATGGCTCAAATGTATCCAACACGACGGGGATTATTTCCCTGATTAGATACGTATTTGATTTGCTATAATTTGCTGTCGACGTGTCGTGCCTGTGGCCGAGAATTAAGTTGCACAAGTAATATTTCCTTGTACCCGCGTTTGACTTAAATCCGAGTGTATCCCAGAAGTGTAAATGCTTACAATATAAAGTCTCACTTCTAATACTATATTCATCTAAAATAACTTTCAAACTGTTGGAGATGTGAAAAATAAAAAGTTTTATAATTCTATCTAAAGTTACACAACAGTGTATAATGATTTCGCTTTTTAATGATTTGAAAACTGTTCAACATAATACTAATATTTTTCTTTGCGTAAAAAGGGAAAGCAACTTTATTAGTTTTCAGGATTGTTAGTTTTCAGTATCTGCTGAACGCTTTGTTATCTCATGACGGTGCAAAATGTGTGGAATTTCTATTTCCTTCTGAAGAGCAGCGTATGTGTTCAACATTGTTCTTGATATCAGAATTTGTTTACAATAAATCTTGGCCAGTTTATGCCGTTCCATAAATCATCCATACTATCAGTACAGCTCCTAGAGAATCTTCGACATTAGCGACGTGTCACTCCGTAAACCCTCTTCCCCTCTATTAATGTTTTAGCAGCGATTTTTTATGTTTTTGGTAAACTTAGATTGCCTTTGTGAATCTTCAGTTTAGACGTTTTTATCTGTTACTTTCAAGTTCTAAGGTGAAAGCCCTGTAACCCCATCACTAGTTAAAATTTTGAAGTTTCGTCCTGAGTTAACTGGAAAAAAAGCCCAGGTTGGTTTCATCTATGTTTAAAATGTTGTTACCTACACAGCCCTCGCGAACTTTCAAGTAAACTGTATCAGTCATTCTTCTGCCCTTTCTTTGTCTCTCTGCTAATCTACGAAAACTGCTAATTTGTGATGAAGTCTAAATGGAATAATTGCAGAGCACAGTAATTCTCCATTTTAAAGGTCTCAGCTGATTCTTCTGCCTTTCCCATTAAATCACAGAGATCTAGCCTTCCGCTTTTGTATTAATCACTTCAGTAAATCTTCATGTGAATCTTCGGACATTATCTTCAGCACGCTTTCCAATTTTCAGCTATTTTCTTCAAATGCAGTGAGAATATTTACTCACTGTTTCCCTATCGTACTTATGTGGTTAAATTAAGCATACGACGAACATCGGCTTTTTTAGCACATCTAAAAGATCGTTGTATTGTTATTATTATACTATATGTTATCGATTTGTCCGTCCGTCCGTCCGCCTGTAGAAACGATATCTCTGGAACTATTAGTCCGATTTGAAAAATTCTTTTTGCATTGCGAAGATTGAAATATACGAATGATGATCTTTTATTTTGTTTTTTTACGATGTACAATTTCGCAGCCAGAGGACGTAAATGCAGATGATGTCGAATTCAAAAATAAATTTTATTCCACATATTTGCTTCTAAACATCCGATTGAAAAAATTTATTTTATCTTTCGATTCCATTTATGTCGAAGAGTAATTTAGGAGTAGTTACTTTTTCAAATTACGCTTAGATTTTCAACTAGGGGCGCAAACGTAAATTACGTTTTCCCAGATATCTCTTCTTCAAAAACTCCGATTTGAAAAATGTTTTCTTTAGCGGATACAGCTCCTGATGGAAAATCTTTTGCATATAATTTCTAATTTTTGGTAAAGTATACTTTGACCACCAGGGGGCGTAAGTGTTCATTTTTGCTTCTGATGTATTTGTCATAAAATCTGATCTTTTAAAATCTCCATTGAAAAAATTCTTTCGTTGACCGATGCCACTCACGTCTATAAACCTTTGTTCGGAATATTTTATTTTTAAAATATTTCATGGTTTCTCCACCAGGGAGTGTAGAAGAATATCTTATATTTTGTCAATATCTCTGCTTCTAATGGTCCGATTTGAAAAATTCTTTCTTTATTAAATAGATTTTCTGGTGTGGCATGCTTTTCTAATAATTTCAAAATTTTCAAGTAATTCATAGACTTTCCGCTAGGGGCGTAAAGGTAAATTGAGTTTCTCCTTATATCTCTGCTTCTAAATCTCCGATTTGAAAAATTATTTCTGCACCGGATACAGCTCCTGATGGGAAAACCTTTGCACATAACTTCTAAATTTTGTAAAAAAAACGTTTGGCGACCAAGGGGCGGAAGTCTTAATTTCCGCTTCTAATGTATTAGCAGCAAAATATAAGCTTCTAAAATCTCAATTGAAAAAAAGTCGTTTGTAGACCGATACTACTCATGTCGACAAACCTTTTACGAACATTTTCTCCTTAAAATAATGCATGCGCCCTACGCCATTTTTTTCTTTTGTCAATATTGTCCTGTATGGTACACAACATCTGATGGGGAAAAAAATTTCATATGTAGATATATATCTTACTTTTGTCAATATCTCTACTTCTAGGAGTCCTACTTTGAAAAATGTCTTCTTTGTTGGATAGAGTTTCCGATGCGAAATGTTTTTCACATAAATTCAAAATTTCCAAGTAAATCATAGACTTTCCACTAGGCGGCGCAAAGGTAAATTGCATTTTCTGCGTTATTTCTGCTTCTAAAACTCCGATTTGAAAAATTCTTCCTGTATCGCACACAACATCTGGTGGAAAATATTTTTCATATAATTTCTAATGTTTGGTAAAGAATTGTTTGGTCACCAGGTGGCATATGTGTTAATTTCTTCTTCTGATGTATTTGCAACAAAATCTGGGCTCCTGAAAACTCGACTAATTTTTTCTCTTGGACCGATACAGCTCATATCGAAAAACCTTTTGAGAATATTTTCTTCCTAAAACAATTCATGGCTTTTCCACAAGGGGGCGTAAAGTCACATCTTATTTTTGTCGATATCTCTGTTTCTAAGAGTCCGATTTGAAAAAATTCTTTCTGTGTTGGAGAACGTTTCCGGTGCGAAGTGTTTCTTATAAAATTTCATATTTTTCTTAACGCACATGTCTGCAATCAGAGGGCGTAAGCTCACGATTCCACTTACAGCAATACCTGAGGGAATAAAAACCCGATTGAAAAACTTCTTTCTTCCGTCAGATACTATTGTTTTCCATATCGGTTCCTTTGACTGTGAATAGCTTTGATAAATTTAATTTGCGTCAGAACGGATTCAAAAGACGTGCTAATTACACCCGAACAGGTATTCATGGGTAAATGAAAATAAAGTTTCTTTTTAGATTAAATGAAGTAGCCTGGTGTCCTGGATCTAAATTCTCGAAACCAACGTTATGAACTGGATGCCTCACTTCCTAAAAAACTTACGTGACACAGTCAGTGCGTGCAATACCCTCTGCACAGTCGCAACGGGGAAAACGCTGTGTTTTCATTGCTGAAAGCCTGATAATTCGCACCTGAGTCACGTGTTGAAAACATATCATTTTCTTTATTCCCTTGTACCATTCCTCAGAGTTCCCGAAGCAGTTATCATACATTGCCTAATATCGCAAGCTTATTCGTTTTCTAAAATTAGCAGTGAAAGTGGATCGGCAATAATAAACATGTTAAAACCTGGATTGCCGATAGCATCATAAGTGATGCTGTCTAGTATGATCACCAACGGCCATTCTCCCAGGACAAAAATTATATTGATTTTTTTTTTGACATTGTATCCAAACTGTCATCCAAACCGATGTCGCTACAGCCACGTTTTGCTGTTTTAACACACTTTGCGTGTGTATTAGAACAACCGTTCTACCCCATAGACGCGACTCAAGTAATGTTTACTTAGTCACGAAAGTAAATAATTGCATTAGCTCCTTTGAAAGGAAATATGTAATATCTCAAGGCTTCATGAATTAAATAAGTCCATTTTGTTAAATATTGGTTGCAGATTCAACAGTGTTATTATCATCTAACGAAGATATTTGGCATTTGTTATTCATATGCCTGAGACGAAATGGCGTGCCAGAAGTAATTCTGAATTATGCCATTTTTGTGTGTAAATTTAGTTCTTTTGAAAACTTAAAACACGAATAAAACCGGTCAAATCCGAGCAAAATATTAGTGATGGATTTATTGATTTATTGTTATATGAAAGACTCCCATTGGTAAATGGCTACGTGTGAAACACTGAATACTTACCGTGTGAAAAACAAATTATGGATAAATTGTAATGTAAAAAATTCCAGTTAGTCTCCAGTGAAAAAAACATCATTTGCAGGTAAATAATGGATTCCAAGCAGAAGAAACGTGCCATCATTTAGTTCTTGACGAAGCAATAGTGCAGGCTGTCCAACATTCACAGAAAGCTACAGAATGTTTACGGAGATGACACCATTGACAAGACCAATGTGCGTAGATGGATGAAGAAGTTTAAGGAAGGGGAAACCAGCATTCAAAACAAACCACGCAGTGGGAGACTATCATCTGCGACCACTGACACGAATCGTCAGCGAGTGGATGAATTGATTCGCGCGGAGAAGCGACTCACAATCCGTGAGCTTGCTGCACAACTGAACTGTGGTCACAACGCCATACAGAAGATAGTGGAAGATTTAAGGTATCAGAAAGTGTATGCAAAGTGGATACCTCGGCAGTTGACACTCGATTTTGAAGGAGAGAAAGGTGGAAGTCTGCTCTGATCTGCTGGAAGTCTTTGAAGCCAATGAAGACACGTTTGTTTGTTTTTTCGATCTGGAGACAGGGGATGAAACGTGGGCGTGTCTTTACGATCCGGAAACGAAGAATCAATCCATGGAATGGCGTCACATCTCTTCACCAAGGACTAAAAAGTTCAAGAACCAGCGATCAGCACAGAAAGTCATGGTGACTGTTTTTCGGGATGACAGGGGTGTCATCCTCCTTGATTTTCTGGAACGTGGCCGTACCGTGACCAGCGAGCGGAACATTGAGACACTCAAGACGCTTAGAAGCCATAAGCAGAAAGAGACCAAACAAGAATCTGAAAAGGATCCACGTTCACTATGACAATGCGAGACCACACACATCTTTGACAACTAATCTGGCAATCATTAAATTAGGCTGGTCGGTGTTCTCCCCATCCACCGTACAGCCTAGATCTGGAGCCCTCCTACTTCCACAGGTTTGGTCCAATGAAGGACATTCTCCGAGGACAACGATTTGATGACACAGATGAGGGTGAAAGTGTGAAGAAGTGGGTACAACAGTCCACACCTGAATTTTTTCAAAGAGGATTCGAGAGTTGGGTTCAATGATGGCGCAAATGCATCGCTTGTGATGCAGACTGTGTTGAATAGTACCTTTATATAGTGAAAGAGTTACTCTACCCAATTGTGAAGTTTGAAGGACCTTTGTCTGTTAATAAAAAAGTTATGCCTACTTTTGCATTACTATCGGTACAACCCTCGTAGATATGGCGTGATACCTTGGTGTTGTATCTGACGTGATACACGACGGCGTTGGAAACTAATCGGTCGGAAGCCTTGGTTTCCATGTGACGTCACTAAGAAAGGGAACTCATCGCTGATGTCATGGCTTTGTGCTTTCCATATGGTCTTGGTTAAAACGAATAATTACTGGTCTTTGGCTTACATTGCGATAAGCATTATTACTGAGGTTCGTTAATAGTGTTAGGACGGTGAAGAAATAGATGCAGAAACGTCTTCCTTCGGCTAAAATTACCTGAAATGTCCATTGCAGCAAAACGCCGACGTCTCAGGCGTATTAAGCACGTTTGTTCACAAATAAGAAGTGGGAAAGTGGGATTTAAAACGAAACGGGATTACAAGGAACTTTCTGAGAAGTATCACTGCAATGGAAATGACCGTATCCACAAACAGACAATACAACGCGTTTGTTTTTCCACCATGCTGTACAACTCTGCGCTAGAAGAAGCAGGAAAATATATAGGAAACACTCTGCATGCTTGCATCTGTCAGATTCAAAACAAGAAAAATAATTATTTCCCTATTCACTTGGGCTTCTATGTTATGCAAATGTACATTTTCTCCACGACAGAGAGCATTTTGAATCAAAAAATGAGAAAAAGGCACTGCTCGTCCGCTTTATTAAGACCACCTTCACATTATATCTACGAAGAAACACTTTTAGGTGATAAAATTGTTGGAATAAGAATTGCACGTAGAAACTGCATTTACCAGACCTCGATGTGAATGAAATATAAGCAGAACTACAAGATTTAACATTTCTTATTTGTTGCATTTTAAGAAGGCAATACCTAAACGTACGAAATCAGTTCTCTGTTCTACAAATTCTTCCGAAAGTTGATTAATATAGGTAAAGACAGCAAAATCATTATCTGAATCAATTCATCATAGATTGAAGTGCCAGTGAAAAGAAAAATTTGACTTTCTGGCCACACGATGCTTCGGATCCGAAGCGGGGGACACTATAGTTTCAATTTGATTACCCAATTTCTTTAGAATTCCTTTTTAAAATTTTACTCCTTCAAAAATCCTTAATAATTTTAGTTTTTATTATGCGGGTGTTTACTTGATGAGCCCTCTTTTGAGGAGTACCTAAGAAAGTGCTGAAATAATCGCTATATATGTGAGACTGCCATTCTAGCAGTACTCGTTGAACGCGATTTTATTTTTATTTATTTTTATTTTCGTTGTTGTTTATTTTCGTTTTTGTATTTCGATATTTTCAAAATGATTGGCAGCAGAATCGTAATCTTATACAATATTTTCTGAGGTGTTTGAACTGTCGCTGTAGGGAGATTATTACAGTTAGAGTAAAGAAATGTTGATAGGTCAGCCAAATGGTAAATTTCTGCACTGATGTCTTATTCAATTTGCTGAAAAATTGCCTTGCGAATTCTGCTTCAAGCCATGTGTATTTTTGGCTGGGTGTTCAAAGAACATTTTAATTACGTTTCGTCGCATCTAGCATAAAAAGCAAACAAAAAAGCTAATATTTTCGAAAACATTAAAGTTTCATTTACGTTGTGAATTTCCCCTGTTACGTATGTGGGGGGGGGGCGGTAGTACAAAAATTTTTAATATTTTAAAATGACATTGTTAAGGAGTTTTTTTTCTATAAGCTCAAAACTCATGCCATTTAATCGATCACCTTAATTTTTGGATCTTCAAACATTTCCCTCCAGGAAAAGGTTTCTAACACCTTAAGAAAATCAGATTAACAACTGAGAGATCGATCGTCCCCATTTAAACTGTGGTCGTGATAACAACTCAAACCTTTTACTTTTTAACAGAATCTTTAAAATGTGTGTAAGACGTCCTTCTAGCCTTCCTAAACTTTACGGCAGGAAATTTACTTATCTTTGTATTTTCTTGTGGACATGATATCAAAAAAGACTTCAACGCTACAGATTTTTTCCATCAAATTTATTTTTACTACATGCTAACTGGTTTTATGTGTTTCTGAGGGTGTTTTTAGTTTTTTTGAAACCTGTCAAATACATTTTGTCTTACCTTGAAACCTGCTGCCTTAGACACATACCTACTAGGCCTGTGCAATTTGCTTAGATAATTATACACCCCATAAGTGGAAAATATATTTATAATATTTTACCCAAAACGGGAAAGTATCCTTATGTTTGGTGCGAAATATCGTATTTTGATGCTTCAAGAAAATTACGTCAAATTGTCACTTATGCAGTTTACATCGTGAAGTTGAAATTTAAATTGTTACACTGACTATGGATACTAGTTACTGTAGATACCCGACAACAGATGTTATGTAAACACTTTACATAAACATAACATGAAGGTCTATTTCAGAATGTGGCCAGGCAGTGCGTGCTTTTAAGACTTGAAATCATGCCACCAGACAATTTTCCGATGAAACTTCTAGAAGTGGCAGCTCATATTTGAAGAAAGCCCAACAAAGCTACTGCACTAATGTAGTCTCCGTTTTGTCCTTTGTAGGCCAAAACCCTGGAGAAATCATTCCTTTACCAATTGAGTAAACAAACAGAGAAATACTAATAAATCGAAATGCCATATTTTTTTCGCTCACTGGAAGAATACAGACGCCAGATTACACTACAATCACCTATTTTAGACTAATCATGTTTACCCTTAACCGTACAGCGCGTACATTTTCATTCGGAAAAGAGAAGTACGACCGATATATATATTTAGGAGCTTGGGAATGTTTTATAAGACCCGTAAATTCCCCTACGTCTACTTCCGTAGGGCATTTTTCTTTCGAACCAACCTGATAAGACACAGGGGCAATTTTCCACTCCCCATTTTGATTCTTTCAAGCGAAGAAGCAGAATTTTTCATCCCTGCATACGTGCAGGAAAAAAGATTGCCATTACACAGAACGAGCTTAACATTGTGGGGCGAAAAAATATAGGATATTTCTAGTTTCTGTGCTGAGAGATAAGAAATCAGTAGGCGAAGCAATCGAGACCACGTGACTTGTTATTTTGCTTGAAAACTTGAATCACGCAAACGCAGTTACAGTCTTCCGTGTTCCCGGCCTTAAGGTGCACCGTGCTTCTCCTCAAGCAAGGAAACGTATTTATTTCTTTATGACTCCGAGATTTCCTCCTAATTTCTATATTCTTGCAGCAGCCACTGCTGCTTTCGAGCTACGACGCTTTCTTATGATAAGAGTCTCATTTAGAGAAATGAAAGATCTGCAGTTACAAGGAACCATCTTCTTACTAAAAATATCTCCTTGGGAAAGAAAAAGAAATGCCCATTTCAACTGAAATCTTCTTTATTTCTCAACAGCTTGAATATTTTAAATATTTTTTCTGAAATAAATATTACTTTCTAGGTTTCCAACAACGTTTCTTCCAAAGAAAAGTTTACCCAAGTCCCTTGTGAGAAAAGGTACTTTGCAATTCAGTTCTTTTTTCTTTGTGTTAGACCAACGCCAGGGAAAAATCACCTTAAAAGCATTTTAATCCATTGGTATCTTAAAAACATTCAACGAAGAGAAATCAAATTCAGATAACGGAAATCTACTTGGGAATTTTTTGTTTTTTACTTGGTTTGAGCAGTCTTTAAAAAAAAGGAAAATTTTATAAAAAATAGTTCTTAGAAAGCCGTTTTCGGTATAAAGCAATCCTATTTCTATAACCAGAATATCCATTTTCATGTTCCAACTTCGTTAAATACGGGGTGCTCTTTATGTTTTGGCGCAACTATTACCTCTCTGGAGTAACAAAAAAGTGTTTTTTTTAAATGAAACATAAGAAATCTTGCATTATTTTTTGACCTCGCACAACATCAAGATCTTTTTCAAATGGATAGTCCTTCTTACTCACAAAAAAAAAAAAAAAAACGAAACAGCACAAAGAGTGAAAACAAAATTTAGATCTCGTTCCGCAGTCGATCTTTTTCAGAAAGGAATTAACGGCGTGAAATGTCTTTACCTGTTATTTCAGTGAAGGTTAAATTATCCTGACTAACGGACGAAATGTCATTCGATAATGGAGCGAGTGCACCGAATTTCTCCGGTGCAATGAGCATATCTTTTCATAAACAACCGGAAAATCAGCACCCTGAAGATATTTTAAGAAATTTAAAACGCGTATTCACAACATTTCCTTTGTAACATATGAATAATATAGGCCGTGTTTCCTGAGGCCAGTGAAAAAGTTATTTTATCAATTTCATATAAAATAAAAATTAAAAATGTCCTCCCCTGACAGAAAAATTTTTATTTAGAAAAAAATGAAAAACATGAGCTTTACTTTGGCAATGGTTTCTGCTTCCAAAATAATTTTTGAAACGAAATTTTCAAAAAGTTTTTTTTAACTTTTAAAAGTCTTGATAGGGTTCCAACAAAAATGTACTGCTAGCCACCTACTGGCAAAATTGTGCAACTGGAAATTCCTGGTAAAAGGCATGTGAAATCGTGGCTAGTTATAGCTATCAAATAAAATTGAGAAATATTTTTATAAGCGCAAATACTGAATTAAGTTCAAATATGCATTATTTCCTTTTAGAAGGAAATTTTCACAGGAAATAATTTGGATAGCGAACGTGTAGTCTTGGGCATATCCCCTGTTACATGTTTCTAAGTGCGTAATTGACTCCATGACCCAGATTATCCGTAAGTATTAAAAAATGAAATCCAACTTCCTGAAGTGCATTTATCATATCAAACAGAAATATAATGTTACGCCACTTATCGAGAAAACTGTGCAGTTGGAAATTCAGAATGGAGAAAAATAATATTGATCATGACCACAACTGAGGAAAGTTAAAGGAATATTTCTAATACGACTTCTCTGCAATCTGTGGGAAAACAAATATGAATTTATACCGCTCAGTACAAAAATTTGCTTCTTAAATGACGTAAAAAATGCATAGTGAATTTCGGTAATTATTACAGCTATCTGTTGAAAATGGAGTTCCTTTTATGAGACTTATAAAAGCGGAGGTTGCATGCCTAGCAAAAAATACATTTCCATCTTCCAGAAATATGAATTTCTGCCTCTTGACGGAATAACTTCACATCGTGCAAAGAAGCAAATAAACAGAAAAAATTTGCCCGTATTTCCTCCTATGGAATGAAAAAACATTTTTTTTAAAGTTAAAACTCTAGATTTTAAAAACATATTCACCTTCTTAATCCACGCTCTACTGGCAAACACGGTGTCTTGGAGGCCTGTGGAATTTCTTCCGTTAGAATCAAATGCTTTCTTTGGAATTTCGATTCTTAGTTATTTCTCTGCAGATCTTGTCTGTCGATTCTCAGAAATTTCACTTGATGAAATTTTTCTATTCTGAACATCCTAAAAACCACAATAATTTTTAGAGTAAATCGAATTTGTCAGTTATTTTTGTGTTTAGTGTGTTGTGGGGACATCTGTTTTCTCTTCATGTGAGTTGGAAGTCGGGGGTTTACAATTCGTGCTCAGTTAGACCGGTTTTAATATGCAAGAAACATATTTCCGGGCATCTGTAGCTGAAATTTTTTACTTTGATTTTACAAACGACAATTAATTTTTCAGTATCCCTGTGTTTTAAAATGGATTTTAAACATGCAGTGCTTAGTGCTCTTTTGTTTGTTTTGAAATAGTGATCCAGGTCAGTTCTACTTAACAACTGTTGCCGGTTTTTCGTGCGCTCTCTTAAACGTGTGCACAAGTTTCTTTTTATACTGTCTATAAAAAGATTTCATATCGATTTCCTTCGTTTAAAATTTGTACCTTGTAAAAATTCATTCATTTATGATTTAAATTTAGTCTTTGCTTTTTCGAAACCATTTGCTTACCATCTGTAAGCTTCGAGTGCAATAGCTGGAATGCTATAGACCGACAAACTATCCCAAATTGGCAGGAACGTGGATATACTGTAACGTATACTCTATATTCACTTTCCTTTTGATTTTACTATCTCTGGTTATTTTATTTTCTATGTAAATTATCTTCTTACTGAACGAGATGTTATTTCACCCGCTGAATGAGATCTGGCAATGAGTGTAAGTCATGACGTGGTGGTAGCCAGTATAAAAAGGCGCGTTCAACGATACCTAATGAGAGCGTTTGTTGTTGTACGGAGAGTGTTGGTTTATGTGAGAGAGAGCGTTTGTTTATGAGTATAGAGCTCCGTTCATGTGCAAGGAGCTACGTGTTATTTGAGTAGCTGTGTGTGATGATACCAGTAGAAGTTCATAATAAAAGGTTTTACGTAAGTACGTCTTTCTCAGTTCATAGTACTGTCAGACCTCTGTCTGGCTGTTAGGTTTATTTCAATTAATATTACTAGTAACAACCAGCATAAGACTTTATTCATTATAATTAGCTTAGCTGGAAGAAAGAGTTTATTCATTATAATACAGAAAACGAATTAAAAAAGGAAAGGATAAATGCCTTTTTAGAATTTTCTGCATGAACTTTGATAAATATATATAATGAATTGTTCAAATGAAGAATTTCTGAAGCACCACTTCAGAAGTGAAAATACTGTTTCAATGCAGAAACACGTGAATTCCATATTTCAAAGAAACCTGTTTATCAAGAAAACTGCGGGAAGCAAATTTCTTTGTTCTCGTGGATCCACTTATCCACTTAACGAATATTTCTTTATTTTTTTTTTTTTTTTGGAATTTTATGAGGGCTTTGCCTAATCCATCTTGCTGATTTTGAGTTTTTCTTGCAAACCCTCTCCCTATTCATCTATTTTTTTTTTCGTTTCGGAGTTTAATGACAGACATGAGCAGTTGCCAGGATTATAAGCAGTCGACCATCTTTAATCTATGACCACCGGTTCTACAGAAATGATAGAGTCAGCGTATTAGGCAAATCCCACCATCCATGTCCCGTTCGGAAATCGAATCCGGGTCGGTCTCAGACGAATAGTAAGGAGCCAGCGTCTCAGAGAGCTCTGCCAACGAAGCGGCATGAACAATTCTGACAATTCCTCCTCTAATGAAGAACTCCTGAACAAAAATTTTAACGTCGCAGTTAATCCACTGTCTGACTTGTTGAATTTCACGTTGCCAGCAGCCGCAGTTTGGTGTTTCTCTAACTTTAATTTCAATGGTAATAAGAATTTTCAACTCTCAGAACCTTCTTCCTTCGACTCTTGTATTCTTCTAAATATTTTTCCTGTGCTTCATGCATAATATAATGTTTTATGAAATTTGAAGATCAACTACTATGAAACAACATCTTGAAAAACTCGACAGTGCGTTAAAATAAATGAACATAAGGATAATAATCTTATGTCCTTAATACACTAAGACCGCCATTTGGATTTTCCACAGAAATTTCTTTCAGGAAAATTCATACAAAGAAGCTCATCAGATTTAGAAAAATAATCAGTGAAAATTCATTTCAAAATGGTGTACTCCTACGAAGAGTAAATTCGTCACGTGATCGGCTACGTTGGAACATGCCGTACGTCTGATTCTGTTCGTGTTCAGACAATGCCTGCTACGTTGGTACAAAGCCTCCAACCAAGTCTTGTGACATCAAGCCTAGTGAAATGCTTATAATAAATTCACATCTGTTTTTGCATTGATGTTCCTGAATCTAAAAATGTCTGCTATGACAAGTTATAAGTCCTTTATTATGCCCAACCACGTCGAACTTGTGAGCGGCATGCACTGCAATGTTAAATAGTGGTTGCTGTGTTAGTGTTTATTTTATTGTGCCCACTCGTCTGATGTCATAAGCTTCTTATGCCATCGTCTCAGTCAAGTCCTTCCGGTAAGTGCGGCAACTGGGAAGCTGTATCTGTATGAATCCCACTTCTGCTACGAAAAAAGACTCATTGATAATTATTACTGAAAGTAAAAGCGGGCGCTGCGATTGGATGAATGCATTTAATTAGAACCCCGGTCTAGGGCTGGCTCATTTCTCAGTATTAGGATTTCTGAGACTGAACTGACAAATTCACTGCATCCAATGCACCTGAGACAAGAGTTCTCAGTAGCCCTTCGGGTAAAAGGAAAACCAGTATAATACAACAGCAGCCTTACAAAACTGCCGTTTGTACAGTTGTGTTTTGTAGACCGCTGTTTGATACTCGTGCTGATGGCTGTGATTCGAGTTCAGAAGGTTAAGCGAACTGGGTTGATTCGCCATTTATGTCTACCATACTCCCCTGGAGTCGTAAACCTACGTAAATTATGGATGAATGACTCTTCTATGTTTCGATGCTTAACGAGACTATTAAACATATAAAAAACAAGAGCCCCAGTCCTACACGAATTCTTACACTCCCTTTACTTTGGGTACTGTCAGCATCGACAAGTGGCCTGAGATATACAGCGTGATTCATTATTATTGTCGAGGTTTCCGTGGCCTGGCATGGTCAAACCGTAATCGACAAAATAAATCTGCGTACAGCACAAACAAGTTCATCACGGAAAGTTTTATGTGGCAACACAGTATTCGCTGAATTGACGTCATACTTCAAAATTGCGACTGCTCAAGAAAAAGCAATGTGCGAACTCTGGTTCTTCGGAACAAAGTCAGTTATCACAACACAACATTGTTACAGAACGCAGAATGGCAGAGCTCCACCTTCCTATAATGTTCTCCGACGTAGGTTAAAGCAGTTTCAAAAGGCTGGTAGCGTACAGCATCAAAAAGGAGCGGGAAGACCGAGCACATCTCAGGACGATTTTGATCGCGTCCAGGAAGCCTTTTCTCAAAGCCCTCAGAAGTCAATGAGACGAGCTGCGTCGGAGTCAGATATGCCACAAAATACTGTTTGTAGGGTTCTGCATAACCTCCTACAACTCCGTGTGTACAAACTGTAGATTGTACAGTCTTTACAGTGGGACGATAAACCCCGCCATTTCAAATTTGCCCAAGACATTTTGTCCAGAATCGAAGCTGATGAACATTACCTGCGGACATGGAAATTTAGTGATGAAGCAACGTTTTTGTCTCAGGGAGAGTACATCGGCATAACTGCAGAATATAGGGCTCCGAAAACCCTCACGTCATTCGAGAAGTCGAACGAGATAGTCAAAAGGTAAACGTCTGGTGCGCTTTCTTATGTTTGGAAGTGTTGGGGCCCATTTTCTTTGTGGAGAATACAGTGGCCTATCTGGAGATCCTACAGCTGTATCTGTTGTCTCAGTTAGAATATCGGCAGCCCATTGTTGTGTTTCAGCACGATGGCGTGCCACCGCATTGGTCTGTTATTGTCCGATAATTTCTTGACCTGCATTTTCTTGGGTGCTGCGTTGGGAGTGGTGCACCCTTTCCGTGGCCTCCGCTCTCACCCGATATTACGCCACTGGATTTTTTCCCGTATTGATACGTGAAACTCAACGTTTACCATACCCCTGTAAACACCGTTAATGACCTGAAGGCCACAATTGGTGTTGCGATAGCAGCAATAACGCCGCAAATGATAGCGGACACTTCGCGGGAAGTTGATTATCGCTTGGATGTCTTACGTGCGACGATAGGTGCGCATGTTGAAGTGGTTTAGCAATCTGATGTATCGATTCTACAGGTAATAAAACTTTTAGTTGTCTTCTGTCATATTCCGTTTGCGGTTTAAGTTTGTTGTTTCCCATTTTCCCATTATATGCCACTGAAACCCTGACACTAGTTATGAATCACCCTGCATTTGTATTGACACTGCTGTAAACATTCTGCGTTCTACAATTCAAAGTCTTAAAATACCGTATTATCGAACTTAAAGTTCATTTTCTTTGGGGGAGGAACGCGACAACCGTATTTACAGAGTCCGTATGGATAAAATATTATGTTGAGCTTTGAAGATATACTTAAACCCGAAAGAATAGTACATTGAACCATTTTTGCATTTTTGATCTACAAACACGCATTTTCAAATGCTGGTGGCTTTATGTTTTCAACCCTCTCATTTCAGGGGAATCTGTTCACGCCCTAAGTTAGGAACAGATATTTATTAGTTTTGATTTTTTTTAATTCCGGTTCTCCACCCTCGCTTTGGAGCCAGTTTTTGCAAATTACTGATAAAAGGTTCTTCTTACACTGCAGTGCTAATGAAGATTGTTATACTATAAAGTTCACCTCTTTCAGCAAAAGCTGTCAAACACTCGGTCTGGAGGGAGAGCTGTTGAAATGCTGAAGTCATTTACGGTAAAACATTTTGCCAGCACCTGATGAAAATTCTTGATTCTTCTTTATTCCATTTCACCAGTAAGCATTCTTATCACCGACGCATTCGACGCGTAAGTGTTATGCCTAAAAAAGAAATATGTAGTAAGGAGTTTATGTAGACTATTTTGGAAGAGCAGCAAAGACTATTTTAAAAGTGTCTTTGCTCAAACGCTTAAAAAACTTATTCTTGCTCTGAGAATCAATGATCAACCTGATATCGGTGTCACTGTGCTGAAAATAAATTGTAAAACTAATACTGCAATTATGTGTCCGTTATAAAATTTTTTACGCTGTATTTTGCGATGGTGAAAATCCAGGCCTTCCAGAGGCTTTCTGTTAGGTGATTTAAAAGTCATTGACGTTTTGAATAGTCGTCCGTTGTCAGGTAATTACTCGGTTCGCATGCGTTATGCAGTTAAACAACGCATGACCGGAAAACGGGTATCGTCTTGCTGGTATAAATAGAAGCGCATGCAGCAACGATTTATTGGAAAATTTTCTACTGTGGACGAGAAATACACGATCCGAATGCTGTTACGGTTTTTCTTTTTAAGGAAGAACGGCAAGATTTTGGTTTCAGCGATTCAAAAATGGGGACTGCAGCCTTGAAGGCAAAGCACGTGTTGAAAGATATACGACGGTGAATTCTGAAGCTGTACGCCAAGCCGTAGAGTCAAATCCGTGCACGAGCACTATACAACTACCGAATGAGTTGAGAATGCTTCAGCCCACAATTGTTCGCAAATTGCACAAGCTCGGCAAGACGCACAGAAGCTGTCAGAAGTGCCCCACGAACTGAATGCAGCTCAAGCTTAGCGAGCCGCCCCGGTGGCGCAGTGGTCTAAGCGGTGGCCTCTGATCATTCGTCCGAACGGGGTCCGGGTTCGAATCCCGGTGAGGCATGGATGTTGTGTTTGTCTTACGGCACTGGCTCTCTCCCTTCCCTGGAACCAGTGACCCTAAATTAGGGACGGGCGACTGCTTATAGCCCATTGAGTTGCTCACGGTGGTCGTTAAACCTCCAATCAAAAAAAAAAAAAAAAAAAAAAAAAAAAAGCTCAGCGACGTGTGCATGTGTGTTGCCAAGTACTGGAAATACCCCAGGATGACCGTTTCTTTCAGTGAACTGTGACATGTAATGAAATGTGGATATTTTTTCGGAATCCTGACATCAGAAAATAGTAGTAATGTCCCAAAAATCCACCTGAACCAGTTCCAAAAAGGGGCGATTTCAGCACAAAGTTATGCTATGAGTATGGTGTAACTTTGAAGGCCTCGTTTGTCGGGAATTGGTTCCAGATGGCCGAGGCATTAATGCGCAGCTGTACTGTGGCCAGTTGGAGCGGATGTATGCGGCTTTAAGCAAAAGGTACCGTGCTCTGGTGAACTGTAAAAGACTTATTATCCAACAGGATAATGCTCCTGATCGTCGTGCGCGGTCAACTAAGGAAAACGTACAGGAACTAGAGGGTATTGAGCTGTTCCTGTCATCTTTTCAGCTTCCTGGAGACTGTGTGCTCTGTATGCGAAACATCTAATACTAAAACATTTATACTTCACTGTCTGGTTAAAACCCTTCCGCGAACAGGATGCTCTTTCCACCATATCGATATTTATACATTTCTGTCCTTATAACTTAAAGTGAATAAACCTCTAAGATTTCCGGAGTTCGCTTTTCATAAATCGTCAAGGAACACGGTCGCTTTGACCTTGCCTTAACGTGCCTTGCTTGTAAAGCTACATTTGAAGATGGTGAAAATGCTGCTGCAGCACTTCGTGAATATAGACGCCATTTCAAGGGGGCCTACTGACACCATGTGCATTTCGAAGTATGGGTTCGTCTGTTTGATGAGACATGGCACCTAAGAGTCAGACCAGGAAGAAAGGGCAAACCAATCCGTTGATAAGCTCTTGAAGACGCTGCTACTATAATCGTAGATCAATTGGTTGGCAAAGCCTCAATCTCATTTAATTGGCGGGAAATATAAAGGCAGTTAGATTTGTCCTACACAGATATACAAAAAGGTTTGTGTGAAATGTTCCACCGTTATCCCTAATAAACTAACCCACAACCAGATTTGCAAACTTGTGGCGAAAAGTGATGTTTTTTATTTATTTATTTATTTATTTATTTATTTATTTTCATCTTTATTTCTTTTTTTTTCTTTTTTTTTTTTTTTTTTTTTGTGGAACGCATGAAAATGTAAGAAGCGTGGGTGTGGAACGTCCTCTAAAGTGATGAAGTTCATTTTCATCTAGAAGGAAATTTGAACAGACATAAATGCAGTATATTGTCTGCAGAGAATTTGAATCAGGGTAAGAAAATTCTCGTACATTCTATAATAATTACCGTACGGATATGATTTAAGCGTATTATGTCTTATCGGCCTATTTCTTTTAAAAGGAAGTCATCAAACTGGACCTGTGATCTTCACTGTAAACATACAACGTTATTGGGATATGTTACACAGTTTTGTCATTCCGAAACTTCAGCAAAGAGGATGTCTTAACATAACCAATGCTACACAAATGGAAATGGGTGATCAGGTGCTCATTCCCGATAGCATGTCCACCTTGTTCACTAGATATTAACGCCTGTGACTTTTGGCTGAAAGTAATCTGAAATGTAGGGTGTATGGCTAAATGTTTTTCATTTTGTAGATTTGTAGAACCGAGTGGCACAGCATGTGCGAGATATTACTCCAGATCAGTTTCGTTCTGTCTTTGAGAATACTGTTTCGCGGATTCAGCGTTTGGTCCATCAGAAAGGCCAACACTCTGAACAAGTCTCACGAGTTTCTTCAGCAGTATTCACTAAACTCCGGCGGCTTTTCGTGTTAATTCGAGGGTCATTTAAAAAGTTGTGCACACTCTGGGTTATCTCTTAAAAAACGAATTTATTTCACAACATACCTTTACAGGCCTTTGAAGTAATCTCCATGCTTCTTTATGACAGCAGCCCAACGTTTGGACAAGTCTTGTATTACAGTCAGAACACCTCCATTGTTGAGGCGTCGGATTACTCGGGTCACCTCTTTAGAAACATTCTGAATCGTACTGAATCGTTTTTCGCGGAGTGGCTTCTTCAGTTTTGGGAACACGTCATAGTCTGGTGGGATCATGTCAAGACTGTATGGCGCGTGACGAAGCAATTCCCATCCATACTTTTGCAGAACGTCTCTTACCGTATGGGCAACATGCGGCTTGGCTATGTCATACAGAACGATGACACCAGCTTCGAGCATGTCGGGACTTCTTTGGCGAACCTTTGGGAGCCAAACATTTTGCAGAAGCCTTCTGTAGTACTCTTCTGTTACAGTGGTCCCCTCGGGCACTATGGTTGATGGTATCACTCCAACTTTGCCATAGGCCATAGTCATCATCAGCTTAACCTTTGATTGTTGGCGACGGAATTTTTTCTGACGAGGTGATTCTGAATGTTTCCACTGAGCGGACTGAGATTTCAGTTCTGGTTCAAAATCTCGCCCCCAGATTTCGCCCTATAGCAACAATTCTGTGCAAAAACTTCTCTCCTTCTGTCTCGTACCGCCGAAGCAATTCTTCTGCGATCCCTTTGCGAACTGCTTGCTGCTTTTCACTCAGATCACGCGGAACCCATTTGGCAGCCACTTTTCTCTTCTGTAATTTTTCAGTTAGGATTCTGAAAACTGAAGCGGTAGACATGTTTGCTTCATATGCAATCTCTTCACATGTTTTCCGTCGATCTTCTTCCAAAATGCTGTTGATGATAACCACAGAAGTATAGTCCGTTGTATCTGATGGCCTGCCGATTCTTTGTTCGTCTTCGATGCTTTCCTGACCTTGGTGGAAACGAGAAGCCACTGTGACACTGCGCTATGGTCCACTACACTAGTTCCACAAACTTCACAGAAAGCTTTATGAATTTCGGTAGGGGATTTTCCTCGCAAAGTTTCAATTTTAATGCAGAATCGCTGGTCGCTGCGCGAGATATGACCTGACTCACGTTTCTTCCTCCATTTCTGGCAGAACTTTTCGGAACAAGAACAAATTAGGCAGCAAACGTAGCCACAACTTTGTATACTAAAGTCTGACTCACAACTGGCGCAACGATTGGGGCGATTGTATCCTCCTACGGGCAGCGCCTGCGCAGTGTGCAAAATTTTTGAAGTGACCTACGTATAAGTTGAAGCATCTCTTTATATTAAACACGTTTATGTCACTACACATTAGTTTGGGGAAAGAAACAAAATACACTTAATCGATTAAGCGTCACGTGTCGTCGACTAAGGTCCATTTACTAGTCGCACCCCTAAACAGATTATAAAACTGGTGGTTTTTCCTCAGGTAGTGAATGGTTTTTTTCTTTTTCGTTTTTACATTTGTTTTTTTTTTCAAAATCTCTTCGATATGTTTGAGGAAGTGTTCCTGGGAAGTTTATCTGAGTTTCTGGCACTCATTTTCCGTGTAGGTGGCTTTCAATAGGGATAGTTCAATTATCATCACCCTGTACATATTGTATATATAGAGAGCGAGAGAGAGATACATGTATATGTGTATATGCGTGCGCATCTGTTGCAAAGCTATGTAGAACCGATACTCCGGAAAAGCAGTCTTAAATTATTTTTGTTCATACTGTATTGACTGAAAATGCTTTTGTCATTTGCAAATGATAAGAAAATCGCTATCCTCCGAAGAAAATAGGCAGTGTCCGATGGACATAAATCAAACAATAAATGCCTCCATGCCCATTAGTTGCACTTATGGTTCTTGTGGGTTACTGCAGTAAATCTTATGATCTTGTCATCAAAGGCTTATCTTGAACCTGAAGCTATCAACCACCGATAAAGCCAGCCGCCATATAAATTTCCCCTTGATTTGTGCTCTCTACCTTTATCTTCAAAGAAGGAATAAAATGTTTCCGAAGATGCAGTCGTCTCAGAGATTTGGCTTTTCACATTTTTGAGAAATGATATTTTCTTACCGAGGTTTGCGATCAGACAGCGGGTGTGATGTAAAATTAGAGAAGGATTCAGAAAAAAATTGATATAGGCCGATAGGGTATTTTGAAAAAAAAGGGGCAGAAAAGGAGCATTATTGAGGGATCAAAGTCAAAGAAAGAGAAAAGAGAATGAACGAAAACATATTGAAGCAGATAAGGAAATAGAAGGTAGATGTGCTAAGGCAGAACGAAAGGCAGTGAAGCCAATGAGAAAGAACAAGAGAAGAAATAGATAGCACATCGGGAAAGAGAGACGCGACGGATTTTATCTGGAAGAAAGCCATTTACGACATCAAAGTGGGACTAGACTTTTGTGTCGGTGAACACCATACGAAAAGATTCAAGCGACAATTGACCCTCTGTATTTTTCAGGAGCATGTTTTTCTGCATTCCATCGGAAAGATTCCTCAAGCGAGAGTTTTGCGCAATGTAAATATCCAATCCGGTGAATAGTCGTTGAAAAAAGTAAAAAAACCCAGCGAATTCTAACATCAAACACTACCTTTGGTACACATGGATTTTTTTAAAAGTACTCATCTGTTTCGTCAGTGACAGCAGTCTCATGCGATGATAGTCCGATCTACTGAGAATTAATTTTACAAAAATAAAAAGAAAGATGTGAAGCTTGGGTTATTGTTTTATACAGTAATACTGTATAAACAACGGAAATTTATATCATTCTGAATGTCATTAAAGTGGTCATATGAATTTCCAAGGAGCTTGCTGTTGCAACGACTAATATCTCGTGATTATATGGAACTTGAGAGTTCTTCCTAAGAAGACTGTAAAAATTTCAATTGGAGTGAGCACCCTGTCGTTTTAGTCTCTCCCATTCCAGATCATTTGCTAAAAAATAACAAGGATTTTTAACCGATTTGTTCCCCACTGGAAAGAGAAGATTTATTTCTGAAAATAAGAACTTAGTGGATTTGATTTTGTTCCTATTTTTTGAAAATAAGAACTTAGTGGTTTTCGATTATTTCTATTCCGTCGAGCGTGTTTTCAGTTAGAGTTAACAGTGAAACACAAATGGTGTTTAAAACATAATTATGAATATGAAGTAAGTAGCAATGAACAGAATTTTCCAATGCCGTTCATTAAAATATTCAAATTTTAATTTCATTCGTCACATTAAGACGAATAATGCTGTCCGAAACAAATTAATGAAAAAAATTGAATAATGATATTAAATTTTTTTTTCATTTGTAACATTGAGTGAATAGCTTTATTCGTCCTGATAAAGCTTCAAATAATCATTTTATTATATCTCTACCTACATATTTGTCACTAAAACAGAAAAATATACTTCCACTGAATTGCTTCTTTTTTTTATTTCTCAAGTTTCTAAATATTTTTTTTTCCTTTTTAGTTAAAAAAATTGATTTTGTCAGCCGCATTCTGGGGCTTCCGGGGAGAGTATTGCGAGCGTCGTTCCATCAGGTTCCGTACATGCTCGATGGGTGATTGATCCGGTAATTTTATTGGCCATAGAATCATATGAATGCATTATAGACACACTCGGGAAATATTAGGGGTACCTCTCCGAAAAACGGTGTCTGGTATACCCGCCTCAGAAAAAGCAACAACATGGGTTGCCGAAAGTCATCAACTACAGCCTCTACGTCACCGAACCGATTATGCTTACCAGAAGTGATCGGCTATCGTAATTAATGGCACCTTTATATGAGGATCCCCGATTGGCATGCATTGTGCTGCTCGCAGATTTCTTTGTGACCACCTCGTCGTCAGATGGAACTTTCTTGCCACCAGATGTGGACTGTACGATCGTCACCACCGAGACAGAATCAGAACCCATCGTTTACCACGGCGTGGTGCCATCCTTGTCTCCACGCAATTCTACGACGACACCACTCCGGCCGAGTTTGGCGATGACCTACAGTGAATGGCAGATTACACAGTAGATTCCAGGAACGCAGACCTGCCTTGGACAATCTTTGGTTTCACCGTTCGAGTCATTCGAGTCATGAATGATATTTTCATAGTCGCAACTACAGCTCGTTGAATGTTCTGAGTTGTTGAATCGAATGTTCTCACCAGTTGAATCCTCTCAACAGCTCATGGCTCCGCAATCGGCTAGCGACGAACACCCCAATCGATGGGGATGAGGTCCGCTGACTGCATCGGTTCCACTTAGGCGACTGGCTGTGTATCATTGTTCCCACTGTTGCCAAATACGTCTAACTGTTTTGAAATGTCAATACGCATGAGCCGTGATTCGGCGAATTTACCAACTCGCTTCACTGAAGTCTACGCTCCTGTCTCTCTCATATGCGTCCAACTGTTGATATGGTTGGCGACGAGATTTCCGAGGTATCGTCAGTCCTTGAATGTGCTGTAGTAGCCTTCATTGCTTCGTTGCTTTATTCCGCAGGAGATGTAACACGAGGCACGACATGACTTCATCGTCCCATATTTTATCTTTTATCTCTCGCACATCGCACGCGATTGGTTCCATACTCGAATTGTTTGCATATCCTACACGCCTGCACACAGTTACCAATTTGCACGCTGATACGTCGATTCCTTCTAGGTGGTGTCAAAACATAAATACGCCGGTGGCTACTATCAAACCCTCATTCTTTTGCTCCAGAGTCGAATGCTTTCCCAATTAAATTAAACCGACGGAATTCATAGCTGCAACTTTGCGATCTTGACATGTGTTTCACCTCCATAGTGCGTCACAGTGGGGTACTGTATATAAAAATACTTCACTGGGGCTAACTGAATGACATTCAATTACTCCAACCATGGTATCACTAACAGGGTCACTACGATTTGCACTAAATGCATAAAGATTTGGGAAAATTGCAGTAATTCCGTCACAAATACTGTCCAATCAAATTAAATGTTTGTTGCATGTCTTAAAAAATATTATCAAACCCTTTTAGCTGTAGGTTGAGTTAATTTAATTTGCTGAAAATGACCACCAAAGAACTTAATTACCGTAGCCAGTCCTTACTTACAAAATAAGTCACCAAATCAGATTTTAGTAAATACACAAAGTCATCGCTCTTTCCAGGTTTTTCTTTAACACACAGCAACCGAAAAATTGTATTTCGACACCGCTGGGATCGAACCCCATATCTTCCTGCTGTTAAGCCACACCAGATGGAGACTTCAGTTGCTAAGTCCATCCCTACGGATTTGTGAAGTCAGATGCTGACAGATAAACACATATAGCGCCGTGGATTGTTGGCACCGTAACGTAAGGCGAACGCATTCGTCTAGTTATCGAGAGATCTGGGTTTCGATCCCAACGGTGTCGAAATACAATTTTTCGGTTGCTGTGTGTTAATTAAAGAAAAACGTTGAAAGAGTGATGACTTTGTCTATTTCAATTATCTCCACGTATTTGGAAGATTTTCAGGTTTTAGTTTTAAGTGAAACACACTGCTTCTCCTCTCAATTCAAACAGGCGTGTCAACACTCGTCTTTGTGACAACCACGCACCTTTGTGTATAACAATACTTGCGTATGTGCAGATCCCAACTCCCCACACATTTTCTTAAAAATACCAGAATTTAAAGCTCAGATCTGGATCAAATTAACCATTTTTACTGCACTGTTTAATGTATCATGCAGCTGAGGAGACATATTTTTGCAGCCATACTTCGTTTATGTTAACGCAGTGGGGTCAATTGATCTCCAAGTAAACTGCGCGGATACGCGTAAGAAGACTACTCATTTTTTTCTTGTCGTTGAATCTACTCCATCGCAAACTCAACTCAAGCCTTATAAAACTGTCAAGGAATTGAAAAATGTCTTCTTTTGTATGCTGTGATAGTTATTTGCATCCAAGTATATCGTCGGTAATAATGCCTTCCTCGACGCCAAAATAAAGAACGTATGCAGTGAGTTCGGGGTCATTTGAAATGTCCGTTGACTCACCAATCTGGATAACAAATTGTTTGGCAAGTTTAATTTTATCTATAGATTGTTCAGCAACATCTTGTGCCGTTTCATGAATTCGGGCGACCTACAGTCCTACCAGAATTCAAAATCCTTTGTACTGCGTTTGCAGATTTATTATGTAATATTTTATCAGTTATAATTAAAGCAACAAAAAAATTAATTACTGTAAATTATACATGCAGATTTTTTCTTGAGTCTCAACTTTTTCTTCGAAAGAGCCAATTGGCTTATCCTTAAACTGAACATTATTGCCCATTTAGCGCCGTTGTAGTAGTGATAGTTTCTTGCTGTTGTTTGATAAAGTTTATTTCCAAATTGCGCACAGAGGGAAAATTAGATTATACATATTTGAAATGAATCCATATTTAATCTAACATTTGATATAGTTCTGACATTTCACTTTGGTGTCCAGTTTCACAATTTTGGAGAGTTTAGGTTAAAATTGTGTTGCTTGTGTGAAACTAACCTTAACGCTGCTTTTATCGGCCCTACAGGCCGGAATAAAAACTGACACCCTCTTGGAATCTTGTGATTCAACATTATCACTATCCAAACTGTTGTTCTCAACTTAATAACCTTATCCACGGCAAACGAAATGAATGCACTGTACTAAAAATAAATGAAAGTTCACCAAGTAGTTGCAGTTGTAGTCAAACTCTCAAGCAGAAACTGATGGGGAAGCACGTGGATTAATGTCAAAGAAAGGTTCGTTGAAGCTTCGATTGCTTTCGGCTCAAAAAATCCACACCAATGAAATGAACTACGCGCTCTACACGGAGACAGTGATGACTCATTAGTCACATATTTCTCAGTTTCTTATCAACCAATGAAGAGAGCTTGTGGGTCCCTATTTGTATTAACTAAAATTTATTTTACTCAAAAAATACGAACGAAAATCGAATAAACTACAACCTACGTTCCAGGACTGACCGCATAACTGACGTAACAATTGTGGGATAAAAATATCACGTGTATGCCAGAAGACAGCAGTCCTTAGCCAATCAGCGAACAGCTGGAGACCGGTATACAGCGATACCGACAGACGGCAGACAGAGTCATAGCAAGCTCGTCCCATGGAAGAGCAGGAAATAAACATCCTTTTTTGTTGGAAATTTGCTAAATCAGTTACTGAAACTTACAGAATGTTAAAAGAAGCGTATGGAGACCCAGCATTATCCCGCAGAAGAGTTTTTGAATGGTATGCACGGTTTGATGACCGGCGGGAATCCTTTGATGATGATCCGAGATCTGGGCGCCCCTCCAGTATGGGGGAGTACCAATCTGGCATTAAGTTTTCGTTTTCCCAGATCTTCATGTGTAGAATCTCATGACAAATAGGCTTACTGATGCCCAACGACTCAGTCAAAAGTCTCACTGTAATTCGGTGATCTTCCTTTCATTGATTCCGCACCTTTTCGATTTTTGCCGCTGTCCGCACACCGGATAGACGCCCAGATATCGGATCATCATCAAAAGATTCCCGCCGGTCATCAAACCGTGCATACCATTCAAAAACTCTTCTGCGGGATAATGCTGGGTCTCCATACGCTTCTTTTAACATTCTGTAAGTTTCAGTAGCTGATTTACCAAGTTTACAAAAAAACCGGATGTTTTCTTTCTGCTCTTCCTTGGCTAAAAGGACATGGGACGAGAACGCTATGACTCCTTAATGCCCGTCTGCCGCCTGTCGGTAGCGTTATAAACCGGTTTCCAGCTGTTCTATGGTTGGACAAGGACTGACATCTTCTGGCATACATGTGATATTTTTATCCCATTATTGTTGCTTCAGTTATGCGGTCAGTCGTGGAACTTTTCTGACGTAGGTTGCGTTAACTAAAATCAAGAAATATTAACAACCAAATTCAACACTATGCGTACCCCTAGAGGCAGCTAAGTAACACGCGTACAACATGCTGAATACCGCAGGGTTAAGGGATTTATGTAGAAGATTTTAGGAAGGGAGTATTTGACCCAGGTCTCAAACAACCTTTTGAAGTAGAGATTTGGCCTGGAGTGCCTGACATGAAAGTCACACACGGAAGCGAGGTAAAGAGGGAGCAACTGATGCCCTTAATTTTACTACTAGGGAGTCTGTCTCCGGGTTCCTTCGGCTTGACGTGCTTGTCTGAGGTACGGCGGATATTCAGTCGTTCGAATTCTTCTTCTACCTGCCCAAGATCAAACCGACGTCCTCTCTGTGATAGCCAGAAGCGTGAGCACTATGTCAACGCAGCATAGCGTAGTCTTGGATGACATGCCATGGTTATTAACCGGACTGGGTGTTAAAAAAATCACTTGTGATCTACGATTTCTCTTCCTTTCCTTATACCTGTGGATTGTGCTACCTGAATTATTGAGATTTTTTGAAGAGGTTGGAAAGCCTCTAGCCATTTGTAAGAGGTTGTAAAACCTCTTGGTGAGCAGTGGGGTTGTCATTTCATCTCGAGAGGTGAGAGGTCACTTTGGTGGTGGTGATTCAATGAATGTTGGACTTGCCCCTAGGCTTTTGATGTTGTCTACAAATCATTTTTCTCCTTTTCGCTCCGGACTGTCAGTATGCTCAGATGAACTTATCTGTCTCTCTTTCCTATTGGACAGCCTAGCTGAAATCTAATTGCTTCCGACTTCTCTAACTGCTGCTTTGGACCTGGAGTCAGATACTACCTTCCTAAGGTACTCTCATTTGCATTCGCAAAATGGTAGGTGATCCATCGGCATGTGAAAATCTGTCTGATTTGTTGTCAGAAAATAAAGCTTGCTTATAGGAAGTGGACTGTGAAGCGATTTGTAGACAAGATCACAACAAGTGATATTAAACCGAGGTGTAATTCCTACTAGTTTAAAACTTCTCTTCTTATTATTCTGATCTTTCTTATGAAGAGCAGCTTGGTCTTCAACTTATTCGCTTCTATATCTTCACGGAGTGGTTGTCGCTATAAAGAAAGGACCCCTTCGCAGGAAACAAGCTAATAGTATTTCAGTACTTTCCCTTGAAGTATCCGTGTACATACACACACACACATACACAGGCAGGCACAGGGAAGTAGTCACAGTGATAAATGAAGAGTCCAAATAAGATGCTCTCTCTCTCTCTCTTCTTACATGCAAGTGTAATTACAACAATTGCACCACCTGTGAGTGTTTCCTTCTGTAGTCATAACGGGAGAATGTACCTAATAAAGTAGTCGCTAAATGTAGGTACTCTTAGTGTATGTGATAGACTACTGTTATCGACATATTTGATAACTGTATTGAAGAAAGAAGTTTAAGGTGTTAAAACAAACAACTGGAAATTTCAATTTTACGGCTTTCAGTTTATTAAAATTATTTTCAATCTTTTCAACACCAAAGTATCAGATGTTGGAGGTGAATTTCTCTTTCATTTACAACTGTGATGAGTAGGAGGTGAATTTTCCTTTCATTTACAACTGTGATGAGTAGGAGATGAATTTCCCTTTCATTTACAACTGTGATGAGTAGGAGGTGAATTTCCCTTTCATTTACAACTGTGATGAGTAGGAGATGAATTTCCCTTTCATTTGCAACTGTGATGAGTAGGAGGTGAATTTTCCTTTCATTTACAACTGTGATGAGTTGAATTTCCTTTCATTTACAACTGTGATGAGTAGGAGGTGAATTTCCCTTTCATTTACAACTGTGATGAGTAGGAGGTGAATTTCCCTTTCATTTACAACTGTGATGAGTAGGAGGTGAATTTCCTTTCATTTACAACTGTGATAAGTAAGAGATGAATTTCCCTTTCATTTACAACTGTGATGAGTAGGAGGTGAATTTCCTTTCATTTACAACTGTGATAAGTAAGAGATGAATTTCCCTTTCATTTACAACTGTGATGAGTATGAGATGAATTTCCCTTTCATTTACAACTGTGATGAGTAGGAGATGAATTTCCCTTTCATTTACAACTGTGAGGAGTAGGAGGTGAATTTCCCTTTCATTTACAACTGTGATGAGTAGGAGGTGAATTTCCCTTTCATTTACAATGATGAGTAGGAGGTGAATTTCCCTTTCATTTACAACTGTGATGAGTAGGAGATGAATTTCTCTTTCATTTACAACTGTGATGAGTAGGAAGTGAATTTCCCTTTCATTTACAACTGTGATGAGTAGGAGGTGAATTTCCCTTTCATTTACAACTGTGATGAGTAGGAGGTGAATTTCCCTTTCATTTACAACTGTGATGAGTAGGAGGTGAATTTCCTTTATTTTGTTTTATTTTGTATTATTTTATTTTATTTTATTTTATTTTATTTTATTTTTGTTTCTGATGTCCATTTTTAAAATATTTAAAACTGTGTGCATCGAGTTGTGTTTTTATTGAATTTCAAGTAACAAATCCTTTAAGAATTATTTCACGAACCTGATTCTATGGCAGAGTTTTATTCCTTTCCGCAATATATTTGCTGTATTTTGAGCTGTAGTCATAGGTTGATTTATGCGAGTGTCTTACGTCCGTGCCCCGAGCAATCGTGAGGCTCGGTTTGCGTTTATAACTTTGATATTAAGGTTCCGCCATCTCTCATTCTTCATCTTGGCACTTCTGCTAAAGTCACTGCCAGATGGCCTGACGCTTCTGCATAGTCCTTTTCTTATTTCTTGTGACATTATCACAGGCACACAGTCACATGCAGATGTGATATAGCTACAGCGATTCACCAGAAAGCTGTTTCTCTTTTCTCAACGTAATACGAAATTTGTGTCTCGTTTAGTATCACTTTTTTCTTAAACGTTAATGTACACAAGTGTTATTTTAGATCCAATCGATTTAGGTCAGTGAACTTTTCTTTTTTATATGGAGCGTTTTTATGGAGATATGTTTTTACGTTTGACCTTTCTCATATAATCTCCGTGCTTCGCATTTAAGGCTAAAGTAGGAAAATATTTTTGATGAGACAACTGATCACAAAAGACAAAAAAGGACAAACCCTGTGCAGCATAAGCCATTATATTTTTCAGAGACATAATTTTTGAAAAGTTGGTTTTTGACTTGTAGCGAGGAGCTGATGAAAGTTGTCTAGTTTTCATAATTTCATAAACTTAAAAAGTATAAGTCTGTAGAGAAAAAAGACTGATGTGGGTTGATTTTCCGAGTAAAACATTTTTAACTTGAAAACATTGCAACGACTTTGACAGCAATTTTTTTATATGTTTTTATTTCTTCCAAACTCAGACATTGGCATACTTTAAAAATGAATAAATTATGTTTGCCAGGCTGTAGCGCACCCAGAAATTTCCCTCGGGGGTGGGGCCGTGGGACACATAATTTTCCCAAGGTGGGGGTAAGCCCCTCCCCTTCCCTAAATTTATCGGAAAAATAGTCAGGTGCTAAAACAGTTAAAAAGGAAGTTGACTTTTGTGCATATATTCATATCCAGCTACTAGTAATCAATTAGAAGAAGCAGTGATTAAATGATTAGAAGAAGCAGTAGATGAAATTCTTTTCCTGGTTAGATTTTTCTAAATTTCTTTAATAAATTATTGTATGTTATAATTATTCGGTACATTATTAAGAAGTATATGTAGATCGCGTATCGTGACTTTTTGTTTCAAACTTCGACGTAATAATTTTCCGCTCTGTCAGCCGAAGGGGGATGGGGGATGCGCCGCTGTTGCCAGGCATTTTTCAGTCATATGAAGTGATGAAATGACATATGGTGCATTTAACCTTTGTATCATAGCATTTCTGTTCTTTTATTTTGAAATTTCAAAGAATGAAGCAAAAAGAATAGCATTATCTGCGCCGAAGCACCTCACTCTCGATTTTTCCCATGTAAATTTCTTCGGAAAACTTTAAAACTTCATCTCCCGATCTCCTTTTGAGCATACTACCGTTACATCAAATTCATTCCCCTGCGTGGTATGACGGTAGCATGCTCAAACTAAAATACAGAAAGGTAGGTTCGATTCCTGTTCCAGGACGATGCAATTTAAAAATTTCCTGAAGAGGCAGGAAAAACACTGGGTTTCTTTGTGTTGACAATGATAATCAGATGTGCATGCTATGTACTAACGAAAAACTTGTTTTTGAGAGAGTCGTTTCTCTCATTAATCTTGGTTGGAAGAAGAACTTGCAATTTAATATTATTTTCAAAAAAAGGAAGAGAAGAAGAATGTATTCAAACAAATGTAATTTTTTAATGCAATTATTTTCTCTTTGTATCTTCTAAAACCCAAAGCTCTGCTACTGTTCATATTTTCTGCTATATTGTAGGTTTTCTACTTTCTAAGTTTTACTGCACATATTTTCAGTTCCTATTTATAAGGCTGCACAAATACCGATGCACAAAATATACATTACTAACAAGTTTCCATTATATATTCGCGTATAAAAAGTGACTTTTCTAGCAGTACTATTAACACGCTTTTAAATTAAAATATTTTAAACGAAATTTTCTTTAAAAGTTTACGCTAAACTGTTGAAGGTAGGAATACAATTTAAATTGCTGAAAATTCAAACCGTTGGATGTAGCACGAAAGCATTTCTTGTGAAAGGGGTTTGCACAGCATTAGCTTAGCTGTAAACAATTCTAGTACTTAGTGCTATGTTACCGCATTTCGTTTCGTGATATGAAAAACTGCATGGCGTAGCACAAATGTTGATAGCTTTTTGTAGTACTCTAAATGAGAGCACAGTTAAATACAGGATCGCGCGCCTCTGGCATGCATGAATGAAAAGGGGGAAAAGTTAGTAAAACTTCCCTAGTGGAAACATGGCCAAAATATGTGAAAGCAACTGGAGAGGATTAATAAGCATACAGTTATAACTGTTTCCTACTGAACAGCATTAAGAATAGTTCAGTAACGTACAACACATTCCAAATGTGTAAGAAATACCTCAGTTAGGTAGATTTATTTATTTACCCATCTCAGTGATCCCCACAACACGGTTATAGACATGGAATAATCGCAACCTTGTGAAAATCCAAAATAAAAAGGAAACACTTGTATAAACTTGTGAAGTACATTTTGTCCTGCCAAAATCGAAAAAATATTTCACAGTAGTAAATGGTGTCAATGAGAATAGCAACAGCAAAACGAAAAGCACAATATAAAAAATCATGAGTAATATGATACAGAGATCGAAACAAGACAATGCGTTATAAAGGAGGTACATGTTCACCTGTCTTCCAGTGACGCTGTTCCACCAGCACTGCATAAATACACTTATAACGAAGTAAATTTCTCCGTCATTTCTGTCCACGCCAGGATTCGAACCCGGATCCCCTCATTCCGGAATAAGTTGCTCTACCAATTGAGCTACGCGGACGTTTTATTCTGATTCCTATCTGCCTTTAGGTCGTGTGCGTCCTTCGGGCAGGTACGTCACATCTCCTGGTACGTTACACACTATAGAGCGAAGTCCTGAGTACAAAATATGTCCACCCCGCAAAGCAATGGTTTTTTTTTTGCACTTGTGTATCATGCCTAGCAACAAATGGTTTAGGTGTTCTTGGGGCAAACTGTCCCGCTCTTGTTAGAGAGCAAACATAAATGCTGAAATGGTTTACGGTGGGAAATTGTTTGTGTGCAACACGCCTGCGCAAAGCTTTCCATTCGTGCTCGATTGTATTGACACCAGAAGAGCGCGCTGGCCACTCCATGCGATAGTTGTCCTCACTAGTCATTGCTTCATCCACATGAGGCTGTGCGGTGGGGAGGAGTATTATCTTCCTTAAAAATGAAAACTGCTCTTATAGAACCATGGAACACAAGAGCTTTGCTAAGAATTGCATCACTGCAGTATGAGTACCCCTTCCTGGTGACAAACCTTACTCCACCCCCTGCAGTTTGGTACGTTCATTGACAGTGATACCGGCCCACACCATGCTGCCGCAATCCCCATATCTGTCCCGTTCACCGATGTCCCAGCTTCCCTCCAAATCAGTCAGCGCTTGGAATCCATCGAAACACAAAAGCGGTCTTCATCTGTGAACATTACCTTGGCCATTCGGTACGGAGACCGGTCAACGTAATACATATACCACTGATGGCGGGCTACGATGCTCCCTGGATAATGGTTGTACGGTTTTCGGTTATGTAGTCCTGCTGAATTTTGGCATCTTAATACGATTTGGTCCGAAATTCGTACACCTGTGCATGCTTGAAAACGATTGTACAACTGGCCTGCTGTGCTTTTTCCGCCTCCGTTTTGCCATTATTCCAGGTAACGATCATCCAGCTGGCTCCGACAACAGCGACAACTTCCAGCAAAACACTTGGTGGATGTTCTGTGTCTCCTGGAAACTGACCAAAGCCGCGACGCTATGCTTTGTGTTACTCCAAACCCTCTGTCGACATCAGACACAGCCTCGCCTTCTTCGATCTAGCCGATAATTCGGCAAAGGGTAAAATCATCCATATGATGTCTGTCATATGTTCTTTTGTTACTCCAGACACGCAGTTTCTCGTTCTATCACTGTAACATATGAATGAACTCATATGACACACGACTCGGCCTCCTGTGTACATGCACACTCGGCAGCTGTCACGAGCTCACAGAAAATTCGAATACAGGCTGTTCATTCAATGTACCCCTACGTCATGCCGCACTGGTGTGCATATGTTAGGTAACTCTTTTAGCCCCATGATATCAGATTTCATGTTCGTCCTTAACCCCTTAAGCGGCTGGAACGAATTAACACGGGGTTATCAAAATTGGCTGAAATCAGTTCGAATGAATATATACTTTGCCTGAAAGGTGGACTAAACACGGCTGGAACGTGTGAATCTGCGCATCAGGTAGCGTTGCTTTTACCTTCGCATTTGTTATTTGAAGTGTTCGCTTAGGGGTATGACTGACCCTAATCCTTACTTAGTGCATTACCTGCTGGAAGAGCTATAACAATGACGAATCTAAGAAAAGAAAGATATATTTAAGTCACTTCTTTCTACCCAGTTGCACGATGTCCGTGTTAGGGGGACTAGCAATGTCCCATCGTATCTTGGGTCCAGGAACAGAGAATAAATTACTAGAAACGAGCGCTTGTCTTTATTGACAGGCTTGTGGTCGGTACTGCTTAGATGAGAGGGGGAAGTAATTGTTTTGACGTAGCTTTCGTAAAACCTGACTACTGTGTGGACATTTTTTGTTTGGGGAGCGCAGGAAATCTTCGGCACTATTTGGTTCAGATACACCGACAACTTAAAAGGGTTAAGTATTAGACAATCGCGCACAAAACATAAAGATAAGATATGTGTCTAACAAATGAAAACTCTGCATTAATAATCCAAATGTAATTCCGTTTTGTTTGTTTTTTAAACTTCAACATCCTTTTCGTTCCTCGTAAAAATGTGCCTGGCTCTCAGGGAAGTTAAACAGGCGACAAAATCTTTCAAGAGGAAAATAACAGATTTTGGTTCCGGGAACATTGGAAAAGCGCAGAATCTATGGAAAATGAGAAGCACCCTAGGTACAAATAAGAAAAAAAAGATTGAAAACTTTCACACCATTGTTTATGACTTTACAAAAAGACGTCGATAAAGCGATATCTTGCTTCGTTTCAGAACACAGACGCCGGATTCTTTTCTTAAATTGCCAGATTTCTATATAATGTGCAAATTTGTCATGTTACAGAAGTAATAGCATTGACATACTCAGGGCCGGCGTAAGGCATGTGCGAAGTGTGCCACCGCACAGGGCAGCGCTCTGAGGGGAACGGCAAAATTACCTTTTCTTCTTTTTTTAGCAGTGGAGAAGCGTAAAAAGGAGAAAGCAACCTATCCTACTGGGTTGTCGAAAAAGTCATGACGTATTTTGGCACCCGATGGCGGTTGGGCGGTTTTGGAAGTACTAGAGGCATGCGCAGCTCTGTTATTGCTATGGCATTCGACAGGTGCTAGTTCTAGCTGCAGTCTAAAAGAAATAGTGAGCGATTTGGTTGATTTGCGGAGATTTGACATCAAGTTGGAGATGGAAGACCAAACTGTGCATTTTCGCCATATTTTACTGTTTTACTTCCGTAAATGAAAGAACGCGCGTCAAACTTGTGAAAAGTTTGACGTGCGTTCTTTCCTTTAGAACGTTAGTGCCAGCGGTGGTTCGCAAAATTCCGTGCTGGTGCGTTTGACCTCAACGATGCTCCACGGTCCGGGAGGCCCACCGAGGTTGATGACGACCAAATCAAGGCATTGATCGAGTCAAACCCACGTTACACGACACAAGAGTTTGCAGAACCATTGCACATCCATCATTCAAACGTTCACGACCACCTAAAGAAGCTGGGATACGTAAGCAAGCTCGATGTGTGGGTTCCACATGAACTCAAAGAAGCTCAATTGACGGCGCGTATAAATATCTGCGATATGCTCATTAAACGTGAGGAAAACGATTCTTTTTTGAAGCGACTGATTACTGGTGACGAAAAGTGGATTGTGTACAACAAATTGCTGCGCAAACGGCCTTGGTTCCGACGTGCTGCTTCGCCTCAAACGACATCCAAAGCAGACATTCATCAGCGGAAGGTTCTGGTCTCAGTGTGGTGGGATTTTAAAGGTGTCGTGTTTTTCGAGCTCTTACCACGGAACCAAACAATCAATTCGAACGTGTTCTGTCGTCAATTGGACAGTTTGAACGAATCCATCATCCAGAAACGTCCAGAGCTCGTTCATCGTAAAGGTGTTGTGTTCCATCACGACAACGCGAGACCACACACAAGTTTGATCACTTACCAAAAATTATTGGAGCTTGGGTGAGGTGTGTTGCCACACCCAGCATACTCGCCTGACCTTGCGCCGTCAGACTTCCACATGTTTCGCTCTCTTCAACAGTCCTTGCATGGTATAACGTTCAATTCAGATGAGGCTGTAAATCAGCACCTTGTATAGTTTTTCGCCACGAAAGGCAGGTTCTTCTATGAACGAGGCATTTTGCAGCTCACTAAAAGATGGCAAAAAGTTGTCGAACAAAAACGGGCATTATATCATTGATTGATCTTCTTTCTTTCTATCAATAAATGACCTTTGCAAAACATGGCAAAAACACGTCATGACTTTTCCGACAACCCTATATATGTAAAGGACTTCTTCCATCCGATATTTAAAACATGCAGAAAGAAAAGAGTTGAGTTGTTTATCTTTTTAGTGTTTCTTACATGAGCAGAAGAGATAGGATCATGCGCTTGTCCACATCGGACGCAGGTGCATTCCGTTCGTGCCCTTGCGGGCGTGATGAAAGGGGAGTAGGGAGCAAACAGTTCACTTATGAAGGAGATGATGAGCCTATTGGCGATCTAACGATGCGCTATAAAGTTGAATTTTACTTCCACCTTTTAGACATTATAATTACATCTTTGGAAGAAAGATTCCTACAACTGAAATCTCACTCTGATACCTTTTATTTTCTTTATATTGTAAGCAAGCTCCAAGACGTGGCCATTGATCTGCTCAGTGAAAAATGTTGTAACCTTTCCAATGTTTTATAGGACAAAGATTCGAAAGACATTAATTCTGATGAATTAAAAGATGAACTGTATGTGCTCTCGACTTTAGTGGCGCCTTGTATTGGTCCGATAGAAACTTTAAAATTCATTAACCAACACAGTTTTTCCCCAAATGTAAGTGTGACGCTCCGTATCCTACTTACTCTACCTGTAACTGTAGCTAGCGGAAAGAGAAGTTTCTCCAAACTTAAGCTTAGCAAGACATACTTGCGTCAACCATGTTCCCAAAGCGGTTTCAGTGGATTAGCAATGATTTCAATTGAACATCAATTGTCTAAAAAATTGGACTACACAGAAGCAGTCAAAGAATTTGTAAGATCTAAAGCCAAGTTCCTTGTATTTGAACTATCTTTACATTATTTTCTTCTTTTCCTGTTTGAACAAAATTATCAATTATTTTGGCGTAATTTATTGATTACGAAATTCTGTGATGTAATGAAAATGTAGTTTTTGTTTTCATTATATCACAGAATTTTATTAGTACGTCTAATTTGCAATGTATCAAAAGTTCAATAAATCCGTTTATTAACCAGGGAGCTGATAAATCTGTATTTTATTCCAACTTTTGTCTTGCCACGTTTAGAATACTTAGTACTGGACAGCAAGCAGGCTTTTTACTGCTAAAAGAATAAATATGGAAATAAAAAAGTTTAATTAGCTTCCTTATTAATCCGAATGACAATGTGTTTTTCTCCAATATTTGAACTTCGTGTGCTTGGTGTAATAATTATAAAATTTTGGAGAAATGTAAACTTTATTTTTGAAGGAAATATATTTGAGACATTTTGCATTGAAATGTGAAGTAGAGAGGGAAGGAAAAAGAGTGAAACCCATGGTTGATTATGAGCTAAGAAATATTTGCTATCAGGAAGAATAAGAACCACAAATTCGTGATAATCTTGCGGCAATTAGATAGGGGAAAGGACGGCAAAGGGAAAGTCGCACATGGCGGAACTTTGGGCGCCGGCTCTGGACATTCTGAGCAAAAGTTAGAGGATGTGCAGAATACTACACTAATGTCTATGATTGTATCTGATTTCTATGGCGCATAACGGGCAATCGTGTGTGACGTAAAAGCAAAATATATCTGCTGCGTTATTCAAAAATTGTTCATTGATGTTGTTTCAGCAAACTAAACTCTCCAGTCTAGTCCTCTGAGCATTTTGATTACAATCACAACGAAAGTACCTGAAATGTTTGGCGTCGTCAGCAAACATCAAGCACGCATCTCTTAGTTTCAATTTAATACATGAACAAACAATTTTCAGAGGTATAATAAAATGTTACTCAAAAAAGGAATTTAAATTCTTTGAAGCGGATCTTTGAGTGGAAGCAAAATGGCTGCATCAAAGCTGTTAGCCAGCTTCGATGGCTGCATTCAAAGCTCTTTGACAACTCATGCGAATAACAGCGAATCTCTGTCTGATTAGTTTATTCCACCTGCTTCATACTATGGAATGGCAAACCACTGAGCAGGGCATGAAAGTCCCGACAGATGTAACAGATCAAGCCATGTAGCAAATTATCAAAGCGAGCACTAATTCTTTGTGCTTGCTTTATGAACAACATAAGCTTCAACGAATAACGAAGGAAATGTCACTTTCGAAAAAACAAATGGCGAAAGTCATATGTTTGATTTTCAGAAAACTGTAGAGAATAGGTACGAAACATACACAGTCGTATCAGAATAATATGAGCACCTACCTAATAATGGGACTAACCTCCCTTGGCCCGGATGACAGCGGCGAGACGGCGTGGCATGGACGCAATGAGACCCTGGAAGGTTGCCCGAGGCACACGTGCCCATTCGGACTGCAGCAGAACACGGAGGTCCCGGAGATGTCGTGGTTCTTGGTCGGCACGTTGAACCTGTCGATCCAAATAATCCCACAAGTGCTCTATGATATTGAGGTCGGGCGATATCGCCGGCCACGGGAAAACGGTGACATCGCTGTCGTGTTCCTGGAACCCGTCATGCACCCCCTTAGCGACGTGACATGGCGCATTGTCCTGTTGGTAGACACCATCACCAGCAGAGTAAACGTCCAACATGAAAGGATGCATGTGGTCAGCTAGGACGGACAGGTAGAGATTGGATTTCAGGGACCCATCCAGGGACACCAAAGATTCCAGATAATACCAGGGAAACATCCTCCAGACATGCACACTGCCAGCGCCGGCCTGTACTTGACTGACAAACGTGTATGAGTGTTGGTTCTCGTGTGTCTGACGCCGTATCCGTCACGTCTGTTGAGTAGGAACCTCGATTTGTCGGAAAATGCAGCCTTTCCCCACTCTTCCACTGTCCAACGACGGTAGTCTAACGAGAACTTCAGGCGTTGTTGCCGATGGACCTGGATCAACATGGGCGCCTTGACGCAACGTCGACTCCAGAGACCCATGCGTAACAGGATTCGCTCTATTGTTATCTGTTATCTCCATTTCCGTTACTATCACATTGGGTATCATTACTATGTGCCATACATATATTTATGCTGGGTCTCTTGATCCTGTAATTGCTTAATAGTGTTTGACCTGAAGTTATACAATGGTCTGGGATAGGATGTCTTTTTATTTTGGTTAACTAAATTGCATTCATTAATTATTATACGTTTATTTTGGGGATGTGTATTGCTGTTTTGTGTTGTACTTTTTTAATGAATTTCTCTTTTCATATGTTTGTGACTTTGTACTAATTGGCTATTGGTGTACTCCTTTTGGTTTTCTTGCATATATCAACGTTGTATTTAGTACTGTGGTGGGATTTATGATTAACTCTATTGCTTTGTCTTGTTAATTTTGGTTTGTTTATTGTTGCATGATTGTTTAATGTGCTGTACTGATATTCTTGGGATGTGTATTTTCTGGTTGCATTGGTTTGGTGTATATATATAGATATCCTAACTAAATCTTTCATTGTTTTTTATACTTTGTTTATCAGTGGTTATGTTGGCATGTGTTAAGATTTCTACGTATTTTAACTGTACTGTCTATATGATACCTAACTTTTAATTACAGTTGATTCCCATCATGTATCCTTAACTTACCTGTACTATTACGATTATTCGTGTCTCACTGTGATTTTCTGTGCACTGTGTTCTTGGCCTGTCACACGCTTCTTGGGGATCGGGGGTTCGTCAAGCTTTTTCATTAAAGCCTTTTTCCCTGGCTCCATGTCATCCACTTACAGTGCTATATGTAGACATAGATTATTCTTTTACATTTCTTAACATCTACTTTATACATTTTGGTTTAATTGTGCAAGTTCTTTAATTGTAATTAATGGCATGTTTATTGTAATTGAGTTATAACATACTAAGATTACTGAAACTGTATTTTGTTTTGTTTAACTACTTAGCACAGTTTTACTGTAATAATGTATTATTGTGTTAAACTCTGTCACGTATGGTATTGCTGTGGTGAATGGCAGAATATTCAATAAATCAAATCAAATCAATTCCATTGCTGCATTGTTGCGTGTCGATGCCCTTTACCAGTCGACGGAGGCGACGTTTTCCTCTGGGGAACGTCGCCTCCATTTTCTCTGAACCTTACTACAGCACCTCGCGAACAGCCCACGAAGTCTGCTGTTTCTGAGATGCTTCCATCCTTGGCGCGGTAGCCGATGACCATTCCTCTTTGAATGTCCTTCAAATCACTACCTCTGCCCATTGTGCTCACGTCACGCACTATGGCTCATCTGTCCTGGCCGGTCGGTTATATCTCTGTGTGGTTGACCTTGTCACGTGCACTCTGTGAGGCGCCTGGGCGAGTACACTGTGATTTCGGGGGTGATCATGTTATTCTGATACGACTGTGTATGTGAAGTAAAACTCTTAAGACGTATTCTCTGTTTAAAGAGAGACGGTACAACTGTGCAGGCTTTTCAGCATCATCGTACGCCATTTTTTTCTTTCGCTTTTACGCTACATCAATGACTTCACTGTAAGTAGTATGGACAGAACACATGAAAATTATGGTAACTGTGCTTTTAATAGTAAGAAATCTAGATGGTGAAATGTTCGCATAAGAATACTGATATGATGGCGTACTAAATAAAATTATTGTAACAGAGAATGAACTCTTCAAAACATTCATTCAGATGCATAAAAAAGTAAGAGCCTCCGCGGTGGCCCAGTGGTTTAAGCGAAGGCTTCTGATCATTCATCCGGGATGGGTCCGGGTTCGAATGCCGGTGAAGCATGGATGTTATGTATGTCTTCGGACACCGGCTTTCACTATTCCCTGGAACCAGTGGCCCTAAATCAGGGACGGATGACTGCTTATTGTCCACTGAGTTGCTCACGGTGGTGGTTAAAGCTCCTAAAAAATACAGGTTGGTTCAGTTCTGATTGAGCCGTCAGTTTGGAATGTAGGACTACGACTTGCAGATCGGAGAGTTGAAATGAGCTAGTCGAGTATAGTTTCAAAGCATTTATTTAATTTGTTATGGCCAACACAGCTCTGTGATATGAAAACTAGCTTACATAATTATGTAAATTTTATAAATATAAAAATTATAATTTTTACAAATAATGCTGGATACATTGCAAACACGAAGCAGAGTTCGAGATGGGCCGAGTACGGGTTCGGTCGGTGTGTTGTTTGTTTGGCAGCGGCTGCTTTCAGGCGTTCTCGATAAGCTCTAGTCGGTTGGGCTGCAGTCTTCTTAAGCTTCTTACATTCATCATCAATTGCTCTTGCCTCTCGTTTTGATTTTATCCACTTCTGCTTGTGTTCATTCTGCGAATTCCGCTGCATTGTCGAAAATGTTAACCCGTTAACACGAAAACATTCTTAAAAATTTTAGTTTAAAACACTGCGATATGTTCTTTATATATTCGAATAGACCTCGTCGAGAGCTTTAAAATGATACCATGCACAGTCGTTTTGTACACACGGTCGTCCAGATAAACCGCTATATTGTCAAAAGTGTTCACCGGTTCACAAGAAAACAATTCTTTAAATGTTCAGTTAAATCCAATGTGAAATGTTTTTCGTATATTTGAATAGATCTCGTCGAGAGCTTTGAAACGATACTATGCCCAGTCGTGTTGCGTTTATGGTTGCCGAAATAGACTGAGTCAAACGCGGCGGCACACCCAGAAATATCGCATCATCTCCTCCGCGCACAGGGAGCTAGGGAAGCGTTGCGCGCACGATGTATTACGCAGTACGCGAATTGGACTCCATGCTGCTTATGAATATACTAACACGGTTAGTGTGTGGAACGTATTTTTAAAGCTATAATGGTTTGAATTGGGACCTATTTTTGTCACAGGCGGTCGGCTGTAAGTCGCCCCATACTATCTGCTGAGTTAGACATATTCCTACGTCAAAAAACTAAAACTAAGTACTGTCTCTCAGTGAAACTTCTCTCGGTGAAAACTACCACCCCATGGTCGAAAACAAAACTAATCTCCTGAAGTTGAAAAGCAAGAGGATTTATGATTGTATGTAGCCATGTCCTCAATTTTCTTTATCACCACAGTGAATTCCCTGCTCCTTTCTTTTATTGGCAAGTCAGTGGAGATGGATCTGCTCCTTAGCTGATTACCTGATCTCCACTATCATCACAGTGGATTCACCGTTCTCTTTGTCCTTGAATTTATTGAAGAGCTTCTGGAGATAGATATGCAACTTAGATGTCCAGCTAATCTACTTTATCTCATTTGAATTCACAGTTTCTCTTATGTTGATCTTAAGTAGCTTTAACTTTCTAGTTTCTGTATTTCATGAAATATTCTAACGAAGTAAAACACAAAAACGTATTATTCAAAATACATTCATTAATAAAAACAAATAAACTTCTGAAACGGTGTTAGGCCGCCCGGTGGCCGAGTGGTCTGAGGCTCTGGCTTCTAAGCATTCGTCCTAAATAGGCCCAGATTCGGGTGATGTGGCCCTTCCTTAAAAACAGTGACCCTAAATTAGGGACGGGCGACTTCTTATATCCCTAACAGTTGCTCACGGTTGTCGTTAAACCCCGAAACAAAACAAAGTCTCGGACTTGTATGATTCTTTCTGTTTGAGTACTATCGAACGAGAATTATTTTTATTTGCGTACTATCGAACGAGAATTTGCTTCCTGTTTACTTTCGTGGAAGCTATGAGTGAAGCTAAGTTTACACACACACTACACATACTGGATATGATTTTCAAATTCTGATGGAATATGTTATAGAACGTGTTGGGAAAGTCAAGCATCTATTCCCAGAGGCATGGGCTATTAGAAATGCGTAACATAGCAACAACAAAATGGAATTGAGATGTTGCTTTGATGTTTAAAAATGTACAGCGCTTTCGGTGTGCATGCATTCGCACTTTTCTTCGAGCTTGATGCAACCCCTAGAAGCATTTTTGTGCTGTTAATTGAAATACTTTATGCCTTCAGAAAGCATGTTTCCCGTGCATATTCTCCTTCAGAAACTGTTGAATCTGAATATAGAGGGAGCCACAAGTTTCGAAAGAAATGCGCTGAAGCCAATGAATCAGCTGCAACCGGTTCATACACACTTATTATAAAAAATTATTCGGACACTGCAATGTTTTGGGACAAATGGCTTTACTATCTCAATTAACAGTTAGTCGGTCCATCTTTTACTTGTACGAAAGCGGCAGCATAACGAGGCATAGAACCAACCAATTTCCGGTAGGTCTCGACAGGAATGGCGAGTCATTCGTCCTGCAAAATCTCTGCCAGATTGGAGAGCGAAGACGATGGTTGTGTTCGATTTCGTATCAGTCGCTCCAGATCATCCCAGAGGTGTTCTATGGGATTAAGATCAGGACTATGTGCAGGCCAGTCTAACAATTCCCCCTGATTTCGTAGAAGCCAGTCCTCCTCACGCCGTGCGATGTGGCAGGGAGTTCGATCGCGTTGGAAGAGCCAACGGTCATTTTTACAATACTGCTACATTGTTGGTAGGGCACAGCTGCCTAGAACGTTGAGGTACACTTTAGAGTTCATAGTTTGTGGTATAATAACCAACGGACGGAGTTCCATCCACGAAAAACAACTCCATATCATGATGGAGCCTCCGCCGAACTTAACGTCACGGTCCCATGGAAATCGTTCACCGGGCTGTTGGCAAATTCAAACACGCCCATCAAATTAGAAGACTAAAATGCGTTACTCATCACTCCAAAGAATAGTTTCCAGTTGATCAAAGTCCAGGAAAGATGGGAGACACACCACTCCAACAGGCGCTTCGCATTCACGGTAGTCATGTGTCGCTTGTGTACCGCTGATCTACCATAGTAACCCACACTGTGCAACTCTCTGAGAATAGTTATGGTACTAACCGAGCCATTCCAAGCATTTCCTACTTCAGCAGCAATGGAAACGGCAGAGCAAGAACGGTATTTCTTAACATTTCTTACCATGGCTCTTCTGTCACGTTCTTTTAGTTTGCGCGGCCTTCCTGAAGATTTTTTACTGTAGTTGTACCGTCCTGCTTGCATCTCTTAGCGGAATCACTTACGGTAAATTTTGGTATGTTTAGTTTAGCTGCAATGCCCCATATGAAAACGTTACTCAAACGTTTTCATATGGGGCATATTCGCTTCATAAATACTGATAACACGACAGAACATCTTAGCTTGCCCACTCACAGCCGACTTTCTTGCACAACAGTTCTTTGCACTTATGCAAATATTTTGTAGTGTCCGAATACTTTTGATAATATAGCTTATAGTTATTCGATACACGTACGAGTATACACTTACGAAATCAAATAACGCATATTGAAATGCAATTACAAATGAATATTTCATAGTCAATTACATGCCATTTTGATCCCCTGGTATATCCTAAATACATTTGATTTGAAAACTTGAGCCTTTTAATATTTGGTATCCTTCAAATAGCAAATTTTATGCTGAAAGCGACAACTGAAATGCAAACGTTTATCTGAATTAATTATTGAATTATCTATTTTATATGAACTGTGCAACTAAAGCGCCTTTCTCTTAATTAATTCTCACAGCTAAATTAAGAAGCTGGGATGTCATGTTTCATGAGCTTCGTTTCTAAGCGATAGAGAATTTTTGGTGTAGTACTATTCACATCTTTTCGAAGCCGTCGTCATTTCTTAAGACAGTAATGTCCATGTGCATTGGTGCACTCGCCGCTTGTAAGCACACTGAAAAATTCTTGTTGATTATCGTTTATATTAATACAAGTTTCTGCATCGTTCGTAAATCTTATTTAATCAGAGCGTCGGTTGGCCTTATCTAAATATTTGGATTCATCTGATTGCATGGATCCACTTCCTCAAAAATGACACTCAGTAGGATCGAATATACAGAAAAGCACAATAAGACTTTTCAGCAATCATTTTGTTGGAGCAACTCTTTCTACCTCTTCTGATGGTGATAACACTTTAAAAGGTTCGCTGCATGCCTGGAAAATGTTTGCTGTATGCATTAGTACATTAGGTGAGCAAACATACCAACAGCAAATCTTAATTATTCTACGAATGCAATTAATAAAGGTCTTTTGAAGGATGAATCTTTGTAAATGGTGGAGACACTTGCCTGGATTCTGAGCCCAAACTCTGCTGCCAAAGACGTTGCGTAACCAAAGAGGGAAATCTTAAAACTTAAAAGAGAACGCATGTCATGAAGCCAGTTTAAACTATTCATTCTCCTTTCCACATTTATCATTATTAACTTCTAACTGACTCGTCCTGAATGAATTGTGCTAGTTTTCAAACACGAAGTCCTTACTCCTGATTTTCTTTCTTGTTCGAAATGAAACGAAGTTCAGGTGCGTTAAATCAGGACGAGTGTAAATTAAAGTGCGTGTGAAACTCAGAGGAGCAGTTTCATATTACTCAAAGGAACAGAACTTCAAATGCCATGCTTAACAAAGTGAGGCAAACAATTTTGGCAAAATTATTTCAGAATTAATGAGTGCCTGAGGTTTGTCGGTCATGTTCATTGTTTTGCAGAACTCTTAAGCAGGACGTGCACACAATAGATATATTTACAGAATGTTGGAAATAAATTCGTTTCAGATGTTTCTTCTTTTTATGATAGAACAACTGAAATGTTTAGTTCCCTTCGTATTTTTGAAAGAGGTACATACCTAGTCACCCATTATCAGCAGGCTTCGAAAGCCAGGTAAGGCACAGATGTTTCCCGTTTCCTTCTGTCCGTATCCGCTTCTTCCATACAGCTGTAACCATATACAGCAAGCTTTGCATAGGGTCACTAACCCACTATATGAAAAGGATTCCACATAGCTCTTCAATGTATTAACAAGTACCTTTCGATAAAAAATGCTGACATTTTCATTTGTTCTATAATATTTCAGAATCACTTGAAACTTCTGGAAAATTAGAATGCAATGAAGGTGTCATGTCCACAGACGGAGAATGTCTTATTTTTGTATCAACTATGTGATGCCCACCTAGGAATGAAAATTCTAAGATAAAACATTGAAAAATCTTTTTCATGTTCACCACTCTGTTGGAATGTCCTAAACCCAGAGTTCAGTAGCACAAGCCTTCTTATGGGTGGCGAACTGCTAAGTAATCAAACTAAATTGCTGGCTTAAATCATTCTCTTGGGCACGTTACCTCTCTTACAGACATGAACGCCGTCTGAATTATTAATTCCATGAAGTGAAAATTATCGATTCTCTCAGCACCCTGTCTACATAAATACACAAATCCCTTGAAAAACAGCATGAAGTTTTGAAGAATTGAAAACTGTCAACATTCACCCGTCCGTGATTTAGGGTTGCTAATTCCAGGGAAGAACGAAACCTAGCAACATCGGGCAAACATAATACCCGTGCTTTATCCATTACTCGAACAGGGACGTATTGAGGGAAAATGATCAGAAGGCACCGCTTAAAACATTTGCTCACAGATGCGACTTTCATGTTATTAGTCCATAGCAGTTTTTTGTGTGAGGCCCTGATTCCTACACTGACGGGAAAAAAAATCCCAACGCCAAGAAGGTTTTGTGTTAGATAAACGACAGTTGGTAGGCGGTGAGAGTACATCTGTAAGATGACGTCTATGCAAATTTCGCGCTCGGCGCATACGTGTGGCGCTAGTAGCGCCCCTCGGAACATGCAAAGCAGGCTTGCTGTAAATACGCGCTGTAACGTTCGTGAGCGTTAGTTATCGTTGAGATTCGACGTAAGGTGTTGATGTTAGTCAAGAATGCCTTTAAGAAGACGAAGAAGCCATTATCAACAGCTCACGGAGTTTGAACGAGGTCGTGTAATAGGGCTACGAGAAGGTGGATTTTCTTTCCGCAATATTGCAGAACGACTTGGCAGGAATGTAGCCACTGGGCATTATTGTTGGCAGCGGTGGTCAAGGGAAGGTACTGCCTCAAGAAGACCGGGTTCCGGCCAGCCACGTGGCACTAATGAGAGGGAAGACCGCCGTGTACGGCGTATGGCCGTGGAGAATCGTACCGCGTCTGCGGCAGCAATTCAAGCTGCAGTTGCCACCACAGTGACACAAAGAACTGTTACAAATCGGTTACTTGAAGGACAGCTCCAAGCCAGACGCCCTATAGCGTGCATTCTACTTACCCCAAACCACTGCCGTTTGCGACGTCAGTGGTTTCAAGCTAGAGCTCATTGGAGGACGGAGTGGAGATCTGTTGTGTTTTCTGATGAAAGCCGGTTCTGCCTGGTCGCCAGTGATGGCCGTGTGTTGGTTAGAAGGAGGCCAGGTGAGCGCCTTCAACCAACCTGTCTGCGGCCGAGACACACTGGACCTACACCTGGAGTTATGGTCTGGGGAGCAATTTCCTATGACAGCAGGAGCCGTCTCGTGGTTATCCCACGCACCCTGACGGCACAGTTGTACGTTGGTCTGGTGATTCAACCTGTTGTGCTGCCATTCATGAGCAGCATCCCAGGGGTGTTTTCCAACAGGATAACGCTCGCTCGCATACCGCTGTTGTAACCCAACATGCTCTACAGAGTGTCGACATGTTGCCGTGGCCTGCTAGATCACCAGATCTGTCACCAATCGAGCACGTATGGGACATCATTGGACGACAACTCCAGTGTCACCCCCAACCAGCATTAACCGTCCCTGTATTGACCGACCAAGTGCAACAGGCATGGAACTCCATCCCACAAACTGACATCCAGCACCTGTACGACACAATGCATGAACGTTTGCGTGCTTGCATTCAACATTCTGGCGGTTACACCGGTTATTAATGTACCTGCATTTCACATTTAAAATGAGTCTTCTCGCGCTTACATTAAGCTGTGATCTTGAAACCTTAATCGATTAAATATGTTACCTATACAAATGTATTGCCGCCATTTCATTCCTCTACAACTATTTTTTCGTGGTGTTGGGAATTTTTTTCCGTCAGTGTAATATGAAAGGGTGACATTTCGATTTCAAGGCAAACTTAGTTGGGATTTTACGTCGCATTCAAAAACGTTTGGGCTCCCTTGGTTGCACAGAGGTCTAAGGGCTGACTTTTCTTGTTCGCCCACGTGTTCCCTACAGTCTTGGTTATCTTCCCTCCCTGGAACTAGTGGTCCTAAATTAGGGACAAGAGACTACTTATAGCGCATTAAGTTGCTCAAGGAGGTCGTTAACACCCCTACCCCCTCCCCCTTCTTACATGCCCAAACCGTTTGGGAATCATTCGAACATTTGATCCCAAATAAAATGTTCTTAGCGCTCTTTGAGAAAGCAAAATACAATGAAAACTGCCAAAATTCCATTTATATCACCCAGCTGTAGAATTGTCTGCTACTATAATTTCGAAAAGGTGTGGTAAACCTTCTTCATGCTTATCTCTAAGTCATGTAGAAAAAGATTCCCACCTGTCTTCTGCAATCAAAGAAATCGCCAAAAAGGGAAATGCGTAATTAACGTACCTAATGGAAAATTTCTGCATCAAAAGCAACTGGAAATTGTATGGCATATTTGCCTCTATTTAGCTCAAATGGAATTTTTCTGGTCGGTCTTCAGATGCGAAGATATCATTGCTGCCCCGGTGGCGCAGTGGTCTAAGGCGTTGGCCTCTGATCATTCGTCCGTAAGGGGTCCGGGTTCGAATCCCGGTGAGGCATGGATGTTGTGTTTGTCTTACGGCACTGGCTCTCTCCTTCCCTGGAACCAGTGACCCTAAATTAGGGACGGGCGACTGCTTATAGCCCATTGAGTTGCTCACGGTGGTCGTTAAACCTCCAATCAAAAAAAAAAAAAAAAAGAAGATATCATTAATAATTATGTGCAAACATTCTTTTGCGCCACCTATCGTAAAAATTGTGCACCACAAAGCTTCAGGATCTATAGGAAATTTCGGAAATGTTTACATCTATCACATAAGTTTTTTTCAAAAAACGAAGAAACTGTGTCACAAGACGAACGCACCAACAGACAAAGCAGTAACATGATCAAGTTTATAATTTTTAAATGTTCATATTCCATAAGACGCACGAGATAAAAAAAACGCGTCATTTTTTTTAAAGATGATTGTGAGAGACAGAGAAATTTAAAAAAGAAATCATGAAGAAGTATTTCTTTTAAAAATATTTTATTGTTCAGGAAGTGCTATTGTTAGTTACCAAAAACAATAAGCTCTATGGCCGTTTCGTTTTGACCCCTCAGTCAGCAGAAGTGGGATCGTCCCACAGAACGAAGCAGTGATGACACATTCCGACGCGAAATGCAGTGTTTGTCAAAAAATAAAAAAAATAAAAACGAAGCACCCAACAGGAATAGTCCAATAGAGATCAAAATTGGTATCTGCAATGTACATGTATAGGAAAACAAATATTGCAATTCCAGAGTAGTTGGGTCATTTATTCGTCTAAAACATCTACACAAGTGAAACAAGTCAGTACATTGTAGCGCCACCTCTGGCTCGGATACGAGCAGTTACCCGGCGAGGCATAGACGCATACAGTTCACAGATACTGTCCTGAGATGCCGCATGCCAGATGGTGTCCACATTGAGGGCCAGTTCGTCGACATTCATTGATGGGCGTAGGTGGAGTTCCATCATATCCTAAACACGTTCGATCGGGGAGAGGTCAGGTGATCAGGCTGTCTATGGAAGGGTGTAGACATTATGGAGGCAGGCCTGGGCGGGCCGTTCCCTGTGTATATGGGCGTTACCTTGTTGAAAACATGCTCAGGGATGCTGAGACAGGAATAGCAACACAACAGGTCATAGAATGCTGTCGACGTACGTTGACAGGTGAGAGTGATACGGAGTACTGCCAAGAGTGCCCGGCTATCGCAGAAATCAGCTCCCCAGACAGCCACTCCCGGTGTACGAGCCGTGTGCAGTTCCTCGGTAAAGGAAAGATCCGCGCGCTGGCCGGCTCGTCTTCAAATATGTATGCGCTGGTCATCGGCGCCAAGTGCAACCGTGACTCATCACTGAAGACAGTACCACGTCAATGGACACTATCTCACATTGATCAGTCCCGACGCCATTGCAACCAGTGCCGGTGATGCTCGCTGGTCAGTGGTCAGTGGCGGAGTGGACTCCTCGAATGTAGTACCAGTGCAGCAAGTCGTCTGGCTACGGTCCGAATGTCCACTTCGGGACTTGTAGAAGACACAAAATGGCCCCGGATGGCTGTGAGCGCGAATTCGGTTCTGTTCGTGTGCCTCTCACATTCGCTCGATCCTTGCATTTTGTCGTTGCCCTGGGCCATCCACTGCCCGATCCTCGATCCATTGGCGCCAATTTCGTCCGACTACCGCGTTGTTCCAACCAAATGCCTTGCGATACGGCGACTTGACCAACCGGCCTCTCTCAAACTCGCTCAAATGCTCGCATTGTGCACGGATTCGACGTCGAGGCATCCGTACAGTCCGCGGGAGTTAATGCAATCCAATCTACTTTCATAATTGTCGCTGCGTGTGAACTGTGCCACCAGGGCGGCGATATGCAGGTGTGCGGGCATTAACAGTCGGACAGTGAAAATAGCTTTGTAGCGATCTTTCTCGTCGTACGAATGGGCCAATGAGAAAATAGAAATAGAGACAGACAGAGGAATTTCATAGAATTGCTAAATATAACTGGTTTTAATAGTTCCAGAATGCTTTTTATTGGAGTTTAACAACTCAATGGGCTCTAAGTAGTCACCCGTCGCTAATTTTAGGGTCACTGGCTCCAGAGAGGGAAGAAAGCCAGCTCTGTAAGACAAACACAACATCCATGCCTCACCGTGATTCCAACCCGGACCCAACTCGGACGAATGATGAGAAACCACAGCTTAGACCATTGCGCTCCTGGGGCGGCACAAGATCTTTAAATTCAAGAGGTGAGCAGGTATCAGAAAAAATTGAGAGAAATGAGCTCTTGAAAAATACGATGCATTTGTAAAGGAAGGTATTGATTCAAATGTTTCATAGTTTCTTTCCTGTTCGGATTTGATTTTTACTTCATTTTCTGAAAAGAAAATGAAATCAAATTCAATGGGTAGAAAATTCTTTCGCTTACGCTGAAAGTAGCATTGTTACTAGTCCATTGTATTTAACTAAAATAAACTGGTTTATATTTGTTTCTAAAAAAGTTACAGAACAAATTCCATTTTCACTTTTATGTACTTATTTATTTTTAGAAAATACCGACTTTGTTCTAAAATATCTTGTCGGTCCTGTTTCAGTGAGGGTTTATAAATTCCACCGAGAATGAGATGTTATGTTATTAGTTTGTCCTCTCTGTCCGATTGCCGGCTAGTGGACATGTAATCATAGTTCTTTGCAGAAACGGCATTGGAAAATTCAATTTTAGATAGGAGAAGCGTATCAAAACGAGATGTTTTCACATATTTTCTTCTTTTTCTATTGCACAATACTTCCTCTAGGTGAAAAAATTAATATCCTTGCTTATTACAGTCTCTATGTTTTAGGGATGTTGTAGCGGAAATTCTACCTCTTTCGGTCACATTGCTTCAGGGCCATAAATAACCAAATTTGTAAATTAATAATTTTATTATTATTATTTTTAAAAATTTAATGTTTGTTTAATTATTTTTACTAGTGTAATTCATGATTGATTTCCCATGGGTCCCCGGTAAAATTTTGTTGTTGTTGATGTTTTGAGCCCCTTCTCTCCCTTCCACGTAAAGATTCCTGGTAGAATCGAAACTCCGGTGGCAGGCCAGGTGCAAATTTCTAAAACCAAAATAAAAAAGATATTTTCATGCCAGGCATTAGAAAAGATTTCCCACACCGTGTAAAGAGAGCGAATTTAAGAATAGGGATGCATATGCAAAGCGTGAAAGCACAGCCAAGGAATGTAACAGTTAGCTGCAACGGCCTTTGATAACAATAAGCTAAATCATCAGCTACGCTGCTTGGGTCAGCAGTTGGAGCGATTACTGAAGGTTTCGCAAATTCATGAGGAGTAAAGTTTAGTAGTAGCTGTCACCTATCTCCGATGTCAGGGAATATATCTCACAGGTGTAAAGCGGTTGAGTGGGTAAAGCCACGGACGAAGCATATTCAGGAATACTCAGATAATAGAACCACGAACCGAGGTCATAGTTATGACGAAATGTATATATTTTTTTTTACCAGTCAGGTGTTCAGCTTGCCAGAAGAGCATCTGCTCACTGATGGCCAGTGATCAGCCGTGCTCGTGGGTGCGAATCACGAGCGTTCAAGGGGGAAATCCAGGAATCGGTAGGGTCGAATACATACACCTTTGTGAGCCATCGACCGCAAGGGAACACGTAGGAGGCGAGAAATATGGAAAATTAAAAACGAAAAACTTGGAGAAATCGAGGGTTAGCTTCGACTAACTGACGAGTTATCGGGCAAATTGCCGACAGGACTATTTTTCGAAGAAGCATTCAAAGGGTCTTTAGAACAGGAATCGAAAATTAGAATGGACTAATCATGAACTAATCAGGGACTGATCGAGCGGAAATCGAAGACAGGCGTTGTCTGTGTTTTATCCAGGCTCGTATGCCATCCAGACGTACAGACGAAGAGGTTAGTAAAGTGACAGCCCTACCTGCATCCCAGACAGTAAGCGTGGCTTACCACGCATGGAAAAAGACGCAATCCCAGAACGAAACGCAAGCCGACGGCTAAGGGTAGGACATCTTTGAAACGTTTCAATCCGCTACTCGTTTTAAATAATATTAGTGATACCGAAATGAGAACAAAGTAGTACTGCTCACCCGTATCGCACTAGTAGGATTACCTGAAACATTGTCTCAGGATCTTCTACCGAGAACAAGATGAATTATATTAGCATGTTTTTATTAAAAGCTACTGGAAACAATGTATTTTAATAGAACGTATCTGGTCTCACTATTGAATTGTAAATAGGATAAGAAGTATGCAAGAATAAATTTTTAAGTTGATTGAAACAAACTGGTCTTTCTTTCGACTGCAGACACGCGATATTGTATTTAGTTATTTATATACTGTATAGAGAGAGCTTCAATATGAAAAAAAATTCAGAAGGTATGAAGGTAAAACAAATGTGACTCAGGGTTGCTAATTTAAATGCGACTAATTCTTCCACTTCGTCTCTACTCTGTTACTATTTGTTACTATTTTTTTCCTAGAAAAATATTTTCTGATTGTGAGTTTAGCGGCCACCGTGAGCAACTCAACGGTCTATAAGCATTCGCCCGTCCCTAATTCAGAGACACTGGTTTCTGTGAAGGTAGAGAGTCAGTGCCGTAAGACATCCATGCCTCACTGGGATTCGAACCCGGATCCAACTCAGGCGAACGATCAAAAGCTATCGCTTAGACCACTGCGCCACAGAAATAAATTTTCACGCTATGTGATAGTATATAAGCTGCTTGAAAAAGCGCACGATCTGTTGTACTCTGAAATAGCAACCTCAAACTGATATATTCTGTTGCTTTTTCTTAAGAGAATAACAGGATCGGTTTGTCTAAGGTAGTATTGTAGCATAGATTTTTTACAAAACACTTTTTTAATTTAGCATTCTAGTGCTCTCGGAAACTTAAGAATTTCATTTAATGTCACAGTGTATCGTCAGAAATTTTGCCATCCCTGACTTCACAAACTATTCTTTCAAAGTGTCGTGTGAAGTCTTTCCACTGCATTTTTTACTTTTCACGAAAGATGAATGTGCTAATTGCAACTCTTTTTTCTTCTCTTAGGAAATGCCAACGGAATGAATGTTTTTCCTGGTATGGGGAGGCAGCCTTCACTTCCTGCTCCAAATCCTGGACTCGGAGTTGCATCAGGAATAGTCCCAGGATTTCAAGCCATCACCTCGGCAACACCATCCTGCCCAGCTCCTTCGTCTTCTACGGCAGAGGGGCCTGGTCTCCAGCCGGACATAACACTGCCGCTTCCTGTTCCTGGTCCTCTTGCATCTCGATCCCAGCATTCCATATCAGAGCAGTCAGCGACATCTCCTTCTCAAGTCATGTTGCTGGAGCCGACGAACATTTTAACAACTGAAGGGAATCGAACCCGATACTCAGCCTCCGACATTGCCCTTTCGTCGAAGCCACCCAGCCGAAGGTCATCAGGATTGTCTGCTGCTATCCACGTGACGACGCCAGTGGATGGGGTGTTGACGTCACTATAACGTACAGCGTCTATCAAGTTTAAAAACTGAAAAAGTGTTCGATATTCACTTTCAAAGTTCACTGCATCAATTACTTTAGTTGGAGAACCGTGGATTGAACCAACGAACTGTCAGCACATACAGACATGTATAATGAGCTAATGCCCAGTACGTTGCAATTAATACGAAAATTTTGCGAAATGAAAAAACATAAAGTTTCTTTTTTCCGCGGGTCAAAAAATATAGCTGTGATCCAAAATTGCGGTAAAATGGGCAAAGCAGCATAAATTACATCGTCCTGTGCTGCTATCAAAATGTTTAATTCAGCGGAAAGCTGCAAATACTATAAGAAACCGCGCGCGCGCGCGTCTTAGCAGGTTTCCGAGAACTTTCTGTAGAGAGTCTTCTTGGACTTCCTTTCATTTCAATGTATGAAATATTGAATAAGCCCAAACGACACGGTCTCGTTCACTTTAGCTTGGTCGAGCCCAAAACAGGTATTGTTGCTGAACGAGAAGGTAAAGAGGTACACAATTCCTTAAAAGCTTCCGTGTGGATACAGATTGGAAGCGATCATGCAAGAAAAAACATGAAAAAGGAAAAATAATTTTATTTTATAAATCCAAAATAAAAAATAATATCTCAAGCTTCTGTAACAGTCAAACTCAGCAGATAAAAAAGGAAACACAGTTTTTACTGAATTTCAAAAAAAGGAAACGCAGTTTTTACTGAATTCCGTTTAACGAAAATGGAGAATTAATAACCACTTTAATTTCAGTTATATTATCAAAGTGCAATTTCTGAAAATATTAAATTTGCTTTCCATATTGGGATATATTGATTTCTTAGTTAACCACTCATCAATAATTAAATTTATTTCGGTATGAAACACAATTAACAATAAATTTAGCTATTTAAACTTTGTAATCTAAACCACCTATCTTGGAGATTCCTCTTACAATTTTCTTTGGGGTAAAACCTTCAGCTTTTCTTTTTAATTTAAAGGACAAAGCTACTATCCTATCACTGTTTTTGTAGTTGTTTCTATGAGTAGGTCAGATTTTCGAGAAGTCAACCAAAATACCTCTATGACTGCATAGTTTGGTTCTCACGTATTTCTCGATTTCATAACCAAAATTACATGCATGGAATCCAGTGCATGTGAAAGAAAAGAATTTATGAAAACAATATTTAGCAAGTGCAAAGGCAAATGTTTTTTTTCTTTCACAAGTTACACAACAAAACGTTTGTTTCACCTATACGTCTAGGGCTTAATTTTTGGGAACAAAATAAACCTTTTTAAAATGTGTGTTGATCAGGGAAATACAAAAAGCGTAGAACTGCGATCCGAAAGTTTCAGGAATATTAATAAAAAGACACTATATTTTATTGTACCCCTTTCTCTCTTTAGATGATTTCAGTATATTTCTGCGGAAAAAAATCTCTGTCGTTAGAAGTTTTATGCTGTCGTAATCACATCTCTGAAGCTTTAGAATACAGATGTGTAGGGTGAGTTCGGCTCTTTTTCAATAAATGATTTAAAAGAAAAAATTCAGTGAATTTTATTTTGAGCTTGGTACAAGTAAAACTGCTTCAGAAACACATGGCCTATTATAACTGCTTTTTAAAAAGGCGCTTTATCAAAAACATAAATTTAGTGACAGTGTTCACGATTTGAAGAAAGTGAAACTTCTTCCCCCAAGATAATGAAGACAATTCAAGACTACCATCAATGTTTTGTCAATTTGTAGTAGTTTTAATTGGCTAACGTCAAGAGTAGCTGCCTCGGCAACATTCCTTAGAAACTGCGTTGTTGTAATGGGTCCCACTAGAAACATGTCTCCGCTTCAGGGATTTTAGTATTTGACGGTGTCACGAAAGAAGAGGTTTTACCCTGGTCTCAAGAATGCTAGAATCGCTGTACTCGGATACGAGAACAATGACCACAGGAACTGTTTCGAAGAGGAAGTGAGCAAATTAGTTCGGCAAAATTGGTATTCTCAATGCAGGCCCAGTACTTTTGGATTGAAGCTCGTGTTTTTACTTCAGAAGAAAGACTTGTTGTCAGGAATCCAAATATTCTGAATAAAAGCGTATGTGTATATCGAATTTCGATTTTAGACCCTATCTGTCAACCTGTGACTAAAGCCTTAAGTCACCATAGAGCCTCAAAACTGAAACTTTAAGAATCCTCATTTAAAGATTTAAAAAAATGTCTCTAAACGATATTCTAACAATCTCTTGTGTGAAAACACAAGTTAGTCCGTGACGGAGATCGAACCTGCGCCCGCTCACTCCTGAGTAAGTTGCTCTCCCAACTAAGCTACACGGACGGAATGCATCGCTTCAGATGTGTTGTCTTGACACGTGCTTTACCTCGGTAGTACGTCACACTTGTCTTCTGCAGAAAGTTATGAAATGTAACCCTATTCTTATTATCACCACTTTAAAGACATAGACGGATATTTCAATTGCATATACAAACACTAGACGCGTCCTAGATGGCTGAGTAGTCAGAGACGTAGGTTTCTGATTATTCGCCCAGGCCATAGCGCGAGTTGTGGATGAGGCACGGATGATGTTCTGGTTGTACGGCGCTTGCTTTCTCCCCACCCTTAGACCAGTAGCCCCAAATTACAAGTGATCAAAGGTCCCTAAGTAAGGTTTAGTTCAATGGGTCTTTTGTGAGGGGGAAAATGCAAGGATTAAATGGTGGAGCAAAATGCCCTGAAAGGAAAGTAAAAATAAAATGTTTGGCAAAATTATAGTTAAAAGAGTATACGATGTTTCCGTTAAGAAATGAAAAGTTAGTGTTTCAATAAATTGTAAGAAAATATTAAATTCAGCTTCACTTCTTGTTAATGTTTAAATAATCAGCTTTAGTGGCTTCTACCACTGTTTTTCACAGCAATACATGATTTTTTCACATTTTCGAAAGCTTTGTGACGCAGTACGAGAGCGTACCAAAACCTAAGTTTCATTTAGCGGCCACCATCGGAAATAGAAAGAAGGCAAGAACGCGGCTGCAGGAGTGACGTCATACGCTTCGTCATCTGCTGGTGTAAGGGGTGTGGAACAATTGTGCTGCGTAGTTTATTCATTTACGGTCGTTTGTTATGAAGCAGCAGCCAGGCTGTTACTGGAAACTGTAAGTTCGCGAAACAGTGCGTTTTGTATGGACAAAAAGTTTGAATCCAACTGAAATTCATCATAGTCGAAGATTTGGGAATGTCGTATAGTAGTGTACGCGCTATCATTTACAAGCACTTAAGAAAAATGTGCACAAGATGGGTTCCACGATTTTTAACAAAAAAGAATCCTCAAAAATTATCGATTTGCGTCCAGTCTTGTGTACTTGCAACGTTATTCTGAAAGAGGCACAGATTTGTTGCAGGATATCGTCACCAGCGATGACCATCCCTTCAGACCAGCAAGCAAATTGGAATCCATAGTGTGGAAACACCCCAGCTCACCAACTTCAAAAATATTTAAAGTCGTGCCGTCAGCAGGAAAAGTTATGGCAACCGTCTTTTTTGACTGTGAGGGGCCGGTGCACACAGCGTTTATGGCAAAAGGGAGTGAGATAAATGCTGCAAAGTTCAGCGAGACACTGAAGAAGTTCAGACAGACAACTAAGGATCAAGGACGAGGAAAATTGTCAAATGGAATCATTTTATTGCATGACAACGCAACCCTACACAGAGCTGCCGCCACGCAGGAGCTTTTCGCAATTTCCAGTGGGATGTAAGGCGCATCTCCCATACAATCCGGATTTTGCTCCTTGCGATTACCACTTGTTCCTAAAAATGAAAAAGGACCTTGGAAGCAAGCATCTCACAAATGATGGGGAAGTCAAAAAGCTGTAAAAACATTTCCGTGAACTTCGAGCAAACTTTCACTTTCTCGGTATTGAAAAACTGATTTCTTTTTCAGAAAAGTATTTACTAAAACTTGGCGATTACGCGGAAAAATAAAGAAAAGGTATATGTTCTAGAAATTATATTTTTTGGTTTCTCATTGTTTAACTAAAATTATGCGAAACATATGAAACTTAATTTTTGATACGCTTACGTACGAAGTTAGGTATGTCAATGTCATCGCTAATTTTAAAACATGATGATTTGATAAAAAGCTTTCAGAATTATTTGTGGTTGAAAATTTTCACCAAAACGGAGAAAATAAATTAAAACTAAAGTGGCTGCAAAAACATTTCAACTGATTTATAAGAAACTAAAACGGAAGGTTGAGTTCTAAGGGAGCGGAAAAATGCAACCAGAATTTAAAAAAATAGGCCAGCTGTTTAAAAACATTATTGAGAGAAGTGCAAATCTGAAACTGCTAACAAATGAAATAGTGCTTCGAAAATAGTTTTGTGCAATCATAAAAATATTTTTAAAAATAAAGCCTAGGAACGAACGTAACATGAAAGTCAGTGAGAACTACAAACCGAATTTTGTACTGAAAGCAGATCTATTAGTTCTAGACAATCTGTAAGATTATACTATCAAGGAGGCAAACGATCTTAGTGAAAACTATAAAGAAGCTCAAATGATTGAACCAAACTTAAAAGTAAAGTTATATGTAGACAGGGACAAGAAGTTGAATTTGAATATTACATAAGAAATGTGAACTATGCAGTTCCTGAATACAAAGGGGGGGGGGCTGATTGATAGCAACATTTATCCAGTAAGGAAGAAATCAAAAAGCATAAAGTTAGAGCATATTCATAAATATGCTGATACTGCACATTATTTTTAGGGAAAGGGAACAAAATAATGGCACTCATTCTACGGTGTAAAGAACACCGCTTGATAAAAACTTAGCACTACGTATACGATATGGTTACGCGTAGGAAACCCAGTTCGAAACTCAGCAGCATTTGAAACTGAGTTTTCATGGATAAATTTCATTAGAATAGAATTGAGATTGAAAAAGTCTAACCGCCCGGTGGTTAAGCGTTGGCTTCTGACCATTCGTCAGACATGGGTCCGGATTCGAATCCCGGCTGAGGCATGGATGGCTTGGGTCTCTTACGGCAGCAGGCCGTCCCCATTCCCTGGAATCTGCAGACCTAAATTAGGGACGGACGACAGCTTATAGTCCATTGACTTATAGTCCAATGGTCTGTATAAACCTCGAAACAACAAGCCAAGAAACAAACAGTCAACGGATGGCAACTGCACTTAACATGGGTTATGCATTAAATTAAATCGCAAACGTTTTCCGGCTTGCTTCGGCAATTTGATGCACAGAATTAATTTTTCCAGTGAATTTGTTCGTCTTGGGATCATAAGTAAAGCTAAGTTAAGTAAATGGTTTTATTTTTTGTGAAGCATTGGTCAGGAAAAGCTAACTTACATTACATGGCACCATTAAACACATTGCGGCTTTAAATGATCAGAAAGAAAAGGATGCACTGTAAACATATACCGAGAATTTCGCGCTAAAGGGTTTTGCTATAGCAGGAAAATCATGCGTAAGAGCATAATACGTTTGCAAGGAAATCGGGAATGTGGAGTTAAAGGCTTCAGTCGCAATCTGAAAATGACGCGTTACACAGTTCATTAACTACTGGGTAAAATTGTTCAGCAGCCGGCTTTTCCATCTGCGTTGTTTCTAAAGAAATACAGCTCATAGCAGGGAAATACACGTGCACTGTTCAGGCAAAAGCATGGAATTCAGTCAAATAGTAGTTCCTCGAACAGTAAATTTCTGATTGAGTAACCGCGCGAAAAACAGCTTTGTATTTTCAGAAGCTTTTGTTTTAACCTAACCCATTGTTATTCGTATCTTAACAGTACCAACAATTCTTAGAATTGTGGGCTAAAAATTAAAGGTGTTTCCAGTTCATAAACCAAAGAATACGAGAGCTGATATGACTAAATTTTCTTTCCTTTTTTTCTTCCCTCCTTTACTTCTCTTGTTTTGTGATTGGGATGCAAAGGCTTTCGAAAGCGGCTCCCAGTGACTAAGAATCTCGTTCTTTCCTTGCTTCTTTTATTTTCGCAAAGTCCAAAAGAAAGACAAGAACAAGATACAGAAAGAAAAGAAAACGAAGAAGTTTGAAAAACAACAGCTTTCTCTCTTTTCGTCTTTTCTTCTTTTTTTTTTTTTTTTTTTTGAAACAGAAGAAAAAGTTTTCGAAACCCGGAAGAAAACAAGAGAGAAAGTTAGTTGTTCTTTCTTTTTCAATTTCATTATCTGTCATTCTGCAAAGGAGAGGAAAAGGAACAAAAGTTTCAAAAAATTGAGGATTGTAAAAAATCATCCCATTCGTTCTTTCTCAGTTGTTCGTCTGTTTGTTGAATACATACACTCATGCTCATAAAAAAAACAGAACACTGGAAAGGAGCCGAATTGCGACTTTGATTTTTTAGGCAATATCGCAGTCATGGGTGCATGCGTACCTTGTCTAGGCAAATTAGATCGCGCAACATCAGAGATCGAAAACCGGCCGTTTTTCTGTTATAAGCACCGCGTGGCTTCGTCAGCAAGTCGGTGCTTGGACAGCAGCGGGTAAGGATGCTGCGTCGTCGTCGTGTAAGACAGTCGTACAGTCACAACAGCAAGTATAACAGAGGCCGCATTTTCGGCATGAGAAAGTGCAATGCTTCCCTCCGGGAGGTTGCTGCTCGAGTGAGACTCAGTGCGTCCGTCATGGCAAAGTGTGCGGGGAATGGTACGAAGAAAAGGTTCTGGACATCGTACGCAAACAACGCCGAGGGACAACCATCATCTCATGTCATTTTGAAGCGATTAATAGCAGTAATGCATCTTGAAAAGATATTTTTATATATATGTAAGAACTAGATGAAAGCCCGTCAATAATAACGGGGGAAAATAAAATTTATGAAACAGAAATTATTGACATTTATTTATTTATTGAGTTTTTGATTTCCACGTCAATAAATGGCGACGTTTGCTCACAGCTTTCTGAAAATTTCCCGAGCAGTCAGTTATGGAATTTGATACGATGGGCTGTCTGTTTGTTATGTGCTTTGTAAAATACTTAGTCCCTATTTCGTCAACACTTCCTTGTACACAACATTTTTCGTATACACTGACTGTGAACCCTGTATCAATTTCCCTTGTTCTTTTCCGTGAACTATTTTTATCTTGACGTCGTCAGATCGTCGTACTCTTTGTTGCTACATACAGATGGCTAAACACCGGTTCAGGTAATGAACCAAAATTCCTGATGTAAATATTTTCGTAGCCGCCCGGGTGGCGCAGTGGACTAAGCGATGGCCTCTGATCATTCGTCCGAAAGGGGTACGGGTTTGAATCTGGGTGAGGCATGGATGTTGTGTTTGTCTTACGGAACTGGCTCTCTCCCTTCCCTGGAACCAGTGACCCTAAATTAGAGACGGACGACTGCTTATGGCCCATTGAGTTGCTCACGATGGTCGTTAAACCTCCAACCCAAATAGAAAAAAATTCGTATCTCTAGAGTTGACCATGTAACGTAACGCATCTCTGACGTCTTACGTTCATGTTAAAATGATTTGGATTAAATGACGTCACACCAGCAGCTGTGTTCTTTGTTGCTATGACAACAAAACAAAGTGGTACACGCGTGGGCTGTGCGCGTGAAGGTGACGACGTCACCAACACGACAAGCTAAGCGTGACGTCACAAAAATTTGTTTCTCGGTTGTTGCTATGACGACTTAAAAAGTGGCACGGAGGAGGAGGAGGGATCTAGCAGATTATTATATAGAAGAGTCCGTTTTCGAGAAAGAAGTAGCCTTGAAATTCTATACAACGAATGAACATTTGATGAATTTTGATGGAGACTAATTATTAAAAACAGAAAGCTGCTGTAAGAAATATTCAAACAGCTGGTATAAGAATTCGAAAATATTGTCACTCTTATACTCGTCTTTGGAATTTTTCTTGCACAAAGTTACTTCAGTAGCAATGGTTTAAGGGAAATATTTTGCAAATATATTCAAATGGTTTAAGGGAAATATTAAGGGAAATATTTTGCAAAACGACTGAAGTGAACAGAATGGGAAAAAATATCTTAAATGCAAGTTGCTTCAGTAGCTATGGTTGCTAATGATTTCGCTTGACTATAATACGCGTATAATAACATTTAAAGTCAATGGAAAATTGTGAAGGATTAAAGCTTAAAAGGCTGATGAATCGTCAGGTGGCAAAACATTTGTACACGTAGAAAACTCCATTATAGAGGAGATAGATCTGGTGGAAAATGAATGAAGTTCAATCTCATGCAGAGATTACCTATCTGAAAGGGAATAAAAACAGTTCAAAATGTCTTAAAACCAAAAATATCAATACATCAAAGCACTATTAAAACAAGAAAAAATTGCGAGAAAGAATGACCTAATGCAAGTAACAGTTAAACAAATCAGTGGCATTGAGTTCTACAATCCAATTATCATCGTCAATAAAGAAAACCTCAAATTAAGTCAGATATTTATTTCCATATGGAATCAAAAATATAGGTTTTGTGAATTCCGTAAAGTCTATCGTGCAAATTGTGATATAAATACAATTTACTTTTCCCTCTTTTTCACGTTAGACTTCTTTTTCACGTTAGAATACTAAACAGTATTTTTAGCTTTGTATTCGACAGTTCTCTCAAAACTAAATATTGCCTAAATATTAAAGCAAACTGTGCTTTACGTACACTAGGGAATACGACTGTATTCATAATCTTAATCATCGTTGTAACTTGTTTCACGCAAAAAAAATGCTCCTTGATCCGATTTTAATAAATGAAACGAAGATATCGTGTCCACAGGGAGAGGAACTGACTAAAGTCTTTTTGATATGTGTTCCCATGAATGTAGCAAACGACATAAGTATACCGATTTTAAGCATGCATGTAATCACGTGTGTTAATAATTATACATTAAGAAGAAAAATGCCTAGTGATGTATATGGTAAATACGAAAACTATTCGACATAATGTCTGTTTAACAGAGGCGTAACAATGTTACACAAGCTTTGAAGAAGTAATTGAAATTTTGGAGTTCTTGGCTGTCTCTTAGCAAAATACAACTTCAATCAACTGCAGAGTAGCTACACATTAATCCTACCCAGCTTTAACTAATAACAGTTATAAAAAGCTCTGTTCTTTGCTATTTTTTATAAAAATGCTCTTTTCTTCTGTTCTTGCCTTTTCTGTGTAATTCTACCATAATTTTGTCAAACATTTTTTATGTAAATGTGCTTATCAAAATAATGGTATGCTTATTTCTGTCCATTTGTTCGCCTACTTGTCCACCGATGAATATTTCTCTTCGTGTTTCCTACTTTTTCTTCTTCACAGTTTTCTCATAAATGACGCAAACGTATATCAGTAGTTGTTGCGATGTCACTTCTTATGAAACGGATTAAAAAAATAATTTCGGATAGTGTAGATATTAGGATGCTGCACTACATATCTTCCGTTTTGTCTGGTGCATGTTTTTTTTTTTGCTGCGTAATACAAATGCATATTTTTATTGATAATGAGACTGTTTAGAAGATGTATTAGAATAATCTCATTTTTAATATAAAAGGGAGCAAGGTGGTATGCATGCCAAGTCTTTCATTATTTATTTATTACGAGGTAGTAACTATTTTTTGAGCTAGGCTGCAATAACGAATAATATAGTTGAAAACTAATACACGATCAGCAGTTCTCATGGCCCGTTTCTCCTTTGTTTTGGTCCCTTGGCTCCGCCGTATGACGGTAAGCTCTAAAATTAATGTAATTTATAAAGATACCTGATCGTTGCATTCAAAACTTGAGTGACAAATCTCTTGTTGACTCATGTCTTTCTGCTACGTGAAACTCAAACAGGCATTCATAGTCACAAAATGCAACATTATTGGGAGGACCAGAAAGTAATGTCGTTTTTTTTTGGGGGGGGAGGCTATGTTTGGGGAGCATTCGTGAGGTTGTAACGTACCAGGAGATGTGACGTACCTGCCAGAAGGACGCACACGACATAAAGGCAGATAGGAATCAGAATAAAACGTCCGCGTAGCTCAATTGGTAGAGTGACTTATTCCGGAATGAGGGGATCCGGGTTCGAATCCTGGCGTGGACAGAAATGACGGAGAAATTCACTTCGTTATAATGGCGCCCGAACTATCCGGATGAACCGACCGTTCAAAATCTCGCAATGGTGTGATGTTATTTCCACACCGCGAGATAGGAAAAATAAGAGAATCCCTTCTCCAGCATTTCGAAAAAAAAAGATAAAGGGGGAGATGATGTAACGTACCAGGAGATGTGACGTACCTGCCAGAAGGACGTACACGACATAAAGGCAGATAGGAATCAGAATAAAACGTCCGCGTAGCTCAATTGGTAGAGTGACTTATTCCGGAATGAGGGGATCCGGGTTCGAATCCTGGCGTGGACAGAAATGACGGAGAAATTTACTTCGTTATAAGGTGCTTACGTACGTTCAACGTAAAGTAAGTGTATGTACAAGTGAATGAAATATTCCCCTTTAACTTATGTAAGTGTTTTTGTCCTCCAGTTTTGCAGAACAAAATGAGTTACTTAAAACCCGAGGAGAGCCATGGTCTTCATTGTATGCTGTATGAAATTCACAAGGACGCCCCGGTGGCGCAGTGGTCTAAGCACTGGCCTCTGATCATTCGTCCGAAAGGGGTCCGGGTTTGAATCCCGGTGAGGCATGGATGTTCTGTTTGTCTTACGGCACTGACTCTCTCCGTTCCCTGGAACCAGTGACCCTAAATTAGAGATGGGCGACTGTTAATAGCCCATGGAGTTTCTCACAGTGGTCGTTAAACCTCCAATAAAAAACAAATCTCTTTGCTCAGCCGACAGGAAAAGGATCCATTTTTTCATCGAATTATCATTGGAGATGAAAAGTTGGTCCTTTACATGAACAACAAATTCAAAAACCAGTGGCCTTCTCCAGATCAGACACCAGTTTCAACGCCAAAACCAGGCCTACATCCCAAAAAGGTTTTGCTCTGTGTTTGGTGGACTACCACTGGCATAACACATTTTGAGCTCTTGGAATTCGGACAGACCGTAACGACAGACCTCTATTGTCAAAAACTGGACCGGTTGAAGCAACCTCTTACTGTAAAACACCCAGCACTGGTCAACAGAAAAGGTGACATCCTCCAGCACGAACAAAGCGAGACCTCACACGGCGAGACGGACCTATCAAACGATCGGAAATTTTTGCTGGGAAGTTCTGCCCCATCCCCCTTATACCCCTGAGATTGCACTATCTTATTACAATTTGTTCTGATCTCTGCAGCACTTTCTTAATGGGAAAAGATTCCAAAATATTAATGATGTCGAAAACGGGGCTCTCGAACTTCTTTGCATAACAGCCAACGTCTTTTTTTATAAAGACGGCATTGAAAGTTTGGTTTCACGATGGGCAAGTGTGATCGATAATGATGGCTGTTCTACTGTATAATTAATTAGGAAATAAATTTCTTCTGTTGCAAACAGTGTTTCTCTTCTTTTCCATAAATGACATTACCCCCCCCCTACTTAAGAATTCAGTCTCATTAGTGAAAAGAATAGCTGAGATAAACATCTCTGTCAATACATGCCTTATAAAATCAAGTAGAAATGTAATACTGGCAACACTAGGTATACACCTACATTGCCCTGAGGTAAGAAAAGTCCAACCGTTAGTAAAACCATCAGTGCTTCAAATTTTAATTTTTTTATTGGGGTTTAACGATCACCGTGAGCAACTCAGTGGTCTATACCCATCGCCTGTCCGTAATTTAGGGCTACTGACTGCAGGGAAGGGAGAGACATCCAGTGCCGTAAGACAAACACAATATCCATGCCTTACAGGGATTCGAACCCGGCACCATCACGGACGAATGGCTCAGAGCACTGCGTCACCGGGAAGGCAAATTTTAATTACCTTTACCGTTCAGGTGTAATAAAAAATCATCAACAAAGGAGTGAAATGACTTGCTAATCTTCCTCAGCCTATCTGTGTAGCATTAATCATCAAGACTTATCTTTAACACGAAACAATCTGTCAGGATGTAAGCTTTGCTTTAGAAAGAATATTTCATGGTCGACGAATTTAGAATACCGTTTGACAGCTGCATTAATCAAACGAAACCAATTTATCACACCAATCTCTCGCTATTGTCTTCAGAAAGGTCAAGATTACACACTCAATAAGAGAATGTCTATCATTTTCTTTTGCTATCCATTCTACTAGTATGAAGGCTGAGCTAATTTTCTTTTTACGATGCACAACAGGAAAGTGCGCTTGAAGTAACACAACTAGAATCTTTGTTTAGTTCATTTGCTTGTTCTCTCTTTTTCGTTTTTTGAAAATAAACTTAAAAAATGTTTTCAATGTGCGACGTAGAATTCTAATTTCTCATTACATTTCTTTATTTTAGTTATCTCGTTTCGTGATAAATAATTTGCTGATTATAGGGCTGTATGTGCCAGAAACGTTTGCTACATTTCACTCAGTATTTTACATTGCTCTCTTTCAGACTATCGTTCTGTAGTTTTTTCATAAAATTTGTAGTTTTATTTAATTACCTATTCTTTTTTTTTTTTGAGTAATTTAAATTTTACCAACAATTTGTGTTTTACTGAATTAGGAGAAATAAAAGATGATTTCAATCTCTATCGGAAAAGATATTTGCAGTGTGCGCATGTATGTTTTCAAACTTTCTCACGTCGATCATGTATAGCAACGGAGAAAACAAGGAATTATTTTGCTGTTTGCTTTTTTTTTCAAATAAATCACAAATTTTAATGTTGCGTAAAGTGTCTTTAAAAGTAAAAACGCTTGCAGGAGCGGTTTCACAAAAGACAAACTAAAAGAACAACCAGGCTGATAATATAAAGAATCCATGTTAGGTGAATGTGCTTAAATAAAAAGGACTTACATGAACAACTTATTCAATGTGTGCCGCTTAGGAAAACATCCCGGACGATAGTTTCTAAATGCCAGTCTTCGAAAATAGACAGCCAGATGAACAGGCAGATCAATTAAGTCGTAGGCATGTATAGCTATTAAAAACTGTGACAGAAGTACGCCAAATAAAAATCTGTCCTAATAGAAGACAAAGACTTAAATTATGGTGTAAGCCAGGTGTAGACCAGACGTTCATCACCATGAACTGCTAAGGTCGAGCTAATGTATTCTCAGGCTACTCTTACATTCCTAACCTCAGTCTAATTTAATCTCATTGATAAGAAAAGTAAATTACTGTTATTTGCTTCTTAACTAGCTGCTCGATCGTATTTCAGTACGCTAATATTCAAAGTCTGTGGTATGTCACAATTGACTTGAGGGACTTTGTGGTTAAACCTCAAACAAGTGTAAAACAGCTCGTCAGCTAAAACGTAACTCGTCAAAGCAGAGGGCCTTTACTAACTGGTGGTTTAAATTCCATTCTGAGTGATTTGATGTGGTTGTCGCGTTAAATCACAAAAACGGCACTTAAGTAATTTATTAATGACATCGTTTGTTAAACTGAGACAATGATATATTGAATATATCGTCTGTTTTATAAAAATCAAGACCTTCTTTTCATTTATTTATTTGTAACTTGGGACGTATTTCGTGTTTTACACTTCCACTGGATTAAGGGAAAAGGATATTTAGTTGAAGTTGAATCAGTGAAGGACGAAACTTCTGGAAGATCGTTTCTCTCATTAAGTGATAATGTATACACTTTATATGCAATGTTAGTGACACGTGATTAGGGAAAGAGGAACGTTTTCCAGTCTTTAAGCAACAAAAGCAGCTGCTACTATTACTCAGCAATAGAAACAAATATTATCGGTAACGGCGTTCAAAAATGATGTAGTTTAACTTCATATGCGTTAAACTTAACTTCAGTTACATTGCTATTACCCGAATAAACTTTGCACACTACGTTTATCAGCATTGGTCACTGTCTCAATTGAAATTTTTTTTACCACGGGTACTTCAAAAATTAATAATTTCATAGATTTTACTTTTTCTAATACGTTACGATACATTATACGAGTAGATACATATTAGTCAAGAGCTGTGGGAGGTTTTCTGAAGCAAAGATATAAAGTGTGCCAAGAATAATATGAATTAGAAAAGGCGATGACACGGGGGGGGGAACTACCACTCAACTGACGAATAAGTTATTCTGTTCGTGAGTAAAACTACTCTAACTGATGTAGACAATTGTATATGGGGATGGATTCTTCACGAATAGAGCTCTCTGTTTACCTGGTTTGTCACATGCTTGCAGATATGCGAATATGCTGAGACCTTAAATCAACCAGTTAACTGCATATCCTCCTGCAATTTGGATATAGACATTTGCGTTGGTAAGCGATTAAAGTCCGTGAATACAGTCTAATAATGTAGCAAACGTACTCAGTAAGGACACAGGTCATCACGAGCTACTCTCATGAAGAATCCAAGGCGAAGATATGTAAAATACAGTTTTACTTCTGAAAAATCCACCTCATTTTTACGTGGAATCAACATTATTTCTTTATGTTGAACACTGGTAGTCTGTGAACTGAACTGCCATCATTTAATGCTCCAATCCGGTTATGAATGGTCGATACCCTGTCCGCCACCAGAAGAGCGCCACGACTGGACGAACAATCGGTCTTGTAGGGCTTCGCCTACAGAGAAGGTTTAGACTTGCAGCCAGCTACGCCTGAACAGGCTTTTGAGCAGACGTATAGAAACAAAAGGACATTAGGTGGATCCTAGAGGTTCACGACAGGAACGTTGGCAGACAGATTGCTAGATATAGCCACTAGTGTGTTTTTCAAGAGCAACTGACACTAGCAGATCGGGAGAAAAAGAGAGGACCAAGAGGAAGAACAGACTCCCTTAATTTATAACTAGGGGGCCAGTACCCGGATTTCGTCAGCTTAACGTGCCCATTAGTGGTTCTAGCGCTCATCACTGCCTGGGATTGATCCTGAGACTTTTTCGTAGCAGTCACGAGCGTTGAACACTAGGACATTTGCTGTACCACTGATAGTCTGTGTTACACACGCTTATAAACAACTCGATGTACGGACACAGCTGAAAAAGAAACACACAAGACCATCCGGGCACAACATGAAGCAGGAAAGATACTAGAACAGGTAAAACAACAAGGATCGAAGAGAGAGAGGGCTGTTCTGATTTCGAAATGGAGTCACTTCAGCTTTCGTACAGTCATAACGTCAGTCGCCGCACACCCAATGAAAAGACAATTGAGCCGCGTTTTAACACAAGTCATCCAACACTCTGCTTGTGCATTTGTAAAGTTGTAACATACGGAAGATCACAAAAATTAGGTTTCTACTCTGAGTTCATGCAGAGCCTCACTCTATAAAACCTGGACCTTGGGGAAGGTCGATCACCATTGCCAAGTCTTAAAACTGCAACTGTGTGTGTTTCAGGTTAACTAGCATTTCTCCATATCTTATACAGAACGGGGACATTAGTTTTGGCTCTAGTTTAAAATGACAGCGATGTCCTCTGAGAAACATATCATTTATGATGTCTTATCCCGTTGCTAACGCATGATATGCGAATTTTTCAGAACAGCATCACATCCCTTCTCCTTCCGCTGTATATAGTTGCTGTTACACGTGATCGTTTACCATAGTTTGTGCTAATGATGCCAGATGAGATATATGTCGACTGTTTCCAATTACATATATCACCTATCTGTTATACAGAATTCAGAAGAGCTTCAGTAATTAATTTTTCTGACCTTGTAACCATTCTATTTTGATAAAATTTCTCACTGCTATATTTTCTTCTCGATGACGACTTTACTTTTTCGCAGTTAGAACCAGATTTTGTCACATACAGTTGCTACTAATTCTCAATGAACAAGTCACTTTTAAGTATCATGCATTTTTTCATCGCGAGTATGATTAGCTGGGTCGCCATTTGACTAGAAAGTGGTGTACTTGTGGCTCGAACCACCAGCTATTTTTATTGTTCTTGGTCTTGGCAATCTGTGGGGAAATCCATCTCTTGGGATTTAAACCCAAAAGTTGAACGACTACATTTCTTCTGTTTAATTTATTTATTGAGAATAAACTATTTCCAAATAACATGTTGCCAACATTCCCGTTCTCGTACTTAACTCTTGTTATGAATCAAGAAAGGAAAAGTAAAAGAAAAAAACTTCTCGTGTAGAAAAGGTTTTGTATTCTAGAAGGCTTTTGGGAATCTGTAGATACTTTATTCAAATATTTGATTTTTCACGTACAAAAATCAGCGTTTACGTGCTTTGTCACTGAAAAAACTCTGAGTTATGTCCACTGCAACCTGATCTTTTAAACTTTATACAGAAGACTTATCAGCACTTGACACGAAATCCGCCAATGAGATTGATGATTTTCAAAATTTTGCTCCTAAGCGGTACCTTAAAACACAAAAGCAAGACAAATAGGAAGTCCATTTGCAAACTAATAAATTTCCATTGAATAAATGCTACTAAGACTGTGTCTGAATAAATGATGTATTTATGAGTAAGTGAGTTTAAGAAACCCATATAATGGATTACCCAGGTAAATTATGATTACCGAGAGTCCATTGCATTTATCACAGTACAACTCTAAGCAACATACTTCAGAAGAAAATATTTCTAGTTAAAAATAAAGATTTCTGATACCGTAACAGAGAGAAAAAAAGCTCCTGACATATCGACACGTTTCACTAAAAACTTAGATGAGAACTTCGTAGTAAATTCCACATAAGCGCCGTTTACGGAAGAGAAATGAGTCCCGATTCTTACGTTTCCACCGAAAAAAAAGTGCGTTTCTGTTTGTGTGTGTGTGGAGAGGGGCGTGCGTATGTGTTAGTGTTTGCATGCGTGGATGTCTGTGTTTGTGGCTTCCCCGTTACCTTTTAGGTGTACAGCTCCTCCAGTGATTCAAGAAGTTTTTAAGTAGTTAGTAATGTCAATGGAATTGAAGCCTGTGTTGTTTTGAGGCATCGCGATAGATATTAAAAACGGAAAACAATTTAGAAAAATGGCGACATTCATCGTTAATTAGAAAGTTAATTAACTTGATTAGCAAGTTAATAACTCTCCGTAAGTGAAAGTTCTTTTAAAATGACACTGCTATCGCACTTTCTTACTCCGCAAAGTAACTCTAGAGACACTTAAGGTTTTTTCTTTTCTGGGACTGTAGAAAGCTCGTATGTCGGTTTTACAAAGTACGGATATTTATTTTTAAATGAGAAATCCTCACAAGATGCGTCGTGCGCCACGTCTATTGCGTCCATTTCCAAGGCTTTGAATGCACCTGGTTGCAAAGACTTCTAACTGGTGTGATATATCTAAGTGCGCCAATTCTTTTTATACCTGAAACTGTGAGAAGAAAATCACAAGGGTTTCAGTTCGGATGCCCAAAACTAAAAGAGATTTTCTTTGGATAGTTTTATATCGCACAGTTTCTGCCTAATGCTTTGCAAGATGTTTTGTCTTTTAACTTAGCAGACCGCACTGTGCACATCCAGTTGTGCCAGACTTGAGAAACTTAAAGAAAATCAAACTCTCCTGTATAGTTGTGCTAAACAATTTGTAATTATGAAAAGTGTTGAAATAAAATGTACTTATGCTTTATTAAGTGGACTCTGTTTCCTTGCTTGATAAGTATATGTTTAGTAGTGTTGAATTTGAAATTTCGAAGACATGACAGTCTTTTGATAACATACGTTTATACATATATATATATATATATATATATATATATATATATATATATATATATATATATATATTCTATAAAGAAGATACCTAAGCAAAAAAAAATACATATATAATTTTGAATCACACCTAGTACAACATAGAAAAGGTTATGTATCTACCTGTGTGAGTAAAAGGAGAAAAGATAAAAAGTATGGCTCTAAATTCAGACCTTCCTTCACAATTTCCAAAGAAAGGATTCTTGAGAGCTTCACTCAAGATGTTAATAGGTACATCGTAAAAACCAGTTTAACGTACAATCAGCCTATTGAGGCCTTCGCAGAATGGAAATATAATATAATCAATAGCTTCACCGGTGAGTTGGCAGGTCTGGACTTTTGTTTCGACAGAAATCTCTTTTTCTCTGGAGAAGCTAAAAGGTCACTCTCCAAACTACAAGACCATTTTATTATTACCACTACGGATAAAGCTAGCAATAATTTTGCAATTATCTGTAAGAAGTTCTATTTTGAATTGTTAACTATGGAACTCAATAATAGAGTAACATACGAGCCCGTAAGTTATTCTACCAAGCAGTTAGAAAATAGGTTTAAGGCATTCTTCAAGAAACTTAAAATTCCACAAACTAGAAGATATGAGCCTGAATTTCCATTTCTTTTTGCAACGGTTAAGTTTCATAAGGATCCTGTGAAGTTCAGGTTCATAGCTAGAGGAGTAAGGAGTCATAAAAAGAAAATAGATCTTGCTTTTGAAGATGTCTTAAAGAAGGTTTTGAAACACATTAGAAACTGTTCTAACTTGATGTACAGAGATTTTTGGATTATTAATAATAATGCAGAAGTAATTTCTACTATACTCAAAGTTTGTCCCCTAGATATTAATAGTTATGATTTTGAAAACCTATATACTAATCTGCCTCTATCAGATATAATCACTACCTTTAAAGAGCTGTATGCAGAATTTAAACTTAACCAATTTGTTGATGTAGGAACTTGGAACTCTTATCTCAATTGCTGCATAAAAAATAACCATATCTTATATAATAATACTCTCTATAAGCAAGTGAACGGTATTCCCATGGGTACATCAACGTCCACGAATATCGCTAATCTATTCCTGTTCTTTAAGGAATATAAATTCATTAAAAATCACCCCACCTGCTCAGATAACTACCTTTACACTTTTAGATATATTGATGATCTGCTGTGTATCAATAATTCAGAAGTTATAGAGTGATTTTGATAATATCTATCCTAGCTCTCTTAATTTATGTAAAACCAACCACAGTAATCAGGAACTTGAGTTCCTAGACTTAAGCATTAAGCTCAACAGAGGTAACCCATCTATTAGCCTCTTTGATAAAAGAGTTAATTTTCCTTTCAAAGTAATTAAATATCTACACTGGAATAATAACATTTCTACCAAAGTAATTGAGAATGTACTAATTTCTCAGGTCCTAAGAATTTCAAGAATTTGCAGCAACAATTTGGACTTCAATTACCACATTAATATACTATTAGAAAGTTTTCTAGAGAACGAAATTCCTTCTTCTTTCATCAAAAGAACTTTAAGAAAAATTATTCTGAATAATAGAGTAAGGTTGGCAGATCTGCTTTAATTTTCTACACAGTTAATAATATGATTCTGACCAATCAAAGACGTAAGGAAGTTGGCTAGAGGATGCCTATTAACTACCTAAAGGAACCTTAGTGCTATGGATATGACGGTCCTATTAAAACAAAAAATTAAATAATATAAACAAAATCACAAAAAAGCTTAAAAATCTGTTTATAAAAGAAAATAAAAACAAATAAAAAAGAAAACTAGTTATTCATCACTAGGATAGCTATACTAAAAATAGTAAAACCAACTTTAAAATTAATAAGATTCTGATTAATCTATAGAAGCTCACTAAGGTGATTTAATACATGCAAAGATTATTAAATACACTGCTCGTGTATTTTATAATATTTCTCATGTATTCTGGAGAGTTAATTCTGCTCTTTCTGATCATACAGATCCACAGTCTTAAGTTTATATATTTTTTTCTCTGGTTAAAATCTCCGCGCGTTGGTTTCTTGCTGCATGAGGAGGCCATCAGCCCCACCCTCACTGCCCCCAGCGTCTAGGGAGTGGCGGAAGAGGTCAGCCATGTTCTTCTCTTGTGAGGAGAAATGTTTTTGTCACACAAGAGGTAAGCTCTCTTCCCTGTTTTTGGGTTCTAGGTTTTATAAGTTCTATGTTTGTACTTCATGTACTTTTTCTCTGTCGTTTTTTAGCTTTTCAGCTTTTAGGCATTGGTTTGTCTGTTAACATTTTTGCGGGTTTTAACTCTTTCTTTTCTCTGTAACTTTGAGCGTCTTTTGGGGCACCTAGGAACAGAAGATAGCTAAGCTTGTTCCTTTTCTATGCGCTGTCTATGCGCTGTTTTTTCAAAGTAGTTAAGTTCTTAATAACTAATTAATTATGCACTTAAAGCACTGCTGAAATACTTTGTACATATTGCAACTAACTGTTTAAGGTATATAACTTTCACAAAGTTTTCTTTAGTTAATTATTATCTTTAACTTATTCTCGTTTTCGTGCTGTCATAAGTTGTAGAGTAGGGGTTTTAGACTCAAGTTTTCTTTCAAAAAATCTGTTCGTTAAAAATTAATATTTCCTTTTTTAATTGCAATTTAAAAATTTGGATTTCTTTGCATCGATTTTCAGGTTTAAATTCTCTCTCAAACGAACTTGGAATTTCGTTATGGCTGAAAATCATTTCTAATTATTATGTCACTCTCACAGCTTGAGTTCTCTTTAATCTTCTTCTCTCTGTTTAATAGTAACAGATGAAGAGCATGGGTCGGGCCAGGAAGGTTAATGGATGCAAGCGAAATTGTTAACTAGTGCTAGGTCATGCAACTCTACGGAGGACATGACATATATATATTTGTTAAACTATTTTAGGTGGGAATGTTACTTGCATCTATGGCCTTGCAGAAACCCATTTCCAACTAGGTCTTTGTGGAAGTGAGAAAATGCAGAGTTTTTGCCGGTCCTTGATAAAGCCAAGGCTCAGTATTCTCGACACCTTCTACATTCAGTTGTTTTATTTTATTTTTTTATCTTTTCTCCTTTTACTCACACAGGTAGATACATAACCTTTTCTATGTTGTACTAGGTGTGATTCAAAATTATATATGTATTTTTTTGCTTAGGTATCTTCTTTATAGAATGTGAATTCTGAATTTTCAAAACTGCTGCGTTGCGCGTTTTGATTTTCAGGTTATTTTGCAACCTTCGTTTTAAATTCTAAAGTTTTTCCTTAGTCTTCAGTTTTGCTCTTAAGTATATATATATATATATATATACAACGGCCGTTCTATGAAAATTGAAAGTAAAATCACACAAAATGAAGAAATATAGGTACAACAAAATATATGTTATTCTTTCTCAAAGTATCTTCCTTCGGATGATATGCAAGAAACGGTCCTATCGTTCAGTCCACCTTTCAAAGCATGTGGCGAAGGCATTTTGTGGAGCATTTCGTCGCAAACGCTTCAAGGCTGAAATGTAATACTCAGCATTGACAATAATTTGTGAAGAAATGGCATGCTTGTAGACTACACCTTCATAATTAAAGAAAATCATCATCATCACTTTCCCAACTGATTTTGTTTGGCGGACTTTTTCGGAGGAGGCGAGCCTATGTCTTTCCAGACACTCATTGCGCTGTTCGTGAGGAAGTCGAAACAGTGGACGCATGTTTCATTGGCAGTTATTACTGTATTTAGAAAGTTTGGATCATTTGCAAACATTTGTTTCTACTCATGACACGCCTGAACTCTAGCTAACAATTGTTCTCCCGTCAGGTGATGAGGTACCCATCTGGAACACACACGATGCAGCAGTAATTTGCCGCATAGAATGCAGAATGCCGACGTTTTTGAAATATAAGTTGACGCCGCTATGTCTCCACAAGTCTTTCGTCGATCTTCTTGCAGGATTGCCCAAACAGTGTTAACAATACGCTTCGCGACAACACTTTCAGGTCGACCAGGCCTAGGAGCGAGTTCTGCCGAAAAACGCCCTTTTTCGAAATCATGGTGCCATCTAAAAATCATTGAATCACCCAAGCATTTATCTTTGTAAGCTTTTGTCATTAAATCAACTGTTTCCGGAGCCGTTTTACCCAAAGGATAGCAAGATTTTATCGCACAACGCATTTCACTTCTTTACTCTGAATCACTCACCTCCATAGCTGTATGGCGAGATTTAGACGGACTTTAAATAACTGCGCGATTAAAAAATCAGAATCGTTTCCATAGATACTGTTGCCGTAGATACTTCCTTAATCCAGTTAGTCGTCTGCGTGGTTATTTCTCGCCTTCGCATTGTTGCTAACTCAAAAACAATTACTCTCAGTGTTTATGGAACGGCCTTTGTATATACTTGAAACAATTGCCGGTAAACGACGGCGCGTCTGAGATCATGAAACGGTATAAATAACACCTGATACTAAGCTCTGTTGCGCAGTGTTGTTCTTGTTCTACAGATGGGAAAAGTAGCAAACATCATAGAGTTTGACAAAGGCCAAATTGTTATGGCCAAATGACTTATAACGAAGTAAATTTCGCCGTCATTTTTATCCGCGCCAGGATTCGAACCCGGATCCCCTCATTCCGGAATAAGTTGCTCTTCCAATTGAGCTACGTGGACGTTTGTTCTGACTACTATCTGCCTTTATGTCGTGTGCGTCCTGCTGGCAGGTACGTCACATCTCCTGGTACGTTACATCATCTTCCCCTTATTTTATTTTTTTTTTTTTTTTTTTTGAAGTGCTGGAGAAGGGATTCTCTTATTTTTCCTATCTAGCGGTGTGGAAATAACATCACACCATTGCGAGATTTTGAACGGTCGGGTCATCCGGATAGTTCGGGCGCCATTATAACGAAGTAAATTTCTCCGTCATTTTTATCCGCGCCAGGATTCGAACCCGGATCCCCTCATTCCGGAATAAGTTGCTCTACCAATTGAGCTACGCGGACGTTTGTTCTGACTACTATCTGCCTTTATGTCGTGTGCGTCCTGCTGGCAGGTACGTCACATCTCCTGGTACGTTACAGACTGAATTAGAGGATTTCCGAGACTTGCTGTCTCGGAAATTCTATACTTGTGGGGTTTTCACCGTCAACCCTATTAGTACCTTAAACAAGTGTTGGAAAGAGAAGGAAACCACGAACAGCCAGCAAGGTGTGAGTCGACTACGTCTGATCGATGCTAGAGGTGAGCGAAGGCTATGATACGAGCCAACACAAGAGATGCTGTGGTGCATCTCTTGTGTTGGCTCAAATTTGAATGCTGGTGACGGGAGTAATGTGTCATCACAATACTCAAACTCTGCTGAAAATCGAGCTGCGTAGCCTCAGGCTGCTCTTAGTGACCAAGCTAATCTTAGTTCACCATCGAAAGCGCCGACGATGGGCATGCGAGCATCAAAAATGGACCTTGAATGATTGGAAGAAGGTTGTTTGGCCTGATGAATCTCGTTTCCTGCTGCACCATGTGGACGACCTGGTACGTGTACGTCATTTGCTTGGGGAAGTGTTGACACCAAGATGTACCGTCTCAGTGATGGCTTGATCCCGTTGTAAGAAGAAGTGGATTACGCCAGTTTCGGGCCATCATATATTAACACTAACACCTTCTTACTGGGATGGAGTACCAACTTCGGGGTGTGTTTCGATTCCTCACCTCAGGCGATCAATTGCGCCGAACGTCGGTGATTGTCATACAGCGTTCATTTCTCATCATACGTGACGAGGAGTCACAAAATGCACAAAATATTATTCGTTTGGTTGCAGATAAGCATGGGAGAGCAGACATCAAATCGTTGTGTTTTAAGCTGCTACGTCAGCTCATTTTTCCATCTTCTACACTTTGCCTATGCACGTTAAAGTCGGGAAAAATTTTCATAGAGTACTCAGGTTTCTCAACAAGTCCACGTATTGTTTGATGTGAATCGGATTCAATCAAGGTCTCCAATCCCACATAACCGGTAGTTCTTTCTGATCTACCGCCTGATTCATTTTCCAGACCTATATCGCCAGACTGACTTCAGTAAACCGCCGTTATGTCTTGTGTTCACTAATGGTGCCTTCTCCAAATGCTATAGCACTGATGTTGTGAGCAGCCTCCAATGCACTGTGTCCAAGTTTACACACGTATAAGAAAATGAACACGAATTTGGCTCTCATTCATCGTCTTCTTCACTGTAGCACAGTCCCCTTGTAACTAATGCCACTGTCCAAATGGTCAGTGATTCATATGCTGCAGCTTTGACACTTTATATTTACGTACCCCAAGTCATATATCGCGCGATGTGTCAGTTCCCAAACTGCCTGCCAACTCACTAGTCTTTAAAAATATGTCATTTCAGGAGCAATAACCTAACTCAAGAGATAATGATAGTAATATCAACAGTAAAATAAAACGCACGACATCACAAATTGTGAGTAATATGAAGTACGGATCAAAACAGAACAAAATGTTGTGAATGAAGTACAGCTCACCTGTTATGTAGTGACACTCCACCATCACCACTGCATAAACAGACTTCAAAGAGAAGTTCTCACAAGATAATATGTCTACCTTGCACCCACGTCAATGCATATTTGCTACTGGTCTACCATGTGTAGCACCAAATGGTTTAGAAACTCTTCGGGTAAATTGTCCCAATCTTGCTGGGCAGCCCTGATAAGTGCAGGAACAGTTACTGGGGCGGGAAGGGAGTATTCCTCTCCCCAGAGCGTCCCATGCATGTTCGATTGGATTGAGAACAGAGGAGCGTGCTGGCTACTCCATGCGACGGATAGTCAGTACTTCATTCACAGCTGCTGTACGGTGACGACGGATATAGGGAATAATATAGCAAAATATGAAGGACCAAAAAAGAAAAGCAATCAAAAAAAGAAAGACGGAACCGTAAAGGGAGAACGAAGAAACGAAGAGAAAGAAAGAACACAGAATTGAAAGAAAGAAAAACAAGAGTAAGACAGAAAGAAGAAAGATAAGACAGGAAATAGAAAAAACTTCACAGTCAACAATAGAAATAAGGTATAAAAAAAGGTTAGAATACAACATTTTTAAAAAGAAAGAAAGCAGAATACATCCGTGTGAAGAAGCAAAGAAAATAGTGGGAAAAGTGGGTATCAACAAGAAGAAAATAAAGAATAGGGGGTAAACGAAAAGAAAAACATAGAACACACCTCTTAAAAATATAGAGAATGAGAGTCCGTTATTTCATGAAAGGTTTGGTTGAAGGTGATAAGAAATAAAGAGGGGGAAATGAGTTTGCTGATGTAGTTATAATTTTATTCGACTTTGAAAAAACTATAGCAGAAGTAAGAGAACTGAATCAAAAGAAAATGATTCCAATCCATTTTCTAGAAACAGAAGCATTGTAACAAATGCAAACATATTCTTCACCAGTTACAGAAGAAAACTTGTATCTTGACATTTTCTACGTCATTAAACCAGGCTCAGGGATAGTTATTGAAGGAAACTGGAATAAATCATAAGAGCTGTTGCTTTTAATTTTTTCCCATGTTCATGCTCATGTACTGGAACATGAAGAAATCGCTACAACCGGCCTCCAGATTTCAAGACAATGTATTTTGCACTACAGAACTTTGCGTTGGAAACATTACGAAACCGAATCGGGTACTCGAATGTTTTGCTCATTTAGTTGTTTGAAACTAAATTTTGTCCCTCGCAACGCTGGAAACTTTTCGATTGTTAAATTAGAGTGGATTTGAAGTTGCTCTTCGTTTGCTGTTACTCGTATGTTGAACTTCTCGGTCTGCTCTGTGTACTTCTGACATATATGTAGAAATGTTTTTGAAGTAGCTTTTGGAAATTGCACATCTTCCTTTGACCCCATATTTCTGTCAGGCAATTCCACAATTCTTTCTGGAACGCAATGTCTTCTCCCGATCCATATATTTCTGTTGCTGATCTAGTGATGCGATTTGAAAACCAAATTGCGATTATTTACTCCCCTGTATCCGACACCCTTTTGAGTAGTGGATTTGCACATAATACGTCACAGCCTTGGCCTATATATACTGCCGGAAAGTGAAAAAAGAACACCAAGAAGGAGACGTCTGATACTAACGAAATTTATACAGCATAATAACGGAATACAGAGGATAACGTGATCAAAACATTACGGCAAAATACAGCTGTATTTGCTGGTAAACTGAAAAATAACATTTCCATGTAACATGGTTAGTACGAGGTTGAACCGCCATGAACTGCGTCACATTGTGCAATTCTGGCATGGAGTCTGTCGTACAGATGTTGGATGTAAGTTTGGGGTATTGAGTTCCAAGCATCCTCAACGTGGATGCGTAAATCGGGGATGGTCGTGGCTGGCCGTGGAGACTGGATAAGTCGTTGTCCCATAAAATCCCATACGTGCTCAATGGGGGACAAATCCGGTGAACGTGCAGGCCATGGAAGTTGTCTCACACTCTGAAGTGCATGTTGCGTTGCACGTGCCGTGCGTGGGCGTGCGTTATCTTGCTGGAAAACGCCACGATGGACCAACCTTACAAATGGCACAACAACGGGCTGCATGATGTTGTTGATGTAGGAGGTGCTGTTTAACGTACCCGGTACAAACACTAGTTGTGTATGGGAGTGATAGCTGATCGCTCCCCACACCAGGAGACCAAGTGTAGGCCCTGTGTGTCGCTGGCGGATGCAAAAAGGGTGGAGACGCTCCCTTGTGCGCCTGCGAACAAGCATACGGTAATCGGAGTCTCCCAAGCAGAATCTGCTTTCATCGCTGAACACGACAGATCGCCATTGCGTTCTCTAGTGCAGACGTTGGCGACACCACTGCAGCCGTTCCTGACGGTATGCTGGAGTCAGAGGTACACATGCCAGAGGCACACGTGCACGTAGTCCTGCATCCAGTAGACGGTTGCGGATTGTTCACACAGTCACCTCAGGTGCAACGGCAGCTCGGATTTGTGTCGCAGTGTATGTTCTGCTTGACAACGCCGCTCTTCTTATGCGTCGATCGGTCCGCTCATCAGTTCGTCTGTGACTCCCGGTTCCACGTCTTCTCGTGTGGGAATGTTCCTCGGACCATCTACGCCACCATCGTATCACCACCGATACTTCCCGTCCAATTCGCTCCGCAATACGACGATACGACCACCCGGCCTCGCGGAGTCCGACTAGACGACCTCGCTCAAAGTCCGATAACTTCTGAAATCGTACACGTCTTCCATGTCCAGGCATTGCAGCTTCTTCAGGGTCTTCGCACGTGTATGTACGCCGACGACTGATTACATTCACTTCGCCGTACTCCTTAAATACCACCGACGATAATTTGCATATTATGCCGTGCTGTGGCGTAAGCGCTCACCGGTTGGTCCCGAAATTAACATCACACCTACGTAAGCTCGACCCCATTAACATATGTAAATTTCATGATCGTCCGCCAATTCCTTCTTGGTGTTCTTTTTTTACTTTCCGCCAGTGTATGTATAAAAAACGCACGGGGCCAAGCAAACATCGTAGGCAGATTTGCATACATACAAACCCTTACTGAAATCTACAACGCAACGTTAGATCTAAAATACTTTGCAGATAAATGAAAATCAGCAGAAGTTATTTTACTGCTTAAATCATGTAAAAGCTTAGCTCTGCAGATAATCATGCACCAATTTCTCTACAGCCAACGATAGAGAAAGTTATTCTTATCAGAATTCAACAATACTGTGTGATGAATTCCCTATTATACCGTATGTTCAAGGAGATTTTAGAAGGAAAACATTCCACTTTACACCAGTTAACTAGTGTAGCTTAAAAGGACTTAGAAAGTTTGTGATGTACTACAGAGTTGAAAACATGTGCCAAGACGACAAATTTGCAGCGAGACATTCTGTCCGCGTAGCTTAGCTGGGAGAGCGACTTACTCCGGAGTGAGGGGATACGGTTTCGATGGCCGTCGCAGACAAATTTGTGTTTTCACATTGGCGCCCGACTGTGGAAAATGGATCCACCGGCCGTTGGGTTCTTCGAAAAATGTGTGATGTTTGTTCCACACATTGTTTGAAATTAATGAAAAATTCCTACTTCGCTTCAAAAAAAAAAAAAATTAAACGGGAGATGATGTGACGTACTACAGAAGTGAAAACATCTGTCAAGACGACAAATCTGCAGCGGGATATTCTCTCCACGTAGTTCAGTTAGGAGAGCGACTTACTCCGGAGTGAAGGGACACGGCTTTGATGTCCGTCGCGGACAAACTTATGTTTCCACAAGTTTTAATAATAAAAAACACACGGCAGTTATGTTCCTTGATATTGCCAAAGCATTTGATAAATGCTCGCATGAAGCAATAATATTTAAGCCTATTGCACATGACTTTCCTCCGTGGATCATAAGAATAATAAAATCTAATTTGCAAGACAGAACATTCTATGTAAAAACTAAATGGGAAAAAATCCACCCTGAGAAAAATCGAAGCTAGAGTGCCGCCAGGTGTGTGTGGGCACCAACAGTCTATTTTATCTTTACGTCAGATTTTCTACTTTTAATAATAAAAATCAGATCATTGCACTGTATGCAGACCATACAGCGATAGCGTATACTTCAAGAAATAAAAACTAAGCAGCTTTTATGCTGCAATATTATGCGCATAAATTAGAAAAATATTTTCTACATTAGAAAATTAAACATAATGCTGATAAAGCACAAGCAATTCTCTTCTCGAAGAGAACAAGAAATTACAACTCAGACTTTGAAATTGAATTCTATGGAAATAAAAATCCCCTGGGTAAAAGAAGTTAAATATCTTGGCCTGACTATGAACCAAAATTTAAATTGGAATAAACATATCTGTGAAACTGTGCCAAAGACCATGAGACTAAGATGCGGCATAGCGTCTAATTTTAAAAAATAAAAAATTATGTCTTGAAAATAAAGCTCTGATTTTCAAAGCCTACTTCTGCCCTGTAATTACTTAAGACAGTGCCATATAGGATGTTTGCTCCAAAATGCAAAAAGAAAGAAAATCAGCTCATTTGGAAACAAAACTTTAAGGATGATGACAGGTTTTGAAAGGTGTACTTCTGATCATGAAATTCGGAACATGTTGAAAGTAAATTGAATTGAACCACACATCCGAATTAGAAAAGACGTACTATGACAAAGCTGTGGATCATCCGAATCCTTTAGTCAGGGAAGCCCTCAATTATGACATTAAGGACCCTGTAAAATATAAAAGGCCAAAATTTGTTCTGAAAAATATACCGCAACAAAATCCATTAAGAACTGGGCCTAGAAACCCACCGTTAACTCGGATTAAAAAACAAGTCTTGTTGGGGGGGGGAAAAAGGTAACTGTTTTCGAAATGTGCGAAAATGCTGCATAATTTTTAAACTTAGAAATCTGCGGTGTACATGACGTTCGCAAATGCATTCTCGCACAAGGCGAGCAAAGTTGACAAAAATTACAAGGGCTTTTTTTCAGGGCATCTGAGCGATAAACTGTTTGTTCGCTTCGGGGTTTCGTTTCGGTGTTTATTTTTAGGCTTCCCTTTTGCATTGCCTTTTCCACCTTTTTACACTTCCTGGAGCCTTCGGTGTGAATCAACATGTAAGTACGTAGGGTAGCTTAGGACAAAAGTATACTTCTAAAACTCTAATTTTTCCGATCTTTTTCTTTATGATCTTTCCTATCACAGCACTCTGTTCTCTACTCCAATTTTTCAGTTTCTTCTGCTCTTTCAAGAAACTCAGCGAGTTGCAGCAAAAAGGAATCTAAACCTTTTTTAGTTTTCCGTCATTTGGTTTGCAATCATCGTAGGCAGCATGAATAGTTAAATAGGCCGTACGTCAGAGCTGGTGATTTTGAACGTGGCATGATCATAAGATGACATCTTAGCTTAAATTTCTGCCCTGCTGTAGCTGCCCCGGCCAACTGTAAGGGATATCACAGGTGACCTTACAGTCGAGCAACAAGTTCAAACGCGACCTGGCAGGCCACGTTAAACAACAGCGTGAGACCGCCGAGTGCCGAAGCGGTTGGTGCGAAAAAGTCTCCAATCTTCGATTGCAACACTCACCACCAATTTCCATAAATCCTCGAGAAGCAAAACCAGCATCATAAAAGTTCGTTAAGAGCTAAAAGGAATGGGTTCCATAGCTGTGAAGTAGCACACAAACCTAACAGCAGCAAGATCATCGTCAAGCGTCGGTTGGAGTGGTGTAAAACTTGGTGTCCATTGGATCCTGAAGTAGTGGAAACGCGTTCTCTGGAGTGATTAATCGCGATTATCCATCTGCCAGTCCGACGAACGCGTCGGGGTGTGGAGGATACCAGGTGAATTCTACCTTCCCGGCTGTGTTATGCCAAGTGCGAAATTTGTGGAGGAGGCGTCGTGCTCTGGAGCTGCTTTTCATGGTTTGGGTTGGCCCTTACACCTTAGTTCCAATGAATCTTAACGCTGTGGCGTATAAGGATATTCTCGACAATTCTATGCACCCAACACTATGAAAACACTTCGGGGAAGACTTTTCTTTATTAACAGGTCAATTCCTCCGTCCACAAAGAGAATTCCGTGCTGGAACTGTTTAATGAGATGGGTGTGAAACAAACTGGCTGGACTATACAGAGCCCCGATCTCTACCACATGGAACACCTTTACTATGAATTCGAACGCCGATTGCGATCCATGGAGAACTGACCGACCGTGCTTATGCTCATGTGAAAGAATGGAAGACAATTTTGGCAGAAACATACCAAATACCAAATCTATTAGAACGCTTTCCCAGCAGAATCGAGGCTGTGATAGTAGCAAAGGGCTGACCAACTCGATATTAATTCCTTTCCTGTTGCGGGCAGTTTGTGGATAGGCAAGTCCGGATACCATAACCTAAAAACCAATCGTGCTGATATTCCCAAACTATGAACACGCCCCTTTATACAGGATAAAAATGACGAAAATGTCATTTAAAAACTGTGACGTACCTGCCAGAAGGACGCACACGACATAAAGGCAGATAGCAATCAGAATAAAATGTCTGCGTAGCTTAATTGGTAGAGCAACTTGTTCCGGAATAAGCGGCCTCGGGTTCGAATCCCGACGTAGACCAAAAATGACGGACAAATTCACTTCGTTATAATGGCGCCCGAACTATCCGGATGACCCGACCGTTCAAAATCTCGCATTGGTGTGATGTTATTTCCACACCGCGAGATAGGAAAAATATGAGCAGCACTTCGAAAGAAAAATAAGGGGGAGATGATGTAACGTACCAGGAGATGTGACGTACCTGCCAGCAGGACGCACATGACATAAAGACAGATAGGAATCAGAATACATGTCCGCGTAGCTTAATTGGTAGAGCAACTTATTCCGGAATAAGCGTACTCGGGTTCGAATCCCGGCGTAGACCGAAAATGACGGAGAAATTCACTTCGTTATAATGGCGCCCGAACTATCCGGATGACCCGACCGTTCAAAATCTCGCATTGGTGTGATGTTATTTCCACACCGCGAGATAGGAAAAATATGAGCAGCACTTCGAAAGAAAAAGAAAAAGAAGGGGGAGATGATGTAACGTACCAGGAGATGTGACGTACCTGCCAGAAGGACGCACACGACATAAAGGCAGATGGGAATCAGAATACATGTCCGCGTAGCTTAATTGGTAGAGCAACTTATTCCGGAATGAGTGGACCCGGGTTCGAACCCCGGCGTAGACCAAAAATGACGGAGAAATTCACTTCGTTATAATGGCGCCCGAACTATCCGGAGGACCCAACCGTTCAAAATCTCGCATTGGTGTGATGTTATTTCCACACCGCGAGATAGGAAAAATAAGAGAATCACTTCGAAAAAAATAAATAAGGGGGAGATGATGTAACGTACCAGGAGATGTGACGTACCTGCCAGAAGGACGCACACGACATAAAGGCAGATAGGAATCAGAACAAATGTCCGCGTAGCTTAATTGGTAGAGCAACTTATTCCGGAATGAGTGGACCCGGGTTCGAACCCCGGCGCGGATAAAAATGACGGAGAAATTGACTTCGTTATAAAACCTTTAATGATAAGTTAATACCAATTTCATTAGTTATTTCAATCCTACTTTAGGACCATCCTCAGATGAAATGAACACGACCTAGAGATCACACAGGTTAATATAACATACACATTGCCAGATTACCGTATACGCATGATTAAGGTTCAACACATTAATGGCGTAAGCAATTAATGTTCTATGAAATAGGGTCAGCATTCACGGTGAAGTATAATGTTGTGACGTCCAGACTGTATGAGGTTCTTCCACACTCCCGATACAGATACCGGAACCTCATCATTGCAGCACCGGTCCATATCCTTAAGAATTAACAAACTCTCTGCAAATAACGAAAATGATTTACTTGATGGGGTCCTTCTCAGCAGATGGGGTCTTTCCCTACAGCCATTCCGGTTCGTATCCTCCTCCGCAAACACACCTTGCCAACGCTGTATTTTGTGCACCATTGCGGACACTGTATTTGTGTTGCATAATTCTAGTATGTAATTTCCTGGAGGTAGAGCCGATGTATGCCGACTCCGAGTTACCTACATCATTAGAGCGTAACGGAATGTTGTAAATTCCCCATTTGTCCTTGTCTTTCACAGGGTCTCGATCGCTGCCGATCAGGGCATGGATATTTTTGTTCTTACCCCAAAAACAATATGATATTTTCGACAGATTGTCTTTAGAGCTTGAATAATAGGCGGCACATATTTTACTGATCCTACATATCTTGAGATTCGGTCCTCACTGGACAGCGTGATAGTTGTCCGGTTCAAAACTCTGTGAATTATACTTCGTATCATGTCCTCAGGGTACCCGAAGGCTCGAGCCTGGTCCTTGATTATTTCTAGCTCCCAATTCCTAAACCGTAAAGAAGACGAATGTGAGAAAGCACGTTTGACCAAAATGAAAAAAAAATTGAAAATCGGGCTCTTAGCCAATGTAGGCTTTCACCGATTCTTTGTATGCGATATGTCGATGATGTTTTACTTTTCTGTCAGTTTACCAATGATGATTTACAAGAATTCGTTGACTTACTTGGTTCTTCCTATCCTTCCATTAAGTTTTCTGTAGGAATGGAAAATAATTTTTCACTTCCTTATTTAGACATTTAAACAGTTCGGGATCCAGTTTTGCACAGTGTTACTTAGTCGGTTTATCGCAAACGATCTGCAGTTCCATCTCTAATTCCGTTTACGTCGGCTCACCCTTGGAGTCAGAAGATGCCAGCTTTTCATTTCTTGGTCAAACGGGCTTCCTCACATTCGTCCTCTTTATGGTTTAGGAATTTGGAGCTAGAGATAATCAGGAACCAGGCTCGAGCCTTCGGGTGTCCGAAGGACATGATACGAAGTGTAATTCACAGAGTTTCGAACCGGACAACTATCACGCTGTCCAGTGAGGACCGAATCTCAAGATATGTGGGATCAGTAAAATATGCGCCGCCTATTGTTCAAACCCTAAAGAAAATCTGTCGAAAATATCATATTGATTTTGGGGTCAGGACAAAAAACATCCGTGCGCTGATCTGCAGCGACCGAGACCCTGTGAAAGACAAAGACAAATGGGGAATTTACAATATTCCATTACGTTCTAATGATGCAGGTAACTCGGAGTCGACATACATCGGCTCTACCTCCAGGAAACTACAGACTAGAATTACGGAACACAAATACAGTGTCCGCAATGGTGCACAAAATACAGCGTTGTCAAGGACTGTCTGCGGAGAAGGATACGAACAGGAGTGGTACAAGACGGATGTGGTGGTGACCCCATCAAGTAAGTCATCTTTGTTATTTGCAGAGAGTTTGTTAATTCTTAAGAATATGGACCGGTGCTGCAATGATGAGGTTCCGGTGTCTCTATCGGGAGTGTGGAAGAACGTCATACAGTCTGGAAGTCACAACGCTATCCTTCACCGTGAATGCTGACCCTATTTCATAGGGCATTAATTGCTTATGTCATTAGTGTATCGAACCTTAATCATGTGTACACGGTAATCTGGCAATGTGTATATTATATTAACTTGTGTGATCTGTGACGTACCTGCCAGAAGGACGCACACGACATAAAGGCAGATAGGAATCAGAATAAAAGTCCGCGTAGCTTAATTGGTAGAGCAACTTATTCCGGAATGAGGGGACCCGGGTTCGAACCCCGGCGCGGATAAAAATGACGGAGAAATTTACTTCATTATAATGGCGCCCGAACTATCCGGATGACCCGGCCGTTCAAAATCTCGCATTGGTGTGATGTTATTTCCACACCGCGAGACAGGAAAAATCAAAGAATTCCTTCTCGAGCGCTTCGAAAAATAAAAATGTGTGATGTTGCATTCCACACAGCAGATTGACTGGGAGTTCTCAAGTGCACGTTCTACAGTGGATGGCTGCCTGCAACGATTCATGGTCACGGCTGACCCGTGGGCCATGCCCACTGCCCTCTTTCGGGGGGGGGGGGGGGAGATGTGACGTACCTGCCAGAAGGACGCGCACGACATAAAGGCAGATAGGAATCAGAATAAAAGTCCGCGTAGCTTAATTGGTAGAGCAACTTATTCCGGAATGAGGGGACCCGGGTTCGAACCCCGGCGCGGATAAAAATGACGGAGAAATTTACTTCGTTATAGATCTCTAGGTCGTGTTCATTTCATCTGAGGATAGTCTTAAAATAGGATTGAAAGTACTAATGAAATTGGTGTTAACTTATCATTAAAGGTTTTTAAATGTCATTTTATTCATTTTATCGTGTATGAAACGGCATGTTAATAGTTTGAAGTCCGAAACTTTTGATCAGATAGTGTATATGTAAGTCTTCCAAGCAGAGTGAAGGCTGTGATACCAGCAAATGCTGGATCAACTCGTTATTAATTCCTTTCCTATTAAAATTAGTTTGTGGATAGGCAAGTCCGGAAACTTTTGATCAAATAGTGTATGCCAGTTACGTGCATTTTAAGGAGCTCAAATTGACATGTTACACCAATTATAGTTTATTCAAGGCATTTCCCGACGAAATTTCCGAGATGATATTAAGCGCTGGGAATTAATTAATGTTTCAAAAATATTCACCCTTCGTTTTTGTTGTGAATAATTCAACTTCAAGCGGTAATACATCGAGGTAACTACGAAGACTTTCGCGCAATGGTGTTCATCATGTTTTATTATATAGTATATACACTGGGGAAAATTTCAAAGTGTATTCCAAATGCAACGTTCATTAACAGCAGCCCCAAAAACCATTTATTTCGCTTCCGAAGTTTTCTTCTTTTCTCTCATTCAAGGCGCATTTTTACCTCGTGTCGTCTCCTGATTTCTTCCCCGTTTACGAAAGCAAACTCTCGCAAAATATCGTACATGTGCATCTTTCACCTCTGACGCCCTCGATCAATCATATTAAACACGATTCACTTCATCTTTTATTCAATGGTATGCTGTTTCTTTCCGTCATAGATCAAAAATGTAGACGTCTTGCTAAAATTTTCTGCCCTTTCCTCTCAAAATAAAATAAGATTTCAAATTCCCTGCAATGTCGTTGTACGGATGCAACACTACTCTCTTTTTTATTCATCACCATTTTCAGCTGCCGTCATCACAAAAGCTATATCGATCATTACATTTCATTATTAATAACTTTCTATTTAAATGTGTACCTCAAAGAATTTGGCCTGCACACTTATGCATTCGGTGTTTCCTCTATTAAAAGTCGGACTAGGAAACATTTTATTGTTTCGTTGATTGCTTGTTCACATCCGACAGGGGCTACTTACGCTGCACAATGGGCACAATATCCTGGACCGAAGCACCAAGGGAATAATCAGGGTATATTATGCATTACGAGGGGTCTTTACCGCGGTAATCGGAGGTTTAGCGTGGCTTCCCATTCACGGTACATGCTTGGCGGTGGGCGGAACTATCTTGCTCCACGATGTGAGCGCTAACCACTCGGAGACCAGCGGCACTTTTAGATTGGTTAATCCTAAACATGGCAAATTTTTCTCATATACGGTCCATTTTTCTTGGTGATAAGTTTTTCCGTGAGTAAATACACATTTCTGTTACATACAATCCTTTGTTTTTTAACAGTAGACTAGGAAGTTAGTTTCATGGAATCGACTATAACGCGCCCTAGACCATAGAGTCCCCAGTGGGGAAATGAATTCCACATTCCTACACCAAATTGTAACTTAACTGGGCACTTTGTGCCTCTGACAACCGGACTACAATTTCCGGGCACGGATTCGTACATTGAACCCTCAAGTACCTAAAAGCAATGAGAGTTCACAGTACAAGATAAAAACTCAAGTACACACGCGCCGCTCTGTTGGTGCAGTGGTCAAAGCGATGGCCTATGATTATGCGTCCGAAAGGGGTCCGGGTTCGAATCCTGGTGAGACATGGCTGTTGTGTTTGTCTTACGGCACTGGCTCTCTATCTTCCCTGGAACCAGTGACCCTAAGTTAGGGACGGGCTACTGCTTATATCCCATTGAGTTGCTCACGGTGGTCGTTAAACCTCCAATGAATTAAAGTACGCACGCAGTTTATAAAAGAGTAACAATTTTATTAAATTTTAAACACACAGGATGTTAACTTTTAAAATATGGGCTGGACTTCAGTACTTTTAATTTAACATCAGGATTCTTCACCAGGAAATAGCAATCTCAAGCAAATAAAGGTTCCTGACAATTATCGGAATTCTTAATCAGTTCCGCGCCTGTTTGGTAGTGTCAACAAAACTTAAGTCAAAAAATTACTTATTGGGGTATCATTGGTAAGTTATCCAGAATTGAATGCAGTACTCACACATCATTTGCATGGAAAAATTACCACTTGCGCACACACACTTATTTTCGTAACATCGAAGCATCCGTACAAACTCTTCAACACACCCGGGACGTTGCTTGCGGTTTCTCGGGACTCTCCCGTCTGGCAACCAACCGAAGATCAGGGGGTACGAAAGCAGACCCAGTAGAGGGTTCTCCTCTCCCTTACTCCCTCAGAAATTCGGCGGTGAATCTTAGGTACATTGCAGGACGCTGAGCCAAGCATTCTTTGACATCTCGACAGCACATGATTTAAAGACCTCAGGCGTTTTGTCACCTGTACGAAAATGCTTCCAGTGCCGTGAATGGAGATGGATTGCCAACGCCTTAATACTTGGCGTTGCCGATGGGTTAGGTGACCCGATCGCAGTGTCATCTTTTTTTCATTTCCTCGGCGTTTCGCTCTTTTCCGCAGCAGGGAATTCGTCAGCTGCTGTAGATTTTCCCGTCTTCGCAGCAGGCAGCGACAATTTCGGCCTGAGTTCGTTTCACTGTTTCTCTTCTCCGGATGTACCCTAAGACTTCAGAACAATTCCCTTTGTTTCAAGCAGAATTCTTATCCATGCAACGAGACATATAACCACTTGAAAGAGAAATGTTTACGGCCAAGCGCTTTTAGCAAAACCCCGAATTGCCTTTCTCCCTAGGTTCGGCATTGCGCTCAAGACCTCGTGCCACCTAAAACTGCACTGAGTTATAGGTGAAAGCTTTTAACCTTTAAGAAGGTTAAATTAAAAATTCATGAACTCTTTCTCTCGGCGCCCATCCACATGCAATGACAAATCAGCAGAATCTCGGGAAACAAATATGAAACATTTCAAATCGTGTTCAGTGATTTTACAACCTAATTACCACAAATTGACGGAATAATTTGTTAAAATAGTTTTCCTGTTAGATGAAATAACTTTGAATTTGTGCTTTTTGTGATGTTTCTGTTTTCAACCAGACGGAATCGAGAAACACTTTTTCTGAATACACCTCCAGACCAAGAATATTTCATGCTGCATTCTAGCTATTGCGTCATCAGATTTTCGCGTGTAGGGCTTTGTTCTAGTTTTAGGTATGCCGCATTGTGTTAATTTTTAATCTCTGTGTGGCGCCAATTACATTTCCTTAGAGAATTCTTTAGACACAAACCTCAAAACACACACACTCTAGCCTTCAAGAGGAAACTTCTCTCTCTCTCTCTCTCTCTCTCTCTCTCTCTCTCTCTCTCTCTCTCTCTCTCTCTCTCTCTCTCTCTCTCTGTGTCTATCTATTTATGTATCTATCTACCTGTGTATATACACTGGCGTGCAATAATTAAGGCCGAGACGGTTTCTCGAATGTAACGTCGTGCAGAAGTGCTCCACATTGACTCAAATCATACCATAAGATCCCCAAGATGTCAGAATATGGGAAAGGTGAGCAAAACCGTCCAAACAAGGAATCCAAAGGACGCAAAGGCACTTTATTGAAAAGGTAGCTTCGAGCACAACTGGATAGAAGACAGAAACGTCCATGTGACAGGAGGCTGCCAAGAAAACTCCAGTCTTTAGTAGGGGATATGATCACCCCTGATTGCGTTGCAGGATTTACAACGTCTGTCCATGCTGAGGACGAGGTTGTCAAGGAGCTGTTGAGGCATCGCGGCCCATTCCTCTTGTAGCGCCAATCGCAGCTGCGAGATCGTTGCTGGCGGCTGGTGACGTGCTGCCAAGCGTCTCCCGAGAAGATCCCACACGTGTTCGATTGGATTTAGGTGCGGGGATTTTGCGGACCAATCCATGCGTTGAATATCTTCACTCTACAACAGTTCTGCGACAGCCACTCTACGATGAGGTGTAGCGTTGTCGTCCATGAAGAGGAACTCATGACGCACAGCACCTCTAAACAGACGCACGTGAGGCAGGAAAACCTCGGTACAATAGCGGACACCAGTGATTAAACCTCATTGGAAGATGTGGAGGTCAGTACGGCTACCAAGCATGATACCGCCCAAAACGAGAGCTCCGCCACCTCCAAGCCGGTCCCTTTCGATGATGTTGGAGGTGTGATTGCGTGTTCCCTGCTCTCTCCAGATGTGTATACTTCCAGAATCGCTCGTCAGACTAAATCGGCTATCATCCGTAAAGAGAACTCGACCCCATTGCTGATGTGTCCCGTTCTTGTGTTCCTGGCACCAAAGAAACCGCCGTCTCCGATGAGCAGGCGTTAATAGCACACACCGTACTGGTCGTCGTGCAAATAGACCACTTTTGTGCAGCCTCCTGGTCACGGTAAAACGCGATAACGGACGTCCAGTTGTCTGTTGCATGTGCCTTGCGATTTCTTCCGCTGTCTGCTGTCTGTCTCTTCTAACCTGTAGGAAAATATACCGGTCGTCCGCCGCCATGGTTGCTCGTGGACGACCACTGCTAAACTCTCGGACAGCTGCTCCTGTCGTTTGAAATGTTCTCCAAGCTCGTTAAACGATGATGTGAGCGATCACGAACTCCTAGGCCACACTAGTCACACTTCGACCTTCTTCCAACTTCCCAATGACGCGACCTCGGGTAAAGTCATCCAGATGTCGTCTAGTGGATTGCCTGTTGGCCATATCACACGGTGGCAACACCTCGACGTCGTTCAAACCGATGTGCACTGTGCAATAGCTTTCACCGAATTGCCGAGCGTACACCGCCCGTGTGCTTTATACCCTTCCGACACTTCTCCCCAACCCCTACGTCATGCTGCATATGTGCTCATGCCCTGCCGTACTGGACCCTGGTCTATCTCCTGAATGGTCTTTCGTTCCGTTCTACCTGCTCGTTCCGCTGTTATGCTAATTTCTTGTCTTCGTTTTTAATTTTTGCACACCAGTGTGTATATACAGGGTGCACGGGAAAGTCCCTGTAGCCTGGAATAACTTGCGAACGGAAAGAGGTACAGTTATTTAAGTGAGATAACGGTATAGTAAAGTGACTACGCCCGACCGAATGCAACCGATAGCAGCGCCCGTAGTGGCGAAGTGCGGTAGGTAGCCATTGCAAACCGAAAACGAAAAGGGATAGAGCAAAATTTCCAATTACAAAGTTGTAGAGCATCAATTAATTATTTGTTTCACACGGATAAGATAAATTGTCGCCTGAATACCCTAAAACTTCCGAAATCGGTGCGCGACCTCTTGTGTGAACTTTTGAAGGGAACAGGCATAGGTATGAGCAAATACACACAATTCATTGCATAAATGCGTACTTATGTCAATACAGTTTGATGACGTCAGACAAAACAAAAACAAAAAAGGCAAACTGGTGCACAGTGATATAACGTTAATGTCGAGTATGTTTGTAGAGTTCGCCACTGCCCACGATACACATTTGTATTCGTGAAAGTAACTCTGCATGCACATTCCTCAGCATGGAAGGTCTCACACTATTGCAAGCATCTGTAACACGACGACGTAGATCCAGCAGACTTGTAGGCGCTGTTGCATACACCTGACTTTTTACGTAACCCCAGAAATCCAAGCTCGCCATTCTCACACAGCGTACGTAGACCTAAACTTCTGATCAGGGTACATCCTGCTACTGGTTTTTATATCGTAGGTACGGTACAACGTCACAACCTGCATTTGCATACGGCTACATTTGCGAAATGTGAATATGCAGATTCGAATCGTCGCGCATCGATTTCGGGCATCGTGGGGTATTCAGGCGACAATTTATCTTATCCGTGTGAAACAAATGTCGTTTTGTACTAATTACACTGCTGGACAATTGCTAAGGACGGATCATAAACGGCTATGTAGCGCATAAAAAAGTAAGTGTGGTTGGATGCCAAGTGAAATAAAATGATGTCAGAATGCCAGGACATTACAAGAATGACAATTTATTGTGCTCTGAAATCCAAAAGGCTTTGGAACTTGCTCAAGGGACAAACAGGCCATTTTGTGCAGAATACCTAAACGTGAAAAAAATGCAATTCCCGTCCGCAGGCGTTCCGGCGTAAGATGTCAATACGGTATATGGCCACCATGGAGGGCGATGCAAGATTCCACACGTCGTGTCATTCTTTGCACAACATAATCAAGCAGCTGTTGGGGTAATTTATCCCATTCCTCTGTCAGTGCACGGATGAGGGTGTCCTTGTTTATTGGAGGGCATTGGCGACCATCAAGACTCTTCCCCAAAGCATCCCACACATTTTCAATGGGATTCAGATCTGGAGAACGTGCTGGCCATACGAGGCGTTGAATATCCTCGCTCTCAAGACACTCCTGGACAGCGACTGTTCGATGACATGTTGCGTTGTCGTCCATGAAAATGAATCTATCACCGACAGCACCACGGAACATGCGAACATGAGGTAGCAGAACATCATTAATGTATCGTTGGCCAGTCATAGTCCCAGTTGGAAGCACATAGAGGGACGTACGGCCATTGATCATGATGCCAGCCCATACCATGACACTACATGTCGGATATCGGTCCCTTTCCTGTATGTTTGCTGGACAATATGCAGTACCACTATCACGCCAGATCAGTTGTCGTCGACTATCAGACGATAGACTGTATCTACTCTCATCTAAGAAGAGGACAGCAGAACAGTCGTTATCAGTCCAATTGCGATGTTGATGGCACCATTGCAAACGGGCGGTACGGTGACGTCTGGACAATGGGATGCACACAACAGGACGGCGGGCGTGTAGTCCTCCTTCATGCAAACGTCTGGCGACAGTTTTTCGGAGATCCGCTTGCCAGTAGCAGCCATAAGCTGATTTGCTACCTCACTAGCTGTGCTGCGCCGCTGTCTTTTTGTTGATAGCACTATGTACCGATCTTCTGCAGGTGTCGTACTGCGAACACGATCTCCCCCGTGACGTTTGCTACACTCTCCATTTGTTTGAAATGATTTCCAAAGCCTTTAAAAAACACTGTGGCTGACGTCGAACTCCCTGGCAATATCTGTTATTTTTCGCCCTTCTTCAATTTTGCCAATAGCACGGCTACGCGTAAAATCATCTAGGTGATGTCGGGAAGACATACTGAAAATTGCAAGTTCGTCAATTGATTCTTTCCCTTTCAACTTTGCGTTTGAACAACAACGGTCAATACGCGTCAAATCCTTTATATCTCTTATCAACGCTATGACGTCACAAACAAGTTCGGCAATCCAAAATTTGCATACGCACAACGCGTCTTACTGTATCCCGCACTTATGCTAATTTCCACATTTTCCTGCCTTCTATTTTATGGTTGCTATCGTTGCTATTGTCATCCGTCCTTAGCAATTGTCCGGCAGTGTAATTGATGTTCTACAAGTTTGTAATTGGAAATATTGCTCTATCTCTTTTCGTTTTCGATTTGCAATGGCTAACTTCCGCATTTCGCCAGTAGGGTGCTGCTATTGGTTGCATTCGATCGGGCGAAGTTCCTTTACTATACCGTTATCTCCCTTGCATAACTGTACCTCCCCCCGTTCGTAAGTTATTCCAGGCTAAAGGGACTTTCGTATGCACCCTGTATATATGGAAACTGTCCTACCCAGGAGTCGGATATCAGCATGAAAACTGGTATGCGCTCGCATTCAAGTGGGATATGAAAATCAGTCGAGCATGTAACCATTCAGGTGAAATATAGGACGGGTATGGAAAACATGGGCTGCTGAAGTCACGTCGTGTCTCTTGTTCTAGATTTTGCTGAACAAACTGCTACAGTATATCCAAGGACTTAAGATGCTCCGTAGACCTCGCTGCCAACCATATATTTTAAGTTGCACGCTTTTGAGAGAGGCCGGAGCGTACGCCTCCGTGAACCAGTTTTGTATATTTGCAGAAATGGCGGTCCAGTTGCAACATATGACAGAACGGTTGGACGTTGTTGTCAACAGTGGTAGCAAGAAATAATCTGTAGTTGCTATAATGAGACCATTGTAGTCAGGTGGGTGTCAGCGGAACGGTCTCATATTGCAGAAACATAAGCTAATACAGAGAGCATTCAGCGGGTTGTAGCTGCGACTATGGGCATCCGTGTCACAACTCTGACGGTGAACCGAAGATCTCTGAAGGCAAGTCTGCGTTCAAAGAAAGCTTTGCTTGACTGTGCTGTTCGTAAGGAATCTCCTAGCTTGGCTGTAATGTTGTCGTAGTACGTTTGTACATTTGCTTATCGACTGGAATGGCACCATGTCATGCTCAACAATGAGTCCCGATTGTGCCTAGGTGCTGACGATCTTCGAGTCCGCGTCTGGCGACGACGTGGCCAAGGGAGTGATCCAGCTGTTGTTTAAGAGAAGCATACTCTTCGCCCACCTGGCATTCTGTTATGGCGAGCGATTAGTCACGATAGCCAGTCACCTCTGTTACGCATAACGGGCACGGTAACAGCCCGGCGGTGTGTGGATTACGTTTTACATCCCATGTTATTAGCATTTCTAAGTAGCACACCGGAAGCCGTTTTCATACACTATAAACGTCGGACATACGCCGCTAACATCTCCCGACCGTGCCTACAAGAGGTGTACATGCTTCCATAGCCGGCGATATCTCCAGAACTATCACTCGAGCTTGTACGGGACTTCATTGGACGACATTTGCAAGTCGTTCCTCGGAGTCTTCGGTATACCTCTGAATTATTGAACTGGGCCCATTTTTCATGATCCTAGGTATTCCAGGGCACCATTAGAGTGCGGAATCACTCCCTTATTGCAATGCAAAGCATGGTACATTATATTCACACAACGTATTGAATGATGTCACATAGTCCATAAAATCATGTATCATCCACCTCATATTCTATGTCTTTGGTGATTTTCATCTCATTTAGCTCATTCTTTCTGGGCTCTGCAATCTCAGTGTCCAGCAGTGTATATACGTACATACAAACACACATACACTGAAAGTTCAAATTATTACGTACACTCCGGTGAAAATACGCAAAGCAGCAGGACAGCAGCAAATCGCGGTGTGCAGGAAAACTGGTTGGGGCTATAAATGACTGGGTCGGTACGCACAGGAACGCATTCCGTCAAATGCCAGCATGGGTCAAGGACGAGACTTAAGTGAGTTTGATCGAGATCAAGTCGTGGGAGTCAGAAACATCGGATGTTAAATCAGCGCCACGGCGAAACTGTTAGTAATTACGCGACAAACCGTAGCAAGTGTGTATCAGGAATACGTAAAATCCGGCAAAACCGTTAACAGTCGGGTGGAATGTGGCCGTAAAAGTGCATTGGAGGATCGAGTGCGCAGACTATTGGCCCGCATCGTACAGACTAATCGGAAGGCTTGCGTACAGCAAATCAAGTCGCAATTTAAAGAAGAAGCATCCGCAAGCCTATTCTCAAAGACAATCCGTCGACAAATGGCACAACTCGGCTGGGGCAGTAGACGACCACATCGTGTCCCAATGTTAACGGCACGGCATCGCATGATTCGGCTGCAGTTTGCGAAAGTCCCATCGAAACTGGAGCATGGATGAATGGAAACGCGTTATATGGTCTGACGAATCCCGTTTCACACTGTATTGCGCCGATGGCAGGCAGTGTGTGCGGCGTAAGTCACACGAAGCTATGGGACCCGCATGCCAATTTAGGGTACTACAGCCCGCTGGAGGCGGTGTAACAGTTTGCGAAGCTTTCGCGTGGTCCGGCCTGGGTTCCTTGGTACCTCTTCAGTCTTCCGTCACTGGTTCCAGCTATGTGCAGCTCCTGGCCGACCATCTCCACCCTTTCATTACGTGCCTCTGTCCGAACCAAGTTCCGATCTTTCAACAGGACAACGCTCCACCCCATCGGTCCCAGCTAGTGACCAACTGGCTTCAGGAGCATAGCAGTGAACTTACCACACTCGCATGGCTCCCTCTCTCACCGGACATCAACCCTGTAAAGAATTTCTGAGACATATTGCAAGGAGCTGTTCGTTATCAACCATCTCCACCTACATCTCTGCCTGCTCTACGCCAAGCACTCTTAGATTATTGTTCAGCGATACCTGAGTCCGTGTTTCGGAACCTTATTGCGTCCATACCACAATGTTTGGATGCTGTCCAGCGTGCAAAAGATGGTGCCAGACGGTATTAGGTAGGTGTATGTAATAATTTGTCCTTTCAGAGTATATCACGATTTATCGTGTACTAATGAAAAATTAGTATACTATATATAAGTTTTCTAATGAGACATTTTATCACTAACTAGCAAATTTCTTTTTACTTCAGAATGCGAAAATATTTTTTTAATCACACAATGTTAAGGATGAGCATGACTTTTTACATTTCTCTGATACCGTTTTCCTGCGAAGTAGTTGTCATGTTTTCCATAATTCAAGAAAAGTGCATAACATTTTCTGTCTGCAGATAGATATTTGAAATGCTTCAAAACCAAGTTCCATTTTATTTTGCAAATGTTAAAGTTCGTCTTTTTTATAACATTCAAGACACGCATTTGTTACCTCAGGGACTTTTGATGCCATCAGACATCTCTTTTACATATTTTTTTCTTTTGTTTCATCGTGACTTTACTTCTCCTGAGACGTTAAATGTCCCATTCCCCTATTCAGGAATATTCGTCTGTGTTTCAGCCATTTTAATCATCTCGAAAACTTTAAAATGTCCGTCAACTTGTTCTCGAAATATTATTTACCCAGCTTTGCTCTCCAGATGACATCTAGAGTCCTTTTCACGCTGATTGTGTGTGTATTTTATGAGACGTGAAGTTCGTTTCATTTTTTCAATACTTTTTCTTTGACGTCAGAAGTTACCTTATTAAGTAATTAATCATAGGCGCAGGAAGATAACCACTAATGAATAAGAGAACTAAATAATGTTTATATTTTGTATGGGCTATTGACAGAATTTAGATAATTGTTCTGTTCGATGGGTTTACTTTTTAACAGGAACTTTATAGCAGTTATTTAATTGTTACTGTAAGTAAAAATTATTTTCCATTGACGAAATTATTAAACAGGTTGTGTTTTGCTAATAAGATTGCAGACAAACGAGGGTAAATAACCGGATCTTTTCTAATATTTTCTATTTGGCATACAATAGTGTCTGTCACTTGGATTCTATGCTGTGTTTCTAAAATGTTCAGCGTTCAAGTGAAACTATTTTTTTCCTGTGCAACTATTTTTTTTGTCCAATTGGTAAATAACTGATATTTTTTCTTACCTTACTTCTTTTATTGAAACGTTAAGGTATCCATAAAGGTATTTCGGTTGCTAAAATAATCTGCATGGTTCCTCTACTTCTCAGGTGTTGGGAACTGGAGAAAGAGTGTCTATGATAACGACTCATTTATTTATTTATTTTTTTATTGGAGATTTAACGACCACCGTGAGGAACTCAATGGGCTACAAGCAGTCGCCCGTCCCGAACTTAGGGTCACTGGTTCCAGTGAAGGGAGAGAGCCAGTGCCGTAAGACAAACACAACATCCATGCCTCACCGGGATTCGAACCCGGACTCCTTTCGGACAAATAATCAGAGGCTATCGCTTAGACCACTGCGCCACCCGAACGGCTAACGACTCATTGAACCACCGCACAATTACTGATACATTTTATATGATTAGTCCGAATACAGTAGCTGTCTCATTTTTTAAACCCCTTATCCGAGTCAGCTGAGTTTGAGCGTCGTGCTTAAGTTCCATGAACAGCCATGGGCGCCCATACAGGGTGCAAGAGGGGCCATTTGCCCTCCCCTAGAAATCGGACCATGCGCTTTCTGTACTTGGAAGGTACTCTAGAGAATTTCGGGATAGCCGCTCCGGTGGCGCAGTGGTCTAAGCGATGGCCTCTGATCATTCGTCAGAACTGGGCCCGGGTTCGAATCCCGGTGAGGCATGGATGTCGTGTTTGTCTTACGGCCCTGGCTCTCTCCCTTCCCTGGAACCAGTTACCCTAAATTAGGGACGGGCGACTGCTTATAGCCCATTGAGTTGCTCACGGCGGTCGTTAAACCTTCAATCAAAGAAAAGAAAGAAAGAATTTCGGGATAACACCCATTCTCCGTTTTATCGGTGTATTCTGACACAGTAAACAAGCAAGCTTTCACCACAAAACGTGTGGCTTCGTCAGGCAGGATTACCTGCTAAAGCAAACTTGAGAGTTCTCAAATTTGCTTTAGAACTAAAACTCTTAAAAACTCTTAAGTTTACTTTAGCCGGTAATCCTGCCTGACGAAACCACACGTTTTGTGGTGAAAGCTTGCTTGTTTACTATGTCAGTATACACCGATAAAACGGAATTTTTCATCGTTTTTCTTGTCGTTTCTGGTGTATCTATCCATCATTTGTTAATATAACACTAATTCTCATTACTATTTTTATTATTGAACTTCTGGATGCGCGTTTACGCAGGAAAAATAGGAAAAGCATTGGTAATTTAAAGTAGAAATTAATAATGAAATTCCCCATTGCATATTGGAGAACAACGTATATACGTACAGTATGGGGAAATACAGAAGACAAAGAAATTAAAAATACACTGCTGGCCACCCAAAATACAATACCGAGAAGGAAGCATCCGATTGGCCTGAAATTCGCAGCATGCGTCGCCCGCCAGAGGACATGCAAACGATTAGAATTGCAGAGCATATGAAAATCATGTGCGCCCGGCACGCCACCCAGAAGCACTATAAGAGGGATGCACAGAAGGCTGGGGGTAAGTAGTGGAAGTGTGTTGTGCTGCTGGACCTGTGCGTGGGAAGCTTCCTGATGTCTCGTCGCAAAATACGGCAGTCATTTCAGCACGTTTCGGAGTTCGACAGAGGACGAATAGTGGCTTATCGCGACAGCGGTTTATCGTACCGAGACATCCGCGCCCGTATGGGACGACATCCAGCCACAGTGAGGCGAGTATGGATTCGGTAAATGCAGGAGGGACGGACGGACCGTCGTGAGCGATTGCCGCAGCCGCGGCACACCATCGAACGAGACGACCGGCATGTTGTGCGGCGGGCATTGACGGCTCGCCCCGCCGCATCACGAACGTTAGCGCAGGAATTATGGTGTGTTGCGCAACAACCTGTGTCAACACGTACCGTTCGACGTCGTCTGCAGGAGCGGGGACTTGTCGCACGGCGCCCATTGCTCCGATTACCATTGACGTTACACCACCGGCGAGTGTGGCGGCAGTGGGCCGTTGAACGCCGCCCCTGGACTACGGAATGGCACGACATTGTCTTCTCCGACGAATCCCGCTTCTGCCTGCAACACCACGATGGTCGGATCCACGTGTGGCGGCACCGCGGCGAGAGACTGTATGACGCCTGCATTATGCATCGCCATACCGGTCTGTCGCCTGGCGTTATGGTTTGGGGCGCAATTGGATATGACACCCGCACCTCTCTGGTACGCATCGCCGGTACACTCAACAGCCACCGCTACATCTCCGACGTTTTGGAGTATGTAGTCCTCCATTACTTGCAGGACCTGCCAGCGGCCACGTTTCAACAGGACAATGCGTGCCCGCACGTGACACGCATCGTACAACAATTCTTCACGGCCCAGCAGGTGTCACTGCTGCCGTGGCCCGCCTGTTCTTCCGATATGTCGCCCATCTAACACGTCTGGTCGCTGATCGACAACCGAGTGGCCCGGCAAGCACCACCCGCGGCTACACCTGATGAACTGTGGCAACGTGTGGAAGCAGCCTGGACCGACATACCCCAAGCCCACATCCAAAGCTTCTTTCTTTCGATGCCGCGGCGTGTAACGACCGTTATTGCCAGCCATGGGGGCCACACGAACTATTGATGTCTGCTTGTTACGCAAGTTGCACGGGCCTGTTAGCTCAATCGTTTCATCTTTGGATCTGTTGTTATGTGTCCAGTAAATCTGGCTTTGCTATATCGTGTCCTTCTTGGTATACATTTTGGGTGGCCAGCAGTGTATATCATCATCTGTATGATCTATTCATTACTGGACAAAGATCTGTCAAAATTTCTCTCAGAATTTTATCTTGAGGGTATTTTTTCATTCTTGACAACCGATTGAGTAGCATCTAGGGCTCCGTGGTGTATGTGAAGCAAAAGGCCAAAAGAATCAAAAGAACGACAAATAAATTTTCTTATTGTCCTAACATGATGTCTAATTCATTTAACTATTAATATCTTGATTTAATGAGTTTTGGGGTCTTCTGGTTTCTTTTTACATTTATATGTTGAGAGTGTGATGAAAACGGTTAGATAACAAGAGGGCACAGTGAAAGTTGCATGTGGTGATTGAATATGTTATTCGTAATTGCAAATTCTGTTGGCCCCCTCCTGAAAACTAAGCTATGGGCGCCTATGTGAAGAGCATGAACTGTTTGTCACATTGTTTCCGAACCGTCATTTGTCCTTTCGCAGGCATGAGAATAAGCGCCGAGACTCTGCTCTTTTGTTTCCTGTTAAGTTTTACAATTTCACTTTCCTAAAAGACACTTCCTCAACCAGTGGAAATATATTTTTCTGTTACGGAAGTAATCACGTATTACTATCTCAAAACTAATGCTTAGCAGGAAATATTTAACTTTCAGGAATTTCATTCAGTGTTTTTATGAGATCATTCCTTACATCACTGATCTACAAAAGGCATTCGATTCCATCTAGCATGACGCCCTGTAAAGAACGATTCAGTTGGTATAGACAATAAAATATCTCCCTTATGAGTTGCTCGTATGTTCAACATGGGTAGCTTAAGTTAAAGGTAGACGTACACTATATTATCAAACGTACTTGAACACTACCAAATATTCGCATAAGTGCGAAGAACGGTTGCGTAGGACGGTGCGCTGTGAGTAGGGAAGTACATATATTAATATAAAGCTGAGATGTTCTGTAACTTTGAAGAGGATATGAAACTTTGGAACTTTGAAAAGATATGCCATGCCATTTATGTAAGGTTTCCATACGGAGCATTAGAGCTATACTAAACATACTAAAATTGATTATAAGTGATGTCGTGAAGAGATGAAAGCAGGATGGTACAACTAAATAAAACAAGAAAGATGACACCGAATTTTCGGGTGTAATAAGCACGTCTTTTGAATCCGTTCTGACGCAAATTAAATTTATCAAAGCTATTCAAAGTCAATGGAACCGGCATGGAAAACAATAGTATCTGACGGAAGAAAGAAGTTTTTCAATCGGGTCTTTAATCTCTCAGATATTGCTGTAAACGGAATCGTGAGCTTACGAACTCTTAGAAACAGAATTATCGACAAAAATAAGATGTAACTTTACGTCTCCTGGTGTGAAAACCTTGCATTATTTTAGGAAGAAAGTATTCTTAAAAGGTTTATCCATATGAGCGGTATCGGTCCAAGAAAAAAAAATTTAGTCGAGTTTTCAGGAGCCCAGATTTTGCTACAAACGCCTCAGAAACAGAAATTAACACTTATGACCCCTGGTGGCCAAACCATTCTTTACAAAACATTAGAAATTATATGAAAAATATTTTCCATCAGGTCTTGTATGCGATACAGGAAGAATTTTTCAAATCGGAGTTTAAGGAGCAGAAAACGCAATTTATCTTTATGCGCCCTAGCGGAAAGTCTTAAATGATTTACGTGAAATTTTGAAATTTATAGGAAAAACATTTCGCATCGGAAACACTATCCAACAACGAAGAAAATTTTCAAATTGGACTTTTAGAAGTAGAGATATTGACAAAAATAAGATATACATCTACGCCCCCTGGCGAAGAAACCATGCATTATTTCAAGAAGAAACTGCTCCTAAACGTTTTGTCGACATGAGTAGATGCGGTCAACAAAAGACTTTTTCTCAATCGAGATTTTAGAAGCTCATATTTTGCTGCAAATACATAAGAAGTGGAAATTAAGACTTAAGCCACCTGGTGGCCATACCATTTTTTTACAAAAATTAAAAATTATGTGCAAAGGATTTCCCATCAGGAGCTGTATCCAGTGCAGAAGAAATTTTTCAAATCGTAGGTTTAGAAGCAGAGAAATAGTGGGAAGCGCAATTTGCCTTTACGCCCCCTAGTGGAAAGTCTATGAATTACTTGAAAATTTTGAATTTTTAGGAAAAACATGTCACACTAGAAACACTATCCAACAAAGAAAGAATTTTTAAATCGGACTTCTAGAAGTCGAGATATTGACAAAAATAAGATATAGGTCTACGCCCCCTGGCGCAGAAACCATGCACTATTTTAAGAAAAAAATGTTTCTGAAAGGTTTGTCGACACGAGTTGTTTGGTCTACAAATGACGTTTTTTTCAATCGAGAATTTAGAAGTTCATATTTTGCTGCAAATACACCAGAAGCGGAAATTAAGGTTTACGCGAACTGGTGGCCAAACCATTTTTTTTTTACAAAAATTAGAAATTATGTGCAAACGATTTCCCATCAGGAGCTGTATCCGGTGCAGACAGAATTTTTCAAATCGGAGGTTTAGAAGCAGAGATATAGGGAGAAACGCAATTTAGCTTTACGCCCCAAGCGGAAAGTCTATGATTTACTTGTAAATTTTGAATTTATATGAAGCACATGTCATACTGGAAACACTATCCAACAAAAAGGAATTTTTCAAATAGGACTCCTAGAAGTAGAGATATTGACAAAAATAAGATATACATCTACGCCCCCTGGCGGAGAAACTGTGGAATATTTTAAGAAGTAAATATTCCGAAAAGGTTTATCGATGTGAGTGGCATCAGTCTACGAAAGAATTTTTTCAATCGATATTTTAGAAGCTCAGATTTTATGGCAAATACATCAGAAGCAAAAATTAACACTTACGCCCCCTGGTGGTCAAAGTATTCTTTTCGAAAAATTTTCCATTAGGAGATGTATCCGCTGAAAAAAGATTTTTCAAATCGGAGTTTCAGGAGAAGAGTTATCGGGAAAAATGTAATTTACTTTCACGCCCCCTGGCGGAAAATCTATGCATAGTTTGAAAATGAAACTATATCTAAAACACTCTTCGACATAAATTGAATCGAAAGATAAAATAATTTTTTTAAATCGGGTGTTTAGAAGCAAATATGTGGATTAAAACGTAATTTTGAATTCGACATCATCGGCATTTACGCCCCCTAGCGGCAAAATTGTGCATCGTAAAAAAAACGAAATAAAGGATCATCATTCGCATATTTCAAGCTTCCGAATACAAAAAGAATTTTTCAAATCGGACTAATAGTTGCAGAGATACCGTGGGTACAGGTGGACGGACGGATGGACAAACTGATAACAGAAGCACGATCTTTTTTAACAAAAGACGTGCTAAAAATGTTCAGGAAGGCCGCACAAACTGACGGAACGTGACAGAAGAGCCATGGTAAGAAATGGTAAGAACTCCCGTTCTTCCTCTGCCGCTTCCATCAATGCTTAAGTAGGAAATCATTGTGATGGCTCGATCAGTACCATAACTATCCGCAGAGAGTTACACAATATGGGTTATTATGGTAGAGTAGCAGCTCACAAGCCACTTCTTACTACCGTGAATACGAAGGGTCTGGTTCATTTGCCCGACGTTTACTTCACCGAAGGGTCACTTGACCGAAAATCACTTCACCGAAAAAATTGTTTCACCGAAAGATCACTTGATCGAAGCGTTCATTTCACCGAAGGGTCACTTGATCGAAAGGTACATTTCACCGAAGGGTCACTTGATCGAAAAGTTCATTTCACCGAAAGGTCTCTTTACCTAAAAGTTCATTTCATCGAAAGGTCATTTCACCGAAGGGTCAGTTTATCGAAAACGCTAGATTTCATTACAGGATCTGTTGAAGCATGGTGCAAGTTTGACAGACAGACCACCGAAACGTTAGGGGATCATACTCAAATTGCACTTTTGATTTCTCCGTGTCACAGAGAACGCAAAGATTTAGTTTTAAGGCAAAAATAATTAATTTTAAGTCCTATGCCTCGGCCTAGGCCTTTTTAGCAAGTTTTATCATGTTCATACGTTTTTCATAAAAATCATGTTCAGTGCTCATGTTCATAAATAGTTTACATGAAAAGTCAAGTTAATAACGTTGCACATTTATTCAGGCAAAAAAGAATCAATATTAGGGCCGTAGGCCTCGCTTAGGCCTTTTTAGCAAATTTTAACCGTGCGTGCTCATGTTCATAAGGTTTACATAACAACTCAAGTTAATGATGTTGTACACTTATTTAGGCCAAAAGAATCAGTCATAAAAGCCCACGGATTCGGCTTAGGCCCTTTTAGAAAATTTTAATCCTGCATGCTCATATTTATAAGGTTTACATAAAATGTCAAGTTAATAATGTCGCACATTTATTCAGGCAAAAAGAATCAATATTAGTGCCGTAGGCCCTCGCTTAGGCCTTTTTAGCAAATTTTAACGGTGCGTGCTCATGTTCATAAGGTTTACATAAAAAATCAAGTTAATGATGTTACACATTTTTTCAGGCAAAAATAATCAATTTTAGGGCCCTAGGCCTCCGCTTAGGCTTTTTTAGCAAATTTTAATCGTGCGTGCTCATATTTATAAGGTTTACGCAAAAAGTCAAGTTAATAATGTTGCACATTTATTCAGGCAAAAAAGAATCAATATTAGGGCCGCAGGCCCTCGCTTAGGCCTTTTTAGCAAATTTTAACCGTGCGTGCTCATGTTCATAACGTTTACATAACAACTCAAGTTAATGATGTTGTACACTTATTCAGGCCAAAAGAATCAGTCTTTAAAGCCCTAGGCCTCGGCTTAGGCCTTTTTAGAAAATTTTAATCCTGCTTGCTCATATTTATAAGGTTTACATAAAATGTCAACTTAATAATGTCGCACATTTATTCAGGCAAAATGAATAAATTTTAGGGCCCTAGGCCTCCGCATAGGCCTTTTTAGCAAATTTTAATCGTGCGTGCTCATATTTATAAGGTTTACGCAAAAGTCAAGTTAATAATGTTGCACATTTATTGAGACAAAAAAGATTCAATTTTAGGGCCCTAAGCCTCGGCTTAGGCCTTTTAGGAACTCTAAACGAATTTCGCAAAAACGTTCCATGTAAGCCAAGCGAGAATTGTGCTTTAATTTGAAGAAATTAATTGCCGATGATCCGAGGTACACTTGGTTTGAGGGAACTGTACCCCGAACTTCCGTAGTATTATATTCTGTGCCGCTGGAGTCTGTCAGTGTATCCAGGATGTTCCCCTTGAAGTGTCTGCGAAGTCCGTGAGCTTTGGGAGGGGCTTTCCCCCAAAATGTTAAAATGGACGTAGAGCTGTAAACATTAGAACCTTGCTTTATATAATGATTCTGTACACGATCACGAATTTTCAGGAGGGTGGGACGAATTCACCCTCCCCCAAGTTTCTAAGAGCGCAGACAGGTGTTCAAGGTAAGGGATTTGCTCGCAATTTCTATGCTTCATGTTGTGTTTAGTGCCAAACTATGTATGCCCTTCCCCCTCCCCAGAAATTTGGTGGTCTGTAAAAGGGATACGAGGTGCTTGGTTTTGAGGGCTCTACCCCCAACTTCCGTAATTTTATATTCTGGACCTCTGGAGTCGGTCATCAGTGTATCCTCGATGTTACCCCTGAAGAGCTCTTGGAAACGGGGGGGGGGGGGTTCAGTTTCACTCCACATTCCTGAAAATTCGTGGTCGTGTACAGAATCATTATATAAAGCATGGGTCTAATGTTTACAGCTCTACGTCCATTTTAACATTTTGGGGGAAAGCCAACCCCCCCCCCCAAGATGACGGACCTCGCGGACGCTTCAAGGGGAACATCCTGGATACACTGACAGACTCCAGCGGCCCCGAACATAATATTACGGAAGTTGGGGGTACACCCTCCCAAAACTAGGTGTACCTCGGATCCTCGGCAATTTTTTTCTTCAAATTAAAGTGCAATTCTCGCCTCGCTTGGCTTACATGGACCGTTTTCGCGAAATGCGTTTGGAGTTCCCAATTCAGTTCTCAATATATGCCCAGAAACGGCAATCTTTAACCCCCCCCCCCCTCTTGATTTTTTTAACTTGACATTTTATGTAAACTTATGAACAAGCAAGATTAGAATTTTCTAAAAACGCCTAAGCTAAAAAAAAAAAAAAAAAGCCCTAAGGGCGATAAAATTTATTCTTTTTTGCCTTAATAAATGTGCAACATTATTAACTTATTAACTTGACATTTTATGTAAACTTATAAACCAGCAAGATTAGAATTTTCTAAAAACGCCTAAGCTAAAAAAAAAAAAAAAAGGCCTAAGGGCAATAAAATTGATTCTTTTTTGCCTGAATACATGTGCAACATTATTAACTTGACTTTTTACGTAAACCTTATGAATATGAGCACGCACGATTAAAATTTGCGATAAAGGCCTAAGCCGAGGTCTAGGGCCCTAAAATTGATTATTTTTGCCAGAAAAATGTGTAACATTATTAACTTTACTTTTTATGTAAAGCTTATGAACATGAGCAAGCACGATTAAAATTTGCTAAAAAGGCCTAAGCGAGGCCTACGGCCCTAATATTGATTCTTTTTTGCCTGAATAAATGGGCGACATTATTAACTTGACATTTTATGTAAACCTTATAAATATGAGCACGCACGATTACAATTTTCTAAAAAGGCCTAAGCCGAGACCTAGGGCTTTAAGACTGATTCTTTGGCCTGAATAAGTGTACAACATCATTAACTTGAGTTGTTATGTAAACCTTATGAATATGAGCACGCACGATTAAAATCTGCTAAAAAGGCCTAAGCCGAGGCCTAGAGCCCTAAACTTGATTCTTTTAGCCTGAAAAGTGTGCAACATCATTAACTTGAGTTTTTAGGTTAACCTATGAACATGAGCACGTACCGTTATTATTTTCTAAAAAGGCCTAAGCTGAGGCCTAGGACCTTAAAATTGATTCTTTTTGCCTGAAAAAAATTGCAACATTATTAACTTGACTTTTTATGTAAAGCTTATGAACATGAGCAAGCACAATTAAAATGTTCTAAAAAGGCCTAAGCTGAGGCCTAGGGCCCTAAAATTGATTCTTTTTTGCCTGAAAAATTGTGTAACATTATTAACTTTACTATTTATGTAAAGCTTATGAACATGAGCAAGCACAATTACAATTTTCTAAAAAGGCCTAAGCTGAGACCTAGGGCCCTAAAATTGATTCTTTTTTGCCTGAAAAAATGTGTAACATTATTAACTTTACTATTTATGTAAAGCTTATGAACATGAGCAAGCACGATTAAAATTTGCTAAAAAGGCCTAAGCTGAGACCTAGGGCCCTAAAATTGATTCTTTTTTGCCTGAAAAAATGTGTAACATTATTAACTTTACTATTTATGTAAAGCTTATGAACATGAGCAAGCACGATTAAAATTTGCTAAAAAGGCCTAAGCGAGGCCTATGGCCCTAATATTGATTCTTTTTTGCCTCAATGAATGTGCGACATTATTAACTTGACATTTTATGTAAACCTTATAAATATGAGCACGCAGGATTAAAATTTTCTGAAAAGGCCTAAAACGAGGCCAAGGGCTTTAAGACTGATTCTTTTGGCCTGAATAAGAGTACAACATCATTAACTTTAGTTTTTATGTAAACCTTATAAACATGAGCACGCACGGTTAATATTTTCTAAAAAGGCCTAAGCCGAGGCCTAGGGCCCAAAAATTGATTCTTTTTTGCCTGAATAAATGTGCAACATTATTAGCTGGACATTTTACGTAAACCTTATGAATATGAGCACGCACGATTAAAATGTTCTAAAAAGGCCTAAACCGAGGCCAAGGGCCCTAAAACTGATTTTTTTTTTTTTTTTTTTTTTGTCTGAATAAGTGTGTTTACATAACAACTCACTAACTTGAGTTGTTATGTAAACTTCATGAATATGAGCTCGGGGGATTAAAATTTGGCAAAAAGGCACAGGTCTATCTATGACTTATAATTAATGTTATATTTCGAAAAACCTACTTATGGGGAGGTGTTTAAAAGAAATTAAAAGTGCATTTTTTATACAATCCAATAATGTTTAGGTGACCAGTTTTTAAAAACCAGCACCATACTCCAACAGATCTATAACAACAAAATTCTAAGTTTTCGATAAACTGACCATTCGGTGAAATGATCTTTCGATATAATGAACTTTTAGGTAAAGTAATCTTTCGGTGAAATGAACTTTTCGATCAAGTGTCCTTTCGATGAAATGAACTTTTAGGTGAAGTGATCTTTCGGTGAAATGAACTTTTCGGTCAAGTGACCCTTCGGTGAAATGTACCTTTCGATCAAGTGATTTTCGGCGAAGTGATTTTCGGTCAAGTGACCTTTCGGTCAAGTGAACGATACCCGAATACGAAGCGCCGTTTGAGGTGGTGTGTCCTCCGTCGACACACCACCCCAAACGGCGCTGTGTGTGACTGTGGGCGACTGGAAAGCTGTTTTTGGAGTGATGAGTCCTGTTTTTCACTTTTCCAATCTGATGGGCGTGTTTGGATTTGGCTACTGCCCGGTGAACGATTTTCTTCGGACTGTGTTTTTCCAGCTGTTAAGTTCGGCGGAGGCTCCGTCGTGTTATGGAGTCGTTTTTCGTGGATGGGACACGGTCCGTTGGTTATTATATCACAAACCATAGAATCTGATGTGTACTTCGACATTATGTATCATTCTGCTCTACCAAAAATGTGACAGTATTATGGAAAGGACCGTTGTCTCTTCCAAAACGATCGAGCTCCCTGCCACACTGCACGGCGTGTGTGCATGACTGGTTTCTTGGAAATGAGGTGGAATTGTTAGACTGGCCTACTCAGAGTCTGATCTTAATCCCATAGAACACCTCTGGGATGAACTGGAGCGGCAGATATGAAATCGATCACAACGACCGTCTTCACTCTCCACTCTGGCAGCATCTTTGCAAGACGAATGGCTCGCCATTCCTGTCGTCGAGACCTACCAGAAATTAGTTGATAGTATGCCTCGACATGTTGCCGCTGTCATACAAGCAAAAGGTGGAACGACTGACTACTAATTGCGATAATAAAGCCATTTGTCCCAGATCATTGTAATGTACGAATACTTGTGATAGTACAGTGTAGTAGCTCCATGTTAATGGATGGATGGAACGTTTACTAAGACAAAGATTCAAACTCTTCCCATTTTATGTAATTCATATTCAGAATACTATGCAGAGAAGGCAATGAAATTTGTAAATTAGGAGTAGTATTTGAAGGGGAAAAGAATGAACTTGAACTTTGCAGGTGACATTAAAGTTCTTGTACGAAAAGATTTGACCTACAAAATATTACCACTAGGATGGACCTGAATTTAAAAACTTTGGCATTATCGTTATCACGCTAAAATCAGAAACATTAACAACCATCACTGATTACAATTTTAAAGAAAGCATCGAAATAGGAAAAATCCATTTAGGAGAGGAAGAACTAGAAGGCATTGACCAGTTCACCTATCTGTGCAGTGTTCTTCATAAGGACGGTAGATCGATACATTACGTAAAACAAAAATTGCAAAAGCAATAGCAGCGCTTCGAAATTTGAAATCGCTTTAGGCGGACCAAAAAATTAAATTAAAGACAAGACTTTGCCTCAACGATTTTTATTTGTAAATCACATACTATTTATGAATGTGAGGCATACCTTGATAAAGGGTGATGAATAAGAATCATACGAATATGAAGTAGACAGAACTTAGCCATATTGATGAACTAATTCTTAACCAGATCGGACTCTGGAAGGTCTTGCATCGAGGCAATGAGAAATTCCTGGAAGCACTGACATTAACAATGTTAAGGACTGAACAGTGTCTTCCACCAAGGACTTGAAACAAAATTTTTGAAGAACTGAATGGCGATAGTTCGTGAGGAATATCTCAAATGATCTGCCTTAAGGATTCTAACAGGATTAAGGGTTGAAGCAGAAGAAAACGAAGGAAACCTTCATCAAAATTGCGCCGTATACGGCAAATTTCTTTTAACATTACTTTTTGTTGACCTACGTTCCTCGAACTGTAGCAGGGACACATTCTTGTTTTTAAAGTCAATAAAATTACACTTCCTCTGCTTCCGGAAATTTCTCTCTCAACAGTGCTCACGAGGATAGTTTTGCTACATCAAAAAGCAAACGAGAAGTTAACAGAGGACTTGCTGTCCCTGAAATGATTACTGCATATTGCAATCTGTAAATGGCAAACTTACCTCAAGATGAATGCTTAAAAACTAGGAGGCAGTTTGATTGTAAGTCCGATTTCTATTTCAAAATGAGAGTTACCTCTTAAAAAAATACAATGTCGTAAAATCAGTGTCAAGTTTCATTTTTCATTTATTCAGATGATTTTCTGATAAAAGTTCTTTATATCTTCATTGATTGAATAAAGCAAGGCACATTAAAATCTACGCATTAGGTTTTCAAGCAGGAGTTATATGTCAAGATCGCTGTAAATGGAGAAGTTTGATACGGCAACAGTAACTAAACATTATGTGGTAGTTTGTATTTCTTTGTGGAGCTAACCTCTGAATCTTAGAGAAAAGCTTAGTGATATGTATGTATGCATTACGTTTTCAGCAAAACAAATTGCGAGACAGTGTGATGATTCAGTTATTAGCAAATGCATTATTCTTTACTGAAGCTGCTGACACACTGCAACCAAAACAACGCAATAGTGTGAATAGTGGCACATGTTCTGCGGACTGTTAACATCAGAGTTTCATTGATCTGCCAGTTAACTCTGTCTGCTCTTTCTTCCTATAATTTTGTTCTCTCTTTCTTGAAGTACTTTCCTGGAAACTGTCAATATTCAAATTTAAGAATCTAGCAAAGAACTACACTTTCCGGGGCCAACATTTAAATTCAAACAAAATTAATAATAAGCAATACAGGATTTTTGAAATTTTATCCGGATATTCTAATGGAAAAATTTCAGGTGCACAATCCTTTTTTTCGTCGCGCTGCGAAAGTCAAAATGTAAAGTATTTTACAGTTCCAACACATGAATATTCAGCTGCCTATGATGAAAGAAATGGCTCCAATAGCTACCTAAGTTAGTAACATTGAGTCTTGTTTACTGATACAAAAGGCCAGTTGATTTGGAACTTTAAATTCAGTAGGCCTTTCCGGTGGTCAAAGGCGCAGCTTTCTTCTAGCTCTATGGGCTGAGCTCGGGTTCGAGTCGTGGATAAGGTATAAGTGTGCTTGTCGAACGGCGCTGACTCTCTCCATTCCCTAAAACCAGGCGTCCTGAATTAGGGCCAATTGATTGCTTATAGCCCTTAGAGTTCTTTTGGGGGGGGGGATGAGAGTTTAACGAACCACCGTAAGCAAGTAAGCTGTCGCACACCCCTAATTTAGGGCCACTAGTTCAGAGGAGGATAGACCCAGTGCCGTAGGACAAACACAACATCTAAGCCTCACCGGGATTTTTTTTTTTTTTTTATTGGAGGTTTAACGACCACCGTGAGCAACTCAATGGGCTATAAGCAGTCGCCCGTCCCTAATTTAGGGTCACTGGCTCCAGGGAAGGGAGAGAGCCAGTGCCGTAAGACAAACACAACATCCATGCCTCACCGGGATTCGAACCCGGACCCCGTTCGGACGAATGATCAGAGGCCAACGCCTTAGACCACTGCGCCACCGGGGCGGCAACACGGGGATTCGAATCCTGACCCATCTCGGACGGATGGTCAGAAGACAGCGTTAGACCACTGCGCCACCAGGGTGGCGCCCGTACTGTTGCTCATGGTTGTCGTTAAACCTCGAAAAAAAAATCAATAGCCATGTCTGTTGGTATAAGAGAAATCTGTGGGTGAGGTATGACGTCAAAAGCGTACTGTGAAGTTCTCGCTTGGAGCAGATGAAGAGTGTAATTACTGCGATTTCACTAGCTCATGCGCATGAAAGATGAGCGTCCCGTGAGTTTTGCGCTTTAACCATCTGCTGATGCTGTGTTAGCCAAACAGTGATAAATGTCGTTATAAGAATGTGTTTCTTTAAGCAGTAAAAATGGTTAATGTTTCGTGATAATGGCCAATGTGTTGACAAAGTCCAAAATCTACTACCAGAATGCGTTCTTCGTACAGATACCTTGTGTGCCACAGCCAGAAAAGTACTCAGATCATAACAAAGTATAGTATTACCTGACCTTATGACAGAGCAAACAACGAGGATTTCGTCCGAGATGGGCGCGGGCTCGAGGTATACATAAAACATGGATAATGTGTCTCTCTTCATTGGATCTTTCCTTTCCCTGAAAATAGTGGCCCTACATTTGGGATGGGTGATGCTTACAGACAACTAAGTTGCTCAAGCTCGTCGTTACCCCCTCCCTCCCTCCCTTCTTCCTAATTTTAAATCATAGAGTGTACACATTCTTTGACATTCTAAACAACAGTTGAAGACCAGTCAAAGTTTACAATTCAGTAAATAACAAGAGATAAAATTTCGCGCTGACATACAGCTCAAGTTATGTACATGCACGGGCAAATTAGGCGAATAACCAACCAGAGGTTGCCGCCTTGTATGTAAGAAAATGGAATTGTACGCTAAATAAATTTACAAATACGGCTCCTTCGCAATAAACTGTCCGATAATATTATTTTCAAATCCAAATTTCATTTGAGCTTTTAAAATTTCAGAAACAAAATTAATGCATCGGTATTTTTAATCTGTGTATCTAAAACAATACATTCTCGTACTAGGTTCCCGAAACCGTAATTTTAAATTCGTTTTCAGGTTAACTGAATAAAAAAAATTCTGTAAGTTCAGGAAACGTTTATTGCTATTAACTTGGTAATTGAGTCGTCTTAGATTTTTCGGACTGTAACGTAGTCTGAAAGCACGCCTTACAACAAAAGTATTGATTTTGCTAATTTTAGTAACCTTTGAAGAAGTACCCTAGGAGAAGATGATAAAATTGGGGGAAACTATTTAATTACCTTTGTGTGAACCTAGGAATCTCAAAACTGATACGAGTCACCTAGGGAGATTTTTTCTTCCCTTTATTTCGACAGTGAAATAGCGCTGAATCATTCCGAACAATTGCGAACACTCGCAGGAATTCAGTTTCTTGCAGCAAGCATGAGGTATTTGACACAATATCAGTGAGAGATGCGTCGCAGCTGCAGAAAAACAAGCATTTTCGAATTTCATTATCTTTTACATCCCTGCAGATCCTCACTACACTCTGCGTAAAAAGCAATATTTCTTAAGAGCTGCGAAAAAACGTACTAAACAAAACAAGCAAATCATGTGCTATCTGGGCTCCAGAACGAGAAAGACATAGAAAGAACATGGAGCATGGCGAAGTAGATAGAAATAATTAGGCTCGCCTCTAGCGAACAAAACACAACACAGGCGCAGCTTTCACTCTCTCTCTCTCTCTCTCTCTCACACATACACTTCTTTGCAAAATAAGCCCTACTAAAGACGAGAATTTATGTTAGCTTGCGCGAACTTGGAACAACGCTGAATTCATACAACTCATCCCTCAAATTATGGTAAAACATGCCAAGTATTTAAGGTAAATTTTTAGGAAAGCGCTCAAATTCCTCAAAGTCCTCGCTTCTTTTAGAAAAACAAGTTCAAGATCAAAATGGATGCTGTCTCTGAATTTTTTACTAAAAACTACCACAAAATTTACGCTTACGTCGTAGAGTTATTTAGATGCGTTAAAAAAAGGAAACAAAGAGAAATGAAGTACCTGCTTTATCAAAGGAAATTGTTGAAAACACAAATTTGCCGCCCAGATGGCGCAGTGATCTAAACGATGGCCTCTGATCATTCGTCCGAAAGCGGTCCGGGTTCGAATACTGAGGCATGGATGTTGTGTTTGTCTTACGGCACTGGCTCTCTCTCTTCCCTGGAAACCAGTGACACTACGTTAGGGACGGGCGACTGCTTATAGGCCATTGAGTTGCTCACGGTGGTCGTTTAACCACCAATAAAAAAATTGCCGGTAATTGGATTCGCATCCTTTTGCTCCGGAGCCTAACACTTTTCCAATTAAGCTACACCGACGGAATTAATCGCTGCAACTTTGCCGTCTTGACATGTGTTTCACCTCTGTAATAAGTCACATACACTGAAAGGACAAATTATTACGTACACCCCGGTGAAAATACGCAAAGCAGCAGGACAGCAGCAAAGTGCGGTGTGCAGGAAAACCGGTTGGGCTATAAATAGAGTGGGTTGGTACGCACAGGAATAAATTCCATCAAGTGCCAGCATGGGTCGAGGACGAAACTTAAGTGAGTTTGATCGTGGTCAAGTCGTAGGAGCCAGGAAGACCAGATGTTCAATCAGCGCAAGCAACAGCGAAACTATTAGGAATTCCGCGAAAACCCGTGACAAGTGTGTACCAGGAGTACGTGAAATCCGGCAAAACCGCTAGCAGTTGGATGAAATGTGGCCTTAAAATTTCATTGGATGATCGAGGGTGCAGACGATGAGAAGATTGAACCGCATCTTTATGCTCCGAAGCCGAATGCTTTCCCAATTAAGTTACACCGACAGAATTTGTCGCTGAAACTTTGCCATATTGACATGTGCTTCATCTCTTTAGTACGTCACAAGTTGAAAATGTCAGGTACTGCATCTACAGCAAACGTTTTACCAATGCCTGCGAAAATCAAAGAATGATCTTAATATTTTCCCGATGTACAATTTTCTTGATAGATCGTGCATATGTACTGGTACATGTATACTCATTTATGAATGCCGAAAAAGAGCAGCATGCTTATACACTATTTGTCAAAAAAAAAAGAAAGTCGTTCGATCCTGCTGAAACTCCACAAGCAAGTACCTCAGTGCCGAATATGCAAAAAGATTAAAAAAAACTACCAATGACTAAATAGTGTCCTCCCACAGCTCATGGAAACTGCGCATCGAGGAGGGTATATCAAAATCAAAGCTCGCACGCAGGTGTAATTGGGACAGCGGATTGCGGTTGCGTTAACCTACACGGACTGTGCGGATGCTTCGACGTCGTATCCGTGCACAATACGACAAGTTAAATGAGTTTGAGACAGGACGTATGGATTGAGAGAAGCCGGTTGATCAAGTCGCCGTATCGCCTAGCATTTGGGTCGATGTTGGCGCCAATGGGTCGAGGAGGGCACAAGTGGACGGCCGAAGGTAACGACAGAACGCGAGGATCGAGCAATTGTGAGAGTCGCGCAAACAGAACCGAAGTCGTCGCTCTCAACCATCCGTGGCTATGTTGTGTCGTCTACAGGTACCGAAGTGGACATCCGGACCGCTGCCAGACAACTTGAAGCATGGGGACTACATTCGAGAAGGCCACTTCGTTGCCTACCACTGAGCAGCGGGCATATCCGGTTCTGGTTGCAATGGTGTCTGGCCCGATCAACGTGGGATACTATCCAATGGTGTCGTATTGTCTTCAGTGATAAGTCACGGTTTGCACTTGAAGCCGATTACCAGCGCCTACGTGTCTGGAGTCGAGCCGGCCAGCGCACGGATCCTGCCTGCCTTTACCGTGGAACGCCACAGGACTCACACATCGGGAGTGACTGTGTGAGGAGTCATTTTCTAGGATTTCCAGGCACCCTTGGTAGTCCTCCGTTCCACGCTCACTGCTCAACGGTACATCGACGATATTCTACGACCTGTTGTTTTGCCATTCCTTCGCAGCATCGCCGAGCAATTTTTCAATACGATAATGCCCGGCCACACACGGCACGGCTCTTCCAGACCTGGCTTCGTAATCTAGACACCCTTCCATGGCCAGCCCGATCGCCCTACCTCTCATCGATCGAACATTTTTAAGAAATAATGGGAGGCCGCTTACGCCCATCCTGGAATGTCGGCGAACCGTCCCCCAATTTGGCCACCATATGGCATGATATACCTCATCATATCATGCCATATGGTATCCATGAACTGTATGCGTCTATGCCATAACTGGTAACCGCTTGTATCTGAGCCAGAGGTAGCAATACAACGTACGGACTTGTTCTACTCGTGTTGCTGTTTTATCCGAATAAATAGCCCAACTGATCTGGAATTGCACACATTTCTTTACCTATACACAAACATTTCACCTACCAATTTTCATGCAGATTAGATGATTCCTTCTAGGTGCTTTAGTTTTTTTTTTTTTTTTTTTTTTTTTTTTTTTTTTTTTTTTTTTTTTGTCAAAGAGAGTGATTATTGCTTGCCCTTCTGCGAGCGATATATCGCTTTTAGCAGTTGGATTAAAAAAAGTCCCTTTGCGTTAGTCAGAACTAAAAATAAACATAATTGTGCACGTATTTATCATAATTGCATCTTCTCAAGATATGTCTTTCCAAAGTAAATAGAATACAAAAAAAAGCAAAAAAAAAAAATTGTTGTACCCAGAAGGAAGCAACCGGCAGGAATGAAAAATGCTTGGTAGGTTTGACATCGTGAGACATGCAAATGATTCAAGTATCACGCTCGGCCCCGCATGTGACGCAAGCGAGGAGGAGTCGTAGCACTGTGCTGACCGGCTATATAAGGTCGTCCCGTTGCGCGTGTTGCCATTCTGACTCGTGTTGTTGTGTTGGTTGCATCCTTTGCAAGTGAAGTATGCCTCGGAGAAAAGTTCGGAAGCAATTCGAGCAGTTGGAGGAGCTCGAGAGGGGCCGCATCGTCGGGCTCCGAGAAGCGGGATGGTCTTATCGCCGTATTGTGCACCACACCGGTCGTGCGTATATCACCATAGCACGTTGTTGGCGGTAGTGGATAGACCAAGGCACGCAGCAGCGACAGGAAGGGTGTGGGAGACCTAGACGAACCACGGAGATAGATGACCGACGGGTTATGCGACATGCTCGGAGTGATCCAACAGCCATGATTGCGAATATTCAGCTAGCGGTAGTTCCCTCCATGCATCGTCTGATTAGTGCCAACGCAGTTGGAAGACGGCTGACGACATAGGACTACACGTACGCAGACCGTTACGACGATTTCCCTTAACCCCATTGCATCGTCGCCAAAGACCGCAATGGCGTCGTGCCAGACTGTCATGGGGCCGCTCAGAATGGCAGCAGGTGTTCTTCAGTGACGAGTCCCGCTTTTGTCTTGGAAGAGACGAACAACGAATCCGTGTGTAGAGGCACCGTGATCAGCGCCAAGATGAACGGTTTCTTGTCAAGCGTCACACGTCCAGAAAGCATGTCATGGTGTGTGGTTCAAATGCCTACGATGCCAGATCACCTTTGGTGTTCATTACAGGCACTTTGACAGCCCAACGTTACGTTAATGAGGTCATGCAACCAGTGGCCTTACCTTTTCTGAATGCACACTCCGGTGCAATTTTCCAACAGGACAACGCTCGTCTGCCTACTGCTACTGTCTCGAGAGCTTGCCTACAAGGCACTGACACTCTGCCATGGTAACCCTATCGCCAGACTTATCGCCGATTGAAAATATGTGTGATACTATTAAACGCGCTATCCATACTCCACCCCTATCGCACAATCTGCAGGAACTACGTGAGAAGATTGAAGCTGCATGGGGTGGCTTATCGCAGGACACCATTAGGAACCTGTACAACTCCATGCCGAGATGTCTGGCATGCTGTGTGAGCAAACATGGCGACCCGACGCCATACTGAGGGACACTACTTATTGACGTGTAGCTCCATAAATATTGCCCGTATCAATCTCAATGTTTAATCATTTATTGTCCCTGGTAACCTTTACCTTACTCCCGAACAGCATTGCAAATAGGCACGTCCTTCTGGGTGCAACTATTTTTTTGACGATGATTGCATTACTGCAGCCGAAACTTCAAATGCTAAAAGACTTTCACAAATTTCACAAAAGATTAAAAAAAACATTCAAACTCTAAAAAAAAACTTTGTCCGCCTATCTAAGGTAGAGTTCGCAGCAATCTTCAAAAAAACTATCGATATTTTAATGTTGAGCTTAAATTCGGCGAAAAAAGAAAAAAATTCTGATAATTTGTACAGGGTTACAATCACTGCAATAAAAACATGTGACGAAATTCATTTATTTTATTTTGACTTTTAGATCGCCTTATACAGTATAAGGCGATCTATAAAAGTCAAGCAGTCCTGCTCAATATATGAATCATTTGGCAATAAATATATCACACGGGAATCTCAAAATCAAAAGTTGGTTTTGAAATTTCAGCGGTAATGCGTTTCCTGTCATGTATAAGGAATGGGTCGTGTGACTTTTACATCGTCTGTATAAAGTAAACGCTCACTACCTTCATTAGTTCATGCTTTCATTAATTGCCTCGCATTTGAAGCAACCCGACGAAACGGATTTCTTAGGAGACATCTGAAGTGCAAACCTCAATCTTTGTAGCCATGACGCAGAGTATGCAACTTCAGCACTCATGGCGTGGGGACCCAGACTGACAGAGGTCTCAAGGTCCTTGTACTTAATACAGTATTTTCCTTAACATTAGTTAAAATTTTAAAGTGCTTTATTTTATCATTGCATTGCCCTTAGAGTTTTATTCCTGGAAAAAATAATAACATTTACTTAAAGCAGTCTACAGAACTGATCTTTCTAAATTTCCTTCTTGTAGGCTAGACAGGATTTACTTTCTTCTTCTTAAACTCTGTCTAGAGGAGGATCGCCACACTTGTTTCTAATTTGTGTTTGACTGCCTTGCCAGTTGACTGACTCTCTCTTCACGCTTGGAAAACTGAGATGCCACCCAATATCCATTGTTTCTGCGTTGTGTAGGAATAAGGATCTTCTGTCGGTTTTTGAAACCGAAAGGTCAGCTAAGCTGCTGAGTGGCAGAATTCCCCTTGATCAGTCTATCTCTCTCACTTATCCATTGCTCCTTTGACTTTTGGTATGACTTTCCTCGATTACAGATTTCTTATTTTTATATAGGTTTTTAATGTAGTAACACCACTACCTATATAACATTAAAAATGTTTACGATATATTCAAAATCATCGAAAGTGTGCAAACTGATTTTGATTGGAGAAAGGGATCCTAAATAAAATTCTTCGGTGTGCCCCTGCAGTTTTCCGCTACACCACTGTTTGTGGCCGAACGTAGTCTTTGCCAAGTAACCCAACCCCGAAGACAAAGTCTTTTTAGTCACTTTAACGGACAGCGTAAACAAAGTTCGATTGCTTATGTCTAAATTATCGTCATCTAACGGACAGCGTAAACAAAGTTCGATTGCTTATGTCTAAATTATCGTCATCTAACGGACAGCGTAAACAAAGTTCAATTGCTTATGTCTAAATTATCGTCATCTAAGTAGATCGGAATTGTATCTACCCTGCGCGTTTCTTGCGTATAAGAAACTCTTCACCAGAGGGAGTGTTCTCGATCTCTTTGTGTCAGCAGAGCATAAAAAATAGATTTCTGAGCTCATTTTACTAGGTTGAGGCCGAACATAATAAGGTATTTTTGCCAAAATAATACCCGTTATGCTTACATAAAGAAGATTATATGCTTCGACTCCTTACAGGAGTCGAAGCATATAATCTTTTATGTAAGCTGAACTGGAAAGGAGGTGGCATTTCACAACTGCCCTCTACTCCTTTCACAAACTTCAAAAACCGGAAGGCGGACATACGTAAAAAGCCAAATCGAACCGAAATTCCTTTAACCAAATCTAGTTAAATAAAGAAAACGAATTTTCTTCCGGGCTCGAGCTAGCTCATCAGTTCTCAAAGTTCGGAGTAGAGATGCAACAACTTATTTTTAACGATAAGCTCTTGTACAGTACGGCGATATACGATTCAAGCAACTTGTCTATATTTATTAACAACCTTCAATAAATATCTCGATTATAGTTTGTGTGAATTTTCGATTATCCAGTATTAGGTGTGAAATTTCATGATTGTGTTTGAATGACAAAGCAAAATTGAAAATAGTTTGTGCTTATGGCCTAATTTAAATCTGTGGAAGGAAACCATTATTTATAGTGATAAATGTTTATGTTGCTTTTTCCATAACGGGGATTATTATTTTTGTTTACATAAATTACTTTACATAACCAATTTTCTATGATGACGAATGAGGCCTATTTGACGCAACTTCTGCTGTCACTGGAAGTAAATCTAACTAAGGTAACAGCGATCGTATTGTCTGAAACTATTCATGTATTCCCAATGTTGCTTATATTAACAGAGAGGAGGGAAATAACAGCTTGTAAACCTAGAATATCAGACGCATTCACTTAATACGAGAGCATCCTGATCAATTCGCATTATGTTTTGAAAAATAAAACCGAATTCTTTTTTATTCATAATGGATATAAATTTCCCTTCCAGTTTTGAATTAAGATATCCCTGGCACGAACTGATGTCAAATCAATTTGCACAGCACGTCGCCACACGTTTCAAGTCTTTATCCGTCGTCTTGGAGATTTTTCATCAAAATGGTGTGAAAACAGAATAAAAAAAGAATTCGATTCAACTCAGAGTTCCGTCCATTTTCAATTGTGTCGTTGAACCAGTTAATAATACAATGCCACTTGAATGAAAAAACGCAAAGAAATGAGGATGTACTGCATTGAAAGGAAGATTCTTCTTTCTTCCAGTTACTAAGACGACCTGTTTCTTTGTAAAGAATGAAAAATAACGATTATCGAAAATCGAAGAAAAGCCATCTTCACTTAACAGAAGACAAGAATATGCATTCATGAGAAATATTCTTTCATCTTAATAGCTTCTCGATCGTATCCAGCTTTTAAGACCATCTCTTTTTTCTCTCCACCCTAAATCTAATCGTTTTATTAAATTGATTTTTCCCATGAATTCAACACCGCTTTTTCTAATCATACACCACCCACCGATCAAATTTTATTCTTTCCAAAGTTATATCCTTATGTTTCCGCTATTTAAAATTTAAGTTGAATACGGAAGTTCCGACAACACATCAATAATAAAGTTTCATTTTTCGAAAATTGTCGAGCTGTATTAATGCCATATAGCCATGGGGTTTCCAAGACCAGTTCATTCGAAAGCATTTTTCGGTTTGATTTTAAAAATTTGACATTTGTGTCTTGTAGACTTGTAAAAGGAAAAACAAAACTGCAATTCCCAAAATTCTCACTAGTTGTACACTGAGTCATACAAACACATGATGCCTCATTCAACAACTCCCCTATTCTTCTTACTATTATAGTTTAGGAATTACTAGAATAGCTTTAATAAGGCTCCCTTTCCTATCAGGTTTCTTCTCCAAAGACGTACTTGTAGAACAATTCCTAAGCTAGTAAGAAGAATAGGGAGTTGTTGGATGGGAAGTTAGCAACACCTACCTAATAATGCGTTGGTCCACCTTTTTGTGCAATGACTTTTCGAAAACACCTAGGAACAGATTATACAAGGTGTCGAGCGTTCTCCATGCGCAACTTCACCCTTCACCCATGTCTGCTGCAGCAGCTCCTTCAGTTCACGCTCACTCCGTGGAGGAGTATCAACAGTTCTCACACCCTGTTGCAGAATATCCCACAAATGTTCAATTGGTTACAGTCAGGGGAGTTTGGGGGCCAGGGGAATGTAGCTATTTCGTTGTCGTGTTCATCCAACCACTCAGTATACTAGCCTGATAACACGGTTCGTTTTTCTGTTGAAAGATGGCACTGTGGTCTGGAAAACCGCCTGCAGATATGAATGCAGATGGTCGGCTAACAGGTTCCTGTAGCGTCCACCATTCAGTGTTTGTGGGATGATAACCAACGGACCAAGGGCTTTTCAGGGAAAAGCTCCCCAAACCAAGGCACCACCTCCACTAGCTTGTTGAACCCCAATTGTGCAAGCAGGAGATAGGGCTTCATGCTGTTTACGCCAATGGGAACCCGGCCATCAGTATTGTGCAGCAAGAAACGGGACTCGTAACTCCACTCGACCTTCTGCCATTTGTTGAGGGTCCGTTGCCAACGATTCTTGACTCATGCGTGGTGTGTTTGGGATGATTATGCGTCATCATAGGGTCTCCGGCTGTAGAACCTCAGGCGAAGCAAGGTATGGCGCATGGTGCATATGGAAATAGGTCGAATTGCACCGCTGTTGTACTGGTGGGTGAGCTCAGTTATTGTTGCAGGTCTTTGCTGAGACAGTCGTGACACCTGACGTCCACCTCTCGGATCAACGGCGTGTGGCTGACCAATGTGAGCAATTATGTTGGATGTCTGTGCATGGTTAATCCAGTTCTGACACACCCTTGACGCAGTAGTACAGGACCAGCCAAGTACGGCTGTTTCCGAAATTCTGTCACCTGCCTCCGCACCCCAACTATCTAGAGCGGCCAAATTGGTTTAAATCGCCAAGTTTCCCCATTACTGGCAAACATTTACTTCTTACGTACAGAGGATAAGTGTGCATAATTTATAGTAGACGCATGTGACGTTCATATCACGTGGTACTTCGCTAGTGGCTCAGAATATGTAAAATATATGTCTCTAATGCAAAGCCAAGTCAGCCGCCGCGGTGGCGCAGTGGTTTAAGCGACGGCTTCTGATCATTCGTCCGAAAGGGGTCTGGGTTCGAATCCCGTGAGGCATGGATGTTGTGTTTGTCTTACGGCACTGGCTCTCTTCCATCCCTGGAAACAGTGGCTCTAAATTAGGGACGGGCGACTGCTTATAGTCCATTGAGTTGCTCACGGTGGTCGTTAAACCTCCAATCAAAAAAAAAAAGCTAAGTCAGTGAATGTAAAAATCATAATTGTGTGAAATTTGAAAGAAGTCTTTTAAAAATCACAGAACAAAAATTGCATTCGTAAATATCAATTAAGAAAATTTTCTAAATCATGTTATACAAATAAGCTCTTTATTTTTGGTGTGAAAATTAAGCACATTCATCGTTCACGGATATTCAACAAAGAATAATAAAAAACGTTTTCGTTTTCATGAGCATGGGGTGAGAGTGAATTGTGAGAGGCAAATGAAAATGCCCCTTTTACATAAAACACATTTATTTTACTGTAATGCATCCACTATTTGTACATTTCAAAACACACATGTAAAAAGAAGTGAACGAGTGCAGGATACTGTAAACATCTAGCTTTAAAATTTCTGAAATTTAAAGGAAACGAAACCGAACAAAAATTCGTAATATCCAGTTTTCAAAGTTCCTTGAAGAAACAAAGCAAGGGATTCTTCCTTTTGAGGAGGAAATCTTTGTCAGCCGAAACCAGATAGCGGCGACATACGCCATCTGGTTTCAGCTGACACCATTTGAAGTGCCCACATTTTTATGCCGATTATTTCATAAACTGAACTTTTCGCAGATGCACAGTTCTTGACTCATCACATGAATCATCAGTTTCTTGAAAGAGGCGCTCAGAGCAGCTGACAGTTTTAAAAGAAATTATGAAAAATAATAGTAGTGTGTATGCAACACACATAGATGGTTTTTTCCTTCGCTAGATACAGGGGTTGTCCAAAAGAATGGAAACACCTCGCTGAAAACAGTGACTTTGGTATGTGCTGCTTTTTGAGTAAAACGAACATGTAGCTACAATTTGTTTTTGGTAAAAAAGTGTTGCTTATAGTCTCTAGGGTCTGCGTGATTGCATGTAAATCGGTGTTTGCATAATTTCTTTCCAGGTTAAGGCAACAATGAGTGACCTGTCGAAGTTCCGAAGAGGGTAGATTGTAGTAGCTCGTCTGGTTGGTGCGTCGGTAACCATAGTGACACAGGTACTGGGGATATCGAGAGGCACTGTTTCGAAGGTCATGACAGCATACAATGTTCAAGGCACAACATCATCTGCGAGACACCACTGAGGAAGGAAACCCAAACTCACTGCAAGAGACGGGAGGACGTTAAAGAGCATTGTGGCCGCAATGAGGAAGACCACGGCGACGAAAGTAACTGCTGAACTTAATGAACATCTCCAAAACCCAGTGTAGACCCATACCGTGCAAAGGGATAAGCACAATATTTACGGCAGAGCTGCGATTACAAAACCCCTGGTGTCACAGGTGAATATGAAACAGAGACTACAGTGGTGCCAAGAACATAAAACGTGGACTACGGATCAATGGAAACATGTCTTGTTTTCCGATGAATCACGTTTCTCAATATTCCCCACCACATGACAGGTTTACGTGTGGAGAACCCAGCAAAACCTACAACCCAGACTGCCTCATTCCTACAGTGAAGCATGGGGGCGGTTCTGTAATGGTTTGGGCCATGATCTCGTGGTTTACAGCAGGTCCCATGATCACCTTACAAGGACGCATCCTCAGCTGTGACTATGTCACCCTTTTGGCCGACCATATGCATTCAATGGCGCAGACATTGTTTCCGTCAGGAGATTGCACTTTCAAGATGATAATGCCCCGATTCACAGAAGTCGAACCGTTCAATCATGGTTTGAGGAGCATGAGGATGAAGTAGCATACCTTCCCTAACCTGCACAATCACCGGACTTAAACATCATTGAGCCCCTGTGGTCTGTGTTGGAAAACAGAGTGCGATCCCGTTATCCTCTTCCAGAGTCTCTCAAGGAATTGGAACAGTTTCTGCAGGGAGAATGGTACAACATACCACTTACCACCATCCAGGACTTGTATACGTCCATTCCAAGGAGGAATCAAGCACTTTTAAATGCTAATGGTGCTCCCATACCATATCAGATGCGTAACACCTATTGTTTCAAGGCTTTCCATTATATTGAACAACCCCTGCACATTTAATTAGAATTTCAGTATCTCTTGAAGGTCTACCAAAATGAGTAAAACGTTTTTTTAATGGATTTTTGAGAACATTGTTTTAGAGGGAGAAAAATCATTTTAAATGACAATTATACGTTAAGTGAACATTTTGTGAAAATGAAACACTCAGAGCAAGGGTTAGATTTTGAATAACAATTTTGTGATAAGTAGCCGTCGAAACGCTAGTTGAATTTTACGCAACCAATATGAACCGCCTAAATATGATATCCGTTATTTATAAATTTGCAAAAATATGTGGACCATGAATTTTGAGCACTGTAATCTTATATTTTCTGTTATTTTTTTACCTCGATTTTTGATAAAACTTAAAGAAAGTGTCTACATGATTTATAAAACCTAAAGAACGTATTTACATGATTTGTAAAGCTTAAATAAAGTGTCTACATGATGTGTAAGTGTCCATATATTTGTACAAAACTTAAAGAAAGAGTCTATATGATTTGTCATTTGTTCATGTAAGTGTCTGTATGATTTATATCTACTTTCGGTAAAACTTAAAGAAAGTGCCTATAGGAATTGTACATGTTACAGATGATATAGACACTTTGCTGCATTTTCCCTAGTGTAGTCCAATTTAGGGACAGAATCCGTGATACACAGAACTAATTTGAAATATTTTTGTCCGTACGTTCTTCAAATGAGAAAAATAAGTCATAATAAATTTGAGTGCTTGCTTAAATTTTTTGTAGTTCTACGTTCTTTTGGAACCGTTTTATAAGCAACAGTAACTTCAAGAATAACTATTTTACGTTTTGTGGGAGTTCTTCTTTCCATAGAACTAATTTGATGGTATAAGAAATAAAATGACCACCTGATGTATTTCCAATTCGTTAATTGCTTTCCTGGAGGAGCCCAGAGTCATAGAAATGCTATCAAACTCAATCATAACGAAATCGGAAGGAAATTCAGAGATCTTTCACAGTCGCCGACGCAGTGGTCTAAGCGCTAGCTTCTGACCATTCTTCCGAGATGGGTGATTCTCCCATCTCCCTGGCTGTTTCTCCCTTCTCTGGAATCAGTGACCCCGTATCAGAGACGGACGATTTCTTAAAGCCCTTTCAGTTGCTCACGGTGGTCGATAACCCCATCCCCAAAATAAAGATTATTACGTCGCTATCTTACAGATATGATCAGGGCAGAAAACGTTCGAAATCGTACGTTTTCCTGCATTCGTTTTGTATGTAACCAAAATTTGCAAACGCGACGAATTGACGTAGTCAACGAATTTGTCCGCGACGAATTGATGTTGTCAACGAATTTGTCCGCGACGAATTGATGTAGTCAACGAATTTGTCCGCGACGAATTGACGTAGCCAACGAATTTGTCCGCGACGAATTGACGCTCGACGAATTTACTTGCGACGAATTGACGCTCGACGAATTGACGCTCAACGAATTTACTTGCGACGAATTGACACTCGACGAATTTACTTGCGACGAATTGACGCCCGACGAACTGTCGTAGTCGACGAATTGACGCAGGCGACGAATTGACGTGACACCATGGAATACACCACTAATTGATTCATAGAGATATAACAGTACTTTACGGCCGAGGTATGGCTGTAACGAAGTTCGATCATATGTACTTTTGTTTTATTTAGTTCGAAAATGTGCCGTTAGTAGTACGCGAAGTAACTGAGATTTATACTGTGGATTGTTTTATTAGTTTTAAATATTCCACTTGTTATGGCTTTCAAAAATATCTTTCTTGGGGTAGTCAACTCAATGGGAAACACGATCTTTGATTTCTTTCTTTCGTTCGCTTGATTGTTTTTGAATTATCTTGTTAACATTAATCCACCCATCAAGTTTTGAGGTATTGGGCGCTTTCAAGGATGATTCTGAATTCATTAGTATTTCTGATCTTTTCCCTTATCTCTTCTCTTTTCTCTCACTTTTGGTAAGCGAGCTCATGAGCATACCATCAGCGGAACTCGAAATTACGAAACTTTGTGCCATTAATCTTTTTCATTTTTTGTATAATAATATTCCTATCGGTACTCTCGAAATGATAGGAATTTTTCCCTTTAGGGTTCCGCTCCCCTATTTCTCTATTTCTTGAGTATTACGTATGGCTGATTTCAAGTACTGCAAATTTTATGGAAATATAGTTTATCTGGTAGCAAAATCCCTTTTTAATTTTAATAAATTGTAAGAAAAATTATATTATTTTATTACATATTTTTAACATATATATTATTCATATTTAAATATATTGTTACGACCCACCCCACCACGCCCATTAATTTAGTAATTAATGGGCGTGGTGGATGTGTGAAATCAATTAAGTATTAATTATGTTCGAGGTTTGATTGGAGTTTAAAAGTGTAAACAGCAGAGAAAGTTTTATCTGGGGGATAGGACAGAAAGGAGGCGAAAAATTCCATCTGGTTGGGTGGTTTAGAGTTCCTAGCGCGCTGTTAGGTCGTAAATATCAGGTTGCACCTGACGGCCAGTCTAAGCAGAGAAAGAGGTACATATCGAAGAAAGCAACTTGTGAAATGAATGAAGATGGGGGACAAAAGGTTTAGCGAATTATCGTAAATCCGTCGATTGTTTAGGGCATTTTCTAGAACAATTGCTCTCTGTGTGGTCCGTACAGAAAAATAAAATTTCGCACTTGGCATGAAAATAAGGAAGTTTAGTTGTCTGTACGTTCTCCGATGTGAAAGCCTTGGATCTGCTATATGAATTGGGATAAATGAAACCGAGACGACAACTCGGGGCAGCTGGAGATACCAGTTTGCCATAAAGACAGCGGAATGCATTAATCCGCGTGATAAAGCAGCAATTTCTAGGCTGGAGCCTAATGGAAATTAGCGACTGGCTGGCCCAATGAAAGCACAGTTACAGAGGAATTAAGAAGTCTGCGAGTGGACACTGGTCATTCCAATGAGAAGCGAAGCTCGGGTTCGAATGCCAACCACTGCTGTGTGGAATCATCATCCCCATTCATCCCCTACTGTGGAGGAAGTGAAGAGTCGCGCTTATCTTACGAGGCGAAGCGAGGCTCCCTCAACAAACGCCTGGATGTGTGTGTGTGTGTGTGTGTGTGTGTGTGTGTGTGTGTGTGTGTGTGTGTGTGTGTGTGTGTATGAGTACGGTAGCGCCAGGGGACGCAGCTCCTGCAATGAAATCTTCCATGTAAAAAGGGAGGTGTGTATTACTTTACTGGTGCAATCAAAGTTTGGATATATTCTTGACAGCATCCATGTAAGTAGAAACATTTTGTTTTTATTGTTACATCTGCTACGCAATTAAGTGAAGAACTGAACTGAGAAATAGTAAGAATGAACTGTGGAATTTAAGTTCATTAAAACTATCTCGCGGGAACTGATTTAGGTCAAAGTTGACCCAATACTTATGTTCAGAAGACAGCTAAATTTTATTCGTATGTGTGCCATTGTTATGTTTTTATAACCAATTAAATATTTGTTCAGGCAGTCAGCTCAGTCATAGAACACATTATTTATGTGTACGCATGTGATTGGTTCGAATTGTTTAAGTGTATGCCTATATACAGTTTTTGCGCCAAGAACTACGTCGAAGTATCTCAGAGAAGAAATATACTAATTGCTCTGCTACGGTTGTTAAATTGATTGACCGCGGTGGGATAATGACCCACTGTCGTAACATTTTGGTGGAGAGCGGTGAATGCTTAGCCTAGCTCGGCCCGGTACCGTAACATTTTGGTGGAGAGCGGTGAATGCTTAGCCTAGCTCGGCCCGGTACCGTAACATTTTGGTGGTCAATGGTGGGATAACGACCCACGAGATCGTAACAATATGAATACATATTTATATTTAAATATATGAATACATATTTATATTTAAATATATAAATACATATTTATATTTAAATAAGAATATATTATTTGTGCAGTACAGTGGAACCTTGATTATACGTTTTATGGTTATACGTTTTTCACTTTTATATAGAATTCTAAGCTGATCTCAATATTTTATTGTAGTTTCTATCAGTTTTCGATTCGGTTACACGTAATTCACTTATACGTTCTTTGCGATTATACGTTCAATTTTGAATCTCAGATTATCAAAAACACACGTTTGTTTGATTCATTTATACGCAACCCGGTATGTTACAGCTTTGAGAGAATTGAAACACTAACTTTTTACAGCCATGAAATGGGTAATGCAACTAAGCATTTACTAAATAAATTTCTATTTTCTGAGAATTTAGAGAATTTGAAGCAAGCAAAAATTAATGAATATTTTACTCGGCACTAATGCTGAATCAGCAAATGGACAAACTGCTTTGAAAAGATCGGTGCTTATAAGTAGAGAATGTGTGACAAGGGTTTTGAATATTAAATAAAATCGTATTCGGATTTACCACCTAGTATTTCAAAGGTAAGGGTTTTTTTTCGTATACTGAAAATATGAAATCATAGAATTTCTTAACCTAGCTTTAATAATGAAATTTAAATCAGAAAAGTATTGCAAAAACAAAAAGACCTTTGGCTTCTTTTCCGTGCGGCCTAGGGAACACTCATGCGGGTTGTTTGTACGTGCCAACGTTTTGCTATAAATTGAAAGGCCACACATCGAGCTGTTGTTCCCCTGATTTTGTAACATTCGGGAGCTTCTTATCGTACGGGTGGTTTAGGGTTATGTGCTGTGTGAGTTTTTTCGTGTATAACTCTTCGTTGTGTTTCCTGGATATCATTGTAAGTTCTGCACTTCCGTTCGGATATGGTTTTTGTTATGGTGCTCTGGTGTCATTACACGGTGAGTCTGTTTTGCTCACAGTTTGGTTTGCGTATTTGAGGTGTTGAGTGTGGTGCCTGAGTGTGTCTATCTGTAGCTTGTGTTCTGCATTTTGTGTGGTTATGTGATTTGGTTTGAAGCCCTGAAGGGTTATATTTTCAAAGTTTAACGAGTCAGAATATATATCATCATCATCATCATTGTCAACCATTATCAATCCACTGCTGGACGAAGGTCTCCCCAAGTTTCCTCCACAACGGTCTGTCTTGTGCCAGTCTCCTCCACATTCCCAATACAATACTATAGAAATAACACCCTAAAAAAATCCTGAAAAGAGAATTAAAATGGTTAAATACAAAAAGATAGAAATTAGAAAAAATCCATACTTTTTAAGGTTAAGGCACACCGGAGCACCAGACCGCTCATCAGAGAAAGACTTCTGGAGCCCCGGGGCCTATGGTTCAGGTTTCGTGAGAGTGCTGAATTTTTCGTAGCCAAAGGACAGACGACTTAACTAACTTAGTATCAAATACTTCCTTGTCGCTCTGTTTTCCCTACCTGAACCGATTAGTAGAACTTAAATAATATAAAGCATCTGGAACTTACATGTAACTCACAAATGAACCACACATAACCGTAATTAAAATTATGAAGCACGCAAGATCCAAAACTTAAGCTCTCCAAGTCAGAAATATTAACAAGACCTGACAGTTACGGTCAGAACACACTTCTTAAGGTGAACGATAAGTCCGCAACGGTTCTTTCCGAAAATAGTGAAATGTTTTTGATCACATCATGGATGAAAGTTTGGGCTGTTATTAACTTTTTGATCTTGTGTGCTTCATAATTTTAATTACGGTTATGTGTAGTTCATTTGTGAGTTACATGTAAGTTCCAGATGTTTTATATTATTTAAGTTCTACTAACCGGTTCAGGTAGGGAGGAGAGAATGCTAAGGAAGAATTCGATACTAAATTAGTTAAGACGTATGTCCTTTGGCTACGAAAAATTCAGCACTCTCACAAAACCTGAACCATAGGCCCCGGGCTTCAGACGTCTTTCTCTGACGAATGGTCTGGTGCTCCGGTGTGCTTTAACCTTAAAAAGTATGGATTTTTCTAATTTCTAATTTTTTTTTTGTGTTTAAACATTTAATTCTCTTTTCAAGATTTTTAGGGTGTTACTTCGATAGAATTGTATTGGGAATGTAAATTACTTGTGGTTGATTCTATTGCTATACTGATTACGTTTGAAACCTGCAGCTAGGTGCGGTTTTGCAGTGACCATGTTACATTTGTATGCTTCCTACTGATTTTTTAAGTCTATTGATATACACTCGCGTGCAAAAATTAAAGACGAGACGGTTTTCCGAATGTAACGTCGTGCAGAAGTGCTCCACATCGACTCAAATCATACCATAAGATCCCCAAGATGTAAGAATATGGGACAAGTGAGCGAAATCGTCAAAATAAGGAATCCAAAGGATACAAAGGCACTTTATTGAAAAGGTAGCTTCGAGCATAACTGGACACACGACAGAAACGTCCATGTGACAGGCGGCTGACAAGAAAAATACTGTCGTTAGTAGGGGATATGATCACCCTTGATTACGTTGCAGGATTTACAACGTATGTCCATGCTGAGAACGAGGTTGTCAAGGAGCCGTTGAGGCATCGCGGCCCATTCCTCTTGTAGCGCCAATCGCAGCGGCGGAATCGTTGTTGGTGGCTGGTAACGTGCTGTCAAGCGTCTCCCGAGAAAGTCCCACACGTGTTCGATTAGATTTAGCTCCGGGGACCTAGCGGGCCAATCCATGCGTTGAATATCTTCACTCTCCAACAGTTCTGCGATAGCCACTCTACGATGAGGTGTAGCGTTGTCGCCCATGAAGAGGAACTCAGGACCCACAACACCTCTAAACAGACGCACGTGAGGCAGGAGAACCGCGGTACAATAGCGGACACCAGTGACTGAACCTCCTTGGAAGATGTGAAAGTTAGTACGGCTACCAAGCATGATACCGTCCCAAACGAGAACTCCGCCACCTCCAAACCGGTGAATATCTTCACTCTCCAACAGTTCTGCGACAGCCACTCTACGATGAGGTGTAGCGTTGTCGTCCATGAAAAGGAACTTAGGACCCACAGCACCTTTAAATAGACGCACGTGAGGCAGAAGAACCGCGGTACAATAGCGGACACCAGTGACTGAACCTCCTTGGAAGATGTGGAAGTTAGTACGGCTACCAAGCATGATACCGTCCCAAACGAGAACTCCTCCACCTCCAAACCAGTCCCTTTCGATGATGTTGGAGGTGTGATTGCGTGTTCCCTGCTCTCTCCAGATGTGTATACGTCCAGAATCGCTCGTCAGACTAAATCGGCTCTCATCCGTAAAGAGAACTCGACCCCATTGCTGATGAGTCCAGTTCTTGTGTTCCTGGCAGCACCACAGAGACCGCCGTCTGCGATGAGCCGGCGTTAATGGCACACACCGTACTGGTCGTCGTGCAAATAGACCACCTTTGTGCAGCCTCCTGGCCACTTAAAACGCGATAACGGACGTCCAGTTGTCTGTTACATGTGTCTTCCGATTTCTCCCGTTGTCTGCAGTCTGTCTCTTCTCGCCTGAAGGATAATATACCGGTCGTCCACCACCATGGTTGCTCGTGGACGACCACTGCTAAACTCTCGAACGCCTGTTCCTGTCGTTTGAAACACTCTCCAAGCACGTGAAACGATGCTGTGAGTGATCCCGAACTCCTCGACCACACTAGTCACACTTCGACCTTCTTCCAACTTCCCAATGACGCGACCTCGGGTGAAATCCTCCAGATGTCGTATACTGGATTGCCTGGTGGCCATATCACACGGTGGTAGCAACTCGACGTCGTTCAAACCGATGTACACCGTGCAATAGCTTCCACCGCATTGCTGAGCCTACACCGCCCGTCTGCTTTATACCCTCCCCCCCTCTAACGACATGCTGCATATATGTACATGCTCTACCGTACCGGACCCTAGTCTATCTCCTTCTCCTGAGTGGTCTTTCGGTCCGTTCTGCCTGCTCGTTCCGCTGTTATGCTAATTTCTCCTCTCCGTCGTTAATTTTTGCACATCAGTGTATATATATATACACTGCTCAAAACAGTTAGGAATATCGTAATTTTGATATGAACTACTGACATCAACTGTTTGTATGCTAAGAGAAATTGAAGGAAAGTGTTTAGAATGAAACGTTTGCATACTTACAAATGCCTGAGTACGAAAACTTTTTTGTGTGACGTTAAAAAGTGCGTGTTTTCGTCAGCTAATGAAAAATGGCCCGTTTCGAACGATCGTTTAATCTATGATAAAAACGACTCACATGTTTTGAATGTGTGTTATTGATTAATGTGATGTCCGAACAACGTGATTTACCCGAATCTGTAGCCTGGAGGGCTATCGGTCGCTCAGTAGCGGGTCAAACCCAATCGCAAGTAGCGGAAGCCATTGGAGTGTCTCAAAGCGTGATTTCCAGACTTTGGAATCGGTTTTCAGATACCGGAAATGTAAGGCGAAGACCAGGGCAAAGTCGTAGGAGAGCAACATCAAGAAATGAGGATCAATTTTTAACACTGATTGCTAGGAGAAACCGGAGTATAAACACCACTCTACTGCAACGCGAACTCCGTACGGCTACTGGCACAAATGTTTCAACTCAAACTGTTCGGAACCGACTCCACAGTGTTGGTCTGTATGCTCGACGACCTATGGTATGTGTTTCTTTAAATGTACGCCACCATGCTACCCACAAACTTTGGGCACAGGACCATGCCGATTGGAGAAGAAATGAATGGAGCAATGTTCCCTTCTCAGACCAGTCGCGCTTTGCTGTACATCCTGAAAATAGGCGATTCATCATTCGGAGGGAACGAGGTACTCGTAACAACCCGTTATTTGTGCAAGAAAACGTTCGATTTCGAGGAGGCGGAGTGATGGTGTGGACCGGTATCACTGTCAATGGTCGAACCGACCTGTACAACATCAGAAATGGAACACTTACTGCTCAGCGGTATAGGGATGAGATCCTCGGACCCTTAGTCATCCCTCATACTGCAGCAATCGGAGATGAATTCCTTTTCGTAGACGATAATTGCATGCCACATCGCGCTCGATGTGTGGACGACTTTCTCTTTGACGAGGGAATCATCTGAATGACTGCCCAGCATGTTCCCCCAGACATGAAGCCCATCGATCATGTCTGGGACGTTCTGGGGAGAAGGTTGCTTCTCAATTAACCCCTGCACAAACATTCCAGCAATTGGAAAGTGCTCTTCTGCAGGAGAGGGATGGAATTCCCCAATCCCTCATTAATAGTCTCATTGACTCCATGCCTTACAGGTGTGCAACATTGCTTTCTGTCAGGGGAAACCAAACCCGCTATTAAATCCAATTTTCTGACAAAAAATTTACCTTTATTTTAATTTTATGATATGTTCATGAATATGAATTTTTACGCTTGTCTCCTCAAAAATTATTAAATTTAAATTACTAATTGTTTATATATACACCTAGAATAGAAACACAACATAGCATTTATTGACATACATTAGTATGGTGTCGGTCTACCTTTGGCCTTAATGCATGCACTGACCCTTCGAGACAAGCTTTCGACAAGGTTTTCGAACACAGAGATAGGTATGCGCTTCCATTCAGTACATAAAGCTACAGCTAACTGTAGCTTAGTGGTAGGGCTTGGTTCCAAACTTCTTATGCGGCGCTCTAATTCATCTCATAGGTGCTCTATGGAATTAACATCAAGGCTCTGTGCTGGCCAGTCCACGCACGATACGGAATTATCGTCAAACCACGCCGTAACAGTCCTTGCTTTATGGATCGGTACGTTATCCTGCTCGTACCAACAAGGCTCGGTTCCATAGTATTGCCACAGAGTTGGTAGGGCATAATTGTCCAGAATATCGAGGTAGACGTGCTGGTTAACAGGTTTGCCCACGATAACCAATGGACCGGGGCCATACCACGAAAAACACCCCCATACGAGTACACCGCCATTTCCAAGCTTGACCGTAGGAACAGTAGACTGTGGTAAATAGCGTTCCCCAGGCTGCCGCCATACCCACACACGGCCATCACACTGATGGATCGTGTATCTGGATTCATCAGTCCATAGGACCCGTTTCCAATGATCTACGGTCCACGATTAATGTTCTTTACACCATGCTAAACGACGAGTAGCATTCCGAGTGGAGATGAAAGGCTTATGAGTAGCAGCACGACCACGATAACCGATCGAATGAAGTTTTCTGCGAATGGTACGTGTACATACCGAGGTTCCAGCATTTTTACTCACCTGTACACTGAGGTCTTGTACAGTATTCCGTCAATTAGCTGTAACGACTCTCCTAAGGCTTCCACGTCCCCTATACATGATTTTCTTTGGTCTGTCGGTACGTTTTGCTGCTTCAGGCACGCCATGTGTCTTCCACTTATACAGTACATCCAAAACAGTTGACTTGGACATGTTTAAACGCTTCTCGGTTTCTCTTCAGGACAACCCGCTAATACACTGCCTGGCCACTTTATTATGACCTCCCTCTCAATACTTCGTTGGGCCACCTTTTTCCTTTAGTACTGCGTCGATTCTTCGTGGCATGGACTCCACGAGATGTTGATAGGTGGTTTGCGGAATGTGAAATCATGCTTGATGAATAGCACTTTCCAGGAGGGTGAGATTGCAGGGTTGTAGATCCAGCTGTCTGATTGCTCGTTCAACTTCATCCCACAAATTCTCAGTGGAGTTGAGATCTGGAGATTGTGGGCGTCACCTAAGCAAAGTAAACTCACCGGCATGTTCCTGAAACCAATCTTGTGCAATACGAGCACTTTGGCAGGACGCATTATCTTGTTGAAATTAGCCATCGCCATTGGGATAAATCATCCACATGACAGGATGCACTTGGTCCGCGACGATGTTTAGATATGATGTTCCAGTCAGACGTTGATCAACACGAATTAAAGGACCCAAAACATACCAGGAAAACATTCCCCAAACCATAACGTCGCCTCCACCAGCTTGAAGGGTTGTAGCAATGCATTTGGGGTCCGTGCTTTCGTGCTGCTTCCGCCAACTTCTCACTCGGCCATCGGCATGGTGCAACTGAAAACGTGATTCATCGGACCACATAATTTGTTTCCAATTATCGACTGCCCAATCCTTGTGCTCCTGTGCGAACTGGAGACGTTTTCTCTTGTTAACTGCAGACAGCAAAGGTGTTCGAACAGGCCTTCGGCTGCCATATCCCATCCGATGCAGTGTACGGCGAACAGTGCGTACAGACATCATTTGAGGGGATCCTTGATTAAGATGGTCTGTAATTTGTTGCACTGTTGCCCTTCTGTTGTCTGTTACCAGTCTGGACACTCTCCGCTCCGCCCGAGCAGTCACTAGTCGATGACGACCACGCGTTGCACGTAGAGACCCAGTTTTTTGACTGACAGTCTAGTCTTTAAACACTTTAACAACAGCTTCTCTGGAACATTTCACGAATACGGCGGTTTCGGTGTTACTCGCTCCACGACTCCGAGCTCCTACAATCATCCCACTTTGAAAGTCCGTCAAATCGCACTTTTTACCCATCTCGTCACCCAGAAATCACTTTTACTACTGTCGCAAGCACTAAGCTTTCCCTTTTTATATTAGCCTCGCCCTCTAGTGGCAACAGCGTGCAGCCATAGCTCATTTGCTTGAAACTGTCAGGTGGTCAAAATAAAGTGGCCACTCAGTGTATAACACCCAACAATCTTTCCTTTCCCAAAGTCAGTTCTCTTCCGCCGCGACATTTTCACTCAACCTCACAGTGCGATATGATCGCGGTCAGCTGCAGGCTTGTTTTTATACCGTTAGCAGCTGTACCACGCATCTTAACAACGCAGCGGATCCGTTCATTTGCTTTTAAAGGGGTGTCCGGTGACTATTGTCAATATAGTGTATATATACGGTGGACATAAAATTATTTCCTCATTAAGAAAATTTTTATTTAAAAAACTATGACAGTTAGTAAAAAGTGGTTTGTGGCAGGATACAGGTAAACTAATAGAATTTTGTTGTTGTTGTTGTAGGTGCATGCGGAGTAATAACTAGGTGGAAACTGCTAGCGCAAGAAGTCAAAATGGCGGTCTGTGCAGGAAAAGGCGCAATGTGTTCTGTGGTACCACGAGACCAAATCACCGATAACTGTTGAGTGTAATTTCAGAAAAGAGTTCAGACGCCACCACCTGATCATAAAGGCATGACTGCTACACTGCTGGCCACCCTAAATGCAACACCAAGAAGGAAGCATCCGATTGGCCTGAAATTCGCAGCATGCGTCGCCCGCGAGAGGACATGCAAACGATTACCATTGCAGGGCATATGCAAATCATGTGTGCCCGGCACGCCACCGAGAAGCACTATAAGAAGGGTGCACAAAAGGCGGGGTGTAAGTAGTGGAAGTGTTTTGTGCTGCCAGACCTGTGCGTGGAAAACTTCCTGATGCCTCGTCGCAGAATACGGCAGTCATTCCAGCACGTTTCAGAGTTCGACAGAGGACGAATAGTGGCTTATCGCGACAGCGTTTTATCGTATCGAGACATCGGCGCCCGTGTGGGACGACATCCAGCCCCAGTGAGGCGAATATGGATTCGGTGGGTGCAGGAGGGACGGACGGACCGACGTGAGCGATTGCCGCTACCGGGGCACTCAACCAAACGAAAGGACCGGCATGTTGTGCGGCGGGCATTGACGGCCCGCACCGTCACATCACGAATGCTAGCGCAGGAATTATGGTGTGTTGCGCAAGAACATGTGTCAGCACGTACCGTTCGACGCCGTTTGCAGGAGCGGGGATTTGTAGCATGGCGCCCATTGCTCCGATTACCATTGACGTTGCACCACCTGTGAGTGCGGCGGCAGTGGGACGTTAAACGCCACACCTGGACTACGGAATTCCATGACATTGTCTTCTTCGACTAATACCGCTTCTGCCTGCAACACCACGATGGTCGGATCCGCGTGTGGCGGCACCGCGGCGAGAGACTGTATGACGCCTGCATTATGCATGGTTATACCGGTCCGTCGCCTGGCGTTATAGTTTGGGACGCAACTGGATATGACATCCGCACCCCTCTGGTACGCATCGCCGGTACACTCAACAGCCACCGCTACATCTCCGACGTTTGGAGCCTGTAGTTCTCCCTTATCTGCCGGACCTGCCAGCGGCCACGTTTCAACAGAACAATGCGCGCCCGCACGTGGCACGCATCGTGCAACAATTCTTCACGGCCCACCAGGTGTCACTGCTGCCGTGGCCTGCCTGTTCTCCCGATATGTTACCCATCGAACACGTCTGGTCGCTGATCGGCAACCGAGTGGCCCGGCAAGCGCCACCCGTGGCTACGCCTGATGAAATGTAGCAACGTGTGGCAGCAGCCTGGACCAACATACCCCAAGCCCACATCCAAAGCCTCTTTCGTTCGATGCCGCGGCGTGTAGCGGCCGTTATTGCCAGCCATAGGGGCCACACGAACTATTGATGTCTGCGTGTTCCGCAAGTCGCACGGGCCTGTAAGCTCAATCGTTTCATATTTGTATCTGTTGTTATGAGTCCAGTAAATCTGACTTTGCTGTCTCGCGTCCTTCTTGGTGTTGCATTTTGGGTGGCCAGCAGTGTAAATTTAAGGAGACAGGAAGTGTTGATGACCGAAAATGAATGGGCAGACCAGTTGTTAAAAAAGAAACTGTTGATGCAGTGCGGACAGCTTTCGTACGCAGTCTCTCGAAATTCACTCGTAAAGCTTCGTCTCAACTATAAATTCTCTGCACTATGCTGAAGAAAATTTTACATAAAAGGCTTCGTTTGTATGCGTACAAAGTGAAGATTATTCAAGACTTGCAGGTGGAAGGACGCGTACATCGTGCTGCTTTTGCAACTGAGACATTACAGTGTATGGATGAGAAAAACAACTGCCTGCAGCGTATGCGTTTTTCGGATTAGTCTCCTCTTCACACCTCTGGTGAGGTAAACAAACAGTGTGTGCTTATACACATATATGGTGGTCGAAAAATCCCCATGTCATCTTGAAACCCAGAGTAAAAGTATCTTGAAAGAAACCTCCATCGCAGCCCAAAAGTGAATGTTTTGTGTGGTTTCGTGCTCAGCAGAGTCACCGGATCTTCCTCTTTTTGTGAACGCACAATAGCAGCAAATCTGTACCTGAACATGATGGAGCTTTTCTGTTGCACCTCATTTGGACGGATGTCAACCATTGGTAATTTCGCAGCAGGACTGTGCCCCACCAAATTGAGTATTAACCCTTTAACCGGCTAGAGCAAGTTTACTCAGGGTCAGCAAAATGGGCTGAAATCAGCTCGAATAAATATATTCGCTTCCTAAGTGGGCCGAATGCGGCTGGAACAAGTGAACCTGTACATCAGCGTGTCGATGACAAAAACATCGACACGCTGATGTACAATTATATTCAAAGTGGTCATTTAAGGGGATGGTTGGCAGCAATCTGAGTGATTACTTGATGAAAAGTTTAAGACAATGGGTTCAAACCTGAAGAACGACAGAGAAGATGTTTGAGTTACTTGCTTCTATCCAGCGGCATGATGTCCATGTCAGAGAAACTATTCCGTTCCCATCATGCCTTGGGTCATGGTGCAGAGAATAACGGGTTTGATAAGACGAGTTACCACGAACGACAGGTTTATAGTCCATACTGCTGATATAGAGGTGGAAAGGAATTGTTCTATCATAGCTGTCATAATACCCTTCTGCTATCACCTGTTCACATTTCACTCAACAGGAACGGCGATGTCGCGAAAGAAAACTCCGTCATCCTGCAGTTCAACACATACCCTATTCGTACTATTCTGTAGTCCAACACATACCCGTACATGTACGTACGGGTATGTGTTGGATTATCCGTCAGCTGTACGTACGGGTCCGGTTTGCTGCGGTGGGGCATACTCATTCACTAACACTAAATTACTGCCACAATTTCCGCGAATCGGCCATGGCAACTTGTCCTATGCGTCCTACTTTTATACGTACCTCCCGCAGGACAACTACAATAGAGTTACTTGCACGAATTACTTGTGCGCTGTGGTTGTAATCATTTGTACCTCTTTACGCGATCTACTAATCCTGCGAGATACAGCCTGATCGCACATGTTCTTCCTGGTGCTGCATTTTCAACAAACAGCAGTTCATATATATTAGCTGAAGTTTGACATACAGTATATAGATATATACAGAGAGAGAGAGTATCATATTTCAGCTGATTAGAATGTTACGCAAAAAATCAACCTAGTCAGTGAAAGTAAGCACCATTAGTATCTACACAGTGTTGCAGAAAATTAGAAAACTTCTAGATATTATTTTTAAAGAAATCGCGGTACATAACAGGACCTCACGACCGCGTCGACGGCTTGCTCTACATTTGTCTGATTGTAGGTGATCTTGTTGGCCTAGTGGTCCAAATGCATGAAAAGGCAGAGATCTGTTGCAGAAAGCCAAGTCCAAAGAGTGCGGTGGATGCTTTACAACATCATAGCCAAGCTTCTTGATCGTCTCCTTGGTCACCTTCGCAACTTGCAGAAGTGCGTTGTTACAAAGCATCAGGATGCATGACCTTTTGACCATGTGTCGATGCTCCTTCGTCATATTCTTATGCACCAGCTCAGAGCAGAACATGGCTTTGTAACGGTCTCACATGGTTTAAGAAAGATACAGAGGATAAATCCGGTTATAAATCACTAAGCAATGACCGTGCCTTTCTTTTGGTGCGGCACCAGAATTAGGAAGAGCTGTGAAGACTGTCCGACGAGGATTCATGATTCTGACCGTTTGTGTTGCCATACGTGATCAATTTTGTGTCACACTATAGTATATGATCAAGGAGCTTGTCCTTCTTGAGACGCTCGAGTATATAGGTGCACACCGCTAATCAACGCGCCATGTTTTCTTCGCTAAATTCGTGGAACACTAATTTTTGCAATTTTTCGATCGTATCAAGTGGCGAAAAACGGTCGCAACGGAGACGTTAAACTTGTCTGCAAGCTCTCGCGCTGTTTAGTGCATATTCATTGCCGTTGATGACTGATAGTGGCCTACAGGTTTCTGGTTTTTGAGACCCTGATCGCTACCCTTGAATTACACAGATCAGCAGCTCACGGATCTTTTGGATGTAGTTCCCTCTCTAAAATCGGTGGTGATCTTTTTGACGTCCTCGTTCACGTTGTTTCCCAGTTTCCACTCATAAAGGCAAATGATACGAACATCGGTACGCTCCATCCTAATGACGTCAGTGGCTTTAGAGACAATTGAAGTGCTTGAACACGGTGAGCTTTGTATTCGTGCTGCGAAAACGTTCTACACTACTCTGGGCAATGTTCAAGTGTTCAACGTTCTTCTCCGGGGCGTATGAGAACGTTCCACTTTCCTACTTCATATGTAATACCCTAATAGTACTTAATTTATAGATCTTCTCCAGACTCAGTGAAAATCGAACAACGGTGATGCTACCGAAGACTCGAATGCAAATTTTATCATCCTGTTTGGGCGATTCAAAAATATATTAAGGAAAAGTAAACAGGCGAAGAAATGCAGTAGAAGTAAGAGTTGTATGTCTTAATAGCAGAAGGAGTTACATAGTGAGAACTTCGTGCAAAACATGAAAGGATAACGAAATCAATTATTAGCAGGTTATGTTTGATATCATTAAAAGACAATAAAGAGAGAATCATAAGGAAATGTGTTTTATCTGATTTTGGTTTTTTAGTACTAACTTTGCACCAAAACTTCAAAAAGAAATATTTTTTAGTATTTCAAAAAGAATATTTTAAAACTTCAGAAAGAATGTTTTTTAGTACTCAAACACCAAAACTTCAAAAAGAAATCTTGTAGCACTTGAGTTTATATGCTAGGTATCGAGATTGTTTTCCAGAATATATAGTACTTAGTCACCAGAGAAATGTCATGAAGTCATGGCTCCCTAAGCGGCCTTAATTTGCCAAAGAAACGCATAATCAGCCATTACGGAGCAAGCGTGTATATTTCTTTTAAATATTAAATTAAATGCTTTATTGTTACATCGCGGGAAGAAAGTATTACAGATTTTGAGTACTATTAGTTTATAATAGCTTTTGTTATTCTGCGTCGAATCCTTTAAGTTTGTCTTCATGATAACCAAATTTGTTACCGGAATTGTAATCTGACTGAAAAGCAACACCTCGATTTCGTTTGGGAAATACTTTTGCTCTCTTTCGTGAATGAAATCAATCCAATTGTTTAGTGAACAAAAATACAACTTTAAAAGTTATTCATTTTACTAAACTTAAAGGATATTTGTTTCTCCAGCTTGGCTTTTCACGTGGCTGACGAATTTTATTAATTGCATCAAGCTTATTTTTCTATCTAGGCAATGTATGTATTTGAAGAATTCACAAAAACCTCCAGTTGAGTATAACAAATGGAGGAAAAAGAATATTTTAACAGATAAAAAGAATCGGCCCTTATGTAGTGGTAAAAGAAAATTCCTATCGTATTGTTGTGTGTTTATTCTTTAAAAGTCTTCAGCAGATTACTTCCTCCGTGTAGTCTTGGTTTTTGAAGAAGGCGTAGAAATTCCGAGAAATACTATGGGGAGTGTTAAAAAGCAAACTGCAATATTTTTAACTGTACGGATTCTGGTCAAACACATTTCCTCACGAAATTTAAAAAAGCTATGAATTGAGTTTCTGCGAAGATTTTAATCCTTTTTGCCTTGATGGGTCTTGTCACTTCCAGTCATTAAGCAATTCGGAATGAGCATTGCTTCGTCTCTTGACTCTCGAGGAATTCGGAAAGCGAGAGTTAAGACTTTCTAACAAAGACTTCTTTCGTTTGTCTGGAGACGGAAAAGAAATGCGTTTCATACGCTACGGATATTTTAAATCAGGTTCTACGTCTTGACATTCCTGAAAGAGAAAAACAACCACAGCACGAAAAGTTCAAGTAATTTTGCCAGCTGTCTCTGTCAAGCCAGTGCAATTGACTGCAGAATTTTATTATTTTCACCTTAAACGGAAGAAATTGTCCTACTACTATAAAGAACAATAATTCTGAGGTCTTTACAGACTCATGCAGAATGGAGAGTATTCCAACGATGGAGATTATTTGGTATTCTTAACTTTATTGTCGTAGTTTTATCACTTACAACAACAGCTAAGTTTTTTGTGAATCGTCCCCTATTAATCTGAGACTACAGGTTTCAAGGAAAGAAAATAACCACACAAAGAAGAGCAAATGCATCACTATATCTTAGCCTGGACTCAAACCCCCGTCTTTTGTGAGGAACCTGTGTGACGTATACTCTAAATTAACTTTCATTTTTAGTCGCTTTCTCTATGTAAATTTGACTTCATTCTCTTTTAGAGTTTTCAACCTTAATGTTATATCTTCTCTCTCGTGGAATGATGTTGGCAAACAATTCTGGGGTTAAAGAGCATGACATATGCATGTTGACAGATAAGAACTAACGACACATAATGTTGAAGCAGCAGCCAAAAGTGGTGTGGTGGAGTGATGTTACAAAGGGTGAGTCGAAAGTTTTGCAATATTTGCATAAACGCATGTGATGCAGCGGGTATGTCACGTGTTCAAACTAGTTCAAGTCGCGCACTGCAGTCAGTCGAAAGGGATATAAAATGGTAGTTGTTGCTGTGAACAGCATTGTATGTCGTCGTTCTGTCAGTAGTTGGGACGCCTAAAAGATGAACAGCCACAACCGGCTAATTAGGGAACCTTTGCTTTACGAGTTTGAATTCAGCCATAACGCTGCTCAAGCAACGCGGAACATTTGCCATACGAAAGGGTAAGGTTCCGTGGACCACAGCACCGCAACCAGATGGTTCAAGAAATGCTTCTCATGTGGCAGCAACCTCGACGATCAGCCAAGATCAGGTAGGCCGAGAACCGAGGATTCGGAGGCCGTGCGCCAAGCAGTAGAGGCAAATACGACAAGTAGCACTAGGAGATTATCAGGCGAGCTGGGCACTTACCAGACCACCGTGGTTCATCACCTTCAGGACCTCGGCAAGGTCTACAGGAGCTGCCGTATTATCCCTCACGAACTAACTCCAGCTAAAGTAAAATGTCGAGTAAAAGTGGGCATGAAACTCCGAGAAAATTTGCGCTATGTACGTTTCATCAGGAGAATTGTTACGTGTGATGAAAAATGAGTCTATTTTCGTAATTCTAACACACAACGGTAGTGGTTAAGCCCGGGCCAGCTTCCAGAACCTCTTGCCAAACATGGGTGCTTCGAGCACAAGGTGATGCTCTGCGTCTGGTGGAATTTCGTGGGGATAATCCATTACGAATTTGTTCCAGACGGTCGGACCATCAACTCCAACCTTTACTCTGAACAGCCGAAGAGGATGTATGCCGTTTTGGAGGAGAAGTACCCGGCAGTAGTGAACAGAAAACGCGCTCTCCTACAGCAGGACAACGCTCTGCCTCATACCGCGCGAACGACCTGGATAAAACTTCAGGAACTTGAGAGCATCGAACTGATTCCGCACCCAGCATATAGTCCGCACCTTGCCCTTCGGATTATTACTTGTTCCGGTCTATGGCCTACTTCCTTCGCAGGCGGCACTTCAACAACCAGGAGGAGGTGGCAGCTGGGGTGAAGGAGTTCTTTGCCTCGAAGGACAAGAACTGGTACCGCCGCGGAATCGAAGAACTGGCAGATAGATGGTTAAAGATGGTGCAACACGATGGCCTATACTTTGAATGCTAGTCAGCTTTCGTCGTAAAGGTAGGTATGAAAACATAAAGTGATCCAAATATTGCAAAACTTTCGACTCACCCTCTGTGTAATGGTGGATGCTGCGTTACCTGAAACTGTGTCTATTTGAAAGTCGCGTATTAGGGTGATGTTCTTATATATTTAGAGTTTGGAGTCAACTTAGTTTTCCGCTTACTAAGTTCAGTTAATTAGTTTTGAAGTATTATTACTATTGTGATTAGTTCCTCAAGTATTTTGAAATATGCAAGTATAGAGCCGATATACGGTACTGATGGAATGAAAGAGTTACCAGTAAGTAAGACTTTCTGAAACTTTGTTTGAGTGACTCCTGTTTCTTCTTTCTTTTTTTGAGGTTTAACGACCACCGTGAGCAACTCAATGGGCTATAAGCAGTCGCCCGTCCCTAATTTAGGGTCACTGGTTCCAGGGAAGGGAGAGAGCCAGTGCCGTAAGACAAACACAACATCCATGCCTCACCGGGATTCGAACCCGGACCCCGTTCGGACGAATGATCAGAGGCCATCGCTTAGACCACTGCGCCACCGGGGCGGCAATCCTGTTTCACTTACAATGAATAGATAAGAAGAACTGGCTGTACGTAGTGTTCAGTAAGCCGTATATACACGTTCAAAATGGTAAGAACGCTGTACCTACGAATACGAACTAGAAAATATAAATTTTTATTCGTCTGCCTGTGTACGTACAGGCGCTGTAATGGAGAGGCTGCCAATTCAGAATTCAAACTAATACGCAAGTTCTAGTACAAAATGATGATAGTGAATAATTGTACTGTACCGTCATAATATAATTCATCACAGTTCGAAATTTGTATCTTTACATGCAGTCACCTGTTCCATGAAAAATGATTTTACTAAATCTGATGCCTAAATCCTCAGTTCCCGTACCGATATCATAATAGCTACACTACACTATACTGATAATCATGTAATTATCGGTGAAGCCACTAAGAGTTATCATTTTATAATTGTATTCTCGTAAAAATGAAATAGACTGAATTCACCGCATGTTTTTGGTTTAGCATTATTACACAGTACTGCTAGTATTCAGTTCCACTCAGTTAAGAAATGTTATTTTAGGTTAGTATTCGAATACTAGCCTTTGATACAGAGTTCCCCGAATATCCCTGAAGTGAATTTATACATTCTCAGTTCATAGCATGTGCAGAATTGTAGATTTTCATCCGTGTTTTAATTTATAGTGATGCTTTGAAATATAAGCGGAAAAACTAATAGAATTTTGGACTTCCCTTTATGCATGGGGTCTTCTAAACTATCCTTCATCGGAGTCGTTCCTCACCGTCTCATGTTTCCTCATATTTTCTGGCTGTAGCTGCAATGTTCATGGTACTGTGTTCGGCTCGAAATTGTTCAAAATACGTCTTCCTCCACATTTCTCGAAGTGCTGCTGTAGGCATTATAAAACTGTTTAAGCTCCTGTGGTTTTGTGATCTGTAGAATGAACTGTAAGCTCCAATCCTCAAGAAATACTTCTGCCTTGTCGCTACCCTGTTGCGATTCATTTCTCTCAAATTCATCCTTTTATTGTTATTAAAGCTAAAAGCGTTTCTTTGTCTTATAGTATGACAAAAGTACACCAGTTTTCAGAAGGTCTTCCAGTTTTCCCCGACACCTAGTGATTTACTTTCCCCTCTAGATAACAAAACCTTGAAATTCTGAGAACATGTAAGTAATAGTAATTTTTCTTCACTGGTAGCATTAATTTTTCTCGAAGTTTTTCCGATGTTTCTTTTGGAAAAATGAATAAAACCTATGTCGTCAGCATGGCTGAACGTATTTCCACCTAGTATAGCACAGCTTTTAAAACACCTTCCAATGACTGATGGATGACATTACCATACAAAATAAAGTTGGTCAGAAATTACTACAGCACACATGTGCTCTGTTTTTCGGTATTTGAAAGTTCTTTATTACCCGTATACATCCGTTTAATTTTCATCCAACCACGCTCCACGTAGCAAGCATTGCCAAAATTAATAGCAGTCTGTTTTTCTCAAGCAAATGATCAAAACATGCGTGACGCTTCTCTTTCCAGAAGGACATTCCAACCAAGAGATATATACAGTAGATTATTTAAGGTACCTACGAAGTTTTCTGTTCTGGAAATGACAAAGGCATCTGATTATCATTCAATTATATATAGTGGAAAGTCAATTGATTTGCTTAGTATATCGCATAATTAAACCTCTTTATACTCTTTTGGGCAGTGCGAATCAGGAGGGAAAAGGTTCGGTACTGCGGTCAGACTGCTGATTCACACTGCCCAAAAGAGTATAAACTATCTGCGTTTAGAGCATGGCTCTATAGATCATATAACGTATGCAAACCCGACTACCTAAAGAATAAGGAAATTGGTAATATTTATAGCAAAGGTCTAAAGGCTGAATATAAGAAAGATGACATAGACAGAATACATAGAACTGTAAGAAATCGTGTAATGTCAGCAATAACAAAATCCCCTAGTAAGACGGTGAGATTCACAGGATCCATCACATATGTTCCAGGTTTTACATATTGGTTAAAGAATTTATTACGTAAATACAACGTACTGATAGCACTGAAGTCCCCAACTCCGTTATCACATATGATATCAAGTTGCAAGGATATACAGTGTGAGAAAGAAAAGGCAGGTGTCTACGCTATACCGTTAGTATACCCTGACAACACGTGAAAGGTATATATGGGAATGACAAAGCGATCCTTGGACACAAGGTGTAAAGAGCACGTGCGAAGTGTCAACCAGGACATGCAGAATACAGCCCTCGCCAGAGAAGTCATGCATTCCTCGGCTACTCCTCTATGGAATAGTATTAGAAGAATTGCCCCATACACGAATTTCAAAGAGACTGCCATCAGGAAAACAGTCGAAATCCTATCCAGCAAACCAGCGTGCAATGATATAGTTTCTACTGAACTACCAAGAGCTTGGCATGCATTATTAAAACATGGAAACACATCGCGACACACCGTATAATTGCGTGATGAAAATTCGTATAATACGCTCGTTATTTCAAAAATCGTCTTTGTTCCTTACGTGTTCCAATTCCCTGCATTTTTATGTCTACCATTGCCTTGAGAAAGCCTCCCAGTGGAGTGCGAAAGCTTGGCGAATCTTTATACTTACTACGCCGCAAAAATAAACGGATTTAATACGCTATTTGCGTCTCTTGAGTATTCACAGTGTGGTGTATTTATAATTACATCTCCGTATTGTATTTCTCAAGTACTTCAAATCATCTTTATGGCTATGGTTTCGTATAAAATCTCCCATCCAGGGTTTCATTGAGATGGATTTCGCGTTGAAGGTAAGTTTGACATAAAACACTTCCAAATGAGTCAGTATTGCAAGTAATATCTTGAGGTAGTGTCACTTTTGAGACGTATAAGATCATGAAATATGTATATTAAATTATCTCTAACATCGCCCCATTTAACTCCTTTCACACTTACATTATGAAAGGATATGGAAAAAGTTCGGATAATCTAGAGGTAGAACTAGTATTGAAATTTTTATTAGACTGGTGATACTTATAGGAAAGTTTATTCGTCGTACCAGCGGAACCAAACATTCTCTTGACCTAGAACTTTATTGCGCCACGTTCTATCTTTATTTTGCAAAGTGACGCGCGTTAATATCACTTTCTTCATGTCAGTTCTTTCAATTCACTAATCTCGTGAAAGTTGTCAGTGCTGTCATTTGTGCTGTGTCTTTTTTTTTTTTTCGGTCCTATATTCTGGAAGTCTTTTATATAACCTAAGCTCCATAAGTGCAAAGGTCAATGTAGAAATTAACGCTCGACTTTAAATGGGGAGTGATAAACTGCTTCAGAAAGCTTGAATACTAGGCGAGCACTTGATCGGGCGCTATCTTGTGCTTCTTCCTACCGCTACATGTCCAGCTCTTATGACCGCAGGACTTACCATCTAGGCATCTTATATTGTTAAACATTCTCCTGTGAAGACGACGGAGAGATCCTGGGAGATTAAAAATGAAAAAAAAAACATATATAACAGAGTTTCGAAGACATCCAAAGAAAGCACTCTCGTTAATTTTTTTCATATTTCCGATGAAATCCATTACCCTCTGCAAAGATGTATTGATGTTTGGTGTAGGAAAAACTGATATACGTAAGAAACGTTTCCCTTTAGGTCAGTAAACTGCGTAAGTGTCAGATAAAAAAACTTTCGTTTAAAAATTGCTTCCTCAGACTGTGTTGCTTGGCAACGAGAATGACATACGGGAAAGCATCACCTACCACACTTAAGGTTTTATGGTAAAATGTAAATATTCCCCGTTTTATATCCCTGGAAACATATCCACCACATTAAAAGGGATTCTATGTACTTCACAAATAAAGTCTATCAAGTAAAAACATGTGTCTCCTTGAAGCACCAAATATTTCAATAAATTAAAATGCCTGGTACAAAAGCTTAAAATACAGAGGGAAGTGAATTTACGGATTGCTTAGAACAAAAGACTTTTTTAATTCTCAACAGACGTTTTTGCTTTTTCTTCTGAAATCCATTAGCTAAAGTTAAGATAGTGTTAAAACTGAAACGGCATGCTTACTTTCTGTCCATTTTATCGAACATAATAATATAAATCGAAAAGGAATTGACAGCTGTTTCATATCTACTTCCACTTCCGAAGTTGTATCACTCGCAAATGCTTAAGAAAGAGTGAGGGAGAGAGAAAGAAATTCAATTTGGCAAAGGAGACAGGGCATATCACTTTCTCATTCCGGCGGTGCTGCCACTTAATCAGAGAACACGTAAAACACTTTGCAACAGCAAAGAAGGAGAAATGTCCGAAGCACTATCGAAAAAAGGCAGTGAAGACCGTGAACTTCCAATGCCGTGTTCCTGATACAGATTTTAAAATGTGTTTCGTATAAAGTCGATGCAATCCACAAGGAATTGAAAATAACGATTATGGAAAATCGAAATAAAGCCATTTTCACTTAACAAAAGACTGAAGCATGAATTAATAAAACCTGTTCCCTCATCTAAATGCAGTGCACTTTTTGCTCTTTTTTTTTATTTAGAGAGATTGATTTATTGATTTGATTATCAGCTCTACAGAAGAAGCGGAATCTTCTTCTGCTGATAACCATGTCATCCAAAGAGAATCTATACTTATTTTTGCATATTTCATTCGCCAGATAAACAAGTGATTAAAAGCAAGGCTCATAATGCCTTCCCCTACCACCGGACAAGTGTAAAGATATATTTTTCAACGTGCCTTGCGAAATAAAACTCTTATGAAACTCCAGCCAACTTCATTTGTAGCACCCGCGTGGTTCCTATTCTTTATTAGACGCTGTAAAAAAAACTCAAAACTTCCTTCAAGTTGTAATTCCACAGGATGTATACAATCCTTCTAATCATAACTGCAAGGATAACAGTTCTCGATCTGTTTGCTGCCTTTATAATTGAATGTTGAAAACGTTCTGCTCCTGCAGTGCTTTTTATTTTATTTTTTCATGCATTTCTTTTTATTTATTTATTTATTTTATTAATTTTTTGAGAGTACAATAACCTGTGAGCATCTAAACCTAAGAGGTGCTTACTTGATATAGGGTTCCTGGGTCTAAGAGACACAGAAGAACAGGGACTTGAAGCGAAGAACAAAGACGAATCTTGTATCTCACTTAAGATTAGAGCTCTAACATTGTGGCAGACCTGTTGCCAGCTGTCTCAGGTTAGTTATGTCACATATAAAATATTTTAACTTCTGTTTTTGTTTCCACCTCTTATGTAAGTTTTGTTATCTTTCGTTCACATTTTTCACACTTAACGTCATATCGGAAGTGCCGAAGGTTTCTAATGAGTTTGCATCACCAGCAGCGTGTCGGCCATAAGTAAGCATGTTAGAAAAACACTAGCAGCACCGTGGGAGAGGACAGAGAACTAAACCTAACGTGTTTATTCCATGGTTCAAACTTTGAAGGTTTTCAAAGGATTGAGTTGTGCTAATAGTAGTCAGTGTGCTTACCATCTAGTTTTTTAAGTGTTAATTATCACGGGAGTAAGTCGAAGATCCTGTTATAGTCATAAAGGAAGTAAATTAATAACTTATTGTGTCATAAAGGAAGTAAATGAAGATCCTGTTATTGTGATCCTGTTATTATTATCTTCATTTACTTCATAAAGGAAGTAAATGAAGATCTTGTTATTGTGTCATAAAGGAAGTAAACGAAAAGCATGAAACATAAAGTCGTAAGTAAGTATTTATTGTCCCAGTGCTGGAACCTACAGAGCATTTAGTTAGCTGTTGAAGAGAGGTGAGAAGTTAGGGTTTAAATGCTTCAGTGACTATTACTTAACTTGGTAATTTCTGTAACATAATAATAGGTTTGTTTATTATTTGACCTAAGGAGGAACATATTTAAACGTATTGATCAGGAAAATGTCTTGAGTTTCTAGATGAATAGAGAAGCAATGCCTGGGCACATCTTCATAAGAAAAAAATACACACAACAATGTTCTGGACGCCAACACTTACAGGAACATGAAACTAATTTGTAATACCTGAAAATGATTAACATGATATTTGTTGAAAGACTGAGGAAACATATAAGAATAAAGGAAGAGAAATTTGGTTTTATCCCAAGAAGAAGTACAAGAGATGCACCTTAAGCCAATTGACAGAGATTTCAACGAAGAAAAAAAACTACACATGATATTTATAGACCTACAGAAAGCCGACAGGAAACATCGGTGTTAAGCCCATTCTTATTTAATATTTCTGCGGATGTAGTAAATGCAGGAGCGATCGAAGGCGCACCGTGGACGACAGTATTGTTTGATGCCATAATAATCCCTGTAAGGAGGAAAGAGAAGCAAATATAAACTATAAGGTTAGAGTAGAGTGTCTACAAATGGAGGACTAAATATTATAAGAAAAAATAAAACGCAGTTCATGTGCTGCAATACATTGAAGAAGAATTGAACTAATGTGTAGCTATCTAGAAAGAAATGGCGACAAAATAATAAAAATGGTTTAAGTACCTAGGATTAAACTAAAGTGTTAAAGGAGAACTAAGCAACATGATATTGGAGCGATGGAACGACGAGAGGGAAAGGTCAGTTGTGTTCTGTGATTGATGACTGCCAGCGACGCTGAATATCGAAGTTTTCAAGAAACTATTAGTAACACCAGTGGTGTTGCTGAGACTTGACTTTCTTTTTACATCCGGAAAGATGTAAAAAAGAATACTCTAAATTCTGGAAAAAAAATCCCATCAAATTCTATCCTTATGCGTCGTTTAAATTTATTAGGGATATGCAAAAGTTTGTGCCGTAACAAATGACATTTTAGGCAACTGACCAGTGCAACCAGAAAATATAGAATTTGGAATGACAGGATAAGAGCAACAGCTAAAATGTTGAAGATTTCAAAGAACACTCCACAAACATGACTGAGCTGCTATGATCATAGACCGAGTAAGTTGTAAGTTTATAAATACCGAACCACCTGTGACGTATGAGTCAAATGCAAAATGAAGCGGCGATAAACCAGTCGATGTAGTTCAGTTGGGAGAACAGTCGCTCCGTAGTAAGAAGATGTGGGTTAGAATTCCTCTGTCGAAAAGAAAGGTTTTACACTAGAAAAGAAAAGCGGAGAAAAATATAAGCTAAGTAAAGGATAAGTTTTGAATGAGGTCAACATCGACAGATGTTAATATTAGGTAACTACAAAAGTATTTGCCGCTTTTCGAAGGAGCAGAAGGAACATCTTGTAATTATTGAATTTGCGGAGAGAGGGCGTTCCTCCCGCGGTATATCGTCAGCTGAAATCCCAAGATGCCCTGCGCATATTAATCAGATGAGTAAGTTGTTTGATAGTGGAAATACGTGCGATTTCAGTGGCGGCATCGATGGAGATTATTCGTGGGTGTTTGCTATACGAATTTAAACTCGATCCATCTACTGCAGAAACAGCTCGTCGCATTTGCTTAGCATTCGGGGCAGATCCTGTGAAGAAACGCACAACTCGAAATTGGTTTCGAACGTTCAGAGACGGAGATGAATTCCTTCAAGACAAGTCTCGGAGTGGTCGTCCGGTCAGCCTTGACACCGAAGCCCTGAAAGTTGCTATTGAGCAGGAAAGTAGCCAAACATGCCAGGAATTAGCCCAGTCATTTGATGTTAGTGATCAAACCGTTCGAAGACATCTGCATGTAATAGGTAAGGCATACAAATTGTCTAAGTGGGCCCCCCACGAATTGCCTGCAGTGAACATACAGCAATGTGTCTCAGCTTGTACTTGCATAACATTTTCGCTATAAAAAGCAACCAGTTTTGGATAGGGTATTCACAGGTGATGAGAAGTGGGTCTATTAGAGCACCTCAAAACGTTCCAGACATTGGTTGTCCACCAACGAATCAATTCCTCACACATCAAAGCTAGCACTGCATGCACGTAAAGTTATGCTCTGTGTATGGTGGACAGCACATAGTGTTGTTCATTAACGCGGCCAAACGATCACCGCAGCAGTGTATTATGAACAACTGAAACGTGTGCATGAGGACCTGAAAAAGAAAGAAGGAGTACTTGTCAACAGAAAGGTAGTTCTGCTCCTTCCAGATAACGTTCGTGCCCTCTCCGCTTCATTGACCAGAAACACCATCAAAGTACTTGGGTCAAAACTTTTATGTCATCCAGCTTACTCACCAGATATCTCTCATTCAGACTATGACCTGTTTCTTTCACTTGACAATCATTTGCGTGGACACGATTTCTCCAACTTTGATGAGTTACACGCTGCCCTCCAAAACTTTTTCTCTTCCCATGACCCGGCATTTTATCCCAAGGGTTGTTAACACGTTGGATGAATGTTGTTGATGCCCATGGGAATTATTTTGATGCAAAAAAAAATAACGTATGTGCTATATTTTGTCTCAGTCTCCGAAAACGGCAAATAATTTTGTGGTTACCTGATAGATAAGGAAGTTGTGCAACAGAATCCACTTGACGGATTAGAAAAAAATTTATTAATACAAATCTAGTCGGGACCAAGATATTCCAGAGTTCATCATGAAACAAAACCGTACGGAGTGAGAACCGAAATAAGAACAAGTGATAATAATTGTCTGTGGACATTATATCTCCTTATCCGAAGTTTGATTCTGTAATATCTTATACTCAAAATCTAATATTTCTTCATCTGATTGCTTAGGGGACACAAAAGGAATTACGCTCTCCTTACTTTCACGTCTTCACTAACAATATTGTTGTTAGCAAATTGCATCTTCATTTCAGTGTCTTTGAATATGTGAAATGGCATATTTTCCGATCGAGCTGCTAATAATCAAAAATTATCTTTCAACGGAACAGTACACATAGACTCATGGAAGTGATACTCCCAGTGTCCATTTTCAAATGTGGTGTTGTTCGCATTGTTTTAGTAAAGATTAACCATCTAATTTTCTTTTGTCAAAGCTTTTTGCGCAGCATTTTATAAATACACTCTGCCAAAAAAATTGCAGCACTAGGAAATAATGAAGTAATATCGCAAATGCTGAGAAACTCATTGAATACACAAGATAACGGATGCGTAAAGAATTACAACAATTTCAGATAAAAAGAAAGAAAAGTAATGCTCTCTTAAAGAAGGCTTACAGGGTCACGCTAATATGAAGTTAATACTTCCTGATGATCAATGCAATCTGCCACCTTCGGCGAAAAGGAATTGTACAGACGTCTTATACGGTCTTGAGGTCGAGATGGCTTATCAGGGCATCCTTCTGTTATAGGAAGCGGTTGACGCAGTGTATGGAGCTCTCGTTCCAGCATGCCTGGGATATGTTGCCTACTTTCATATGATTTTGAATGCAGCATTTATAAAAAAAAAAAATAGTTTTATGCAACACGACGGGGACCCCGATTTTGATGAACATTGACATTTAATTCCATTCGAACGGTACGGCAGCAAATGGTAGTGCGACAGTGCAAGTTCTGGCCAAAACGCCAGATGTGTCTCTTCATGATTATTTATTCCCAGCCCGTCTTCGATCGAAAGTAGAAAATATTCTGTTTACACGTTGTCAAAATTATTCTGGAAATGATTCACGTGAAGTTTATTTTCCAATTTTTGTTACCTTTCGGAATCATTTTGAATACTGGTAAAAGTTTGATTATGGCCAACTAAGCAGCTTAAAATTTTCATCAACAGTTATGTTAGGACTGGTTTCTTCTGAGGGTTTCAGAAAGTTGCTGTTGATTCCAAAAGCTCCGTCCTGATTATGCATCATCAGAAGGATACAGTTACCAGGCTTGAACTTCTGAAACCAAGGGCCCCCCTTGCTTACATTGTCAACTTTCTCTCCACACATATCTACAGTCTTTGAGGGTTAACCCTTAGTTAACAATTTTGTCAACCAGAGGTGTAACTAGGGAAGGGCCAACGGGGAGGCTACTCCTGGCGCGTCTCAAGAGAGGGGGTAAAAATCTCTGCTTGCAATATTAAAATTGCAATTGAAACTTCCGCACCAGATTCTGTTACACTTAAAATTTGAACTTCTTCCTTGAAATGTTCAGGGGATGTTGTTGCTCACATTTAAAAATGTAAGTACGGTTTGTCCGTCCAACTAAAGAACTACGGCGTTGACCAACTTGCTGTCAGAATTGTTGTGTCGACGTTTCCGTTCGTATGCTGCAAGATAAGGATGTCGTTCATTTTGTTGGAGATTCTCTGGGGGCTATTTGATCATTACTGTGGCTGCCATCCACGACTGCCTGTTACATTCGGTCCTCCTGATGCGGTAGCAAGGAACGAACTCCGCAACAGTTGCGAAAAGCTGTACAAACTTATTTATATATGAAACATACACTGCTCGACGTTATTATTAATTTGATATAAAACTCCCTGAAATGGCAATTAGCTGGACATATTGCTAGAAGACTGGACCACCGATGGACAGCTGAAATATTGGAGTGGATACCAGACGATAGAAAGTGATTCGGAAGGAGACCACGTGGGTTGTTGAAATTCGAAAGCCTGCCTGAGTGTCATAGAGGAGACTGGCTCAAAGCAAACCGTTATGGAAGGAACTTGGAGAGGCCTTCATCCAGCAGCGGATTGACAGTGGTTGACAATGATGAGGATATATAAGACAATAAAACAGATGAGTATTTTGTGCTTTGCCCCTGGTGCGGAAATGCCTCGTTACGCATTTGTTGTCAACAGATGAATATTCATGTTCGTTCGGAAGAACTGTTTTTCTGGAGATAAAACTTTTGGCTTCCACTTTGAACTGCTTGAATTGAGTTCCACTTGACTTTACCTTTGAATAGGAGACTTAATTTGAGGTATGTAGGTGTTTTTTGATTCATTTACTTTACCTGTCTTTGTTTTAGACTCATTAGTTTCCTTTGAGTTAGGTACATTTGGTGGATTTTTCTCAAGATTTGGGTTCTTTTTATTTTAGTGTCTCCTCCCAACAGTGAAAGACATTAATTGCGGAAGTTTCTCTTGGAGGGGATATACAAAATCTAGAAGGGTCTAGAACTAGTTTATGGTGAAACTGATACAAAAGTTGTCAGAAGGCTAACTTTGGGTAACACTGTATATTCAGAGGAATTCGCCACATCGCGCTCCTGATGAATCTGTGAGGTTTTGTTGTAAATGAATAGCGCCACCGGTTAATTACTACTGCTTTTTAGTTCTTCAAGCCTCTTTTTAAAATGGCATCTACAGACTTTATTTTCTATGAATTTAAATTTAGAGTTCAGTTATTTGGAATATGAACTTATTCAACTGAAGCTCAATGAAGGTTCTACTAAAAAAAATTTAATTTATCTAATTTTTCCCTTATCTCTAGTATCGATTTTGCTTATATTTTAACATGCGCCTCGCTTTGAAGGCTACAGTTTACTATCTCTTTGCTCCGGAGGCCACCACACGTAATAGCGATACAGCAGAATTTCGCCAGATGAATTCGAAACACTTAAAATAGTAATTACTAATTCGAAACACTTAAAATCATAATTACTGAACTCGAAACACTTAAAGTCATAATTACTAATTTTGCATCCTAATCGCTTTAATTTTCCGGAGGATGAGTTACAATATAAATACATATTGTAACAAGGCTACAGTGATCCTTGTAAATAAAATAGGGGACCTTGATGGTCTGAGGAACGTTAGGCTCATCAGCTTGTGACAGATTTTTATGAAATCTTCATTAAGACACTGTCACATCGCTTGATCGAAACACTGGGTATGGCCCATCCAAGAGAACAAGATGAATTCAGGAGTAGCTACAACACTACAAATCATATCCGTATCTAACAGAACTGATTTAAAGAGTGAGTGAGCATGAACTCCCGGTATATATATATATATATATATATATATAGCTATGCAAGACAGTACGAAAAAGTATCACTGAAGACGTAAGAAAATTCAACTGTGAACTAGTAAGGAAAGCAATTGAAAACAACCAAAGCCTAAAGATAGCAAAGGGACATCTCAGTAAGGAAAGAAAACAGATTATGGCACTGAGAAAAGAAGATGGTTCTGTAACAAGAAATAGAGGCGAAATTTTGACAAGAGTGAAAGATTTCTACTCCAAATTATATGCAAGGGATGATACATGTACTCCAGACATCATGAAAGGTACCAGTACCAGAGTTCCTCCAGTCCTTCCAGCAGACGTTGCACATGCAATCAAGAACATGAAGCGAGGAAAAGCTCCAGGAGAAGATGGAATTACTGTAGACATCATACAAGAAGCAAGTGGAGAAATCGAAACAGTACTCGCCCAAATTTTCACTCGATGCCTTAATGAAGGAAAGATTCCTGAGGATTGGAACAACGCTACAATGATCTTGCTACATAAGAAAGGTGACATTGAGGATCTCGGAAACTACAGACCTATCAGCCTCCTATCAGTAGTTTATAAAATCTTCACTAAAGTTCTTTCACACCGCTTGAAGGTAACACTGGACATGGCTCAACCGAGAGAACAAGCTGGATTCAGGAGTGGCTACAGCCCAATAGATCATATCCATGTGCTGAGAGAACTAATTGAAAGAGCGAGGGAATATGAACTTCCATTGTGCATGGCTTTTATCGATTATGAAAAAGCCTTTGATTCGGTGAAACCATCAGCAGTTACAATGGCTCTGAAAACCTGCGGTATTGAAGATGCATACATTAATATTATTAATAACATCTATTAAAATTCAAGTGCAAAGATTAGGCTGTTTGAAAATACAACACACATAACAATTGGAAAGGGAGTGAGACAAGGTGACACCATATCTCCGAAGCTCTTTAATGCCACATTGGAGGGTGTTTTTCAGTCACTGAGCTGGGAAAACAAGGGGATAAAGATTAATGGAGATTATCTAACCCACCTACGTTTTGCTGATGACGTAGTCATTTTTGCAACTAGCCCATCAGAGCTGCAGAGTATGATCCAGGAACTTTCTGACAAGAGTAAAGAAGTGGGATTAAAAATGAACTTTCAGAAGACAAAAGTGATGTTCAATGCTTTTACAAGAAATGAAGATTTATCGATTGATGGCGAAAAGCTGGAGATAACAGATAGGTACGTTTATCTTGGACAGCAGATATCAAGTGAGGGTCACATTGATGAAGAAATTAATCGGCGTACAAAACTTGCCTGGAGAGCTTTTGGAAGAAACAGCATAATTTTCAAGAGCAATATGCCATTATGTCTTAAAAGAAAAGTGTTTGATCAATGCATCCTTCCAGTGCTTACGTATGGTGCAGAGACGTGGACCTTAACTAAAAGAGACATACAAAGGCTGCAGACAACTCAAAGCAGCATGGAGAGGTGCATACTTGGTGTAACCAGGAGAGATAAGAAGAGGAACTCGTGGATCCGAAAAATGACAAGAGTGGAAGACATCATGATCAGAGTTAAATCCCTGAAATGGCAATGGGCTGGACATACTGCCAGAAATACAGATCATCGATGGACAGCCGAAATTTTAGATTGGATTCCAAGGGACAGGAAAAGACCCAGAAGAAGAAAACATGGCAGATGGGTGGATGAAATTCGAAAGTATGCAGGGGTGACATGGAGGAGACTGGCACAAGACAGACCGTTGTGGAGGAAGATGATATATATATCATCATCATCATCATTGTCAACCATTATCAATCCACTGCTGGACGAAGGTCTCCCCAAGTTTCCACCACAACGGTCCGTCTTGTGCCAGTCTCCTCCATGTCACCCCTGCATACTTTCGAATTTCATCCACCCATCTCCCATGTGGTCTTCTTCTGGGTCTTTTCCTGTCCCTTGGAATCCAATCTAAAATTTCGGCTGTCCATCGATGATCTGTCCTTCTGGCAGTATGTCCAGCCCATTGCCATTTCAGGGATTTAACTCTGATCATGATGTCTTCCACTCTTGTCATTTTTCGGATCCACGAGTTCCTCTTCTTATCTCTCCTGGTTACACCAAGTATGCACCTCTCCATGCTGCTTTGAGTTGTCTGCAGCCTTTGTATGTCTCTTTTAGTTAAGGTCCACGTCTCTGCACCATACGTAAGCACTGGAAGGATGCATTGATCAAACACTTTTCTTTTAAGACATAATGGCATATTGCTCTTGAAAATTATGCTGTTTCTTCCAAAAGCTCTCCAGGCAAGTATTGTACGCCGATTAATTTCTTCATCAATGTGACCCTCACTTGATATCTGCTGTCCAAGATAAACGTACGTGTCTGTTATCTCCAGCTTTTCTCCATCAATCGATAAAACTTCATTTCTTGTAAAAGCATTGAACATCACTTTTGTCTTCTGAAAGTTCATTTTTAATCCCACTTCTTTACTCTTGTCAGCAAGTTCCTGGATCATATATATATATATATATCATCATCATCATCATTGTCAACCATTATCAATCCACTGCTGGACGAAGGTCTCCCCAAGTTTCCTCCACAACGGTCTGTCTTGTGCCAGTCTCCTCCATGTCACTCCCGCATATTTACGAATTTCATCCACCCATCTCCCATGTGGTCTTTTTCTGGGTCTTTTCCTGTCCCTTGGAATCCAATCTAAAATTTCGGCTGTCCATCTATGGTCTGTCCTTCTGGCAGTATGTCCAGCCCATTGCCATTTCAGGGATTTAACTCTGATCATGATGTCTTCCACTCTCGTCATTTTTCGGATCCACGAGTTCCTCTTCTTATCTCTCCTGGTTATACCAAGCATGCACCTCTCCATGCTTCTTTGAGTTGTCTGTAGCCTTTGTATGTCTCTTTTAGTTAAGGTCCACGTCTCTGCACCATACGTAAGCACTGGAAGGATGCATTGATCAAACACTTTTCTTTTAAGACATAATGGCATATTGCTCTTGCAAAATTATGCCGTTTCTTCCAAAAGCTCTCCAGGCAAGTTTTGTACGCCTATTAATTTCTTCATCAATGTGACCCTCACTTGATATCTGCTGTCCAAGATAAAAATACGTATCTGTTATCTCCAGCTTTTCTCCATCAATCGATAAATCTTCATTTCTTGTAAAAGCATTGAACATCACTTTTGTCTTCTGAAAGTTCATTTTTAATCTCACTTCTTTACTCTTGTCAGCAAGTTCCTGGATCATACTCTGCAGCTCTGATGGGGTAGTTGCAAAAATGACTTCGTCATCAGCAAAACGAAGGTGGGTTAGATAATCTCCATTAATCTTTATCCCTTTGTTTTCCCAGTTCAGTGATTGAAAGACATTTTCCAATGTGGCATTAAAGAGCTTCGGAGATATGGTGTCACCTTGTCTCACTCCCTTTCCAATTTTTATGTGTGTTGTATTTTCAAACAGCCGAATCTTTGCACTTGCATTTTCATAGATGTTATTAATAATATTAATGTATGCATCTTCAATACCGCAGGATTTCAGAGCCGTGGTAACTGCTGATGGTTTCACCGAATCAAAGGCTTTTTCATAATCGATAAAAGCCATGCACAATGGAAGTTCATATTCCCTCGCTCTTTCAATTAGTTCTCTCAGTACGTGGATATGATCTATTGTGCTGTAGCCACTCCTGAATCCAGCTTGTTCTCTCGGTTGAGCCATGTCCAGTGTTACCTTCAAGCGGTGTGAAAGAACTTTAGTGAAGATTTTATAAACCACTGATAGGAGGCTGATAGGTCTGTAGTTCCTGAGATCCTCAATGTCACCTTTTTTATGTAGCAGGCTCATTGTAGCATTGTTCCAATCCTCAGGAATCTTCCCTTCATTAAGGCATCGAGTGAAAATTTGGGCGAGTACTGTTTCAATTTCTCCACTTGCTTCTTGTATGATGTCTATAGTAATTCCATCTTCTCCTGGAGCTTTCCCCCGCTTCATGTTCTTGATTGCATGTGCAACTTCTGCTGGGAGGACTGGAAGAACTCTGGTACCTTTCATGATGTCTGGAGTACATGTATCATCCCCTTCATATAATTTGGAGTAGAAATCTTTCACTCTTGTCAAAATTTCGCCTCTATTTCTTGTTATAGAACCATCTTCTTTTCTCAGAGCCATAATCTGTTTTCTTCCCTTACTGAGATGTCCCTTTGCTATCTTTAGGCTTTGGTTGTTTTCAATTGCTTTCCTCACTAGCTCACAGTTGAATTTCCTTACGTCTTCAGTGATACTTTTTCGTGCTGTCTTGCATAGCTCTATATATTCCACTTTGGAAGTCACATCTTCTTTAGTTGTCCTCATCTCTCTTCTTTTTGCATCAACATTTTGGTTTTTCCTGATAATTTGTTTACATGCAACTTGTTCTTAGACCCAGCTAATTTTGTTGCTGTTTCCATAAGAGCTTTGGTTGCTTTTCTGTTAACTTCCGAAATATCCACTTCTTCCGATGTTAGGCCTTCTAAAGCAGAGAATCTGTTCTTCCGTTCCAACTTGAAAGTATTATGGTGTTTTTTAAGGTTGGTTATGTCAATACATTTTGTTTGTCTTATAAGCTTGCCACGTTCCAGTTTAGTGTTGAGGTGCATCTTACATCTCACCAATCTATGGTCACTACCTGTGTTGAACTTGTTCAGCACACTGCAGTCTTCGATGACGAATTTTTTGTTACACATAATAAAATCAATTTCACTTGTCGTCCCAATTGGATGTCTCCATGTCCATTTCCTGTGTGGCTTTTTCTTGAAAAAGGAATTCAAGATGAAAAATCCTTCTGCCTCTGCAAACTCAACGAGAGTATTTCCACGCTGGTTTCTGTTGCCGTGGCCGAATTTACCTACTGAAGTTTCATTCTGTTGCCGGTGCCCTATTTTTGCATTGAAATCTCCCATAATTATCTTCAAGTGCTGCTTACCTTTATTATTTAGATGACGAATTTCCTCATAAAATTCTTCAATTTCTTCTTCAGGATGACTTGTGGTGGGTGCATAAGTTTGAATAATCTGAGCCTGGTATCTTCTCGATAGTTGGATAACGAGTCGTGCAGCTCTGTCCGAGGAACTTTCAACTTCTACCACTTTATCCTTCAGTTTCTTGTTTATTATAAATCCAACACCACTAGTTCTGCCAGTATCTGTCCCACGATAATAGAAGAGATGTCCACTTTTCAGTTCAATGAGATCTTCTCCTTTTCTCCTTACCTCACTCAGCCCGACGATGTCCCACTTGATCCTTTGTAGTTCCTCTTCCAATTCAAGAAGCCTTGAATCAGAAGATAGGGAGCGTCCGTTGTAGGTAGCCAAGGTCAGCATCAAATGGCAGCCTAGTCCGGTCCTCCGGGGATTCTTAGCACCCTCTGCCTTCATGTCGCACTGGCCGCTGCCTTGGCCAGGTACATTCCAGCTGCCGGAGACTGAGGGCCAAGATTTAAGTTGTAGAGTCATTTTGGAGGTGTTTGGCCATAACTCACCACGCTGGCCAAGCGGGTTGGTGAGTGTGGGATAGCATTTCCTCTGATCCCGATGGTATAGTTATACCGCTATTTGCGGTATATATATATATATATATATATATATATATATATATATATATCCTGAAGAAGAAATTGAAGAATTTTATGAGGAAATTTGTCATCTAAATAATAAAGGTAAGCAGCATTTGAAAATAATTATGGAAGATTTCAATGCAAAAATAGGGCAACGGCAACAGAATGAAACTTCAGTGGGTAAATTTGGTCACGGCAACAGAAACCAGCGTGGAAATACTCTCGCTGAGTTTGCAGAGGCAGAAGGGTTTTTCATCTTGAACTCCTTTTTCAAGAAAAAGCCACACAGGAAATGGACTTGGAGACATCCAAATGGGTCGACAAGTGAAATTGATTTTATTATGTGTAACAAAAAATTCGTCATCGAAGACTGCAGTGTGCTAAACAAGTTCAACACAGGTAGTGACCATAGATTGGTGAGATGTAAGATGCACCTCAACACTAAACTTGAACGTGGCAAGCTCATAAGACAAACAAAATCTATTGACATAACCAACCTTAAAAAACACCATAATACCTTCAAGTTGGAACTGAAGAACAGGTTCTCTGCTTTAGAAGGCCTAACATCAGAAGAAGTGGACATCTCTGAAGTTAACAGAAAAGTAACCAAAGCTCTTATGGAAACAGCAACAAAATTAGCTGGGTCTAAGAACAAGTTGCATGTAAATAAATTATCAGGAAAAACGAAAATGTTGATGCAAAAAAGAAGAGAGATGAGGACAACTAAAGAAGATGTGACTTCCAAAGTGGAATATATAGAGCTATGCAAGACAGCACGAAAAAGTATCACTGAAGACGTAAGAAAATTCAACTGTGAACTAGTGAGGAAAGCAATTGAAAACCACCAAAGCCTAAAGATAGCAAAGGGACATCTCAGTAAGGGAAAAAAACAGATTATGGCACTGAGAAAAGAAGATGGTTCTGTAACAAGAAATAGAGGCGAAATTTTGACAAGAGTGAAAGATTTCTACTCCAAATTATATGAAAGGGACGATACATGCACTCCAGACATCATAAAAGATACCAGTACCAGAGTTCCTCCAGTCCTTCCAGCAGACGTTGCACATGCAATCAAGAACATGAAGCGGGGAAAAGCTCCAGGAGAAGATGGAATTACTGTAGACATCATACAAGAAGCAAGTGGAGAAATCGAAACAGTACTCGCCCAAATTTTCACTCGATGCCTTAATGAAGGAAAGATTCCTGAGGATTGGAACACCGCTACAATGATCCTGCTACATAAGAAAGGTGACATTGAGGATCTCGGAAACTACATACCTATCAGCCTCCTATCAGTGGTTTATAAAATCTTCACTAAAGTTCTTTCACACCGCTTGAAGGTAACACTGGACATGGCTCAACCGAGAGAACAAGCTGGATTCAGGAGTGGCTACAGCACAATAGATCATATCCACGTACTGAGAGAACTAATTGAAAGAGCGAGGGAATATGAACTTCCATTGTGCATGGCTTTTATCGATTATGAAAAAGCCTTTGATTCGGTGAAACCATCAGCAGTTGCAATGGTTCTGAAATCCTGCGGTATTGAAGATGCATACATTAATATTATTAATAACATCTATGAAAATGCAAGTGCAAAGATTCTGCTATTTGAAAATACAACACACATAAAAATTGGAAAAGGAGTGAGACAAGCTGACACCATATTTTCGAACCTCTTTAATGCCACATTGGAAAATGTCTTTCAATCACTGAACTGGGAAAACAAAGGCATAAAGATTAATGGAGATTATCTAACCCACCTTCGTTTTGCTGATGACGTAGTCATTTTTGCAACTACCCCATCAGAGCTGCAGAGTATGATCCAGGAACTTGCTGACAAGAGTAAAGAAGTGGGATTAAAAATGAACTTTCGGAAGACAAAAGTGATGTTCAATGCTTTTACAAGAAATGAAGATTTATCGATTGATGGAGAAAAGCTGGAGATAACAGACACGTACATTTATCTTGGACAGCAGATATCAAGTGAGGGTCACATTGATGAAGAAATTAATCGGCGTACAAAACTTGCCTGGAGAGCTTTTGGAAGAAACAGCATAATTTTCAAGAGCAATATGCCATTATGTCTTAAAAGAAAAGTGTTTGATCAATGCATCCTTCCAGTGCTTACGTATGGTGCAGAGACGTGGACCTTAACTAAAAGAGACATACAAAGGCTGCAGACAACTCAAAGCAGCATGGAGAGGTGCATACTTGGTGTAACCAGGAGAGATAAGAAGAGGAACTCGTGGATCCGAAAAATGACAAAAGTGGAAGACATCATGATCAGAGTTAAATCCCTGAAATGGCAATGGGCTGGACATACTGCCAGAAGGACAGATCATCGATGGACAGCCGAAATTTTAGATTGGATTCCAAGGGACAGGAAAAGACTTAGAAGAAGACCACATGGGAGATGGGTGTATGAAATTCGAAAGTATGCAGGGGTGACATGGAGGAGACTGGCACAAGACAGACCGTTGTGGAGGAGACTGGCACAAGACAGACCGTTGTGGAGGAAACTTGGGGAGACCTTCGTCCAGCAGTGGATTGATAATGGTTGACAATGATGATGATGATGATATATATATATGGCTATTTTATTATATAAGGGCTTTTTATTCAATGAAACGATCAGCAGTTATAATGTCTTTGGAATCCTTCAGTATTGAAGATGCATACGTTAATATCGTTAATTACATCTACTTCGATGGAAGCGCAAAGGCTCAAGTGTTCCAGTATAGAACACCTATAAAAATTAGAAAGGGAGTAAGAAAAACTGGCACAAACTTCTTTTACGTGAACTGAAGATTTAGCGATTGATGATGCTAATGTAGAGGCAACAGCTATCAAGGGAGAGCCTAAGTCTAAGAAGAAATTAGTAGGCGTATTAAATTTTGTTGGAGAGCATCTGGAAGAAGCCGTGCAATTTCCAAAACCAGTTTACCATTATGTCTAAAAAAAGTGTTTAATATGGTCAAGAATGACAGAGACTCTACGTTAGCGGGCGATAAATACGGTGTATACCAGATTCCATTAAGAACGGAAGACCCAGCGCAGGATCAAAAGATATATGTAGGATCTACAAAGAGAACACTGAGCACTCGTGTCAGAGAACATCAATACAATGTTAAAATGGGGGCATAATCTACAGCTTTGGCACGATTAGTGAATACAGGAGTTTATTACCCAGATTGCTCGAGTGCTACATTACTAGCGATACCGAGAACTGGTTGCAGAATCTGTACATCTTTAACCTAGGCACCAGATGCTGCAATGGTAATCTACCGAATGTAATTCCACTCCCCTGGAACAGATTGCTCAAGTATAACAATGAAAACGAGTAAGTAGGCATTACTTTGTTTGTTAGACCATCACTCTTGTAAATTGTTATTATGAGACAACATATTATACACTGCTGGACAATTGCTAAGGACGGATCATAAACGGCTATATAGCGCATAAAAAAGTAAGTGTGGTTGGATGCCAAGTGAAATAAAATAATGTCAGAGTGCCAGGATATTACAAGAAAGACAATTTATTGTGCTCTGAAATCCAGAAGGCTTTGGAACGTGTTCAAGGGACAAACAGGCCATTTTGTGCAGAATACGTAAACATGAAAAAAATGCAATTACCGTCCGCAGGCGTTCCGGCGTAAGATGTCAATACGGGATATGGCCACCATGGAGGGCGATGCAAGATTCCACACGTCGTGTCATGCTTTGCACAACATTATCAAGCAGCTGTTGGGGTAATTTATCCCATTCCTCTGTCAGTGCACGGATGAGGGTGTCCTTGTTTATTGGAGGGCATTGGCGACCAGCAAGACTTCTCCCCAAAGCATCCCACACATTTCCAATGAGATTCAGATCTGGAGAACGTGCTGGCCATACGAGGCGTTGAATATCCTCACTCTCAAGACACTCCTGGACAGCGACTGTTCGATGACATGTTGCGTTGTCGTCCATGAAAATGAATCTATCACCGACAGCACCACGGAACATGCGAACATGAGGTAGCAGAACATTATTAATGTATCGTTGGCCAGTCATAGTCCCAGTTGGAAGCACATAGAGGGACGTACGGCCATTGATCATGATGCCAGCCCATACCATGACACTACATGTCGGATATCGGTCCCTTTCCTCTATGTTTGCTGGACAATATGCAGTACCACTATCACGCCAGATCAGTTGTCGTCGACAATCAGACGATAGACTGTATCTATTCACATCTGAGAAGAGGACAGCAGACCAGTCGTTATCAGTCCAATTGCGATGTTGATGGCACCATTGCAAACGGGCGGTACGGTGACGTCTGGACAATGGGATGCACACAACAGGATGGCGGGCGTATAGTCCTCCTTCATGCAAACGTCTGGCGATAGTTTTTCGGGAGATCCGCTTGCCAGTAGCAGCCATAAACTGATTTGCTACCTCACTAGCTGAGCTGCGCCGGTGTCTTTTTGTTGATAGCACTATGTACCGATCTTCTGCAGGTGTCGTACTGCGAGCACGACCTCCCCCGAGGCGTTTGCTACACCCTCCACTTGTTTGAAATGATTTCCAAAGCCTTGAAACAACACTGTGGCTGACGTCGAACTCCCTGGCAACATGTGTTATTTTTCGCCCTTCTTCAATCTTGCCAATAATACGGCCACGCGTAAAATCATCTAGGTGATGTCGGGAAGACATACTGAAAATTGCAAGTTCGTCAATTGATTCTTTCTCTTTCAACTTTGCGTTTGAACAACAACGGTCAATACGCGTCAAATCCTTTATATCTCTTATCAGCGCTATGACGTCACGAACAAGTTCGGCAGTCCAAAATTTGCATACGCACAACACGTCTTACTGTATCCCGCACTTATGCTAATTTCCACATTTTCCTGCCTTCCATTTTATGGTTGTTATCGTTGCTATTGTCATCCGTCCTTAGCAATTGTCCGGCAGTGTATTTATTCTCTTAGGACTCAAATTACGTTGAACTTTCCTTATGTGTTATTCTTCGAGTTCAGGGGGTTTGTTTTCAAATAACACCTGCATACGAATTCAGCGACGCGCTTGTAACACTGAGCATTCCATCTGCGCACCTATACAACATTGCGACCACCATATAAGACTGTTGTAACTGCTCCGGTGTTTGGTTTTAATTCATCTGATGATGGGATCCGCTGCGGAACCCGAAAGGTCTTATGTAGTTTTTAATTGGAAGTGTTTTATTGGATACTGGTGATTAAAGTGTTTTTAATATCACTTCATTTCCATCGTGCAAGAACAGGTTAATTTATCTCATTATATTTAGCTGCACGAAAGATTTATGATTAAAGTAAAGTAAAGACAATCAAGTTGCATTGAGCTGAGCATACTGTTAGAACTGACCAGAGTTGAACAACTGAAGTACTGGCATCTATGCTAAGCAACAGGAAAAAACTCACGATCCCGTGGAAAGTGGCTGCATGAAATTCGAATGCGTGCCAAAGTAACATGGAAGAGAATAATTCAAGACAGAGAACTGTAAAAGAGACTTTGGGAGACATTCATCCTGCAGTGAATTGAAGATGTTTGATTATGATAATATGTATGCATGTATGTATTTATGTGTGTGATATGTACATTGTATGCGCGAATGTACACATTTTAGGCCTCATCCTACTTCAAAGATTTGTAAATGAAATCCTAAAAACTATTTTTAAAAGATAGCTGATGCGTTTATTTCTTTAAAAATGCTAAACAAAGAATGCGCAGTGCACCCAAGAAAATTTTTTCAAAGCAAACGAGTGGTTACGCCAATGATTAAATTTCGTGGGGGAAAACGAAAGGAACAAAAAAGTAAAGACGCTGATAAAAGGAGTCAGAAGCCTCGCTTCAGACCATTCGACTTCAAAACGACAGCCTTGTTGTTTCTCATTCATTTCAATTATCGTTTTTCTGTGCTGCTGTCTAAAAGCGCACTTTTTTTTCTGTAATTTGTTCCACATTGCAACAATCGAAGCATAAGACAAAATCTGAACAAGAACTAGAAGCACAAAAAAAAAAGAATTTCAAGGCCATGGTAGACTAACGGCATATGAAATTCAAAAGCTATGTCATTTAAGCCAGAACTTTCGCATTCGCACTTGCCATTTTTCTCTCCGTTTTAAAAGAATTAGGAAGAAGTGCTTTCCAGAATACCCAAAACATGAAAATAGCCACACTTGATGCCTAAACGGAAAATAAGTAAGAAATGTTTGTGCTGAGTGAAAACAGAGTAAACAATAAAAGTCCATTTCTTTACGGAGAGTACCAATATAGCTATCTTAGTTTGAGAAAATTGATTTAAAGAGAGCATATTTTTTCTTCTGTAATCCTGCACTAAGGACAAAATCTGGATATAGCGTTAAAGTACTTTATTCAATTAGGGCTCTTGTCCTAGGTAGCAAAGCTTTTTATTTTCGTTCACGAAAGTGACTTATGAGAAAGGTGTCTATACCTTTTTTCTGCTTCAAAACGTAGGTACTGTATGTCTGAAGCGGGTGAACTAAAGGCGCTCAAGCTTTTACCACAGCACATTTTGAAACAACTTTCAAAAATAAAAAAAACTAACGTATACAGTGAGAAAGGTAAAGCACAATTCGCTTGTTCTTCACACTTAAATAAAAGCATCATAGACTTCGAACGTCAAAAATGGCAAAGATCTTAAAATGGGATTTGAAGTGAACATACGGTTTTCTGTCGGAGTGATGAAATACGAAAAGATTTCAGACCGTTGGGCGATTCGCGCAAAAGGAAAAGAATTAGGAAAAAATCCCAAAAGAAAGAAAGTCTTAGGTTTGCACCTTTTTGTTATAGAACTTAATAAAACAAAAGATCCGGCTCCGGTTTTTTTTTTAGATTGTCGTTTTTACAAGCGCATGTTAAGACGCTGCTCGAATTTTTAAACAGGTTTGAGGACCAGCTTAAAAATTAGTACAGTGTCTTAAGATATAAGAACTACACTGTTAAAAAATTTGGTTCAGCGTTGCACCACAGTATCGTGCAACATCTGGCTCTTTCTCCATAATATGGTACAATTTTGGCACTTGCACTATTAAATGGTTCATGAAAGCGTTTAACTTTCGCTATTTTTTCGTGCAAATTACCAAATGCCGAGGAAGTGTGTTTCTTTGCACCATGTTTAGATACGGAGAAGAGACGCATGCGTGTTCGATACGAATAAGAACAGTTTCTCGTATGTGATTTCTAGTTACCGGTTTCCGGGGGAAAAAGTGCACATGATTAGATCGACTAGGATCAGTCATGTGCAGATGATACAGCAGCCCAGCAATTTGCATGCAGTTGCACTTGCCTAGCAAAAGTCAGGTTTGACAGATGTCGGGTTGTCCAAAGAACGCACGTATCGTGAGCTTATTTGGAGGGTATATAAGGTGTGCTGTAGGCATTCTGAAAACATATCACTCGTGGCTGTCATGGAGAAAAGGAGAGACTTATCAGATTTGCAAAAAGGGATGATTATCGGCTTTCGGGCCAAGGCTGGCAGTATTTCTGAAACTGCGCAGTTTGGGAACTGTTCGTGTGCTGCTTTGGTTAAAGTGTATCGTGATTAGAGAAATTGCACCACTGCGAATAAGCGACGTGAAAACTGCGGAGCACCACGTGGCACGGATGTGAGAGGTGAACGTCGGCTGCGAAGGTGCGTGAGGGCCGATCGACACGCTACAGTGGAGCAACTCACTGGCCATATTAACCAGGGGCTAGAGGTCGTGTGTCTAAAACGACAGTTCAGCGAGCCCTACTGCGTATGGAGCTCCCATGCAGACGGATGGTCACTGCAACTATGCTAACGAAGATGCATTGGCAGAAAAGGCTTACATTTGCAGGACAGTATCGGAATTGGACCTCCGCTGATTGGCAAAGGATTGCCTTCTCCGATGAGTCACGTTTTCTGCTTCATCGAACGGATGGACTTTGGTATATAAGGCGAGAAACATCGGAGAACAAACATTCTTCAGCCATTGCTGGAAGAACACAAACTAGTGGGGGCAGCGTTATGGACTGGGGAATGTTTTCGTGGCATTCCCTGGGTCCCCTCATACCTGTGGAAGCCACTATGGATCGAATTCGTTATGAATCCATGCTTGCAGACCGCGTACACCCATGCATGCTGATTGTATTCCCTGGAGCTGATGGGAGCTTGCAGCACGACAATGCGACGTGTCACACAGCTAGAAATGTCCGAGAGTGTTTGAAATAACACGATGAAGACTTCAAGGTACTTCCCTGGCCCCCCTAATTCCCCAGACTTAAACTGAATTGAGCATCTGTGAGACCACCTCGATTGTGTTGTTCGCTCTATGGATCCTCCACCACGCACCTTCCAGCAGCTGTCAGACGCACTGCAGTCAGCATGGCTCCACATACCAGTGTACACCTTCCAGCACCTTATTGAATCACTCCCAGCCAGTCTAGCTGATGTCCGCGCTGCACACGGCAGTTGCTCTGGATATTAGCTGGTGGTCACAATAATGTGACTCGACCGTGTATTTGTGACAAGGAGAGTTAGAAACTATATGAAAACTGTTGTACATGTTCAGCTTTATTTGATCCAGAAAGAAACTTTTTGTCTGGAAACAAAAGACATCACGCGAAATAAATACATACACCCATATGCCACCAAACCGCAAAAAAGTGAGGAATTTATGAAAAATCTTGAACTAGCTTTCGTGTGTATGATACATAAAAATAATTTAAATCCGTTTTCTAGAAACAAAAATATTAATATCTATAAGAATGCATGCTTACAGTAACTCCCTTCCCCCAGTTGAAAATTTTACCAATTGAAAAAAGCGAGAAATATAAGGATAGTGTTCAACGCAAAAAATAAATTCAACAGTTCTGTTTCTAGAAGCGGCGATATCGGGTTCAATGAGACCTATCTGCTCAGATGCCATACGTTATAATGAATATAGCTTTCACTAAGCTAATTATAATGAATATAACGCTTCTACTACTAATAAGCTTCTGCTACTGAATTATAATGCTTCTTCTAATGCTTGTTCAAATGGTTGTTGTTTGTTAATTATATCATGAATAAACTTTCCTGCTAGTAATGTAGTAATAATAATAAACAAGCTTATAACTGGTAGTAATGTTGTAGTAGTAATTAAGATGAATAAAGTCTTATTCTGGTTGTTACTAATAACACTTAATGAAATAAACGTAACAGCCAGACAGAGATCAGACAAAACTATGAACTGAGAAAGACGTACTTACTTAAAACTCTTTTATTTGGTAAACTTCTCGCTCTCACATAAACGAAGATCTCTTTATACAACAACAGCTCTCTGACACATAAACCACAGCTCACTTCGTACAACAACAGCTCACTCTACGCACATCAACAAAAAGCTCTCCACATAAACAAACGCTCTCTCTATACAACAAGAAACGCTCTCCCTAGGTATCGTTGAACGCGCCTATTTATACTGGCTACCACCACGTCATGACTTACACTCATTGCCAGATCTCATTCAGCGGGTGAAATAACATCTCGTTCAGTAAGAAGATAATTTACATAGGAAAATAAAATAACCAGAGATAGTAAAAATCAAAAGGAAAGTGAATCTAGAGTATACGTTACAACGTATAATGGCCGATTTGTTAGATCCCTATCGTGTTGTAGAAATCTTTGTTGTAAAATAAAGGTTTATGAAATATCTTGAGTATCTACCGAAAATCTCCATCGAAAGTGGAGGGTGCGCCTCGTCAGAGTTGGTGTTAGTGCCGAAAAGAGGATGGCTCATCTTGAGGCCGATCGTAAGGTTGAGATAGAAACTGAAAGATATAAGGGATTGTGCTCCAGGAATGAACTAAGCGGATACGAAATCGTTATCAGCCCTTGGAAACAGTTAGGCAGATGAGTTTTTTGTTTGTTTGTTTCTGAGTTTATTAACCACCGTGAGCAACTTGATGGGCTATAAGCAGATTGTTGTGTGTGTAAAGGTGTGAACTTTACTGGGTAATTTTATGGCCACCCCTAAATTATTCCAACGGAAAAGTATACACATATTAAGTACAACTTTTAAAATAACACTTTCGCGGAGATAAGGTACCTGTTATTCACAAATCTGAAAAAATAAGAGGATTAGAATCTTTGAAACAGATCCCTCTAGGAGACAGAATTTTCCTTTCTCTAATTTTGAGTAACACTTCGGAAAAAAGTATCGTCCACCCATGCCTGACTTACATAAGTTATTATTTCCCACAGATAATGTCTTATTTATCCATGTTAATCCAACTTCAGAACTCAATCTATGAGGCAAAAATTGATTTAGTGTATTTAAATTCCCATTTTCTTCAAGTGCTGCAAATTATAATTGATGATAAAATGTAAATGTCGGTGTTTTTTATTCAACATTCCCTCAGTACAATTCTTAACACAAGGGGGGGGGGTTACTTTAATAGGCATGCAACCTGTGAATGTTCCTTAACATAGCCATAAAATAAAGGTGGTCTTCAAAAAAAGAGACAGGCAAAGCAAACTGTATTTATCTAGTTTTGATAAAAGCTGTCAAAAATATCAAAAGGTGTTCACAATTTCTGCGCGAAATATAGATTTTATGGGTGCAGTTAATGTAACAAGAAGTAATGATGTCCAATGAAAGTATAAGTACCAGTCGCATATGCCACTTAATACGATGATATTGATCATACTTTGACTTCACAGATGCGTGAAAAGAAAGACTTGGGCGAAACTGCAAAAGAAGAAGCTTTAAGTGGAAATCGAAGAACATATGACAGCTTTAAACAGTGCAATATATCCCCCACAACTGTATGGCATTAAATATTTTATAGAGAGACGACAGCAGCGCCCAAACAGGTAGCAAAGTTTAAGTTAAGAAACAGGTCTCTGTTTAAGGGTCATAGCAGAAAAAAGGCGAACATTTTCCATCTGACTAATGAGCACGAAACAGGTCTCTTCTGAAAGCGAAGTCTTTCTCGTATGTTTATAACTCTCTAGGAAAGATCCGTCTAGCTAGATTAAACCACAACTTATATCATGAATAAAACCTTAGGGTAAAAAAGTTTGCAAAATGAGGAAGCCGCCCCGGTGGCGCAGTGGTCTAAGCGATGACTTCTGATCATTCGTCAGAAAGGAGTCCGGGTTCGAATCCCGGTGAGGCATGGATGTTGTGTTTGTCTTACGGCACTGGCTCTCTCCCTTCCCTGGAACCAGTTACCCTAAATTAGGGACGGGCGACTGCTTATAGCCCATTGAGTTGCTCACGGTGGTCGTTAAACCTCCAATTAAAAAAAAAATGAGGAAGCCTGACCGTGTAAACGGTGCTCAAAAGGAAATCCCGGGTTACTGATGGATATGTTTAAACGGTAGTTTATCTGCGATGTATAACCATTGAATAATGTATAATCATCGAATGAAATTAGCACCATTTAGCACCATCTTTGAACTGTAGAAACAGATATACACTCACAAATCCGCGCACCAAGAGAAAACCGTGTGATTAACGCGAAACTTGGCGAATAGCTACAGGGAGAACAGAAGTGCAGATGAATAAAATTTTGTGCGATTCCGCATGCGCGCGCGTCCACGACTGGCGATGCAATCCCAATCCTTGGGGGCTTATAAGGCGCCACGCAGAGGACTCCACATTCGTGCCGAAGTGCACGGTAGGAATCAGGTGAGATACCTGAGCGATAGACAACCCGAGAAGCCGCCATAGAGGTGCGTTCGGGCAGCTGACGGAGTTTGAACGAGGCCGTATCGTCGAGATGAGAGAGGCAGGGTGGCCGACGCGCCGAATCGGTCGCCATTTGGGTAGGTCGGACACTACGGTGCGATCGTGTTGGGAGCAATGGACACGGTAAGGCACTTAGACACGGTCGACTGGCTCTGGACGACCCAGGCACACCACCACCAGCAAAGAAAACCGTGGCATCGTGAGAACGGCACGCACAGGTGCAACGACGTCCTTTTCCAGTATCCAGAGACATGTGGCGGCTGTACAAGAAACTCCTGTTTCTGCCAGAACCGTTTCCGGATGCTTAGCAGAGGCGAATCTGCACTTCCGACGGTCTTTACTGTTTCTGCCATTAACACCGTACCATCGTCGGCGTCGATTGCAGTGGTGTCAGTAGCGAGCAACGTGGAATGCTACGGACTGACGACGTATAGTGTTTAGCGACGAATCCCGCTTCTGTTTGGGAAAGGACGACCACAGTGTCACGGTGTGGAGGACCGCAGGTGAGAACTACAATCCCAACCTCACTGTACAGCGGCACACTTCCCGAACTGCAGGCGTGATGATCTGGAAACGTCACATTTCGTATTAATATTTTCCTTCAAAATTTCCTTACGTACTGAACAGTTTTCAATCTTCCCCGAGGTATAAAAACAGTAATTTCTTGAGTAGAGGGTCATTACAAATCAAAGCTCCAATGGCGAGCAGAATTTCTTATTTAAACAGCCACCATATCAAACATTCGATAATATCATCAGCTGGACAGAAATCATATACTACGTAAACCTCGAGCAAACCGAAAGACCGTTCGTTTCACTGATCTAGACAAGTTCAACACTACGACCGGTTTGCCTATAATGGTATTAATGACATGTACCTTAACGTGACACCGCCCCTAATAAATTTGGTTTAGCTATAACAAACTCTTTTAACGAAACCCGAGCCTTCGGAATTTCTAACAAAAACAATTTCACGGCCAAATTCGTTGGCCACAGCGACGTGTCGAAGGTAAAAGGTTGAAGATTGAAACAACTTAAAGATTTTTATGAGAAATGAAAAAATATTGAAGTATCATTCTTGTAATCAGGAAATATGTTAATAAAAGAAGGTGCTGAATGATTTTGCATCACGTTGGAACTTATGAAAAATGGCATTTATTAATAAAGATTTATAAATTTTAAAAAATTGTTTTAATCCAGAAATCACTGCAATATAATTTTAGAACATATAATTTTCACTGTGTCTGATGTTTTTAGACCCCGCTTTGAGAAGCTACTGTTTTTAGAGCCCGTTTTTCCTGCTACTTTGTTAATAATTTACATGCCTGAAAGGTCTCGAATTCTTAACAATATTACATATTCTGCGAAGCAGCCTGGTCTTAAAAAAATTCTGAAAGAAGCATGAAAAAGACATTTAACTCATAATAATACGAACCTGTAATCTTTAACCAACAACGATTGAGTAGACCGAAAGAACAATAATTGGAAGTCGGGTTGCAAGTGATGATCACAAACAGTATTTCAACAAAAAACCTGCAAGACCTTTCTGAGATCGTTCGTGACCTAAACGAAACTAGGAAAGCCATCTGCTATGACAACTCAACCGCCAAAACACCGCTGTACAAGAACAATGAGAGATGCAAATGTTTGTTACAAATAACTTTGCAGATAGGACAAGCAAAAAAAATATTTAAAGAAACCGGGATTGCAATAATAACTAAATCTATATGCGAAACCAAGCAAATTAGATGCGAGAGGGAAAGCGCATGAAATCACACCGTAAGTCTTTTTTAGATTTTGTTCCCCGTAAGTCAATAACCGTAAGACTTTTTTAGAACATATTTCCTAAACTTTATTCGATTGCAACAGAAATCGCGCGTCATAAGGTGAAAGTTCCAAATATCTGTCAACTAGAAGTAACTTCCTGATTGATTTATGCTGTTTGTTTGAATAACTCTTAATAACCTGATACTGACCCTTCCACTTTTCATTCCGATATTCACTTTCAATTGCTCTTCATTTTCGGTGCATCACTCCGACCCTGAAACAAAGAAGAACCGAAACAGTGAAAAGCATCCCTCTAAAAGGTTTCGAGTGCAAAAGTTGGCTGGTAAAGTAATTCTAGGATATTACATACCATCCACAAAACTGACTTTCATTAGCATCATTCTAGGATGTAAGAGGAATAATCACGATTGATTTCCTGAAAAGAGGTGCCACTATCGATAAAAATTATTATTCTAACCAACCGGGACGTCAGAAATTGAAGCTTAAGAAGCGCTGAAAATCAGCCAAAGGAGTCCATCAAGACAATGCGACGATGCATACAGCGTTTGTGACCCAGGCAACACTGAGTCCATCAAGACAATGCGACGATGTATACAGCGTTTGTGACCCTGGCAACAGTTCCATCAAGACAATGCGACGATGCATAAAGCGCTTGTGACCCAGACAACACTGAGTCCATCAAGACAATGCGACGATGTATACAGCGTTTGTGACCCTGGCAACAGTTCCATCAAGACAATGCGACGATGCATAAAGCGCTTGTGACCCAGACAACACTGAGTCCATCAAGACAATGCGACGATGTATACAGCGTTTGTGTCCCTGGCAACAGTTCCATCAAGACAATGCGACGATGCATAAAGCGCTTGTGACCCAGACAACACTGAGTCCATCAAGACAATGCGACGATGTATACAGCGTTTGTGACCCTGGCAACAGTTCCATCAAGACAATGCGACGATGCATACAGCGCTTGTGACCCAGGCAACACTGAGTCCATCAAGACAATGCGACGGTGCATACAGTGTTTGTGACCCAGACAACAGTTCCATCAAGACAATGCGACGATGCATACAGCGTTTGTGGCCCAGACAACACTGTGTGGCTATGGTTCAAGCTACTATGTAGTCCACCTCACTCACGAGATTTGCCTCCATTAGGCTTTACCTTTTCCCAAATCTCAAAAGGACTTCAAATAAAAGAAATTCAACATTGATACCGTTGTAATGGATGCAGTGAATAAATGGTTTGAGTCAAAATCTGAATTTCGTTTGAGCAGATTACGAAAGCTAGTGTATCATAATAGAAAATGTGTTGACTTAAGGTGAACAATGTCGAAAAATAAATAGTTTCCTCAACATTCCAACACTTCTTATATGAAAGACTAGAGACTTTTCAACTCCCCGCCTCTCCTTCTCTGTATTTAGGTTCCATGCTTTTGAAATGAGAAAAAAATTATGGTAAATTTCAGTGTTTTGTGCAGACTTTATTTGCTTCAACGTTCTTTAAGGGCAATTCGCACATACAGCTATTTCAGTAATTCTGCCACCTTTGAATGTTCTTCCATTGATGTATGTACTAGGATGTACTTAATAATGTGGCAACTCAGTATACATGAAAATGAATAGGATACAGTTCGATGAGATATATCTATCTACTGAAAAACTCCTATGTGAGCTTGTAATATGCAGAAATATCTTAAAATCCGTTTACTTGTTACACAAGTATTATTCGGCGTATCACACATCTTCGAATGGCCACAGTAAACTTAAATTTATTTGTTTAAAACCAACATCCGCTGTTATATTCTTTTCTTGCATTAACTGATAAATTCACATCTTGAACTTGTTTTATTTTACTTTCGTCGGCAGTAGCCCAGTTAAATCTTGTTACACTGTCTCTTATAACGAAGTAAATTTCTCCGTCATTTTTGTCCACGCCAGGATTCGAACCCGGATCCCCTCATTCCGGAATAAGTCACTCTACCAATTGAGCTACGCGGACGTTTTATTCTGATTCCTATCTGCCTTTATGTCGTGCGCGTCCTTCTGGCAGGCACGTCACATCTCCTGGTACGTTACATCATCTCCCCCTTATTTTTTTTTATTTATTTTTCGAAGTGCTGGTGAAGGGATTCTCTTATTTTTCCTATCTCGCGGTGTGGAAAGAACATCACACCATTGCGAGATTTTGAACGGTCGGGTCATCCGGATAGTTCGGGCGCCATTATAACGAAGTAAATTTCTCCGTCATTTTTATCCGCGCCAGGATTCGAACCCGGATCCCCTCATTCCGGAATAAGTCACTCTACCAATTGAGCTACGCGGACGTTTTATTCTGATTCCTATCTGTCTTTATGTCGTGTGCGTCCTTCTGGCAGGTACGTCACATCTCCTGGTACGTTACACTCTGTCTGACCCTTCTTGAATAAAAAGCTGAAATTTGAATTGTAAACTTGCTACTCATTTCGTACAGTTCTTCACAGTCTTCTCACACATGATTTAACCTAATTCCATATATTCTGCGTGAAGTAGCAGGGGTGACTTCTTTCACACTATTGAATCAGGGCTAAAGTTTCTGATACTGTCGCATAAATGTTATCTCTATTATCACGATCGCTGTTCAAGATCTTTTCCGAGATTCACACAAAACTCAATCGCATACTTACACTGAGTAAACACTGAATTATGACCACCCTATCAAAAGGGGAAACGGCACGTTGACCACGTGATTTCCGAGAAGGCGCTATTAATCGACATACGCAGCATATATACCTTATGTATGGATGCAGCAGTAGGCAGCAAAATTCGGAGCGGGATGGATAAAAAGAAGGATTTATCGAACAGGGAGAAAGAACAGATTGTGGGAGCTCGGAATGCGGGTGCCTCGATTACCCAAACGGCTGAACTGGTGGGTTGTTCCCAAGCTGCCGTAGTCAAAGTGTCTGACGTGAAAATGGTGAAACAACGACCCGGATCCTAAACTGCTCAGGGAAAGTTTGATGCAAGAAGTGAGCGCCGTGTCCGACTACTGGTACAGGATAACAGACGCAGCCAAAACTGCTCAGGACAGCGAAAGTTTGATGCGAGAAGTGAGCGCCGGGTCCGACTACTGGTACAGGATAACAGACGCAGCCAAAACTGCTCAGGACAGCGAAAGTTTGATGCGAGAAGTAAGCGCCGGGTCCGACTACTGATAGAGGATAACAGACGCAGCCAAGACTGCTCAGGACAGCGAAAGTTTGGTGCGAGAAGTGAGCGCCGGGTCCGACTACTGGTACAGGATAACAGACGCAGCCAAAACTGCTCAGGACAGCGAAAGTTTGATGCGAGAAGTGAGCGCCGGGTCCGACTACTGGTACAGGATAACAGACGCAGCCAAAACTGCTCAGGACTGCGAAAGTTTGATGCGAGAAGTGAGCGCCGGGTCCGACTACTGGTACAGGATAACAGACGCAGCCAAAACTGCTCAGGACAGCGAAAGTTTGATGCGAGAAGTGAGCGCCGGGTCCGACTACTGGTACAGGATAACAGACGCAGCCAAAACTGCTCAGGACTGCGAAAGTTTGATGCGGGAAGTGAGCGCCGGGTCCGACTACTGGTACAGGATAACAGACGCAGCCAAAACTGCTCAGGACAGCGAAAGTTTGATGCGAGAAGTGAGCGCCGTGTCCGACTATTGGTACAGGATAACAGACGCAGCCAAAACTGCTCAGGACAGCGAAAGTTTGATGCGAGAAGTGAGCGCCGGGTCCGACTACTGGTACAGGATAACAGACGCAGCCAAAACTGCTCAGGACTGCGAAAGTTTGATGCGAGAAGTGAGCGCCGGGTCCGACTACTGGTACAGGATAACAGACGCAGCCAAAACTGCTCAGGACAGCGAAAGTTTGATGCGAGAAGTGAGCGCCGGGTCCGACTACTGGTACAGGATAACAGACGCAGCCAAAACTGCTCAGGACAGCGAAAGTTTGGTGCGAGAAGTGAGCGCCGTGTCCGACTACTGGTACAGGATAACAGACGCAGCCAGAACTGCTCAGGACAGCGAAAGTTTGATGCGAGAAGTCAGCGCCGTGTCCGACTACTGGTACAGGATAACAGACGCAGCCAAAACTGCTCAGGACAGCGAAAGTTTGATGCGAGAAATGAGCGCCGTGTCCGACTACTGGTACAGGATAACAGACGCAGCCAAAACTGCTCAGGACAGCGAAAGTTTGATGCGAGAAGTGAGCGCCGGGTCCGACTACTGGTACAGTATAACAGACGCAGCCCAAACTGCTCAGGACAGCGAAAGTTTGATGCGAGAAGTGAGCGCTGTGTCCGACTACTGGTACAGTATAACAGACGCAGCCCAAACTGCTCAGGACAGCGAAAGTTTGATGCGAGAAGTGAGCGCTGTGTCCGACTACTGGTACAGTATAACAGACGCAGCCCAAACTGCTCAGGACAGCGAAAGTTTGATGCGAGAAGTGAGCGCTGTGTCCGACTACTGGTACAGGATAACAGACGCAGCCAAAACTGCTCAGGACAGCGAAAGTTTGATGCGAGAAGTGAGCGCTGTGTCCGACTAGTGGCACAGGATAACAGACGCAGCCAAATCTGCTCAGGACAGCCAATGTTTGGTGCGAGAAGTGAGCGCTGTGTCCGACTACTGGTACAGGATAACAGACGCAGCCCAAACTGCTCAGGACAGCGAAAGTTTGATGCGAGAAGTGAGCGCTGTGTCCGACTACTGGTACAGGATAACAGACGCAGCCAAAACTGCTCAGGACAGCGAAAGTTTGATGCGAGAGGTGAGCGCTGTGTCCGACTAGTGGCACAGGATAACAGACGCAGCCAAAACTGCTCAGGACAGCGAATGTTTGGTGCGAGAAGTGAGCGCCGTGTCCGACTACTGGTACAGGATAACAGACGCAGCCAAAACTGCTCAGGACAGCGAAAGTTTGATGCGAGAAGTGAGCGTTGTGTCCGACTACTGGTACAGGATAACAGACGCAGCCAAAACTGCTCAGGACAGCGAAAGTTTGGTGCGAGAAGTGAGCGCCGTGTCCGACTACTGGTACAGGATAACAGACGCAGCCAAAACTGCTCAGGACAGCGAAAGTTTGATGCGAGAAGTGAGCGCTGTGTCCGACTACTGGTACAGGATAACAGACGCAGCCAAGACTGCTCAGGACAGCGAAAGTTTGATGCGAGAAGTGAGCGCCGGGTCCGACTACTGGTACAGGATAACAGATGCAGCCAAAACACCTGAGGACAGCGAAAGTTTGATGCGAGAAGTGAGCGCCGGGTCCGACTACTGATACAGGATAACAGACGAAGCCAAGACTGCTCAGGACAGCGAAAGTTTGATGCGAGAAGTGAGCGCCGGGTCCGACTACTGATACAGGATAACAGACGCAGCCAAGACTGCTCAGGACAGCGAAAGTTTGATGCGAGAAGTAAGCGCCGGGTCCGACTACTGATACAATATAACAGACGCAGCCAAGACTGCTCAGGATAGCGAAAGTTTGATGCGAGAAGTGAGCGCCGGGTCCGACTACTGGTACAGGATAACAGACGCAGCCAAAATTGCTCAGGACAGCGAAAATTTGATGCGAGAAGTGAGCGCTGTGTCCGACTACTGGTACACGATAACAGACGCAGCCAAAACTGCTCAGGACAGCGAAAGTTTGGTGCGAGAAGTGAGCGCCGTGTCCGACTACTTGTACAGGATAACAGACGCAGCCAAAACTGCTCAGGACAGCCAAAGTTTGATGCGAGAAGTGAGCGCTGTGTCCGACTACTGGTACAGGAAAACAGACGCAGCCAAAACTGCTCAGGACAGCGAAAGTTTGGTGCGAGAAGTGAGCGCCGTGTCCGACTACTGGTACAGGATAACAGACGCAGCCAAAACTGCTCAGGACAGCGAAAGTTTGATGCGAGAAGTGAGCGCTCTGTCCGACTACTGGTACAGGATAACAGACGCAGCCAAAACTGCTCAGAACAGCGAATGTTTGGTGCGAGAAGTGAGCGCCGTGTCCGACTACTGGTACAGGATAACAGACGCAGCCAAAACTGCTCAGGACAGCGAAAGTTTGATGCGAGAAGTGAGCGCTGTGTCCGACTACTGGTACAGGATAACAGACGCAGCCAAAACTGCTCAGGACAGCGAAAGTTTGATGCGAGAAGTGAGCGCTGTGTCCGACTAGTGGCACAGGATAACAGACGCAGCCAAATCTGCTCAGGACAGCCAATGTTTGGTGCGAGAAGTGAGCGCTGTGTCCGACTACTGGTACAGGATAACAGACGCAGCCAAAACTGCTCAGGACAGCGAAAGTTTGGTGCGAGAAGTGAGCGCCGTGTCCGACTACTGGTACAGGATAACAGACGCAGCCAAAACTGCTCAGGACAGCGAAAGTTTGATGCGCGAAGTGAGCGCTGTGTCCGACTACTGGTACAGGATAACAGACGCAGCCAAAACTGCTCAGGACAGCGAAAGTTTGATGCGAGAAGTGAGCGCTGTGTCCGACTAGTGGCACAGGATAACAGACGCAGCCAAAACTGCTCAGGACAGCGAAAGTTTGGTGCGAGAAGTGAGCGCCGTGTCCGACTAGTGGCACAGGATAACAGACGCAGCCAAAACTGCTCAGAACAGCGTAAGTTTGGTGCGAGAAGTGAGCGCCGTGTCCGACTACTGGTACAGGATAACAGACGCAGCCAAAACTGCTCAGGACAGCGAAAGTTTGATGCGAGAAGTGAGTGCTGTGTCCGACTACTGGTACAGGATAACAGACGTAGCCAAAACTGCTCAGGACAGCGAAAGTTTGATGCGAGAAGTGAGCGCCGTGTCCGACTACTGGTACAGGATAACAGACGCAGCCAAAACTGCTCAGGACAGCGAAAGTTTGATGCGAGAAGTGAGCGCTGTGTCCGACTACTGGTACAGGATAACAGACGCAGCCAAAACTGCTCAGGACAGCGAAAGTTTGATGCGAGAAGTGAGCGCTGTGTCCGACTAGTGGCACAGGATAACAGACGCAGCCAAAACTGCTCAGGACAGCGAATGTTTGGTGCGAGAAGTGAGCGCTGTGTCCGACTACTGGTACAGGATAACAGACGCAGCCAAAACTGCTCAGGACAGCGAAAGTTTGGTGCGAGAAGTGAGCGCCGTGTCCGACTACTGGTACAGGATAACAGACGCAGCCAAAACTGCTCAGGACAGCGAAACTTTGATGCGCGAAGTGAGCGCTGTGTCCGACTAGTGGCACAGGATAACAGACGCAGCCAAAACTGCTCAGGACAGCGAAAGTTTGGTGCGAGAAGTGAGCGCTGTGTCCGACTACTGGTACAGGAAAACAGACGCAGCCAAAACTGCTCAGGACAGCGAAAGTTTGGTGCGAGAAGTGAGCGCCGTGTCCGACTACTGGTACAGGATAACAGACGCAGCCAAAACTGCTCAGGACAGCGAAAGTTTGATGCGAGAAGTGAGCGCTCTGTCCGACTACTGGTACAGGATAACAGACGCAGCTAAAACTGCTCAGGACAGCGAAAGTTTGGTGCGAGAAGTGAGCGCCGTGTCCGACTAGTGGCACAGGATAACAGACGCAGCCAAAACTGCTCAGAACAGCGTAAGTTTGGTGCGAGAAGTGAGCGCCGTGTCCGACTACTGGTACAGGATAACAGACGCAGCCAAAACTGCTCAGGACAGCGAAAGTTTGATGCGAGAAGTGAGTGCTGTGTCCGACTACTGGTACAGGATAACAGACGTAGCCAAAACTGCTCAGGACAGCGAAAGTTTGATGCGAGAAGTGAGCGCTGTGTCCGACTACTGGTACAGGATAACAGACGCAGCCCAAACTGCTCAGGACAGCGAAAGTTTGATGCGAGAAGTGAGCGCTGTGTCCGACTACTGGTACAGGATAACAGACGCAGCCAAGACTGCTCAGGACAGCGAAAGTTTGATGCGAGAAGTGAGCGCCGGGTCCGACTACTGGTACAGGATAACAGATGCAGCCAAAACACCTGAGGACAGCGAAAGTTTGATGCGAGAAGTGAGCGCCGGGTCCGACTACTGATACAGGATAACAGACGAAGCCAAGACTGCTCAGGACAGCGAAAGTTTGATGCGAGAAGTGAGCGCCGGGTCCGACTACTGATACAGGATAACAGACGCAGCCAAGACTGCTCAGGACAGCGAAAGTTTGATGCGAGAAGTGAGCGCTGTGTCCGACTAGTGGCACAGGATAACAGACGCAGCCAAATCTGCTCAGGACAGCCAATGTTTGGTGCGAGAAGTGAGCGCTGTGTCCGACTACTGGTACAGGATAACAGACGCAGCCAAAACTGCTCAGGACAGCGAAAGTTTGGTGCGAGAAGTGAGCGCCGTGTCCGACTACTGGTACAGGATAACAGACGCAGCCAAAACTGCTCAGGACAGCGAAAGTTTGATGCGCGAAGTGAGCGCTGTGTCCGACTACTGGTACAGGATAACAGACGCAGCCAAAACTGCTCAGGACAGCGAAAGTTTGATGCGAGAAGTGAGCGCTGTGTCCGACTAGTGGCACAGGATAACAGACGCAGCCAAAACTGCTCAGGACAGCGAAAGTTTGGTGCGAGAAGTGAGCGCCGTGTCCGACTAGTGGCACAGGATAACAGACGCAGCCAAAACTGCTCAGAACAGCGTAAGTTTGGTGCGAGAAGTGAGCGCCGTGTCCGACTACTGGTACAGGATAACAGACGCAGCCAAAACTGCTCAGGACAGCGAAAGTTTGATGCGAGAAGTGAGTGCTGTGTCCGACTACTGGTACAGGATAACAGACGTAGCCAAAACTGCTCAGGACAGCGAAAGTTTGATGCGAGAAGTGAGCGCCGTGTCCGACTACTGGTACAGGATAACAGACGCAGCCAAAACTGCTCAGGACAGCGAAAGTTTGATGCGAGAAGTGAGCGCTGTGTCCGACTACTGCTACAGGATAACAGACGCAGCCAAAACTGCTCAGGACAGCGAAAGTTTGATGCGAGAAGTGAGCGCTGTGTCCGACTAGTGGCACAGGATAACAGACGCAGCCAAAACTGCTCAGGACAGCGAATGTTTGGTGCGAGAAGTGAGCGCTGTGTCCGACTACTGGTACAGGATAACAGACGCAGCCAAAACTGCTCAGGACAGCGAAAGTTTGGTGCGAGAAGTGAGCGCCGTGTCCGACTACTGGTACAGGATAACAGACGCAGCCAAAACTGCTCAGGACAGCGAAACTTTGATGCGCGAAGTGAGCGCTGTGTCCGACTAGTGGCACAGGATAACAGACGCAGCCAAAACTGCTCAGGACAGCGAAAGTTTGGTGCGAGAAGTGAGCGCTGTGTCCGACTACTGGTACAGGAAAACAGACGCAGCCAAAACTGCTCAGGACAGCGAAAGTTTGGTGCGAGAAGTGAGCGCCGTGTCCGACTACTGGTACAGGATAACAGACGCAGCCAAAACTGCTCAGGACAGCGAAAGTTTGATGCGAGAAGTGAGCGCTCTGTCCGACTACTGGTACAGGATAACAGACGCAGCTAAAACTGCTCAGGACAGCGAAAGTTTGGTGCGAGAAGTGAGCGCCGTGTCCGACTAGTGGCACAGGATAACAGACGCAGCCAAAACTGCTCAGAACAGCGTAAGTTTGGTGCGAGAAGTGAGCGCCGTGTCCGACTACTGGTACAGGATAACAGACGCAGCCAAAACTGCTCAGGACAGCGAAAGTTTGATGCGAGAAGTGAGTGCTGTGTCCGACTACTGGTACAGGATAACAGACGTAGCCAAAACTGCTCAGGACAGCGAAAGTTTGATGCGAGAAGTGAGCGCTGTGTCCGACTACTGGTACAGGATAACAGACGCAGCCCAAACTGCTCAGGACAGCGAAAGTTTGATGCGAGAAGTGAGCGCCGTGTCCGACTACTGGTACAGGATAACAGACGCAGCCAAAACTGCTCAGGACAGCGTAAGTTTGGTGCGAGAAGTGAGCGCCGTGTCCGACTACTGGTACAGGATAACAGACGCAGCCAAAACTGCTCAGGACAGCGAAAGTTTGATGCGAGAAGTGAGCGCCGTGTCCGACTACTGGTACAGGATAACAGACGCAGCCAAAACTGCTCAGGACAGCGAAAGTTTGATGCGAGAAGTGAGCGCTGTGTCCGACTACTGGTACAGGATAACAGACGCAGCCAAAACTGCTCAGGACAGCGAAAGTTTGATGCGAAAAGTGAGCGCTGTGTCCGACTACTGGTACAGGATAACAGACGCAGCCCAAACTGCTCAGGACAGCGAAAGTTTGATGCGAGAAGTGAGCGCCGTGTCCGACTACTGGTACAGGATAACAGACGCAGCCAAGACTGCTCAGGACAGTGAAAGTTTGATGCGAGAAATGAGCGCCGTGTCCGACTACTGGTACAGGATAACAGACGCAGCCAAAACTGCTCAGGACAGCGAAAGTTTGATGCGAGAAGTGAGCGCCGGGTCCGACTACTGGTACAGGATAACAGACGCAGCCAAAACTGCTCAGGACAGCGAAAGTTTGATGCGAGAAGTGAGCGCTGTGTCCGACTACTGGTACAGGATAACAGACGCAGCCAAAACTGCTCAGGACAGCGAAAGTTTGATGCGAGAAGTGAGCGCTGTGTCCGACTACTGGTACAGGATAACAGACGCAGCCAAAACTGCTCAGGACAGCGAAAGTTTGATGCGAGAAGTGAGCGCTGTGTCCGACTACTGGTACAGGATAACAGACGCAGCCAAAACTGCTCAGGACAGCGAAAGTTTGATGCGAGAAGTGAGCGCCGTGTCCGACTACTGGTACAAGATAACAGACGCAGCCCAAACTGCTTAGGACAGCGAAAGTTTGATGCGAGAAGTGAGCGCCGGGTCCGACTACTGGTACAGGATAACAGATGCAGCCAAAACACCTGAGGACAGCGAAAGTTTGATGCGAGAAGTGAGCGCCGGGTCCGACTACTGGTACAGGATAACAGACGCAGATAAAACTGCTCAGGACAGCGAAAGTTTGATGCGAGAAGTAAGCGCCGTGTCCGACTACTGATACAGGATAACAGACGCAGCCAAGACTGCTCAGGACAGCGAAAGTTTGATGCGAGAAGTGAGCGCCGGGTCCGACTACTGGTACAGGATAACAGACGCAGCCAAAACTGCTCAGGACTGCGAAAGTTTGATGCGAGAAGTGAGCGCCGGGTCCGACTACTGATACAGGATAACAGACGCAGCCAAGACTGCTCAGGACGGCGAAAGTTTGATTCGAGAAGTGAGCGCCGGGTCCGACTACTGATACGGGATAACAGACGCAGCCAAGACTGCTCAGGACAGCGAAAGTTTGATGCGAGAAGTGAGCGCCGGGTCCGACTACTGATACAGGATAACAGACGCAGCCAAGACTGCTCAGGAGAGCGAAAGTTTGATGCGAGAAGTGAGCGCCGGGTCCGACTACTGATACAGGATAACAGACGCAGCCAAGACTGCTCAGGACGGCGAAAGTTTGATGCGAGAAGTGAGCGCCGGGTCCGACTACTGATACAGGATAACAGACGCAGCCAAGACTGCTCAGGACAGCGAAAGTTTGATGCGAGAAGTGAGCGCCGGGTCCGACTACTGATACAGGATAACAGACGCAGCCAAGACTGCTCAGGACAGCGAAAGTTTGATGCGAGAAGTGAGCGCCGGGTCTGACTACTGATACAGGATAACAGACGCAGCCAAGACTGCTCAGGACAGCGAAAGTTTGATGCGAGAAGTAAGCGCCGGGTCCGACTACTGATACAGGATAACAGACGCAGCCAAGACTGCTCAGGACAGCGAAAGTTTGATGCGAGAAGTGAGCGCCGGGTCCGACTACTGGTACAGGATAACAGATGCAGCCAAAACACCTGAGGACAGCGAAAGCTTGGTGCGAGAAGTGAGCGCCGTGTCCGACTACTGGTACAGGATAACAGACGCAGCCAAAACTGCTCAGGACAGCGAAAGTTTGATGCGAGAACTGAGCGCTGTGTCCGACTACTGGTACAGGATAACAGACGTAGCCAAAACTGCTCAGGACAGCGAAAGTTTGATGCGAGAAGTGAGCGCTGTGTCCGACTACTGGTACAGGATAACAGACGCAGCCCAAACTGCTCAGGACAGCGAAAGTTTGATGCGAGAAGTGAGCGCTGTGTCCGACTACTGGTACAGGATAACAGACGCAGCCAAAACTGCTCAGGACACCGTAAGTTTGGTGCGAGAAGTGAGCGCCGTGTCCGACTACTGGTACAGGATAACAGACGCAGCCAAAACTGCTCAGGACAGCGAAAGTTTGATGCGAGAAGTGAGCGCTGTGTCCGACTACTGGTACAGGATAACAGACGCAGCCAAAACTGCTCAGGACAGCGAAAGTTTGATGCGAGAAGTGAGCGCTGTGTCCGACTACTGGTACAGGATAACAGACGCAGCCCAAACTGCTCAGGACAGCGAAAGTTTGATGCGAGAAGTGAGCGTTGTGTCCGACTACTGGTACAGGATAACAGACGCAGCCAAGACTGCTCAGGACAGTGAAAGTTTGATGCGAGAAATGAGCGCCGTGTCCGACTACTGGTACAGGATAACAGACGCAGCCAAAACTGCTCAGGACAGCGAAAGTTTGATGCGAGAAGTGAGCGCCGGGTCCGACTACTGGTACAGGATAACAGACGCAGCCAAAACTGCTCAGGACAGCGAAAGTTTGATGCGAGAAGTGAGCGCTGTGTCCGACTACTGGTACAGGATAACAGACGCAGCCAAAACTGCTCAGGACAGCGAAAGTTTGATGCGAGAAGTGAGCGCTGTGTCCGACTACTGGTACAGGATAACAGACGCAGCCAAGACTGCTAAGTACAGCGAAAGTTTGATGCGAGAAGTGAGCGCCGGGTCCGAATACTGGTACAGGATAACAGACGCAGCCAAAACTGCTCAGGACAGCGAAAGTTTGATGCGAGAAGTGAGCGCTGTGTCCGACTACTGGTACAGGATAACAGACGCAGCCAAAACTGCTCAGGACAGCGAAAGTTTGATGCGAGAAGTGAGCGCCGTGTCCGACTACTGGTACAAGATAACAGACGCAGCCCAAACTGCTTAGGACAGCGAAAGTTTGATGCGAGAAGTGAGCGCCGAGTCCGACTACTGGTACAGGATAACAGATGCAGCCAAAACTGCTCAGGACAGCGAAAGTTTGATGCGAGAAGTGAGCGCCGGGTCCGACTACTGGTACAGGATAACAGACGCAGCCAAAACTGCTCAGGACAGCGAAAGTTTGATGCGAGAAGTGAGCACCGGGTCCGACTACTGGTACAGCATAACAGATGCAGCCAAAACTGCTCAGGACAGCGAAAGTTTGATGCGAGAAGTAAGCGCCGGGTCCGACTACTGATACAGAATAACAGACGCAGCCAAGACTGCTCAGGACAGCGAAAGTTTGATGCGAGAAGTGAGCGCCGGGTCCGACTACTGGTACAGGATAACAGACGCAGCCAAAACTGCTCAGGACTGCGAAAGTTTGATGCGAGAAGTGAGCGCCGGGTCCGACTACTGATACAGGATAACAGACGCAGCCAAGACTGCTCAGGACGGCGAAAGTTTGATGCGAGAAGTGAGCGCCGGGTCCGACTACTGATACAGGATAACAGACGCAGCCAAGACTGCTCAGGACAGCGAAAGTTTGATGCGAGAAGTGAGCGCCGGGTCCGACTACTGATACAGGATAACAGACGCAGCCAAGACTGCTCAGGAGAGCGAAAGTTTGATGCGAGAAGTGAGCGCCGGGTCCGACTACTGATACAGGATAACAGACGCAGCCAAGACTGCTCAGGACAGCGAAAGTTTGATGCGAGAAGTAAGCGCCGGGTCCGACTACTGATACAGGATAACAGAAGCAGCCAAGACTGCTCAGGACAGCGAAAGTTTGATGCGAGAAGTGAGCGCCGGGTCCGACTACTGGTACAGGATAACAGACGCAGCCAAAACTGCTCAGGACAGCGAAAGTTTGATGCGAGAAGAGAGCGTCTGTTATCCTGTATCAGTAGTCGGGTCCGACTACTGATACAGGATAACAGACGCAGCCAAAACTGCTCAGGACAGCGAAAGTTTGATGCGAGAAGTGAGCGCCGTGTCCGACTACTGGTACAGGATAACAGACGCAGCCAAGACTGCTCAGGACAGCGAAAGTTTGATGCGAGAAGTGAGCGCCGTGTCCGACTACTGGTACAGGATAACAGACGCAGCCAAAACTGCTCAGGACAGCGAAAGTTTGATGCGAGAAGTGAGCGCCGTGTCCGACTACTGGTACAGGATAACAGACGCAGCCAAAACTGCTCAGGACAGCGAAAGTTTGATGCGAGAAGTGAGCGCCGTGTCCGACTACTGGTACAGGATAACAGACGCAGCCAAAACTGCTCAGGACAGCGAAAGTTTGATGCGAGAAGTGAGCGCCGTGTCCGACTACTGGTACAGGATAACAGACGCAGCCAAGACTGCTCAGGACAGCGAAAGTTTGATGCGAGAAGTGAGCGCCGTGTCCGACTACTGGTACAGGATAACAGACGCAGCCAAAACTGCTCAGGACAGCGAAAGTTTGATGCGAGAAGTGAGCGCCGGGTCCGACTACTGGTACAGGATAACAGACGCAGCCAAAACTGCTCAGGACAGCGAAAGTTTGATGCGAGAAGTGAGCGCTGTGTCCGACTACTGGTACAGGATAACAGACGCAGCCAAAACTGCTCAGGACAGCGAAAGTTTGATGCGAGAAGTGAGCGCCGTGTCCGACTACTGGTACAGGATAACAGACGCAGCCAAAACTGCTCAGGACAGCGAAAGTTTGATGCGAGAAGTGAGCGCCGGGTCCGACTACTGGTACAGGATAACAGACGCAGCCAAAACTGCTGAGGACAGCGAAAGTTTGATGCGAGAAGTGAGCGCCGGGTCCGACTACTGGTACAGGATAACAGACGCAGCCAAAACTGCTCAGGACAGCGAAAGTTTGATGCGAGAAGTGAGCGCCGGGTCCGACTACTGGTACAGGATAACAGACGCAGCCAAAACTGCTCAGGACAGCGAAAGTTTGATGCGAGAAGTAAGCGCCGGGTCCGACTACTGATACAGGATAACAGACGCAGCCAAGACTGCTCAGGACAGCGAAAGTTTGATGCGAGAAGTGAGCGCCGGGTCCGACTACTGGTACAGGATAACAGACGCAGCCAAAACTGCTCAGGACTGCGAAAGTTTGATGCGAGAAGTGAGCGCCGGGTCCGACTACTGATACAGGATAACAGACGCAGCCAAGACTGCTCAGGACGGCGAAAGTTTGATGCGAGAAGTGAGCGCCGGGTCCGACTACTGATACAGGATAACAGACGCAGCCAAGACTGCTCAGGACAGCGAAAGTTTGATGCGAGAAGTGAGCGCCGGGTCCGACTACTGATACAGGATAACAGACGCAGCCAAGACTGCTCAGGAGAGCGAAAGTTTGATGCGAGAAGTGAGCGCCGGGTCCGACTACTGATACAGGATAACAGACGCAGCCAAGACTGCTCAGGACGGCGAAAGTTTGATGCGAGAAGTGAGCGCCGGGTCCGACTACTGATACAGGATAACAGACGCAGCCAAGACTGCTCAGGACAGCGAAAGTTTGATGCGAGAAGTGAGCGCCGGGTCCGACTACTGATACAGGATAACAGACGCAGCCAAGACTGCTCAGGACAGCGAAAGTTTGATGCGAGAAGTGAGCGCCGGGTCCGACTACTGATACAGGATAACAGACGCAGCCAAGACTGCTCAGGACAGCGAAAGTTTGATGCGAGAAGTAAGCGCCGGGTCCGACTACTGATACAGGATAACAGACGCAGCCAAGACTGCTCAGGACAGCGAAAGTTTGATGCGAGAAGTGAGCGCCGGGTCCGACTACTGGTACAGGATAACAGATGCAGCCAAAACACCTGAGGACAGCGAAAGTTTGATGCGAGAAGAGAGCGTCTGTTATCCTGTATCAGTAGTCGGGTCCGACTACTGATACAGGATAACAGACGCAGCCAAGACTGCTCATGACAGCGAAAGTTTGATGCGAGAAGTTAGCGCCGGGTCCGACTACTGATACAGGATAACAGACGCAGCCAAGACTGCTCAGGACAGCGAAAGTTTGATGCGAGAAGTAAGCGCCGGGTCCGACTACTGATACAGGATAACAGACGCAGCCAAGACTGCTCAGGAGAGCGAAAGTTTGATGCGAGAAGTGAGCGCCGGGTCCGACTACTGATACAGGATAACAGACGCAGCCAAGACTGCTCAGGACGGCGAAAGTTTGATGCGAGAAGTGAGCGCCGGGTCCGACTACTGATACAGGATAACAGACGCAGCCAAGACTGCTCAGGACAGCGAAAGTTTGATGCGAGAAGTGAGCGCCGGATCCGACTACTGATACAGGATAACAGACGCAGCCAAGACTGCTCAGGACAGCGAAAGTTTGATGCGAGAAGTGAGCGCCGGGTCCGACTACTGATACAGGATAACAGACGCAGCCAAGACTGCTCAGGACAGCGAAAGTTTGATGCGAGAAGTAAGCGCCGGGTCCGACTACTGATACAGGATAACAGACGCAGCCAAGACTGCTCAGGACAGCGAAAGTTTGATGCGAGAAGTGAGCGCCGGGTCCGACTACTGGTACAGGATAACAGATGCAGCCAAAACACCTGAGGACAGCGAAAGTTTGATGCGAGAAGAGAGCGTCTGTTATCCTGTATCAGTAGTCGGGTCCGACTACTGATACAGGATAACAGACGCAGCCAAGACTGCTCATGACAGCGAAAGTTTGATGCGAGAAGTTAGCGCCGGGTCCGACTACTGATACAGGATAACAGACGCAGCCAAGACTGCTCAGGACAGCGAAAGTTTGATGCGAGAAGTAAGCGCCGGGTCCGACTACTGATACAGGATAACAGACGCAGCCGAGACTGCTCAGGACAGCGAAAGTTTGATGCGAGAAGTGAGCGCCGGGTCCGACTACTGGTACAGGATAACAGACGCAGCCAAAATTGCTCAGGACTGCGAAAGTTTGATGCGAGAAGTGAGCGCCGGGTCCGATGACTCGTACAGGTCAACAGACACAGCACTATTCAATAGTTGGCAACCCAGTACAACAGAGGTTAACCCGGAACGGTGTCTGTCATGACCATGCTTCGCACGCTCGCACGTATGGGCAGTGACCCCGACGACATCCTTTCCTAACCATGGTTCATCGACGCAAAAGTCTCGTCTGGTGCAAAGGCCATGCAAGTTGGGCGTTGGATGGCTGGAAAAAAGTGTTCTGACCTGACTTGTCGCGTTTTTACTCCACTCCGTGGATGGTCGTGTACGTATTGGATGCAAACAACATGAGGCACTCGATCCATCCTGCGTGGTCTCCACATTGCAAGTCGGTGGAGGCGGTTGTATGGTGTGGGATGTGGTTACCTGGCAGGAACTTGGACCCCTCATGCATGTGGAAGAACGTATAACTGGCGCCCACTATCGTGAATTGTTTGCTGACTCTGTACACCCGGCAATGGTGAACTTTTCCCCGTGTTTTCCAAGATGACAATGCGCTAAGCAATAGGTCTAATGTTGTGCAGGAATGGTTTGAAGAACACAGCTCAGACTTCCAGCATATCGATCAGCCTCCGAACTCTCCCGATATCAATCCCAAACAGCACTTGTGTGACACTGTGGAACGGCATATCAGGCGTCGAAGTACACCAATCACCTCCATACCTGCTTTGAAGGCCCACCAATCACCTCCATACTACACACAGCTTGGTTCGCCATATCTCCCAACTGCTTCCGGCATTTTATTAAATCAATACTGCGTCGGATAACTGCTGTAGTGAGGGCGAAAGGAGGACCTATGAATATCAGGTGATCATAATTCAGTGATAACTCCGTGTATGTCGCAAAAGGTATGAAATCTTGTTCAGCTGTGCTACTGAAAAACAGGTATCTCTTGACAGCTAGCACAGTTACACTCACTACAGAAAACAAAGTTCGAAATTGCAGCTGTCCGTACTTCAAACAACACAGCGCATGTGAGATGAAGACCAACAAATATGAGTAGTGTTTCTAATTCCACAACCGTTCAAATAACCCCGATACTTTTTTCTTTTTTTCTTTTTTTTTATTTTTTTTAATGTAGGACTACGTCTAACTCCGCGGATAGTATGGGGTGACTTACGGTCGACAGCCTTTAACAAAAATAGGTCCCAATTGAAATATTTTTAGCGTTTAAAATACGTGCCGCACACTAATCGTGTTAGCATATTCATAAACAGCATGGAGGCTAGTTCGCGTACTGCGCAATACATCGTGTGCGCGACGCTCCCCTCATTCCCTGTGCGCGGGGGAGATGGTGCAATACTTCTGGAGGTGCCGCCGCGTTTGACTCAGTCTACTAACTCGGCAACCGCGAGCGCAATACGACTGTGTGTGGTATCGTTTTAAAGCTTTCGACGAGATCTATTCAAATATACGAAGAACGTTTCGTAGTGGTTTGAGCTGAACATTTTATAAATTGTTTTCTTGTGAACCGGCGAACACTTTTGACAATATTGCGATTTATCTGGACAACCGTGAGTACAAAACGACTGTGCGTGGTATCGTTTTAAAGCTCTCGACGAGATCTATTCAAATAAATGAAGAACATATCGCAGTGGTTTAAACTAAAATTTAAAAAAATTGTTATCGTGTGAACGGGTTAACATTTTCGACAATGCCGCGGAATTCGCAGAATGAACGCAAGCAAAAGTGGAGAAAATCAAAACGAGAGGCGAGAGCAAGTGATGAGGAATGTAAGAAGCCCAAGAAGACAGAGCACCACGTTGGGTAATTCGTGTATCGATCTGCTTTGTGTTCGCAATGTATATGGCATTATTTGTAGAAATTATGTAAGCTGCTTTTCATATCATAGACCTGTGTTGGCTATATCAAATTAAATAAAAGCTTTGAAACCATACTCGACTAGCTCATTTAAACTCTCCGATCTGCAAGTCGTAGTACTACGTTCCAAACTGACGGCTCAATTAGAACTGAGCTACCTGTATTTTTTTTTTTTTTCATTCTTTCTTACGCGTGAACAGTTTGAGAAATCTATGTGTCACAGCCACATATACGCGAAATATGAGGTTTCAAACTGCTGAAAATAAGCATAATATAAAATATCCCCGCGAACTACACAAAATCACTGTATTTCAATGTTGCCTAAAACACATGGAATTAATTTATTCAAAACATTAGCATTACCAGAGAATTGAGACACACTGCTTCACTAATTTTTCCTAGTCTTTTCAACGAACGCATATAGTTTTTATATTAGGCTTTGATTTGATTTAAGAACATTTTGGGAATTTACATCGAAATACATATAACTTCTGTTTTGATTTAATACCTCTTTTTTTTTCCACGATCAGGCGGCTGGATGACGATGGGTAATCATCTCTTCGTTTATCTTTTTCTGAAGCTAAAAAAAAATGTTAACTATCTTGGAAACAGAGCGAATTAAATGCAGAACAAAGAGACAAAGAAAGGACAGCAAAAAAAGCAAACGACCCGCATCGAATGCACTTTTGAATTTTTCGATATAAATGAACTGCAGCTCACATTCAGGATGTTGCAAGCTCACAAACAATTAAAATAAATACAAGAAAAGAAAAATGCATGGAACTTCCCGCAGGGTTTTAGGAATATCGTTCGAGCATATTTTACATCTTTCATTACAATAGTTAGATGTCAAAGGGTCTCCAAGCGTTTGAACATTACCATCTACTGTAAACGGTTCATCTAACATATCGCCACGTGCTGTGCCTACAAATAAAGCGTTTTCCGTTCAACAAATTTTTCAGAACTGTTTTATGTCGTGTCTTTTATTAAAGTGTAGTCTAAGCTTCTTCCCTCCTGAACATGAAAGGAAATCGTCAAACCCTAGAGATACTGGCTGCGTAAAACGGAGAGAAGAGGAACCAGGACGGACAACGAACGCAAATCAATGTCGTACACGGAGCTCCACCCCAATCCTGCGGTGTGAGAAGTCAGAAACAGAGCTTTAAAACTTGTGAATACTCAACAAGAGGTGTCTTAAACTCATAAGTATAATTAGTATCGACTTCCAAAAGAAAGAAAGAAAGAAATAGAAGGAAAGAAAATAGAAAAACAACTGGAGGGGAAGAGCTACAAATTTTAAATGTTTCACAATATTTCAAAACCATGTGACAGATTCCAGAAAATGCTTAGACAACAGAGATATCGTATCGATGGGAAGGCAATGTATTATACTTTGGTTTCAGTCATATACTGCATATCGCACTTTCCTAGTGGCACATTCTATGCTAAGTTAAACTGAAAGATGTTAGTCATGTTAATCTCTGCACAAAGCAAAAAATATAATTATTTCAATCCGCTTTTCCGAAACGAGATATCCCGGTAAAACAAATTGACATTTACTGTATGTCTCTTACCTTGAAATTTATGACAGAGAAGCTACGTAAAAATATAACAGAAACCTCTGCCATGTTTGCGTCCACTTGATTCAATAAAAAAAAAAGGAAAAAAAGAAATGAAAAGGGAAACACAAACAAAGAAAGAAAATTCCAGAAAACCTTCTAAAAACAAAATTGCCGTGAGAAATGCAAATATTTGTCTATTTTACCTAGTAAGGAAACTGTGAAGTAGGAAAGGCTGAGCAAAGGTATGAGAAACCTGTGGTGTGGGCTACGTCATTACGATCTAAAATAAACAATTATCCAATGTTTCTAGAGACATAGATATCATGACAAATAAAGGCATAAATTTATGTCACGTAAAGAGAAAAAGCTGTGTCTCAAAATAAGGAAGAAATTCATAAAAATTTATTATGCAAGCAAATATTCCATAAAGTGAGGCCCAAATGTTGCTTTGAAAAAGGACAACACACAGATGGCAGATAACCGAAGAATTAATAACAGACATATAGTTATTGTGTGTGTGTGTGTGTAGTTTAGTGTAAGTCGAAGGTCTTTCGAAATAAAAGAAACTTACTTTTACAAACATGAATTTTGCTAAGACTTAATAGTCTAAAACAGAACTTCTGACGAAGCTCCGTAAACTTTTACATGGCAAGAAATTTTTGCCTACAAAACTTATCTTTCTTGAAACTATATTGACATACGTTTCAAATTTGGAAAACCATTTTTGCTACGAAGAAGGATTTGCACATTTCGTTTATTAGTAAGATATATTTTCGCTTGGAAAGGTAAGCATTTTATCTTAAATGGAATACGGGATTACACTATGCAATACAAATTTCTGAAGATGACAATCCGCTTTTTAGCACGAATTAAAGAATTATTACTGATTTAATTTTTGTATGATAAAATCTTCGTAGTAAGGGGAAGTCAAATATTTATTTGATGCGCACATCAGAGAAAAATTACAAAAGGTCCCTTTCCTTTTGGACTACACAAACTCACCTAAACCTTTATGAATATTAGATGAATAATTCATCTAATATTCATAAAGGTTTAGGATTACCAAACTTTTATGAATTATTAGATGAATAACCACAATGGTGCTGAAGAAGAGAAACTAGTATAAATACCGCCAGATTTAAGATTATCATCTCAGTAAATGTACATAATAACACAGTTTTACCTAAAGGACAAATCAGAAAACGCAGTAAACCTTTCGTAATTGCACATTTACACGAGCCAGCACTTTCAGCCAGCAGGTAAAACAATCAAACTAAAGAAATCAGCCGGAGTGAAGTTGTACTGCGCTACGTGCAATAGCATCTTAACCCAAAAGATAAAGAATTTAGCGAGTAATAAATTAAGAAAGAAAGGACACAACTATCACACAAATATGCATCTGCAATTGATGAAGTGTTTATTTTAATTATCATACGTCTTTCCCAAAATATTTACTATCCGTCTATAAATGTAATTTTTTATGCAGTATTTTTATTTACCTTACTGATAACAGAAATTAGTGGTTGGAAATACTTCTGAATAATATATTCTTGACTTATTGTATTACACTATTTTAACTCTCTTTTATATAGAATTAATTTCTATTTTTATCCAAAGTGTATTTTAAGTCGAGAAACACTGAATTGAAAAACGTGACAGCAAAACATTTTGGAAACTCCCAACTGTTGTTAGAAAAATACCAGGGAATACATGCTGCTCAAATTCTTACGGGAGCATTCCACGGATCATGACCTATCCTAGAAAGTGCTGTCAAGAAGTTTTAAAATAACAAACTCCTATCGTCAAATACTTTAACATGAAGTAAAATGTTATCCCATGATAATCGCTACATCTCGACTGGAATGATATTTCGTCTGCGTCGTATTTCAACTTCCATAAAAATATATACATTTTGTTTGTGTCTGTTTCCTTCAAGAAAACATTTCATTCGCAGTCTTTTACTGTATTTTATCTACACGAACACTTATTATATTCCAGAATTTATTTGGTGAACGTAATGCTGGAGCTTATTTTGCAAACACATTTTTATTTCACGAATGCTTTCGTGGATGTCTCTTACGTGGAAGTGACGTTCATTGGACGTTTGTTGTAGGATGTTCTTTCTTGAAACGAATACTCAATGGGTATCTTTTGTTTTCTTTTACTGCTACTCCTTTTCCCAATAAAAAAGGGAAATAGATAAGGAAATCAAGCTTTATTAATGTCTTGTGTAGGCTACATCTGACGGAAGGACTTGAACAACTTTCAAAACATTTTTTGATGGCCACATATAAGCTAGAACATGACATACGTAAAGTTTGGTGTATCGATCTATATCTAGATCGATAGACCAAACTTTTCTTCTACAAGTCGGGTTGGAAGAATTCGTTTTGCCTCGGATATGTGTAAATATGACTGGAATCATCCACATACTTACCTGAAGCACAGTTTACCCACTATGTACTTTAAGTAGTCTATAGTTTTCGCATTTGAAAAAAAGTAAGAACTCAGACTGAACAAATTATATTTTCCATTTCCCCTGCGTACACAGTTTTCTCCGGATGGCTGACGCAGTACACTTAAAGACAAAGAAAGTGCAATCCATTGCTGATTTATTGTTTGTTGCTCTCTAACTCTTTCAACCTATTCAAGATTTCCTGCCTCTATGCTAATGCTTCTTCTGTAACAAATTGCTGAGCATATACCAGGTTGAGTCAAAGGTTCGTGCCGTTATGAGCAACTCACGGTGGCGCGCTTTTCTCACGTATTCCTGTGAGAAACGCAAGCCAACATCAACTGGGTACTGCGGAGACGTGAAAGTTACTAGGCTGAGTGCGTGAATTTGGATCGAAGCCACATAGCGTTATCAGGGGAGCATGGCATTGGGGTCGATAAATGTGCTGTTCGGGTGCTCCAACGTCATTAAAAATACTGACCACTAAAAATATTGTAGTGCATGTCGTAACTGTTTATTGCCTAACAACGTCGAAAATCTTGGTTTCTCAGTTTTGTTGTTATTATTTTGGAGTTTAACGACCACTCTGAGTAATTCGTAGGAACATAAGCATTAACCGTCCCTAATTTAGAGTCCTCAGTTCCAGGTAACGGACAGGGCCATTGGATAAGCACCCCACCCATACCTCATCCGGGACTCGAACCCGCGCCCAGCCCTAACGAATAGTCAGCTCTTCAGATCATCTGGCTACAGGGCCAGCATTTCCCAATTTCAGAGCCAAAAGCCTATAAAAATGGAAAGTTTTGAATTCAGGAATTTGTAGGAGCCTTTACTGTATGTTTTCCCAAATTCGGTTGATTTAGTTTGCTTATTTATTGACCAGATGCTTTGTTATTATGGAAGAATTATACAATAATTCACAAATGAAAGAATTATACAAATAATAGGTTTGCTATCAATGTTTTAATGATCAGTATCGAAATTTAAAACTAACCAGTATATGTGCACAACCAAGGAATTTGTAACATAAATATCTTACAAATTTTTTGTACCAATTGGTTTTTACTTTCTGTAAAAATGTGAGGAATTAGTGTCTTCCTATAAATATACAGATAGTATAATATGCCTTTATTCTTGATCTGGTAAGTTGTGCTACCTTTCCAAGTCACCCCTCCCCGGACCCCGCCTCCCCGAAAAGAACTTGAATAATTAATCACTGAGGTCTGAGTTGCCTTGGTACACCAAAAACATAAATTCTAACAACTATCACTTTGAGAAGGAATTAAAACAAAACAAAACAAATCAACACAACAACAAAAACGCGTTCCTTCAGTCAACTAATTTGGACGACAGGATTCATTCTTTCAATAGGGTGGTTCACAATTTCTTTCACAACTCAGAAATAAAACTTTTTCCTGTCCTGGCGAGATTGGAAATCATCTGTGGAACAAGCACATATGTTTTCTCGAATTTCTAGAAAATTCGAATTAAAGTATTTGGATTCAGTAAGGAAGTAAAATAGCTCAGAACAAGATTCTTGAATTGGTTCCAATCCCGAACGTTTCTTACTGATTACATCCTTTTGGAAGTTGATTTAACTTCTTCAATGGCCAAATCAAAACGCCACAAAAGATCTGACCACTTCAGCTTTCAAATGGGCATCTTGCAACAACAAAACGGACGGTCATGAACCGATTTCAGCGAATTGAAGCACTCTCGTCTATCTGTCAAACTGAACCAACCTTTAACACAAACTCTAGGATGTTGTTTGTTGCGGTTCTTGTTCTGCCACAGCTCTGTACAACAGCCAGCTCGGAACGAAACGTTTGACAACGAATTTTTTGCACCATTCTGTGATATTCGGTTCATCTATAAACCATGACATCATTTCCCATTACTCAAAATAGTATAACTATACTAATGATTCGAATTTCTTGGCGTAGAATAGAAATAAAACTTTTCAAGCTTTCGCACATCAACCAGATGGCTTTTTCAAGGAAGGTAGACAGCTAACTGCAAACCAAGCTGCAAACTGGATAATAGAACGTTTCAACATTTTGAACGCCGTGACTAGACTAGACAATAAATGAGTACCCGCAAATGTGACAATTCGAAGAAACTAGGTCACGTTGGTTGGGCACGCTGTACCATGGTAGAAAAAGCAGCATTATTTGAAGAATCGATTCCAAATACGTGGCAACTCCAGGGAGACACTATCATTGCAAGCCTCGTTGCTGGTCAAGATTTCCAAGGTTTCGCTAATGGCAGTAGATTTGGGTGTGGAGTATGAAGCTAATTTCTTTATACCACTCCACAGAGGATCAGCGGATTTGAACTTGAGTTCTCTTGATAGGGAAGTGGTTATTTTTCCGTCTTTTGTATTCCTTTTATGTTCGCCGATTCTAATTCCAAACGAACGTTTGGTCTTTCCCATTAGTATTGCCTGGAGCCGTCTGGATATTGTAGTGGCAACGCGACCTCGTTTCTTCGAATTGTCACATTTGCGGCTATACTCATTTATTGTCTAGTCAAGTCACAGCGTTTAAATTGTTGAAACGTTCTATTATCCAATTTGCAGTGGGCTGTCTACCTTCCTTGAAAAAACCATCTGGTTGAAGTGCAAAAGCTTGGAAAGATTTATTTCTATTCTACGCCAAGAAATTTGGATCATTAGTATAGTTATACTATTCTGGTGTGCAAAAATTAAGGACGAAGAGGAGAAATTAGCTTAACAGTGGAACGAGCAGGCAGAATGGACTGAAAGACCACTCAGGAGATAGACTAGGGTCCGGTACGGTAGGGCATGCGCATATATGCATCATGACGTAGGATGAGGGGGAGTGTCGAAATGGTATAAAACACACGAGCGGTGTACGCTCAGCAATTCGATGAATGCTATTACACGGTGTACATCGGTTTGAACGAAGTCGAGTTGCTGCCACCGTGTGATACGGCCAACAGGCAATCCAGTAGACGACATCTGGATGACTTTACCCGAGGTCGCGTCATTGGGAAGTTGGAAGAAGGTCGAAGTGTAACTAGTGTGGCCGAGGAGTTCGGGATCGCTCACAGCATCGTTTCACGAGCTTGGAGAGCGTTTCAAACAACAGGAACAGCTGTCCGAGAGTTTGGCAGTGGTCGTCCACGAGCAACCACGGCGGCGGACGACCGGTATAATTTCCTACAGGCGAGAAGAGACAGACGGCAGACAGCGGGAGAAATCGGGCAAGGTACGTGCAACAGACAACTGGACGTCCGTTATCGCTTTTTACCGTGGCCAGGAGACTGCACAAAGGTGGTCCAGTTGCCCGATGACCAGTACGGTGTGTGCCATTAACGCTTGCTCATCGGATACGGCGGTTTCTGTGGTGCTAGGAACACAAGAACTCGACACATCATCACTGGGGTCGAGTTCTCTTTGCGGATGAGAGCCGATTTGGTCTGACGAGCGATTCTGGACGTATACAGATCTGGAGAGAGCAGGGAACACCCAATCACACCTCCAACATCATCGAAAGGGACCGGTTTGGAGGTGGCAGAGTTCTCGTTTTGGGCGGTATCATGCTTGGTAGCCGTACTGACCTCCACATCTTCCAAGGAGGTTCAGTCACTGGTTTCCGCTATTGTACCGAGGTTCTCCTGCCTCACGTGCGTCTGTTTAGAGGTGCTGTGGGTCCTGAGTTCCTCTTCATGCACGACAACGCTACACCTCATCGTACAGTGGCTGTCGCAGAGCTGTTGGAGAGTGAAGATATTCAACGCATGGATTGGCCCGCAAAGTCCCCGGACCTAAATCCAATCGAACGCGCGTGGAACCTTCTCGGGAGACGCTTAGCAGCACGTCACCAGCCGCCAGCAACGATTCCGCAGCTGCGATTGGCGCTACAAGAGGAATGGGCCGCGATGCCTCAACAGCTCCTTGACAACCTCGTCCTCAGCATGGACAGACGTTGTAAATCCTGCAACGCAGTCAGGGGTGATCATATCCCCTACTAACGACTGGATTTTCTTGGCAGCTGCCTGTCACATGGACGTTTCTGTTTTCTGTCCAGTTGTGCTCGAAGCTACCTTTTCAATAAAGTGCCTTTGTATCCTTTGAATTCCTTGTTTGGACGGTTTTACTCACTTGTCGCATATTCTTACATCTTGGGGATCTTATGGTATCCTTTGAGTCGATGTGGAGCATTTCTGCACGACGTTACATTCGAAAAACCGTCTCGTCCTTAATTTTTTCACGCCAGTGTATTTTGAGTATAATTGGTGTACAGTTCCTACTAATTAATTATTTTTCACTAAATGAATTCCACTCCACAGTCCCGTTCTTTCTTTTTTCTTTTTTTTTTTCCTTCTTCAACGAACCGCAAAATTTTGTAAGAATGAATGCGTACGATTTCATCAATTTCGCATGCTCCATTTCTCCTCTACCTTTATGGAACAGACATAGTGCTTAAGAACACTTTCCCTCATTTACTACGTACATAAAGCTTAAAAAATAAACGAGATCATCTTAACTGTGATGGTGCCGAAAGGATTGTTGAATTTTTGATGTTCAGTATTTAAAATTAGAATTTTCGAGTTTATAGTCCAAATAGAGTATCAGCTTGGTATTAAAAATCCAAATTTCGGATATCCGGGTACAGTTGAGTCCCGTTAGAACCAACTTCACGGGACCGCCGAAATCTATTCGTTATATCGAAATTTCGTTATGGAATTTTTAATTTTGCACATTTTTTTTAATGACTCACGGGAATCGACTGTATTCAAAGTGTCTATACTCTACTGTATCTTAAAACATAAAAGAAAAAAGAAAACTCTATAGTACGTCTAATTTCTGTACATACCTTTCATAAAGTTTACACCACTTTTGTACACTAGAGGTTTTCTTATTCAGTACATATAGTATGTACTGTATGTACGTAGTATTTACATTTTAAATTAGCCTGTTATTTTTGTTTGAAAAGGGGGATTTGTTGCTGCCGAAACTAAAAGTTCTTGCAAAGAATGTAAATAAAGAATGTAATTTCCTCCTTTTGCAACGACATTCAGAGCTCAGCCACGTATTATCTCTCTTTTCAAGGACCGAAAAACCGCGTTCTTGTGGAAGGAAAGGGGGGAGGAGGGGCTTACCGCACGTGGCAGGTAGGTTGTTATGAAAACACTGGCATCTGGTCGTAGGTCAGTCTCCACGGGTGGGCGAAAATGAGTGAGTCATCCAAGTGGGAAAAGGCAGTACAGAAGTTCCCTTTTCTTTTTCAAATGTAGGGAAAACAGCTTCGAAATGAATGTGCTGTTTGTTTTCAGGGCTGAAAATTTCGTTGTAATGTAAAAATAAATTTTCTTTCAAAATTCAAAATATTTCTTCATTGTAACGAAAATTGAAAATTTCGTTTTAATGAATTACGTTCAAGCGGAATTAAAAATACATTTCGTTAAGGGAAATTTTGCCGGGGAACGCTGAAAATTTCGCTATAACGGGTTTTTCGTTATATCGGATTTCGCTCTAATTGGACTCGACTGTATTTACAATTTGGTTTCGAATTCCGAACTTCTAGGTTACGAAAAAAATTGGGATTTCAAAAACTCCTATTCCCGTAAACAGCACTGATCAACTTCTCTAATCTTAATTTTGACTCATTTTATATTTCGAACAAAGGAAAAAAAAACACTATTCTACATATTACATTTCCTTTCCTTTCTGGTGCAAATTGAACCAAAAAGGCTATTTTTTAGAAGAATTGTAAAACAGCAGCATTTTATTATTGTTTTTGTTTCGGAGTTTAGCTACCACCGTGAGCAATTCTAAGAGCTATAAGCAGTCGCTTGTCCCTAATTTAGAGCCACTGGTTCCAGGAAGGAACGTGGCTCTAAATTAAATAAGCACAGCATTCATGCCTCATCCAGCACTCTTACCCAAGATCAGAGATGATTGATGACTATTTCAAACTTCAACAGTTTTTTTAGTTTTTTTATTTCGGCTTAACGACTATATAGTGAGCAACTCAATCGGCTATAACCCGTCCCTAATTTAGGGACACTAATTCCAAGAAAGGGAGAAAGACAGTACAGTAAGACCAATACACCACCCATCAGGCCTCACTCGGGATTTGAACCCGGACCCATCTCAGATGAATGATCAAAAGCCAGTGCTTAGACCATTGCACCACCGATGGGGCCCAACTCCAACAGGGACTTATCTGACAGGCAACTTTTACTAATATCTGAACGTATAGTAATGTCCATGGTGTAGAGGTTCCAGTCAAAGAACGTGAAAAGTTTTAACCTGATCTCGGATACACTTTCAAAACAAATGTTTTTCAAAGAGACACACAAGTGGGAAACGAAGAAACAATTCTGCACCAATACCCCCGAAGAAACAATTCCTCACCAATATACGAAAACCAATACAAATGCAATTGTAGGCACAAATGTGCCGCCCCTTCACTGCCCCTCCATGTAGCAACTCTTTAAGGAAACTTGAAAATTACATTGCCTTGGTGCGGAAATCCAACCAGCATGCTCGAACGAAAATCGGGAGATGCGAGTTCGATTCCCGCTTCAGGACAATGTAATTTTCAAGTTTTCTGAACGAGTTGCTACATGGAGACAGTGAAGATGCGGCACATTTGTGCCGACAATTGCGTTTTTCAAGAAACATGAGATCCATCTATCCTGAGGTCTTGCATGGGGTAATGTTACCTTAAATCTCTCAAAGACACTCTCTTTCGGGGAGCTGACTCTGTACAGGCATCTCAGAAAGAGAATTTTCTATATTTTCCTACAACCAAAATTATTAAAATAATCAGAAATATTTCTTTATTCAATACAGCAGAGAACAATGCAACGCCGTACAGAAAGATCAATAGACCAATATCTAGTGACGGATAAAAGGTAAGTTACAACATAAAAGTCGATATATCAACATAATGACTGGTTAGAATTAAATGAAATTTGGTAGAGAGGTCCATCAGCCCATGATAAAGAACATATGCACAAAAGAAAAAAAAATACCACGTGACACGCCTTTCCGCAGGAACATGCAAAGCACCATGCACATACAGTACGCTATATGAAAGAAAGCGCAGCCACCCCAGTAGCGCAGTGATCTAAGCACTGGCTGCTGACCATTTGTCCATGGTGGGTCCGGGTTCGAATCCCGGTGAGGCATGGATGATGTGTTTGTTTTACGATACTGGCTCTGACTTCCCTGAAGCCAATGGCCTAAATAAGGACGGGCGACTGCTTATAGCCAAGGCCGTCTAAAAAACACAAGGCCGACATTAAGAAGAGTTCCCTCCTTTAGTGAGTTATACGCGGAAGCCAAGACTTCCGATTGGTTTCAAACGTTACCGTGTATGACGTCAAACACAGCTCCGACGTACCAGGCTGTGTAACATGAGAGTGACGTCATATACCAAGGGAACTCATCTCACTAATGTCATATGGTGTTGTGCTTCCTAGATGGCCTTACTATAGCCCATTGAGCTGCCCACGGTAGTCGTTAAACCGTAAAAAAAAAGGCGCAGCTAAGGCGCTCTTCATATTGTACACTCTTTTCTTCTTAGCTTGTGGGTTTAACGACCACCGTGAGCAACTCAATGGGCTAAAAGCAGTCGTCCGTCCCTAATTTAGGGTCACTGGTTCTCGGGAAAGGAGAGAACCAGTGCCATAAGACAGACACAATATCCATGCTTCACGGGATTCGAACCCTGGACGGACCCTTCTCATGTGAATAGTTATAAGCCAGCGCTTAGACCACTGCGCCATCGGGGCGGCGTACACTCCTTGGGAGATATGTTGGAGAACTGCAAACGAGCACCCGGAGACGCTCAGAGGATTCGGAGTGGTGGATAACCGTTGGTAGGATGTTGGCAGGAGAGGCTGAAGCTGTTGTAGCCAGACCGCAGGTCTCTGGGATAGTAATATATCCACGCTATGACGACAATAACAGAAATCAGCGAATCTGTTTCGACAACTTCAGAGCCGACCAAGGGTTACTACATCCCAGAAAAACCGATATCTGCCATCAGCAGCGAGAAAGCATTGGAAAATTACAGCCAGGCATCCGCTATTGAGCATACCTGAGCTTTGGGCACGTTGATGTCATAAACTGTGTCCACACGGTTTCGTGAGAGAAATCTGTACATTATGCTCGTAGACCGATGGTTGGCCTCCCCCTCTCCCTCGGTGGACTCGGTGCAGACATCGTCACACCTAGACCAAACAGCCCTGATCACGTGTACTCTTCACGGATGAATCCTGTTTCAGCAAGTCTACGGATTCCCGACTTGTACTCATTTAGAGAGAACACAGAACTATCCCAGCAGCATCCAGAAATGAGACTACTACGGAGGTCTAATGTGGGAAGGAATAATGCTGGAAAGCCATACTACATGTGCTTGAGACACTGTGCGTGCTCAAAAGTAAAAGAGATCCTTGAGCCCTATGTAAGGTTCTCAGGGGTGTTGTGAACCCGAAGTTAATTTTTATGAATGGTATTGCATGCTCGTCCTCGTAGGGTTCTGATGGTCGACTATTGCCGCAAGAGTGAGAATATCCACAAGATGGAGAAACCAGCCAGGTCACCAGATCTTATTCATATTGAGTATATATATATTTTTTTTATTGGAGGTTTAACGACCACCGTGAGCAACTCAATGGGCTATAAGCAGTCGCCCGTCCCTAATTTAGGGTCACTGGTTCCAGGGAAGGGAGAGAGCCAGTGCCGTAAGACAAACACAACATCCATGCCTGACGGGATACGAACCAGGACCCCTTACGGACAAATGATCAGAGGCCGAGTATATTTGGGATGCACATTGCTGCTCTTCAGCTAGTCCCGAGAAGCATCCTAGATATGCGATCTGCGCAAACGAAATAACCTGGTACAGCATGCTTGGCGGTTTGGTACAATCACACTCCCCATTGATAACCACAAGTTTCTGCTACCATTAGTGAATGACTGACATATCAGCATTATTCGTTGATATCCGTTGCATCTCGTTTTTTATTTCTTTTAGGCAGTAGAAATGTTAACGACCACCGTGAGCAACTCCAACTCGATGGGCTATAAACAGTAGCCCGTTCCTAATTTAGGGCTACGGGTTCGGATCCCGGTGAGGCATGGATGTTGTGTTTGTCTTACGTCACTGGCTCTCTCCCTTCCCTGGAACCAGTGACCCTAAATTAGGGACGGGCGACTGCTTATAGCCCATTGAGTTGCTCACGGTGGTCGTTAAACCCCCAATCAAAAAAAAAAAAAATTTTTAGGGCTACTGGTTCCAGGCAAGGCAGAGAGCCAGTGCAGTAAAACGAATACAACATTTTTTTTTTTTTGTTGTTTGAGGTTTAACGACCACCGTGAGCAACTCAATGGGCTATAAGCAGTCGCCCGTCCCTAATTTAGGGTCACTGGTTCCAGGGAAGGGAGAGAGTCAGTGCCGTAAGACAAACACAACATCCATGCCTCACCGTACAACATCTATACTTCACCGGATTCGAACCCGAACCAATCTCGGACAACTGTAAGAAGCCAACGCTTAGACCACTGCGCTACCAGGGACGGCGAAAATTATTAGGAACACCCAATAGTAATCAGACACGTACCATCCTCAACTATGATGTTAAGATGGCTTTATAGACAGCTTACTGCAAAGCTGTTTTAAAAGGTTAGTAAGATGGTAGTAAGATTTCAGATGTGTACAAAGCGTAGATAATGGCAATATAGTAAAGACACGTGATTTAAAAGACTCCGCACGAGATTGGATAGTGGGCACTAGGCGGACAGGTGCAAGCATCTCAGAAACAGTAAACCTTTTCGTTATGCAAGAGCAGTATCGAAGGTGTAAAATGCGTGGTGCGCAAACAAAACAAGTAGTCAGTGGTCAAACAAACGTAGTCAAACAAGTGTCAGTCTTCCTGAGGGCGGTCGATGTTCGAATGCGACTGCTGGAGAGGATTGATTGTATGAGGTAACATAAAAGCTGCATTGCGTCAAATAGCCGCGCAGTCAGCAGCAGTATCGAGAGGATAATTTCAGGATGTACAGCCCGCCGTAAGTTGGCACGAGTAGGCTATAACAGCAGTTCCCTTGGTGTAGCACTTCTCTCTGCTAAAGACTGACAAATTAGTCTCCACTCCATTGCGCAAGAGAACACCAAAACTGGACCCTTTAGGAATGGAAAAGGTTGCTTGGTCCGATGTATTAAGTTTTCAGTTAATACACATCGATAGACGCGCGGAACATGGCGTCAGCAGCACGAATCAGTGGATCCCAGCTGCACCTGGATAACTTTCAAGCTGGTGGAAGTGGTGTAATACACCACTTCCACCAGCTTGAAAGTGAATATTACACGCAGGTACTAAGTACCTTGGTGTAATATTCTGGGTTCATTAGTCTCCTTAATACCTCTGGAACAGTATTTGGATACCACGAGGTATCTTAACATTATTAAGGACGGGGCACACCCAAGGAGGTTAGAATAAGATATCTGGAGATGCCTTTGTTATAGAGCCGTACCACTTTGCGTGAAGCCTATAACCACGAGTGACGGCCGTCAAAGTATGGGAAAGCCTTTGTTTTTGTTTTTTTTTTTATTGGAGGTTTAACGACCACCGTGAGCAACTCAATGGGCTATAAGCAGTCGCCCGTCCCTAATTTAGGGTCACTGGTTCCAGGGAAGGGAGAGAGCCAGTGCCGTAAGACAAACACAACATCCATGCCTGACCGGGATTCGAACCCGGGCCCCTTACGGACGAATGATCAGAGGCCAACGCCTTAGACCACTGCGCCACCGAGGCGGCCCTTTGTTTTTGATCGAAGTTCAACGACCACTGTGAGCAACTCAATGGCCTATAAGCAATCGCCCGTCCGTAATTTAGGGGCCACTGTCTCCAGGGATGGAGAGAGACAAACATCCATGCCTCAGCAGGATTCGAACCCGGGCCCTTCACGGAAGAATGGTCATAAGGGCGCCACCGGGCTGCGGCTTTATGGTTTTCAAGGCTATTGCAATGCATTTTGTGTTGCCCGAATCGCTTTCCTTCAACGAGATAGAAATACGTAGAGCGCTTACGTCGGGGAACGGGTGAAGCCACCGGAAACAAGTGGCAGCCATGTTTGATGAGGTACAGAACGATTTCCGTTCCGTGTTAAGCAAGGGAGTTTTCGTAATATATGGTTTGATGTTAAATAAGGATATAACTCAGAAATGTTGCTATAAACACCTAGGGGATGAGACTAAAACTTTAACGTATCAAATAACGCTTTTCATTGTTAGTTGACGGCAATAGTGTTTTTTAAAAAAAATGATATTTTAATGGATGCAGCTTGCTGTCGTTGAATAAAATCTCATGCCGTAATTTTTTGACATTTAACAAATTTTTTGGAGCAAATTTTCAGAGAAATATAAGTCAGCGGTAATAGAGTAAATGAAAAAAAAAAAAGAAACACAAAAATAAAAAATACAGTTGCATTCAATCCGCAATTTCGGTAAAAATTTTAGATATTCGTGGGTCATCACCATGAGAATGCTGAATCATCCCACAGCTTATCACTCCAAATACATAGACGCCAAATATTTTATGAGAGTTTTAAATGAAAAAAAAAAAGTTCGAAAGAAAAAACGGAAAACAAACAATGAGTTTACACAGCCAAGAGGTACCAATATTAAAATACTTTTACTAACTGCCCCTATCTTATATAATCAGAAAAAAACTACTACTTAATTGGTTTTTATTTAATAAAAATTAAAAGTCCTTAGCACTGGGCATGTTTCTAATCTGTTTGTTAGCCTTAACATTCGACAACACAGATCTGTAAGCCTTATTCGTGGGTAGTGGCAAGGCAATTGTGCTAACTTGACCATAATAAAGGTATCTTCCAGCACATACACTAAATACTTCACACAATATAATTCTCTCTCTCTCTATGTATATATAAGACCCAGAAGATGACTCCATGGGAGATGAATGGATGAAATTGAAATCATGCAGGAGTGACACGAAGGAGACAGGCTCAAGACAGACAGCTGTGGAAGAAACTTGGGGAAGCCTTCATCCAGCAGTGGGTTGATAATGGTTGATGTTATACATTTATCAGTAAAAAGAAGTAAAAAAGCACACTCATGTAGTAATTAGACCACGTCAACACTGCACCTTGCTGCAGTGAATCAGACGTAGTAGAAATAAACATAGAATTAACCAGAAGTAACCCACTTTCATGGTTTTAAACAAAAATGACATGGAATAAAACAACTCAGGAACCCCAAACCACTCTTCAGGGAAAGACATCTGAGCCCCGAAGTTAAATCATAGCTTAGGTGTTACCGAAAAAACCCCAGAAGATCCCATGGGAGACGGGTGGATGAAATTCAAAGCATGTCGGAGTAACATGGAGGAGATAGGCTCAAGACATACGATTGCGGAAGAAACTTGGGAGACCTTCATCCAGTAGTGGATTGATAATGGTTGACAATGATGATAATGATATATATATTGATTATATACAGTATACATATATTGTAATGATAATAGTTGTCAATGATCATCATTGCCAACCATATATATATATATATAGCATAATCATTGTCAACCATATATATATATATGGTTGACAATGATGATATATATATAGCATTATCAATCCACTGCTGAATGAAATTCTCCCCAAGTTTCTTCCACAATTGTCTGTCTTGTGCCAGTCTCCTCCATGTCACTCCCACATACTTTCGTATTTAATATTTTTTATTTGCACTTTCATATTTTACTTTTTTTTTCACCTGATATTTGGACACATTTTGGCAATTGTTAAGATGTACTGCACATAGTTTTTTTTTTTGTTTCAATTTTAAGGGCACAACCTCTTATTAATATGAAGTGAGAAATTAACAACTACTGATTTGCATTCATGATGTGCAAAAAGTTTGGCGAGCAAATGTTTATGTTTTGTGTTGTTATTTTGTGGGTTCCTTCAGCAGTCTTGCTGGAAATACAAGTGCGTCTGATTTGTATTTTAGAGAAATACAGGCACAACTTGTTCAATTCAAAGAAAGATTGATTTACGTGAGTGATATTTGTTCAATACTAACCTCTCATATATATGGTCGATGCAAAAGGAATAACTGGCAATTTATACATGGACATACTGACTGTACATTCATCATGAATCAGAGGTCACATTCTTCAAAAAAAAAAAAAAAAAAAAAACATTACCTATCACGCAAAAATCAAATGCAAGTAGTTATTACAAAATGTTGCTAGTCCCTTTCTTTTGTATTATTCCATAATTTTTTTTCAATTGTCATTTCATAACCGTTTGTGTCAGTTTTCATAAATATTTTATGTTGTTTGCATTTTTGAGGTACCATGTACTCCCTGTTTCCTATTTTCAGTTTTAAATCAATATTGCCTGTATTTTTGCTACCCAAAAACCACACACATTGACTAACACATTCACAAATAAAGAGTATTCTGTCAAGAAATTTTCAAGCTCCCCACTCTCACTTTGTTGAAGTAATACTACAGATTAATCAGTAATCAGAGACAAATGCCTAGAACACAAGCTGGGTGACCCTGTGCTTTCAGATAAAATACTAGATTGTTTCCTGACAGGTGTCAGCAAGCAATAAATTTATATTACCAATCACAATTATTACTTCTGCAATTTAAGTAACCATAAATTGATTGCTTTTACCAGTATTTGCTATCTAATGGGCATTAGCCATGGGTACATGATCTTTATCACATAAAAAGAAATTGCTGCTTCCTAAGATTTTGAAATATTTGTTGTCTTGTCAGACAAGTTGCATGTACACTGTACAGATTCTAGAATATATATGCAAATGCCATTTGCAAGACATCCTCAGTATATTGAAAAAAACAAAACATTTACATAGGTAGAAATTGTACCCAAAAAGCCTCAAAGTTGGTAACCCACAGTTAACCTCAGCTTCCCAGAGTAAACATCATTCAGTTTTCACATTGAGTACGACTGTTTACAAAATATAAGAAATAAAAAGTCTTAAGATAACACAGATATTGAAATGGCTTATCTGCTGGTTTAATCACCAGCTACACGGATTAGATGTTTTATTTTTTGTGTTTGATTAACTGAGCATTTACAGCTCAACCTTATTTTAAAATGCTTACTTGTGAAATGTAGTTCCACAATCCTTGTTCCTTTTATTCTTACAATCAAAAGCTGCGCAGTACTATGGCATTTTAAATATCAACAATGTGCTGATAATTGTGATTAAGCACGAAACTGTAGCACTAAATTTGTAATGAAGCATAACACGATCGCCGAACAGCTGAAAGAACCGAGGTGACTCCTTGACACACGCAGAATTTGTACCTCATCAAAGATGGTGGGCTCTCCCCGCGTTGGCTTCAGCTGTCTCGGCACAGAACCAATCACAGAAGCACTCTATGTATTTCTATCTCGTTGCTTTCCTTTCGTCGCAAATGTTTCCAATTTCGCATCGTAACTTGCTGCCGATGTGTGACAAAATGATGGATTTATAAATTGCTTAATTATTTTGAGGCTCTCTCCCAATTTTATTCAAAAAAAAAAAAAAAGAAAAAACGTTAGTGCGAATTGTAAATAAAACATAACCTTAAAATTGAAAATTTTCCTTGTGTAAGAAGTATAATAATTTGTTCCGGTTTGATATTAACACGATTTCAGCAACCAAAAAACCACGCAATTCCAAAAATACACACAGTTGAAATTATAAGGTAGCATGTAAATGTCAAATTTCCACGCCTCGCGCCTTCACAGTTAAGAGACTCAGGGCATCTCTAGAAGTATTATTCTAACCTCCTTGGGCACGTTTCCTGATGGCTACTTCTAGCAGAATAATGCGCCATGCCTCGGGTCATCACACATTGGTTCCAGGAACACTTGACTTCCAAGTGCTAAAAAAGTCCTAAGACCTTAACCCAACTTAACACCTATGCGTTAAATTGGGTTAAGATCAAAACTCCAATAAATTCCAATAGGGGTTTCACGGGAGCATCAAAAGCTTCTTACTGTTTTATGTGCTTAAATATGAGTCGTCCATTTTGACACACATACAAAGCCAGCCAACACATTTACCAAGACGTACCTCACTGCAAGCTGAAGCTCACAGAACAACCAAGTCAGGAGAGGCAGCTTCAAGGTCATACTCTTGCACGAAATATCTGTACGGCGGCATTATTTTCCAACACTCCTCACATACTGTATATCACAGTGCATTCAGCGTAAGTATTTCTCTTCAGAAACGATTCTCTATAACAGGACAGCGGCTATAAAATGCAATTAAATTTTATGCCTGTACAAAATTCAGTTACTGCTAACTGTGCAAGATTGGCTTGTGACAAATAAAAAGCATGTGCAAATAAATAGCTTTAATTCATCAGCATTTATATAAAATTTACATAGCAGAACAAATACATCGCTTTAAACAGCAATATACTAACTTTCTAAAAAATAATTTACACTTATCTCAGAACAACCATTAAAATATAAATAACGATTATCACAAATAACTACATTTATATACATATACATAAAAAAAGATCCTGCATCAGATATTTTAATTTCCAATGATTTAAAGCTAATACAAGAAATAAAGCAGCATTCTTCAAAACAAATGCTGCCAATAAAATCAGATGTCTGGTTTAATTTTGACTTTCTTTTTCATGATTTAAAACACTTAAAAAGTCATAATTACAGGAAAATATGAAACAGAAGAAAAAGCTGCACTTTGTAGCTTCAAGCAAGAAACAACAATCAAAAGGAAACAAACTTTACAAAATGCCATACACAATACATGTGTTTCAAAAGTGTCCAAGTAATTATTTTTTTCAACTTTCATGCTGTCTTAACATATGAATGGTAATCACTACTCCATGAGCAATAACATTTTACTTTTATTGCATAAATCTACAAAATATGATGAAAAGTTCAGTGGTCTAGATTTTTTTAACAATGTTCCTCCAATTGAATTTATCATGAAAACTAAAGGGAATCATTAAAGAATAATTAGCTGCTACATTTAATTTTCTCAAGGTTGCTGCAGGTGAAAAGTTATTACCTTATTAATAAGATACTAAACAATATTTTGCACAGAAAATTGAGTTTGGCTAAAGGGACACTGGCATGCCCCAAAACAAGATTTAACAGAAATTCAATTATTAAGATTAGTGGAAGATTCTCTAACCACTATTAAGATTTTAAATCTTACAGTAAAAACACCATTAAAATTTTTCTGTGAAAAATCTTAATAGCGTAATTGCAAACAGCAAGCGCATACTAGGGAAGGAAAACATAACTCTTTAATCTGTAGCCAGAAACTTTACCTCAAAACCTTACAACTTTTTCTTAGAAATTTGCTAAACTTACCAGTTAAAGGTTCATAAAAAAAAAATAATTTATTTTCATTTATACATGAAATGAAATCATTGGGGGGGGGCAAAATCATTATAAATTCTTCTTTGCGCAGGTTTTTCAACTTTTCACTGTATTTAGGTTAAAAGTAGAAAGCACATGACAACGAAACAAAAAAAAAAAGAAAAATATGAATCCAAATGTTATTGAATTCAGATTCTCTAGGTTTTTAAATTTTTTTAACATTGTCTACTCATTTTTGTTTTCACAAAAGAAAGGTCATATAAACACAATCACACAGCATTACATACACATGCATAATTCATCATATGTAATGAAAACAAAAATGAAAAAAAAATAAAATATTTTCAGCTGCACCACAAAGTAAAAATTTGAGAAGGTAAAAAAGTTATGAAGGGTTTCACAATCAATGCCACTTAAGTTTGACAATTCTTGAAATTTGGAAAGAAGTGCATCTTTACAATTCATTTTGTAGATGAACTAGGTAGGCTACACACACCCACAGCCAAACAGTCTTTACTAAATATTAATTTACATCAAAATTAGCTTAAGCACTTGGTTGTGCAGTGTATTATATTACAGATAATTTCATATAATTTTCTCAGTTTTTCCTTTCTAAAGATGTGTTTGTTGGAATATTAAAGGTTGTTTAAGGCAAAGCATCAGAACTTTCATGGAAATAATATGTGGTAATGACAAAATGTAAGGCTGCCACTCCTACAATATAGAAAAAGATATACTACTGAAATATTTTCTTTTCCGATGCATAAAATTTGCTGTACAATGATTATTTGAAATCCACAAAGTTTTGTAGCAAATCAGAAAAGTAAATGAAGGGAAGTGAAGTTTAGAAAACTGACAGCATTAAGTTTGGCATGCTGTTTTTTGTCAATATTTAAATGGCATTCCATAACTAAATCATTCCATGGTGAAATGAAGAATCAAAGTCAAAGCTATTCACTTAAATTCAGTTGAGAGTATTTAAGACTCCTATAACCAAAAGGGGAGGGAGGGCATGAGAAGCAAAGGTCTCAAAACTCCTCCAGAAACTGCTCAGTCAGTCTGATTTTTGAAACCACTCTTCCTTGTTAATATATGGCCTACCTGCATTTAAGGGACAGAAATATGGTAAAGTAAAAGCATGATGGAACACGAGAAGGATGTCTTCCTGCATGCTTTCACTCAGAATAACTACAGAAAAATGAGTGCAATAAACTTTAACTGCTTACACATGATGAAATAACAGCACAGAATCACAAGTGGCAGGATGACAGAAAACAGATCTGGAAACAGCTGTGCCAGCACGAGGGAGGCTGAAACTAAAGGAGGGTGCTATCTGTTATAACTGACCTGTTAGATAAAGGACAGTTACAATAACTGTGAAAAGTAAAAATTGTTAAAACACATGAATACATAGCAAAAATTAAAAATCTGATTAACCAAATGTCATCCGAAATTTGTACCAAACAATATCCTGTTTTGCTAGAATTATCCCTAAATGTTAGGATAAGTAACATTTCTGACAGGTATTTACTGTACAATATGAGTCACTTACAGCTGCAACAGTAAAGCATGGGAAGTAGTTTCTCAGACGGTCCTGAAAAAATTAATATAAGCCACACACAAAGAAGAAGAAAGTAGCAGAAAGAAAAACCTTTTTTTATGAAAAGCTGGGAGTGAGCTGAAAGCTAAAGAAATTGCATTTAATAGGGCAGGCTGTGATCAATCAAGCAGGAATGTCTGTTGGACAAAACATGAGACAGTGCAAGAGAAGCCTGGTGTGCATTTTCAAATAGATTTGAAACCCCCATTATTTTTAGCTCCCTCTATGGAGACAGGCCTGAAGCACTTCATTCAGAGATCTGTAAAGAGCAAAAACTGAGCTAATGTTATGGAGAAATGTGATGTGAATTAGCAACTAAGTTGAATATAATTAAAAACAGATAAATTTTAGAGAACCCAACTATAATACTTTTTTTTTCATGCTATGCTTGGTACTACCTGTAAATATGGCACTGTTGCTCATGGCCAACAAAATAAGAGTATGATGCACTGATAAACAAGCGAAAGGTAAACACTTCAAAATACAAATATTTTCATTATTAGGAGAAAGGTACTCTAGTTCAATACGAATTCACACAGAGATACTTTAGTTCTATTTCTAGCATGGTGCTAGTGAATATAACTGGCACGAAGCAAAAGTTATTACAGAAGAATGAAAAATATTAATAAGTACATACAGCTTGTAGTCCTGTGGAAATGGGTAAAAGGATGGAAAACATTTTTTTCATTTTAAAAACAGAAAAATATTTTTAATTCCATGAATAATACTACAAATGACACCACACAAGCTGTTTACAGCACAAAACAACTAAATACACTGCTGTGTGTTTGTTCATGCTATGCTATGCTACAGAGGACTAAAAACTATTTTTTTCAGCCTTGTTTCACAGGTTTTTTTTTTTTTTTTTTTTTGTTTAATCATATTGCAAAATACATGAGATGTTCATCAATCAATTTAATGGTATAAACAGCTCCTGATTACTAAACAATGACATATGACAGGGACACAACTTTCCTTATTTGAATTCGTAGATGCATACAAAATACAGAAAGGCTGGACAACAGCCATCATAATCAGCCAAAAGTACAACACACTAAGAAAAGGCTGTGACATGACATATAAGGTTGCAAATTGATTAACACTAATGAACAATAATCAGCTTTACCATCTGTTACACTAAACCAGTGTAACAGACCCTAATCCTAATGCGAGCAATTGCCAGGTGTGCTGCAAAGTGTTGCAGAAAGATTAACTGCACGTGAATTATGCAGATTACAAACCAAAACAATAGGTCTTAACATTTCATGTGGTACTCAGTAATTAAACTTAAAAAACACATGAATTTAACAGACAACCAATTATTTCAGGTAAACATTGCATATGTTACATCAGAACCAGATACTACCAGTCTTTTTTTTTTTTTTTCTATTTGTGTCTGTACTACATGAGACAGATAAAAATGGTAATTTTTTAAATAAAGGTCACTACCCTTTTAAAAGAGTGGTTCTGTATGAATGTTTTGTTTCAACACAGAAATAGCAAAGGGTTCATGGGGAAGAGTGATGCCATGTTACAGTATGTACATGAACTTAGCAGAGAGATTACTATTTTTTGTAGCTAAAGAAATAATAATTTTTCTGAATTTTAACATGCAAACTTATTGCAGCAAATTAAAATATTCAAGCATTTCAGTACTGTGAACTTCAGAAAGCAGTGCTGATATAAAATGTCCTTACTGCTACAAATAAGCTGGTAGTTTCACAACACAAACTGCTCACCTCCAGAAAATGAATTAAGAAAAAGTCTTGAAATGTTTCACTGATTCCAAAAACTGATCTAAAACCTTGATTTTGTGGTGGAACAGACAGTAGTTTTGAAACAGAACATCCAACATTATTTTTCATCCTTTGCTACAGACAAACGTAATTTGGTAAAGAACGCACTCCTCATAAGTTATCACTTAGTGGCTTTTAAAATCAATAGATATGAGAATTTAAAAAAAGTAATGAAGTATGATGTGCTGCATATACATAATTATGCTTCTTCCAAATTTAAATTATTTTCTTGGTGGGCAATATGTTATGCAAGACATGCAACCCCAAGGACACAAGAGGTAAAAATGTAGGAACTTCATATATGTGCGTGTGTGTCAATTTTTATGATGCATTTATGCCCAACATTGAGTGTTAAACAAGCAAAACTAGTGATATTTAAATGTTCAGTGTTTCTTTCAACACCATATTGTTGTGACCTTTCCTCACATTCACTAGTACATATCTTATCCTTAAAGAAAAGCTCTGACCCATCGATAATATTTAATCACTGCTGAAAAAAATATCAGCACGATTTGCATATTATACATAAAATAACAGAAACGAAATTATAAAAAACTGAAAAATTGAAGACATATCATTCTTTCTACTCAGTTCATCTCATGATGACAAAAAAATTTGCTTACCTTTATTTGAAAGGTATACAAATTTATTTGAAGACACTTCTTATTTTTGTTTACTTCTTATGCTTCAATAATCAAATTTAATTTCTTTTTGTTCATTTCCTATGCTTTAATATTGAAATTTAATTATCTTGGGGCAGGCCCAATCCAACAAAACTAAGTAATGCAGGAAGTTCAGCACAACTACCTGCATTCCAGTGTGTGTGTGCATGTGAGAGAGAGGAGGGGGAGGGGGAATCACCAAAAAATCTCCTTCACAAAGATTATTGAATTAATAGTCAGTCCTTCAGTAATCTGCGTTCTTATGCATGTGATTTTCAATTTTTGGAATATTAATTAAACTTATAAAGCACTAAGTGCTTGTTTTCTACATTAAAAGTTATACGTATATGTCAATGCCTTGAAACATGGCATAATGTTTCTTTCAATAAGGACTTCAGAGGCAAATAACACAGCCGGAATCTGTACAACAATCCATGGACAAGTCAAATAATAAGACTTATTTATGTCAACTCACAAATTGCCTGGCCAAACAAGAGGTTGTTTAAGCAGAGGTCAAGCCTCAAAAAATATATTAGTCTGCCATCAAACCTGAGATCTTACAATAAAATTTACATAGTTCATCTACATCCAAAGCACAACTCTTTGGGGAAATGGCAACAGAAAGGGGCACTGGCATTAATGCTGTTCAATGAACATATATATATATATATATATATATTCTATACTAAGCATTGCACAGACTCAGAGAATCCCATAATACACTTACAAGAGTAATTCCAAATATAGACTTGACACCTGCATCTACTCCAGTTGAGAAAGCATAAGAAAGTGCTCCCAAGAAACAGATCCTGTTACAAGTACACAAGTCCACCAAGTATCTTTTTACAGTGCACAATAAAATTTGCAACCAGCACCGGCCTACCCCTTCCTGGACTACACTTTAATTATTTTATCATCCTAGGAGACCTGAATGCACGCCACAGTTACTGAGGCTACTCTATGTGTCACCAAAATGGAGAAAACTTATCCACATGGACAAACATTAGTAGTCTCCACTTTCTGCACAATCCTCAGCAACATGCAACTTTTCACTCTAGCCAATAGACCAGGTCTTACATGTTTGGTCTAAGCTTTGTCTGAACACACAAAGGGACTTCTGATCCCTACTAGTCCATGGTGCTGAAAATATAGCTTCACATCCAGCAAAGCCTGATCTAAACTGAAGTGGAGATTTCAGCTTCACTCTAATGAGCATACCATAAATGAAAACTCAAAATGACAAAATTATAAAATTATATGTTTATAAAACAAAAGTAGAGAACAAATACACACAATATTCCACCCACAAAATCTAACATTACCAGATTCCACAAACTTCTAAAACCTGTTGCGGAAAACTCACTTCCTTTAGGGTAGTGCAAAGTGTATATATATATATATATATATTCTATAAAGAAGATACCTAAGCAAAAAAATACATATATAATTTTGACTCACACCTAATACAACATAGAAAAGGTTATGTATCTACCTGTGTGAGTAAAAGGAGAAAAGATAAAAAAATAAAATAAAACAACCGAATGCAGAAGGTGTCGAGAATACTGAGCCTTGGCCTTATCAAGGACCAGCAAAAACTCTGCATTTTCTCACTTCCACAAAGACCTAGTTGGAAATGGGTTTCTGCAAGGCCATAGATGCAAGTAACATTCCCACCTAAAATAGTTTAAAAAATATATATATAAGTCATGTCCTCCGTAGAGCAGCATGACCTAGCACTAGTTAACAATTTCGCTTGCATCCATTAACCTTCATGGCCCGACCCATGCTCTACATCTGTTACTATTAAACAGAGAGAAGAAGACCAAAGAGAACTCAAGCAGCGAGAGTGACATAATAAATAGAAAAGATTTTCAGCTATAACGAAATTCCAAGTTCGTTTGAGAGAGAATTTAAACCTGAAAAACAATGCAAAAGAAATCCAAATTTTACATTGCAACCAAAAAAGGAAATGTTAATTTATAACGAACAGATTTTTGAAGGAAAACCCGAGTCCAAAACCCCCACTCCACAACCCATGACAGCACGAAAACAAGTTAAAGACAATAATTAACCAAAGAAAACCCTGTGAAAGTTATATACCCCAAACAGCCAGTTGCAACATGTATAAAGCACTTCAGCAGTGCCCCAAGTGCATAATTAATTAGTCATCAAGAACTCAACCACCCTGAAAAAACAGCGCATAGACAGCGCATAGAAAAGGAACAAGCCCAGCCCTCCTCTGCTCCCAGGCACCCCAAAAGACGCCCAAAGTCACAAAGAAAAGTAAGAGTTAAAACCCGCATAAATGTTAACAGACAAACCAATGCCCAAAAGCTGAAAAGCTAAAAAACGACAGAGAAAAGGCACATAAAGCACAAACACTGAACTTATAAAACCCAGAACCCAAAACAAGGAAGATATATATATATAGGGGTTTTTTTAGACTCAAGTTTTCTTTCAAAAATCTGTTCGTTATAAATTAACATTTCCTTTTTTAATTGCAATGTAAAATTTGGATTTCTTTTGCATTGTTTTTCAGGTTTAAATTCTCTCTCAAACGAACTTGGAATTTCGTTATAGCTGAAAATCATTTCTAATTATTATGTCACTCTCACAGCTTGAGTTCTCTTTAATCTTCTTCTCTCTGTTTAATAGTAACAGATGAAGAGCATGGGTCGGGCCATGAAGGTTAATGGATGCAAGCGAAATTGTTAACTAGTGCTAGGTCATGCTACTCTACGGAGGACATGACTTATATATATATTTTTTAAACTATTTTAGGTGGGAATGTTACTTGCATCTATGGCCTTGCAGAAACCCATTTCCAACTAGGTCTTTGTGGAAGTGAGAAAATGCAGAGTTTTTGCTGGTCCTTGATAAAGCCAAGGCTCAGTATTCTCGACACCTTCTACATTCAGTTGTTTTATTTTATTTTTTTATCTTTTCTCCTTTTACTCGCACAGGTAGATACATAACCTTTTCTATGTTGTACTAGGTGTGAGTCAAAATTATATATGTATTTTTTTGCTTAGGTATCTTCTTTATAGAATGTGAATTCTGAATTTTCAAAACTGCTGCGTTGCGCGTTTTGATTTTCAGGTTATTTTGCACCCTTCGTTTTAAATTCTAAAATTTTTTCCTTAGTCTTCAGTTTTGCTCTTAAGTATATATATATATATATATATATATATATGTATATATATATATATATCCTACTAGTGCAAAGTATATGCACTAGTATGGTAAAAGAAGTGCAGATCTTTCCTCCACAAATGCAAACTTAACAGGAAACTTGCTAACTACAGATGCACTTTTAAAAATCTTTGATTCTATAAGATGATGAAGACCAATGAATAATATGAATGAATTAGACTAGACTGGAATAACATCTAGGAGAAAGAGTTTGTCCCTTCTACGAAAAAGAGGAGCACCAGCTCTTACTTCCTGCAATATCATTTGTACCCAAATTGCAAAAAAATATTGTTAACTTCAAAAATAAAAATAATCAGAACAGGTTTAAAGAAATTTTAAGAGTATTAAGATATTTTTAGAAAAATGCCATGAGCCATTCACCCTGACAGCTCTAATAACAAAAAAACAACTGAAGTACTGAAGTCCACAAAAATTTAAAAAGCAGCAGGTGTGGATAGAATCATATCAAAATTCCTAAAAAAGCTTTGGATAATGAGGGAAAGTTTGGCCAGCATTGCTTAAAACAACCATAGTCTAGGTTCTCTCTTTTAAGCAATTCAATAATATGAAAATACTATATATATATATATATGAAAATACTAACTACTTATTCCAGTGGTTCTTAATTCCCAAGTCCTTCAAAACTGGTCTCACTAGTCTTTCATTTAAATATTTATGTAGCAAATGGTACCTTATGCCTTAGCTTGTGCAATAAAATCCACATCTAACCAACTGAATCATTTCTTCAAGATATGCTGGATAGGAGCTTAATTAACAAAACACCTATATTAAAAAGTCCACAAGAAGTGCCAACACAGAGCATAAATGTTAGATAACCCAATGACACTATCTGGATAATTTCAGAGTCCTATAATAACCTTCCACCCACTGATTTCTAGTGTTTTCTGTTGTTGAATATCAGCAATTTGTGTACTAACAATGAACTGAAATTAGTGATAGAAAAAGATATTTTCAAACTAATTATCTATTATGTATAATATTTAAATTTACATTAAGAAACTCCATGATTTTTAGATGTCAACAAAGGCCTCCCATCAACAGCTCTTTTCTTACTCACCATTAAAGATACTTCAATTATGCCAAACTAAAAGAACATAAAACAGATTCAAGTTTCCATTAGCAAGTTTCTGTTTATTTTAGAGTTAAAACAATATTTGCTGTATTCATGCATTTTAAAACTACTCCAGAGAATTCTTAATGAATGAAACAGGTTGGTCCTTTCAATAAACTTTTCTAGCACTACAACAGAATGTATTGAAATATTATTGAAGATCAACTCTTGTAGTTCTAAAGCACTCTACAACATTCTAATTAGTAAGAAATCTTTGCTGGCAACAGACCGGTGAAGAAAATCCACCATGTGAACTCTTGCTACTGCAATCTATCAGAGTCAGCAAGGTTGATGTTCAGCCAAAAGATCTTACAGCAAACTTAAATATTATATGTAATAAGTAATTACAGAAAAAAATCTACTATAATAAATTTCAACTGTACTTTCCAACATTCCACCACCTCAAATCCACAGAAAGATGGCTCCTATATAAGGAATCATAAAAATCTAAAAATTGAAGCCAACACCTTCCACCCCTAAAACAAAATCCTCCATAGCTCATCAACACACACACTCCAAGTGAGAAAACTCTTTTGGCTACTAAAAAGATCAGCAGATGAACTTAACTTTCCAACGGAATCCATCTGGCATGACAAGTGGAGCAACAATACCTCTCTCGGCAATTCTTCCACGATAGAAGACTTTTGTACTAGACCAGCAAACCCTACACTAATATGAAAAGAACAGACCACCATCACTGCATAGAAACAAACCAAGGAAGATCCACCTATTCTCTACACAAATGGAAAACAGTTGGATCTCCTTTCTGTGATTGTTCAGATTTGCAGGAAATCACACAAAAGATCTTGCAAAATTAAGGTGTACTTGGGAATCCAAGTGTGTGAAGGCTGTGTATGCTGGCACAGGTAAATGGTGTTTCACTGAACTGGTTCTTCGTTGGTGCAGAAGTGTGTAATGTCTCTGTGGATGCTTGCATGCCAAAATAGAAGGAACTGGTTTACATCCAAAGAATTTTCATATGTGCAGGTTTTTGTGTGCTGATGATGAAATCTAGTTGTACAATATCGAAAGTGAATGCCAGTGTATGTTGTCTAGGATGAATGAAGTATGTGTGAATTCAAACTGAGTTTACATAAGGAAAAAACCCTAGTATTTGAGCAAGCAACTGTTAGTACTGAATGAAAGACCCATCTAAACAGCACAGGGTTACACCAAGTAAATAAATTTTTGCATTTAGGAAGCACATTTGACAGGGGAAAACAGATTCAATGGTAAAGTTAGTAGGTAAATGAATTTTGCTAAAAAGCCACAGCTGCTTTGGGAGGACTTCACATGACAAATGGGTTTACAAAACGGTCCCCAATGACTGTGTAAGAAAGTGTACTTGTTCGTTCTCTGATGAATGATAGTAAAACCTGGGCAATGCATAAGAGAGAGACAAGTTGTTTGTGCACTGGAGGAATGTGTCACATCTAAGTAGATTGGGACAAGACTTGTTCTGACTGTTGCAGAAAAAAGATGTGTTGCAGATATGTGATGTGAAAATAAATGTTATTAGTAGGATCAAGACAAACATTCTCAGGAAGTTTGTGACATGCTGAAGGAATAAGTGACGAGGTACAAATTTAGAGAATTTTATTCAGTCCAAGTGGCAGGAAGGAAAGGTAGAGGGAGACACAGGAAACCAAAGGGAGACCAGAATCAGGAATGCCTGCAAGTGAAAAAGATATAAAGAAAGTACAAAAGGTTTTGTGTGAGACATATGATGGATGTCAGTGATGCTTGAGTTGTGTGCCAAGATCACTCACAGTAAGTGGAGATGTTTAATAAACCAACAGTCAGTAAAACAAACACCATCGTAACTTTGATTTGGCAGATGAACTTGCTTTGAGGAACTAACCTCTGAATCTCAGAGAACAACTTAGTGATGCATGTGTATGTGCACACTGCGCATATTTGAGTAAAACATCCCTAATCGCCACTTTCTGGGAAGCCTGAATAACAATGCTCAGCACTGGATTTCTTCCCTACATATTAATTTGTCAATTGACCTTGTAAACAGGTTTGCTCATACTGCTGTGCTTTTTATACGAAACACTTGATTCAATGCCATAGTGCTTTTATCTCAATGGAAGCTATTTTCATCAGAGTTCGCCAGGGTGGGCCCTGTAGAAAAAACCCACCTGGGTTTTTTTCAAAATTAGATTCTATTTTTTCTTTTACAATATTCCAAATTTAATCAGCACCCAATAAAATATTTTCTTTTACAGTTAATAACAATAGGAATAGTGACTAGATTCTCTTTTTGCCTTCTTCTCAAAGGTGATGGTAGACCAATTTTATTATTTAGCAACACAAAACAATCTTTTCAGATCAGCTGACAAAGCAACAGATCTGAAATACGAAAATTAAACAATAATCCTGAAAATAATAAATGGTTGCATATAAATAGCTTTCCACCTATAAAGAATAACTATAGAATAGACCAACATTATCTATTCATACTATAGAGGGGGGGATAGAACAGAATATAACATACCTAGCTTCTAACTAAAATATTATCTTTAAATAAAATTCACCAGAGATATTATTTGTGTGTGGCATGTAAACTGCAATGGTTTTTGACTATTTACAAAGATCGCCTAAAAATTAAACAATGGTACAGATAATAAAGTATTTTTTTTGCTTTGTGTTTTACTAGAACCTCAAAAGCAGTATGAAATTAACATAGTTTCATGACTCACACAATTTTCAAATATTTTCAAACCTCTGAGTTTTTCTGTAAAACAGCCATATTTAAATAATTAATGTAATCTCATGGGTTTTAGCCAGAAATAAAACTACCAATCTACAGGAAATTTTGATCCAAAAAGGTATAGACTGGACAAGTTTTGTGGCTTTCTCTATCCCAAGCCTATTCCGTAACTTATTCCAAAGTAGTTGAAAAGAAAATTCTCTTAATGGAGGCAGATGAAGCTCGTGCTGAATGTAGGCATACAAAAAAGTTACAAAGTCCTGCAGGCAATTTTGAATTTGAACCCTTTTCAGACTTTTTTGCTGACTTGCCATCCTTTTATGGAAGAAAACTGGCTGATGACACTTTCTTTCATCATTGATGTTAGGTAACAGTGTGTGTCATTAATTTTGAAGGCCATTACACCAGGCAAATACACGGTTGTATCAGAATAATATGACCACCTGACTAATAATGGGATGACAGCGGCAAGATGGTGTGGTATGGACTCGCTGAGGCCCTGGAAGGTTGCCTGAGGCACATGTGCCCATTTGTGCTTTAAGACAAAATTTACTCATTGATTGTTGCTTCTTTGCTTTTTTACAACAGTACTTGAAAAAGTCCGAAAAAGCCCAATAAAACCCAAATAAAAAAAAAAAAAAAAAAAAAAACCCGAAAAACCGAAGTGGGCTGGATTTTTTTCAAACCCTGATTTTTATGGCTTTGGTCCTAGTCAAAATATATAATAACCATATGGCTTTGTGGATATTTTGTGAAAAAAAAAAAAAAAAGAATTACGTTTTCTTTGTACATCTTGTGTACGGTGTGTGGTGGATGTCAGTGAAGTGTGAGTTGTATGTCAAGATCACTGTAAATGGAGAAGTTTGATACGGCAACAGTAATTAAAAAATATTCTGGTAGTTTGTATTTCTTTGTGGAGCTAACCTCTGAATCTCAGAGAACAGCTTAGTGATGATGATGAAGAGCAGATAGCAACTGAATATGATCTATCAATTTAAAGGTTGAAATGTATTCTGAGGTTATATGCGACCAGTTTAGGGGACATCATGCACCTTTTGTACTATATTTTGGATTTTAGCAGATGATCATTATCTCAATATCTTTGTTTCCTCCATAATAAAAATAAAACATTTTTTAACCGATACGTATTTGGGACCAATTGCATTTTGTTTAATCTCATTACATTTTTGCATTTCCATCAACTTTTAATTTATCATCCAAATAGTTTTTACTCTAAGTTCACACTCTTTTAAACCACAACACCTATTTGTTTGTGAATTAACTCCACAAAAATTACCATTGGACTACTCAGATGATTTCACTGGTAGACCAACTCTCTACTATAACAGAAGAACTCTGTCCAAAGTAAGCAAACAGTCTTTTGACATGAACCTTATTGACACTGTGCATAGATAATTCTAGACACAATTTAAGATATACAACTGGTGCAGGATGTCTATCCTTGAGCAGCATATACTAATAAAACAAGTGATGAACAGAATCTTTATGGGCAGAAGCCAAAAACCATTTGCTAAAAATGTGTTCTAATCTCCTTTCTACATATTTATTTTTGGCACACTTTCTGATGCATACTGCACTGAAAGCTTTTACATAATCCATTATCCAAGATGTCTGTCTCACAAGATCACTGAAAATAGTTAGGACTGAAACACTTTTAAAATGAACAATATCAAACCTTCTCAACAAGTTCACAGATACAATGGAGAACATGATTAGGACACACTAATTACTCTGGTGAGTTCAATACTGTTTTCAGCAAAAAAATGTGTAGTGGGAAGTGGGAAATAATTTTAGAGTAATTCCTTATAAAGCTACATTTTGCACAAAAAATAAGACTAATACCATTTTTTATCAAGAAACAGGGTCTCTAAAAAACATTTTCATTAAGAGCTCATAAGATGCATTTATTATTCCCCAAGACAAGAAAGCTCTCGTATAGTTTATGTGAACACCTACAAACATTTTTCGTATGCTACGATCTCGCTCAACATAAGTTAACTTGCAGGCTTCTGAGAATGACAAAAAATGTCCTCCGCAGCACACTTGCATTTTAGTTTTTACAACATTAACGGGGTAAAACACTGTGCTGATGAAAGCACCAACTAAAGAACCAGAGACAAAATCTTCAGCCATGTGACCCCACCAATTATCAGTTTCAGGAAGGAAATTTTTAACAGTACCTTTCAAACTAAAAAATAAAACATTACTAAGTCCATTGCGAATCAGAATTGGGGTCATTCCACGATAGTACTCTTTCAACCCATATTGCCTAAGTTCTACAACAGCATGATAAGTGTTCCTGAATTTACTGTTGTAGTATCTATCCTGCAGTAAAGTTTGCACCCTTTCTAATGGGGTTAAAACTGCTTCCGTGGTACCAGCTAATATAGCAGCAGTGGCAAGATTTATTGGAGCAGGTACAAGTGGAAATGTTGTTTGAAGCATACCTCCATATGTACTGTAAGTCCCAAACATGACAGAAACAGAGAATGTTTTTTGGACAAGAGGTGGTAGACATCCACGGTAGAGAAAATGAAGTCCTTCACTTTTAAGCTGCTGAACAGCACGCAGTGTGCCAACACCATGCAACATCTGTCGGAACATTACCTTGTTGATGGGGAAAGTGGCAGCAACATTTATGAAGGCAGCTGCCCAACCACAAATGAACTCTCCTGAAGACTTTCCTGAGTAAACAGTAGTGGAATTGGATGCCACATTCAAAACAGAGGCATCTTGAACTCTGCCATTTGCTTCTTCTAACTCCACTGTATTCATTGCTTTGCTGGTAGCATGACTTACACTCTAAACAGAAAAAAACAAAAGAAAGAATTATTCAGTTACACAGTTAGTAACACCTCTGGGTATACATCAATACAAAATGTTCTGCTCAATCTTTCAATTAAAATCTGGAATGCTTACAAGCAGTAGTAACAATTATTTCAATATAAAATACTGTTTGAAATGTAAAATACTGGCCCACTGAGGCACAAAGGCCTCAGTCACTAAGTAAACCATAAAAAAAATAACAAGAAATTCTGTCACAAAAGAGAAACACAAGAAACTGTAAATGACTAACAAAAAGACAACAGACTACACAAATGAACGAGAAAGATGACACCAAATTGTCGGTCGTGATGAACACATTTTTTAATCCTTTCCAACACAAGAAATATATTTCGAAGCAGATTTTTGGAAAATCTAAAAATTCAACAAAACAGAAAACACACTTATTCCCCCTAGGGGAAAACGGTGCATAATTTAAAATACATAATGAAAGCAGGGTTATTCATACATAGTCAATGAGGAGACCGGTTACAAAAAATCAACCAGATTTCTGCAATCAATAAAATACCTAGAAACAGAAACAGGTACTTATACCCACTAGTGGCTGAAAAGTATGTCAAATAAAGGTAACTTGATCATGCTAGTTACGTTGCATGAAAAAAACTTTTACAAGAAAGTTTGTAAGTTGGGAGCTTTTGACCTTATCTTAGGTCTTCATCACGCCAATGGAGGACTAAAATTGTTGCCAGATTCTACATTTGAATGTTTTTATTTTTGTTGCGAAAACTTAGAATTGATCTCCAGATCATCGGAATGTAGAGAGGAGATTCGAAATTGCAAGTCATTGAGTTGAAAATAATTTCTAGGCTTTCACAGTAACGGAGGGCAAAACAATTGTCAAAAGAAGCAATTCGTTTTGCTTCGTTCCAGCGGGGAACTGCAGATGTGTCTTCCATTGCCAAAATAGACAAGGCTGTATTAAGGATTGGCTTTCAAAACATCTTTTTTATGTTCTAAAATTCTGTGGTTAATGCTCCTGTATGTGCTTCCAATGTATAAGTTATCACCTGTTGAAGAAGAGATAGGAATGCAGTAAACTCCTGGGAGGTCCAGATTTTCAACTTTGTACCTATCCCTTTGTAGAAGTTTCAAGATGTTTCGGGTGGATTTAATGGCAAGATGGCAACCAAAACTTCTAAAAAGAATCTGTAACTTATAAGCATAGGAAGGATGGTAAGGAACAGAACCAGAGAATTTCAGGTTTTCTTTCTTTTGAGGAAGGAGGCATTCGATTTTCGAATTGTTTTCATATTTCTTTAAGAGGGAGTTGACTGTAAGAGCAGGGAAACCATAAGAGAGGGCTATTGTAGAAATTTTGGAGAATTCTTCTTCAAGAGAAAGTTGGTTGTTGCAACGAAAATTGAACGCCGCCTTCCTCAAAAGAAAGAAAACCTGAAATTCTCTGGTTCTGTTCCTTACCATCCTCCCTATGCTTATAAGTTACAGATTCTTTTTAGAAGTTTTGGTTACCATCTTGCCACTAAATCCACCCCAAACATCTTGAAACTTCTACAAAGGGATAGGGACAAAGTTGAAAATCTGGACCTCCCAGGAGTTTACTGCATTCCTATCTCTTCTTCAACAGGTGATAACTTATACATTGGAAGCACATACAGGAGCATTAACCACAGAATTTTAAAAAAAAGATGTTTTGAGAGCCAATCCTAATACAGCCTTGTCTATTTTGACAATGGAAGACACATCTGCAGTTCCCCGCAGGAACGAAGCAAAACGAATTGCTTCTTTTGACAATCTTTTTGCTCTCCGTTACCGTGAAAGTCTGGAAGTTATTTTCAACTCAATGACTTGCAATTCCGAATTCCTTTCTACATTCCGATGATCTGGAGATCAATTCTAAGCTGCATGTGTAAATAGAAACTGACTAATGAAGGACAAGTCCGTGAAAAGAGTGTGAGATTTCCTAAGGACTTGGCAAGGAAACTGTATGCATATAACTAAATTTTAACTATTTTTCAGCAATAGATATCATTACAGTAGAATATGCAAATTTTTACTGTACTTGATAACATAACATAGACAAAGTGTTACCAAAAAAAAAAAAAACAATTAATTCGTACGTGTTTGTCAGTGTATTAAAATATGTGCATTTTAACAGAAAAATAAGATATTGTAAAAAATTGTATCATTAAAAGGATTTTAGATATCTTTGGAAGTACATGGTGTAATTGTGAGATAGGACTAAATACAAACGTATAGTCTATAATATGTGAACTGGAAAAGCATAGGTTTTTGAGTGAAGTGGGATGGGACCTTCAAAAACTTGGTCACACTTTAATTAAAATGTGTAATTTTCCAACGGTGAGCTCTTGGTGAAAGTACATGTATCACTTGGTGTTTCACACTAGCAAAAAGATGCAATATTGATCATACGCCAAGTGTGTTTTTATGAGAGATTATAACTCACAAGATTATAATTTCAGATATTTACAATATTAGACTAGCTCCAAGTTTGGAGAACAAGGTTAAGAATTTTTTCCCTAAAATAGTTCAAAGAGAAGATGATATTTTAAAAATACAAGGTGTAGTCTATGAAGTAAAATGTATCTGTGGACTATCTTACATAGGTGAAACAGGTCGCAGACTAGAAACTCGTATAGCAGAGCATAAAGCTGCTATAAAATATTGCTCCAATAAGACTGGTTTAGATAGGCATGTTGGAGAAACTAGTCACAGCATGGATTGGAATTCCCTTAAAGTCATCAGTTTCCAAAGCAATTTTCAAAAAAGAAAGCTAAAAGAAGGAATAGAGATTGAGAAAAATAAAAATTCCATCATCAATGACTGCAGAGGATTTTCCCTGCCTAACATCTGGCAGGATTTGCTGAAAAATAACTGTAACCGTCGAGGTTAACTGTAACCGCGATAGTGACAGGAATAAGTGACAACAAAAGACAGCCTGAAGAAGAAGAGTTTTCTCCAGAAGTTGGCAATTATATTAAAAATTTCCTAGTAAGAATTCCCATAATAGTAGTTTTTGATTAGTAAATGTTTCAGAACAGACATCGGATGAGACAGCGAAGGCTCTTCTAATTCGAGAACGGAAGAAGGCTGTCTTGTAATCATCAGGGCAGAATGAACTGTGGAGCATCAGGTTGGGAACAGAGGTGGGTTTATAATAGACTTCCGTATGAAGGCGGTTGTCATGCGATTTGCTCACCGAGACGTTGAGATAAGGTAAGATACCAATGTGTTCAAGCTCCATGGTGAAATTGATCGTAGGGTGTATATAATTTATTTTATCGAGGAAAAACGGGAGTCTCCTTTTCGTGTGGCCATATAAAAAATATGTGGTCGGCATATCGTAGCCAGGTGGTAAGCCTTGGTGTGATCATCATCATTGTCAACCATTATCAATCCACTGCTGGACGAAGGTCTCCCCAAGTTTCTTCCACAACGGTCTGTCTTGTGCAAGTCTCATCCATGTTACTCCCGCATACTTTAGAATTTCATCCGCCCATCTCCCATGTAGTCTTCTTTTGGGTCTTTTCCTGTCCCTCGGAATCCAGTCTAAAATTTCAGCTGTCCATCGATGGTCTGTCCTTCTGGCAATATGTACAGCCCATTGCCATTTCAGGGATTTTACTCTGACATGATGTCTTTCACTCTTGTCATTTTTCTGATCCACGAATTCCTCTTCTTCTCTCTCCTGGTTACACCAAGCATGCATCTCTCCATGCTTCTTTCAGTTGTCTGCAGTCTTTGTATGTCTCTTTTAGTTAAGGTCTACATCTCTGCACCATATGTAAGCACTGGAAGGATGCACTTTTCTTTTAAGACATAATGGCATATTGCTCTTGAAAATTATACTGTTTCTTCCAAACGCTCTCCAGGCAAGTTTTATACGCCGATTAATTTCATCATCAATGTGACCCTCACTTGATATCTGCTGCCCAAGATAAATGTAGGTATTGGCTATCTCCAGCTTTCCCCCATCAATTGATAAATCTTCATTTCTTGTAAAAGCATTGTACATCACTTTTGTCATCTGAAAGTTCATTTTTAATCCCACTTCTTTACTCTTGTCAGCAAGTTCCTGGATCATACTCTGCAGCTCTGATGGGGTAGTTGCAAAAATGACTATGTCATCAGCAAAACGAAGGTGAGTTAGATAATCTCCATTAATCTTTATTCCTTTGTTTTCCCAGTTCAGTGATTGAAAAACATTTTCCAATGTGGCATTAAAAAGTTTGGGAGATATAGTGTCACCTTGTCTCACTCCCTTTCCAATTTTTATGGTTGCTGTATTCTCAAATAGCAGAATCTTTGCACTTTCATTTTCATAGATGTTATTAATAATATTAATGTATGCATCTTCAATACTGCACCATTGTAACTGCTGATGGTTTCACTGAATCAAAGGCTTTTTAATAATTGATAAAAGCCATGCATAATGGAAGTTCATATTCCCTCACTCTTTCAATTAGTTCTCTCAGTACGTGGATATGATCTATAGTGGTGTAGCCACTCCTGAATCCAGCTTGTTCTTTTGGTTGAGCCATGTCCATTGTCACCTTCAAGCAGTGTGAAAGAACTTTAGTGAAGATTTTATAAACCACTGATAGGAGGCTAATAGGTCTGTAGTTCCTGAGATCCTCAATGTCATTTTTTTTATGTAGCAGGATCATTGTAGCACTGTTTCAATCCTCAGGAATCTTACCTTCATTAAGGCATCGAGTGAAAACTTGGGCGAGTACTGTTTCAATTTCCCCACTTGCTTCTTATATGATGTCTGCGGTAATTCCATCTTCTCCTGGAGCTTTTCCCCATTTCATGTTCTTGATTGCATGTGCAACTTCTGCTGGGAGGACTGGAAGAACTCTGTTACCATTTGTAATGTCTGGAGTACATGCATCATCCCTTTCATACAGTTTTGAGTAGAAATCTTTTACTCTTGTCAAAATTTCACCTCTATTTCTTGTTACAGAACCATCGTCTTTTCTCAGAGCCATAATCTGTTTTCTTCCCTTACTCAGATGTCCCTTTGCTCTCTTCAGGCTTTGGGTGTTTTCAATTGCTTTCCTCACTAGTTCACAGTTGAATTTCCTTACATCTTCAGTGATACTTTTTTTGTACCGTCTCGCATAGCTCTATATATTCCACTTTGGAAATCACATCTTTAGTTCTCTTCATCTCTCTTCTTTTTCGCATCAGAATTTTGGTTTTTCCTGATAATTTGTTTGTATACAACTTATTCTTAGAACCAGCTATTTCTGTTGCTGTTTCCACAAGAGCCTTGGTTAGTTTTCTGTTAACTTCAGAGATGTCCACTTCTTCTGACGTTAGACCTACTAGAGCACAGAATCTGTTCCTCAGTTCCAATTTGAAGGTATTATGATGTTTTTTAAAGTTGGTCGTGTTAATACACTTTGTTTGTTTTATGAGCTTGCCACGCTCGAGTTTAGCATTGAGGTACATCTTACCATTCTATGGTCACTACCTGTGTTGAACTTGTTTAGCACACTGCAGTCTTCCATGACAAATTTCTTGTTACACATAATAAAATCAATTTCATTTGTTAATCCATTGGGATGCCTTCATGTCCATTTCCTTTGCAGCTTTTTCTTGAAAAAGGAGTTCATGATGAAAAATCCTTCTGCCTCTGCAAATTCTACGAGAGTATTTCCACGCTGGTTTCTGTTGCTGTGACCGAATTTACCTACTGATGTTTCATTCTGTTGCTGTTGCCCTATTTTTGCATTGAAATCTCCCATAATGATCTTCAAGTGCTGCTTGCCTTTATTATTTAGATGACGAATTTCCTCATAAAAGTCTTCAATCTCTTCTTCAGGATGACTTGTAGGGGTGCATAAGTTTGAATAATCTAAGCCTGGTATCTTCTCGAGAGTTGGATAACAAGTTGTGCAGCTCTATCAGAGGAACTTTCAACTCTTGGTGTGATATTGGTGAATACATGTTGCTCAATGGGGTGAAGTATTGCTTCCACGAGGACAGCTGAAGCGAAGATCCCATCGCAGCGCCATTTATTTGTTTATAAATTTGCCCTCGGAAACTGAAGTAGCTGGAGTTTGAGACCAAGTCCATTAATTTGAAGATGCAGAGGCAAGACTCCTGAGAATAAACTGATGAATTAGATACAGCCTCTTTCAATGTTCCGATGGCTTCCAGTACAGAGATCCACGGATAAAGAGAAACTATGTCAAAACTGCCAATAATGTCGCGTTGTTGAACAGTGAGGTGGTAATTTGGCGGATTTGTTGAGATAATGGAAAACAGCGGTTAGCCTTGCAGCTCTTTGTACCTGTGCAATCCAAGAATTTAGAGGATTCCTTCATAAGATTATAGATCCAGAATTGGCCACATAGCGATAATGGACGCAGCAGACTACATATAATTAAAAACTAGAAGAATTTATATCCGATTCTGGATCTATACTCTTACGAAGGAATCCTCTAAATTCTTGGATTGCACAGGTACGAAGAGCTGCAGGGCTAACCGCTATAGTGGATGATCTCAAGAAATCTGCTAAATTGCCGCATGGCCCTCAGATCCCGAAACTCTTCGGAAGACTTAAACACCACAAGCCCGGCAATACATTGAGACCGATTATGTCTAGAATATCGGCCCCGATGTACCATCTAGAGAAACCATTATCCAAATTCCTAACTAATCATCTACCTGAGTCGGACTTTATAACTTCCACTCTAGATTTTATCACAAAACCAAGCAGCTCACTATTCAATAATGTTACATTATCGGCAGTTTCGACATAGTTTCTCTTTATCCATGGATCCCTGTACCAGAAGCCATCAGAACACTGAAAGAGGTTGTATCTAATTCATCAGTTTATTCTCAGGAGTCTTACCTCAGCATCTTCAAATTAATGGACTTGGTCTCAAACTCCAACCACTTCAGTTTCCGAGGGCAAATTTATAAACAAGCAAATGGTGCTCTGATGAGATTTTCGCTTTCAGCCGTCCTCGTGGATGTAATACTTCACCCCATTCAGCAACATATATTCACCAACATCACCCTATGGTCTACCACCTGGCTACGATATGCTGACGACTTATTTTTCATATGGCCACACGGAAAGGAGACTCCCGTTTTTCCTCGATAAAATAAATTACATGCACTCTACAACCAATTTCACTGTGGAGCTTGAACGCAATGGTACCTTACCTTATCTCGACGACTCAGTAAGAAAATTGCACGAACAACCACCTTTATACGGGAGTTTATTATAAACCCACCTCCGTTTCTAACCTGATGCTCAGAAGTTCATTCTGCCCTGATGATTAAAAGACGGCCTTCTTCCATTCTCAAATTAGAAGAGCCTTCATTGTCTTGTTCGATGTCCGTTCTAGACAATCCGAACTAAAAAATATCGTCAAATCGGCCGCTGAGGCAGGATATATGTCGAACCAGGTGCATAACTTTATCGAGAAAACCAGAATCAGCCGTGCTAATATTTCTATGCAGCAAATTCGCTACCTGGGCTCTATTCTCTACATAGCAAATGTTTCCTATCAACTCAAAAATGAGCTCAGGAGGATGAACTTCGGTGTCAGCATAAGGTCTCCGGCATCTTTATACGTATATGATGCTTAAGAGAAATATTGGCAAGCCCGCTCTTCTCAATGAGGCAGGTATTTATGCCATCCCACTAAAATATCTAGATGGCTCCAAGCGATACTACATTGGAATGACCAAACATTCGTTTGGAATTACAATCAGCGAACATAAAAGGGATACAAAAGACAGAAAAATAACCACTGCCCTATCATGAGAAGTCAAGTTCAGGTTCGCTGATCCTATATGGAGTGATGTAAAGAAATTAGCTTCATACTCCACACCTAAATCTACTGCCATTTGCGAAACCTTGGAAATCTTGACCAGCTGCGAGGCTTGCGATGATAGCGTCTCTCTGAAGTTGCCACATATTTGGAATCAATTCTTCACATAATGCTGCGTTTTTTACTATGGTACCATGTGCCCAACCCAATGTGACCTTGTTTCTTCGAATTATTACGTTTGCGCCTATTCATTTATTGTCTGGTCAAGTCACCGCGTTCAAATTGTTGAAATGTTCTATTATTCAGTTTGCAGTTAGCTGTCTACCTTCCTTGAAAAAGCCATCTGGTTGATGTGCGAAAGCTTGGAAAGTTTTATTTCTATTCTACGCCAAGAAATTTTGGATTATTGGTATAGTTATACTATTTTGAGTATAATTGGTGTACAGTTTCTACTTATTAAAAAAGTTTCAGTTGTGATTCTGGAAGTTCTTTTTTTATTTCTGTCATATAGAATCTTGTTTTTACGCCGATAACAAGTTCTTCGTCAGCTGTCTGGTATTTAACCTTTGTGAACTTGGCTTGGGTGTCATCAGTAGCATTGTTTAATGCACATGGTTTCACAAATCTGCTTAGCAAGTCTCTGAGTAGACTATAAAGTTCTCTTCTTACAGTGTGAACTACTGGAGCTTCAAGCTGAAATTTTACATTCAGATCTACAAAAAACGGGCAATGTGCTGCTGAGAAATAAACAAAAAAATTTGGTATCTAAAAATCTTAGAGTGATTCTACAATTTTTGAAGCAAACATTTCTTTCCAATACTTCAAAATTATCTTCATTTACACAAAACAACTCCGCGATTGCATCCCTCTGTATCAGAAGCCTATTGATTGCACCTAGTAAGGACAGCCAGCGTGTAGGTACATATTTCAAAATCTTGTGCAGCTTCACACCACATAGCTTTGGGCACTCAAGTACTTTTTTTTTTTTCTTTTTGAGCTCTTGTCTACAAAAAGGTTAATCTATTAGAACAGCTTCTATATCAGTACACAATTGCTTCGTAGCTTTTTGGGCACATATGTGGAGTAAATGGCAAATGCAGCCTTGTACTACAATTGCAGGATTAAACTTTCTTAAATTTGCTGCAACACCACTTAGGCATGGGTGCAAGTATGCGCACTCAGACATAAACACAATATACATTAAATATTATATGTGGTTAAAATTCATTAAATCAAAAGTGCATAAAATGACCGAACATTAATGCATATATATGTAAACAAAATTTTATATGTCCATGCAAATTGTAATCGGAAAGTTAAATTTGATTATTAGGTAGGAACTACCAGCTGAAATTTAACAAATCTCCAAAATCCCTTATCTTGCAAAAGAAAAAGAAAAAAAAGGTCTTGCATAATATTCAAATCCAATCCACATATTTGCTGCTTACATAGCATTTTAAGCTAATTATCGAAATATGCTAACCAAATTATTGAAATTGTAATAATTAATACATAACATACCATGGAAGATGTTTCATGACGATGCGCAAGACACGTAACAATAATAACAAATAAAGGTAACTTGATCACGCTAGTTACGTTACATGAAAAAACTTTTACAAGAAAGTTCGTAAGTTGGGAGCTTTTGAATATCTTAGGTCTTCACCACGCCAATGGAGGACTAAGATTGTTGACAGATTCTACATTTGAATTTTTTCTATTTTTGTTGCCAAAACTTAGAATTGATCTCCAGATCATCGGAATGTAGAGAGGAATTCGGAATTGCAAGTCATTGAGTTGAAAATAATTTCCAGGCTTTCATGGTAACGGAGGGCAAAACGATTGTCAAAAGAACCAATTCGTTTTGCTTCGTTCCAGTGGGGAACTGCAGATGTGTCTTCCATTGTCAAAATAGACAAGGCTGTATTAGGATTGGCTCTCAAAACATCTTTTTTATGTTCTAAAATTCTGTGGTTAATGCTCCTGTATGTGCTTCCAATGTATAAGTTATCACATGTTGAAGAAGAGATAGGAATGCAGTAAACTCCTGAGAGGTCCAGATTTTCAACTTTGTTCCTATCCCTTTGTAGAAGTTTCAAGATGTTTCGGGTGGATTTAATGGCAAGATGGTAACCAAAACTTCTAAAAAGAATCTGTAACTTATAAGCATAGGAAGGATGGTAAGGAACAGAACCAGAGAATTTCAGGTTTTCTTTCTTTTGAGGAAGGAGGCATTCAATTTTCGAATTGTTTTCATATTTCTTTAAGAGGGAGTTGACTGTAAGAGCAGGGAAACCATGAGAGAGGGATATTGTAGAAATTTTGGAGAATTCTTCTTGAAGAGAAAGTTGGTTGTTGCAAATGATGTGAGCCCTGTGGATGCAAGACTTCAATGCTGCAAGCTTGTAGAGATGCAGAGTGAAAGATTTGTAGGGAATGATGTTAGTGGCCACAGAAGGTTTACGATAGACGGAACGAGTGATGGAGAGATCGGCGTTTCTGTAGATGGATACATCCAGGAAATCAATTTTGTTGTTTACTTCCTTAGATATAGTGAGATTAATGGAAGGAAATTTTTCCGTAATGGAGTTGATCAGTGTCTGTAGTTCAGACTCGGTATGTGGCCAGCTAATGAAAATGTCATCTACATATCTCAACCACAGGGAAGGTTGAAAAGGGTGGTGAGGAATGATGGAAACTTCAATATGTTGCATGTAGATTTCTGCAAGAAGAGGGGAAAGAGGTGAGCCCATGGGGAGACCAGATTGTTGCTTGTACACAATTTTGTTGAAAACAAAACAACTGTGTTGATGAATAGTGTGGAAACAATCAAAGAATTTTTATAAGAGTACCGGGTGGTACAAAATGAAGAATCAATTTCTTCATGAGGAGCATGTAGGACTCAAAATATGGTACAGAGAATCTGGACCTCTCAGGAGTTTACTGCATTCCTATCTCTTCTTTAACATGTGATAACTTATACATTGGAAGCACATACAGGAGCATTAACCACAGAATTTTAGAACATAAAAAAGATGTTTTGAGAGCCAATCCTAATACAGCCTTGTCTATTTTGACAATGGAAGATACATCTGCAGCTCCCCGCTGGAACGAAGCAAAACGAATTGGTTTTTTTGGCAATCGTTTTGCCCTCCGTTACCGTGAAAGCCTGGAAATTATTTTCAACTCAATGACTTGCAATTCCGAATCTCCTCTCTACATTCCGATTATCTGGAGATCAATTCTAAGTTTTGGCAACAAAAATAGAAAAAATTCAAATGTAGAATCTGGCAACAATCTCAGTCCCCGATTGGCGTGATGAAGACCTAAGATAAGGTCGAAAGCTCCCAACTTACAAACTTTCTTGTAAAATGATATATTATTAAAATAACCAATCACTTACCAGAAAGATCTTGGTCACATTTTTTCTTTAACACTTCAAGCACGTCAATTATCATCATGTAATGTTGTTGGCCTTCATAGGTTGAAAGACTCCTTGCCTATGAGATTCGTTCTTCCGGGCATGAAACATTGTACTTTCCTTTTTTTTTTTAATTTACTGGACAAAAACGCAGGTTTCCCTCTGCCGTATGAGACGTAAACATAGCTCGTCATCTCCATAAAAACCACACAAACATACACACCATACCACTCATTAATACATTCAGTTAAAAACACTATGTACATAATTACACTATTTACATTCCTAGGCAGTTAAACCTTTGTCAACTGTGACTTAAAAAGGGCTTCATCTGTTTCAAACTCTGTACTAACCCTACTGCAAGTGCCAACCTCATTCAGCCCGTCATACACAATCCTCTAGCACTTTCAACTGGCTACTGTCGTCATCAGGAGGCAGATGTGTCTCACCACCTACCACAGCTCAATTGAGCAAAGTTATTGAGATTCAGGCCTCAGTCACAATCTCTGCATCATTGTGTCTCTGGCGCCATCTATTGTCAGTGCTGCTCTCTTTTCTTTTTTTCCCACTTAGCTGTTGTTCAATTTTTATTAAGGCCTTCCATTGTTCGTTTAAGTTGCTAGGCTCATTAATGTTGCACAATCTTGATCTGTTTTTTTCAATTAATACTGATTCTGCAATTCTCAACTGCCTTTCGTTTTTACAGCTCTTAATAATTTTAATATCTTCAAACCTTGGACATTGGTGATTTTCCAGACAGTATTGGGTTAATGCAGTCTTAGCTTCTTTTTATTCCAATTACTTATATGCTGGTTCAATCTATACTTTAATTTGTTCTTGGTGCTGCCTATATATGACAAAGGTGGTTGCTGGTTTATAGGAATTTCATATACTCCTGCTCTATCCATTTGGCTGATTTTTTTCATTTTTTATTACTAAATTTTTTATAGTATGTACCTGATTTCCTACTTGTATGTCATTTATAGTATGTACCTGATTTCCTACTCGTATGTCATTTATAGTACGTACCTACTATAAAACATTTAGTAATAAAATATGAAAAAAACAGCCAAATGGATAGAGCAGGAGTATATGAAATTCCTATAAACCAGCAACCACCTTTGTCATATATAGGCAGCACCAAGAACAAATTAAAGTATAGATTGAACCAGCATATAAGTAATTGGAATAAAAAGAAGCTAAGACTGCATTAACCCAATACTGTCTGGAAAATCACCAATGTCCAAGGTTTGAAGATATTAAAAATTATTAAGAGCTGTAAAAGTTGTTGACACCCGTGTGATGAGAGGTGCGGATGTTGGTTCTGATCATTACTTGGTAGTGTCACGAGTGAAACTTAATGTTGGTTGGAGGAAAGGGAATAGGAAGAGACCCAGGATAGAAAGAATAAAGGTTGATAGGCTCCTTGAAGATCATAAGCAGTATTCTGACTTACTCAGAGAATGACTGAAGGATCTGAAGTCTGGTGAGAGGGATGTACAAAAGAAGTGGGAATGTTTTAAGAACTGTGATGTCACTGCTGCTAAAGAGGTCTGTGGCACCACAATAGTGGGTAACAATAGAGGTGATGCTTGGTGGAATAGTGAGATTGAAGAGGCAGTTAAGAGAAAGAAGGAAGCCTATTTGGGGATGTTGCAAGGTAGTCTCGGTGGATGAATATCGCTGTAAGAAGCGTGAAGCTGCTAAGCTGGTTCGTCACAGTAAGGCAAAAGATAGGAAGGAGAAAGTGGAAAGGCATGAACTGGCTTTTTGGAAAGATAGGAAGTCCTTCTGGAAGTACATGAGACTCGGGAAAAATAGGGGAAACAAAGTTGTAAGTTGTGTAAAGAATGAGATTGGGGAAATGATATGGGAGCCCAATGAGTTAAGTGACAGATGGGGTGAATACTTCTGTGAGTTATTAGATCAGGAAAGCAAAGATGATTCTAAGACAGATGCAGATGATGTCACAATGAGGGATGAAAGCACAGGAGGGATCTCAAGAAAAGAAGTGTGTAAAGCTCTAAAATCTCTTCAGAATGGTAAGGCTCCGGGAGTTGATGGCATAACTGTAGAGATGTTGAAATATGGTGGTGACTCTGTAATTGACTGGTTAACTGAAATTTGCCAGTTGTGCTGGAAGTTAGGAATGGTCCCTCGGGATTGGAAGGATGCTATCATTGTTTCCTTGTATAAGGGAAAAGGTGATCAGACTGAATGCAAGAACTATCGTGGTATTAGCCTACTGAGTGTGCCAGGGAAAGCGTTTGGTAAGGTTGTTATTGAAAAAGTATGGGGTCTTACATCACTGAAAGTGTGGGATGTTCAGTGGTTTTATGCCTGGTAAAGGCTGCACTAACCAGAATTTTGCATTACGCAATCATTGAAAAGTATCTGGCTGTTGGGAAGAAAGTTTTTGTTGCCTTCATAGATTTAGAGAAAGCTTACGACCGAGTGAATAGGACACTTTTGTGGAAGGTATTGAATGAATATGGTGTTACTGGGAATCTACTTAATAGTGTAAAAGCAATGTATGCTGGTAGTAGAGCTTGTGTACGAGTGAATGGTGTTTTATCAAAATGGTTTTCTATTGGTGCAGGAGTTAGGCAAAGTTGTGTAATGTCACCATGGCTGTTTAAATATATTTATGAATGCATGCATGCGTGTGATGCCAAAATAGATAATAGTGGTTTATGTCTTGGTGATATCTGTGTGTGCAGATTGCTGTATGCGGATGACACTGTCCTGTTGGCAGAAAAAACCAAAATTATGGTGTTTGAGAGAGGAACGGGTAGCACTGAATGTAATGTAAGCATAAATGGCACTGTGATTGACCAGGTGAGTGAGTTTGTGTATTTAGGAAGCATGTTTGACAGAGAGAACAAGTTGGATGGTGAAATCAGTAGGCGAGTGAATTCTTCTTTGAAAGTCATAGCTGCTCTGGGAGGTTTTCACAGGAATGATGGGTTCTCTAGAGAGTCCCGCATGGCTGTGTATGAAACTGTAATTGTTCCTACTCTGATGTATGGCAGTGAAACCTGGGTACTGCAGAAGAAACATAGGAGTCGTTTGTGTGCTGGAGAAATGCGTTACTTACGTGGGGTTTGTGGCAAGACACAATACGATTGTGTGAGAAATGAAGATGTATTGCAGCTGTGTGATGTGAAGCAAAATATTGTTAGCAAGGTGGAGACCAATATGGTTTGGTGGTTTGGCCATGTTGAAAGAATGAGTGATGAAATGCTTACTAAGAAAATCTTTTCAGCCCAAGGGGTGGGAAGGAAAGGCAGAGGAAGGCCAAGGAAGACATGGGTGGATCAGATTCAGGAGTGTCTGCATGAGAAAAAGATTATGAGTATGAAGTATAAAAGATCTTGTGTATGGCGTGTAATGGATATTAGTGAAGCACGAGTTGTATGTCAAGATCGCTGTAAATGGAGAAGTTTGATACGACAACAATAAGTAAAAATATCTGGAAGTTTGTATTTCTTTTTGGAGCTAACCTCTGAATCTCAGAGAACAGCTTAGTGATATGTATGTATGTATGTATGTAAAAACGAAAGGCAGTTGAGAATTGCAGAATCAGTATTAATTGAAAAAATCAGATCAAGATTGTGCAACATTAATGAGCCTAGCAACTTAAACGAACAATGGAAGGCCTTAATAAAAATTGAACAATAGCTAAGAGGGAAAAAAAGAAAAGAGCAGCACTGACAATACATGGCGCCAGAGACACAAAGATGCAGGGATTGCGACTGAGGCCCGAACCTCAATAACTTTGCTCACTTGAGCTGTGGTAGGTGGTGAGACACATCTGCCTCCTGATGGCGACAGTAGCCTGTTGAAAGTGCTAGAGGATTGTGTATGACGGGCTGAATGAGGTTGGCACTTGCAGTAGGGTTAGTACGGAGTTTGAAACGGATGAAGCACTTTTTAGTCACAGTTGACAAAGGCTTAACTGCCTGGGAATGTAAATAGTGTAATTATGTACATAGTACAAATTTTGAAGATGACAATCCGATTTTTGGCGTAAATGTGACAAGGATGGTAAGTCAGATAAAATCCAAAAACTTGAAAATTTTCATCGTCCTGGAGCGGGACTCGAACCCGCGTCTCCCAGAAAATGCACGGGTATGCTAACCACTACACCACCCAGAACGACCAAGTTTCAAGTTTCCGATCAATTTGAATATAACCATCACAGGATTCGCTAGTCGAAGCAACCGGCATTCATGTTTAGCGAATCTGGAGGTTAAGTATTTCTTTCATGATATGTACATAGTGTTTTTAACTGAATGTATGAATGAGTGGTATGGTGTGTATGTTTGTGTGGTTTTTATGGAGATGACGAGCTATGTTTACATCTCATACGGCAAAGGGAAACCTGCGTTTTTTGTCCAGTAAATTAAAAAAAAAAAAGGGGGGAAAGTACGATGTTTCATGCCCGAAAGAATGAATCTCATAGGCAAGGTGTCTTTCAACCTTTGAATGCCAACAACATTACATGATGATAATTGACGTGCTTGAAGTGTTAAAGAAAAAATGTGACCAAGATCTTTCTGGTAAGTAATTGGTTATTTTAATAATATATCATTAATGAATTGCATGCAAATATGCGCACTTTGTTGGTGTTTTAATACCTTAAAAGTGCAAATATTATGATTTCTTGTAAAAGTTTTTTCATGTAACGCAACTAGCGTGATCAAGTTACCTTTATTTGGAAGATGTTTCAAATAATCTTTAGTAAATTCTGTTGAATCAAATAAGTGTTGCACACTTTTAAAAGAGTCATTTAAATTGTAAAATTGCATAAGGATAAAAAAAAATGATAATCAAGATTATGCATGTCCAACTGTAGTTGTGTACACAGAGAGCTCATTTCATTAATTCACTTCACCATGATCACAGTTTTATAGTAACCATCACAAATTTTCATAGGTGAATTATTTCTTTAAAAAAAAACTTGTTATTGTGGCACACTTGGATTTTTTAACAGGCAAGTTCTCAGCAGTACCTTGTGGTGCAGGTCATTTTCTTATATGCTGGACAGGAGTAGTTGATGCAGCTTTTTTGGAATCAATAGGTTTGGCAAGTGCAAGAGGAAGAGCAGCTGATGCACTTTCTTTTGAAGCAATAGGTTTGGCAATAGAATTACTAGGGCATAACTGCTTTGTTAAGCAAGTGGGAACATCTGTTGTTTTCCTAGTAATTTCATATTGAGGAATATTTGAGACTTCATTTCCTTTTGTTGATAGGAATTCCTTGTAACAGGCATAGGCGGAATGAATTGCACTACACATCTGCGTGGTGGGCTTTAATTCTACAGACTTTATCTTCTTTCTACGTAAGCTGTATTTCACAATAGAAACAGCCTCATAATTTTCCACAGTAAGACAACTTCTGTCATCTGTAATAATGGCATCCATGATATTAAATGTTCCTTCAAACAGAGGACCAGAAAAGGTAGACAATAGAGCTCTCACAAGAATTCCTAAATATTTATACCTAATTAGCAACACCATCACTCTCCTTTAAATCAAAAATATGTGACCACCAATCACAATCTATCCTTGAACTATCATCAAGACAGATTCTTGTGGCTTCCAACTCTGTTATAGCATTATCAAGTGAATACCTTTGAACCTCTTCTAAAAGAAAGTTCCTATCTGAATCATTAATTACTTGAAGCAAGCACTCGCTTAATTTGTCAAATGCTGATAAAGTTGTGTTGCATCTCCGCTGCTTTGGATGCAGTACCGAAAGCCAAATCAACACTTTATTATTGAGCGGCAAGTTTTTTATCATATATATTGCAGTATTTTGATATGTGCGTCTTAAATTTTTATAAAATGCAGAGATCCAATTAACTTTCTTCTTTTGCAACTCTTGTGCTTCTGAGTAAGCAAACTTTCCAACACTCAAAAATTTATCAGCAAGTTGTATTTCTGTATTTTTGGCATCAACACTCAGAAGTTCAATCACACTGCTCTCTGGAATAAATTCAACTTTGATGAATGATGACAAAAATTCCTTGCACAGGACAAACATTTCACAGTGGATTCGGTGCATCATAGATGCCTCACATTGAAACACTTTTATGAATGAATGGAACTTGGGCAATATACCTCTGTAAAAGTTCAGGAACAATGAGAATTTTTCCGGGAGGTGGATCAGAGAAAGCAAAATTCTGTCTTTTCGTACTTTACCAGCTTCTGTCTGTTTTTGTTTTGCAAGATGGGACTGAATTACATGTACGCGGCTGCGCTGATCATTAGACACTTTTCAAGTCCTATAAACATTACTCAAAAGTGCATCTACACTTCCACTCTTCTGTTTCTCAGTTGACAAAAAGCTATAATAATACACAATCAAGGCATCACGTAACTCATGGAGTCTGTCGCAAGTGGTTAACATCTGCAGAAAACGTGTTTCAGTGGGCCTTAAAATTTGCTTTGCTGAACTTGTATTTAGCAAAACTTGTACTTCAGAGAATGACTGTTTGGCCTTGGGAGAATCCTGAATGTCATAATAAACATTGCTTGCAAAACATTTAATAAACATATCTAATTTCTGAAAAAATAGTTTCGCAGAATTATGCACTATATGCACACCTCCATGAATATCCAGAAGATTTGGGTTTTCCTTTCTCATTAAAGTCCCTACTCCGCCCCTACATCCCCGCATTGTGCTGCAGTTATCCATCAGACAACTTATCACTTGAGTGAAGGCTAAATAATTTTCTGAAAGAAGTTCCTGCACCTCTTGGAAAATGTTGACAGCCATGGCAACATTTTCTTTTTTTGATCCAAGAAGATCTGAGACTGTTTTCTTTTGCTCCTCATCACAGAATCGTACCATCACATTGATGATCTTGTCTATTGCATTATTTGTAGCTTCATCTATGTTCAAGGAGAAAAAAATTCCCTTCAACTGTTGGACTAACTCCTTTTCTCATGCACTTTGCCAATACCATGTGTATTGATGTAGGTTGCATTCGTCCTGGACATTTTCAATTTAGAAAGTGCTAACTTATCACCTGCAAGATGCTTAGATAGCTCAACTAACTGTGGTGCCAAATTGAATGGCAGCGTGTTTTCGCATAAAAATGCAGCCAGAACTGCTTTCTGATGTGCAATTCTGTCAGATATTGATGCTTTGGCCTGAACAGGAGCGACTCCAGGCAATGTTTGTGTATGCTGCTGTGCTCGTACACATTTTTGATGATCAGCATCCTTACTGTGTCTGAACAGCACTATTTTACCATTGCTTCCATAGTTTAACTTTCTGCTGCAGAAAACACAAAAGCTAAATCCCGGTTCCTTAATTTTCCGGCACCAAGAACCAAATTTGACATCATGGGAATTAGTCTCATCTAACCATTCCCATCGCCACTTATTTTTAACATTGCTATCGTTCAAAGCCGACGTATTTTTGAATCTATGAATTCGATAGCTGACTGCATGTTGAAAAAAGGAATCACAAATTTTCCAATACTTGGTCAATTTCCCATACGTAAATTAATATTGAAATGTGTACGCATACACGCATAAAATACGGCAAGATCAACTGGTACGACTCACTCCAAAGATTGGCTGTGACCTATGGCGGCAGAGCCAGTGGTGTCTCCACCTAATACAAGCTCGATGGGTGAACCGGTTACGGCGTGTGACGTACACGCAGCGAAGAGAAAGCCAGGGACGGGCGAGGTTGGGTTGGGGGTTATGATGTAAGCGAGAATCGGCGTAGAACCTCCAAGGGAGCTGCTCCTCGATTCCTCTTCGACCAGAATGCCCCTCTTACCCAGAATGCATCAGGCGAAGCTGCTACTCCGAGTTTACGATAAACGAGGTACTACGGTACGAGCGTGGTTGCCGATGGCGTACTTACTTTTCGGAGTAGAGCGTATGGATAGAAAGGGAAAAAAGAAAAATACATATTTGAAAATTTTATTTTTACTGATATTTTCTTCCGTCCTGCTTCCATCTTCGGATATTTTCAAAAGACGGAAAACTTGCACCCATGCACTTAGGTTCCCCAACATTGTACTAGCATTGTCGCAGCCAAATGAGACACAGTTACTCCATGGAATGCCCTTTCTTTTCATTATCCAGAATTGTAAAAATACCATGCCCTGTATTGTTATCTGATTAAAGTATACTTAACAAAACAGACACTATTTCACCATTAGCAGAGTCAAAATATCTGACAACTGGATACAGCTTTACAAAATTCTGATCGGTGCTCCCATCAGTTGCCATCGAAAATAACGAATTACAGAGTGCAGAAACTACAGTGCACTGTGTAAAGCCAGCCATGGATTTCACCAGTGAGGTGGTTTTTCTTCATGCACAGCTGTATTTCTTGGCAATAGTGGAATCCGGGAACATTTTTCTGAACAAATTCCCATCATGATCATGGTTTAAATTCCTATCGCGGCAGCATGATCAGCTGCCACGATAGGTAAATTATATTCTGCCAGGAAAGAGGTGAACAAGATTTCAGCATGTAATATTCATAAAACCTCTGTTTAAGCAAAATATTCACCACTTCTGACCTTTCTTTGCAGTACCCTTTGTGTTTCACGGATGTCATGTAACGAGAACAGTCGAACCTCCCACAGTGTTTAATTGAGAAATCAGAATTACACCTCGCACAAAACGAGTGATGCTTTGAAAGTTGGGAGGCACGCAAGCATGGCCACTTTTTAGAATACACTGCTCTGAAGTGCTGGGAAGATATTTTCTTCTTCGTTCGATCTAATTTTTCAGGTGGAGACATCCTGATTGATTAAAAAAGTTATACACGAAAAATTATATGCCACCAATATAAGCAGTACACACGTTGCAAACTCCACACACAGTCCACTCTGTCAAAAGACAGGGAAAGTCTCAACTGGAGAACTGAGCATACACAAAGCATCTTCTATACTTCGAAAGAAGCCAAAATAAGCTAAAGGCACCCTGCTGGCTGCTGCAGTAATACCATCCATGTGACAATGATTGTAACGTTAGCCCACCTTACATTAGTCAGCCCTTTTTGTCATTTTGATTGGACTTCACCAACGCCAATGACTCGCTGGTTTCAAAGGAGATAGCGTGTCCTCCTGGGATGAGAGTGAGAGGCAGGCAGGTGGGTTTCAGTGGCAGACCCACTTCCCACACCTGCTGTTTACAAAGAAAGAAAAAAAAAAAAAAAGCAACCCACTTGTCATTTACAATAACAAAAAACAACAGGAGGGGAAGGTTTGTAATGCACATGCCTAAAAAGAAAATCGAGGAGGAGATCTGCATTTCACGTGGTACCTGGGACTCAGAAGCGCGGACCACAGCTGTTAGTGCTAAAGCTTTGTTCGTGTTTCTGCTAGAATATTTTCACAAAACACGGTAACTTTTCGCAATGAAAAAGAAAAGTAAGAAAAGAACTGCACGAATTCAAGATTAAAAAACCAGAAGCACCATATCTTTATTTTTTAGATGAAACAAAAAACATACCGAAGGAGGAAAAAAAAACTTTGTTTCGATAAAAAAAAAGTTTCAAATGCACAAAAGGCGTAGATTTTTAGACATACAGCATAATGCGTGGCAACCTTTGCTAAAGCGGAGAACTGACGCTAAAAGCGTAGTGCTTGGCAGGTCTGCACAATGCACCTTGCATACGCTGCATGGATGAAAACACTAATGGCATGAAGGGGAAGCTCACACATATTCACTGTACATTTTCTGTTGCAATCCATACAGATCATGGAGAATTACAAGAAGCCCTGGTGTTGTTCTTTGTGAATCTAAAAAATTTTGGTAAACAGATGGCGCTTCATTTAAAGCTATGATCCCACAAGCTCAATATGAAAATGTTACCAGCACTGTCAGAATGAATTCCTTTAATGAAAAGAAAATTCCAGCTGTTATATTAATATATCTTTGTAGTCACCACTTGTTATGGTTTGTGGTATTTTCAGTGTTGTATTTATTTAAAACACTAATGATATAAGTATTATCACATGCTATCATATATGCACTATGTTAGAATTTTCTTTACCTGAGTATCTTGAACATATGATTCACTGCCACCAGTCCAGTATGATTGTAAGATTTGGACAACCTTGTTCATAAACTCACTTTCAGAGGCATGGAGAAGGATACTTACAGTCGGTAACTAATCCAATGTAATAATGCAGCAACTTTATTCCCATTCAGGAAATGAATATTTACAGTGATGGTGGAAATACAGTGGTTGGAGTAGTATATATATATATATATATATATATATATATATATATATATCATCATCATCATCATCATTGTCAACCATTATCAATCCACTGCTGGACGAAGGTCTCCCCAAGTTTCCTCCACAACGGTCTGTCTTGTGCCAGTCTCCTCCATGTCACCCCTGCATACTTTCGAATTTCATCCACCCATCTCCCATGGGGTCTTCTTCTGGGTCTTTTCCTGTCCCTTGGAATCCAATCTAAAATTTCGGCTGTCCATCGATGATCTGTCCTTCTGGCAGTATGTCCAGCCCATTGCCATTTCAGGGATTTAACTCTGATCACGATGTCTTCCACTCTTGTCATTTTTCGGATCCACGAGTTCCTCTTCTTATCTCTCCTGGTTACACCAAGTATGCACCTCTCCATGCTCCTTTGAGTTGTCTGCAGCCTTTGTATGTCTCTTTTAGTTAAGGTCCACGTCTCTGCACCATACGTAAGCACTGGAAGGATGCATTGATCAAACACTTTTCTTTTAAGACATAATGGCATATTGCTCTAGAAAATTATGCTGTTTCTTCCAAAAGCTCTCCAGGCAAGTTTTGTACGCCGATTAATTTCTTCATCAATGTGACCCTCACTTGATATCTGCTGTCCAAGATAAACGTACGTGTCTGTTATCTCCAGCTTTTCTCCATCAATCGATAAATCTTCATTTCTTGTAAAAACATTGAACATCACTTTTGTCTTCTGAAAGTTCATTTTTAATCCCACTTCTTTACTCTTGTCAGCAAGTTCCTGGGTCATACTCTGCAGCTCTGATGGGCTAGTTGCAAAAATGACTACGTCATCAGCAAAACGAAGGTGGGTTAGATAATCTCCATTAATCTTTATCCCTTTGTTTTCCCAGCTCAGTGACTGAAAAACACCCTCCAATGTGGCATTAAAGAGCTTCGGAGATATGGTGTCACCTTGTCTCACTCCCTTTCCAATTTTTGTGTGTGTTGTATTTTCAAACAGCCTAATCTTTGCACTTGCGTTTTCATAGATGTTATTAATAATATTAATGTATGCATCTTTAATACCGCAGGTTTTCAGAGCCATTGTAACTGCTGATGGTTTCACCGAATCAAAGGCTTTTTCATAATCGATAAAAGCCATGCACAATGGAAGTTCATATTCCCTCGCTCTTTCAATTAGTTCTCTCAGTACGTGGATATGATCTATTGTGCTGTAGCCACTCCTGAATCCAGCTTGTTCTCTCGGTTGAGCCATGTCCAGTGTTACCTTCAAGCGGTGTGAAAGAACTTTAGTGAAGATTTTATAAACTACTGATAGGAGGCTGATAGGTCTGTAGTTTCCGAGATCCTCAATGTCACCTTTCTTATGTAGCAGGATCATTGTAGCGGTGTTCCAATCCTCAGGAATCTTTCCTTCATTAAGGCATCGAGTGAAAATTTGGGCGAGTACTGTTTCGATTTCTCCACTTGCTTCTTGTACGATGTCTACAGTAATTCCATCTTCTCCAGGAGCTTTTCCCCGCTTCATGTTCTTGATTGCATGTGTAACTTCTGCTGGAAGGACTGGAGGAACTCTGGTACTGGTATCTTTCATGATGTCTGGAGTGCATGTATTATCCCTTTCATATAATTTGGAGAAGAAATCTTTCACTCTTGTCAAAATTTCACCTCTATTTCTTGTTACAGAACCATCTTCTTTTCTCAGTGCCATAATCTGTTTTCTTCCCTTACTGAGATGTCCCTTTGCTATCTTTAGGCTTTGGTTGTTTTCAATTGCTTTCCTCACTAGTTCACAGTTGAATTTTCTTACGTCTTCAGTGATACTTTTTCGTACTGTCTTGCATAGCTCTATATATTCCACTTTGGAAGTCACATCTTCTTTAGTTGTCCTCATCTCTCTTCTTTTTTGCATCAACATTTTCGTTTTTCCTGATAATTTATTTACATGCAACTTGTTCTTAGACCCAGCTAATTTTGTTGCTGTTTCCATAAGAGCTTTGGTTACTTTTCTGTTAACTTCAGAGATGTCCACTTCTTCCGATGTTAGGCCTTCTAAAGCAGAGAACCTGTTCTTCAGTTCCAACTTGAAGGTATTATGGTGTTTTTTAAGGTTGGTTATGTCAATAGATTTTGTTTGTCTTATGAGCTTGCCACGTTCAAGTTTAGTGTTGAGGTGCATCTTACATCTCACCAATCTATGGTCACTACCTGTGTTGAACTTGTTTAGCACACTGCAGTCTTCTATGACGAATTTTTTGTTACACATAATAAAATCAATTTCACTTGTCGTCCCATTTGGATGTTTCCATGTCCATTTCCTGTGTGGCTTTTTCTTGAAGAAGGAGTTCAAGATGAAAAACCCTTCTGCCTCTGCAAACTCAATGAGAGTATTTCCACGCTGGTTTCTGTTGCCGTGACCGAATTTACCTACTGAAGTTTCATTCTGTTGCCGTTGCCCTATTTTTGCATTGAAATCTCCCATAATTATTTTCAAGTGCTGCTTACCTTTATTATTTAGATGACAAATTTCCTCATAAAATTCTTCAATTTCTTCTTCAGGATGACTTGTGGTGGGTGCATAAGTTTGAATAATCTGAGCCTGGTATCTTTTTGAGAGTTGGATAACAAGCCGTGCAGCTCTGTCAGAGGAACTTTCAACTTCAACAACTTTATCCTTCAGTTTCTTGTTTATTATAAATCCAACACCACTAGTTCTGCCAGTATCTGTCCCACGATAGTAGAAGAGATGTCCACTTTTCAGTTCGATGAGATCTTCTCCTTTTCTCCTTACCTCACTTAGCCCCATGATGTCCCACTTGATCCTTTGTAGTTCTTCTTCCAATTCAAGAAGCCTTGAATCAGAAGATAGGGAGCTTCCATTGTAGTTCTGCCAGTATCTGTCCCACGATAGTAGAAGAGATGTCCACTTTTCAGTTCGATGAGATCTTCTCCTTTTCTCCTTACCTCACTTAGCCCCACGATGTCCCACTTGATCCTTTGTAGTTCCTCTTCCAATTCAAGAAGCCTTGAATCAGAAGATAGGGAGCGTCCATTGTACGTTGCCAAGGTCAGCATCAGATGGCAGCCTAGTCCGGTCCTCCGGGGATTCTTAGCACCCTCTGCCTTCATGTCGCACTGGCCGCTGCCTTGGCCAGGTACATTCCAGCTGCCGGAGACTGAGGGCCAAGATTTAAGTTGTGGAGTCATTTTGGAGGGGTTTGGCCATAACTCACCACGCTGGCCAAGCGGGTTGGTGAGTGTGGGATAGAATTTCCTCTAATCCCGATGGTATAGTTATACCGCTATTGGCGGTCGTCAGAGCCCCTTTAGTGGGAACAGGATGCACCACGAGAAGGCGGGGTTGACATTTGTCAAGGAGAGGCTGTGATGTTACGCATCACCTGTATATATATATATATATATATATATATTGCTTCAATCACTTTACACAGCATATAGTGACAATATCTTACTGGACATGAAAACTGGGTGTAAGAATGAAAAAACCATGAGGAATAATCACTCACCATAAAGATCATGGTAACCTCCAATGGACCAAACACTTCCAACACGTCAATTCATCGTGATGTAACTGGGCTTCCACAGGTTTACAGACCTCTTGCTTACGCTTCTTATTTTCGGGTGTGAAACATCGTTTTTTTTCCTTTGCCTTATAGTATGTTACTATAATGCTTGTCAATTCGATAAAAATCATACATACAACTCATTCATACAATTCAAGTAAAAAACTATGTACATAAACCTTACATTCACAGGTGATTAAACCTTAGTCAACTCTAATTATGGAACTCCTCCTTCTGTTTCACAACCTCTGCTACTCCCACTGCAATTGTCACACCCATTCAGCCCCGCACATCAATCCTCTAGTACTTTCGACAGATCCCTGTCATCTTCAGGAGGCAGGTGTGTCTCATCTGCCCACCGCAGCTCAAGTGAGCAGAGCCATCGAGGCCTGGGCTCCAGTCGCTATCTCTGAATCGTTGTGTCTCTGGCGCCATCTATTGTCCCTGCTGCTCTTTTTTCTCTCTTTCTTTTTACGCTGCTGTTCAATTTTTATTATGGCTTTCCATTGTTCGTTTAAGTTATTTGGCTCATTAATGTTGCATAATCTTGATCTGTTTTTTTCAATTAACACTGATTCTGCAATTCTTAACTGCTTCGTTTTTACAGCTCTTAATAATTTTAATATCTTCAAACCTTGGACATTTTTGATTTTCCATACAGTATTGGGTCAATGCTGTCTTAGCCTCTTTTTGTTCCAATTATTAATATGCTGATTCAATCTATACTTTAATTTGTTCTTGGTGCTGCCTATATATGACACAGGTGGTTGCTGGTTTATTGGGATTTCATAAATTCCTGCTCTATCTACTTGGCTAATTTTTTCATTTTTAATCACTAAATTTTTTACAGTAAGTACCTGATTTCCTACCTGTATGCCATACTTGCCACAAACTTTATTAATTTCTGCTGAAACATTTTCTATATATGGTATTCCTCCCACATATTTTACAAGTTTTTTATCACTCTTGACCTTATTGTAACCTTGAGTTACTTCATAAATCCATTTTTTTAATACCTGTTTAGGGTATCCAAAAGCATATGCAATTTTTTCAATATATTCAATTTCTTCTTTTCTATACTGTTCAATTGATGAATGTGTTAAACTTCTTTTAATTAGTGTTTTAATACTATTTCTTTTATGTGTTAATGGATGTGATGACTGAAATGGTATAAGTACTGGGATATATGAAGATTTTCTATGCACTCTGAATTGTAAACTCTCCTCTGTTTTAATAATCAAAACGTCCAAAAATGCCAAAGTATTGTCATGTTCTTGTTCTACTGTCAGTTCTATAGATGGATAAATTTCACTATACTTTTTTGTCAAGTCCTCAAGTTCATCATTTTTAGCCTGGATAACAGAAAAATGTCATCAACATATCTGCAGTATATCAGTGGTGGATCCTCGAGTTTACTTATTATTTTTCCTCAATGTCACTCATTATAATTTCAGCAAATAAAGTTGACAGTGGTGACCCCATAGGTCCACCATGATTTTGTTTGTACATCTTGTTGTTAAACTTAAAAATGTTATTTTCATATATGTACAATAAAATTTCTCTTAACTCCTCTATTTGTATTGCATTCATTGTCTGTAGCACATACAATTTTTCAATAATTATTTCTATTGCCTGAGGTACTGGTGTGCTAGGAAAAAGAGCTCTCACATCCATACTAGCCATATGATATTCACTTAAATCTTGTTTAATTACTTTAATTTTCTCAATAAATTCGTATGTATTCTTCACAGTGAACCTTGTCTTCATGAACACAGGTGCCAAAAATTTGTAGATATTCTTTTCTAGTTTTATTAGTGGGGAATTCCTTTTTGATACAATCACTCTCATAGGTGTATCAGGCTTATGAGTTTTTATTTTTGCAATCATTTTTGGTATTCCAGTACCCATTGGTGGGTATGCTTTCTTTATTTCATCAGGCAAGGTGCTGTGATTTCTTATTCTAGCTAAGTACCTTACTTGAGATTCTGTTGGGTCTTTTGTCAGAATGCTGTCAGAATGCTCATTTAGTCTGACAAAAGACCCAACAGAATCTCAAGTAAGGTACTTAGCTAGAATAAGAAATCACAGCACCTTGCCTGATGAAATAAAGAAAGCATACCCACCAACGTACTGGAATACCAAAAATGATTGCAAAAATAAAAACTCATAAGCCTGATACACCTATGAGAGTGATTGTATCAAAAGGAATTCCCCACTAATAAAACTAGAAAAGAATATCAAAATTTTTGGCACCTGTGTTCATGAAGACAAGGTTCACTGTGAAGAATACATACGAATTTATTGAGAAGAATTAAAGTAATTAAACAAGATTTAAGTGAATATCATATGGCTAGTATGGATGTGAAGCCTTTTTCCTAGCACACCAGTACCTCAGGCAATAGAAATAATTATTGAAAAATTGTATGTGCTACAGACTGAATACAAATAGAGGAGTTAAGAGAAATTTTATTGTACATATATGAAAATAACATTTTTAAGTTTAACAACAAGATGTACAAACAAAATCATGGTGGACCTATTCACCACTGTCAACTTTATTTGCTGAAATTATAATGAGTGACATTGAGGAAAAATAATAAGTAAACTCGAGGATCCACCACTGATATACTGCAGATATGTTGATGACATTTTCTGTTATCCAGGCTAAAAAATGATGAACTTGAGGACTTGACAAAAAAGTATAGTGAAATTTATCCATCTATAGAACTGACAGTAGAACAAGAACATGACAATACTTTGGCATTTTTGGACGTTTTGATTATTAAAACAGAGGAGAGTTTACAATTCAGAGTGCATAGAAAATCTTCATATATCCCAGTACTTATACCATTTCAGTCATCACATCCATTAACACATAAAAGAAATAGTATTAAAACACTAATTAAAAGAAGTTTAACACATTCATCAATTGAACAGTATAGAAAGAAGAAATTGAATATATTGAAAAAAATTGCATATGCTTTTGGATACCCTAAACAGGTATTAAAAAAATGGATTTATGAAGTAACTCAAGGTTACAATAAGGTCAAGTGATAAAAAACTTGTAAAATATGTGGGAGGAATACCATATATAGAAAATGTTTCAGCAGAAATTAATAAAGTTTGTGGCAAGTATGGCATACAGGTAAAATCAGGTACTTACTGTAAAAAATTTAGTGATTAAAAATGAAAAAATTAGCCAATTAGATAGAGCAGGAATTTATGAAATCCCAATAAACCAGCAACCACCTGTGTCATATATAGGCAGCACCAAGAACAAATTAAAGTATAGATTGAATCAGCATATTAATAATTGGAACAAAAGAGGCTAAGACAGCATTGACTACTGTATGGAAAATCAAAATGTCCAAGGTTTGAAGATATTAAAATTATTAAAATAGCTGTAAAACGAAAAGCAGTTAAGAATTGCAGAATCAGTGTTGAATTGAAAAAAACAGATCAAGATTATGCAACATTAATGAGCCAAATAACTTAAGCTAACAATGGAAAGCCATAATAAAATTGAACAACAGCGTAAAAAGAAAGAGAGAAAAAGAGCAGCAGAGACAATAGATGGCGCCAGAGACACAACGGTTCAGAGATAGCGACTGGAGCCCAGGCCTCGATGGCTCTGCTCACTTGAAATGCGGTGGGCGGATGAGACACACCTGCCTCCTGAAGATGACAGGGATCTGTCAGTACTAGAGGATTGGATGTGCGGGACTGAATGGGTGTGACAATTGCAGTGGGAGTAGCAGAGGTTGTGCAGAACAGGAGTTCCATAATTAGAGTTGACTAAGGTTTAATCACCTGTGAATGTAAGGTTTATGTACATAGTTTTTACTTGAATTGTATGAATGAGTTGTATGTATGATTTTTATCGAATTGACAAGCATTATAGTAACATACTATAAGGCAAAGGAAAAAAACGATGTTTCACACCCGAAAATAGAAGCGTAAGCAAGAGGTCTGTAAACCTGTGGAAGCCCAGTTACATCACGATGAATTGACGTGTTGGAAGTGTTTGGTCCATTGGAGGTTACCATGATCTTTATGGTGAGTGATTATTCCTCATGGTTTTTCATTTATGAATTGCACGTAAACTATGCGCACTTTGCAAGAGGTTAATACCTTAAAAGTGCAAATATAATAAATGGGTGTAAGAATTCCTCCGCCAGCTATTTATTACTTTAGATTTGACAGACCGCAGCCTATTATGTACCTGTAACTCAAATGATCAACCATTAACCACAGTTAGTGGTAATCACCTCCTTTGACAACTCAACCGCAGCTGAATGCCTAAATTTTAGGTATCAAAATTCATGGTGACAGCTGACCTGACCTCATTTCTTAGTGAAAGCTATACGAGGAGTCCCGCCAAAATCCAAAATCTGCTGCTCAGCATCCCTCAACTTTCTCTCATGACCCTGGACAGGCATGACCAATCACAGAGCTTGCATTCTGACCCGCTGGTCCAAAAAAAGCATCCCCTGCTCTCAGAGTCCTGTCACCTTCCCATGATGCAATCTAAATGCCCCTTCTGCTGTTGCTATAGCCTTTGTGAATTCCACTCTCCAATTCTTAGAAACTCCCAGCCTCTCCCCGATGTTTGTTACCTTGAATCACACTGCACGACTGGTAATCAGTGGAAAAACCAATGTACACCAAACTTGAATTTTGCATAATTTAATTTTCATACATTTAGCACTAGTTTCTTAGGATAACAAGTATCTAAAAAAATGTGTGAATGTGAAATATGGTATAAGTTTTTATAACACATACCATGCTTCTCATGCTCATCGATAATCTACTTACCTAATAAATTAAATTTTGTAGAATTTATCTTCAGTCAAACACACCTTGCAAGCAATACAGCTAGAAGTACAATTTCAAGAAAGTCAAGAAGTTTTCAACTTTGGGATATAGCAATATAACATCACTGAAACATTTTAAATAATAACAGATCAAACATTATTTGCAAGTTTACTTTATCTTGTAATTGTTACTTTATGTTTGTTAGATGGAGAAAGTTACTAAAAATGGTACATATAAACTGAAGAAGCACATCTTTTCTTCTAAAGTTTTTTTTTTTAGTGCTTTAAAAATTATATTATTGAGATTAACAGTATAAGAGAAACTACAAAAGAAAAAGATGAAATTCACAATTTTTTTTAACATAGCCCCTTTCATTGTTTTACATATTAATATCTTTCAATGCACTCATGAAATACCAAAGGAAAAAGAAAAAATCCTAGTAATTTACAGAAAAGAAAAGTTAATTTGTCATTAGTTTCATCAATTTTATTAAGTTATACATTCATATAGAGTACTTTATTTTTAGTTAAACATACACATTAGTGTTCCATGCAAAATTCAGTCATGCATATTGAGAAAGAAGATTAAAAAAATAGTGATAAGAATGAGCTGTATGAAAAACATTGTGGTTTCAAGAGAGCTAATGGATGCCAGAGTAATATATTTTGCTCAGGTGGCATCATGAAAAGTTTCATGAGGATTTATGTGTGATGTTTATAGAATGTAAAAAGGGTTTGCACAGGACACTTATTAAAAAGTTGATCAGTGCACTAAAAAAGAAGCTAAGGAGCAAAATACCAGTTAATGATGTCAGTCACAACCTTTACATCAACAGCATTGCTACAGGCAGAATAGAGGGAGATTGCTATATCTTGTAATTACACATGGGGTAAGAGATTAGATGTCAAAGAAGGTGATACTGTATCACCAGTGTGCCATTTGCTGATGACTCAATTACCAAGAGTGTAAACAAGTTGCAGTTAAATTGCAATCAGCATAGTGACATGTGTGAATAATCTAGGACAAATGGTTCTAAGTCAAAAATCAACAGAGACATGTGTGAATAATTTGAGACAAATGTTTCTAAGTCAAACTCCTAAAATTATTAACAGTGAGAAGCAGGGGGTAGGCTTGAATAAGTAACAGATTTTAATTACTTGGGAGCTATTATTAAAGCAACAGGAAAACTTCATAAAAAATTAAACATTACAGATTCTAATGAGGACAAAATAAGTACATTACAATTGAATGTGCAGCAATGTGTGTGAAATGAACCTTTATGGCAAAACATTAAAATATTGGACTATGAACTTCATAAAAACAAGAGAATAATTAAAGAAAGTTTTTATATCCAGAAAAGCAATTCCATTAAAGAACCTTCAAAAATTATAAATAGCATTTTCAACAACTTAATACAAAAACAGTAGACTTACAAAAGTACATGAAGAAAAAATTTGAACTTAATAACTGGAGGAATAAGGAATTTGGCAAAAAAAAAAGCAACAGGAATCTAATTTGGAGCAAGAGGAATTTGGCAAAAAAAATTTTTAATTATTTCTGTGTAAATGAAAATTTTGATACAATCCCTATATACTGAGAACAGGCCATGATAAAATCTAGAGGCCAGAAATGTCTGTAAAAACAAAAGAACTCAGAAGATGTGAAAAATAATTGAAAGTTCAAGTTAAAATAGAATTAAATTAAGCTGTTCTCTGATATTCAGAGGTTAGCTCATCAAAGAAAGGCCGTTGGCAAATAAGTATTTAACAGATAATACAAACCATCAGATAAATTTTTAACTGATTATTTACTTACTGTTGCCGAATCAAATTTCTCCATTTACAGCGAACTTTACACACAACACGAGCTTCAGTGACATCCATCACACGATGTACACAAGACCTTCTATACTTCATACTCAATCTTTTTCTCATTCAGGCACTCTGGAATTTGATCTTCCCATGACTTCCTTGGCCCTCTGCCTTTCTTTCCTGCCACTTGAGCTGAAAAAATTTTCTTAGTAAGCATAGTTAGTTGATTTTAGTGACGCAAGGGTCAGGTTTGGCCAAAGAGCGCCCTTAGTAAGCATATCTCATCACTCATTCTTTCAACATGGCTAAACCACCTAAGAATATTATTCTCCACCTTGCTAAAAATATTTTGCTTCACATTACACAACTGCAACACATTTTCGTTCCTCACATGATCTGAACGTATGTTCCCACAAACCCCCAAGTAACGCATTTCTCCGGCACACAAACAACTCCTATGTCTTTTCTACAGTACCCAGGTTTCACTGCCATACATCAGAGTAGGAACAATTACACCTTCATACACAGCCATTCGGGACACTTTTTTGAGAATCCATCATTCCTGTGAAAACCTCTTAAAGCAGCTATGACTTTCAATGAAGAATTAACTCGCCTACTAATTTTGCCATCTAATCTGTTCTCTCTGTCAAACAAGCTTCCCAAATATACAAACTCATTCTACTGGTCAATCATGATGCCATTTAGACTTATATTACATTCAGTACTACAAGTTCCTCTCACAAAAACCATAACTTTGGTTTTTCCCTTATTTATACTCAGTTTGAATTTCATACATCTTCGTACATCCGGGACAACATGCCCTAAAACTCACTTTTACTCTCTGCCAACAGGACTGTGTTATCAGCATACAGCAATCTGCACACATGGGTATTACCAAGACATAAACCAGTATTGTCCATCTTGGCATCACGCATGCATGCATGCATCCATAAATATATTAAACAGCCATGGTGACATTACACAACCTTGCCTGAATCCTGCACCAATGGAAAACCATTTTGATATGACACCATTCACTCGTACACAAGCTCTACTGCCAGCATACATGGCTTTCACACTATTAAGTAGATTCCCAGTAACACCATATTCATTCAACACCTTCCCCAGAAGTATCCTATTTACTCAGTCATATGCTCTCTCTAAATCAATGAAGGCAGTAAAAACTTTCTTACCAACAGCCAGATATTTTTCAATCATCGTGCGCAATGCAAAAATTTGGTTAGTGCAACCTTTACCAGGCATAAAACCACTCTGAACATCCCACACTTTCTCTGATGTAAGACCTCGTACCTTTTCAATAATGACCTTACCAAACACTTTCCCTGGCACACTCAGTAAACTAATACCACAATAGTTCTTGCAGTCAGTCTGATCACCTTTTCCCTTATACAAGGGAACAATGATAGCATCCCTCCAGTCCCGAGGTACCATTCCTAACTTCCAGCATATCTGGTAGATTTCAGTTAACCGTCAATTGTAGAATCACCACCATATTTCAACATCTCAGCGGTTATGCCATCAACTCCTGGAGCCTTACCATTCTGAAGAGATTTTAGAGCTTCACACACCTCTTCTCTCGAGATCCCTCCTGTGCATCCATCTCTCACTATGACATCATCTGCTTTAGCTGCAGAATCATCCTTACTTTCTTGACCTAATAATTCACAGAAGTATTCACCCCATCTTTCATTTAACTCATTGGGCTCCCATATCCTTTCCCCGATCCTATTCTTCACACAACTTGCACATTTGTTTCCCCTATCTCTCCGGTGTCTCATATACCGTAATTTTCGGACTAAGAGCCGCATCGGCGTAAGGGCCGCAGGTTAAAAATTTTGCAATCTTGGAAGCAAAAGTTGCCGTAAGGGACCTGTGAAGTCATGGTGCTGTTCAGAAAACTAAATTATCTTCCTTATTTTCATGAAATAACTCACACCCAGCGTGATTATATGTATACTTCAAAGGCTAATCTGCAATTCAGTGTTGATCTGTTTTATGCACTTATTTTTTCATACTGGGAAAAATTTTTATTTTTACATTTTTTTATTAATCATGTTAATGGTGTTATTTGTTTGCCTTTATTAAATGCTCAAAACTATTTATGTAATCAATATAAATCACGGTTAATCTTAAGACTACCGTTAGAATATCGCAATCGCTCGTAAAACCGCACAATTGTCTAAATTCCATTCAATGTGGATGTCTGCTACAGGATGGTTCTCTGTTCACCGCAATAGAATCCGTCTTAGCAGTAATTAACTTATAAATTATCGCATTGTAATGCTTTCGATTGATGTTTTCTTTAATAATATGTTCCTTCTATGTTATGCTTTTTTCTTTACCAGCTGTCTCGCACGTGTTCGCGGATCTGGCCGCCAACACTTCCATAACAGCGGTGCCGCTCTCTTTCAAGTGGTTTGACCTACTTTCATTTACTGTGCACTGAGCCTTTGCGTTGAGCTCCGCTTTTATATGAATCCCTTCTTTTTTCTTTTCCAGCCAAAGCCTTCAAAAACTTCCACTATCGTCAGTCAATAAAAAAAAAAAAAAAAAAAAAAAATTAAAATCGAAGCAAAACTCAGGAGCACGAGCCAAGAAACACCTGTTTCGCATGCCAGATTAACCAAGAAGAGTGAACAGAATTTGTCCTTTCGTCCCGCCAGTATTGTTTGGAATAGGTCTCTGCTAATGGAATCCTGGGGCAGGCTTTTGCATTGCTCATGTTCTTAAGCTTTTGTTCAGGAAAGTGCCCATCAAACCGGTCTCCCCACCCCACTGAAAATCATCACACCTTCCTGCATGATGTATGCTGTAGCCAACGAAAGAGATATGCTAGGCGCGATATCCACAGAAGCCTCGGACGTCACGCTACTCGCCTGTGTGCTTATGTCCCCTTCCATCCCCCATTCCTCCATGCAAAGGGCATTTGAGTCAGGCATTCCTGTCCTCCCCCACTTTCCCTCCTAAACCAACATCAGGACAGCAGAGTTATTGTGTCTAACGTATGAGTAGAAAGGGAGGGGAAAACTTGGTCACAGTCGAGTTTGTGAAAAAAAAAAGACGTGGTTTGAAAAAATTTACTAAGCATCTGCATGAAAAAAAGAAAAAAAAAAGGAGGGAAGAAACAGTCTTATTGAAAACAAAATCGGCATAAGAGCCGCTTCGGCATAAGGGCCGCACACCCAAAAAAATTCACTTTTAGTAACGTAAGAGCCGCGGCTCTTAGCCCAAAAATTACGGTACCTTCAGAAAGTTTTTTCTATCTCTCCAAAAAGCCAATTCATGCCTTTCCACCTATTCCTTCCTATCTTTTGCCTTACTATGGTGAACCAGTTTCGCTGCCTCATGCTTCTTACAGCGATATTCATCCTCAGAAACTCTACTTGCAACACCCCCAAATAAGCTTCCTTCTTTCCCTTTACTGCTTCTTCAATCGCCCAATTCCACCAAGCATCACCTCATGCTACCCACTATTTTGGTGCCACAGGCCTCTTCAGCGGCAGTGACAATACAGTTCTTAAAACAAGTCCACTTCTTTTCTACATCTCTCTCACATGACTTCAGCTCCTTCAGTCATTCACTGAGTAAATTAGAGTAACTCTGATGGACTTTAGGGAGCTTTTCAACCTTTATTATTTCCATCCTAGGCCTCTTCCTATTTCTTTTCCTCCAACAAACATTCAGTTTCACTCGTAACACCACCAAGTAATGATCAGAACCAACATCGGCACCTCTCATCACACGGGTGTCAACAACTAAGTGTTTCAGATGTTGATAGTAAACAACAAAATCTATCACACTCTTTTGACCAAGACTACGATTTTCCCAAGTATATGTGTGGATATACTTATGGTTGAAAAACATGTTAGATACACACAAACCATTCTCAATGCAGAGTTTAATTAATCTTTCACCATTATCATTCACACAAGAGTCATTAAATTTACCCAGAACATTATCAGAAATCGCATTCTGCACACCTACTCTAGCATTGAAATCCCCTGCTATTACAACTTTTTCTTTAGCACCAAACTGGCTCAACACAGCTTTTAGCGCATTCCAGAAATCTTCCTTCCTATCAGAAGGTTCCGAGTCACAAGGAGGGTACACTACAACAATTACAATTCTCTGAAGTTTCACTTTCAAACGAATCTAAAGAATTATCTCACTTATGCAGCTATAGTGAATCAAATTGTTCTTCATCTTTTCACTTAAAATCACACCTACACCAGCCTGTCCCCTCACATTATCCAACACTCCAGACCACACACTCACTGTTCCATTCACTTCTTCTATCCCAATTTCCTTCTTTTTAGTTTCACTCACACACAGCACATCTAATTTATACTTATTCATTTCTTCAATCACCTCATTCATCTTTCCATTTATTAATCTAAGTAAAGCCTTGAGTAAGTGTTTCAATTGCTGTAAATAACATTTTTTTAATCTACAAGTAAAAACTACCTGCAAAATCTGCTAATAATTTGGAAACTACCCGCATACAGCATACGCATGTATGTCTACATTCTGCTACTCTGATAATGCATACCTCAGTATGTAAACAAATGACACTTTCTTTTTTCATTTGCTTTTATTATCTCCATTGTTATTTAAAACTTCTAAAGCTGTTACGTAGAATGTACTATAGTTCACACTGTTGGCCTTTAACCCTTTAACGACCATAACGCCCAAAACGCCCGTACACAGAAATGACCATAGCCGCCTGAAACGCATGCCCAAAGTGAATCAGATTTCCTACGCTTTTTGCACTACATATGAGGAATCAGCTGAAGTCACCCTTAGTCACTACTGTCATTATTAAACAAAGAAGTGAACCAACAGACAGTTTCGGGCATTATGCTATTTAGAGTGATACAAGATTGTATGGTCATGGTCTTTAAAGGGTTAATGCCATGAAATATCACCTACCAAGTGTGTGAACAAGTAGTGGATTGAGTACTTCAAGGCCACTTTTCAAAATCCTGTTTCTACTCCAGTAGCTTTTAGTTTACAGATAAAAACCAACAATCTGAATGCCCTGGATGCAGATTTTACAATGAGTGGCATGAGCTTTCATTGTAAAAAACTGTCTCTGCTAACTGAAAGCTAAATGTGCATCAATAACTGAGGTGATTGTAAAAACTTCATTAAAGATAGTGTAAGGAAGATAAATCTGGTTCCCAAATGCACATGTAAATATTGACATTTTTCTTTCATTATTTTAATAATATTCAATTTATTTTGTCTCACCTACTCAAGCAAGCACCTTGTTAATGAGAGAACTCTGGAACCATGCTTGATATTCAGATAATGTAGTTAGAACACGGTGCATTCATTCAAATGATTTCAGCCAGAGTTCAGCTGGAAATGTCTAAGGATCATTCTTGATATAGTGTACTCAGTAGAATGTAATCCTTGCCATGATAATGTAAAGGTGAGACTTCTCTGTCAATGCCAAAATAGTTGTATATCTTGCCTCAGTTGTCAGTCTGGTTTCCAATGGAATGTTCTGGCTTCTCAGAAATGCTAAGTTACTTTAAGACACAGAAGAGAATTTTCTATAAAAACAGAGAACTGATTGGTGAGGAACTTTTTGGCAGAAAACAGTAGTTTGGTGAGCCATAACAGATGGTGGGTTTGTGGTCGAAGGACAAATGGCAAATTGTCAGAAGATGTACCTTTCATTACAGTGGTGGGTTTGGCAAACAGGACATCAATTATTACCAAGGAACTTAATGCGAAAATCTTTTTTTTTTTTCTTTGAAGAAATGGAGTTGATGAGAGAAGTTGGGTCATTTGCTGCAAGCATAATATGATGGTCCGAAAGCCACATTTTCTGATCTAATAAATAATGCTGATTTTTCAAAACATCTGGTGAATCCGATTTGACTGATAAACTTTTACAAACTACCTCGATATCAGATTAACACCAAAGATGAGGTAACTGGAGTCCCCACTACACAAGAAAAGAACCAAAGTGGGGGTGTTGGGAGTGCATTATGCATATTTATCGCATTTAATTAACAACTGCCCAGCTTCCTACAAGAAGTAACAGAGTTAAGCAAGCACACACAAAAGTGTCCTTTACCAAATATGGTACATATGATCAAGACCATGTGTTTTAACCTCTGTGTGATTAACTCACATGATTCCATAGAAACAATTTTAAGAAGAGAGATAATACATACCTTCCTTTGTATCTGAATTTTTTTACTATGTTCTGTACAAGCTCAAAATGTGCATTGTTTTCATGAAACAGAATGTAATGCTTCTTCATACAGCTTCTATTTCTTTGTCATGACTTTCAATGCACTAAACAGTTTCTCATAAGACTATACATTATATTTTACTGAATCTATTGAAGTTAAAGAGCATTTAATGCTAAATTTACAATGCTGTCCACTCAGAACAGATATCTACTGTAAATTTAAATAATCTTCTCAGATGATGCTTAAATGAATAACTCTGTTGAAGGCAACTTGTGAATTCTTCCCGTTTGCTATGACACGTGGCATAATGATCATTAACGTGCATGCATAAAACAAGTATTCCGCAAACATTTCGAACTCACCAATTATCTGAAAAACTTGGGTGAAATGCATATAGTTTGAGTACACCTATATGCACTGTAAACCATTCATAAACTTTGTTGATCCTGAAAATATATCTTATAATAATTTGCTTCAAATGAAAGTGAAATTAAAAAATCGTAAGTTTCAGAAATGTAAAGCTGTTTTTCACAAAAAGAAAGGAAAAACCACACCGCTGGGGTATTTTATCAGCAACTTTATATTTTTATAAAATCAGTCACGGTTTGGACAACAGCTTCACCCTGTTAATCAAGTTCAAATCTCAGTAACATATCTTAAATGTCTGCCTTATGGTTCTAATTCTGATGCAACCACAAACCAGAACGGAAAAACAACTCACAAAAATTTGGAGAATACCAATTTTTTGTGGGATTTTGGAAGTTAAAATATCCTAAAAAAAAAAGGGGCATCATGCAACACCTTAGATATCAGTTATGCTACTGAACCAAAGGACGTGATTTTTTTAACGTCCCTTAAAGCATGATACCAAAAAGGCATGTCACATTTTGCTTAATAACATTACTAATAAATTAAAAACGTTTTTTCAAAACCAAATAACATTTCAAATTCATTTTCATTAATACTAAAAATGGCATATTATATCAAAAGTGTGGATGTGATTGGAATGTACAGATTTGCCTTATAATCTAGTGTATATACGTGAAGTGATCTCATATCGCACTTTTAAGAAAGAAGAGATTAGCTTTGATATTTTACATTTCTATTTACAAGAATATATTTCTGAAGGAAAATATACACCTTCCAAGTTATACACAGCATGGAAAATTTAAGAAAAAAAAAAAAAAAGAACAACATACCAAATGCCTCAGTCCAGCATACATGCCATCCAACAAGAAACACATCCATGCACAAGCTAGCAATGCCTCCTGGTGAGAAAAAAATAAATAGGTTAAGTGTACAAGTGAAAGATAACAAAAAAATTGAGAAATTAAATGAATTTCTGAAAGAAACTGAAAACAAAAAAAAATTGTTTTTGTTTCTAAAAACTTCATTTCTGAATTGAAAAGTGAAGAACCACAATACTAACACAAAGACAAGCGCAATGACATCATATTTTTGAAAAAAAAAAAAAAGAGAAAGATATGCAAAGAAAATACAGTTTTACATGAAAACAGTGAAATCTGATTACTTATAAAAATATTAAAACTTGATGTCACTTATCTTTTATACAAGAGCATCATGCATGGCTTAACAGTTTCATCAATGAATTATTAACACGCCGCCACGGTGGCGCAGTGGTCTAAGCGATGGCCTCTGATCATTTGTCCGAAAGGGGTCTGGGTTCGAATCCCGGTGAGGCATGGATGTTGTGTTTGTCTTACAGCACTGGCTCTCTCCCTTCCCTGGAACCAGTGACCCTAAATTAGGGACGGGCGACTGACTGCTTATAGCCCATTGAGTTGCTCATGGTGGTCGTTAAACCTTCAATCAAAAAAAAAAAAAATTTTAACACAGCAATCAGAATAATTCAGATGTATTTCCACGTGTTGTGTGAAGAATATTTCTTCCCACTATATTAAGTTTCATCAATGGCTGCAGCAAAAACATTTAATACCATTAATTTTCAAGCAAAGAAAATATTCATACCGACCAAGCTGCTAATAAATTTTGCAAAAATAAAATATAAGTTGTTCATTCATATTTAAACAAAACAAACAGGACAATGTTGCAGTGCCATCTGCCTTCCTGCGGTGGTAGGACTTGGAACTAAGCTCTCCGTTATCAACTACGTACTTGTAATTATCCGAATCAGTTCAGTAGTTTTCGAGATTAGTAAAAAAAATTAATGTGCTGTATATCAAATGTTTTAAGCACATTTTGACAAATAAAGTAAAAAGTGACAATGCATCTTGTACACTTTAATTCTTACAGTTTTCTTGCTATGAAACACAAGTGTACACTGTTTTTCTTGATATCTCTACTCCCAAAAATCAGACTGAAAAATTATTTTAGCATCTAATACAATTCATTTCAAGGAATATTTGCCTATAAATTCAATTTTTTATATACACAGTTCTGGCACTAGACATTATTTTGTATTTCTGTTTGCAACTGCACCTCTGCTTCTATAAATCCTACTCAAAAAAGTTCTTTGTACTGTATGCCATTTGGTATGGTAAATATTGTGAGTAATACCCACTTTAAATATGCATAGTTTTTCGGCAAGAGGGCGTACATATACAAAAAAAAAAAAATCTTGCTATCACTGCTTCTAGAAGTCATATTTAAACAATTATTTTTTCATCTCATAGCTTTCTCTAACAAAGAATATTTTCACCATATTTTCTTTTTCATAATATATATGGTTCTGCCACCAGGCACATCAATGCATATATATAGGTATCATCATCATCATCATCATCATTGTCAACCATTATCAATCCACTGCTGGACGAAGGTCTCCCCAAGTTTCCTCCACAACGGTCTGTCTTGTGCCAGTCTCCTCCATGTCACTCCCGCATATTTACGAATTTCATCCACCCATCTCCCATGTGGTCTTTTTCTGGGTCTTTTCCTGTCCCTTGGAATCCAATCTAAAATTTCGGCTGTCCATCTATGGTCTGTCCTTCTGGCAGTATGTCCAGCCCATTGCCATTTCAGGGATTTAACTCTGATCATGATGTCTTCCACTCTCGTCATTTTTCGGATCCACGAGTTCCTCTTCTTATCTCTCCTGGTTATACCAAGCATGCACCTCTCCATGCTTCTTTGAGTTGTCTGCAGCCTTTGTATGTCTCTTTTAGTTAAGGTCCACGTCTCTGCACCATACGTAAGCACTGGAAGGATGCATTGATCAAACACTTTTCTTTTAAGACATAATGGCATATTGCTCTTGAAAATTATGCTGTTTCTTCCAAAAGCTCTATAGGAAAGTTTTGTACGCCGATTAATTTCTTCATCAATGTGACCCTCACTTGATATCTGCTGTCCAAGATAAACATACATATCTGTTATCTCCAGTTTTTCTCCATCAATCGATAAATCTTCATTTCTTGTAAAAGCATTGAACATCACTTTTGTCTTCTGAAAGTTACTTTTTAATCCCACTTCTTTACTCTTGTCAGCAAGTTCCTGGATCATACTCTGCAGCTCTGATGGGGTAGTTGCAAAAATGACTACGTCATCAGCAAAACGAAGGTGGGTTAGATAATCTCCATTAATCTTTATCCCTTTGTTTTCCCAGTTCAGTGATTGAAAGACATTTTCCAATGTGGCATTAAAGAGCTTCGGAGATATGGTGTCACCTTGTCTCACTCCCTTTCCAATTTTTATGTGTGTTATATTTTCAAACAGCCGAATCTTTGCACTTGCATTTTCATAGATGTTATTAATAATATTAATGTATGCATCTTCAATACCGCAGGATTTCAGAGCCGTGGTAACTGCTGATGGTTTCACTGAATCAAAGGCTTTTTCATAATCGATAAAAGCCATGCACAATGGAAGTTCATATTCCCTCGCTCTTTCAATTAGTTCTCTCAGTACGTGGATATGATCTATTGTGCTGTAGCCACTCCTGAATCCAGCTTGTTCTCTCGGTTGAGCCATGTCCAGTGTTACCTTCAAGCGGTGTGAAAGAACTTTAGTGAAGATTTTATAAACCACTGATAGGAGGCTGATAGGTCTGTAGTTCCTGAGATCCTCAATGTCACCTTTTTTATGTAGCAGGATCATTGTAGCATTGTTCCAATCCTCAGGAATCTTCCCTTCATTAAGGCATCGAGTGAAAATTTGGGCGAGTACTGTTTTCAATTTCTCCACTTGCTTCTTGTATGATGTCTATAGTAATTCCATCTTCTCCTGGAGCTTTCCCCCGCTTCATGTTCTTGATTGCATGTGCAACTTCTGCTGGGAGGACTGGAAGAACTCTGGTACCTTTCATGATGTCTGGAGTACATGTATCATCCCTTTCATATAATTTGGAGTAGAAATCTTTCACTCTTGTCAAAATTTTGCCTCTATTTCTTGTTATAGAACCATCTTCTTTTCTCAGAGCCATAATCTGTTTTCTTCCCTTACTGAGATGTCCCTTTGCTATCTTTAGGCTTTGGTTGTTTTCAATTGCTTTCCTCACTAGCTCACAGTTGAATTTCCTTACGTCTTCAGTGATACTTTTCCGTGTTGTCTTGCATAGCTCTATATATTCCACTTTGGAAGTCGCATCTTCTTTAGTTGTCCTCATCTCTCTTCTTTTTTGCATCAATATTTTGGTTTTCCTGATAATTTGTTTACATGCAACTTGTTCTTAGAGCCAGCTAATTTTGTTGCTGTTTCCATAAGAGCTTTGGTTACTTTTCTGTTAACTTCCAAATATCCACTTCTTCCGATGTTAGGCCTTCTAAAGCAGAGAATCTGTTCTTCAGTTCCAACTTGAAAGTATTATGGTGTTTTTTAAGGTTGGTTATGTCAATACATTTTTGTTTGTCTTATGAGCTTGCCACGTTCCAGTTTAGTGTTGAGGTGCATCTTACATCTCACCAATCTATGGTCACTACCTGTGTTGAACTTGTTTAGCACACTGCAGTCTTCGATAGCCGAATTTTTTTGTTACACATAATAAAATCAATTTCACTTGTCGTCCCAATTGGATGTCTCCATGTCCATTTCCTGTGTGGCTTTTTCTTGAAAAAGGAATTCAAGATGAAAAATCCTTCTGCCTCTGCAAACTCAACGAGAGTATTTCCACGCTGGTTTCTGTTGCCGTGACCGAATTTACCTACTGAAGTTTCATTCTGTTGCCGGTGCCCTATTTTTGCATTGAAATCTCCCATAATTATTTTCAAGTGCTGCTTACCTTTATTATTTAGATGACGAATTTCCTCATAAAATTCTTCAATTTCTTCTTCAGGATGACTTGTGGTGGGTGCATAAGTTTGAATAATCTGAGCCTGGTATCTTCTCGAGAGTTGGATAACGAGTCGTGCAGCTCTGTCCGAGGAACTTTCAACTTCTACCACTTTATCCTTCAGTTTCTTGTTTATTATAAATCCAACACCACTAGTTCTGCCAGTATCTGTCCCACGATAATAGAAGAGATGTCCACTTTTCAGTTCAATGAGATCTTCTCCTTTTCTCCTTACCTCACTCAGCCCGACGATGTCCCACTTGATCCTTTGTAGTTCCTCTTCCAATTCAAGAAGCCTTGAATCAGAAGATAGGGAGCGTCCGTTGTAGGTAGCCAAGGTCAGCATCAAATGGCAGCCTAGTCCGGTCCTCCGGGGATTCTTAGCACCCTCTGCCTTCATGTCGCACTGGCCGCTGCCTTGGCCAGGTACATTCCAGCTGCCGGAGACTGAGGGCCAAGATTTAAGTTGTAGAGTCATTTTGGAGGTGTTTGGCCATAACTCACCACGCTGGCCAAGCGGGTTGGTGAGTGTGGGATAGCATTTCCTCTGATCCCGATGGTATAGTTATACCGCTATTTGCGGTCGTCAGAGCCCCTTTAGTGGGAACAGGATGCACCACGAGAAGGCGGGGGTTGACATTTGTCAAGGAGAGGCTGTGATGTTACGCATCACCTGACCTTACATCCCATATAGGTATATATACATATATATACCTATACCTGACGACCGCCAATAGCGGTATAACTATACCATCAGGATTAGAGGAAATTCTATCCCACACTCACCAACCCGCTTGGCCAGCGTGGTGAGTTATGGCCAAACCCCTCCAAAATGATTCCACAACTTAAATCTTGGCCCTCAGTCTCCGGCAGCTGGAGTGTACCTGGCCAAGGCAGCGGCCAGTGCGACATGAAGGCAGAGGGTGCTAAGAATCCCCGGAGGACCGGACTAGGCTGCCATCTGATGCTGACCTTGGCAACGTACAATGGACGCTCCCTATCTTCTGATTCAAGGCTTCTTGAATTGGAAGAGGAACTACAAAGGATCAAGTGGGACATCGTGGGGCTAAGTGAGGTAAGGAGAAAAGGAGAAGATCTCATCGAACTGAAAAGTGGACATCTCTTCTACTATCGTGGGACAGATACTGGCAGAACTAGTGGTGTAGGATTTATAATAAACAAGAAACTGAAGGATAAAGTTGTAGAAGTTGAAAGTTCCTCTGACAGAGCTGCACGACTTGTTATCCAACTCTCGAAAAGATACCAGGCTCAGATTATTCAAACTTATGCACCCGCCACAAGTCATCCTGAAGAAGAAATTGAAGAATTTTATGAGGAAATTTGTCATCTAAATAATAAAGGTAAGCAGCACTTGAAAATAATTATGGGAGATTTCAATGCAAAAATAGGGCAACAGCAACAGAATGAAACTTCAGTAGGTAAATTCGGTCACTGCAACAGAAACCAGCGTGGAAATACTCTCGTTGAGTTTGCAGAGGCAGAAGGGTTTTTCATCTTGAACTCCTTCTTCAAGAAAAAGCCACACAGGAAATGGACATGGAGACATCCAAATGGGACGACAAGTGAAATTGATTTTATTATGTGTAACAAAAAATTCGTCATAGAAGACTGCAGTGTGCTAAACAAGTTCAACACAGGTAGTGACCATAGATTGGTGAGATGTAAGATGCACCTCAACACCAAACTTGAACGTGGCAAGCTCATAAGACAAACAAAATCTATTGACATAACCAACCTTAAAAACACCATAATACCTTCAAGTTGGAACTGAAGAACAGGTTCTCTGCTTTAGAAGGCCTAACATCGGAAGAAGTGGACATCTCTGAAGTTAACAGAAAAGTAACCAAAGCTCTTATGGAAACAGCAACAAAATTAGCTGGGTCTAAGAACAAGTTGCATGTAAACAAATTATTAGGAAAAACGAAAATGTTGATGCAAAAAGAAGAGAGATGAGGACAACTAAAGAAGATGTGACTTCCAAAGTGGAATATATAGAGCTATGCAAGACAGTAAGAAAAAGTATCACTGAAGACGTAAGAAAATTCAACTGTGAACTAGTGAGGAAAGCAATTGAAAACAACCAAAACCTAAAGATAGCAAAGGGACATCTTAGTAAGGGAAGAAAACAGATTATGGCACTGAGAAAAGAAGATGGTTCTGTAACAAGAAATAGAGGCGAAATTTTGACAAGAGTGAAAGATTTCTACTCCAAATTATATGAAAGGGATGATACATGCACTCCAGACATCATGAAAGATACCAGTACCAGAGTTCCTCCAGTCCTTCCAGCAGAAGTTGCACATGCAATCAAGAACATGAAGCGGGGAAAAGCTCCAGGAGAAGATGGAATTACTGTAGACATCATACAAGAAGCAAGTGGAGAAATTGAAACAGTACTCGCCCAAATTTTCACTCGATGCCTTACTGAAGGAAAGATTCCTGAGGATTGGAACACCGCTACAATGATCCTGCTACATAAGAAAGGTGACATTGAGGATCTCGGAAACTACAGACCTATCAGCCTCCTATCAGTAGTTTATAAAATCTTCACTAAAGTTCTTTCACACCGCTTGAAGGTAACACTGGACGTGGCTCAACCGAGAGAACAAGCTGGATTCAGGAGTGGCTACAGCACAATAGATCATATCCACGTACTGAGAGAACTAATTGAAAGAGCGAGGGAATATGAACTTCCATTGTGCATGGCTTTTATCGATTATGAAAAAGCCTTTGATTCAGTGAAACCATCAGCAGTTACAATGGCTCTGAAAACCTGCGGTATTGAAGATGCATACATTAATATTATTAATAACATCTATGAAAATGCAAGTGCAAAGATTCGGCTGTTTGAAAATACAACACACATAAAAATTGGAAAGGGAGTGAGACAAGGTGACACCATATCTCCGAAGCTCTTTAATGCCACATTGGAGGGTGTTTTTCAGTCGCTGAGCTGGGAAAACAAAGGGATAAAGATCAATGGAGATTATCTAACCCACCTTTGTTTTGCTGATGACGTAGTCATTTTTGCAACTACCCCATCAGAGCTGCAGAGTATGATCCAGGAACTTGCTGACAAGAGTAAAGAAGTGGGATTTAAAATGAACTTTCAGAAGACAAAAGTGATGTTCAATGCTTTTACAAGAAATGAAGATTTATCGATTGATGGAGAAAAACTGGAGATAACAGATACGTATGTTTATCTTGGACAGCAGATATCAAGTGAGGGTCACATTGATGAAGAAATTAATCGGCGTACAAAACTTGCCTGGAGAGCTTTTGGAAGAAACAGCATAATTTTCAAGAGCAATATGCCATTATGTCTTAAAAGAAAAGTGTTTGATCAATGCATCTTTCCAGTGCTTACGTATGGTGCAGAGACGTGGACCTTAACTAAAAGAGATATACAAAGACTGCAGACAACTCAAAGAAGCATGGAGAGGTGCCTGCTTCGTGTAACCAGGACAGATAAGAAGAGGAACTCGAGGATCCGAAAAATGACAAGAGTGGAAGACATCATGATCAGAGTTAAATCCCTGAAATGGCAATGGGCTGGACATACTGCCAGAAGAACAGACCATCGATGGACAGCCGAAATTTTAGATTGGATTCCAAGGGACAGGAAAAGACCCAGAAGAAGACCACATGGGAGATGGGTGGATGAAATTCGAAAGTATGCAGGGGTGACATGGAGGAGACTGGCACAAGACAGACCGTTGTGGAGGAAACTTGGGGAGACCTTCGTCCAGCAGTGGATTGATAATGGTTGACAATGATGATGATGATATACATATATCTATTTACAAGAGTATCTCCAATTCTAAAAATTCATTTGAAAAATCCTTTCTTGGTTAGCTACCATTCATTATGAAAAGCATGTTTTGTTTTTCTTTGTCTTGTTTTTTGTTGTTCGTTTTTTTTTTCACCCACTTTCTTTTTCAAATAACAAATAATTTTCCCACTATGGAGAAAAAAGCTATAAACATTTTCTTCCAAACAATATCTTAACAGTAGCGGTGTCAGAAGTTCAGAGCTGGGTGGACTGTTAGGGGGCTAAGTGGCGTACGAGGGTGTGCACCAATTTTGAAGTACTCAGTAGAAATTTTGCCAAAACATTCTGTACATGTAGATTTCACCCGATACTGATGACATCATCCCAGTATAAAAAGTAAGTTTTGAAGTGCATAATATGTACCTAGCATTTATTCAATGTATTTAGTATGGGGAATCATGGATACAAATCCCTACTGCCTTTCACAAGTTCCTATTTCTTTGCAATTTTAGCTAACTTACATCATGTTTTAAATATTTTTATATTTGCTGTCATAGAGGTTTATGATTTTTACTTTGTAATCTGACAAGGAATATCTCACCTTTTTAAACTATAATTGCGAAAATGGTTGGTGTCTTTCGACTTCTCTCTTAGACATGCACTCACAAAATGCCCTCTATTTCACAGAACAGTACAACATTAAATTTAACAAAAATTCATTTTATATAACGAAATTTTTATGAATTTGAAAAATTCACATACTTTTATCTGAGGTCCCTAAAATTTTACATGGCTGCACTGCACTCACCAAGTGTTCTAACTGTTTAGATATCTTGGAGGGGCTAAAGGGTGAGCTCAAAGAAAAGTAGTGTGGGCTGAAGCCCACCCTAGTCCTCCCGCAGCATCACACCTGTATCTTAATATACAGTGTGCTTATATTACATATTTTCTTTGTTATCATAAAATTGAGTTGTGTGGGTCGGGTAATGGCTCAGCTGTATGTTAATTTTATAATTGATTCTAATACGATTTATGTTTTTAACTCTTTACATAAGGAGTCCCTCCTCTGAAATTAACTAATAACATACAGCATAAGCAAAAGGTCGAGCCCACATAGCGGAGATTTGAAGATTATCCATTCTAGTCCTATAAAGGAATGTTATAAACTCCAAAACGGGAAGTAGTTGGAACTACGTCTCAATCACGTCTAATTAATGAAAATCGATTTTGGGTTTTAACACTGAACCCAATAGAATATTTTTTTTTACATACATTTTTCAATAGAAAGACCACAGATTTTTGGTATTCCATGCTCCCCACATACTTAATTGTGGGTACATTTCTAGTGAGTGTTGTAAATCTTTTCCGTTGATATTGTTGAACAAGTCTTTGAACACAGCCAGCGGGGTATCCATGAACATCAGTAATCTCAGTAATTTTTCGTAGATTTCTCTGTTTCGGCTATTAGAGGTTGATGAGTGAGTAAAAGCTCTACGTACAAGGAATCTAAGTGCTGAAAGTTTGCACGGGGTTGGGGTGAATGAACTGAAAGAAATAATAACTGGGGTTGAAGTTGGTTTTCGATAAAGTGAAAAGTCAAAATGTGAGTGCTCAAAGGTATGGGAAACCAAAAAGTCAAGATAAGGAAGTGACCCAGATTCTCAATGGTAAACCTTATATCGGGGAAGATGGAGGATAAATTTGTAGTTATGTTAAATAATTTCAGAAATAATTTGGGGACAGGATGAGACCAAACAAGAAAGATACGTTGATGACGTCTTTCTTGTTTGGTCACATCCTGTTCCTGAATTATTTAGCTTAGCTTCAAATTTTAAAAAATATTTTTATTTATTTTTCTAATTGTAAATAAAGATGTTTCTAGATCCAACGTTTTTAGAAGGAATATTTAAAGTGTGGTATGTGTGCTTTGGCTGCTTCGACAGCTTTGAATTCTTCTTATCTATATATATATTATTTTGTCTTTATACATATATGTATATACAGTGCTGACATTGCATTGTTATCAAACTGGGTCCTACAGACCCACAGATTTTTAAATAGTGGGTACTTTGTGATATATTCTGGGTCATTTTAAAAAATCAAGAGATAATGAATATTTATACTTACATAAGCAAATGAAAAAAAAAATTAATGTACATGTTTGACATTTTAATTTATGCTCTCTGAAGGAAAACTTCAAAAAAAAAATCAAGTACTGACAGAATTAAATTTTATCATTTTCAACTATATTTTATCATAATGGAACTACACAAAGACAATGCATTTTAAGTCAGCTCAGAATACCCGAATGGTTTTTCTTTTTCAAAACACAAGAACTGTGTGATAACTACTCATGAAAAGTTTTTTTTTAATTTTAACGAACAATCATTGAAGTAGACATACAACTTTTAGTACAGTATAAGTGTTCACAGTGCTCTCGTTAAATGTAAGTTTGTTTGTTTTTCAAATTTTAAATTTCAACTGTTCCAATATTAATTAATAGAGCTAAAAGGTTCAATAAATTAATTGGGACATTTGCATATTTACATAATCTGATATTGTATATTTACACAATCTTGAGGGACAATGTATTGATGGCGTTTTTGTTCTCTCCCTATTCTTCACAAATGTCTTTTGCGAAATGGCATGATAAAAAATTCAAAATACAATGCGAGTTCCAAAGGACGTGTAGAATTTATAATTATGGGTCCTTTATGTTGTTGGTGTTGTTTTGGGGTAATTTATGTGTCACAGTACATCAGTCGCAGTGCTGTTATATAAGAGGATGCAATAATGTCAGGTGATGTGCAAACATATAGCTTCTCCTTGACAAATGCCAACCCTGCCTTCTTGCAGTGCATCCTGTTCCCACTAAAGTGGGCTCTTTTGTGATACATATTTCTCTTCTGACGACCAAGAAATAGTGGTATGACTATGCCACCAGGATTAGAGGAAATGTTATCCCACATCGCCAACACTCTTAGCCAGTGTGTTGAGTTATGCCCCCCTCCAAATATGGCTTTACAATGTAAATTTTGGCCCTGTTTGCAGCTAGCAGCTGGACATGTTACCGTTAGTACAGACCACCGATGGATAATTGAAATTCTGGAGTGGATTCAATTGAAATTCCAGAAGACCACCACATAAGAGATGGGTGGATGAAATTCAAACACAGGCTGGAGTGACATGGGAGGTGACTGGTGCATGGCAGACCATTGTGGAAGAAACTTGGGGAGACCTTCATCCAACAGTGGATTGATAATGGTTGACAATGATGATATATATAAGACAAAACAAATATATTGGAATATTATGTCATCAACATTCATTAAGAGGTTCACTCAATTTATAACATAATGATTACATTAGGAATTTGTGATGCATATTTCTCTTTGCACAGTCTGCTCTTTTTTTCCTATTCCAAGCATCTTTTGTGCATGTGTTTGTGTGTGTTCACTCTTCCATTCATTCTTCCATTACTCACACTAAAGTAGAAACTTGTTATTGTTTAGAGATTTAATGACCACTGTGAGCAACTTGATGGGCTATAAGAAGTCTGCCATCCCTAATTGAGGGCCACTGGTTCCAGATAAGGGAGAGAACCAGTGTCTTAAGGCAAACACAACAACCATGCGTCACTGGGATCTGCACCTGAACACATCTCAGAAGAATGGTCAGAAGCCAGCACTTAGCCCACTGTACTACCAGGTCAATACTAAGGTAGAAATGACTGTAATCACCAAATAGTACTATATGGCATTGCAGACTTTTTATTGACCCATACATAGCACCAATGAAGCCATTTGTGACACATAATTGCAGTAAAAGGCAAATAGTTCAGTGAAACTCAATAACAAACTCAATATCTTAGTAAATAATTGTAAACTGTATTAAGAGCCATGTGGAGCATAACAGCACTCCTGGTTGGAGCAGGAATGCAACACAACCAGGAATGCTGTGTAACTCCATCTTGCCAACCAATCACCCATCCTCCCTTGAATTCTATTTGTAAAATTAAAAACTGGTTTTTAATCTGTAAATTATACTCATCTTTGTTTTGTGGTTTCTTAGATTACTACATTCAAACTTAGTTAACTTTTCTATGGGATTTTTCTAGGTAAAAATAGTTACTAATTTTCTGCAAATTTTTGGTGAAAACTCTTCTCCTTTGTCAGGCAGTCTTTCAATCTAATCTCCGTCGCTGTCTTCGGTTATGGTTAACTTCAATGGTTATGGTGACTCTGCAAAATACCTTGCCAGATGTTAGGCAGCGTTAATCGACTGCAATCATTTATTATGGAGTTCTGGTATTTTTCAAGTCCCTCTTTCAATTTACGTTTCAGGAAGTTGGTTTGAAGTCCAATGACCGTTAGAGAGTCATTGGACTTCAAACCAACTTCCTGAATCATAAATTGAAACAGGTACTTGAAATGAACTCCATCATAAATGATTACAGAGGATTAATGTTGCCTAACATCTGGCAAGATATTTTGCAGAATCACCATAACCATTGAAGTTAACCATAACTGAAGACAGTGACAGAGATTAGATTGAAAGACTGCCTGATGAAGAAGAGTTTTCTCCAAAAATTTGCACAAAATTTGTTTTTTTATGTCAAATTTCTAGATCTGGACGAAAAATGAGTTTGGTAACCTCTAAAAATCATTATTCATTAACCACAAGTTATAAATAATAATAATAATAATAATAATAATTAAGGGAAGGACTAGAAGTAAAAACGAGAAATTCCAACATCAGTGACCACCAGAGTCGCAGAATATAGACGTACACGCGTACGCCGAGTTTCCAAATTATTAGCAAATTTTGCAGATAGTTTTGGCTTGTAGATTAAAAAAATAAAAATGTTATTTACAGCAATCAAAACACTTACTCAAGGCTTTACTCAGATTAATATATTTAATTCTATCTTAACGTGAGAATGTTCAACTATTTTTCACATCTTCCGATAGTGAGTTCTTTGTTTTCACAAATGTTTCTGGCCTCTTGATTTTATCAAGGCCTGTTCTCAATATATAAGAACTGTAACAAAAGTTTCGTTTACACAGAAAGAATTTAAATTTTATTGCCAGGTTTCTCTTGCAGTTACCAGTTATAAAATTAAAATATTTTTCTTTTGTATTTTATAAGTCTACTATTTTTGAATTAAGTTGTTGAAAATGCTATTTATAATTTTTGAAGGTACATTAACAGAACTGCTTTTCTAGATATAAAAACTTTAATTAGTATCTTGTTTTTATGAGGTTCATAGTTCAATATTTTAAACTTTTGGCCTCAAAGTCCATTTTACACACATTTCTACACATTCAGTCGTAATGTACTTTTGTCCTCTCTGGAATCTGTAATGTTCTAATTATTTATTGTTATATTAATTTTTCTTTAAATTATCTTATTCTATTGTTATCGTGATTCGCGGGTTTGCAGCAAGTTTTCTGTTTTAATGGTTGTGTACACAGATACATTTTATTTTTATACAACTCTGGTGACCACTCAGTTGGACACTCCCACATTGAGGAGACCAAATTCAATACACACAGCAAGATAGCGGAAACTTCTGTGTGACCACCACAGACAGTTAACCACAACTGCCACAGAAGTAAATAACAAAGACAAACTGGTGAACAAGGAGTATCCACTTTGAAAATCGGTCCAATTTAATTTTCAAAAGCTAGTAAAAGAATAAAGGGTGAAAGGTTTCCTGGAGAATCAATTCAGTTATCCCTCAACATTACAGTATTACTCTGAAATGTTCAGTGAATGACTGAATCAGTTGAAAGCAAGTGAGAGAGATGTGGAAACGAAGTGGACTCGTTTCAAGAACTCTGTTGCCATAGATTTTAAAGTCCTACGAAACACCAACTGTGCTTATTATCCTTACCCCAATGATTTTTTCTCCATGATTATAACTGTGCAGAAACAATCTTAATGCTTTTATTTACCTTTTTTGGTTTACAAAACCACAGAGAAGCAGAAACTATCATTACACAAGTTTCTCGTTTCAATTACACAAAGTCTTTTTTTTTTTTTCATAGTAGGAGTAACTGACGTTTCAAAAGAGTAAGAGGGTCCATCCACTCGTGCTTATTCTAGGGCCTGAAATTGATGACTGTGCCCTGGCCAAATTAGACAATACTGGTTTATATCTTAGTAATTTTTGTACGTGCAGGCTGCTGATGACATAGTGGTGTTGGTGAAAAGCAAAAGTGAGTTACAGAATATGTCCTCCCAAATATTAAGTTTGTGAGAAATTCGAACCAAGTTTAAAGAAGGGAAAAAACAGCTTAAATTTTACGCAAGGAACCATTAGTATGTAACGCAACTGTCTAAATTCTACAGTTAGACCAGGTGAATGAGTTTGTATATTTAGGAAGCATATTTGACAAAGAAATCACAGTAGACGGTGAAACCAGTACATGAGTGAAGTGAGCTTTTAAGTCACTGGTGCTTCACAAAAATTTCACGAGACTCGTGGTTTTTCGAAAAAGTTAAAAATGGCTGCGTATGAAAGTGTAATTGTACCACCTCTGATGCATGATAGTAAAACCTGGGTACAGCAAACAAGACACAGGTGTCTGTGTGCCTGCAAAATTGCGCTACTCACATAAGTAATTGCCTGATAGTAAGGGCACAGCAAGAGTGCAGTTTAACACAGATTGGTACAGTTTTTGCAGTCCAAGCAGAAGACATAATCTGATTTTCCTACCTTTGACAACAGTACACTCTTTTTGGTGAGCTGTAGTAGTAACTTTTATTTAAATATATATAAAGCAGCAAGTGGAGAAATTGAAACAATACTCGCCCAAGTTTTCACTAGATGCCTTAATGAAGGTAAGATTCCTGAGGATTAGAACAATGCTATAATGATCCTGCTATATAAAAAAGTGGCACTGAGGATCTCAAAAAACTACAGATCCATCAGCCTACTTTCAGTGGTTTATAAAATCTTCACTGTTCTTTCACACTGCTTGAAGGTAACACTTGACATGGCTCAACCAAGAGAACAAGCTGGATTCAGGAGTGGCTACAGCACTATAGATCACATCCATGTACTGAGACAGCTAATTAAAAGAACAAGAGGATATGAACTCCCATTATGAATGGCTTTTATTGACTATGAAAAGGCCTTTGATTCCGTGAAACCATCAGCAGTAACAATGGCTTTGAAATCCTGCGGTATTGAAGATGCATACATTAGCATTATTAATAACATCTACGAAAATGTAAGTGCAAAGGTTCAGATATTTAAGGATACAGCACAAATAAGAATTGGAAAGGGAGTGAAACAAGGTGACACCATATCTCACGAGCTCTTTAACGCCACATTGCAAAATGTTTTTCAATCCCTGAACTGAGAAAACAAAGGGATAAAGATCAATGGAGATTATTTAACTCACCTTCGTTTTGCTGATGACGTAATCATTTTTGCAACTACCCCTTCCGAGCTGCAGAGTATGATCCAAGAACTTGCTGACAAGAGTAAAGAAGTGGGATTAAAAATGAACTTTCAGAAGACTTTCCCCTATCAATCGATAAATCTTCATTTCTTTACAAGAAATGATGATTTGTCGATTGATAGGGGAAAGCTGGAGATAACAGATACCCAGGGCCCGACTTAGGTCAATCAAGGCCCTTTCTATTAAAATTTGCAGTCAGTTGAAAAGAAAATTTACTCGTAAATAATTTTTTTGCAAGCAGTTTTTATTGCAGTAAAAACATTAAAACATATCCCACATGCTAGTCAACTTTATAGCCAATGTGGTTTGTAATAGACCAGCATTCACACCGCTCGTACTTCCCCGCACCTGCTGAGCTTACAGCTGTAACATTAATTACTCTGGATTCTTTTTTTGTTTTATAGTATCATTAACATAAATATCCTCCCAGAAATATAATTAAAACACCTAGTTTACCATAAATTTAATGAAAATGATGAAACCAATGGTAGTTTAAGCTTCAAGAAGTAATCCATCACAAAGTCTTACAGCTGACCACACACATTGTGGGATAAATTATATTACAACACTCCACATAAATTATTACAACAGTCTTTAAAGTGATGTCAATTGAACTTTTTTTGTACCTTTTATTTATGTAAAAATAAACCCTACATAATTATGTATATTAATTCACAATTTTTGTTCTCACATGACTAATATTAATAATAAAAATATTGTTTAGTAAATGCTACATGTTTGCTGCAAATGCTTTTCATGTATATTATACCATATGGTTCAGAATATAGGCTGTTCCCATTGCATTTTGATTGTTACAAATAAGGGTGAGATTAAGATGTTACACTGGTCGATAACAGCTCAGCACAACGCTTGAACTTCATTATACAAAATAATAGTAACTTGGTTTCCAAAATCTCATCCTAAATTTTGAAATCAAACCGTATAATAATTTCGTGCTATAACAAAAAACATATTTTAATTCTGAAAATTTATATTTTATTAAGGTAGTTTGGAGGGCGCTCCAAATTCTGAGGCCCTGTGCACATTCACGTGCAGAAATCAGGCCCTGCCGACACCTACATTTATCTTGGACAGTAGATATCAAGTGATGGTCACAATGAAAAAATTAATTGGCGTATAAAACTTAGATGGAGAGCTTTTGGAAGAAACAAAATTTTTAAGAGCAATATGCCATTATGTCTTAAAAGAAGTGTTTGATCAATGCAACCTTCCAGTGCTTACATATAAAGCAGGGATGTGGTCCGTAACTAAAAAAGACATACAAAGACTGCAAACAACTGAATCATGGAGAGGTGCATGCTTGGTCTAACCAGGAGATAAGAAAAGGAACTGGTGGATCAGGAAAATGACAAAAGTGGAAGACATCATGATTAGAGTAAAATCCCTGAAATGGCAATGGGCTGGACATATTAAGGATGAACCTCACTGAAATTTACAGCTGCATTCCAAGGGACAGGAAAAGACCCAGAAGACCACAAGGGAGATGGGTTGGTGAAATTCGAAAGAATGCAGGAGTAACATGGAGGAGAATGGCACAAGACACTGTTATGGAAAAACTTGGAGAGACCTTCATCCAGCAGTGGATTGAGAATGGTTGACAATGATGATGAATAGCAATATGATTACTCCAGCAATTCTGTTTCAACTTCCAAAGACTAACAGTTTAACGGTCGTAAAGTCCCTCCCACCGGATGGCTAACTCTTGTGCAGTCAGGTTCATTAGTGAAATTTAATGAGACCATTTTTAAGAGGCGACTAGATTACGTCATTGCGGATGGGGTGGGGGAATACAAAAACATGATTTACTACTGCCCATCAGCACTGCACATCTCAAGGGTAATAGTCAGTAATTTTTTTTATTTTTATCATGAAAGGCGAGCGAAATGTTTGTTAACTTAGTTTCTGGGGCACCGGTCTCATGACCAAGGAACGCAGTTAACTTACTACAGTACATGTACATGCTAGGTCAATTCCGAAGTGGAGTGGACAATTCGCTCACATGCGAGAGTTCTCAAGTTTAAATAACATGTCACAAAGCACTGGCATAAATTATGCACACCAGAATATGACTACACGTCCTGATCATGTACAGCAGCCAAATGGCTCTTAGAAAGAACTGGGGCTGGAAATACTTCAAGAGCAACATCTTTCTGCTGAAGTGTTTTACACTTCCACGTCTAAATATTCCGTAAGTGTGTTATGTGCGATATAGAATCTTTCTTGAACCACTACGTTTTACTTATCAATATATTCCAAGTCACACTGAATTCCTCCTAGTTTATTAAAATCAACCAAACGAGTATGATGAAAACAAGGGTCGTCACAAAGGTGGAGAACACACAATTGGCAGATTTAACAAACTTAAATTTCCCAGACTTAGCATGTATGATATAAAACTCTTAAATTCGCACGTGTACTGGAAATTAAGGAAAACTCAAAATACCCGAAACGCATTCTTTTCCAATACCTCAAAAGCACGCCATTTTTAAAATATAGGATTATGGTTACGGGTGCATATTTTACCATGTATCACGTAATTTTTTCCTTAAATCATCGCCCATTCAGCATCCCAGTGGTTGAGTGGTCTGAAGCGCTGGCTTCTCATAATTTGTCCTAGATAGGCCCGGCCCAATGCAGTCTAGTCTGCCTCCTTGCCGGGTTTTAAGCCCTTGATCAGGCATAGATGAAATCTTTGTCTTATGGCGCTGATTCTGTCCCTTTCCTGAAACCAATGTCCCCAAATTGAGGGCAACTCCTTATAGGCTAAAGACTTTTTTTTTTTTTTTTTGGACTGGACGTTTAACGATTACCAAAAGCAGTTCAAATTCTTTATTAAAACAAGGTATGGTACAATGAGTCGCTCGACAGCAATTTCAAATGTCAAAACAATCAGTGCCAATGGGCCCGAGGCATGCATTTTATGAACAGAAGATGGGTAATGCATGTATTATGTATATTGTTATGCAATACAATTACCGGAAAAATAGAAAGGCAGAAGAGCACGGTGCAAACAAAGAGGAGGAGCACATTCGACGAAAGCAATGGTAGTTGGGACACACGAGCTTGTGGTTCGAAATAAAAAAAAAACAGGTACATAACGAGCAAAATGCGTATAACAAATTATTAGAAGGTATGTACAGAGCAGTTCACAGAAAGCACGGTGCAAAGAAATTACAGTACAGTAGCGGAGAAAGGGAAGCACAGAGTTCAAGCGGCGAGAGAGAAGTTTAGTGAAAAGTTTGTAGTCCAGATTGAGAATGGAAATGGGGCGCCAATTTCGCAAGTCCAAAGGGTCTGCCTTTTTGGGCAGCAAGATGTTGTGCACTACAGTAAACTCCGGCGGTAGTGCTAAGAAGGTTTGGGCGCAAGAAAAGCAAGCGCGAAGAAAAGGTATCAGAGACGGGAGAAAGGCGCGGTAAAAGGAGAAGGGAAGGCCGTCAGGCCCCGGAGAAGCGTGTGAATTAAGGGAGGGAAACGCCTCCCGAAATTCAGCAGAAGAAAAGGCGGAAACAAGAGGATCACAGAGTTGGGGCGAGACCTGAGGTACAGCAGAAAGAAGAGGGGAGGGAGAGATAGCAACAGTAGGTGCCACCGCACGGAATTTGTCCTGGAAAACGCGCCGAAATTCCGTGCATAGACGTGAAGGCTCAGATGAGATGGTACCATCAGGTAGGCGAAGGTGGCGTAGCGTTTTCAACGTACGGTGTGTTCCTTCGGTACGTGAGAGCTCCTAGTAGGAAATCTCCGGCGAAGAAAGGTGAAGCATCATCATAGTGCTGGCAACTCTTCCTCAGACAGTTTACCAGCACTAGGCACCATGAGTGGGTACTCACAGCATATGCAGATGACGCAACCTTTTGTCTCCGCCAGGACGTCCAATTCGACAACCTTCTCTCCACCTACCAACTTTACGCTACTGTTTCTGGCGCTTCGCTTAATGCCACCAAAAGTACTGGTTTGTGGTGTGGGTCGTGGATGGGCCGGACCGATACCCCCTGGGGGGCGGTCTGGTCCTCCTCGACCCAGAAGATCCTTGGAACCCAAATCGGGTCGCCCGATGGCGCAGTGGTCTAAGGCGTTGGCCTCTGCCATTCGTCCGTAAGGGTCCGTGTTCGAATCCCGGTGAGGCATGGATGTTGTGTTTGTCTTACGGCACTGGCTCTCTCCCTTCCCTGGAACCAGTGACCCTAAATTAGGGACGGGCGACTGCTTATAGCCCATTGAGTTGCTCACGGCGGTCGTTAAACCTGCAATCCCCCCAAAAAAAATAACCCAAATCGGCCACCCCTTTACCGCGGGTATTTTGACATGGACCAGTTTGCAGTCTCGGTTACGTCGTCAAGCAGCGTTTTGGAGATTTGAGATTCCATTTACTTCTTCCTGATAGCGAGCTCACATCGTTCGACGATACTTACTTTCCCTTTACACCAGTTCCTCGACCTCCGCCGTCTTCTTGTCAACCCGCCTGACGGAACTTTTTTTTTTTTTTGATTGGAGGTTTAATGACCACCGTGAGCAACTCAATGGGCTATAAGCAGTAGCCCGTCCCTAATTTAGGGTCACTGGTTCCAGGGAAGGGAGAGAGCCAGTGCCGTAAGACAAACACAACATCCATGCCTGACCGGGATTCGAACCCTGACCCCTTACGGACGAATGATATCAGAGGCCTGCGCCTTAGACCACTGCGCCACCGGGGCGGCCTGACGGAACTCAACTGCATCTTCATTTCAGTCATCTGGGCTTCAAAGCACTGGTCTGCCGCTCCGACGCTATATCTCCCTGTCAAGCATGGGGGCATTAATCTCATAGATGTTCACTGTTACTATCGTGCATACCGCATCGCCTCCTTCCTTCGTAGCCTCCACGGCGAGCGGATGGAGTTTCGCTCGTAAAGCATCCTGAACAACAAGGTAAGCGGGGTCTTGTAAGGGGATTGCAGCCAAGGAGCAACGGAGATTACAAATATCCTTCGCACGTTCGTTACGAATAGCGAACGAAAGACGGCGTACGAATAGACGAAGATTCTTTTTGATGTTTAACCATAGACGAAGCGTACTGGAAGCGGTGCTGTCGATCAGCAAGAAATCGGCGGACGTCGGCGCAAAGCGTCACATCCATAAGCAATGAATCATCGAAGGTCCAGGATCGTTGTCTTGAGGGCGGGAAAGAGGAAACGCAGATGGTAAGCGCTACAGCACAATGGTCGGAAGAGGTGAAAGGATGATGTCTCGCCGCAGTGATCGCTGGAAGCAGCGGTGGGATGACGTACATGCGATCGAGACGTGCTGCCGCCGATCCTTGTGCTGGATAATTCCGCCAAGTATAAGAAATGGTGTCCGGGTGAAGATGCCGGAACGAGTCAACAAAATGGAAATCGGTAATAAGTTGAGTAAGCAGATTGACAAGAAGAGAGCGGCGCTCCCCCTGTAGACGTACGGTCGAGCGAAGGCTTCAGAGTGCAGTTAAAGCCCCCCCCCCCGAGGACGCAAAAGTCTACGGGGGGACCGGCGCAAGCGCGGTCCGAAGGCATTGAAAAAGGGGATGGAGTTGAGTGTCGTGCAGTCGGAATATACACATTAAAGATATGAAATGGTACACAATTGATACAAAATGTAAAACATTGTAATTGATCTGTAAATAAGTTGTTAACAGCAACAGAAGTGATGGATGGACGAAAACGGTGGTGTATTCCGACAGCAATTCCGCCAGAACGCAGGACACGGTGGGCATGATGGAAGGTGTACTGCCATCGGCGCCACTCATGGAATGGTGTTGTAGGCGAGCACCACGTTTCCTGGAGCAGGAGAACATCGGCACTAATTGCCGACAGGTCCTCATGAACGGCGGATATCACCTCGGTGATCCAAACCCTCGGCAGTTGAAGGAAACTACCGTGAAAGCGCCAGGTCACCCGGCGACGTGGTGACCCTCGTGATAGAAATCTTGAGTCCGTGGATCTGTTTGCGAATGAACTTGGCCATCTAAGCGGAAGGACCGGATATGTAAGAAGAATTGTCCACAATATTGTCCAGATCGGAAAGCTGTTGCAGGATTGCAGGAAGTCCAGCTTCATGGGTCTTCACATACTGGAGGAAGTCGTGTGCTCTTTGCGTGTAACAGTTGAGAGCATGCAGCTCCTCATACGCAAGAGGCAAAGACTGGAATGGTGTGTCGCGGAGAGTCTGATCAAAGTCCTGAAATGATACCATTAGAGAGGAAGGGTCAGAAGTGGTATCAAAGTCTTGAAGATACGATGGTTTCTGGCGGGTCCGGGAAGAGGAGCGAGTGTAGCTCTCAACAGCTCTTCCTCGCTTGGTGGTGTTTCGAGTAGGTATGTGCGCCGAAACACCACCAAGCGAGTGCTTCATTGAGATAAAGACATTTTTGCAGAAGCTTGTAAATTGGTTTCCCTCATTTTAACAATTTTATCTACAAATGTCTCAGTGGAAAGAAGTTTTTCTTGCCTTTAAAGAATACAAACTTACTCAAGAAACACTATTTCTCAAGATAGACTTGCTTCTTTGGCAAATATTTCTATTCGGAAAGATATTTTATTGATGCTCACGAAGAAACAACCATTCTATGACGACATAATCGACAAATTTGCAGCTTTAAAAGAAAGAAGAATTGACCTATATACATAAAATAGGTCAGTCCTCATATGGTGATTTTCATTGAAACAGTAGATATCTTTTTATATTGCTCTTGTAGCTCTTCACCTATTTTTCCAACCACGAGCCGCCACTGGTGTGAAATGGCATGTTTTGGAAATTGCCGCTTTAAAGCGTTGGAATAATCTTTGAAGAAGGTGTTTGGCAAGGATTCAAAGACAACACCTCTGTTATAGCATCTAGGATCGTAGTGAAAGCAGTACCTGCTGGCGAGTCCAGGGGAATTTCCAAAGAAATTGTATTTCTGTCTCGTTGTAGTTGTGATTGGAGAGCTTCGGCGCCGACGTACATGCCCTGCGGGGGCGTTGCACAGTGGGAGAGGCAGTGGCATACGTAGACGAAGACGTCATGGATTTAGATGACATGGGGAAGGTACCGTTGCACGAAATATCCATTGCGTCGTCGTCAGAAACGATCGTGATAGCAGCTTGAGATGAGTGAGAAGGCAACTGAACAGCCTAAGGAAAGGGGTTCTTCACATCTCCAGTTGAGGGCAGTACAACGCCACCACTAGGGGAGGGCAACGAAGCAGCACCCATGGAAAAAGAAGAGGTTGTCATCAACATCGATGGGACACCGGAAGTGAGGTCCAGTTGCGGGACCCCACCGCCGGAAAACGCATTTGCAATGACGCCGACCATCGTAGCTTCGACCAGCTCGGCCGAAAGATAAACAAGACGGAATAGGAAAAGAAAAAAGGCAACTGACCAATCTAAGAGTATTCACACACGACAGCGGAACTTTCCAAAGTTAAATGCTTTGAAACTTGGGATGCACAACTCACTAGAAACACACAAAATACGCACGAATTGACGGAGCTCAGAAGTCGCAACTCCTACCACCGTGAGCAACTCAATGGGCTACAAGCAGTCGCCTGTCCCTAATTTAGGGTCACTGGTTCCAGGGAAGGGAGAGACCCAGTGCCGTAAGACAAACACGACATCCATGCCTCCTCGGGATCCGAACTTGGACACCTTTCGGACGAATGAATAGAAGCCATCGCTTTGACCACTGCGCCACCAGGGCGGCACGAAAGAGTAGCTCAAGAGGTCGTTAAACCCACGAAAAAACTGTTCATTAAGCATACATGTAGAAGCCCCATTAAAATTCCTTAAGCAGACTTTCCCTCGCTTAGACTTTTCAGTATAAGCCTCCCAGGTGGCGCATTGGTCTAAGCACTGGCTTATGACCATTCGTCCGAGAAGGGTTCGAATCCCGGTGGCGTTTAAGCAAACCTTACATTGATACGTGACTGGGGAAATCTGGAAATCTGGGCAAATCAGAGGGCGGTATTCAGCTTCAGTTACGACATATATGGGTGGGGCTTATCTTCATGTGCCACTTGGGATTTTTTTTTTGATTGGAGGTTTAACGACCACCGTGAGCAACTCAATGGGCTGTAAGCAGCCGCCTGTCCCTAATTTAGGTTCACTGGCTCCAGGGAAGGGAGAGAGCCAGTGCCGTAAGACAAACACAACATCCATGCCTCACCGGGATTCGAACCCGGACCCTGTTTGGACGAATGATCAGAGGCCATCGCTTAGACCACTGCGCCACCTGGGCGGCCCACTTGGGATTACTTCTGAGATACGATCAGAGCGGCTTTGGGCCGCCCCGGTGGCGCAGTGGTCTAAGGCGTTGGCCTCTGATCATTCGTCCGTAAGTCCGGGTTCGAATCCCGGTCAGGCATGGATGTTGTGTTTGTCTTACGGCACTGGCTCGCTCCCTTCCCTGGAACCAGTGACCCTAAATTAGGGACGGGCGACTGCTTATAGCCCATTGAGTTGCTCACGGTGGTCGTTAAACCTAAAATCAAAAAAAAAAAAAAAAAAAAAAAAAAAAAGAGCGGCTTTGGTTTATGTGATTTCATGTCATCTTCACGTTCGCTGCCTTTCGGATTGAAAAAGAAAAAGAAGTTACATACATAAACATAATAAAGACATACACAAACAAATAAATAAGTTTCATCATCATCAACCATGATCAATTCACTGCTGGATGAAGGTCTCCCCAAATTTCTTCCACAATTGTCTGTTTTGTGCCAGTCTCCTCCATGTCACTCCAGCATACCTTCGAATTTCATAGCTTGAACTCCCACTTGATTAACAGAGTGAGCTGCACATGGCAAGAAAAATGCAAGATTATATTGTTTAAGGATGTGTGCTTGAAACCCCTTGCACCTTTCTGCCATGTGAGCTCCATTGTCATACAACTGTCCTCTGCAGTAGAACTAAACCATCGTTTTTGCAATTTTCGGACTGCTGCTTCAGCAAAAGTTTCACCTGTTCTTCCACTGACTAAAAACCTCAATGAAACTCTCTGTGACTTAAGGACCATCTTCCCCCATCTTCACATAACTTATTACCTGAGATATCTGATTTTTATGAGTATGACTAACGTCGGGTGTCGAATGTCATCTAGAATTTTGTTTTTCGGATATCATCTAGAATTCGTTGCCTTATCTTACCAGCAATGATCCCAAAGAACTCATCCTGAATTTCATGAGAGAAGTAACCAACTTGGCCTCTTTTGTGGCGCTCCAAATGGTCCTTAAGTGGAGGATGGTAGTGAGAAACAAGTTCAGTGGTGTACAAAAATCTTCTACTTCGAAGACCTCCTAGTAGAAATCTTCCTTCAAGTACAAGAGGACTTCAACAACTAAAAACAACAGCATACATGACAGAACCGATCTTCACCTACAGTGGCAGCCAGTAGGTGATAGCCAAGAATTTTGGAGCAATGTGGAAGGCTCGCGTGACGTCACTGACAGAACAATCGTCTTCGAGCTGTCTCGCCCACAGAGCGGAGTATGAGAATTACAGCATCATAAATTGGGCAGCCTTTACTTTACTGTACGAATAAGCTCAGTGATATTATTCGTGCAGTTGTGAAGGCTGTATATTTTAACAAAGTTTACGACTACTGCGCTCGAGCCATTACTCGCTTTTGATTAAAAAATACATCATGGAATTTTAAATGTAATTCATAAACACGTAAGGGGTTTGTGAGCGTCTGTGTACCGTCTCACCATGTCGCCCGGCTCGGCGCCCCTATCACCGGCGCCCGTGGCATGTGCCCCTCCCCCACCCCTCCTAGATCCGTCTCTTCTCTATGTCTCATACATGAGGCGTACCGGGGTGAAATGAGATAATTCCAGAGCAAATCAGTTATTCCCTGATGGAGATATTTTAACGGGCGGGACGAACTACGGACATAACATCATTCTCTATGGCATTGAAGAGCTGATGGATCTCAGAACGAAAAAAACATTTCCAGGCAAATAGGTTGTTCTCCGTTAGAGATATTTAATTTATGATGTTAGAGACGGACAGAGGAACAGTATTCAGAAGAAGAACGGAGTTCATGTACAAATAAAGTATTCAGAAGAGGAACGGAGTTCATGTACAAATAAGTGTTCAAATCCTAATCCTCATAATTACTTGGTATCATGTTAGCAATGACATTTTTTTTATTGGAGGTTTAACGACCACCGTACGCAACTCAATGGGTTATAAGCAGTCGCCCGTCCCTAATTTAGGGTCACTGGTTCCAGGGAAGGGAAAGAACCAGTGCCGTAAGACAAACACAACATCCATGCCTCACCGGGATTCGAACCCGGACCCCGTTCGGACGAATGATCAGAGGCCATCGCTTAGACCACTGCGCCACCGGGGCGGCAGCAATGACATGTACCTAAAATTTAGAAAAAAAGTTACTTCTTCTATTACTTAACAATTAAAAATTAAACTTCACAATTTCAAAAAAAAAAAAAAAAAACAGTACTGGGGTATGGGGGAGATAGCCCAGGTCTCGGACCCAAGTTACACCACTGATTCGTGTGAACGTGGTAAGTGTGATTTAAATTTGTAAATAGTCCCTTAACAAAACCCGTCTTCGTTTCTTAGGAGACTGCTACATTTATAATTTGTTTACGGGGTCCTTAGAGATACCAAAGTCATGGTCGTCAGCGAAGTGTGAGGTTGTGTCTGCCAGCGATTTACACCGCGAGACTTAGCTCCGTTTGCCGGTGTATTTCAAAGTTGTTGGTATTAGGACATTACCGATGGTGAGCCTTAGCAACAGAAACGAGTGCTCACGTCATTCAGTTCATCTCCCGGTTCGAAGAGTTATGACGTATACTCTAAATTAACTTTCATTTAAAGTTGCTATCTCGATGTGAATTTGTGTTCATTCTCTTTTACCGTTTTCAACTTTAACGTTATATCTTGTCCCTCGTGGAATGATATTGGCAATAATTCTTTGGGCAGAGAGCGCGACCTATTTATGTGACAGATAAGAACGTGAGATATGCTGGGCGTCCATAATGAAGTATACAACTTCAGTATGCTATTGAAAAAAAATTACAATAAATTACAACTTACTTTTAATGTCAAAACACATGGTAACTGAACTTTTTTTTGTTTGTTTTTTTAATGTCAGTCGGCATCCACGTGTAATCCATTGTTTGCTTGCAACCGATAGTCCAGTTCCACTCACATGCGCTACAGAATGTCAGGTATAACAAGGAGGGAGACTGTAGTAATGCGCTCTTCGAGCTCAGTGATAGATGCAACCTTTTTCTTGTACACAATGTCCTTAATAAAGCCCCAGAGAAAAGCATCGCATGGGGTCATTTGCATGGGATAATATCAGGAAAACGGCTTGCTCGTGCCGTCAGACCCCCACATCCAATCCAACTCCCTGAAAAATGGTGGTCTAAAGATCTGCGTACATCCAAAGACCAGTGCGGAGGCGCTTCATCTTGCTGGTAAATAATGTCTTGAGTATCTTGGAGTTGTGGAATTGTGAATTGTTCTAACATGTTCAGGTACGTTATGCCAGTAACGGTAGGTTCAGCAAAGAAAAAGGGCCTTATCACTCTGTCTTCCATTAGGCAGCCTAGAGATCAACATTCGGGCTGTCTTTCTCGTATGTTACGACCACATGGGGACTTTCCGTGCCCCAGATTCTGCCGTTATGTTTATTCACTCTGCCAGAAACATGGAATGTCAACTCATCGTTGAAACAGAACCATGAAAGGAGTGTGGGGTTTTCGTCAATGCGATTAAGCATGTTTGACGGGATTTTTCATTACATGAGACACCTGGCGCCATCTATCATCTGATTTAACAAACTTTAACACTTGCCACGTCTCTTGACGCTCAATGTAAGTTTTTTTCTCTCGTATTTTTAATAGCATACTGAAGTTGTATACTTCACTTATAGACACCCTGTATAACGTTGAAGCAGCAGCCAGAAAGTGCATGGTGGAAACTGTATTAGACTAAAAGTGCGTTTACTTAAGACTGCGTATTCGAGTTGTGTTTTTACATATTTATTGTTTTAGAGTTATCAAGTTTTCTGTCTCCAAGTTCCGGTTTGAAAAGTTTATAGCCATTGTCTTCGTCATAACAAAAGGAGCTTAGTGTGATACCGATGAACAGTTCTCAGGTTGCAGTAAAACAGGTTTCGTGGTAATGTTGGAATTCGAGGTCCGAAGGAAGGTTGACATCATGATAGTATCTGCAGCAATACGAGGAACGAGCCTGTAAAGAGCTGGTCATTTACCATTGTCTGCACAAAGCTGAAAGTTCTGAATTTCTCAAAGCATTTTGGACGAGTCCATCTTTAATTTTAAATGACTTCATAGGAATCAGGAATTATGTCAGATAAATTAAAGCGTTGTAAACATTAGCACACTGCCTACCAATTTAGAGACCTGAACATTTTTTTAGTTAAGGGTTTAACGACCACCACGAGCAATTCGATGGACTATAAGCAGAACAGATCATATCATATGTAGAGGATTTTAGGAAGGGAGTGCTTGACCCCAGGTCTTAAACAACCCTTAGAAATAGGAAGCTAGGAGATTTGGACTAGAGTACCCGATAGGAAAGTGGCACGGAAGCGAGGTAGAAAGGGGGAGAAAGACTTACTTATTTATTACCCGGGAAGCAGTACCTGGGGTACGACGGCTTAACGTGCCCATCCGACGCACGGTGGATAATTAGTGGTTCGAGCGTTCGTACCTGCCCGGGAGCGAACCTGAGGTTCCTGTGTGACAGTCATGAACGTTGACAACTAGGCCAATGGACTATAAGCAGTCACCCGTCTCTTATTTAAGGCTACTGGCTCCAGGAAAGGAAAAGAGCCCTTGCCGAAAGACAAACACAGCATCCATGCCTCGCGGGGATACAAACTCTGACCCATTTCGGACGAATTGTCAGAAGCCAGCGCTCAGACCACTGCGCAACTGGATCGGCGACCTGAACATGACAGAGGATTATAGAATAAGTGGAGGGAGCATAACAAGCAATCCCTATGTAAATCTTTGAAGCCGACGCTCCAGAGCGGCAGCCATCTTAGGTTACCCTTCTGACTGCGTTCCCATCGAATTTCATACCTAGCTAAGTTAGACTGGTTAACATTTTAAAGCCTCCTTGCGAAAATAAAAAAAAATATTTACATTTATGGACATACTTCATATTATTACCACTGTTTTCTTTCAAAGCAGTGTTAAGTCCCGTTTTACCGCTAAGTACGACAAAAATCGCTTTAACGTACCACACGAAAAATGCATGCTATCTAAAGTAATGCATGAAGCAGTTCACGAACCGTGTTGTAAAAAATAACACACGCTGTTAAATTTTGATACACATTCACACAGTTAAGTTTTAGAATAGAGAGACCATGGAAGAACAAATCTCATATCTTGGTTCAACTCTTTGATTTGGTTCTACAACATAAAAAGTATTTATTATTGCATTTAAAAGCACTGAAGGAACAAGGTTCGTGAACTTCTTTATGAATTACTTTAAATAGCATGCACTTTTCGTGTGGTACGTTAAAGCGATTTTTGTCGTAGACTACGTAGCGGTAAAACGTGACTTTATAAGAATTACCTCACAATCCTCTTTTTTAATAAGCATTTTGAAAGTAAAATATTTTTAATTCGAAAACTTGGCATGTAGGTTGATAATTCTAACACCTGTAGCAAAAAGCATTCAAGTTGTGGATGAGCGATGGTGAACTTTCCATTACTGCAATTCAACAATTTGCTCCAAATACATGCATTTTATTTTACTGAAAATTGCAATCCTCACTTCATAACATCGTAAATTAATAACAGCAGAGAAATATAACACATCATGTAGACCGCCGTTTATTGGTAGTTTTTTTCTGTTAATAGCTTGACCTTGTTTCTTAAAGTTTATTAAATAACTAACAATCAATTAAAAGTGGCATGACCTTATAATGATTTCATGTTTTTAGCGTTTTTATTAAACCTGAAATTTTTTTTTTTTTTTTTGGTTGGAGGTTTAACGACCACCGTGAGCAACTCAATGGGCTATAAGCAGTCGCCCGTCCCTAATTTAGGGTCACTGGTTCCAGGGAAGGGAGAGAGCCAGTGCCGTAAGACAAACACAACATCCATGCCTCACCGGGATTCGAACACGGACCCCTTACGGACGAATGATCAGAGGCCAGCGCCTTAGACCACTGCGCCACCAAACTTGAAATTAGAATATTAGTGTATAACTCACCTGTGAAACGTGATTGTAGGCAGCTTTTTTTGCCTTGTTAGTGCAGTTGGCGGCTGCGCACGCTGGCACTTCTAAAAAGCTCCTATCACGCAAAAGAAACACAAATGAAATTGAAAATCAGAAAGAAAAAAACCCACTAAAATCGAACTACGCTAACTTCATTTCTGCAACTCAGAATGCACGAATGAGCAACCGAGAACACAACATAGCGGCCATGTAACTCTCCTCAGCTGGCTTCACCTGCGAGAGCACATGCTCCCTCCTCTTATTATACCCTCCTTGAACATGACCCGATACAACGGAAACAAATAATGTTTGCTGATGGCACTAAACATTACTTTTCCATGACCTGTGATACAGAAGACTATAGGCAAAACCGTTGTACAGCCTCGACAGAACATTTTTCAATTATTGGTACAGTACAATTTGCTTAAAACACTTTATTTTTTTACGACACTTTGTTCATGTAATCACAATGTTTTGTATTTACAAATAAATGTTACGGGAATTGGGTGCTAAACTTAATTTGCATGAAGTAGCGACTGTTTTAATTTTTGTTTACAAAGATTTGTTAAGAAAAATTAAACATCATAACAAAAGTTATAAATCTAACTCGTAAAACTTATTACTGAAACAAAACGTGAAGAACAAAAACGTATTTTTAAAATATTTATACTAATGCACCACATAAAACTAACAGTACAATAATCGATTGTAATTTTAAAGATTCGTACAAAACAAAATATTGTCGCATTTTCAACATGGACTTTACACTTCTGTTTCTTTCCAATGCAGAAGAAAAAATAGTGTTGTGTGCTCCTGGAATCGTTAGGACGTTTTTTTAAAGTCTAAAATAAAAAAGTTAACGAAACTTCAATTTTTTAAGTGAATATAAGTTTCAGTTTCTGATAGCATTTTGGTTATCTATACATTGTTACGAAATCTAATATTCCGAAATGTTCGCGTTGGATTTTAGTAAATGCTTTTTCGAGAGTCAGGGCTGAAACACCTCAATCACGGCCCCTTTACGTCGCGCTATTCGTGACAAGACAACATTGAATTGCTTGTGCTTACAGCAGGCGAGGAGTAGGGATTTTTGTTACTGACTGGGAATTCGTGCCGCCCTCGAAATCGTTGGAGGTCAAGCGATTGCCGTTGAGAATAAACTTGACGAGAGCATATGCGGAAGTTCGACTGAAGTCGTAACTTGACGAGAGGAAATGCGCAAGTTCGACTGAAGTCCACCGTGGAAGAAAATGTCTGTCCGCTTGACGGTAAGGAACGGTGAAATTGGGGTATGTAAAGAGCAGAATAGCTCCAGCTATATGTATCACCTGCCGAGATTGCGCTACTTCAGTTCTGCAGATACAACAAGCCTCCAACTGAAGCCATCGACAGTGTCCAGCGAGTAAAAGCACGAGAGCAGAGTTGGGAAATCGCCGATTCTTGGCTACTGGATGGTAGCGTGGCCGAGGGTATACGTAGCAAACCCCTTCATCCTACTTCTGTCTCTATCTCTCTCTTGAGGTGGAGCGTGTTTTCGTAAATTATAACTGTGTCTCTTCGGAGGGCAGGATATTTTTACGCCAGTTCTCCTAAGTTTTCGATTTAGTGCCAGTGGATACGATTGGTGCGCAGTCACCTTGGGAAACAAGAACGGCGTACAAATTTAAGCACAATTTTCATTTTGCATGCCAACTTTCTGCCTGTACTCGGGTTAAAAACCCGTCCGCTGAACAATCCAGACTCGTGAACCAAGTACAGAACTGATATTTAGAACTGCCAATGTTTTGGAGCATGTTCTCGCCCTCGTCGCTCCCAGACAAAAACATGTGTAAATATATGAACACTTTTTGTGAAAGACTGCTGGTATTAGTTTGAAACTTATAGGATGTCCACAACAATTATAGGGACATGCAAATGATTAAAATATTGTGTCAGTGAAAATGCCCATGCGGTTTCGGAGAGGCGCCCTCTGAATTGTCCGGTCTTGGGTATAAAGAGCTGGCTCAAATGAGATGTTGCAATCAGTGAACAGCCGACATTGAGTCGAAAGGGTGTTTCTTGTGTCTCACTATATACCGTCGTCGAAGGACGTCGCATTATGAACACTTCGCGGAGTTAGAGCAACGAAGGATTGTGGGAAGACCGAAGCTGGATTATCCTACAGCGAAATTGCCGCTCGTACGGAACGAAACGCCAGTACAGTAATGCGAACGTCACGACAGTGGACAGGTGAAGCTCCGACGCACATAAATCCGGGAAATAGATCGCAAAATAGCATGACTTTAGGGGATGATAGACACCTCTACCGCACGGCAGTACCTGCTATAATACCGTGGATGTCGCTAAGCGACATCCACGGTATTAGCGCAGCAGTGGAGCACTGTCACAGGTCAGGCTTTGTCCGTCAGCACAGTTCGATGTCGTCTGCTTAACAAAGAGCTGGTCGCTAGCAGCCCAATTGCTGCGCATTTCTTTGACTCTCAACCATAGACGCCTCAGGCTGAAATGGGGTCTCGAACACAGACATCGGCATGCTGATTGGCAACAGGTCATATTTTGTCGCGAGTCACGATTTATCTTGATGGATCACGATGAGCGCATACGTGTTCGAAGACATCATGCTGAACGACACCTTGCAGCGTCATACTTGACCTACGCCAAGCGTCATGGATTGGGGCGCTATTGGGTTCAATTCGCGTGCTCGCCTGATGCGAATTGAGGGAACTCTCAACAGCCAGCGATACGCCAGGGACGTTTTAGAAACAGAGGTGATATCCTTCCTTCAGAATTGTCCTGGAGCTATATCCAGCAGTACAATGTCCTGCAACGTGTGTCCTCGAATGTCCAAGACCTCTTCCGTGCGCGGCAGATATCGCTTCTTCATTGGCCTGCACGGTCGTTGGATATATTCCCGATCGAAAATGTCTGGGACATGTTAGCTAAGCAACTGGCTCGTCAAGCGCCTCGTCAGTCACCACAAATGAACTGTGGTTTCGCATAGAAGCAGTATGACAGTCTATTTCCCAGGATGATATCCAGTACCTCTTCCATTGAATGCCACGCCATGTAAAGGCTGCTATTGTTGCTCTAGGTAACTTCACATGATACTGAGATTTGAAGCGAAAAGTCTTGTATAGCTTTACAAATGTAATCAGTTATCTCCTGTAACATGAGGAATCTGTGATATAAATTTTATTCGAATTTCTTTGACTCTCGCAATTTTTACAAACAGTAGTGTACTTTGTAAATAGGTGTAAACAAGTTGTAAATCCTGGAAATTAAATATGCCTGTGTTGTCTTAAGTCCGGAGCTCGTCAGTGCTTGAATACCTTCTTGTGTTTGACCTTGTTTACTCTCACTCGTACCCAATGCTTGCAATCCTTTCTCGGACCAGTAGTAATCTACGGGGATAAGAATTCAGCAAGCGATTTAGCCATCCTCAGCCCCCGTCGCAACCAATTCATGGTTTTTAAAGAGAGATTCGTATCCCAGAGATCCCAGAATAAGGAGCTCAACAAAATTGAGTATAACAATATCTGTACTTTAAAAAACCAGTGCGGAAAAGTTTAAAGTGTTTGCTTCCCACTGATAAATACAAGGTTTCTGAAATAAGCAACCGACTTTGAAAAACATTTGATGTTGACTTTCAAATGCCCACGCACATATTAAATATTATAATGCAGAGAACGTGCATCCTCTGGCTAGAATTTTGATTTCATAGATGTCCATGTAAATCTTACACCGGAAGAAATATATCATATTCACGTTAACCCTGGAACTGTCGTACCTGATCGCAAGTTCGATTTTATATACAGCGAGAATTTGGAAGATTTTTTAATTTATGTGGCACGAAGGAAGGCAAGTTTCAGAGTAAATAGATAACGCACTCAAAAATATTTACGGGAAGGACTTAGCACGAACACACCGTTTAGTTGTTAAACACAAAACATAGAGAAAACGATTATTACAATGATTTAAATACACCGAATAAAGGTGGGGAATCAAGTGACCTCGCCCCTTCAAATTAGCTCCAATGCTGAATGTGTCAGTACAGTTCAACGAAATTTCACAGTGCCAGATTAAGCTTTTTTGGGTCCCTGGGCTACTGAAGATTTTGGGGCTCCTATTTCTGGGCACAAGTGCTTGTAAAATACCTATGTCCTTTATATATATGTTAAGGCCTTGTCGCATTGTAAAACACATTTTATGTATTTGCTGACATGAAGAGATGCATTGAATTATCATTTTTAATATTTATTACTAAAGAAACACAAACACTGAATTAAGTACAGACAACAGACATTAGAAATGAATGCACAAAATCCAAAGTTCACACATAGTTCAGGAATTTAAGTTTGCCTTTAAAATGACGGTTTAAAGATGCATTTTTCTACAAATCAACACACTGAAGAACTCTCCTGTGAGCAGTGTGTGTGTGTATGCTCCACCTGTGGTAAGATGTGAATTTTTTTTGACTGGAGCTTTAACGCCCACCGTGAGCAACTCAACGGGCTATAAGCAGTTTCCCGTCCCTAATTTAGGGCCACTAGTTCCAGGGAAGGGAGAGGACCAGTGCCGTAAGACAAGCACAACATCCACGACTCACAGGGATTCGAACTGGGACCCCTTTTGGGCGAATAATCAGAAGCCATCGTTTAGACCACTGCGCCACTGGGGCGGATAAGATGAGAATTTATCAGAATCATTCAATTTCTTGAAAATTAAAAAATTAGGTAAAATATATCAGTGCACAGGTATTTGTTCAGTAATACTTGCTTAGCTGCCAGTGTTTTTTGTAAAATTACAAAACATCAGAGAAACATCACCCAACGCATCCTCACTGATGCTAGACAGTAATTATAATTATAACTGCTAAGTGAGCTAAAAAACCCATTCAAAAATCTCTTCAAGTGTACCCTATGTAGGAAATAAACATTGCTAGTATACCCCACAAGTGCCCCAAAATCTCTGCAAGTGTCAACGTACCTTACAAAAATTTTATACTAAAGAAACACAAACATTGAATCAAGTTTTGAAGATGACAGTCTGTTTTTTTGGTGTAAATATAACAGGGATGGTAAGTCAGATAATTGATTCATTGAATCATTATTGAATCAAATATAGGCAACAAAAATTAGAAATGAATGCACAAAAACAAAAGCTCACACATAGTTCAGGAGTTTAAGTTTGTCTTTAAAATGTTTTTTCTCTTGCTTTGAGGTTCGCGAAGGAGTGTACAACATCGTCAAACGATAACTGCTTAACAACATCATGCTCTAATGACATGATAGCAAGACTATTAGTCACATCAAGCAAAGATCTTTGCTCTTTCCATGTTTATAAGTGAGTCACGGAAAAATTCTCATTGGCCGCCACCGGGAGTCGAACCCAGGGTCTTCCAGTTACATCCGGCGCGTAACTGGAAGACCCTGGGTTCGACTCCCGGTGGCGACCAATGAGAATTTTTCCGTGACTCACTTATAAACGTGGAAAGAGCGAAGAACTTTGTTTGATGTTCCTGGTCCACGTTAAATGTCTGTATTAAGACTATTTGTCTTTGTTGAAGCATTGGCGATCGCAAGTTATTTTTTTACCAAGGCCATTTTCGAAAAAGAACGCTCTGCTTGACAGTTGGTTATTGGTATTACCAAATATAGTTTTAATACGGTGAATACATTTGGGAAAACATCAATCAAATTATTATAATATATACATTTTGCAATATCTCGGCAAGTAACTTCTGTTTCGCTTTCATTTTCTTTCTTTGTGTTTTTTGAAGTGGCTACATTCACACTTTTGATAAAGTAACAGAACTGTGCAATTTCACTACGTAAAGATTTATTCATATTCTCATTGTAAAAATCTAAAGAGTTATTTAGAGAAATTTGGTCGACAGTATTGGAACTTAAAAGTTTGAAAGTTAACTAATAGGCAGGAGAGTAAAAAAAATTTCGAATTTCGATATGCCCTAGTGCGGAAAAGTTGTGTATTGCTACGTAAACCATGTGCAAAAAATTTAGCGAAATTTAAATATCTTGCGGTTCCACTTTACCTCCAAAAATTCGATATTTGGGTAAAATCGTCACATTTTCATGTCCGTTGTGAGAAAAGAACAGTGTTCGTTACAGACTTTCCCTAGTGTGCAAAAACTATCTGTTGGTACCTAAAAGATGTGCACAATTTTTCAGTCAGAGCTACTAATATCATATGGTTCCCATTTAATGCAACAATACTCCATGTTTAAGGAAAATTGCAATACTTTGACACCTAGTGTTCACCATGTGATTTGTTTTCTCATTGTGTTAGTGTGTGCACTGTGCACTACTGCACTAAAAGCACAACATATTGGGCAAATGTGCAGTAGTGCACACTGCACACGGTGCAGCTCTTCACATTTTTTTCATGTTTCAGAAAAATCCCAGAACTCATCATGAGGAGGTGGCTGCACGGCGAGTTCCACCCGTGCTCAACCCAACCACCCATCCATTAGGGCAAATCAATTTTCTGTTCTTCTTTTTTAATCTTCAATTTCCTTTTTTTTTTATTTTTACCCGGAAATCTGATTTACTTTCGAAGGCTGGAATTATTTGCCGTTTGCCGTGCTTCCAACCGTACTCTAATAAAATAAACGCTTTGTTCTTCTTCTCAAACAGCAGCAGATGCTTCTGTTGTCAACTTAACGCATAGCTCCACTCCCTGATTGTGACAAGGGAAGTTTTGCGAACCCAATCGCTTAACAATGTCCTTATACAGTCACTGCTGCATAGGTTCATTATTGCATCGTCGGTTAAATGAGCAGTCAATGGCGGTTCGCTTAAGACGCATAATTGCCAGTCAATTGGGTCAAAATAATCCTCCCACTGGAACTTGAACTGAGGAATTTCAAATACACGGATTGCATCGCAGTTTTGTGCCCTTGCTCTAAAGATCCTGCGGAAGCCAAGTTATCTGATGTTTCCTCTCGTCTCTGATCGTAGCCAGAAGTATTGATTCTGGATGACCAAAATAGCCATTCCTTTGGATTACCTGGTCCAGAAAGCTCTTCAAATCCTGGGTGAGATATCTAGATATATGGATGGCCTTCCGCAAATTCCGTGCTCCATAATGGCAATGAAGGTGTGATCTTATAAGTGAACCACATAAGCGCATAAACCTCACAACAAATTCTGCCAGAATTTTAAGTGAATCCGAAGGCTGCGAAGTACTAATATAAAGGCACAATATATAAATAGCCGTCGTTTGCCACCGTGCATGGCTCATTTTCCGGTGCTTATGTGCCAGGCTTGATTAACACGTACGCGTTGTCACAGCGTGGATAATGTCCCACAGGTATTTCTGAGACGTGTTAAGACCCCTTGCAATTTTTCATCACGTTCAGGAAAACCCGCTTCAATTGCTTCACATTTCAAAACCGGTAGATTTTTGCAGCTTTCTAGCTGTTTGTCGATTTAAACCTGAAAATGTTTTTGTGCCATTCGTTTGGCCATCCAAATGTTGAATTAAGTGACGGAGTGTCAGCTCGTTTCCGTGCAACTGGCATATGCTCCACTGAAGAGGTTTTTTGGCAGGCTAGCACGAATGCGAATTTCACCTCTTTTACACCCAGTATTAACGACGGTTCCGTCGCAGAGTATCACCAAGTTTGCTTAGGTCGATATTCTTGGCATGTAAGAAGTCCAGCAGACATTTGGCAATGTCATTTGCGGTGAAAGATGTAGAGTGGTATGCCATAGATATTTGATTCCAGGTTCTTCCATCATAATCACGTGTTCTTCAGTAATAGTTTTTTTAACCGCTTTCCTTTCTTCATACATTATGGTTTGGTCCTTACGCCCGTCGAAATATAGCCCTTTAATAACTTTACGTGCAGTCAGATTATCGTTTTGAAGCTGTTTTTTCTCTGCTTTTGAATTTTGTGCCAACATATAACACTTGAAGTTTCAGCTTGAGTTATCATTCCCGCATCTTCCAAAAGTGCGCTTGCAATGCTCCATACATCCAAATATCCAGTGGCGGCTCGTGGTAAGCTGAGATGGGGGGAGGGGGGGAGGGATTTTTGTTAGGTTGCATCTCAGTTTTGTAGATATCACGATGTCACTTCGAAAGCTAAGTTACTGAGCCTGTGCTGATGCGTTTAATAATAATAAATATATCATCATCATCATCATTGTCAACCATTATCAATCCACTGCTGGACGAAGGTCTCCCCAAGTTTCCTCCACAACGGTCTGTCTTGTGCCAGTCTCCTCCATGTCACCCCTGCATACTTTCGAATTTCATCCACCCATCTCCCATGTGGTCTTCTTCTGGGTCTTTTCCTGTCCCTTGGAATCCAATCTAAAATTTCAGCTGTCCATCGATGATCTGTCCTTCTGGCAGCATGTCCAGCCCATTGCCATTTCAGGGATTTAACTCTGATCATGATGTCTTCCACTCTTGTCATTTTTCGGATCCACGAGTTCCTCTTCTTATCTCTCCTGGTTACACCAAGCATGCACCTCTCCATGCTCCTTTGAGTTGTCTGCAGCCTTTGTATGTCTCTTTTAGTTAAGGTCCACGTCTCTGCACCATACGTAAGCACTGGAAGGATGCATTGATCAAACACTTTTCTTTTAAGACATAATGGCATATTGCTCTTGAAAATTATGCTGTTTCTTCCAAAAGCTCTCCAGGCAAGTTTTGTACGGCGATTAATTTCTTCATCAATGTGACCCTCACTTGATATCTGCTGTCCAAGATAAACGTACGTTTCTGTTATCTCCAGCTTTTCTCCATCAATCGATAAATCTTCATTTCTTGTAAAAGCATTGAACATCACTTTTGTCTTCTGAAAGTTCATTTTTAATCCCACTTCTTTACTCTTGTCAGCAAGTTCCTGGATCATACTCTGCAGCTCTGATGGGGTAGTTGCAAAAATGACTACGTCATCAGCAAAACGAAGGTGGGTTAGATAATCTCCATTAATCTTTATCCCCTTGTTTTCCCAGCTCAGTGACTGAAAAACACCCTCCAATGTGGCATTAAAGAGCTTCGGAGATATGGTGTCACCTTGTCTCACTCCCTTTCCAATTTTTATGTGTGTTGTATTTTCAAACAGCCTAATCTTTGCACTTGCATTTTCATAGATGTTATTAATAATATTAATGTATGCATCTTCAATACCACAGATTTTCAGAGCCATTGTAACTGCTGATGGTTTCACCGAATCAAAGGCTTTTTCATAATCGATAAAAGCCATGCACAATGGAAGTTCATATTCCCTCGCTCTTTCAATTAGTTCTCTCAGCACGTGGATATGATCTATTGTGCTGTAGCCACTCCTGAATCCAGCTTGTTCTCTCGGTTGAGCCATGTCCAGTGTTACCTTCAAGCGGTGTGAAAGAACTTTAGTGAAGATTTTATAAACTACTGATAGGAGGCTGATAGGTCTGTAGTTTCCGAGATCCTCAATGTCACCTTTCTTATGTAGCAGGATCATTGTAGCGGTGTTCCAATCCTCAGGAATCTTTCCTTCATTAAGGCATCGAGTGAAAATTTGGGCGAGTACTGTTTCGATTTCTCCACTTGCTTCTTGTATGATGTCTACAGTAATTCCATCTTCTCCTGGAGCTTTTCCTCGCTTCATGTTCTTGATTGCATGTGCAACTTCTGCTGGAAGCACTGGAGGAACTCTGGTACCTTTCACGATGTCTGGAGTACATGTATCATCCCTTTCATATAATTTGGAGTAGAAATCTTTCACTCTTGTCAAAATTTCGCCTCTATTTCTTGTTACAGAACCATCTTCTTTTCTCAGTGCCATAATCTGTTTTTTTCCCTTACTGAGATGTCCCTTTGCTATCTTTAGGCTTTGGTTGTTTTCAATTGCTTTCCTCACTAGTTCACAGTTGAATTTCCTTACGTCTTCAGTGATACTTTTTCGTACTGTCTTGCATAGCTCTACATATTCCACTTTGGAAGTCACATCTTCTTTAGTTGTCCTCATCTCTCTTCTTTTTTGCATCAACATTTTGGTTTTTCCTGATAATTTGTTCACATGCAACTTGTTCTTAGACCCAGCTAATTTTGTTGCTGTTTCCATAAGAGCTTTGGTTACTTTTCTGTTAACTTCAGAGATGTCCACTTCTTCCGATGTTAGGCCTTCTAAAGCAGAGAACCTGTTCTTCAGTTCTAACTTGAAGTTATTATGGTGTTTTTTAAGGTTGGTTATGTCAATAGATTTTGTTTGTCTTATGAGCTTGCCACGTTCAAGTTTAGTGTTGAGGTGCATCTTACATCTCACCAATCTATGGTCACTACCTGTGTTAAACTTGTTTAGCACACTGCAGTCTTCTATGACGAATTTTTTGTTACACATAATAAAATCAATTTCACTTGTCGTCCCATTTGGATGTCTCCATGTCCATTTCCTGTGTGGCTTTTTCTTGAAGAAGGAGTTCAAGATGAAAAACCCTTCTGCCTCTGCAAACTCAACGAGAGTATTTCCACGCTGGTTTCTGTTGCCATGACCAAATTTACCTACTGAAGTTTCATTCTGTTGCCGTTGCCCTATTTTTGCATTGAAATCTCCCATAATTATTTTCAAGTGCTGCTTACCTTTATTATTTAGATGACAAATTTCCTCATAAAATTCTTCAATTTCTTCTTCAGGATGACTTGTGGTGGGTGCATAAGTTTGAATAATCTGAGCCTGGTATCTTTTCGAGAGTTGGATAACAAGTCGTGCAGCTCTGTCAGAGGAACTTTCAACTTCTGCAACTTTATCCTTCAGTTTCTTGTTTATTATAAATCCAACACCACTAGTTCTGCCAGTATCTGTCCCACGATAGTAGAAGAGATGTCCACTTTTCAGTTCGATGAGATCTTCTCCTTTTCTCCTTACCTCACTTAGCCCCACGATGTCCCACTTGATCCTTTGTAGTTCCTCTTCCAATTCAAGAAGCCTTGAATCAGAAGATAGTGAGCGTCCATTGTAAGTAGCCAAGGTCAGCATCAGATGGCAGCCTAGTCCGGTCCTCCGGGGATTCTTAGCACCCTCTGCCTTCATGTCGCACTGGCCGCTGCCTTGGCCAGGTACATTCCAGCTGCCGGAGACTGAGGGCCAAGATTTAAGTTGTGGAATCATTTTGGAGGGGTTTGGCCATAACTCACCACGCTGGCCAAGCGGGTTGGTGAGTGTGGGATAGAATTTCCTCTAATCCCGATGGTATAGTTATACCGCTATTGGCGGTCGTCAGAGCCCCTTTAGTGGGAACAGGATGCACCACGAGAAGGCGGGGTTGACATTTGTCAAGGAGAGGCTGTGATGTTACGCATCCCTGACCTTACATCCCTATATATATATATATATAAATATATATATATATCGAAAGTGCTTTTTTTACAAGAAATGAATATTTATATTTTATATTTAGCGATTGATAGGGAAAATGTAAATAAACCGGTACCTAAATTAGGCAACAGGTATTAAGCGATGGCCACATTGCCACATTTATGAAGAAAATAATCGACCTATAAAGCTTGGTCGGATGCATTATTTCTTAAAAAGAAACTGATTAATCAGTGCATCCTTACAGTTCTTACGCATGGAGCACAGACATGGACCTCAACTAAAGTAGACATACAGGCGTTGCAGACAACTGAAGAAAGCATATAGAGATGCATGCTTGATGTTACCAGGAAAGATACAAAGAGGAACTCGTGGATCGGGAAAATGACAAGAGTGGAAGACATTATGGTCAGAATTCCTGAAATTGCAATGGGATGGACATTTTGCCAGAAGAAAGACCCACCGACGGCGAGTTGAAATATTGAACTGGATAGCAAGGGGAAAAATAATACTCAGAAGATGACAAGAATGAGATGGGTGTATGAAATTCGAAAGCATGAAAGAAACTGGCTCACGGCAGACTGTTGTGGAAGAAGAAACTTGGAGACTCTCATCCAGCAGTGGATTGATAGTGGTTGCAAATTATATATACATGCATATACTGTACGCACACTGAAGAGCAATTGAATTAGAGACAGCTGGCGTTATGCAAATGTGGCGGTGTGGACGGCCCTGTAAACGGAAACGACATGACGTATGCAGCGATCCGACAATATAAGGAGTGATGCGACGGGAATCAGTAAGAGTCGGACGCAGTATGGGTAAGACAAAGGATCTAAGCGCATTTGATCGTGGGCAAATTGTCGGGGCCCGACGAATGGGTCACTCCATCTCGGAAGTCGTGCAGGCACTGGGATTTTCACGAGTCACTGTGTCACGGGTGCACCGTGAGTACATCGAATCCGGTAAAACCATCCCTGCAAGGGCCAACTGCCGTGGGCAACAGCGTGTGAATGAGCGGGAACATCGTCGGCTAGCTCGCATTGTAACAGCGGATAGACGGGCCACAGTGGAAGAAATCACTCAGCAATTCAACGCTGGTGCACAAAAACGTGTAAGCAGCCACACCATTCAGAACCATCTCCTCGCTATGAGGTACAGAAGCCATCGCCCCACGAGGGTACCGCTGCTGACCGCACATCACAGGGTGCAAAGATTAGCATGGGCGCGGGAACATCGCCGCTGGACCCTAGACATGTGCGAAAATGTTGCCTGGACTGATGAGTCGATATTCACGTTGGTACATGCGGATGGCAGGATACGAGTACGGCGCAAACCACATGAAGCGATGGATCCTTCTTGCCAGCAGGGTACTCTTCAAGCTGGTGGGGGTGGCATTCACGTCTGGGAACTGTTTACGTGGACTGTAATGGGATCCCTAGTACGTGTGACATCGTCCCTCACAGGTCAACGTTACCGGGATATCCTGAACAACCATTTGCTCCCGTTTGTGCGTCTTCAACATCCCACTGGGGTCCTCATCCTGCACCTGACAATGCACCGTGTCATCGCTCCCGAATTGTATCCGAATGGCTGGATGAACACTCCTACGACGTGACCTCGCTTCCTTGGCCAGTTAGGTCACCTGGCCTCAATCCCATCGAGCACATCTGGGATACTATCGAGAGAGATGTTCTAGGCTCTGACCCCCTCCATCAAATCTTCGTGAACTGTGGGAGCTTGTTCAGTTGTCGTGGATCCGTATGGCTTCCCAACGCTTCCGGTGTCTTGTCGAGTCCATGCCGAGATGAATCGCCGCCGTCATCAGGGCGAAAGGTGGTGCTATACGTTACTAGACAGATATCTCTAATTCAATTGCTCTTCAGTGTATATATATATAAGGACAAAAAAATTAAAAAAATTAATGCGTGTGCCAGTGGCAGCGGGGGTACACTCAAGGTCATGTACGCGTTCTCAAGTGTCTCATTGTGACCCCTAGAAATATGGCAATAAATATTTTTTCTTCTGATACACTCCCTTTGAAACTTCGACTTGATACCGACCACTGCAACTTGGACGGCGATGAAAAACATTTTGTGGAATTTTGAAGGGTCTGCCAAAATTTCGCGATGACTTGTTATAGTGCGATGCTCACACACCGGCATTCTCTTTAATAAAAACGGATTGCAAACATATTCAGTCCAGTTTTAATTTTGAAGCCATAACAATTTAGTGTAGAAAAATTTGTTTTCCAAAATTTGCCAACTTCGTTTATTTTCTAAACAACAATATCTGATTAAATGTTCTTTTCAAAGTAATTAAGTAGAGTGATCTACCTCAATTGAAATGCGCAGCTGATTTTTGGGAGGGAGGGGGATGCAGCAGAAAAATAAAATGTATCCAGTGGAGTGACTTCAATTATTTTTGGTGAATAAAAATTTACGTGAGTTTAAAAGCGAAAATTTCGCTGCGCTTCGTAAGTGAAGAAATCAATTTTGTGCAAGTATTTCGCTGCAGAAATTAATCTCTCTCTCTTTTTTTTAATTTATCCAATACTGAACTCTATTCTTAATCGCAATTTGTTCACATGCCCAATTTGACCAGAAGAGAAAATATAAGTAAAACTTTTTTGCAAAAGTCCCGGCAACTGAGTATTTGTTATTAGCAAACACGAATAATATCCAGTTCGATGGGAGTAACATTGTAGATAGAATTATTACCTTGAATAAAAGCAGGAACAAACAAAAAATGGAAGGGAAAAAACCAACAACAGGTTGAGTAATACATTCAAACGTACTTTATTTAACATTTTATTTCAACATTCGTCATTATTTTTAATTCATTCCCCAATTTTATTTCTTATTCGGAAGCACAAGAACCGTGTTAATCAACAAAGCACACAGGTCCGGCGATGCATTCCTACCCAACGAAAGACTGCATTCGCGAGCAACCCTGCTAGCGAGAGCTACCATCAATGCAGTCCCCAGGGAAGTTTTATTCAAAGGAAACGAACTGGTGTGGGAATAGGCAGAGTTTCCCACATGAGTTGGTTTCAATACCCGTCAGGGCTGCAAGCAGCGCAGTCCCCAAACGTTCTTCCCGCTCCCAGTGGTGGTGAGCAGGAAAAACTTCCAGTTAAGTTCAGAAAACTGCAGTCGTTGCGTTATGCTGGAAAAACTTACAGCGGTGTTCACAAAACTTCTCTCTCTCTGTCTTGTTACGGCATGAAAAACAACTGCTTTGGGTAGGGGGTGGGGTGGGGGTGGGGGCTGCAGCCCCACAGCCCCATAGCAGGAGCCGCCCCTGCAGATATTTCACCCAGGATTTTAAGAGCGATCTGGACCGCGTAATCCAAAGGAATGGCTATTTTTGCCATCCAGAATCAATACTTCTGGCTACGATCACGGAAGAGAGGAAACATCAGAGAACTTGGCTTCCGCAGGATCCTTAGAGCAAGGGCAGAAAACTGCGATGCAATCCGTGTATTTGAAATTCCTCATTTCAACTTCCAGGGAGAGGATTATTTTTACCTAATTGACAGGCAATCATGCGTCTTAAGCGAAGCGCCATTGACTGCTCATTTAACTGACGATGAAATAATGAACCTATTTAACCGACGATGAAATAATTAACCTATTTAACTGACGATGAAATAATTAACCTATTTAACTGACGATGAAATAATGAGCCTATGCAACAGTGACTGTAAGGACATTGTTAAGCGATTGGGTACGCAAAACTTCCCTTGTCACAATCAGGGAGTGCTGGAGCGATGCGTTAAGTTGACAACAGAAGCATCTCCTGCTGTTTGCGAAGAAGAACAAAAGGATTAATTTATTGGAGTACGGTTGGAAGCACAGCATATAATTCCAGCCTTCGAAAGTAAATCAGATTTCTGGAAAAAATTTAATAAAAAACAGGAAATTGAAGATTAAAAAAGAAGAACAAAAAATTGATTTGCCCTAATGGATGGGTGGTTGGGTTGGGCACGGGTGGAACTCGCCGTGCAGCCACCTCCTCATAATGAGTTCTGGGATTTTTCTGAAACATGAAAAATATGAAGAGCTGCACCGTGTGCAGTGTGCACTACTGCACATTTGCCCAATATGTTGTGCTTTTAGTGCAGTAGTGCACAGTGCACACACTAACATAACGAGGAAAAAAATCACATGGTGAACACTAGGTATCAAAGCATTGCAATTTTCCTTAAACGTGGAGTATTGTTGCATTCAATTGGAACCATTTGATATTAGTTGTTTTGCCTGAAAAATTGTGCACATCTTTTAGGTACCAACAGATAGTTTTTGCGCACTAAGGAAAGTCTGTAACGAACACTGGCTGTTCTTTTCTCACAACAGACATGAAAATGTGACGATTTTACCCAAATACTGAAATTTTGGAGGTAAAGTGGAACCGTAAGATATTATTTGAATTTTGCTAAATTTTTTGCACATGGTTTACGTAGCATACACAACTTTCCCGCACTAGGGCATATTGAAATTCGATTTTTTTTGACGCTCCGGCCTATTAACTAAGATTTGAAACAGAGACTGGGAATTTTTATAAGCTAACAGACGTTTTTTAAGTCCGCTATGCAACTGATACAGTGGCGAACCTGAAAAACTCGGGGCCCTCGCAGAGAAAAATATCTTCTTTGAGGTTTTTTTGCAAAAATATACACTGCTGGCCACCCAAAATGCAACGCCAAGAAGGAAGCATCCGATTAGGCTGAAATTCGCAGCATGCGTCGCCCGCGAGAGGACATGTAAACGATTAGCATTGCAGGGCATATGCAAATCATATGCGCCCGGCACGCCACCGAGAAGCACTATAAGAAGGGTGCACAGAAGGCGGGGTGTAAGTAGTGGAAGTGTGTTGTGCTGCCAGACCTGTGCGTGGGAAGCTTCCTGATGCCTCGTCGCAGAATACGGCAGTCATTCCAGCACGTTTCGGAGTTCGACAGAAGACGAATAGTGGCTTATCGCGACAGCGGTTTATCGTAGCGAGACATCGGTGCCCGCGTGGGACGAAAACCATCAACAGTGAGGCGAGTATGGATTCAGTGGGGGCAGGAGGGACGGACCGACCGACGTGAGCGATTGCCGCAGCCGTGGCACACCACCGAACGAGAGGACCGGCATGTTATGCCGCGGGCATTGACGGCTCGCACCGCCACATCACGAACGTTAGCGCAGGAATTACGGTGTGTTGCGCAACAACGTGTGTCAGCATGTACCGTTCGACGTCGCATTCAGGAGCGGGGACTTGTCGCACGGCGCCCATTGCTCCGATTACCATTGACGTTACACCACCGGCGAGTGCGGCAGCAGTGGGCAGTTGAACGCTGCACCTGGACTACGGAATGGCACGACATTGTCTTCTCCGACGAATCCCGCTTCTGCCTGCAACACCACGACGGTCGGATCCGCGTGGGGCGGCACCGCGGCGACAGACTGTATGACGCCTGCATTATGCATCGCCATACCGGTCCGTCACCTGGCGTTATGATTTGGAGCCTTAGCCGTGAGGCCTTCCCCTCACAGCGGGGGTTGCTGGGCTATCAGTATATACGCCCATGAACTGATCAATAATCACATTAAATGTTTCTGCTTTAAATTTTTTCCCGTCCTTAAAGAATAGTTTCATTAGGGTTATTGCCATCTGTATATTTTTTATCTGATCTTGATTCGACGAAACTTTCAGGGATTTTTCATTTCATGTTTTAGCCATTTCTTCATATTTTTCAAAATTATTTCTTTCATTGGCAATGAAATGGGATAATGATTGAAGAAGGTTACGGAGTTAACAATCTAGTGAAGGCTTTTTTTTTTGACCAAAAAATTCCAAAAACTACAGGCTCTTTTGCCAGACCCAGGGTGGACTCTTGAGCTAACCAGGACCCTGGGCTGAAGGCACTTTAGCCCCTCTCCCTTAATCCGGCTCTGCTAATACTGTATGGCTAAGTGCAGTTTTCATCTGATACTGTTTCATGCACGCTAATCGTAGCCTAACTAAATATAACTGCCATTCATAAACAAAGGTAATATTTTACTTACAGTGACCGCCCCCGTGGCCGAGTAGTACGAAGCACTAGCTTCTAATCATTCGCCGGGGTTGGGTCCGGGTTCGCATCCATTGTGAGACATGGATGTTGTGTTTGTCTTACGGCATTAGCTCTCTCTTTTCCCTGGAACTTAATTGTGGCCTAAAATTAGGATTAGGGACTGGCGACTGCTTATAGTCCATCGAACAGCTCACGGTGGTCGTTAAACCCCCAAACAACACCAACTTACAGTAAACCGTGTCGTGAAAATGTAATCCACTTAATCCGAAACGGAAGCATTGGCACACTACATCACTGCTGATGTGATTTTCACCTGTATGAAGTCACACCCATTTCAGGCATGTTCAGTTGCGATGTGACACACGCAGTGGTTCGAACACCATCTAGCTCGCACAAGCACACACACACACACACACACACACACACACACACACACACACACACACACACACGATGAGATGGACTGATGACGTTGATCTGATGGAGGAATCTGTCTGTGTACCTTCCCTCAGATAAAAGGTGATCCCCGTGTGGATCCTCACTATTACTGTTGCATCATAACTTAAATCGTCTGATCACCGCGACTCGGGGACTGCGGTAATTTCGCCGGGTTCGCATCCATTGTGAGACATGGATGTTGTGTTTGTCTTACGGCATTAGCTCTCTCTTTTCCCTGGAACTTAATTGTGGCCTAAAATTAGGATTAGGGACTGGCGACTGGTTATAGTCCATCGAACAGCTCACGGTGGTCGTTAAACCCCCAAACAACACCAACTTACAGTAAACCGTGTCGTGAAAATGTAATCCACTTAATCCGAAACGGAAGCATTGGCACACTACATCACTGCTGATGTGATTTTCACCTGTATGAAGTCACACCCATTTCAGGCATGTTCAGTTGCGATGTGACCCACGCAGTGGTTCGAACACCATCTAGCTCGCACAAGCACACACACACACACACACACACACACACACACACACACACACACACACACACACACACACACGATGAGATGGACTGATGACGTTGATCTGATGGAGGAATCTGTCTGTGTACCTTCCCTCAGATAAAAGGTGATCCCCGTGTGGATCCTCACTATTACTGTTGCATCATAACTTAAATCGTCTGATCACCGCGACTCGGGGACTGCGGTAATTTCGCCGGGTTCGCATCCATTGTGAGACATGGATGTTGTGTTTGTCTTACGGCATTAGCTCTCTCTTTTCCCTGGAACTTAATTGTGGCCTAAAATTAGGATTAGGGACTGGCGACTGGTTATAGTCCATCGAACAGCTCACGGTGGTCGTTAAACCCCCAAACAACACCAACTTACAGTAAACCGTGTCGTGAAAATGTAATCCACTTAATCCGAAACGGAAGCATTGGCACACTACATCACTGCTGATGTGATTTTCACCTGTATGAAGTCACACCCATTTCAGGCATGTTCAGTTGCGATGTGACCCACGCAGTGGTTCGAACACCATCTAGCTCGCACAAGCACACACACACACACACACACACACACACACACACACAGTGATGAGATGGACTGATGACGTTGATCTGATGGAGGAATCTGTCTGTGTACCTTCCCTCAGATAAAAGGTGATCCCCGTGTGGATCCTCACTATTACTGTTGCATCATAACTTAAATCGTCTGATCACCGCGACTCGGGGACTGCGGTAATTTCGCAACCAAGGTGACATTCGTAGAATGACCACCGAAAAAGCTGCTGTTGGTGTCCAACGTCTTGGCAAGTTACACCCAAATCTTAATGTGACAATACGAGGCTACCAAACTACTTTAATTACAAGCCGTGTAACAATATCGGCTTCTTGAAGAAAATTGCTCCTCATCTCTCTCGTTATGCGCATATCCTCAGACAGGAGTATCTTTTCAAGCTCCTTTTTCCCGCTGTAAATCCAACCGACTTCTTTTCGAGGACTTTCTGTTCGCTACCGCAGACTTCTCTCTTTCAGGCTCCGAAACAGAAGTCCGTGTATCGCCTCACTTGCGGGCTTAGGTTTTATCTTAGATGCCATTTAATTGCAAAAAGCTTTTAAGAAACATAGGAATGATACACACTACGTTTAACATTAAACTTGATAAATTACCTGTCTGTATTTCTGCTGGTTTACGTGATGCAGTTCACCTCGTGTTATGTAATGGACACTCACCATGAAGAAGAAAAAAAACGAAATTTCTCGTCACTTTATGAAAAAAACCCTGCATATGATGGCTGGTTTGATTTAGCAGAAATGCATACAGGTGATTTATCAAGTTTAACGTTTTAGAATAGAGCCTACGATGGGAAGAAATTAATATCCCAATTCCGATGGTGGCATCCAAACATGATATAGTTATAGATCTGTTCCCGACCTTGCATCGAGGGGAAGAAAGTAAATGAGCAAGAAGTAATTGGACGGCCGACCCTGAGGATGAAGGCCGCGGTTGGCCTAGTGGTCAGCGTGCGTGACTGCCACGGAGGAACGCTAAGTTCAGTCCCTGGCAGGTTCGAGAGCTCGAACCACTAAATATCCGCCGTGCGTCGGATGGGCACGTTAAGCCGTCGAACCCCGAGTACTGCCCCCCGCCCTCGGTAATAAATAAGGGCGTTTTCCTAACCCTTTCTACCTCGTTTCCGTGTCTGTTTCCTATCGGGCACTCTAGCCCAATTTTTTTTTGATTGGAGGTTTAACGACCACCGTGAGCAACTCAATGGGCTATAAGCAGTCGCCCGTCCCTAATTTAGGGTCACTGGTTCCAGGGAAGGGAAAGAGTCAGTGCCGTAAGACAAACACAACATCCATGCCTGACGGGATTCGAACCCGGACCCCTTACGGACGAATGATCAGAGGCCAACGCCTTAGACCACTGCGCCACCGGGGCGGCCTAGCCCAAATCTCCTAGCTTCCTATTTCTAAGGGTTGTTTAAGACTTGGGGTCAGACACTCCCTTCCTAAAACCCTCTACACATGATCTGATTTGATCCTGAGGATGAAACGTTGGTGAGATTTTCTATTTCCCTGTTTTTCTACTTGATGGCGTATAGCAGAGTTTTGTATGTCAATTTTTATAAATCCTTTTCAGTGGCGTTGCTGAAAACCCTGACCAAAAATTTTCATGTACATCCAGCTTCTTCAGGTGTAAAAATTTTTGAGATTATGTCGTTAAGTAATTTTTTTTCAGACAATATCTCTGCTTGTAGATGGACTGGAACAATTATTTCAACATCGGATAGCTACAACCAGTGGTGGAAATGGGCCGGCCGGCCGCCCCGGTGGCGCAGTGGTCTAAGCGATGGCCTCTGGTCATTCGTCCGAACGGGGTCCGGGTTCGAATCCCGGTGAGGCATGGATGTTGTGTTTGTCTTACGGCACTGGCTCTCTCCCTTCCCTGGAACCAGTGACCCTAAATTAAAGACGGACTACTACTTATGGCCCATTGAGTTGCTCACAGTAGTCATTAAACCTCCAATCAAAAAAAAAAAAAAAGGGCCGGAACGCAGCGGAACCCCGTTCCGGGAGCGACGCGACACCAAAAGAAACAGAGTATTTAATTTGAATAAAACATTTTGCAATGCATTATACATATCAATTAATGACCCCATCTCGTATGAATTGTTCGTCATTTCAAAAATAAAAGTTTTCCTTCTGCTCTAATAAAGCTCTAATAAGGTGTTTGGGCCACCCCGGTGGCGCAGTGGTCTAAGGCGCTGGCCTCTGATCATTCGTCCGTAAGGGGTCCGGGTTCAAATCCCGGTCAGGCATGGATGTTGTGTTTGTCTTACGGCACTGGCTCTCTCCCTTCCTTGGAACCAGTGACCCTAAATTAGGGACGGGCGACTGTTTATAGCCCATTCAGATGCTCATGGTGGTCGTTAAACCTCCAATCAAAAAAAAAAAAAAGGTGTTTGGTGAGAGCAAAGTTCACGTCAGGAGCTGGTCGCCGCCCGTCTATCGGTCTCCGCCATGCCGCTTTCTCCCGTGATGAGTGCGAGATGCTTGGTGTGAGCGAAGGTAATGACAGGAGCTGATCGATGACCTTGCAGACCCTTCCCCGCACTATGCTCAAAATTACTTGGAACTGACAACGGACCTGAACTACAGATGGTGTCTAGTGTCTTTTTCACTTCAGCACCAGCTTTCGTCGTGGTAGGACGTGCTGACGTGCCATTTTTGCCTCATATTGTAATCTTTGTTTTAAGTTCCAATTTGTTCTTGCGTGAAAAGACTAACAGAAAATAATGAAAAGGACACTAAAAGATTTCTTTGAAAAAAAGATGAGTCAAGATAAAAAAACAAAAAACGACCGCTCCGAAATTCGCGAACTTCCTCATGCTCAAGGTTGAACTCGTGTGAAATACCACCAACAAAATCGCCCAAAATGCAGCAGCCAAAGGAAATCACTGCATCGGGAGGTTCATTAAAAGAATCTGAATCGCTTTCTAAAATATTTACTCACGAAATGGAAAACCCCAGTGTTGGACTGATGATCAAAGTAAGTATTTTTTTGAAAGAGTACTTTTGGCTTGTTTTAAGAAATGGGCGTTTTGGACGTGCCGTCTGTAAAACCGCCGGGAATAAGAACATTTCAGAATTTTTAAGTGGTGCTAGGCTTTCTGAGGAGTGGATAGATTGCCAAATTAGATTTACGGCTGACGATGAGAAGCAGCAAAATACGGTTCTAAGATGGGGGGGGGATAGAGCACAGAGAAAGTCACGCTTATATAGAAGCTTGTAAGTCAGGTGATGCGTAACATCACAGCCTCTCCTTGACAAATGTCAACCCCGCCTTCTCGTGGTGCATCCTGTTCCCACTAAAGGGGCTCTAACGACCGCCAATAGCGGTATAACTATACCATCGGGATTAGAGGAAATTCTATCCCACACTCACCAACCCGCTTGGCCAGCGTGGTGAGTTATGGCCAAACCCCTCCAAAATGATTCCACAACTTAAATCTTGGCCCTCAGTCTCCGGCAGCTGGAATGTACCTGGCCAAGGCAGCGGCCAGTGCGACATGAAGGCAGAGGGTGCTAAGAATCCCCGGAGGACCGGACTAGGCTGCCATCTGATGCTGACCTTGGCTACGTACAATGGACGCTCCCTATCTTCTGATTCAAGGCTTCTTGAATTGGAAGAGGAACTACAAAGGATCAAGTGGGACATCGTGGGGCTAAGTGAGGTAAGGAGAAAAGGAGAAGATCTCATCGAACTGAAAAGTGGACATCTCTTCTACTATCGTGGGACAGATACTGGCAGAACTAGTGGTGTTGGATTTATAATAAACAAGAAACTGAAGGATAAAGTTGCAGAAGTTGAAAGTTCCTCTGACAGAGCTGCACGACTCGTTATCCAACTCTCGAGAAGATACCAGGCTCAGATTATTCAAACTTATGCACCCACCACAAGTCATCCTGAAGAAGAAATTGAAGAATTTTATGAGGAAATTTGTCATCTAAATAATAAAGGTAAGCAGCACTTGAATATAATTATGGGAGATTTCAATGCAAAAATAGGGCAACGGCAACAAAATGAAACTTCAGTAGGTAAATTCGGTCACGGCAACAGAAACCAGCGTGGAAATACTTTCGTTGAGTTTGCAGAGGCAGAAGGGTTTTTCATCTTGAACTCCTTCTTCAAGAAAAAGCCACACAGGAAATGGACATGGAGACATCCAAATGGGACGACAAGTGAAATTGATTTTATTATGTGTAACAAAAAATTCGTCATAGAAGACTGCAGTGTGCTAAACAAGTTCAACACAGGTAGTGACCATAGATTGGTGAGATGTAAGATGCACCTCAACACTAAACTTGAACGTGGCAAGCTCATAAGACAAACAAAATCTATTGATATAACCAACCTTAAAAAACACCATAATACCTTCAAGTTGGAACTGAAGAACAGGTTCTCTGCTTTAGAAGGCCTAACATCGGAAGAAGTGGACATCTCTGAAGTTAACAGAAAAGTAACCAAAGCTCTTATGGAAACAGCAACAAAATTAGCTGGGTTTAATAACAAGTTGCATGTAAATAAATTATCAGGAAAAACGAAAATGTTGATGCAAAAAAGAAGAGAGATGAGGACAACTAAAGAAGATGTGACTTCCAAAGTGGAATATATAGAGCTATGCAAGACAGTAAGAAAAAGTATCACTGAAGACGTAAGAAAATTCAACTGTGAACTAGTAAGGAAAGCAATTGAAAACAACCAAAGCCTAAAGATAGCAAAGGGAGATCTCAGTAAGGGGAAAAAACAGATTATGGCACTGAGAAAAGAAGATGGTTCTGTAACAAGAAAGAGAGGCGAAATTTTGACAAGAGTGAAAGATTTCTACTCCAAATTATATGAAAGGGATGATACATGCACTCCAGACATCATGAAAGATACCAGTACCAGAGTTCCTCCAGTCCTTCCAGCAGAAGTTGCACATGCAATCAAGAACATGAAGCGCGGAAAAGCTCCAGGAGAAGATGGAATTACTGTAGACATCATACAAGAAGCAAGTGGAGAAATCGAAACAGTACTCGCCCAAATTTTCACTCGATGCCTTAATGAAGGAAAGATTCCTGAGGATTGGAACACCGCTACAATGATCCTGCTACATAAGAAAGGTGACATTGAGGATCTTGGAAACTACAGACCTATCAGCCTCCTATCAGTAGTTTATAAAATCTTCACTAAAGTTCTTTCACACCGATTGAAGGTAACACTGGACATGGCTCAACCGAGAGAACAAGCTGGATTCAGGAGTGGCTACAGCACAATAGATCATATCCACGTGCTGAGAGAACTAATTGAAAGAGCGAGGGAATATGAACTTCCATTGTGCATGGCTTTTATCGATTATGAAAAAGCCTTTGATTTGGTGAAACCATCAGCAGTTACAATCGCTCTGAAAACCTGCGGTATTGAAGATGCATACATTAATATTATTAATAACATCTATGAAAATGCAAGTGCAAAGATTCGGCTGTTTGAAAATACAACACACGTAAAAATTGGAAAGGGAGTGAGACAAGGTGACACCATATCTCCGAAGCTCTTTAATGCCACATTGGAGGGTGTTTTTCAGTCGCTGAGCTGGGAAAACAAGGGGATAAAGATTAATGGAGATTATCTAACCCACCTTCGTTTTGCTGATGACGTAGTCATTTTTGCAACTACCCCATCAGAGCTGTAGAGTATGATCCAGGAACTTGCTGACAAGAGTAAAGAAGTGGGATTAAAAATGAACTTTCAGAAGACAAAAGTGATGTTCAATGCTTTTACAAGAAATGAAGATTTATCGATTGATGGAGAAAAGCTGGAGATAACAGACACGTACGTTTATCTTGGACAGCAGATATCAAGTGAGGGTCACATTGATGAAGAAATTAATCGGCGTACAAAACTTGCCTGGAGAGCTTTTGGAAGAAACAGCATAATTTTCAAGAGCAATATGCCATTATGTCTATAACGAAGTAAATTTCTCCGTCATTTCTGTCCACGCCAGGATTCGAACCCGGATCCCCTCATTCCGGAATAAGTCACTCTACCAGTTGAGCTACGCACACATTTTATTCTGATTCCTATTTGCCTTTATGTCGTGTGCGTCCTTCTGGCAGGTACGTCACATCTCCTGGTACGTTACATCATCTCCCCCTTATTTTTTTTTTTTCGAAGTGCTGCTCTTATTTTTCCTATCTCGCGGTGTGGAAATAACATCACACCATTGCGAGATTGTGAACGGTCGGGTCATCCGGATAGTTCGGGCGCCATTATGACGAAGTAAATTTCTCCGTCATTTCTGTCCACGCCAGGATTCGAACCCGGATCCCCTCATTCCGGAATAAGTCACTCTACCAGTTGAGCTACGCAGACATTTTATTCTGATTCCTATTTGCCTTTATGTCGTGTGCGTCCTTCTGGCAGGTACGTCACATCTCCTGGTACGTTACATGTCTTAAAAGAAAAGTGTTTGATCAATGCATCCTTCCAGTGCTTACGTATGGTGCAGAGACGTGGACCTTAACTAAAAGAGACATACAAAGGCTGCAGACAACTCAAAGCAGCATGGAGAGGTGCATACTTGGTGTAACCAGGAGAGATAAGAAGAGGAACTCGTGGATCCGAAAAATGACAAGAGTGGAAGACATCATGATCAGAGTTAAATCCCTGAAATGGCAATGGGCTGGACATACTGCCAGAAGGACAGATCATCGATGGACAGCTGAAATTTTAGATTGGATTCCAAGGGACAGGAAAAGACCCAGAAGAAGACCACATGGGAGATGGGTGGATGAAATTCGAAAGTATGCAGGGGTGACATGGGGGAGAGTGGCACAAGACAGACCGTTGTGGAGGAAACTTGGGGAGACCTTCGTCCAGCAGTGGATTGATAATGGTTGACAATGATGATGATGATGATGAAAATGAAGGAAAAACGGTCTGTCGTCTTGAAAAATATTGTTGATAAAGCAAATGAAAAGCAAGTGGACAATACGTACAAAATAAATACCGCATATTACATCGCGAAGAACAGTAGACCATTTTCCGATTTTGATTGATCCGAAAGAAAAACGGCATTGAGATGGGTAGGGTATTGCAGAAGAACACATGTACAGATATTTGCGATTCTGCAGGAAATGACAACATGCGTAAAAAGCTCTGTGAAGAAATCGTTTCATAAAATTAAAATTCGGTGTCTTGGTTGATGAGTGTACAACTGTAAGCCGACTTTCAGTACTTATAATCGGCTTAAGAACGTCCATAGATCCGGATGATATATGTAAATGCCGAAACCGTATTTTTTGACTTGGTTGAATTACACGATTTGAAATCAACAGCAGTAACCGAATCGATCATGAACTGCTTTGTGAAATATTTTCCAATTGAGTTTATTAAAAATAATCTGATATCTTTCATTTCCGACGGCGCTGCAAACTTTAAAAGTTCCATATCTGGTGAAGTTCAACAGCTTAAAAAAAAAAAAAAAAATTCCCGAACTTGTTACATGGCACTGGGCAAATCATAAGTTAGAATTTGCTGTTGGTGATGTAGTTAAAGATATTTCCGATAAATTATACTCTTTGTATCACTCTTCACCAAAGAAGTCCTACGAGTTACATCACTATGCTGAAGAAATTGCACTTCAACTTTCTTCATTCGTGAAGAGTTCTTGGAACAAGATGGGTCGCATGTAGTGAGCGAACCGTTTCTGCTGTCTGGAATATGTTTCCAGCATTGGCTATGCATTTTAAAGCTGCATCTGCTGATGCTTCAGGAGATAGTAAAGAGAGAAGCGTGTTTTCGGGCTTACTAAAGAATCTTACGAGCACATGCTTCCTGAAAAATTTAGCACTAATGAAAACCGCTTTAAATGAACTTAGTTCACTGTCGCTGAGTCTGCAAAGAAACTCTGCATCATTACCCGAAGCACATTCACTTATTTTCTTTGCAGTGAAAGTTTTCCAAGCTTTTATCTGATGGTGGCTTTGATAAGTTTTATTTAGTAGCATCAGATTCCGTAAAAATTATGGAGCTCAAAGGGGTGGACTTATACATTCAGTGGGATATAAATCTGACGGGAAAATAAACCGTGTTCAGTTTTTTCGGAGTGTTGCCAACAATTTATCTGCTAGATTACTCATCAGCGAGGACATTGCAAAACAAGTTCAGGTTTCGTATCAGTTTTTTTGGCCGACCGACATAAATATTTTACTTGGAGAAGGAGAGGTTCTAAGTGCATGCCAGAGATTCGGATTGGAGGAAAAAAGAAAAATAATTAAAGAGTTCAGGGATTTCAAGGAAAATACACAAGTTCCCAATCATTTAAAAGTAATTAAAATCTGTTGCTTCGATTGCAATATCAACAGCGGAGAGTGAAAGAGGTTTCAGCACCATGAATTTGATAACTGATCTAAGAAACGCTATAAGCATTTTACACGTCAGCAACCTAATTAATATTCATAAAAATAAACGGACCTCCTTTAAAGATCTTCAATTCCGAGCCCTATGTATGGATAGTTGCGTGACGGAAGGCGAAATGCACATTCTTTGGCTTGCAGAGAACGTGAAGCAAAGATGCAAGAAGACTTGCCGAAACAAAAACTTTGGAAATTACTTTAGGATGTAATTTTTGTTTTCAAATTGAAGTTATAATAGATATTTCAGTTAAAATCAAATGATATTTCAGACAGAGCCGAGTTTCTTTATTTTGTCGTCCAAGACAATTGCATATCTCCTCCTCAAATACCAGTTTTTTTTTCTCCAATGCTTATGAACAGCGGACACTTTTAATTGCACCGGTATTCAAATGGTCTTTTTAATAAGAAATGTACCTCTGAATAAAGCTCTGACCAGCTAATGTATTTTATTTTAAAGTTTAATAACGAAATTTCCCTATGTGGTTTTATATCTACTGCGAGTGGGTTTGTGTATATTGAATTTTTATGGCACTCACTTGTGCATTGGGTTCCGGCAGCGAATAATTCCCATTTACCACCACACCGGCAACAACCATCACCTACACTATCTACCAACAAGTAATTGGACACCCCTGCAGTCGACGATATCTGCAGTCCTGATACACGTCACGGCCGCCGCCGTTAAATATCGTGTGGGAAACAACAACGCAACCAGTCGCATGCAAGATGCCACGCAGTTCAGAGCTCTCTGATTTCGAGAAAGGTGTAATCGTCGGGAATCACAGAAATGCCCGATCCATACGTGATATATCCAGCGAGTTGAAGTACCCAAAATCGACAGTGGCCTACGTGATTGGCAAGTGGAAGATGAGAGGTAACTGTCGGAATGTGCCCCGACCCGGCAGACCCACAAAACTGGGAGTTAGAGACAGACGGGTGCTGGCCAGAGAAATTCAGAAGAACCGCACCAAATCGATGAATCACATCCGCGAGGAGTTTCAACAAGCATCCGGGAGTGTTCTTTCGATGAATACCATACGTAAGGAAGCCCATCTGCTCGGTTATCATGGACGTTCTGCCGCCCACAAGCCTTTGATCACCAAGTCCAATAGCGCTGCTCGACTAACGTGGTGCAAAGAACGTCGACAATGGAGCGTTTAACAGTGGAAACAGGTTCTCTGGAACGACGAATCAAGGTTCACCCTCTACCGTTCGGATGGCAGGGTCTGGGTTTGGCATCTGCCTGGAGAACGCCTCCTGCCGGAATGTAATGTGCCAACTGTGAAGTTCGGCGGCGGTGGAATTATGCTATGGAGGTGTTTCTCCTGGTATGGCACGGGACCCTTGGTCGCAATTCCTGGTAGACTCAACGCCGAGACCTACCGCACCATTTTGGATGACCATGCGCTTCCTACGTTGTGGCAATTTTACGGGGTGGACCCATGTTACTTTCAGGATGACAATGCCTCCTGTCATGTTGCGAGGTCCACCATGGCTTGGTATGGTGACAATGGGGTTAATCGAATGGACTGGCCTGTGCAGAGCCCGGACCTTAACCCTATCGAGCACCTCTGGGACGAGTTAGAGCGTCGACTTAAGGGGTGCCCCCACCGTCCGAAATCGGTGAAGGAACTGACCTGTCTTCTCCAAGCCGAGTGGAAGAAAATATCGCTAGCCGTCGTACAATGCCTGGTTGAGAGTATGCCCCGGAGGGTCGCAGCTGTAATCGCCGCTCGTGGAGGCTCCACCAACTATTGAAGGTGAATAAACTTTGTTTTCCTTTGCTAACACAGGTGTCCAATTACTTGTTGGTAGATAGTGTATATTGTGTATCATCATCATCATCTACTGCTGGACGAAGGTCTCCCCAAGTTTCCTCCACAACGGTCTGTCTTGTGCCAGTCTTCTCCATGTCACCCCTGCATACTTTCGAATTTCATCCACCCATCTCCCATGTGGTCTTCTTCTGGGTCTTTTCCTGTCCCTTGGAATCCAATCTAAAATTTCGGCTGTCCATCGACGATCTGTCCTTCTGGCAGTATGTCCAGCCCATTGCCATTTCAGGGATTTAACTCTGATCATGATGTCTTCCACTCTTGTCATCTTTCGGATCCACGAGTTCCTCTTCTTATCTCTCCTGGTTACACCAAATATGCACCTCTCCATGCTTCTTTGAGTTGTCTGCAGCCTTTGTATGTCTCTTTTAGTTAAGGTCCACGTCTCTGCAACATACGTAAGCACTGGAAGGATGCATTGATCAAACACTTTTCTTTTAAGACATAATGGCATATTGCTCTTGAAAATTATGCTGTTTCTTCCAAAAGCTCTCCAGGCAAGTTTTGTACGCCGATTAATTTCTTCATCAATGTGACCCTCACTTGATATCTGCTGTCCAAGATAAACGTACGTGTCTGTTATCTCCAGCTTTTCTCCATCAATCGATAAATCTTCATTTCTTGTAAAAGCATTGAACATCACTTTTGTCTTCTGAAAGTTACTTTTTAATCCCACTTCTTTACTCTTGTCAGCAAGTTCCTGGATCATACTCTGCAGCTCTGATGGGGTAGTTGCAAAAATGACTACGTCATCAGCAAAACGAAGGTGGGTTAGATAATCTCCATTAATCTTTATCCCCTTGTTTTCCCAGCTCAGCGACTGAAAAACACCCTCCAATGTGGCATTAAAGAGCTTCGGAGATATGGTGTCACCTTGCCTCACTCCCTTTCCAATTTTTACGTGTGTTGTATTTTCAAACAGCCGAATCTTTGCACTTGCATTTTCATAGATGTTATTAATAATATTAATGTATGCATCTTCAATACCGCAGGATTTCAGAGCCATTGTAACTGCTGATGGTTTCACCGAATCAAAGGCTTTTTCATAATCGACAAAAGCCATGCACAATGGAAGTTCATATTCCCTCGCTCTTTCAATTAGTTCTCTCAGTACGTGGATATGATCTACTGTGCTGTAGCCACTCCTGAATCCAGCTTGTTCTCTCGGTTGAGCCATGTCCAGTGTTACCTTCAAGCGGTGTGAAAGAACTTTAGTGAAGATTTTATAAACTACTGATAGGAGGCTGATAGGTCTGTAGTTTCCGAGATCCTCAATGTCACCTTTCTTATGTAGCAGGATCTTTGTAGCGGTGTTCAAATCCTCAGGAATCTTTCCTTCATTAAGGCATCGAGTGAAAATTTGGGCGAGTACTGTTTCGATTTCTCCACTTGCTTCTTGTATGATGTCTACAGTAATTCCATCTTCTCCTGGAGCTTTTCCCCGCTTCATGTTCTTGATTGCATGTGCAACTTCTGCTGGAAAGACTGGAGGAACTCTGGTACTGGTATCTCTCATGATGTCTGGAGTGCATGTATCATCCCCTTTCATATAATTTGGAGTAGAAATCTTTCACTCTTGTCAAAATTTCGCCTCTATTTCTTGTTACAGAACCATCCTTCTTTTCTCAGTGCCATAATCTGTTTTCTTCCCTTACTGAGATGTCCCTGTACTATCTTTAGGCTTTGGTTGTTTTCAATTGCTTTCCTCACTAGTTCACAGTTGAATTTTCTTACGTCTTCAGTGATAATTTTTCTTACTGTCTTGCATAGCTCTATATATTCCACTTTGGAAGTCACATCTTCTTTAGTTGTCCTCATCTCTCTTTTTTGCATCAACATTTTCGTTTTTCCTGATAATTTGTTTACATGCAACTTGTTCTTAGACCCAGCTAATTTTGTTGCTGTTTCCATAAGAGCTTTGGTTACTTTTCTGTTAACTTCAGAGATGTCCACTTCTTCCGATGTTAGGCCTTCTAAAGCAGAGAACCTGTTCTTCAGTTCCAACTTGAAGGTATTATGGTGTTTTTTAAGGTTGGTTATGTCAATAGATTTTGTTTGTCTTATGAGCTTGCCACGTTCAAGTTTAGTGTTGAGGTGCATCTTACATCTCACCAATCTATGGTCACTACCTGTGTTAAACTTGTTTAGCACACTGCAGTCTTCTATGACGAATTTTTTGTTACACATAATAAAATCAATTTCACTTGTCGTCCCATTTGGATGTCTCCATGTCCATTTCCTGTGTGGCTTTTTCTTGAAGAAGGAGTTCAAGATGAAAAACCCTTCTGCCTCTGCAAACTCAACGAGAGTATTTCCACGCTGGTTTCTGTTGCCGTGACCGAATTTACCTACTGAAGTTTCATTCTGTTGCCGTTGCCCTATTTTTGCATTGAAATCTCCCATAATTATTTTCAAGTGCTGTTTACCTTTATTATTTAGATGACAAATTTCCTCATAAAATTCTTCAATTTCTTCTTCAGGATGACTTGTGGTGGGTGCATAAGTTTGAATAATCTGAGCCTGGTATCTTTTCGAGAGTTGGATAACAAGCCGTGCAGCTCTGTCAGAGGAACTTTCAACTTCTGCAACTTTATCCTTCAGTTTCTTGTTTATTATAAATCCAACACCACTAGTTCTGCCAGTATCTGTCCCACGATAGTAGAAGAGATGTCCACTTTTCAGTTCGATGAGATCTTCTCCTTTTCTCCTTACCTCACTTAGCCCCACGATGTCCCACTTGATCCTTTGTAGTTCCTCTTCCAATTCAAGAAGCCTTGAATCAGAAGATAGGGAGCGTCCGTTATACGTAGCCAAGGTCAGCATCAGATGGCAGCCTAGTCCGGTCCTCCGGGGATTCTTAGCACCCTCTGCCTTCATGTCGCACTGGCCGCTGCCTTGGCCAGGTACATTCCAGCTGCCGGAGACTGAGGGCCAAGATTTAAGTTGTGGAATCGTTTTGGAGGGGTTTGGCCATAACTCACCACGCTGGCCAAGCGGGTTGGTGAGTGTGGGATAGAATTTCCTCTAATCCCGATGGTATAGTTATACCGCTATTGGCGGTCGTCAGAGCCCCTTTAGTGGGAACAGGATGCACCACGAGAAGGCGGGGTTGACATTTGTCAAGGAGATGCTATGATGTTACGCATCACCTGAGCTTACATCCCATATTGTGTATAAACCTTGCTATATATTGTGTATAAACCTTGCTATATATTGTGTATAAACCTTGCTATATTTTCGATAGATGGCGTAACAGTATATTTCGGCTTCTCGATATTTGACTGATTAGATTTTATTTCTTCAACAGATGGGCAAGCATGAGCAAAATTTTCCGACTTTTCTTGATGTGAAATTACGCCTACCTTGGGCACAGTAACTTGCACAAGTGAGATTACTTTTGTCTTGGAAAACGTATAGCCATGAACAATATTTTTGGTGTTTAGGCATTTCCCAGCTTTTGTTTTTTCTGAAGCAAATTTTCTCTAGTAGGTAGCTTAAATACATACTTGTACCTTCCAATGATATTTTATACTAACAGCTTTAAACTTAGCTTACTTCCGTTTTAATTTCTCGTTAAAAATATATTGCGTCACAAATACCTGCGTATCAAATGGCGTTAATGATTGATGAGCTGTTACGGATCGTGTCGGTACTGTGGGTTTCATCGAGTAACGTAAACCTTAAAATTTGTGTACAAAAGTAAAAAAAAATAAAAACACCAGGTACAGTAAATAATCTTTTTATTAACAACCACAATGTAAAGGCACTGAATTCACAAACAACTGTAAGAGACAAAAATTACATCCCTAAATGAGTTGACAATCCAAAACATGCATAATTAGAACATAAAAAAAAAAAAAAACCATATACAACAAACACATAAAAAAACAAAAGCAAAGTGAGAACACCAAATGAGCAAAAGAAAGGACAGCCACTCGATTTGTCGAAATATTGCAGATACAATACGAATTTATATAAACATAACTGGAAACTGACTAATACTTAGGAATTAAAATTATGGAGTTCATTCGGAATTTTCATATAAATAAATGTCACTAGATTGCGTAAATTGGTACATCGTACATATCTTACGTTGTTAAAATGGCACATCCATTGCAAAGAACTTTGGCAAAAAATCGAAAAGAATGAAAAATCAAAAACAATAATGACTACATAAGAAAAACTATAACATTGCTGTCGCTATAATGACATCAAATGCTCTCATAAAGTGGCACATAAAATAAAAACTTGTTGTATCAGAGTCCAATTAAGTACAAATTTATATAAACAGTCTTTTTTTATTATCATTATTCACAGCCAAACATATGTTTTGCAACACAACGAGAATGATTAATTCATTTGCAGTTTCTATAGGCACTTTCTACGTGAACACGTTTTGAATTTACGGGGAAGGGTAAAAATAAATGAAAGTTGAAAGTGTACATTATAGTAGAAAATGAGAAGTATACATGTGCTTCGCCAATATGCGCTGCCAACTAATAATATCTACTACACATAAAGCTTTCTTGTAAAAGCAGATGTTGTGTGTAGAAGTTTCCTCCTAGTCACAACAAACAAAAAGCAATGGCGAGTGAAAAGGATTTATCGAGTTTATGCTTGAGCTGTTGCACCAAAACCATGAACCTCATTCCTCTCATCAGACAGTTCTATCTGTGTGCGCAGGCACAACGATACAGGTGGAAGTCCACCCAACTTTTATTCAAGCCCACCCTTTAGCCCCCCCCCAATTAAGCTGTTAGAACATATGGCTGGTGCAATGGTTGCAGATTTTAGGGAACTTGGATAAACGTACCTGATTTTTTCGAATTCACAGAAATTTTGTTATATAAAACGAATCTTTTGTTAAATATAGTGTTTGTACTTCTGGGAAATGGAGGAATTCCTCTGAGCGAATTTATAAGAGAGTAGTAGAAACACCATTTTTATAATTATAGTTTAAAAGATGAGAGAGAAATTGATATTGCTTGTCATGCTACAAACTAAAATTCATAAACAGCCTTATGACAGCAAAAGAAAAAAAAACGACGTTAGTAAGCTAAAATTTCAAAGAAATAGTAACTTGCCATAGAGATTCGTATCCATGGTTCCCATACTACATACGCTGACTATATGCGACATGCACCTGAAAACTTTTTTTGACTAGGAATAACATTATCAACGTCGGGTAAAATCCGCATGAACGGAATTGTTTTGCCAAGATTTGTGCCTAGTACTTCAAAATTTATGTTTCCCCCACATCATGCTTAGCCCACCTAATATCCCACATAGTTCGGAGCGGCCAGTGTCGCCATTGTGTGTGCGGCACTGCTCAATACATCTGTTTTAAGTTTAAAAAAATTATCACACCTGCTCAGGATTTTTTTAAGCGGCACGTCGTGCAGAAAAAGAAATCTTTTGAAAGCTGCACAGCAAAATATTAATTCGCAAGATTTTTCTCACACGAGTGCGCGTGCGTGTAGTGTTGGATAATAAAATATGGAAACTAAATCTTTCCCGTTTCAAAACATGGCTTCGTTGGAACCACACAGTTGTTTGATTTGTTACATGAATAGGATCCACAAACTGGCTTTTATGGGGGTTTTGCGTATTGGTTTCGGGGTTTAACAACCACCGTGAGCAACTCGATGAGTTATAAGCAGTTGCCCGTCCCTCATTTAGGGCTACCGGTGAGAGAGAGAGAGAGAGAGAGAGAGTGCCGCAAGGAAAACATAACATTCATGTCAAAACGGAATTCGAACCCGGATCCAATTTGGACGAATGGTCAGAAGCCAGCAGTTAGACCACTGCACTAACGGGGCAGGGCCGGCTTGCACAAATTGGGAAAGACGCAAAAATTTACAATTTAGAGTTTTGCAATTTCTTTCATGCACTGTTTTACGGTCTCGTAAGTAAAACACATGCAAAGAAAACAAATAACACCCGACCTCCCACATGTAAGCAAATCCTGCAGTCATGGGCGCCGACAAGGGTCACTTGACCCCCGTAGAATTATTTCCCCCCTTTATTTTATTTTATTTATTACTTTTTTTTTATACTCACAGAACTAGGCCAGAAGGAAAGATGGAGTTTGGGAGTTTGGAGCGTTTAATTAAATATCCCAATTTTATTGGAAATTTGGAATTGGAAAACAACAACGTGAAAACGGAAAACCTAGCAAAACGTAAGGTAGTACACACCCAAACAAGTTCCGCTCAGGGTGGTGTGTGCTGAACTTAAAAGGCTTGCCTGTTCATTATTTTGAAAACAGTTACCAATGTACATTATAATACATGACTATTACTAACATACACTTTCTTCAAGAGCAACATCAATTAATAATAATAATAATAATAGTAGTAGTAGTAGTGTTCTAGTGTAGTAGATAAGTAGTAGTAATAGTATTAATCTTTCCTTTTCACGAATTACTGTTTTCTACATATTAGCCAAACCTTAATTAATTACACTTGACCCCCCTGAAAAATTTCCTGCAGGCGCCCATGCCTGCAGTTTATTACTCATTCCATTTGCAGAAAGAAAACGGGACGGAAAGCAAGGGAGCAACACTTTAACAAAAAGGAGGAAAGTACTTAAGCACTTCAGATATTGAATTTTCAATTGAATTAACTATTTTACGAAACACATTAGCGAGTAATAACGGCACAAGTTTCCACGTCGTGTCACAAGCTCGCCGAAAAAGAAATAAACGTTTCTTTTTTTCCGTTTCAGGGTTTATTGAACATTGTGAAAAACACTAAGGGGATATATGCAGTCGCCTGTCCCTAATTTAGGGCCACTGGTCCAACAGAGTGAGACAAATGCAGCACCGTAAATGCATTATACCAGTGCCGTACGACAAATACAGCATCCATAGTTCATCAGGATTTGAACCCGGACCCATCTCGGGCGAATGGTCATCACGGCGCCATAAGGGCGGCTTTTTTTTTTTTTGTGCTCTTACGCAATCTCAATTTGAGTGGGAAGATTCCTACATTTTTGTTTTCAACAAAAAAAAATAATAATAAAAAAATTAAAAATAGGTATATGAATATAAAATATTTTAGTTTCTACAAAATTATCACATACGAGCTGTCGCGTCTGGCTTTTTTTTGCATTCAGTTTTCTGATGCAAAGGCAGGTTTGGCTGTACAACACAGTAAGCAAGTTAAATTAAAAGAACTCATGCCGTGGGAATGTATAGTCCCCAATCAACCAGAGAGCTACTTGATCCCGCGAGAGAACAAAACGTGCGTAAGAGATGCTTGTAGTTTCAAATCGTAAAGATACATCGGAAACACATTACCCTTTTTTTATTGGCTTTCTTGCACTTTAACCTAAGCTTACAGTACAATAAACACCCCCCCCCGTTTTGTTCTATACAGCTGGAACACAGAACGAAGAAATGTGTTTCTAAGAACTTAATCAGATAAAGATGCAAAAGACCACTTTGTGTGGGGTCAGCTGACTAGCCAGACTCAAAATTTCAAATACACATGTGCCCATGATCATTCGCTGTTTGTTCACAAAGCTGGAACGAAGCAAAGAATGCTTAGAATTTGAAATGTAAAGTCCGGGTCAACAGCAGCAAACGCCGTTCGAGCAGAGAAATCGACAGCTGTTCTAACCACGAGAAACGTTTTGCAGATAAGAAACGGCCTCCAGCAGACTGAATTGCTACATAATCTGATACAATTCGATATTGCTAACAAAATAGTTTTGACTGATGCCTTCCGTTCAAACGTTCATTTCTCTCACTTCAAATCTCACCACGTAAATACATTATTATCGTCCTTTGAAATATCTTCCTCGATTCAGCTTGAAAGCTGGAGGAGGAAAGGGAATGAAAATTACGTTATCAAATTCGGCAGCGGCGAAAATAACGATTCCAATTCCAGAAGTGCATTGAATTTGAAACGCGACTGTGAGCAAAATAAATGTTAGGTTAATATTATTGGATTACAAGAAGACGGGCGACCTTGATCAGAGATAAATTTCATATTAATTTGGATAGAATATATTGAGCACATAACAAAATGCAGACATGGCGGACTTCTGTTAAACTTTTGTAGAGTCCACTTGACCCTTCTGTGGCCCTAGGCGAGGAAGTTGATTTGTTGTTGGTCTCTCAAAAAACACAAGATACCGTTTCTCCCTCTCTCCGATTTTCTCACTTTCTTAATTGGAAACTGGGACAATGTTTGGTGTGGCTGAAGTGTATTGGCATCATGAACACGATGAGCCACTAAATATTCTAATATTGCTTACCTGAGTGGTATTCTTAGAAATAACAGGAATGGTGTAATATACATATTCATATTCAAAAGGAAATTGATTCACATTCTTCTGAGTAAAATACATTAGTTTTTGTAAATTCAGTTTAAATATGTTTTAATCAACTTTTCTCCTCTTTCCTATTTTTACCTTTCATGTTGAGTACACATCTAAATAATTCTAAACTTTTTTTATCATAATGTTTATTGTCTCTACTTTTCATAGAGATAATAAGACATTATCCATCAAATAGTATTTTTCTCTCTCTGTACTATCAATTGAGCATAAAGTTAATAACAAGGTGACTAACAGAAGAAAAAAAGTGAAACTCATCAAACTTTTAAAACAATTTCAAGTACAACATACACAGAATACCTTATCCATACTCTTAAGATCAATTCTCATAATACACAAAGAAGGCATTAAATAAAACCTGACTCCAAATAACCACAAAAAACTGAGAAAGCCACTGGCATTCAACTCGACGCAGTATACAGTGAACTAGAAGTTCAAATTTGAAATGAGTAACAGAAACATGGTCACTACTTTTCACCTCACTTTTTTTACAATATTTTTTGGTTTCAAGAAATGTACAAAACATATTGAGATTCTGAATCAATCTTAAAATTTTTACTTTTATTTATTACCATGTTAACCATTGGATAAAAATTACCTGCTCTTACTCATTACAGAGGAATTATGAATAGCTGAAATGTTATAAAACAGAAGTAGTTAATACTGAAAGTTTTTTTTTTTTGTGCATGGCAAGTTCATTCACTCAGCTATTTTCCTTTATAGCAGCACCATTTAAATAGCTGCTTGAATATGCTGAAAAGCAGAGAAAAATTTACAGAAACAGTAAGTATATAATAATACATAACAGTTTACTACAGTAAAATTTCCTCATTGTAAAACACAAATGTTGATTCTTTCATGTATGCAAAAGACAAACATATTCATGCACACTGCCTCGACATGATCTTGAATTCCATGAACTGCGCACATGCTCCCAAGCAGACAATAGTTTGATGAAATAGGTTGAGAGGATTACATGAAACATAATTAGTACAATTTTTGAAGCTGAAGAAACACTTGAAAAAAAAAAAAGCACTTGCCACAATTCATGGCACTTTCAGCTAAGAGTTAAGTGTTTTACTCCCATACAAACTACGTATAATGCATAAATTCCAGAACTGGTATCACTGTATCACGTATGGGAGTGGATTAGGCAGATTTGTGAATCTGTCCTCACTCCTAGAAGCTCATTTGTTTACCTGAATGGTTTAGATTCAGTGATATTTAAAGATTATATATTCTCTGCAAGGTGCCTTTTTATTTATGAAGTGGAACAGAGTTAAAATATATACAATTGGGAAATGAATTTCCCCAAAGAAATAATACTTTATTTATACATGGTAGGCATTGTAATGCTATTATTGGCATATTTTCACTGTATTCCATGTAACACTTCAGAAAACTTGAAAATTTTCATTGTCCTGGGTACTGTAATGACTAGCATGCTCGACCGAAAATCGGGAGATGCGGGTTCGTTTCCCGCTCTAGGACGATGGAAATTTTCAAGTTTTCTGAAGGAAATGGTTACATGGAATACAATGACAATATGCCAATAAGAGTTAAAATGTTTTATTTAAAAGTAGCAAAAATGCAAGAAATTTAAGAATTGACTGTAATGAAAGAAAATAAGGATAAAGGAACAATTCGTTATATTGCTCCTGTCTTTATGAGTCACTCACATCATTTAGAATTGACATTTTACCAGAGATTCCAAAGCAGGAAATCCAAAATGGCCCCTTTTCTTTTTGGATTTTAAAAGCAGGAAATCCAAAAATAAAAAGAAAAGGAAACTGGTACATTGATTGCCCAAAGTTACTTAATGGAAATTGTTGATTAATTAAGAGAAGCGATTAATTGAGACAAGTTTGGTAAAAGAGGTTTCAGGATTGTGTTATCAGGGTCATGAAGCACCAACAGATTCATTGCTGACTGTGCAAGTTTTCAGTAGTGAAGTTAAATCAGCCCATACTTCCATTCTGCTCACCTCAACAGAAATTTTAAAACTTTGTTTCCCTGATTTAAATTCATACAGAGAAGTAAAAGATTTTGGGATATCAAAAATATAAATTAATGCAATGATGGAGTAAATTGTGATTCTCTAAACTGAATTTAAACATGCTTCCCAAAGGTTATAAAATGATATAAAAAGTTGTATATCACCTTTTGAGGGCAATCACTATATGTGTACATAAATGAGTTCAATTGTGCAGCTATCCTGTTATAAAATAAATACACTACATTGACAAAAGTCACCAGACACCCCTTCAAAAGCAAATGAACGGATCCGCTGCATTGTTAAGATGCGCAGTACAGCTGCAAATGGTGTAAAAGCAAGCATGCAGCTGACCGCGATCATATAGCACTGTGAGGTTGAGTGAAAATGTCACAGCAGAAGAGAACTGACTTTGAGAAAGGAAAGATCGTTGGGTGTGTTATATTAGTGTGTTGTCCATAAGAGAAACCGAGAGGCATTTAAACATACCCAAGTCAACTGTTTTGGATGTACTGAATAAGTGGATGACACATGGCGTGCCTGAAGCAGCAAAAAGTACCGGCAGACCAAAGGAAATCAGTGATAGAGGACTTCAAAGCCTCAGGAGAGTCGTTACAGCTAGTCAACGGAGTACTGCACAAGACCTCAGTGTACAAGCGAGTAAAAATGCTGGAACCTCGGTATGTACATGCATCATTCGCAGAGAACTTCATTCCATGGGTTACTGTGGTCGTGCAGCTGCTCATAAGCCTTTCATCTCCACTCGGAATGCTACTCGTCGTTTAGCATGATGTAAAGAACATTTATCGTGGACCGTAGATCAATGGAAACGGCTCCTATGGACTGAAGAATCCAGATACATGATTCATCAGTCTGATGGCCGTGTGTGGGTATGGCGGTAGCTGGGGGGGGGGACACTATTTACCACAGTTTACTGTTCTTACAGTCACGTTTGGAGCTGGCAGTGTACTCGTGTGGGGGTGTTTTTCATCGTATGGCCTCGGCCCATTAGTTACCCTGGACAAACATGTTAACCAGCATGTCTACCTTGATATTCTGGACAATTATGCCCTGCCAACTCTGTGGCAATACTATGGAACCGAGCCATGTTGGTACCAACAAGATAATGCACCATGCCATAAAGCAAGGACGATTACAATGTGGTTTGACGATAATTCCATATGGTGTGTGAACTGGCCAGCACAGAGCCCTGATCTTAATCCCATAGAGAACCTATGGGATGAATTAGAGCACCACATAAGAAGTTTGGAACCAAGGCCTACTACTAAGCAACAGTTAGCGGCAACATTATGTACTGAACGGAAGTGCATACCTATTGCTGTGTTCCAAAACCTTGTCGAAAGAATGTCTCGAAGGGTCAGTGCATGCATTAAGGTCAAAGGTGGATCGACACTGTACTAATGTATATCAATAAATGCTATGTTGTGTTTCTCTTCTAGGTGTCTGGTGACTTTTTTCAATATATATATATATATCTATGGAAGGGCTTGAAAAAGGCCATGTCCAAGATGCCTGGAGCATGTAAATTATTGGCTTGGGCAGGTAAAAGAAATCTAGCTGCCTGGTCGGGAAGCTAAATTTAAAGAAAAAGAATGTTTGAAATGAGAATTTTCTCCTATAAGAAAAAAGACAGTCATTGCATATGAATTTCTGTTTCACTACAAATCACTAGAAGTTGTATTATTGTTATGGAGTGCCAAGGACAGGAAAATATCATTTCTTTAATTATATTATATTCTAGGTCCAGAAATTGGAACCATACGTAGTTTTGCTCCAAATGTTTACAACTAGTAGTGGGAGGAGGGCAAACGACAATGGGATATCACACAGCCTCTAGTGATGTTGGGTTTCTCCGGTATAACTTGAGCAAGTGGTGAAAGATACATGCTTTTGTGCACTGAACATTTCATTTGGAACACAGACCTATAAACTGGCAATGCAGAAAAAGATGAATAAAAAGTTTATCATTTTTTAAAACTTAAATGAGACTTCTAATTTATTAACTTAAAAGATAAAATTTTCTGGGCATCCAGCTTTTACTCTCTAGGCAAGTAAATAATTTCTGCACATGCCCAGTTGACTTTTCAGACATATTTTTCAAACCCAGTATGGCCATACTGTATCTATTGTCATTAATGCAGTTTTTGTCCTAGCACTTCCATAAAGCTATTTATGAACTATTTGTGGGAAAATGTCTTAATACATCTATGTGCCCATGTAATTCCTTATCAGATACAGTGCTTTTCTTTTTCTTTTAATATACCCAAATCAGCATCAGCTAGTCATTTTTTAGATATGCATAGCTAATGTGAAATTAGTTAACCAAACTTCCAGTGCTGTTATAGAGGATTCAGGATTGACACTGGGGGGGGGGTCTGTCTATTATGCCTTATTATAGGAAGCTCTATCGGTATAAGTTTGAGGAATATGATGTATCATACAAAATGTGGCCCATACTTCCAACGAAATGTAATATGTTAGTTGAATCACCAGAGAAAAGGTGTGAACAGGGGCGGATTGGGTTGAGCAAACCAGGTTAGGAATTTTGATCTTTCAGCACATTAAAAAAAACACATGCACAAACATGGGAATACCACAAAAATTCCCATAGATTCCTGAACAAAAAAATCTGTAAGATCCTGGATAAAAAAAAAAAACTATTGAAATATACATTGTAAGTGAATTTAGTCGTGAACAATTTCTAAAAAGAATTTAACAGTGAAATAATTTTAGAAATCTGCTCATGATTGAATGTAGCACCACACCACATTCAAAATGGGATGCTGCACCAGATAATTGTTTTCCTTTGAAAATTTCAAAAAAAAAAAAAAAAAAAAAAAAAAAGGTTTGGTATAAAAAAGCAACAACATGAATCTCTTGAAGACATCACTTCCAACTAAATCACCATGAAGATCATTCCAAAAGTTGAAATGTGCATGTACCACATAGCAATTTTCCAATGCAATTAAATTTAATATTTATTTGGTCACTGATCACCTGCTGCATATTGTAACCCCTCCTTGTTTTCTCATTATTTTGACCCATAAACCAGTACTGGAAAATCATTCTTTTAAGATAAGTGTGGGTGGGATATGGATTCTGGAAAATCTGTGCAGGAGAACTGCACTGTGTCACTGTGTCATTCTGTGGAGGGAGGGGGAGGTAGGAAAAATGGGCCACCACAATGGGCACTAGCATCTCCTTCAAGACTGCAAAAGGAGGGTAGGGCATACCAATGATCCTGGGCTACAAGTCCAATGACCTACATCTAAATGTAATTAGCTTTAATTAATTTATAACAGCATGCTTTGTTCGGTGGCACTTTTTGTACAAAAGTACAGAGAATTTTGCTATGGTTATGTCATTTCAGAACCAACATAAATAGAAGAAAAGGTTTTTTTAAGGAAATAACTTTTCACACAGAAATAAAGCTGAAGTGAAATTAAAAATAATAATTTGTAAGTACCAAAATATTTATTCGTTCATTTCAAAACATCCAAATAAAACGAATATGAAAAAGTGAGCCATTTCTCAAGTGGTCCACCAGGAAATGTCCAGGTGGACTAACCTACCCTAGATTGGGGGAAACAAATTAGACAGCACAAAATGTCTTTAAATATTAAAACTTAGTAAAATGAGAATTATGAAGAAAAAAAGTTTTGTTTTGGGCACTCTCTTTACTATCTTTTTAATGCAAAACAAGTCCCCTTTGTTTTTGCTTCAAATATTAATTTTCATAAAATAAAGAAGCAATCTCACTTCCAGTGGAGTGCCCTACACCATTTCTAAAGCATGTGCTCAACACTACCAAACTATCCACACAAGGCTCAAAGAGTATTTATATCTACTTGTGATTTTCTATTTCAGTTACTTGTCCTTATCAAACAGATGCCAATTACTACAGATTCATCACTGTTTGAAAATAATTACTGCCGCATTCTTCTTTGTCATTTTAGAAGTAAAACATTTCAGATTAGTTTCTTGATTTAACAAATCACAGAAATGAAGCCAATGGTGAAAAATATCGCCGACAAAATAAATACATACACACACAGATTGATATCAGAAGTTGATGGCACAATATTTACAGTCATAATGCATTGAAATTACATGCTCAAATCTTTATAAAGCACATTAGTAAATTTCTAATTGCTGTTGAAAAGGGAGCTTAATAACATCCAGTCACTGAGATCTTCCACAAACCACAATGGCCTGAAAATTGCAAATTTATGAGTAATCAGTATTTTTAATGCAATTTAATAACATTTACAGTGGAGGTCTCAAACTAAAATTTATGCGTGCATTAAGCTTTTTTCTTAGAATATAATGACTAAGTTAACGGGAAAAAATCAGGTGTTTCTCAATTTTGTACTTTTGGTGATTATAGAATCGTTGGCACAATTATTTTTGTTTTCCTGGTTTATCATTGCCAAATTACTGTGATTGAAAAAAATATCTTGTTAATCATTTCATAATCCCAGTAATCTCTTTTACACATAAATTCAGATATATTTTTTTAATGTTTTATGAAAGCAAGAAAATCACGAAGAATTAATCTTATTACAGAAAATCAAAAAGGAATAATCTCCAATTTATATGGAAGGCACATAAACTCATTACTCTGTGGCATCAAAACCATAATTATCTTTCATCGATATGAACATCTTTTCAGAAATTTTGAGGCACGATTCAAACACACGAGTCCTGATTTCTGTCAGACTATGCTATCATGACACCATCCACAGCAATGAATTTTCAGTCATTAGTGAGTTACGGTACCTACCACGTGTATCGATTATTTCATCATTAATTTTTATAATGTTTATAAGAGAGAACCACTGATTTTCTGACCAAAAAGGCTCTGGAGCAGGGGGGGGGGAGCTAATCTACCACCACATGGAACTCCTAGGGCTATAAGCAGTGGCCCATTCCTGATTCAGGGCCACTAGCTTCAGGGAATCAATAGACTAGCACACCACCAACACCTCATCCAAGACTTGAACCCAGACTCAGCTGAGGACAATGGTCAGCAGCTAGTGCCTCAGACCACTCAGCCACAGGGATAGGGAGGGAGCTACTAAGGTTCTTTGCTGCAAGAAGGGTGGAGTCATAAATTTTAGCACAATCTGAAAGTGAATTCAGATTCCACACTTTAATTGGAACTGCAGTGTCATGGGTAGTGAAACAGTAATTCCTATTCTGACAAAAATCAGGAGGTGCAATTTTGATTTCTGATCCACATCAATTCAATTTTTCTGAAGAGTTGACTGTGTGGATGAAACACATTTCAAAGAACATTTTTCAACATATTAGGTTTGTATACTGGTGTTCACCTGTCCTTGCAGAAAAAGAGGAGGCTGTTTCTTTCAAAAACTACCATGTCAGAGAACTGGATCTTAATTTTTATCATCAAATACATGCATATCCATAAGCTGTTCTCTGAGATTCAGAGATTAGCTCCTGAAAGAAAGCTCATCTGACAGATTAAAGTTTAAATCTTACGTTGCTAAATTTTATTTACTGTTGATGTATCAGACGTTTCTATTTGCAGTAATCTCGGCACACAACTCAAGCTTTGCTGACATCAATCACACTTCTCACACAAGATCTTTTGTGCTTCTAACTCATTATCTTTTTCTCATGCAGATATTCTTGAATCTGGTCCTCCCATAATTTCCTTGGCCTTCCTCTACTTTTCTTTCCTACCATTTGGGCTGAATAAATTCTCTTAGTAGCTCACCACTCATTCTTTCAACATGGCCAAACAAACCACCTCATAATATTTGTCTCCACCTTACAAACTGCTTCATATTACTTCTGTAACACATCTTTGTTCCTCACATAACCAGAACATATCTTGCAATGGACTCCCTTTGAATAATGCCTTTGTCCAGCAAACAAGCAGATCCTATGCTTATTCTGCAGTACCCAGGTTTCACTGCCACACATCAGAGTAAGAGCAATTACACTTTCCTGCACAACCATTTGGGATCTTCTCAAGTGAAATCCTCCTAAGTAAATATGACTTTCAAAGATGAATTCCCTCACCAACTATTGCCCACCTAATCTGTTTTCTCTGTCAAACATGCTTACTAAATACACAAATTTACATACCTGGTCTATTTGTGTACCATTTCGACTGATGCTGAATTCATTACTACTCAAAAACCATAAATTTGGGTTTTCCCTTACTTATATTCTGAATTTCATACAAACTTTGTACATCCACGACAACATACTCTGCAATTTACTTCAGCTCTCTGCCAACAGGACTGTGTCATTTAGCATACAGCAATCTGCACACACACATATTACCAAGACATAAACTAGTATAGTCTATTTTGGCATAATGTGTGCATCCGCTAATACTACATTTAAAATATCATGAGGGATGAAGATACATAAGGTAGGTGTTTGCAATACAATGTTCAACTTATAAAATTGTATACACATTCTAATCTCAACTTTTGCTGAGGATTGAAGTACCAGGTCAAGTCTGTCAGGATTAGACAAAATACAGTTAAACTGCTGCTTTCAATCCACTTTGAGGTGCTCAGCATGAAGCCAGCAGATACTGGCAGCATAGCATACATGGACGAAAATTTCAACCAAAACTGACATTCAATTTGCATCATACTTCAATAACAAAATGATTTAAATTTTACAAATTTCTAATTTTTGCTTAATTTTCTGAATAAAATATGCAACTGAAATTTCCTGGAATGGTACCATGTTTTATATTTTACCATATATTATGCAAACACATTTCTCAGGATTGATAGTGTATTTATAAAATCTCTATACAGTATTCTAAAAATCATATGAAAAAAGATTACAACCATAACTAACAACAAGATAAAACTGTTTTTATGCAAGATAAATTTCAAAGCATAAAACCACATGAAAAAATCAAGACAAAATACTTTGAACTGTGAACAAAACTAATAGAAATGCTTTGAATAATTAAAACCTATTATATCCATACATCTTCTGCAATGGATAAGCAAATACTACAAAACATTGCCACAAGAATCATTCAACAACATTTATGAATAAAAATACTCAAAGACTGAATTCATAACATGTGCATAGGATGATTACAGAATATTTTAAGAATGGGTGGGAGTTTGAACTTATCGTAAGCAAACAGCACAAAGATCGTGCCTTGATTCAGGTAGGAATAACTATACACTGAAATTTTAAACTTTCATATCAGGTGGAGTAACTATATTAAGATTTAAAGTTGATCTATATGAGTAATCTCATTGTACGAAAGAGTTTCTTAACATATGAATAATAACAAAACAATGTATACATGTTAAAACAGAACTCATGGCTATTTCAGTTGTCATTTTTAAAGATTTTATCTAAAGCATTACTTTGGGGAAAATTTTTGAAAACGTGTTTTCTCCGGACCTGATTAAAAAAACATGCTATCTTAAAGAAATCACATAAGATCTCATGAAAAATCCGACTTTTTTATGTGATGTAAATACGCTTATCTACGACATTTTTAACAACATATCCAACTAAGTCAAAGTGATACTGAGTAAAGTTCAGTACCTTCTTTAGATGACTCTTGACAAGTTTTACTAAATAATTTGATTCTTTGCATTACAACATTTAAAAATAAACAAACTCTACCTGACATAACAAGTTTCAGAAATAAGATTTATTAAATCACTTACTCAAGGCTTTACCCAGATATATTCATTTGGTTCTAGTTCCAGTTGAAGAAATTTTGTTTAATCTTCCTTCCCTCTGGGTATTAATAACAAAGATCAAAACAGTGTATTAGCAAATCATATGCAGTTTTGAAAATGTGAGCCTTTATGGGAAAAAAATCAAAATATTGGACTATGAATCTCATAAAACAAGAGACTAATTAAAGAAAGTTATTACATAAAAAACCCCAGTGCAATCAGTGAGCCTTCAAAACTAATAAGTGGTGTTTTAAACTTAATTACAACAACAACAAAATTACAAAATACACAATGAAAACATTTCAGTTTGGTAACTGGCAACAGTATGAGGAACTTGGAAACAGTATGAGGAACCTGGGAACAATATTTAAATTCTTCAGAAGTAAACAAAACTTTTGTTAATCCTTCTATACATTGAGAAAAGGCCTTGACTAAAATCAAGAGGCCTGAAACGTCAGCAAAAATCCAAAAGAACCCAGAGGGAAGGAAGATTAAACAAAATTTCAACTGGAACCAGAACCAAAAGATTTATTAAGCACATATTTCTGAGAATATGTAGCTGACAGTTTCACCTTTTGTTTTTCTTTTTCAAAGCGGGTGTTTTAAACATTACTTTCAAGTGAAAAAATGAATCAGTTCTTCAGAGTTGATATCATGGTTTTGTGTGTCAGATTTTCATGGGCATATTATATGATAATTTATTTTTATTGGGGGTTTAACAACCACCATGAGCAACTCAATGGGCTATAAGCAGTCACCCATCCCTAATTTAGGGCTACTGATTCGGGGAAGTAAGAGAGCCAGTGCCGTAAGATAAACACAACATCCGTGCCTCAACAGGATTCGAACCCTGACCCATCTTGGACAAATTATCTGAGTCATCACTTTAGACTACTGCACCACTGGTGGCAGTTATGATAAATTGAACTGCATGTTTAAACACAAAAGGTCCATGTTCTCCTAACACAGTGTCAAATAATATCATGGTTTTTTTCTGAGCTTCAGCCAATAACTTGTTTGATAACTGACATGCTATTGTAATAGAATGCAGAATTTTTTTCCATTGTGATAACATTATGTGTATTTATGTGATGCCACTAGTCCAAATATTCAATATTTTGTGCTACAAAATTTACACCCGCTTGTTTAATTAGTTGTGTTAAGTTCCTCAACTCATGCAAGTTTTTTTATTACTGGTGTTTCGATACTTAATGTTCTTCTTTTGGCTTACTATCTATTTATCTCTTCTCATGATGATTGGTTTCTTTTTTTCTGTTCTTTTGTTACAGTATATCACACGATGTCACACACAGCAGAGTAATTGGCTAGTCAGGTGAAACATATGACTTAAACTTATAGAAAGTTTGAAGTGCTGCTATTACACCATATCCATAATATATAATATCATGTAATATCATGAGATATCATAAGCAACTGATATAATGTATATACTGTACATCACAACATTCATATATCTGATTACTTAAACATACATAAAAAACATGCATGTACATATCTGAACTTCCAGCCTTATGTTAAAAATGTACTAAAAACTTATAATTCTATTGCTATTTCCATTCATTTTGACCTATGTATATAATTGCATTTTTTAATCTACTAAAAATTGTCATTTCTCCTACGTGATCATAAGGCTAATCCTTATTTATTATAACTTCTTGTATTTCTTTAAAAACTTTACAATTACAAACATTAAAACTAACTTATTCACACACATAAAATGGAATTTAGGCCAAAAGTTACTGTTTGATACAGTAAACACTGCTTTCCCCAAAGCCTTTTGAAGAAAAGGCTTTTTGTGGAAAAGTAATACTTAGATGTACCTTGACACTTCAAAAGTAATTCAGTTCTTTTTGGAAAATTTATTCCTTCTCATTATATTTAATCTTCCTTTAACTAAAACCAGTGGTGGTGTTGAGAGGGTGTTTGTTCCTAGTTCTTAATGGTATGTGGACAACTAAGAAGGCAACAGTTAAAGGGAAAAACTTGGAAAGTTGTCTGGCCTAGTTGTGAAATGTGACTTCAGTTTTTGCTGTAAGCAAATGGTGACTCAAATTTCCAGCAGTGCGGAAACAATAAGACAGGTTAATAGCTGTGAGAAATGATAAACGTGCGGCAATGTTTAATATGTATAACCAACTATTTTTTTTTTTTGTGGTTTTAAATTCAGCTCATATCATGTATACAATTTAATTCTGGAATGGCTTGCTTGACAGTTTAATAATTACAAAGCAGAAAAACTGTCTGGGTAAATAATAAATTGCCATTACAGATAGAAAGTTATCCCTACTGTGAATTCATGTGCTTAGAAACATTTGTTAAAGTTGGATACTTTTTTTTGCCAAATATATTGTGTTATGTCATGCTTTTGTCAGTTATGAAAATGATCACCCTACACTTAATAAAACATCTGACCAGAACTGTAGCACACATTATTAGCATATTATAAGTATATAGAGATGGTGAGTGTGAACTATAGCCATCTTAATTACATATCAATTTATATTGTTAACTTAGGAAAAACTGCATCTCATATCACAAAGTGATTCTGAAGTACCAGAGTTCATTTGTAAAAAACTGTTGCTGCTTATAGGGCTCAGAGGTGAAAATTAATTTTTCCTACACTTTTTTAGCAAGATTGTTTTTGCCCAGCATTACAAGCCATGACATGAGTTTGATCAATCTGAGCGCATTCACTGTCCAAAACAAGTAATCTGCAGATTACATAACATCCACTGCCTAAGACATTTACGCATAGCTGAAGAAGCCCTGAAGCAGTGGATATCAGTAGTTAAGACTGCCACTCATTCATTTCATCTTTGAGAGCTTAACATATTTTTAATTTTGCATTCAAATCTCAGATGCATGAAAAGTGCCTATATTGAATTATTTTTCTTGCTTCTCTTTGGGTTCCTGCTGTTCTTTGCATCCTTTCATTATGTTACCTTACAATAAAAAGACCTAACTGCCAAGGAACAACAAAGATCTGAACGTGAAGTCTTTGTTCTAATTAAACTTCAGATACTAATGCACTAGTTGCTAGAAAGTAGCAACATGAACAATATACAAGAAATGTGAGGTATTTATTTTCATGTACTAAATTGCTAACACTGTGGTGACCAGCAGGCAGAGTGAGTGAGCTCTTCCAGATCATGTGACACCCATGGAGGTATGTGACAGCTGATGCTACTAGCACTCATCATTGGTCTGTAGGGGGTTTATAACTATTATTAATATCTCTCTCTCTCTCTCTCTCTCTCTCACACACACACACACACTGTCATGTTCAAGTGAAATAAATAACATTTTTCTCTATTTTTGTCTTTTTAATGCTACAACTCTTAATTTTTTTTCAACATCATTCCAAAATACCTAAACTTACTTTAAATTAAAATTTTGTGGATAATCCACTAATTACTAAAATTCTGCATTCATAATTACTTATGCATGACAATGACAACAAAAACTAAAAACATTGCTATGATAAACTCCAGTTTCTGACAAGTTAATTATAGGAATTAATCCATTCAAAGTATGAAATTACAAAGAATATAATCATGAAGCATTACAAATTTTAAAACAAAGAATCAAATAGTTGAATAAAACTTGTCATGAGTCTTCTCAAGAAAATCCTAATTGTTACCATATTGTTGGTTAGCCTTGGTTTGAATGCTTCATCCACTAAAACATAAGTTGGACATCTTACACATTGATAAGAATTTAAAATTTGAATAGAACAAGACAGTAAAAGCTGAATCATCCCACATGTGAAATATTGTCCCACCAAACACTTAAATGACATAAAATTACTATTACAAACCAGCAAGTACCACTATAAACTATAGAAAGCTTATGTAATGTACATGTTCAACAGCAAGAGTAGCATCTTAATGCCACTGATGATTCATAAGTGTCAACAACACCTTAAAAACTGGCCTCTTAACTAAACATGAATTATTATTATACAAACATTGTTACTTACATGACAACATATTTAACATCATACAACAGTGCTAAAATTTAACCCTAATATTCTCACTTCTGAAGGAACTAATGCATGTACAATGAACACATAGCCTGTGAGATAAAATGCATTTTAAGATCACAATACTGGCAGCAGCTTTGGTTGGACCCCATTCTTTTCCAGCTCTGAATCCTCACAATAGAAGAAAATGACTAGCTAAATTAGAATGTGTTAAATTTTATAAAATCTATCATAACAAAAATACAGTACATTGCAAATACTTTATCAGTAGGAAAAAGTTGTGTATCCTGTTCAAATATAAAATTAAATATTACCTTAAATACATGCATGATCAATATCCACAAGCAAAAAATAAGCAATTCATTTGAACCAAAATTTTATGATTACAAATTAAATAAGTACACTTTCCACAAATAGTATTTAATGGGAAATCCTCCAAATAATATAAATGCTGACTGAACAGATTACACTAATAATTCATTTTTGCACAAGACATTTCAAAATACTCAACACTAAAAGATATCCCCACGGCAAAAAGACATTTATGATATAAAGATATATATATATATTGCAGAATCTTAAAATATATCAAAATATAATTAATGGAAAAATACTAACCATAGTTAAAAATAATATAAAACAACTACAACCAAGATTTTGAAAATTTATGATGGATTATACTTTTTCAAGTGAATTTCTAGGAGTGAAGAAAATAAGTGGCAGCTTGTTTTTTCTGGAAAAAAATATTGTCTAAGTTAAATGGTTTACTAAGCTAGATATGACACATTCATGATGAAACAAGCATAACATACTAACAAGTATTCCAGTTATTAAAATAAGTTTAAAAACTTTAATTCCAAATTTATTCTATATTGGAAATATGCACCAGTGTGCTTTTCCTATGAGAAGATTCATTCAGTTTAAAAACTGCTTTTGAAACATTGATTTTAAGAGACTGCATTGGAGGGAAGCAATCATCAAATTCAGATATGTAGTGTTAAGAGCTAAACAAGAGAGAATTTGATGGTTCTGTCACTCAGCATTGTTTTCAAAACTAAAAAGGTTTGAAAACAATGCTGAGTGACAGAACCGTCAAATTCAACAGTATGCATCAGTTATTAATCATTTCATATGAATACATAAATTAAAAATGATATTTTTTACTCAGAGGATTGTAAGGAACTCTAAAAATTAATTCTTGAGATTTAATAAATAAAAATAAATGAAACTTAATTTGGGAAATATTTTATACATTTTAAAATTTTATTTTTCTTCAACTTTACTTTTTTTTTCATTAAATGATTACAGCAAACTCTGAATGTGTCTTTCAAAAGGTGAAACAAGTATCTTTACATATATAAAGATGTTTTTTTGGCAACATATTGTACTTTTGAGCACTAAACAAAATGGGAAAATAATGGCTCACACGATCCAATTTGGGGAACAAATAAACTTATTACCATAATTTTTATTCTTTTATGGAATTATATGATACACCAGTAAGCATAATTTAGACTTTAGATCTATTTAGTGTAATAACACTGCACACTCCTAGAGAAAAATGAAAAAAAAAAAAAAAAGACAACACATTTCATATAAAAAGAGGTCATAAAAACATATTTAACAGCTATATTTGTGGAAAAATTAAATATTTGAATAAAAAAAAGACAGGAACATTCTCGGTAGGATTAATATTGTGACTATAAATCAAGCTGCAATAGTTATTGGCATCGTTGACTAAAATATCTCTCATTCATCTCAAGCAGTGACTGAGATAATAACACTAATTAGATGTTTTTCTCGTGTAATCAGTTAAACGTTTCAATCTTAAAAACCTGAAGCAAAAAAAAAAAAAAAAAAAAAAAAAAGATTTCTGCTTTACAATCTAAAATTTTTAATTTCACATTTTAAAATTTTTAGCCTAGTCTAATGTATACTTTGGACTATAAGCTATCATACTGTACTGTAAATAATTAAAACAAAACATAAACCTGCCTTGAAGAAAAAAACTGCCTATACCTTATATTTGATGAAAAAACTTGTATATGTGTATTAAATTATAAATTCAATTTTTACTTTATGTTCCATGAAACACCCACATCAATGTAGTTGGTCAAAAAATTGTACTCTTCATCAAGAATATAGTTATGGCAGTCAGAGCAAAGTACCACAATAGCAAAATAAAATGTGTGACACATTCATTTAGAAATTCAATTGCTCTGCCCAACTTTGGAAAATATTCTTCAGTGACAAATGTATATATATACACACACACACACACACACACACACACACACACACACACATTTAAAAAACAAATGCATCAGCAAATGGACACACGATACGTCAAAACACAGTGGTGGCACAGCGTGAGAAGAGAGAGGAAAAAAAGACTAGAGAAAGCACCTGGGAAGTAGTCATTCCTTTTTTGATTTGGGTTTTACTCTGGGAGCCACTTTAGACACAACATTCTGAGTGGCTGAAACGACACCTGTTCCTACACTGTATGTTGTGGAGGCCGCCCATTTTACACTTCCAAATCCTAAACCAATAGCACCAGAGCCAATGCTGTACAATCCTGAGGAAACTCTCCACAAGACTCCTGGTGGTGCCTGGGAACCTACAAGAACAAAATGTGAACTATGCAAAAAATATTTTAAGAAGTAACATTTCAGGTAAGTACCAGTTCTTTACATTGAAATTTAATGACTTGCGGAACTACACCGGAGCTTCCAGTAAATTATGTGCCAAATTTTCACATTTTTGTTATGCAATTGTGACTATTTATGAACAGAACTTTGATTTCACAAACATTGTTTTATTGTAACTTTCACACACACACACACACACACACACACACACACACTTGATTATAGCAATACATAAATAAACATAAAATTGTGGAACAAGGCTAGTGTTGGCTCAATAATGCTTCAGATGTTTACTTTGTAAAACTTTTAGCACATCCTTTGAAAAACAGTATGTGCTTATGTTATCACTAGAGTTAGGATCTCACATGAAAATTTTTACTAAATTGCGTGCAAATTTTCTTTCCTATTGCGTGCAATATTAAATGTAGGGCAACACAATATTTTAATGTTCCCAATCTTTTAATGTAATAAAAATAAATGACTTACCAGTTATTTCTATATCAATTTTTCCTTTTCATTCCATACAAAATAATTCTGTCGCACAATACACATTTTTTCAATGTTCTGGAAAATCATATTCTGCCGCTTGTCAGTCAAAATGTCTTTGTACTGAGAAAAGATCTCTCCACCTCCACGCTCACTAGAGGCGCAAACCTGGTCTTTATGCGAATGCCAAGATCTTGGTTCTTACTGAGGAATGCAATGACGTCTGGGTTCTTCCGAAGAGAATTTTCCAGCTTTGTCTTGGCACATTCATCCACACGGCTTTACACTTCCTTACTGTATTTGCTTTTCTAAGTTCCGTTCTTCAAGCTCCTTGATGCTATATACAATGAACTTGTAGTTGCATACCTCATACAACTCTTTTTCCAGATCCTTACTGCTCACAAGACTCTTGATTTTTGTAACTGCTGCACTACCATCTTTTTCAAGTTGGGCAATGAAATCCTTGATCTTGGCAAAGTTTAGACAGTAGTATACCATAGCAGAGATCCAGGTGCCCCACCTGACGATCACAGGCTCTGGAGGAAGGGCAAGTTGGGTGGTTTGCTGGAACATATTGATTCTCGCTGGGGCTTTAAGCAGCACTTTCTTTATTAATCCAATGAACAGGTTTGCAACTTCGTACTTTTCCCTCACAGCTTCATAAACTCTATGCAAGGAGTGCACCAAGCAGGTAACGTGGTGTAAGTTGGGATAGAGAGGCTTGAGGTGCGAAAATGCTTTCAGCATGTAAGACACCTGATCTGTGACCACCAACCATACTTTGTCGTAATGAATTTCTGGCCACAACTTCAAACAAGCATCATTTGTTTTCTCCAAATGATACATTTTGAATAACATGAAGTGAGATGGTTCTCCGTTCAAAGGAGCAACAAGAATGGAAAGGACATACATCTTTTGAGCATCTGTTGTTTTGTCCAGAATGAATGCCACTGGAGAATATCCTATAATGCTTTTGATCTGAAGTATAGTGTGAAGTATAGTGGTGTCATAGTTCACATCCACGTAGTTCTTTCTCAGAGTGCTCTCATCGGGGATTTTCCTTTGCGTGTATTTTTCCAGAAATCCTTTTAGGGAAGGATGATTAACTTTAGACAAAGGGATTCCTGATTCCATAAGAGCAGTGGCAATATCAACATTAAACTGGTTGACTTGATTGCATTTCTTAGATGCTTGTCAAAAAGCGTCCGCAATGAACGGACATTTTGTACTGCTTTCCTTGGTTTTTGTTCTAATTTCTTTTTGGGGGGGGGGGGGGAAGTGACAGATTCTACGTGTCTCTTCAATGGCAGCTTTTGGTGTTTATCATCCACCATGATTTTCTTGTCACAATATGTACACAAAATCAGAGTACCATCAGTTTCAAAACCCTCATTTTGAAAGTCCTTTAGAATACTGTAGAATTTAGATTTTCTGATTTTACTCATTTTTGCTTTGTGTCTATTTGCTGCTAAGGGAGAGAAAAAGAATGTGAACTAACCTGTGCACGTGCTGCTTTTGCTCTCCTTCCTCCTTCTTCTGGACTGTGCTTATTTCATTGCGGGAAAGAGAGAAAGAGAAAAAAAAATGCGAACTAACCCATGAGCGTGCTGCTTTCATTCTTCTTCCTCCTTCTTCTGGACTGTGCCTATTTCATTGCGTGGGGGAGAGAGGTAGAGAAATGAATGCACTAATCTGCACTTCTGCAACTTTTTCTTCCTCATGGGTTCTCTCCGAGATACACATAAAAAAAAAAAAATGGTAGATTAACTGTAAATTTTGCTTTCATTTCGGGTGCATATATTTGGTTTGCATGCAAGATTCAAGATTGCATTCAGAAAGGGCTTTTGCGTGTTAGAGAATGCACATAATGGGTGTTAAAATAAGTTGATTTTACATGTTTATGATCAGATTCGGAATCCATATACGTGCCCGCATAAAATTTTGTACTGCGTGCTGAATGCAGAAATCTTGTCTCTAGTTATCACTGTCAGCCTGTCCATCCTTAGACACCATATCCTTTGACCTATCAGTCCTATTTCAAAAGTTATTTTTTGCATCAGAAAGCCTGAACTATGAGGACAATGAGCCTAACTTTTTGGTCTTTTTCCAATGCATAAATTCATAGCTAGGGGACATAAATGGCATTATCGTGTACTTCTTGCATCACCTCATCCACCTGAGCTTTAGGCGATACCAATTGGAAAATGCTGTCATCCCCTTTTGCCTTTTCAAATTACTAATAGAACCTTCCATCCTTAACAGAAAATCTCTGTGGGCCCCAGTAAGTCTTCACATGGGTATTATAATTCAATACACCATTCCATCCCAGGCACAAAGATGCGTTTTCCTTATAAGCCAGGATCAGGCCAATATCTTCATCTTCCATTAGGCCACGCTGGATTCTCTCTATGCCCCATGGGTCCAAGTTAGCTGGAGAGACCGCCTGCCTCGCTTCTCTGGTGTTGACCTTGCTTTGCCCTATCTCTGCAGCTTCTTTTTTTTTTTTTTTTTTTTTTTTTTTTGAGGTTTAACGACCACCGTGAGCAACTCAATGGGCTATAAGCAGTCGCCCGTCCCTAATTTAGGGTCACTGGTTCCAGGGAAGGGAGAGAGCCAGTGCCGTAAGACAAACACAACATCCATGCCTCACCGGGATTCGAACCCGGACCCCTTTCGGACGAATGATCAGAGGCCAACGCCTTAGACCACTGCGCCACCGGGGCGGCCTCTGCAGCTTCCTTGCAACCACAATCTAGACATTCCTTTGGGCAGGCATGCCAAGAGAGCATCAGCATTATTATGAGACTTCCCTCACCAGTGTTCCACTGCAAAGTCATATTCCTGAAGCCTCTAGATCTATCGGGCAGCCTGGCCTTCAGAATTTTAAAAATTAAACAGCAATCATAAGGTGCTGTGGTCCATTCTTATCAGAAATTTTTGCCCATACAAGTAGTTACGAGAGTGATGTACTGACATAACAATTGCTAGTAACTTCTTACATGTAATAAAATAATTCATTTCTGTTCATGACAGCGATTTGCTAAAGTACACCCCCACCCTCTCAAGCCTGTTTTGAACTTGCGATAATATGGCACCAAAAGCAGAGTTACTAGCATCTGAGTCCAACACGAAGGGGTTTCCCAGCCTACAAAAGGCTAAAATTGGAGCCAAGATTAATGCCTCTTTCAACATATCAAATGACTGGTAGCAGTCTATTTTCACATGTACGTGACACCTATCTTGGTTAATTTGTAGGGAGGCCCTACAATTTTGGAGAACCCCTTGATATACCTATGGTAATACGAACAGAGACCAATAAAATTATGCATTTCATGCACATTCTTTGCCTGTGGCAATTCCTTTATGGGTTTGATTTTCTCAAGATCAGTGACTACATCCTGTGCTGAAATCACATGGCCTACGAATTATACCTCCTTGCATGCCAGTTTACATTTTTTCTTAGAATTGCCTGTATTTACTGTACATCATGTCACATCAATCACAGAAAACTTAAAAATCATATCACCCTGGAGTGGGAATTAAACCCACATCCCGATTTCTGTTCAACCATGCTTGCTACACTTTTCATCAGCTCATTCAATTTTCTGAAGTCTACACAGAAACATGAGGCCATGTTTTGTTTTTTCACAAGAACAATGAGAGTAGCCCAGGGGTTAGAGGAAGATTCTATTACCCCAAGCAAAAGATTCGACTAATTGTTCCACCTCAGCTTGTTCTGCCAATGGCAACTGCCTGGGTGGTTGCATAATTGGAGGACTCAAGCCCATGTCAATCTGATGAAACACAGCCTCTGTATGGCCATAATCATCTTTTCCCTTTGCAATTAAATCATGAAATTCTATGATCAAACAGTGCAATTTTTCTTCTTGTTTAGCAGCCAACCCACTGATAGCTTTTCTCACAAATTCCCCAACATGTGCCAGAACCTCCACTTCATTCAGTTTCTTCAATTCCTCTGATCTGTTTACTTGTCCTTTTGTCGAAAATGTGGTGGCAGAAGTTTCCAAAGAACAAACTGTTGCTCCCTTTTTTTAGAGTGCTCTGATCATCTGCCAGGTTCAGTATTCTTAGAGGAATGCCTCAGCTGGGTTTTATCAGAGTGCGCCCTATGAGTAGGTTTCTCATTGATGGGAAGCACCCGTTTCTCACAATGGACTGGTGAGGGTCTCACTGGTATCCCTTGGGTGCCTGAAGATCATCGCTTTGCTGTGAGCTGAAATTCATACGTTATCCATGAGAACAACTTCTACTCATCATACACCAAGCCATGTGTATGTTAGGGAGAGCAGGGGAATTTTCCCCACTTCCCCCATAATGTCCTGTGCTGCAAATCTAACGCATACCTGTATCACTGTAAGAAATCTTGGCCTAGTATACACTGATCCAAAATTTTGGCCACTACAGCTTTTCGCAAGCATATCTTACTCCCCGATCTAGAATGGAAATTTCCCCATACCTTTGGCTGTCATGTCTTCTCTGTTAACTATCTGTAATAATATGTGCAGCTCTGTATTAAGTTAGTTGACTGGTAGAACTTTTGATTATTTTACATAAACCAGTTCAAATAAGTGTTATGTCTACCCTTGTTCTGATTACCAAATCACACATGACATTAGTCAATTTACCCTCCAGAACAAAGCCATTCACATCTCCCGAGAGGTTCGAGACCCTCATTAACAATTCTTAGGGCTCCCCCTTTTCTCTTATCAGTTGCTGCCCCATGCAACTGACATGGTCGCATTTCTCCACCTCCAATTCTTTTGGTCAAGTTCCGGTTTCAACTCCTGATCTCCTATTTTAGGGCAATTTCTCCTAAAGTGATTAAATGACCCACAGTTTCAGAAAGCACCTCTTGAAATGGGACTTTGCCTCCTACACAGAGGGGAATGAAGGGGGTGATTATGCTGCCAGTCATGCTGGAGCTGTTGCAAGACTTTATTTTGTTGCTCCCAATTTTTCTCAATTTTCTTTAACATTTTTATGATTTTCTTAACTGCTTTGATTACCTCTAATTCCTGCCTTTTTCCTATACATTTGACCACCATTACCACTCTGGTCATTTTCCTAGGATTCCTTGTACATCTGGATGAGTCATATTTCATTGCATGTAGCATAGATGACCTCAGGGAGCTGCAGCCTGCCATCCTCAATGTTACAATGTCAATCTTACCAAGAAAATTGGGTTTTGTATACATCCTAACTCTATCTGCCATCAAACTAACTGGGTTTAATGAATGAATGCTACCCATTCGCTGAAAAATAACTTCCTGCCTCCCCTCAATCATTCTCTCAAGCATTTTCATCTTTGCTTCCGATTCTTTTGGGTTGCCTAACTGGTTTTCCCTGTTTTATCTCACTCCCACCGGTTGGTGCCTGACCACCTCTATTTCTCTAACAATTTTTCTCTTACCACATACACTGTTCTGTAAACTTCTGACAGAGTATATTGCATGCCTGCTTTATCTTTGTGTGAGCCCAATTCGCTTCAGCACTGATGTAATCTTTTATAATCTTAATTTCAGGGTTAACCTCTCCTTGCAGTTAGGATGTGATCTCTTTCACTTTGTCCCGCTGTTTTTAATTATGTCAGAGACCCAGGCCTGTTCTTTAGCCTCTTTTGTCTCCAGTTTACACAGCTTTTTTTCCGGGGTTTGAAATTTCTGACCCTACTCATTCAAGATTTCTTTCAACTGAGTGTTACATTCTGTATCATCTCGGTTAGCTACGCTAAAGCCTTTTGTTGCTGTTCCAAATCCGCTCATTGTTGTGCCAAATCCTCACATTATTCTGTTAACTATTGTGCAAGTTTGGTGCTCTTTGTATTTAATCATGAAGTCAGTTCAGTGTTCTGCTGCATTAGCATCTCATTCATGATTGCTAGTAAGTTTTTCAATTCCTCCATTATCCTGCTGTGGATTCTAGACAACATGCACCATCGGGAGCTCTCTCTCTCTCTCTCTCTCTCTCTCTCTCTCTCTCTCTTTGGGTGCAACAGTTAAGTGTGCCTTCAGTATTCTTTCATCATTTAAATCTCTGGCTAGATTGCCACTATTTTCCTGTCTGACGATATTCTGTCACTGCCACCAGTTTGTTGTTATGCCCTAAGGGGGCCACAACAATTAATTTGAAGTCTATCACATAGGCATAGTTCTTATCACAAAGACTGTATGGTAGGGGAAACATTAAACAGTACAGATTTACCAGCATCCAAAACAAATCGACTGTGAGGATACTTTTGGCACAACACAACACAATTTAAAGCATGGCACAAATTGTTACGTTACTACCCAGCATTTTGAAAGATGAGTTTTTGGACATTTTACAAGTCCCTGAGACCGACATTAAAAAAGACAATCAATTTGCATGTTCATGTAGGAGTTCAGAAAATTTAGTGAACTATTCCATGTTGATTCAACATAAATTTTGTCCTGACTATAATCTTGGAAATAGTTTCTCGCATACCAATAATTGAAAAAATACATATATCAAGATGGCAGTACATAGTTTCTTCCTGGATAGTCGAGGTAACCAATTATTTATTGGCACATAAAAAACAACAATAAATTACTTTTCTTCTGTGGCATGCTTTTGTCATTCTGTGTATTCACTCCCCAGCCAGGCACTGGTTTAGAAAGTTGGCATTAACTGGTAACTTTTTTGCCATCCTACACACACATATATCAGTGCACTGTTATGATGGTCAGGACAGCAAAGTGAAAGTGGGTGGGTGGGGAGTCATATCTCAACCCCTGAAGTTGTTCTCCTCTTTGGGTCCAAGGGGAATGACCCACACTGCTGGACACTTCTCAGTTCCTATGACACACTGACACTTGAAATTCTATTAATAGGGGACGGATTTATGGGCATCAGCAATATTTTGCTGTTTTTCCTATAAATTATCTATAAGTGGTGCAGAATGGCACCAACTTGGGTCCTCTTCACTCTATAAGGCTGTTTAGTTTAGAAGCCATGTAAGTGACAGAATTACAGCAATTTATGACCTCAATGTTCTCACTATGACAGACCACCCAAATATTACCAAATGTCCCTTTGTTTTTTCCCTTTCATCAAATGAATGGAACTCTTTCTGCCCTTTCCATTTTCATTCCAATCAGGGCCTGCCAATTATTAATTCTTAATAAACTCGGATGATCAGTCATCCTCATTTGATTTAAAAAAATAATGGGGGTTAGAGCGCAATAAAGGGCACAATTTATTTACATGAAGCAATGTCAGGTATATATCACTTACCAACATATATCTTTAGAATCACCTCAAATCAATGACACAGCATCTGATAGGATTTGCCCTAAAATGATAGCCACAAAATCGGCTGAGACTGCTACTGCAACAGCCATCACGAAGGCCACGGAAGGGATATATGGAAACTAGTTCAGCTCAAAAGAGTTGCAGAACACTAGATCCTCCCAGTATTAATAGGGAATGTGTATCAGTGAAAAATAAAGCCCTTTTCCAATGCCTATACATTTAATTTCCCAGTCACCAACATAGGAAGCATCCAATTATCATCAGAAAGAAAAACTCATTGGAAAAGTATCTTCAAATCAGGTGCATCTAAATTAAGAAAGTTTGTTTGGGAAAATGATTACCCTTCCACAAGTCAGTCTGAATTTGAATGAAACTATCTGTTCTTATGCTTAACTCTCAATGACTCCTAAACATGAAATAGCCTCAGTGTTAAGGTTTTTGTGAAAGAAACTTCTTGGCAAGGTTCTCACTTAAAGGATTAAAGACAATTTACCCAGTATGATGTATATCAAGAAATTATTTACTGATTAAAAAGAAAACAGCAGCCACATTAAAAAAACTAACTTTCACTCTGAGTTTTTCAATGAAAGTTTAAGAAGAAAAAAAACTTAAGGAAATCCCTATTGCATGCTTGCTAACAGCTTTTTTTTTTTTTTTTTTTTATTGGGGGTTTAACAATCACTGTGAGACTCTCAATGGGCTATAAGCAGTCGCCTGTCCCTAATTTAGGGTCACTGACTCCAGGGAAGGCAGAGAACCAGTGCCGTAAGACAAACACAAGATTCATGCCCCATTGGGATATGAACCCATACCTATCTCAGGTGAATGATCAGAAGCCATTGCTTACACCACTGCGCCACGGGGCGGCAAACAGCTAATTAGTGAAATATACTTGTAACTAGAGATACAGATTTGAATGTAATAGCAGTCTTTGCAATCTAAGGCGCATATACTATGTTCACATGAAAACAGAAGTAATGCCATCACTGTGAAAGCCATTTTTAATCCCTTAACTGTGAAATTATATTATATACTAACAGCATATGCTTTTTTTTTTCTTCACATAACCCCATGATTCCATGGTGGACCGCCCTTCAAGTGTGGTAGGTCCACCATATCCCACACTTGAGTCCGGATATTGATTTCTTTTTGTCTTTTTAATCAGGTAAGTACATCAGTGTGGAGCTAACCTCTGAATCTCAGAGAATGGCTTAGTGATATGTATGTATGTATAACCCCAAGAACATCTGAGGGTAGAAAAGGGATGTTACTAATTCTAACTCCAGGGATCAGAGAAGATCACAGTTGGAAAAATAAACAAGCATATAGCAGAGCATAAAGCTGCTTTAAAAAATTGCTCCAACAAGACTGGTTTAGATAGGCATGTTAGAGAAACTAGTCACAGCATGGATTGGAATTCCCTTAAAGACATCAGTTTCCAAAGCAATTTTCAAAAACGAAAGCTAAAAGAAGGAATAGAGATTGAGAAAAATAAAAATTCCATCATCAATGACTGCAAAGGATTTTCCCTGCTTAACATCTGGCAAGATTTGATGAAAAATAACTGTAACCATCAAGGTTAACCGTAACCACGATAGTGATGGGAATAAGTGACAACAAAAAGACAGCCTGAAGAACGAGAAGAGTTTTCTCCAAAAATCTGCAATTTAAATAAAAAAAAAAAAATCCTAGTAAAATTCCCATAATAGTTGTTTTTGATTAGTAATTGAATTAAGAAACTAGGAAGCCAATTCTCAACATGAGCTTTATTAAAAAAATATTCATGTTTTACCTGAGATTCAACCATGGGTTCAGCAGTAATGACAGACAGAAATCCATACTCTGCATTACTTGACCATAGAACAACAACATATTTCTCTTAATGCTCATAAGTATCTTTCAAGATGTGCTAAAATGCAATATGAATATATCAGATAATAATTTAATTAATCCCTATGCTCTTCAGAAAAAAAAAATAATGCGTAAGGATTGACACTGCTTACAAAAAACATTGGTTGGTAAATGTTTTCCAGTCAGACACTATTATTTTATGTATTTTGTTTTCAAATAAGAAAGCTTTTTTTTTCTTTTAAGAAGCTAGTAAATGCTTTCTTCCATTTCAGATGGCAGAAATAATGTCACACATTTTTTTTTTATTGGTACAGATTCATTATACACATACTGAAGAGTCCACGACATGCTAAGTCAACATCCAGTTTGTTTATATTTGTAAAATTACTGATTTAAAAGAGTGTAACCTATCCATACATTGAAAATTCATACTTCCTGTAAGGCAATAGTAGAATTCTACACTCCAAAATAGAAAACTTCATCATATCTAGAAATACACGTTTTGGAACTTTCAGCCAATCATATGGGCTCCACCTCTCCTGTTACACTGATAAAGCTATGATGTAATTGGTGGTAAGTTCCATCACACATGTGTTTCTGTGTATGATTCATTTGTCACCTGGTCTGCATATGGAGTGTATCATGGTGCCATGGAAGACACAAGTTTTTCAATTCTCTTTACAGAAATAAATACATTACACATAAAATCCAATTACTTTTTGTTTACCGCAAAGCTTTGCATGTCTAATAATATTATCCTTTTGAGAATAACTTGTTTTTTTAAGGATAGTAACTGTCACATATGACTGCTACTTGAAAAAAACAACTTATAATAACTACATAGTTCAATTACAATTAATTAAAATGGGTGCGTTTTCTTACTGGAGAAATAATGCCGCACTTTGTGAACTTAACAGCCATGTCTCCAAAGGTTAATCTATTTAACATTCTGTGCATGTTCTGCACAAAATGAGTTCATAGCCATAGCTCCATATGGAAATCAACATGCTGCCAAGGAAAACAGTTTTTACTAATTTTTCCAATAAAAACATAACACTATAAAAACCAATTCAATTTGTTTTCAGCAAAGCTTTCTTTGTCTGCCAATATTCTCCTTTTGCCATTTCTTTTGTGAGATACACCATTTTACAGAGGAGCCCTTATTGTTAAGAGTGGTGCAATACTTCTGCTGTTTGAAATGAAAAAAAAAACCATCAACTATTTACATAAAAATTCATTCTTATAAATAAAATTGGGTAAAATGTTCACATTCATTTTGTACACATTTACCCATTGGAATATTTTAGACTTATAAATTAAAAAACATCCACTTACTTGGAGATTCATCACTTGGTTTTTCTGGCATTTTCTCCATTTCATCTTGATCCGATTTTGAAATAGTTTTACTTTCCATAGTTTCTCCCTAAAATACGAGAAGATAATTTTAATAAAAGCACTTCTTTACACAATAAGTCATATAAAATGACATGCACTTTTTCATTTTTATATCTATTATATGAATTTTAACAAGAAAAAATAACATTTCTGTTTAATGTATGAAAAACTAATTAGTTAGAAGACTTAAATACATTTTTACTGGCCTGAATGATTTATATAATAAATTACATGCATGAATACAAAGTGTGTCATCAATACATTATACAAGACAAATTACTGTATGTGATTGGCAAATTTAGCTGTTAAAAATACATAACAAAGCACTTTTTTTCTTTGTGAGATACACAAATAAAGTAGGGTAAGTGTACTATTTTAATATGATCTTACACTTGCAAATTATTATTAAGCAAAACACTTGTTACTTTGAACATTGAAATAACCTACACAGTCCAACTTTGAAACAGAGCAAAAACAATTTATGGGAAGTGACATATTGTTTAAAATTTATCCATCAGAATTTCACAAATGGCTCATGCAAGTAGACACATTTATTCACAAGCTACAAACAAATATTCTGAATTTAAAATGCTATGAATTCTTTTTTTTTCATATATTAGGAGTGAGCAAGACTTTTTGCATAAAGAAAACATAATACATGAAGCTTCTTTGGTAGTGGTTTATGCTTACGTATCAAGGCTTCATAACAATCATGTGTTTTAAAATTCTGAGAACTCATTTCTTTTTCTCCCAAAAATTGTTTGCACCTGATTTAATGGCTTCCCCATGAGCAGTGAGGGTTAGCAACAGTTGCTCATCCTTAATGTAATGTTATTGTCTTGAAAAAAAAAAAAAAAAAAAAAGACTGAAAACCAAACTTGAGAGAAAAAGAGAAGTCTCCCATGGTAAGGAATCTTGCTTCTCAATGGAAAAATTAAAAACCTCAGAGCAACTCACATCTACTTGCTCACAGCATATGTTTTGATGTACAGGGTGTCCCACTTGCTACCAAACCTGGCATTTCTTTAATAATATTAACACCAATGAAGATATTGAAACGAAATTTGAAGTGGACTTAACTCAATTTGTGCGCAATGTGATGACAACACAACATGTGCTGGAAGTGGCCACCATTTACGTCCAGACAGCATTGAACCCAGGCGCTCCATATTGTGGAAAGTCCTTGTCAGTACGTCCGCCGTCACTGCCTGAATTTCTTCGGTGATGTTTGCTTTCAAGGCATCTATGGTTTGCGTTTTTTTTTTTTTTTGTACACTCTCCCTTTTAGATATCCCCATAAAAAGTAAACAGGAGGCGTCAGATCGGGCAAGCACGGTGGCCAAAGGCCTTTCGAAATGATGCGGTCCCGAAAAAGGACTGAATTTCAGCCATACTGGTGTGTGATGTCACTCCATCATGCTGGTAATATCCAATGAAGAATTCTTCATCATCCAATCACTTTACAAAGGTGTGGAAGATTTCCACATATGCAGCTGTTGTGATGGTTGTATCAAAGAAGATGGGACCAATTATGTGGCGCCGGGTCATCCTACACCAAACACCAATTTTCTGTGAATGAAGGTGTTCTTCATGTATTGCATTGGGATTTTCACTGGCCCAAATACGGGAATTTTGAGAATTGTAGTAGCCAGACAGGTGAAACCATGCTTTGTCCGAGAACCACATGTAGTCCACAATGCTCGGATTTTCTTGAAGAAATGTCTGAAACCATCGACAGTATGTCACTCGTTTCACGTGGTCAAGCTCTTTCAGTTGATGGATCACAGAGATATGGTACGCATGAAGCTTCGCTTTTTTCACAGCATGTTGGCAAGTGCTTTTGGACAACCCTGTTTCCTGTGACAGTCAGTGAAGTGACTTCTTGGGAGATGCAAGTAGTCGGCCCTTTACATTCTGGATCGTTTCCTCAGACATTTGTGGACGACCTCCCGCATGGTCATCTAATAAGGTCCCCTTGGTTTCCAATTTCTTCGACAATGCCCAAATGGTGGACTTGCCTGGAGGATGTCTGCTTGCAAAACTCTCCAGGAATTACTGTTGACAAGACTTTATCGATTCTGTTTTCCAATAAGAGTTAACAATAAACAATCGCTCCTCCAGAGTATACAGGTACATTTTCAGATGCATGCGAACAGCCCCGAGCACGAGCACTCACTATCAACAACCGTATTGTGTAAACATGCTCAGTGAAATGGCATAACAAAGCAGCAGAGAGGCGCGTCCAGCTGGCCGGTGGACTTCTCCTCAGTGGCGCCACACTTAGGAATGTGTCTGCCACTAAGGAGAACTCCAGCAGGCTGGTGGATAGCGCCAGGTTCAATGCTGTCTGGACACAAATGGTGGCCACTTCCAGCACATGTTGGGATGTCATCACATTTCGCATGAAATGATGCAAGTCCACTTCGAATTTTGTTGCAATATTTTCATTGGTGTTAATATTATTAAAGAAATGCCGGGTTCGGTAGCAAGTGGGACACTCTGTAATTTTTGCTATACACAGGTATGATTCAGGGCTTAGTTTAGCATTTTTGAAGATCGACACACTTGTTTTTATGGATTATAAAAAAAAAAAAATTATAAGCATTCCTGCAAACAGAGATAAATTTTCTAGATGCATACATCAGTATAAATTCTTACTATTATGTTGCCTTTTCTGTTAACAGAAAACCTAGAACCAGTGACTAAGATTATTCCTTTTCATATACATACATTTGACAAATGTAACATCTGCTTTTATATCCTACATACACAAAGCTGATCTAAATTGTAATAGTCCTTCTTCACAGACAGAATTTAATAACATTATAAGTATTACAAGAGCACATTATTTTACTCCTAACTTAATCCATAAATTAATGAGCGAATAGGAATCACGAAAAAAAGTCACTTATTTGTAATCTCCTATCGATTTGTTAGTTCTGTAATTTGCAACCCTTTCAATTCAAATAAATTGTGCTCATTATTTAAATCTTTTAGTTATAAGTTGGATGTTAAACCTGTTCCACAGCTTCTTAAACTAATTTTAAAACACGAAAATTCTATTAAACCCCCTTGATTCACTACGTTGTTATTCTATTCCAGTCAACAACCCCTTGGTTATAACCTTTTCCATTGTAAGTGTTTTTCATAATATTAATCAACATATAGTTAGTTGAACATATTTCTGATGTAATAATCTATTCACTCCATTACTATCATTAACCATCAGGGACACATCTACCATTACCTAAGTGGTAAAACGAAATATCTTGCAACTTTCTCACAACACTTCTAAACACAGACTTGCCACGTCCTATTACGTTTACTTGGAAGTCTATTCACAAATAATAAATATGGCAAAATTTGAATCAACACATTTTACTACCTCATGGTTTTTGCACACATTATTTCTTAGCTGATGATGGCATCTGCCACTACCAAAACATTTAATCTAATAATTTTATTTTATGTAACTTAAAAGCATAGAGTTAATTTATAATGTCATTTAAGATAAATACTTCATTATGAATCATTTTGTCACCTTATGTGAATTTCTGCCATTCCTTGTCATTATCCCAGTGCATCCATTTTGGCATTTTACTTCATTTTGCTACTTAAATAAACACTTTGGTAAGTAGAAATAATATCTCAGGTGCTTTTTATTCATATAACTTTGTTAAAAATATGTCTACCATGCTCAGCAGGAAAGCCAACATATAGTTTGCTTATATTTTTATGACTACCAAAACCACTTACTATCATCATGCATGAAAGTTTTCATCCATAGCTACACCCTCCATAGAGTGTGCTCAATATATTTTTAATAATGTTATATTAATTAAAAAACACACGAAATGTCATTTTAGCTATTGGAAATGCTTAAGTAACAAAATGAAGTGCAAAATGGATGCAGTAAGTACTTCGAATTTGTAAAACCTAAAGCATTTGTCTTCTAAAAGATGAATGCATTGGGTTTACAAATTCTAAGCACCTACTGCCTCCATTTGGATTGGTTCCCTCAATTGCCTCACACTTCCCATGCATCTTATGCCACTGACTGTCCACACAGAGCTAATGAACACCAGTAAACCTAACACACTCCATGCATCTTATGACACAGACTGTCCACACAAAACTAATGGACACCAGCATTTGTCCTGCACTGTAGTCTTCTCTTCGAACCATGATGTTTAAAATATCTGCCACCAGAATGGATACCAAACTCACTCCTTTGTAAGCAAAAAGAAAGATCAAACTTTCTTTCTGCTTTGATGTCAGCTAATTTTGACATAATCATGGAATATGTGGAACTAAATAAATCACTGGTAAGACTTAACAGTAAAATTGATACACCTTTTCAAATACATAAATTTATGTAAAATGATGTGAAAGTTATAGCAGTAAAATATGTTTTGAAGATTTCAGCTCTAAAATTTAGAGCACTATCCTGTAGTCTGTGGAGCATCATTCTTCTGTCATGGCACAGCAGGAAATTCTTTCAGGCATCCTTGTTTGCATTTGTGTTACAGAACTTAAAAAGTTTCTTTCAGAAGTCAAAATGTTTCATAGTTTCCATTTTTCAAGAAGCATAAGCAAACAAATTTGAGACTTACATTGTAAGAAATGTTTTAAAATGATGTACACTGTATAAACTTACCATGTCCCAACCCAAAATACACGGTAAAAAGACTTGCTCAGCAAGCAGGTAATCTTTGCAAACTTCTTTGTTATATTTACTAAGAACTTCATTTGAATGAAACATACACCTGCTTGATATACCAAAAATTTTCAATCCATCATACCAATTCTCCTCAGCTTAACATGGATGCTAAATGGAAGGTAAGCTCTTTTCCTATGCCCTAGATGTAGTTGCTGCAGAGATATTATCACTGAAAAGACTAGCATGGATTCCAGAGAAACACTAGCACCTCTTTCAGATAAGAGGCTGACACTTATAGCAGATTTTAGGAATGCCATTCTTTCAGGTAAATTTTACACTCACTCACGCACGCACACACAAAGGAAAAAAAAAATCTTTAAAACACATTTTATTACTAGAATTTTCTAGCCATTTTATGTAAATTTACGTATTTGAAAAGCATCTTTTTCAACCATAAATGTCCACCTATAATTTAGCTCAACATACAGCATAAACCCATATTTTTTCAGCAGCTAAATCTACTTTTTCTACATACAAAAAATTAGGGTATCTCTATCCCATTATGCAATACCTTCTACAGAGCAACTTTTGATACTATACAAATCACATTTTTTTCTTTTTTCGAAAACATAATGCTCACACATTTGTGTTAGCACATTCAAATCTTAGAGGGCAAAATGCTTTTTAACTCTTGAACAACTATGGGCATCATTCTCAAAAGTACAAGCTCTTGTCCCACAACTTCATGTTGTTCACACTATCAGTAGCACATCCTCCAGCTGAATAAATACTGAACTAATTAGTTTTCAAATTCCTTCACTCCTCCAAAATGAAACTTTGTAAATACTTACCTGTTTACATTTTCCTTGACAATTAAAATCTTACAAGAATTCTGTGCATATTTGGTAGTTTAACACTCCTGCTTCCCAAATAAAATCAATGTTTAAGAGTAATCACCTAACTGCAATTTATTCCATGTGTTACCTAAGAATGCAGCAAGTGCAATGGTGTTGCCCAGTGGGCTCATTGTTATAATTTTTGTAGGAGCCATAAGCTGGCTTTTGAGCATCCATCCAAGATGGGCCTGGATTCGAATCTAGATTAGGCATGGATGGTGCGTTTGTCTTACGGCACTGGTTATCTCCCTTCCCTGGAGCCAATGACCTTAAATTAGGGACGGTGACTGCTGATAGCCTATCAAGTTGCTCAAATTATTTGGTTGGTTTTGTTTTGCCACATTTTAGCATTAGATGGCCAATCCTTTTAAATGTTCTGCAGCTTCTCTCCTCTTTTTTCTTTTTTTTTTTTTTTTTGGAGGTTTAACCACCATTGTGAGTAACTCAATGGGCTATAAGTAGTTGTCTGTCCATAATTTAGAGTCACTGGTTCCAGGGACGGGAGAGAGCCAGTGCAGTAAGACAAACAACATCCATGCCTCATCAGGATTCAAACCCGGACCTCTCTCAGACAAATTATCAGAAGCCATCACTTAGACCACTGCACCACGGGGCGGCCCTTTTCTTTTTAGTATGCATATCTTTTCTGGTGCTTCATTTATATATCATTGTAGTGTGGAATCCAGAGCCAGATTAAAGCCTTAGTGGGCCTCTAGGCTGAGACATTTGACTGGGCTCCTTGGCCAAGACATTTGAGTGGGCTCCCAAAGAACTTATGATGGAGAATCATTACAAAGTTCATTAAAACAAGAAACTGGGGCAATATGCTTGTGATAATTAATATGTAGTACATTCTTCAAACTAATAAATTATCTGTAGTTCATAACAAGTCACTTGGTGCATCTTTTTGTTATACAATGTGAAGCCACAGAGGACTTCAACCATTAGTGGTTCCAAGTGCAAGTTGGGGGGTAGGTGTGGGTGGATGCCAGTGAAAACTCTGACTCCCTTCATACAGTAACATGAAACCTTTACCCTTATTGAGTCAGCGCCTTGAAATCTCTTAGTCTTCCTGTCTCTATTTGTGATCAAGTGAAAATCATACAAGACAAAACTAAAACTATTTTATAAACTTACCTCTCTCTCTGTATATATAAGTTGTGTATTATTTGTGGTGTAGTGACATGCCTCCTGGGCCCTTGGTAATGGTGGGCCCCTAGACCCCCTCCTTAATCTGGCCCTGATGGAATCCATAAACTGTGGGCCCATCATTTTACTACCTTGCTATCCACATACAAACTATGCATCCCATTCTGTTACTGAATGAGATGCAAACCACTTGTAAAATGGTAGCTGAGGAATTGATATCTATGGCACACGATGCGAGTCAGCAAATATACAGAACTCATATGTGAAATCTGAAGTCTACTATAATTTTGCAGAAGACTTCAGATTTTGCATATTTTTTTATGTACATGAATTAAAGTTGTTACATGTTATTAAAACTTTAAATTTATTCAATAAAAATAACACTTTCATCTTTTAAAGCTTAAACAAAGTTTTGTTGATTATAACATTTCAATCATTCTAGCCAGACTGTGGGAACTCTATTTCCTAGTAAACATCTGGGCTGCATTACTGAAGGAGAAAGCCTGTTGTTGAAAAATTAGAATATCACTAAGCAAAAACCTTCAGTGAAAGCAATACCTGTTGTGAGAAGATTTAAGGAACTGCTCAACACTTATATGTTCTCTCAAATGTTGTGTGGCTTATATATATAGTATATACTATCCTTATATCATCATCATTGTCAACCATTATCAATCCACTGCTGGATGAAGGTCTCCCTAAGTTTCCTCCACAATGTTCTGTCTTGTGCCGGTCTCTTCCATGTCACTCCAGCATACTTTCGAATTTCATCCACCCATCTCCCATGTAGTCTTCTTCTGGGTCTTTCCCTGTCCCTTGGAATCCAATCTAAAATTTCGGCTGTCCATCGATGGTCTGTCCTTCTCGCAGTATGTCCAGCCCATTGCCATTTCAGGGATTTAACTCTGATCATGATGTCTTCCACTCTTGTCATTTTTCGGATCCACGAGTTCCTCTTCTTATCTCTCCTGGTTACACCAAGCATGCACCTCTCTATGCTTCTTTGAGTTGTCTGCAGCCTTTGTATGTATCTTTTAGTTAAGATCCATGTCTCTGCACCATACGTAAGCACTGGAAGGATGCATTGATCAAACACTTTTCTTTTAAGACATAATGGCATATTGCTCTTGAAAATTATGCTGTTTCTTCCAAAAGCTCTCAAGGCAAGTTTTGTACGCCGATTAATTTCTTCATCAATGTGACCCTCACTTGATATCTGCTGTCCAAGATAAACGCAGGCGTCTGTTATCTCCAGCTTTTCTCCATTAATCGACAAATCTTCATTTCTTGTAAAAGCATTGAACATCACATTTGTCTTCTGAAAGTTCATTTTTAATCCCACTTCTTTACTCTTGTCAGCAAGTTCCTGCAGCTCTGATGGGGTAGTTGCAAAAATGACTATGTCATCAGCAAAATGAAGGTGGGTTAGATAATCTCCATTAATCTTTATCCCTTTGTTTTCCCAGTTCAGTGATTGAAAGACATTTTACAATGTGGCATTAAAGAGCTTTGGAGATATGGTGTCACCATGTCTCACTCCCTTTCCAATTTTTATCTGTGTTGTATTTTCAAACAGCCGAATCTTTGCACATCCTTATATATATATATATATAGTTATATATACTCTCTTACATATAAAGTTATATATACTATCAGATGTTCCGTGGCTTATTATATTCTAAATTAAATACAGAAGACCTAAAATTTTCATACAGTCTTACTTATCTAACACAATCAGAAGTTGCCTTTTTCCTCCTCCTAAATTTTCAACAGTTAGCATATTTCTTAGGTGTTGCAAAACAATACTGATTCTAACCAACACTGACTCTATCAGGAACAAATGAGGAATTCATCAGCAATGAGGAATTCATCTTGCATTTGATGTTATTATGAACTCAAATCATAATTGCATGAAACAGAACTTCATACAAAAAAAGAAAAACCCTCAAATTCTACTTTTATTTCTACTGTTAACTGGTCCTTCCTTAATAATTATGGAATCAGAAATATTTAATGCTAATCAACTACAGAACTTTTAAATTTAGTCAAGCTCTGTTACCAAAAATTTCTGAGAAACTACATACTCTTTCGTGATCATACACAAATATTATCAAAAGACACAAGGGGAATATTAAAAAAAAAAAAAAATAGAGTACCACATTTTAAAATATTTTATGCGTATGAAATATATATATGTTTTGCTTTGTTTTTTCAAGAAAATACCTTTCTTAAGCACGAAGTAATGGGATTCAGTACTTTAGCCATTAAATTGTAAGTGAATGACAAAAGATCTAGCAGCGCGAAATTAAGTTCACTGTCAGAAGAAAATTGAAACCAAACATCAGCCCTGAAATAATAGGTTTTAAAGAACCAAGGCCAAGTCTACACATAATCAGCCATTGAGCTACGTGGTCAGCAAAAAAGTAAACACACACAGGTCATCTGCTTTAATCCGGTTACGTCAACAAACAGAAAACTTGAAATTCGTTGCCACTTCAAGTAACCTAACAAACCAACTCAATTAGAATAGCAGGCACAACCATGGTAACAGTCAGGTGGTAAAACTTGGATACAATAATCGCCCGTTAATGTCACATGTCACTAGATGGCGAGACCAACATATAGTTCCATGACTCCAGTTAATTGGTTAGTTATTTAATTCATTTTAGTGGCGCAAGGGCCAGGTTTGGCCAAACACAACCAATGCTTTCTATAGACCGTATGCATTGACGTCACCAAACCGAAGTTCGCGTCACTTTGTCGTCTGCTGCTTCCTTGCAGAACAACTGATGTATAGCGTCTAAAAGGGGAAGTGTGCCGTGCGAACTCAAAATCTGCGTTCGAAATATGTCCCACGCCGCATCGCGGCGCTGCAGACGGCGTCTGTGTCAAAGATTGTGTGTACTGTTGTGCAATGTGAACCAAACAACAGGGGTTGGATTAGGATATGTACGATTTTCTTAAGTGTGTGATTATGGAAACACATTTTATGGTTCAGTGAAATGTCTACGTCTGGCGCAGAGTGCAGCGTCGGCAAATGTAATTGAAAGTATAATTATGCGTGATTTAAATTGATATGCTACCTCCTCGAAGAATGCCTACCAAAAGGCTAACAAATGGCTTGTATGTGCCAAGTAAAGAAGTGCTGTTTGGAAAATTTAAATGTATGTCACTTAGTAGCGGCTAGTGGTAAGCTGAGTCGAATCTGACGAAAAAGACAGGCTACGGTGCGAAATAGTCACGTGCACAACTTAGTGCTGTCGCCAAGTCAATCGGTTGAACAGCCATTGCGTTTCATTGTTGGTTCACATTTGTTTGTATTGAGTGAGTGTTCCGTTTATTGCCATTTGGATACACGTATAGTTTTGTAAGGTAGGTATTATTATATTTCTAAGGTAAGGTTAATTCTTAGTAAACGTTTTATTTAGTTTTAGTAATAATTATAGGTTTAATGAGTAGATCTTAGTTTCACACGTGTTGAAATCTGTTCATGTCTCGTGAATAGTGAAGTATAAAGAAGTGAGTTATTCTGTAGTGTTGAATTCTTATTTCAAATAGAATAATTAATATATTTTACCAATGCCGATTCACATAGAGCTTGAATATTACCAGAAATCAGGGCAACTTTTCAGGAAATTAGCCTTCGTAATTTGTATAACATTTGCATCTCCAACAATCGTTAGCCCTTTCTTTACGAAATTAATGCTTGAACTGTTGTTGCATTGTAATGTGTCTCTGAATTAAAGAGTACATTTTTTAATTTCGTAACTTAATGCAACTGTGATATAGCATTTGTCTGATTGAATTTACTAAAGCTGTCTGAACAGTGTGGACAGATTATGTTGAAAAACTTGCATGATCAACTTTATTCTAACTGTACAAAACATAGGGAACTACTTTCGATTAAAAATTTCATATCTAGTTCTTCACTTGTATTAAAAGGTGTAATTCTTTTTACAGGAATTGCCAAAATTTGCCATGCCACAGTGTTGCAGTGTTAGTGGCTGCTAGTTAAATTATAGAAGTCAAAAGGAGACTTACAACTTTTGCCATACCAAAATAATGTATGCAGCAGATTTTGTATAAGACAAACTTTGTCTTATACAAAATCTGCTGCATACATTTAAACAGACAAAGTTCTGATTTTAGATTTCCTTATTCATTTTCCGTGGAATGTTTGTGTATGAGTAGCTTGAAAACTTAAATAGGAAAACATAACTCTCCTCAGCTGGAAAATACTCTTGAACAACTTAGTGAAAAGCCAAACATGACAACTGAAATTATTTGAAATCACGTGAAAGGAAAAATTAAGAAGTTGAAAGTCTGAACGCTTAGTTTTGTGTGCCTCTTTCCTTAGTGCATAGTGTGCACAGAGTAAGTCCTGAGATAGGAAAAAGAGTTCAAACTTATCAAATATTTTATATGCATATAAAGTGTATAGCCAGGTTGGTTAAAGTATTGAAATGTATTTTTCTTCTGTAATAAATGAAGATAACATTTCTGAAAAGTTATCTTTGAAACTGGAAAGTAAAGATCCGTCATATTTGGTTTAATTTTATTTGAAACTTGTTTGTCATTTGGATACACGTATAGCAGTACTTCAGTTAGCTTCTCGTAACATATTTCCAATCTTTTTTCTGCTTCATCACATATTATTCACATAGTGATGCGGAGTGGTTGGTGGCATTCTGTACTGAAGATTTGTATTTAATATTTGGTGGTGTCTTTTTTTTTTTTCAAATTGGAACTAATATTGTTTGTGCAGTTGTTGCCTGTGTCACACAATGTGCCTGTGATATACCTTTTTTATATTCTCCTATCCCAAGATATGCATCTTAATTTGCCAAGCCATTTCACAGCAAAATGGACCAGAGGTCCTCATTTTACTAGCAGGTTTGATTTCATCTGTCAAAATTCATTTGAAAATCTATGGACTATTTTCTTTCCGTGGAAGATGATGCTGTACTCCTTCGCGTCATGGGGTCCGGCTAGTCCCTCAACGACACCATACCCGTACGAGTTCCATGTCACTTATTTTCAGATTAATAAATGTTAGCAGTAATATTGTAGCATTTTTGTTTATGTTTCAATACTGTACCAAAAAATTCCAGGAAATTTCTCTTATTTTTCATACTTACCACTATGACTTCATTGCCATAAAATTTTTGATAAAAACACCTGTGAGAAATTAACTGAAGTGTTACTGTGTGTGTGTGTGTCAGAGCTGAGTTCGGGCTGAATTTCAAGATCCTGAGCCTGAAGTATGTCAGCTCGAACGAGCCCGAAAACTATGATTAACCTGTATAAGCATTGAAAAAAGTCTTCCAGACTTCCACTCTTTCCTACCCATGCAATTAACTGATGTCTTTCTCAACTGCGGAGTGGAGAAGGGATGTCTATCTATTTCTATAGTTACCTTTAACCATTCATTTATTCCCGAAATGTTTTTTGGGGGAGGGGGGGGGACATCTGGAGGCACAACAAACTATGTCGTATGTTGCTCAATAGAATTAGCAGGGAGCTGCCCCTTTGAGGTAGGGAGCAAAATTCCGTCAGCTTGCTATCTACTATCTATGCTTCTTAAAACTTATCCTTGGCAGAAATCCTGTAATTCATGGCCTATGGTATTTTGTTATCCAAGCCCGGAATGGATAGCCCTGCAGAATTCCTACTCCCCATTTAGACCCAGTTGCTGAAGAATTCTCTTTCACAACTAGAAAGTGTAAAAAAGTCTCGTGTGCTAAATTATATAAAATCACATTAAAAGAAAAAGGAAGAAAATTCTTCCCCTCTCTCCAAGCCCGAACTCCAGTAAGTATTACACAGCCAGCGCCCGGTTCGGGCTCGGCCCGTCTCAGCACTGGTGTGTGTGTGTGTACTAGTGCTTAGCTTGACATTTATAGTAGGTATATTGAAAGTAAAAATTTAATTTTACTATAATGAGCAAATTTGGCTTCTAGTAAAGAATGTTAGTAAAATGTATAAATTCCCTAGTGTTATGAAAAACTACTAACCAAGTGTTATGAAAAATTAACCAATTCCTTTAGAAATGTGTGGGAAATATTTATTTATACTGTTAAAATGTTGTCTAATCTAAAAAGTGATATCAAATATGTTTTATAAAAAAGTAGATCACAGTTAGGTATGAACATTACAAGAGTAGATTTTAGGTAAAGAAAATAATTGACATAACTCATACATAAAATATTCAGATGGTAACACACACTGGAGGATCTAAAGCTGAGATAATTTTGATGTAACTTGTGATGATTCAAACTATTTGAAACAGATGTCTTAATTTCTGCCATTGGTTAGCAAGAATTCTTTTTTTATTTTGTTGTGTGTATCTATAACTTTGTTGCAGATGCTATCACATAAAGGAAGTTTGGGTAAACAATCTGAAGCTGAATACTGTTTAGCTTGTGATGACTTCCTTCTTTCAAACTATTTGAAACAGACATTTGAGGTACATTTATGTAAAAGAATGGACCCATTTGTTTATTTTTAATAGTATTTTTTACTTTGTTCCGCTTGAAGATACAAGACAAATTCATAGTCAATAGGTAAGTTGATACTTTATCCAAATGTAGTATTTATGCTAATTTTTAAAACAAACTAAAAAATTAATTTCTGAATTGTAGCAAAGTGCTTTAATAATATGAGGGTGGATCAAAAAGTTAGTTACACTGTTGAATAAAACAAACAAGCAAAGATATACTCAAGGGATGTATGTTGGTTTAAAGGTACAACATTAATTCATTTTTCGACATAGTCGCCTAAGGACTGTAAACATTTATCGGAACGTGCGATTAACTTTCCCATACCTGTACAAGAAAAGTCCAGTTTGGTGCAACTAGTTAAGGACCGCACTTTTCACAGCCTCATCCGTTGGGAATCATTGTCCACTAAGCTCCTGTTTCATTTTACCGAACAAATGGTAGCCGCATGGGGATAAGTTGGGGCTGTAAGGTGGATGCTGCCACAATTCCGACTTGAATTAATGCAGCAATTCCCTTAGTTTTCCGTGCTGTGTAATGTTCTTGGACATCAGTGTGACACCTTCGCTCAACTTACCCCGGCATCTGTCCTTAATTGAATTTCGCAAATTTAATGGTGTTTGGCAATATGAGTCACTATTGATGGTTGTCTCTTTTGACAGAAATTCTGTGTAAACAACAGATTCACAGTCATCATGACCACTCCCGCAGACAGAGACAGTTGGACTTTTCACGTCTTCCTTGTTGGGGAGGTGACATGTTTCCATTCCATGGACGATCGTTTGATTTCAGTTACGTTAACAGTAAATATGTGATTTCAGATTGCTTATAGAGATATATATATATTTCCCATGTATAATAAGAAGAAATATTTCTTCCCCAGTGTTTACCTGTATAACTGGGAATTTGCTAAGCATCGACCTGACTCTAAATAGCTGAGCTACGATGAAGCAAGGCTCGCTTTGACTGGCGAAAATCTGATATGAAATGTAAACTAGAACAATCTGTAGGATGCATAATGCTGTATTTAGTTCCAGAACAGTCTGCTGATATACCAAATGTCTTCCACATATTCCTGGTCCAAGAAGCCCCATCACACGTAATGAAATTAACAAACAGACCTGCATTTTCAGTGAGAATAACAGCTTTAATAATTAATTTTGCTAGCAAAGTTCCACTTATATTGTTACTTGTGGCAAAAACACCAATTATTTGGGTCCAATCTCCATTTAATGGCTGAAACACCATTACCAGTCCGTGATTACATGGGGTATACTTAACAGTTTTTGAAGTGTATGGCCCAATATGAACAAACCCTAATATTTCACCAGATGATTTTGCATGCAGTTTTTCTGTAAGCTTCACTTCATCTATTAATATACCACCATGTCTTGCAAAAGGCTCCATTTCACTTGTTTTCTTTGAAATAGTTTCAAACGTCAGTGCATTGAATCCAAAACTGCTGTTGTAATTTGAAATATACTTTCTAATAGTTGTTCTATTAGGTAGGATCATGATTTTGTGTTTCCGTATGTGCTCGTACAATTTTGGACTTTTTATGTGCATTAGTAAGCATTCAAGTAACCATTCTTTGGTATATGACATACCTCTTGCAGATTTCTTTTTTGCTGCCTTATAACAATGAATAACCATTTGCTGCTGCTTAATGCGTAATTCTGCTATTTTTTCATTAATGGAAAGTTCTGTAAAATTCCTTTTTTTTTTATTTAAGTTTAATTAGAGAGCGAAATAACTAGTTTCTTCAGCCTGTTGATTTTCCGAACTGTATTTTGATACTTATTTTTAAATGTAGCCTTTCTTCTATGATAAGCTATTTTGTGCAAAAGTAAGCCCTGCAGATACTTACATCTGAGGCAAGTCTTTGTTGTTCCTTTCGTTACACAATTTTTGCTGTACAAATTATTCTAAAAAATAACTCCACTTTCAAGGTACTTCATGTTATTTTCAAATTCTGAAATGGAGCCTGTGCCATGACATACTGTTAGCCTATCAGTGTCTCGAATAATGGATTTTGATTCATCTTTAGAAGTAATATTAGAAACTGAGTTAATTTTTATTCCACGTAAATACACTTTACAGGTAACCTCTGGTTAACTTTTGGTAACAACAACCAGTTTTTCTGTTGTCAATGAATTTGACAATTCACATTTGAATGAATGAACATGGAAAATTATGCACTTTGAATTATTTGCAGGAATTTGCTTACCCCAAAATACTGAAGGCTGTGATATTCAGAAGGCAGTTCCGTGTAACTCTTTGGGAAGTGAATTCCAAGCTATTTAAATTACCATCAGGCTTATCATCGGTTTCCCTAACTTTCCTGTATTTTGCCAGAGTTTTTGACAAATAATGGGGAAGGTTTGGAAATATTGTTGGAATTGCATCTGGTGTCAAGATGGGCCGATCTCTGGGTATTAACACAGTCTCCTCATTTATTTTATGCACAAAATTTCGAACCACAAATCTCTCAAAGTGCAGTTCACATACAGCACTAAATTTGTCGTAAGTTTTTATCTGCACATCTGCACCGGGAATCAATCTTTGCCACTGCTGTAAAAGTTTATCATTTTTGGGTATTCCAAAGAGTGACGGCTTACTGTTTTTGTACTGAGTATTGCAACCTGGCACAAAACTATGGTTATTTCTCTTCCGCATAATGAGCTAAGTATAACTTATATACAATATTTAGGTAATCCACATTCCTTCTAAAACCTAAAACATAACACGTTTTCGTCTAAATTACCGTTCTTTTCACAGTAAGCAACACGAATTTAGTTTCCCGCTCCCATCACAGTAAGAAAGAGGGAAGGGAAGGCGATCGAAGCGCCATCTACGAAGGGGACAAATTTCGGTATCCACGCCAATCATTACGTACGCTAGGCGCTCGGCACACTTTCCCTTCTAGACGCTATAACTGATGTACAAGTGAGATCAAAGATGCATGAGGATGTAGCAGACACGTGACTCTCAGCATGACAACGAGCCTTAGTAACGTACTGAAGGACAACCAGCCTCGTTGAAATGATGGTTTCTTACTTTGAAACTTTAACTTCCGAGTACAAAATGCGGTATTTGGAAACAATTAAAGAGATTGAAGTAAAAGATTCTTATGTGCTGAGTGCAAGTATCTTCAAAGGTGATGCGAAAAGTTTTCCGAAAGTGCAAATAGTAAATATTTTCGATTACTTCGTCTTTTGTCGAAGCGCCTTTACTGCAGACAATTCGAGGCATATAAAAGTTTCAAAGCATATAACAATTTCTCGTCGTAGGTATTCTTTTACAGGATAATTTAGAACGATCACATATTCGTGAGTAATAAGTAATTTATGAAGAAAATATGTGCGCTGCCTTAGTAAGTAAGGTTCTCTTCCCTCCCAGGTGCGAAGATCTAGGTAGAAAAAAGACAGGTTTTCTTTCTTCCCAAGAATCGCTGATTTTGAATAAAACTCACCCTTGAAAGGTTCTATGCCTTTTTGAGAGTTTAATTCTTCAACAAAAAATGTCTTTCTAAGCTCTGGGAAGTGATTTCCAAGCCTTAAAAAAATGAACAATTTTTTTTTCATAAAATTGTGGTGAAAAAACAAAATAATTTTTCTGGGATTTGTGCCCTATAATTTATTTATCCGTTAATAAATTTAGCAGCATAACACCAACCAGTAAACAGACCTAGACACCAAAAAGGATTTTATTTGGACAATAATTTTAGCCATTATTTGCATTTTTCTGCAAAAGTGTGCTTCAGTTCAAGGTAATGAAAAGCCGAAAACTCGCAAAAAAGCGAGATCTAAAAAATACAGAAGAGCCAGAGATTTGAATCTGACTAAAAGTCAGGTTTGTTAACAAATTAACTTTTAGCGCTATAAAAAGTTTCAACACCCCTAGATCAACCAGGAATCATCTGAAAAGAAGTCCCTGGAGAAAAAACAAAACAAAAAAACACGTGCACAGAAGTTCTGTATGCCAAACGAAGCCAAATCGGAACGATTGGGGACCGAAGCCTTTATTTAAGGAATATTTTGACTAAGAGACAAACTCTGAAAGATGTTCTATAAGAAAATAGTCAGTAGTAATAAAACCTACGCAAAAAAATCAGCCAACACTTCTTAAATTCAACTTGAAAACTTTGAATCAACGAATGAAACGCCTGGCCCAATAAGTGCACTCCAATGGCATTTGAACAATTGTGAAAGATGGATTCTCTGCTTTACCAGAAATAACTGATTTCTAGATAAAACTAACATTTAAGAGGTTTTCTGCCTTTGAAGTGTCTAATTCTTAAAAAAAAAAAAAAAGTGTTTTCTAAGGTCTAGGAAGCGATCTCCTTTCGTTTGGCATATAAGCAAATTTTTTCGGTACTGCCTTTAGAGACAGCAGCTAGTAGCCTGAAAAAGACTTACCGCCTCGGTTTCCTCTATTACCACAATTCATAATGCCAAAATATCTAGTCATTTTGGCTTCAAATTTCTACTGTTGCCACTTCACTGAAACTTCTCGATGACGTCTCGTGCTACATCCCGCTACATCCGCATAATTAAACAGTGAAGGAACTTATATCCCATTCCTCACTCTACTTCAATTTCCCTATTTATTTTTACTAATTTCTTTAGAAAAAGACTAATTTTTTACATCTAGTGAGACAAAACGTCGCTGGTCTTCAAACCAAGGAGGTTAGAATAAGATATCTGGAGTTGCCCTTGTCAATGGAGCAGAACCACTTTGCGTGAAGCCTGTAACCGCGAGGCACAGCTGTCAAAGTGTGGGAAAGCTGATGCTTTCCAATGCTATTGCAATGCATTGTGTGTTGACCAAATCGCCTTCTTTCGGCCCAAATATTCCGAATTTCGCATCATAACTTGCTTCCGATGTGTAAGAAAATGCTAACTTTGTAAAATTACTAATTATTTTGACGCCCCTTTCCACTTTTATTTTAAATTGAAATACACGAACATTAGTGCGAATTCAAAACATAACATAACGTTAAAGTTGAAACTTTACTCATCTATGAAGGATAATTCATTCCGGTTTGACATTAACAGAGTTTCTGCAACCATAACTCATGCAATTCTAAAATACACACGTTTTAATTACATAGGTATTATGTGAACAACATCAAATTCTCACACCTGGCGCCTTCACGGTTAAGAGACTCAGGGCATTTCCAGAAGTATTATTATAACTTCCTAATTGCTTCAAACGGGAACCAGCCCTGTTGACTGTTTAATGAGTAACATTTCGTGCTGTCTCGCTAATGGCATTAAGAAAAAATCAGATTTCATGGTAAAAAATGAAGAGCAGTACTCAATGTTTATCAAAATGAACTTAAAAAAACTGAATGTTTGAGATTTCCAATCACGAACATATGTAATTATGTAATTTGAAAAAGAACAAAACCGAGGGGGCAAATATGATGTTTTGCGCCCACACTCATTTGCGGTCGGCGGCAACAGAGGGAACATCTCTGCCTCGCGGTTCCGACGCCGCTGACGGCATTTCAAGGACAAGAAAAGCCCTAGAAAAATACCACATAGGAGATGGGTGAATGAAATTCGAAAGCGTGTTGGAATGACATGGAAGAGAATGACTAAAGACAGAAAGTTGTAGAAAACACTTGCAGAAACTTTTTTATAGCAGTCAATTGAGAATGACTGTTGTTGATGATGTACAATCTTCGACTTTGCTCCCACCCCACTTTAATAGCGTCTTTGCTTGGACTTCACGTCTATTTCTCGAGTACACCTTGAATTCTTGGAAAGTCGGCGCTTATGTGTCTGGACTAAATTGTAAGGTCAAGTGATGCGTAACATCACAGCCTCTCCTTGACAAATGTCAACCCCGCCTTCTCGTGGTGCATCCTGTCCCCACTAAAGGGGCTCTGACGACCGCCCATAGCGGTATAACTATACCATCGGGATTAGAGGAAATTTATCCCACACTTCACCAACCCGCTTGGCCAGCGTGGTGAGTTATGGCCAAACCCCTCCAAAAATGATTCCACAACTTAAATCTTGGCCTCAGTCTCCGGCAGCTGGAATGTACCTGGCCAAGGCAGCGGCCAGTGCGACATGAAGGCAGAGGGTGCTAAGAATCCCGAGGACCGGACTAGGCTGCCATCTGATGCTGACCTTGGCAACGTACAATGGACGCCTCTATCTTCTGATTCAAGGCTTGAATTGGAAGAGGAATTACAAAGGATCAAGTGGGACATCGTGGGGCTATGAGGTATGAGGCAAGGAGAAGATCTCATCGAACTTGAAAGTGGACATCTCTTCTACTATCGTGGGACAGATGCATTGGCAGAACTAGTGGTGTTGGATTTATAATAAACAAGAAACTGAAGGATAAAGTTGTAGAAGTTGAAAGTTCCTCTGACAGAGCTGCACGACTTGTTATCCAACTCTCGATAAGATACCAGGCTCAGATTATTCAAACTTATGCACCTACCCACAAGTCATCCTGAAGAAGAAATTGAAGAATTTTATGAGTGAAATTTGTCATCTAAATAATAAAGGTAAGCAGCACTTGAAATAATTATGGGAGATTTCAATGCAAAAATAGGGCAACGGCAAATAGAATGAAACTTCAGTAGGTAAATTCGGTCACGGCAACAGAAACCAAAGCGTGGAAATACTCGTTGAGTTTGCAGAGGCAGAAGGGTTTTTCATCTCTTGAACTCCTTCTTCAAGAAAAAGCCACAGGAAATGGACATGGAGACATCCAAATGGGACGACAAATGAAATTGATTTTATTATGTGTAACAAAAATTCGTCATAGAAGACTGCAGTGTGCTAAACAAGTTCAACACAGGTAGTGACCATATAGATTGGTGAGATGTGGGTGATGCACCTCAACGCTAAACTTGAACGTGGCAAGCTCATAAGACAAACAAAGTCTATTGACATAACCACCTCAAAAAACACCATAATACCTTTCAAGTTAGAACTGAAGAACAGGTTCTTCGTTTCTAGAAGGCCTAACATCGGAAGAAGTGGACACTGGAAGTTAACAGAAAAGTAACCAAAGCTCTTATGGAAACAGTGCAACAAAATTAGCTGGGTCTAAGAACAAGTTGCATGTGAACAAATTATCAGGAAAACCAAAATGTTGATGCAAAAAAGAAGAGAGATGAGGACAACTAAAGAAGATGTGACTTCCAAAGTGGAATATAGAGCTATGCAAGACAGTAAGAAAAAAGTATCACTGAAGACGTAAGGAAATTCAACTGTGAACTAGTGAGGAAAGCAATTGAAAACAACCAAAGCCTAAAGATATAAAGGGACATCTCAGTAAGGGAAGAAAACAGATTATGGCACTGAGAAAAGAAGATGGTTCTGTAACAAGAAATAGAGGCGAAATTTGGACAAGAGTGAAAGATTTCTACTCCAAATTATATGAAAGGGATGATATATGCACTCCAGACATCATGAAAGACAAAGTACCAGAGTTCCTCCAGTCCCTTTCCAGCAGAAGTTGCACATGCAATCAAGAACATGAAGCGAGGAAAAGCTCCAGGAGAAGATGGAATTACTGTAGACATCATACAAGAAGCAAGTGGAGAAATCGAAACAGTACTGCCCCCAAATTTTCACTGATGCCTTAATGAAGGAAAGATTCTGAGGATTGGAACACCGCTACAATGATCCTGCTACATAAGAAAGGTGACATTGAGGATCTCGGAAACTACAGACCTATCAGCCTCCTATCAGTAGTTTATAAAATCTTCACTAAAGTTCTTTCACACTGCTTGAAGGTAACACTGGACATGGCTCAAATTGAGAGAACAAGCTGGATTCAGGAGTGGTTACAGCACAATAGATCATATCCACGCTGAGAGAACTAATTGAAAGAGCGAGGGAATATGAACTTCCATTGTGCATGGCTTTTATCACTATGAAAAAGCCTTTGATTCGCTGAAACCATCAGCAGTTGCAATGGCTCTGAAAACCTGCGGTATTGAAGATGCATACATTAATATTATTAATAACATCTATGAAAATGCAAGTGCAAAGATTAGGCTGTTTGAAAATACAACACACGTAAAAATTGGAAAGGGAGGAGACAAGGTGACAACATATCTCCGAAGCTCTTTAATGCCACATTGGAGGGTGTTTTTCAGTCGCTGAGCTGGGAAAACAAGGGGATAAAGATTAATGGAGATTATCTAACCTTAATTCTTCGTTTTGCTGATGACGTAGTCATTTTTGCAACTACCCCATCAGAGCTGCAGAGTATGATCCAGAACTTGCTGACAAGAGTAAAGAAGTGGATTAAAAATGAACTTTCAGAAGACAAAGGTGATGTTCAATGCTTTTACAAGAAATGAAGATTTATCGATTGATGGAGAAAAGCTGGAGATAACAGACACGTACGTTTATCTTGACAGCAGATATCAAGTGAGGGTCACATTGATGAAGAAATTAATCGGCGTACAAAACTTGCCTGAGAGCTTTCTTTGGAAGAAACAGCATAATTTTCAAGAGCAATATGCCATTATGTCTTAAAAGAAAAGTGTTTGATCAATGCATCCTTCCAGTGCTTACGTATGGTGCAGAGACGTGGACCTTAACTAAAAGAGACATACAAAGGCTGCAGACAACTGAAGGAAGCAGCGGAGAGGTGCATGCTTGGTGTAACCAGGAGAGATAAGAAGAGAACTCGTGGATCCGAAAATGACAAGAGTGGAAGACATCATGATCAGAGCAATCCTGAAATGGCAATGGGCTGGACATACTGCCAGAAGGACAGACCATCGATGGACAGCTGAAATTTTAGATTGGATTCCAAGGGACAGGAAAAGACCCAGAAGAAGACCACATGGGAGAGATGGGTGGATGAAATTCGAAAGTATGCAGGGGTGACATGGAGGAGACTGGCACAAGACAGACCGTTGTGGAGGAAACTTGGGGAGACCTCGTCCAGCAGTGGATTGATACTAGTTGACAATGATGATGATGATGATAGCTTTAAAAAAAAAAAAAAAAAAGTGTGTCACCAGGTGAGTGAAATTTAGGCATTTCAGTTGGCATCATATCAATGATATTCTATTTACGTGCTTTAGAAATGACGTCATATGGTTCTGCGTGTATTTGAGGAGTTCGTGTTTTGCGGAGTTCGTGGATATTTAGTATGTTGTGATGTGAAGTGTGCATGGTGTGGTTGATCATGTTTAAAATTTCGTAGGTAGTTTGTTGTTGTTTATGTAGATCAGTACTTGTACTGAAATTAAAAATGGACGTTGACACGGATCTAGACGCTACTTTGTTACAACAGTTCAGCTGTTTGGGTACCACGGACAGAGATGTTCTCATTTCTCAGCTGCAAAAATTGTTAGGGAATCAGTTAAATGCCGCAGGATGTGCATTTTTCCTGGATATGAACAATTGGTATAATTCCCTTTTTTATCAAAATGCGATCAGTTTTTATCAATTTCGTATAGTGTACGCTTCCTGTTGAAACGAAAGACAAAGTTCACGAAGTTCAAATTACAGTGTTTATTTTCCCATCGATTTCACATAGCCTGCTTTTTTAGTTCCGTATTTATTTTTTCAAGTGATATTGGATCATGCTCTTGTGACATTTTTGTTCATGTTTTTGGATTACCTACTAATGTTAAAGAAAAAAGCGATTGTTTAGGTGTCCTATTATGTTGTACACTGTTAAGAGCAGGTGTAACATAGTCATGTAACTGCACTAGCCAAGCAATTATTGGGTGAGGACTTGTGAAATTCCTAGATGAGTGTTATTACCAATGAACTTGAAATTTTTTGGGTGACATGTATAATAAGTAATTTTTAAGATGTCCCAGCAGCTTACATATTCACCTGCAGTAGGTGTTCAATGGAAGGGTAAGGTCTACAAAAACAAGACCACTTCGCCTGACATGCATAAATCTAAAAAAGTTTCTAAAATGAGGTTGGTTCAATTTTTATTATTAGTTTTGAGTTATGGTACTTTCATGGGCAGTAGAATTTTGTGGCATAACAGTGGCTGATGAGGATTTAACAATTTAGCATTTTTTAGGTATGCCATGTAATGGATTCGAAATCCTGCCAAAACTGAAAAGTGGTATTTGTTAGCATACAGTTTGTAAGCTTCCTTGAGTTGGATGATTTGATTTTAGATTATGTGATGACAAGGACCAAGTTAGGTTCTAGAATGTTAAGAGCAAGATGAATCAGGAAAAATGGGTGCACCATACCTTACTTAATTGATGACCTCCCTGACTTAATGCATCCATGGGGATGTGTGTGTCATAGGGGTTAGCCATTGACCCATTTGGTTGGTCTGTTTTCTCCCTCAGGACAGACAGATTATCATGCATTCATTTTCTTTTTCTGCCCTTGTAATGTTACTTACACTTTGTAGCCATAGTTGGCTCATGTTTATTATGCTTTTATTGGTAAGATGCTGGTTTGTTGTAAGGACTGGATTTGGGTTACAGGTGAAATTTAGTGTTTTGATTCTTTTTGGTTCCTAAAGTGAGCAACCCTTTGGCATTTAGGTCCATAGACTTGTAGTAACAAACCAGATTTTTAGAGAGTGTCATCCCCTGACTGGAATTTGTGGGAGCTTCACGTGCCACTAATTACATTTAATGCATATTAGTAGGCAGCTTCATGTTCCTTTGATTCATGTCACAGTTGAATAATCTAGTAGCAGCTACTAGATTATGTGGCATTTCCACATAATCTAGTAGCAGCTACTAGATTATGTGGCATTTCCACATAATCTTGTAGCTGTGGAAATAATAATAACAGTCCCTAAACAGTATGACTTCTCATTATTGCAGAAATAATAATACCAAATCATTTTGGAAAGTGAATAATATTTTTACCAAAATGTTAGTTTGGATTAGCTAGTCGTATTGATAAGTTTATTATCTCACGTGAAAACTGCATCTACATTTTCTGTGGTTTTGCTTAGATTCCTTAATCTTTCAAATTATTGAGGTGCTCACTGTGGGTTGCCACAAACTACCTCAAATAAATATGGCATTAATGTGAACCAAACTAATCATCTCGTCTATTCCAAGAAACAATGTTAGCTGATTTGCTGTGCCATAGGGTTACCAGTGCCAATAATAAGGTGACGAATAAGAAGAAAAGATGAATATATTTGCATGCTCTAAAATGAAAAGAAATCCAACCATTGTTATAAAAAAAAGTTTCTAATTTCTAACAAAAATCTTATTGACAGTAATTATATACAATACATTTTTTAGGTGCATTACCTTTCAAATTTTTGATCTATACACGAGATCATCATCAGATTTACTGTGCCTTACTTCTTCAAAGACCCGTTGGAGAAGTAAGACACAGGAGTCTGCAACCTTCTGGCACATGTGGGCCACATTTGAATTCTAAGTTATAGTAAGGGGCTGCAAGCAGCATATAATACACATTTATTATGTATTTATATGTAACGGGTTAAAATTCAGGGTGGGATGGCGGGATTCCGGCCGAAATAAAGTTGTTAGGCGGGAGCCTCGGACTGCCTTACGAAATTTTAAGAAAAACATATATAAATATAAAATCTTGGGACCGTTTTTGGACCACTCACAAAATTTGTGTGTTAAAAACGTATCTTTTGTAAAAATTTGTGTGCTAGAAATGGAACGTTCAGAGTTCCGAAAATTGCAATCGAATACATCGTTCATGTCAGGAATATAATCAGTTTATGGACACGTGAATCGGCTTCCATATGTAGCCGCATGAACAGTTTCGTTTTGCATATTGCGGACTGTTATGAATCAGGCATGAGATTCTTCTTCGGATTCGCGGAATTCCGCTTTTTCGCCACCTTTCGTTTTACCCGAGATTGATGCAAAAAAACACGAAGATAATGTTTTTTATTTTCAAAAGATTAGTGGGTTTGTAGGAGGGGGGGGTTCCGTCTGGGGAGCGGTATTCCGTTTTTCAGAACCATAAACGAAAGATAAATGGATTGGAAATGTTTTGCGCAATCGTTTCTTTTTCTTGCGAAGTTTCCTCTGTCCAGTATTGTTATTAAGGTTAAAGTACCGTCTTCGGCCTGCTTGATAGATGGCGACATGGTTTGCAAAAGTAACGACAGATGGCGACACGTTATCCCTTAATCGGGGAGTGTTACGACGTACGTGACGTTTTAAAGGACAAGAATAATTTACTAATATTTTAAATTGGTGGCCCTTAAAAGGGCCTTTTAGAGTTGTATTTCTTGCAGATTACATGAATATTTATGGAGATTGAATCAATGTTTTTCTTCCTGAATTTTGAAATGTCTTTCTAGCATGTAAACAACAATTTTTACGTGCTAGGAAAGTACTGTTTTATCGCCCGGAGAAGGACCTCGAAGCAATGTTCGGAGGAAATTCGGCAATTCCGTCTGAATAAATATTCAAGAATGTGATCTGCCAAGTACAATTTTTGATTGCCCTCTGTGAGTTGTCTTTTCAGGGGACGCCAGTTACTCTCTATGCCTTGTGTATGAGCGCCTGTTGTTGGATCAACGAAGTGAAGTGAGTGATTAACAGATAAATGGCTGTATCCTAATGTTTGGAGATTGTTGTAAGCAGCCCATTGGTCTGTCATGATGGTTGTTCCTGCTTCAACGTGTTTCATTATCAGGGGGAGTAACGTTTTCGCAGATCGGTTGTTTTCAGGGCATATCTCAACCCTGAAACGCTTCGTACCGCGTTCTAATATTCTGAGGATCCAGGTCCCCTCCACGAGAAGACCGCAGTTAAACTTCCGTTTTCCTACTTTTGCTTCGTCAATTTCTACGATCACTCCCTGACCTCCAAGCCTTCCTTCCTCACATTGCGATGCTATCATAAACTCGGAGACTACTTCTCTGCAATACGAATACCAGTTGCTAACTGTCTCCTTGGATGTGGTAACACCACAATGTGAGCTTTCTTCAATCGCATCAGCAAAAGACAATCCTTTGGCAAAACAATATGTCAGAATCATCACTCTATCAATGGGAATGTTAGCATAAAAGAACCACGTACCAAGTGTACGGGAACAGTACTGAGCATTCCCTGAAGAGTGCTTCTTCTGACACCCGAATTGTCCCAAACAATGCGACAGACCGAAACGAAGTGACATGACACGACCCTCTGAACATTTCTTTGAAGTTGGAAGCAAACCTTGTTCTTCTGCCCACAAAATCGCAGTAGCTTCATCCTTCCGTACTTCGGTGAACAATCTTTTCCAGTTCCACAGCGCTGACATGGCGAAAAACAGATGCCGAACAAATGAACCCAACACAAGGCACACACACGGATGAACAATCAAAAGTAACTCTTGAACGTTAAATTGCGAGAAGAGCACACGCATTTCACGTTAAACTGCGAGAAGAGAACACAGCTCACGTCATACCGTGGCGCCATCTATCAAGCAGGCCGAAGACGGAACCTTAGCCGTTATGAAATATCAATTTATAACATAAATGTTTGTATTTCAGCTTCTGATAACGGAAGTTTGATGGAGCAAAAATTTCCTTGTAGACTTTAGGCACGAGTTTCTTCCACGGATTCGCGGAACTCTCTGTTTGTTGTCATCATTTGCGTCCTTCTCATAAACGATGCAAAACTGAAGATAATTTTTAGGGGTGGGGGGTGGGGGTTTGGTGTTTGTGTGTGTTTGTGGCAGTGGAAAGGGGGGGGCATTCTGGCTGGTGACGGAATTTAGTCTTTAAAAATTTTCGAAAACTGAAATTAGATAACTGCACAATTAATCTGTAATCTTAATTTTTTTCTCACGATATTCCCTCTGCTCATTATTACTGTAAAATATAATTTTGTTCGATAACTGATTGTGTTTCAGCTTGAAAAAGGAGAAAAAATTTCTGAAAACAGAAGTCGGACGGAGCGAAGATTTTTTTGTAATTGTAATTTTTTTCTCGCAATGTTCCCACTGCCCTGAATTATTGTTAAATGTTATTTTCCGTCCATAAATAGTTGCAAAGAGAAAAACTGGACACTCATACCAGAAGAATAGTTGAATCAACCAAGTCTCAATTATGTGAACTGTAAACATCTTGCACGTATTTTTCGATGTATCAAGATTTAAAAACATGTTTTTCATAAATTCTTTTTCAGTTAGAACCATTTAATGGTGGTTTTAACTGTTGTAACTTTTTACATGTTATATTTCCTTTGAGTGAAAAGCAGTTTCTCAGTCGGAAGTTATTAATATTCACTGCGAATATATATCTCGGTAATTGAATGTGATTCAAGGAAAAATCTTTCACGTACCTATCGGTTGTAGGTGGTCGATGTTCAAATCTTTGCACGGTTGTTCTCATCAGGTTCTTGAGTGTAGGCTTTTTTAGAGGGTTAGTCTGCACATTTCTTGACTAGGATGTACTTTTTTAGTTGAACTACGAGAGGCACATGAAGACAAAGATGTGAAAATTATGTTGGAAAACTTGAAAAACGGAAAAATGAATCATTCGAAAAAATATTCGCATGAAAAAATGCAATCGCCAAAAAAAAAAAAAAAAAAAAAAAAAGAAATCGTCAGACTTCCTGGATGCATTGTCCGATGCATTTCAGCAGATCTGTCTGCCATCTTTTGGGACCTCGGTCGACTGTTCTCTCTGCAGTCTACGTTGAATATACCACGTGCTCAGTCTGGGAATCTTCGTGTGTTATACGCCATCGAATGTGTTGCGTTGCCACTCCTGTGATTTAAAGACTCAGAAATTTTTTTTCCACTTTATGTCTGCGTGTTTGCATTGTTTCTGTTCTGGGAAATATAACATGTAAAAAGTTACAACAGTTAAAACCACCATTAAATGGTTCTAACTGAAAAAGAATAATGTAAACATCTCATACATAGTATTCAAGAAGATTTGTTTTTTTTTTCAGAGCTGAAGGGAAACTTGTTCAAAAATAATAAATTAGTTGACCCTTATAATACTAAACTTGCACATCACAATGTCCGGTGAAAGTTTATCTTTTGTGATTGAGATAGACTGCAGATTTCCTTCTACCACAATGGAACTCTTTTTGAAGTTTGAGTGTGTAGAATCTGAATCTGTGAAGAAACACACACACAAGTTTTGGTACAGTCTTTCAAAAGCTTGCCAGACCAGTTTTTTTTTTCTTGAAAATGAATGAAGATGCAGTTATGGAATATTCACTATTCAAATATAGCTATAACAAGAAAGATGACACCGAATTTTCGGGTGTAATAAGTACGTCTTTTGAATCCGTTCTGACACAAATGAAATTTATCAAAGCTATTCAAAGTCAATGGAACCGGTATGGAAAACAATAGTATCTGACGGAAGAAGTTTTTCAGTCGGGTCTTTAATTCCTCAGATATTGGTGTAAACGGAATCTTGAGCGTACGAACTCTTAGAAACAGAGTTATCGACAAAAATAAGATGTGACTTTACGTCCCCTGGTGGGAAAACCATGCATTATTTTAGGAAGAAACTATTCTCAAAAGGTTTATCCATATGAACAGTATCGGTCCAAGAAAAAAAAAATTAGTCGAGTTTTCAGGAGCCCAGATTTTACAACAAATACATCAGAATCGGAAATTAACACTTATGACCCCTGGTGGCCAAACCATTCTTTACAAAACATTAGAAATTATGTGAAAAATATTTTCCATCACGTCTTGTATGCGATACAGGAAGAATTTTTCAAATCGGAGTTTTAGGAGCAGAAAACGCAATTTACCTTTATGCGCCCTAGCGGAAAGTCTGAAATGATTTACGTGAAAATTTTGAATTTATAGAAAAAACATTTCGCATCGGAAACACTATCCAACAACGAAGGAATTTTAGAAGTAGAGATATTGACAAAAATAAGATATACATCTACGCCCCTGGCGTAGAAACCGTGCATTATTTCAAGAAGAAAGTGTTCCTAAATGGTTTGTCGACATGAGTAGCATCGGTGAACGAAAGACTTTTTTTTTCAATTGAGATTTTAGAAGCTCATGTTTTGCTGCAAATACATCAGAAGTGGAAATTAAGACTTACGCGACCTGGTGGCCATACCATTTTTTACAAAAATTAGAAATTATGTGCAAAGGATTTCCCACCAGGAGCTGTATCCGGTGCAGAAGGAATTTTTCAAATAGGAGGTTTAGAAGCAGAGAAATAGTGGGAAACACAATTTACCTTTACGCCCTAGCGGAAAGTCTGTGAATAACTTGAAAATTTTGAATTTTTAGGAAAAACATGTCATACTGGAAACACTATCCAACAAAAAAGGAATTTTTCAAATCGAACCCCCAGAAGTGGAGTTATTAACAAAAATAAGATATACATCTATGCCCCTGGCGTAGAAATCATGCACTATTTTAAGAACAAAATGTTCCTAAAAGGTTTGTCGACATGAGTAGTATCGGTCTACAAACGACGTTTTTGTAATCGAGAATTTAGAAGCTCATATTTTGCTGCAAATACATCAGAAGCGGAAATTAAGATTTACGCCCCCTGGTGGCCAAACAATTTTTTTACAAAAATTAGAAATTATATGCAAACGATTTCCCACCAGGAGCTGTATCCGATGCAGAAAGAATTTTTCAAATCGGAGATTTAGAAGCAGAGATATAGGGCGAAACGCAATTTATCTTTACGCCCCTAGCGGAAAGTCTATGAATTACTTGAAAATTTTGAAATTATATGAAAAACATGTCACACTGAAAACACTATCCAACAAAGAAGGAATTTTTCAAATAGGACTCCTAGAAGTAGAGATATTGACAAAAATAAGATATACATCTACGCCCTGGCGGAGAAACTGTGAGATATTTTAGGAAGAAAATATTCCAAAAAGGTTTATCGATGTGAGTGGCATCAGTCCACAAAAGAATTTTTTCAATCAATATTTTAGAAGCTCAGATTTAATGGCAAATACATCAGAAGCAAAAATTAACACTTACGCCCCCTGGTGGCCAAAGTATTTTTTACCAGAAATTCAAAATTATATGCAAAAGATTTTCCATTGGGAGATGTATCCGCTGAAAAAAAGATTTTTCAAATCGAAGTTTTAGGAGAAGAGTTATCGAAAAAAATGTAATTTACTTTTAGGCCCCCTGGCGGAAAATCTATGCATAATTTGAAAATGAAACTATATCTAAAACACTCTTCGACATAAATGGAATCGAAAGATAAAATAATTATTTTAATCGGATGTTTAGAAGCAAATATATGGATTAAAACGTAATTTTTAATTCGACATCATCTGCATTTACGCCCCTAGCGGCAAAATTGTACATCGTAAAAAAAAAAAAACGAAATGAAGGATCATCATTTGCATATTTCAAGCTTCCGAATGCAAAAAGAATTTTTCAAATCGGACTAATAGTTGCAGAGATACCGTGGGTACAGACGGACGGACAAACCGATAACAGAAGCACGATCTTTTTTTACAAAAGACGTGCTAAAAAATGAAGAGTAGGCCTATATGTGCCAATGTCCAAAGTTTTCTAAAAGTTTTATAAGCAACCATCTGCACACATTTCCATTAGTGTCAAATTTTCTTTTGCAAATAAGTCTTGTGTTGCATTTAACAAATGTACCATGTGAACTTGGCTTTAGCACACAGAACAGAATTCAGTCAAAATTTAGAGATTCACTGAGCAACAAAAATCTTAATGCATATTTCTGAAATTAGGCCAAATAAACCCTCAGAAATAAAACAACAGCTGATCAAAGCTTGCTAACTGTGGCAAGGAATGAAAGACAGACATATATACCTAAGGCAGAATTTTATATCAATGTACTGTGAAATGAATCATGGTAATTTGTATTAGATTGAATGTAGTAAATTATTTTATCTGATTCACTTGTGTGTTTTAAAAATCAGGTATAGCTCATATTGTTTGAAAAATTACTATTATTTTCCCAGAGTCTTTTAATATTATTAAGTCACATATTCAATACTCCCCACCTGAAATTTTCAATCCCCTCCTTTTACAAACACAAGTGGGGAGACTCCCTTCCATTTCAAATTTGAATTTTAAGCCCTGTATAATATATATATTTATTATATATTAGTATTAATACATGTTTATTAATATGTATATTGAATGCAGCCCACTTCCGATTTTTATCTGTTTTTATAGCATAGATAGGTCATTTTAAATTAAAAATAAGTTGATTGGTAAGGTGTCTGCAGGCCACATAAAAAGACCGGGCAGGCAGAGGGTTGCCGACCCCTTATCTAGTGTATAGATCGAAAATTGGAGAGGTAATATACCTAAAAATTTTGTAAATCTGTAGTTTAGCGTCCTAAATTATTTCGTCGGAAATGTTGAAGGATTTCGAAAAACGAGACGTACAGATTTTAAAGTATGCAGTTTCATGAGAAATGGTGAAAAAATGTCATCATTATGGTTCATTTTAAAGATTTTTACCGTAATGTTTAAAAAGTACGATGCTGAGAATAGCAACTGCGGTGGCAGACCTAACATAGCGCCACTGTGACATCAAGCTTTGCTCCTCTGAAATGATGGTTTTGTTCCGGCGGCCATTTTGCCGGCGGAAGAGTACAAGACAAAAGGGGAAGTTCTTGCCAGGAAGAGATCCAATTGTAGTGCTACCTGACAGAAAGTAGTTCTTCATTTCTGTCACAGTTTTTGAAAACACATGGTGACAATTGCTTCATTCATATGCATATGATTCCCTGGTATGGAAGAGAAAGTATGCAGATGCCTTTCTTTCTTCTACAAAAGCGTTAAAGTAGAGGATGCGTTCTCTCCAACAGAAGTTATATGGCAGGAAAATCAGTTTTGCTCCTCCTTCTGACAGCTCTGCTCGCAATTAATTTAAATTGGATTATATATAAAAAACAAAAACAAAAAAACTCAAAGAAGTCAGTTCATACATTGCGCATTAAAGAATCGTACACGAAAAAAAACAAGAAATTCTCAGATTCTGATGTTAAAAAGTGAGACAGAAATGATCTATTTTCTGTAGCGTAGCACTACAAATTGGAATGCTTTACTGGCAAGAATGTTCCTCTTGTACTCTTCCACCAGCAAAATGGCTGCTGGAACAAGACCATCGTTTCAGTGGAGCAAAGCTTGATGTCGTCACCGTGGCATTGTGGTAGGCCTATCGCAGCTTCTGTTCACAACATCGTATTTGCACATAAATTATACAGTAAAAATCTTTAAAATGAACCATAATGATGACATTTTTTCACCATTTCTCATGAAATTGTATACTTTTAAATCTGTACGTCTCACTTTTTCGAAATACTTCAACATTTTCAACGAAACAATTTAGGACACTAAACTACACATTTACCGAAAATTTATCCTCTATAATTCTGGTTAGTTAAATTTTTGTTACTGATAGTGCTTAGAGGAAGTTAATTACTAAAAAAGTTCCTGTTAAAATTTACATACAAAAAGTGTCTGGATTAACCCTTTCCACTCCAATAACATTTCACCCATATTCACATTTTTGTCTTCTGCAGTAGATTCCACAACTTAGCTGCAAAGTTCAGCTTTTAAAAGCTTGATGCAAAACAAATGTCTCACCAGCCCCGACGTACGAGATATATAGGTGACATTGGTGGGGCGAGTGTCATCCGACATTTGAACTATTTGGGAATTTAGTGATGTTGGGTTTTGCCTGACCGTCGAGCGGAAATGGTTAAAGACAGATGTGTAGAGCCTATGTTAAAACTTGATTTCTATTAGAATACATGTTTCCAATGTGTTTTACTACGTCATTAAACACACTTTCCTTGGGAGATAGAGACATTTCATTTCTTGTCAGGAAAATCTTTTTTCTGTATGAAAAGCTTTTTTTATGTAGGAAAAAAAAGTAAAGATTAAAACAAAAACCTTTTAGACCCAGCCTTTCTAACAAAAAAGAAAATGACTGAAGACCAGTGAGTCCCCATCTGTCAGTTACTAGTGAAGGTTGTGTGCCATGTACTTGTGGTCTTTTATGACAAGCTTATGGACTGTTTACCAAGTCACACCTAAAAAGAAGCCTCTAAAGGGCTTTAATTGAATCCTGCCATTAAGGAAATGCCAGTAATTCAGATTTTCATGTGTTTTTAATATATGACTTAATACTTAGCTTTCATTGCTGAAAAAGTAATGTGAACTTGAAAGCAAAATAAAAAATTTAAGTTCTTGTTTCTTTCCAATATCAAACTGAAATTAGTGGTGCAAAGGTGACTATGGAAGGCTGTGATATGTAAGAAATGGCTTATAAGAAATGACAATAGTGCCAAATTTTATTATGCATCGTAATTACAATATGCAGGACTTCGACAGAGAATGTATATACAGAGAGACAATATTGCATTTTAAATTTTTTTAAAACTCAACTTCATGTGTTATTTCCCAACTGCTAAATTCTGTAAAATGAAAAGCTGGAAAACATTTATATGGTGGGGGGAAGGGGGGATAAAATAATACATTTTACAGGCGCAGGTATCATGGAAACATTTGTGCTGCCTAATGAGAAAAATTTGATGAAGAGCATATGAGAACCACAACCATCAAAAAGGAAACACACACAAAAAAACCTGGTAAAGCTTTACATCGTATACCTATTGCTTGAATTGTTTGGATGATAATACAGACACAGAGTGTAATGTAATAAGTGGTGGAATTATTTCTTTGAAAAAGACTTAAAAATATCCCTTGCAGCTCATTTATGGCTCTGGTAATAGGGACAACAACATTTCAGACAAAATCAGTCATCCTTTTATGGCTAAAACAATTTGTCACTGATTTTCTTTAAAAATTTAATTTCAAATGCATTTTCATCCTGTTGTAGAGCAAATAATCTGACCAATAAAATAGGCCTTATCAGCTTTCTTTGTAGTGGAAAAGTATTGCACTAAAACCCACTTTCTACTAGAAAAAAACAACAACAGTGCTTTGGCAGAGGTGCTATGTTAAAGTTGTGTGCATAAATTTGCAGTTCCGTCAACAAGTGAGTCATTTTGAAGCTGTGTACATAAACTTCTTGAGAATCAGGTAGACTTTTTGCTTCTGTTTTCAGCAAATACTTTTACCCAATGAATTTGCTTTGTATTAGAAATGGGTAAAATATCATCCCACAGTTTATCTAATTTAGAAATGTTCTCTACAGTTTCTTCTAAAAAACAAAGCATAATTTTTATTTTGTTGCACTTTTCATTTGCTGTTTTGCAAGTAATAGAATATTCCACTTCCTCTTTCATCAGTATGCTCCTTGTCATAGAGTAATTTTTTTACCCCACCTATACCATCAACAGCACTTGCCAAGATTGATAGCAGAAACAACCTGCTTTAATATTTCCCTAATGTGTAAGAGCACATATCAAATGCTTTTGTTTAAACTGGTTTGCTGCTTCATCTGAAAAAAAAAAAAAAGACAATTTCGTCAAATTTTCAGCAGTTTTCTTTCTCTGGTTTTAATATTAACGGAGACTCCAACTACTACAGATTCTCCATAGTCACTATGGAAATCGTCGATCCACTACGAATTACAGAAAGCATCAAATATACTACAGAAATCGAAAATCTCAGTGAAATGTCCTTTTTAACGATGCACATTGAGTTTATTTTTCTGTCTTCTAGATTATAACATTCATTAAACATTTTTGGAGAGTGTTTCTTGAATATTTTCAATATTGCATTTTTTCCATGATTTTTCAATATGTTTTAAATGTCTTAAGTGTCCCTGGCCATGTGCAGAGTATCACGACCAATGAAATCCCGGAAATGTACTGAAATTTTAGTTCCCTCTCCAGAGCTTGGAAGGTCCTTAATTTGTCGTATTTTTGTGTAAAGTCCTGTAGTAGTACTGGAATTCTTTCCTGCAATGAGCAATTTTTTTTTTTTGTTCATTGCAGAGGAAGGGGGAAATTTTTTTCACATTCTTTTTGGAGTTTAAAGACTACAATGAACAACTGCCAGTCTATATAGATACTTTGTTTACTGTAAGGTTCTTATTGGAATATACATTGATTTTTGAGGTAAACAAAAAAAAATATTAATATTGGAGCAATTTAGTGTGTCTTCAATTTATGGACAATTTTTAAAGCAAAAATTCATTGTTTTATGAATTTACTCTGTCATTTTGCTACTTTGACAGTTTGTTTTTTATCAAGTATGTAATACAATTTTATTCATCACAACTGAAAAACGATAAAAACTGGATTTTTTAGTGTTTACTACTGAAAATTTCCAGTCAAGCTTGGAGTCTGTATTAACTCCAAGAAATGCATACACAGCATAGTTATCATGGAACAAATAATCTGACACTGTGGCTATTGAATGAATGCCATGTTTCTCCCTAGCACAAACAGTGAAAAGAGTTACGTGATTGTTTGGCCAGTATGCAGACTGAATCTCATTTTGTCTTCATGTTGTATAATTTTCTGGAAAATCAACTTAAATAACTATATTGGATTCATTTGCCTGAACACTATGCTTCTCCTCCTTGAAGGACTGCTTCTCTTGACATGTATGTTTTAGAAAATAATGTAGCTGCTCATCAAGTTGCTTTAAACATTCTTCAACAGTTCCACTTCTTAAAACCTTCACTGATTTTGTGTATTATCTGTTTCCCACTGCTGCCATTCAATTGCAACTCATTGCATAACGTCATAGCTCTCCGTCATTCTAAAGTTTAAAAGATGCAATCATTTCTTGGAGAGAAAACACAGAAACTAAAATTTTTTTATGTCATAACATTCCGGAAAATTTTAATGAGTTTGATAAATTTAATGTTTTTTATTCTGAATTATAATACATATTTAGTGTAATTTTTATTGGCCCTGTTTTGCAAAGCACCCAACTATAATTGAGCAACATTGTAATTGTATTACTGTAATTCCATTCATTAGTAAAAATATAATATGTTAAATTGCTGTTCAACACTTTTAGGCAATGCTTAGATGATGCAATGTTCCCCAATATTAAATTTTAACTAAAGATATTCAAAAATATGAATACAGACAAAATTCATGAATGATATATTAATCCCACATAGATCATTACAATTCACCTCCCTCCTGTATTGTTAAGTATCCTGTTACATTGCTGTCAATCTTTTTTTTGTTTGTTAGGGTTAAATTACTCCTGTGTTAGGCTTGTTGTCTTATAAGAGCACTGGCTTTGCATATTTTTATTGCAGTTGTTTCTTTAAACATTGATTATTCTTTGTCATGTTTATCTTGTTCATGTAATGTAATTATATTTATTTTCAAATCATTGTACAATATCAACCATTGCAAGGAGATTATTCAAAGTTGTTCCATCTGATTGCTGTAAAATCCACCAAATTGCATGTATTCAAAAATGCTACATTAAAATTGTCTTAAAACAGGCTCATGGAAATTAAAAAAAATGAGAAATTGAATCTCTTATTTCAATTCCGGACATCCAAAATGATTGGATAAATTTAAAAGGCAATAGTAAAATTTCATGATATATTAAAAAACAAAAAATAATGACCCTGTGTAGATTAAGACAAATAATTTCAAATTCCTCAGAAGTTTTAAAAAATGAGTTACTGAAAGTAAAAAAGTGTAAAAATATAAGAACCAGGGAAAAAATATTGTGAAGGTGCCGCCATATCCTACACACTAAGCCTAACATCCTCTGTATGTATTTTACATGGAAAATTTCTTTGGCTTTCTTTGAAATATTTATTAATTACTGTTCAGGATGAATTAATGCATATAATAGCGCATTTTCTTTTTTAGTGAGTGCACTCCTTCTGGAGCAGAGTGAGAAATTATAAAAATTTGGCATGCCAGTGTAAAATTGCTCTTGTAGCTGAAATTCTAGAGGTGTAAATAAATCTTAATGTTTCATGCTCATGTGCAATTGTGTTTGTAAGAAATTGTTAATTTTATGGAATTATAGGATTCCCCATATATGTTTCTAAATTTTTGCATTAAGAAATGGAAACTGTGTTGCTTTTTGAGTGGAAAATTTCTGAATAGTGAAGTATGGTTATTTGCTAAGATATTTGTATTTATATATTTAATGATATTTTGTACATGAAATACATAATGTATCTATGAGCATAGGGCAGTAGGCATGCACTTAGAAATGACTGAAATCTCAATTATTTTTTAGTAACTTCTTATGATAATAAAGCAGAGAAAGGTGTCAGTTATGTAATATTGCTTTACGTTCATCTTTCTGAACACAGCACTTTGGCAGGCATTCGTGAAGAACTGGCATTAAAATTTAAAAAATACATTTATGAAATTTTCAAAAAAGTAACTTAGATCTTTTAGCCATGGCCAGCTAATTAATATTGACTTATCAAATCTCATACTTCTGAAAATAACGTGAAATTTACGAAATTAGATTTTTATACAATTTATCTTTTAAAAGAAACTTTCAAAGGTATATTTAATTCTGTATTTGATTTTATAGCACTGGAGATGAAATAAAACTTTTAATCAGGTGCTTTAAAATTTTTACTTTCTCTTTCTTTTCCAGGAATGCACTATCCTGCCATGCGTTGGGGAAGGGCAGAGGTGTGTGTAACATTTGGAGAAGGGGAATTGTGGCTCTTTCATTAGTGGAAAGCTTCTCCTATCTCCTTTTCCCCTCCCCAAAGGTTCACCTGTCTTGATTTCATACCCTGAAGATGTTTGTTAAACATACTTCATACTTCCATTCCTCCCTTCTTTCTTCCACATCCAGTGGACCCTGACACTTTGAAACTATTCTTCTCCCAAAACAAATGAATCAAACTTTGCTCATTCTTACTTGTCATGTCTTTCTTTATTTTTTCAACCCCTCCCTGCCCTCCATCCCACCTTTGGTGATATCACACTGTGTACGCTTGCTGACCAAGCATGATGCAAAATCACCACATGCTTCATTGTGTGTCATCGGCTAGCACGCGCAAAGGCAATATCTATGTTGTGCATGTGATGTGATGAAACCTGTTGTATGCGTTTGCCTACCTTTGTTTTTGGAGAATTTTTCTCAATTCCTATTATATATACTAAAAGAAAAAAAATCCTAAATTTGTGCAGTTAAAAACTTTTCAGTGCTCATAAACTTGTTGCCACTGAGCCTAAAATGACAATTGCATTTTGCACCTTGTGACCCCAAAGTTTCCACTCTGTTATGGAGTATTGCTGGATGGCAGTCACTTATTAAATCAAGCAAACCCAAATTTCATTTAAATATTTCAATACTTTGAAAATTAGTCACACTAAAAGTTTAACTTTGAAGTGAATTACTGCAAGTAAATGTGACTAATTTACAGTTGGGATTGGAAAATTGTTGTAACAAAACGTGTGATATTAGAGTTCCTTGTTATGTGCAAGTTCATGTGAAACACTTCCATTTCAGTGCATTCATCTAATAGTCAGTTAGTGTGATGGAGACAGGAAGAGAGGTGGGTATACTTATTGTGTGTGGTTGGAGGAGCAGTTCAGTGCAAATGAGAAATGAAAACTTGTTTCTTAAGCCATATTTTGCAGTTGTTTTATATCAGAGAGGCCATCTGTGAGGATGTATTAGAAGCTTTTCCAATGCAGGAAGAGTGTCTTCTAGATTGTTTTCCACCTCCCAGTGCTTCTGGTGATTGCTGGCTCTGCTGTACTTATAATTTTCTTACAAGATAAATATCAATCTTGCAAATGGGCATTAAGATGAGCTGATGTGCTGTTTTGAGGTATTCTGTATGCATCATTCATTATGTCTTTAGTTTTTCAATTCTTGTATTTTGTGCTATTTTAGTTTATTCTGATAGTTTTACGTACATGCATAATTTCGTGTCAAATCAACCATTGAATTTAACTGCCCGTCAATGATTTTGGTATAACTTAGTGAACATGTAGGTTCTGCTAAGAAAATAAGCTGCTCCAAAAAATTTCTATCACAAAATTTTTCGGAGATGTAGGAATTAAAAATTTGCAAAAAAAAAAAAAAAAAAAAAGAAAAAGAAAAAAAAAGATCTTGTGCTGGTTGAAAACAGCAGGCAAGTTGAAGTTTTTGAATGTTCTATGCCCCCCCCCCGTAATCACCTGTGATCAACTGTAACCAGAGGACGTTGCCAGAACTACAATGTGAATTTGAGGTGCAGGAACTACTGCGAGATTTTAGTTGAGAGATCCAAATAAATGAGATTTGGTTAGGGGTTTCTAAATTGCAGTTCTTGGTGAACAAAGTTTCAATGCTTTCTTGAAAATGTAAAGGTGCTTTGTTAATAAAAGAGGTAAAGTTTCTTTTGTTTCTTTCTAAAGGGAAACTGCAGGAGTGTCTTTAAGGGTTTGTTCTGATAATGCTGTTTTTGAAAGACCATATGACATATCTGTTTGTTCATGATGTTTTGTGTTGATGCATATGATGTCTTGTGTTGATTACGTGCATACTTCCAATACATATTGAGAGGTCAAAGGATGTATTGAAATTGGAATGGCATAAACTCCAGGAGCAGGACAGAATCTCATTTAGCAGGCTTGTTATTGCAGGTCTGACAGTGAGAGTGTAACCCATTCTGAAGAGTTTAAAAATCGTATATAAAATGGACCCGTGAAAAGGGACGAAAAAAAAAATCCAAATTTTTCTTATGCTGATGGCTTCTTTAATAGTTACTTCCTTTTCTATGAATTGACATTAAAATTAACATATTTTAGTTGCAATTATTTATCTTAAAGTGGAATCGGTATGTGAATTTTTGTGTCTGAAGAATTGAGCTTGAATTTTCAAACAAAATTTTGGAAGTTTCTCTCTTTGTTCTTCATTTATGAAATATTGAAATTCCATCTATTTGATGATCCTCTTTGCTCATCATATAGCAGGCAAGGTGTCACAATTTGTTTTTGCATGGGCACTGCAAACTTTTTGAGTGGTTAACTTTTTCATAGTATCAGTCATGTTATTTCAAAAATCTTCCATGAGATGTTGCAAAGCAAAGTCATTCTGTGTTGATACTAATAAACCTTCTGTTGGGTGATATAAGGTGTTCAAGTTTTTATAGTTTTTATTATTCACAGCTGCACTAATGTCAAAAAAGTGTTCAGGAATTCCTCATTTTTTTTTTTTTTAAATGAACAGCTAATAGTATCTTGACATAGACATTCAGATGTTATTTTGTTTAAGTTTAGGGGTTTAATGTATGCTTCTTCATGTAAATAAGCAACAAGTGTTTGAACTAGTCTGTGAAATGTTATAATTTAGAAAAAAGCTTTGCACTTTATTTAAGGCTGTCTTTGAATGAGTGTTAGGCTTAATCTTCTGCACTAGATGGTGTAAATTATCACTCCTTAGGCGTGGCTTTATGTCTTGATGGATTGTCCCAGAAGTTGGCGTCAGGGTCAATCCATATCAAGTGGTCCAAAAAAAAAAAAAAAAACATTATTTGTTGCTTGACCATTTTTAAAAATTTTTATATTTTGTATGCTGTTGACCTTATATGTTGACAGTTCAAAACCACTATTGTTTTATTTTTATTCACATTGCTTTCAACATGGTGGCCATTTTTGTATCTTGGCGTATGACATTTTTGGCATATGCAAGGGCTAGCGGTAACTTTATTATCTCAGCTGTGGTAAGTCCTAGGACAAAATTTCAAATATTGTTATGTTAAGCACATTATAAGGTACTGTTTTGTCAATTATACTATACTTCTAATAATATTCCTTCACCATCAATTTTTTATTCAAAGTTTTGTATCAAAATCGCTAAAAGTATCATTTTCGAGGTGGTTATTAAAGGGGAAGGCAATTTATTTAAGATTTTAAAATGTTTTTGGAAGTACATATGTACAAATAGTCTCAGTTAAAAATTATTTGAAACTTGAGAGTTGCATACTTTTTTTTTCTACATGGCAGTAAAAATGTACTTTTTCGAAAAATTGCCAATTTTAGAGTTTAATATCTCTGGTGGGCAGTTATTTAAAAATCTGAAATTTACACACATCAAAGGTTACTCTATTATAAGTAACTTTAAGTAAAATTTTGAGTTTGAGATTCAAGTGGTTTAAGAGATACAGCCTTGCAAAAGTAATAAAATTTATTGAATAAATCATATTTTTTTTTTTTTTTGTCTTCATACATATTTGTTGGTATTTATAGTGTAAATTAAGCTTTGGAATGCAAACAGGCATGATCACAATTGATAAATAATACAATGATTAATTTTAATTGTTTAACAGCCTTAATTAAAATAACAAAATGGGGGCATAGGTGTTAAATGCACTTGACAAAGTTAATTTTTCAAATAGTTCAGATGGAATCACAATGCTTATATAGTTAGCAATTTAGAACAAGTGAAGCCATAAAATACTCATCTTATTTTATTTTGTATGCTTGTTTAACAATTCACATAGTGATGCTGATATATGTATTATATGAACGTCCAGTTCCTGTGGATAGTTCTTAGGGGCTGAACTTCTTAGTACATTTGTCAGTGGTACCCATACTTTGTCCTCACATGACATTTTGAATGAAGTTCTAGGTCCAGCTGGGTGATAGAACTTCAAAATTACATCTTTGTTCTCTAAATTGATGTGCACAATTACTCCCAGCCACCTCTGTTCCTCGTACACACAGGTGATTATGTCATTGTTCCTAAGAGTTAGTGAGACAGCTTTCATTATAGGAAGATCCTCATATTCTTTTGAATTAGATATTAAATAGCATCTCATACTACTTTCCAAATTTGGAACAAAGCGATGAAATTTCCGTGTCCCAGGAAGTCACTGGCAGTTGTCAAATCTCTTTATCAAATCTTCTTCTTGAGTAAGTATTTCTTTATCTTTAACTTAAATGCATGTGATCCCTTTTATATTTTTCTTGCAAATGCCATACATATGTTCAAGGGTAATAGGGTAATTATTCAGAGGCCTTTGTAGATTCGCCTTAGTCACCTCTCGCTTTGTTGTTACACCAACATCATCATACACATTCTTTCCATGTGATGACGCAAAGAAATTCCATTCAGCATCAAGACCAAAATCTTTCTTGTGGTGGCATAAGTTAATAAAATCCTTGTGTTTATATTGGCCTGATGTTCCATCCAAAAAGTCAATTATTTTGTTAACACTGGAGACAACTTGCTTAATGTGTGTCAGCAAGTGCGTTTGGAAACTGTGCACTGCAACCATTTTGTGGTCCAAGTTATTACTAATCACACAAATGCATTGGCTGAGAAATTTGCCTTTTTGTTTGTAATACCACAGAAATGAATGAACAGTTGCTTGTTGGTTTACCCAGTGTGGTAGCTTTAGATCTCATTTTGAACTACAAAAATGAAGTTTTCTGCAATGTCTGCAAGAATAATACATTCAGTTTCATTGAGTTCTACTTTTCTTTCAGGAACTGAGTTTGTGCTTTTGCTGTAAAATGGTGAGTCTTAAGTAAAACAAGTTTTTCAGTGAGGGACGGAAAACGGTCTTATCGGTTGAACAGCAGTGATCATTTCAGCCCGATTTGTAGTGGTCCACTGTTTAAAGACTATATTGTCTGGCATGGTATCAGTATTTTCAAATTCTTGCATCAAATCTTGGAGGGCTTCCCTTCCTAGACATTTAACACATTTGCCCATCATACAGTTGTAACTATTCATGTCACAAACAAGCATGTCAAGAAGGTCCTTGTAATTAATGCTATGTTTTGCTCCATCAGTCATGAGCTTAACATTTTGATGGTACAAACAAACACAAACGGTATGAGTTCCTGAGGATCCAGCAATGACACACCACTTGGGTCTGAGTTCTATGAATTTTGATCTTCCAGTTTGGATTTTTTTGCTTTGAACTCCACTAACAGTTCATCCAAATTGCAAAGAATAAGTCACTTCTGCTTCTTAACTTTAATATTATTTCCTTTTATGGAGAGAGTCATTTTTGCCTGTGCAGAGTAGGCTATGCTCATCACTTTCATAAACTTCATGGACAATAGCTAATGTCTCTGGTTGAATGCCAGAACCCAACTTCCTTCCTAGCTCTGGTAGAATACCTTGATCTTTAACTAGATCTCTTGTCAGTTTTACTAGACAATCGGATACGCTAAACTCAGTATTTATTCTTTTTTGAGTCCAAAAACTAGGTAGCAAGCTAATTATTTTTACCCTCTCTCCTTTGTCTGTTACAGCACACTTCTCCTTCAGTTTTGTTATTAATTCCTCAAACTCATCTACTGCATCCACATTTTCTTCAGGCTCTTCTATTACCGTATCAAAGTAAATCTCAAATTTGTTTTCAATGAATTTGAAATTTTCTCTGTCTTTGCCTTTAAGGCCTGCAATCTTCTTTCTGAGGTTAATTTTCTTATTTTAGATGGTGGTGAAATTCCTAATAGAGCACAAGCAGTCTACATTTGGTAAATGCTCAGTAGAAGCAATAAACTCTTCATTCTCTTTTTCTAATTGTAAAAAATATTTTTGTAACAGGTAGGACACAATGATTTACCAGGGACAAGCTAAGCTATAGGTTGCAGTTCATTTTGTTTGAAATATTCTTTTCGCATAATTTGCTTAAATTTTCGAGAAGATTTTAGAAAATTATGCGAATTTTTTTAAGACAATGATTGGCTTAAGAAAAACACCCCAAATTTTGCCCAAATCCACCAATATCTTTTAAAGTTACACCTAGTTTTTTTTTATTAAGAAATCTGTATCCTTCTACCTTAAGAGAAAAATTCAGACTTAATTTGAAAAGTTTTCGCATTTTAATTTTCAATAGAGAGTGTCTACCACAAGCTTCCGAACTAGGAGTTAGCGATCGCCTGGAATGCTCAAGCCCAAGGCGTCGGAATAAGGCAAAGAGTAGGTGGGAGTGTGATGCGGACATAGCCATGCACTAGTTGTAAATGTGTTTTCTTCTTTTAAACTGGAATACCTGCAATTTTGATGCATTATTAAAAAAAAAAAAAAAATGAAGGAAAACTTTCAGCCATGCTGTAACTGTACAATAATGCCATAGTACTCTCAAAACTTCCTGGAAATAATACCTTTCTTTTGTTTTTATGCTGCTGTCTCCCGTCAAGCCCTAGGAATCATTTTAAAATGAAAACCTACACTGGCGTGCAAAAATTAAGGACGAGACGGTTTTTCGAATGTAACATTTTGCAGAAGTGCTCCACATCGACTCAAATCATACCATAAGATCCCCAAGATGTAAGAATATGGGACAAGTGAGCAAAACCATCCAAACAAGGAATCCAAAGGATACAAAGGCACTTTATTGAAAAGGTAGCTTCGAGCACAACTGGACAGAAGACAGAAATGTCCATGTGACAGGCGGCTGCCAAGAAAAATCCAGTCTTTAGTATGGGATATGATCACCCCTGACTGTGTTGCATAATTTACAACGTCTGTCCATGCTGAGGACGAGGTTGTCAAGGAGCTGTTGAGGCATCGCGGCCCATTCCTCTTGTAGGGCCAATCGCAGCTGCGGAACATTGCTGGCAGCTGGTGACGTGCTGCCAAGCGTCTCCCGAGAAGGTCCCACACGTGTTCGTTTGGATTTAGGTCCGGGGACCTTGCGGGCCAATCCATGCATTGAATATCTTCACTCTCCAACAGCTCTGCGACAGCCACTGTACGATGAGGTGTAGCATTGTCGTCCATGAAGAGGAACTTAGGACCCACAGGACCTCTAAACTGACGCACGTGAGGCAGGAGAACCTCGGTACAATAGCGGACACCAGTGACAGAACCTCCTTGGAAGATGTGGAGGTCAGTACGGCTACCAAGCATGATACCACCCCAAACTAGAACTCTGCCACCTCCAAACCGGTCCCTTTCAATGATGTTGGAAGTGTGATTGTGTGTTCCCTGCTCTCTCCAGATGTGTATACGTCCAGAATCGCTCGTCAGACTAAATCGGCTCTCATCCGTAAAGAGAACTCTACCCCATTGCTGATGTGTCGAGTTCTTGTGTTCCTGGCACCACAGAAACCGGCGTCTCCGATGAGCAGGCGTTAATGGCACACACCGTACTGGTCATCGTGCAAATAGACCACCTTTGTGCAGACTCCTGGTCATGGTAAAACACGATAACGGACGTTCAGTTGTCTGTTGCATGTGCCTTGTGATTTATCCCGCTGTCTGCCATCTGCCTTTTCTTGTCTATAGGACAATATACCGGTCGTCCGCCGCCATGGTTGCTCGTGAACGACCACTGCTGAACTCTCGGACAGCTGTTCCTGTCATTTGAAATGCTCTCCAAGCTCGTGAAACGATGCTGTGAGCAATTCCGAACTCCTCGGCCACACTTCGATCTTCTTCCAGCTTCCCAATGATGCGACCTCGGGTAAAGTCATCCAGATGTCGTCTACTAGATTGCCTGTTGGCCATATCACACTGTGGCAGCAGCTCGATGTCATTCAAACCGATGTACACAGTGCAATAGCTTTCACCGAATTGCTGAGCGGACGCCGCCCGTGTGCTTTATACCGTTCCGACACTCCCCCCTCCACGTTATGCTGCACATATGCGCATGCCCTACCATACCGGACCCTAGTCTATCTCCTGAGTGGTCTTTTGGACCGTTCTGCCTGCTCGTTCCGCTGTTATGCTAATTTCTCCTCTTCGTCCTTAATTTTTGCACACTAGTGTATAATCATAATCATTACGGATGCTTTACGACTTTTGCAAGGCTGTATCTCTTAAACCACTTGAATCTGAAACTCAAAATTTTACTTAATGTTGCTTATAATAGAGTACCTTTAATGTGTGTAAATTTCAGGTTTTTAACTAACTGCCCACCAGAGATATTAAATTCAAAAATTGGCAATTTTTTGAAAAGTACATTTTTACTGCCATGTAGAAAAAAAAGTATGCAACTCTCAAGTTTCAAATAATTTTTAACTGAGACTATTTGTATATATGTACTCTCAAAAAAAAATTTTCAAATCTTAAATAAATTGCCTTCCCCCTTAATAACCACCCCAAAAATGACATTTTTAGCGATTTTGATACAAAACTTTGAATAAAAAATTGATGGTGAAGGAATATTATTAGAAGTATAGTATAATTTACAAAATAGTACCTTACAATGTGCTTAACATAACAATATTTGAAATTTTGTCCTAGGACTTACCACAGCTGAGATAATGAAGTTACCGCTAACCCTTACGTATGCCATAAATGCCATACGCCAAGATACAAAAATGGCCACCATGTTGAAAGCAATGTGAATAAAAATAAAACAATAGTGGTTTTGAACTGTCAACATATAAGGTCAACAGCATGCAAAATATAAAAATTTTTAAAAATGATCAAGCGACAAGCATAGGACCACTTCATATGGATTGACCCATTAGCTAATGACTAAAGACTTTACCATATTCAGAATGGAAGCGGTCTCTCGTTGGCTTCACAATGAAAAGACAAAATATGCACTGTTACGTTTTAACCAATGACATTGCTTGGGGGTGGGGCTTAGCAGGTAGGCATAGTTTCTGTCTCAAATGCAAGTGTTTTCTGGTAATGTACACATTTTCTCTTCAGAAAATGAACGTACAATAGAATTTAAGATGACCTATAGAAGACAAGATTCCAATATCACTTTAGTGCCCATTCTTTGATTTCTATTTGGCCTAAATAATTAAAAGAATCGGACAGAAATGAGAGATTTCGTTTCTTCCCCACAGAAACACTGCCAAGCCATCTAGCGCCAAATTAATATACTTTTGAGTCAGATAAATTGAATTTAAAAAAAAATTCTAACAAGTTTTTCGGAAAAATAACTGCGACACATTTTGTGCTCAAAATTTCAAGCTCTACGAAGTGTAATAGTTTTCGAGAAAATGTGTACAAAAGAATTCGCATTACAGATATAGGACATAATTTCTGTTTCACTCATTGAAAGACAGACTTAAGAGAAAACAAAAATAATATGTAAAAAATTGCATGCTTTAGTTTTGTTTAGTAATTGGAAAAAGCCAGATACTAATATATAATTTTGTGAAGAAATTAGGTAAAACTAAAAGTGAAGGGCATACTTGCCAACTTTTACGGATTATCTGTAAAATTTACGGATTTCTGCTTAATTCTACTAATTTACGGATAAAAGTCTTTTTTTACTGATTTTTTAATATTTCGATTGCTCAATTGTAATATTTCAATCCCCTGCAACCATCCACTTAGATTTTCTACCGGGCCTTACGAACACTGTGTTACACGATGATGTCATCTTTGACTTGCCGGCTTTGTGCGGAGCCATCAAGTATAATGATGGCTCCGCTTCATGACGTGTGGTAGCTCTCTCTTCACGAGAGTGCCCAAGTGACGTGCCGACCAGAGTTCTCCAAAATGCGTAATTACGCGTCCAGTACGCATTGCATCAAAGAGTGTGTTTACGCATCGAAATTTTACCAATGCGTAAAAATATGCGTTGGGAATTTTTCTCGGCACGTAAAAATATGCATCAGGAATTTTTCTCGGCGCATGAAAATACGCCTCGAGAATTTTTCTCGACGTGTAAAAATACACATCTTGAATTTTTTTGGCGCATAGAACGCATCGAAGAGTTTTACCAGTTCGGGAAAATGCGCGTCGGGACGGTATTTCGTCTTTCAGAGATGGAAGTAAACAAAATAAATATTTTTTCGTAATCATAATTTCTTTTTCCTGTGATGTTGCCTCTGTCCAGTATTGTTGTTATATATCATTTTATTCCATAAATATTTGTATTTCAGTTTGAAAAAGGAGGAAAAATGTCAGAAAACGGAAATTCGATGGCGAAAATTTTTTGCTATAATCTTTAGACATGAGAATGCAACGGCTTCGAGGAATCTCCTTTTTCGTCATAGTTTGGGTTATCCTCGTGATCAGTGCATAACTGAACAGAAATTTTTAGGCAGTTAGTTGTGGTGAAGGATGTTTTCCGTCTGAAACTTTCGAAAGAGGAAGTTTCGTCTTTCAAAACTTTCGAAAACGGAAGTTAACGCAGTGAAGATTTCTGCTGTAATCGTAATTTTATTTTACACGTGATGCTTTCTCTGCCTGGTATTGTTGTTAAATATCATTTTATTTCATAAATATTTGTATTTCAACTTGAAAATGGAGGGAAAATGTCTGAAAACGGTAATCAGACGTTGCAAAGATTTCCCCCATAACTGTTATTATTTTTCCCAACGATGATCAGAACATGTATGCTGTATTCTGAAATATTCCCTCCTCAGAAGTTTTGCATTTCAGTTTGATAAACTGTGTGTGTGTGTGTGTGTGTGGGGGGGGTCTGAAAAGGAAAGTGAAGAAGCTGAAAAATTTGTAAAACTTGATGCATGGTGTTCAAAAGTATTTATATTTTCAAAGTTGCACTATTCATCTTTTATTGAAAATAGTGTGAAAGCTGTCATGCATTCATGATAAATAAAATTGTCATCCAAGGGCATTACAAAAATATATATATATATAATAAAGAAATGGGAAGGGAAACAAAGATATCAGCAAATGAAAATTTTAGTTTAGTATTGAAACACCACAGGTTTGCGAGGCTAACATTGAACGAAATTAAGATTTTACTTTATGGTTTTTTAAATTATTATTTTAGACACAGATAATACTAGTTTAGTTATTGCGGCATTTGCAGAGATTTTTACTGCATATTTATTAATATAATTATGTTTTGTTTTGTGATAAATGGCATTCACGCAAAAGTTTTACTGATGCACATTTTCCAAAGTTGGCAAGTATGGAAGTATAGCAAAATTTACAGATCTTGAGGTGTTAAGTAAACCATCTTGAAAGTCAGTACTTGTTTTGAGCAGTGTATCAGAAAAATGTTAAACAGAAAAGAAAAAAAATTGAATTTCAAGGTCAAAGTTTTGTATTTGCCCTTGAAAAATATTTTTTGGCAAAATCCACTTCATTGCATATCAAGTAAACAGCTATTTCAAAATTAACTTCATAAGTCAGTTTTAAAGGGAGTTTGCTGATTTTAAATGGTTTTTGCCAAAATTTGATATTTTGAGCAGTTTTTGTACACACTTTTAAATCCTGTGGTGAAATCAGTAAAAATTTTTCACACATTCGTTTTTTATGTAGGCTTACTAAGTAAGTTAAGTGTCTAAGGTGATGAAGGTCTTTTTTTTTTTTGTTGATTAGACATGGAATGACCCATTTGACCTAATATTTTATTGGGTTTCTGCTTTGCAAACTCAAATGAGTTTATGTTGCTAATTTTTGGCTTCTTCTGATCCACTGTGTTCCCAAATTCTTTCCCTATTCTTTTTGATATAACCATCTGTCCTTTTCTGGGTGTTTTAGTTACCTTTGTTTTCTTTTATTGCTATTTAAAACTCATTTTAATTTGTTATACCAAGTTTTTTTTATTGCTTCACCATGAAATTTAGTTCCTGTTCTGATCAGCCTAGTGACAACATTTACATTGATCATGCCTTATACCTTTATTTTGACCTGGTACAAGTTTTCTGTGCATGTTTCAAAGAATCTGGCATCCCATTTCTTAACAAATCTATAAACAAAATTTATTCACATCAAAATCATGGATATGTTATTAACCTAGGAAGAAATCTATATTGCATTGTAGTAGACAGTATGTGTCAATATTCATAAAATTAATTCATTCCTTTTATAGCAGATGTTGGACATTCCCAATAATTCCTGGAGCAATTATATTTGATTTTTGCAGTTTCATCCTTTGCATCTTTGCAATTCATCCAATAATCTGTTTTAAGTACCTTATTTAACAAATAGGCACAATATTATTTCAGAGCAGTTATTATTATCAACTTCAATATTTATAATTTTATCCTGTTTCCTCTGGCAATCAAAGCAAAACTAATTCTTAACACAGTGTAAACAGGTGGATACTATGTCATCTGCCAAAATTATAACCAGCCCATTACATACATTGCAAACAGATGTTTTTATTTTTTTAATATTATACATACAAATAAGTCAATTTTTTAATTTCATTATTTTCTAAAATCAAATTTTTGTTATGATCTGTTGAATAATCAATACAAATTTTTTTGCATCCTTCCAGGAATTTGCAAGCTGCTGTCTGCTCATATTTTGATTTTGATTCACCAAGAGATAATCTTCCATGTATGTCATTTGTGAAAGATGTCACAATTGGTGAAGGAGAAGCTGTACCACCAAATACCAAATTCATCAAGACTTGGAAGATTCAAAATCCAAGTGAGTTATCATGAAAATTTTCAGATCTTGTTTAAAATTGTGTAGAAATCAGTTAAGTCTTCCATTTATGTGTTATTTTTATGTGAGTGTTTTATTCGTTTTATTCAGTATCTCGGTCTTTTTGTGTTGAGCAAAAGTGAAACAATGCCATTGTCACCATTTTGCTATAGGCAGATTTAATGTATTTGTTAAAGCTAAAATTTTTCAAGAAAGAAAAGCTTTGTGAGACTACAGTGCTAACTGAATATGATAGAAAGACCTTCCAGATAAGGATGAAACAAAGTATCTACTAAGTAGTACAGAATGTTCTGGGGATGGGGAAGAGATCTCAGCAACACAGAGAATTAGTAGTGGACATTCTTCTTTAGATAAAAAGAAAATAGCCATTGCTAATAATGATCATATTTAAGCTGGGTGGTAACTAAAAGAAAGCCACCATCAGAAAAGAAAGTTGTTGGAACAAAAAAGTAGGAGAACTCAAATTAACAGCAAGCATAAGTAACACATGCCAATTTTGCAGACTTACTAGGTAGCTAGTTGGCTGATAGCTACAGTTGCACTAACCAAGTAGTCAACACCGAAGACAAAGGATTTATGTACAACCTTCCAAACAGAGTTTGCCAAAATGCGTAATTACGCGTCTAGTACGCATCGAAATTTTACCAACGCGTAAAATTACGCATCGAAAAAACGCGTAAAATACGCATTGAGAAATGCATAAAATACACATCAACGTGTAAAAAGGCTCACCGAGAAACGCGTAAAACTACGCTCTGAAGAATTTTACCAACACATAAAAATATGCATTGGGACAGTATTTCGTCTTTCAAGAACGAAAGTAAACGAAATAAAGATTTTTTCCGTAATCGTAATTTCGTTTTCCTGCGATGTTGCCTCTGTTCAGTATTGTTGTTATATATATAATTTTCTTCCATAAATATTTGTATTTCAGTTTGAAAACGGAAGACAAATTTCCGAAAATGGAAATTCGACGACGCGAAAATTCCTCTACCGTAATCTTCAGACATGAGAGTGTCATGGCTTTGAAGAATTTCTCCTTTTCCGTCATAATTTGGGTTATCCTAGAGATCGATGCATAACTGAACAAAAATTTCGGGGCAATTGGTAGTGGTGAAGGATGCTTTCTGCCTAAAACTTTCAAAAACGGAAGCTAGACGCAGTGAAGATTTCTCCAGTAATCATGATTTTATTTTTCACACAATGTTTCCTCTGCCTAGTATTGTTGTCAAATATCATTTTATTTCATAAATATTTGTATTTCACCTTGAAAATGGAGGGAAAATGTCCGAAAACAGAAATCGGGTGTAGCAAAGATTTCTCTCGTAACTGTAATCCCCCCCCCAACGATGTTGCGAACATGTGTCCTGTGTTCTTAAATATTCCCCCCAAAACAGTTTGCATTTCAGCTTGATAAAGGGAGGGAGGTAGGTAGGGAGGGAGGGGGGGTGTTCCGAAAACAAAAGTAACGAAGCTGAAAAGTTTGTATGAATTGATCCATGGTGTTCAAAAGTATTCATATTCTTAAAGTTACAGTATTTATCTTTTATCTAAAATAGTGAAAGCTATCACGCATTCATGATCCTCAGACTGGAAGTTCTTTCAGCATGATGGGTGAGGGCACTAAAAAAAAAAAAAAAAGGAAGAAAAAAAAGCAACAATGAAAAAATGGGAAGGGAAACAAAGATATCAGCAAAGTGAAAATTTAAGCACTGGATGTTGTGCAGCTACAGAGTCAGCAAAAGACAAATGTGACTGTGGAACTTGATATTTTTAGATATCTATAAGAATATCAAAAGTGCAATGTATTTGCTTCTTGAACACATTGCTGTTGCATGTGGTCATTACAAAACATGATAAATTTAATGTTATTGTTTTAAAATACGAATATTGTATTTATTACTAAAATAAGAAGCAAAACGGATCCAAATTCTAAATACATTGAGTGGTAGCGATAACTTTTTAATATGAAAAAAATCTGGATTGATTTTTCGTAATCGCCCTTCTTTTTGTAAGTTTTTTATTTCATCTCTTAATTTTTCTAAAATACTCCCCACTTTTAAAAATTACTCCCTAAATTTTTTCAAAGGAGTAAAAATACTCCTTAAAATTATTTTTTTTCGGCAAACTCTGCATTCAAATCACCTGGAAAGATAATGAACACAATTTTATGAGCTTCTTAATCATCCAGCACAAACTTGTTGGATGACCGAGCATGCAGGACCAACAATTGCAAGAAAGAGACAACTAAATCAGGAAGTCGTAGACAAGTTAAGCATTTAACTGGAATTATTAAAGACAGGCAACCCAGTATCTTTAGCAGTTTTCATAACCCCTGCACCAGCATTTGAATTAAGGAACAAAATCCTGAAAGATTTGGAAACAGTTACTAATCCACAAGAAAGTACCAAGAATTGGCTGTTTAAAGTATCATGAGATAACGCTTTTACAAATAAGTTATAAAATCCTGGAAGCAACCATTATGCACAGCAGAATATCAGAATTTTTGCATTTGCTCGACAGCCCCGCGGCGCAGTGGTTTAAGCGATGGCTTCTGACCATTCCTCCAAGATGAGTCCGGTTTCGAATCCCAGTGAGGCATGGATATTGTGTTTGTCGTACGGCACTGGCTCTCTCCCTTCACTGGAGTCAGTGGCTCTAAATTAGGGACAGGCGACTGCTTTAGCCCATTGATTTGCTCACAGTGGTTGTTACACCTCAAAAAAAAAAAAAAAAAAAAAAAGTGTTTGCAAATAATCCTCCAAGGAAGAAGCTGTTTAGACTATGGCTTCACCCTGAAGTCAAATTTTGCAATATGTTGTGAATATAGGCAACAGACATCAGTTGCTATCTCTGATTTTTTGGTGGTGTTTGGTAGTATTAGTAGATAATTCTTGTAAACCATACTAAAGTTATGTACAGGCTTTTATCCTAAAATCTGCATCTTACCAATTGCTCTGTATAAATGAACATTAAGAACTATTAGTGTGTTTTGAGACCATTGCACATGATGCATGGTTCGTAAGCGTCCTAGAATTCCTGGAAAATTCCTGGAATTCCATATTGTCCTGGAAAAGTCCTGGAATTTTGCCCATTCCTGCCTTTTTGTCCCTATGCAATGTTTCGAAGTTCAGAATTTTTCTCCTGATATAACTTATGTCTGACAAATTTCCCTCCCCACCCCTGGAAAATGTGGTGGCTTTTGGTTTTCTTGTCTGTTAGCAGTACTGGGTCATTCCATGACAACTCATATCACACTGTTTCAGACTGACCTCCTTATATTTTTATGAAATTTGGGGTGCTTAATGGTCCTATGGTGTAGTGCAAAAATGCTAATTTTTAGGAGCCTATGTTCATTATGTGAAATGTTAGAACTATGTAAAGTTTTTGATTTTCGGTTCAAAACGGGCTTGGAGATTTTTTATATTGCTTTAGCAGGTCTCCCAATTGAGATATGGAGCTGGAAGTGGTCTCATTTTAAAGCTCCTTTAATGGACTTTTATATGATATACAACACAATAGGGTTTATAAAAAAAAAATTCAAAATCCAATTGAAAATTTCAAAATCGATTTTCTCAAAAACGGATTTTTTAAAAATTTGAAGAAAATCTCAAAATTAGTTTATACTTATCTGTAACTACCCACAAAATATTTTTTGGGATCATAAGATATGAGAGGTAACACATACGCATGATCAAGATAAATGTGACCCAGATTTGCTGTTTTGTACTTCACACATACCCCCACCCCACCCCTACCCATATACTGTAGCTTTTGGGATTTTTTGTTTGTTATATTATCTCTAGGTAGTGATCCTATGTATCTCCAATGATGTGGGGCCATAAAAATGAAGAAAACAAATACACAGTGCAATATAATTATAAAATCAATAGGCACATATGCATTACGAAAAATGCAATTCATGACACTATCTTATAGGTTGTTTTATGTTATAAACGTGATTTAATTAAACTATACATAATATCTAAGGTATTTTACCTGATATTGTCGAAGTATTTCTCACGTTGTTTGCTCTGTGAGGCACGTGCTCCCGGCCCCGAGAGGTCTCTTACGTTACGGACTTTTGGTTAGTTATAAAACATTTGCAGAAATAGAACAGTTAGGTTATATATTTTCAGTTTCACATTCATTCACTTGCACAGTCAAACGTTTAAAATTTACTATTAATTAAAAGATTTTAGTAGAAAAGAGTTATTTTTATACTCATCGGGTCAGGAGACGTCTCACACGTGGTTCATTGTTGTGGCGAGCGCTTTCTGCGGTACGTTTACCGCTGTTTTCGGGCCATTATTTCTACACGAGGGTTTCTCGCGCGTGTGTTTGGTTTTGGAGTTGCCTGTCGGGAATCGATGGGAAGGTTTGCTGCCTGTATGTGTTAGATGATTTGTTTCTAATGTGTCGCCATCTACTGGATGAGTTGGTAGGTATCAGTCGTAAGTATAGTGTGCGTCTCTATGTGTTGAGTGATTTGTTTCTAATGTGTCGCCACCTATTGGATGAGTTGGTAGGTATCAGTCGTAAGTATAATTCTTTTGTGTAAATATTTTTGGGCTATTATTATTTGTTCATAGAAAATAGGTGTATGTTTTTTTTTCTTCTCTTTGTTTATTGGTGTAATTTTTTGTAATGTTCTTTTTTTGGCTTTTTTTATGGATTTTTTCTTTTATTATAAGTGATTTCCAGGCTGTGTCTAGTGTGGTGGGGTCTTGTAAGTTGCATATTTTATCTTTTTTTGTTCAATTATAACGCTTTCAGAAATTCTTAATTCTTTTTCGTTTGTGTGGGTGGTTAGTAATTTAATATTTTCAAAATCATTGTATTGTTTATGTTTAACCCAGTGTTGGATAAGTGCTGTTTTTTTCTTTTTTTTTTTTTTGTTCCAGTTTTTTATGTGTTGATGTAATCTTTTTATTAATCTATTTTTCGTGCTGCCAATGTATGATATGTGGTCTTCAGAACTCTGTGAAACAATAGGAATTTCACATACGCCTGCTGATTGTAGTATATTATTGTTACTTTTTTTCTTTATAATTAAGCCGCCAATATTCTGAACTGAATGTCCAAAAATGATGTTGTGTTTCTTCATTAATCTTAAAAATTTTCCACTTAGTCCTCTAATAAAAGGGAAAGAACTTGAAAATTTGTATTTTTTTTGGGATGTTTTGTCTAGACTCTTTTAATTTCATCTTGTATTAAAAAATCAGCTTTTTGGCAGTTTTTGTGTCATATCCAAATTGTTTGGTTGTGTTAATCCACTGGATTTCTTCTCTGTATTTTCTATTTGAGGAATGTGTAAAAGCTCTTTTAACCAATTCCTAATACCATTTATTTTATGAGTTTTTGGGTGTTCAGATTGATATGGGATCATTATAAGTTGGTTTTCTAAAAACTCTGTATTCTAAATTTAAGTTTTTTTTTATTATTTCAATGTCTAAGAAGGAATTTTTTTCAATTTGTTCAAATTCTAAAGTTAACACACATGCAGTTATATCATCAAAAAGATTAACTCGCATGATTTTTTTAGTTCAATCCATTTTTACACAAGTGGTCATATTTTCAGTATTTTCTTGAGCTAGTGAACTGATGGAAGGCTTGAATAGCTTGTTGGAGTTCTTGAGCACAGAGAGTGTATGTACAGCCAGTTGGTGTTACAGGGTTCACTTTACACAGGACATATGTCGACAGAATCCACAGAACATCTGGATTTTTAGGATAAGCAAATGAAGGAGATGGACCTGCTGGGTGAAGAAATGTTAACTTTACTTCATCCTTCTCTTCCTGTTTTGCTAAAACATAGGCCAACCGCCAATTGCCACTGTAGAGTGCAACGACATAACCACATATTTCACTGAAGAGCAGTCTTCCTGTACATATTGTTACAGTATGTTCAACTGATGTTTGAGCAAAAGAGAAAGGTTTGACTGAGATTTTTGTTTTACTTAAAGGTATGAAAGCATGTAGTTTTTGACTTCCTGGTAAGGTTTGTGCCTTGCTGAAACGATCTGTCAAAAATTACTCTGTTGCAATGTACTCTTCCTGTGTAACAAATGTGAAGTCAATTTTTGAAATGTTATCTTTCACCCATTCATAGAGTTGTCTCGGCATCATTATTTGGTCCTGATATGGTCTTTGGAGACTTGCTCTCGCTGCCAACCTTTTCACCGTCCCCCAACACCATCACATGCCCCTTTGCCATGGGCTGTAGCAAAAAAATACCACTCTGATGCAATGTTGAAATCTTTTTTATGGTGACATAAATTTAAAAGTTCTTCTTGTTTTTATATTGTGCAGCACAGCCGTCAGAAAAATGATTGATTCTTTTGGGCAGTTTCTTAAATCTGGTCTTCAAAAAGTCTAAGAGTTTCTGTTGAAATAAATACACAGCTGCAGTATTGTGTTCGAGACAGTCTGAAATCACAACAAAGCTGATATGCTGAATTTTTTCTGCTGTTTTAAAATATACAACAAATGGATGCACTGTAGCTTCGTTGCTGGTCCAATGATAGGACTGTGCTTCGTCTTGCACGACAAAGGAATAGTTTTCTGAAAAATCACACACAACAGCAATTTCTGAATCGGACAAATTTTCTTTGACATGATTCATAAATGAACTTTGTTGTTTAGCTATGAAGTCATGGCAAAGTAAAATGAAACTTTTCTCACAAAATAGGTTGACAAATTCAGACTGTTTTTTGCAATGTCTCTAAGGTGCATTTGTCTACAGATATCCACTGGCGAAAAGTAACAGCCTCGATCAGATTTTCTTTGAAGGTGTTTTCTAGCAAACTTTGGATTACTTGAACTCCAGGGCAGGATGCACAAGTGGCAGTCAATTGATGCTGGGTTGCATACTATCTTTACAAGGACATCTTTGTAGTTTTTCATTTCACCATTGCCGCCCCGGTGGCGCAGTGGTCTAAGCGATGGCTTCTGATCATTCGTCCGTAAGGGGTCCGGGTTCGAATCCCGGTGAGGCATGGATGTTGTGTTTGTCTTACGGCACTGGCTCTCTCCCTTCCCTGGAACCAGTGACCCTAAATTAGGGACGGGCGACTGCTTATAGCCCATTGAGTTGCTCACGGTGGTCGTTAAACCTCCAATCAAAAAAAAAAAAAACAAAACATTTCACCCTTAGTAATTGATAACTTGGCATTTTCAGTCATAAGTTTTATGTTCTGATGTATGGTACACACACAAACTGCATGTGTACCACTCTGACCAGCTAGAACACAATTCTTTGGGCACAGCTCTGCAAATTTTGAAAAATCCACACATACATTTGGAAACTTTTCTTTAAAAAATATGTACACCTCCTTTAAATTATTAAGCATTAGGAGTTTGGAGACATGGATTTTTCAGCCAGCGCTGTTCTTCATGGAAACAGTCTTTCATGCCAGGCATAGGTCTGCTGACCTCATCACTTTCATAAAATGTTTTTATAGTTTCAGCTGTTTTTGCATGTAGAGTTTTTCTAGGTTTCTGATCTGGAGTAAATAGAATTCCTTTTTGTTTCGAAAGTTTCTTTGACTGTCTCACCATATAACTTGGTGCATTAAATTCCCGCACAATCTTCTTAATACTCCATGATTCAGGCAAAATAGTCAGCATCATGAGCTTTTCCTTTCTGTTCATCAAAGTTTGGAATTTTGTTTTCAGGTGATTTAAAATAGTTTCATCTTGGAACTCAACTTCACTGTCGGAAGACTCTGCATTGACAAGAAGTTTGCGCTTTACAGCAGTATTGATTCTTTTAACTTTTTCAGTAAAATATCGTTTATAGTCTGCCTTTTTCTGGTCAATCGGGGACTCTCCTATGTCTTGGAGGGATGTATTTAATGTTTTTAAAGCTTCTGAAGGAAATAATACAGCAGGATCACTATCACGATAGGTACTGCAATCATAACCTACATCTTGGCTAGTACTTGGAAAACTTGTAATTTCATCTTTTGTAACCTCAGTTTTCATCTTGCTCAGTTCTTTTCTACAGCTGTCACAAACTTTAGCTATCATTTGTGTTTCAGGAAAAAGGGAACACATCCATGTTTGTCACTGGTCTTAATCCCTTCCTTATATTGGAGTGGTTTCGTTTTTTAAATGGATTAAAACAATTTAAGGCCCATTTCTTATCCATTTTAGAGAAGTTTTGTTGAAAACTTACTAAAAAAAAAAAAAAAAACTGTCTCACACTATTACTTCACATTCAAAGTCATTTTCACTACATTCACATTTATCAACAATAAATAAAGGCAAGTTGTCTTCACAAACTCTGCTGGGAGACTGAGCCAAGTGCAGTAATGTGGAAAGGAGGGTAATGGATCTGTTGCATGATCCAACATGTCCATGCCTGTTTCAGCTTGCATTTTTCTAGCTATGAGTTTTAATTACATCACCTCAAATTGAACAAACTGTCAGAACAGAACAGAACAGAAAAGGAAAAGTAATACACACAGAAAGCAACATTCATAAATATTGTTAAAAAATAGCTTTTACAAGAAATGAAGATTTATCGATTGATGGAGAAAAGCTGGAGATAACAGACACGCACGTTTATCTTGGACAGCAGATATCAAGTGAGGGTCACATTGATGAAGAAATTAATCGGCGTACAAAACTATGCCTGGTGAGCTTTTGGAAGAAACAGCATAATTTTCAAGAGCAATATGCCATTATGTCTTAAAAGAAACGTGTTTGATCAGTGCATCCTTCCAGTGCTTACTTATGGTGCAGAGACGTGGACCTTAGCTAAAAGAGACATACAAAGGCTGCAGACAACTCAAAGCAGCATGGAGAGGTGCATGCTTGGTGTAACCAGGAGAGATAAGAAGAGGAACTCGTGGATCAGAAAAATGGCAAGAGTGGAAGACATCATGGTCAGAGTTAAATCCCTGAAATGGCAATGGGCTGGACATACTGCCAGAAGGACAGACCATCGATGGACAGCCAAAATTTTAGATTGGATTCCAAGGGACAGGAAAATACCCAGAAGAAGACCACATGGGCGATGGGTGGATGAAATTCGAAAGTATGCGGGAGTGACATGGAGGAGACTGGCACAAGACAGACCATTGTGGAGGAAACTTGGGGAGACCTTCGTCCAGCAGTGGATCGATAATGGTTGACAGTGATGATGATGATATTGATTGTGTGGTATATGAAAGCATTTCAAGAGTAATGCCACATTTATGTTCTAACTATAGATTTTATATCTATATACTTTTGAGTTTTATGTTTTTTATTCTGTAATTTGCTTCAATAATTGAACTAAAGCAAAAGTAGAAATCAATTTTTTCTCAAAATCAATATAGCATAATGTACATAAAAGTTTTGTAGAAATTAAACCTGGTTACATTTTCAATAACAGTTTTGGTATTTTAGTATTTATCTGTGATTCTGAGTTTCTTATTAGCTGCAGCAGACATCATTTTCAACATTCTCTATTGAGTTTGCTCAGGCCTATGGAGAGTTGTTTGTTGTAGGTTACAGGTGAACAGACCTATGGTTTCACTGTATTTTGAGTAGAAGCATTTGGATTGTATGTCCTGGAAAAAATCCAAAAGTCCTGGAAAAGTCCTGGAATTCTGTGATTGAAAAAGTGTATGGACCATGATGATATCACAATGGGATTTGGACAAAGTGCCATTATCACCTTTATTGTTGAATATAGCCATAGACTATGTGTATACTTAGGTATAATGAGAGGCAGTGGACGAATACCAAGGGACATAACTTTTTTTTCATCTGGAACCTCACATTTGCTGATGGCATTACACAGCTGGGTACCTCTGCCACCTCGATTCAGCGTGTGATCAACAGCATGTGGACTGTTGCTGAACAACTAAGTCTAATGTTAAACACATCAAAATTAATATTGCTAATAAACTACTGTGATGTGGGTGACCAGACTATAAAGATTGGTGACTTGATCATTGAAGCAGTTCAGTCATTTTATTTATCTTAGGAAGTGAAATCAACTGTTATGACAAACAACTGATGATGTTTACCGCAAGAATTTTAAAAGCTACAGTGTAATATACTATGCATATTATGCACTGAAAATGATATATCAACTGAAACTAATGTTCATCAGTATAGAACAATCAGGGGTCAATCCAAGTGGCATTTGATACAGTTGGGCGTTATCTTCACAAAATTATTTTGAACTGTAATGGGGTCTCTTCAGTTTCAGTGAAGTTTTATCTTAATAAAAATATTTTAGGGTAAGAAGCATCTTGAATATTGTTGTGTTTAACAATGATTGATAGCATCTGTAAGAGATCATTTTACTGACAACAACAGTTCATAACATAAATGGGAAGGGTCCCCTTCCCATTTATGTTATGAAATGTTGTTTTCAGTAAAATGGTCTCTGACAGATGCTATCAATCATTGCATCATCACTACTGGTTACTGAGATGATGCTTGCTGAATGGAACCCCAAAGGATTATGGGAGTATCCTCCCCCTCCCCCAGCAGTAGCCTCATTTCGCATTCATTTTCCAGGGCTAACTCAGAAGTGTAAATGGGCACATCAGTGAGAAACATTGATGTTGGTTATTGGTGGATATTCATTCCCGAAACATTGATGCATCGGTAGAAACTATGTAAATTTTTGATGTATCAGTGAAAACCTTGATGATTTGCTAAAAAGCTGAAGAATTCACATCTTTTCCATCTGCAGCTGCAGCAGTAATGGGCAGCAGGGGTGTTTGTGGTCCGAGGATTTGCGTTAAGCCGAACATGGAAATTCTGGGGAATAGTCTATAACCACAATAATTGTTTTCTCTGGGGATTTAAAGGAATAAGATGTTCCCCCCCCAAAAAAAAAAAATCCACAGTTAATGAAAACTTCTTTTTCTTTCTCTGTCATAGATAGCACTAGAAAAAATGCAGAATGGGGAAATAACACGAAAACGATGCTGGACAAGGGATCCGGATGAGAAGCGGGCGGGAATCGCTGTGCGCAGTGGTATGAAGATTGACCTACTTGTAAAGAGTAAAGAATCACCGAAAAAAATCTGGAAGTTTTCATCCTATTCTGGGAAAATTCAAAAGTCGACTGAGACTGTTAATAAACATCATACGGTAAAATATCAACAAATTTGAAGCATTATTGAAAAAAAAATCTGCCCCTTAAAACGTTCTCTTCAGAAACAATAAAACCAAAGAGTCTGAGTGACGGTACCAATGAGTTGATGGCGGAAGTGATTGACAGCTCCAAACACCAGGAAAGAATGGGGAGTGATGCTGAATAACATTATAAGAACTCCGGGTCATCACCTAAGGCACGGTGGGAGTGGAGGGAGAAAAGATTAACCCTGGAACGTTTTGTTTGGCAGGTGACAGCTTGTCGTGGCAGGTGCTAGGAGAAGCTCAGACAGAACTGGACAGAGCGAGTTTCCAGTGTTTTGAAGCATGTGTGTTGCCCCATGGACTAAGGCGTGTTGTAATGTAAGAAAACGTGGTATTTACTGCATCCTTCCTTTCAGCTGTGGACGTTCGTTGTGTGCCTGTGTCTTGAGTTTGTTTCATAGGCATCTATTCTAGTGTTGCATTAGCTTTGGTTTTTATGCACCTAGTTTTTCTTTTAATGGATAATGACATTTCTAGATGCAAATTATGACATCAGCAAGATCGAAGCATCAGTAAAAAATACTTTCAGATGGGAATGGCTGGAATGATTGTATGTTAACAACAATGTTATATGGTAGTGGTGCAAAAAAATTAACAGTGCTGGACAGGCTTATTGCATCTGGTGCAACTTCGTATTAAAATATGGTGGAGAAGGCTTCAAATTTGGCGTTCGTTTTTTACGAATTCAAAGACTGAGAATTTTCAAGAACTTTCCTTCAGTTTCCTTCTACTAACCCAGATGTGCAAGGTGGTAAGCCTTAACAAGTATGGAAAGACAGCTACTCATGTAAAACAAGTATGGAAAGACAGCTACTCATGTAAAAAACACAAAATGCATCAAGAGTTCAATGTCTATGTGTCATTTTGCGAATGCAACAGTTTTTGATGATATTATTGAATGAGATTGACCGTTGGATATCATTTCGAGGAAAGCCCGCCAAGAAATATTGTCATCTTTTCTACCAGAGCACTCTTTATCTTTCAGCCTAGTGCCAAAGTTAATAGAACTCGCTCAAACCCTAGCACAAGATGAAAGAGCTTTAAGATCTTTATCAGTGAATAGGACAACTGTCTGTTATAAATTAAAATATGGATTAGCAAACACAATAAAGAAAAATGTAACAAACTTATTAGGAGATTCATGCTTTTCTTTAAACATCGACGAAAGCACCAGCAATGCTCAAGATAGCATTTTGGTGATAATTGGGCAGTTTTTCAATGAGGAACAAAATCACATGGTTGTTCATCATCTTGCTTGGCTGCAATTTATTCAGCAGTTGTTAATGTCATAGAAGGTCAAAATATACCATGGTGTAATTTAATTAGTGTTCTTATGGACTCGTGCAACACAATGCGAGGTAAAAAAACAGGAGTTGAAACAAGACTAAGAGCAGGTAAAGCTCCTCAATTGTTCGACATAGATGGCGATACATGCCATACGGCTAATAATTGAGCAAAAAAATCACTGCTTTATTTGTAAGCCACTTGGGAAAGCTCTGTGGCTACATCTATTATGATACGAAGAGAACAAGTAAGCGAGAAATTTTTAAAATTATGCTCGGTATTGGGAATAAAGCGGTTAAAATCTCTGAAAAAGCCTGATCACAGATGGGTTTATTTATTGATTGTTTTAAATAGAGTAAAAAAATATGGGATGCTCTTATTGTTTTTTATTTTTGTTATGTGAAGAAAATCGATAAGGCATGTTATTTACCTGATGTTGATGCAATATACAATGGAAGAAACATTTCAGACTTCCAGAAAAAATCTATTAAAGAAATTTACTCTCTTTTACATTTGCAGAGATTAACAAATGAGGCTGAAGCACGTAAAAGCCGTATTATTGATGGCTTATTTGTTGTGCAGCAAAAAATATTGTTACATATGCAATTATTTTCTGTGGTTCTTCCAAAATTTGAAAATTATATAAAATTATTTGAAAGCAAAACACCAATGTTGCATCGTATTCATACCAATATTTATGAACTTATGTTCAATTTTATGACTTTTTTTTTATAAAGCCAGAAGTTATATCAGAATGCGCATCTTTTAAAGATTTACTCAAAATTAGTGTGAGTGAAATTGAGCATCAGTTACCTGATAGTTTGCTTTATATTGGATCAGAGGCTTGTTGGATGTCAAAGAAAATGCCAAAAAATCACATTGTCGCAAAATAATTTATAACTTCTGTGAGAAAAGCTTATGTGACAACAACACAATATATGATTAAAAATTACCTGTTCAAATTTCACTTTTAATTAGCTCTCTACATGCTTGTATCCTGAACTGACAGGAAAAACAAGCACATTATTGGCTTTCAAATATCTCTCATCCTTTCTTTTTCATATATTTTCTCCATCTGAGAAGCAAGATTTAGAGTTAGAAATTAGACAATATCATATCAAACTGATCTTCAAATAATGCATGATATGATGTGCAGTTTTGATGCACATCAGAATAAAATTTCTCACTCACTCAGATGAGTTTTGGTACCCAAGATTTCCAAATTAAAGGTAATGACAAATAACAAACCAAAGTACCAAGCACTTGGCAAGTTTAGTGAAAGCTTGTTTAAGTTGTTTTCATGGACCTTTTGTTGAAAGTGCTTTCAGCCTTATGGATGGTATTGTAAGTGAGGGCAGGACGTCACTTAAAATTGATTCTTTAGATGCCATTGAAACCGTCAAATATGATCTAATGTCAACAAAAATGACAACTTGTAAAAAATATGGTTCGGAAGACCCAATACATGTTCCATGAAAGAATGAATTACTTAAAAATGTAGCTAACAGCTGGAGAATATGAAGACTTACATTCTAAATCTTTGGTCACCAGAGATCGTGCTAGGATTTTTTCAAAAAAGTAAAAATACTCCTTCACATTTTTTGAACGAGTATTTTTCTTTCCAAAGGAGTAATTTTAGAGAACGAACAATTATCGCATTAAATTTTTAGCTAAATAATATTTAGTATAGAAACAACTAATATATCTATATATAAATATGTCAACATGAATTAGCATGTAATTGAATTTCTTTCATATAAAATAAGTAAATCATAATTTATCAAAATCTTACCTACTTGTCTTGTTTTATTCACGAGGCTGCAAAAAATGTTGTTTTGCTTTTGAAAGACTGTACCAAAACTTATGTGTGTGTTGCTTCACAGATTCAGTTTCTACACACTCAAACTTCAAAAAGAGTTCTATTGTGGAGGAAGGAAGTCTACAGTCTATCTCAATCACAAAAGATAAAATAAGCCTTCATTGGACATTGTGATGTGCAAGTTTAGTATTCCAAAGGTCAACTAATTTATTATTTTTGAACATGTTTTCCTTCAGCTCTGAAAAAAAATATCTTCTTGAATACTATGTATGAGATGTTTACAGTTCACATAATTGAGACTTGGTTGATTCAACCATTCTTCTGATATGAGGAATGTCCAGTTTCTCCCTTTGCAACTACTTATAGTGGGAAAATAACATTTAACAATAATTCAGGTCAGTGGAAACATCACGAAAAAAAAAGATTACGATTACAAAAAATCTTCGCTCAGCTCGACTTCCGTTTTCGGAAATTTTCCCTCCGTTTTCAAGCTGAAACACAATCAGTTATAAAGCAAAATTATATTTTACAATAAAAAATAAGCAGAGGAAATATTGCAAGGGAAAAAAAAATTACGATTACAGATTAAATCTTCAATTCATCTAACTTCCGTTTTCGAAAGTTTTGAAAGACGAAATTCCGTCCCCAGCCGCACCCCCTCTCCACTGCCCTCCCCCAATTATCTTCAGTTTTGATGACAACAAAGTCAGAGTTACGCTTCGATTCCGCGAAAGGAACTCGTGCCTAAAGTTTACAAGGAAATTTTTGCTCCGTCAAACTTCTGTTATCGGAAACTACTGTCTACACTTTCAAGCTGAAATGCAAACATTTATGCAATAAATTGATATTTAATTACAATACTGGACAGAGGAAACTTCACGAGAAAAATAAATTACGATCGCGGGGAAAAATTTCACTCCGTTTAGCTTTCGTTTTCGGAAGTTCTGAAAAAAAGAAAACCGCTACCCAGGCGGAAAACGAGCCCCCCCCCCCAATCCTCCGAAAATAAAACATTATCTTCACTTTTTTTTCCATCGCTCTCGAGTATAACTGAAATGTGGAATTCCGCAAATCTGAAGAACAATCTCATGCCTGATTCGTAACAGTCTGCGATATGCAAAATGAACTGCTCATACGACTATGCCTGGAAGCCGATTCACGGGTCCATAAACTGATTATGTTCCCGATGTATTCGATTGCAATTTTCGAAACTCTGAACGGTCCGTTTCTAAATCACGTATTTTTACAAAGGATACGTTTTTAATGCGCGAATTTTGCGAGCGATCCAAAAATGGACTCAAGATTTTATATTTATATATTTTTCTTAAAATTTCGTAAGGCAGGAGACTCCCGCTTAACAGCTTTGTTTTGGCGGAAATCCCGCCATCCAGCCCTGAAATGGCAATTACAGGAACTTCGAAACACGTCGCATTTCACTTCCTCCATACCAAGGATTAACAGAACCTCGCTGCACCGATACACTAGCGTCTTAATCCTGACGCGGCTGAATCGTTACCTCCGACCAATGCGCATGCCCATCGTTTGAGCTGCTCTGAAGTCCCACTCTGTCCTGAAGCTTCTTTCGAATGATTGCCGAAAGCCGATCCCTAGCTGACTAGCTCGGCAATGAGAACCAAATCACGGTTTTTTCATAACTGTGACATAAAAGTTAACATATAATTTTTTTATAAAGAAAAATGGTCATTTTTATGACAAAATCCCGGTGTAATCACCGATTATAAAAGGAAATTGCACATGGAAAAACAATGCGTAAAATACGCATTTCTAATGTTTAAAGCGTATTCGGCGTTTTTAAGGTGTGAAATACGCGTGTAGAGGCGTTATCGCGACCTCTGTTGGTCACAAATATTAATTCATCTACACAGAATGCAACATTTGATGTCTCTAAATCTGATATTCCCTGTTTACTGAACTTATCATCAATTATAAATTCTAAAACGAAGGCACCCCTTAATATGCCCATGGAAAGTAAAAATGGAACTGCCTCTAGTACTAAAGAAGACACTGTAATAGAACTTAATTCAGCCAAAAGAAAGTTAAAACTCAGAAAATCGAATTGTAAGAAAACAAATGAAACTGGATACATTTTTTAAATAATTTTTTTATTTATTATTTATGTGTAGTGTATTTACATGCTAGTTTAGTTTACTATTTTAGAATATGTATATTAGTTATTGAGGATCTCAGGAACTACAGACCTATCAGCCTCCTATCAGTGGTTTATAAAATCTTCACTAAAGTTCTTTCACACCGCTTGAAGGTAACACTGGACATGGCTCAACCGAGAGAACAAGCTGGATTCAGGAGTGGCTACAGCACAATAGATCATATCCACGTACTGAGAGAACTAATTGAAAGAGCGAGGGAATATGAACTTCCATTGTGCATGGCTTTTATTGATTATGAAAAAGCCTTTGATTCGGTGAAACCATCAGCAGTTACCACGACTCTGAAATCCTGCGGTATTGAAGATGCATACATTAATATTATTAATAACATCTATGAAAATGCAAGTGCAAAGATTCGGCTGTTTGAAAATACAACACACATAAAAATTGGAAAGGGAGTGAGACAAGGTGACACCATATCTCCGAAGCTCTTTAATGCCACATTGGAAAATGTCTTTCAATCACTGAACTGGGAAAACAAAGGGATAAAGATTAATGGAGATTATCTAACCCACCTTCGTTTTGCTGATGACGTAGTCATTTTTGCAACTACCCCATCAGAGCTGCAGAGTATGATCCAGGAACTTGCTGACAAGAGTAAAGAAGTGGGATTAAAAATGAACTTTCAGAAGACAAAAGTGATGTTCAATGCTTTTACAAGAAATGAAGATTTATCGATTGATGGAGAAAAACTGGAGATAACAGATACGTATGTTTATCTTGGACAGCAGATATCAAGTGAGGGTCACATTGATGAAGAAATTAATCGGCGTACAAAACTTGCCTGGAGAGCTTTTGGAATAAACAGCATAATTTTCAAGAGCAATATGCCATTATGTCTTAAAAGAAAAGTGTTTGATCCATGCATCCTTCCAGTGCTTACGTATGGTGCAGAGACGTGGACCTTAACTAAAAGAGACATACAAAGACTGCAGACAACTCAAAGAAGCATGGAGAGGTGCATGCTTGGTATAACCAGGAGAGATAAGAAGAGGAACTCGTGGATCCGAAAAATGACGAGAGTGGAAGACATCATGATCAGAGTTAAATCCCTGAAATGGCAATGGGCTGGACATACTGCCAGAAGGACAGACCATAGATGGACAGCCAAAATTTTAGATTGGATTCCAAGGGACAGGAAAAGACCCAGAAAAAGACCACATGGGAGATGGGTGGATGAAATTCGTAAATATGCGGGAGTGACATGGAGGAGACTGGCACAAGATAGACCGTTGTGGAGGAAACTTGGGGAGACCTTCGTCCAGCAGTGGATTGATAATGGTTGACAATGATGATGATGATGATGATATTAGTTATAGTTAATTTGGTGACCAGAAAAAAATTGTACAAGGTAAAAGCAAAAAATCTTTTTAGTTTGATAAAATGGTATTTGTTTATGACATAGAAAGGTGATATTTCCTTCTTCTTTAAAAGAATGCAACAAAGGGAAATTCATGTATTTTGCATAGAAAATATTCTTTTGCAGTTTCAAACATCGGTCACGAAACATTCATGTTTTTTCAGTGTTATCGGCTCCTGTAATACCAAGGATAAAACATTTATTATCACTTGCAAAATTGATGTTTTTTGCCCATCCTTACTCAGAATAATCTTTGCAATGCCAGCTGATATTCTGGGAAAGGTATTTACTATTATGAACAGAGATGCAAGATGGGGAGGGCCTGACCATTCACTTTATGAGGAATCAGGTTGTGACATATAAGTGAATTTTTTTTTTTTTTTTTTTTGTTATTTTACTTTAGTTATTTCTTACCCACCAGCACTTAAAACTTTTGACTTTTGATGACTTTCCTGGTGTAGTACAACCTGGAGTTATTTTTTTTTTCGAGATCAGCTCGTACATAATCACAGAGTTGTATAGAAAATAAAACAAACTGTATTTGCATACACAACCATTAAAACATAAAATGCGCTGCAAACCCAGAAAGCATTAACCACTATTAGCAATAGAAAAATAATTAGAATAATTAAGAAATAGCTGAAGAAAATAATACAACAATAATTATTTTTAGAATAATAATTATTATAGATGATTAAAAGTGCTCTGAATACAAAAATTGGCAGAATTTCACAGAAATGGGTATCTTTAAAAACCTGGATTGACCCCTGGTAACTGTCAGAGCACTACAGCTTTGTGACTGCAGATCCTGACCACTCAATTAAAATTACAAGGATTTGGAGGTTTTTAATCACTGCAGCATCTAGTGGATTTCCTACTCCCGATACATGCATGGACGTTATAACAAATCAGTGAGAAGAAAATGTAGAACAGCTTTGCTTGTTTCAGATGATATCATCTAAAGGTTTTGATGTCAGACTAAAATACCAAGTGCTACTGGTACCTAAAAACAAAAAAAAAAAAAAAAAAAAACAGTTTTTTTTTTAAGCCACTTAGTTTAAGTCAATCCTGTTGCAACAACAGTGGAAAGATGAACGTCAAAAGGCACACATAATGGAGGCTTCCAAAATGCAGGGTGTTAAAGCAAAATGTAAAGTATATTTCACTAAGTTTAGCTGTTCAAATCATTATCTTGGTTGGTTTAATAGAAATAAATAAATTTTTAGGTTTTTTTTTTTTAGTTTTTCTTTTAGTTGTTTTTATAAAACTTTTGCTGTGAGAAAGTTGTCAGGTCAAGAAAACTACCATATTTTCCAAGAATAATGCAGCAGTTCCATTTATTTCATTGTTTTGTTCTTGGAAATAACACCACACCCAGTTTAAAGCTACAGATAAGTAGTTACATTTTTTTTACAGAAAATTATTTTGTTTTTTAAAGTGCGGGGCCCAGGGCATACCATAAAGGAATTTTTATTTGATGACTATTCCAACCGCGAAGTATATTGTATGACTTTCATCGGAGGCAAATTGGCCCAGTGAAGGGAGGTATTAAGAAAACTTCATTTTTAATATGCTTCTAATCGCTTGCGCAAATAACACCGAAAATAATGTGGAAAGTTATGCACTAAATGGCAGTTGTCACCCTTGCTGTACTTGCATAACTCTTCCCCCTAATGGCTAAAAGACCTTCTGTTTATTGACACTAGATGTCTGAATGGGCATCTTATATGTAATTCTGTAGTGTTGCACAAAATTGCAGGACATAGGTACATCGTATGATCTTGGAAGATGGCTCATTTTACAAATTGCAATCCCAAGAATCGGGGAAAAAATAAAATTCTTCTTCTAAATTTAATCAGCTGACTGCTGTACTGTCAACACTCAGTATAGCTTTGCACGCCAAGTGTTCTCACTTCGTCTCATCGCAACACGGGCAGACGGATACATCGTTCATGCAAGCTAGGAAATGGCACCAGCAGGGGGAGCAATGAGTTGATTGGCTATTGTGCAACTCTGCTGCCCAGTTGCAAAAGTGTGTTTTTCATCGTAAGCAAAGGAATTTGGAGAGCACTGGCAATGAGTATTATCATGCTGTAATTAAAAACAGCTGCCATCTATGCACGATGATAATCTAAAGCAATGAATAAATATTTCTCCAAACTAAATTTATTAGGTAAAAAGACAGTTAAAATGACATAAGATCTTTCTGACTTTAACGCAAAGTCCATCATCAGATGTTAAAACCAATTTTGACAGATGCTTTGAACACTTTATATTGAAGTACATATGACCGGAAGTAGAGTCCTGTTTCCAGCCAATCAGTAGGTATTCAATCAGAGATCATAATGTATGCCAGGGTCGTATCCAAAGTCACATGTCGATTTGAGAAGTTCCTCTGGAATAAATTTTGGAATTATGGATTTCCAGGGGAGGGGGACGTATTTAGGTAATACATCATTGCAAGCCATCGTTCCATATTTAAAAATGATGAGGCTTTTGGTGAATCTTAATGAAAATCTGGAAGCTGGGGTATACAAAATAGAAGTCTCATCCCATGGTGGATAGTAGGATCCCTAATTGACGAGTCATGAGAGGACTGTTGAGGTTGCTCCTGTTTTGACATTATGTTTATGTTCCGCAAGCCTAGTTTGCAGTGTGCGGTAGGTAGGGCTGATGTATATTTTTATTGGTTCACTGGGAGTTACCGGTTTTAAAGATATATCATAAACTCCATGCCTGTAAGTTAATCTGAATGGCTTACGATCCTTTTTTATCATTGAGAAAGTGTTCTTGGTTTGTAATCCAAAGTCAATGTTGTATTTATCGCATGCTTTTTGTAAAACATTATTGATTCTCGGGTCGTAAACCATCGATCCCACAATTTTTTTTTTTTTTAGGTTGAGAAGTATCTGGTTGTAAGGTTGGTAAGTTGCTATATCTTTAGCCTCCTGAGAATTTGAGTTACTAGTTGTTCTGGGTATCCGTGTTAAATGGAAATTTGTGTTATTTTGTTGATTTCTTGTTGTCGCAGGCGACAGCTGGAAGAATGGGTGAAGGCACGTCTTATTAAAAACTGGATGGAGGATGATTTGTATGACAAGGATGGGCAGATGAGTATGGTATAGTAGTTAAACGAGAATTGGGTTTTCTGTAAATTGAAAACTGGATAGTATTGGTAGCAGGATTTCTAACTAACAAAAATCTAGATATGGGAGAGAGAAAAAAATGTACATAAAAATGCACATCAGATCTACCTACAGCACACTGCAAACTAGGCTTGCAGAACATAAATATAATGTCAAAACAGGAGCAACCTCAACAACCCTCTCTCCACTAGTCAATCAGGGATCCTACTGTGCGTCATGGGATAAGGCTTCTATTTTGTATGCCCCAGCTTCCAGATTTTCATTAAGATTCACTGAAAGCCTCATCATTTTTAAATATGGAACGGTATCTTGCAATGATGTATTTCTTACCTCAATACATCCTCCTCCCCTGGAAATCCATAATTCCGAAATTGATTCCAGAGGAACCTCGAGGAACTTCTCAAATGGACTTTGGATACGACCCTGGCATACATTATGATCTCTTGACTGGATACCTACTGATTGGCTGGAAATAGAACTCTACTTACTTCTGGTTTGTATGTACTTCAATATGTAGTATTTGAAGCATCGGTCAAAATTTGTTTTAACATCTGAGGATGGATTTTACATTAAAGTCTGAAAGATCTTATGTCATTTTAACTATGTCTTTTTACCTAACAAATTTAGTTTGAAGAAATATTTTTTGTTGCTTCAGTTCATCATCGTGCATAGACGGCAGTTGTTTTTAATTATTGTAAGATTAATCTGCATGAAGTTGTATCGACTAATGAGTGTTATCGCAGTAATACATGCGGCAACCTATCTTTCCAGAAAACTTTATTGAATGAAAGTGCCATACATGAGCACAGCTTGGGTGCAATTAAATATGGTGCTGAAAGACTTACTTCTGAATAGTCTAGTCCTAATTTTGTCCAACACATCTAAAAATATGATAGTGTGATGTCTTTCACTTCCCTCTCTGCCAGTAAAAAGGAGATTCCATGCAATGGTCTGTACTGTACTGCTTTAAAATTCAGGGACAAATTCACCAGTACATCTTGAATTTTTTACCATTTACTGGTGAAAACCCTTCGTATGGCCAGTTGTACTGTATAAATTCCTTAGCAGCTACTGATATATATATATATATATATATATATATATATATATGGTTGTAATGAAAATAAAGAATTAAAGTGATCGTTATTGACAGCCTTGGCAGATATTCCGGCTAACAATCCTTACGCCCAAGCATACAAGACTGCAGCTCAGGCTATCAAACATGAAGTAGCAAGACACAACTTGAACAGGTCGAAGTTGTGTCCTGCTACTTCAATATATTATGAACAAAATGCAGGTCTGCATGTTGTTGATTATATATTTACACATTTTCTATATCCCTCTACAGCAGTGGTCTCAAACTCAGACCCTTGGAAGGGCCACTTTCCAGTTTTGAAGGAATTCAGGGGGCCACATAATATTAATAAATTTCTTATAAATAAATATCAACTTTAAAAAACTGCACCAATGGTTTGGCACTAGAGTGGAATATTATTTCTAATTATCAGTAAATAGCAAAAACAAATGCTTCGTCAATCACTGAAAACAATCACTTTTACGTAACAATTATTTTTCACTTAAATCTTAAAACAATCACATTTTACCAACTGAACACAGAACAGAAAATATTACATGTACTGGCCAGAAGCTGTCACTTAACCTATTCCTTTCAACACATCTTACTTGCTTCATTCTTAAAAACAACTGTTCACATGAGTATGTTGTTCCAAACATAGACAGAACCTGTGTTGCTAGGTTATGAATGTTTATTTACTTGCACTTTGAAACAAACCGGTAAAACTCTGTTATATTGCAGCTGTTGAATTTTTCTTAGGAAAAAATCACACTGAAAGTCTATTAATTCACACTGAAGTGCTTCAGGTGCATTGTCAGTATTATAGGAAAATGGAGAATTGAATATATTGAAAATATTTCCATGCCTTTGAAACATTCAAACCGCCATACAGTTACATTCTTCGTAAATAAACTTGTTACTTATAAAGCAGATGGCTTTCTCAAACATTAGTATGTCTATATTATATTTAATATATTATAATGTACTTGAAAAAAAAAAGGGTGATTTACTTTTATTTTGTAATAATTCATGTGGGCCGCAAATCAGTTGGCAGCCTGCGGGCTGCGAGTTTGAGACCACTGCTCTACAGAATACATAAAGCATAAAAAATTGTGCAATTTTATTACGATTTTCTTGAAAACTGAAAATTACTTCGTACTAGATTGAGGCTTTTGCCCCACCAAGCCACTAGTTAATTTGGAAAGTCGTGCCTTGCCCTGAACTTTAGGGAGCCTGGCTCAGACTTTCCAGTTTATGGCCCATCCCATTTTTGACTTGCAATGCACATTCTCCACCACTTATTCCAAATAACACAAGGCTTCAAAAAAAAAAAAAAGGGGGGGGGGGGTTGCCCTGCTGAGATAAACTACCTTGGTAGTAAACAGAGTGTAATGCAGAGAGATGTGCCATTTCTCATAAGATTCCTCTCACAGATGAGGCTTAGACTTGACTACCTGCCTTCTTCTGTTAGAAAAGTAAATGCATTTCCTCTTCCTCGCTTAAGTATAAACAAGGTAGTTTTGATCCCCAAATATGTAAACAAATACTTTGAACTTTTTAATCTCCTCATTTCCGATGTAGCACAGCGAATTGCACCAGAAACTCATCATCTGGTTTTGTGAAGCTAAAAAGTCTGTGTAAACATTTTTCTGAAAAGAAACAGCAAAAAAAAAAAAAAAAAAAGAAGAAAGAAAGCTGTATGCTTTAGTCACTACAGCCAACAAAGTGAAATCAAAATTTGATTTCAACCTTTAAAGAAATAAACCAGCCCCTTTCGGACTCTCATATTACAGGCCAGCATGTTGATTTCAGCCGTAATCAGAGATCATGTTAACGCCTGGACAGGTGTATTTCACACATCAAAAACGAAAATTACTTCCTGAAAGAAAATCGGGATGTATTTTTACTGCTCCAAGAATTATCCATTCTGATTTAAAAACCAACCTCTAGTTGTTGTTTTTAATTATTATAATTACTAGCATTTTCCCCCTCAACTGTTCAACCACTGCAGTTGCGCCATCAAGAATGTAATTCCTCCCTCGCTTTGCCTCTATTCTGGGTTTCGCTTATCTCCTGCTGTGGGAAAATAAGACTCCAAAGGCCCAAGGCATGTGTAGAAAAAATGAGTTATCTATGTCACAACTTGGAAGGAGAAATTCCAGTGACCCTGAGCTTTGCTGCCATGCCCGGCAAATGATGGAGCTACAATAGAGCTGTAGAGTGCATGTGCGTGCAAGCCCGAATGAAATGGGGGGAAGGCAACATTTTTGTTGGAGAGTTCTGAAAATTTGTAGACAGCGTTGTCGAAAGAGAAATAGCGATTCTGCATGAGGCAGATATCCCTTATTTACAACTTAAAGTGTTTTTTATTGTTCTTAAATTAAAGCAAAACCTACTGATGGTACTCTGTTTTATTAAATAAACTTGTAACAAAGCAGACTGTATTTTTTATTAAAAATATGAGAAACTGAGATCATTCTCAATTACAACCTGTTGCAATACTAAATTGCATGAAAAGGAAGAATTGTACGTACATATATCGCAGAACTTTCATCTTTGCCACAGATGTAAGGATGTATGATTTTTATCTTAGCAATTATTACTCTATTTTAAATTTGCTATACTTATTAAAATAATTAAAATATTGGGTTGTCGGAAAAGTCATGACATATTTTGGCACCCGATGGCGGTTGGGCAGTTTTGGACATACTAGAGGCATGCACAGCTCTGCTATCGCTATGGCATTCGACAGGTGCCAGTTCTAGCTGCAGTCTAAAATGAGTAGTGAGCGATTTGGTTGATTTGACATCAAGTTGAAGATGGAAGACCAAACTGTGCATTTTTGCCATATTTTACTGTTTTACTTCTGTAAAGGGAAGAACGCGCGTCAAGCTTTTGAAAAGTTTCGTAAAGTGTACGGTGATAATGCTCTACAAGAACGTCAGTGCCAGCGATGGTTCGCAAAATTCCGTGCTGGTGATTTTGACCTCAAGGATGCTCCTTGGTCCGGGAGGCCAACTGAGGTTGATGATGACCAAATCAAGGCATTGATTGAGTCAAACCCATGTTACACGACACGAGAGATTGCAGACACATTGCACATCCATTATTCAATCGTTCACGACCACCTGAAGAAGCTGGGATACGTAAGCAAGCTCGATGTGTGGGTTCCTCCTGAACTCAAAGAAGCTCAATTGATGGCACATATATAAACATCTGCTATATGCTAATTAAACGTGAGGAAAATGATCCTTTTTTGAAGCGACTGATAACTGGTGACGAAGAGTGGATTGTGTACAACAATGTGCTGCACAAACAGTCATGGTCCTGACATGCTGCTTCGCCTCAAATGACATTCAAAGCAGACATTCATCAGCGGAAGGTTCTAGTCTCTGTGTGGTGGGATTTTAAAGGTGTCGTGTTTTTCGAGCTCCTACCACGGAACCAAACAATCAATTCGAATGTGTACTGTCGAAAATTGGACAGTTTGAACGAATCTATCATCCAGAAACGTCCAGAGCTCTTTCATCGTAAAGGTGTTGTGTTCGATCACGACAACGCAAGGCCACACACAAGTTTGATCACCCGCCAAAAATTATTGGAGCTTGAGTGGGATGTGTTGCCACACCCAGCATACTCACCTGACCTTGCACTGTTAGACTTCCCCTTGTTTTGCTCTCTTCAACAGTCCTTGCGTGGTGTAACTTACAGTTCAGATGAGGCTGTAAATCAGCACCTTGTACAGTTTTTCGCCACGAAAGACAGGTCCTTCTTTCTGCAGCTCACTGAAAGATGGCAAAAGGTTATCTAACAAAACGGGCATTATATCATTGATTGATCTTTGTTCTTTCTATCAATAAATGACCTTTGCAAAACATGGCTAAAATACATCATGACTTTTTTCTGACAACCCAATAACTTAATGTTCAAAGAACAGATTTTTTTTATTGTATAGCACACATTTTTAATGGAACAATTTTTTTTTTTTTTGGAAGTAAGAATTTGTAAGGCAGTCGTTTACAAACTGAGGGGGGACTGCTTCTAGAAATCACAAAGTATTTCTTGAAAATCATGTGAGAAGTATTATTACTTTCTGTCTAAAAACTTAACTCGACCACTGGCCATAACATAATTATAGGGAAAAAACCATTAGAAAGAACCACTCACTCACCATAAAGATCATGGTAACCTCCAATGACAACACACTTCCAACACGTCATTCATCATGATGTAACTGGGCTTCCAAGGTTTACAGACTTCTTGCTTACGCTTCTTATTTTCGGGTGTGAAACATCGTATTTTTTTTTTTTTTTCTTTTCCTTAGCTTTATAAGATGTTACTATTATGCTTGTCAATTCGATAAAAAATCACACATACAACTCATTCATACAATTCAAGTAAAAACTATGTACATAACCTTACATTCACAGGTTATTAAACCTTGGTCAACTGTAATTATCAAACTCCTCCTTCTGTTTCACATCCTCTGCTACTCCCACTGCAAGTGTCACACCCATTCAGCCCCTCACATCCAATCCTCTAGTACTTTCAACAGGCCCCTGTCATCTTCAGGAGGCAGGTGTGTCTCACCCGCCCACCACAGCTCAAGTGAGCAGAGCCATCGAGGCCTGGGCTCCAGTCGCTATCTCTGAATCGTTGTGTCTCTGGCGCCATCTATTGTCCCTGCTGTTCTTTTTTCCCTCTTTCTTTTTACGCTGCTGTTCAATTTTTATTAGGGCTTTCCATTGTTCATTTAGGTTACTTGGCTCATTAATGTTGCATAATCTTGATCTGTTTTTTTCAATTAGCACTGATTCTGCAATTCTTAACTGCTTTTTGTTTTCACAGCTCTTAATAATTTTAATATCTTCAAACCTTGGACATTTTTTATTTTCCATACAGTATTGGGTCAATGCTGTCTTAGCTTCTTTTTTTATTCCAATTATTAATATGCTGGTTCAATCTATACTTTAATTTATTCTTGGTGCTGCCTATATATGACACAGGTGGTTGCTGGTTTATTGGGATTTCATAAATTCCTGCTCTATCTAATTGGCTAATTTTTTCATTTTTAATCACTAAATTTTTTACAGTAAGTACCTGATTTCCTACCTGTATGTCATACTTGCCACAAACTTTATTAATTTCTGCTGAAACATTTTCTATATATGGTATTGCTCCTACATATTTTACAAGTTTTTTATCAGTCTTGACCTTATTGTAACCTTGAGTTACTTCATAAATCCATTTTTTAATACCTGTTTAGGGTATCCAAAATCATATGCAATTTTTTCAATATATTCAATTTCTTCATTTCTATACTGTTCAATTGATGAATGTGTTAAACTTCTTTTAATTAGTGTTTTAACACTATTTCTTTTATGTGTTAATGGATGTGATGACTGAAATGGTATAAGTACTGGGATATATGAAGATTTTCTATGCACTCTGAATTGCATATTCTCCTCTGTTTTAACAATCAAAACGTCCAAAAATGCCAAAGTATTGTCATGTTCTTGTTCTACTGTCAGTTCAATAGATGGATAAATTTCACTATACTTTTTTGTCAAGTCCTCAAGTTCATCATTTTTTAGCCTGGATAACAGAAAAATGTCATCAACATATCTGCAGTATATCAGTGGTGGATCCTCGAGTTTACTTATTATTTTTTCCTCAATGTCACTCATTATAATTTCAGCAAATGAAGTTGACAGTGGTGACCCCATAAGTCCACCATGATTTTGTTTGTACATCTTGTTGTTAAACTTAAAAATGTTATTTTCATATATGTACAATAAAATTTCTCTTAACTCCTCTATTTGTATTGCATTCATTGTCTGTAGCACATACAATTTTTCAATAATTATTTCTATTGCCTGAGGTACTGGTGTGCTAGGAAAAAGAGCTCTCACATCCATACTAGCCATATGATATTCACTTAAATCTTGTTTAATTACTTTAATTTTCTCAATAAATTCGTATGTATTCTTCACAGTGAACCTTGCCTTCATGAACAAAGGTGCCAAAAATTTGTAGATATTCTTTTCCAGTTTTATTAGTGGGGAATTCCTTTTTGATTCAATCACTCTCATAGGTGTATCAGGCTTATGAGTTTTTATTTTTGCAAACATTTTTGGTATTCCAGTACCCATTGGTGGGTATGCTTTCTTTATTTCATCAGGCAAGGTGCTGTGATTTCTTATTCTAGCTAAGTACTTTACTTGAGATTCGGTTGGGTCTTTTGTTAGAATGCTGCAATTTAGTTCTTCTATAGCTCTATTCATTTTTAGATCATATTCAGTTGTGTTTAATATTACAATTTGCCCTGTTTTATCAGCTTCACAGAATTTAATTGTTGGGTCATCTCTTAATTTAATCAGTTGTTCTTTCTCATACTGAATTTTATCTATATGATATTTCTTTTTCTTACTTTTTTCATTAAATTCTTTCAAAACAATTCTATACAGTTTACTTCGAAAATTTTCACGTTCTTCTGCTGGTACACTGCGTGCCATTTCTTCTAAGTTGGGTATTAATTCCTCCGTCCTCGGCAGGCTCTGTGGAAACGCAAATTTTTTACCTCTCTGCAAAATAGCTCTTTGCGTGAAGCTCAAGGTCAAGTTGGAGTTATTCTGATATACCTCATACATATTCTCCCGTTGTTCTTGTACACGTTGTCTGTCAATCATCACGTGCAACTTTTTTTCCATGACTGCTCTTGAGCATTTTTTTTCGTATTCCACGATGTCAAAAATTTCCCTGAAGGTTACATCCAAAATCTCATCTTTCCAATTACCGTCGAACTTTCTATACTTTTTATAACATATCAAATCGATTAAATGTAAACATTTCATATTCAAGTTAAAATTCAATTTCCTTTTATTAACAATTTCAGCTCTTAATCTCTTTTTTTGGCACTCCTGGATTATTCTATTATCCTTAGCAGTGACTGGGCAATTCCGTATTTTTAAATACTTTGGTGTTATTTCTAGGTCACAGCACGTCACCAAAAATTCTTCTTGATTTTCTGACTTTACTAATTTAATTTTAGCTTTCTTAAACGCTGTAATATCTCTCATCTCGAAGTTGTGAAATTGATTCCTATAGCGCATAATCCCAGAGTATGATAGCGACTGCAAACCCCACACCTCAACTATCCCAGCTCAGAATTTTGCGTGTAATTCTCAATTATTATATTTGCACTTTTAAGGTATTAACCTCTTGCAAAGTGCGCATAGTTTACGTGCAATTCATAAATGAAAAAACCATTAGAAAGAACCACTCACTCACCATAAAGATCATTTTTCATTTATGAATAAAACAGATCAAGATTATGCAACATTAATGAGCCAAGTAACCTAAACGAACAATGGAAAGCCCTAATAAAAATTGAACAGCAGCGTAAAAAGAAAGAGGGAAAAAAGAACAGCAGGGACAATAGATGGCGCCAGAGACACAACGATTCAGAGATAGCGACTGGAGCCCAGGCCTCAATGGCTCTGCTCACTTGAGCTGTGGTGGGCGGGTGAGACACACCTGCCTCCTGAAGATGACAGGGGCCTGTTGAAAGTACTAGAGGATTGGATGTGAAGGGCTGAATGGGTGTGACACTTGCAGTGGGAGTAGCAGAGGATGTGAAACAGAAGGAGGAGTTTGATAATTACAGTTGACCAAGGTTTAATCATCTCTGAATGTAAGGTTATGTACATAGTTTTTACTTGAATTGTATGAATGAGTTGTATGTGTGATTTTTTATCGAATTGACAAGCATAATAGTAACATCTTATAAAGCTAAGGAAAAGAAAAAAAAAAATACGATGTTTCACACCCGAAAATAAGAAGCGTAAGCAAGAAGTCTGTAAACCTTGGAAGCCCAGTTACATCACGATGAATGACGTGTTGGAAGTGTGTTGTCATTGGAGGTTACCATGATCTTTATGGTGAGTGAGTGGTTCTTTCTAATGGTTTTTTCATTTATGAATTGCACGTAAACTATGCGCACTTTGCAAGAGGTTAATACCTTAAAAGTGCAAATATAATAATAATTATAGGGTAATCAATGCATCCACATCTTATATTTCATTTCACTCAGTAATCTTTGCCATTTAATTATTTCATAAGTAACTTTATTTTGTGAGTCAAAACATTTTTCCTTAATCCAGGAGCAAAATGCTAAACCTCCCAAGACAGGCCCACCTGGCCCAAGCATGGAAGTTTTCACTGAACTGATGGAAGAAAAAGTTGGGAGGTGTGTGTGCATGCAAAAGAGAATGTAAGTGTTTTGCACCAGGCCATTTGTTATTAACCCTGCGCTATGGGAGTTTAATGTTGTTTACCCATGGTTGATGTCTCTAGTGGTTAATGTGTTTAGAAAGTGTAAGACACCAGTCTAATTTCATGTGTGAGATTTTTCACATGCGATAGTGGAAGCCCATATGATTTTGCAGTTTCCCTATTACAGGCTCATTGACAATAAGTGCAATGCTGAAAAGAAATCCACACCAGATAAGAAAAAAAAAAACTGTCTAAAATTAAAAAGAAGGCTGTCAAGCATAATTTAGTAATCCTCAATGAAGATTTTCTAACAGTAAATCGTAAGCCACTTGCGTGCAAAACCAAATGCCAGACTGAATCCTTGCAGTACTTCAAAATACCTATTCACATAATTGTGCATGTTTCGAGACTTCATTTGTGTGAAAACTGGGCCCATATGCTAATCAGAGTGGATATTCCAAATTCTTTATAGCTAAGTGTCTGCCATAAATGATTCACAAAAGGATCTGTTGTAATATCATGAAAGATGGTTGAAATTTATAATGCTGCTGAAAACGGTTATAAGTCGCACATTTGTAAAATCCAGTTTAATGCAGTGTCATTATAATAAGGAAACACATAAGACCTTTGTTACCCTTGATTTCATATAGTGCAGTGGATTTGAATGTCTCCAAAAGCTTATTAGTATCATTATTATTTAATTATTCTGTTCTTTTGAAGAAGGATTTTGGTCGTTGTAGAAGCAGTACAGCTGCCTAATAAAGGAACTATGATCAGGGAGTCTATTGTGATTATCACAAGAGGTGGTATGTGTAATGATAAGATATCTGCTGAACTGCCATCACTGTGGACCTCCGTCTTCGGCAGACTCTGAGCTTGAAATTAACATAAACTATGACTTGATATCTTGTATGTTATACTATGTGAACATTGGACCCATGTAATGACTAATGCAAGTTCACATGTTTGTAGTGTTATATTTATGTTTTTATTACTCGTGCTATTATCCGGATTTTGATTTTAAACTCCAAATGGATCATCGTTCACCTGTTGTAAGTTTGCCTTGACAAAGCTTCCCAAATGCCAAGTGAAAACTCTGCATGATAAAAATATTTTTTTGATATACACCATCTCATTGATTTATGTGACTTAATTGTCTCCTTTGTTATTAGTACATACATCATACATATCACTAAGCTGTTCTCTGAGATTCAGATGTTAGCTCCACAAAGAAATACAAACTACCAAATAATTTTTACTTACTGTTGCCGTATGAAATTTCTCCATTTACAGCGATCTTGACATACAACTCGGACTTCACTGACATCCATCACATGCCGTAAACAAGATATTCTATACTTCATACTCATAATCCTTTTCATGCAGACACTCCTGAATCTGATCCTCCCATGACTTCCTTTGCCTTCCTCTGCCTTTCCTTCCTGCCACTTGGGCTAAAAAGATTTTCTTAGGAAATATCTCATCACTCATTCTTTCAACATGGCCAAACCACCGAAGCATATTAGTCTGCACCTTGCTAACAACATTTTGCTTCACGTCACACAACTGCAACACATCTTCATTCCTCACACAATCAGACCGTGTCTTGCCACAAACCTTACATAAGTAACGCATTTATCCAGCACACAAGCAACTCCTATGTTTCTTCTGCAGTACCCAGGTTTCACTGCCATACATCAGAGTAGGAACAATTACAGTTTCACACACAGCCATGTGGGACTCTCTAGAGAACCCATCATTCCTGTGAAAAGCTCCCAAAGCAGCCACGACTTTCAGTGAAGAATTCACTCTCCTACAAATTTCACCATCCAGTTCTCTCTGTCAAACATGCTTCCTAAATACACTAACTCATTCACCTGGTCAATCATTGTACCATTTAGACTTGCATTACATTCAGTACTACCAGTTCTTCTCTCAAAAACCATAACTTTGGGTTTTCCCTTATTTATACTCAGTTTGAATTTCATGCAAACTTTGAACATCAAGGACAACATACTTTGCAACTCCCTTTTGCTCTCTGCCAACACGACAGTGTCATCAGCATACAGCAATCTGCACACACAGATACCACCAAGACATAAACCAGTATTATCTATTTTGGCATCAGACATGCATGCATCCATAAATATATTAAACAGCCATGGTGACATTACATAACCTTGTCTGACTCCTGCACCAATAGAAAACCATTTTGATGAAACACCATTTCATACATGGCTTTTACACTATTAAGTAGATTCCCAGTAACTCCATATTCATTCAATACCTTCCACAAAAGTTTCCAGTTTACTCGGTTGTAAGGCTCTATGAAGGCAGCAAAAACTTTCTTGCCAACAGCTAGATACTTTTCAATCATCATGCGTAATGCAAAAATTTGGTTAGTGCAGTCTTTACCAGGCATAAAACCATTCTGAATATCATTCCACACTTTCTCGGATGTAAGACCCAGTCCTTTTTCAAAACGACCTTACCAAACACTTTCCCTGGCACACTCAGTAGGATAATACTACGATAGTTCTTGCAGTCAGTGTGATCACCTTTTCCCTTATACAAGGGAACAATGGTAGCATCCTTCCAATCCTGAGGGACCATTCCTAACTCCCAGCACAACTATGAAATTTCAGTTAACCAGTCAGTTGTAGAGTCTCCACCATATTTCAACATATTGGCAGTTATGCCATCAAACCTCGGAGCCTTACCATTCTGAACAGATTTTAAAGCTTTACACACCTCTTCTCCTGAGATCCCTATTGTGCTTCCATCCGTCACTGTGACAACATCTGTCTCGGAATCACTTTTGCTTTCCTGATCTAATAAGTCACAGAAGTATTCACCCCATCTTTCACTTAACTCATTGGGCTCCCATATCATTTCCCCAATCCTATTCTTCACAAAACTTGCAACTTTGTTTCCCCTATTTTTCCTGAGTCTCGTGTACTTCCAGAAAGTCTTCCTATCTTTCCAAAAAGCCAATTCATTCCACTCCACCTTCTCCTTCCGATGTTTTATCTTAACGAATTAAATGTAATTATAATTTATATTCAGATCTCATATTTCTTAATACACATGCACATTTGTATGAAACAAGAAATAAACTACAACTACAACCTATTTTTCCAGAAATGGAATCAATTAAACTTACTCTAAATTACAGAGGCCCTCAATACTGGAATTCTTTACCTAGCAACCTAACTTAAACAATTTTAATTTATTTTAAAAAATAAAATAAACTCTATCTTCTTCAATAATTAATTTAAAATAAAGGAAGAGATTGGCAAAACGTCTTCTGATTGTCTGACTTGATGTAGCTATCTGTTGTTTCATTTGTTTCTTCTACGGGGAGTATAGGGCTGAGTCAGGCCATTTTGGCCTTTTCCCTTGTCTTCCCTGTTGTTACAGTCTATGTTCATCATTTATGTACTGTCAATTGTTTTCCCCACTCGTTTTTTTTTCTTTTTTCTTTCTTTTCTTCTAAGAGCATGTAACAACAAAAATAAATAAAATAAATAAATAAATACTCTGGAAAACCAGCTTAGCGGCTTTACACTTCTTACAGCAATATTCATTCACAGAAACTCTACCTTGCAGCATCCCCAGATAGGCTTCCTGCTTTCTCTTTACTGCCTCTTCAATCTCACTATTCCACCAATCGCCACCTCTGTTGTTACCCGCTATTGTGGTGCCACAGACCTCTACAGCAGCAGTGATAACACAGTTCTTAAAACATTCCCACTTCTTTGTACATTCCTCTCACAAGACTTCAGCTCCTTCAGTCGTTCTATGAGTACGTCAGAATAACACTTATGATCTTCAGGGAGCCTTTCAACCTTTATTCTTTCCATCTTGGGCCTCTTCTTGTTCCTTTTCCTCCAACCAGCATTCAGTTTAACTCATGACACTACCAAGTAATGATCAGAACCAACATCTGCACCTCTCATCACACGAATGTCAACAACTAAGTGTGTCAGACGCTGATCGTAGACAACAAAATCTATCACATCCTTTTGACCAAGAGTATGATTTTCCCAAGTATATTGGGGATATACTAGTGGTTGAAAAATGTATTAGATACACACAAAACATTCTCAATGCAGAGTTCAATTAATCTTTCACCATTATCATTCACACAAGGATCATTAAACTTACCCAGAACATTGTCAGGAATTGCATTCTGCACACCTACTCTAGCATTGAAATCCCCTGCTCTTATAATTTTCTCTTTAGCACCAAACTGGCTCAAAACAGCTTTCGGCTTATTCCAGAAATCTTCCTTCCTATCAGAAGGTTCCGAGTCACAAGGAGCATACTCTACAGCAATTACTATTCTCTGAAGTTTCACTTTTAAAGGAATCCAAATAATTTTTTCACTTATGCAGCTATAGTGAATCAAGTTGTTATTCATCTTTTCACTTAAAATCATACCTACACCAGCCTGTCCTCTCACATTATCCAATACTCCAGACCACACACTCACCGTTCACTTCACTTCTTCTATCCCAATTTCCTTCTTTTTGGTTTCACTTACACACAGCACATCCAGTCTATACTTATTCATCTCCTCAATCACCTCATTCATCTTGCCATTTATACCTCTAGTATTCCATACACCAATCTTACACTCACTCAGCCGAGATCTCTTTTTGAATTTCTTTTTTCCAGTTCCAGGTTGATACTGTGGTGGACCATCCTTCTCAAGTGTGGTAGGTCCACCATATCCCACACTTGAGACAGCTTTTGCATTTATTTTTGTCTTTTTAATAAGGTAAGTACATCAGTTTGGGGGGATTAGCCCACAGCTGATGGTTCCAGTTGGTCATTCAATGTAAGGATTCTGGAACAAAACCCAGTGATTGGCGTGTTTTAACCAATGTCACACAGAACTAGCTGGCACCTCTCCAAGATTCACAGAGGCCCTTGTTGCTGTTCTGTGTGCCATTGTTCCCATGGAGTGCCCCGAGGAGGCAAACCTATCTCTCACTAAGACCGCCTGGTAGTTATTAGTGGTGTACTTAATATCTTTTGGATGTATCCTTAAGATTCCTCTTGCAGCTGCCTGGTTTTGCTAAGAATTATAATTCCGTGTAGGATCATTCCACCAAATAGTTCAAAATTTAATAATTTTCCACCAACATATCTGATTTTTAGTTTTTTTTGTTTTTTTTTTCTGCATCATGGATACATTCATATCACTAAGCTGTTCTATGAGTTTCAGAGGTTAGCTACATAAAGAAATACAAACTACCAGATAAATTTTTAACTGATTATTTACTTACTGTTGTCGTATGAAACTTCTCCATTTACAGCTATCTTGACACACAACTCAGGCTTCACTGACATCCATCACATGACATACACAAGACCTTCTATACTTCATACTCATAATCTTTTTCTCATGCAGACACTTCTGAATCTGATCCTCTCATGACTACCTTGAGCTTTCTCTGCCTTTCCTTCCTGCCACTTGAGCTAAAAAAAAATTCTTAGTGAGCATCTCATCACTCATTCTTTCAACATGGCCAAACCACTGAAGCATATTAGTTTACACCTTACTAACAACATTTTGCTTCACATTAAACACTGCAACACATCTTCATTCCTTACATGATCAGAACGTGTCTTGCCACAAATCCCTCAGTAAGTAATGCATTTCTCCAGCATACAAATTACTTCTATGTTTCTTCTGTAGTATCCAGGTTTCACTGCCATTCATCAGAGTAGGAATAATTACACTTTCATTCACAGCCATGCGGGACTCTAGAGAACCCATCCTTTTTGTAAAAACCTTCCATAGCAGCTGTGACTTTCAATGAAAAATTCACTTGCTTACTAATTTCACCATTCAGTTTGTTCTCCATGTCAAACATGTTTCCAAAATACACAAACTCATTCACCTGGTCAATCACTGTGCCATTTATACTTATATTACATTCAGTCCTAATAGCTTCTTGCTCAAAAACCATAATTTTAGATTTTTCCTTATTTATACTGTTTGAATTTCACGCAAACTTTGTACTTCTAGGACAACATACTCTGCAACTCACTTTTGCTTTCTGCCAACAGGACTGTGATCAGCATACACTCGCCTACTAATTTCACCATTCAATTTGTCCTCCCTGTCAAACATGCTTTCTAAATACACAAACTCATTCACCTGGTCAATCACTGTGCCATTTAGACTTATATTACATTCAGTCCTAACAGCTCCTTGCTCAAAAACCATAATTTTAGATTTTTCCTTATTTACACTGTTCGAATTTCATGCAAACTTTGTACATCTGGGACAACATGCTCTGCAACTCACTTTTGCTTTCTGCCAACAGGGCTGTGTTATCAGCATACAGCAAGACATAAACCAGTATCGTCCATCTTGGCATCACATATGCACCCATCCATAAATATGTTAAACAACCATGGTGACATTACATACACAACCTAATTTGATTCCTGCACCAATAGAAAATCATTTTGATAAAACACCATTCACTCGTACACAAGCTCTATTGCCAGCATACGTGACTTTTACACTATTAAGTAGATTCCCAGTAACACCATATTTATTAAACACCTTCCACAAAACTTTCCTATTTACTAGGTTGTAAGCTTTCTCTAAATCTATGAAGGCAGCAAAAACTTTCTTACCAACAGCCAGATACTTTTCAATCATCATGCGTAATGCAAAAATTTTGGTTAGTGCAGCCTTTACCAGGCATAAAACCATTCTGAATATCATCCCACACTTTCTCGGATGTAAAACCCAGTCCTTTTTTAATAACAACCTTACCAAACACTTTCCCTGGCACACTCAGTAGGATAATACCACGATAGTTCTTGCAGTCAGTGTGATCAGCTTTTCCCTTATACAAGGGAACAATAATAGCATCTTTCTAATCCTAAGGGACCATTCCTAACTCCCAGCACAACTGGCAAATTTCAGTTAACCAGTCAATTACAGAGTCACCACCATATTTCAACATCTTGTCAGTTATGCCATCAACTCCTGGAGCCTTACCATTCTGAAGAGATTTTAGAGCTTTACACACTGCTTCTCTGGAGATCTCTCCTGTGCTTTACTCCTTTACTGTGACATCATCTGCTTCTGCCTCAGAATCACCTTTGCTTTCTTAATCTAATAACTCACAGAAGTATTCACCTTATCTTTCACGTAACTCATTGGGCTCCCATATCATTTCCCCGATCCTATTCTTCACACAACTTACAACTTTGTTTCCCCTATTTTTCCTGAGTCTCATGTACTTCCAGAAAGTTTTTCTATATTTCCAAAAAGCCAATTCATGCCTCTTCACCTTCTCATTTTTATCTTCTAGAAGCCTTACTCTGGCAAATGAGCTTAGATGCTTCACGCTTCTTACTGTGATATTCATCCGCAGAAACTCTACCTTGCGACATCCCCAAATAGGATTCCTTTCTCTTTACTGCTTCTTCAATCTCACTATTCCAACAAGCATCACCTCCATTGTTACCCATTATTGTGGTGCCACAGACCCCTTTAGCAGCAATGACAACACTGTTCTTAAAACATTCCCACTTCTTTTCTACATCCCTCTCACATAACTTCAGCTCCTTCAGTCATTCTCTGAATAAGTTAGAGTAACACTGATGACCTTCAGTTCAACCTTTGTTCTTTCCATCCCAGGTTTCTTCCTATTCCTTTTTCTGCAACCAACATTCAGTTTCATTTGTGACACTACTAAGTAATGATCAGAACCAACATCCACACCTCTCATCACATGAATGTCAACAACTAAGTGTTTCAGATGCTGATCATAAACAACAAAATCTATAACACTCTTTTGACCAAGAGTATGATTTTCCCAAGTATATGTGTGGATATACTTTTGGTTGAAAAACGTATTAGATACACACAAACCATTCTCAGCGCAGAGTTCAATTAATCTTTCAACATTATCATTCACACAAGGATCATTAAATTTTCCCAGAACATTATCAGAAATCACATTCTGCCCACACCTACTCTAGCATTGAAATTCCCTGGTATTATAACTTTCTCTTTAGCACCAAACTGGCTCAAAGCAGCTTTTAGCTCTTTCCAGAAATCCTCCTTCCCATCGGAAGGTTCCGAGTCACAAGGAGCATACACTACAACAATTACTATTCTTTGAAGTTTCACTTTCAAACGAGTCCAAAGAATTATCTCACTTATGCACCTATAGTGAATCAAGTTGTTCTTCATCTTTTCACTTAAAATCATACCTACACCAGCCTGTCCTCTCACATTATCCTATACTCCAGACCACACACTCACCGTTCCATTCACTTCTTCTATCCCAAGTTCCTTCTTTGTGGTTTCACTTACACACAGCACATCCAGTCTATACTTATTCATCTCCTCAATCACCTCATTCATCTTGCCATTTATACCTCTAATATTCCATATACCAATCTTACATTAACTCAACACATATCTCTTTTTCGTATGCCGTTTTGAAGGTCCAGGTCGATTCCGTGGTGGACTGTCCTTCTCAAGTGTGGTAGGTCCACAATACCTCGCGTTAGAGTCCGTATATTGATTTCTTTGTGTTCTTTTTATCAGGTAAGTACACCAGTGTGGGTGTTTAACCCACAGCTGACAGTTCCAGTTGGTCATTCAATGTAAGGAGTCTGGAATAAAACTCGGTGAGTTGGATTCTTTTCACCAATGTCACACACAACTAGCTGGTACCTCTCCAAGATTCACGGGGGCCCTTGTTGCTCTCCTGTGTTCCAATTGTTCCCATGGAGCTTCCTGAGGAGGTAAACCCATCTCTCCCTAAGGCCGTATCAGTAGATAAATAATTCACTCAGATATAATACATCATAAATTAATCCTTATCTCTGGGCTGTTTCATTCTATGTGCAGATGTTTTGTGTCCCTTGATGTTTTCCAGGTCACGTTATCAATGCTTTACTGGTGTTATTTGTCCAGAAGGTTTTTAAACTGTGTCCATTTCATTTGCCAGATTCCTACAAACCCTGTCTGTTGCCATTCTCATCATCTCAAGAAATTATAGGCATGAAGGTTTTCCTGTGATTTTATGTCTCCATTAGTGATTGATCCATTACTAATGGAGACAAAAAATCATAGAAATCCTTCACAGTTTCAACAGATGAATCAATCGCTAACGGGGACAAAAAATCACAGGAAAGCCTTCACAGTTTCAACAAATCAATCAATCACTAATGGAGACAAAAAATCATAGGAAAGCCTTCACAGCTGTAATTTCTTGAGATAATGAGAATGGCAACAGACAGGATTTGTGGGAATATGGCAACTGAAGTGGACACAGTTCAAAAACCTTCTGGAAAAATTACACCAGTAAAGCATTGAAAATATGACTTGGAAGGCATCAAGTGACCCAAAATATCTGCACATGAAATAAAACAGCCCAAAGATAAGAAATAATGTATGGTGTATTATTTTTGAGTGAATTGATATTCATCATCAGTAAATGTCTCCAATATAATTGGAAACTCTAATTTTTTTTTTTTTTTCTTATAGATCAATAGGTATTACAGTGCTCCCTAAATAAAATACCAGGGTGGGTCATAAATTGATAGCATTTTTGCGTACAATGTTCAGCCTGGTACCACATGTTGATCACATATGGCTATTCGACAAAATACAGTCCATCAGAGTCTATGATCCTTCGCCAACATTCAGCCAAAGATGCAATGCTGTTTGGATGCAAAAAACTCAGTCTTTCACAGCCTCCAAGGAATGGAACCATCTGCCGGCAAAGAAGTGCACCATGGAACGAAATAAGTGAAAATCCGAGGGTGCAAGAACCGGGCTGTAGGCTGGGTATGGTAGGATTTCGACATTTTCTGAACAGACAATCCATGACCTATGACATGGGGTGTTGTCAAATTGCAGGAGGACTTCCTTTTGGTTCATCATTGCAAGGTAGCCCTGGAATGGAACATCGTATATGTGTTGCAGCTGGTCGGCATACAAGTTCCCATCCACGGCCTGACCATGTGGCACAAGCTCCCAGTGGACAGGACCCTCGAAATTCCACCATACACACAACATTGTCTTCATTTCAAAACAAACTTTTTGAACCACTGCTTGAGTCTCATCCCCTGGCTGCAGCCATTGGTTTCCAGTATCAGGGTAATGTAGGAAGACCCACTTCTCGTCATTTGTTACGATTCTCCTCCAAAACTGGTCATCGTGTGAATTTTGTAGCAATTCTCGACACAGAGTGATGTGCTCCTCAGCTTGCTTAGGGCTCAACTCGTGGGGAACCATTCACGGACATCTGAAGTGAAAACCGAGCTGGTGTAGTTGATGAACTATGGTGGTTTGTGATGCACAGACTGCCTCTGCTAATCATCGGGTGTTGGTTCCTGGGTGCTGTTCAACAGCTGGACGCAGGGCTTCGGTGTTGGTGGTGATTGGTCTCCCACACCTCGATTTGCCAACAAGCTCCGTGTCTCTGGACTGGAAGCATGGGAACCATTTCCTTGCTGTTACAGGGTGCACTGTCCCCTCACCTACACTACAAATTTCCTTCGCAGCAGCTGTCATGTTCAATCCTTTTTTCCAATAATGGTGTAGGAACACATGAACAACAAGTTTCTTCTCCGAGATTCTCATCTCGTATGAGTGCTCCACGTCGACCCAGCAACTGTAGCGGGGGTGATGCCGAGGTGACCTAGATATATAACAACTTTGAACATTGATCCAGGATGCATACCGTTGATAATGGCCGAAAGTCAGTCGTGCCGAAACATGTCCGGTGGTTTATGTGGAGTCGTGTGCGTGTTGCAGAGGTTGTCTGGCATTGTTCAGTAATTGATGAAATTTTATTTAATGTCTGTTTGGATTGTCATTGATTATGTCCATTCCTTCTTTTAAAGATTGACGACACCTGTTGATGTTAAATGGTTTTTTAATTGCATTGTATATAATTCTTTCACACTCTCTTTGTATGATATCCATAGTCGTGTTTTATTTGAGTTTAAACCCTGGTCGCATATTTCAATTAGGCCTATTTGCAATAGGAAGATTCTACGTGGCTAATGACACGCTAGATACATATTTTATTTCAAGATACAGGATGAAGCTTACTAATTTAAAATACCGATACAAGGTGAGTCCTTGATTATATAATAATTGAAACTTGTGATAATATTCCTAGTCGTATATGATATATAAATGCCAAGATGATTTTGCTGCAAATATGCACACAACGCATGGAACGTTTATAACGTGTGAAACAGTAGTGCATATAGTATGTAGCTATTATTCTATTATATAATACCACATATTTTTATTTTTGGTTGTTTTTACTAACCAAAATCAATTATGAACTATAATAATGAGCCCTTATTTCTTAGCATTGCTACTACTATTATTATTTTGTTTTAACGAAGTTCTGAAGTATTAAAGTAGCATATGAATCTGGATATCTCTGTGGTGATGCTTCCTTTCTTATATGAGCCTTTGGTTTACCACATTAATTTTTTTTTTTTTTAATTGAGTTTGTTTTGTAGCTTTTTTAATGATGAAATGAAGACTAATTTTTATCTTTACTCCACAGATTTCTAGTTCAACATGTCTAAATGACAGTGCCACTATCAAGGTGATTGGTCCTCTTCTTGTCAAAAAGACAATAATGATGATGAAATTGGCAAATGGTGCCGACCAGGAAAGAAGAACACTCAGGCTTCATGTGTGTGGTGCTCAAAAAAATTTTCAGTGTCTACAATGGGTGTTCAAGCAGTTTTACGACATTCAAGAAGTGAAAATCACAAAAAAAAAAAAAAATAGAGAAGCTGTAACAAAGTCAAAGGACTTGACAAAAAGTTTCAAAAGTCAAACAATAATTAGTAATCAGGTTACTACTGCTGAAGTTTTGTGGGTCGCTGCACTTGTTGAATACAATATTCCATTCAGGTTTTGTGATCATTCAACACAGTTGTTTCAGAGAATGTTTCCTGACTCTAAAATTGCTGAATCATTTTCAATGCACCAAACAAAGATGTCTTACCTAGTTAGATATGGTTTGGGGCAAACATATGAAATCATTTTAAAGGAAAGTTTGAAAGGGAAATATGTGTCAATTGGACTAGATGAAAGCAATGACAGTGGTGTGCATTATAAAAAAGAGCTTGAAATAATCGTACGATATTTTGATGATGTGCAACAGCAAATTGTAATATATTTTCGTGAAAGTGTATATTTGTCAGAAGCTAAAGCATTTCCCATGAAAGAAAAATTGATTTCTGTTTTACAAATGTTTGGCATCAATATATCTAAGGTAATATGCGTTATGACTGATAGTCCACAAGTTATGGTAGGCTGTAAAAAAGGCATGCTAACTCTTTTAAAGCAAGAAAATCCCCACTTGCTTGATGTAGGTCGATGTTCATTACATCATGTCATGAATGCTGTAAAAAGGCTGTAAAAGAATTTGATTCTTCACATTCTAAATTTGCAGTGGATGTATTCTACTATTTCCATGGCAATAGTGTAAGATCAACTGATTATGGCAAGAGTCAGAAATATATAGGTGCTCCAAAACATGTATTTATGAGACCTGTTGAAGCTAGATTTTTAACTTTTGGACCAGTATTTGATCGTTTATTGGAGCAAAAAGATGCCTTGATTCACTACTTCTTATCCTTTGTACCTGCACATCGTTCCAAAGAACTGAAAACCAGTAAAAAGTTGCACAGAATAATTTCTGCATTGAAACAAGGTGACATTTTCATCCACTATCAGTTTATACACGGTGTGTTTAGCATTGTGAATATATTTCAGTTATTTTTTCAGAAAGAAGAACCTCTGATTCATCTTCTTTATTATGAAATGACTTCATTAGTAAAAATGGTAATGAAAAGAGCTATGGCAGATGAAGTTGTTGATAACACTCCAGGCCATAAACTTGCAGATTTAGATGTCAGTCAACATTTGAAAACTTTAGAAAGGATGGCTATTGGTGTTTTGACAAAGAGTGCAATGAAGTCTCTAACAGAGACAAAGAAAAAAATGCTACTTTTACAGTGGAAAAAATTCTACAATGTGTTAATTAAAAAGTTGCTGCACTATCTTCCATTGCAGAACAAAATACTAAGAGACTTGCATGTACTGCTGCCAGACCAAAAGAACAACCCAAAAAGTGTTGCTTCACTTATGAACATTGCTAAAAGCCTTCCTAATGTTGTTCCAAACCTAAAGCTAGATGAATTGTCCACGGAATGGGATTTGTGCAAGCTGGAGAATGTTGATGGCAAAAAGCCCATTGATGAATATTGGACAGAAATTTTTAAAAAAGAACCCTCAGAGATATGCAACCCTTCAAGGCTTGATCATGACATGTTTGACCATACATCATGGTAACAGTGATGTGGAGTGAAGTTTTTCAGTTGACAGAGACATTTTGACTTGTAAAAGAACTCAACTACATGATGAAACTGTGACTTCTTTGAAAAGAGTTAAGACTCATATGAAGAGGACAAAAACTGTATGTAATTAAATCGAAGGTACGCCACCTCTTAAAAGAGCCTGTGTGGATTCTCACAAAATGTTTGCTGAACATCTAGCTGAAGAGAAATGTATGCGATTGGAAGAAGAACAGAATAAACAGGCCACGAAAGATCAAGAGGCAGCTCTCCACAAACAAGCTGAGGAATTAAGAAAGAAGGAAGAAAAACTTCAAATAAAAGAGCGAGAAAAGAAAGCGGATGAGAAGAGACTTAAAGCAAATTGTCAAAGATTTAATGGCCAAAGTACAAAAATCACTGAATGAGGCTGATAATTTGGAAAAAGAAGCTGAAAAGGAGACGACGAAAATACAGAAAGATAAAGCCAAGATTAAACAAAGTGTCTTATCCTCTTTTGTTTTTGTTCAGGAAAAACATTAAAGGTGTGGTGTGGTGTGGTTTTTTGTTCTTTTTGTTTTTTGCAGAAAAAGGCATGAGTAAGAATAAGGAAAGATTACATAGTTTTGTTTTGTGTGTTTGAGATATAGCAGTTATTTTCAGTTTTTGTGAAGTTATGACATTTAAAAGGTATTTGTGTGAACATTTTCCAATTTTAACCCACTAGGCACTTGCACATTATATTGTTCACTCTTTTTCATACTGGTATGTGATGTTGTACTTATTTTTATTTGGGAAAAAAACGGTTGTGCATTAGAAACGTTAAGTTGCTGGAACTTTTTTTATAAAATGTATTCAATTTATATGTATTTCGTATACCGGTACCTACGTCAATGTATATTATTTTATGTACAATCAATTATAAGTGTAGAAAATATTTTTTTTTAAATGTGAAAATTGAATTATAACTGTGGGAGGAACAGAATGGCTATAAGGAATGAAGAGGAGGCCATTTTAAAAAATAAAAATTCTTTCTTTTTTTAACATGTTTAAAACAGATTTCAGCTGAAAACAGGAACCTTTAATTCAAAAACAAAAGTTTTGCCCCATATCGGGGTGGGGGTGGAGACCACCGGTAGGTACTATTGAGATGTCCTTTATTTTTTGCATTTGCTGCTGGACACTCTGTGTTCCCCATGCCTAAACCATGCTATTGTAGCCGTTGGTTATAGCATGGTTGTCTTATAAGCATGTTGGATCCCTTTTGCAATTATTTATGGGTACAATAACACAGGGTAATAATTTCTATTACCCGGTGTTATTTCTGGGGAGCAGTGTATTTTTTTTTTAATTGTAGTGCATGGCTGGACTTATTTAGCATAAAAATGCAAATATCTCTGTTATCTAGTAAATTTTTCAGAAAATTTACATAGGGTGTTTGGAAAGTAATGCTTCCATGTTGTATCTTTCTTTACTCTCAGACAAGGTATTGAAATGAAACTAAAAACAAAATATAGCTCAGAATGTGTATTTTGTTTTCATACCTTATTTTCAAATGTGGTCTCCTTGTCATTCGACACATCGCTGCCAGTGCTGAATAAGTTTTTCAAACTTGTCTCTGTTGAACTCTTTAAGTTGTTCTTGATACCTTTTTTCTCATAGCAGCTTTAAATGTTTCATGATACATGTAATGAATTCTTTTGAGACATTTCTTGACTGCTACAAACAGCCAGAAGTCAGGTGGTGCTAAATTTGGGCTGTAGGGAGGGTGTGAAACATATTTTAGTTGAATACTGTCTGTCTCCACTGAAGTGGCAGCATTTGTGTGGGGTCTAGCATTGTCATGTTAAAGAAGCATGGACCGTTTAGTTTCCCCTGATGGAAGCAATCGATTCTTTGTTTCAACCTCTATAGGGTGTTCGTGTTAGTTTCGAAGTTGATTTTTGTACCTTTTACCATATACTCCTGGTGAGTGATGCCTCTGCCCTCCCAGAAGATGGCAAGTGTGCATTTTCAGGACAAAGGTTGAGTCTTAAATTTTTTCTTTTCTGGAGAGGTTGAATGATGATATTCAAGTGACGGGGTTTTTCATATCCAGGTTGTAGTGATGCACCCAACTCTTCTCACCTGTGACAGTCCTGTACAGAAAATCCTAACCTTTGCTTTTGTAGTGAGAAAGTAAGTATTGATCTGCTTCCAGTTTATCTTTATTTTGGATGTAAGCTAATTTAGCACCCATTGTGCACACACTTTCTTGTAACCCAGATGTGATAATCTCATTAACACTGCTTAAATTGATGTTTTCTGCTCTAGCTGTATCACTAATTCATCCATTTTCTGGGTTTAGGTCTGAATTTTCACCGTTATCGTGTGATATTCTCACCTGAATGAATGAATGAATGAAGAAACGTAGATCCCTAAAAAGGTTCAGACCATGCATACTTGTATCTCGTGAAGCTTCTTGTGAGGGTGGAAAAATTGTATTAGAAGTGGGAACAGGTTGCTCTGATAAGAAAGTGAAAAAGAAAAGTAAGGAAAAATTAGAATATTAGAATTGTATAGTTGCTTGTTAAGTAAGGAAAGTTATAATCTGCCCTGCTCACTTGGGCTCTTACTGGCTTCATACATCTGCAGCACCCAGTTGCAATGACACATCTCACACAACAGTGCATAGTACTTCTGTACACTGTATCTTTACCATAAAAAAGCCAAGAATGTGTAGTTCATTCTGAATACCCCTGTACAATGTATGGAGAAATGATTCAAGCTAGTTAACTTTTTTATGGGATTTATCTAGGCAAAGTCTCAAAATTCTGCAAATTTTCGAAGAGAACTCCTCTCCTTCATCAGGCAGTCGTTTGTTCAATCTCCGTCACTGTCTTCGGTTACGGTGATTCTGCAAGATATCTTGCCAGATGTTAGGCAGTGAAAATGCCTTACAGTCATTAATGATGAAGTTCTGTATTTTTCCAATTTCAAGTCCTCTTTCAATTTATGCTTCAAGAAGTCCCTCTTTCAATTTACAATTTCAAATCCCTCTTTCGATTTGCACATCAGGAAGCGTAAATTGAAAGAGGGACTTGAAATTGGAAAAATACAGAACTTCATCATTAAGGACTGTAAGGGATTTTCGATGCTTGACATCTGGCAAGATATCTTGCAGAATCACCGTTACCGTCAAGGTTAACCGTAACCAAAGACAGTAACGGAGATTGAACGGATGACTGCCTGACAAAAGACAGTTCTCTTTGAAAATTTGCAGAATTTTGAGACTTAGAGAAATCATATAAAAAAGTTAACTAGCTTGAATGTAGTAATCTAGGAAGCCACATAACAAAGATGAGTTTGATTTAAAAATATGTTTTTTGGTCTGACTTGGACACTATCTGCATCTTAACATTATACCATTTGTAACTAAGAGTTTCCCAGACTGTGCCATACCTTCTTCAATTTAAGCAGCCTAAGATGGAATTTTCTTAGTAAATTTTGATAGTATAAGACTTTCAGCTGTAAGTTTTGGATAATGAATTTGGAACAGCATGAATGATAGCCTAAAATGCAATATAATTTATATGTTGAATGAAAGTTTTTTCTCAAATAAGAATACAATTCTTGTCATTATGGCTGTACATCATATTTTGATGGTTTGAATACCTAAGGCTTTAAATGCATTCTTGGTATCATGACCATTGTAGAGTATAATTTGAAGTGTGTCAGCTTTGGAATTTTAGTCATGATTAGTTTCTATTCTTGATTTATTGCTATTGTACATTTTCTTTTCTTTTTTACAATTGATATGGGGGATTGATTCTAGAGGCCTTGAATTTGAAATGCCATTGTAACTGATAATCATTTCGTTTACAATGTTCACAAGCTGTATAGTATGTGTTGAGTTTCAACTCTTTTCAATAGATGTTGTAGAGACTAAACTTTCTGTCTAAATTTGCTCTTCCTCTGCTCCGTTAGGTGATGAACAGTGGCCTCCTGGTTGTTGCTTACGATTCACATGTGGTAATCAGTTAGGTCCCACGGATCGTGTTTTAGTTGATGCTTTGAAGCCCCATTCAACTGCAGATGTCTCGGTAGAAATGGTGAGCCCTCAAGCTCCAGGCATCTATCAAGGTCAATGGAGGATGAGTACAGCCACAGGACAGTTCTTTGGAGGTATGTTTTGTGTTTTTAATTATTAGTATTATTTTAAAGTCCATGAGAACTACAGTGAAAATAATGTGGAATTTTTTGTTGAACTTCATTCCCTTCTAAAAGGAACTGGAAGCACTGGACACATATGCCAATCACTATTTTTTTTTTTTTTGAATTATGTGTTTTATAATTCTAAATGTTTTTTTAAAGATTTATCTCCAGTCAGTGATTATTTGATGGCAGATTATATTCATTACATAATACTAGTTTTGATGATTGTTCTAGAAAGAATTTGCTGGGATGTGCAAGTAGAAAAGGTAGCTGTTGCATTAGCATCAGGAGTCTATGTAAAAGAGGTAGAATTGTAGAATTAGCTAAGAAACATACAAAATTCAAGAACACATTTAATGGAGCCATCTTATGACAAAAAATGTGAACATGACATGAACAGGGTATCTGAACATAGGTCAGCACTACATCAAAATTCAATAACAAGTAAATGTACTTATATATTAAAACTCAGTTTTTGAGACAGTAAAGATATACTCACAAAATCATTAGTATATTTCAGTGTGCTCTCTTGGCCATGCGTAGGACATCCAATTAATATTCGGTTTCTCCATGTATTTGGCAAGCATGTCTACATAATGGTAGCAATTTGTTTTTTTCAAAAACCATACACCACTTTTTGTACCAGTGTCTGGTAAATAGAAAGAAAGCTGTGCCAATCACATTCTTTGTAATTTGCAAAAAAAAAAAAAAAAAAAAAAAAAAAATCTTTCTGGCAAAAATATTGGTGATGACCTTTTTTAATGACATCTGTGCAAAAACAGTCTTTAATTTTTATTCGATTTGGTATTTAAGAAATGAAATTCGAATGCTAGTTACTTTTTCGTTATTTACATTGTGAAAATCTTTCAAGTACATGGATACAATGTAAATAGACAAAGTCATCGTTCTTTTCATGTTTTTCTTTAATTAACATACAGCAACGGAAAAATTGTATTTAAACACTGCTGGGATCGAATCCCAGATCTCTCAATAACTAGTCTAGTGCATTCACCTTACGCTGCAGTGCCAACAATCCACTGCGCTATGTGTGTTTATCTGTCAGCATCTGACGTTACAAATCCGTAAGGATGGGCTCAGCAACTGAGACATCTCCATCTGGTGCTGAGCCTATCCCTACAGATTTGTAAAGTCAGATGCTGACAGATTAACACACATAGCGCAGTAGATTGTTGGCACTGTAGCGTAAGGTGAACTCACTCGACTAGTTATTGAGAGATCTGGGGTTCGATCCTAGTGGTGTTTAAACACAATTTTTCAGTTGCTATGTGTTAATTAAAGAAAAACATGAAAAGAGCAATGACTTTGTCTATTTACATTTACATTGTGTTGAACACACAATGTAAATAATGAAAAAAAAAGTACATGTCACGAATATGCTACAATTAGTCCTGCCATGATGTCACTGGTCTTCCTCTACCTTTCTTTCCTTCCACTTGGGCTAAAATAATTCCCTAGTAAGCATCTCATCATTCATTCTTTCAACATGACCAAACCACCTAAGCATATTTACCTTCACCTTACTAGCAACATTTTGCCTCATATTACATATCTACATTACATCTGCATTCCTCACATGATCAGAGTGAGTGTTGCCACAAACCCCTTATAAATAATGCATCTCTCCAGCACACAAATGACTCACATCTCTTCTGCAGTATCCAGGTTTCAATGCTGTACATCAGACTAGGAACAATTACACTTTCATATAGAGCAATGCAGGACTTTCTGGAGAACCCATCATTCCTGTGAAATCCTTGTAAAAACAGTTATGACTTTCACAGAAGAACTCGCTTGCCTACTGATTTTGCCATCTAATTTGTTTCCTCTTTCAAACAGGTTTCCTAAATATACACACTCGTTCACCTGGTCAATCTCTGTGCCATTTAGACTTTCATTCAGCAGCATAACTATGAAAATTAGTTTGTTAAAAAGAGTTAAACTTAAAAAATCAGAGTTTTTGCAAGTGATGCAATACTTTGCACACCACTGTACCTGGAAGCTGATGTTCACAACAAATGTGAAATGTGCTGGGTTTGATCCAGGACTTCCTGAGTGTTACTTTGCATGTGTGTATCAAAATTTCGAATACATGTCTAGAGAACCCCACAACATTTAGTTTGTTTTAAGTAAGTATTTTGGATTTACCGAAACACTTTTTCTTTAACATTCTGGCAGCGAAGTGTGGCATATAATTGTTGCCCTGTATTCATGGGGGCAGCGTTGTTATAGGGTACCAGTGCATTTTGTTTTGTTTTACATTTAAGTGATTCATACTCAAGCTAGTATCCTGAATTGTTTATTCGATTTTGCTTTATACTGCTGATCAAATCTGGTAATTGTTTATGCTGCAATGCCTTGTTTTGACATTTGTATTTTTGATATTTGTAAAGAAAGACTTTTCCTGATGTTTATGGCATAACTTCCAGCTTTGCTCAGAATGTTCTATTTATGCTCAAGACATTCTTTGAAACTTTCTTTTAGTGCTCAGAACACTTTTATAAGCTTATTTTGTGTTGTTTCACACAAAGCTAAGTAGTTAGTCCTTAGTTCATCTTTGAATTCATTCAGTTCTGCCTTAGTTTAACTCTTTCATTGTAAGGCTTAAGGCTACAGTTAGCATACTGTAAATCACATGGTATTGAGGATGTATATGTTAATATTATGTATATTAATATATCTATGAAAATGCAAGTGCAAAAGTTCTACTGTTTGAGGACACAGTACATATAAAAATTGGAAAGGAAGTGATAAAAGGTGGATACTGTAATCATTGAACTGAAAAACATGGGAATATTGATTAACAGAGGTAGTTTAAGCTACTCTTGTTTCTCTGATGACATAATAATTTTCGCAAGTACCTCCTCAGAACTGTAGAATACGACTCAGGAATTTGCTGACCGGTGTAAAGAAATGGGATTAAAAATGAACTTAGAGCAAACAGAATTGATGTACAAGGTTTAGTGATTATGGAGCGAATTTAGAAGTAACAGATATCAAGCAAGAGCCACATTGAAGAAGAAGTTAATAAGGCATATAAAACTTCATTGGAGTGTGCATTTGAAAGAAACTACAATTTTCAAGAGCGATTTATCATTATGTCTTTAAAGAAAATGTTAATCTGTGCATTTTTCCAATTTTTTCTTATGGATCAGACATGGACCTTAACTAAAAAAGACAGACAGAGGCTGCAGAAAACTCAAAAAAGCATAGAGAGGTGCATGCTTGGTGGAACTAAGAAATATAGGAAAAGAGACTTAACGGATCAGGAAAACAAGAGTGGATGACAACAGGATTGAATCGGAGACCTTCAAGTGGCAGTGGGCAGAACATATTGATAGAAGAACTGACCATCTTTGGACAACTGAAGTACTCAACTGGATACCAAGAGACAGTTAAATACACAGAAGAATATCATGTGGAAGATGGGTGGATGAAATTTGAAAGGCTGTGGAAATGATATGGAAGAGAACTGCTCTAGATAGTTGTTGAAGAGACTTTGGGAGGCCTTCATCTAGCAAGTGGATTGAGAATATTTGATGATGATAGAAGTGCTACTGTTAATACTGTGCACTGTTAGTACTGGAGTGTTTCTGAGGTTTGTGACAAATGCTGCAGCTTACTCCTGAAACTATTCTGGCATTTCTTAGGTTCTGTACAGATCCCACTTCCTGACACAAGAAAGTGAAATATAGCAGGGGGCCCTTGCACCACTGCCAACAAGTTAGTTCTTGGGTGGCTTCCACTGCGGATTCACAAATTCTCATAATTTTTCACAAAAGGCAATGAGAGGAACAAGCACACAGAACTACAGGTGTAATCACATGGCTGCACAGTGCAACAGGAAATATTTTAATGATTTTAATTCATTATGTATATCACTTTTGGTGGGATACATAGGCTGCTTGTGTTTTTAATTCACCAAATTATACATTCTTCCAGTACTCAAACTATGCAAACCTTGTTTGTAATAGTTGTTTTTCACAGGCAGAATCTAATAACATTATTATAAGTGTTAGAAGGGCACATAATTTTTCTCTTACTTTAATAAACAGTTGAATTAGTAAATATGAATCAGAGAAAAAGATTACTCATTGACTCTCAAAACCTCCTATCTCCTATCACTTTGTAAGTTCTATGCTGTTGAACATATGAGTTTTTCTGATGAAAAAGAATTGTAGTCTATTCACTCAATTATCGTTATTAATCATTAGTAACATGTCTCCCATACCTGATCAGGAAAAAAATGAAAGGTCTTGCACCTTTCATTAACCAGGAGTCTCTCGGGCATTTTGAAAGTATTAAAGTTTGCCTTTCCCCTAACAGTTGCAACAGGGACTCACTATGTCATATCCCTACCAATTGAAAATTCATTCTTAAATTTGGCAACATTTGAATCAACATGTGTTGCCACCTCATGTTCTTATTAATTCCACGTGTGAAAAAAAGTAGCAATCACTACTGAAGTATCCCATAACAATTTCATTAATGTAATTTAAAGCACAGAGTTCATTTGCAATATCATGTCAGATGTAACATTTTTATTCTGATTTTTACTGCAGTGAATGATTGTGTTGTGAGTGTGATTTCAATAACATCCTATTCACAAAAATATTTGTTTTGTATGCACTCCATGTGTATAAATTATGTTATCAATACAGCAAAAATATGTTTGGAATACATGAATATGGAAGTTCATAATACCTCTTTATAAACCATGTTAAATGTTTTTCCATTGTGTGATAAAATAAAATATTTCTTTTCACTTTGTTTTTGTTTATTCTGTTTCCGTAGCTCTAGCTATTGCTCTTTCTGAAAGAATGTAATGAAAATGAGTTTGACAAATACACACTTTATAATCCTTTATGAATTGTAAGTAAAATAATTTACCCAAGTGTGGAGATTGGTATTGAAGCACTGCATGCATCAGGAGAGCAACACACAATCATTTGCCAGGGAAATTTTTGATCAATGATAGAATAACAATGTTCAAATAAGGGAAGTTGTTTTGCTCCTCATAATGCACATGTGATAGGAGCATTTTCAAACAACAGTGCTTGAAAATGTAGTTCCAAGGTCGCACAAGTGTTACATATAAGCTATTTTGTTCAAACTTCCTGGTTCCAGTTGAAATACCAGGGTTGGTGTTTTTGCTTATAGGAATTTTGACTTACTGCAACTGGAGTCACAAATAAAAACAATCTGCTAAATTGTTGAAGTGTCTACCACAATTTTCTAATAAGTTACAGCTGCCAACAGTCACAAACACATGCAAACATCCTCTTTTGTAAGATTGTGTGAGGAATGAAGATGTGTTGCAGTTGTGTGATGCGAAGCAAAATGTTGTTAGCAAGGTGGAGACTAATATGCTTCAGTGGTTTGGCCATGTTGAAACAATGAGTGATGAGATGCTGACTACGAAAATCTGGTTAGCCCAAGTGGCAGGAAGGAAAGGCAGAGGAAGACCAAGGAAGTCATGGGAGAATCAGATTCAGGAGTGTCTGCACGAGAAAAAGATTATGAGTATGAAGTACAGAAGATCTTGTGTATGGCGTGTGATGGATGTCAGTAAAGCCCGAATTGTATGTCAAGATAGCTGTTAATGGAGAAGTTTGATACAGCAACAGTAAGAAAAAATTATTTGGTAGTTTGTATTTCTTTTTGGAACTAACCTCTGAATCTCATAGAACAGCTTAGTGATATGTATGTATGTATGTATGTATGTATGTATGTATGTATGTATGTATGTATGTATGTATGTATGTATGTATGTATGTATGTATGTATGTATGTATGTATGTATGTATGTATGTATGTATGTATGTATGTATGTATGTATGTATGTATGTATGTATGTATGTATGTATGTATGTATGTATGTATGTATGTATGTATGTATGTATGTATGTATGTATGTATGTATGTATGTATGTATGTATGTATGTATGTATGTATGTATGTATGTATGTATGTATGTATGTATGTATGTATGTATGTATGTATGTATGTATGTATGTATGTATGTATGTATGTATGTATGTATGTATGTATGTATGTATGTATGTATGTATGTATGTATGTATGTATGTATGTATGTATGTATGTATGTATGTATGTATGTATGTATGTATGTATGTATGTATGTATGTATGTATGTATGTATGTATGTATGTATGTATGTATGTATGTATGTATGTATGTATGTATGTATGTATGTATGTATGTATGTATGTATGTATGTATGTATGTATGTATGTATGTATGTATGTATGTATGTATGTATGTATGTATGTATGTATGTATGTATGTATGTATGTATGTATGTATGTATGTATGTATGTATGTATGTATGTATGTATGTATGTATGTATGTATGTATGTATGTATGTATGTATGTATGTATGTATGTATGTATGTATGTTTGTTTGTTTGTTTGTTTGTTTGTTTGTTTGTTTAGGGGTACTCTCAGTTTGACTCAAGAAAATCAGAAATTTTATAGTTCAAGTCGGGGAAAAATAAGTACAGTCAATGGACAAAATTACCAAGAACATGCATTACCTCATATTACACAGCTCACAGTAACTTCCACACTGGCATGCGGTTGTGTTTACTAATATCTTCCCGATTCCTCTGCTTGCTTTTGGTGTCCATCGCCAGATGTCGTCCTTTCAAAAACCATGAATTTTCATACACTGAAGGCTTAAACAAACTCAAAGGAGGGCCTACCAATTTTATAAACATTAAGTTGGCTACAGTGTTTAAATGCAATGAAGCTCTTGTTGGAGTCAGTATTAAATTCATCTGATTAAATTCATCTCACACTCACTTGTTGAAATTGGGATGTTTTTGATTGCGTTTAAAAGAGGCATAAGAGATGATGGAATCTTCTTTTCTGAAAGATACTCTCGAAAACCCCTTAGGATTTGTCTATCAGGAAGTCCAAATCTGTCGCACAAGTTCATTTTTTCTGTTTCACCAAAGGTTAAAAGAGGATTATCTGGCCAAGTTTTACAATCCAGCACCTTGACCCATTGTGGAATTTCAGCATCTTCTTTTGCTAAATGTCGGCTTTCCATGCGCGTTTTCAGAGTGTCATAGAATTTTACTGGATCGATACGATTTCCCTGGCTATGTCTTGTGGTTGTTGCCCCAATTTCTAGTGAAACTCCTTTTAAGTCCAAATTTTTTTCTGCTTTTTAAGGCTTCCAGATAATTAGGTCCCATGCTTGTCTTCCTTTCATCAAACAATTTAAGTCCCCTCAAATGATCTCTGCACACACTGTTCGCTGTACACTGCATCGGATGGGATATGGCAGCCGAAGGCCTGTTTGAACACCTTTGCTGTCTGCAGTTAACAAGAGAAAACGTCTGCAGTTTGCACAGGAGCACAAGGATTGGACAGTCGATAATTGGAAACAAATTATGTGGTCCGATGAATCACGTTTTCAGTTGCACCATGACGATGGCTGAGTGAGAATTTGGCGGAAACAGCACGAAAGCATGGACCCCAAATGCATTGCTACAACCCTTCAAGCTGGTGGAGACAACGTTATGGTTTGGGGAATGTTTTCCTGGCATGCTTTGGGCCCTTTAATTCGTGTTGATCAACGTCTGACTGGCACATCATATCTAAACATTGTTGCGAACCAAGTGCATCCTTTCATGTGGATGGTTTATCCCAATGGCGATGGCTACTTTCAAGAAGATAATGCATCCTGCCATAGTGCTCGTATTGTACAGGATTGGTTTCAGGAACATGTTGGTGAGCTTACTTTGCTTAGGTGGCCCCCACAATCTCCAGATCTCAACCGCGTTGAGAATTTGTGGGATGAAGTTGAACCAGCCATCAGACAGCTGGATCCACAAACCACTTATCAGCATCTCGTGTAGTTCATGCCACAAAGAATCGACGCAGTATTAAAGGCAAAACGAAAAACAGTATTAAAGGCAAAGTGGCCCAATGAAGTACTGAGGGGTGATCATAAGAAAGTGGCCACTCAGTGTATAACTAAAAGTTGATTTAAGAAAATTGAGCTAGAAATTGAAATTCCCGAAAATGATCATAGAAAATTTTTTGAGTTTCATGTTTTTTTTAATGCGCTGCTGCCTATTTTGCAGTTTAGGAGTTTTTAACCATGTCTAAGAAACTTTCTGTTTCACAGAAATTAGGAAGTGGGATGTTTTTCTTGAGGTACTATTAAAAGCACACTGATTACAGTAAAACGTACTTTGGAAGGGCAGATAATATGTAAAAAAGTCTCTGCTTTTTGCTGACCGTGATAAGTCATCGATATAAATTAGGAAAAACATCCAGATTATTGGTTATTTCGTGTTACCCCTCATTTTGTCAAATTAAATTCCCTGAGTTTTCCCATCTGCAGACAATAGTATTTTTAAAGTGAAAATCCTCCAAATACGTGGTGTCAGTGAATAAACAAAGACATCGCTCTCTCCACGTTTAGCAATGCACTGCAACCGAAAAATTGTTTTTCGGCTGCCGTCGGGGGTTGAATCCCTGATCTCTTGATATCTAGCTGAGCGCGCTAGCCTTACACCACGGTGGCCAACAAACCACGGCACTATGTGCGTTTTTCTATCAGCATCTGACATTATAAACCCGTAAGATGGGCTCAGCTGCTAAGACATCTCCATTTGGTGGGCATTAATGGCACTGGCTATATATTAATTATAGCAGTTAAATCCAAAGAGCGAGATCCAAAGTGAACATCCTCCAAATACGTGGCATCAGTGAGTAAACAAAGACATCACTCTTTCCACGTTTAGCAACGCACAGCAACCGAAAAATTGGAAAGAGCGATGTCTTTGTTTATTCACTGACGCAACGTATTTGGAGGATTTTCACTTTGGATCTTGCCCTTTGGATTTAACTGCTATAATTAATATATAGCTAGTGCTGTTAATGCCCACCAGATGGAGACGTCTCAGTAGCTGAGCCCATCTTACGGATTTATAATGTCAGCAGTGGCGGCTCATGGTAGGAAAAATAGGTGAAGAGCTACAAGAGCAATATGAAAAGATATCTACTGTCTTCAATGAAAATCAGTTAATGAGAACTTACCTATTTTTTTATATATTAGATCAATTCTTCTTCCCTTTAAAGCTGGAAATTTGTCGATTATGTCGTCAGAAAATGGCTGTTTCTTCGTGACATCAAGAAAATGTCTTTCTGAATAGAAATATTTGCCAAAGAAGCAAGTTTAACTGGAGAAATAGTGTTTCTTGAATAAGTTTGTATTCTTTTAAGGCAAAAAAAACTTCTTTCCACTGAAACACTTGCAGATGCAATTGTTAAAATCAGGGAAACCAATTTATAAGCTTCTGTAAAAATGCCTTTATCTCCATGAAGCACTCGAAGAAGTTCATGAGTCGATATATTCTTTATTTTTTTATCAGCATATACAAGACTCAGTTCATCTTTAAGGCACTGGTGTTTAGTAAAAAATTTTCCGTAAAAATGTTGTAGATTTTCAAACGCGTGAGAGGGAAAGCATGAATTAAATTGGTCGAATTTGGTTGTGTCAGCAAGCCAGGCAAATTGAAGTTTAAGTTTCTCACAGTCTTGAAATCTTATATCCATTTCCATAAGAATTTGGTATAAAATTTCAAAATACAATTGTTTATAATTTTGAAAAATTGTTTCTGGTGTAAGAGCGGCATATTCCCATTTAGATCTGCTTATTTCTGTGATTTTGCTAGCTTTTCCAAACAGTGTTCCAAATACCTCATCATTCCTTTCATGGCTCAAAATTTCATAAGTTGTTTTTAATTTGAGTAACACAATAGTTTATGTCTAGTGATTTTTTCTGCAAAATTTCGAATAATAGATTGGTGAAGTCAAATATTTCATTAAATACTATTCCCAAAAATGCAAATTCAAAAGTGTTCATATCATTTAAAAACCCTTGGGCAAGTTGAATTGATATTTTTTCTAATTGGTCACTATTTGTGAGAAATTCGAATACTTCCTTCAATTTATCCGAATCTTCAACTATTACACATACTAACTTCGAAGTGGAGGAACATCGAGTTTCTGTTATAGTTGGCATGCATCTTGCGGTTGTTGATGTGAGTGTATTGTTTTTTTCACCACTCAGCGAAGCGATCGCTTCGCTAAGTGGTGAAAAAACAAAGGAATTAAACTGAGGCTTGCAAAAAGTATTCGACACTTAGAAATTTAAGAAAAACTCTGCTGTAATACAAGGTTCAAACGATGTACTAAGCAATAACAAAAACAGCATGAAGAAGCTTTATGCTTCATTTTTTTTCTGGTACCCAGTTAAGTGTCCAGACATTATGTTTGCCCCATCGCAACATTGTCCTATTGACTTGTGTTGATAATCAAGCTGTTCCAAAATTTTGTCTAGTATTTTGTATAAAGCTTCTGACGTTCTATCTTCACTCACACCATGGAAACCCAAAAATTGCTCAACCGATACACCTTCCGAATCAACAGATCTTATTATTAAAGAGCACTCGGAAGTCTAGTTATGTCTTCCCATCTACTTGAATATAAAAGTATTGAACTTCATTTATTTCAATTTTGACGTGATCGTTTATATATTCAGAAATGTATTCAATTAATTCGTTTTGAATAGTTTTTGAGTCACCTGTGAAGAAATTTTTTATCGTTTCGTATTGATTTAGAATTTTTAAAGGAGTTCTTTCGTATTGATTTAGAATTTTTAAGGATCAACAGTGAAAGCAATTCCTTGAATTTTTACGATTTATCGAGTCAATGCCTTCATCATGGTCACGGAATGCTAGTTCTTGTTTACTCAAATACAGTACTGCATCAATCATTGTCTGCCGGAAAAGTCTATTTAAACGAACGCTTTCGCTGAAATGCATTTTCAAAAGCCTAGCATTCTCCCACAGGGCATCGGCAATGGTATTCTGATTCTTTTCAAAATTATTTAGCATTAATTCGCATTTCAGGTGTTCGCTAGAATCACCACGTTTGTAAAGTGACCATTTTATATTTAAGAAATCTGAAAATTGTCTTTATTCCACGCCGAATTTTATTACTAAAAAATAAGCAGGGCCAATGAAATAATTTTTGTAACACAGAAGGGCTACAAAGCCATTTATATTCAGTAAACCAATAATTTTTAAAATTATTATTGTAAGATTTGCCGCTCTTCTTGATTTCTTTCTTGGCGACAATTGTCAGTGAATCCGTCGGTCGTCCTTGAAGTAAAATGTCTCTTTTATTTTCATCTTTCCACCGATTGAACGGAGTTTGCAATAAATTACAGACAATGTTGTTCACAGGATACGTACTGAAAACTAAAACTATCACTATCAGTTAAACTGTGCACGAAACTAAAGTAACTAATGAAGTTTTTAACAAACAATCACAAAACACAAAAAAACAAATGTCTTTCGGGAAAGTATGTCCCGAAATACCGCAAAGAAAAACCCTATAGTGGATTGCCAAGAGTTCCCGTTCCACTGCGATCTCTTTGGAAGGTCATGACTTCAGGTGCAGAGGCTTGGCGTCTCAAGCTAAAACACTTCACTTGCCCGGCAGATAGGGGAGGGTGACGTCACTGTTACCATGGCAACTCCAACGAAAACTGCAGACTTCCAAGCATTCTCATTTCAGCTCTTCACTTGAACTGTTTTGCGTATAAGGACTTGTTTTCCGTATTGGACGCGCATTGTGAATTGATATCTAATCAAAATTTTGGGTATTTTAGCACGCAATAAAGGCAAAAAAAAAAAAAACAATATATTATACGAAATTATTAAATAAAACCTTATTTCAAATAAAATAGGTGAATAGGCACTTCACCTGAAAAGCCGCCACTGAATGTCAGATGCTGACAGAAAAATGCACATAGCGTCGTGGATTGTTGGCCACCATGGTGTAAGGCTAACGCGCTGACAGAAAAATGCACATAGCATCATGGATTGTTGGCCACTGTGGTGTAAGGCTAACGTGCTTGGCTAGATATAAAGAGATCTGGGATTCAATCCCCTGGCGGCAGCCAAATAACAATTTTTTGGTTGCTGTGCATTGCTAAACGTGGAAAGAGCGATGTCTTTGTTTATTCAGTATTTTTCAAAGTCACACAAACTGTATTTGAACTGGATGACCAGTAAGAAACAACACTAACGAACAAACCTTGAACTAAATCATCTGCAGTAAGGTGAAAAAAGTCTCACACACGAAAAAGAAAAATCTTCGCCGATCTCGTAAACATCAGAACTGACATAAAAAAAAAAAAAAAAAAGGACTTGTGCACAGGAATACTAATACAGTACAACCTTGAAAATCTGGAATCATCCGGATTTTGCTGATTCCGATTGTAGAGAGTTCGGATAAAATTCAAACTTAGTAAATACACTATAAAATACTACTTTAAAAAAATACTACTATAAATACTAATACACTATAATACTGTAAATACACTATAAATAATAGTACACTATAAAAACTACTATAAATACTAATACCCTTTAAATACTAACTTAGTGAATACACTATAAAAAATACCTTTTGGTAAAAATAATGACAAAAAGTCAAGTTAACCAATTAATTTTTTTTTTAAGTGACACGGAAAACAGATGTGAAACTTGGTCAGGATTAATTCATAAAATAAATTTTGTTTCTTTTTAGCCGGCTGCTCTGCGATGCTCAAAAGCCTGCAAGTGCCCCTAAAATGCAAACGAGAGATTTCAGTTAGAGAGAGAGAATATGGACTATGCAGGCTTTCAGCAAACATTAATTAAAAATAAAAATAAAATACCTAACTTTTAAAGTTTTCATTGAATTTTGACGAAATTCCACATGGGAGTTTATTTTGACGTGTCTTGGTACTGTAAACTTTGCATTTGGCTGTTTAAAAAATTGGAGAAATTTTTCTTCATAAAAATTTCTCCCAGTACAATTTCTCCAATGTAGACAGTTGAGCCATCCATCACTGGCAAGGAAGTGGAAGTGATCCATTGTAAAGCAAAAAAGAAGCTCCCCCCTGCAACCTTAAGAACCTCGTTCCCCCACGAGGACGCATCACCATGGCACATTCTTTGTAATCAAAAACTAATGCCCTCACTTTTTTAATTTTTTTATAAACTTCTTTTTCTTTTAATCTTTTTTGCCGTTCAAGCAGAATGAAAAAGGTGATGGCCGACTTCCGTACAACTCAAATTTTGTGCCATTTCATGCCATTTCTATACATTTGGAGTAAAATTTTTCAGCAACGTGTAAGTTTCGTACAAGTTAAATAAAAGTAAATACATTTTTTTCTGTACAGTAAAAGTAAAAAATTAATTTCTCGTACAGGTCGCTAGAATTGGCGATGTAATCAAACATTTTTAGTTGCCGCAATGATAAAGTTTATCGCCAGTGGCGACCTGACGACTGTGAGTCTGGATCTTTATTGTCAAGCATTGTGGAATTCTGAACGTACTTACGGATTTTTACTGGTGGAAGTTTCTAACCTAAGTCTCGCAATCATGCCCTCGCCGGGGAATCAACTTTATGTTTTGCGCGTGTTAAGTTTGTTTCACTAGAGTCCTTGTTTGTTGTAACATTTTGTTGGTGCGCATATTTATTTTTTTGCAAAGAGATGTATCATTTCATAAAATAGAGTCTATGTATGCCATGCGATACTAATTATTAGTGACAAGGCTGTTGCCAATGTTAGCAGGTATGGACTGTCGGTTTTTTTTTGTTTTTTTTTAGTATCATGGTCTGAGACATGCTGCTGCAGATTATGTGAAGGAAAAAATTGTTTTTCTCAGAATTTCACGATCTGTGGATCATAAGTAGTTTTTTTTTTTTCACAGCCTTTGGATTATATGCCCTTGCAGATCTCACAAAGGAAATTTTTTTCTGAATTTTATGGTCTACAGGTTACACGAAGAAAAAGATATATGGTACTTTGAATTTAATAAAATCGAGATCTGAAATATTTTTTTGAGATTATCTACTGAAAGAGTATTATGAAGCAAATTATACTTTATTTTGCAATAAGTGTTTTGGATAAAAAGAAAAAAAAATGACAACAAATATGGTTTACCACTTTTTGTTCCAGCGTCATAACCAAACATGCTTTGGTTCATGCATTATTGACTTCGTTTCACCTGGCGCCTAAATTTTAGAGCTGGCTCCTAGATCTAGAAATTTGTCGAGCCCTGTGCAAACCTATCGCTGTGTTCCTAAACCTTGTTGAAAGCATGTCTCGGAGGGTCAGTGCAAAGGGTCAAGAAAATGTGGATTAAGGCCAAAGATGGACTGACACCATACTAATGTATGTCAATAAATGCTATGTTGTGTTTCTCTTTTAGGTGTCCAGTGACTTTTGCCAATATAGTGTATATTATCCTGGTATCCCCTACACTTCTGAAATCACACTGTCCTTCATTTTCTTGCCACATTTTCCTAAGGCTCTCATTCCATATCATATGTTACAATTTTTGTAAAAAGGTAGAAACATTGTTATTTGAATATAAATAATATTTTAATTCTATTTTAACTTGAACTTTCAGTTATTCTTCACATCTGAGTGAAGAATAATTACATATTAGTAACCCTTGAGTAAGTGTTTTAAATAATATTTTGTACATCAAAAATAATTGGAGTTTGAAAAAAAATGTGGATGTTCTTTGATGTAATGTACATGTTCATAAATGGAGAAAGTCTATAAAGTTTTTTCTGACATTCAAAATTTCCATTGTTTTTGAAAGTTAGTTTTTGTAATTTTTTGGGAAATGTTTCTTGGTAAATATAGTGTTGCTTTCTGTTATTTCAGAGGTTATATGGGTGATAATTACTGTAGCAGAAGGTGGCTTATTAAGTTTAACTCAGCAAATGGATGCTTTTCATCATCTAGGATCACCACCACGCACATCACATATGCCAGTAAATCCATTTGCTACCTCTAATAGTAAGTTTGGAGGTAAGATATTTATTTTGACATTAAGTTGTGGACATTGATGTTCTTGCAAGAACAACAGATTCCTCAAAATGTGAACTAAAGAAATGGCTACATTGACAAGGAAAGGAAAAGCTTTAGAGGGGGACGGAGCTAGATCTTAATAAGTATGGAAGCAGTTGCTATCAGCAATAGTGAATATAATAAACACGTCCTGAGTTAGAATTTTATGACTACCACTTGCAATTCTTTCATCTCCCTCTCGTCCACAAGTGATAACAGGCAACAATAGCTCCCACCACTGAAAATTTAAACGTTTCTAATGGACCAAAGACTGGTTACCCATTTCCACAAAACATGATGCCCCAAGGCTTAATGGTGGTGTTTTTCTAAATGTTTGAATACCTTTTTATACATAATTCAGTATTTTTTTCTTGGATTCAAGGGAAATTTGCAGAGTAATCTTATATGACCAAGTTACAGCATCTATAAAAAATTCAGAAGATGCAATTATCTGTAAATATTGGTCTTAGCTTGTTGGCATTGCAAGATTTTGTTGGTGCATTCAAATTTGGTTCCTTATCAGCTCATGTTAAAGCATGTCTAACACTATCACATGGTAACACACAACCCAAAAGGAGGTTTTTATTAAATAATTTCTCCTTTGGATTCATGTATTCACTCCTTATCTTATGTCTGTGTAAAGATGAAATCCAGTTGAATGAAAACTGTTGTTCATTCCATTCAGATTACTAAAGAGCTTGAATTTTGTAAAACAGTCTTATGCACTATATGTTTCATACTTAGAACAACAAAAAGACAGAAAAGAAGCAAAAAGGAAAAATGGAAGACAGAAAAATCAATTTAAATATTAGAACTAAAAAACAAACAAACATACGAAGGAAAACATGCAAAACGTGGGATACAAATAGTTGATTTATTGAATGCAGAGGTCTTTGGGGATTGAGCAAAATACATCGTACAAGCTCTTGGTTAAAACTTCTCAACAAAATTTGATAGTGGTGTTAAAGAAAATAATATGAGGGAAGTTAGAGTTGCCCATATGATGCTGTCTATGGGGAAACAAGCAACTGTCAAAATGACAAAAAAAAACTAAGTGAAATTTGCCAAGCAATATCTAAATTTTGAAATCAAATTTTAACGCCACAATAAAATGTATTACTACAATCATAGTTTAGATAGCCTCCCTATGATAAACTTATCCACAATTCTGTTGAATATCTGTGAAGTTCAGGGTGAAAAATAACTGACATTTTTTAGGGAGCAATTTTGCTCCTCAAATTTAGCATTGCAGAGCAATTCATATTATCAGTTCATATTCCGACTTAGAAATCGATCGGAAAATGCTACTATTCATTTTTACGTGCATTATTTCAAAAGAGAAGTATTTTTAAACAAACTCAATGGGATCTCCATTATCGGCGCTATACACAGAAGTGATAATGGCGTACATCGAAAGAAAAATTATTCAAACTTTACCTGAAAAGCCACTACTATATGCTCGGTATGTTGATGACATCATCATTATTTCAAAACTCAACAATGCCGAGCTACAAGATCTAGCTCATCGTTTCAACATAATCTGCAACACCATTGAACTGACGATTGAATTTGAAGTGAATAATAGTCTGTCATTTTTAGACATTCTACTTAAAAAAATAAAAATAGGTTTGAATACACTGTTTTCAGGAAAGCAACGTACATTCCGGTACTCATTCCATACTCCTCGCACCATCCTGTTATACATGAAAAACAAATAGCATAGTAAACTTGATTAGAAGAGCGTATACGCACGCCTCTAATAATAGGCTAAAGAATCAAGAGCTTTATTTTATCTTGAAAATATCACAAGATTATGGTTACCCTAACAAACTTATTAAAAAATGGATATATGAGAGTAAAAAACATAAGGCTAAGAGAAATGAAGACAATGAAATTTATAATCAAAGAAAGGTGAGAAAAAATAAATTAAAATATATAAGTGCATTCCCTTACTTGGAAGGTGTCAGTAAAGAAATTAATAGGCAATGTGCCAAATTTGACTTACAACTAGGAAGTTCAGTGAACACCTTGAAAAATCTGACTATTAACAAAATAACTGAGAGCAAAATATTAGAGGAATCAGGGTCTTACGAAATTCCCATTCCACACATACCCCCAATATCGTACATAGGGAGTACTAAAAACAGGTTAAAAAAAAGGCTAAAACAATACATGGCTAACTGGCAAAAAAATAAAAAAGAAGCAAAAACTGCATTAGTGCAATTCTGTATTGACCACCGAACATTCCCAAAATTCGAAGAAATTAAAATGCTAAAAAAGGAATAAAAAATCAGAGAGACAAATGAGAATGGAGGAATCGATCTTAATTTATAAAAATAGAACAAGGGTGTGCAACCAGAATGACCCTAATACATTATATAGCCTTTGAAAAGAGCTAATAAGACAAGAAAAAGAACAACAAAAGAAAACCCGACAAAAGAGACAAGGGAATAGGAAATGAAATGAAGAAGAATGCGGAAAGACGACATCAACGACCATTTGAAGAGAGAGGGGGAAAAAAAGTTCGAATTAGTCAAACATAGATGGCGCCAGCTAGGTTTAATTAAGAAAAGTGTCTAATACAGTGTATCCGACGAATGGCAACGTGGGGTATGGGACTCCATTGACGAGAAATAAACCATGAGCATCGGTGGGAAAGTAGTCACGCTCCTGACGATGCCCAAAGACTGGGTGAAAAATTTAGAGCATTAATGACGGTAAAGAATTGAAGTTGTTGAATCCTAAAGTGAAAATCTACTGAATCTACCCAAAGTAAGCAGAGTGTTGGATGTGAAAGGTAGATGCACATACAACGAACAATAGGACAATAGTGTCAACGAAGACCCGAAACGTGTGTGAAAAGTGAATAATCACTAGAAACGGAATGCCTAGGTAAGCATTATCCAACTAGAATATTTCCAAATTGCAGAGCAGTTGAGTTATTGTATGGAGCACTTTTGAGACTTATTTTTCTTTTGATTACAGTGACTAATATTTTATTATCAAATAAAACTATTACTAGCACCTTTCAATATCTATCGAAAATACTCTAATCAGTTATGAAGAGTAAAATTTTAAAATATTTTAGCAGATATGTAAAAAGTACAAATTTTCTTTCTATGGATGTATGGTGAAATGTTATCTGGCTACACATTGCTGCAGCTACTTACTATCACTTGACAGTGAGAGTACTCCTGAACTTGTAGCTTCAAGTTGTGCCTTGTGGTAGGTTCAAGTTGTGCCTTGTGGTAGCTTCAAGTTGTGCATCTGTTCTCCTTTTTTCCCCATAAGACTTCACACTTGTGCGTCGGGGCTTCTTTTAAAAAAATACCTCCACTGCTTGTTCAGGGTGAAACTCGCATAGTTCTGGTCCTTCCAGCGTTATCCGCAATAGATGGTTCAAAGCATCAGAATTCACCCGATTACGGAAATCTTTCTTTATTCTTTTCATCGCAGAAAAGGATCTTTCGACCTTAGCATTTGATACAGGCAATAATCTCATGATATTTATCATGTCATTTTGATTTGGGAATTCATTCGCATACTTTTCTTTCAAACATTTCCATAACTGTTGCTTTGACAAGTGTTGCAGATTTCTCAACCAAAAGGTTTTGAAATAATCCCAGTGCTCTCGAATTTTATTGTTTTCAATGTTGTTGGCAGTCAATGACTCACTGAAATGTTCAGTTAATACAATAATTTGATCATCACCAAAATTTGCAAGAGTAGATTTGTCTGTTGGCCAAAGCTTAGGTTCTAACAGCTTGGCAGCGTTAAAAACCTGATTTCTATGCAAGACACCAAGCAGCAGGGTGGGAAATTAGATGGTGCATGGTGCAAAAATGCGACCGTAATTTTTTGTTCTGTGACAAGTATTTTGAGCACTGGCGCAAATTCGCGGCCACAAATTTAGAAGAAAATGAAAAACTGGATTATTTCAGTTTCCAGGTAAGGATCTTCTAAATGTTCAGTCTTACACAGTTGCAAAATTTAACGCTTGCTTATAATTTCAGATAATTTCAGATATTTTGGTGGGTATTAATGAAACATTCATTAACTTTTTTAAGTCCTTCAAATCTTATGTACATACAGTACCTTTAGGGTCATATAAGACCCCAAGGTGATAAATGTAACACTTACCAATCACTCAAAACTTAAAATCACTAAAGGTTTTGTGCTTCGTACCAAATAAATAAAAGTCACGAAATGGCGTTAAAAAAATACCACAGTCAACAGAGCTACCAAAGCTCAAAGATCTGCTCATCTGCTGGGGTCTTATAAGACCCCAAATGGTATAGGAAGATTAATAAATCTTTGATTTGTGACACATATTCATAGAAAGGTGTCTGGAAAACTTGTATAACTTTTGGTAACTATAGCATAATTGTAATTTTTGACGTACAGGCTAAGTGCTTGTTAACTTCTGTGACTCATGTAGTGTAGCTGATAAACTCAGTAAATGACTAAAGATTTCCCCCTGTTCTTCATTTTTTTTTCAAACTAACAAATCTGTGGAATTTGAGAAATACGTGAATTCATTCATGAAGTTTATTTTAAGTGCAAGAAGCACTTAAAAATATGGACCTCAATCTCCAAATTATAAAAATACAGCAAATTTCAATTTAGTTTAGGTGTTCATGGTATTTATTATACATCTGATGGAGGAAATAAAGTACATTTTACTGGCAAAATAAGAGTTTTAAACTGTACTTTACAGTGAGTTTTGATAAAATGTGGTTTAAAAATCTGCAAAAATTATCCCCCACCCCATGCACAATTTTTTTTTTTTTTTTTGACATAGGTGAAATTTCAAACATGTAAGAGGATTCCTCCAAATAACCCATATTTAATTATTTAATTCACAATTTCACTTAAATGCATGTGAGCATACCTGTTATATGCTTTTCACTCGAAAAACATATTTTGCATATGGTACTGTAAGATTTGTGCCTAGAATTTTAGCCACAGGTGCGATTTTGCACATGCTAATTTTTCCTAATTTCCCACCCTGCCAATGAATGTGATTTAAAAGATATTCACAATTATCATAGAATACATCTACTGTCAAATTACAGCTCAGTTCAATGCCACGAAATTCTACAATCTTCACTGAATCATTGTCACTGGAATCACAAGCTGATACGTTTGCTAAGTCTAGTAAAATTTTGAAAAGGTTGGCCAAAACCTTTCTTTTTTTCATAATTTTGATAGAATCGTAATATTTCTAATGCGTTCAAAATACAAGGTACATCTATGTAATCCAACTGGAGAGACAGAGAAAATTTTGACAAAGAATATAAAATGTTGCAAAGCAACAGCAGACAAGTTACAAATTTGATGGAACTTAATTTTTCTCAAAATGCCTGTAATCCTGGTTTTTTCTCCTTTGCTTGATGGATCTGCAACCATATTTTCTAGTTATTGTACAACAACAAAATAATTTTTGTGTGCCAGTGGGTCAGTGCATATGTGAAACCCATCGTTTGCCATGGATTCACAAAGCTGGTGTATCTGATACATCTTCATCGAGTATTGTTGTGAGCTTATGAAAGTCTCTAATTTGTTTAGCACTTTTTTCATAAAAATTATGAATGGCTTCCATCAACTTATGTACCTTTTGAATATATGTTGACAGCATAAAATCTTTTAGAGCTAGCTCTAAGCGATGATTTAAACAGTGCATTGACACTAAACAAGGGCAGTTTTTCTTTAAAAGAGCTGCAACACCCCTTTTCTGTCCCATGTTAACATTTGCTCCGTCTGCTAAAAATCCAATTAATTTATTTTAAAATTTATTATTCCAAATTCTGCAATGGACTCTACAATTGCATTTTTGATATCATTAGCATCAACATTTTTCAGTTCTTTTAATGCCAGGAATGGGAATTTGGTATCTCCTTCATCATTAACATACATGATATGTATAATAACATTTTCAGATACACTAATATCTGTACTTCTATCAATAAATAAGGTAAAATAGTCTGTCTTTCTTAAGTCATTGCGCAAATCAGTTTAGAAAACATTAGCAATGCATGCTGTGAACTGAGCACACATCATGGACAAATGGTAAATTTACCCTACATCAACACTATGGCATTTCTCTAACTTAATAATGTTAGGAAATTTCGAAAACGGAATTTCCTTTTGGGCAAGCATATACATGTGTATGCTATACCAATAAATTTCCAATTCAAACTTTAGATGCATTGGAAGGAACAATCATAATGGTGAGATGATTATAACCAGCATCATACAAATCCTGTGTTTTATATCCTTTCCAGCAGTTGGTATATATAATTGAGCCAGGTAATATATTTTCTTGTATTACTGATGCTAAGCAATGCACACTTCGATTTACTACTTTTTTTACAGCATTCTTTTGTTTCACGGCATATTCCTCCAACCACCCTTTGCTCGTGCAAAATGCGTCCGGCTTGATTCTTATGTTTAGTAAACAAAGTTTCATCGACTTCTACAATTTTACCTTCACCTCCGATTTTCATCCTTTGCATGACGAAAGTCTCAACTATAACCTCTCGCATATAATTGCTCCAGTCAACAGTTGTATTTTAGACATTAACAGATGTTTTTCACAAAACTTTGTAGAGCTCAAACCCTCACACCAACTGTAAATGAATCTTAGGCACGTTCGAATGGCAAACGACTTCCTTCCGACATGTCCCTTTCCGAATTCCCACTTTTTTCACACATGACAAACATTTCCAAAATACTTCTTTTGCTCTAAAATACATTTTCATAGAATGGCCTTTGTTATATTGAAATTTTAAGAAGGTTATTAACAAAAGACTCTAATGTTTTATGCTAATATTGAAACTTCTAAGTAAATTATAGAAAATTGAAATTTGGGAGATGGGTGGATGCATTTCGAAACAAAACTGAAATTTTGAATAAGGCCATGAAACAAAACAGAAAAATGAAAAGCACCACTGAATTTGGAAACTCCCAAAAGTTACTATTGTATTGCTAGCGTTGTTTGCGTTAGACGAGTAGATACACCTGAAAGTGGAAGAAAGGTAACTATTGTTTGCATGTGTACCAAATTTGTAAACACTAAAATTTAATGGTATACAATGTACACGTGTAAATAACCTTTTGGAAGTGGCGATGATCAAATTAGATAGTTAGGACAAAAACATTGATTTTACCACAATAACCTAAGATTACTTTCCCACCTCAGTCACTGCTGAGGGGGATGCAGTTGAACCATGTGATGAAAATTTAAACTGAAAATATCTAAAACTTCACTGCAATAAGGTTTAGGGTTTTGAAAGGCCACTTGGCCTATATTTATTGTTAAACTTAACCAAAAACAACAACAAACACAATAACAAAGTGTTTCAAGAAGTCAGATAATTTCCCAGACAACCATGTGTTTTTTTTTTCGAACACAATCAGCTTTTAACATTTTTTGTCAATTCCACTTTTGGCAACCAGGCCTTATAAAAGCAAACAAAATCAGATGACACTCACTTGTTGTATTTATGTCAACCATAAAAGGAAGAACACATATTTTTGCCAGAAAATCAAGATTTGCAAAAACACATAAATACTCTTGACTTAGGGAACATAACATAAACACTGTGGATGAGTTTGGACAGCTGAAGTGCAATCTCTCCCTCTCTTCATAAATTTATAGATTATTGTATACACTATACAGATTTCATTTCCTTTCGAACACACCCCTCAAACCAGTTTCCTTAACCAACATTAATTTTAAAATTGCAATAACTGAGTAAAAAAATTATAAATAACCAAAAGTTACTTCCATAAACAATCCTACACTACCAGGAAAATTTGCATTAAAACTTAATATACTCAACATTCTAGCATTACTTGATACAAAATCACTCTACTAAACACACTGTAATAAATACCTTACTCAATTACCTCAAAAGTTATCATTACACAATAATGCTTACAAATATACTTAAAATTCACCCTATCATCTGGAAAAATTCAAAATGCTTCACTATTCAAACTAGCTCTGAGTACACAAAATCCCACTATGGAAACAAAAGGCAAACACTAACTCTCAACACTCCTGGACACAAATTCATACTTATCTGCACTCCCACTGTTCACAACAATTTAAAATTTACACCACTAATTCTCACCATCAATTTATCAACAACTTAATCGAAAAATTCAAACTAGTACTATGTAAGCTTGTAGTAATTTTTACTAACTCATGTAGTAAGCCACTGAGGTAACGTATAGGCAAAACATCTCAGTCAAATTACTAAATTTCTCTTAAAAACAAAATTCTCACTGGGAGGAAGTATTATTGAGGCTGAAGGTGAGATTAGGTCGTGAATCCAATTTGACCTATGCACTGAAATAGTAAAATATGTGTGACTATCACCCTGTATTGGTTCTTCACTCTGATTTTGGGACAACATCACTTCACTCTCTGATAGATACCACCTCCTATGAACCAACGAGCTTACTCGGGCAGAAAACAAATCCCCCAATCTGTTTTTATGCACCTTTTCAGACCCGAGGCGTGTCCAATAGGGAAAAGCATCCCACCAGAGTTATCTTGCCCCTAAAATATCTCATTCTCCATTTTCCAGAAAACCACATCAACATCCTTATCTCCAGAAAATTCAATACATCACCTTTTATTCCAGAAAATTACTTCTTATCCTATTTTTTCCTGGAACACACTTCATATCTTCATTTTCCCAGGAACACACTTCATATCTTCATTTTCCCAGGAACACACTTCTTTCCCAGAAAATCACTTATCTTTATTTCCCAGGAACACACTGTACTCACTATTCTCCCAGAAAAATCACTATACCGCAGAACCACTTATTTCCAGAAAAATTCAACACTTATCGCAAATCTATCCATTTCCAGAAATCACCTCCTCCTGAAGAATTCCAACGTTATATAAGGGTAATGTACAGTGCAACACTTTATTAACCTAGTCAGCGTGCATGCCCTTTTTAATGTCTCCCACTCATGAAAATTAATTTTCCAGATCCATCTGCTGATATGGTCCCTAGTCACACTAACCATTAAATGGTATAAACAATTTTACACCCCTATCTTGCCAAACTAGAAAATCACCATAACCTACCTTTAAGACCAAAAAAAAAAAAAAAAAACTTACTATCAGACTCTTACTTTATACTTACTACTACCAAATACAATTTATACAGTATTAAAATTTACCAAGCACACAGAGTTAAATTTCAATAATAATAATAACTGGCCTGAGGAGTTGCTTTTTCAAGATAGATTATAACACAATTTGGATTTCAGATATTCCTCACACATGTAAAAATTTACACAGCATACCACTATCATAAAAAAAACCTGAATGGAAAAACATTTACATTTTTATTACTTTAGTTTTACTGACCCAAGCATGGATTATAACTGAAACCTGACCAAAGATTATAACTGAAACCACTGTCAAAAACTCACATGGTAAATATTTTAGAGCAACCCTAACATATCTCTTTCTTTGCAACATATTTTTTTCTCGACAGCCCCATTTTAAAACCCCACTTAATACATAATTACAAAGCATAAATTAGCACATTACCTTTCTGGCTGACTTCAAAGGAAGGGCACAACAAATTAAAAAAAAAATCCACTTGTAACAGCGGCAGTCTGCTTTTCCCTTCCCTCCTTCCTTTTTTTTTCCCCGCTGGGACTGAAGGTTTGCAGTCCATAATACGCCCGAGCATGGTTCCTCTGCTGGTCTTCGGGGAAGTGAAAGCACAGTATCGGCTCCTAGGTGAAAGGCCACAGGCAGGAATCTTTCTCTTGGTTTCAGGAAGGACTTTTCTTCATGATGGTTGAAAACCCGGGCGAACTCCAAGTTACATTATGGATCCTCCACACTGCCTCCTGGGTCAAGCGGAATCAGCCTCCCTCCATCTTGGATTTCGTAGGATGGTCCAGGTAAGAAGCGTTGCTGGTCATCGCTAACAGATAGCCGGCAAACTGGGAGCGTGGAGTAATTTTGATTAATTTTCTTTTTTATTCCCTTTTTTTTTTTGATTATAATATTCAGCCCTGCGTGTGACACTGGGTCCACTCACGAAGAGCCGGCTGGGTGGGGGCTTCCAACGGAGCCCCACTCTCATTACATGCTGCCGGCTGAAAAGAAAAGATAAGAGTGACGCTTCGCTCCCTTGAAGCCGGGGTGCTCAAATCCGTTGACCCCTCTCATTGGTCGAAACTTCAGCCTAGTAACTAATGGCTTCCCAACGGAATTTCTCTCCCATGCAAGCCAGGGGTGACACCCTGACCTTCACACGTAGGGACCAAGTAACCTCCTGCATAATGCTGTGACCTTGTTCCCGAAATAGAACATTGCTGGCCACTAAGAGAGCATTTCTGCAACACATCCCGGCGACTACCACGGTTTCCTCAAAATGGCAGACTGAAAGATTTCCTTTTCTCACAACTTTTTTTTTCAGAAACGCTTTTTCCTTATTCCGTGATTAACTGCGAATAATTTTGTTTTCTAAAAGGGGTTGATGCTGTCTTTTTCTCGCCTTTTTTTCTTTTACCAACTTACTTTTTATATAACTTACTAAAGAGAAAAATAAAATATGAATCAGGCCAAAAGAAAAAAAGAAGTTTAATGCCTATTATTCCCCTTTCTTTTAAGAAATTTTTGGTTGCTTGGTCAGGGCTGTGAAGTAAATGAATATGGCCATTTATTCCATTATCTCACTGCCTCTTCCAAACACAATTTTGAAACGTGGACTGTCGAGTATTTTTATTCTGTGTATTTTATTTATTTATTTTCTATTATTTTTATTTTTCGTAAATCCCAGCGAAGTGATTAGGTTCCCCAAGATTTACGAACATGAAAATTCTCGACAGGACACCTTTTTCACATATTCTTTTAAAAGGTAAAATTCCCACTTCTTGCATAAAACTCACAGTTTGTTTTTCACTAGTTGGAAGATCCCACAACATCTTGATCTTAGAAATCACCATTTTGAAAACCATCTGCCCTTGAAAGTTGTCAACAAACCCTTGGAAACAGGTTCAGTTGGTAGGTGACGTATTCCATGATGACATGTCAGTGACATAGTCCTTGGTAACATGTCGCTACAATATGTAAAAAAACAATGGTCAAATAGATAGTCAGTATAATGGGAAATTACCAAGTCGTCTGAAGCACTACTCTTCTGGGCCCATTTTTGTTCTAACAGAACACAAGTGCCATTTCAACAACACATATTAGAAGCAGTAATTTCAGCAAAGCAGGCTTGGAACCACTGTAGTAGTAATAACTATTTTTCCTTTGTATTATATCATCATCATCATCATCATTGTCAACCATTATCAATCCACTGCTGGACGAAGGTCTCCCCAAGTTTCCTCCACAACGGTCTGTCTTGCGCCAGTCTCCTCCATGTCACTCCCGCATACTTTCGAATTTCATCCACCCATCTTCCATGTGGTCTTCATCTGGGTCTTTTCCTGTCCCTTGGAATCCAATCTAAAATTTCGGCTGTCCATCGATGGTCTGTTCTTCTGGCAGTATGTCCAGCCCATTGCCATTTCAGGGATTTAACTCTGATCATGATGTCTTCCAGTCTTGTCATTTTTCGGATCCACGTGTTCCTCTTCTTATCTCTCCTGGTTACACCAAGCATGCACCTCTCCATGCTGCTTTGAGTTGTCTGCAGCCTTTTGTATGTCTCTTTTAGCTAAGGTCCACGTCTCTGCACCATACGTAAGCACTGGAAGGATGCATTGATCAAACACTTTTCTTTTAAGACATAATGGCATATTGCTGTTGAAAATTATGCTGTTTCTTCCAAAAGCTCTCCAGGCAAGTTTTGTACGCCGATTAATTTCTTCACCAATGTGACCCTCACTTGATATCTGCTGTCCAAGATAAACGTACGTGTCTGTTATCTCCAGCTTTTCTCCATCAATCGATAAATCTTCATTTCTTGTAAAAGCATTGTACACCACTTTTGTCTTCTGAAAGTTCATTTTTAATCCCACTTCTTTACTCTTGTCAGCAAGTTCCTGGATCATACTCTGTAGCTCTGATGGGGTAGTTGCAAAAATGACTATGTCATCAGCAAAACGAAGGTGGGTTAGATAATCTCCATTAATCTTTATCCCTTTGTTTTCCCAGTTCAGTGATTGAAAGACATTTTCCAATGTGGCATTAAAGAGCTTCGGAGATATGGTGTCACCTTGTCTCACTCCTTTTCCAATTTTTATGTGTGTTGTATTTTCAAACAGCCGAATCTTTGCACTTGCATTTTCATAGATGTTATTAATAATATTAATGTATGCATCTTCAATACCGCAGGATTTCAGAGCCATTGCAACTGCTGATGGTTTCACCGAATCAAAGGCTTTTTCATAATCGATAAAAGCCATGCACAATGGAAGTTACAATGGAAGTTCATATTCCCTCGCTCTTTCAAGTAGTTCTCTCAGTACGTGGATATGATCTATTGTGCTGTAGCCACTCCTGAATCCAGCTTGTTCTCTCGGTTGAGCCATGTCCAGTGTCACCTTCAAGCGGTGTGAAAGAACTTTAGTGAAGATTTTATAAACCACTGATAGGAGGCTGATAGGTCTGTAGTTCCTGAGATCCTCAATGTCACCTTTTTTATGTAGTAAGATCATTGTAGCGTTGTTCCAATCCTCAGGAATTTTCCCTTCATTAAGGCATCGAGTGAAAATTTGGGCGAGTACTGTTTCGATTTCTCCACTTGCTTCTTGTATGATGTCTACAGTAATTCCATCTTCTCCTGGAGCTTTTCCCCGCTTCATGTTCTTGATTGCATGTGCAACTTTTGCTGGAAGGACTGGAAGAACTCTGGTACTGGTACCTTTCATGATGTCTGGAGTACATGTATCATCCCTTTCATATAATTTGGAGTAGAAATCTTTCACTCTTGTCAAAATTTCGCCTCTATTTCTTGTTACAGAACCATCTTCTTTTCTCAGTGCCATAATCTGTTTTTTCCCCTTACTGAGATGTCCCTTTGCTATCTTTAGGCTTTGGTTGTTTTCAATTGCTTTCCTTACTAGTTCACAGTTGAATTTCCTTACGTCTTCAGTGATACTTTTTCGTACTGTCTTGCATAGCTCTATATATTCCACTTTGGAAGTCACATCTTCTTTAGTTGTCCTCATCACTCTTCTTTTTTTGCATCAACATTTTGGTTTTTCCTGATAATTTGTTCACATGCAATTTGTTCTTAGACCCAGCTAATTTTGTTGCTGTTTCCATAAGAGCTTTGGTTACTTTTCTGTTAACTTCAGAAATATCCACTTCTTCCGATGTTAGGCCTTCTAAAGCAGAGAATCTGTTCTTCAGTTCCAATTTGAAGGTATTATGGTGTTTTTTAAGGTTGGTTATGTCAATACATTTTGTTTGTCTTATGAGCTTGCTACGTTCGAGTTTAGTGTTGAGGTGCATCTTACATCTCACCAATCTATGGTCACTGCCTGTGTTGAACTTGTTTAGCACACTGCAGCAGATGATATCACATATCCCATATCCCATTCATGCTGAAATATCAGGGACTCCCAGAAGTTGTTCAACGTTATTTGCCATTGCAATCACAGGAAGGTGATTAATTTCTAATTTATCTGTTAAACCTGGCATTTAAAAATTGCTTTTAAGTTCAAGGCAACTATTTCCCAAAAGTTTTGTCAAGCTCCAAAATAAGCAAGCATTTTTGCACTAAAAAATCAAGAAATATGTGCTAAAATGGAAGAAATATGCATTCAACGTATGTTGACATTTTACTGTAGGATTAATATATTTACACGATGTAGATGTATGTACATTTTATTCGTGAATATTTACATGATTGCACATGATAGCTAAGAGCTTTTCTATATTTTTGAAAGAAAAAGGATTTTCAATAAGTTCGTAGAAGACTATAAAGTAAAAAAACTTCTTCATTCATTTAACTTTTTGTGTGTTATCATCTCTGCTATCACCTGTCTCCTCTCCCAATCGTATTCTACATCATTGTCATAGTTTGTTAAAATTCCTACAAAAGAAATAATATATGCTTACTAACCATAATGTCAATCCTTTCTGGCATACAAAGGCAGGTTGATGGTTGTTATGAAAGTAAACAAGACACAAGTAGTTGCATTAAAAGTTGGTTCAATGAAGATATTGAAGTTAATATTCTTTCCAGTATACAAAGTCAGGTTGACGGTTGTTATGAAAGTAAACAAGATGCAAGTATTTGCATTAAAAGTTGGTTCAATGAAGATATTGAAGTTAATAGTTGGCTCAAATTATTTGAAAAGCCTTCAAACAGGGGGCAGAAGGTACAAAATGTTACAAAAGCCGTACACAAAAACTTAAAGGACGTGACAAAATTTCAATAATAAAAATGCTTCTCAAAAAACAAGGTCTTTTAAAAATACAAATTCTACCAAAAACCTCATGTAAATGAGGTGAAAGGTTATGAATGAAATACGGCCATATCAAACAAAGGAACCTAAAAAAACAAATGTGTGTCCAAACCCTGAGACTAAAACCAGAAGAGAAAAACAGAGCAATAGCAAAATCTTTCGTAGGACTCAGTAGTTGTCATGTCCTCCAACGCATTTCGGTGAGATACCTGTTCACCATCATCAGGGAGCTCAATAAGCCTAACTCACTGCCCTTCTCATCATCCATCATACACTGCCACACCCATTGAGCATGTCGTCGCTTGACTTCTTTGAACCCTGTACAATAGGGTGGTCCAAAAAAAAAGTTTTAAATATTCTTTCTCCACAACTTTTATTTTATGCCATAGTATGTGAATGATAAGTACACCAAAGGGTTTTGCAAAAAAACGATATTTAGGGGTCGCCCAGTATTTAACTTTTGGGTACTACATAACTGAAAATGAAAAATTTCGAAAATTGAATAATTATCACATAAGAGATGCCTTCGATGGTGAAGGAAACTGTTTTCTATGATTTGCCACCAGTTGAAGAATGAACTGCTTTTGTTCTTCGTCCTTGGTAAGTGACTGGTTGTATTTTTTAATCAAACTGATGCCTCGCTCGGCAGTGTCATTCACAACCCTCATCTTACAGCAACGTTCACGAAGTTCATTGAAAACAGGATCATTTCTCCACTGTTGGGGTTGCATTTTCAGAAACGCTTTAGATTTAATTTTTCCTCCAACAAGAAGGACATCGAAGAAGAAGCTAGTCCTTTCAGTTACAAAATTTTCTAGATTGAGATCTTTTCCCTCAGATATTGCTATATGTCGCAGAAAATCGGGCAGCTGTGGACGTTTCAGATTCTTGACCATTTTTTCTTTAGTTTTCGTGGGCACTCGATCGTCAAAAAACGCTAAGGCTACCAAGTGCTCAGAAAGAAACCAAAGGTGCCTGGCAAAAGCATTGTAGGCTTTCTCGCCAATTTTTTTATTAGGGTAAAGTTTTAGGAGACTTAGAAGCTGGATATCATTATATGGAGCTCTAATTCCAAGTGGAGCTTCATTCCAATACTTCACATAAACCAGGCTTACAAACAAAGCCAAATTCACTGTATTTATTGTCTCTCAAGGTGTTAACTGAAACTGATTTTGAAAGAGGCATATTTTTAGAGCGTAAATGCCTTTAGCCAGCCATCGAGCATGATGTGTAGGGCCAGGAGCTCGAAATGTTTCCGTGCCACTTCCTCCACCAAGAAACAAAAGAGACAAGCACAGAAGTTCTTGATAATCGTCTTTTGGTTGCTGTTTTTCCAATGCACTTGGTAAATACTCCAGCATTTCTTGTCATAATCTGTTTAATATAGGATCCTGAAAGAGGTCAATGATCAAAGTGCTACAAGCACTTTGATCAATCATTGGCCACCTTTTCTGAAAGCGGTTGAAGAGTGCAGTTTCTGGACCTCCAGTAGAACCGAATACACATAAGAAAACAGCTGAAAGCATAATCTCCATAACATGATGGCGGCATGCAATCCAAACGAGTTCACTGCCTTGGGTTTTTTCAATTGCTGTGCAAGCTCCTGTGTGAAGCCCAGTATTACTCGCTGTCGTATCAAACACAAGTCCTTTGATTTCAGACTTAACATTCCATTTCTCGATTGCTTCAACGCAAGCTTGTTCCTGAGCTTTTCCTGTTCCTCTGTCTATCTTGGGAATTCCCAAAAGCTGTTCTTGGCCATTTCCAGTGAGAAGTATAGCAATGCGATCAACTGTCACCTTGGATCCATCAATATCAGGCAAAAGTTTGCCATCCCAATGTAAAAGAAAAGGCCCCTCCAAAGACTATTTCTTTTGTTCAGCTGCTGCGGCTTTTTGTCTTTCTAATCTTCTAGAGCGCCTAATGGAGCTTCGGGAAAGGGTGATTTCATAAATATCGTTTCCAAGCGCCCCTGCAGCTCCTCTATCCGGAAGATTTACTCGATCCAGGGCTCTGACGACTTCTGGTAACGTAAATATATTTTTACGTCGTTTGGATGGGAATGGAGTAGAAGGTGCGGCAGATGTGGACGCTACAGGTTGATATTCGCCTTCGCTTTCGGAGCTATGTGAAGATGATGAAGAAAGCTCTGCAGTTTTCCCAGGAAGACATTTGCTCTCTCTTTCTTTATATTTCTCTGTCGCCTTTCTATCTTTTTCCTCCTGCTGTCTTTTCCTAATTTCTTTTTCTGTTGTTTTTAAGTCAGCACCACTCATACTACGTGAAAAAACATCTTCTCTTTGTTTCTGGAGGAATACCTGGTCTTCGTCGTTTTTCATTTGCATTATAGCATTTTTCACGGCAACATCAAACAATTCTTCTAGATCACTCTTGAACATATCCTCACGCACATGGTCATTTTCTCCTTGACGAGTACGGTGCTTCTTCACAGTTAAATATCGTTCATAAAGTTTTGAGAGTTTTCTCACACACGAATCAATCCGCTGTGTAGGAATCCTTGCATGCTTCCAAACAATCACAACTGCTTCACAGGTCAATTTGTAACTCACTGACAAGCTCTTGCCCTCTTCTAAATGGTAAAACTGGACCATCCGGAGCACATCCATTCCACGGGGAAGTCTTGCTGTAGAGAAGTTAGAGATTGGCTTTCCAAGAAGCCAGTTAGTGGGGGCAGATCTCAAGCTAGATGTCGACATGGTTGTTTATACCTGAAAAGAAGAGAAATTTGAGTTAGCTACCAAAAAGTAAACTTCTGGGCGACCACTAAACTTCCATGTATCGAGCTAAAATTTGGTGCACACATTACTACATCATAATGGACAAAATTACGCTATGTGGAGCCATGATTTGAATACCTTTTTTTTTTTTTTCCATTGCAAAGTGGCCCACCCTACTGTACAATGTACATCACTCGAGTTTGCAGTTGCCACTACCGATATGCAATTCTGTTGGGGTGGAGATGTTGAAGTGTCTTTGTCAGAGTGGTGTATCCTCGATGGAGAAAAATGGATAGCATCCTTCCAATCTCGAGATGTTGAAATATGGTGGTGACTCTGTAATTGACTGGTTAACTGAAATTTCCCATTTGTGCTGGAAGTTAGGAATGGTCCCCTGAGATTGGAAGGATGCTATCATTGTTCCCTTGTATAAAGGAAAAGGTGGTCAGACTGACTGCAAGAACTATCGTGATATTAGCCTACTAAGTGTGCCAGGGAAAGTGTTTGGTAAGGTCGTTATTGAAGAAGTACGGGGTCTTACATCAGAGAAAGTGTGGGATGTTCTGGGTGGTTTTATGCGTGAGAAAGGTGCACAAACCAAATGTTTGCATTACGTACGATGCTTGAAAAGTATCTGGCTGTTGGTAAGAAAGTTTTTGCTGCCTTCATAGATTTGGAGGAAGCTTACGACCAAGTAAATAGGATCCTTATGTGGCAGGTATTGAATGAATATGATGTTACTGGGAATCTACTTAATAGTGTGAAAGCCATGTATGCTGGCAGTAGAGTTTGTGTATGAGTGAGTGGTGTTTTATCAAAATGATTTTCTATTGGTGCAGGAATCAAACTTGGTTGTGTAATGTCACCATGACTGTTTAATATATTTATGGATACATGCATGCGTGATGCCAAAATAGATAATACTAGTTTATGTCTTGGTGGTATCTGTGTGTGCAGATTGCTGTATGCTGATGACACTGTCCTGTTGGCAGAGAGCAAAAGTGAGTTGCAGAGTATGTTGTCCCGGATGTACGAAGTTTGCATGAAATTCAAACTGAGTATAAATAAGGAAAAACCAAAGTTATGGTTTTTGAGAGAGGAACTGGTAGTGCTGAATGTAATATAAGTCCAAATGACACAGTGATTGACCAGGTGAATGAGTTTATGTATTTAAGAAGCATGTTTGACAGAGAACAAATTGGATGGTGAAATTAGTAGGCGAGTGAATTTTTCATTGAAAGTCATGGTTGCTTTGGAAGGTTTTTGCAGGAACGATGGTTTCTCAAGAGGGGCCCACATGGTTGTGTATGAAAGTGTAATTGTTCCTACTCTGATATATGGCAGTGAAACCTGGGTACTGCAGAAGAAACATAGAAGTCGTTTGTGTGCTGGAGAAATATGTTACTTACGGGGGATTTGTGGAAAGACACGTTTTGATTGTGTGAGGAATGAAGATGTGTTGCAGTTGTGTAATGTGAAGCAAAATGTTGTTAGCAAGGTGGAGACCAATATGCTTCGGTGGTTTGACCATGTTGAAAGAATGAGTGATGAAATGCTTACTAAGAAAGTCTTTTTAGCCCAAGTGGCAGGAAGGAAAGACAGAGGAAGGCCAAGGAAGTCATGGGAGAATCAGATTCTGGAGTGTCTGCATGAGAAAAAGATTATGAGTATGAAGTATAGAAGATCTTGTATATGGCGTGTGATGGATGTCAGTGAAGCCTGAGTTGTATGTCAAGATCACTGTAAATGGAGAAGTTTGATTCAGCAACAGTAAGCAAAAATTATGTGGTAGTTTGTATTTCTTTGCGGAGCCAACCTCTGAATCTCAGAGAACGGCTTAGTGATATGTATGTATGTATGTATGTATGTATGTATGCATGTATGTATGTATGTATGTATGTATGTATGTATGTATGTATGTATGTATGTATGTATGTATGTATGTATGTATGTATGCATCTATCTATCTATCTATCTATCACAACGCAACCATGCAAGATGCCACGCAGTTCGGAGCTCTCTGATTTCGGGTCACATCCGCGAGGAGTTTCAACAGGCATCTGGGAGTGTTCTTTCGATGAATACCATCCGTAAGGAAGCCCAAGATGCCATCTATGTATGTATGTATGTATGTATGTATATATGTATGTATGGATGCATGGATGCATGCATGCATCTATCTATCTATCTATCTATCACAACGCAACCAGTCGCATGCAAGATGCCACGCAGTTCGGAGCTCTCTGATTTCGGGTCACATCCGCGAGGAGTTTCAACAGGCATCTGGGAGTGTTCTTTCGATGAATACCATCCATAAGGAAGCCCAAGATGCCATCTATCTATCAATCTATCTATCACAACGCAACCAGTCGCATGCACATCCGCGAGGAGTTTCAACAGGCATCTGGGAGTGTTCTTTCGATGAATACCATCCGAAAGGAAGCCCAAGATGCCATCTATCTATCTATCTATCTATCACAACGCAACCAGTTGCATGCAAGATGCCACGCGGTTCGGAGCTCTCTGATTTCGAGAAAGGTGTAATCGTCGGGTATCACAGAAATGGCCGATCCATACGTGACATATCCAGCGAGTTGAAGTACCCAAAATCGACAGTGGCCTACGTGATTGGCAAGTGGAAGATGAGAGGTGACTGTCGGAATGCGCCCCGACCCGGCAGACCCACAAGACTGGGAGTTAGAGACCGATGGGTGCTGGCCAGAGAAATTTTGAAGAACCGCACCAAATCGATGGGTCACATCCGCGAGGAGTTTCAACAGGCATCTGGGAGTGTTCTTTCGATGAATACCATCCATAAGGAAGCCCATCTGCTCGGTTATCATGGATGTGCTGCCACCCACAAGCCTTTGATCACCAAGTCCAATAGCGCTGCTCGAATAACGTGGTGCAAAGAACGTCGACAGTGGACCGTTTAACAGTGGAAACAGATTCTCTGGAGCGACGAATCAAGGTTAACCCTCTACCGTTCGGATGGCAGGGTCTGGGTTTGGCGTCTGCGTGGAGAACGCCTCCTGCCGGAATGTATTATGCCAACTGTGAAGTTCGGCGGCGGTGGAATTATGTTATGGGGGTGTTTCTCCTGGTATGGCACGGGACCCTTGGTCACAATTCCTGGTAGACTCAATGCCGAGACCTACTGCACCATTTTAGATGACCATGAGCTTCCTACGTTGTGGCAGTTTTACGGGTTGGACCCATGTTACTTTCAGGATTACAATGCCACCTGTCATGTTGCGAGGTCCACCATGGCTTGGTATGGTGACAGTGGGGTTAATCGAATGGACTGGGCTGCGCAGAGCCCGGACCTTAACCCTATCGAGCACCTCTGGGACGAGTTGGAGCGTCGACTTAAGGGGTGCCCCCACCGTCCGAAATCGTTGAAGGAACTGACCTGTCTTCTGCAAGCCGAGTGGAAGAAAATACCACTAGCCGTCGTACGACGCCTGGTTGAGAGTATGCCCCGGAGGGTCGCAGCTGTAATCGCCGCTCGTGGAGGCTCCACCAACTATTGAAGGTGAATAAACTTCGTTTTTCTTTGTTATCACAGATGTCCAATTACTTGTTGGTAGATAGTGTACTACAGACTCCAAGTACTACAAATTTTACGTAGTTACTTGTGGTAACAAATGGAGCCAAATGTTGTTGTTTTTTTGTTAATCCATGACACTTCAAGTGCCTAGGTCATGAGCACTGCGATGGTAGCAAGACAGTCGGTGGCTTGAAAAGTTGAAGTACTGGTTTATGACGTCACATCCACGGCACTTGGTGGAGCCTTGTGCAGGGATGGGAATCCTGTGCCAATGTGCACCAAAACAAAATTATTGTGCCATCTTTCTACAAAAGGCACATTTTGTGCCATTGTGCACCCCCAGAATCGACGTGTCTCATTATTGGGACTTGGGCACTGTTAGTTCTCCATGCACACCATTCTGTTTGATGCTGAATAAGACCATGCAGTGAGAAGAAGGATCTAGAGACTCCAAGTACTACAGATTTTACGTAGTTACTGTGGAAATTGTCAGTCTGCTGCAGACTACGGAAAACATCGAGTATGCTGTGGAAATCTAAATCTCAGTGAAATAACATTATTAGACATCTGTGTAAAGTTTATTTTTGTATTCTCAAGATTCTAACACTTGTTAAACATTTTTGGGAATATAGATTTTTGGGAATGTTTCTTGGGTGTTTTCAATATTGTGACATATCTTCAGGTCTTCAGTTTTTTTGTTTGTTTGTTTTGTTTTTTGGACATTATAATCATTTTAAGCGTCTGATCATGTGACAGAGTTCGCACGGCCCTTGGAATTTTAATGAAATTCTGAAACTTAATTTCCCTTTTTTCCGAAGCCTTGGAAAGTTTTTGATTTTTCTCCTTTTGGTGAAAGTTTGTGGAGTAGAACTGCTTTCTTTCCAGCAATGAAAATTTTTAAGAAGAAGGTCAAAAAGTGAGGATAGGGTAGGGAGTGATTGAAAAGAAAAAAACGAAAAAAAGTTGGCGAACCTCGCAAATGTTTACAGTCACACTGGGAGTGACTGCTGTAGTAGCCATGAGAATGTTGCATCGTTTTCCATTTCCGCATATTAAATTTTTCCGACTTTCCTTTTTTTTTTTTCTCTGCCTGATTATATTTTTATTTTTTGATGTTTTCTGCATGTGTATGCAATCATGTTCCTCGTTTTTAATATCTTCAGTAATACTGAAAAGGAGTGACTTCGTATTTTTAAAGAATTTTTTCGAATGAAATGCATGTTTCCTTATTTCTAATGCATACTTCTTCAAACTGATCAACAGAGAGCAATCGTTTTCACTCTTTTCCCTTTTATTAAATGAAATAAAATTTCTGGATTGGTATTTAATCTGTATGCAATGGAATCCGCACCGTTTTTGTGCCCTGTAAAATTGTTTTATGTCAGAGTGAGTAACACACTATCAGTTGTTCACATTTAATTTTCCATAAAATTCGTGTTTTTCAATTTCCCTTTTTTTGTCATCATTTGGGTCATTCTTGAGATGCAAAACTGAAGAGAAGCAGTTTTTTTTTGGGGGGGGGGGGATGTTAAACCTGTAATATATAATTTTATTACTTATTAATTGTAAATACACGAACCACTAAGCGTGCGTTGATATCCCAGTTTTTGGGTTTGAAAAGTTGGCAGCTCTGCATGTGGAAGTAGATGCATAATTTGAAATTAGACGTATTTTTTCTTTTGATTTCGAGCTAGCCAAAGGCTTATGCTTGGCCATCTTGAGATGTTGGGAAATCAATTTTTTTTTTCACTGTAAACAAGCTTTTCTTACACTTTATAGAACAGTATCGCTCCATCTATTGAAAATACATCTGGACCAAAATCTGTCACAAACTTACTCAGTCTCATACTGTTGCATGGTTTTATTTTAGGCATTACCAGTCAACAATAACAGAAGTGCCAGAAATTATCCATAAGAGTGGCAGCATAGAAGAACTGTCTCATCTGAGTTTGATGGATCAATGAGAAATTAAAGCTTAATTACATGTACAGTAAGTTCCAATTGCTAGTTCATGAAATGCCAAAAGAAAAAAAAAATGTCACGTGACCTTGGCAGCGTGCTCTGATAGTCTGCTTGAACCCTATCCCCATGCACTCAGGGGGAGGGAGGGGCTCGCTTACAGTGTGTAAACAAATGAGAGCCATGACATCTGGCCCTTCATGACCTCATTTCAACAGTCAATGGCAGGCAAACTTCGTATTGGACCCAACATGTCTAAGTAACCTTGTCATGCACCGCTTGCCTTCTCTCTTCCTAAGAATTCGGCACCACTTTCAATAAAAAATTTGTCTGCGTAATGGATTTTGCTGCACAGAAAAAGTTTCGTGTTTACCCTTATAAGCAAGAACCCTTACAAAAAGGAAGCTAGGATTTCAATAAACATAATCTTTCTACATAAACAAACATTCACATCGCTGATGCAGTTGTTTAGTGGAGAGCAGACTGAACATTAGGGTGGAGCAAAATTTGCGAATATTTTTATACGACCAAAAGGTATGTGTCAAAAGTTGTGGTTCCACATGCTAATCAAGAGAAAAAAATTCTAATTGTATATCTTCAGTCTACGCGATCGCCAGAAAGTTTGAAACTTTTACATAAATCTTACATTTCAAAAATATTCCCATTTTTTGTTTAAAGTGCTCTAATGATTGGGTACTGATAAAGTTTTAGATTTCGATTAGTAATATGCAGAGAAAAAAAAAATGGGTTTATTAAATGGCATCTGGTGTCTGCGCACAACTCGTGAAATAATTGCAAATTTACTAAAGATCAGCCTTTTTTGAAGAACTCTTTAAAGTTTTGAGGACTAATTTTTTTCTTTGATTTATAGATTTAATCGTACTTGATATACTTCTTGTTTCAGGATAAGGTCCCCAGTGGGATGTTGAAGAAGCACAAACGGGAGCAAAGGGTCGCCCAGGATATCCCGGTAACGTTGACCTGTGAGGGACGATGTCACACGTACCAAACAAAAGTGTGAAAATATAGGTTGGCTTGTGTGTGTAACCTTTTGACGCACGTGCGATCGATGGAAGGACATGTTTTTTCGGCCAATGGAAGGACATGTTTTGAAAGCCCAAGATGAGCAAAGCATTAAACAGAGAATAGAAACACACAAGTGTGCTAACACACTTGTGTTACACCTCACACCTGATTTGCAATTCACCAATGAAGATGAAGGTACACACGATTTAGAACACAGCAAAATTGATGAAGATAGCGAAAAAAATCAAGGCTTTTCATCTTTTCCTAGTCCATCATGTGAAACCAGAGTCAGTCTTCGAAAATTTGCTCAAACTTGTAACAGGTACGGAATATCAGATCGTTCAGCTGCTGCACTTGCTTCTGCTGTACTACATGACGTTAACCAGGATGTTCTGTTAACAAACGTTTAACTTGTGAGCGACAGAAGTAAAGTCAGGAGAGCTCGAATGAAAAATCGCAGTTTTGCAGAATGAACAAACGGCTAATGATCGAACAATTAAAGCATTGTATTTTGATGGTAGGAAAGATGAAACATTGTACATTAAAACATCTGAAGATGGAAAAACACAGAGAAAAATTCGGAACAGGAACATTTATCGCTCATAGAAGAACCAGGATCTAAATATACAGGTCATTTTTTTTTTAAATTTATATGTCAACAAACTTGTCGTCATATCATTCATTGTTTTTTCACGTTATCATAAAATTGAGCATGGGAAACGTCAATATTACAATATATACTAAAATTTTTTATTTCAATTTGTTATTCACACTCCTTCTGGAGGTTCGTTCCTTAAGATATTTTAGATTTTCAGCATTTGAAGTCTTCAATTAGACATGGAATAAGTCTTCATATGGATATTCAAATGTAGCGTAAGTTTGACAAAGTCTTCCAATATGTAGATAAAAAAGTTAGTAAATGATTATCATTATTTCTAATTCGTCATTTAATACATGATTTATGAATTTTAAAAGAGTTAAAACTTTCGAATCTCCCGACGATGGTGAGTTGAATTGGCAATAAGACATCTTTTTATCAATGATGGCTTAATTTCAGCTTCTCTTGGCATAAGCATCCAAGTTGAATTTGGTAATATAACATCTTTTTATCAATGATGGCTTAATCTCCGCTTCCCGTGGCACAAGTTCCCATACTAGTTTCAATTACCATTTTGTAATCATCTTCAGTGGGTATATAGGAGTTATTTCTCATACATGTTGTCTCTTGGCCATCTACATCAATTTTGCTGGCAGAGTCCGATGTTCCATGTCGGTCGAACCATTGCGCATTCTACTTTTGGTTTCATTGCGCATCATTAGTCGTGTTTGTTTTCAATTGGATCGTTTCAATTTTCTTCTGATTCCAATTCATTAGTTGTTGCCATCTGCTTGTTGATAGATTTATATATATAGTTGTTCTGTTTTTTTATTTTTTATTTTTATTATTGTTATTTTCTTTTTCAATAAGATATTTCCAAGCGTATGGAAGATTCATTGGGTCGTTATTATTACAATTTGCTTCCTTAGTGTTTTCAATTATTACTGCCTCCAATGTTAATATTTGATTCATTGTTTTATGTGATGTTAATAACTTTGCTTCATACCAATCTGGAATAGCCTCATTTTCTATGCAACGCTGTATTAATGATGTTTTGTTCTCTTTTTTGTTCCAGTTGGATATATGTTCATTTAATCTGGTCTTAAATCTTCTTTTAGTACTTCCAATGTATATTTTAGTCTCCATTTCTTTTTGTTTCTGTAGAATTTTTTGTTGGTATAAAGTATACACTGGCTCTATCAAGCATTGATTTTCTTTCATTTCCTGTTGTCAATACGGTTTCGCTATCTATAACAGTTTCTGCTAGTATCATTTTTTCTTTAACACATTCTTTCTTTAGTATATTCATTATTGGAGGAATGTAGGGAAATTTACCCGCAAATTTTATTTCAGTTTTTTGTTTATTGTTATTTTTATTGAAAGACTTTTTTGTATTTTCAAGTATTTCTTCAATAATCTTTTTCCTGTATCCAAATTTCATAGCAGTTTTTGTTATCCAGTTAATTTCAACCATTTCTCTATTTTTATTACATGAGTGGGTTAAAGCTCTTCTTATATAGAATTGAAGTGTTGATCTTTTATATTTCCATGGATGATTTGAATCCATCGGAATTATTGCTGGAATAAATGTTGGTTTTCTATATACTTCGTATTCAACCATATTATTGTTTCTAAATAAAGAGATGTCTAAATAGTGTAGTTGTCTGTTAATTTCTTTTTCCATAGTAACTTGTATTGATGGATAAAAAACTAAGGAAGCAAATTGTAATAATAACGACCCAATGAATCTTCCATACGCTTGGAAATATCTTATTGAAAATGAAAAAGAAAATAACAATAATAAAAATAAAAAATAAAAAAACAGAACAACTATATATATAAATCTATCAACAAGCAGATGGCAACAACTAATGAATTGGAATCAGAAGAAAATTGAAACGATCCAATTGAAAACAAACACGACTAATGATGCGCAATGAAACCAAAAGTAGAATGCGCAATGGTTCGACCGACGTGGAACATCGGACTCTGCCAGTAAAATTGATGTAGATGGCCAAGAGACAACATGTATGAGAAATAACTCATATATACCCACTGAAGATGATTACAAAATGGTAATTGAAACTAGTATGGGAACTTGTGCCACGGGAAGCGGAGATTAAGCCATCATCGATAAAAAGATGTTATATTACCAAATTCAACTTGGATGCTTATGCCAAGAGAAGCGGAAATTAAGCCATCATTGATAAAAAGATGTCTTATTGCCAATTCGACTCGCCATCGTCGGGAGATTCGAAAGTTTTAACTCTTTTAAAATTCATAAATCATGTATTAAATGACGAATTAGAAATAATGATAATCATTTACTAACTTTTTTATCTACATATTGGAAGACTTTGTCAAACTTACGCTACATTTGAATATCCATATGAAGACTTATTCCATGTCTGTTTGAAGACTTCAAATGCTGAAAATCTAAAATATCTTAAGGAACCTCCAGAAGGAGTGTGAATAACAAGTTGAAATAAAAATTTTTAGTATATATTGTAACATTGACGTTTCCCGTGCTCAATTTTATGATAACGTGAGAAACAGTGAATGATATGACGACAAGTTTGTTGACATAAACTAAATAAATCGTAACCACGTAATAAATTAGACAAATAGAAATATTTGATGAATTAATATAATATATTGGTCATGCTATGGTGCGATCTGGTTGTGCAAAAAATGTGGCAAATGCCATTTTTGAAAACTTGATAGATAATAACATTGACTTTTCCCAGCTCCAATGTATTGGTTGTGATTGTTGCTCTACTAACACTGGGAAAAAGTCTGGAGTTATTTGACAAATAGAAGAAAAGTTGCAGAGGCCACTGCAGTGGATAATCTGTCAACTCCATTCTAATGAGTTAGCGTTACGTCATATTATGGAAAACATCTGGGCCTTGTGGCTATACAGGACCAATTGGCCTTCCTACTTGCCATCTTCGTCCACCTGTTAAATTTGAAAAAAAAATATTTTCCACTGAATGATTTAAATATAAATGTTTCAGACCTAAGCAATGACCAGAAATATTTGCTTGATGTTTGCTTAGCAATTTCAAGTGGAGAATGCGCAGCAGATATAGCAATTTGGAGTCCAGGAAAATTATCACACACAAGCTGGCTGACAACAGCCAACCGCATATTTGCTTTTATGTGGGAAGTGAATGCCCACCTGATGGCCTAAAATCTTTGGCAAAATTTGTAACGACAGTTTATGCCCCTGCGTGGTTCAATATAAAGTGCAACCCAACTATGTAACAAGGCACCAAGAATCTGTGGAAAACAGTATCATTTTCAACGCATTTGGAGGGTCCTGTTAAAGCCACTTTTCAGAAAGTCATCCAAAGAAACTGCTACTTTGCTCATCCGGAGAATGTATTGCTAGCCATGCTGAATGACGACCGACAAAGTATTCATAAGCTTGCTGTAAAAAGAATACTTGCTGCAAAAAAAAAAAAAAAATGCTGGTCCCGTCATAAGAAATTTTGATATACCAATAATAAACTTTGATGCTGAAGATTACATTGACATCATTGGTAAGACCTTAAAGTTACAGAGCCTCCTATTGCCATGGGTGTAGTCGACTCAGACCTATGCAGAGTGCTGGAAGAAGGCACTGCAAAAGTTTTCCCTACAAAATTATTTCATTTACCATCACACACAGAAGCAGTAGAAAGATGTGTTAAAGAAGTCGCAGCAGCTTCATCCAAAGTGTGTGGACATGTAGTAAGAGACGGCATAAAACGAGCTACATTTCTTGACAGAAAAATAATGCCAAAGTTTGATACAAAGTGTCAATATAGAACATAAGTTAAAAGTGCCCCAAAGTTGGGATGCAGTAACAGCTGATCTTTAGGCAAATTTGCAATTATTTCACGAGTTGTGTGCAGACACCAAATGCCATTTAATAAATCCATTTTTTTCTGTGTATATTACTAATCAAAATCTAAAACTTTATCAGTACCCAATCATTAGAGCACTTTAAACAAAAAATGGGAAATTTTTTGAAATGTAAGATTTATGTAAAAGTTTCAAACTTTTGGGTGATTGCGCAGACTGAAGATATACGATTAGATTTATTTTATTTTTTTCTCTTGATTAGCATGTGGAACCATAACTTTTAACACATATCCCTTCGTTGTGCAAAAAAATTTGCAAATTTCGATCCACCCTACTGAACATTCTCTTTTGATTGGAAGTAGATTTGTTTGAGTATCACTTTTCTGCAATAGGGAGAATGTTTTAACAAGTGGCTTTCCTATTGTACCGTAATACTGTTGATAATTTCAATTTTCAAAATGCTTCTAGAAAATTTTCAGAATATATGCAATAATATGCACTAAATATGAAAATATGCTTTTATACCTCAAATTGGCTAAGTATGCTAAATAAACATTTTGCTTGAATATTTACGCTACCATTCACTCTGCAATAAAAACAATTTAACGGGTCTTGTAAATGGTGCCAGTTCCATAGCAGATGGATTAAGTATACCATGCTATCACAATTTTGACTTCTTTGCTCAAAATGTAGAGTGTTCAAGAGTATTCAGCCAAGTTAAAAAAAAAAAAAAAATATGGAACTCAGTTTAGGTTATTGATGGCTGATGCCATGCTAAAAAAATTTTCTGTATTGGCCAGAAGTGCTTTGAAATCACTTACCGTCTAAAATTTCTTACAAAAGTGAAATCATGCACATCTATCTCTTTTGATAAAATGTCACCAAGTCTCTTCATGAAAGTAAGGATTGCTTTATTATAACTGTGTGCTTTATATAAATTATATGACAATATCAGACAATTGTACAGTTTCCTCGAATTATGCATAAAAAGCATCTTGATAATTTTTAAATCTGTTTATATAGAAGATACTCTAAAAATCTCTGTGTTTTTGACTCCCAAGGTTGAAAGCTGTGTGTGTTAATGCTCAAAATTTGATTCGTCATAACAGTGCTAAGGAACCTGGATTTGAAGAAAGGGCTTTGTAAAGGAACATGCCTTTACATCACAGTACTGTGCAGAAATGTAATTGATGTTGTAATCATTTCTGAATGCAATCATGGTGGCACACCAAAAACTGGTTTGCCACTGAGCTGTGTTATTCTCCCTTCCACTTCGAAGTGTCACCAATCACAATTATTCCTGCTTACCATGACAATGAACAATCTGAAAGACAAACTGTTTGAACATGTTGTCATCTATTTGGATGAACCTGTCTTTTCTGCTGGCTAAGTCTGCGTACAATGTCAAAATGCAGAAATTCACAACAAATCAAGGTTTATGTTGAGACAACTCAAGTGCAAGGAAATTTCTTAAATAAGAAAAACACCAAGAACTGTGTTTATCGCGAGATCTTCTTGAACCCTTTAGAAAATATTTTTTAACACATTTACAAAGAATGGTGACTTGATCATGCTAGTTACGTTAACTAAAACTTTTACAAAAAGTTCGTAAGTTGGAAGCTTTCGACCTTATCTTAGGTCTTCATCACGCCAATGGAGGACTAAGATTGTTGCCAGATTCTACATTTGAATTTTTCCTATTTTTGTTGCCAAAACTTAGAATTGATCTCCAGATTAACGGAATGTAGAGAGGAGATTCGGAGTTGCAAGTCATTGAGTTGAAAATAATTTCTATGCTTTCACGGTAACGGAGGGCAAAACGATTGTCAAACGAAGCAATTCGTTTTGCTTCGTTCCAGTGGGGAACTGCAGATGTGTCTTCCATTGTCAAAATAGACAAGGCAGTGTTGGGATTGCCTTTCGAAACATCTTTTCTATGTTCTAAAATTCTATGGCTTATGCTCCTGTATGTGCTTCCAATGTATAAGTTATCCCCAGTAGAAGAAGAGATAGGAATGCAGTAAACTCCTGGGAGGTTCAGGCTTTCAACTTTGTCCCTATCCCTTTGTAGAAGTTTCAAGATGTTTGGGGTAGATTTAATGGCAAGATGGTAACCAAAACTTCTAAAAAGAATCTGTAACTTATAAGCATAGGAAGGATGGTAAGGAACAGAACCACAGAATTTCAGGTCTTCTTTCTTGTGAGGAAGGAGGCATTCGATTTTCGAATGGTTTTCATATTTCTTTATGAGGGAGTTGACTGTAACAGCAGGGAAACCATGAGAGAGGGCTATTGTAGAAATTTTGGAGAGTTCTTCTTGAAGAGAGAGTTGGCTGTTGCAAATGATATGAGCCCTGTGGATGTAGGACTTCAATGCTGCAAGCTTGTAGAGATGCAGGGTGCAAGATTTGTAGGGAATGATGTTAGTGGCTGCAGAAGGTTTTCGATAGACGGAACGAGTAATGGAGAGATCAGCGTTTCTGCAGATAGATACATCCAGGAAATCAATTTTGTGATTTACTTCCTTAGATATAGTGAGCTTAATGGAAGGAAATTTTTCTGTAATGGAGTTGATCAGTATCTGTAGCTCAGACTCGGAATGTGGCCAGCTAATGAAAACGTCGTCTACATATCTTAACCATAGGGAAGGTTGAAAAGGGTGTAGAGGAATTATGGAAACTTCAATATGTTGCATGTAGATTTCAGCAAGCAGAGGGGAAAGAGGTGAGCCCATGGGGAGACCAGATTGTTCCCTATACACAATTTTGTTGAAAACAAAACAACTATGTTGATGAATAGTGTGGAAACAATCATAAAGATCTTTGATAAGAGGACCGGGGGTTCAAAATGAAGAATCAATTTCTTCATGAGGAGCATGTAGGAATCAAAATATGGTACAGAGGGAAACAAAGATTCTACATCAAGAGTATACAGATTATCACAAGGAGGAAAGGAATTAGGAAGGTTGTGGATGAAGTTTGAAGTAGAGACAACTGTATGAGGATGGTTGGCTGCCAGGGATTTGCATTTGAGGACCAATCTCTTTTCAAGGTTTACTGCTGGAGAAAAAGAATATTCCACTAAAGGTCTGATGGGGTTACCAGCTTTATGCAGTTTCACTTGCAGGAAGAGCCTGGGAGTTCTAAAGTAAGGAGGGCGATATATCACCAAGGAAGGATTGAAGAGTTTCTTTCTTAGCTAATCTGTCAACTGAGTTTTTGAGTGAGTTGGTGGTGTCTGACTGTAAAGGGATGCAGTTGGCAGATGTAAGAAAAGAAAGCACTTTTTGGTTTAGAGTTTCTTTACCAATGATGACTGGGCAACCAACTTTATCTGCTTTGCATACGGCTAGGTCATTTTCTTGAATAAATGACCTGAATTCTTTTAAACAAGAAGAAGAGTACTTGATTGGCACAGAATTTTGCTTGGATAAGATAACAGCAGCGTTGGCACGAAGGATAGGCTGCTGAACAGTCTCAGTTCTGTGGATGGCTGATTCTATAACAGAAACAGTTTGTGGAAGATTGATAGGAAGAGCAGGTGAAAATTTTGGGCCTAATGATAAGAATTTATCCAAGCTAGGAGGAATAGTGACAGAAGAAAGATTTACATACTTTGGCTTGTCAGTAGAGGCTGATGACGGAGATGTTGCTTGACTTTTTTGCTTGGAGAGTAGAAAATTGAATTTCTTTGTTTGGCGAGCATATTCATTTACTTCAATTGTTGAGAGGGTTTGGTAAATGAATATGCTCGCCATACAAAGAAATTCAATTTTCTACTCTCCAAGCAAAAAAGTCAAGCAACATCTCCGTCATCAGCCTCTACTGACAAGCCAAAGTATGTAAATCTTTCTTCTGTCACTATTCCTCCTAGCTTGGATAAATTCTTATCATTAGGCCCAAAATTTTCACCTGCTCTTCCTATCAATCTTCCACAAATTGTTTCTGTTATAGAATCAGCCATCCACAGAACTGAGACTGTTCAGCAGCCTATCCTTCGTGCCAACGCTGCTGTTATCTTATCCAAGCAAAATTCTGTGCCAATCAAGTACTCTTCTTCTTGTTTAAAAGAATTCAGGTCATTTATTCAAGAAAATGACCTAGCCGTATGCAAAGCAGATAAAGTTGGTTGCCCAGTCATCATTGGTAAAGAAACTCTAAACCAAAAAGTGCTTTCTTTTCTTACATCTGCCAACTGCATCCCTTTACAGTCAGACACCACCAACTCACTCAAAAACTCAGTTGACAGATTAGCTAAGAAAGAAACTCTTCAATCCTTCCTTGGTGATATATCACCCCTCCTTACTTTAGAACTCCCAGGCTCTTCCTGCAAGTGAAACTGCATAAAGCTGGTAACCCCATCAGACCTTTAGTGGAATATTCTTTTTCTCCAGCAGTAAACCTTGAAAAGAGATTGGTCCTCAAATGCAAATCCCTGGCAGCCAACCATCCTCATACAGTTGTCTCTACTTCAAACTTCATCCACAACCTTCCTAATTCCTTTCCTCCTTGTGATAATCTGTATACTCTTGATGTAGAATCTTTGTTTCCCTCTGTACCATATTTTGATTCCTACATGCTCCTCATGAAGAAATTGATTCTTCATTTTGAACCCCCCGGTCCTCTTATCAAAGATCTTTATGATTGTTTCCACACTATTCATCAGCATAGTTGTTTTGTTTTCAACAAAATTGTGTATAGGCAACAATCTGGTCTCCCCATGGGCTCACCTCTTTCCCCTCTGCTTGCTGAAATCTACATGCAACATATTGAAGTTTCCATAATTCCTCTACACCCTTTTCAACCTTCCCTATGGTTAAGATATGTAGACGACGTTTTCATTAGCTGGCCACATTCCGAGTCTGAGCTACAGATACTGATCAACTCCATTACAGAAAAATTTCCTTCCATTAAGCTCACTATATCTAAGGAAGTAAATCACAAAATTGATTTCCTGGATGTATCTATCTGCAGAAACGCTGATCTCTCCATTACTCGTTCCGTCTATCGAAAACCTTCTGCAGCCACTAACATCATTCCCTACAAATCTTGCACCCTGCATCTCTACAAGCTTGCAGCATTGAAGTCCTACATCCACAGGGCTCATATCATTTGCAACAGCCAACTCTCTCTTCAAGAAGAACTCTCCAAAATTTCTACAATAGCCCTCTCTCATGGTTTCCCTGCTGTTACAGTCAACTCCCTCATAAAGAAATATGAAAACCATTCGAAAATCGAATGCCTCCTTCCTCACAAGAAAGAAGACCTGAAATTCTGTGGTTCTGTTCCTTACCATCCTTCCTATGCTTATAAGTTACAGATTCTTTTAGAAGTTTTGGTTACCATCTTGCCATTAAATCTACCCCAAACATCTTGAAACTTCTACAAAGGGATAGGGACAAAGTTGAAAGCCTGAACCTCCCAGGAGTTTACTGCATTCCTATCTCTTCTTCTACTGGGGATAACTTATACATTGGAAGCACATACAGGAGCATAAGCCATAGAATTTTAGAACATAGAAAAGATGTTTCGAAAGGCAATCCCAACACTGCCTTGTCTATTTTGACAATGGAAGACACATCTGCAGTTCCCCACTGGAACGAAGCAAAACGAATTGCTTCGTTTGACAATCGTTTTGCCCTCCGTTACCGTGAAAGCATAGAAATTATTTTCAACTCAATGACTTGCAACTCCGAATCTCCTCTCTACATTCCGTTAATCTGGAGATCAATTCTAAGTTTTGGCAACAAAAATAGGAAAAATTCAAATGTAGAATCTGGCAACAATCTTAGTCCTCCATTGGCGTGATGAAGACCTAAGATAAGGTCGAAAGCTTCCAACTTACGAACTTTTTGTAAAAGTTTTAGTTAACGTAACTAGCGTGATCAAGTCACCTTTCTTTGTTAATATTGTTACGTGTTTTGCCCATAATCGTCACGTCAAATTTAACACATTTATAAAAAAATAATAATACAGTTATCAGCACCAACAGTTTAACAAAAATAAACATATTTTTTATTTTAATTCAAACCTATTTACTGCTAGATAACAAGAAAGTTTTCAGTCACAGCTTTTCCTACCAGTTTGTTAAAAATGAAACTTTAGTGTTGAAATGCATTTAGCTGTATTTGATAGCCCTTACATTTATGTAACTTAACATAAGTGTTTTATTTAGCTGCTTTACCAGATACTGATAAAATAGGACAATGAATTCATATTAGGCTTTGAAAATTTAATTTTGCTTAGGATTTTAACTTATGTTAGCCTTTCATTTCTGTATGGATTTTTCCTTTCATGTAATAAACTACAAAATGAGGAATTGCTGCTTTAAGTAATGTTTTGCAGTTGCATGCTCTTTTTGTTACATTTTATTTAGTTAAATAAAGGAAGTTCCTGTGTTATTGTTTAGTTATAATTAATATTTTTTCTCCATTTCCATTTTGATATTGACCCTTTTTCTTTTTTATAGCATCTCAATCCATTTCACCATCACTTAACATGCAGAATGATATCGGTTCACAACTTCCACAAATGTCCATAGATAATATACAATATTCACATCCAAGAAGTTTACCCTCGTCGCCAGTTAGGCACATTCACCAGGTAAGTCAAGTTTTAAATATGTATCAGGCACATAATAAATCTCATTGTGATTCAGAGTTTTTAGTTCATTTATGAATGCCATAATGCTAAAAAAATTTCTGCCTTCAAGTGTGTTTAATAAACCGTTCCAGGTCATCGTGGAATGTTGCATTAGACATATTAATGCTGGAGCAACCAATAATGATATTCAGAAAAAAACATTTCTTAATTGCTGTAGTAGTGTATTATTCTTACCCTTTTGCATAGTATGTTTCCTGAAAATTGATTTGATAGTCTCGTAACATTGGAACATCCCATTTTGGTGTGGTAGCAGAAACTGCTTTAATGTATTGTTATTCTATTGGATTTTTGTATCCGTTTGTTGATTGGGACTTCTGTCCACAGCTGCATTTCTCTTTGTGCCATCATATGAGTACATTGATAAAATACAGGAATATGTTACAGACAGTCGGCATGAAAGCTAGCATTATGCATAATCTCTTTAGGAGGTACAGTAATGTCAGCTTTCTAACTGTGGAAGTTAAATGCCAGGTTTCTCTTCTTTTTTTCTTTTTCGATTCTTGTTTCGGACCAGTGTATATGGAAACAAGGTATATATATATATATATATATATATATATATCATCATCATCATCATCATTGTCAACCATTATCAATCCACTGCTGGACGAAGGTCTCCCCAAGTTTCCTCCACAACAGTCTGTCTTGTGCCAGTCTCCTCCATGTCACCCCTGCATACTTTCGAATTTCATCCACCCATCTCCCATGTGGTCTTCTTCTGGGTCTTTTCCTGTCCCTTGGAATCCAATCTAAAATTTCGGCTGTCCATCGATGATCTGTCCTTCTGGCAGTATGTCCAGCCCATTGCCATTTCAGGGATTTAACTCTGATCATGATGTCTTCCACTCTTGTCATTTTTCGGATCCACGAGTTCCTCTTCTTATCTCTCCTGGTTACACCAAGTATGCACCTCTCCATGCTTCTTTGAGTTGTCTGCAGCCTTTGTATGTCTCTTTTAGTTAAGGTCCACGTCTCTGCACCATACGTAAGCACTGGAAGGATGCATTGATCAAACACTTTTCTTTTAAGACATAATGGCATATTGCTCTTGAAAATTATGCTGTTTCTTCCAAAAGCTCTCCAGGCAAGTTTTGTACGCCGATTAATTTCTTCATCAATGTGACCCTCACTAGATATCTGCTGTCCAAGATAAACGCACGTGTCTGTTATCTCCAGCTTTTCTCCATCAATCGATAAATCTTCATTTCTTGTAAAAGCATTGAACATCACTTTTGTCTTCTGAAAGTTCATTTTTAATCCCACTTCTTTACTCTTGTCAGCAAGTTCCTGGATCATACTCTGCAGCTCTGATGGGGTAGTTGCAAAAATGACTACGTCATCAGCAAAACGAAGGTGGGTTAGATAATCTCCATTAATCTTTATCCCCTTGTTTTCCCAGCTCAGCGACTGAAAAACACCCTCCAATGTGGCATTAAAGAGCTTCGGAGATATGGTGTCACCTTGTCTCACTCCCTTTCCAATTTTTACGTGTGTTGTATTTTCAAACAGCCTAATCTTTGCACTTGCATTTTCATAGATGTTATTAATGATATTAATGTATGCATCTTCAATACCGCAGGTTTTCAGAGCCATTGTAACTGCTGATGGTTTCACCGAATCAAAGGCTTTTTCATAATCGATAAAAGCCATGCACAATGGAAGTTCATATTCCCTCGCTCTTTCAATTAGTTCTCTCAGTACGTGGATATGATCTATTGTGCTGTAGCCACTCCTGAATCCAGCTTGTTCTCTCGGTTGAGCCATGTCCAGTGTTACCTTCAAGCGGTGTGAAAGAACTTTAGTGAAGATTTTATAAACTACTGATAGGAGGCTGATAGGTCTGTAGTTTCCGAGATCCTCAATGTCACCTTTCTTATGTAGCAGGATCATTGTAGCGGTGTTCCAATCCTCAGGAATCTTTCCTTCATTAAGGCATCGAGTGAAAATTTGGGCGAGTACTGTTTCGATTTCTCCACTTGCTTCTTGTATGATGTCTACAGTAATTCCATCTTCTCCTGGAGCTTTTCCCCGCTTCATGTTCTTGATTGCATGTGCAACTTCTGCTGGAAGGACTGGAGGAACTCTGGTACTGGTATCTTTCATGATGTCTGGAGTGCATGTATCATCCCTTTCATATAATTTGGAGTAGAAATCTTTCACTCTTGTCAAAATTTCGCCTCTATTTCTTGTTACAGAGCCATCTTCTTTTCTCAGTGCCATAATCTGTTTTCTTCCCTTACTGAGATGTCCCTTTGCTATCTTTAGGCTTTGGTTGTTTTCAATTGCTTTCCTCACTAGTTCACAGTTGAATTTTCTTACGTCTTCAGTGATACTTTTTCGTACTGTCTTGCATAGCTCTATATATTCCACTTTGGAAGTCACATCTTCTTTAGTTGTCCTCATCTCTCTTCTTTTTTGCATCAACATTTTCGTTTTTCCTGATAATTTATTTACATGCAACTTGTTCTTAGACCCAGCTAATTTTGTTGCTGTTTCCATAAGAGCTTTGGTTACTTTTCTGTTAACTTCAGAGATGTCCACTTCTTCCGATGTTAGGCCTTCTAAAGCAGAGAACCTGTTCTTCAGTTCCAACTTGAAGGTATTATGGTGTTTTTTAAGGTTGGTTATGTCAATAGATTTTGTTTGTCTTATGAGCTTGCCACGTTCAAGTTTTGTGTTGAGGTGCATCTTACATCTCACCAATCTATGGTCACTACCTGTGTTGAACTTGTTTAGCACACTGCAGTCTTCTATGACGAATTTTTTGTTACACATAATAAAATCAATTTCACTTGTTGTCCCATTTGGATGTCTCCATGTCCATTTCCTGTGTGGCTTTTTCTTGAAGAAGGAGTTCAAGATGAAAAACCCTTCTGCCTCTGCAAACTCAACGAGAGTATTTCCACGCTGGTTTCTGTTGCCGTGACCGAATTTACCTACTGAAGTTTCATTCTGTTGCCGTTGCCCTATTTTTGCATTGAAATCTCCCATAATTATTTTCAAGTGCTGCTTACCTTTATTATTTAGATGACAAATTTCCTCATAAAATTCTTCAATTTCTTCTTCAGGATGACTTGTGGTGGGTGCATAAGTTTGAATAATCTGAGCCTGGTATCTTTTCGAGAGTTGGATAACAAGTCGTGCAGCTCTGTCAGAGGAACTTTCAACTTCTACAACTTTATCCTTCAGTTTCTTGTTTATTATAAATCCAACACCACTAGTTCTGCCAGTATCTGTCCCACGATAGTAGAAGAGATGTCCACTTTTCAGTTCGATGAGATCTTCTCCTTTTCTCCTTACCTCACTTAGCCCAACGATGTCCCACTTGATCCTTTGTAGTTCCTCTTCCAATTCAAGAAGCCTTGAATCAGAAGATAGGGAGCGTCCATTGTACGTAGCCAAGGTCAGCATCAGATGGCAGCCTAGTCCGGTCTATATATATATATATATATATATATATATATCTCTCTCTCTCTCTCACACACACACACACACACACACACACACACACACACACACACACACACACACACACACACACACACACACACACACACACACACACACACACAGAGAGAGAGAGATGTTGATAGTAGATATGATTTGCATGCACTTCTGTAAATAACAAAAAGTTTAGAAAGAACTTTTAATGTATTTTGGGTCTTCTTTCAGTTTAAATTATTGCTCCTATTTGATACCTATTACCGTTTAAATATCAAGACCCACTGACTTTTGTTTATGCAAGAACTGTTAATTATCATCAGATAAAAATGTGATGGAAAATTACTGCCTTAAAAAGTCATTATTTCTAAAGCAAATCTTCAAGTGATATTTTTGTCATTAATTACACCAATCTGCAATTTTTCAACTTTTTTTCTGTTGTTTTCAAATGAATAGGTGTATCTGAATGGAATTTTTGCGCAGATTCCGAAAATGACCTTCAAAATTCCGTATCACGTCAGGTTTTTTCACAAATGACGGAAATGTGAAAATTTAAGGAACCGTTATTTTTTAATGACATTGCTATATGGCAATGTTTGTAACGTGTGAAAATGTTCTCTGGAGGGGTGGAATGATTGTTTAAGGAATAGATAAACATAAATACATATTCAAAAGCAAACATACCTAACATTCGCCACTGGGCTCCCCTTCAAACTTCCTCTTTTTGGATTGTCTTTGGTGTGCGTCCGTACAGTCTCTGTTCAACATCCAACGATAGTCGGCCATCACATGTACAGTCCACTTTCCTTGGTATCTCTTTTCCATCACTTTAATATCCTGATGGAAGCGCTCGCCATGTTCTTCCGAAAAAACACCAAGATTGTTAGGAAAGTGAGTTAGATGAGCATGAAGAAAGTGAACTTTGATGCTCATGTTGCAACTAAGCAGTTCATAGGATTAAAGCATGTCCTCGACTAAAGTGGTGTAATTTGAAGCCTTCGTGTTCCCCAAAAAGTTGTGTACCACATTTCTGAATGCAGTCCATGCTCACATCTCACTCATGGTTTCCTCGAATATGTTGTCTGCCATTAATTTTCGTATTTGAGGGCCTATGAAAATGCCAGCTTTAATTTTTTCAGACGTGATTGATGGAAACTTACCACCAAGATACTGAAAGCATTTACTGTCCCTGCTTAAAGCTGTCACGAATTGCTTCATTAAGCCAAGTTTGATGTGTAAAGGTGGCAACAGTATTTTCGAAGGATCAACCAGGGGAAATGAAACGATGTTTTTTTCGCCAGGTGTGAGTGTACTTCTGACTGGCCACTGCTGCCGAACCCAATATTCCGTCCTTGCTCTGGAGTCCCATTCATACAAAACAGCAAGGAAATTTGGTGTAGCCTGCTTGTTGGCCGAGCAATATTCCAATCACCTTGAAATCCCCGCACAAAGACCATTCATGAAACTTGTACTGCACACTTTCCAGCAGTAATTTAAGGTTCTCGTATGTCTCTTTCAAAGTCACAGAATGTGCTACTGGAATGGATGGATGGATGTTAGTATTGTGTAATAAAACACCTTTTAAACTGGATTTGCTGGCATCTATGAACAACCTCCACTGTCCTGAATTGTAATTAATGTTGAAGTATTTCATGACTGCCGGAATGTTTCGACAATATACCAAACCGCCTTCCTCAGCAAAAACGGAACCAATTCTGCTTCTCGGTGTCTGTACCAGGAGAATCTCATATTAGGACATAGTAAATTCTTTTCCTGAAGTCGTGATCATAAAAGCTCTGCTGCATCTTTAGGTAAATTCAAATCACGAACAAAATCATTCAGATCATGCTGGGTAAATGGCACTGGGGTTTCATCCTCCATGCTGTCCAGTTGGTGCATCTCATCACTTGTATCACCGTCTGAATCAGTGTCTGTTGGGGGCTTGATATTAGAAGGGGATGGCACAGGGATGGATTCAATATGAGGCACTGGTCTTATAGCAGATGGGATATTGGGATACACAATGTTACACTTTCTGGTTCTGGTGTGGCCCACGATATTCACTGTGCAGAAGTAGCAGTCGTCACTGTGATTTTTTGGCTCACGCCACACCATGGGTGCACCGAACGGCATTGATGCCCTTTTCCCACTTTTCCAGTTCCTCAACCCCTTCACACATGCACGACACACATCGTGAGGAGACCAAACTTTGTCCTGATCTGCTAGTTTAATGCCGAAGTATTGAAAATAAGCATTTTTCACGAAAGGCATAATATTTTGCCTCTGTTTTTTTCTTTTCGTATAACAGCCACATATGTAGCAAAATATGTCTGGATGATTTACACAGCCACGTGAAGCCATCGCACACGCCACAAAGAAACAACCGAACGGGACCAGTCCCTTCTTTGCACTGACTAGTGTAACACGATCTGCCCCGAATGGCGCCACATGTGACCAATAGAAAGAAGGGAGCAGTGGTGTGAGGTATGAGTCATACTGCCGTGCCAAGATAACATTATCTCAAGTTCCGTCTTTGTGAGTGGCGCAAATCCTGACGTCATACAGATAAAACAGTTGCATTTCCATTATCAGCTATATATTTATGTTTATCTATTCCTTAAACAATCATTCCGCCCTCCAGAGAACAATTTCACACGTTACAAACATTGCCAAATAACAATGTCATTAAAAAATAACGTTTTTTTTTTTCCTTTTCACATTTCCGTCATTTGTGAAAAAACTTGACATGCTGCGGAATTTTGAAGGTCATTTTCGGAATCTGCGCAAGAAATCCATTTAGATACACCTATTCATTTGAAAACAACAAAACCTTGCATATTAGTGTTATCAGCACGCAAATGCACAAAAACTATGGGCAGTGTATAATTCATAACTTTGTTATCATGACTTTTTATTATCCTTTGTTATCAGGATAATACTTAAAAAGTATTGGTGAAGTGTAGCCTAGCCTAACTTTCTCCTATGGTGAATAATTTAAAAATGTAATGACAAGCTTAATGTAATGTCTTAAAACTATGCCTACTGCACAGAATCATTATTTCCCAGAAAAACCATATTGGCTTGGTAGCATATTTGGGATTTAAGTGAAGTGTTGATCTGGTGTATATTGAAGGACAGTGCAATGTTCCCCGTGTTCTACAGGGTTCCAGAACTGACAGACCACTCGTGTGCCATTGCTGACCTGACAACACTAGGTGTGCACCTCACTTGGGCTTGGGAACACTGCCATTGGATGCATGGCAACTGGAAATGTGTAGCCTGGTCCAGCAAATTGTGGTACCAACTGTTTTGGGCAGACGGTCGACTCCGCGTGTGGCAACAACTTCACAAGACAATGAATTCTGCATGCCTACAAGGGACATTGCAGGTCAGTGGTGGCTCTGTTGTGGTGTTTTCAGCCGGCATGCATTAGGCCCCCTCATACATCTGCAGACCGCTCTGACCGCTGTAGGCTACGTAACCATCCTTGAGGATCATTTGCACCCGTTCATGTTGAACAACCGCTCCAACTGGTGTGACCTCTTTCAGTATGGCAATGCACCACAGCACATGTCCACAGTCACCCAATTATGGCTGCAGGAACATTCCACAGAGTTTGGCATCCTCACTTGGCCCCTCTAATTCACTAGAATTGAACACATTTGGGATGCTGTTCAATGTGCTTTTAATGCCAAGAATCCTCCACTGGTGAATGTTACAGAATTGTGGGATATTCCTCAGGGAGCATGGTGCACTGTCTCCACAGTACTACAGAGATATCATGCAGTCCATGCCTCATCGCATTGCTTCTGATATCAGATCAAGAGAGATGTGTCAATATTAACAGTATAAATAAAAAGCATGAATATAGAAACAACTGAGTAAAAATAAGTAAAAAAATGAATTAATTTCTAAGAATGTTTTTGCATGTGCATTGTTCCAATGCCATCCCCAGGGCTCGACAAATATGTTCTAGATCTAGGAGCCAGCTCCAAAATTTAGGCGCCAGGTGAAACGAAGTGAAATTTATATGCATGAACAAAAACATGTTTGGTTATGACGCTGGAACAAAAAGTGGTAAACCATTTTTGTTGTCAGTTTTCTTTTTCTTTTTACCCAAACCACTTATTGCAAAATAAAGTTCCAATTTGCTTCATATTTTTTTTGCTATTCTTTCAGTAGATGATCTCAAAAATTAAAATTTCAGATTTTGATTTTATTAAAATACTATTGGCGAATGTCATATTTTGTACATATTATTTCAAAGTACCATATTTTGTTTTCTTCGTATAATCTGTAAACCATAAAATTCAGAAAAAAAAAAAAAATTGTTCGTGAGATCCACAAGGGCATATAACCCAAAAGCTGTGAAAAAAAAAATACCACATATAATTAGCGGTGGTGTATGATCTGTAGATCGTGAAATTCTGAGAAAAACAATTTTTTACTTCGCATAATCTGCAGCAGCATGTCTCAGACCATGATATTTAAAAAAAGAAAAAAAAAAAAGACAGTCCATACCTGCCAACATTGGCAACAGCCTTGTTACTAATAACTAGTACTGAGTGGCATACATGGACTATTTTACAAAATGATCCATCTTTTTGTAAAAAACAAATATGCGCCTCAACAAATGTTACAACAAACAAGGACTCTAATGAAACAAACTTAACACGTGCAAAACACTAAGTTGATCCCCCAGCGAGGTGCGAAACTTCCACTAGTAAAAATCAGTAAGATGCTTTCTGAATTCCACGATGCTTGACAGACAGGAAATCCAAGCAAGTGAATGCACAGTGCATGAACCTACACTTACCATATGATCATACTGTCCCTAAAATTGCAGTTTAAGGACAAGATGAAACCAAAGAAAAAAGCTGAATATTTTAACTGGTGAAAAATCAAAACAGACTGCAAGAATGCGTACTACTGTCAGTTTGTCTTTCATTGACTGTGCAACTTCACAGCACCACTGCTTAATGTTTCTTTCTGCTGATATCATTCTCTCCCTACTTCTTCATGATATCAAAACTTCAACTATTTTAGATAAATGGTTTAACTTTTGGGAATATTGATACTTTTGAACACCATGCATCAATTTTTTAAAATTTTCGTCCCTTCCGTTTTCGGGAATTTCCTTTTTCCTTTATCAAGTTTAAATGCAAAAACTTATGGGGGGGCATTTAACAGCGCTGGATAGTGGGAACATCGCGAGGGAGAGTGGTTGATAGCAATTACGAGAAATCCATCCGACTTCCGGTTTTGGAAATTTTTCTCCTATTTTCAAGCTGAAATTCAAAAATTTATGCAGTAAAATGATACTTAAAATTACTGAACACAAGTAACATCGCGAGAAAAAAGAAATTATGATTACGGAAAAAATATGAACTCCGTCGGCTTTCCATTTTCGAAAGTTTTGTAAAGATGGAATTCCATCCTCCTCCGACCCCCGACCCCCAATTCTGTTTACTTGTGTATCGATCTCCTGAGTGGCAAAAATAACGAAAAGACAGAATTTCTTGAATTCGCGGAAGAATCTCATGCCTCAAGATTAGGAAGAAATTTTTGCGGGGCGAACTTCCGTTTCCACAAATTCTTGCCTACAGTTTCAAGTTGAAATACGAACATATATGCCGGTCAGGTGATGCGTAACATCACAGCCTCTCCTTGACAAATGTCAACCCCGCCTTCTCGTGGTGCATCCTGTTCCCACTAAAGGGGCTCTGACGACCGCCAATAGCGGTATAACTATACCATCGGGATTAGAGGAAATTCTATCCCACACTCACCAACCCGCTTGGCCAGCGTGGTGAGTTATGGCCAAACCCCTCCAAAATGACTCCACAACTTAAATCTTGGCCCTCAGTCTCCGGCAGCTGGAATGTACCTGGCCAAGGCAGCGGCCAGTGCGACATGAAGGCAGAGGGTGCTAAGAATCCCCGGAGGACAGGACTAGGCTGCCATCTGATGCTGACCTTGGCAACGTACAATGGACGCTCCCTATCTTCTGATTCAAGGCTTCTTGAATTGGAAGAGGAACTACAAAGGATCAAGTGGGACATCGTGGGGCTAAGTGAGGTAAGGAGAAAAGGAGAAGATCTCATCGAACTGAAAAGTGGACATCTCTTCTACTATCGTGGGACAGATACTGGCAGAACTAGTGGTGTTGGATTTATAATAAACAAGAAACTGAAGGATAAAGTTGTAGAAGTTGAAAGTTCCTCTGACAGAGCTGCACGGCTTGTTATCCAACTCTCGAAAAGATACCAGGCTCAGATTATTCAAACTTATGCACCCACCACAAGTCATCCTGAAGAAGAAATTGAAGAATTTTATGAGGAAATTTGTCATCTAAATAATAAAGGTAAGCAGCACTTGAAAATAATTATGGGAGATTTCAATGCAAAAATAGGGCAACGGCAACAGAATGAAACTTCAGTAGGTAAATTCGGTCACAGCAACAGAAACCAGCGTGGAAATACTCTCGTTGAGTTTGCAGAGGCAGAAGGGTTTTTCATCTTGAACTCCTTCTTCAAGAAAAAGCCACACAGGAAATGGACATGGAGACATCCAAATGGGACGACAAGTGAAATTGATTTTATTATGTGTAACAAAAAATTCGTCATAGAAGACTGCAGTGTGCTAAACAAGTTCAACACAGGTAGTTACCATAGATTGGTGAGATGTAAGATGCACCTCAACACTAAACTTGAACGTAGCAAGCTCATAAGACAAACAAAATCTATTGACATAACCAACCTTAAAAAACACCATAATACCTTCAAGTTGGAACTGAAGAACAGGTTCTCTGCTTTAGAAGGCCTAACATCGGAAGAAGTGGACATCTCTGAAGTTAACAGAAAAGTAACCAAAGCTCTTATGGAAACAGCAACAAAATTAGCTGGGTCTAAGAACAAGTTGCATGTAAATAAATTATCAGGAAAAACGAAAATGTTGATGCAAAAAAGAAGAGAGATGAGGACAACTGAAGAAGATGTGACTTCCAAAGTGGAATATATAGAGCTATGCAAGACAGTACGAAAAAGTATCACTGAAGACGTAAGAAAATTCAACTGTGAACTAGTGAGGAAAGCAATTGAAAACAACCAAAGCCTAAAGATAGCAAAGGGACATCTCAGTAAGGGAAGAAAACAAATTATGGCACTGAGAAAAGAAGATGGTTGTGTAACAAGAAATAGAGGCGAAATTTTGACAAGAGTGAAAGATTTCTACTCTAAATTATATGAAAGGGATGATACATGCACTCCAGACATCATGAAAGATACCAGTACCAGAGTTCCTCCAGTCCTTCCAGCAGAAGTTGCACATGCAATCAAGAACATGAAGCGGGGGAAAGCTCCAGGAGAAGATGGAATTACTGTAGACATCATACAAGAAGCAAGTAGAGAAATCGAAACAGTACTCGCCCAAATTTTCACTCGATGCCTTAATGAAGGAAAGATTCCTGAGGATTGGAACACCGCTACAATGATCCTGCTACATAAGAAAGGTGACATTGAGGATCTCGGAAACTACAGACCTATCAGCCTCCTATCAGTAGTTTATAAAATCTTCACTAAAGTTCTTTCACACCGCTTGAAGGTAACACTGGACATGGCTCAACCGAGAGAACAAGCTGGATTCAGGAGTGGCTACAGCACAATAGATCATATCCATGTGCTGAGAGAACTAATTGAAAGAGCGAGGGAATATGAACTTCCATTGTGCATGGCTTTTATCGATTATGAAAAAGCCTTTGATTCGGTGAAACCATCAGCAGTTACAATGGCCCTGAAAACCTGCGGTATTGAAGATGCATACATTAATATTATTAATAACATCTATGAAAATGCAAGAGCAAAGATTAGGCTGTTTGAAAATACAACACACATAAAAATTGGAAAGGGAGTGAGACAAGGTGACACCATATCTCCGAAGCTCTTTAATGCCACATTGGAGGGTGTTTTTCAGTCACTGAGCTGGGAAAATAAGGGGATAAAGATTAATGGAGATTATCTAACCCACCTTCGTTTTGCTGATGACGTAGTCATTTTTGCAACTAGCCCATCAGAGCTGCAGAGTATGATCCAGGAACTTGCTGACAAGAGTAAAAAAGTGGGATTAAAAATGAACTTTCAGAAGACAAAAGTGATGTTCAATGCTTTTACAAGAAATGAAGATTTATCGATTGATGGAGAAAAGCTGGAGATAACAGACACGTACGTTTATCTTGGACAGCAGATATCAAGTGAGGGTCACATTGATGAAGAAATTAATCGGCGAACAAAACTTGCCTGGAGAGCTTTTGGAAGAAACAGCATAATTTTCAAGAGCAATATGCCATTATGTCTTAAAAGAAAAGTGTTTGATCAATGCATCCTTCCAGTGCTTACGTATGGTGCAGAGACGTGGACCTTAACTAAAAGAGACATACAAAGGCTGCAGACAACTCAAAGAAGCATGGAGAGGTGCATACTTGGTGTAACCAGGAGAGATAAGAAGAGGAACTCGTGGATCCGAAAAATGACAAGAGTGGAAGACATCATGATCAGAGTTAAATCCCTGAAATGGCAATGGGCTGGACATACTGCCAGAAGGACAGATCATCGATGGACAGCCGAAATTTTAGATTGGATTCCAAGAGACAGGAAAAGACCCAGAAGAAGACCACATGGGAGATGGGTGGATGAAATTCGAAAGTATGCAGGGGTGACATGGAGGAGACTGGCACAAGACAGACCGTTGTGGAGGAAACTTGGGGAGACCTTCGTCCAGCAGTGGATTGATAATGGTTGACAATGATGATGATGATGCCATAAAAGGATATTTAACAATACTAGACACAAACACAACATTGGGAGAAAAAAATATGATTAGGGCAAATTCTTTTTACTCCATTTAACTACTGTTTTCGAAAGCTTTGAAACACAAAATATTGTCCCCAGATGGAAAATGACCGCCCCCCCAATTTTTTTAAAAACTTAATGAAAATTCGTAGAATCCGTAGTTTCGAGAGTGAGTTCCGTAGTCAGACAACGGAATCCGTAGAAACTACAGACATTCCGTAGTAATTGGCATGTATGACAGTCGTATAATCCGCACATATCATGTAATCGTGAATAATTTCCAACAGAAAACTGCGATTCACAGGACCGCTTCAGAAATCCAAAGATGTAAGAAAGAAATCGTCTTATTGAAAAAGTAACTGTCATTTTGAAGTACTTCTGTGTTACTTTTAAGTAAATAAAGAACTAAAATCGCTAGCTGTTGCAGCATTACTGTAGTTCATTAGTTACACAAAAAAATCCGTTGAAATTGCTGTCAGTCCATAGCATTGTCTTATTTCTAAATACGTTGTAACTGAATACCCAAACAAAGAAAATTTTTTTAACTAACACAATCAGCGCACCAAAACTAGGCAATGCAATTCGCAGAATGGTTACATGCTACAGAATAGCTTTGCGAGATTTCCAAGAGTGGCGGATTCTCACACCACGTAGGCTTCCGCACGTGCGAATTGTAACGCCTTCCTTGTGTCACATTTTCTGTCAAACTGCTTCTAAGTACAAATATATATATATATATTCTTACAATATCTTTGCGGTCTTTTATTTTGCTGTTACGTTACATTTTTTCTGTCACCGCATTTTTGGTACTTTCCCAATAACACCATCTTTCGTGACAATTACCTCGCTGACTTTTTTAAACGGCGCATAATTTTTTTTTTTTTTCTTTCTTTACCGGTGTCAGCAGTACCTAAATTTATAACTTTTCAATAGATAATCAATGGATTATACAACAGAAACAGTATTTACTGCAAATTACGAAATTTCAAGTAAGACAAATTTTAGGCGCCTGGGCGACCTGGCGCCCAGGATTTGCCGAGCCCTGGCCAACCCCTTTTCTCTTCCCACTTATTCTCAACAGGTTTATGTTTTGTTATGTCCATATCTATATTTTATCCTCAACATGTGTCTCAAGCTTGATCTGTTGGTAAGCCTGATAATTTTGTGAGTACTTCTCACAGATGGATTTTTAAGTTCAGGATTAATTTTATCCATACATGATGAATAAATGGCTTTGTCTAAGTACCATAGGCAAGTCATTCAGTTTAAGTGGTGACTTTTCATTTCAGTCTCCCTTCCGTAAAAGAAAACGTCCACTGGAGAGGTGGTGGAATGTAATGTTCTGTAATAGCACTGCTGGTTTCAAGAAATTAAGTATGTGAGTCTACTTCAATTCCTAAGTACCTGTTAGCTTATCTGTTGAAACCAAATATTACCTCAAGTGAGTATTTAGTATTGTAAGGGCATGACAACTTTGGTACTATTTGCTTTCATATTGATATGAAAAATATTCGAGATTCTGTGTTAATTATGTTAGGTAAAGTTCTTACGACAAAAAAACCAACAACCGTATTTAATGAAATTATTGTAGATGTTGATATTCTCATGAAATTTGAATTTATTTCCATGAAAAAAATTCCTCAAAAATAGTACTTTGATGGTGTGTAATTTGAAGCAAAATGTTATGTTAGTAGGGTGGAGCCAAGTATTTTTTGAGATGGTTTAGTCAAAGTTAAAAAATGAGTGATGAAGTGCTAACTAAGAAAATTTATTTGGTCCAAGTGACAGGAAAGAAAGTGCAGGATGGCAGAAGATATCTTGGAAGGGCCAGATTCAGAAAGAGAGAAAAAGACAGTATAAAATACAAAAAGGCTTATGTGAAACACATGACAGACGCCAGTGAAACTTGAGTTGTGTGCAAAGATTGGTTTAAGTGTGATGTTTGATACATCAACAGTAAGTAAAATCTGGCACCATCAATCACTTTGTTTTGGCAGATGATCACACTTTGAGTAGCTAACCTTTGAAACTCAGAGACCAGTTAGTAATACATATGAATATAGTATCTTCTCGAAAATTAAAAAAAAAAAAAAATAGAAAAAGAGGAGATGAATAAGCAAAAAAAAAAAAAAAAAAAAAAAAAAAGGAATGAATTTCATTTCTGGAGGTCAAAATAATCCAGAAAATGCTCATATGTAATATTGAATTTCTTTACATATAGTGAATAATTAATACATACTGTGCAGAAAGTTATGTATAGTTGCTAGTTCAGTATGAGGTTTGTTGGGAACCAGTTTAAAATAATGCATCAGCAGTATATCAGCTATTTTACATATTTCACAAACTGTGCAGATTATTTCTATGCAACTTTGTGGTGCTTGATGTATTTGTGACAGCTTGATGTATTTTACACATGTGCACGCAAAACATAGGAGGAAACTTTTAACTTGGGTTGCATTGCAGGAATACTAGGTGAGTACAAAATTCGTGCTCATTTGTATTATAACAGGTGAGTTTGGTGGTGGTATATCACTACAAGAAATTTATATATACATATATATAATCAAATCCCATTTGCTTAGACTTTCGTTTACTCTGGGAACAAGTTTGCCTGTGCTGAGTGCTGCTACACATGTCCCACACACGGGATGTGAAATGTGTTGAAGGTTGTACACAGCGTTTTGATTATTCGCAGAAGTTGACATGACATCAGTGGATGTTGTGCGATCATTATCATTTTTCTGCCTATTTTTAAGGGGAATCAACAGCAAACACTTGTATTTGTTCATATACATACAGTTCTGCATAAGTATCCTTCGGTGTTTTTCCAAAGACGTGCTTCTTTCCGTGCCACTTTACTTATGTGAACATTTTCGTTCTTTGATACACGTGAAACATAACCATGGTCTCAAGTCTTCTGTGAACTATAAGAAGGAGTGGGAAGTGAATGCCTTCACTGTGCTATTGTAACTTTTTTTTGTGAAGTATTCATTTTTAGGTTTTTGATTTGTTAGAATTAACAACAGAAGTTTTACTAAAGTTGTGTTTTATTTATTTACATCTCATGTTTTTTCTTTTAGGACTCAGAATATCAGTTCCTGTTATCACCAGATGGTACACAAAGTCTTCAAAAAAATGAACCATCCTCTGAAGAAATGATTTCCTAAGATAAGAGACATTTAATGATCTTCAGTGTAAGAAATTTACAGATATGACTTTCTTATACATCACTTTGTCAGGTTGCATTAGTCTTAGTCAGAAAGCAATGATCTCGAACAAATTCTTTTTCACACACTTATACGTATATCTGTATATGATGCAGTATACTAAGAGTTGAATACCAAGTTCTTTCAAAATAATGATTTTTTTAATCCTAGAAACAAATGTACTTTTCCTTATCAATCAGAAAATTTCCTTACGATTTTAAAAATCTTTAGTCAGTGTGCCATACAGTTTAACTAAAAAGATAAAGTATTTCTTTTGTGTTCTCATAGATAAGATGGATTTTTTTCATTACCTATTTACTTTTATTAAAAATGAGATGTGAATGCCAAAATTGATTTATTTGCATTGATGTTATGTGCTCTTCAAAGTAGTTTTTGAATAATTTTAATAACTTTAAAAAGTAGTACATTATTGATTTATGTTATAAGGCTCACACATACACGAAAGAAAGCTGTAAGAAAAAAGATCTCAAAAACTTACAGAAGCTTTTCTATAAATAATTATCTGTAATTGCTATATCTCCTGGGTTGTTTTCCCATCTTAATGCAAGGGAAAATGCAAGTAAAAAAAGAATGAATTTTAGAGATTCTAAATATTTCACTCACTTTTTAAAAGCTAAGTGTTTGTTTTTTCTGTAATTTGCATCTTCTCCTCTTGCTGCAGTTCATATAGATTGATTTCAACTTTCTCTTTTTGATTACTTTTATGTTCTTATGGAATAATTAAGAATTGTGTAAAATAATTTCTTGCAAATTTAGAATTTCATTCTGGCTTAAAATTTCTGACATTTCATATGAAGTTTCATCAGAGTTTTAACATGCCTTTTAAAAGGTACATTTATAATCAAGCCAGCATTTTATTTTAATGAAAGAATGAAACCCAAACTGCTTTTCATGAAAAAATATTAACTGTATAGTTTTCATAAGATTTAGTAAACAACTATTCGTTCAGAATAAATTTGACTTGCTTTTCTTGAAAGCTGACATGTGTGTAAACTGAATGCTTAGGTTCAACCCATATTGCTATGTTTGGAAATCCACATTAAAGCATGACAGTGATGAAAAGAATACTTTCAGTGTACTCTTTTCATCACATCAAGTTCTATACATAGCCTGCACGTTATATGTAGCAAACTGATAAAAATACACAAGTGTAAAAATTTAATGATTTGCATTATCATGTCAACATGCCATTTGATTTTAATGTGATAAAACACCTGTTATTTTGTTAGGAATAGAAAGTGCCAGTAGGGAATTTTTGGAATTTTCAGATGGCAGAAATAATTTTGTAATACTTCTGTCAGTTTGAAATAGTCATGTGTATAAATTGGTGCTCTGAAGTCAAGGATGAAAGGACAAAATCTCAAATAAATCAAAAACCATTTTATTGATGTGGATGAAAACTTGCATGTAGGTAACAAATGAATGAAGATAACCTGATAAGAAAATAATGAGTTATAGCACAGAATTTGAGGTGCCAAATTTGTACCTAACAAAACTCTACAATAGCATACCCAGCACGTGGCATGAGGTAACCCCTGATAGCAACAGGCTTGATGGTTACACCTCATTCTATGAATGAGGCTGTACCAGGAGTCTTTGTACAATATCATCCATATATGTTTCATTAGTGATCCCAGCTCCCTGAAGTAACTGAGAAGGAATTGCAATTTAGAGTTCACAGATGTGTTCTAAAGGATTCATAATCAAGGATTTCACTATTTGCTTAATACATTTTATGGTTGTGTAATTCCCCTTTTTAAGCAGTACTAGAGAAGATGAGTTCTGTAGGTTGAACATTTTTATCGATTGAAAGGAAGTTGATGCCCACTGTTGTTGCAAAACAGTGGACATGAGATTCAAAGGTCTCATCCAGGTAAGATATGGTTTTATTATTTCCACCAGAGAAATTACTGTATTTTAATCAGCAATTATGCCCTCCCACCAGCAACCTATGCCCTCCATAGTCATAGTTAGAGATTAAAAGTTATTTCTGGTAAGATAAAATAAATTTAAATTTTGCTATCTGCTGCATTTAGTTCACTTCACTGAATCTCTCTAGTGCATTGGCTTCATTTGATTAAAAGTTTCTGTGTGAAAGCCTTACAGCATTTTTTTTTTCATAAATTTAAGATACAAAAGGGGGAAAATTATATTTTTCTTTTCATAAGTCCAGAGATGCTTGTAGGTATTCTGCTATTGTTAGAGTTTCAGACATGTCTTTGAGTAAAACCTCTATGTGGTTCTTCAAGACTTGTTGATGTGCTGTATTAAAATCTGAAGCATCAAACAATTTAAAAACTTAGTGTAAGAGCATTCAAATCTCTCAAGTTAAATTTTGTGTTGCGCTGTTGATATTTTTGGGTCTTTGTGTCTATTTTTACCATTTGCTATTTGTTGGATGTTTCTTTACAGCCTCTTTCAGACTAATTTTGTAGCAGCAACAAAATGTCTTCTTGCTGGAGCTTTGTTTCACTAGGTTAAGAGGGCCCTTCCTGTTAGTGCTTTTCTTATATAGTACCTGTTGACAATTGTTTTGTTTATTAATTTGCTGTTTGGATTGGTTGTTAATTTAAATTGATCCATCTGTTGAAAATTGTTTCTTCTTATATGTAGATGGTTTTTTTGTTTTGTTTGACAAGTTCTTTCTGTTGGAAATAATAATTTTCATCTTACAGTTTTTTTTCATGTAAGAGTCTTTTTGTTTTTTTGTTTTTTGTTTTCTTGATAACAATGGATTTCACAGTACTATGGATATGGCTTTCAGTCTTTGTTCAACTATATGTTGCACATTTTGAAAATCAAGGTTTGAGTTGTTATTGCAGTATTTTATAAAAAAAAAACAAAAAAACAAGAAACCCTGTTTTTTTCTTGTTTTATTCTTTACCCAGTTTTCTACGTATTGCGTAATTCTATATCTGAGGCCGTTTTCAGTGTTCCCTATATATTCTGTTTGCTCTACTACCCCCAATCATTGAAGTTGGTTTAATGCAAGCACCTTATATTTATCCGAGAGACAGGTATTATCTCTATTTCTGAGAATCATATTAAAGTGAAGATATATTAAAATCATATTAAATATTGTATTATATAATATATTACTCTCTTGGATGACATTTATTCATATCCTATAAATTTACTACTTATCTCCATTAATATATTTAGAAGCATAAAATCTGCTTCCATTGTCTCCCCAGGTAAAGGATTGTCTTTGATTTTGCTGCAGACTAAATCATAGTTCACTCATGAACAAAACAGTGTGGACCTTTTGTCTGGGGTCCAGATAAGACGTTAACACCACATCAAATGTGAACATCTCTTCATGATGAGAGGAAACACAGACACAGCTGTTTGTTAGATGCACAGACATCCTCTGTGAAAGCTATCTGGTCCTGACTCATTCTGTGCATGCAGCGATCTTGATGCTTCACCACACAGGATCCATGATGTCAGTTTTCAGAGGATCTTATATGCTTTTAATTTGGGATGAGATAATGATCGTTTCATGTTGTAGTGACCCCCTCAAATGGCTGAGACAGGTTTTCAAGCAACAGTTTGAACAGTTCTGCAGTCTATTGACAATCCTGAAATTCACTTTAGACTATGGGCCCACTACCAACTGACTGTTGTGTACCTTCTTTCTCCTTATCGTTTATTCCCATTTGAAACTTAAGGTAAACATCACTTGCCATGCACAGCTGTTACTCAAATGGTTTCTTCACAACTTTTTTGTGACTGCTAGTCGCTTCTGATTTTCTGTTGCAAGTTCTGCATCTGACTAAATGAATATCAGGAATACAGATAAAAACTTTTTGTAATGTGTTCATAAAGATACACTCTGATTTACATACTGCATTATGCTTTGCAGAAAGCTGTTTCACATATCTTGCCTTGTTTCACATGTAGCTGTTTCACATATCATAGAATTCTACACATGAACTGATTTATGTGTGGCAATTTGTCACATCATTTATTTAGCTGTTGTGTTTTATTCTTAACTTTTGAGCACCATAATTCTTTAGTTTCAACATAGAAAGAAATATTTCTTATATTTTCATGAATATTCTAGATAATCAATTTATTAAGAAAAAATATAAAAATGCTCTTGAATGAAAGGGTGTGAAATAAAATAAAAAATAACTTAAATGTTGGCTGTTTCTTAGGACAGTATCTTTTAAAATTAGAGTTTTAATTTCAGAAGCCCAGGCAAGTTTGCATTTAATTATAATTACAGACCTGCCAACCCTCCGGGTTTAGGCCGGCAATGCCATCTTTCATTACATTTCCCGTAATTCCGGATTATAAATTAATATTGCTGGATTCCATCATGATTTCCGTAGCATAAATTAAAAAAGTTACGAAGAGAAAAGTTCGAAGTTCTCCAAGGCATCGGTACATTAGTGGGGAAGCGACCTTTCCCCTCTGAGTCAGCAGTTCTGCCCTGCCACTGGCAGCGATGTTTACTCTTCTGTCCGCTAATTATCTCTGGCGCTGCAGGAACAGGCTTGGCGTTGGTGGGCACCATACGTACTGACGCAACCATCCACTTAGATTTTCTACCGGACCTTACGAGCGCTGTGTCACGCGATGATGTCATCTTTGATTCGCTGGCGTTGTGCGGTAGCTCTCTTTCCATGGGAGGAGTGCTCAAGTGATGTGCCGAGTCCAGAGTTCGCCGAAATGCATAATTACGTTAGTACGTATCGAAATTTCACCAACTCGTAAAAATACACATCAGGATTTTTTTCTCGATGCGTCGAGAATTTTTCTCAGCACATGAAAATAGGCATTGGGAACTTTTCTCGACACAGAAAAATGCACATCTTGAATTTTTCTCCGCGCGTAAAACTATGCATCGAGATGGTACTTCGTCTTTCAGAAATGGAAATAAATGAATAAAGATTTTTTTCCGTAATCGTAATTTCTTTTTCCTGTGATGTAGCCTCTGTCCAGTATTGTTATATTTCCATAAATATTGGTATTTCAGTTTGAAAATGGAGGAAAAATTTCCAAAAACGGAAATTCAATGGCTAAAAAATTTCGCTGTAATCTTTAGGCACGAGAGTGCGACGACTTCTAGGAATTTCTCCTTTTCCGTCATAATTTGGGTTATCCTTGAGATCGATGCATAACTGAACAGAAATTTTTTTAATGTTTTTTAACAGAATTTTTTTCACATTTTTAATATGCATTAATGTAACATTAGTGCTTCAAATTATGTCCATTGATATTTCAAACATATGAAAGTATACTTGCAGGATTTTCATAGAACATTGCAGGATTGTTCTCTTCTTAAGGTTGGCAATTCTGTTATTAAAATTAGATAGAGCTGCCAGTAGTGTGACATCAACAATTTGGCTCTGCAAATTAACTGGCTGTGATCATCAATACAGTTCAGGAAGGAAAGAGACTCTACACTGCACGATGCTGTTCCAGTTTTAAAAATCAGTTCCAGTGTTTTTTTGTTTCTTTTTTATTCTCACACATGGTCTATGTTTAACTGGATGTTGTCATCTCTGTCTCAAGACTTGATGGGAATGGAGTGCATTCATGTGTTGGATCTGAAATTGATGTACTGATCTGGATGTACTGCTACATGATTTCATGCAAATCAAGGGTTTTCATACATTGGGAGCATATGTCATGGGAGCATCATTATTGCAGTTTCATTCCTGTTTGTTCAATAATAATTATGACTTTGCTAAGGTGGATAATTAACCTAAGTGTTCTACTAGTGCAGACATTTGACTAATTCTGGATATTCTTTTTATTTTTTTTTTATTTTGTGGTTACATTAGTATGATCTGTGAAGTACAGTAATCATGCTGTCTGAAATATTATCACTTCATTACTGCGAAAAAAAGCCTAGTCTAATCAATATACTCAGTAAATATCATAGTTAATTTTTTTAACTATAGATGACTTGGTAATAATTGATTTTGCAATATATATTACTTATAAATTGCAGTGCATACGGAATAACAGTTTCAAATGGAAAAGTGAGTACATATTGCAGTGTATACTGTGCATCGGAAAAATGGGAGAACATGTTCACAAAGAGTGCTTAAAAACTATAAGCACGACGTACTGCATATTTGGCAAAAAAAGTTTTAATTTTCCCTAAAAAGATAGTGCATGGCACATAATGGAAGTTATTGAAATTACAGATTGTGGGAAATTGTGCCATTGATGATAGTACAGCTGTTTTTAACTGACTGTTACTTGAAGCAGTAACAAACAATGTTAGATCTTTTTATTCAATTCCCTACATTTTGCCTTAATAAACAGCTTAAATTCCCAAAGAGCATTTTGTTGAAGTATTTTGATCCCCTGTTAGGTTGCATAATTCTACGTGAAATTATAAATTCTGTTCTATCAGTCATCAACAGCAGATATCAAAATACATATCAGCTGATTCTCAGTGCTGTGATTATGGAGCCATTGGCATCTAGAACAGTTTTGTAAGTTGATATCAACAGTTCAGACACGTATCAGATGCATTTCATTTGTTAATTGTAACTACTATTTATTTATTTATTTATTTTTGCTCAGGTAAGGGCGGTAATGTATATCTCAATTTGTTGTGATCAGCTAATCTCATTTCCACATGACCTTATTAATAAACAAATATCTCTTTAATGCAGCTTTTAATACCCATTCCCATTTGTTGGAATGATTTTATTTTGTACAGTGTGGCAACTTGGAGGTTTAGCTAGTAACTTTAAAGTAAATTGATAAAATCAATGGTGCATTTTTATTTTAAACTTGAATTTTTGCCATGGTAAGTGCTGTATGTAAACATAAGTCTTGTTCTATAGCATATTACAATAAAGCAGCTAACATATTAAGCAGCAGGTTTTGTTATTTTGTTGACTGCCCTGTGTGCTATCATGTGAGTACTAAAGTGAATGAGGAAGTAGTTTTTGAAACATGATAGACAGCTCAGAATAGAGTGAAAGAAGTAAAAAATGGAGAAGGGAAACACAGAGAGCGGAGAATAGAAAGTGAGATGGAGGCAGTTGGAGAAGAGAAGAAAAAAAAATGTTTGTGTGGAGGGTGGAGAATGCCTGCACAATAGTTAGAAATTATATCCCCCTCCCCCTCTCTCTCTCTGTCTGTCTGTCTGTTGCCTTTCACTGCATTTGAATTGGGAATAACTGAATATGGCTAAAGTTAAGCAAATGGCAGGTTTGAATTTGCAGTTTTTACTTTAAAATTTTGTTAATGTAAATAAGAAAGAAAGAAAAGAAATCTTGAACTTTTTATAATCAAAATATACATGTGCTGCTATTAACTTAGCTTTTAGGATGTTGATGTGGAAAATGTGTGGAATATTGACCTTTCAAAATTTAGGAAATTAAATCATTATGTCTTTAAGAAAACAGAACTAACAAACACTTAAAAGAGATGCATATCCAAATTTCACATTTGGTTATTTGCATGTAGAACTAAATGTTAAATTAACATTTGCATCTTGTTAAATATTTGATCTTTTTTCAACATGTAGTGTATGGTGGTGGCGTTCAGGGTCATCAAACATAACCTTCTTTTTGGACATATATTCATCATGTCTGTGTAACAGTTGGTTATGTTTAACCACAATGATTGAGAGAATTAAATCATCAAAAATTTCAGCATTGGATATCCTAATGTTACTGTACTCCATTTTATTAAGAAAAAATGGATTGAAATAATTGTGTAAAAATTATATAGTTATTTAGAAAAAACAAACAAACAAAAGAGGGTTTAAGCAACTAATAGTTGTGCAATTTATGCTGCTTATACTGCCAATGCTAAGTACTGTTTTGTTAGAGTTTCCCTCAGAAAACGAGTTAACACATTTGTTTACTTAGGTTCTTTTTCTTTGTATAAAATAGTATTGACTGCATACAATGCCATTATTTTATTACTACAACTGGAAATTCTATCACAGAAGTTACAAAATCATTGTTAGCAGGGTTCATTCTAAGATTACAAAAGGGAATATGCAGACTTTGAAGAAAAAAGAAGGGGATAGAGTTTGAACTCCAAAGAGTACTGCCATTTTACTTCTAATTATTCAGCAACTTGTGTTGCACAGTTTCTGAAAAAAGATTTAACACCAACATTATTGTAAATATTTAAGAGACAAAAGATGGAAAAGCTATATGCATTTAAAAACTGTTTGCATTGTGCTAGTTCAGTCAGTAGCTGTTCTTCCTCAGGGGGCTGCTGCGTTAGAATGTGAAAGAAAAACAAGAAAGAAAGAAAAACTTAAGAGTGTGTAGTAATTTTACAACCAAACTTTAAAATGGAAAGAAAAGAGTAAATCTATTAGAAATGAAACTATTTGAGATCAAAAAATAAAAATAAATAAAAACAAAATTGCTTCTTTAGCCCCCCTCTAGTGCTATTTTTGCAGAATAATTCTATGACCTTTTTGACAAAATAACTGTGGGGTGATGGCTAGTCACTTCGCTTTTTTCAGTAACTGGGAAAAATACAGTTCCTCTGTAGTTTAGTGGGCAGGACCTTTTGTTATGAAGTTGTATATGACAACAGGGAATGGTTATAACTTTGAAAATGTGCAGATGAAGAATTAATGTGAAGCCCAGTTTTCTTTTCAGAACCATTAGAGCTGGATTTTTATGGGATATGTTATTTTAAATGTGAGGGTAAGCAGGGCATGCCACACCATGAGAAATACTTAGAATGAACTCAGTTGGTAGTTCAGTTTATGATAACTATTCTATATGGTGAATTTCTAATAGCATTATGTGGTTACTGAAGTTCAGGAAATATATTACAATTATGATGTAATTATCTATCAGGCAGGCTTGGAAATCTTTGATGACTGTGAAATCAAATTATTTATTGCAGCAAGAGGTATAATTTTCTTTTTTCCAAATGTTAACAAAACTAACTATCAAATTTCTTTGATGATGTTGAATATAACGTGAATTTAAATTTGTACAGTTGATATAAGTTTGAGTTTTGAACACGGGCACATCTAATTTATTTTTAGCATTTTTGTATTGTGCAAGTAAAAAGAGTCATCTTAAGTATGATTTTTAGTTTATTTGTTGAAGCACTTGTTTAACTCAGCAATGACTTTGTTTAAGTAAATGCTTTGCTGTTCTGATTTCCTATTCCTAAAACCATTATTACTTGTGAAGGGCTCAATCAATAATGTACAACCTTGCCTTCCAGACAATTTGTTAATAAGTATGTCATCACATAATTAAATTAGCATAATTGATTCATGTTCAAATGTAAAGGAAAAAAATAATCATCATTTCAACTCACATGTAGTGAATGAAGTGAAACTGATGATAGTGTTTTGTGTCTGATCATATGCCATGGAGTTCATTTTGTACAGTTCTGAATATTGTAACTGAGAAATGAAATTATATATTGAATGTACTGTATGTTTCTGTGTTTTTCAGTCCAATATCTTCATGCTGAAAGTAATTTGGAAGTGGTATGCCGTTGAGTTGGTTTTTGTTAGTGGACTTCTTAAGAATTATTTTTTATTAACATGTCTTTTTTTTCTTTTTTAATTGCAGTAAATCAGATTTGTGAGGTTTATAATATATTTCATATAACAGGTGAACTATGTTAGTTTCCTGAAGTATGTGTATGTTTGTATGTTGAATCACACAAAAAATGTTTAAATATGTATAAAATCTGTGACATCAGTGAGAAAGTTTCTGGCTGATTCTAAAAGTCTTAAAGTGGTTTTATGGAAATATGTGGCTGAGTTTTTGAAAAAAAATCCTGTTCTTTCTCTGTTCCCATCAAAGCATCTACAACAGTTGTAGTATTCATGGTGCTAAGAATTGCACATGGATCAGCCATGTTATGTCTTAATGAGGCACTTGCTGAGAATGAAGTCTAGAATTGGATAAAGATGTAGACACATCTTAAAGCTGAATGGGAATTCAATGCATTTAAAATCAGTTTATCATTTATTTTACACCAGAAATGGTTTGTGGGGACTGACAGAGTTGTCAATAACGACACAATTTTCCAGATTTCACCAAAATGTGACACTGCTGGTGTAATCAGTGCTCAGTTGTACTTGTGCTTTGGACATTTTCAAGTTAGTTTTGTCAAAATTTACTGTCATAATTCAACCAGACTGACCACAGGAATTCAGCTTAGGAGTAATTCTAAGTAATCCAAGATAAAAAAAAAAAAAAAAAAAAAAACAGCCAATGTAAACGAAGTTATTTTAAGTAGGAAAGCTTAAAGTAGGACCTCACCCAAATTGTTCATATATTTAACAGAAAATATTTTCACATTGTATGTAAATAAGCACCTCAGTGCAAATTTACGGAGTTGTTATTGTTGGATAGTATTTAAAAATTGCTGTTGAAGTATGCTTGGTTCAGTGAAACTTTATTTTCAGCATGCATCATAGTAGTGCAACTGCATTCCTAAATAGGTTACCACCCTTAAGGGCAGGAAAAAAACTTGGTTATTTTCATAAGAGTGGTGTGTTTTGCTCATGTGCGTGTGTGGTGATTAAAGAAGTTTATGTTTTAATTTAGGGCCAGTCTAGGTTTTACCTCCTCACAAAACTGCATGCCAAGTTATTACTGCTGATATATGAACTTAAATTGTGTAAGGTTGGCTTTGTGAGGCATTCTTATTAGAATTCAAACATTTTGAACTTGTTCAAATAAATTTTATTTGTAGGTGGAAGATATAATTACCATTTCAAAAACCAACTCAGAAAATATAATTTTTTTCTAACCTGAATTTATTGTGTTGTGGTGTGGTATTTCATGTAGAACCAACTGTGATATGTCATAAATATAGAATTGAATTTATAAGTGAGTTCTAGTGTTAAGTTTTTTTTTTTTATTCTGTACTTTTATATTAACATTATGGACAGTACTGGTATTAATTTATGCTGAATTTTAGTTTCTAAGATGTGTGTGTTTGTTTGTCAATTACAGAACTTGTGAGCATTCACAAGGGAAACATTGATGTACTTAGGAATGCTTTGAATTTTCCTATTACCTGTGTTTAAAATGACTAGGTTTTATTATATCACAGGGCTAGAAGTAATTCTTAGTCAGGCTTCAGGCACATTATTGTTAATATATAAGCACACACACACACACACACCAAATAAAATTTAAGCAGATTTCAAGCACATTATTAATATCATTGTGTAAGCACAGAAAGAAAAGCAGAGATTTTTACACCCAATGAGTTTTTTTTTTTTTTTTCAGCCATTAGTTTCATTTAAAGCTTAGACAATATCGCACTGTAGTTTCTGCTTGAAGAATATTTGCAAATTTTTCATGTACAGTTCTATGTTAATTTGAAAAACAAACAAACTTGGATTTTATTTGTGAGGTACTGCATATACAAGCAAGAAAGAATAACTGTAATTCAATAAAGAAAGGTGGTGAAACTGAATAAGGTGCTGTAGCATCATATTAAATTTAGCTGGAAAAAACACATCAGGAGAGGGGGGTCTTATCTTGACCAGGGACATTTCCTTTAATAATTGGTTTTAAATATTTCAGTATTAAGCACTTGGTATGGGTTGTGTTTCCCTATTGTAGTAAATACAGCACATGTTCTGCCATAGTTTGTTCAGATAGTCAAACAGCACTGAAGAGTCATGGTCCATTAGTTAACAGTTGAAAAGCTCTGATGTTCTGCTAAATTACCATTTCCTAAAAAAACAAAACAAAAAAGCTTTAAGCTTTCATAGCAAGTTGTCTACTCAATCCAACTAAACTTCCAGATTTGTATTTAAATTCTTTTATGCCAATTATTTTTACCCTAGTCCTTTGCTTTCTTTTTTCTGGTGGTTTTATATGTACTTGTGAAGGTACCAGCTGTTTCTGTTTGATGAAAACACGAATAATTCCTTGTGTTAAAAAAATGAATATGGAGGAATTCCAAAGTAAAGTTTGTTGGGACTATGCATTTCCTACAGGATATTGTAAGTCATGGTGTGGAATTAAATGCAGCATCCTCCATCATACAGTGGGCCACTGTATGAAGAAGGATGCTGCATTTGGTGAGTAATGTTTGACCAGTGATAGTATTGTATAAATGGTGTAATCATTAAGTTATTGTTAGGCGGTAATTCTGATACTAATTATTAGTATTGTTCAGTTAGTAAGGACGTTTCTCTGTTGACCTGAATTCAAGACCTAGTGCTTGAATCTCTCAGTCAGAGGGTTCCATGGTAAGCAGTTTTTTAAGATCTCACGTGAATCGTGAGTGTGACAAGTATCACTTCTCTGGTGAAATTAAATGTATTTTTAGTCACATCTGTGTTAACAAATTCCTGTGGCTCTGGTTCCAGGGACAGAGATGGGAACACTACTGAATAATGTGGTGCAAACACAGGTAATTTTTTATAAGTATTTTTGAAGTCATAGTAGCTCAAGCATGGCTGCTGTTTAACTCATGATCAACCGAATGAAACATAATCTCTCTTAAAATATCAAATGAAATCCCATTATCGATATTAACGTGATGTAGCAGCACAACATAGTGGGTATAATTTTCTGTGTGCAGAAATTATGTCAGCAACTATCATCTGTCTGTAGAACTCTATAACAAGCTTGACAGTTTTTGGAGCTCTCCATGTAGTTAACTGTTGCTGACATTTATAATTTATGTTTATAGGTCATAGTTTAAATTCACATATGTTGCTTTATTTATGTACTTTTTTTTTAAACTTAGTTATCCACACAGATGGAAAATAAAATTCTGATAAGTAGTACTTTTAAAATCACACAATTTTTAATTATTTACAGTGCTTGAAAGTCTGTGTTTCTCTTTGTTGTTATTTCTTCCTGTTGTTCTTGAGTCTGTGCTATACAGGATTATTTCTCTGTTGTACTGGGAGTTCAACTATAATATGTTGATTTGCTGGCATGTGATGCAAAATCAAATAAATAGAACAAATGTCTTGCATGTTGCTTACTGTTTGTGCTATACACAGAGTTGTGCGGTACCCAGAATCACTTTTCATTTTCAAACAAAAGTGATGTAGTATTTGTGTAGCAGCATGATTTTCATGGCCTGAACCAAATGCTAATTTTGTTTATTTGTTTAGTCCTTGAATCCTCATACCATAAAATTTTTATCTCATTTCTTCACTTATATTTGTGCTATTCATTTTGCATGCTTCTCTGTAATAATCCTTCAGTTTGTGTCCCATAAAGTGGCTGGGATTTGTCGCATTTCAACAAGGTATATTGTAATCCACAAAGTTAAAATGTTTCATTCAATTAATTGTTACAATAACAGTTTTATTCATTTTGCATGCTTCTCTGTAATAATCCTTCAGTTTGTGTCCCATAAAGTGGCTGGGATTTGTCACATTTCAACAAGGTATATTGTAATCCACAAAGTTAAAATGTTTCATTCAATTAATTGTTACAATAACAGTTTTATTCATTTTGCATGCTTCTCTGTAATAATCCTTCAGTTTGTGTCCCATAAAGTGGCTGGGATTTGTCACATTTCAACAAGGTATATTGTAATCCACAAAGTTAAAATGTTTCATTCAATTAATTGTTACAATAACAGTTTTATTCATTTTGCATGCTTCTCTGTAATAATCCTTCAGTTTGTGTCCCATAAAGTGGCTGGGATTTGTCACATTTCAGCAAGGTATATTGTAATCCACAAAGTTAAAATGTTTCATTCAATTAATTGTTGCAATAACAGTTTAGCTGAAATTTTAAGTTTGACAGGTACATAATGCAACAAAAGCATTCAGCTGTGATGTATGTTCCAGTAATTTAACTTGGATGATGAGATTCCTTCATTTAATAGTGTTTAAATTATGAATTTTTTTTTACACTCCTTACCATATTGTCTTAATAATTGATTAATGCATACAGTAGAATTTCATTCATTCAGCTTATTCATAGGGAAAAGTGTCCCAGATTTGGCCATTGATTTAAACAACCAAGGATTGTCATAAAAAAAAAAAAGAAAAAAAAACTTAGCAATAATTTTTAATTCTGAAAGTGGCACCATAGACTACTCTCACATCATTTTGGATCACTGTGAAAGATTTCCAGTGGTAGTCCAAAATTTGTTTCCAAAATTTGAAATAGAATTGAGAAATGTACTGGGAGTTAGCTTTCATGTACTTGGTTTTGCCAGTGCAGTCCTTAAAGGACGGAGGCTTTCATTTCAAAAAGTCTGTTTTTATGAGACTTTTTTTTTTTTTGTAATTATAATAACACTTAGTATTACTGATGTGTCTCAAAAAGCTACAAATATACACTATTTGAAAAGTAAGTAAAATGGTCCTTTATGTTATCGAGAACAAACCATCTGTGAGATCAAGTGCATCCGTTATTGTGATTTATCTTTATCACCTAGAAATTAAAACATCAATATTTTTCTTTTATATTTATTTTTTTAAAGATTAAATATGGCTTATATACTTGAAGATTGTAAGAAAGGTTGAAAAAGTTATGAAGCACACAGCTTATTTGTTAAGCCTCAGTTCAAATGCTTTAAGATACATTTTGGTTCACTTGCCGTATTGGAGATGGAAAGGAATATCTTTTATAAAATAGACAAAAATTTTACAGAGATTTCTGAAATTATTTGACTCTCGTGCATTGCTGTTTATTGAATGCTGGTTTTCTGTGGTTTTCAAACTTATGTGTTTCATTCCATGAATTATGTGACTTAAAATTGTATCTGTTCAGATCATAATATGAACTTAGCACACAACTTAAAAAGAATGTGCATTTTAATTTTATTATTTTACCAAGAAATGTATGTCGTTGTGTACACTGCACTTATTGGCAAATGTGGTTCACTTATTTCCGGTCGTATATTTAAATATTTTTCTTCTGTCTCCCTTGGTTTCCCTTTGCTACAGGTGATGCAAGGTTACATTTTATTGCTGTGGTAATTCCAGGTCTTCATAAATGCATGCATACCTGATGCAAAAATTGATCATTATTGTTTCTATTGTATGCTAATAAGACACAGTCTTTTTGTCTGAGAGCAGGAGTGAAGTGCAGGTAATTTTGTATTCCAGTTTATTTCCCAACTGGAATACAAAATTTAAACTGAGCACAAATGATAGAAAGCCATGCTCATGGTTTTTGTAAGTGATGTTCCCCTTCTACAAAATTCTGTTTTGGTTTCTGAATACACAGTGTTAGACCAAGTGAAAGGGTTTGTTTTCTTGTGTTATTGATTTGCATGTCAAATAAGGAAATCAAACAACAACTGAGTTCAGTTTTGAAAGCTATTTTTCCTTTTGACCAGTTTTACAGGAATGGTGGCTTATTGTTAAGGTCTTGAGTGCTATCTGTGAAAGTGTAAATATCTCTGCTTTGATGTATTATGAGAAATGCTGGTTACGACAGAAAAGTATAGAGCCCATCACTCCTTACCATGTACATCTCATACAAGGGTTAGTGGCTAGCCTCCATCTTGTATGGAAAGATTTCCTGCAAATGTTTAATATAAAACAGAATGGTGGTAGTAGAATGTTGAAGTTGTTTGAACCAACTGAAACATTGAATTATGTGCTAATCAAAGGAATTTATTAAACCTAAATCTTGGGAACAGGCAGAAGGAAGTTCTTGGGTAGTCAAATGGAAAAGAATAATGCAATGAGTGTGAATCAGAGTTGGTGATCTGTGTGATGTTAGATGTGTCTGCAGATTCAGTTGTATACCAAACTTGCTGCAAACAGAGGCAGTTTATATTCCACTCTTAATTAAAATTTTACCATCTTTCTTTGAGGAGCTAATGTCTTAATTTTGGAGAGCAGTTTATATATGTAATGTTTTTCTTTACCTGTAACAACTTTTGTTTTTTATCTTTTGCAAATATGCCTGTGTATGCAGGAACATTCACTGTATATATCTGGTGCTGCTATTATGAAGAATTCAGTAGGATGTTTGAGAGATGTGCAATTTCAGCTTGAGATATGATTGTTTTGATTCTGACAGAGGGTAGTTAGTGGCTTTTGATAAGAATTGCTTGTGAAATGTGTGGGCTAAAGATTGGTATATAAGACAGTTGTTCACCAGTGAACTTTTATTACATTGTGAAACATATCTGATTTCCATTATTTGATTGTTTGTGGGTTTTTTTTTTTTTTTCTGTTTTCCTGTGTATGTTGGATTTCCAGGCTTTATTCAGAATTTTATACAATAAGTTTGCTAGCAATGCTATCTTTTTGTTACAGTAGAAAATATATGGGATATTTGAAACGTTTAAATAGTCATAAGTTTTTTTTTTGGAGTGAGGAGATTTTAATTTTGTAAAACCATTTGAAATGTTTGTCTTCCTGAAAGCAGACTTGCATTTCCAGTAATGCATGTATACTCATGGTTACATTAACTATTTTGATACAGAGTTTCTTCATGATATGCCTTTTTATTTTTTACTGATGTAGTTGTGCTTGGACTGTTTTGTTTTAATTTTCAGTTTCAAGGGTTGTAAAATGTAACAATTTTTTTCCCTATTGAAAAGTAATACAATAGATGCCAAATGCACACAATATTTAGGTGAGTCAGTTTTTGACACAGCTGGAGAATTTTAATTAATCCTCTTGCATTGCATTATCAGAATAATATATAAAATTTGATCCCTTAAAAATTGAGGATTTTATATATTTGCTTTTACTCTTACAAAGCTAATTTCATTGATTGCACTGATTTTTAAAATATTTGATTCTTGTACTATCTCTGACTGGCTGTTTGAGTCTTGCATACTAACATTTTGACTTAATGCTTGTTACAAAATGTACAAATGTTAGGAGTGTATGAGACAAATGTATTTCTCTGTAGATAAGTATGGTTGGTCACCAGAGTTCTAGTTGCTTGCTTGTTATTGCTAATGGTTGTACCATTAGCATGATTCCTGTAATAAAATGCCAAATGAGGCGTATGGTATGTTACATGGTGTTGTAGCTGGAAAACTGTAAATTTTTCATAAGTGTTAGTGGATTTTGGGCCCGTGTTTCATGATGCAAAAGATATGATCCTTTGATTTGTGTGCTGTTATAAATGAGCATATGTTTGAATAAAGCTATATGGAACTTCGTGTTAGTGTGCTGGTGCTTCTTTTTTTTTTTCTTTTTTTTTTTACCTTTTTTAAATTCTTATTTTATTCTTTTTCAATTTTGATAATGTTCTTTTACAAGACAAAATTATATTTTCACATTAGAATGGTGCATTTTTACATTAGAATCGTACATTTGAATGATTATAAAATGGGATACTTTTATATGTCATCTATAATTGTAACACAAAATCGGTTTATATGTTTGGGCAGTTGTAAGTTATTAAGAAACTGAGACAATTGATTGTTTCTTTTGATTGGTGGCCGATATTTGTTTGAAATTCTGAAAGGGGGCTTGCTAGAAACAAAAGTATTTACAATGGTATTATATTGCAGGAAGATTTAAAATAAAAAAAATAGACTTTTTTTTTTTAGCTGCGCTTCAAATTGCTGTAAATTTTGTAATGCAGATGATTTATTATTAAAAACATGATCTTGCCTTTTGCTGTATTAAATTTTCAATATCACTTTATCATGCATGTGATATTTTCCTCGTTTGTGATGGAAAGTGCCAATAAGCAAACTACATTTCTCTGTTAGTCTTTGGCCATTACAACACATTTAGCATTATAAAGAATTACACTGTGTAACACAAAAATCGTTTATGTTGATTTTTAGTTTCTTATACAATTCAGGGATGCTGATTCAAACCGTGATTGGGTTCGAATCCCGTGAGGCATGGATGTTGAAAGATGGCAACTTTCATGAAAAATAACCTCTATAAGACCCATAAAAAAGTTATTCCACAATCACTATGAATAGAGGTGCTATAAATTCATTTACAACTAGTTTTTTTTTTTTTTTTTTTTGTTTCACCTAAACTTTTTTAGTTATCTTAAATTTTGTGATTTTATTAATATGCTGTCATTCGCCTTTGTTACAAGGTAAACATGAACATCACAAGAGGTTGTAAGATCTCCTCAGACTGTTACTGTTATGTCTGTGTGTACTGTATTGGTCCTAAACAAGTCGAGCACAAAATTACCACAGGGACTAAGTTTTCCATTGCATATCAAGCATACTTTGGGAAGCCGGTGCAGTGGTCTAAGCGATGGTTTCTGATAAATTTGTCAGAGGGGTCCGGGTTCGAATCCCGGAGAGGCATGGATGTTGTATTTGTCTCTCTCCCTTCCCTGGAACCAGCGGCCCTAAATTAGGGACGGGCGACTGCTTATAGCCTGTTGAGTTGCTCACGGTGGTCGTTAAACCTTAAATTAAATTTTTTAAAAATCATATTTCGGAATGCCTATGTGAGACCAAGACAGGGTTTGGCACCACATTTTTGCCGTAGTAGTTGCAGATCAACTTTTAAAGGTTGGCTTTGTGGTGCAAGAAAAGCAGTGCCATTTGCCATTCCTCAAATTTGGAGGGAACCAAAAAGTCGTCTTGATGACTTTCTTTTGCATGTCAGATATTGGCAAGTGCAGTAAGCCTAGAGCCGCCCCGGTGGCCGAGTGGTCTAAGCGATGGTCTCTGATCATTCGTCCGAAAGGGGTGCGGGTTCGAATTCCGGCGACGCATGGATGTTGTGTTTGTCTTACGGCACTGGCTCTCTCCCTTCCCTGGAACCAGTGACCCTAAATTAGGGACGGGCGACTGCTTATAGCCCATTGAGTTGCTCACGGTGGTCGTTAAACCTCCAATCAAAAAAAAAAAAATGCCGCCCCGGTGGCGCAGTGGTCTAAGCGATGGCTTCTGATCATTCGCACGGAAGGGGTCCGGGTTCGAATCCCGGTGAGGCATGGATGTTGTGTTTGTCTTACGGTACTGGCTCTCTCCCTTCCCTGGAACCAGTGGCCCTAAATTAGGGACGGGCGACTGCTTATAGCCCATTGAGTTGCTCACGGTGGTCGTTAAACCTCCAATACAAAAAAAAAAAAAAAGCCTAGAGATGGGAATGACATCTACATTGCAATGAGCTTCCCATTCCACAACCACCAAAAAAATGTGGAGATGGTAAGGAAGATATCCAGTCTGGTGGTGATTGTGAGGACAAAGATGTGGACTTCTAAGGTGCATTTAACAGTGCTCAGCCACATTTTCCAAATCGACAAGAACTAGATAATTTATTAAAGGACTTGCAGAAATGCCAACCACTCCGGAAATTCCGAAGTCTGTCCGGTATTTCTATGAAAATACGGAAGTACGGATCGGCAATAAAAAAATAAGTTTTTTTTTCTTAATTTTTTAAAAATAAACACTTGTGTTTGTGTGTGTGTTTTTTTATGTAATTGTACAAATTCTCTTATCACTGAAGTTGCGGCGTAGTCTCAGTTTTTATTTCTGACGGGAGGCATCATGAAAGCCGTGCTTAGGTGCTAGAGCCTTAAAATAACTGTTCGCGATTTGTTTAAGCGACCCATCCCGTTTAGTAAAGGATGGATCTGCTTATGGTGGAACCGCAACAGCGCATGCATGCTGTGGTAAGGCAACTCAACTGAGAAGTAGCTCTTCTTAATTCATGCTCTCTGCTTGTAATAATGATGGCTGACTTAATTTCTAAAAGAAAGGGAATAAGAAATCAGTTCTTACCGGAATATAGCGCAAAATTGCCGTGTTTGAAAAAGGAAAAACAGCTAGTAGTGCACTGTGTATTGTTTGTAGTAGTGATTTTTCAGTAGCGCATGGCGGTCGTGATGATTGCCGTCAAAGCATCAGCAACTTGCTGCTGCTGGGCCGAAGCATCAGAAACTTGCTGCTGGATTTGAAAACTCAAGTACAGTTAATTCTTTCTTTAAAGTTGATTATTCTGAATCCGTAACGAAAGCCGAAACACTGCTAATTTCTTATCGAGCAGGGGCGGCTCGTGCTCCTGAGAGTGTACGTGCTGTGACTTACTGATTTACACGTGGTCTGCGACCCCCACGCTGCCCTCCACTACAACTTCCACCAAAGGCCTTTAAGAATTGGGCTATGGAATCATCGGGGAAAATACCCGAGTACAGATTCACGTACTTACATGTAAATTAATATGATTATTCATTTTGCTCACTTCTGGCGTTAATAGTTAAATTTGTAATAGTATATTTGACAGAGTATTAAGCCTAATATTTTGCGGAATATGCGGCTTGATTAATCTGCTTCGACTTCAGTTGCCTAGAAAACATCAAATCTTGATCATCGTGGAAAATAGCCGAGAACAAAATCAAAGTTCTGAAAAAAGAACAAAAGTTTATTTACACTGACGGGGAAAAAAATCCCAACACCAAGAAGGGGGTTGTGTTAGATAAACGACAGTTGGTAGGCGGTGAGAGTACATCTGTAAGATGACGTCTATGCAAATTTCGCGCTCGGCGCATACGTGTGGCGCTAGTAGCGCCCCTCGGAACATGCAAAGCAGGTTTGCTGTAAATACGCGCTGTAACGTTCGTGAGCGTTAGTTATCGTTGAGATTCGACGTAGTGTGTTGATGTTAGTCAAGAATGCCTTTAAGAAGACGAAGCCATTACCAACAGCTCACGGAGTTTGAACGAGATCGTGTAATAGGGCTACGAGAAGGTGGATTTTCTTTCCGCAATATTGCAGAACGACTTGGCAGGAATGTAGCCACTGTTCATGATTGTTGGCAGCGGTGGTCAAAGGAAGGTACTGCATGAAGACCGGGTTCCGGCCGGCCACGTGGCACTACTGAGAGGGAAGACCGCCGTGTACAGCGTATGGCCGTGGCGCATCGTACCGCGTCTGCGGAAGCAATTCGAGCTGCAGTTGCCACCCCAGTGACACAACGAACTGTTACAAATCGGTTACTTGAAGGACAGCTCTGAGCCAGACGTCCTGTAGCGTGCATTCCACTTACTCCAAACCACTGCCGTTTGCGACGTCAGTGGTGTCAAGCTAGAGATCATTGGAGGACGGAGTGGAGATCTGTTGTGTTTTCTAATGAAAGCCGGTTCTGCCTGGGTGCCAGTGATTACTGTGTGTTGGTTAGAAGAAGGCCAGGTGAGCGCCTGCAACCAACCTGTCTGCGGCCGAGACACACTGGACCTACACCTGGAGTTATGGTCTGGGGAGCAATTTCCTATGACAGCAGGAGAACTCTCGTGGTTATCCCACGCACCCTGATGGCACAGTTGTACGTCGGTCTGGTGATTCAACCTGTTGTGCTGCCATTCATGAACAGCATTCCAGGGGGTGTTTTCCAACAGGATAACGCTCGCCCGCATACCGCTGTTGTAACCCAACATGCTCTACAGAGTGTCGACATGTTGCCGTGGCCTGCTAGATCACCAGATCTTTCACCAATCGAGCACGTATGGGACATCATTGGACGACAACTCCAGCGTCACCCCCAACCAGCATTAACCGTCCCTGTATTGACCAACCAAGTGCAACAGGCATGGAACTACTCCATCCCACAAACTGACATCCAGCACCTGTACGACACAATGCATGAACGTTTGCGTGCTTGCATTCAACATTCTGGCGGTTACACCGGTTATTAATGTACCAGCATTTCACATTTTAAATGGCTCTTCTCGCGCTTACAATGGGCTGTGATCTTGAAACCTTAATCGATTAAATATGTTACCTATACAAATGTATTGCCGCCATTTCATTCCTCTACAACTATTTTTTCGTGGTGTTGGGATTTTTTTTCCGTCAGTGTATTTACTCGTTTATTTATTTATTTGAAAATAGGTTTTTATTCAGTTTTATATTTTCAATACGAAACCTTTTTACGCTTTTTACGGTGTGTTTCAATATACAATCAGTCAATCACTCTTGCAACTTTATTTGCGATTTTTAATGCACTTTTGAAGAGCCTAAATATGATTTAATTATATATGATTTAACAAAATTACTCTCCGTATTGCACAAGTAAAGAGTTTATGAAACGCAAAAAAAAAAAAAAAAAAATAAATAAATAAAGAAAACGTAGATAATAAATTGCACATGGATCAAGCTTCAGTTTTAGCCCCTCCCAAAAAAATCACGAATCGCCATGGCTGCTCTATCTTCCCACACAGCATTTTTTTTCCGTATCCCTACCGGACTGGGGGATGGGTTGACAAGCAAAAATTACACTGGAGTAATATGGAATCAGCTTACCTAATGCCGAAAAATGGATTCCATTCTCCTGATATTCTTATTTGCAAATTTCTCTATTACCCTTGCATTGAAGTCCTTGATGGTTGTCACCAATCTCTTTAAAATGGAAAGCATAGCCAAAGCGTTTAACCGATCCTGGTTCATCGTGTTCCTGAGAAACGTCTTAATTCGTTTGAGTGATGAAAAGCACCTCTCAGGCTTTGCAGTTGTCATTGGTATTATTATAGTTATCCTGAGTAGAGTTGCAATTTCGCAAAATGTGCTCTCTATGTTATTCAAAATCAACTGCAGAAGAGAACTTGCTCCATCAATTTGGCGGAAGTCTTGCTTTTCGTTCAAAACAGTCAATTCCGTTCGAAGTCTGTTTCTGTTCAGCATTGGGTAGTTTTCAATATCCAGTTCAAACTCTTTTTCTGGAAATATTTTTGCATATGCAGGAAAATTTGCGGAATCCAGGAGTTTGGCAGCATCGAGGTGATCGGAAGACTCTAATCGATGGATAGCTGTGACAATACGATCACAAACTTCTTTAACATCCGAAATTCTGTGTGATTCGTTGCGTCGCCTCTTTTTCTCCTGTTGAACGAGAAAGGCCACTTCCATTTCTGTTGGAATAGTCTACGTCGCTACGAATTCTGTTTACGGCCCTCACAAGAGCACCAACGCAATTTTTTACTGTGTCTGTCTGTCTGGCTTGAAGTTGGCTGTACAGCAAATCGTCGTGTGGCATTATTCTGTGGGAAAAGTTAGCCACAAAACAAATTCTTTGTCCTCTAAATTGTGACGGAGTCTGCTAGCTACCTGAACGGTTTTAGAAGAAACAGATTTTTCTAACTCGGAAAAGCATTCCAAAAGTGCTTCTTGATTTTCATGGACGGCATTTACAGTTCGCGATTTAAAATTCCATCTTGTTGCCGGTGCTCTAGGAATACGTCGCGCAACCATGGTTTCCAGTGCTGACAGACGCTGAGGTGATCGTGCGAAGAAAGCTGGGAATGCTGACAGACTGCAAAAAATAAAAAATAAAAAAACAAAAAAAAACACCCTAGCAGATTGATTTTGTGAGGCAGGTCGTTGTACAATTAAATTTAGCTGGTGAGCATAACAGTGGATGTAGCGTGCTAGAGGAAAATGTTCCTTAATCTTTACTTGAACCCCATTTTGGGCACCACTCATTATGGAAGCCCCACCGTAAGCTTCCGCAATACATTTATTATCAGATCCCTTGCAGAAAATCTTTCTTAATTCTGCCAAAATGCACTGTGAAATTGAGTTTGTATTCTGCCCGCTGGGATTGAAAAATTCCCCAAACCTCTCATGCGCAGATTCATATTTTTCATACATATAAACAACTGACATTTGTAAATGCTCTGAAATGTCCGTTGCCTCGTCCATTTCCTGTTTAATGATTTCGTGACAGACTTCCAGCATGCAGTCCAACAATTCATTTTGAATTGTTTTCGAAGTGCCTTTAAACACCGAGTTGCTTTGAATGTGTTGGCTTACGGAATTTTCCACGATTTCGGATATCTCAGTTTCATCGTGACCTTGTAGCGCCAACTCGAACGCACCACAAAACTTAATGCAGTCTATTATTTTAGACAGATTATAGCGATTTCTTTCCACTATTTCATTGTGTTTCTGTATTGAGTATTGATACGCCCAATTTAACTGTGTTGCTATATTCACTCTTCCGAATGCGCTGAGGTCTAGTACACTGTTAATATGCTTTTTGCTTTCTGAATGTTGTTTTTTTGTACTCGTTTAAGTGTCCGAGATCTTTTATTCCTCCTTTGGACCAAGAACCATTGCTTCCAAACAGTAAAGAAGGAAAGCAAAAAGAGCGTTCCTCACTTCACAGCCGCATATCCACGAATTGCTATCATATATCTTACTACTGAATTGCTTCTTATATGAACGATCTTTCCCGCATTTCGCCGTCTGAGCTATAACCAAATCTGGTGTTGGTCACTTCAGGATTTTACTTCAATTTTCTCCTCTAAAGTTCTTGAAAAAAAAATGGTAGTTTCAACAAAGAATCTACTGAATTAATCGCAGTCTCCATTCATGAAATTAAAAGATTACGAAAACCACAGAATAAAGACCAAAAAATTAGAAACACAGATAAATTTTAACTGACAGCAAACGTCATGAGAGCACAGAAACAAACAATCAGATAAGTTTTCCCTCTATTCTTCTATTCTATTGGTCAGCTGCCCTGACCCCAGTTCCGATGGGAGAAAGAGGAGGATGTGGGTCTGTCTCAACGCCCTTTGCCGCCGGCGATCTTATATGGTGCTGAGAGAAATACAGCGCGCCGGAAACCCTTATGGCCAGCTTGAGAAGAGGACCCCCAGAGGGGTGTGGTGTAGGAGGCAGAAATGGCACGCTGTTGGGGCCATGATATTTGGTTTGCAGCACGAAAGACCGAACGCATAGGCGGAAGCAGAACCACGATGTTATTTTAATTCCCGTGCTAACCGACACCGCAGACCGAATGGCGAACAGAAGCTTTGATTACGGCCCGTCTAAAATCAGATTTTGTGCTGGCAGCAAATCATATGCATGCACTTTCAGGCTTTCAGCTACAATAAACAATACGAATCTGAATTCAAATTCTTTAAGCGTGTTGCAGCAGCACACCGGCCACCACTGCTATTACGGTAAAGTAGCCACGGCACTATCCAGAGAAGTCAAATTCAAGTCAGCTACTCCTATGTGGGATGATACAAAGAAATTGGTTAGCTACTCTACCCCTAAATGTACAGCCATTCGGGAAAACTTGGAAATCATTACCAACAGCGATTCTTGCAATGATTGTGTCTCGCTCGAGTTGCCACGAATTTGGAACCAATTCTTCAAGTAACGCCTTTTCTCTACCAGGATCCTGCGTGCAACCAACGTGATGCCTCGTATCTTTGAATGAATATAACGTCGCCTCTACTTATTGTCAAGTTCCAGCGTTCAAATTTTTAAGCGTTCTATTTTTTAGTTTGCAGTTTCTGTCTAACTTCCTTGAAAAAGCCATCTGGTTAATGTGCGAAAGCTTGGAAACGCTCATGTGTTTATTTCCTACGCCAATAAATCGGATCACTAGTACAGTGTTACTCTTTACTACTATTGTTTGTTTCTGAAGAACTCATTGCCTTTATATATAGATTAAGATAATGCAACGTAGTTGTCACAAATGTTTTTTTTTTTTTTTATTTCTCAAGCCGACCATGGTTTCGCTGGGTATTGACCTAGCTTCATCAGGACGAATGGCACGTAAATATTCAAATTGTATATGACATCATAAATGGTGTTTACAGTCACGTGTTTTGGTTAGATGCTTCCACGCGTTTGATAGAAATGGCGTGGATGCCATGTCATTAGCAAGTTGCGAAGACTTCTGATATATATGGAAAGCTTCCAAACTATCAAGTTTGGAGGTTGAATCTGGCTTGTCAATAAGTTTTGCTTCTTCAAAGAGAAATCTGTGGTCCTTTTCGTAACAGCGTTTAGTCATCGATGACTTCTTTAGGTCACAATTCCGAATGTAGGTATTGTGCTCCTTCAATCGAAAACGCAAGGCTCTACGGGTCTGTCCTATATACGAAGCGCCACATTCACATGGAATTTGATAAATTCCCCACGAGTTTTTGCCTTCAACACAGTCTTTTGATCCTAAAAATCTCATTTTGTTTATGAGTTTAAAAATCACCTTAAAATTAAAGGTTTTGAGAATTTTTGTAATTTTGAAGGCAATGTCACGGGAAAATGGAATAATGGTAAAATTCTCTCGCAATGGGCGCATCACAGAGTTAATGTGGAGAAGGACTTCGGTTTCCAGAATTTTTTTTTCAGAGCCTTTGCAATAATGAAAGGGTTGTATCCTCGCTGTACTGCAACACGTTTAAGGAAATAAAGTTCTTTTTCCAAACTGTCCTTATCTGAACATATATGTATCGCGCGATGTACGCAACTGTAAAAGGCACTGAGTTTTTGTTGATAAGGGTGATTAGACTTGGCCTGTGGAGGTGAAAAAATAGCGAAAGGCTTCCGATAAATTGTGGTTGCCAGAGATTGATTTAAACGAGTTACCAGGACGTCAAGGAATGGTAGGCATCCGTTATTTTCAGTTTCGTAGCTGAATTGAATGTGAGGATCAATGGAATTTATAAGTTTGACTAATTCTGGAATTTCAGAATTTTTTCCCTTCCATAGAACGAAAGTATCGTCTACGTACCGTATCCATAAGTCAAATTTCACAAGTTTGAAAAGTTTTTCTTCAAATCGACGCATGTAGATTTCAAATAATATAGGTGACAGTGGGCTGCCCATGGCTAGACCTTCCGTCCGTTCATAAAACGTTCCACGGAAAGTAAATGTGTTCTGTTTTATGCAAATGTCCACTAATCTTGTTATTTCCTCAACTTCAGGTTGGCTGTAATGATGCTCTACAAGACTTGATTATAGAGATTCCAGAGCTCCTTCTACTGGAACATTGGGGAACATAGATACCACATCAAAGGATAGCATTAGTTGATCTACGTAGGGATGTAGTTTGAGTCGATTGGTAAACTCAATGGAATTTTTCACAGATGTTTCGTTTGGAGTGGCCAAGGTAGATAATTTTGAAGATAAGAACTTCGATAACTTATATTATGCTGCTGTGCCGATATTACTTACTATAGGTCGGAAAGGAATTCCAGATTTATGTATTTTAGGGAGAGCATAGAATCTCGCACAACGGGCGTATGAAGGTTTAAGTTTGTTTTTTTATGTTTTGGCTCAGAGTTTCTGAGTTTTTGATCAATTTCTGTATTTCTTTCAATTGTTTATCTGAAGGATCATCCTTTATTTCTTTGTAAGGTCCATCCGAAATAAGATGTTTGACTTTGTTATCGTAATGATTTTTGTCTAACAGAACCACCTGACCTCCTTTGTCAGCTCTAGTAATGGTTAAATTTAAATTTGAGCGCAATTCTTTAAGCGCATTAATTTCTTTGGTCGTTAAATTTGGTCTAGGCGTTGGCCTCTGATCATTCGTCCGTAAGTTGTCCGGGTTCGAATCCCGGTCGGGCATGGATGTTGTGTTTGTCTTACGGCACTGGCTCTCTCCCTTCCCTGGAACCAGTGACCCTAAATTAGGGACGGGCGACTGCTTATAGCCCATTGAGTTGCTCACGGTGGTCGTTAAACCTCCAATCAAAAAAAAAAAAAATTTGGTCTAAGTAATGTAGCGTGATTTGCGGTTTTCACTTGGCTAATACAATGTCTAACTATTTCTTTTTCTTCAAAGTTGAGGCTGCTTTGCATTAGAGAAACCTCAACTGAAGCAACTATGTCTGATACCGGTATCTTTCTTGAGATAGCAAAATTAGAATTATATCGTAAAGTCCTCTTCTCAATTTCAGTGAGACTATGACCAAACAAGTTGACAAACACTTCATTATCTGGATACAGTATTCCGTTATTATTACTATTAGTATAAGCCTGTTTATTCTTATTACCTGCTATCAAATTTTGGAAATTTCTTTCGAGGGAAATTCTGTTATGATATGTTGATACAACGAACTGAAGTGTTTTTGTCTAAAGTATCAAAATCTGCTAATTTGTTAGGTAGCGAAAGATGTAGATCATAAAGTTCATGTTCCACCTTTGCAATGTCCTTCCGAGTGTCCTTAATAACAGCTTTAAGAATCGCAATAGAAGCATTGCTAACTGCTCTTGTTACGTTCTGAGTAGGTATTAGGTTACATTTCAAGGATATAAAGTTCGGTAAGATGCGATGTCTTTTGCATCGTTGTAAGAAATTCAAATGGTTTAGTAATCGGAACTTCTTAATTCTCAGTTTCGAAAACGATTGATCGTACTTTTCAAAGTGGTCATATCTTCTCAGGAACATTAGATGTACAACGTTTCTATAATTCACTTAGTTGAAAGTTGAATTTGAAGTAGCCAATAGGATGTTAAAAATGGCGTCCGTTTAAGATGCACAGACCTATACTTACGCACCGGTGTAGTCTGGAAGTCCGTTAAACTGAAGATTCTTTATCTCAACGATTGCAGTCCTGTAACGATTATATATAGATTACGGTAATACAATATAGTTGAACTTTATATCCTTGAAATGTAACCTAATACCTACTCAGAACGTAACAAGATCAGTTAGCAATGCTTCTTTTGCAATTCTTAGAGCTGTTATTAAGGACACTCGGAAGGACATTGCAAAGGTGGAACATGAACTTTATGATCTACATCTTTGGCTAGCTAACAAATGAGCAGATTTTGATACTTTAGACAAAAGCATTTCAGTTCGTTGTATCAACATATCATCGGATCACAGAATTTCCTTCGAAAGAAAATTCCAAAATTTGATAGCAGGTAATAAGAATAAACAGGCTTATACTAATAGTAATAATAACGGAATACTGTATCCAGATAATGAAGTGTTTGTCAACTTGTCCGGTCATAGTCTCACTGAAATTGAAAAGAGGACTTTACGATATAATTCTAATTTTGCTACCTCAAGAAAGATACCGGTATCAGACATAGTTGCTTCAGTTGAGGAATCTCTAATGCAAAGCAGTCTCAACTTTGAAGAAAAAGAAATAGTTAGACATTGTATCAGCCAAGTGAAAACCGCAAATCACGCTACATTACTTAGACCAAATTTAATGACCAAAGAAATTAATGCGCTTAAAGAATTGTGCTCAAATTCAAATTTAATCATTACTAGAGCTGACAAAGGAGGTCAGGTGGTTGTGTTAGACAAAAATCATCACGATAACAAAGTCAAAAATCTTATTTCGGATGGACCTTACAAAGAAATAAAGGATGATCCTTCAGATAAACAATTGAAAGAAATACAGAAATTGATCAAAAGCTCAGAAACTCTGAGCCAAAACATAAAAAACAAACTTGAACCTTCATACGCCCGTTGTGCGAGATTTTATGCTCTCCCTAAAATACATAAATCTGAAATTCCTTTCCGACCTATAGTAAGTAATATCGGCACAGCAGCATATAAGTAATCGAAGTTCTTATCTTCAAAATTATCTACCTTGGCCACTGCAAACGAAACATGCCGCCCCGGTGGCGCAGTGGTCTAAGGCGCTGGCCTCTGATCATTTGTCCGTAAGGGGTCCGGGTTTGAATCCCGGTCAGGCGTGGATGTTGTGTTTGTCTTACGGCACTAGCTCTCTCCCTTCCCTGGAACCATTGACCCTAAATTAGGGACGGGCGACTGCTTATAGCCCATTGAGTTTCTCACGGTGGTCGTTAAACCTCCAATCAAATAAAAAAAAATCAAACGAAACATCTGTGAAAAATTCCATTGAGTTTACCAATCGACTCAAACTACATCCCTACGTAGATCAAGTAATGCTATCCTTTGATGTGGTATCTATGTTCATTAATGTTCCCGTAAAAGGAGCTCTGGAATCTCTAAAATCAAGTCTTGTACAGCATCATTACAGCCAACCTGAAGTTGAGGAAATAACAAGACTAGTGGACATTTGCATAAAACATAACAGATTTACTTTCCGTGGAGCGTTTTATGAACAGACAGAAGGTCTAGCCATGGGCAGCCCACTGTCACCTATATTATGTGAAATCTACATGCGTCGATTTGAAGAAAAGCTTTATAAACTTGTGAAATTTGACTTATGGATACGATACGTAGACGATACTTTCGTTCTATGGAAGGGAAAGAATTCTGAAATTCCAGAATTAGTCAAACTCATAAATTCCATTGATCCTCGCATTCAATTCAGCTACGAAACTGAAAATAACAGATTTGCTGGTGGAAAAAACTAGAATGATTTCTTCAGGAGAATTGCGTTATAAACAAGGTTTTTTGAAAGATATGCATATGATCAGGGAGCTACGGTCAGCTATACTTCTGCTTCCCTTGCGAAGGAACCAAATTTATTAACAACACAAGTTCATTTCTTTTCTCACTAGCTGTTTGATTTTTTTGCAAAGTGAGTTAATTGCAATACAATATAAAAACTTAATATTTTTCAGTTATGTGCCAGGAATATGTTTACGTGAACTGTATTTTCAAGATTGAACTTTATGAGCAGGAATATTTCACTAAACAAAATGTTGACTTGTTTATGAGGTATGTTAAAATGTTGAAATTCTATAGTTACTTATTTTAAATAATTTATACATTAAATAAAAAATGCATTCCTGTATTTTTATTAAGTTGTAATTATTTTTTAAAATTATTTCATACTTTTGTAAATAATGCATAAAATATTAGGGACGCTAGTACTCCTGAAGTTATGCTCAAAACTCCTGAAATTTACCTTAACACTCCTGACGGTCTCTAGGGTTGGCATCTCTGGATTTGGGGCAAACAAAATCAAATCCAGAACTTTTGACTTCTTGTTTGAAAAATTAGAACTTATTGGATCTCAGCCGCAAATTTACCACGTACAGAAAAAGGCATGAAACATATGCACAATATTATGTTGCGATTGATGCTGTGGGGACTACGCCGACAGAGGGCGCAGCGGAGGAGGCCAACGCCAGACGTTGGGAAAGTGTGGACATGTGAAGACGCTTGAGAACTGATGGCAGAGGCCACAGAGCTAATGTGAGAACTGATGTGAAGACAAAACAACGAAATTTCCGTATTTGTGTGTGTATTTTTATCTAATTCATATAAAATGATCTGCAATAAATTATGCTCACCAAGTACCTGGGATGCGTACGACCCTCATTGGAGTATGTGAATGTTATTGTGTATCCGCCCATGAGAACAGGAGCAAAAGAAGATGTTGGAGCGCTGGAGAGCCCTTGCATGGACTCATGGAAGAGATAAGAAGTCAATTTTTAATACCTCTAAGTACCTAAATTGAATTGAAACGCGAAAAGTAAGAACAGATGCTCTTTGCCATTACTTTGATATAAATGTGCTCTTTGAACATTGGCATTCCTCACATACAGAGATTTCTATCAACAGTTCGGTTCAGAGTCTGAAGGCAGTGTCATTGCACAACGGAAATATGTATATACCCTTTAATTCTGGTAGCAAAGGTCGTGCACATGAAAGAAGACTAAACCAATGTAAAGCTTCTAAAAAAATCAAATATGAATACAATTGAGATGTCTCTGCAATTTCAAGTTGATTCGGCTCCTTTTGGGCCTGCAGTCTGGCTTTACAGAGCAGTCTTGTTTCCTTTGCTTGCACTGCAGTCACCAAACATTGCAAAAGAATGGACCCCGACAGTTGGAGTTGCATGCTGGTACACTGAATGTCATACACGATGCCCTCGTTCCAGTACAGAAAATCTTATTACCTCCAGTGCATATCAAGTTGGACTGGCGAAGCAGTTCGTGAAAGCATTCGATCCTGATGGACAAACATTCAAGTTCATTCGCTCAATGTTCCCAAATATCTCGGATGCCAAAGTAAAAGGTATGCCTACAGATAAAGACAATTCTAACATAAGAAGAACTACATAGAGAGCAAAATGAACTTCGTCACATGTTCCGGAGAAAACCCAGACACTCCAAATGCTGCGGATTTCTCATAGTCACTGTGGAAATCATTTGCCTACTACGAAGTATGAGTAAGCGAATTAATTCAACGTGTGCACAAAATTTATTTTCAGGGATGGTTTATCGGATGTTTTTAATTGCGTGAGACAATAAAAAAAAACGTTTTTCGATGTTTTTTGGCCTTCTTCATGCCGTCCATTGGCCGATAATACAGTCATTTGCAAAAGTTTAAGACCACCTGTTGGTATTAGAATATTTCTGCCAACTGCGTCAGCTACTGTCTGTATTACTGAATTTCTAGCCGGTGTTGCATCATCCTACAGCGGCGGCTGTTGATAGAGTGGGGAGAAGTGTGCGAGTATCAGTTTGCTTTTGGTTTTCATGCTGAGAGGTTTTGTGCGTATTTTCTATACAGCCAAAAATGGGCAAAAAAGCGTCATTAAGTGTGTGAAAACACCAGTTTGTCCGTGTTCCCTCACTCCGGAGGAAATCGCTCTCCCAACTGAGCTGCGCTGACAGAATGTCTCACTGCAGATTTGTCGTCTTGACACATATTTTCACCTCCGTAGTACGACGTCACAAGTGTTATCATGAAGGACACTCCGAACGTGACATAAGCAGAAAGGTGAATGTGAGCAAGACTGCTGTTCTTAATACAATCGTGAAATATCGAGATACAGGTGAATTTAGCGTCCAAAAGAGAAGTGGACGTCCAAGGAAAACAACCCCACGTGATGACAATATCATAAAGCGAATAGTTATGCGTTCTCCGAGGAGTTCGTGCTAGAAAATCCAAGCATTTCTGCATTCAAAAGGGTCTGATATTAGTATCAGCACTGTTTCTCCACGTATTAGCAAAGATTTTGGATTAAAGTCTTATAAACCTGAACATAAATCTAGACTAATCTCTGTCATAAAAAAGAAGAGACTCCAGTTTGCAAAGCGTTATCAATCGTAGACTTCTGAAAATTGGAGCCAAGTTCTTTTTTCCGATGAACCAGCTGTACTTCAATTTCAATCACGTGAAGCTTATGTTGGACGACCAAAAGGCAAAAAGTTTGATGAAAAATACACCGTGAGACATCCTCCTAGTCGGATGATATGAAGTGCTATGTCAGCATCCGGTACTGCTTCATTATCCTTTTTGCCGACAGGCACTACCATGACTGGTCCTTTTCATGTGGAAATGTTACGTGAGAAGCTGTTAACTCATATGCAAGTGCACATATGCACAATCTTTATGCATGACGGTGCTCCATGACACAAGTCAAAGACAGTAAAGGACTACCTGCAGAAGAAAGACATAACTGTGCTTGACTGGCCCGGTAATAGTCCCTACCTTAACCCCATCGAAAATTTTTGTACCATTTTAAAATATACGGTAGCAGAAAAACAGCCATAAAATTCTCAAGCTTTGATTGACACGGTGAAGTGCGTGTGGTGCAAAGGCATTCCAAGTGACTTCTGCAAATCAATCATTGAGAGTATGCCACATCGTATTCTGTCCGTTATAAAAATCAAAGGTTGACAGACAAAAATACTGATTTCGGTCTATTTGTGTTCTATAGAATGTAAGCATATATCTGTGTGTTATTTTTTCAAATATCTCTTGACTAGTAATTAGTTCTTTCTTTGAAAATCTTAATTTTCAATAAATTGACAGGTGGTCTTAAACTTTTGCAAATGACTGTATTTCGAACCCCCGAAAATTATTGTTCTAGATACGATAAGAATGTTGCGTTATTTTTTGAATTTTTCTGACCAAGCTGCGTTTTTTATTTTTATTGATCATGTTCCTCGTTTTTCATTCATTCCGTAACAGTGAAAAAGAGCAATTTTATACTTTTTGAGAATTTCCTTCTAATAGAACGCATGTTATCCTGTTTCTAATAGTACCTTCAACATCAGTCAGTGAAGCAAGCATTTTTGCCCCTTTATAAAGCGAAATGAAATATCAAAATCGGTACTTATTCTGTATGTGATGGAAACTCAGTCATTTCCGCGTCTTGTAAAATTGTTTTCACGGCAGTATGTGCAATGCAGCGCCGATTTACGATATTTAATTTCTCTTCGAACATGGATTTTTCCATTTCTTATTCATTTATTGCTCCATTAAGGGGCGGAGAAAACATTTTTCCTTTGTTTAAAGCGACATCAATGTTAAAACACGCTAATGAGTGTGCTCACTGTGAAGAGCAAACAGCTTCACGGGAAGCAAAAGACCCCGACCCCGGTGGCTCCTGTATTGTGAACATCTCCTGTGTCAATTGAGTCCGACCTTGAAGTCCTGTAAGTAAAACTTTACTTGTACTAACTCTTTTTCCGTCCTGGCTTTGCCCAGGGTCGGGTTTAGGAGGTCAGCCATTGCAAATGGCGGTGACCGCATCTGATAGGCCAGGTCTGAAGCTTGATAGCAAAGCTCCGCCCCCACATGGCCATGTTCGGTCTTCGTTATTACCACACGCAGTTGGTTTCCAAGCCGCGTTATCTGATGTTACCACCTCTTCTTCCAACTCTATGGATGTTGATTTCCCGACATTCTCCACCACAGTGACGTCATTAACTTCTTCAGTTTCCGTTGCCTCTGGTACTTCATTTGCTCCTGTGAGCACTGCGTCTCGACCTTCCCCATCTCCGCCCATTCCTACGGCAACTCTTTCTCATGCTTCCGTTGTGAAGGGTACCAGTTCATCTTCCTCTACAGCGAAGAATCCATGTACAATGCCTCTTGATATGATTGTCACTAGAGACAACAAGAAATTGCGCATCGAAATTTCGGAAACTCCAGTTGCTGGGCAAGAGGTTTTACGCACACCGAAACTTGGCATATGTTTTGATGCCCTCCCGGACACCAGCCTTAAGAAATACTCCTTAGCCGTTCGCCAAATCCTCCCTAAGGGAGCGATCACCCATATGGCGAGGAAACCCAGGACTGTTCTCATCTATTTTGCGAAGCCCGAGTTTGTGGAACGCGTCTTATCTGACGGACTGCATGTTGGAGATCATACCTTACTGGGAGTCCCACTCAGGCAGCGCCCCGTACTTGTTACGTGCTACCACCTCTTCTTCCAACTCTATGGCTACCCTGTACCACCAGAAATCAAGGACCATTACTTAATGGCGGCCCTTTCCCGGTGTGGAAAGGTAGTTGGTTCCATTTCCACTCTGTCTTCCGCACCAACAGACGCAGATGACAGGAACATCTAAGGTCTGCGTCGCCAAGCAAGGATCCTGTTCCCTACTGAAGATGCCATAGCTGACTGCCCTACTGACCTCACTGTGGTTGTAGGAAAGCAGATTTTCCGGAAAGATATCGTTACTGCCTTGCATTGTTTAAAATGCTAGGCATATGGCCACATACAATTACGTTGTCTACATGCATCTGCCAAGCCACATATTTCCATACCGCCCGAAGTTAACACCTACCCTCAACACCAGTTTCTTTGGCCACATCAAGTTCGGCTCCACAGACGTCCTTGATCCCTACTACTGCTGTTAAAGAGGCTTCTCCCCCAGCAAAGGATGATTCATCAGCAGTTTCCAAGTCTTCGATCTCTACTACGGGAAGTCAACACTCACCCTCAACACCAGTTTCTCTGGCCACACCAAGTTCGGCTACACAGACGCCCTTGATCCCTGCTACTGTTGTTCCAGAGGCTTCTCCCCCAGCAAAGGATGATTCATCAGCAGTCTCCAAGTCTTCGATCTATACTACGGGAACTTTGGCCACCTCTCCATCGTTGAAACCACTTGCTGCTGTAGTACCTCTACGTTCTTCGGAGGGTATTATCTCCGAAAAGGAATGGCAACGCCTCCGTCGTGTTGCTTCATCTTCTTCCCTTGGATCCCCTAATGTTGAGTCAGATCTAACTGTCCTACACCCACCAGCTTCTCCCGGCGTTTCCACGTTGAAACGTACTAGACGAAGTTCAATCTCACCGGTGACGTCTTCTCCACGCTGCTCTCATTCCCGTTCGCCAATTCGACAGTCTTCCTCTCCAACTGCAGTTCCTACATCTCTTAAGTCCCCAGCTGTTACAAAATTGTTGGATCAAAAAGCTTTCGCAGAATATCTGGAAACTTTCCCTGCATTAGACGGGCCGCTGGCGCCGTCTGATCTTACTCTCATCATACTCAATCAACCATCACGTCCTCTCAAGCAGCTAGACTGCGTTCAATTATGTAATGCTCACCTTCCTACTATTATCACCCAACTTCAGAGTCTACTTGCTCTTTTGCCGAAAATTGACACAGTCACTAATGCGCAGACATCTAACTTAAAGAAACGTGTGACCAGTCTTCACAGAAGTGCTGATAGTAATATTCAACCACTACAACCTCTTTCACGTTAAAATTACTTTCTTTCAACTGTAAGGGATGCTCCGTCCCTCCTACCAATGCGTAAGTGTTTGAAGATATTACACCGCATGATGCGGATATATTATTGCTACAGGAGACTAACTGTCATCCCAACACCCCATACCACCGGTGGCGAACCTGGATATTTCAATTCTACCATGTCCATCGACTTAGTCTTCACGCAGACTTGCGGTGACCATCCATTTTCGTCTTCGATCCTTCATTACTGATATCACGGTCAAACCGATTTATCGTGACCTCCTGCAGCTTCTGTCCTTCCGACTTCACAACTTCCGATACCATATCTTCAACACCTATGTTACCGGCAATCAACAGTATGCAGACTGCCTTTTTGAGCATTTTTCTTCTTGTGTTCAAGGTCTTCCGGCCACCGGTATTGTCATCTTAGGTGGTGATTTTAACTGCACCCTTGACCCATCCCTCGACAGATCGGACGGTTCCACGGATACCAGGTATTTTCTTACCCGAGCACTTTTTACAGCCATCAACCAGCTACAACTCCAAGATTCTTTTCGACACCTGCACCCATTTCTTCGTTCGTACACCTGGCGTTCTTACTCCACTTCCTCCCCTACAACTGCCCGACTTGACCTGCTTTATGTTTCTTCAATTCTTCTTCCTTCAGTTATCTTCCTTTCTCACACACCGACAGTTTCTTCCGACCACAGCTGTGTCGTAATGTGTCTTCACACCGGTCCATCTCCTCGGCAATACTACCGTACTTGGACCCTTGATGATGATCTTTTACTTGATCCAACTTACGTAAATTCCATCTAATCGCAGCTCCAACAAGCCTTATATACGATCCCTTTTGCTTTTTGTCCCTTGCAACACTGGTTACATGTCAAATCCCGGATTCTTCTTTATACCAAACAATATTCCCACGAAAAACGCACTATCGCCTTTATGAAAATTGATGCTGCACACTTGATTTTTTCCACCCTAGATCTTGATTCTCCGCTGTTTTCTCATTACCAAGCTGAACTTCGTGCCTTGCTACTTCCTGTCTCCCAACAAGCTCTTCACCGCCTCAAGCTCCTTCATCTCCAGCCAAATGACTATCTATGTGAGCAGATTTAACAACTGGAATTCCACAAACGTTCTGCTCATCACCTCCGTAATCTGCAGTTACCCGATGGAACTGTTACTAATGATCCAACTCTCATTTGCTCCGGTGTTAGAACATATTTCCAGTCCCGTTTTTCTCAGTTCCAGTCAAGTTCTCCGCATGCTGATTCGATTCTTTGTGCCTTACCACATATTCCATCGCATCTTGTTGCCTCTCTTTCTATGACTATCACCCCAGCAGAAGTAGTACAGTCATTTGCCTAACTTAACTGTCACTCGTCTCCTGGTCCTGACGGGTTGACAGTTAATTTCTTTTGCACGTTTTCCTCTTTCCAACATCCTCTCCTATTGCCTTGCTTTACAGCTGCTTTATCCTTATTTGTCCCCCCGCTTTCACTCTAGCTCAATCATTCTTCTTCCAAAGAAGGGGTGACTGCTGGAGTTGGATAACTGTCGTCCTATATCCATCGTTAATGTTAAATACAAGATTTATACTGAAATACCCTCTCTTCGATTGAACCCTGTCCTTCCCACCGTCATACATCCCGATCAAACGTACACCATCCCTGGCCGAAGCTTTCATACTAATATTAATCTCCTCCGTGACTCATATTGCCTTTCCCACCTTTCCTCCGAACCCTTAACCTTCTTCAATCTTGATCAGAGGCAGGCCTTTGATAACGTGAGTCCTCAGTGGCTTGCCTCTGTGCTCTCTGCCTTCGGTTTCCCGTTTGTCTTCATCACAGCCCTCCTTGCCCTGTACCAGGACTCAGTTGTCCATATCCGGACGGCCTCCTTCCTCACAGCCCCCATTCCGTTTCGTAAGGGCATCCGTCAAGGATGTCCTCTTTCCGGACAACTTTTCTCTCCACTCTGAGCATTTTCTTTGCTCTATCCGTTCTCTTCTACAACCTCCCCCTCCACCATTCAGCATAGCACCAGGCACCATCCTATCGTTCTTACTGCCTAATCCGATGATCTCACACTTCTCATCCGAGAAGAATGGCAATTCACAATTGTTCTTGCATGGTATCAAGTGTATGCTGCGGCTTCCAGGGCTTCGTTAAACCTTTCAAAGTGTACAGGCTTGTGGTGTGGCTCCTGGAGACATCGTCCCGATGCACCGCGGGGCGCTCATTGGACTTCCACCAGTCAAAAGATACTTGGGGTGCACATTGGCAGCCGGGTCTCAGCAGCGGCTGCCACCTGGAGACCCCTCGTCAGGAAACGACGTCACACGGCTGCTTACTGGTTCAAGCTCAAGTGTTGTTTTACCTACGACAGTCGTGCACGGCTTGCTGGCACCCACATCCTCTCGTTAGTTTATAATTCCTTGATTGCACAACCGCCACCAGCCTACGTTCAAACTGCAACAACTTAAGCAATGCTCAGCACTGTTTGGTCATCCACTCATTGGCTATCTTCCTTAGTATTATCTCTACCTTCGACTTGTAGTGGCCTCAATATGCCAGAGATTACGATACGTTATAAAGCTGTAAGAATTTTCAATTTCCTCCGTTTGACTGTTCAACCAGACTCTTCCGCTTCCATTCTTCTGCTTAATGTTCTAACGTCCCCCTTAATCCCTGCCTCACCGTCCATCTACTTCTTAAGATGGATATTCACACTGTCATTCCCACCGTTTCCCTCTAGTCTACCATGAAGCTGTTCAGTTCCTTCGTTCTTTACTGCTCATTCGTCTACACCCCTCTTCCACTTTTGATCTTCTTTCTGAGCCTCTTTTTTTATCCTCCGTCTTCCATCCCCCTACTGCCAAATTTTTCTTTTTCCCCGGCTACACGCTGGTATAGTCTCCGTTTCCCAACTGGTCCTCCCCGATTTTTCATGGAAACCCGTTTCCGACCTTTTTCCTACCTTCCCACCCTCATCCAAACTCTCTGATAACTTCCTCCAACTTAAACATGCTCTTCAATAACTTTTTCCTTCCCTAGTCGATTCCTCTGGCCTCCTTTCCGTTTCCTCTGCCTCTCTCCCTTTTTCCGTTCTTTCTTCCCTTTTCCGGTGACCTTCCTTCCTCTCCACAGCCTTTCCACCCACACCCTGTACCGTTTTCTCCTTTCTTCTTCTGCGGTACCTTGCCCTATCCCCTCTGTTCCTTCTTTTGCACCAACCTCGGTCTGGTCTACTGCCCAACATTCACCGGCTCTCTCTTTAGAGCTTAACGTGCACTGAAGGTTTTTGCACAATCGACTGCCTGTCCCTTCGACTTTGTTCCGGAGAAATATAGTAGCATCAGATCTCTGTCCTTTTTGTAACGTCGTTGGAGACGTCTTACACATGTTTGTTTACTGTCCGACGCTGCTCCCACTTTTTCACAGTATGTTCCAACTTGCACATCCTTCTTGTACCAGTGATCTCACCCTAGAAGATTATTGTTTCCTCGGCCACAGTTCTACAAGTTTCTCCTCTAATTTACCAGTTCGTATTTATTTATCCTAGCTAAATATATTATTTTCTCTCACCTGCTACAGTTACAAGATCCAGATTCTATCACATTCTCTACCTCCTTGGTTGCACACTACCGCAACAGGGTTAAAGCCAGACTCATTCACCAAGAATACTCCTTGGTGAATGACACGGCACGGTTACCTGCCTTCTTCAAAACATGGTCGCCGTGCCGTCCCTGGTTTCGGTTTTCTAGTGCCCAGACAGTTCATCTGCTATTTTAATACTATTAAACCTACGTCGGAACTTTCTATTTTTACTGTTCCGTCACCACGTTTCCTCCTAGAACAGGATTGTGTTTGCTTCCTGGTGATGTCACCTTTTGTACACAGTTCTCTTCAGGCTCACATTGACTCTCTGCTACCAGTGATTCTCATGTCACTAGAACTGCGCAAATTACTTCAACAAATCGATTCGCTCCAGTGATGTTCCAAGACTTCAAACAATTATCCTCAGAGCTACTGCTGTTTACAGCAAATAATGCAATGCCTGTCATTGCTCATATGTACAATTACCATTTCATTGTAAATATCTACATTTTGTTTTATTTCTCCCCTTCTCTCACACTGCGTGTGAGGTTGGGCATGTTCTGTTGTAATTATTTTAAGTGAATAAAAGCGAATATTGAAACTAAGCGATGGCTTCTGATTATTCGTTCGAGATGGGTCCGGGTTCGAATGCCGGTGAGGCATGGATGTTGTGTTTGTCTCACGGCACTAGTTCTCTCTCTTCCCTAGTCAGTGGCTCTAAATTAAGGACGGGCAACTTCTTATAGCCCATTGTTGCTCACGGTGGTCGTTAAACCTCCAATAAAAAAAAATAAAGACGGCAACGGAAACTTGCCGAATTTGAAGTTTTTTTTGTAAACAAAGCATGCTCTTTTTGTCTGTTAATATAGGAAAAAGTGACTGAGCAACCGGAAATCATGCATTTTGAGAAAGATTAAACTTCAAAAAGTTCTGATGTCGTCGTCAACTCGTAGAAAGCTCTAAATGGACTTCCCAAAACTGGTACAAAATCTGTGAATGCTTTAACAAATATGAAACAATGGCGGCGAGTATGGTAATTTTATGTACGCTGTTTAACCATCAGGTACCATTTTATTTCTCCTGAAATAATCATGAGAGTATGAGTTTAGTTCCAAGAAAATAATTCTTCTCTTGATTTTATTTAATTAAAGTTAATATCAGGTACTGCAGAAAAAAGTCCTGTCGTTTTGATAGGGGTTAAAAATGATGCTATATTGTCCATTTTAAACTATGTTTATCAAAATAGTCTCCGTCACAATCAAACACGGTCTTTTTTTTTTTTTTTTTTTTTTTTTGAGGTTTAACGACCACCGTGAGCAACTCAATGGGCTATAAGCAGTCGCCCGTCCCTAATTTAGGGTCACTGGTTCCAGGGAAGGGAGAGAACCAGTGCCGTAAGACAAACACAACATCCATGCCTCACCGGGATTCGAACCCGGACCCCGTTCGGACGAATGATCAGAGGCCATTGCCTTAAACCACTGCGCCACCGGGGCGGAACCACGGTCTTCCAAAGATTTTAGGCGAAGAAAGAATTTCGTTCACTTTCTAAAGCTTCTCTATTCTAGAATGTCGTCTGCTGGAAATTGGTGTTCAAGTCACAGAACACGTGATAAGCGGTAGCCAAAATTTTCGGGAAAAAAGGTGAGTGAGGGGAAACTTCCCATCCTAAAGCCGCAATTAGGTCGCGTCAGCGTCTCTCTGTGTGTTGTTTTTCCTTGTCCATGGGTAACAACGGTATCCTACGAATCACTACTACAGGTTGCAAAGTGCACGGCTGATCATGTGCCCTTTGGATCATGCCTCAACAGAGCTCTGCCCTGATGGTTTTACGGTCTTGCAACAGCTCGTAGAGAACGACATCCCTTGTTCATTAAGGAGAGTTTTCCTGGGATGAAGATCTCGTTTAGAGCATTTTCGCGGTGATTTATTGTCTTAAAGCCGTTGACCAGACCTTTGGTGTTACCAAATTGTACCCATTTCTTGTCATAAGTGATAATTTGGCCCAATAAAGTCTGGTTCTTTTCCTGCCGAAGAAGAAAGGAACAAATGCTGAGACGAGAGAGTTTTGCTCCCGGATGACAGCTGACGCAGTACCTACTTGTGCAGTTTTCTTACCTTTCCTAGTTTGTGAAGGTGAAGCCCCTCTGTAGATCCTGAGGTCCCAAAAATGTTCACGTGGGAACAAGCTTGATAGGGAACTGAATCAGGATTCAGAGTTGGTCATCGTCACTGGTTGGTGGGCGTCCGGAACGGAATACATCTTTCACCATTTCGCCTCCATTCCGAAACTTAAAATACCAAATTTTCACGGTATGTTCCCCAAAGTTTCGTACCACCACTGAAATTCTGATCTTCACATTTGGTGGACTAGTTTGAGCAATAATTACGTGGAACAACTTCCAATCAGTGGTGAATTTTGTCCGCCTGCCGGAAGAGACTTCATTCAATCTCGGTATAACTGGTTCTTGATCTGAGACCAGCCCCAATAACAGACCTGATTTAAGTGCCTCACAAAATGGAGGACAGCAAAATGGATGATATTGGGACGGGTAGTAAGTCAGGACGACAGGACTAGCAACAATAAATTTCAGATTATCAATGCACTGCGACAGTGCCACCCCAGGGATTTTTTTCATTGCGGTTTAACGATCACTGTGAGCAACTCTGTGGGCTATAAGAAGTCGCCCGTCCTTAATTTGGGGCCACTAGTTCCAGGGAAGGGAGAGAGCAGAGCCGTAAGACAAACGCAACATCCATGCCTCACCGGGATTCGAACCCGGACCCATGTCTGAAGAATGATCAGAAGCCATCGCTTAGACCATTGTGCCACCGGGGCGGCCCAATCCAGAGTTATTGATAACTCTGTTGTTCCGGTCAGGATGTTTAGCATTTCTGTCTCCAGCAGCAACAGTGAAGATGTGTTCCCCAAAGAGGATGTCTAGATTATTTTCAGAGGGTACCTTCTTTAGAATGATACAAACGGAAGCTAATTTGAGCAAACCCGTGTTTATCTTTAGCTTAGCAGTCAGTGTCTCGATATGGCTGAGGCCTTTGAGAGGAGTTTTGTTAGAAGCCAATCCGCGCACGTTCCTAACAAGTGCGACATTACCTTCTACAGCATGCCTGCTGAGCGCAGGATCTGTGTCACGCCGAAATACCTGAAATTTTGCAATACTGAGCTTATTGACATTAGTGTGAGTTTAGACTCGCTGATAAGGGCCACAGCGATGTTATGATCTTTCAAGCACTTCGCAAGCTCGGCAATTGTTTTCTTGATGCCCTTTGCATTCGAAAACATGTTTAACCTCTGTTTCCTAAATGTCTTCCTCGGAACCCTATATAGTGTCTACCCACCAGAGATTTTATTGATTTGCTTATTTTTGTCCTAAAAGTGACGTGCTCCACATGCTTAGCCGTTGCTGTTCTTCCGTGAACCGTGACCAACGTAAGACGGCACACAGTTCGGTGAGGGGGGCTCACACCTACGTGTCTACTTGGTTAGTAGGTTCTCTGTTGAACTTTTCTTCTATAGTGTGAAGAGAGAAGTGCCTGACTGCCGCAGAGTTATAGGCGACGTTGTTACTAAGCCCTAGAAAGAAATAATATATTAGTTTTAGGTTTGTCATTAACACTAGTGGTCAGATTCAAGACGGCAAATTTTCAAAATGTTATAATTTTCTGCAAAGAAGTAAAGCTAAGCTGTGGCTGTAAAACAATTGTTGAAAGCGAAATCAACTGTATTCAGGAAAGTGGAACAAAAAAGGTATGAAACTGTATCTGTGTAATTAAGCAATTACTATTTGAATTTTGATAGTTTTATCCTTTCTTTTGCATAATTTAAAACCATTAGTTTTCTTTTATTAGTAAAATTTCTTATTCATCTGATGTACTTTGCCGTCTCGGTGGCGCAGTGTTATAAGCGATGGCTTCTGATCATTCATCCGAGATGGGTCCGGGTTCGAATCCCGTGAGGCATGGATTTTGTGTTACGGCACTGGCTCTATCCCTTCCCTGGTATCAGTGGCTCTAAATTAGGGACGGGCAACTGATTATAGCCCACTGAGTTGCTCACGGTGGTCGTTAAACCCCCAATAAAAAAAATTAATCTACTTTCCTCTCTTTGCCCACATCACAATTTCACCTTTTAAAATTTAATTTTAACTTCTGTGGCCTCTGATGAGTTTTATAAATCTGGCCCTGTACTTGATGTACTGTATTATTTATAAAATAACGTGCTAGTGCACACATTTTTAACGATGTTTAGATTAATTTTAGTTCTAACGAATTTCTAAAAACTTGTACAAGTTTATTTTCGGATAACAATCGTTTCATGGCCTAGGGGTGGCTAAATCATTAATCCACCACTGATATATTTTGCGTTTCCTATTCTAACACCTTAATTATGTTATTGACCATAACTTTCACGGGGATGAACCAGCGTCAGCCCCTCTCCGCACCTATTCGTGGAGAAAAAATACCTTCGGGATAATAGACTTTGGATCACATTTCATGTCATAGATAATAAAGATTATCACTGCAAGTTGACCTACCTTAATCTCATAAGATGCTGTACACATGTGTAAATTTTGTCGGAGTAGTATTTTCTTTCATTGTTCAGAAAATGTATTTCAAAGTTTTTTTTTTTTGGGTTGGAGGTTTAACGACCACCGTGAGCAACTCAATAGGCTATAAGCAGTCGCCCGTCCTTAATTTAGGGTCACTGGTTCCAGGGAAGGGAGAGAGCCAGTGCCGTAAGACAAACACAACATCAATGCCTCACCGGGATTCAAACCCGGACCCCGTTCGGACGAATGATCAGAGGCCATCGTTTAGACCATAGCGCCACCGGGCGGCTTCAAAGTTTCCATCATTGCTCTTATTTGTGCTCAACAATGTTTGATGACGATCTCAAACAAATGTGACTGTATTCCCCGAAATGTCAAGGAACTGGAGGTGATTGAGTGGTTGAGAGCACAACCCATTTAAGAGGGCTGCTGCCCCGGGCCCCACATATTCAAGGGGCGCCAGAATTATGCACGATGCTTGAAGAATTGACTGAATTCTACAGGGTTTTTTTTTTTTTTTGGCAAATAGAACAGCAAAAGCAATAAGAAACTGCCGTGTGATATATATTCTTTATTTCTTTCCCCCTTTTTAGGAGGAGTCCGTAAAAAGTATAGTCACCCCCAGAGTCCATCCTCAAATCTTTCGAAAGCATTACACATTTTTTTTTATTTTTTTTTTTTGCACACACCTGTAATTGGGGGAAATTTTCATACATTGAAAATTCATGTAAGTCATGGTATTATTTGGATCATATTATTTTGTCCACTGTGATATAATTTTAACAAGCTGAGCCGGGGGGGGGGTTAAAGTTGAAGCAGAACTGAACTGTTGTCCATTTTTCACATTTTTATATTTTCTTGCTAATACTGATTCATCCATGAATCATGGGATACAAACTTCAATAATATGGTGGGGATATTTTTATGGCTTCCTCATACTATTTTGGTAATGTTTTCTCCTGGGCACTTTTGTTCATCCACCGATAGTGAAGTCCTAAATCGCGTACTAATACTAGAGCCCCAAAATACTGTCCAGCCCCTGGGCCCCCTGTCTCTTTAAATTGGCTGTGGTTGAGAACATCCACGCAGAATGTATTTGATAACTTTATTTGTATGCTAGTTCTGACGAAAAAGCATTAAAACTTTCCAACCGCGGTCAGAAGAGTCGTTTACGGTGTGGTTGTCTATCTGTGTATATGTCTAATGTTAGCATGTTTTTGCGAATAACTGCCAGATCAAACCTGTTAACAATGGCCGAAATCGTTTTGAAAGTCAGTGGATAAGAGCGGGATTAATTCTTCTGACTTCCCTCTCCGAAGAAGTTTTGTGGGAGATTAAAATAAAGGACTGTTTAAGACTCAGACTAGAAGGGAGCGTTTCACTTTTTAAGATAAGTGTGCCTTTAAGAAAAATACTACTGGAACAAACTGAAAGGATATCTTCAAAGGGGGGAGGATAGATTTTGGGTATATTGACCCCTCCAAAGCCAGGTCCTCCATGAAAGCAGTTTCTTTGTGTCATAAACCCTATTGCTTTCCTTCAGTGTTCAAATAAAAACTTCAACAGAATAGTTTGCTATTTGCTGAGGAAACACACACACACACACAACCATGCTTTGTGCTAGTTCATCCCTATGGAGTTATATTGAATAACATAATTTATATGCTGTGACAAGAAACGTAGGAATATACGCATATTTAAAATAGACACCTTTTTAAGTTATGCGGTTGCGCCTCCTAAAAGGGAGATACAGTTTTTTATATGAGACATATTTGTGTTTCATGAAAACTGCTAAATTGAGAGAAATAGAAAATCCAGTTTCTAAAGGTATTTATTTATTATACTTTCTAATACGAAAAAACGAATAAAAAAATTCTCTTATATAGGAGCCGCAAGTCTGGGCTGGCACTTAGGCAGCAAGTACCCTTGGCGCATCCCTTTTTAGTGTGGTAACCTCACCTCCCACTATTTTAAGAATATGTGACTTTTTGATTTAGATTTCTCTGAGTGAACTCTCTTATATGATAAAATCCAACTAATCATCAAGCGAAGTCCCGGACCAACTCATAAGTCTCTCACCTTTGAAAGATTATACTTGAGGCTTACAGGAATCAGTTCTAACCACGTGTCAAGATATTTCATGCGGTGGATGCTGCTGAATGATCATGCAAGTGTGGTAGTTTAGACTAGTAGTCCTCAGGCGTTTCTGATGTGTACTTTGGTAAGTACAAAATCCCAGCTCCAACCCCTCTTCGAAATTCACCTCCCCATAACTTTGTACGAAATTCAAAGAAAGCCATTTTTTTCTGTTTATATTTATAAAGGTTTTTCAACATGAGCTGGCCAATATGAACGTAGGTGAAGTTTTACATACTATTTTCCACAAAGTTTCAGAAACTGATACACGTATAGACAAAAAGTTCACAACTATTTCATTTGTCTGCCGATTCATCACAAAAAATAGTAAAAAAACAGCTAATTATGTTTTTTAGAGTTTGAATTTATTGACCTCATCTAATTACCCGATTTCGCACCTTACGGTGGAAGCAGACAAATTACGGGAAATTTTTTCTTATGTTCCGCTCGAAGTGGGGTACAAGTATAATGGTAGCACTCATACCTATGGTGCAGCGGTTGATTTTCAATTGACTTCATTGATCACGGGCAAAGCCAGCCGATGTTCAAATCGCGCGATGTTCAACCTGGGCTTTCAAAGTTTCACATCGCTGCCTTCTGGGGATTCCTCATCAAATGGTAAATATTTCAGAACAATCCAATCTCGTGTGCTTTGGGCAAAGAGATTTGCATTGCAAAAAATCTCCATCTCTCACCCTCTTTCTTTTAAAAAACAAGATTTCTGTGATCGTGGTTTATAAATCTCATTTAAGTACGGAGAAGCGTTTGACATCTTTGCCAAGTGATTTTTACTATTACAGGAAAAAGATTTCCCCCATAGGTGGCGTGATCAAATTCTAGGGCGTAGTTACGCATGGTGAAAAAAAGATAATTCTAGTAATCTTAATTTATTTTTAGGTACTTTTTTGAAGTATACAATTTCAGTTTTGTAATGGAAAATCGAATTCTGCAAGGCTCAGGAGGATTATTTTATCAGAAATGTTTAAAATACATGGAAAGTTTGATAGTGTTTACGGTAATCTGATACAAAAAGAATTTTTAAAATAGGACCTGTTTGCTCAGATGTGGTCTAAAACATAAACAAACTGTTTAAGACCCTCTTGAGAAAATAGCGTGTTTATAAAAACAGACACTATGTGAATATATTGATCTCTATCAGAGTTATGTTAAATAAAGAAGCTGCGATGTTGTGGAAGTAAAAGCAAAAATTTACGCCACCTATGCGAGAAAATTTTGCATGAGAAAAGTTCAAAGCTGAAAAATGATTGTAAAATTGTAGTAACGTGTACAGCAATTGGATGCAAATATAATTTTTTAAGAGGAACCTTTAGAAATGCATATACAGTTCAAACGCAAGGCATATACAAGATACAGTTTCAAACTCAGAGGACAATTGGAAAATTGAGTAGTGTTTTTGACTTCATTGATCACGGGCAAAGCCAACCGATGTTCAAATCGCGCTTGAAGTTAAAGTACCATTTTACTGATGCACTTAAGTTTTCCCCACCTGATGACAGCATATTACATCAGAAAAGGTTAGAATGCATGAAAATATGTGGTCGTAACTTCAGCTGTTAGATGCAAAAGAATGAAAATATCTGATCGTAACTTCAGGTAGTAGATGCAAAAGAATGAAAATTGGGCTAAAAGCCCAATTTTCGTTTTCATGCCTTGGATATTTTGCATGAAAAATACATTTTATTACTTTCCAGAAACGCTAGCTGTAAAATTTTGCTTCGTGCAAAGCTCGAAATTTAGGGAAAATATTGTTATTAATTTCAAGTATTCAGTACAAAATCGTTTTCCTTATCAAAACGTTAAAAGCGTCGGTACCATCCAAGCACAATAACGCATTTATGCCACCCAACGGGAAAACTGTGGATCTTAAAAATTCGAAAGTTCCTGAATCGTCGAACTCCAATTTAACGCTCTTCAGTTCAAAAATAAAATTTCGAATCCAATTTATAGCTGTTGAAAATTTTACAAACATACATCCAGACGGACGGATGTTGTAAAACTTTTTGAAGCAATTACCCGCACAACATTCCCCCCCCCATTTTCTCAAAAGGCTCTAGTATGTATATTTGGAAAGGCGAATACATCCTTTGCAATGTACTACATGGATCTTCATGAATAATAGATTTTGCCAAATTTTTGTGGTCGCCTCGGTGGCGCAAAGTTTCTGACCGTTCGGCCCATTGGCTCGGGCTCGAGTCCCGGATGAGGTATGGGTAGTGTGTTTATATTGCGTCATTGACTCTCTCCCTACCCTGCAACCAGTGGCTCCAAATTAGGGACGGGCGACTGCTTATAGCGCTTAGAGTTGCTCATGGTGGTCGTTAAACCACGAAAGACAAAAAAAAAAAAAAAATGCATTTTGCTGGAAATTATGTTCTCACTCAAGAAAAATTAGTACTTACTTTTTTTACTTTTTTTTCCTACTATAGCTTGTCCTTTGAAAAGAGAAAGTGCGGGATCGTAATTTTTCAGCCTTCTGTCCGTCTCCAGGTACAATATTTACTCATCGATAAATGCAAGCTTAATTATGAGAATGATGATTTACGGACTTGCGAATTTCTGTGATGTGCAGTTTTACTGTAAGGTGGAGTAAACTTACCGGCTGTCCGGACCCATAGGAGTTTCTCACGTTTGTGTTTTTTCTTTTACAGGTAAACCATGTCTCTGAGCACTGAGGAATGAATTGATGTTATTTTGTTGGTTGGGACCCGAAGTCACCGGCAAGTGGCCGAAGAATTAAACAAGCTGCATCCAGACCACGCACAATGGCAAGCTAATATCCAAATTTAAGGAAACTGGGCCCATATACGACAAGCCTGGCAGCGGACAGCCAAGGACTGTTACGGACGACGAAACTAGTACCAATGTGATGACTCGCTTCCTTTCCATTCTCAAGAAGTCGCTTCTCCGCATGCCCGCTGAAACTGGGATCTCCAAGAGCAGCAGCATCCACCGTATCTTGAAACTTAACCACTGGCATCCATACAAACTGCAACTACATCAGCGTTTAAGTGAAGATGATCATGATAGGATAATTCAGTTTTGCGAATGGGACGTTTCCATCACATGCGTGAATGATTGGACGTTTCCATCACAAATTCTGTTCTCTGATGAAACGAACTTTTATATTTTCGGGGAAATCAACCGTCAGAACACTCGATACTGGTCAGTGCAAAATCTTTTTTGGCTCAATCCTTCCAAAGAACAAGGCAGCGGGCGCGTCATAGTGTGATGTCGGATATGGAAAGACAGAATCGTTGGTCCCTTCTTCTTTGACGAGACGGTGATGGCTGAAACGTACCTGAACATGTTTCAGGAGAAAGCATTTCCAAGCCTGTTGAATCCAGCAGGCGCATTCCCAGAAAGATTTCAGCAAGATGGCGCCCCTCTGAATTACGCGCCGACAGTGCGACATTACTTTAACACAATTTCCCGAACATTGGATTGGACTCTGAAGAAACGTGGAGTGGCCTCAAAGAAGTCCAGATCTCACTCCGCTCCATTTTTATTTGTGGGGTCACTTGAAAGCCGTATTGTACGAGGTCAAAATTCAAAACATTCTCCATCTTAAAAAATGCATTGTGCAGGCGAGTCAGCAAATTCCCGCGAGTGTGATCCATAAAGTGCTAAAAGAGTGGAGATTGCATCTTCATCTGTGTGTGCAATATAATGGCGGACAATATGAACATATTCTGTAATTGTATGTGCTTTTCTCCTATGGGTCCCGACTTACGGGACACCCTGTATTGTTTCTCCTATGAGTCCCGGCTTACGGGACACCCTATATTGTTTCTCCTATGGGTCCCGACTTACGGGACCCATTGTTTCTCCTATGGGACTCGACTTACGGGACACCATGTATTGTTTTATTTGACAGGATATCAACATTTATAAAAATTGCATTAAAAACTCCTGTGGGTAATTGGAACTGTGAAAAACTTTCCATGATTCCATACTTTTCACGATGCGCAACTTTCCGGTCAGATGGTGTAAAAGCAAATTTCTGCAAAATGACGTAAATATTACGCGATATTATGTGCATTTGTTACAGTTCCTTCGCTCATAATACTTCTTTTTGCAAAAGTTTCTTTGCAACTCCATCAAAAAACAAAAAAAGAGCGTGTGTGGGAGTGCCATGGTGCTGTGTTATAGGGACAGCTATTTGTTTGCCGGGTATAGCACTAAATGTTACACGCATGCAGTACGAAGTCTTCATAACGTGCAAATGGCATACAGCCCCATAATTTCTTCTTCTTGTTCTCTCTCTCTTTTTTTAACTGCGTATTTTATTTTACTTAAAATAAAGAGCAATAACAAACACCCAAAACTGGTATTAGTGGCATAAAGAGAGTATTTCTCTGGTTTTGTGTTATGGACTGACATTCATTAATTCTATTCTTTTACTTGATATATTGTTATAGATATTTTCCAAGATTCATTGAAGAATATCCCTCTGTTGACGGTGAGACGAGTGCTCGCCAAAATTATCGGATGTGGTGGGTTTAGGAAACAAGAGTTCCATCTGGAAAGGAAGCTTGTAGTATCCACCCACCACCGTTCCAAGCGACATCTGCACCAGGCGGAAAAAAGTCATCTGGACTTACGAGATCTGAAAGGATTACCCTACCACTAATACTTAATGCCTTCTTGTGACACACTTCCGTGCTGCGGTGACAAACTAATAATACTTTGAATTTGGTGGAATCAGTCTATGGAAATATCGATTTTTGTCTTCAGAGCTTGGCGAGTTTCTCGTCAGGAAGAACAACTTCACTGGATTGTGACTTAATGGCTCCACGCATAAAAATTTTCTCATTTTCGTCTCATATCATATCTAACAGAGTTCTGAACTGATACTCAAGGATCACTTTTAATTCGAAATAAGTGATTTTATTGCACAAACAATGAGAAGCATCATGTTAGCACCCGCTGACGGCAAACTGAACTTGAGGAAATATGCCTAAGTAGTGAAGTTGAGAACTGGGTACCGAAAGCCTAAACACATGAAACGATTTTTTGTAACGAAAGGAATTTTTCATTATACAGTGGAACCTCGATCATATATTTTTCTAGGGGATGGCCTTAAAAAACTTATAAATGTAGAAAACGTATGAAAGAAATTTCAAAATGATAAATACTATTGAAAATATTCGAATGCCTCAAAAGGAAGAAAGAACTACATAATTTTAGGTTGGCCTAATTTATAACGTAAGAATACATGGATACCTTATTTGCTAACTTAAGCCTATGTCTATTTTGACTTTTGTATTTTCTTTTTGATTATAAATACTAGGTTAAAAAATTCTGTAATGTTTTAATATTTTCAATATCATCATCATCATCATTGTCAACCATTATCAATCCACTGCTGGACGAAGGTCTCCCCAAGTTTCCTCCACAACGGTCTGTCTTGTGCCAGTCTCCTCCATGTCACTCCCGCATATTTACGAATTTCATCCACCCATCTCCCATGTGGTCTTTTTCTGGGTCTTTTCCTGTCCCTTGGAATCCAATCTAAAATTTCGGCTGTCCATCTATGGTCTGTCCTTCTGGCAGTATGTCCAGCCCATTGCCATTTCAGGGATTTAACTCTGATCATGATGTCTTCCACTCTCGTCATTTTTCGGATCCACGAGTTCCTCTTCTTATCTCTCCTGGTTATACCAAGCATGCACCTCTCCATGCTTCTTTGAGTTGTCTGCAGCCTTTGTATGTCTCTTTTAGTTAAGGTCCACGTCTCTGCACCATACGTAAGCACTGGAAGGATGCATTGATCAAACACTTTTCTTTTAAGACATAATGGCATATTGCTCTTGAAAATTATGCTGTTTCTTCCAAAAGCTCTCCAGGCAAGTTTTGTACGCCGATTAATTTCTTCATCAATGTGACCCTCACTTGATATCTGCTGTCCAAGATAAACATACGTATCTGTTATCTCCAGTTTTTCTCCATCAATCGATAAATCTTCATTTCTTGTAAAAGCATTGAACATCACTTTTGTCTTCTGAAAGTTCATTTTTAATCCCACTTCTTTACTCTTGTCAGCAAGTTCCTGGATCATACTCTGCAGCTCTGATGGGGTAGTTGCAAAAATGACTACATCATCAGCAAAACGAAGGTGGGTTAGATAATCTCCATTAATCTTTATCCCTTTGTTTTCCCAGTTCAGTGATTGAAAGACATTTTCCAATGTGGCATTAAAGAGCTTCGGAGATATGGTGTCACCTTGTCTCACTCCCTTTCCAATTTTTATGTGTGTTGTATTTTCAAACAGCCGAATCTTTGCACTTGCATTTTCATAGATGTTATTAATAATATTAATGTATGCATCTTCAATACCGCAGGATTTCAGAGCCGTGGTAACTGCTGATGGTTTCACCGAATCAAAGGCTTTTTCATAATCGATAAAAGCCATGCACAATGGAAGTTCATATTCCCTCGCTCTTTCAATCAGTTCTCTCAGTACGTGGATATGATCTATTGTGCTGTAGCCACTCCTGAATCCAGCTTGTTCTCTCGGTTGAGCCATGTCCAGTGTTACCTTCAAGCGGTGTGAAAGAACTTTAGTGAAGATTTTATAAACCACTGATAGGAGGCTGATAGGTCTGTAGTTCCTAAGATCCTCAATGTCACCTTTTTTATGTAGCAGGATCATTGTAGCATTGTTCCAATCCTCAGGAATCTTCCCTTCATTAAGGCATCGAGTGAAAATTTGGGCGAGTACTGTTTCAATTTCTCCACTTGCTTCTTGTATGATGTCTATAGTAATTCCATCTTCTCCTGGAGCTTTCCCTCGCTTCATGTTCTTGATTGCATGAGCAACTTCTGCTGGGAGGACTGGAAGAACTCTGGTACCTTTCATGATGTCTGGAGTACATGTATCATCCCTTTCATATAATTTGGAGTAGAAATCTTTCACTCTTGTCAAAATTTCGCCTCTATTTCTTGTTATAGAACCATCTTCTTTTCTCAGAGCCATAATCTGTTTTCTTCCCTTACTGAGATGTCCCTTTGCTATCTTAAGGCTTTGGTTGTTTTCAATTGCTTTCCTCACTAGCTCACAGTTAAATTTCCTTACGTCTTCAGTGATACTTTTTCGTGTTGTCTTGCATAGCTCTATATATTCCACTTTGGAAGTCACATCTACTTTAGTTGTCCTCATCTCTCTTCTTTTTTGCATCAACATTTTGGTTTTTCCTGATAATTTGTTCACATGCAACTTGTTCTTAGACCCAGCTAATTTTGTTGCTGTTTCCATTAGAGCTTTGGTTACTTTTCTGTTAACTTCCGAAATATCCACTTCTTCCGATGTTAGGCCTTCTAAAGCAGAGAATCTGTTCTTCAGTTCCAACTTGAAAGTATTATGGTGTTTTTTAAGGTTGGTTATGTCAATACATTTTGTTTGTCTTATGAGCTTGCCACGTTCCAGTTTAGTGTTGAGGTGCATCTTACATCTCACCAATCTATGGTCACTACCTGTGTTGAACTTGTTCAGCACACTGCAGTCTTCGATGACGAATTTTTTGTTACACATAATAAAATCAATTTCACTTGTCGTCCCAATTGGATGTCTCCATGTCCATTTCCTGTGTGGCTTTTTCTTGAAAAAGGAGTTCAAGATGAAAAATCCTTCTGCCTCTGCAAACTCAACGAGAGTATTTCCACGCTGGTTTCTGTTGCCGTGACCGAATTTACCTACTGAAGTTTCATTCTGTTGCCGTTGCCCTATTTTTGCATTGAAATCTCCCATAATTATCTTCAAGTGCTGCTTACCTTTATTATTTAGATGACGAATTTCCTCATAAAATTCTTCAATTTCTTCTTCAGGATGACTTGTGGTGGGTGCATAAGTTTGAATAATCTGAGCCTAGTATCTTCTCGATAGTTGGATAACGAGTCGTGCAGCTCTGTCAGAGGAACTTTCAACTTCTACCACTTTATCCTTCAGTTTCTTGTTTATTATAAATCCAACACCACTAGTTCTGCCAGTATCTGTCCCACGATAATAGAAGAGATGTCCACTTTTCAGTTCAATGAGATCTTCTCCTTTTCTCCTTACCTCACTTAGCCCGACGATGTCCCACTTGATCCTTTGTAGTTCCTCTTCCAATTCAAGAAGCCTTGAATCAGAAGATAGGGAGCGTCCGTTATAGGTAGCCAAGGTCAGCATCAAATGGCAGCCTAGTCCGGTCCTCCGGGGATTCTTAGCACCCTCTGCCTTCATGTCGCACTGGCCGCTGCCTTGGCCAGGTACATTCCAGCTGCCGGAGACTGAGGGCCAAGATTTAAGTTGTAGAGTCATTTTGGAGGTGTTTGGCCATAACTCACCACGCTGGCCAAGCGGGTTGGTGAGTGTGGGATAGCATTTCCTCTGATCCCGATGGTATAGTTATACCGCTATTGGCGGTCGTCAGAGCCCCTTTAGTGGGAACAGGATGCACCACGAGAAGGCGGGGTTGACATTTGTCAAGTTGTTTTTTTTTTTTTTTTTTTTTGCAAATATATATTTTTCAATATATATTTGCAAAAAAAAAAACATTACCTTTGAAATTAAGGAAGTAAATCCGAATACGATTTTGTTTTACATTTGATACCGTTATTGCACATCCTTTGTTTATAAGCATCGCTCTTTTCAAAGCAGTTGTCCACTAGTTCATTTAGCATTAGTGTTGAGTAAAATGTTCACTAACCTTTCTTGTTTCAAATGTCTTGAATTCAAAGAAAAAATCGCTGTCTTGATTTTCCCAAAGTTGTAGCATGCCTGGTTACGTACAAAAAAATCCAATAGCCGCGTATTTTTGATAAGCAAAAATTCACACTTTAATGTAAAATCGCAAAAAGCGTATGAATGAATTACTCATAACAGAATAGAAACTATGGTAAAATATCGGGACTTGCAGAAATACGTATAAAATGAAAAATGTATAACTAAAAAATGCATAACCGAGGTTCCACTGTATTTTTAATTTCAGTCATCCACCCTACGAAAAAAGACGGGGGGGGGGGCTGGGGCAGGGAAGGTTGGCACTGAAGTCTACGGTGTATTGAACGCATAATAAAAAACACACTAAGTATTTAAAATGCCAGCATTTTTTATTATCATGCGCTCATTACACCACAACGTTTTAGAATGTTACGGAATCTTGGTAACAGAGAAACTGTATTTTTTTTTTTTTTTTTTTTTTATTATTGGAGGTTTAACGACCACCGTGAGCAACTCAATGGGCTATAAGCAGTCGCCCGTCCCTAATTTAGGGTCACTGGTTCCAGGGAAGGGAGAGAGCCAGTGCCGTAAGACAAACACAACATCCATGCCTGACCGGGATTCGAACCCGGACCCCTTACGGACGAATGATCAGAGGCCAACGCCTTAGACCACTGCGCCACCGGGGCGGCCAGAAACTGTATTTACAAGGATATGTGTTCTTTACTTTAACGACCACCATGAGAAACTCACGCCTACAAGCAGTGGGAATTTCGGACCACTAGTTACACAAAGGGGTCGCTGTTAGCGCCATCATGCAAGCACACCACATATGCCTCATCCGGGACTCGAACCCGAACCCATCGGCGAGGCGCTTTGCTCTTCAAGAACAGTACGCTTTACTATCTTCTACAGATGGAGCTAATGCCTGGTAATATTTGAAAATTTTGGACTTATAACTTCTGCACGGTGCAAAAGGTATTTATTTTTCATCCGTGTTTTAGTAGAAACAGACATGGTGTACATTTCGAAATATGCACGTTGTAGAGCAAGAGTTAAAAGTTTCTTTTAAAAAGAAACTCTTTCGGGGCCTTTGGCCCATCCCGAAAGAGTTTCTTTTTAAATTTTTTTTGGAAAAAATGAGACTTACATTAGAAAAAAAAGGCTTAATTTAATAAAAGTGCATCAACTTGCATGCGAAAAAAAGTGCTTTAAGGTTTTTTTTTTCTGTTTTCCGTTAATTTTAATTTTGTTCTATCCGCCCCGGTAGTGCATTGGTCTAAGAGCTGGCTTTTTTTTTTTTTTTTTATTGAAGGTTTAACGACCACCGTGAGCAACTCAATGAGCTATAAGCAGTCGCCCGTCCCTAATTTAGGGTCACTGGTTCCAGGGAAGGGAGAGAGCCAGTGCCGTAAGACAAACACAACATCCATGCCTCACCGGGATTCGAACCCAAACCCCTTTCGGACGAACGATCAGAGGCCATCGCTTAGACCACTGCGCCACCGGGGCGGCTAAGCGCTGGCTTATGACCATTCGTCTGAGAAGGGTCCGGGTTAGAATCCAGGTCAGGCATGGATGTTGTGTTTGTTTTATGGCACTGGCTCTCTCCCTTCCCTGGAAACAGTGGCCCTAAAATAGGGACGGGCGACTGCTTATAGCCCATTGAGTTGCTCACGGTGGTCGTTAAACCTTCAGTCAAAAAAAAAAATGTTCTTGTTATTATGGTGGATTTCGAAAACTTCCATTTTTCGTCGCGCTCCGCCCCCCCCCACCAAATTCTATATGTGCTCCTGTTGCAGAGTGTGGGACCTGTTATCTATGACATTAATTAGCAAAAAAAGCCAACTTTTTAGTAACGTAGTAAAACTGACTGATGCCGTTAGAAACACTTTCTGTTTTTCGATTTTTTAGGAAGTTGGTGTGCGCCGCCCCGGTGGCGCAGTGGTCTAAGCGATGGCCTCTGATCATTCGTCCGAACGGGGTCCGGGTTCGAATCCCGGTGAGGCATGGATGTTGTGTTTGTCTTACGGCACTGGCTCTCTCCCTTCCCTGGAACCAGTGACCCTAAATTAGGGACGGGCGACTGCTTATAGCCCATTGAGTTGCTCACGGTGGTCGTTAAACCTCCAATCAAAAAAAAAAAAAAAAAAAAAAAAAAAAAAAGTTGGTGTGCTTTTAACACTGCACACTCGACTATTATTTCATTTATTTGTTAAATACAACTAACTTTATTCTGGAAAATGTAAAAAGAACTAATTATTCAACACAGAAGCTGCTTTAAAACCAGCGGCAATGTTGTTTGTTTCCTTATGTAATACTTCTGTGCCGGGATAAAAAATGCTGAATGATTCACAAACAGAGCAAATTATTTCCGGAATGAACAAACGTTTTTATTAGTTTCTGGAAACAAAATCAGCCAGGAGCCTATAAAAATGTGCGCATGAGTTTCCAACTACGTCATTTCTGCTTGCCAGCACGTCATATTTGCGCAATCTAACAACTACGTTTAACAGAAATAGCAGTAGCAGCTTAGCAACCAAATATACTTTTTTTACAGTCAGAAAAATAAAAGAAGAGTCCATTATTTGTGAATGTGTGTGATAGTTTCTAAATACATTTCTGTGCTTCAGTTCGTGATGGCCGCCTTGATGGTCAAGCGGTCTGAAGTAATGGTCTCTGACAATTCTTCCAAGATGGGAGCGGGCTCGATTCCCTCGTGAGATATGGCTGTTAAGCTAGTCTGATGGCACTGGCTCTGTCCCTTCCCTGGAACCAGTGACTTTAAATTATGGACGAGCGACTGCTTATATTCTGTGCAGTTGGAAAAACAAAAGTGGTGGTTAAACCAGAAAACAAAGTTCCTGACGATTGATTATTTGGTTTGGGAATTTCAATATCATACTCTGTAGATTTCATTGAAATTGAAGTTAGCCGAAATTCTGAAGCCACGAAGAATGGTTTTTAGTCCATAATATAGAGAAAATTGAAAAGAACCCTGATAGGGAGGAAACTTCCAGTAGAAGTAGTTCTTTGTAATAGAAAAGAAGAAATTCGCTGTCAGAAATTTCATAACAGTAATAATACCAGGGTGCTCAGGCCTTCCGTTTATCACATGCACGTAAATTAACGGGAACGAAGCGTGATCTCTTAAACATAAATTGAAAAGTTAGGGCGACAGAGTTTATCTGTTTCTGAAGCAGATAATTCCCTCGTGAGATATGACTGTTAAGAGGAAAGGAATGATTTAAATGATTAACCCAAGGCCTCGAATAATGCTCAAAGAGGAAAGGAATTATTAAAATGATTAACCCGAGGCCTTGAATAATGCTCAAAGAGGAAAGGAATGATTAAAATGATTAACCCGAGGCCTCGAATAATGCTCAAAGAGGAAAGGAATGATTAAAATGATTAACACAAGGCCTCGAATAATGCTCAAAGAGGAAAGGAATGATTAAAATGATTAACCCGAGGCCTCGAATAATGCTCAAAGAGGAAAGCAATGATTAAAATGATTAACCCGAGGCCTCGAATAATGCTCAAAGAGGAAAGGAATGATTAAAATGATTAACCCGAGGCCTCGAATAATGCTCAAAGAGGAAAGGAATGATTAAAATGATTAACCCGAGGCTTCGAATAATGCTCAAAGAGGAAAGGAATGATTTAAATGATTAACCCGAGGCCTCGAATAATGCTGAAAGAGGAAAGGAATGATTAAAATGATTAACCCGAGGCCTCGAATAATGCTCAAAGAGGAAAGCAATGATTAAAATGATTAACCCGAGGCCTCGAATAATGAGTGCGTCAGAGTTTTTAATTACGTCTGTTTGGTTTTGATTGCCTGATGTCCTAGAGATGCCATCTTTTATCCATCGGACATTAAAAATAGAGTGAAAAAAGGTGAAAACGAGTCTCCAAAGACCCTAAGAAACTGAACATCATCACACAGATACGACCCTTTGCACACATATATTATTTTTGGGACATAACATGAAACAGAAAAAATGGAATGAACCAGTTCTAAGTTTCGGAGAAAAAATATTGCCGAAAGCGAAACCGGAGGTGAGAGGCTTATAAGAGAATACCCTGACAAAATCAAGAGTGGCAGAAAACCTTGGGAAATCAACTCCAAGGCTAGATATGAAGTCGTCGGATGAATAACAACAAAAATAATAATGATGATTCTCAGTCAAAGCAAGAAGCTTAAATGGTGCATGAAATGGTATGTGCTGGATTCCACTGTGGCACAGTGATAGCAGCCCTGGCTTCTAATTGTTCGTCTGAAACAGATCTGGGTTCGATTCCCGGTGAGGCGTAGATGTTGTGTTTGCCACAAACGGCGTTGGTGCTATCTTCTCTCTGCAACCAGTGATCTTAAATTTGGGATGGGCGACTGCTTACATCGCTTTCCTCCATCGCTTTCCTCCCGGTGGTCGTTGAACACCCAAATAAAAGAATGGTACAGAGCACACGATGATAAAAGTGAAACAGCCGAAATTCGTGTCTATGTGTGTGTAAAAAGAAAGGCCGGAGTAAAACTTTTACCCCCTTAGTGTATACAACTTCATCAATAGAGACTTTTCCGGAAAATTGTTCTTTTTTGTGTGTGTGTGTGTGTCAAACAGAAAGCTCTTTGCTGTGAATTCTTAACGACTCCTTTTTGTGTTCTGCGATGAATGGTCACTATATGTTATGGATCGAGTTGTGGGCAATGAAGTGACTACCGTTTTTTAGAAAGAGTAAAAAAAAAGTGTGCATTGATCGGTAGTTAAAACTTGATCGAGTGAGAATATTTCACTTTAAAGGTTCAAAATTCCACTTTCTATACATCACACAAACTGTTCATTTTTTCTGTGTCCCTCCATATACGTTTTCACTATAATCACAGAGGAGAAATTCAACGCCCATTTAGCTCCAAGATGAAAGTGATCATTTCCTTCAGCTGTTACACAGCACTAAAACGAAAAAGAGCGCAGAATGCGAACAATTTTTCATGGAGAACACGATGCCGCTGTTGTTTCCGAAGACCATGAGAAGAGCGATATCATTTTGAGCTCATTGTAATAAAGGATGGCTTTGTAATAATAGCATCCACTGCGTAACCGTAAACTGTCACTTGTCTCGTAATGATCCTCTGGTGATGACGGGTAATGGCCTGCTTCTCGAATCACGAATTGATAAATGCCTAATATTTCTTATGAGGGGAAGCTAGTTTTCTATGCTTCTGAGTAATTTTGAAGAAGAAAAAGGTATATATATATATCCTGTTTTTGTCGTTACTCCATTATATGCAGTAATAAGAATTTACTGCTGAGAAACAAGAATTTTTGTCGAAATGCATTTCCAAATTTTTGTGAAGTCTTCTTTCGAAGACAGTGGTTTCGAGGGATATGCTGGAATATTGCAGATAGAACGTCATGATGTGGCACACAACAACTTAAGGCAATGTCTAGGAAACACCAAATGTATTTAAAGATTCCGAAATATGGGTCCATCAGTCGGATAAATATCCAGTGTTGAGCAAACTACTTTTGAAAAGTAGTTAGCTACAACTACCATTACAATTTAAAATTGGTAGTTCGCTACAAATAAAACTGCTTTTCCTAAAAAGTAGTTTCGCAACAACTACTTAAAAATAGTGTAAAATGGCTTTCATGGTGAACATGAACATTTGCGAATCTGAGGAGGTTTCAGATGCCGGTCATAGTAAGGAAAAAGAATAAATAATGTAATGTGATAAAATGCACTTAAATTAAAAGATTTTTCTAAAATACGTAAAATTAAAAATTTAATACTCAAGAAACGCATATAGCGTATCAAATCCGTTTATTTTTATGGTGTAGTAATCGCAGAGATTCTCCAAGCTTTCGCACTCCACTGGGAGGCTTTTGCAAGGCAATGGTAGACATAAAAATGCATTTTTATGTCTACCATTGCCTTGCAAAAGCCTCCCAGTGGAGTGCGAAAGCTTGGCGAATCTCTGCGATTATGTCTACAATTGCCTTGCAAAAGCCTCCGAGTGGAGTGCGAAAGCTTGGCGAATCTCTGCGATTATGTCTACCATTGCCTTGCAAAAGCCTCCCAGTGGAGTGCGAAAGCTTGGCGAATCTCTGCGATTATGTCTACTATTGCCTTGCAAAAGCCTCCCAGTGGAGTGCGAAAGCTTGGCGAATCTCTGCGATTATGTCTACCATTGCCTTGCAAAAGCCTCCCAGTGTAGTGCGAAAGCTTGGCGAATCTCTGCGATTATGTCTACCATTGCCTTGCAAAAGCCTCTCAGTGGAGTGCGAAAGCTTGGCGAATCTCTGCGATTACTACACCATAAAATAAACGGATTTGATACGCTATATGCGTTTCTTGAGTATTCATATTGTGGTGTATTAAAAATAACGTTAAAAATTTAAAATTTCATTTAAGTAGACAGCCCGTCACAATGTACTTTCAGTGGGTTCTGACACCGAGATTAGTGGACATTTGCATAAAACAGAACAGATTTACTTTCCGTGAAGCGTTTTATGAACAGGAAGGTTTAGCCATGGGCAGCCCACTGTCACCCATATTATGTGAAATCTACATGCGTCTATTTGAAGAAAAACTTTTGAAACTCGTGAAATTTGACTTATGGGTACGATATGTGGACGATACTTTCGTTCTATGGAAAGGAAAAAATCTGAAATTCTGGTATTAGTCAAACTTTTAAATTCCATTGACCCACGCATTCAGTTCAGCTAAGAAATTGAAAATAACGGATGCCTCCTTGACGTCCTGGTTACTCGCTAAAATGGATCTCTTGCAACCACAATTTATCGGAAGCATTTCGCTCTTTTCTCTCCTCTACATGCCAAGTCCAATCACCCTTTGCAACAAAAACTCAACGCCTTTCACAGTTGCGTATATCGCGCGATACATATACTTTCGAATAAATACAGTTTGGAAAAAGAACTTCATTTCTTTAAACGTGTTGCAGTACAGCGAGGATACAACCCTTCCATTACAGACAAGACCCTAACAAACTTCCGGAAATAAAAGCCTATCTCCACTTTAACTCCTGTGATGCGCCCTTTACGAGAGAATTTTGCCATTATTCCATGGTCCCGTGACATTGCCTTCAAAATTTAAAAACATCTCAAAACCTATAATTTAAAATTGATTCTAAAACCCATAAACAAAATGAACGTTTTCAGGATCAAAGGACTATGTATAACGAAGTAAATTTCTCCGTCATTTTTAGTCTACGCCGGGATTCGAACCCGAGTCCGCTTATTCCGGAACAAGTCGCTCTACCAACTGAGCTACGCAGACGTTTATTCTGATTGCTATGTGCCTTTATGTCGTGTGAGTCCTGCTCGCAGGTACGTCGCATCTCCCCCCCCGAAAGAGGGCCGGGGCATGGCCCACGGGTCAGCCGTGACCATGAATCGTTGCAGGCAGCCATCCACTGTAGAACGTGCACTTGAGAACTCCCAGTCAATCTAGTGTGTGGAATGCAACGTCACACACATTTATTTTTTGAAGCGCTGGAGAAGGAATTCTCTGATTTTTCCTATCTCGCGGTGTGGAAAGAACATCACACCATTGCGAGATTTTGAACGGTCGGGTCATCCGGATAGTTCGGGCGCCATTATAACGAAGTAAATTTCTCCGTCATTTTTGGTCTACGCCGGGATTCGAACCCGAGTCCGCTTATTCCGGAACAAGTCGCTCTACCAACTGAGCTACGCAGACGTTTATTCTGATTGCTATGTGCCTTTATGTCGTGTGCGTCCTGCTCGCAGGTACGTCACATATGTTTAAGACAAAAACTCGTGGGGAATTTATTAAGTTCCATCTGAATGTGACGCTTTGTATATAGGATAGAGCCGAGCCTTGCGTTTTCGGTTGAAGGAGCACAAGACCTACATTCGGAACCGTAACCTAAATAAGTCATCGATGGCTGAACACTGTTACGTAAAGGACCATAAATTTCTCTTCGAATAAGCAAAAGTAATTGACAAGCCAGATTCAACCACCAAACTTGATATTTTGGAAGCTTTCTATGTATATCAGAATTCTTCGCAACTTGTTAATGACATGGCATCCACACCATTTCTATCAAGCGCGTGGAAGCAACTAACCAAAAATTCGGGACTGTAAACACCATTTATGATATCATGTACAATTTGAATATTTACGTGCCATTCGTCCTGACGAATCTAGGTCAGAACCCAGCGAAACCTTGGTCAACTTGAAAAAATAAAATATTTGTGACAAACGTTGTATTATCTTAATATATAAATTTTGATACTCATTATTCAGCAGTCTTATTAGCTGGGGTCCGGTTTACTGTTATCAAGATTTGGCATTCTGCCCAGGTGGCGCAGTGGTCTAAACGATGGCTTCTGATCATTCGTCGGAAATGGGTCCGGGTTCGAATCCCGGTGAAGCTTGGATGTTGTGTTTGTCTTACGGCACTGGCTCTCTCCTTTCCCTTAAACAAGTGGCCCTAAATTAGGGACGGGCGACTGCTTATAGCCCCTGAGTTGCTCACGGTGGTCGTTAAACCTCCAATCAAAAAAACAAAAACGATATGCCATTAGGAATGTATACAATACGTAGTACCTACTGACACTTGCACATTGTCGTCAAGTATATGCAAGAAGATGAACAAAATGTATAGATGTACTTTGCTGGACATGGAAAATGCCACACCAGGAAGTATTTATCGGAGCGCCATGCAAACTGGTGGGTGTGTGGCGACAGTAAAGTTACGTAAATGTTACATTTGCGAACTAATCACATGATAGATGAGCGAGATAAAAGGGAAAAGCCGCTCAGCGTATCTAAGTTTGATCGTTCCCATCTAGACATGTGGACCACTGCATCAAAGTGATCTCGGTGGCGAAAGCACGTGTAAAAAGAGAGACAGAGTGACTGCGACGTCATCGGGAATTCCACCATCACATGGACACCTTTATCAGAGACTTCATCATAGGGCTACATACGGCTGGTAGGTACCAGCGTCGAATCTCAACGGAAACGCATCGGGATGCAACAACGGCAACGGTGGTTGGAGGAAGGTAACGTGCGTCGCTGTTGTGGGCCTGATGCACGTAGGCGGACGTTCGAACGCCTCGATCGCCGCATACGGCGGCAAGCAGTAGCAGCCCCACACTCCAAATAGGACAACATTTGACAAAGTGTGTAGGCAGTTATGGACATCCATGTGTCGACACAGACTGTGAATAGCAGACTGACTGAGACAGGTTTGCACTCTCTACAGCCATTGGGACGATTGCCGCCCAGTGTTATAGTGGTGTCGTACCAGACATCCGTCTGGAAACGAATGGGACTTTATCGTATTCAGCGACGAGTCACGCTTCTGTGTCGGCGCCGATGATCTCTGATTCAGAGTCTTGAGATGACGTGAACACTAGGGTGATCTTACTGCCATCCGTGAGCTTCGTATGGTTCCTCAGCCTGGTGTTATGGTTTGGAACAATATGAGTTTCAAAAGCCGTTCATCACTCGTACGCATAGTGGGTACAACGACACTGCGACGATACGCCGATAGGGTGTAGCAGCCTGTTTTGTATACGTCGATAAGGTGTAGCAGCCTGTTTTGTTGCCGTATATCAGTGGTATCCTTGATTCTCAGTTTCAACGAGAAAATGTTCTACCGCACATTGACTGCCAACATCAGTAACACTAGCTGATGACACTACCTGCACCGTCAAAGTGCTGACTTCGCAGGGAAATGCGGAACTCTCTCGAATAGTTTTTGGGATAGATGGTATCCCTAGCCGGCGTTCCGACAGTCAGCCTGTCAGTCACCGGAAACCACGGTCTTCTACTCGGACAGATTCGGTCTAGAGACCTGTGGGGATCTGCCTCCCCCACGGGACTGGTACCTTACACCCCCCTGTCACAACCCGTGTGTGCGACGTGCTATGGGCAGTTGGGGCAAGCAACTTTTTTAAAATATCTCATCTCGTGGCCGGGAGATCGCCCGCCAACGCGAGTTTTTTTTTGGGACTACTGTCCTTTATTTTGAAACTCAGCACATTTACAAAAATTTTTCACTATGAGGGTCGCATGCACCCCTCTCACAATAGTCAAACAAACAATCACGTTACAACATTGAATTATTTACATTGTTCACAGCTCTAGGGCCAGAGCTGTGTTGTTGACCCCGGGCCAGGGTCAAATCAAACACTTTGGTCAGTCGACCGAGAAACTCATTATTGAGAGTTACGTACCTCCGAGGGTACTTCCATTTGTCAACCATAGTTGACCCGATTCTTTCTTTGCTCAAGTTCCCTTACAAGACTAGGACATGTCTTGCTGAAGCTGGAGTGAGCAACGTCCAACTTCAGTCGGAACTTGGCATTCGCAGCGGAGCAGTTGCTGCAGTTCGGTGCGGCTGCACACCGGTGGTGCTGGTGCCCAACTTCACCACAATTGCCGCACCTTGCATCAGTCTCGGGGCAGTTGCCTCGGAAATGGCCGAACCCATTACACCGAAAGCACCTGACCTCCCTCAAAAATTCCTTTAGACGGAGCACTGACCAACCCAAGTTCAGTGTCTTCCGCCTCACCAAGTGCTTGAAGGCCTTGGGATCCACGTCTGCCACCCAGTGGACCCTACCTCCCTTGCACCTAATGGGAAAACAGGCTTTGAACCCGTTCTCGAGCTCTGGGTTTTGCCCACAAGCCATCTGCTCGAACTCTTTCCCGGAGAGTCCCTCGTCGACACCGTACACAATCAACCGAGGGTTTCTCTTCCGTGGGGCCGTGGGAAGTGTGCAATCCTTGGTCAGTGGATTGCTTCTCAACTCCTGGGAAAGGCGGTCGAGCTCCCCCGGATGGGAACACTCCACGGCGACCCCTCCTTTCCTTATACTCCGTAAGCTCTTGACCCCTATCTGCAGTTTTGTTGGGTTCACTGCAGTTTTTAGGGTTTTCTTTGTGTCCTCTGAGGACGCACTCTCAACTGTCGGGTAGACTAAGAGCACGTGTCTCCTGTCTACCGACTTACCCTTCTTCTTTCTACTCTCAATCGGGGCGGGCGAAGGCCCTTTCGCCTTGATAGCCCCTTCCTAGCCACTTCGGCGTAGGAAACCACTTTCACATCGGCCTTAGCGCCCGATTCCTTCCTCTCGGATAGCATGCCCTCGACATGGGCCACCCGTGCTGCTTGCTCAAAACAAGCATCGCTAATGCTCCTCAAGGCAGCAAACACCTTCTCCCTCACTGAGGAAGTGACCCGCAAGTCCAGGATCACGGACTGTACTTCCGAGGTGAGTTGGGTGATGCGATTCAAGAACAACTCCTCGGGTGTAAGCACCGGGGGTGTCCCGGGATGCGTACCTCCCACCGAAGGTACCTCTGGGCACCCCGCGAACGACCCCTCAGGAGCCCGGGATTCGGGCTGGGGTGTTGTTTTCCCCTTCCTTGCCATGGGCGGAACTGGCAAGGGGGGCCAACATCAGTAGACAGGAATGAACATGAAACGCATATAGCGTATTAAATCTGTTTATTTTTGTGGTGTAGTAAGCACAAAGATTCGCCAAGCTTTCGCACTCCATTGGGAGGCTTTTTCAAGGCAATAGTAGACATAAAAATGCAGGGAATTAGAACACGCAAGAAACAAAGATGGTTTTTTGAAAATAACGTGGGTGACATCACGAGCATATTACATGAATTTTTACCACGCAATTATATGGTGCGCCGCCATGTGTTTCCATCTTTTAATAACGCATGCCAAACCAAGTAGTTCAGTGGAGACCATATCATTGCCTGCCAGTTTGCTGGATAGGATTTCGACTGTTTCCCTGATGGCAGCCTCTTTAAAGTTCGTGTAAGGGGCAATTCTTCTAATACTATCCCATACTCACGATGTCACTCACGTTATTTTCAAAAAATAATCTTTGTTCCTCACGTGTTCTAATTCCCTGCGTTTTTATGTCTTCCAATGCCTTGAAAAAGCCTCCCAGTGGAGTGCGAAAGCTTGGCGAGTCTTTGTGCTTACTACACCACAAAAATTAACGGATTTAATACGCTATATGCGTTTTATGTTTTCTGTTTTCTTCCCTTACTGAGATGTCCCTTTGAAGACCACATGGGAGATGGGTGGATGAAATTCGAAAGTATGCAGGGGTGACATGGAGGAGACTGGCACAAGACAGACCGTTGTGGAGGAAACTTGGGGAGACCTTCGTCCAGCAGTGGATTGATAATGGTTGACAATGATGATGATGATGATGCGTTTTATGTGTATTCACAGTCTGGTGTATTCAAAATAAAGTTATCAGTAGACCGTGCCTGCGAGGTATCATAGTTTTGATTTAATCCATCAAAAATTAAATCACTTCTTTCCCAGCTACTTGTCTACATATATGGTAAGTTTCGCCGCACTTCGTGTGTTTCATCACGGTGTGGCATTTTCTATGTCAAGCAGTGCACTACTAAAATACCAGTCTATTTAACTTTAGCAACAACTGCATTTCAAAACGTACATCGGTGAGGCATGAGCTTGTGGGTGTAAATACTTCAAAATCTTACAAAATGGACACTCTAATTAAGCTAAATGGGGGATTCGTTTATTTAAAGTAATGAGTTAGGTAACAGATAATGTACTTCATTCATTTCTAATATTATATTCATGAAAAGGGCCGTGTATATTAGCACGAATGAGAAATTTCAGGTGGTCAGCAACAGAGTTCTGAGAATGTAGATGAAACCCATCTTTCTGGAAATCGAAGCTGCCTTGTTTAGACATTCATAGCGATGTATCAAAGCGGCTTTTACCATTATATAACATAGCCTTCTGACGGAGATGTGGGCCCTAAAGATGATTGTACTAAATCAGTCATTTGTTTTTCTGCTCCCTAGCACTATCGAATTCTAAATTCCTCATCTTTCAATACGAGAAAACCGTTCCAAAATTGTATGTTTCGGTTTGGTTCGATTCGTTGGTGCTTTGTACAATTCAGCATTTGAGCTCACTTCTTGATAGAATGCCTTAACGGTAAACTATTTCTTCCCAGATGCAAGATCCTTCTCTCAACCATACCAAAAACTTCCTCGAAAAGTTTACGTCCTCCAGAAGTTTCGTGATTTTGATTATTACGTTTGGTCACATGAGCCGACTTGACACAACGATTGAAGCTAACAAGGCAGTCCGTGTGGTACTTCAGCTTATTTACCATGAAATCTCCTATTACAAGCGGCGCCAAAACATTAGATTCATTCAAGAGTGCTGTTTGTCGGAGCTTTTCAGTAAGTTGCTCTTTTTGAGATGAGTGAAAGAAATTATTGTTCCTTCTGGTTTCAAGCAAAACAGACAAATGCTAGAAATATGTGGTATTTTTTATTTCTCACTATCGGTCTTTGTTTCTTGGGTACATTGTCAGACGCACATGGAGCAGACCATTCAGCACTTTTCTTGCATTGTACTTTTTCTGGACGTTTATCACGGAGACGTTCTTATGGCTTTTTGCTTTGTTAGCTATTCATTTTCCAGCAGCAGCTTATGTTAACGGTGATTTCATGGACATTGACTTACCAATTTCGTGGAATCGCTCCCAGTCTTTGATGAAGCTTATTGCAGGTTTCTTCAAGTTCAGAACAGTTCAAATTTTCAGAAGCACAAAGGAAGTCCTAAGCCGTGACTCTTAGGGAAATTATAAAGTGTGGCGGCAGTCGAACATCATAGAACAGTTTATTTTTTGTTTTCTGGAACAAAATATTATAATTGAACAGTTATGTGTATTAGACTAACAAAGACTAAAACAGCAAAAATAACAAAGGGTATTGGAGGTACGAGGAAGAAAAGTAAAATGGAAGAATCAGCTGATGGATAATTAAGGATTCTTACTCACTCACTTCAAACAAAAATCACTTTACAGCAGGTTTATCCACGTCCAGGCGGAAATGCACCGGTTCCCCAATTTTCCACCCTCAGAGAAATTTTGATTTTACTACCGGTACTACAGCGATGGCGCCATTTTGGCATCCGTTATAAAATGCAAACAATACATCTAAAGAACAGCTCTAGGATGTTTCAAAAACTTCATCAATGGTTCTAACTCCCACACGCTTTTGACACAGACATTCAGTGCTAGTAAAAAAAGAAATGGACTTTGATTTAGTTCTGAACGGAGAACGAGAATTTGTGATCCTCGTTGCTTTATTCTGTAGGTCAGTGTTTCCCAACCACCGGTTAGCGAGTTTTTTCTGCCGGTCAGCGAGAAACGAGTGAGTTTACTTATTTTTCTTTTGAATCGAAACAGAGTCAAGCTTAGCTCGCTAATCTCTTCACAGAAGATCTGAACTCCTGCAGGTTAACTCACCAGCAAAAGGAAAGGTTTGTTGAACTTCCTTCTGATGCCAGTTTGGTATCGATATTCAGATCCAAATCTCTGACTCAGTTTTGGGGTATTATGGAGAAAGAATATCCAAGTCTTAGCGACAAAGCTCTTAAAATTATTGGTAACTTTTCCAACCATGTACTTATTGCGATGAAATCTTTTCAGCTTTTCAGCAATCAAAACAAAGTATACAGGAACATAGTGGATATTAATGCTGCCTTGCGCCTTGCAGAAACGATGCTGGAACCATGGATCGAGAAGATTATCGCGAAGCAGTAGCAACAGACATCGCATTGATTCCAGAAAAAATATTAACGGTAAGGGGACTTATGATATATTCATTATGGATTACACATCAATAATTAAAGAATATTAATAGATTAAATATATTAGCTGTAAGTAGGTCACATAGAGTAATCTGGTATATAAATTATGGATTGTACGCAGTGATCATTATAATATAAAATATTAAGAGATTAAATGCTCGAAAATAGCCTAAAGACTTTGTTTCGGCATCGCCGGTCCGCGAATGCAAAAAGGTTGGGAGCCACTGCTATAGATCATAAGTCAATTTTCCAAAATAATCCAAAGCCATAAATTTTCCTGTGTATAATAAAGAAATATAAATATGCAACTTGCAGTTTTAATCTAGTCTACAGATAGACTGAGAGAGACAGGCAGTCATATCAGGTAACAACAGGCTTGCTTATGTTAATTGCTTCGTTTTTTAGTCAGTCAATCCATCTGCGGACACCATACTTTCTTTTTGAAAATATTCTCTATGAATCAGATAGAAGCAAGTACACTCTAGATTTTCCGTACAACTAACAATTTTTCCATTCCACCTTCCAGACATTCAGTCAGGCCACATAAATTAAACACGCGTTTGTGTTTTTCAAGGTACCTCCGTCTGTTCGTAGAAGACGAGAAGCAAGTTCTTTTTTTTCTTTGCTTTCAGTACTGGATGAAAAAAGAAAAACGCACTAAGAATTTTCTACGTTTCCCAAACGTGGAATTTCTCGTACGAGTGACGATAAATAAAAATAAAAATGAAAAAAAAAAAATGAAAGAGAAAACAGACAAAGAAACAGAAAATAAAGTAGCATTGTGCTAACGTTCGGTCGACACACGCCGCCCAGTCCTCGAGTAGCCAGAGCCACATGCTTCTGGATAAAATAATCGGGCGCGAATGAAAAATGTGAGATGTATTTGTACCCTACCGCTGTCTCTTTTCTTTCTCTAGACCTACTGCCGCTGAATTAGAGACAGGCGACTTCTTATAGCTTGAGGGTTGTTAAACCACGAAATGGAAAAAAAAAAAAAAAGAAAGAAAAAATTCTGCGCGGAAACGTAAAAGTGTTCTGTTATTTCTTACATTTCCCCATTTGTTTTACAGTATTATTGATGATTCCTCGGATAATTCGATTTTAATTAAGCTGCATGTCATTCTGCGGCTATATTTCAAATACTTTTGTATTCTAAATATAGCAGTAGAATGACAGAACCAAGAGATTTTTTAAATACTTTTGTACAGTTACTTCACAACTGGACAGTTTTACAGAAACCTAAGGCCCACACATGATGTCAGTACATAGGAAAATAGGTAATTATAGCAAAACGTTTATGTGGAAAGAGAGGTTTATCTACTGAGCAAAAGGTTTCGCTTAGTACAAGTTCTGAGTAGAATGCATAGTAAATTTACCACCCTATAGTGGGGTGCTTATGGGGAAATTTACTTTTTTTTGTAATTACCTCTCACGCGGGGAGGATTCCGTTTTAAAGCTACGCATATTCTGTAACTCCCTGAACTTCGATTCTTTTCCAAAGCATGATACGATTGCAGTTTAAATCAACATATTGCTGTGAGTTTAAACGGCGAAACTATTAATTTATATCTTATGTCCAGAATACAGTAAATGTATGGCATGATGAGAATTGATGCAACTAACAGTAATTTTCTTTCTTAATCGGATAAACATTAGCTGAAGGAGTATTTTTGGGGGTTAACAACTACCTTGAGAAACTCAATGGGCTAAAAGCGGTTGCTCGTCCCTAATTTAGGACCACTGGTGTCAGGAAAGCCAAAGGCGTGAGCCAAACACATCATCCATACCTTACCTGTGATTCGAGTTCAGATCCAGGGCATGGAAAGAATAATAATACACGCAATTAACTTGGATTAGGAACATCAAACAGAAGTCATCGCACTTTCCACGCTTATAAGTGAGACACGGAAAAATTATCATAGGCCGCCACCTGGAATCGAACCCAGGGTCTTCCAGTTAAGCGCCGTACATGCTACCACTACACCACAGCGACCTCGAATTCGCCAGACTCACATACGACTAACTGCCAAACCACATGGCAGGTTGCTTCTTGGAGCCCCGCACAATGCTAAGGATTTTAGCAGGTCCGGCGCGTAACTGGAAGACCCTGGGTTCGATTCCCGGTGGCGGCCGATGATAATTTTTCCGTGACTCACTTATAAACGTGGAAAGAGCGATGACTTCTGTTTCGGTGGAAAGAATACATATTCACAATCCAAATATTTGTACTTTTCTAGAATTCAGTTCTACAATCCTCAGGAGTTTCCTTTGAAGTAAAGAAAAAGCAGCTCACACATGATTTGTTCCAATTATCACCAGCGTAAAATTTACAACCGTTCCTCAAAATGTCGTTTCCTTATGCATTTACCAACTGTTAGTTAAGAACATCTCACCTGGCCATCACAAATCCACAATATCAGTCGATTGATTGTATTACATGTGTCTGAATTTGTGACATTGCAGGTGCACAGGAATTTTCCTCATGGATTAACAAAGTATGTATGCTATTTGGTTGGGTGTATTCATTTCAATAACTGTATATAAAATTAAGTAAACAATGAGTGTCTGCACTGTGGCTTAATATTATACTTCCAGTGCTGATTAAATCCCCTGAATGAACTAAAACAGCCATCCTGTAAACAATGGGATATACACAATCATTACAAGTTAGTAAATCGCCTCTTATTCACAGAGATCTTCCTTTTGTCTGCACGTTACACAGCTTCTGTTTGATAAGGATTGTTACACACTGAATTTTCCCAAAATGTCTTCGAAAACATAGAGATATTAAGGCGAAGACAGGATTCCATGTTTTTCAAATTCCATTTAACAAAAGGATCACTGAAAATGTTTTTGTACTTTTTATTGCTTTAAAGGTGAAGGTATCATAAACTAGCGTCTGTGCCAACGGCAGATTAAAAAATCTTCTGATCACAAGTGCTGAAAACAAAAATTGGCTGTGAGAAAGAACTAATGTGATTTTTGCTTTAGTATGTAACAGCGGAGGAGATAAAAAATGGGTAATTAATATTTATTTAATTTCCCAATAACATGGAAATTCACTGAAGATGGCTTTAGGCATGCCCATGTCTTCAGTGATCATCCTGTATTTAAAGATCCCTTTAGGGAACTTGAATGTTTTACTGCATTGGAGTAGGAATGAGCCCGCGTCTTTCCTTCGAGTATATAGTTCTTGTACTTAACAGGGTATCTAAAGAATTTACTCAGATACGCATTGTTCTCATACAAAGACTAGGGCATATCAGTTGATTTTTTTTTCAAGTTTTGTGAGAAATTCTTACTTTGGGTGAAGTTTTTGAAGTATTAGCTGAAGAGGAAAAAGCATTGAAATATTTAAGGGTGTTTGAAACATTCATTCTTATCAAGCGAATTATACATGCTATAGCATAATTTTTTGAATAATTTAAATGCAACTGAAACCTGAAAATTTTCTTGAAAAAACACATGTTCAAAATTTGAGATGTGTTAAACTGAGTCGCATTCTGAGGAAATGTGCACAACACTAGATGTTATAATTTAAAATGATCTTTTCTAATGAGTAGACGTGTGAACTCTTCAACTTTGACCCATACATAGTCATAGACTAAATTGGTTTTTGCAGCTACGACCCTGTCAAATAAAAGATGATTTGGCATTGAGTAACAGACAGGTCACAGGATTGACAATTTGTCCCTTCGATTTCTCACACCTATTGGGCTAATGACAAGTGACACGCCGCTGGGACAATTCAGTCAATAAAAGCTCCTGTTTCTCGGCCATGATGACTATTTCTGTCTTTGTTCTGCCTCTTTCCCTCCTTTTCTTGATAGGCTCTCTGAGGCGCCACGTTAATTCACTATGTCATGTCAGCGCTCCGGATTCTGACGCAAAAAGGTTTACAGAGAAAGGAAATCAGGCAAACAAAAAGGAGACTTTCATACACAGCAGACTTCTGCAGGTCAGCTTTGTTCACTCTAGCTTCTTGCGAAATTTCGAGTTTGACTTTATAGCATCTGCGTGCGTAACTGAGTTGAAAGGAAGTTGCATTTCGAAATACCGTTACCTTTCTCAGTCAGAATTCCCTACATGACAGCAAGCATCTCCAAATATAGAAGTTTCGGTTCATTCTGAATGGCCATTCTTTTTTCGATGTTGTACGAATACAGCTGAAACAGGATCGAACGTCCGAAATAATTCTGAACGTTGCAGAATAAGGTTTTGTATAATGCCAATCAAATTCGCCGCTTGAAAGTTCTAAGAAAATATTTCAAAATAATTCACTTTTTGGAAATATATTCATATTTTAGAGATCCGCCTCTTCCCAGCAAGCAAGAAGAAAGTTTTTCTGTGGTTTACGTGCACTCTCTGAGCCGCAAATAATTCATTTGTGACTCATTCATGCTTATTTATCCAACAAACACAAAACATTTTAAGTATCTTAAGTAAGAAGTGATTTGGTGAACTATTCTGAAACTACAAAGAAACATTTCTGAGTTGAAAAGTTTATAACTGAAGGTTAATTATTTTAACAAAACACTTTTGCTAAGAAGTTTTAAGAAACGAATGCTTATTGCAATGAAAAATTCAGGAAAATGGGTGAAGAGAATCAAAGTGCTCTTGCTGATAGGATGAAATATCAATATTTTGCTCTGGTATATCTGGCTGATGCAGAAATTCTCTTTGATCTCAAAACGAACATACAGTCCATTAAGAAGTTTGGAGGGACATTAGTTGCAAATATTTAAATACCAGCGAAGGTGACAGAAATGCTTACTGTAAATTTATGAAGCTCTTGATGTGTTAGCAACCTGTTTACGAAAATAGCGCAGGTTAAATTCCTGCTGAAATACAGTCCATCAAATACTTTAGAGTTTAGAGTGAGTTGGAAGTCTGTAAACGTTTGCCAGTAAGTGCGGCAATTTGTCAGTTTGTTTCGCCGTAGTTATAATTGCAGACGGAAATGGTTGCAATTCATCAGGTCAGTCAAGTCAAGAGTTTCGTTAAAGTCAAGTGCTTTTCAGTTGATTTTTCCGAAGTGTATGTTTTCAAATTAATTAAATCTTTGCAAGGAAAAGTGACTTATATCTGAATAATTTCCTGTGCGACATAGTTCCAATCGCTCTCCTAGGATATTTTTCTTGTCATATGCAGACACACACAACTCAAAGATGTCTCCATTTGTTGTCACCATAACAGTATACCAAAATATCATGTGCATATGAACAAATAGGATTATGTTTTTAATTTTGATATTAAAGTAAACATGCTTATTTGAGTACCCGATTTCTTTATTCCCGAAAAGTGGTTCACTCAATAGAATGACTATGTCGTTTAACCTTGTTATTAATTTAAGAAGTCTTTTGATGAAAATCGTGAGATTATTCTCCACATGCCATTCAATCAAAACTGAACGTGCTTCTCGCTCATGATACATTTTTCACACGTCTCTGCTTGCATGCTATTCGCATCGTGTAAGCTTGCTCTGAGGCGTACCAGTACTTTTATAACATCATACAAGTGGATGTTAAAGAAAACAAGAAGAATTTTTTCAGTTCACCAACAAAAGAAAAACTTGCGTGTTTTGAAGATGAGGGATTACCATTAACAAACACCTTCTGGAGAGTCGTGATTCGAACATGAACTTCCTAATGTTTTGTGCAATGCACAAATTCTCAGTGATCGGTGGCGTTTCGTTATTTTGTAATCGCTGTCCAGTGCACTCCGTGACAAAAGGAGGTTTTTCCCAAGTAATTGAGGTTCAATGAATGAAATATAGGATTGCACCATTGTACAATACAAATTTGGAAGATGTGAATCCGTTTGTTGGTGTAAATATGGCATGGATGTTAAGTCAGATAATATCCGAAAACTTGAAAATTTCGTCGTCCTGGAGCGGGAATCAAATCTGCGTCTCCCAAATAGCGCCCGGGTATGCTAACCACTACACCACCCAGAACGACCGAGTTTCAAGTTTCCAATTAATTTGAATATAACCATGACAGGATTCGCTAGTCGAAGCAACCGGCATTCATGTTTAGCGAATCTGGAGGTTTAATTCTTTCCCGTGGTTGCCCGGAGACGCAGAATATGAATGAATTAGAGGTTACAGACAGGAATCATTCATTTTTGTAACGTACAGAATTCATTGAAACTAAGAGGTTCATTACAGATACACTTATTTACACTGTCATGGTCTTCATTCTGGTAGTGAGAACAGGTGCTTTACCTTTGAAGCAGGAGAACAGTATTTGGGCTGTGTCTGCATAAACTTATAAATATTAATTTTTGGCCTCAAAGTGTCATTTTGAACTTTTCCAATGTAGCCTCCTTCTCTTCAGAGAACAAGAAAATCGCACCTAGTTTCAGTCGAATGCAGCCTTTCTAGGCTTAAAACCGATATGCTGTGACTACCATGTATAAAGGAAGTTATATTCTTCATTAGCAGCCTGGATATTATCAGAAGGACCAATGTTCTGTTCCTGAATTAGAATAGTCATGGCTGAGAGGAGGTATCGCATGCTTCGATTAAACGCAGATCTGGTGGGGTTTTTTTAATTTCCTATGCTTCAGTTATTTAGATCCTGGTTGTTATGAGTGGTGTAAAGGTAGCGTACTCAATGAGAAATCGGAGATGATTTAGTTCTTTCCTCAGGACGATGATGCAGTTTTCAAGCTTTTCGAAGAGATGGCTAGATTACATGGTAACAGTTTAATATGGCACTTCAATGCCGAAAACTGATATGCTTGGCTGACTGCCATGTATTAGCGAAGATTTAAGTTTAATTAACACGCATGATAAGGTGGTTGCATTGTACATACATGTATGTAGTAAACCCCATCAAATGAAGAATTGGAGTTTGCTTCAAAAAGCACCGAAGAGCCAGCGGTATTTATGCAAATAGAAGAAACTGCAGGTATACAACTACGCATGTGAAAGTCATGAAACGATATAAATAACGCCTGACACTGAGTTCTATTAATCAGTGTCATTCTTGTTCTTCAGTTGTGAAAGGCAGCGAACTTAAGTAAGAGGTCAAATTGTAATGGCAAGACGACTGAGTCAGAGCATTTCCGAGACGGCAAGGCTTGTTGGATGCTCACAGTCAGCCGTGGTTGGCATTTTAAAAAAGTGGTCCGAAAAGGAAGAAAAAACACACAACAAATTAAGACGCATCGATGCTCGAGGTGAGCTTAGGCTATCTCGTATGGTACGAGGCAACAGAAGGGATACTGTGGAGAAATTCGCCAGTAATTTGAATGCTAGTGACAGGAGTAATGTGTCAGAACACACAGTACATCAAATCCTGCTGAAAATGAGACTGCGTAGTCTCACGCCGTTCCGAGGGCACATGCTAACTTCGGTTCACCGCCGAAAGCGCATACAATGGGCACGCAAGCATTAGAACAAGACATTGAATGATTGGAAGAAAGTCGTCTAGTCCGATGAATGCCCTTTCCTGCTGTACCATGTGTGTGGCAGGGTTCGTGTGCGTCTTTTACGTGTGGAAGTGTTAGCACTAGTATGCACCATGGGACGAAAACAAGATGGTAGAGGAAGTGTATTGCATTGTGCAATGTTCTGCTGTGAAACCCTGTGCCCAGTCATTCATGTGCAGGAAACTAAGACGTCTACTACCTCTCTAGACGCCATTGCAGGCAAGGAACATCTTTTCATGGAACGGTATTCCTATCAGCAGGAAAATGTACCATGCCACACTTCCTGGATTGTTCGAGAATGGTTCATAGAGCACGAGGAAGATTTCCAGGTATTGTCCTGGCCTCCAAATTTCCCAGACATCGTATGACGTATATTCTAACTTAACCTTCATTTTTAGTTTTCTTTCCCTATGTAACGTTTTAGTTCGTTCTCTTTTAGGGCTTCAGTCTTAAATTTATATTTTATCACTCACTGAATGTTAGGTGGCAACAGTCTTGAGGTCAAGGGTGAATGACGTGTGCATGGTTCATAATCAAAACATTATATACTGTATAATGTGTGGAGCGAGCACTGAAGATGAGGGCAGATTAGTACGTGTTAGCCTTCTTCTCGACTAAGAGTTATACGAATTAGCTTTAGTGTTTTCTTCTACGAAATTCTTTTGATTGGAGTACTATTGTGATTAGTAACATCTTTGGCTGATACTGAGATTGGATTGATAAAAGCTGAGTACTGTTATTGTAAGTAACAATTTCTCGATGTTTTGTTGAATGACTTCTGTGTTGTTCTATACTCAGCAGGGATTCACCTAAATTGAACTAGGACAACAAACTTCACGTAGGGTTCATAATGAAGAACTGTACTCCGTTTTTGTAGAAAATAGTAAAACTATACCAGTAATTCGATTTCTTGGCGTAGGAATATACAAATAAGCGTTTCCTAGCTTTTGCACATCGACCAGATGGCTTTTTCAAGGAAGTTAGACAGTTTAAGCCACCTGGTTGATGCACGAAAGCTTGGAGACGCTTATTTATATATTCTTACCACAATAAATCGGGTCACTAGTATAGTTTTACTATTGTCACGTAGAGTTTCTTAGGTTGAGTCGATATTTGCACATATACACGTTTAAGCCTAGGAATATTACAATCAATCCAATCAATCTTCTGTGGTTTGTGTTGGAATAGCAAATCCTATCTGCAGGGGCTCAACCACGTAAGTTATAAAAGTTAAAGACTCTGCTGGAAACTTTTAGGTACCAGACACCACAAGACACATTTAGAAATCTTGTAGCGTTCATGTCTCGCCGGATAAGAGCTGTTTTAGGCAGGTGGTCATGATATTTTGGCTCTTCATTTAGAAATCTTGTAGCGTCTGTATCTCGCCGGGTAAGAGCTGTTTTAGGCAGGTGGTCATGATATTTTGGCTCTTCATTTATAAATCTTGTAGCATCTGTATCTCGCTGGGTAAGAGCTGTTTTAGGCAGGTGGTCATGATATTTTGGCTCTTCATTTATAAATCTTGTAGCATCTGTATCTCACCGGGTAAGAACTGTTTTAGGCAGGTGGTCATGATATTTTGGCTCTTCATTTAGAAATCTTGTAGCATCTGTATCTCGCCGGGTAAGAGCTGTTTTAGGCAGGTGGTCATGATATTTTGGCTCTTCATTTAGAAATCTTGTAGCATCTGTATCTCGCCGGGAAAGAGCTGTTTTAGGCAGGTGGTCATGATATTTTGGCTCTTCATTTAGAAATCTTGTAGCATCTGTATCTCGCCGGGTAAGAGCTGTTTTAGGCAGGTGGTCATGATATTTTGGCTCTTCATTTAGAAATCTTGTAGCGTCTGTATCTCGCCGGGAAAGAGCTGTTTTAGGCAGGTGGTCATGATATTTTGGCTCTTCATTTAGAAATCTTGTAGCATCTGTATCTCGCCGGGAAAGAGCTGTTTTAGGCAGGTGGTCATGATATTTTGGCTCTTCATTTAGAAATCTTGTAGCATCTGTATCTCGCCGGGTAAGAGCTGTTTTAGGCAGGTGGTCATGATATTTTGGCTCTTCATTTAGAAATCTTGTAGCGTCTGTATCTCGCCGGGAAAGAGCTGTTTTAGGCAGGTGGTCATGATATTTTGGCTCTTCATTTAGAAATCTTGTAGCATCTGTATCTCGCCGGGTAAGAGCTGTTTTAGGCAGGTGGTCATGATATTTTGGCTCTTCATTTAGAAATCTTGTAGCATCTGTATCTCGCCGGGAAAGAGCTGTTTTAGGCAGGTGGTCATGATATTTTGGCTCTTCATTTAGAAATCTTGTAGCGTCTGTATCTCGCCGGGAAAGAGCTGTTTTAGGCAGGTGGTCATGATATTTTGGCTCTTCATTTAGAAATCTTGTAGCATCTGTATCTCGCCGGGTAAGAGCTGTTTTAGGCAGGTGGTCATGATATTTTGGCTCTTCATTTAGAAATCTTGTAGCATCTGTATCTCGCCGGGTAAGAGCTGTTTTAGGCAGGTGGTCATGATATTTTGGCTCTTCATTTAGAAATCTTGTAGCATCTGTATCTCGCCGGGTAAGAGCTGTTTTAGGCAGGTGGTCATGATATTTTGGCTCTTCATTTAGAAATCTTGTAGCGTCTGTATCTCGCCGGGAAAGAGCTGTTTTAGGCAGGTGGTCATGATATTTTGGCTCTTCATTTAGAAATCTTGTAGCATCTGTATCTCGCCGGGTAAGAGCTGTTTTAGGCAGGTGGTCATGATATTTTGGCTCTTCATTTAGAAATCTTGTAGCATCTGTATCTCGCCGGGTAAGAGCTGTTTTAGGCAGGTGGTCATGATATTTTGGCTCTTCATTTAGAAATCTTGTAGCATCTGTATCTCGCCGGGTAAGAGCTGTTTTAGGCAGGTGGTCATGATATTTTGGCTCTTCATTTAGAAATCTTGTAGCATCTGTATCTCGCCGGGTAAGAGCTGTTTTAGGCAGGTGGTCATGATATTTTGGCTCTTCATTTAGAAATCTTGTAGCATCTGTATCTCGCCGGGTAAGAGCTGTTTTAGGCAGGTGGTCATGATATTTTGGCTCTTCATTTAGAAATCTTGTAGCATCTGTATCTCGCCGGGTAAGAGCTGTTTTAGGCAGGTGGTCATGATATTTTGGCTCTTCATTTAGAAATCTTGTAGCGTCTGTATCTCGCCGGGAAAGAGCTGTTTTAGGCAGGTGGTCATGATATTTTGGCTCTTCATTTAGAAATCTTGTAGCATCTGTATCTCGCCGGGTAAGAGCTGTTTTAGGCAGGTGGTCATGATATTTTGGCTCTTCATTTAGAAATCTTGTAGCATCTGTATCTCGCCGGGTAAGAGCTGTTTTAGGCAGGTGGTCATGATATTTTGGCTCTTCATTTAGAAATCTTGTAGCGTCTGTATCTCGCCGGGAAAGAGCTGTTTTAGGCAGGTGGTCATGATATTTTGGCTCTTCATTTAGAAATCTTGTAGCATCTGTATCTCGCCGGGTAAGAGCTGTTTTAGGCAGGTGGTCATGATATTTTGGCTCTTCATTTAGAAATCTTGTAGCATCTGTATCTCGCCGGGTAAGAGCTGTTTTAGGCAGGTGGTCATGATATTTTGGCTCTTCATTTAGAAATCTTGTAGCGTCTGTATCTCGCCGGGAAAGAGCTGTTTTAGGCAGGTGGTCATGATATTTTGGCTCTTCATTTAGAAATCTTGTAGCATCTGTATCTCGCCGGGTAAGAGCTGTTTTAGGCAGGTGGTCATGATATTTTGGCTCTTCATTTAGAAATCTTGTAGCATCTGTATCTCGCCGGGTAAGAGCTGTTTTAGGCAGGTGGTCATGATATTTTGGCTCTTCATTTAGAAATCTTGTAGCATCTGTATCTCGCCGGGTAAGAGCTGTTTTAGGCAGGTGGTCATGATATTTTGGCTCTTCATTTAGAAATCTTGTAGCATCTGTATCTCGCCGGGTAAGAGCTGTTTTAGGCAGGTGGTCATGATATTTTGGCTCTTCATTTAGAAATCTTGTAGCATCTGTATCTCGCCGGGTAAGAGCTGTTTTAGGCAGGTGGTCATGATATTTTGGCTCTTCATTTAGAAATCTTGTAGCATCTGTATCTCGCCGGGTAAGAGCTGTTTTAGGCAGGTGGTCATGATATTTTGGCTCTTCATTTAGAAATCTTGTAGCATCTGTATCTCGCCGGGTAAGAGCTGTTTTAGGCAGGTGGTCATGATATTTTGGCTCTTCATTTAGAAATCTTGTAGCATCTGTATCTCGCCGGGTAAGAGCTGTTTTAGGCAGGTGGTCATGATATTTTGGCTCTTCATTTAGAAATCTTGTAGCATCTGTATCTCGCCGGGTAAGAGCTGTTTTAGGCAGGTGGTCATGATATTTTGGCTCTTCATTTAGAAATCTTGTAGCATCTGTATCTCGCCGGGTAAGAGCTGTTTTAGGCAGGTGGTCATGATATTTTGGCTCTTCATTTAGAAATCTTGTAGCATCTGTATCTCGCCGGGTAAGAGCTGTTTTAGGCAGGTGGTCATGATATTTTGGCTCTTCATTTAGAAATCTTGTAGCGTCTGTATCTCGCCGGGTAAGAGCTGTTTTAGGCAGGTGGTCATGATATTTTGGCTCTTCATTTAGAAATCTTGTAGCATCTGTATCTCGCCGGGTAAGAGCTGTTTTAGGCAGGTGGTCATGATATTTTGGCTCTTCATTTAGAAATCTTGTAGCATCTGTATCTCGCCGGGTAAGAGCTGTTTTAGGCAGGTGGTCATGATATTTTGGCTCTTCATTTAGAAATCTTGTAGCATCTGTATCTCGCCGGGTAAGAGCTGTTTTAGGCAGGTGGTCATGATATTTTGGCTCTTCATTTAGAAATCTTGTAGCGTCTGTATCTCGCCGGGAAAGAGCTGTTTTAGGCAGGTGGTCATGATATTTTGGCTCTTCATTTAGAAATCTTGTAGCATCTGTATCTCGCCGGGTAAGAGCTGTTTTAGGCAGGTGGTCATGATATTTTGGCTCTTCATTTAGAAATCTTGTAGCATCTGTATCTCGCCGGGTAAGAGCTGTTTTAGGCAGGTGGTCATGATATTTTGGCTCTTCATTTAGAAATCTTGTAGCATCTGTATCTCGCCGGGTAAGAGCTGTTTTAGGCAGGTGGTCATGATATTTTGGCTCTTCATTTAGAAATCTTGTAGCATCTGTATCTCGCCGGGTAAGAGCTGTTTTAGGCAGGTGGTCATGATATTTTGGCTCTTCATTTAGAAATCTTGTAGCATCTGTATCTCGCCGGGTAAGAGCTGTTTTAGGCAGGTGGTCATGATATTTTGGCTCTTCATTTAGAAATCTTGTAGCATCTGTATCTCGCCGGGTAAGAGCTGTTTTAGGCAGGTGGTCATGATATTTTGGCTCTTCATTTAGAAATCTTGTAGCGTCTGTATCTCGCCGGGAAAGAGCTGTTTTAGGCAGGTGGTCATGATATTTTGGCTCTTCATTTAGAAATCTTGTAGCATCTGTATCTCGCCGGGTAAGAGCTGTTTTAGGCAGGTGGTCATGATATTTTGGCTCTTCATTTAGAAATCTTGTAGCGTCTGTATCTCGCCGGGAAAGAGCTGTTTTAGGCAGGTGGTCATGATATTTTGGCTCTTCATTTAGAAATCTTGTAGCATCTGTATCTCGCCGGGTAAGAGCTGTTTTAGGCAGGTGGTCATGATATTTTGGCTCTTCATTTAGAAATCTTGTAGCGTCTGTATCTCGCCGGGAAAGAGCTGTTTTAGGCAGGTGGTCATGATATTTTGGCTCTTCATTTAGAAATCTTGTAGCATCTGTATCTCGCCGGGTAAGAGCTGTTTTAGGCAGGTGGTCATGATATTTTGGCTCTTCATTTAGAAATCTTGTAGCATCTGTATCTCGCCGGGTAAGAGCTGTTTTAGGCAGGTGGTCATGATATTTTGGCTCTTCATTTAGAAATCTTGTAGCATCTGTATCTCGCCGGGTAAGAGCTGTTTTAGGCAGGTGGTCATGATATTTTGGCTCTTCATTTAGAAATCTTGTAGCATCTGTATCTCGCCGGGTAAGAGCTGTTTTAGGCAGGTGGTCATGATATTTTGGCTCTTCATTTAGAAATCTTGTAGCATCTGTATCTCGCCGGGTAAGAGCTGTTTTAGGCAGGTGGTCATGATATTTTGGCTCTTCATTTAGAAATCTTGTAGCATCTGTATCTCGCCGGGTAAGAGCTGTTTTAGGCAGGTGGTCATGATATTTTGGCTCTTCATTTAGAAATCTTGTAGCATCTGTATCTCGCCGGGTAAGAGCTGTTTTAGGCAGGTGGTCATGATATTTTGGCTCTTCATTTAGAAATCTTGTAGCATCTGTATCTCGCCGGGTAAGAGCTGTTTTAGGCAGGTGGTCATGATATTTTGGCTCTTCATTTAGAAATCTTGTAGCATCTGTATCTCGCCGGGTAAGAGCTGTTTTAGGCAGGTGGTCATGATATTTTGGCTCTTCATTTAGAAATCTTGTAGCATCTGTATCTCGCCGGGTAAGAGCTGTTTTAGGCAGGTGGTCATGATATTTTGGCTCTTCATTTAGAAATCTTGTAGCATCTGTATCTCGCCGGGTAAGAGCTGTTTTAGGCAGGTGGTCATGATATTTTGGCTCTTCATTTAGAAATCTTGTAGCATCTGTATCTCGCCGGGTAAGAGCTGTTTTAGGCAGGTGGTCATGATATTTTGGCTCTTCATTTAGAAATCTTGTAGCGTCTGTATCTCGCCGGGAAAGAGCTGTTTTAGGCAGGTGGTCATGATATTTTGGCTCTTCATTTAGAAATCTTGTAGCATCTGTATCTCGCCGGGTAAGAGCTGTTTTAGGCAGGTGGTCATGATATTTTGGCTCTTCATTTAGAAATCTTGTAGCATCTGTATCTCGCCGGGTAAGAGCTGTTTTAGGCAGGTGGTCATGATATTTTGGCTCTTCATTTAGAAATCTTGTAGCATCTGTATCTCGCCGGGTAAGAGCTGTTTTAGGCAGGTGGTCATGATATTTTGGCTCTTCATTTAGAAATCTTGTAGCATCTGTATCTCGCCGGGTAAAGAGCTGTTTTAGGCAGGTGGTCATGATATTTTGGCTCTTCATTTAGAAATCTTGTAGCATCTGTATCTCGCCGGGTAAGAGCTGTTTTAGGCAGGTGGTCATGATATTTTGGCTCTTCATTTAGAAATCTTGTAGCATCTGTATCTCGCCGGGTAAGAGCTGTTTTAGGCAGGTGGTCATGATATTTTGGCTCTTCATTTAGAAATCTTGTAGCATCTGTATCTCGCCGGGTAAGAGCTGTTTTAGGCAGGTGGTCATGATATTTTGGCTCTTCATTTAGAAATCTTGTAGCATCTGTATCTCGCCGGGTAAGAGCTGTTTTAGGCAGGTGGTCATGATATTTTGGCTCTTCATTTAGAAATCTTGTAGCATCTGTATCTCGCCGGGTAAGAGCTGTTTTAGGCAGGTGGTCATGATATTTTGGCTCTTCATTTAGAAATCTTGTAGCATCTGTATCTCGCCGGGTAAGAGCTGTTTTAGGCAGGTGGTCATGATATTTTGGCTCTTCATTTAGAAATCTTGTAGCATCTGTATCTCGCCGGGTAAGAGCTGTTTTAGGCAGGTGGTCATGATATTTTGGCTCTTCATTTAGAAATCTTGTAGCATCTGTATCTCGCCGGGTAAGAGCTGTTTTAGGCAGGTGGTCATGATATTTTGGCTCTTCATTTAGAAATCTTGTAGCATCTGTATCTCGCCGGGTAAGAGCTGTTTTAGGCAGGTGGTCATGATATTTTGGCTCTTCATTTAGAAATCTTGTAGCGTCTGTATCTCGCCGGGAAAGAGCTGTTTTAGGCAGGTGGTCATGATATTTTGGCTCTTCATTTAGAAATCTTGTAGCATCTGTATCTCGCCGGGTAAGAGCTGTTTTAGGCAGGTGGTCATGATATTTTGGCTCTTCATTTAGAAATCTTGTAGCGTCTGTATCTCGCCGGGAAAGAGCTGTTTTAGGCAGGTGGTCATGATATTTTGGCTCTTCATTTAGAAATCTTGTAGCATCTGTATCTCGCCGGGTAAGAGCTGTTTTAGGCAGGTGGTCATGATATTTTGGCTCTTCATTTAGAAATCTTGTAGCATCTGTATCTCGCCGGGTAAGAGCTGTTTTAGGCAGGTGGTCATGATATTTTGGCTCTTCATTTAGAAATCTTGTAGCATCTGTATCTCGCCGGGTAAGAGCTGTTTTAGGCAGGTGGTCATGATATTTTGGCTCTTCATTTAGAAATCTTGTAGCATCTGTATCTCGCCGGGAAAGAGCTGTTTTAGGCAGGTGGTCATGATATTTTGGCTCTTCATTTAGAAATCTTGTAGCATCTGTATCTCGCCGGGTAAGAGCTGTTTTAGGCAGGTGGTCATGATATTTTGGCTCTTCATTTAGAAATCTTGTAGCATCTGTATCTCGCCGGGTAAGAGCTGTTTTAGGCAGGTGGTCATGATATTTTGGCTCTTCATTTAGAAATCTTGTAGCATCTGTATCTCGCCGGGTAAAGAGCTGTTTTAGGCAGGTGGTCATGATATTTTGGCTCTTCATTTAGAAATCTTGTAGCATCTGTATCTCGCCGGGTAAGAGCTGTTTTAGGCAGGTGGTCATGATATTTTGGCTCTTCATTTAGAAATCTTGTAGCATCTGTATCTCGCCGGGTAAGAGCTGTTTTAGGCAGGTGGTCATGATATTTTGGCTCTTCATTTAGAAATCTTGTAGCATCTGTATCTCGCCGGGTAAGAGCTGTTTTAGGCAGGTGGTCATGATATTTTGGCTCTTCATTTAGAAATCTTGTAGCATCTGTATCTCGCCGGGTAAGAGCTGTTTTAGGCAGGTGGTCATGATATTTTGGCTCTTCATTTAGAAATCTTGTAGCGTCTGTATCTCGCCGGGTAAGAGCTGTTTTAGGCAGGTGGTCATGATATTTTGGCTCTTCATTTAGAAATCTTGTAGCATCTGTATCTCGCCGGGTAAGAGCTGTTTTAGGCAGGTGGTCATGATATTTTGGCTCTTCATTTAGAAATCTTGTAGCATCTGTATCTCGCCGGGTAAGAGCTGTTTTAGGCAGGTGGTCATGATATTTTGGCTCTTCATTTAGAAATCTTGTAGCATCTGTATCTCGCCGGGTAAGAGCTGTTTTAGGCAGGTGGTCATGATATTTTGGCTCTTCATTTAGAAATCTTGTAGCGTCTGTATCTCGCCGGGAAAGAGCTGTTTTAGGCAGGTGGTCATGATATTTTGGCTCTTCATTTAGAAATCTTGTAGCATCTGTATCTCGCCGGGTAAGAGCTGTTTTAGGCAGGTGGTCATGATATTTTGGCTCTTCATTTAGAAATCTTGTAGCATCTGTATCTCGCCGGGTAAGAGCTGTTTTAGGCAGGTGGTCATGATATTTTGGCTCTTCATTTAGAAATCTTGTAGCATCTGTATCTCGCCGGGTAAGAGCTGTTTTAGGCAGGTGGTCATGATATTTTGGCTCTTCATTTAGAAATCTTGTAGCATCTGTATCTCGCCGGGTAAGAGCTGTTTTAGGCAGGTGGTCATGATATTTTGGCTCTTCATTTAGAAATCTTGTAGCATCTGTATCTCGCCGGGTAAGAGCTGTTTTAGGCAGGTGGTCATGATATTTTGGCTCTTCATTTAGAAATCTTGTAGCATCTGTATCTCGCCGGGTAAGAGCTGTTTTAGGCAGGTGGTCATGATATTTTGGCTCTTCATTTAGAAATCTTGTAGCATCTGTATCTCGCCGGGTAAGAGCTGTTTTAGGCAGGTGGTCATGATATTTTGGCTCTTCATTTAGAAATCTTGTAGCATCTGTATCTCGCCGGGTAAGAGCTGTTTTAGGCAGGTGGTCATGATATTTTGGCTCTTCATTTAGAAATCTTGTAGCATCTGTATCTCGCCGGGTAAGAGCTGTTTTAGGCAGGTGGTCATGATATTTTGGCTCTTCATTTAGAAATCTTGTAGCATCTGTATCTCGCCGGGTAAGAGCTGTTTTAGGCAGGTGGTCATGATATTTTGGCTCTTCATTTAGAAATCTTGTAGCATCTGTATCTCGCCGGGTAAGAGCTGTTTTAGGCAGGTGGTCATGATATTTTGGCTCTTCATTTAGAAATCTTGTAGCATCTGTATCTCGCCGGGAAAGAGCTGTTTTAGGCAGCTGGTCATGATATTTTGGCTCTTCATTTAGAAATCTTGTAGCGTCTGTATCTCGCCGGGTAAGAGCTGTTTTAGGCAGGTGGTCATGATATTTTGGCTCTTCATTTAGAAATCTTGTAGCATCTGTATCTCGCCGGGTAAGAGCTGTTTTAGGCAGGTGGTCATGATATTTTGGCTCTTCATTTAGAAATCTTGTAGCATCTGTATCTCGCCGGGTAAGAGCTGTTTTAGGCAGGTGGTCATGATATTTTGGCTCTTCATTTAGAAATCTTGTAGCATCTGTATCTCGCCGGGTAAGAGCTGTTTTAGGCAGGTGGTCATGATATTTTGGCTCTTCATTTAGAAATCTTGTAGCGTCTGTATCTCGCCGGGAAAGAGCTGTTTTAGGCAGGTGGTCATGATATTTTGGCTCTTCATTTAGAAATCTTGTAGCATCTGTATCTCGCCGGGTAAGAGCTGTTTTAGGCAGGTGGTCATGATATTTTGGCTCTTCATTTAGAAATCTTGTAGCATCTGTATCTCGCCGGGTAAGAGCTGTTTTAGGCAGGTGGTCATGATATTTTGGCTCTTCATTTAGAAATCTTGTAGCATCTGTATCTCGCCGGGTAAGAGCTGTTTTAGGCAGGTGGTCATGATATTTTGGCTCTTCATTTAGAAATCTTGTAGCATCTGTATCTCGCCGGGTAAGAGCTGTTTTAGGCAGGTGGTCATGATATTTTGGCTCTTCATTTAGAAATCTTGTAGCGTCTGTATCTCGCCGGGAAAGAGCTGTTTTAGGCAGGTGGTCATGATATTTTGGCTCTTCATTTAGAAATCTTGTAGCATCTGTATCTCGCCGGGTAAGAGCTGTTTTAGGCAGGTGGTCATGATATTTTGGCTCTTCATTTAGAAATCTTGTAGCGTCTGTATCTCGCCGGGAAAGAGCTGTTTTAGGCAGGTGGTCATGATATTTTGGCTCTTCATTTAGAAATCTTGTAGCATCTGTATCTCGCCGGGTAAGAGCTGTTTTAGGCAGGTGGTCATGATATTTTGGCTCTTCATTTAGAAATCTTGTAGCGTCTGTATCTCGCCGGGAAAGAGCTGTTTTAGGCAGGTGGTCATGATATTTTGGCTCTTCATTTAGAAATCTTGTAGCATCTGTATCTCGCCGGGTAAGAGCTGTTTTAGGCAGGTGGTCATGATATTTTGGCTCTTCATTTAGAAATCTTGTAGCATCTGTATCTCGCCGGGTAAAGAGCTGTTTTAGGCAGGTGGTCATGATATTTTGGCTCTTCATTTAGAAATCTTGTAGCATCTGTATCTCGCCGGGTAAGAGCTGTTTTAGGCAGGTGGTCATGATATTTTGGCTCTTCATTTAGAAATCTTGTAGCATCTGTATCTCGCCGGGTAAGAGCTGTTTTAGGCAGGTGGTCATGATATTTTGGCTCTTCATTTAGAAATCTTGTAGCGTCTGTATCTCGCCGGGAAAGAGCTGTTTTAGGCAGGTGGTCATGATATTTTGGCTCTTCATTTAGAAATCTTGTAGCATCTGTATCTCGCCGGGTAAGAGCTGTTTTAGGCAGGTGGTCATGATATTTTGGCTCTTCATTTAGAAATCTTGTAGCGTCTGTATCTCGCCGGGTAAGAGCTGTTTTAGGCAGGTGGTCATGATATTTTGGCTCTTCATTTAGAAATCTTGTAGCATCTGTATCTCGCCGGGTAAGAGCTGTTTTAGGCAGGTGGTCATGATATTTTGGCTCTTCATTTAGAAATCTTGTAGCATCTGTATCTCGCCGGGTAAGAGCTGTTTTAGGCAGGTGGTCATGATATTTTGGCTCTTCATTTAGAAATCTTGTAGCGTCTGTATCTCGCCGGGAAAGAGCTGTTTTAGGCAGGTGGTCATGATATTTTGGCTCTTCATTTAGAAATCTTGTAGCATCTGTATCTCGCCGGGTAAGAGCTGTTTTAGGCAGGTGGTCATGATATTTTGGCTCTTCATTTAGAAATCTTGTAGCATCTGTATCTCGCCGGGTAAGAGCTGTTTTAGGCAGGTGGTCATGATATTTTGGCTCTTCATTTAGAAATCTTGTAGCATCTGTATCTCGCCGGGTAAGAGCTGTTTTAGGCAGGTGGTCATGATATTTTGGCTCTTCATTTAGAAATCTTGTAGCATCTGTATCTCGCCGGGTAAGAGCTGTTTTAGGCAGGTGGTCATGATATTTTGGCTCTTCATTTAGAAATCTTGTAGCGTCTGTATCTCGCCGGGAAAGAGCTGTTTTAGGCAGGTGGTCATGATATTTTGGCTCTTCATTTATAAATCTTGTAGCATCTGTATCTCACCGGGTAAGAGCTGTTTTAGGCAGGTGGTCATGATACTTTGGCTCTTCATTTAGAAATCTTGTAGCGTCTGTATCTCGCCGGGAAAGAGCTGTTTTAGGCAGGTGGTCATGATATTTTGGCTCTTCATTTATAAATCTTGTAGCATCTGTATCTCGCCGGGTAAGAGCTGTTTTAGGCAGGTGGTCATGATATTTTGGCTCTTCATTTAGAAATCTTGTAGCGTCTGTATCTCGCCGGGAAAGAGCTGTTTTAGGCAGGTGGTCATGATATTTTGGCTCTTCATTTAGAAATCTTGTAGCATCTGTATCTCGCCGGGTAAGAGCTGTTTTAGGCAGGTGGTCATGATATTTTGGCTCTTCATTTAGAAATCTTGTAGCATCTGTATCTCGCCGGGTAAGAGCTGTTTTAGGCAGGTGGTCATGATATTTTGGCTCTTCATTTAGAAATCTTGTAGCATCTGTATCTCGCCGGGTAAGAGCTGTTTTAGGCAGGTGGTCATGATATTTTGGCTCTTCATTTAGAAATCTTGTAGCGTCTGTATCTCGCCGGGAAAGAGCTGTTTTAGGCAGGTGGTCATGATATTTTGGCTCTTCATTTAGAAATCTTGTAGCATCTGTATCTCGCCGGGTAAGAGCTGTTTTAGGCAGGTGGTCATGATATTTTGGCTCTTCATTTAGAAATCTTGTAGCATCTGTATCTCGCCGGGTAAGAGCTGTTTTAGGCAGGTGGTCATGATATTTTGGCTCTTCATTTAGAAATCTTGTAGCATCTGTATCTCGCCGGGTAAGAGCTGTTTTAGGCAGGTGGTCATGATATTTTGGCTCTTCATTTAGAAATCTTGTAGCATCTGTATCTCGCCGGGTAAGAGCTGTTTTAGGCAGGTGGTCATGATATTTTGGCTCTTCATTTAGAAATCTTGTAGCGTCTGTATCTCGCCGGGAAAGAGCTGTTTTAGGCAGGTGGTCATGATATTTTGGCTCTTCATTTAGAAATCTTGTAGCATCTGTATCTCACCGGGTAAGAGCTGTTTTAGGCAGGTGGTCATGATATTTTGGCTCTTCATTTAGAAATCTTGTAGCGTCTGTATCTCGCCGGGAAAGAGCTGTTTTAGGCAGGTGGTCATGATATTTTGGCTCTTCATTTAGAAATCTTGTAGCATCTGTATCTCGCCGGGTAAGAGCTGTTTTAGGCAGGTGGTCATGATATTTTGGCTCTTCATTTAGAAATCTTGTAGCGTCTGTATCTCGCCGGGAAAGAGCTGTTTTAGGCAGGTGGTCATGATATTTTGGCTCTTCATTTAGAAATCTTGTAGCATCTGTATCTCGCCGGGTAAGAGCTGTTTTAGGCAGGTGGTCATGATATTTTGGCTCTTCATTTAGAAATCTTGTAGCATCTGTATCTCGCCGGGTAAGAGCTGTTTTAGGCAGGTGGTCATGATATTTTGGCTCTTCATTTAGAAATCTTGTAGCATCTGTATCTCGCCGGGTAAGAGCTGTTTTAGGCAGGTGGTCATGATATTTTGGCTCTTCATTTAGAAATCTTGTAGCGTCTGTATCTCGCCGGGAAAGAGCTGTTTTAGGCAGGTGGTCATGATATTTTGGCTCTTCATTTAGAAATCTTGTAGCATCTGTATCTCGCCGGGTAAGAGCTGTTTTAGGCAGGTGGTCATGATATTTTGGCTCTTCATTTAGAAATCTTGTAGCATCTGTATCTCGCCGGGTAAGAGCTGTTTTAGGCAGGTGGTCATGATATTTTGGCTCTTCATTTAGAAATCTTGTAGCATCTGTATCTCGCCGGGTAAGAGCTGTTTTAGGCAGGTGGTCATGATATTTTGGCTCTTCATTTAGAAATCTTGTAGCATCTGTATCTCGCCGGGTAAGAGCTGTTTTAGGCAGGTGGTCATGATATTTTGGCTCTTCATTTAGAAATCTTGTAGCATCTGTATCTCGCCGGGTAAGAGCTGTTTTAGGCAGGTGGTCATGATATTTTGGCTCTTCATTTAGAAATCTTGTAGCATCTGTATCTCGCCGGGAAAGAGCTGTTTTAGGCAGGTGGTCATGATATTTTGGCTCTTCATTTAGAAATCTTGTAGCGTCTGTATCTCGCCGGGAAAGAGCTGTTTTAGGCAGGTGGTCATGATATTTTGGCTCTTCATTTAGAAATCTTGTAGCATCTGTATCTCGCCGGGTAAGAGCTGTTTTAGGCAGGTGGTCATGATATTTTGGCTCTTCATTTAGAAATCTTGTAGCGTCTGTATCTCGCCGGGAAAGAGCTGTTTTAGGCAGGTGGTCATGATATTTTGGCTCTTCATTTAGAAATCTTGTAGCATCTGTATCTCGCCGGGTAAGAGCTGTTTTAGGCAGGTGGTCATGATATTTTGGCTCTTCATTTAGAAATCTTGTAGCATCTGTATCTCGCCGGGTAAGAGCTGTTTTAGGCAGGTGGTCATGATATTTTGGTTCTTCATTTAGAAATCTTGTAGCATCTGTATCTCGCCGGGTAAGAGCTGTTTTAGGCAGGTGGTCATGATATTTTGGCTCTTCATTTAGAAATCTTGTAGCGTCTGTATCTCGCCGGGAAAGAGCTGTTTTAGGCAGGTGGTCATGATATTTTGGCTCTTCATTTAGAAATCTTGTAGCATCTGTATCTCGCCGGGTAAGAGCTGTTTTAGGCAGGTGGTCATGATATTTTGGCTCTTCATTTAGAAATCTTGTAGCATCTGTATCTCGCCGGGTAAGAGCTGTTTTAGGCAGGTGGTCATGATATTTTGGCTCTTCATTTAGAAATCTTGTAGCATCTGTATCTCGCCGGGTAAGAGCTGTTTTAGGCAGGTGGTCATGATATTTTGGCTCTTCATTTAGAAATCTTGTAGCATCTGTATCTCGCCGGGTAAGAGCTGTTTTAGGCAGGTGGTCATGATATTTTGGCTCTTCATTTAGAAATCTTGTAGCATCTGTATCTCGCCGGGTAAGAGCTGTTTTAGGCAGGTGGTCATGATATTTTGGCTCTTCATTTAGAAATCTTGTAGCATCTGTATCTCGCCGGGTAAGAGCTGTTTTAGGCAGGTGGTCATGATATTTTGGCTCTTCATTTAGAAATCTTGTAGCATCTGTATCTCGCCGGGTAAGAGCTGTTTTAGGCAGGTGGTCATGATATTTTGGCTCTTCATTTAGAAATCTTGTAGCGTCTGTATCTCGCCGGGAAAGAGCTGTTTTAGGCAGGTGGTCATGATATTTTGGCTCTTCGGTGTATGCATACCACCTTGAGGAGATAGAGTTAAGCCATTTAACTGTTTGTTCGTTTCGCTGTTTAGTTTAGTGTGGTACAGCATGTTATACATCATCGAATGTCGCCACCTTTTTTGCAATGCACATGTCATACCGAAGTTAAAATGCTGAAAACTTTCCTCGTTCTGTTAATGAGTGTGCAAAAATCCCAGCACAACCGCTTGCAGTTTAAAAAAAACATTTAAAGGAAAAACGATATTTTGGGTGTCATGACATAAAGCATGCAGTCTCGGGAAAACCGTGTAAACGTTCAGCTCTGTTAATTGCTATCAAGTGAAACATCCCAGTTAAAACCAAATTTCAAAATTAATACGTTAGCTTTGCACGAGCTTCTTCGTTTAAAGAGGTATCGCAAACTTTCTTAACGACAGGTTTAAGCGTAGTCAGTGAAATACATCATTTTAGCAGCTTTGGATATTAATCAGTCAGAGAGCAATGTGTGAACGAGGCAATTCCCGGTTCTAATGCCCCATCAAGTGCTCGAATGAAACTGACATTTGTTGATAAATCTCCTAATTAAGTCCTGCATATCGTTTCATAATGGCTTCATTCAGGCAGATGTAGCCATTTTGTTCCTCTAGCCAGATGCCTCCAACCCATCTGTTACTACGCGAGGCTTAATTTCTTACTGCACCGCACTGATTGCGACGCTTGCCCTGTACTTCCCCCTCAAGAAATATTTCCTGCTGATTAAATTTGATGATTGTAATTGCATAGAATTTCCCTTCAAATTCATTGGCGAAAAGCAGTGATAATGTGAGTTCACGAACGAGGGTATATATTTATATTGATCAGTTGCATACATCACTCGAAAACTGTGAGAAACAGCCTTGGGAACATCCACGAAAACCACCAAATTCTGTCGCTTTCAGAAAGCTTACAGAATGCTTCCGAACCACAAGTCTTCTGATGAAAGCAGCTTATTATTTTATCCAAGATGGGCAGGGAAAACAAATCGGAAGTGTTTTGCGTATTCGTTGTTTGCAAATAGTAGCTTATTTTCGTATTCGGATTATTTCTATTCAGTGGAACAGATGATACTCATTTCTACGCTCTCTCTTGATAAGATGCCAATTTTTAGTTCGTCTTTTCAGATTTCAAAAGTATGAACAAGGTCTGTGTGTGTGTGGGATGGGACGTGATTATTATAGCATAGCTTTGTCTGCTATAGCTCTTGCATGGTGAGAATAAGGATATTGTCAATTTCTATTTTGTTAATCCCAATCACAGTTTTTCTACAAAGGGACTTGTACATATTTGTATATTTTGTACTATTTCACCGCTTCCAAAAGTCCGATTAAATCCTTTTGGACTAATGTCTGCAACAATGGGCAAACTTTCTACTTATCTTACGTTTCGGAAGGTATACAGTGCTTCCGCTAAGTAGCGCAAATCTGTATTTATTTATGTGAGGTTATGTAAATGGATATTTGCATTTCGAAAGATATTTCGACTTTTAAAAGGCCAATTTGAAAACTACTTTTTTGTATCCGAAAGATGTAATTACTGCCGAAGTTTCTTCATGCCTTTTTCAGGTTTTCTGAACTCAGACATTTTCTGCTAGATGGCGTACTAGTATATTTGCAATTGGTACAATATCTTTGTTTCTAAAGCTCGGATTTAAAAAATTACTATATTCTGAAAGTGTAATTAGGACCATGATTTTTCATGTGTTTTCCAGCTCTTCTGGTGTACTTGTTTGACTTTATGTGTTTAAAATTTAGATTCTTTAGTTCCAACATATTTTAGATTTTGCAGGTATGATTGAAAACATTCTTTTAGTATCGGGCAATTGAATTATATGCATGTTTCCTGAATTTTCCAGCATATTAAATTGCCCCTAGCCAGCTCAACTGTATATTTTTATTTAGTACTTTATCTGCTCTTCTGGAAAACTGATTTCTAAAAAACCTTCCCTTTCTGAAGATGGAAAGTGTCATGGCTAAAATTATCCACAACTTCCTAGCTTTTCATGATCTAAAAATTTTGCCATAAGTAGCATAAGTACGTATTTGAATTCAGTACAATACAGTTTTTTGTTGAAGATTTCTTTAAAAAATTCCACTTTTATTAGGTAGCTGTATAGCTTTTACGAATGCTCAGGTTTCTCGTTCGTTGCGCAGCAGAATAATCGTATCACCTTTACCAGTGAATTTGTCTTCTTATTTTTTGAAATACATAAATGTAATCATGGTGACGATTATTTGCAAATTTATGAGCTGTTTTTGAAATAATACTGTTCAGATTTCCACTTCTTTTCGTCATATTAAAAAAAACAATCTTTTACCTCAGAGCTACAATCATTCCAAGAATTTCCGTGGATTTTTCAGATTTCTCCAAGTCAAAATTTTATACGTGAGTACACATGTGTATCTGCACATACTAACATATATTCACTCATATAGATCCCACTGGAAAATTTTTTGCACCCGACATCAGTGACAGGATCAAATATATCAACATGTTGTTCAGGAAAATCCTAGTGTTTATAAAACTGCTTTTTATACATTTCAAAATATTTTAAAATAGATTTGAGACTGTTACATTAGGTTTGTCAAAAGAGGTGTTTACTTTTTTCTGAGCACTCTGGGGTACCCATGTTTTGGTTTCTGACAATTTTGCCGAAAAAATATTGTACACACGTCATTAGACATATGGAATGAATTAATCCAAAGCTGATATGCCTACCTTTTTTCTTGCAAAATATCGGACAGCTCTCTCCAAAAGGCTTTAATTGCGTGTGATAACTCTTTTAATAAGACTTTTATTTCGGAACGTGAAAAAGAACCTTGTTGTTTTGCAAGTATGAAATGACAAAATGTTTTTCTAGACTATGCTTCAAATGGTGTCTAGTTTGATGCCTTAGTGATATTTTACAGAATTATTAGTAATAAAGAAAGAAATCAGCATTAGGTAATTACAAAGGTTTCAGCATTAGGTAATTACAAAGGTTTCAGCAGTTTTGAACTTTTTCCCCTTTTTGTAAAAAAATTAGAGTTAGATTTTTGTATTTAGGAAAACTCTTGCAGCAGAACTAAAAGTCTTAGGGAAATCTAAATCAGAAAACGAATCAATTTCTCCCGTTATATTTGCTTAGAGAAAATGAAACGTATCAAGAAAGCCTATATTAGCTCAAATTTACAAATCATAAATTAAGAATCTGTCCTTCTTTGAAGGCGGTAATATCGAGAACTTACCTCGTTCGCAAATGTTGAAGTTTTTTTTGCAGTAGAAATCACTGAGCAAAGCGAAAAACAAAGAGAGAGAGAGAGAGAGAGAGAGAGAGAGAGAGAGAGAGAGAGAGAGAGAGAGAGAGAGAGAGAGAGAGAGAGAGAGAGAGATATTCACAAAGAAAAAAATTGCTGTTCCTTGTCCGAGCATTGTTTAAAAAAAATGTTTCTTCCAAAAGAGACAGTTCTTGATTTCTCTTATTGTTTACCGGAAAGGACTGTGTCCAGAAGTTCAGTAGTGACAAATAATGTGAATGGGTTTTCATTGCTGGCAATTAATCATTTCAATATTTTCTTGTACTTTGGAAAATTAGTGTTTATTGACATCTGGAATTGAATTCTGTTATCCAGAAAATCTTCTAAAAAGAGAGAAAGAACTATTCAATTTTCCTGTTCTTTCAGTATATTCTGCTGCGGTTAGAAAATAAATTTGTCTTAGAAATTAAAACTGAATATGAGAAATATGTTAGGGGTCAATGTTTCAAACAGCTCACAGATTCTTTAAGGCTTGTGAGTTAAAATTTTTTTTTAATTTTCTTATTCTGTTTGTGAAATGAATTAAATCGCTCTAGAAGCAAATGACAAATCTCAGCATAAATTTGGGGATGGTATCGATAAAAACGCTTTCCTCCGATATATCCTTTGCGGTATGAGAGCAAATATAACGCCCAGTGTTTTCATCAGTTCATAATATCATAACAACTGTTTTCCATCTGCATATGGAAAAGGAAAATTATGTCATACATTTCGGTACTCACATTCTTGTGCTAAAATTTTAAATTAAATATGTCCATTTAATGCGGAACATTGAAGTATCAAAATAAATTTTTACGAGCGATAGTATTATTATTAGTTGTATTTTAGAGACCTGATTTAATATACATCAAAAGAGAAGTGGGGTTAATATGTAATTTTAAATTCCGTGAAATTTTACAATTCAGTAGAACCGCCTGATATTAAAATGTTAATGTGTATTAGTAAAATCACCCTCTGAGATAGAGAAGGCAACATGTAGATAGCTCATTTGTTGTCGTATGTAAATTTACGGAGTTCATAGTTTAAAGGAGTCTGGTCTTGATCAAGTGACCTTTGTAGTTCCGGTCTGCTCTGAGTCACAAACTTCTGACTTTATTCTACATCTCATTACTTCTAATTATCGTAATTCCCCAGTGTAAAGGATTGAACCACTGAAACATTATTTTTGAGCAAAACCTTAACAGAAAGAAAGTAGGTTTCAAACCATAACCCTACACAGGGGGTTTCTCAGCAGCCAATTTCCTCACAGTACTTCGTTTTCACCATCTGTGGTATCAGATCTGTGGCCTGCTACTCGAATCTCTACGACGAAAGAGGAATAGCTCGTGCTAGTTGGCCAACGACACCGCCTCTATTTCAGTGTCCCCATGGGGTCAATGGCAAAAATTGCTGCGGAATGATCACGTGAGGTCACCGTTTCAGTACCGACCTTTTATGTTGTCTTTCTCCCGCTACTTTGGTGTCCCCATGGGAAATTAATATGACTTGTAGTTTCTGTCAGTGCAGTTTGCTTGTCGGAGATAACAGGAGAAGGCACGGCCGAGAGAACTGACTTCAGATCGTTTCAAATTCGGTGGGAAGCAAAGAAGAGAGAGGAAGCTTTTTCTTTTCTCTCCCTTGAGTATTTCTTTTTTCCATTCTTTTTGGACTGATACATAAAAAGAAATGCAGTGTTTACTGTTTCTCTAAACTTAAGACAAAATGAGAAAGAGAATTGCACAGATTTAGAGACAAGAAAAATGGGTTCAGAAAGAGATTGTTTAGAGAAGGAGCGGGAGAGCAAAATGGTGACGCAGACACAGAGACTGAGATAGAATGAGTATGGGAGAAAAAGAGAGAGTGAGGACGACAATGGCAGAAAAACGAAAACAAACAAACAGCGAAACAACCTGACTGAGACAGAAACAGAAAGACTCAGAGTGAGACGTGAGACAGATAAAAAGACACAGGGGAATCAACTAAGAGACGGAGAAAAAAAGAGAATCAGAACGACAGACAGTGAGAGAGAGAGAGAGAGAGAGAGAGAGAGAGAGAGACCGAGAGTGGCTCACTCTCTCTCTTTCTTTTCTTGCCTCTTTTTCCTTCTATCTTTCCTTATCATCACTCACATTTCTTCTTATTCTTTAGTCTCCTCATCACTCACATTTTTTCTTATTCATTTTTTTCTTTCCCTACATTCTTTTCTCCTTCTTCAGGGATACAGTCCTCTTGTGATGGAAAAATCTAGAACGACCCTTCTGATCACGGGGGAAGTAGAATCCTAGATAAGATATGACTGGCATGTTTGTCCTTACCGTCTCGTAGCATAGGACTGACCATTACCTCTGACTGGCCAGTAATATCTAAAGCTATAAGCATTCACTCCCAACAGAAGTGTGGTGGACTTGTAGTGGAAACCAAACTAAATGGGAGGAAGAAAACATATGTTTATTTAACATTTTTGTGACAAAATTTATAAAAAATGCACATGCTCACATTCGCGCACCCTGCACACAGTCGTATCAGAATAATATGACCACCTACCTAATAATGGGAATAACCACCCTTGGCCCGGATGAGAACGGCAAGACGGTGTGGCATGGACGCAGTGAAGCCCTGGAAGGTTGCCCGAGGTAGAAGTGCCAATTTGTACTGCAGCAGAGCACGGAGATCCCGGAAATGACGTGTTTGTGGGTCGACAGGTCGAACCTGTCGATCCAAATAGTCCCACAAGTGCTCTATGGGACTGAGGTCGGGCGTTTTCGCCTGCCAAAGGAGAACGGAGACATGACTGTCTTGTTCCTGTAATCAGTCACGCACCCCCTAGCGACGTGGCATGGCTCATTGTCCTGTTGGTAAACACCATCACCGGCAGAGTAAACGGCCGACATGAAAGGATGTATGTGGTTAGCGAGAATGGACAGGTAGGCATTGGATTTCAGGGACCAATCCAGTGGTACCAGAGATTCCAGATAATACCAGGGAAACATCCTACAGACATGCACACTGCCAGCGTCGGCCTATACTTGTCTGACAAGTGTGTCTGAGTGTTGGTTCTCGAATGTCGGACGCCGTATCCGCTTACTCCCGTCACTTCTGTGGAGTAGAAACCTCGATTCGTCGGAGATGGCCCCTTTTCCCACTCTTTTACTGTCCAATGACGGTAGTCCCATGCAAACCGCAGGCGTCGTTGCCGACGGACCTGGGTTAACATGGGCTCCTTGACTCAGCGTCAATCCCGGAGGCCCATGCGTGACAGAGTTTGCTCTATTGTTATCGGGGACACTTACTTGTGTGCCCCAACGTTCATTTACGTGGTCAGTTACTGCACTGTTGCATGTCGATTGTCCTTTACCATTCGCCGGAGGTCACGTTCTTCTCTGGGGTTGATTGCCTTTGGGGATCCACAGTTATGACGTTGGGAGGTACTCGGTGTGCCAGCGGTCCATTCTTTGATCACCCTTACTACAGCACGTCACGAACAGTCCACGAAGTCTGCTGTTTCTGATATGCTTCCACCCTTGTTGCGGTAGCCGATGGTCATTCCTTTTTGCACGTCCGTGATCACTACCTCTGCCCATTGTACTCGCGTTACGCACTGTGGCTCATCTGCCCTGGCCGGCAGCTTATATCTCCCTGTGGTCGACCTTGTCACGTGCACTCTGTGACGTGCCTGGGCGGGTACAATGTTATTCCGGGGATGCTCATATTATTCTGATACGACCGCGTATGCGCATCTTTACTCTCTATACATACACGACTCAAAAAAGTATTGCGCACCCTGGTCGTTAACGGATCATGTGAACATGCGTCAAGGGAGAACTGTGGCATGAAAACAGTGACACTGAGGTTCCAAAAACATTTATTGCCCAGAAAAATGCATTTACACAAAATCATTACCCGTTTGTTTCCGATCACATGGCGCTCTTAGTCATAGCCCATCATGGCATTTTACTCAAGAAATTGAACTGTCTTAGCTTCAGTGATAACTTGATGTCATTGTTTAAGTTTTATCTTTTCAACCGATCCCAGTCTGTTATTTATAACAACTATGTTTCTGATCCCTATGTTGCCACATCTGGAATACTCCAAGGCTCTAATTTAGGACCACTCCTGTTTTTCATATGCATTAATGCCCTTTCTTTTTGCATTGATGGCCCTTGTCCCTTGTTTGCTGATGATCTCAAACTTTATCGCAATGTACAGACCCCTGATGATGTCTTGCCTTTCAAACTGAAGTCAATAACCTGCTTCAGTGATGTTCATTTAACCATCTCCACCTCAACATCTCCAAGTGTCAAGTCGTTTCCATTTCGCGGAAAAGAGACCCAATTCGTTTTGACTACAAAGCTGGCAATTATACTCTTAGCCGGACAAACGATGTCCATGACTTGGGAGTCACGTTTGATTCGAACTTGGACTTTAAAAGTCATATAAAAAGAATTGTACGTTCAGCGCACAGAAATCTTGAATTTATCATGCGACATTCCAAGTATTTCTCGAATACTCAGACACTTATTCGCATTTTTGAGACTACGGTAAGATCCTCACTGGAATATGCGGCGATCATTTGTAGTCCTAGCCAAGTAACTCTAGTAAATGAAATCGAGAAAGTTAAAAAAACAACTTCTTAGACACCTTTTTTACAAATCGACTGGTGTTTATATAGCTGATATCCCGACGGCTGACCTGACATTCTTCAAGATGACCTCTCTGCAATCGAGAAGAAAGGCTCTCCAACTCAAATTCCTGTACGGCATCATCAATGGAGAGATTGATGATACTCAAATTGTAAACCAATTAAGTTTCCGTGTCCCACGTTTACCGAGGACAAAATGTGAACTATTTGCAGTGCTATTTTGCAGAACTGATGTTGAAAAAAATTCTCTGTTATGTAAAATGTATAGGCTTCACAACTCACTTGAAGAATGTCCGGATATTTTTAATGTAAGTAATAATATTTTTCATAAAGCATGTTTTCCAAAACTGTAAATATCACTTGGTAATTATCACTGTAAATAGAGTTATAGCGATTCCTGTAACTAGATATACCATCTGTAGGGATGTGCTTACAAATAAATAAATAAATAAATAGCAAAATGCGATACAGCAGTCCACAACTGGGGGTCATGACACCCGTGGTAATGGCGCCAGCCCTACCTTTCATAGCATGCTGTCTACTACACAGCTGTCCGAAACTTAAAGGCGAAGACGAAACCTAACTATTACACTTCCTTTACGTGTCGACGGTTTTTTTCATGTGTTTTACTCCCGGGATTGTCTGTCCATTATTACCTTTTCTCATATGTCATGATTATTTACATGCTTTTGTAAGTTGTATTTCTGTTCTCTGCGTTTTGCGCTTTTATTATGTTGTTTTTTTGTACTTGTCATTATGTCATATTTTATATTATATTCCTTGATCAGCACTGGAAGCTGTTGTGTTATACAGGGTGTGCCATATAAAAGAGGCCCGAGTATAATGAACGACGGGGCCACTGGTGGCCTAGTGGACAACGTTCGTGACTGCCACGAAAAGGGCCTCAGGTTCGATCCCAACAGGTGCGAACGCTCGATCCATGCACTAAATACCCGCCGTGCGTCGGATGGGCACGTTCAGCCGTCGGACTCCGGGTACTGGCATCCGGTAATAAATAAGGGCGTCTCCCTCCCCTTTTTACTTCGTTTCCATGGTCCTATCTGGCGCTCTAGCGCAAATCTCCTATTTTCCTATTTCTAAGGGTTGTTTAAGACCTGGGGTCAAACACTCCCTTCCTAAAATCCTCTACATATGATCATTTGATCATTTGAACGACAACAGTCAGGCAATGTTATTATACATGGTAAAGAATAGTTGAAATGACAGAAAACAGGAGTAATTTACCTTCGTTTACAACAATTGCTGAAAGTGCTGTCCTCCGACATCAGGACACAGCTGCACACGGAGGAACATGTTGTTCGTAACGCGCCACAACTCATCGGCAGTAATCTGGGCTATGAAATCCGTAATGTTCACTTTTAATTCATCAGTGGTGTGCGGATTAGTTGCGTACACTTTCCCTTTCAAAGCTCCCCACAGATAAAAGTCACAGGTGGAGAGATCGGGTGATCTGGGTGACCTTGGACCCTTCGATACAGTTCTGTCTTCCCCAAGTACTTCATGCACATCACGTAGACTGTTCCGCGCAGTATGCGCCGTTGCGCCACCCTGCTGAAGGAAAGGATATGTTCGCTCTTCTTCTGTAAGTGCGGCAACAAATGGGTCGAACAGTTGCTGAAAATAGCGCTCCGAGTTGATGGTGTCACTGAAAAAGAATGGGCCGACTATCCTCTTCAAAGACACAGCACACCGAACGCCTGTCTTTTGGTCGTACAGAGGAGTCTCCATTGTCCGTCTGGGACACGTGTCGGTCCAAATCCTGCTGTTTTGGGCATTGACATACCCGGACAGATGAGACCATGCTTCATCTGTCAAGTAATAAAGTGTTGGGTCTATTTCACCGCTGACAATGGTTTCCTGAAACCACTTACAATATTGCATTCGTTTTGCATAATCAGGAGTTTTAAGTTCTTGGAGCGCCATGACTTTGTACGGCCGAAAATGCAAATCCACCTTAAGTATGCGTCGGCATGACGTGGCAGATATTCCCGTTGCAGACGATAATCGGCGAATCGACTTCCGAGGGCTTTGCAACAACATTGTGCACACATCCTTGATATTGTCTTCAGTTCGAATTGTCTTGAGTTTGTTTCTTTTCCTTTTGCACACGGTGTCGGTTTCACGAAATTTCCGCACTAATTTCTGTACCACTGATTTCGCCGGTACTGCACAATGTGGAAATGTTTCTGTAAAGAACTCATATAAAACCTTGTATAAGTTATTTCTGAAATACTGTTCCACATTAAAAATCCGCTTTTCCGTGCTTAAAACCATTTCCGTTGCCTTTGTTCTCTCCTCACTTACCGCGTACAAAATTGCTCTGGCTGTGTGTTCACTGACCGCGTACCTAAACTGCTCTGGCTGTGACCAAAACTGCTCTGGCTGTGACCAAAACTGCTCTGGCTGTGACTAACCACTGCGAAGAATTCCTTTGCAGCTGTACACGAAGAAACAGGTTAGAAGTGGAACAAAGTGGTTTAACTGGAAACCAGCCAAACAACTTTAACCCGCCTAACAACCTCTGGCCACGGGGCCTCTTTTATATGGCTACTGTTATTCCTGTTATTTTCTTTACTGTAGTTCCTGAATGTAGTTCCTGTTATTTTCTTTACTGTGTCATAGTATTGCACTGTATTTATTGTATGTTTTCTCGCTGATGTCATATGTTCATGTATTGCAATTAGTATCATTTCTGATCTTGTCATTCACTTTATTTGTCGTCTATTCTATTGTGTCATGTGACCCAGCCATGCCATGAGGCATTCATGGCACATTGTTGTTTTGCCATGTGATTATGTCGTTTGCCTTTAATGTATGCGTGCGGTTTTTTACGCTTTCGTTTTACAATACAGTAGGTGCGCGGGTATACACCTACCGTTTTTAACCAAAGAGCGTCATGGGGATAAAAAGCTTGTTGACATGTGCACATGAGTGCGGTGTCCCGTATGAAGACATTCCATGAAGCGCAGCCCGTATGGAAAATTTTATGCGAGATCGTGATAGTTACCAAGGATGTATATAGTGAGCAGGTTAGTCATACCTCATATGAGCTCACTCTGTTTTCATGTGTTTCAGCAAAAGGAACAAGAAACTGCGTGTCTGAGATTAAAAAAGGATGTGTCGTAGTCATCATATGAATTATATTAACCGAAGCTGAATTATCGGCAAGCTCGATAGAGGCCGGACTGTGACCGACGCCGCCAGAGAGTTTGGAGTAGCGCTCAGCTAACCCTCTCGATAAACTTCTGGCAGCGGATGAAAGATACAGAACCGCTGCCAGGTGCTTTGCTGGAGACTGTCCCAGCTGTCTGAGCCAGTTGGATGACCGTTACCTGGAGTAATGGCGAAACGGAATTGGAAAAGTACTGCGGGCCAGTTGTATAACCGCCTTCAAGCAGGCACAGGTGTGCGAATTTCAAGTCAAACCTTGTCAAGACGTGTAAATACAGCATCACTATATGCCCGTAATCCCCTACGCTGTGTTTCATTATCCACTGAGCATCGTACAGCTCGTCATCAGTGGCATAGATCGCACGTTGACTGGTCTTGAGATCTTTGGACCCAGATAATGTTCGCAAATGAAAGGCGCTTTAGTCTTTCATCGAAGTCCAAGCGGCAGTTGATTCCTAGGTAACGTGGCACAACTTCTGATGAGAGGAACGTCATTGAACGGGACAGATATGACGGTCTTGGCGTCATGGTATAGTTCGACGTTATTTTTAATGGACGTTCCGAACTTCAGGTGATAGATCAAGGGACATCATCGGGAAGCGGTATTGTATCGATGTGATTCTTCCCCGAGTTCGTCTGTTCCCTGGTGCTTTGGCGCAGATTTCATTTTTATGGACGCCCATCCTCACTGTACAGCATCTGTGAATGAAGTATTTGCTAGTGACGATATGACTAGTCCTTGGAACATAATCGCAATCCGATCGAACATGCATGCGACTCTCTAGGGTGATGCGTTGCGCAAAAGAATCCCTTACCAGGAACCATTACAGTATTTATCGAGGTTCTTCAGCAGGAATGGGATAATTTACCGCAAGAGCTCCTAAACTACGTGCTTTGTAGAATTCGCTCTGCCCTATTATCATCCTCATTTCAACAAAAGATACTTTTATACATGCATTTTATCCTTTGGTTTCACGCTGATATCTTTTCCACGTATCATAAACATTCATGCGCCAACTTCACATTCCTCTCACGAACTGAAAAAAATAATAATAGCAGGATTATATCGAGGACAGCGGAAGTTACAGTTCATAGGTCATCCGTGAAACTAAGCAATGGCAAACCTATTTCTATAAATATCGTCTTATGATTACAAAGAGTATTTGTTATGGTATTTTATGAAACCACGTCTCGTGAGCAGAAGGGTTCAAGGTATTGCTTGGACTCAGTTGACTTCACGTCGAGGAATATTTGTACAGAGATGAATATGTGGCGATAGAGTGTCCACTAAAAAAAGAGAGCGGAAGGTGTGGTCAGTGCGCAAAGAAGGTGGTTAAGCTTTGACTTCTGTAGAGAGGGTTGATGATTGGAATTATGGAGGCTCGACCGTTTTCACAAGTGTGGTGGTATGGGTTGCCACAGGTGGCTTGCTATGTATTAGGCGTGCAACTTAATTCTCGGCCACAGGCACGACACGTTAACAGCAAATTATAGCAAATCGAATACGTACCTAATCAGGGAAATAATCCCCGTTATGTTGGATACATTTGAGCCATCGGTCAGGGAGCTGCCGAATGCCACTGTGGAAAAAAGAGGGCTGTTAGGAGTTGATAAAGTCATCGATACTTGTGTGGACCTCCTCGACAGAAGTGAAATGTATATCACTCAGGTGATGTTGCAGGGAGCGAAAGAGGTGATAATCCGACGGGGCGAAGTCTGGAGAATACGCCGGGTGGGACAAAATCTCCCATCCCGGATTAGTGATTGTGTTTAAAGTCGTTTTCGCGGTGTGAGGACGCGTGTTATCCCGAAGCAACAGGACCGACATTCTGCCCTTGCCGGTGTATGGCTTTTCGTGTGAGTGACTTCCAGTGGAAGTCACTCACACGAATGTGTTGCTGACAATAACGCTCAACATTGACCGTTTCACCAGGTTCTAGCAATTCATAGTGTACGACACCGAGCTGATCCCACCACATGCACAGCAACAACTTCCTGGCATGGCTATTCGGTTTGACGGTACTGGTAGTAGGCTGATCTGGATAAACCCACGATTTGCGCCGCTTAGGATTATCGTAGAGGATCCACTTCTCATCACAGGTCAAAATCTTGTGGAGGAAATACTTCTTCTTGAATCTGGAGAGCAAGGACACAGCAACATCGTAGCGCCTAGACTTGTTCGCAGCTGTGAGTTGGTGGGGCACCCAACGGCCCTCCTTGCGAATCCGTCCAAGCTTCTGCAGGTGCTTTGCAATGGCTTGCCGTGTTACTCCAAATTCATGGACGAGCTCTGACTGTGTGCGACAGGGATCCGCGTCCAACAGTTGTTCCAGTTCCGCATCGTCAATTTTCCGTGGTTGTCCCGGACGTTCAGCATCACGGAGATCGAAATTTCCATGCTTAAACTGCTGGAACCACTTCTTACACGTACTGTAGGACATAGCAGCCTCACCCAAAGCAGCACAGGTCATTTGCTGGGCTTTCGCGGCGCATGTTTTTAGCTGAGACGCTAACAGGAGGCAGTGCCTCAAATGTTGCTTCTCGAACGACATTACCTTCACCGTCAACTTTCGTCCCTTCTGTTACTACAGCTGTGAGCGGTTACGGTTGCCTGGAAAGCTGTTGGATAGCGCAGCAATTAGCCATTATCCCTCACAGCTATTTGCATTTGCCGACGTTCTATGATTGCTGGCGGTTAGGAGCAGAGAATTAAGTTGCACACCTAATAGGAAGACAAGCCAGCCCTTCGATCTTTACGGGAAGAATGAATTTCGTTTAAAGTCCTCGGAATAAACAAGCGTACACCTTGGTACGTTCTGAAACATGGGACATAGTTCGAAATCCTGAATAAAGTTAAGTTTCTAACTTGAGGCGTTCCGGTCATTATTGGAAGCACATGGTCTACTTTAATAGCTGCCTCCCTCTCCGAATACTTTATTAGCTGCCTCCCTCTCCAAATGTCAGATTTCATAAACATTTGCCTCCCTCTCCGAATACTTTAATAACTACCTCCCTCTCCGAATGTCAGATTTCATAAATAGCTGCCTCCCTGTCCGAATAATTTAATAGCTGCCTCCCTCTCCGAATACTTTAATAGCTGCCTCACTCTCCGAATGTCAGATTTCATAAATAGCTGCCTCCCTCTCCGAATGTCAGATTTCATAAATAGCTGCCTCCCTGTCCGAATACTTTAATAGCTGCCTCCCTCTCCGAATACTTTATTAGCTGCCTCCCTGTCCGAATACTTTAATAGCTGCCTCCCTCTCCGAATACTTTAATAACTGCCTCCCTCTCCGAATGTCAGATTTTATAAATAGCTGCCTCCCTGTCCGAATAATTTAATAGCTGCCTCCCTCTCCGAATACTTTAATAGCTGCCTCACTCTCCGAATGTCAGATTTCATAAATAGCTGCCTCCCTCTCCGAATGTCAGATTTCATAAATAGCTGCCTCCCTCTCCGAATGTCAGATTTCATAAATAGCTGCCTCCCTCTCCGAATTCTTTAATAGCTGCCTCCCTCTCTGAATGTCAGATTTCAAAAAAGAAGAGGAGGGAAAACTGCATTGTCGAGACCATAAATCTTCATGTAGAGACACTGTATTCACTTTGTCAAATCCTGCATATTTGATGCTGAGCATGATACACAGGTACCAAACATGCATTGCGGTGCGGGGAGGTACATTTCGCCAGCCCCCCCACCCCGGCAAATTCAAAATTCAACACGAAATGTACCTGGTGCGGGGTGGGCAGGACTTCGCCCTATATGTAGTCTTACTCTGCAATGCTGATGAAAGCATTTCATTGGATATCAGGAGAATCTGTACCTTTTTTGCAACATTTTGTTCTATTTCGATATCTGTTACATATTATTCATGATGTTTGATGTTGGTTTCATTTCAGTGTTTCTATTGCCATCGATACCACTTATAACTGGGAAACCAGTTCTTTCCAATTTTGACTGGTTAAAATGTATCTCGTCCTTAAAAGTTTGGCTGTAGTGTCATTAGAAGAAGCCTTGTTGTAGTGTTAATGTTCTGGTAGTACTTCGTTTTATGCTGCGGCCATCTTGCCTGTTGGCCAATGCAAAGAAGCTCAGACGGTAGTGTGTATTTATATACATATTAGCGCGTGACAGTTAAATGAATACTACAGGATCGCATCTTTAAGTTTACAGGTGGAAACCTGAAACAAATGTAACGCATACCTCGAACTGATAGCATCCAATAGGCAAAACGACTGATAACTGAAGGTTCTAAAACGGATGCAAAAAGAATGAGTATGTATTGCGTATGCGTACTTTTGTTAGTTTCCGACAAATAATTTTGGGTGACGTACGAAGTCAGAGTTACTGACTAATAAATTGCCAGTTTTCGTAATGACTGGAAAAATATATTGACTAATAAACTGCCAGTTTTTGTAATGACTCGAAAAATATTCCACACAAATTTTCCATGAACGAAGTGTGCTATATCCACCAGTGTTAAAAAACTTACTGATCCTCCCTAAAGGGCCTTCTCTTTTAGTGATTTGAGCGAATGTAAAAAGTTATCAACTTGGCCTCTTCATTATAAATATGGAAGAAATATTTTACGGAGTTTAAAGACCACTGAAAGCAACTCAATGGGCTATAAGCAGTCGCTTGTCAGTAGTTTCAGACCATTGGTTCCAGGGAAGGGAGTGAGCCAATGTCGCAAGACAAGAACACCACCCATGTCTCATCTGCGACTCGAACAAAGACATACTCCGACAAACGGTCCGAAGCCAGCGCATAAACCACTGCGCCACCAGAGCCGCCTGGCAGAATTTACCAGATTGCTTCATAAAACGGAGTCCTGTCTTACGAACAATTTTTAAGGAAGGATGACCGCCACTGCACCCACAAAGCACAACTTTGCTCATTTCACTGAATTTGGAAATAAAAACAACCTAAATGTCATCTAATCTCTCTCTCGAAAGAAAACAAAAGAAGCAAAGAAAGAAAAGAAACATTTTTTATGTTATACTTATTACAAAAATAAATAATACTTCTATGACATGTTACCGTGCTATCCACAGTGCATCACAGCAAATCCGACAAAGCAATCTGACAAAAAAAAAATAACACTTCTATGACATGTTACCGTGCTGTCCACAGTGCATCACAGCAAATCCGACAAAGCAATCTGACAAAAAAAAATAACACTTCTATGACATGTTACCGTGCTGTCCACAGTGCATCACAGCAAATCCGACAAAGCAATCTGACAAAAAAAAAATAACACTTCTATGACATGTTACTGTGCTATCCACAGTGCATCACAGCAAATCCGACAAAGCAATCTGACAAAAAAAAATAACACTTCTATGACATGTTACCGTGCTATCCACAGTGCATCACAGCAAATCCGACAAAGCAATCCGACAAAAATAAATAACACTTCTATGACATGTTACCGTGCTGTCCACAGTGCATCACAGCAAATCCGACAAAGCAATCTGACAAAAAAAAATAACACTTCTATGACATGTTACCGTGCTGTCCACAGTGCATCACAGCAAATCCGACAAAGCAATCCGACAAAAAAAAAATAACACTTCTATGACATGTTACCGTGCTGTCCACAGTGCATCACAGCAAATCCGACAAAGCAATCCGACAAAAAAAAATAACACTTCTATGACATGTTACCATGCTGTCCACAGTGCATCACAGCAAATCCGACAAAGCAATCCGACAAAAAAAATAACACTTCTATGACATGTTACCGTGCTGTCCACAGTGCATCACAGCAAATCCGACAAAGCAATCCGACAAAAAAAAACACTTCTATGACATGTTACCATGCTGTCCACAGTGCATCACAGCATATCCGACAAAGCAATCCGACAAAAATAAATAACACTTCTATGACATGTTACCGTGCTGTCCACAGTGCATCACAGCGGATCCGATAAAGCATGCGTTTCAGTTTTTCACGAACTTTCCACTTTGTCAAGTGCACAGTATTATACATACATTATCTGAACAGATTTCAGACTGTCCAAATTTTCGCGTATAGGTTTAAAATGCGAGTCTTCATCTTTCTACAAAACTGGCCATGTTCAATCTAAAAATGATGCCTCGCCACAAAATGGAAAAGAAAAATACAATATATGATGAAGACCTGGTATTTAAAAGTTTGTAACATTGAAGCCTTTTCTTCACAAGCCAGCGTATAGTTTCCGTGAATAAGATTATCTATCTATCTATCAGCTTTCGTAGCACAGAAATGTTTGTTAAGTGTCATACATAATTTTGTATTTATATTTTGTCACACTACATCTGTTTGTGAAGGAAAGACTGGAGAAATTCCTTTTAGACGGAATATAGCAAGACATGAATAATCTTTTCATTGGAACACAGTTTCCCCTGTATATGAAAGAAACGTACAATTCAGCTGAAAAGCGGGCATGGTATTGCCATCTCAAATTTAATTTTTGTTTCTCTAAATATATCTTCATTACACCCATGATGTGTTTAGCGATCCTGCAATCGTTTATTTGCAGACAATGGGGATATCTTTGAAAAAATCTTGACTGAACGTGACCCACGAAGAGATGGTCTTGTGAACGCCAACAAACACTTTTCTTTTCTTTTAAAACCTCAGTAAAATGAGCACAGAATGAAAAACATTTAATACATCAATGGATAGTTTTACAATGTCTCATGCAAGAAAAAGTATGAGAGAAAGCAGGCAATCTCTATGTCATAATATTGCGTTTCTTATGGCAAAATCGCAGCTGGTATCTTTGAATCCCGTGACGCGTACTTCTTTCGGCCTTGACAACATCGTTAAAAATACCACTAACACTCATTTCTGATTTGTGCTTCAGTGACTGGCAACTTGCATCGGGATAATTTAAAAGTGCTTTCATACTTTGACATATTTTCAGTTTTTACTTCCACTTATCGGAGCGATGATCAAGAATGTTTTAAAGAAATCTGATTGCTTGCATGAAGAACCTTAATTGCTTGTTTGGTTTTTTTTTTGGTTGGAGGTTTAACGACCATCGTGAGCAACTCAATGGGCTATAAGCAGTCGCCCGTCCCTAATTTAGGGCCCTTGACTCCAGGGAAGGGAAAGAGTCAGTGCCGTAAGAAAAACACAACATCCATGCCTCACGGGATTCGATCCCTGACCCATCTCGGAAGAATGAGTCAGAAGCCAGCGCTTAGATCACTGCGTCACCGGGGCGACGTTTGAGGGTTTAACGACCACCGTGAGCAACTCAATGGGCTATAAGATGTCGCCCGTCCCTAATTTAGGGTCACTGATAAGAGGGAAAGAAGACAGTGTTTTAAGACAAACCCGACATCCATTCCTCACCAGGATTTGAACCCAGACCCATATCAGAAGAATAGTGAGAAGCGCCAGCACTTAGACCACTGCAAAAGCAGGGCGGAAGAACATTGAGATATTTCACTGGAATACAGTTTTGATAATGCTATTAGGGATGTGAATATAGTGCGTAGTGCAATTTCGAGAAATATAGCCATTGTACCAATACTTGGTGTTTTACCGCACGATGACTGGTTACATATGTTTATGACTTCTGCTTTGATTCCATACCATTCCTTGGCATTTCGAGCTGGAGCCTTCTATGTTAGGCATTCTTATATTTTCTGTGAACTTGAGGGACACAGAAAAGATGAAAAATTTCAAATTTTGAGAACTTTCATAGAAAGTTTTCCGATATATAAGGATCGAAAGAGGAGAATGAGGAAGCACCAAAAGAGCTGAGTGTCAAGGCTGCAGTCGAATAGATTACTGTGCATTGAATAAACTGAGAGAAGCAATTAGAAAGAAGGCATCAAGACCAACGTCTCAGAATTATCTTGTACTACCCAGAAAAAAGTCGCAGATTAGGAAAATGCAGCAAAGGGAATATGAAGAGAATATTGATATTGTTACAGACGTAACCGATAAAGCAGACGTGGTAAAGCTGGGGATACTACTTTGGATGAAGTCAAGGGGAAAACTGGAAAGACAGAGAATTCTTTCAGACTGTTTGATCTGTGAAGTCAGGAAGAACACTGGAAATATCGAAGAAAGACTTTGAAATCGTTACAGGTATCAAAGCCTTCTTCTGATGATATCTGATGCTAAAAACAAAAATGCGAAGATGCGGCAAAGAATTTGTGGCCATCACAGGTTGGACACAACACAATCTGTGATGTTCATAAGATTTTCAACGAATGAGCTACACTTGAACTATAAATCGGTTTGGTAATTTTAACTGGAAATATTTGCTTCTAACAGTTTTCCTGATATCTCAGCTAGGTTTTTGATGATTATTCTTTTTCCCCTGAACAGAAAACAAATAAGACAAAATCGTTTCACCTCAGCAGAAAAGACCGAGAAGATGACCACTATGCAGTTATGGTGAATTTAAAGAATCACCAAACGATCAACGACGGTTTGAAACTTACGTATGCTTGTAGTTTTGAGAAATGTTTTCAATAGTAAAAACAAAACGCAACTGGGAACTAAACAATAAAATGCTGGACTGTTATAATCTTGGTATCTCATCGTCGAACATGAGTACACGCGCACAATGTAAACATGCTTCCATAAACCCGAGATCAGCGTAAATACCCTTGATAGAAGTTTGAAAGAGTTTAAAGCAATGTATCGCAGTTTTTATAGCGCCTTTCTTTTTTTCTGGTTTTAAACCACTCTCTTTGACTTTTCAAATACAAAGAACAACCTTTGCTTTTATTCCCGAACAACGATATCCAACACATGTTCTTCTTTTTCTTTCCGCCAATTTTGTTTTTACAGAAATCTTTTATTTACAAGCAGCATTCTGCTTTTTGCCGTTAAGCTGAAATCTTATTTAATTAAATCGGAGGAGGCTTCCGTGGTCAAAACAGCGTGACAAATTCGAAGTCCCTGTGACATCGAACCTCTTGTCAATTTGCCATGCTTCTTCTTCTTCTTCGCGCGCCTAACCGAGAGAATAAAAGCAAAGAGGAAACGCGATCAGCCGACAAATAAAGTTTCCCTTTTTATTTTGACTGTTTTTCCCTCCCCAGCATCCCCTATTCACATCACTAAGTTGTTTTATTTTTTTCAACTCCTCCCCTCTCCATTATCTTCCCCATTTCAAATGGACGGTCAGCGGTCACTGACCCTCTTCTGTTTTTGATGCTCTGTGACGTCCACCATACGTCATTCTGAAGAAAAAGAAAGGTTTCCTCAGAAAAACCAGTGGCAACAGCTGTTATCAAGTAATGATCCTACAAAGTTATTTTCTACCGTTATTTACTCTTGATGTTCTTTATCCAAAACTAAATATATTTTAAGCCCTATTTAAAGGGCTTTCACCTTGCAGCACGAAATCAAGAGATAACTGTCTCTCTTTTTTTCTTTAGTTCTCAGGCACATTCTTTTAATTAGAAGTACAGCAAAGCACCGATTATCCAGACTCCGACTATTCGAAGACATCAAAATTATTTCGCAAGATGAAAAAAGGAGGTGAAAGTTACAAGGAATTTTCTTCCTTAGTGTCACCTCAGATAATTTTTTATTTTTATTTTGTAAGAGAAATAGAAGTATATTGGCTGCCAAAAATGCTTATGAACATACAGGGGTTTATCAAATTAATGAAAATACATAGTGTTTGTGGAGATCTTTAAATTAATAAGTTATAGGCCCAGCTCGGGCTTTCAGAAAAGAAACAATTCAGCTTGGAATAGACTTATACAAGTCATGCACATACGATTCCTGTAAAATATGTCCCAAATGTGCCTGTCATGTTGGAGGTAGAAAGTGTGATCTGACCTTTCCGTCCAGATATTACCACATATGTTCAATAATATTGAGGTCTGGAGACTGAGGTGGCCAAGGTAGCTGATGCACATAATCCTCATGCTCTGCAAACCACAGCTTGACACCTTTCGCTCAATGCACCGGTGCATTATTTGCATGAAAAAAGGGACGGTCATTAGGGAACAATACCTGCAACACTGGGTGCAAGTTGTCACCAAGAATGTATTCGTGCGTTGCAGATGCGTTACTACCCTGCAGAGTATCCAATGGCTCTAAGGAATGCCATTTACACCAGGGATCCACTTCAATGCTTCACATCCGGAATGAAACAGTCGAGGTATTGTGCTTTTGCAGGTTTTCGCTAGACGTACGCTCTACCAGTGACAGCAAATGATTAAAAGCATGATTCGTCTGACCAGATGACACGTTGCCAGTCTTAAGCATCCCAATTTTTATGTGCTTTGCACCACCTTACATGTTTTTTGCATTGCGTTGGTAATAGGAGGTTTGGGAATTGCGGCACCCCTATAAACACATACACGATGGAGTTCTCGACGAACTGTTATCACAGAAACGGAATCATTCCGACTAGTGTTCAACTCTGCTGCTGTTACCGGTGCAGTGGTCTTGTGCTTCTGTTGTACAATCCGTCTCAGCTTTCGCCAATTCCTGCCTGACATCTTCTTATAGCGTTTACAATTTGCACGTTCGGAGCGTGTCGATTTTGATAGGCAGTTATAATCTTCAATACTTTTTCTTGTGTTAGTCGACATCGTACTGCATTCCTTTATACTCGTATTCTTCAAATCGCAGGTGACTCGGTCCTGTGATTTGCATACGGTGCATTGCGTGTACGCCAGTCGGAATCAGTGTTTGCAATATTTTGGAAAACTCCTGTACCCGTGGGATATTTTTGGTGCAGTACTATCTTAGAAAAGGTAATTCTTTAACTGAAACAGTCTGATTTCTTGGGTCATAAATCGCTGGTTTAGGTTCTGAATGTCAGACAAAAAGAATGAAGACAGAGAGAGAGAGAGATAGAGAGAGAGAGAGCACCATTCAAGTCACTCTTTCATCCGATTGTACCTCGTAACTCTTGAAGGTTCAAAGCTGTTTTCACATTTGCACCTTTATTTACTTTTAGACCGAACTAAATTGCAGCTTGGAATATTTTGTGCTATAGAGGCATTGAAAGAATTGTATATGGCAATAGATAGGCACAAAGCAGAAACATTATCTGATTGACAAATTACTCCTGGTTGGGATGAACTTGTTGTTTACATAGTGTCTAAAATCTTTCAGAGGGGAAACACTGTATGTATAGCCCAAAAGAAAAAAATCCAGCATGTTAGAAGTAAACGTTACTGTGAGTGAGATGCGGCTATGGCAAGACAAGTTCGTGTGAAAAATCAAGCTCAGGTAGATAAGTTCATTTTTAACTTTAATTATAAGAAAAAGATCAAAATTCTGTTCCTTTATTTACTTCTCGTGAGCAAACATCAACACCAGATACACTTTTACACTGTTCGATACTTTCAACTTTTGATGTTGCTCAGAAGAAAAGAAGCTTTTCTGATTAACAGAGTTACTTTCAAAAACTATTTTGAAACTCTTTCGTAGGTGCGGGCATTCGCTCTGAGAAAATTTGCTGCCATTGCCATCGAAATTGTTTTCAAGAGCAGAGCAGATCTTGTTGCACCTTCTACATTTTCATCGCCAACACGAAGAACGCTCCATTAAAGTCCGTTTGGGGTACAGCCGAGCAAGTGTAGTTCTAATTTCTTCACAAGATCAATTATTCCTGCTTCATCGATGCTTTTACTCCTTATTTGGTTACATTTTCCTGAACATTACAGGCTTCAGCTTTTAAGATCAAGTTGCAATAAACTTATTTTGAGCTGTTTTATGTTTTAAAAGAGAAAATCATAACTGCGTATGTGCTGCGTCCTGTAAGATCTACCCTTCCTGATCAGTATTCCATTAAAAAGATTAATGTGATGAATAATTTTTACTAGCTGGTGTAATATTTCACCAAGGTGTCACATGAATCAAAACCATAACGAAGTCATGTTTTATTATTTTTAAATATAATTCCTATTATTAAGTGTATGTAAAAGCTTCCGCTGCCCCCCTAGTGGGCGCTGTAGGGGACTAACCGGCCGGTAACCCGTGCTGTCAGTTCGTACATGACGCCAAGCATGACGGTCAATAAAGTTCATTTGCAGCACTGTTTGTTATTCATGTTTAATTTAGGGAAAAGTGCGAGTGAAGCATACGGTTCAATATGTCAGGCGTATGGCGAAACGGTTATGGGTGAGCGGACGTGTCGTGAATGGTTTGCCTGGTTTAAGAAAGGTGATCTAAACTTGGAAGACAAGCCACGTGCAGGTAGGCCGCAGGAACTCGCAGACGAGGAACTGGAATCGCTGTTGCAAGAGGATGCCACACAATCGACCTCGCAACTGGCGAAACGTTTGCAAATAGCTCAATCGACTGCGGTACGGCGTCTACAGGCCTTGGGGAAGATCCAGAGGATTGGTAAGTAGGTTCCGCATACTTTAACGGAGCGTAATATTGGTCAACGGGCATCTGCACTTCGTTGCTGAAGAGGTTTCAAGGAAGGAATTTCTTGTTGAAGGTTGTCACCGGGGATGAGAAATGGGTCTATTGCGACAACCCCGTACGAAAGCGATCCTGGGTCGACCCAGGCCAGCCATCAACATCCACTGCAAAACAGGATATCCACGGAAAAAAGGTGCTGTTTTGTGTGTTGTGGGATATGCATGGAGTGCTGTACTTCGAACTGTTGAAACCGGACGAAACAGTCATTGCACAATGATATAGCTATCAGTTGATGAAACTGAACGCCGCAATCGAGCAAAAACGCCCATGGGCAGGTAACGGACGCCGCCTAGTCATCCTGTTACACGATAATGAGAGATCACATGTCGGTGTCACCACGAAATCAACCCTTGAACAGTTACACTGGGAGGTTTTACCGCACGCGGCTTACTCCTCGGACATTGCACCATCAGACTTTCATCTGCTCCGCTCTATGCAACATGCCCTAGCCCAACACCAGTTCACCACAGTTCCAGAGGTGGAAAATTTTGTCACTGCGTTCTTCAGCTGAAAACCCGAGTCCCTCTATCACAGAGGCATTCATTTGTTGCCTGAAAAATAGTAAAAGGTCATTGATGCTAACGGTCAACATTTCGTTAAAGTAATGTGTACTGGTTTCATGATTGTTCCTGTCTCCTTTCTCCTTGAAACGGCGAAAACTTTTGCATACCCGTAATAATTTCGACTTCAGATTTCATGTGAGTAATCTTCGATAAAATACACAAGACGCCGTTTTACAGTTTATCTTCCAGCTAAAGTATAGGCTTCAACGTTTGTGTGAATAAAGAAAATATTGTGCAGTTAGTTCCATGTTATTTAACGCAGGAATGATCCGCACTTCAAGTCTACTTAGTGGTTTCAAAGTAGAATGTAAATGGCTCTGGCCCATTTTAGTAATACCATGAAATCTGTACATGCTTGTCATTTGTAGTTCTACATACAACAAGATAAGGCAGAGAATATTCTGTCTAATACTGAAGTTTTTGATCTCGTTGCTTCCTTTACTTTCTCTATTGTAACGATAAGTTTTCTGAAAAATCATTTTGTCTGTATCTTTCGGAAACGTGTGAAATGAGGTAAAGTGATTAAATTATGACAAATTATTTCATTGAGTTTCTAAAATTATAACCAGTTTAGAAGAATATGACGAATGAAAGAGCGAAAGAACCTATGATTTAGATGATTGTTAGACACAGCCACGAGACTGAACTTAGACTCACCAATGTTAAGATTCTTCATCTGAAAGAAATATTTAGTGCAGAAAATAGTAAAACTATGGTAGTAACCCAATTTATTGGCGTAGGAATATATAAACAATCGTTTCCAAGCTTTCGCACATTAATCAGAAAGCTTTTTCAAGGAAGATAGACAGAACTTGCAATCTGAATAATAGAACGATTTCACAATTTGAACGCAGTGCCTTGGCATGGCAATAAATAGATACGACGTAATATTCATTTAAAGACACGAGGCATCACGTTGGTTGTGCACGCGGTATCCTGGTAGGAAGAAGGCGTTACTTGAAGAACTGGATCCAAATTCGTGGCAACTTCAGTGAGACGCTATCATTGCAAGTATCACCGTTGGTAATGATCTCCAAGGTTTCCCGAATGGCTATACATTTAGGGGTAGAGTAGATAGCTAATTTTTTTATATCATCCCACATAGGAGTAGCTGACTTGAATTTGACTTCTTTGGATAGAGCCGTGGTTACGTTACCGTATTTTGTGTCTCTTTTATGCTCGTTAACTCTGATTCTAAATGAACTCTTGGTCATTCCAACGTAGTATCGTTTAGGGCCTCCGGATATTGTAGGGAGATCGCACAAATACCTATTTCGCTGAAAAGAGGTTTTTTTAGTATTCCACTTTCAAATTCAAGACCGCTACTCCTATGTGGGATGTTATAAAGAAATTAGCTATCTACTCTACCCCTAAATGTACAGTCATTCGGGAAACCTTGGAGATCATTACCAACAGTGATACTTGCAATGATAGCGTCTCACTCAGTTGCCACGAATTTGGAGCCAGTTCTTTCTACCAGGATACCGCGCTCACAACAAACGTGATGCCTCGTGTCTTTAAATTAATATTACGCCGTATCTATTTATTGTGAAGCCAAGTCACCACATTCAAATTGTGAAATCGTTCTGTTATTCAGATTGCAGTTTCTGTCTATCTTTTTGGAAAAAGCCATCACCCAGATGGCTTTTTCAAGGAAGATAAACGGAAAGCTTGGAAACTATTGTTGTTTATATATTCCTACGCCAATAACCTGGATTATTAGCAGAGGTTTATTATTTTCTACATAATTGATGTATTTATGCTTTCCAACCGTAGGTTGAAGAAGCGTATATGCTCCAGCTTTGTTCGTCCGCACGATAACTCGCTTAAAAATGGTTCGATTTCGATGAAATTTTAGTATCTGGAGACGAACTCTATTGAAAATGGGCGAAATGGGATCAAATGTCAGGACATAGGAGCAGGATGCATTCCATTTCCATTATGCGTCATAACTTGCGTAAAATGGTTCGATTTTGATGAAATTTTAGTATGTGGTAGCGAACAACCTGGGGACGAACCCTATTGAAAATGAAAAAAAAGGGGTCAAAGGCCAGGACATAGGAACGGGATCCATTCCATTGCCCTTATGCGTCATAACTTACGTAAAAATACTTCAATTGCGACAATACTTTATCATGTTGTTTCGGAGGTATACTGAACCGGTTCTGTAAAATATCATCAAAATGGGGTCAAAGGTCAGGGCACATGAGCGAGATTTATTCCACAGCCATTATCTTCATAACTTGACTAAAATGCTTCTATTGCTACAAAACTTTAGTATGTTGTTCAAGAGGTATACTGAACCAATTCTGTTTAAGATAATTGAAATGGGGTCAAAGGTCAGGACACAGGAGCGAAATTTATTTCACAGCCATTATCCTCATAACTTGAGTAATAACTTGAGTAATAACTTGAGTAATGACTTCTGGTATCCTGGAAAGTGTATCATAATCAATGAATTGCATGATTTTACTAACTTGTTAATTTAAATGTTTTGTGATTTTAGTCTGCTGATAAAATTGTTCAACTACAACACTGTGCATTTATCAGAGTACACGTTTTAACATTTTAAGCGAAATATTAATTATCGTGCCTGAATCATTGAATCATTTTTCTTTACCTTGTAGTCTTAATTGTAATCCACTACACTGAAGTATTATTACGCAAACAAAACATAGCTGTGATCTGGGGTTGATTAACTGAAGGGTACTTTACGATGATACACTCTATACTATGCGTGATAGATAACCTGTTATATTCATCGTTCTTTATGTTGTTGCCATCACCACTGATAATTACTGATGAATTAATTTGATGAAATTTGTCGGATTATTTCGATGAAATCAGTCTCTATACTATTCGTTCGCTTGTTCTATGGTTACAAGATGGTGTAGGATATTCATATTGTCACCTACATTGCTCTGATCATTTATGCTTTTTTCTGGAGAAACGAGTAATATGAAGTGGTGCACTGTTCACGTGTTATTATTTACTCACAGGGGCTCGTAACCAAGGATTAAAGACACCAAAAATAACAGAATGCTGTCTAGACACGGTACCAAACAATGGAGATAATTGCTAAATTAAAAGATGAACTTTTATTTACAATCTAAACCCATTTATACACACGCGAGATCTTTCGGACCCACTAGGGGTCCATCATCAAGCACCGCAGAGGGGTGGTTCCGGGATTATATAGCCGGACAAAACAACCCACAATGCAACGGCATGGAGGCGCTGCTCATGTCCACGCATGCGCACTTGTTAGAAAATATAAACATGCAAATTTACAAAAGTACAAGAAACACGATTACGGATTATGATGAAATATACAATGTTGTGAAATAATTGTCTCCATGATGAGGGTAGTGTCGACGGCATTTCATCACTACAACACTGGTTAGCAAATAGAGCTATGTACAAGCTTTCAGTGAATAAAAAGCCAGTCTTATTTGCAGGTGTTGCTAAGATCTTGGTGCTGTTCCAGTCCGGAATGTGTTGGCCTTGTTTAACTAGTCGGGATAAAGCGGCGGTACCCGATCCAGTCCGGACATTGTACTTGTGTTCAGAAATACGGGTAGCAACAGTCCGAATCGTGGATCCTACGTAATTGGTGTCTTGTATGTCAGAGTCAGTAGCTTTTAATGGAATGGATTAGACACCGTGCCTTTGGGACGTATCCCGATCCCTCCTAATCAAGGAAAATAATTTATGAGTCTGTATACCAAAGGTTATATTTCCTTACAAGTGCGCATGCGTAGACATGAGCGGCGCCTCCATGCCGTTGCATTGTGGGTTGTTTTGTACGGCTATATAATCCCGGAACCACCCCTCTGCGGTGCCTGATGATGTACCCATAGTGGGTCCGAAAGATCTCGCGTGTGTATATATGGTTTTAGATTGTAAATAAAAGTTCATCTTTTAATTTAGCAATTATCTCCATTGTTTGGTACCGTGTCTAGACAGCATTCTGTTATTTTTGGTGCATTTAGTTGGCACGAATAGCACAGACGTTTGGAAGGATTAAAGATTTGAACTTTCTACAAGTACTTCTGTAGCACAAAACTTACACACGGTCGTATCAGAATAATATGACCACCCCCGGAATCCCAGTGTACCCAGGCGCGTCACAGAGTGCACGTGACAAGATCGACCACACGGAGATATAAACGGCCGGCCAGGACATATTAGCCATAGTGCGTAACGTGAGAACAATAGGCAGAGGTTGTGATTTGACGGAAGTTCGAAAAGAAATGATCATCGGCTACCGCAACAAGGGTGGACGCATCTCAGAAACAGCACACTTCGTGGGATATTCGCGAAGTGCTGTAGTAAGGGTGTACCAAGAATGGACCACTGGCACACCGAGTATCTTCCGATGTCATAACTTTGGAGCCCCAAAGGCGATCGACTCCAGAGGAAAAAGTCGCCTCCGTCGACTGGTAAAGGACAATCGACGCGTAACAATGCAACAATTGACCACGCAAATGAACGTTGGGGCACACAAGTACGTGTCTCCGATAACAGTAGAGCGAACTCTGTAATGCATGGGTCTCCGAAGTCGACGCTGCGTCAAGGCGCCCATGTAATCCCAGGTCCATCGGCAACGACGCCTGCAGTTAGCATAGGGCTACCGTCATTGAGCAGTGAAAGAGTGGAAAAACGTTACCTTTCCGACACATCGAGGTTTCTGAACCACAGAAGTGACGGCCGGTGATGAATACTGTGTCAGATACACGAGAACCAACACCCAGATATGTTTGTCGGTCAAGTACAAGCCAGCGATGGCGGTGTGCATGCCTGGGGGAAGTTTTCATGGTATGACCTGGGACCGCAGGTACCACTGGATGGGTCTCTGAACGCCAATGGCTACCTGTATATCCCCGCTGACCACATGCACCCCTTCATGTTGGACGTTTACTCCGGTAGTGATGGTGTCTACCAACAGGATAATGCACCGTGGCACGTCGTTGAGGGGGTGCGTAACTAGTTTCAGGACACGATAGCGATGTGTCCGTTCTCCCTTGGACTGCGAAATCGCCTGACCTCAATCCTGTAGAACACTTGTGGGAGTGTTTAGACTCCGAATTGGCACGTGTGCCTCGGGCAACATTCCAAAGCCTCATTTCATCCATGCCACGCCGTCTCGCCGCTGTCATCCGGGCCAAAGTGGTTATCACCATTTTTGGGTAGTGGTCATTTTAGTCTGATACGAATGTGTACACGCGATTTCTCCTTCGGGAGCTCCTACAGCTATGAACAATTTTATACTTTCTGAATAACGTTTTTATTGGACAGTGAAAGAAATTCTAGTGAATATTCACTGAAGGCATTTAATAGTTTGAATTTCTATTTCGCTGCTATTTTAGATGCATCGTGTTGAGATAAGATCAGCGTCTTAACAAATGAGTTCTACTATTGTCTGCGAGAGACAGACACTGTGATAAGATTCTGCGCTGTTTCCGAGAACAGTTCTGGGAGTAATCGATAAATTTCTCCTTTAATGTGGAAAATGAGTTTTCTCAGTCCCAATCTTTGGACTTCGGTGGCTGTAGGCAAAGGCTAACTCGGCGATTTCTAAGAGCATCTTTGACTGAAAACCGTGGATAGTTCTTCATTGTTAAAATACCAATTTGAGTAACATATTTTTTCTCAATGTCAGGAAACTAAAATTAAAAACAACAACATGGATATGTAGTAATTAGTTATATAAACTTAAAGCTTAACTGTAACCATCTAAATTTCTCCGAATGCTCCCTACAGCTATTATACCCTGCTTTCGTGATTAGGAAAGCCTAAACGTTTAGTTACATAACTGAAAGTTTAATTTAACGTTAAGCACACAGCTGACGTTGTAGTAGAAAATTCAAAAAGAAGAAATTTTCTTTTCTAAATTTTCACTATATAAAATAAATTTACACTGCATATCTATTTTTACCTTCCTGTTTCTGCAGTCGTCATCCTCTGATAAGGAACATTTTTAGATTTACATTAATCAAACGATCTACTGTAGCCTGTGGTGAAAAATGTTAAATCTGAGGCATTCTTCTTTACACTCAACTAGTGAAACTTTTATCGGTCATTATGTTTATTGATCATACATCCTGTGTTTTTATTACCGTTTTATTTGTAAAGCCGGCGGAAAATTACTAACCTTCATCGCAAAGCAGAAAAAAGGGGAAAAGCTGTTTTCGTATAGTTCTACTTAACGACATCCAATAAAAAAACCATAATGGGAGAAAAAAGCGCAAAGGTGTCTTCGACTATTTATCTTTTCAGAAATTTTACTGTTTTTTTCCCAAAGAAAACGAAAATGAAAAATTGGATGACGAAAATCAATATGTTATCAAAATCTGCGGCCTTAGGCAGCCTTATTGTGAGCCTGTGATAAAGGCCGGCCCAAAGCGTTCTTCAGACATTGAATACTTTAACTACACAGCTTTCCAGGATCTGCTGAAAATGTCATGTAAATAAACATAGCTAATTCCGATGGCAGATTTTGAATAGCTTAAGTGTTATTCAGTTGGGCAAAGCATTGTGTAGGATTTGATTTATAAAACAAAATAGAAAAACTTATGGAATTTAATGTTTTTCTAACTTCAGGTGGCAAAGGCGTTGTTATTTAGATATACTGCTGTGGCATATTTTCTGAGTTTTCTTATTTATCAAGGTTAAACCAGCTACACAGACATTAATCACCAATTTCTAAGGAATTCTGTTATTTTTCAGGAAAATTTTGTTTAAAACATTTCGGCCCATGTATTATAAGTTGGCTGTTCAAAGCCCATGCATTGTAAATTGGTATTCGGTATAGGAGCGGAATACGTGTTAATTTTTCTTCTTCAACGAATTCTTTAACACGGGATCTTCTCAGCTTCATCGTGGCGAAAACGACTTGAGTGATCTAGGAAAGAAAGAACTCAGCCAATACTGTTAGGAAAACCTAAGCCAATATCGATTAGTTCTGCTGTTAACCAACTATGTTCTAGCAAGAATGCCTTAAGACGTGGAAATGACAAGTGGTACTAGATTGCATTTCTCTCCAGATTAACGGTCGGGTCTCTTAGTCCATTGATTTGTGTGGTTGCATTGTCAAAGATATAATAAAAGTGCTTTCAATTATCGGGAATTTCCGGACAATTTTAAATTTATAAATAAAGAAGACCCATTTCTGAGTTACTTGGCTTAAGTGCGAAATATAAAGTCCGATGAGTGACTTTTTTATGTGCTTCTTTTCCTTCTTTTTCTTGGTCAGAATTTGCTTGAGATCATCTTTCATTTCAGCAGTTAAATTTTAAAATATAAATTCCCATTTTACATTCATTTTCATTGATGCAATCATTTGAACATTTTTTTACACACACTGTGACGTGGCAAGCATCTCAAAACGCTCCTAAAACAGTTGTTGAACTATAAAACGTCCGGAACCTGGAGAAATCTGCTCCACATTTCTGACATTAGTGGCGTAAGATGGTCTGCAACACTTCATGGTGTCGCCATAAAATTTCAGCGAATGAGAATTTTTCATTTTTCGTATACACTCACGGACAATAAAATTTGCGCACCGAGAAGGAAGCATCGGATTGAACTGAAATTTTATGGACGTAATGATACAGATGAATGATATATGTGATGGCAAAAACAGAGCCGCAGGACAATTACAGAGCGATCTGTGGCACGCAGTCCGGTCATCTTCAGTAGCACGTCGCACCGCCTCTTACGGCGATACATGCTGCAATACGGTTCGGCCGGCATGGAGGTGAACAGACGCCTGATGTTGTCTTGCGGCAGACTGGCCCACACGTGTTGGACGGAGTACTCCAAATCCCGGATAATGCGGCACGGCGGCAGCCCGCGTTTCAATTGGTCCCACACATGCTCGATACGGGACATGATGATTATGTTATGTTATTACATCGGAAGGCTAGAGCTCTTTGAAAAGGAGGTCCACAAAGGAACGGCGATAGTTTGTGGCTGTCCTCTATGGAGCAAACTTGAAGATTGTCAATGACAGCCGAAATTTATATCTGCGTAGCAGAAAAGGTATCTATATCTTTTTATCTCCACCGGCATGTCCAAAAATTCAATGCGACGAATTGAATCCGTATTCGAAGAAGTAGAGAATGGATTTATACAAGACGTGAATCACCGCAATCATTTCACCAAATCTCTTTGCATTTCTTACTTCTATGAAATCGTTTGAATGAGAAAAGTTTTCTAATCAATCCGAATGGGGCGCAGAAGTTAATGCACAATAACACCAAGACTGTGAATTATATCTAGAGAGTAAGCAATGCAGCGCTTTTTTATTTCGGGGTTTAAGGACCACAATGAGCAAAACCAAGGACTATAAGCAGTTGTACGTTACTAATTTAGGGATACTGGTTTCAGGGAAGAGAGAACGCCAGAGCCATAAGACAAACACACCACTGATGTCTCATCTGTGACTCGAACCCGTGCCCATTCGGGCGAGCGGTTAAAAGCCAGTGCTCAAACCACTGGGCTACCAGGACGGCGCCGCGCTTTTCTGAAAACTTGTGCTGCTATTTGATTATGCGCATAACCGATAGTAAATTATCGTGTCGTATGGATCTAACGCACATACAGTCTTAATTTTGTATCGCTAAAATTGTTTTCTAATTTTTAAAATATAACTGAAAAGATAGGGTGAACCAACTGTGCGATCTCCGTCGAATTTCACCTTTTTGGTTTTCGTGTCACCTTTTCTGGATAGCACTGATATAACTTAGAAAAGGGTGGAAGAATTGACTTGAAGACGGAAAGCTGACAATGAACAAATATCGCATGAATAAGTTGGGAGTAATCGCCGTGTGCGACATTTTGAATAAAATATCCTAAGTGATTGTAATACATGTTAAACCTTCAACATGGGAAATTCATGGAGAGCAAACTCACGTTTTTCATGTTTTATTCCGGCTTCAGAACGACACGATGCAATTTGTTTTTAATTTAGTGAAAATTTAACATATATTCAATTCCTTGCGACATTCACATGCTAAATAATTGCGATCAGTATCCAAGTCTTTCTTCAATGGTTCTGAAGAAGTGATTTTCATAAAAATGAAATGTTTCTTTGTGTTTCATAAAAGTTTATGTTTTCGCAATGAAAGTAGGAACAAGCCAGATACGCAGGTCTCATAAAAGTAACGCACACTAAGGGATTACATACTTACGACAAATGAATAATGTGATATGAGTTTACAGTCCTTCGATGTAGTCTCCCTGCTCCTCAACTGTGGCTTTCCAGCAAACGGCAAGGTTTATGATTCCCGTCAGTTGTCTACATTTGTTGAGATCACGAATGCTCCAGGCAACGGCGGCAGATTTTCTCATCCAGACGAGAAAGTCGAACGCCACGGATGGGCAATTTTAGCTTCGGGAACAAGTCGAAGTCTAATGGACTCAAAAATGTACTGTAATATTCATAGAACAGGATCCCTTAGTTGTACTTCGCTAGATAATCAGTTACGATCTTCCCAAACGTGTGCTCTTGCGTTGCCCTGGAGAATCAGAAACCGACTTTGCAGACTGTAAGGTTGGTTGCTGTGCATTTTTCGGTGCAGCTTTTGAAGAACGCGGTTGTAATATTGTGCCGTGACAGTACTGTTTTTACGTACTCTACTTGCGATGACGATACCAGGTAATCAGACACAAATATCATCATTTGCTTTATTTTTAAATTTTTCCGCTGCTATTTTTTTGGGCTTGAGGTAAGAAGTATTTCTCCACTGACTGGATTGAGATTTCAATTGAGATTTATAGTTAATTCAGGTTTCACCAGCAGCGACAACTTAGTGCAGAAAATCCTCCTATTCAGCGACGAATCGTTGCAACAGCTTGGAAATTAATTTGGATCTTTACATGTAACAGTACCTGAAACCTCTGCAAGGTTTCTTACAGTGAGCGCTGCTACAAAATGCATTAAGTTACTACGAAAAATATATCACTTTCATCTCCCTCCACTTCGTGTTTACAACTACTGCAACGATCGTGGTGATTGCGTTGTTCACACCAGAGTGCTGACACATTATGCATTGCTTTTTGAAATCACCGTCGTGTTTCAAAATTTTACTTGCTGAAGTAAATGGAATGAAATGTAATGTGAATGCCATTTTCGATAACCGCTTGAAATCTACTAACTCTAAACTTGTAAACCGCAAACTATGGAAGTGGTTTAAAAAATTTGCATGTAGACAATATGTTTTTTTCTTTTCTTCCTTTCTTTTCCTTTTCATTTAATTTTTTTTTTGTAAATAAAGTTTACCTTCCATAAAAGTTTCCTTGTTCGTAACTGTCCAACTTCGTTATTCTAATTTCCTGTGACAACCTCATTATGAGAAAGACAGCATGTATTCTGTCCGTGACTTAATGAAGTATAAGATGAAAAATATCCAAGTTTGTAAAGAGTCTGAGCTTAAGATTTGTTAAGTTGTTGAAAAAGATTGTTTTATATGGAACTGATTTTTATATAAGTTAAAGCAACTCCAGTTTCACTCACGCTTCAAACATCGTAAAATGCTCATCCACTTGCACGTGGAAATGCAAAAGTACACCGTTGCCATTCCAAGAGTAGAATTATCTACAAATATCCAAAAAAGGTTTCTTAAATTATTATAACTGTAAATTTTTTGTTTGTCCTCATATTGCAGCAATGCATAATTCAACAACGCACGCGAGAAGCCCATCCTTGAACTGAATAAACGATCAGTGCAAATGTACTCTCTATTTGATTGTCCTAGTCACGTGACTCGGTCAACCACTGACGGGAAATCTACAGATTAAAGATTTTACTTACATGGATTGATTATTGAATTTGAGGAAAGAGAGAAAGGGGCAAGGAGACGGAGAGAAGCACTGACGCCAGGGATACATCTTTTTCTTTTTGCTAAGAATCATTACTGACCTCCAGCGATTTCATGTTTCACCTAAAATATAAACACTCATAATGAATGCCCCTCTGTAATTCTGTTAATGGTGCATATTTAATGTGTGTCTAGTGGAAATAATAGTTCGTCTTTTAGACAGCTTTCTTTTATATGTGTTGTCATTCCGATGTTTCTTTTGTACATCATTGTTGGAATTTGAGCACAACACTTTTTCGTGACACTATTGATCCCGACCATCAAACACACACAGGAGCAGTCATCCGGGCACCAATAGTTCTGACCTCTCTTCAACCAAAAGGATACGAGGTTTTGACATTCCTTTTGTCCCCTGGGCTTTTGTTTAGATTTCTAAAGCTAAGCAAAGAAAGGAGAAAATATCGCCTCATCTTTTTTTTTTTATTTCTTTGTTAGTTTTCAGAGTGTACCTTCTCTTTGATAACAAGAGATATATAGCTTTCGTACCAAACAGCCGAAACTAATAAAAAAATCGCGTAATCATTTCCACGTGGCATGGTGGCCTCAAAAGAAATATAGCGTTTTCTTGTATGATCACCGAGCTATTGTTTTATGACGTTGCATCTGTTTGTGCTGCTTGTTCTGTGGGCGTAATGCCCTCTCCCTCTAGAGATCGTATGTATATAAAAATATTACATTCTTAGGTTATCCTTTTGCTTGTCCGTCTGTGGACACAGCATCTCAGTATCCATGCATGCATGGATACTGAGATTTATCTATTTTATTAAGTATCTATGCATGCATGATACTGAGTATTTATGCATGCATGGATATAGAAATTTTTTGCCATGCATGAATACTCTTATGCATGCTAAAATCTTTTTATGGTTGTTTTGTCTGTCTGTTTGTGGACAAGAAACCTCGGCATGTAGGGGATGTTCTCTAAAATTTATCATTAATATTGGGCAGATATAATCTTGATAAAATTTACCACACACTTTACACGTTTGTTAGTGCAAACTATCTACTTCTTGATTTCAAAGACTTGTGATGATTTATATATACATATATTAAAATAATACAACGTATTTTGTCACAAATATATTTTTTTCAAGCCGATTATGGTTTCGCAGGGTATTGACCTAGCTTCATCAAGTCGAATGGCACGTAAATATTCAAATTGTATATGGCATCATAAATGGTGTTTAGAGTCACGTATTATATTTATGTTTACAGTCACTTTGTATTATTTTAATATATATCTACCTCTTGATTGTGTAAATGCACATTTGCGTTCACATATTTCTATGCTTCTGGAGACGTAATGCGAATACAGTTCTGTATTATCGATGGATAGGAAGGAAAGAAAATAGAAATGTCCCCCATTTTCCAGTTTGTCCTGATGCATCATTTTCTCGCAAGGTTGCATAAATGCATATTATTATGATTTCACTGATTTCATAAAATTGAAATGGGAAACGTTTTTTTGGAAAAGGACAAAGGTAAGAGTCCTCGAGAATTTTTATGTAATATTTTTCAACTTTTCACGGATGCACTATTCTTCATAAGGTGTAATTAACGTTTGTTTGCATCTACCGCGAGACTGATTTTGGAAGACGGACTGAAAGTTGCAATTTTTTTTATCATAAATGTGCGTAAAGAATACATACGCTCGAAGTTTTATATGTTAACAGAAAAACAACCCCGTCTTCAACCGATAAAAATACTTTAGGTCCAAAAATCATTTTGATAGATGTTGACAAATAATTCATGTTTAAACTCTTGTAATTGTCAGAAATTCTTCCAATATTAGATTAATATCGGAAGCACTATAGAACTCTAGTTACTTAACTACCTAGTCACCTAATGCACTAATTTATGAGAATGCTGCTGGTACTCATTCCGTAGTAATTGCGCCCACTTTGGAATGTGAAAAATATTTAATAGTCATTCTGTAGGGAACACAACGTATGAATAAATGTTTTGTAAGGCTCAAGAAGTAGCCATCAATATAAAATTATATCTAAGAGAATGGCAATTTATAACAGTATGATGCATCAGTCGAGCACATAGATGAACTGGGATGAGAATGATCTGGGATAGGAACAATTAACTAAAGACCAGATGGTAGGAACTGTTCGAAATAACGAGGAGAAAGCCTGAAGGAGAACATGAAATTATTACGTACAGAAATCAAGAGTTCGAAATCGACACTGATGTGGCTGGATTTGCAGAAAGAATATTGTGATATCTAGTGAGTTTATCAGAAAAAGTGACTAAATGCTCTTATTCAGCACATTTTTTCCTTGTTGATTAACAGCGCTGTGCTTTAAGTTTACTCTTTCGAATACTTTATGTTAATTTTGTTCACAAATAACTGAAAAGAGAAAAAAATTAGATGCACATGATTGCACACTTCTTCGGAGATCGTCGATCAAAAAAATAAAAAAAAAATAGTTAACTAAAGTGAAATAAAATAGGAAAGTGAAAATATAAAAATAAATAAAAAAAGGTTTAAATACAGCAGTATGTTCTTTATAACTTTATTGTGAATCTCATATGCAGGGTAATTCCTTATTGCTCAAGTTTTCTGTACACTGGGTATTGAGCATCCTGTTTGGTACTAAGATTGTAAAGGTTGCTCCAAACTCCAAATCTGGAACAACATGACGATGATCACGAAAAAAAGAGAGTTAAGAACAGAATAGAGAAAGAAAGTAAAAAAAAGTTTTCTAAAGTGATCTTGAACTTCCTTAATAGGCATTTCAAAGCATTGTCGGATTAGAAAAATCAGGCTCTTGAAATGAAATGGGAAATCCATTGAGAACACACGTATGGCCATCTCTTGAAATGAAATGGGAAATCCATTAAGAACACACGTATAGCCATCTCTTGAAATGAAATGGGAAATCCATTGAGAACACACGTATGGCCATCTCTTGAAATGAAATGGGAAATCCATTGAGAACACCCGTATGGCCATCTAGTCATGTAGCGTCACTAACATGCTAGTTACAGCAGGGGACGTGTTTAACTTTATTAATTAGAGAATCTAAACCACTCAACACTGCAACTCATGTTAGTGCATTTCATCTAGTTGATGGGGATGTACACTGGCGACCCCAAAGCATTAAATTGTTGTATAGGGACAATCAATCGTTCTTTGAGCATAAGTCATTACTGCAGCTGATTTATAAGACCGTTGACCAACGATCGGGAAAGAACAATTGTTTACTCACCACATCGACAGAATTATTCTTGGGCGCAGTGTAGCTCTTTAACAAACTCAGCTCTTGAGGAGTAAATTGTAGGTAACAGCACCTAAGTCCAAAACGTACATACTGTTCACTTCTTAGTAACATAGTATCTATACTTAGGCTGTTTGTTTACAGTTCTGAACAATACTTGTGAAACACTGACAGCCGTCGCTTTACAGAAATAGAGGGTCATTAAAGTTCGCACGATACTTCTTTCCATTTGGAAAAAGCAGGACTTGATAGCTAGATGCGCATTCTCAGGATGTATGAAGTCTTACTAACTTTTAGAACGCCTACAGACTGACAGACGAAGAGATATCCACACGTCTTAATAATGACACATTGTTTTAATACCTTTGTCGTTGGTAGTCCAGATAAAGGGGACTATGTTTTGAGGTTTCTTGTCATTTTGATTTCGAATACGAATTCAGAAATTCTGCATTCTCTGATATATTGTAATTAGAAGAGTTAATTCATAGAACTATAAATAAAGTTAGAATATGATAAATGTTTATCCCTCCATTAGAATTTTTTACACGTTCAGCTTTAATAATAAACACGATCAAGTTTGTCATAACAATTATTTTCGCGAAGACTGCAAGAAGTAATCACCCATCAGGGCATTATTTGACAACCTTACAGTGTAAGAGTTTTCTAGGAATTTGTGTTTTACTGCGGGAAATTACCACTAAGTTTCCCAACATGTAACTCACGCAATGTTTAATTAGAATCACCATAAGAAAGGGGAGTGAATTGACCGTATCCAACATGATGACCTTGGTCAATCATAAATCAAGGCCTGAAGAAACCCGCAGAAAATAAAAGTGTCGCTCACTCTGAGGACGAAAGTCGATTGAGATCTGTCCTCTGTACTCAAGTTGGCAAGTACATTAGCTAATTGCTCCCTACAGACCCATCAGTCTGCAATGCTTAATTACATCTAATCACGTTGGCCGCTCTTATTCGCTCGGGTGACCTCGTGGATCGATGACTCCTTCTGGTCACCAGCAGTCAAAGACCGAGCCACAAAGATCTCGCGCCATATTGGTGCCACTAGGGGCCAGCCCTCAGTTGTCAAATCGTGTTCAAGTTGCACTAGGCTTGTCAAGTTACGGATGCTTTAGTTTAGATTACAAATTACAGAGTATGAGAAATATACTGACAGTAACGAATGTTTCCTCTGTGAGATTGATAACGCACATTGTAAGTGTGTCGCCGTGGGTGTGTTTTCGAATCCGCAATTATTCTGTTCCCACAAAGCGAAAACAACGCCGAACATTATGGGCCGTGGCAGAATTACAAAAACGAATTTATTTAAAAGAACGAAACGCTGACGATAATACCGAACGAAGAATGAACTTTCGCAGCTATCGGAAAACGATACGTGTCTTTAAATGTCTGTCCGTCAGTCTCTTTCAGTACTTCAAATAGGAATCCAGAGTTTACTACCAGTATGAACACCGATGCTGCCCCGCGGAAAGAAACTTAGGTACGTAGAATAAATCATAGAAACCAAAATGTTATTTTGAAGGATCTGCTCATTAGCCGATCTGTCAATTTGTTTGCACGGCAGACTCATAATCTTCCATTTAATAATGCGAAAGTGTTGACACATGTTATTCTACGAAAAGGTATGGTCGTACATTAAACGCAGTCATGTGTATCAGCAAATTTGATTTTACCTATAGCGCTTAATCAAAGGAATAAACACAAAGAAATCCATAAATGTGAAATACACTTTTCACTGCTATCCAGGGTAATTCAGTTAAGCGCGTACAAACTTCTGGGAGAGGTAGGTTGCACAAAGACAAATCGAAATCACATAGCAATGCAGAGTCGGAAACGCCATCTTCATGTGCTTGTGTTCAGAGAGCACGAGAAATGAAAGAGCAGCACGTAAGAGAACAAAAATGCTTTTTATTACTCACAAGACATTTGCAAAATACATTGAGGTTACAAAAGGTGTTCAAAGTTGCGACCATGAGCTGTAACACACGCTTGACATCGTCGGTTCATGGAATCACGTACATTTTGGAAAATTCCTGGCGTGTCTCGGACTTCCGGAGCAGCTACGGAGATGCGTGTGACAAGGTCCTCATCAGTTTCAACCGGGGTGTCGTACACCAGTCTTTTGATGTGACCCCAGAAGAAGTAATCAAGGCATGTTAAGTCCGGCGATCTGGCAGACCAATGAAGGGGACCACCAAGGCCCGATCCACTGATGTCCAAATGTCATGTTTAAGTGATGACGAACGTCATTGCTGAAATTGGCGGGGGCTCGATTGTACTGGAACCACATTGCACGGCGCAGCGACTGAGAGACCTGTTGTTCGTTCCGTAGCTCTGGCAAGACGTCCTCCAGAAATATCCGGTAACTCCTTCCCGTTCAGACGAGAATGCATGAGGTATGGGCCAATTAAGTGGTCCCCGACAATGCTGGCCCAAACATTAACAGGAAAACGGTTTTGTGCTGCACGTGGTCGTACAGCACTGGGGTTCTCCACCGCTCATACATGCGCGTTATGTGCATTGAAGCAACCTTCCCGTGTAAAGCACGCTTCGTCTGTGAACATCACAGAAGCAGGAAATTGGGGTTCTGCCGCACTCTTCTTACCATTGCGCAAATACAATGCGCTGAGGGTAATCCTCAGGGCTTAGTGTCTGAACACGCTGCACATGATATGGATGCAATTGGTCTTCGTGCAGAATCCTCCATACGGTGGATTGGGACAGACCAAGCCGATGGGCAATTGCTCGTGTGCTGGCACTTGGAGTGTCTTCTGCATGACGTAACACATTCTATTCGATGGTAGGAGTGCTTACCCATCGTTCCAGACACCTGGCAGGACCCTGGAAAGAACCAGTGTCGCATAATCTCTGATGCAGCCGTGGAAACACTTAGTGGTTTGGCACTCGTCTAATCGGGTACAGTTCCTGGTACAGTCGCACGGTGGCTTGTCCGTTGCAGTCCGCTGCTCCGTATACCAGGTGCATATCAGACATTTTCGCGTTCATGAACTCAGCCATCCTACTACACTCTGCGGGCGGTTTACAAATGACGGTATCCTGAAAGAACGTATGAGCAGTCTCGCGGCCGAACAACGCAATCTACCACATAAAGATGGTGTTTCCGACCCTGCATTGCTATGTGATTCCGATTTGTTTTTGTTCAACCTACCCCTTCCAGAAGTTTGTACACGCTTAGATGAATCACCCTGCATACAAAGAACATCCTGAAAGTAATTCCTTGTCCCTCATAAGATTTTTATTTGTAGCAACAAAAAATGTGAAACTTGGTGGCAAAATATTCGGACATATTTTTAATAATGTTAGCCTATTCAAAGTATTGTCCATCACTTTCTATACATTTCCGCTATCTTTGAACCCATTGGTAAAATCCATTTTGGAAAAATTCCTGAGGCTGTTGTTTCACCCAAGAGTTCCCAGCCTGTTTAACGTCTGTCACATCGTCGAAACGTTCCCCACGAATGGTGTTTTTCAAAGGGGCAGACAGGAAAAAGTCTGAGGGTGCCAAGTAAGGACTGCAAGAAAGTTGGGGCTGTCATCGTCCACCCCATTTTGGCCATAGCCTGTGAAGTCTCCATTGAGGTGTGGGGGCGTGCTTTATCATTATGTAAAACTACATCATGAAGTGGTTTGTCACAATTTTTCCTTCTGATAGCTTTCTTTAGCTTTTTCAATGTCTGCATATAGTGAGCACTGTTTATTGTTGCACCCCATTCAAGGAAATCAGTCAAAATTACACCACATTTGTCCCAGAACATTGTCACCATCACTTTCCGTGAGAAACGAGTTGTTTTCACCCTTTTCTGTCGAGGTGAAGATGTGCCATACCATTTCATTGACGTACGTTTTGTTTCTGGGTCATGAAAGAACACCCATGTTTCATCCCCGTCACAACATTAGAGAAAAACACTTCACCCTCCCTTTCATAAGAGCTCAAGAGGTTCCGGCACATGCCTACCCTTTGCTGACATTGTCCACCGGTTAGGTTTCTTGGGATCCACTTTGAACACATTTTTATGTAGCCCATATCCTTAATTAGTGTTTCCATAGCACTATGGCCACAATGAATTGCATCACACAACTCCTGGCTGATGGCACGACGATCAGCTGTGATGAGGTCTTTCACTCGTTGCCTGTTGGCATCTGTCACTGCAGTTGCGGGTCTTCCACTGTGTTGTTTGTCCGACACTGAACTTTCTTCCTCTCGAAACCTCATCATCCCTCTTCGGACTTTACTGATATCGTCTGTGACAGCTCTATACACCGCCAGGAGTCAGTCTTCTGTGGATATCTGGGGCCTCACATCCCTCTTTTTCTAGGAATTCAATTACGGCTCACTGCATTTCTCTGTCATTAATGATCTTTATTTCCGATTCTGAAAAAAATTATTCCCACATTGGTAACATATCATAGTACATGTCAGGGCAGTTTCACTAAAATCACTTCAAAATTTCAAAAGTTATTAAGGAGGATGCATTACTTTCAGGATGGCCCTTGTACCTGTAAAGCCGTTCGGTGGTTGAATTTTCAAGGATATGGGCTTCTAGCTTTCTCGCATTGAATGCCAGCTTGGGCATGGTTTTGTGTTCCTTCATTTCAGCACTGGTTCGTTCCTTCTCTGGTACCAATGGTAGTATATTTGTGACGGACGACATTTTTTAGCCTTATATGTTTAAATCTCAATAAGGAGAAATGACTTATAAACATAAGGTTTAAAACCGTGTCGGTAAACGTAATGCATTTTTAAAATATTTTTCTGCATGCCATATTCGGTGTCATTTTTAGGAGGTTTCCTTAGCGTCGAAACGTATAATAATTCAAGTTTGCGTTTTTCTTTCATCAGTTGCTCTGAATTATTTGTATGCTGTATTCTGGATTGTTACGGATGGAAGAATTCCTGATCGTTCCTTGCAAAATTATACAGGGTAATTACAAATTTTGGAAACAAAATTAACATATTTTTTACACCGCATCCAGCTAAGCTACAGCTATTAAACCCGCATTTATGTGTGTATTATAGCTTCATTTTGAGTAAAATTGCTTCTTGCGTAGGACACGAGATGGCAGCATAGTAGTTGAGCCCATAAAAGGATTGGTTTCAGTGGGGTGGAGAAGTGACAGTGCGTGATGTGGCTGAATGAAACAAAGTCGGCAACTAGTGGGAGCCTTATTCCAGCATGTCCTCCAAGGAAACCGGACTTAGTACCTCTATATTTCGCTCTATGAGGCTATGCTAAGGTGAGTGTCTACGTGCGTTCGATGCCCAACAGCGTTGCTGAGTTGAAAACTCGGATTTCAAAAGTCATGTTGCTTGTGGACGAGGCAATGCTGCACAGGATCCAACAGGAACTGGATTATATTTGGGATATGTTTGCTTTGTTACCAAGAGAAGGCATATTGAACACAAAAAAATAAAAAAATAAGTACATATTTCAGTACATTATATGTGCTTCAATTTCAAATATAAAGTTTAACATGAGATGGGAATTTTTAAATTTGTTACCGAAGTTTGTAATTATCCTGCAAAAATTAGAAATTATGTGGAGGACATTTTCTACCCGAAACTCTATCCGAAGCAAAAAGGATTTCTCAAATTGGACTTTTAAAAGAAGAGATATTGGAGTAATAGCAATTTACCTTTACGCCCGTAGCGGAAAGACTGCGCTTTGCTTGGAAAAGGAACTCTACCCAAAATAGTTTTCGTTACAAATGCTATCGGAAGGACGGAATAATTTTTTCAATCCGATATTTAGAAGCAATGATATGAGAAAAAAAAAATGTATTTTGAATCCTATAGCATCTGTACTTACGCCCTCTAGCGGCAAAGTTGTGTATCAGTAGAGAGCCAGACAGCGAGGATCTTCGTTCTCACACTTCAGGCTTCTCATTGTGAAAATAATTTTACAAATGGAACTAATTGTCGCAGAGATAAGAGTCCACAGACTTACAAAAGATGCGCTAATAAAAGGGACAAGTTCTAAGAAAAAGCCGCTAGAAATGCCATTTGTGAATAACTAACATTTCTGCTTCCAAGAAACGTGCGAAACTCAGAGATTTAAACGTTTAGACACAAACTAACTTTATCAAAAGTGAATTTCAGATACATGATAAATGTACTAAATATTACGCAATTTCAGCAAGTACAAAAATACCTGAAAGTGAAAGTTGAGCTTCAAGTGAATGCGCAGTGAGGTCAATTACCGGAGAAATTTGCATTCATAGTAGAGATTAATGATTTTATACTTTTATTAACTAGCAAAACTACTAGGATTTAAAGATTTAAATATCTTTGAAAATTTTATTAACAGGAGTTGATTTGGAGTTTTACGATGTTAGACAGCATTTATGAGGTTTATTTTGTCCATTTTTCTGTTAATTATTTTAAAAGATGTTCTTCGTTAACGGACGGATTAAAAAATCATCATCATCAGCCATGGGTACAAATCCCGTAGGTGTCAGATGCCGTGGGGAATGAGATTTCATTCGTCTTACAGTATTTTACAACCAGTGCATCGACACTCATCTGGTAAACCCAGGCAGCCAGGGAAAGGGGGGATCCAAGGACAAAGAATTCCATAATGCAAACAATTTGGCTGATGATGAAAAATGTGTTTGTTTTTCTGATGCTATTTGGAAAACTCGTGCTGCTTAGGTTTTATAATATTTGCGCTTTGAAGTCGACTTTGCCTTTGTTCAAACGACTTTTAGTACGGGGTGGCATTGTTAAGTCGTCATCTGAGGTATGTAATTTAGGAAGTTACAAATTTGACTGATTGAAGTTTCGAAAATGGAAACTGAAAAATGGCCCTACCGCATTATCACTGAAGTTAAAATTAGAAAAAAAAAAAAAAAAAAAAAGAGAGAGAGAGAAAAAAGCGAAGGCTTACAATTTTTTTTTAAGTTGGAGGGAATGTAGCGTCCCCTGTCAGGTGAAGCTTACCATTGTACTTCGTTTAATTCTTTCATCCGAGCGTTAACATTACAATGAAGCTTAAGCTTTCAGGCCAAAGAGAGTACATAAGAATGACTGTGTTCTCAATAAAACGCTTAGCACAGGTTTTGACCTGAATCGTTGCGCTACTTGCCTGCCTGCAGCAGTTAGATGCCGAACTAAACGTTTTGCAGGGAAAGTAGCGTGCGAGGTTTGTTTCTTTTCGTACTTTGTAAGACGATTGTTTTTTTTATTCAAATTAGATAGTCTCTAATTTACAGGAGCTTTCTATGTACTTACATTACTGGAATTCATTTTTAGCATGTCTTTTGTTAAAAAAAATTGTGCTTATGTTATCGCTTTGTCCGTCCGTTCGTCCTTAAGATATCTCTGCAACTATTGGTCCAATTTGAAAAATATTTCCTGCTTCGGATACAACGCTTGATGGGAAATGTTTTGCATATATTTTCCAGTTTTTGGTATATATTTTCCGGTTTGACAACCAGGGAGCGTTTTGCTTCTAATATATTTGCAGCAAAATCTGAGCTTCTAAAACCTAGATTGAAAAAAATCTTTCGTGGACCGATACCGCTTACCGCAGAAAATCTTTGGAGAATAACTCCTGCTTGAAATTGTGCATAGTTTTTCTGCCTTATTTTTTTCCATATCTCTGCTTTTATGAGTCCGATTTGAAAAATGTCTTCTTTGTTGGAGAGCGTTTCCTGTGCGAAATGTTTCTCGTATACACTCACGGACAATGAAATTTGCGCACCTAGAAAAAACATGCAAGAACCGCGAAACTTTGCAAACAGCTAGAGTGTGTGTTGGTATGCAAATGATCCACGTTTGGTACGATTGCGCATGACATCACACCCTGTTGCAGGGCTGCATGCACGAACCTGCAGCCTTTTAAACCGCCGTGCAATCGATGCCCCGTGAAAGCAAAAAGCACCGGCCGACACAAGCAAGAGTACAGAGTGACAAGAATACCGGGTAGACGAAAGAGACGTCGATTTACGTGATTTACGAACTTTGAGAGAGGCCTGATCATCGGGCTGAAAACCACAGGGTGGTCGGCGTGCCGTATAGCCCGCCACGTGGATCGCTCTGACCATACCGCCCGACTGTGTTGGGAGCGGTGCACACGTGACGGCACTGCCACACGGCGGAGCGGCTCCGGACGGACCAGGAGGACCACCGGTAGAGGGGATCGACGGATCGTGCGCAAGGCACTAACGGATTCCACGGGGACCCAGTCCACTAAACAGGCAGCTGTAGCGGGTCCTGTGTGCTCACGAACCATTTCGCGACACCTCACGGAAGCGAATCTGCGATCCCAGCGCTCCTTACGCATACTGCCATTAACACCGGAACATCCCCATTTCCGTGTGCAGTGGTTCCAGGCCAGAGCGATGTGGAATGCCACAGACTGACGTCGTGGGGTGTTTACCGATGAGTGCTGCTTCGTTTTGGGGACAGATGATCAACGCGTCCGGGTGTGGACGTCCCGTATCAACGGCACAATCCCAACCTCGCTATCGAGCGCACACCTCCCCACTGCAGGCATTATGGTCTGGGGAGCTATTGCCTACGATAGCCGATCAGCTGTAGCAGTGGTACGTGGATCATTGACGAGCCACCGGTATGTGGATGAGATCCTACGTCCCCATGTGCTCCCATTCCTGGCCGGGATTCCAGGTGCGCTATACAAGCAGTATAATGCCCGCTCACACACGGCTCGGGTTGCCCAGGACTGTCTACGTCATGTTCAGACACTTTCATGGCCTTCCCGCTCCCCGGACATAACCCCTATCGAGCATATGCGGGCTGCCGCCGTGCTGCACTATCCAGGATTTGGAGCGCACCGTCCAACACGTGTTGGTTAGTCTGCCGCAGGACAACATCAGGCGTCTGTTCGCCTCCATACCAGACCGTATTGCAGCATGTGTCGCCGCACGAGGCTGTGCGACGCGCTATTGAAGATGACCGGACTGTGTGACACAGATCCCTCTGTAATTTTCCTGCAGCTCTCTTTTTGCCATCGTTTATATCATTCATCTGTATTATTACGTCCATAAAATTTCAGTTCAATCCGATGCTTCCTTCTTGGTGGGCAAATTTTATTGTCCGTGAGTGTAGTTTAAAAAAAATTTTCTTAGCGCACAAGTGTGCCAACAAAAAGCGTAAGCTCAGGTTTCCGTGTACAGCAATATCTGCGGAACTAAACTGCCGATTGAAAAAAAAATTCGTTTTCGGTCAGATACAACTAACTATGAAAAGGCTTTGTGTGTACTTTCTCCTCAAGACGCACAATTTCGTCGCTAGAGGGGCAAACGTTAAATGTTTTTTTTAATATAGCTGCTACTGAACGTCAGATTAAAAAAAAATAAAATAGCACCGTGTACCACTTTCCTTGTGGAACACTTTAGATTTCTACTTGAGGACTTTTGTAGTTTATAGTTCTGCCGCTAGTTGGCGTTTTTGTAATTCTGTTTGCAGCTGTATCTCCGCTTCTAAAAATCTAATTGAGAAATTCCTTTTCCTTTTAATGCGCGCCAATTGCTACAATAAAGATAGGAAGCATTATCCTCTTTAAATAATGCACAGATTTTCCGCTATGGGCGTAAAGGTCAAAACATTTTCCTCACTATCTTTGCTTTCGGGATGAGTTGTTCAAAAGTTATTTTTTCTTAGCATTGCTTTTCCATGAAGAATACTTTTCGCCAATTTTCAACTTTTCCATTATGCAAAATCCTTCGGCTGGAAAACTTAGAGTTATATCATGTTTCCTTCTATATTTCTTCTTTCAACTGTTCGATTTAAAAATTTCTTTATCTCTGATTTGCTATAAGAATTTTTTTGTGTGCCATGTTTTTTAGTTTTGTAACATACTTTATAGATGCTGGTGGAAGCAAGTAACTGTTTCTATTTCTAGATGTTTCATCGATTGTAGAAATGCGGTTGATTTTTTCTTCCTGGTTCCACTGTCTTTGAATAACTTTAAGAAATTTTGTTCCCGTCGGAAATGAATAACAAGTTTGTAAAATCATATAATGCATTGATTATAATATGCTTTCCAACACACCAGAAATCATTACTCAAGTTATCACTCAAGTTATGAGAATAATGGCTGTGGAATAAATCTCGGCCCTGTGCCCTCACCTTTGATCCCATTTCGATGATATTCAACAGAACCGGTTCGGTATACCTCCGAAATAACATGATGAAGTTTTGTCGCAATCGAAGCATTTTAACGTAAGTTATGATGCATAAGGGTTATGGAATAGATCCCGCTCCTGTGTCCTAATCTTTGACCCCATTTCGCCCATTTTCAATACAATTCGTCCCCAGGCAAGCCACTACAACATACTAACATTTCATCCAAATCGAAGCATTTTTACGTAAGTTATGACGCATAATGGCGGTAGAAGTGATTCCGCTTCTATGTCCTGACCTTTGACCCCATTTCGTTCACTTTTAATAGGGTTCCTTCCCAGGTGATCCCCTACCAGATACTAAAATTTCATCGAAATCGAACGATTGTTACGCGAGTTATCGAGCGGACAGACATACGCACACAACGCGTGACGTAATGAGGCAGATGGGAATCGCGAACATCTGCTCGCAAGAGTGCAACGTCATAAAACTTTAATAGGATCCACACACAACGCGTGACGTAATGAGACAGATGGCGTGACCGCGCGCCGACATTCTCAAACGCGAGATTGTGACGTCATAAGATTTCTAAGCATTGGTAACATTAATGGAACAACGTCATGACACTGAAAACGTTATAATTCGGGGTGGTTATTTAACCCACTAAACGAATTCTCCTAAAGTCGAGATCAAGCTAAATCGATTTCTAGTACCAGAAAACGGTAGGTTAACGACTTTCATCAAAATTCTTAGAGCCGTTTTCAAAATAAAATGTATACACGTACATACAAGAATTGCTAATTTAAGGTGGACGTCAAGTAATTTTGCTTTCTATACTTCCAATGCAAAAACTTCTGTACACATTTTCTTCACAATTAATGCGTTCCCAAGGATGAAAATTTGAACATCGATTAAAATAACTTCATTTCATAACTTGGAATACTTAATATTTTCTAAACCATAACCGTAATTATGCAATCCAACATTTATTTGTCCACTGACATCATCAAAGTACAGGTCGCGCCATCTTTTCTCTGGTTTCAACACCACCGAAGGAAAAGTTATTGAATTTTAATATAATTATGATTATGTTTTAGAAAATATTAAGTTTTACAAGTTATAATATGAAGTTATATTCAATCGATGTTCAAATTTTCATCCTTGGGAACACATTAATTGTGAAGGAAATGTGTACAAAAGTTTTTCCTTTGGAAGTATAAGAACCAAAATTACTTGACGTCCACCTTAAGAATATGGGATAAGGGGAATGAAATGGATCGCAATCCTATGTCCTGACCTTTGACCACATTTCGTCCATTTTCAATAGGGTTCGTTCCCAGGTGGTCCCCTATTACATACTAAAATTTCATCGAAATCGAACCATTTTTACGCACGTTATGACGCATAAGGGCAATGGAAATTTTCCTCTCCTACGTCGTGACCTTTGACCCCATTTGTTCCATTTTCAATAGGGTTCGTTCCCAGGTGGTCCTCTACCACATAGTAAAATTTCATCGAAATCGAACCATTTTTACGCCAGTTATCGTGCGGACGGACGGACGGACAAAGCTGGAGCATATATGCTTCTTCAACCTACGGTTGGAAAGCGTAAAAAACGACGTGCTCATTACAACTGAAAATTTGGTGTAATCTTTTTTTAACTTTTTTAATTGCCGATGCACATAATTTTAACGTTTTTTCACTAAATCTTGCTTTCACCTTCGTAATCTTTTTCATCTGGTGTTAAGTTGTGTGCACTTAGTTTGCAGATCTATAGTTCCGTACATTTTATTTAGTGAATTTTCAGTTAAAATTAGAAGAGACACAAAGATCAAAAGGAATAAGTAGTCATTATTTAGATTTCAGTGGCTGTTAAGTTGTACATTGTCTCAAGTCGCTTATCATGACTAACATATTTTCGATTTAAGTAGCCATTTTTCAATTAAGTCAAATAAAGGAATAGTAAACCGTAGCCTTAGTATTCAGAATGCGAGTAAATAAACTTCATATTGGTTCGATGTAATGTAATCTAATGAGTACGATAGCATGCAAGTTTCGGAGTGGAGTTGTGATTAAAGTGTGTCGATTTTGAGATAGTGGTGTTGTTACTTGGTTTAGGTGAACTACTCGGAATGCCGGTGTGCATACTTAAACATAAAACAGTTGCGTTCACAAAAGAAAATCTCATTCACATATAGAAATAAGGCGTCAAACACACCCACAGACACAAAAATTTACTTACTTTTCTTCGTCTTTTGTAAAACGTGTAACGTATACTCTATATTCACTTTCCTTTTGATTTTACTATCTCTGGTTATTTTATTTTTCTATGTAAATTATCTTCTTACTGAACGAGATGTTATTTCACCCGCTGAATGAGATCTGGCAATGAGTGTAAGTCATGACGTGGTGGTAGCCAGTATAAATAGGCGCGTTCAACGATACCTGAGGAGAGCGTTTGTTGTTGTATAGGGAGAGCGTTTGTTGTTGTACGGAGAGAGCGTTTGTTGTTGTATAGGGAGAGCGTTTGTTTATGTGGAGAGCTGTTGTTTATGAGTATAGAGCTTCGTTTATGTGCAAGGAGCTACGTGTTATTTAAGTAGCTGTGTGTGAAGTGTGTGTGATGATACCAGTAGAAGTTCATAATAAAAGGTTTTAAGTAAGTACGTCTTTCTCAGTTCATAGTACTGTCAGACCTCTGTCTGGCTGTTAGGTTTATTTCATTTAGTGTTATTAGTAACAACCAGCATAAGACTTTATTCAGCTTAATTACTACTACAACATTACTACCAGTTATAAGTTTGTTCATTACTATTACTACACTACTAGCAGGAGACTTTATTCATGATCTTAATTAACTAGTAACAACAACCATTTGAATTCACTATTAGAAGCTTAGTACAAGCATTGAATTCATTATAATATTAGTGAAAGCTATATTCACGATAATTAGCTTGGTAGCAAAAGCGTTATTCATTATAAACGCTACACGCAATTTTTCTCTATTGATATATTCACAAATAAAATCAGACCTCCCCGTTATTTAAGAAGAACATTGTTGAAATTAATGGTGGAACTCATTAGAAGTCATACTTTCGCCTGTTGTTTCTTTTCTGTAAAGGTGCAAATCTGATACAGCAAACCAGGTACTGTGCACTGATTGAGCATCATTTAGATACCTGAACAAAGTAAGTACGATGAACCAAAGAGAGAAATCTGTATTGGAACCAATTGTATTTTGCCTCAATTGGCAGGAATTAAGAGCAAAAGATTATGGGATTCGTACCTTACTTTAATTCAGCATCAAATAGCACGACAGCGCGCTCTTCCTTATCGCCAACCAGTCATATAGGAGTTGAAACTTGTATTACCTATTTAAATTTTCGTTTTTGTTGGCTTTGTCTGATATAAACTTTGGCTATCTCTCGTTTTCCGTCCTTAACGTGATGTCCGAATTTCCAGAAGTTTCTGGCAACTTCGGCTGTTAACCAGGTGAGAACTGAGTTAAAATAAATACAGCAGGTATGATGTGAGAAGAGACAGACATTAGGAATTTTTAATGCCAGACGGTTATTGTTCGTACTGATACCCACTAAGCAACCTTGTTAGTACTTCCTTATTACCTCGTTAGTGGAAGTTATGTGTTGTGACCTGTTATTCATTCAGCGTTATAAATTCTTCCTGTCGTTGATAACTTAAAAATTAATCGTCTTTGAAAACTTAACATACGTATTTTACCACAAATGGTGGACATACTCGAGCACTTAATATAGGTGTTGTGGACTTCATACCCGTGAGTGTCACTTTGGTTGCATTCATTATTCTCTATGGTTAGGGCAAAATAAAAATTGACATTGAAGAAAAAATTAGAACACTGTGTTCAATAACATATCAAAATCCGACAAAAGCCGTCCAAAAGAAATTTGCCATTTTTGTAATTTTTCAAAAAGGCCATTTGGCGTTAGAGCGCCATTACCAATAAAATATGTTACAATAAACCTAGCGTGTGACACATGTTTTCAGACTGCTTTTTTATGCTGATGTTTGTGTTGGTAATAGTTTTTCGAAAAACACCTGTTACCATGACAGATTTAGTAAAAATAATAGCAACTGCTTATAGCTCATTGAGCTGCTCACGGTAGCCGTTATACCATCAAACAGAAAAAACATTCTTGGGTGTTTTTTGAAGTCCAGTTAGAAAATCAAGGTCATGAATGGGAGGAAAAACTTTTTAAAAATGCTGAAGATGCTGAATAAATGAACTACGGCATCTAGTAAAAGAAATCTGCATAATTTGGAAGAACAGTGACTCCTGGGATTTAGTTACTCTGCGGCAAGAAAGAGGTGTTTGTGGGATAAATAATGCTAGAAAACTAGGAGTTGTCAATATTAATGCTTGTGTGGATGATAGTGTGCACTCTCTCTTCTTGCCATGAACCTTTAAAGGAAAAAAAGACTTTACTTTATTCAATTCAAAATAAAAGGAAAACAGTATAAAAAAGTGAGCCATTAACCTTAAAAAGCACAAGCAGATCATATCTTGGTTCCTTCAAAAGTCAGGCTGCCCTTTTTGTAAATATAGACAGTATACTGTGATTGGCAGGGGTGTAAGACAAAGATGCTGTCTTTTACCAACGCTCTTCAATATTGTTTTGCAAAAGAAATGATAAAAGAAACATTTGATGAAGAGAAAAGAGGAACCACTATTGGAGGAAGAACGATACAAAGAATTAGATTTGCAGATGACCAAGCAATATTAGCTAATACTAAAGATGAACTACAGCATCAAATGCAAAAATTTGAAAGTGTACGCATAAAATATGGTATGAAACTTAACACAAAGAAAACAAAAAAAACAATGAGAGTCTCCAAGAAACCAGGAAATGTTGAGGTGATGATGAATGAAGATAGTGTAGAGCAAATGAGACTATACAAATTCCTCGGTAGTATGATCCAACAAAATAGAAAATGTGACATGGAAATAAAAGAAAGAATTAATAAAGGGCAATATGCATTTTACGACAAGAAAAATTTGTTTATTAATAAAATGAATAAGAATTTGAAGAAAAGGCTTATTAAGTGCTATATTTGGAGTATAACTTTATATGGGGCGGAAACGTAGACAATTGGGAAGAAAGAAGCTAAAATGTTGGAGGCATTTGAAATCTAGTTATGGAGAAGAATGGAAAAAATAAAGTGGATTGAAAAAATTACCAATGATGAAGTATTGAAAAGTGTTGAAGAAGAAAGGAATTTTTTAAAGACGATAAGGAAAAGAAATGTAACTGGACAAGACATGTGTTAAGAGGAGACAGCCTATTGAAAAGAATGATAGAATGGAAAATTGAAGGAAAGCGACCAAGGGGAAGCAGAAGACAAATGATGCTTGAAAATGGGCACAGAAAGCTATCAAGAATTGAAGGAGGAAGCAAGGGACAGAGTAAAATGGAGGAAGAGAACTTGATGAGTTACCGTTGGACCTGTCAAGAGACAGAACACTAATAATGATGATGATGATACTGTATATACAATAAGTATGAATTGGAAGATTTTGTCCTTTTATCGGGCTCTGTTTCTTAGACTAATTAACTTGCTTGGTGCAGCAGCAACTTTGATGGCAGGTTACGGTCGTCGAGATATCTTGCAAGTAACGTATGGAGAAAATGTTGTTAAATACATGCTAAGTGGGAATGCTGCCTCAAAAACCTTTTGTGGTCATATGTTGCCTCACTCAGCACTCACGTCGTTATTACTAATTATTTGTTCGTTGAAGGAAGTGAAGCGAGAGATGAATACACTGGTCTTTGGCAAAGCATCCTAGGCTCGTATGAATATATCGTCAAGCATTCAAAGTCTGTGGATGAAGTTGAGAAGTCAGAACTTTTGTTTCATCTAAAAGATATTTTAAAAGAGAAAAGGCTGATCTGCGTAAAAATTCACTAAAAAGTAAAGCCATTGACAGAGTATCACTCAATGGCTGCATTATTGTGTAAAATAGTTCATACAGCCTGAACCGATTCATGGAAGCTACAGTTTGAATTTTTAGCAATATGTGTAATATCAGGTCACATCAGGTACCTGAAAACTGTGTGCTTTTACTTTCCAAACAGGCTGCAACTTCCACAAAGGAAACAACTTGTTCATATTACATTTCAAACAAGTCTTCATGTAGTGAACACGACCGACACATCGTGGTCGTGTCTTTGATCTGACCGGATTGAGCAGGTGTTAATGTGAACCCTCAAGACTTGTGGTGTTCTGGCGCGAGGAAGTGTGTTTTACTGAGGTTAAGCAGAGTCTATGGATTCTTTCAATGTCTATATGTTTTGAGTTCAATATTTTTATGCAAAAGCTATTCGATAAATGAGCAGCACAAAGAAATGCATAAGTCAAAGCTCTCACAACATGGAGGAGATAGTGCCCAAGATATTCGAATTTCTTCGCAATCTTCACCTTTCACGTCAGGTTCACCACTTAGATAAATATAGTTCTTAGATTCCTGTTTAAGGAGGAAAAAGTAAATGTTCATGACTTACGCACTAATGGCAGTCAAGTGGCTGATAAGCTGGCAGGAAAAATGACTTGTTCACATTTCCATGCAGGAGAAGTGATTACGTCTGAAACTAGCATGGCAAGGAGAACATCAGCGTTGATCCCGCACTTTTGTTTTAACTTCTAATTTCTGCAGCAAAAAAATGGTGAAGCGAACCTCCAAGAGGCACTAAGGTATGAACTTTGCGTATATCTACCATCACGTTTTGAGTCCTCAACGGCTCTTGGGAAATCTCAGAAGTATCAGATAGCACACTGTGTTACTGAACATGTTCTAAATTCCAAACTAAGAGCCACCAAGCCAACATGTATTAGGTACCCAAATAAAACCAGATAAACCAAAGAAATACCATATTTTTCGGCATATAAATCGATTAGAGGTATATTTCGAATGGGTTAAATTTTCCAATTACCTTATCTTCATAAATATATATGCCAATCCTGAGTATAAGACGAGGCTAGAGCAAACGCAGTTAGTGTTCGAAAAATTTGTAACTATATTTTAATGTTTCAGTAGGTATTAAAAAAGAAGAGAAAGTGAGGAAACTTCCGAATTTTTCTTTTCAGCAAAATGTTGAATTTCGTAAGTTGGTTTTTCATACGATCTGAAGCTACCGCATTCCCCCTTTACCACTAACAGCATGAAAGCCACCGCGCAAGCGTGAAAAACAAAACTCAAGGTCCTACAAGTGTGCAAAATCAGAGTGATGCTTGGAGTGTGAGTTATCGTTCACTTTCTCCCAGAGTCCGATTGAAGTCAAATGCCAAAAGAGCTTTTGATTTTTTGATTTCAATCGGAAACATGCAATAAATTAAGATAAGCATAATAAACGGAAGCTATCGTAGATTTTTTTCAGTTGAGACCTGCAATTCCAGTGGAGTAAAAAAGACTGCATTCGTAATCGACTAATAATTACTAAAGCGCATGCGCCGCCGGATGTCGACACGATTGTCACTAGCCAATCAACTGCATGGCAGGGACGTGTTTCAGAAGTTTCATCATTGCAAGATAAATGAAAAACACCAATTGTAGTTCTGACGGATTTGCAAAACCAGTGGTGAATGACATCCTCGTGGTCTTGAGGAATCACGAGATTGATGCAATTAATATACGACTGCTGCTACTCTAAATCGGCCACTTTTCTGTCGAAAGAAAATATCCGTTTCAGAGCGCTTTCAAACAAGTTCTTGGTGAACAGAATATTACATTTCATACGCTTTCGGAATGGTTCCTTAAGAATATAATTTTGCGTTTTAGGTACTCGGATCACGATCGAATTTAAGGCATAATATATATTTTTCTCATTGATAAATTTCAATGAACGAAGTCGATCTGGCGTATTAGTCGAGGCTCGGACTTCTGCAAAAGAAGTTTCGTCTTATAGGCCAAAAAATAGGGTACGTACTGAATGGCAGATCATCATTATTGTATCGACTAGTTTGGGAATCAAGAGATACTTTTAACTCTATAGTATAGCTAAGTATTATGTACGCTTCTCAGTCTTAAAATATGGCAAGCAACATATAATTTTGATGATTATGATATGATCATCCCATCAACAGAAAACTTTAAACACAGCAGAAGGGATATGAACCAGAAATACATAGCAACAGTGAACTACTTATCACAAATCACAGTTTTGAAGATGACAATCCGATTTTTGGCGTAAATGTGACAAGGATGGTAAGTCAGACAATATATGAAAACTTGAAAATTTTCATCGTCCTGGAGCGGGACTCGAACCCGCGTCTCCCAGAAAACGCCTAGGTATGCTAACCACTACACCACCCAGAACGACCAAGTTTCAAGTTTCCGATCAATTTTTGAATTTAACCATCACAGGATTCGCTAGTCGAAGCAACCGGCATTCATGTTTAGCGAATCTGGAGATTAAGAATCCTATCTCGTGATTGCCCGGAGAAGCAGATAAATCATGAAAGAAACTTCGACTAGAGAATCCTGTGATGGTTAAATTCAAAAATTGATCGGAAACTTGAAACTTGGTCGTTCTGGGTGGTGTAGTGGTTAGCATACCTAGGCGTTTTCTGGGAGCCGCTGGTTCGAGTCCCGCTCCAGGACGATGAAAATTTTCAAGTTTTCGGATATTGTCTGACTTACCATCCTTGTCACATTTAAGCCCCAAATCGGATTGTCATCTTCAAAATTTGTATTATATGGCGTAATCCCGTATTTCTTTCATGACAAACCACAGTTGTTGGAAAGAAAGAATTATTTCTTCTGAATGTACTCTGAATAAATCTAGAATGTCCCGTCTCACAGGTGATCATCTATTCAGACAAGGCTCTAAAGTTATTTATGCAAAACGCGATGCTAATGTTGACATGGTACGAGAAAAGGTCATGTCTTCGAAAGTTTTTGGCCGCCTCGGTGGCGCAGTGGTCGTTGAACAGACAAGTCGCATATTTTTTCGGCTCCTGCGTAGAAGTCAACGTTCGTTAGTTTACTTGTTCTTTTTATGGTATTTCGTCGTTTTGTGTTTTGGTTACAGTGTTTCGTACCCTCGCTTCACGAGCAGTGAGGCTGAGGGCCAAGTGGGTGCTCATTTTTTTTTTTTTCATTTTCGTGTGTCGTCAGTTACGACGCATGAGTTTTGGTGGGCCAGTGGTCGAGAATGTCCACTACCACTGTGAATAAGTCACCGTCGTCTACAGCTGCTTCGTCGATTGCTGATATGTCTTCGCTTCTTAGTTCTGTGCCTTCTTCGGGGAATGTTGCGTCGACTAGTGCTGTTGGACTTCCAAAAACTGTGCTTCTGGCCACCCATGTGCCGGCTGCGTCTAATATTCCTGGTTCTGCTAGTTATACTTCAACGTCGTTCGCACAAGCTGTGGGAAGTACCTCATATATTTCTAGTGATTCTGCAAAACATTTCAAACGTGTAGCTTCGGCGTTGAAAATTATTCTTCCAAGTGATTCGCCGCAAGGTAAGCAGTTGTCGTCTGCCTTATTGTTAAGTGTTTTCATTCCTGCTTTGCGTGACACCCCCTCCCCCAGTATCTGCATGCTGTGTCGAAGGTCGTTCCAGCCGAAAGCATTGTGTCCATTATTCGCTTGGGTGGAGGGATGGTTGTTCACTTCACCCACCAGCAAGCAGTAGATTTAATTATATTTCATGGGGTTGATATTGGGTCCTTTCATCTACAACCTGTCGCTGCAGCCCAAAGACCAGTTACGGTGACCCTCTCTCCTGTACCAACGGCTGTTCCTGATTCTCTGTTGATTGATGCCCTCAACACGATGGGTCGTGTTGTGGGAGTGACCAAGATTCTTCCAGCAACAGCCCGTGATTCCCCCTGAAACATGTGCAGGGTGGGCGCTGCCAGTACCGGGTTATGTTTTCAACTTCTCAGTCAATTGCGGAACGCCCTGCAACTCTGGAATTAGTCACTGATACCCGGACGTACATTTTTAATCTTTTTGCAGGGGTTCAGTGCTTCCGCTGTAAAGGGGAAGGTCATCTCGCTTCTGCTTGTCCTCATGCTACTCCTGGTGCTAGATCTGATTCTTCATTAGCTACTACAGTTCAGGTGGCCGCTGCCCCTGCGGATGTTGTGCAGGCCGCTGAGGCACCTGCTCACATTCTACCTTCATCAATTTTGCCTGCTGTTTCTCCAGTCGTTCCTTCCCTCCCGGTTCCTGTCGTCGTACTGGATGATTTGGAGCCCTCCAATGAGGATTTTCCATCGCTGGAAGTGTCTGCACCTAAATCACAACGTAAACGCCCCAGCTCATCTGGTGTTTCTACTCGCTCTTCTCGTTCGTCTCAACGTCTTCGGTCCAAGAAACCAGCCCATTCTACCTCGGGTTCACCTAGCCATCATGAGCCAAATTCTGATTTACTAGTTTCGAACCGATTCGCATGTCTCCAGGATGATGATGTTATGGACACGGTTGCCCCTGATCCTGATGACACTGCAATGGTTGACTCTGACGATGATTCTCCTTCTCCTACACTTCTTGACATTTCTACTATGTTTGAAGAACTTGCGGTGCCTTTGCACCCTCTTACCTTATCTGATATGTATGCATTGACCACTCGCCCGCGTAAAGCGAAGTTGATCACACTACCTTGCATTAAGAGTAAGCTTCACTTGCTGCCTGAAATGATTGCACAGCTAAACCAGTTCCATGCATTTATAACTAATGTTACTTTGCCTGGCGGGACTGAGCAATATGCTCGCCGTCTGGGATACTTACTCAAGATTTTGAGGGCTGAACTGGAAGGCTGGATGCAACCTACCAGTGATGTCCTTGTTAACACTACTTAGCTTTAATTGTAGAGGGCTTGCGTCTTCTGCGGCGAATGCTTTGGTTTACGAGGACGTTCGTTACCTGGGGGCTAATATCCTCCTTCTCCAGGAGACGAACTGTTCCTTGGATGCCGGGTGTTCCCGCTGAAGACGCTGGTCGTACATTTTTTATCATAATTACCGGACCCATCTCAGGTCTGGTACCACTATAGCGTTTCATGTGCGTTTCATTCTTCCCTTTCTGATCTTGTTGAGTCACAGAGTCTGCTGGGTTCTTTTCAACATATTTCTTTTTGTTTTTGTTCTAAACGTATTCATGTTATCAATATCCATATTCCGCAATCTGCTACGGATGCAGAAACTCTCCTCCAACATCTTTCTTCTATCCTTTCGACCCTCCATCCAAATGATACAGTCATTGTTGCAGGCGATTTCAATTGCACTTTGCAACCCGGTTTTGATTGAGATGGTTCAACCGAAAGCCGTTACGACCTTGTTTCCAATCTCACTCAACTCGTTGTTAATTTTGATTTGATTGATGCATTCCGTTCCCTCCATCCCCGGTCCAAGGAATTTTCCTGGTTCCCCCGGCTGCTTCACGCTGTGTCGCAGCACGCCTAGATAGATTCTATGTTTCCAGTTTTCTCCATTCCTCTCTAGTTGAAATTACTCATCATCCTTCCGTTTCGTCAGATCATCGCCCCGTTCTTTTAAAACTTTTTTTGCATTCTTCCTCTGTTCCCCCTTCAACAGTCTGGTCGCTCGACGATTCAGTTTTAACTGATCCTCTTTTCTGTGCTGAAATTCGCTCTTTGATCTCGTCGTCTGTGCAACAACTTTCTTCGTCTGACGACCCAGTGGCTCTGTGGCTTTCCACGAAAATTTCGATTATTTCTTTCGCACGTCAGTTTTCTTTCTCTTCCCGTACTTCTCGCTTTCAAGATATTGATGTTCTCCGTCGTAAATTGCAGACTATTTCTCCTTCTGATCCTTCTTTTCCCGTGTTTCAAGCTCAACTTCGTCGTATTCTGTTTACTTTTGCTTCAACAGCCATTACTCGTCTGAAATTCACTTACTTGCGGTTTCACGACGACCCCTTTTCTAGTTTGAAGTCCCTTGAGGAGTATCATGTTAAAAGCAACACAATTTCCTTTCTTTCACTACCTGACGGATCTACAGTTACCGACTCTTATCGTATCTGTGAACTTACTTTTCCCCATTATTCGGATCGTTTTCAACACCGACTCCTTTCTCCTGCAGATACCTCCCCTCTTCTTCATGTCCTCCCTCAGGTTCCACATTGTTTTTTTGATTCTCTTGTTTCTCCTATCTCTCCTTCTGAAGTCCGCTCTGCAATTTCCAGTCTGAATGACCGTTCTTCCCCTGGCGCGGACGGTCTTCCGCTCTCATTTTATAAGAAGTTTCTGCCTTCTCTCCTCCCTCTTCTGGTTGCTTGTTTTAATGCCGTTTTTACTTCTTCAAATTTTCAGTCTTCTGATTTCACTTTTGCTCTTCTCCGTCTCATCCCCAAAACCGGAAACCTTGGTCTTTTTTCTAACTGGCGTCCTATCTCTATTCTTAATACTGACTACAAAACCTTTGCTAAAATTCTCGCTTTTCGCCTCAATCCCGTCTTGCAGCATTTAATCCACCCCGATCAAACTTACACTATTCCCTCCCGTTCGATTACTACCAACATTTCCACCATTCGCAACTTATATTTTCTTGCTTCCCAACGTTCCGAACCTATCGCAATTTTTAATATTGATCAGAAACAAGCTTTTGACTCCATTAATCACTCTTATCTCTTTGCTGTTCTTCGTCATTTTGGCTTTCCTACTCTTTTCTGTCAAGCTCTTATTAATCTTTACTCTCACTCTTCTTTCCGTATTCGCACTTCCACATTCATGACAGCTACCATCCCCTTTGACAACGGGATCCGGTAGGGTTGTCCGCTTTCGGGTCAACTTTTTACGCTTGCATTTGAACCTCTCTTAATTTGTCTGCGTTCTCGTTTGTTTTCTGTGATTCGTCGCAGTATTGCTCCTACTCGTCACCACCGCATAGTGTTGTCTGCATATGCTGATGACCTCACTCTCTTTCTTCGCACTGAACGTTCTTTCGGTGTTGTCCTTTCTGCTTATCGTGAGTATGCTTCAATTTCCGGTTCCGAACTTAATATGTCTAAATCTGTCGGTCTGTGGGCCGGATCGTGGGTGGCACACGGTGATCGCCCTTGGTGTGCCCGTTGGTCATCCTCGGTCATTAAACTTCTTGGTGTGTACGTTGGAAATCCCGTGGCTGTTGCTGATGCCACATGGATTCCTTTGGTTCAGCAGCTCAATCGCCGTCTTGCTCCTTTTTGCCGGTTCAAACCTTTTTTGTCCTTTTTTAGCAGAGCACATCTGGTTTCTTCCTTTCTTCTTCCCATTTTGACACATTCGTGGTTTGCTTATTTTCCCTCGCCCATTTTTCTCCAATCCGCTCAACGTTTGATTACTGAATTCATCTGGAATAAAGTTCACTGGGTTCATCGTTCTACTCTCGTCCTTCCTCTGTCCTTTGGAGGTCTTGCCCTCCCAGATCTTTTTCAAAAATCTAATGCTATTCATCTTCAGACCTTTCTCCGTTCTTTTTCTCATCCTCAGATTTCATCGCTTACTATTGTTGATACTTTACTTTTCCCTCGCAGTCCGTTTCTCACTCTCGCTACTTTCCTCCGTATGGATCTGTTCCCCCTCATTCCAGATCACTTTCCCGATACTTATCGCACCGTTTTTTCCCTCTGGCATTCCTTATGTCCCGTCCGTCTCCCACCTACCTCAACTAATGATCTGCTTGCGGAAACTCTCTTTTACTCTTCTGCACTCCGTTCTCCCTGTTCACCGTACTTGTGTTTCTCCACCTGGTTCGCCAGTGGCGTGGTACAGGTATCCCAACTTGTAGATGCTTCTCTCCGCTGGAAGTCTCTTTCCCAAATCGACCCCCTCTTGCTGACACTCCCTTACATCGCGCCCAACTCCGGTTGCTTCATTTTCAGCTTCAACGCCTTTACCCGTCCCTCGTGAATTCTTTTGGGTTAATTGTTTCTTCTTCGGCGTCCCCTTGCCTTCCTTTTCTGGTTTATTTGAATGATGTTCCCTTTCTGGTGCATCAAGTTACTGCAAAACTCTTGTACCGCCACTTTCTTACTTATTTTCGAGCACCTCTCGCTATTCCTTTTGTGCCTCCTGATGAAACCTCTCAGACATGGGTCGATTCACACATTTCTCTGGCTTCCCCAAAAGCAACTGATATTCATTGGCTACATCTTCATCGCCGCTTGCTCACACCACGAACTCTTCATCGTTTTGGTCGCCTGTCTTCTCCCTTGTGTTTTTTCTGTTCAACGCTCGGTGATGTTCATCACGCATATGACTCCTGCTTAGTTTTACAGCCTCTTTTTTCATTGATGTTTGCTCTTCTCTCCAAGGTCTGTCCTTCCTTTCACTCTGTTTCACATTACTATTTCCTTCGCCATCATCATCCTTCCGCTGCTGTTCACAATCCAGTTTGCGCGTTTTTAATTTTGCAGGCCAAACTGACTATTTATTTATACTATCATACCAGTGTTGATCGGCCTGCTCTTCGTCGATATCATCCTGCGAGAGTTTTTCTGTGCCGTAGGTTTCGTTCCTCGATCAAGTCCGTCATCCAACTTGAGTAAGAGGTAGCTCTGGCCCGGCAGGCAGTTCCTGCTTTCTTCTCGATCTGGTCCCCTCACCTCCCATGGTTTCAGGTTGAGCATGGGTTGATTCAATTCGTTTGATCAGTTTTTTCTTGTTTTTGTTATGGTGTACTGGTTTCTTCATTTTGTTTGTTTTTGCTTTTCCGGGTTGTTGTCTTGTTCTGTTTTTGATTGAGCTGCAGGTTTTTTTTGCCTTGTATTCATTCTTTTCTTCTAATCCTGTTGTTTTTCCTTTTTTTACCGTTTTCCTTTTCTTGTTTTTATGATGGCCCTTTGGTAATGTTGTACTGTTTTGCTTCCTTGAGATTCCGGTCTTTTTGTTGTTTTTTCCTCTGTGCTTTGTTAGCTCTTTCTACTGGTCGGTATATTCTTTCTTGGATAGTGCTTTTCTATACTTTTCCTCTTACTAGCGGCCTCGGCCTCTTTGTCTGAATTTTCTTGTCGTTTTGCGCTGTGATTGGATGTTTTACAGCTAGTTGCTTTGACTTTTTTCTGTCCGGAGTCCGTGGGCATTTGTGTTCCTGTGTTCTGTGTGTATTTTTTTCTGGTTCTTGGTGGTGCTGTGCAATCGGTTATTGTATTTTGTGTCGGTATTTTTGTTGAGTTGTTTGTCTCTGTAATATTGTGTGCTTGCTTTCTATGTTTTCGTCGGCCACAGTTGTTGGTTGACGCATTTCTTGTTGTGGTGTTTTGTTGTACTGGTTGGCCACCAATTGTTTGTGATCACTGTTATTGTTTGGTATTAGTGTGATGCTTGTTGGGTGTTGTTGTTTTCCGTTGGGCTAGTCTGTGTTGTCTAGTTTTGCAAAAATTTTTTTGGCGTGTTGTGTTTCTTTCGTGCTTGTTTGTTTGTTGTTGTTCCTGATCTTCTTTTTTGTACTATGTTTCCTTAATGTGGTATTACCGTGTTTTTGTAATTGCTCTTGCTTTTTGCACGTGTTGTGTTTAGTTGTTCGGATGGCGGCTGTCATACTCGCTCTGCTCCTGTGTGAGTTTTTTTTAATACTGTGATTGTATTTTACCTATACTGCTAATGTGATAATCTTGTTTTTTACTTGTTTGTGTATGTTCTACTTTCGTGTTTCAGTTGGCTCCGCAGTTTAGGGATCTTTTTTTCTCATGCCTTGTGTTTCATGTTCACTTGTTTGTCTATTGGGTTACGTTGACCAAAGGAGTTGGTCAACGCTCTATTTGCCTTGTACTTTTTTTTACTGTGCCTCTTGTGTTTTTTTTTTCTAGACTGTATGTGACTACATGTGTAGTGAAGTAGTCAGTTGAGGCAGTTTTGTCTTTGATTATGTTTTAAGTGCACTTTTTGTGTTTTCGTTTTTGTGTTTCTTTGCACTCAAGCTAGGGTTCTACGTCTTGCTTCATGCTTCTCCTGTCCGGGTTTTTCCTGTAATATTGTATTTTTCTCGGCACAGCCTTCTGTTGCCGTGCACGACTGGACGTACTTTGTGTTGTTTTCAATGTGTTATGATGCTATGCGATCTTGTTCCCGCGTGATTCTCTCTATAGCGCCACGTCGGCTTCTGGGGTTCGTCAACGCGCGTCTTCTTGTTTTGAGTATGAAATTTGAATTGAGTGCGATTTTTTTTGTGAACCTCGTGTGCCTGTTTGGCTACATTTATTTTGTGTGATGCAGCGGTTTTTCCCCTTATTATCATGTATTCTTCTGTACAGTGTTCCTCCTGACTTACATGCGTCACTTCGTATTTCGTTTTTAGTTATAGCGGTTGGTTAACACCCCTCTTTATGTGCACGGTTTTTGTTTTTTGTTTTTTATGTTCTTCTTGTACTAATGTTTTGGCCGCTGCTGCATGTTTTCAGAAGTACAGTTTTGTTTCTCCTGTCGCTGTCTTGCAATGTCAGTCAATTTGTGTTGTGTTGTATTGTTGTTGTGTTTTTTACCTGTCACCTTTGTGTTACGCGCTGCTATGTACTAGTTTTTGGAATATGTTTTTCTTCCCTCACTCTGGGGTTTGGGTTTTGTAATATGTGTGTTTTTCGTTTTTGTTTTCTGTGTTCCTTTTTTATCTGTATGTATTTTAATTTTGTTCTGATGTTACCAGTTTTCCTTCCTCCTTTCTTTTGTGTTGAGACTTCTTGGCCTCGTCTCTTTTAATACAGTCTCATGTGACTGAAGCGTATCACATGTACCTTGCTTTTAGACTAATAAAGGTTTATTTTGAAGGCAACGATCTAAGGCGCTGGCCTCTGATCATTCGTCCGTACGGGGTCCGGGTTCGAATCCCGGTCAGGCATGGATGTTGTGTTTGTCTTACGGCACTGGCTCTCTCTTCCCTGGAACCAGTGACCCTAAATTAGGGACTGGCGACTGCTTATAGCCCTTTGAGTTGCTCACGGTGGTCGTTAAACCTCCAATCAAAAAAAAAAGTTTTTGATACCGTAGTGGTGGGGAAGACTCAGATTTTCTGATCCTGCTGTTGAACTAGTCTTCTGACTGTCATTTGTTTTTGCGCTTTCAAAGTAACATTCAGCGCCAAAAGTCTCCTATTATATGCATTTAATTTGAAAAATTTGGGGCCCGAAAATGTCCAAGCATTTAGTTTTCCATCATGCTGTCACAGAGAGTGAGAGTAATTCACAGATGTATGGAATGGGAAAAAAGTACATCATTTAAAAAGCTTATGAACTGTGAACAGCAGAATGCAGTTGAGAGTGTTTGCTTAGAAAACAAAACTCCGGCCGAAATTGAAGCTCAAAAAAAAAACAAAAAAAAAAAAAACTCCACCTTAACGATGCAGAAATGATAAAACGCTACAAATGCTGGAGGTATCGAATATTAAAAAAAGAGTTGTTCTGTCCAAGGATTTTGTTAAACCAGTGCAGCCGGCTATCACATACATATTATGCATTTTGATGGTATACTACTGAATCCTCCAGAGGCAAGGAAATAATAGTTAAGAAGATGCTTGCTCGTGGAAAAGACCGGTGAGGAATAATGAGTATTTCCCAAAACTCAATGATTTGTCGCCAGCTCTAAGATCATTGCTGTCACTTATTCAACGTAAATGTACAAAGTAATATTAATACGTGCTCTGAAGCTCCAGAAAAATGGCTTTGCCATGTGCTGATATTTATGAGCAGTACCAAGAGTCCTGTTGTGAGAACATTTCTCAAGGCAGCTACATGAGCGATTCAGGACTCAGACGTTGAATGAAAATGTTTATGACGGTACATTTTCCCCGTTCTTGTAGAAATGTTTTTGCATTTCACTTTTGCCTGTCCTATTCTTGTTTTTCTTCATTAGGAGCAATATACTTTGATCCTCTGATAGATTGTTTGATTTGTTCCTGGTTTGCAATGATGTTTAAGTAGATGGTAGACGTCATATTTCCTTGCACATGAATGACAGCACATAGGGATTCCCAGCAGAACATTGCCTAAAGTATTACACTTTCTCCATCGGCTTGCTTTCATCTCTCGGTGTATTCTAGTTCCAAAACCGTCCCAGGTAAACGACGCACACGTACCTGGCAGTACACACGATGCGACAGGAAACAACATTAATCAGACCAGACGGCCTTCTTCCAACCATTCAAGGTTCAGTTTTGATGCTCGAGTGTCCATTGTAGGAACTTTCAACGGTGAGCCGAGGTTAGCATGGGAACTGGGAGCGATGCACGGCTATGCAGCCCCATTTTCAGCAGAGTATTACTCTCGTTAGCAGCATTCAAATTACCTGCGAATTGCGCCACAGCATTGCGTCTGTTGGCTCGTACCATACGAGACAGTCTTCGCTCACCTCTAGCATCAATAAAATTTGACCCGCTGACACCTTGTCGGCGGTTCGTGGTTTCGCTCCTCAGATCACTTCTTGCAGGTACTAACCACTGCTAACCGTGAGCACCTCACAAGCCTTGCCGTCTAGGATGTGCTCTCTGACCCAGACGTTTCGCTCCTCAGACCACTTCTTGCAGGTACTAACCACTGCTAACCGTGAGCACCCCACAAGCCTTGACGTCTAGGATATGCTCTCTGACCCAGAGGTGTGGCGATTACGATTTTACCATTGTCAAACACGCTTAAGTCCGCTGCATTTCCTGTCCGAAGAACAAGAGCACTGATTAACTGAGTTCTATATCAGGCAGTATTCATACTGTTTCATGAACTTCAGATGCGCCATCGTTTACCTGTTTCTTCGATTTGCATAAAGATGGACTGGTCATAATATTTTGGCTCTTTGGTGCAAATGTTCTCAGTATGAAAGTTCCTTGTATGGCAACGAACGCCGTTTTATGTGCCGGATGTAGAAGTCTACTTCTTGAGAAATCACAAAATGATTTAGATTTCCATGCATGGCATAGGAGTGTAAATCATTTTGTGATGAGCGTGTTACATGATATGGAAGTGGAAATCCATTTGTAAAGAACGCCCCTGTACATTCTCTCATTGGCCAATTAACACAGTTCCCTGAAATGTATAAAGAGGAACGATTGTAGGTGCTGTTATTATATAAAAATAACAGTTGTAAATAAGTAAGAACTCTGCCTTAGAAATGTATATTGCGCCAGAAGAAATCTACGCATGAGCGAATTTTTGTCATCAACATAAAAAAATAATTCTTCTTATTTTAAGGATATAAGGACTTAAACGTATTGAATCCGTTTATCTCATATTATTCAATTAGAAAATTAATTAAAGACTACGAAATCAATTTATTTATGAATTCAGTGGCAGGAAAACACGGGAAGACATTATCAGTTTATTTATGAATTCGGTGCAGGAAAACATGGGAAGACATTTCTTAAATTCTTAAATTCTACCCTAAAGTCAAGAAAAGCAGCTTACTCAATAGAAATTGATCTCAAAAATTTGAATCACCATAATAATTTAACAATACTGCGTCTGTCAGGATAAAAACGGCAGTGATCAGGCTGTCGGTATTAATTATGGCTCTTGCAAACAAGGAGCGTACGCTACTGGTAGAATTTTATTACGAAAATCTAAGTAATGGCAATAATGCACTACGCCAGGATCGATGAACCAAAGGATTTCGGAGATGCCACTTTATACCCTGAGCATTGAGAAGCTTCGGAAATGGATCGTCCGCTAGTTTCCGAAAATGCCGTGGATGAAGTTGCATTTGCCAGTGCCGACACAGCAAGCTGGAATGCACTCTCACAACAGTACCAGAGCTGTGGCCGGACAGTTGCACTTTCCATGGTCAACAGTGAGCAAAGTACTGCGGTGTATTGTAGGATGGTACCCTGCAGGATGCGTGTGATGTAAGAATTGCTACCGCCAGACGAGGAATCAACGCTTAGACTGCTCTCTGCGATTCCTGGCCCGGATTGAGGTTGACAGCCTCTGGCCTTGGGCTATCCTGTGGTCAGATGAAGCATATTTTCGCTATTGCTGGGGCTGTGAACTCGCAGAACTATTGAATATAAGAAAATGCACGACCAGCTGCTTTTCACGAAAAATCTGTACATAGTCCATATGTTACGGTAAAGTGTGGCTTTACAGGAGATCTCATCACTGGACCATTTTTTCTTCGAAACCACCCTGTAAGGTGCACTATAATCAGTGAATGGTACTGCACTCTTCTGAGACAACATGTTATTCCCGCTTTGCAAGAACGGCAATGTTTAGACACTACCGTGTTCATGCAGGACGGTACATTTGTACATATCTGTCAGTAGGTGAAATAATTTCTTATTCGAACATTAGGCAATGATCGTGTAATTTCTCTAACGTTTACGCCTTCCTGGTTAGCCAGCAAACTGGACCTTACTCCTTGTGATTTCTGGCTTTGGGGATACCTGGAAGACAAAGTTTATCGGGACGGCATACGCTCTCTCAGATCTGAGAACCAGTATCAGACGTGAAGTGTCCAATATCGACCCCGACATGCTGTAAACATATGTTTTGTTCTGTAACAAAACATGAGATTGAGCAGAATAAAATCTGCTCAATCTCTTGTGGTATTGAGCAGATTTTATTCTAAAACGTTTGTGCTGTCAATAAACAGTAAATTCATGTACGTGTCTGTTCTTTTCTTGAGTGTGCAGCGCCATTGTTCCCTTAGCAGCGCAATTTTGAACTATTTCCCCCATCAAAATCGTTTTGCGATGCCATCAGTAAGCTACCTACCAAGTTTCATTGTGATATCTCCATTTCTCGCTTTTCTATACACCCGAAAGAGTAGGGATACGTATTTTATAACCATCCGGTATATTTCATCATCAACCATTACCCACTGCTGGATCGTCCCCTAAATCTTTTCCACAACTTTCTATCTTGATCCAATCTTTTCCAGGTCACTTCAGCAAGCTTTCGAATTTCATCCAAACCATCTCCCACGTGGTATTCGTCTAGGTTTTTTTCTGTCCCTAGGTATCCGATCTAGTAAATCAGTGGTACAACGGTGGTCATTTCTTCTAGCAGTACGTCTAGAGCATTGATACTTGAGAGTTTTTACTTTAGTCATAATGTTATCAACTGTTGTAATTTCCCTAATCCATTCATTCCTCTTCCTATCTTTCCTGGTTATACAAAGCATGCATGTCTCCATACTTCTTTGAGTTGTTTGAAGTCTGTGAATATCTGAATATTTGTCATAGTTAAATTTCATTTCTCTGTTTCATAAGTATAAGAATGAGAAGTATACATGCCTATAAAGCAGCTTCAGTCTTTCATCGGATTAAAAGCGGCAGTCAATCTGGAAAGAACGTGGGACTGCCTATGTACACACACCCACACCCACACACACACACGTCCAAAACCTAGTGGTCGAGCACGAAGTCTGACCATTACAGTGTGTCATGGGGATATAAAAGCTTGTTGCTAACATATGCATAGTGTGGGTGACGTATGAAAACGTTCCCTTATGCAAACCTTCTGTGTTCAAGTGACAGCAATCGGGTGTACATACGTATAGGTGGAATGCCGAGTCGTGTGTCACATGAGTTCATTCGGTTTTTCATATTTTTCAGGAACGGAGCAAGAAACTGTGTGCCTTAGGTGACAAAATGATGTCTCAGAGACAAGACTTCATATGGATGATTTCACCGAAAGCCGAATTATCGGCAAGCTCGAAGAAGACTGGACTGCGACCGATGTCTCCAGAAAGTCTGAAGTAGCACACAATATAGTGTTGGGACTTTGGTAGGCGTTTAGGCGGCACAACACCGCTGCCAGATGTTTTGCTGGAGGTCATCCTCGTTGTAAGAGCCAGCAGGATAACGGCTACCTGGTCATGATTGTTAAACGGAGTCAGAAAAGTACTGCTGCCCAGTTGGATAATCGTCTTCCAGCAAGCAAAGGTGGGAGAATATTACGGAAACTACATTAAAACGACGTCTAAATGCAGTAGGACTACATTCCTGGAAACCCATATGCTGCCTAACTTTATCTAGAGGACATTGTACAGCATGCCGTTAGTGACGTACATTTCACGTTGACTGGTCTCCAGATCAATGGGACAAATTAATGTTCACAAATTAAAGCAGATTTAGCTTTTCGTAGGATTCCAAGCGGCAATTAATCTGGAGGGAACGAAGGACTAGGTATGATGTGAGGAACATCATCGAACGGGACAGATATTGTGGTCATGGCGTCATGGTGTGGACCGGTATCGTGGTCAATATATGTACCGAATTGCATATGAGGGATCAAGGGACAATCAGCTGCCAATGGTACTTCATTGTTGTGATTCTTCGCCACGTTCTTCTGTTCGGCGGTGCTCTGGTGGCAGATTTCATTTTTATGAAGGATAATGCCCATCTCCAACGCACAGCAGCCGTGGATGAAATATTGGCTAGTGAGGATATCACTAGCCAATGGGATATGATATCAGTCCAATTCAACATGCAGGGACGAACTGGGGAGACATGTGCAATCCCTCATCAGAAACAATTCCAGCACTTATCAGGGCTGTCCAACAGAAGTGGAACAATTTATCGCCGACCCGGTGGCGCAGTGGTCTAAGCGATGGCATCTGATCATTCGTCCGAACGGGGTCCGGGTTCGAATCCCGGTGAGGCATGGATGCTGTGTTTGTCTTACGGCACTGGTTCTCTCCCTTCCCTGGAACCAGTGACCCTAAATTAGGGACGGGCGACTGCTTATAGCTCATTGAGTTGCTCACGGTGGTCGTTAAACCTGCAATAAAAAAAAAGGAACAATTTATCCGAAAAGCTCCTAAATTACTTGGTGCCAAGTCTGACACGTCGATGTCAAACGTGCATTGCTGTGCGGGAGTGGACATATCTCCTACTGAGGACTGCGCCCTGTAGTCTGTTTATGCAGTACTAATGGAAGAGTGTCACTGGGCGACAGACTTCGAAACATAGTGTTGTGTTTGGATCATTGTTACATATTGCTCACAATTTTTGATGTCGTGTGCTTCATTTTACTGTTTGCGGTTACCATAGATACCATTTAATCTGTAAAACTGCTTTTTCCATTTTTGATTGGTCAAAACGTACCACCTCCTTAAGTTTTGGACAGCAGTGTATACACAGGGGTTGGGAAATAATGTGAACACCATGATTATAAGAGTCAATGTTATTTGTGTAGGCTACACTGAAAAAATCAAACGTTATGAATATCTCTTGTGTATCTTTTCTTTGTACACATTCTCTGAGTTGTATGCCAGCACAGTACAAGTTGTTTTCAGCAGGGGTTCGTAGGAGAGGTTGGTGAAATTTATGACTTGTTAGACTTCCAAAGAGGACAAATCATGTGAGGCAGTTTCACAGGAGCGTCTGTAACAAAAGCGCTAAAATTGTTTGATGTTTCAAGAGCAACAGTCTCCACGGTTATGATTGCGTACACAAAGCATGGCAAGACTTCATCGGCGAAGAAGAATAGTGACCGAAAACCGAGGTTGAATGAGAGGGACTGTCAAACACTAACAAGGATTGTATCCAAACAAGACAGAACTACTACAAAAAAATGACAGTAAAACTCAATATTCACCTGGAATACTCTGTTTCCACAAAAACAGTCCACAGAGAACTTCACAAAGCCAATATCCGTGGAAGAGCTGCAATTGCTAAACTTATAATCACAGAAATCAACGCTACAATGCAAAAAAAAGGCTTCATAAGCATAAAATCCAGACAGCTCAAGGCTGGAACATGTGACATGGTCCAGTGAGTCCTAATTTACGTTATTCCCGACAGTAAGTCGGGTTCATGAATAGAGAAACCTCGAGGAAATTTACAATTTGGAAAGTCTGGTTTCAACTGTCAAATACGGGGTGGATCTACGGGGTGGATCTGTGGTGATTTGGGTGGCCATATCTTGGTGTTCGGCTGGCCCAATATTTAACCTACATGGGTGAGTTCTTGCCTGCGAGTACTTGGTTAATCTATTATGTAGCTAATTAGGTACATCCTATGGTCCAAATGTTGTTTCTCGACAATGATGCCGCTTTTCAAGATGTTGATGCGCCTACACATACAGCTAGAACAGTTCAGTGTTGGTTTGAGGAAACACCAAGATGCACTTCATCATCTTTCCTGGCCAGCTCAATCACCGCATTTAAATGTCATCGAACCACTGTGCTCAGTTTTGGAGAGCAGAACGAAAAGCAGTTTCCTCTACCTGAACATCTCTGAAGCAATTGGCTGGTGTCCTGATTGGCGAATGGTACAACGTTCCCACTGGAGACTATTCAAAAGCTGTATTAATATACTCCAAGAAGGTTGGAAACTGTATTAAAAACAAGTGATGGTTCAACACCTTATTGATAAAGACATGTCACCTATTTCCCAGATGTTTACATTATCTTGTCTAACCCCTGTATATGCATATGTTCGTATCAACTGCAACTTGTCTTCAATGCATTCTTCTTTTTCCGTAGACATTGCCTATGAAGCAGCAACTCAGTGTATGTGCACGATTCTAAATTATTTATTGCAGAATACCCGTACGTGTCTGGTATGTGGTTTGAAGTTTTGTATGTCAGCTATCACGAGTAAGTAAAATAGAGAATGATCGTCGAACATTCTTTTGAAGAACAGATTTCATTACAGAAAACAACAAGGTAAGAGTATCGCAGAACTGGCATATCTTCATTGTTTTCATAAAATTTCGCTGGACGGCCACTGCAATTAGAGCTGCCCCCGAATTCCATTCTCGTCCTGCCTTTCCTCAGTGTTATGTTTTCGAATTCTATCAAACTTCGAAAATTCCCGGAAATACGCGCAGTGCTTGTCGTCCTCGAAAGAGAAATTAATGTCACTCAGTCGACTGATTTTTTAATGCTTTCAATTGATCCCATGAAGCTTTACTCGTTGGAATGGTAACCACAAGCACGGAGTCCGTCACGTAACATTTGAAAGCAGGGTTATTAATAATCCTGCCGTCACTCACAGAGTTCTCTGTAATGCGAAAATTGGCTTAGAATGGCTGATCCTTATTGATCACACAGAACCTCTATTCAAACTGGCGTTTTATGAAACCATCCCATTAGAGTGGAAAGGAACATCCGTATTCCGAAGACAACTTATATGATATTCATACTACCAGGAATGTAAGAATTGATTGAGACCTTTTCTTTCGGTTTAAGAGTTAATTTTTTCTGCTTGATACCCTGATTTCTTTTGACCAGCACTAGCAAGACCGTTGCTCTTACTGCACTCAGCAGCAATTAATTTTATTTCTGTTTACTGCACTGTCACTGCATCGCGAATTCAAAACAACTGAAAAGTTTTTATTCTTTGCAGTGTGAAATTCTTTTTCCTTGGCTTTGTATTAACATTTTAAAGTACTACTAGGCTCATTTGGGCGGATGTTTAGTTACTTTAGGCAGGGAACTGTGGACTTTAATCACTGGAAGTATGTTCAAGTTCAATTCTAAGAGTTTCATTTGGGTGTGAGCATTATTTTCATTGGTTGTAACAGATGTGATTAAAAATTAAAAAGGGATCGCCTTGAACAGATAAGAAACACGATAAACGTAATGCAATTTGAATAAGTTTATCTTCACTTTTAAGAAATCAGTATTTACAAAAAAACATGAACGAACCAAAATGATATGGCCTGGCAATTTGATTTGTGGTTTAAGAGTTGATTCAGCATTACGTTTAATTTTCGGTCAAAGTTCGCTTGCCCTAAGATAGAAACAGAAAAAAATTGCGATAGCAAAATTGCGTGCCTCACCTTGTAATCTCATTTTGTTTTAAATCCTTGAATTCTTGTCACGATTCCTGCTTAAATAACTGTAATCAAGCTTTATATATGATTCTGACATTCCTAAAATAGTCGATTATGTGCGCAATTTCCTAAACTAGATTACGGTAAAAATCAGAATGCTATCTGAAGTCTTACTGATAAACTTGGTGGTTACACTGCAACGATCTTGTCAGACAGCAAAGAAGAAAGCAATGTATAAATTTCCCATGAAATATTCCTTGTGTGATCTCTAAACGTATCACCACATCGAAGCGATATGACTTAAACAGATTGCGTACAAGGCAAATCGGTTGACAGTCTCGTAATGTGTACTCATGCTAAGGTGACAGAGCTCATAAATAAGTAATACGCCTTTACAGTACGTATAGCACCTCTGCAGAATTGCAGCTTGTCAGGAAGAAACAAGGCTGCCCTGAAAGTCAGCACTCTTTCATGAGCTAACACCACATGTCAGCACTTTAATTAATCGCAGTTAATTATGGTGTAGATATTTCCTCTACATAAAAAGCTATTTCCGCGGGATAAGACAGATTAGGGCATTTTGCCCACTCAGTGTTTTTTTCAGTTTTCGTTTTCTTTGGAGAACTGGTTGTTATCACGGAGGTAGTTTAGCATTAAATATATTGCGGAGAGTGTTTTATACCCAGGGGAAAAAGATGTTAATGTAGAGAATATGATGTGCCAAAGAGTTCTTTATGGGAATGTATGAGACTCTGAAAACGGCCAAAGTGGGGGGATGGGAGAAGCGGTTAATCGAAGGGGGGATGTACCCCGTGTGAGTTAGAATGCTGTGTTACCATCCCGCAGAAAGCATTTTAATTTCGTTAATGGCCATCTGGACTCCTTCATCGGTAATTCTACCAGCAGCTTAGAGAGAAAAGTACGGTTATTTGCATATTTTTCTTTGAAAAAAAAAAAAAGAAAAACAACAAAGGGAAAAAAAAACCCAGTATATTTGTGCATAGCGTTGAGGGCACCTCCACTTTGTTGACATGATGGACCTTAAAATTTGCGGTTGTATTTAATGGGTGTATCAAAATGAAATTTAAAATTTTTGTGAATAACATTTTCGTCACAGAAGCGCCGTATTTGTACTGTTTCCCACGTGGCCATCTTTCCAGAAAAATGCCTCGCCCTAGAACGGGAATCGAACCAGCATCTCCGGATTTTCGTTCGAGTATGCTACTGTTACGTATTGCTTTGGTTATGCTACACCGAACGCAAATCGGATATAAGAGTTTGATTCAATTTTACGCAGTTTTCAAGTGTTCTGAATGAAAGTCACATCACTAACTTTACTTCAAATAAATGGAGCACCCAGCAGGAATCATCCAATTTAGACGAAAATTAAATATGCAATGCACACGTATAGAAAAGAAAATAATTGCAATTTCAGAGCAGTTGGAAATCAGTACACGCTGTTCAATTAAGCCATGATAAACATCTGCACGAGTGGAACAAGTCAGTACGTTGTAACGCCGCCTCTGGCTCGGATACGAGCCCTTACTCTGCCTGGCATAGACGCATAAAGTTCACGAATACTGCCTTGAGGTATAGCATGCCAGACGATGTCCAAATTACGGGCCAATTCGCCGACATTCCAGGATGGGAGTAGGTGGCGTCCCATCATGTCCCAAGCATGTTCTATCGGTGATAGATCGGGCAATCGGGATGGCCATGGAAAGTTGTCGACATTAACGAGCCAGCCCTGGGAGATTAGTGCCGTGTGTGGCCGGGCATTATCCTGTAGAAAAATTGCTCGGTGATGCTGCGACAGGAATGGCAACACAACAGGTCGTAGAATGTCGTCGACGTACTGTTGAGCCGTGAGGGTATTATGGAGGACCACCAAGGATGACCGGCTATCTTAAGAAATGGCTCGCCAGACAATCACTCCCGGTGTGCAGATCCTGTGCCGTTCCACTGAAAAAGAAAGGATCCGATTGCTAGCCGGCTCGTCTCCAGACACGTAAGCGCTGGTCATCGGCGCCAAGTGCAAACCGTGACTCATCACTGAAGACAACACGACGCCACTGCAACCGGTGCCGGCGATGCTCGCTGGTCTGCGGTAGGCGGCGGAGTGATCTCCTCGAATGTAATTCCCGTGCAGCAAGTCGTCTGGCAAAGGTCCGGATGTCCACTTCCGTACCTGTAGACGACGCAACATGGCCACGGATGGTTGAGAGTAACGAATTCGGTTCTGTTTGAGAGACTCTCTCAATCTCTCGATCCTCGTGTTCTGTCGTTGCCCTCAGCCGTCCACTGCCTGCGTGCCATTCTTTCGAACTGTAACCTCCATGAATCTGTTGACAAAGAAAACTATGCCACCCTGGTAGTACCGGCTTCTGACCATTCGCCAAAGATGGGTTTTGGTTCGAATCCCGGTGACGCATGGATGTTATATTTGTCTTACGGTAATGGCTGTCTCCCTTTCCTGGAACCAGTGGCCCTAAATTAGGGACGGGCGACTGCTTATAGCCTATTGAGTGGCTCACGGTGGTCATTTAACCTCCAAACAAAAAAAAAAAATCCCCTCCCCCCCAAAAAAAAAGAACCATAAATAATTCGGTTGAAATGAACGATGAACAGTTCCTTTTTCTTTTCTGCTGGAATGTAAGTTTTTTGTTTTGTGTGTTTGATTTCTTTTTTATTGAATGTTTGAATTCTTTTTTTTATTGGTGGCTTAACGACCACCGTGAGCAACTCAGTGGGCTATAAGTAGTCGCCTGTCTCTAATTTAGGGCCACTGGTTCCAGAAAATGGAGAGAACCAGTGGCGTAAGTCAGACACAACATCCATGCCCACTGGGATCCGAACCCAGATCCATCTCGGTCGAATGATCAGAAGCCATCGCTTAGACCACTGCGCCACTGGGCGGTTAATTCTTTCGTTTAAAAATGTTTGAAATTTTTGCTTCGAGTGTGATAACCGTACGGTTACGTAAAGCCACAAGAGCCGTCTGTCCCCCATTGAGTTCCATGGATTTAGGGAAGGGAGAGTTCTGGCGCCGTAAGAATGGATGCAATATCCATATCTTAATCGGGATTCGAACGTAGGTCTAGCACAGGAGTGCCAGCGGTTTGATTGTATTGATGAAATCATGTGTCTAAGAAAAAGAAATTTAGTTTGAAAAATTAATTTTTTTTATGTACAAAATGCAGTTAGCTTTGCTGAAGAATCGATAAACAGAGAGGTCCATATTATATAAGACTCGAAGTTCAGGGATTATTTATTGGCACTTGACGAAAGTAGGATTCGATTGTCGTATCTCAGTTTACTTGCTTTACATCAGTTTAAATGAATGTTTCGATAGATTCGAAGGAGTTACTCTATTCCAAGTGAAGGGCGCAATGAAATTTTGTGATCACATGGGATTGTTTGAAGGCCACATTAAATCCAATTTGAGATGGAGTTTCTTCTGCACTGGGAGCATGAGAAGATTTAGTGAAAACAACTAATGATTATGTGAAACGAGTTGGAAATGAATCACTAGTAATCTTTCCTTCACTATGTTTAATATAATTTACAGTTTTTCTGACGATTGTGCTCTTAGTGCATCTTATGCTCCGGTTTATACACATGGCAGTGATGAATGTGTATGACTGCAACGCAACATTGCCTTCTCCTTGAATTGCGATATTGAAGTCATTTGTGACGAGGATGAGCACAGTCTTACTGAGTTTAAACATCTGCAAAACTCAGTCTCTTGTTGTAAGAAGCCAATGCGATCGATATGTTTCTTCCGCTTCAGCATCAATTGAAATCTTTGCAAAAATCATTCCTCAAACTATCCTAAATCGAATGCTTCCTCATGGGAAGATCGCATTTTTGCATGTCTATATACTTCAGAAAAACTGCTGGGATTTCTTTTTTTGAGTTGGGAAAATATTGTTTGGCCCGAACACTTTCGGTACTGTGTAAACAACAAATTAATCGAATCATTAAGCAATTCTCTTATATTTGGAATAGTGCACCAAAATCAACCCTACAACTCTGGCGTAATGTACAAAGAAAAGGTTTTATGAGAAACAAAATAACAATCGCTGACGCTCTTCAGTATTTTTGCCATAACCGAGTAGAAAATTTTCTACAAATATTTTACCGGTATTACCATCTTCGCTGCTCTGCGTCATCTCTTCCAGTGTTTAGTTGCGCTACAAGAAGCATGGTCAACGAACAAGCAAGTTTTGTTCTGCTGAATAAAAGACTGACTAACCGCTTTGCACTTTCAGTTGTTCCTTCTACACCGGAATTTTGTAATTCCTTACCTGGTTGCATCTCTTTGGAAAATTACGCCTTTCATTTACTTAAATTAAGTGCGAGCAATTTTCTTTAGAGCAGTGCTACTTGAAATACAAAAACAAAATTGATAACAGCGTTACACACTACAGATTTCGCTTTTCATGATCAGATCATCGTTGAAATACAAAGGAATAAATCATAAGTCAGTGCATCAAGCGATAGAAGACATAGAAGCTAAACCGTTGGATGTCGAAGGTGTGATGTTAATTCGGATTAAAGTCAGGAATTTCATTTTATCGAAAGGCGTCCACCTCAGACAGTTTCATACAGTGATGAATGCCGTGGACACACGGTTAGCAAATGTTGTGTATTATTTTGGATTTAGAGGTTTAAGACTTGGGGAAAATATTTTTGCAGGTGTTCGATCTGGAAAACGAAATTCAGGCAACGAAGAAATTGTAAGAAAAACTAGTGATCCATTTGCAAGGTGACGACAGATATGTGAATTTGCCTATTTCGTGTATGCTAATACTCTCAACTAAGCTTATTTTTCATCACAGGGACGCTTCAATAAGTTGTGTCTTTAGCGTTAAAATCATGTTGACTAAGATAGGCGTCAATATGATTTTGACGCTAAGACCAGAATTCGATTTTAAGAAAAACAGTACGTCATTGTTTATTCTGCTTTCTGCCTCATTTACCGTTAACATTGGTGACGCACATGACAGCATACAAATTTAATGCATTCCAGTAAAGTTTGATTCAAGCTTGGGGGTCATCGAGTTAGCTTGAAAGAGTTTTGAGCAAGAGTGTATCAAAAAGAAAAGTGTCACCACCTTTTCAGTGTTCACTCTTCAGCAGGAATGTGTATGAAAGCAACTATTTTCGGTTGTAAATAATGTCAATGATGATACAAGGCTCAGTCTCCCGAAGTCACTCTTGAGATATAAAAGCCACTCATGAGAGCTAATTTAAAATTATTGAAATCTCAAATTCTTTTTAAAGCCCTGCATTTTGAAGCTTTTGTAAAGGGGAGTATCAATACTCAAAGTAATGTTTGAAAACACCCAGTTGTTTTTTTTTTTTTTTTGAGATTTAACGACCACCGTGAGCAACTCAATGGGCTATAAGCAGTCGCCCGTCCCTACTTTAGGCTCACTGGTTCCAGGGAAGGGAAAAAGCCAGTGCCGTAAGACAAACACAACATCCATGCCTCACCGGGATTCGAACCCGGACCCCTTTCTGACGAATGATCAGAGGCCATCGCTTAGACCACTGCGCCACCGTGGCGGAGTACCTAGTTTTAGTAATATCCGTATCTGTTCCACTTTTTTTGAATTATTTCCTGAGGATGGTATATCTATTATTTGCCGCCCCGGTGGCGCAGTGGTCTCAGCGCTGGCTTATGACCATTTGTCTGAGATGGGTCCAGGTTCGGATCCCGGTGAGGCATGGATGTTCTGTTGATCTTACGGCACTGGATCTCTCCCTTCCCTGGAGTCAGCGGCCCTAAATTAGGGACGGGCGACTGCTTATAGCCCATTGAGCTACTGATGGTGTCGTTAAAATTCCAAAAAATCTATTATTTTGCAGTGCTAATTGAACTACATGAAATAATGTTGTTAACGCCATGTAGCAGTTAGGTTGAATTTTCGTATTTAGCTATTAAATGTAGAAATAAGTCTGTCATCATTATCAATACAGGTCAACAAATATTTAGTGAATTTGGAATCTAACCAGGCATGATTACCAAAAATTCTGAAACTTCTTATTTAAACGGTCTAACGGCAAAATTTTCATTAAAACTGGCCATTTTACGTAATCAATAAAATAATCTCAGTCTTTGTTCTGTGTTCCTTTCTCTGAAAGCTCAATTTTCTTCATTACATAAAAGTTAGGGATACATAGTTGTTGGAAGTTATTTTAATTCTCTCATACTTCGAAGAATTGTATGAAGTTCCTTTTCATTTTTTTCTCTCTTTTAAGTGGGCGAATCCGCTAGTTTATTGTTTCTCACTCTTTTAATTTGCTTTATCTTAGTGAGAAGTATTACTAAGATTAGAGAGGCAAAAAAGAAACAGTATAAAAAAACCCGTGTCCTTTGCAAAGACGGAGTGTCTATTTCTCTAATGCGTCGCAAGAGCTCGAGGACGACAATAATAAAACGAAGTGGCAGAGAGCGAGAGAGAGAGAGAGATAGACCATCGTGAGCTGGGATTCCCACAATTCGCTCGGTTTGTGTTTTCCTTCGCAGTTATCAATGTGGTGCCATTCATCATCTGTGTCAGCCATAAAAGAGCCCAAATAATATCTTCATCCGAGGAGACGAAGCAAAGAGAGGATCTATTGTTACAAAAGAGGAAACATATATTTGTGGCAGTCAGTTTTTATCCTTACCGCGTTACTGGATCTGGACTTGAGTGTTCGCAATTCACTAAGGATTCAAGGGGATAAAATATGTATCTTGGGGATTTATGGAGCTAAGGTTTTCCAGATATTTCTCTAAAATGCCGGAAATGCAAAAGATTCTGTTCTGCATCCATGAATTCTGTAAAAGAAAAAAAATCCTGATTCGATAGGATTTTACTCTATCTACTTCATTTAGACGTTGATTTATTACAGAAATAAATACCATCTAAAATCGCATTCTTCATGAGCTTTCCTCATGTACTAAACACTAGAATTCAACATCTGACTTTGATGATAAATGTGACAAAATAACCCTTTGTCTTTGTGGATTTTGATAATCAAAGCTGCATTTCATGCAAATGCGAGTGCTAATGATACTTTTGCTAAGAACCTTATACTGTGTAAAAGGTCTGTTATAACGCACTGAAAACACTGTGTGTTATAACACACTTTTTTTATATCAGGTTCTTAGCAAAACTATTTGCTCATGAGAAGTCGGTAGACACGCGATTTCTTGTATAATGATCTGCTCAAAATTTTCTTCATTACTGACCACGAGACTGAAACGTCATACAAAATTTCAAAGGTTCTTTTCTCTTCTTTACCAAAAATGGGTAATGAAAGACTACACTGAAGTACCAAAAAAAATAAAAAAATTGGGATAACTTTCTAATACCGCGTTAGTCCTTCCACGATCGGTTAACGGCAGCAACGCGACGGGGTATGGACTCCACGAGCTTTCTGCAATATTGTGGAGACAGTGCACATCGTGCATACTGAAGAGCGCCACATAATTCCGTAATATGAGCTAGTGGAGGATTCCTGGCACTGATGACATGTTGAACAGCATTCCAAATGTGTTCGATGGCTTTTAAATCCGGCGAACGAGAGGGACCAAGACAGGATTCCAAACTCCGTGCGTGGATTTCATCCAGCCATAATCGGCCGCCTGTGGACGTGTGCGGTGGTGCATTGTCGTGTTCATAGAGGTCACACCCGTCGGAGTGGTTGCAGGACATGAATGGATGCAAATGAGGGGTCCTAATGCATGCCACCCGAAAACACCCCACCATAAAAGAGTCACCACCACCGGCGTATACTGTCCTTTGAAGATATGCGGGATCCATTGCCTCGTGGGTTTGTCGCAACACCCAGAGTCGGCCATCTGCCCGAAATAGTTAGTACTGCCATTCGTCGGACCAGACTACACGTTTCCAGTCATCTTCCGTCCTTTGGCTGTGTTCCCGAGCCCAGGCGAAGCTCACAGCCTTGTGTCATCGGGCCAGCAACTGCACCGGGATGGGCTGTCGGCTCGAAACCCCATAGGACACAGGAAACGTTGCAGTGTCAAACGCTGATGCTACCACTGGCCTCCAGCATTGCATTCCGCTGTGATTCGCTGCAGATGTTGCATCTGGGCGGATGTTACGATGCGTGCCAGACGCCGTTGTCCACGATTGTCCAGAAGTTTTCGACGGCCCCACCGGTCTCGCACTCTGAATCCCCCCCCCCGAAGTTTGTGTAGTCCATATACACCATTGAAATTATTGACCGTATGAATCCAAATTTTGCTGCGATTTTCGAGATGGAGTGACCCATCTCCCGGGCGCCGACTATCATACCACGTTCGAAATCGCTTAAATCCTGAGAAGCTACCATCGGAATTGCGAATGCTGCTACTTGAGCTTGTGGAGATGCCTGCCTTTATATATACGGCATATGCGAACGATATCATTTACAACATGGGTGTAGTGGCATGTAATGGAAATGGTAGCACCCTTCCCAGTTTTTTTGACACCTCAGTGTAAAGAGCTAAATCGTGTATACCTAAGCTAAATTGTGTTTCTCTAGTTTAAAGGATGTGGAACATGTGATAAAGAGCTATTTCTTCTTAATTTCAATAGTCGACGGTCATAACTTTGAAGGAAAATATAATCACATGAGAACTACATAACTTCGATGTAGCAGTATTGAATGAGCTGAGGAAGTTAGACAGATTGTAAGATTTTTGTGAACTGTTTATTGGCTGCGATAAATTAAGAACCAGACTAGTACGAAGCGCCAACTATTTCTGTACTGCAGATAAATAAATAACTTCTAAATTCGCTTAAGGGACAACGCACCCATAGCCAGAGGTGTCCTGGAGTTTTCCCTATGCTAAGGGATCTATGTCCTTAAATCTCGTATAAAATTCGCAAAAGGTAGCACTTACTTAATTGTTTTGGTACTTACTTTTGAACCCACTTTCATTGAACAATAATTATTATGTTGAATGACAACCAAGTAGGAAACACGATTTCTACGTTTGAAGAGCTATTTTCAAAAACTCAGAAACTGTATATCTAGGTCCAACTGGAAACTTTGTGACGTACCTACCTCACAGATGACACACATGTCAAGATAGCAACGTTGCAGCGACAAACATCGTCGATGTCGCTGAATTGGGAAAGCACTCGGCTCCGGGGCAGAAGGATCCAGGTTTGAGGCCCGCCATCGGCAAATTTGTGTTTTCACATTGGCGCCCGAACGTAAAAATGAATATCCTGGCCTCTGGGTTTTTCGAAAAATGTGTGATTGTCGTTCCACACAGCGTCTGGAATTAATGAAAATTCTTTCTTGTACAGTGAGCTTTTTCAAGCGTAGTTTGTCGGCTGACCCCGAAACCTACGATTCCGTCCCAGCCCTTTCTCAATGGGGATATATGCGACGTACTACAGAAGTGAAGTACGTGTCAAGGCGGTTAGTAGGAGCACTTGTCAGCGTAGCTTAATTGGGAAAGCATTCGGCTCCGGAGCAGAATGATGCGGTTTCGAGCATCGTAACCGGCAAATTTGTGTTTTCACCACTTAAAAAGTTACAGTGAATAGTTTAAAGAAAACCTTTTCAGTTTCCCTTTTCCGATGTACTTAGGTGTTGTTGTTTTTTTGCATCAATGTTAGATTTTTTACAAAAATGTTTGAAGTCGGAAAAATCGTTTTAAATCAGTGATTGCATTGGCAACTTGGCGCTAGTACGAGAAGGGGAGCGCAACGTGATTGAAATACATTCATCCACTGGAAATAATAATTTTTCTGACTTGTGTGAATTCAGAATGATAAACGCAACAGAGAGAGAGAGAGAGAGAGAGAGAGAGAGAACTATCCTGTCGAATATTTAAAGAAAACATGGAGTCTGGTTATTTCTTTTTTTTTTTTTGTGGGAAAAATTAATAACAGAATCTTTGTTATTCCAGGGATTGTTTATTTCCGTAAAATACACAATAATGCTGTTTAAGCTCAGACTTAATTTAGTCTTTGTGATTGTTTGTCTCCATGAATGGATGAAAATGTACATAGTGACAGACGGTGCATATAAGATGCTTACTTCTCGCCCTGTAAGGCTAGTATAATCGGATCCCAGGAAAGAGGAGATTATAAGTTCACCCTTTCGATTCTGGTTCTCTGTCAGTTACCTTAAATTTAGAATGGAGATAGTTTTGCCAGACATGAATGTTCACGGATGCCAATAAACCATCAAAGCTACTCATGCATGCTTGCTTTATGCAAAAACTGATAATTTTGGTACCGAGCAGGTAATGTTGATGATTTAAGTGTTTTTATATGAGCAGAGATATGTGAAAGATGAGATTTACATAGTCGCAGTGGACGCTCGACAACGTCCTCTATCCCAGAAATTTTGCACTACTGGTACATAATTTAAACTCACGGACAATGAAATTTGCGCACCAAGAAGGAAACAACGGATTGAACTGGAATTTTATGGACGTTATGATACAGATGAATGATACACATGATGGCAAAAACAGTGCTGCCGGACAATTACAGAAAGATCTGTGGCACGCAGTCCGGTCATCTTCAATAGCGCGTCGTACCGCTTCGTGCGGCAATACATGCTGCACCGGCATGGAGGCGAACAGACGTCTGATGTTGTCCTGCGGCAAACTGGCCCACATGTGTTGGACGGTGTGCTCAAATCCCGGATACTGCGGCGTTTCAACTGGTACTACATATGCTCGATAGGGGACCTGTTCGGGGAGTGGGCAGGCCATGAAAGTGTCTGGACAGGACGTAGGCAGTCCTGGGCAACCCGAGCCGTGTGCAGGCAAGCATTATCCTGTTGGTATAGCGCACCTGAAATCCCGGCCAGGAATGGGAGCACATGGGGCCCCAGGATCTCATCCACATACCGGTGGCTCGTCAATGATCCACGTACCACTACTAGAGCTGATCGGCTATCGTAGGCAATGGCTCCCCAGACCATAATGCCTGCAGTGGGGGAGGTGTGCGCTCGATAGCGAGGTTGGGATTGTGCCGTTGATACGGGACGTCCACACCCGGACACGTTGATCATCTGTCCCCAAAACGAAGCAGCACTCATCGGTAAACACCCCACGACGTCAGTCTGTGGCATTCCACATCGCTCTGACCTGGAACCACTGCACACGAAAATGGTGATGTTCCGGTGTTAATGGCAGTATGCGTAAGGAGCGCTGGGATCGCAGATTCGCTTCCGTGAGGCGTCGGGAAATTGTTCGTAGGCACACAGCGCCCGCTACATCTGCCTGTATAGTGGACCAGGTCCCCGTGGGATCCGTTCGTGCCTGGCGCACGATCCGTCGATCCTTTCTACCGGTGGTCTTCCTGGTCCACCCGGAGCCGCTCCGCCGTGTGGCAGTGCCCTCACGTGTCCACTGCTACCAACACAGTCGGACGGTATGGTCAGAACGATCCACGTGGCGGGCTGTACGGCACGCTGACCACCCTGCGGTTTTTAGCCAGACGATCAGACCTCTCTCAAAGTCCGTAAGTTACGTAAATCGACGTTTCTGGCGTCTACCCGGCATTTTGTCACTCTGTACTCTTGCTTGCGTAGGCCGGTGCTTTTCGTTTTCATGGGGCATCGATTACACGCCGGTTTACAAGGCTGCCGGTTCGTGCTTGCAGCGCCACTAAAGGGTATGTGGCCATGCGCTCTCACACCAAACGGGGATCATTTCCATTCCATGACGCACTTTAGCTATTTGCAAACTTACGTGGTTGTAGTATGTTTTCTTCTAGGTGCTCAAATTTCATTGTCTGTGAGTGTACTTGCGGGACGGTAAGTACAACATCTTCCAGAGTTGATTATTATCAAAGTGATCACAAGTGTACTAAATGCGAATAATAAATGAGCATTATCAATTTCCATGGTGTTTACTAAAAGAAAAAACCTATCCCTGCTGAAATAGCGGTCAGTATGGTGTCATCTTTGATGACGAAATGATTGGTTACAATGCATCATTACTTCCCTCATTTATTACACTTGAATTCAGAAGTCGAATTTTCTCCTCAAAAGTTGAAGCTGAGATAGAAATGTGGCCGATTTCGATGCGGTTGTTGAATTCAAAAACTCGTTAAAGAAAACTGATCACCATTCCGCTAAATAATTTTTCCAAGTCTTTCTGCGGTTTTTGCGAACATTGTAATATGTGAATTCCACTTCTTGGACTTTTTGAGAACATTAGTAATGAACATTTTACCCTGCGCAGCGGTGTTTTTGTTTAAATTCCGTCTCATTTTCAGTTGGGACCTCCGCGTAAACAGATGATACCATCTTGTTGTCTGGATGAAGATCAATTATAGAGTGTTCTAATACAACTTCCAGATGTAATGATACCTGTACAAAAGTTGAACTGAATATAATAAAAGACATCACAGTCCTCCAATATTGAATGAGGTTCTGTTAGTATAGAAGATAAGATCAGCTGAATGACATTTTTCATATCAAGTGCATAAATGTGTGCATTTAGGAACCGTGTTTTACAGAGAAAATATGTTGGATAATGAAATGAAACAGCAAGTAAATTTAGTTTTGAAAGTCATTTCTGCTTTACATGGATTTCACGAAAAAAGAGATACGCTCTCAAGAATGTATTATGTAGTTGTGCATGAAGGTGTAGTTGTTTCTATTCTGGTGTATGCAGGAAAAAGGATGATTCATCTGAGGAAAAACGTTACCCACTAGACATGTCAAAACGTAGTTGGAATTTTATGCAGAATGACGTTCTGCCGATGAGTAATGCGGAAAAAAATGTTCGTGGGAAAATGGAAACTAACGCCGTGAAGGAATGTGGACATGCTGAAAGATTTTTCATTCAGCATTTCTCATGCAAGAAGAAACAAATAATGAATGTCTCCGATATTAGCCCTACCTTTTTGATTTAAAATAAATCGAAAATCACTTACTCATCTAGACACAAAATGGATTTTGGTGTGATTTAGTGTCCTGAAACGGGAACGGAGCACGGATATCATGTTCGTTGTTCATCTCTAAGTAACTATTGCTTTCTCATTTCCTTTGGAGCTCGTGGCTTAGAATAAGAAATGGGCTACTCTAGATGTAGATGCTTATAGATACCGTCGTAATTCCTTCTTTCAAAATACCTTTGATGAAATTCTGGGTGACCCGGAATTGCAAAGAACGAATTTGATAAGACTCATGATACTGAGGGTCATTTTCGGGAATATTCCAATACCGTCTCAACAGTTTCCATGTGCAACATAACACGCGCTCAGCTCTATAAGTTAGAAGCTGTTCATCCGTTATTTAAGGACGTGTTACTCATTTCAATGACACCTGACCAAAATTACGTAAGCGCGACGGTGAAGTACAATATTTTCCATGACAATTTACACTGCGACGCAGTTTTTTCGGTATACAGGTTCTCGTGACATTAATTTAATTTGATTGTTGGGAGGATGTTAGCTATAAATCACGCAGCCCAATTCGTACAACATCATTTAGCGTTTGATTGAGGATTGAATGGACAAAAGTGAGGATCCGAGCGACTCTGAACTTGGCACGGTAGTTGGCGCTCGGGTGACGGTTCAAGCGTCTCACAAATGGCAGTCCTCCTAGGCTTTTCACAAACTACAGCAGAAAAGATTTACTATGAATGACGCAAAACACAGAAAACATCCAGCAGTCGGCGATCCAGTGAACGAAAGCAGCTGGTGGATCAGAGGATTTGAATGAGATTGGTGATATCATCGTCGCCTGATGTGCTCCATTCACTAAGTGGTCTGAAACTTGCGTTTGGAGATGAGTGTCGGCACACTAATGTTGAATTCTTCAATGGTTTGCTGGCCGGACTCTTCGCTTGTACAATTTAGGCCAGTTTCGTTTGACTCTTCTGATCCATCAGCTGTTTTCGCCCACAGGATCTTCCGATTGTTGGAAGTTTCTTTAGCGTCGCACTAATCACGGTAAACACTTGCTACCGTTGTGCGTGAAATGACCAGGAGAACGTCCGTTTCCGTGATGCTCGAATTGTTATACCTGGCGCTAAATATCATGTTGCGTTCAAAGTCCCTGAGATTATTTGTTTTACTCATTCATTCGCTCAATGGAACGCTATCCGGTGATCAGCGAGCTGGTTTGTCTAGTTTATACCACACGCCGCTTTCATGTGCCGTATTACGTGGTGTTTTTTCCGATTGAAGGTTCAACGACCTCTGTGAGCAACTCAATGGGCTATAAACAGTCGCCCGTCCATAATTTAGGGTCACTGGTTCCAGGGAAGGGAGAGAACCAGTGCCGTCAGACAAACACAACATCCATGCCTCACCGGAATTCGAACCCGGATCCTTCTCAGACGAACGGTCAGAAGCCAGCGCTTAGACTACTGCGTCAGAGGGGCGGCTTACGTGTTGGACTCAGCCATTTATGTGATGGGGGCAGGTGTTCCTAATGAACTGGTATCTTGGTTTTATATCTTCATCTAGTGAGGTCACGCTACTGAAATTATGTACATATAAGCGCCGCCCCAGTGAGCCGATTTCCTTACTGCTGGTTTATGACCATTCGTCCGAGATGGGTCCGGGTTCGAATCCCGGTGAGACATGGATATTGAGCTTGTATTATGGAACTGGCTCTCTCAATTCCCTGGATCCAGTGGCCCTACATCAGGGACGGTCGATTGCTCATTATTGAGTTGCTCACGGTGATCATCAACCCCCAAACAGAAAAGAAAAGGATGAATAAGAATCCAATGTGATCAGAGTTGTTTTGAGATTGTGCTTCGTATCACTGCCACTACTGTAAGCATTTGCGTCTACGTCTGATGCACGTCTAGAAGTAGTAGTGCATTACACTAATAATGCATTTAAATTCAATTTCTATGAATAAACATTTCACACTTTCTCAGTTAATCCATGAGAATTTAATATTGGTGAAGAGATTACTGAAGGCATATTGACAAATATTGCCCAACATAATGAGAAACATACCGATAATATAATTTTGAGTATTTGTACTCATAACAAGTTATGTGCGATAATTTTCAGAAATAGCGAGAACTCTATTATATTCGTACTTTAAACTAATGCCTACACGAAGCATGTCCTTTCTTTTACATGGCGCTTCGGTTAGGGACGGTTTTGCGGGGAAAAAAGAAATGTGACGCATGATACGCTTTACTGCAGCGTTGATTTTTGATTGGTGCATATTCATCAAGATTAAAAGATTTGTGATGATAATATTAAAATTACGACAAAAATATTGTTTTTATGAAAATTATCTGAGCACATTAAATTTATCAAACGCTCGACAAGTTTCGTGGGAACTAAAATTAACTATTCATTTGGATCCCGTTTTTGATGAAATTGAAATGACAGGACTGCCAATAATAATCTTAAAGAAAATAAGGTTGTTTAGTATTTTTAAATTCACGTTTGTGGCCATCTGCTCTTTCCGAAAGAGTGATCCATGTGACGTGACGTATATCTTCTTTCAAACTTTCCGGATTAGTTGTTTTTACTCTTATGCCAATTTTTGTTGCTTCTCGTTATGTTTCTGTTTTGATGCACATCTGGACCTCTGAGGTTTTCTTCCTTTTTCACAATGTCTGACGGTCAATCAAGTCACGACTAGATTCAACATAAAACAGGACCGTCACCTTTGAGAGAGATAACTGGTTAGGGAATTACATCGTTGACACGTATAGTTACATCCAGTTCAACGCAAGTCCCTAGTTAGTTTTAATAAACATTCTGTGAAAGTATTTTCGGTGATAACAAAACTTCGTGAATGAAGGAACTGAACTGTTCTAAGTCTCAGGGTAATTTATTACGTTGAATTCAGCTTTAGATCAATTTTTTGTACCCTGATTGTCTAACGTTGTAGTTATTACACGATACTCTTTCCTTATCCGTTTAAGCATATTAAATTTTAACCATCTTCCACTTTCTCGGCTTTCGGAGGGGATGATTTTCAGCAGTCACAAATGTGTAAAGTTCAGTTTCAAAGCAGTACAATGATTCACCGGTATCTCGCATACCTAGCATTTCGAAACCCATTACTCAGCATATTGACACGGCTCCAAAGCGTAGGGAGTCCTTCCAAACAGTAGACTGTGACATACACCATTTATAAAGTTTTTAAGGTTTTAGTCATATGTTTGCACATTGTTTGTTATAACAAGTTACTAAAATACTAAGCACTTAAACGAATAACAAAACAGCCATAATCCAGTCGTCCGCCCCGGTGGCACAGTGGTCTGAGCGCTGGCTTCTGACCATTCGTCCGAGATGGGTCCGGGTTCGAATCCCTGTGATGCATGAATGTTGTGTTTACCTTACGGCACTGACTCTTTCCCTTCCCTGGAATCAATGGCCCTAAATTAGGTATGGGCGACTTTTTATAGCTCACTGAGTTGTTCACGGTGGCCCACAAACCTCCAACCAAAAAAAAAAAAACACTATAGCTTGCAGGAAAACAGTTTCATGATAGCATCAACAACGATCTATTATCATGAGTTAGCATTTTAACACCTTTTCGACGTACGTATCATCTTTGACTCTAGTGATATCAAGAAAACATTCGGTCTTACTCAATCAGTATGTTGCCTTACGTACACACACACATACACACCCTTTAAACTAAACGTGGCTCTTGACTTACTCTCAGCCGTTGGCAAAACGTATAAAGAAACACATGGAGGTTTTGACGATATGTTCAGAAAGAAATATAACGCATAAGTAATATGACTTACATAAGAACAGAAACTCAGAAAGGAAGGTTTGTTATAGAGATACACATCACAGTGAAATATGATATGTCCAGTAATAGTTTAAGTATGTGTTTCACAAGAATCTCTCTTCATCGGTTTGGAAAAGTCGATGCACGTATGCGTACACTGGTGGAAGAAACTAGATGCATCCATTACCGATGTTTTGGTAGAAATATTGTAATAAACGAGAACTTCAGAAATATTTCTCAGAATTATTTGCAGAAAATCAATGAAAAAGCTAAAATCAAAACCATTGAAAGAAAAAGAACAGCATGACAAAGAAAACTCTACACTAAGGCTCAATGCCTGACATATTTTATTCATTGAAAATAAAGGATATCCTGAAAACGGTATGCAGTGAAGATATATATAGGAAATAAAGTCGTATACAGTGGATCAAGTCTGCATCCGAAGCGTCTGGACCACGCTTCGGATGCATCAGAAATCTATAGAAGTCCTTTCCTTCATTCTAATGGGAACCAAAGTACGCATGTTGGAATAACAGAAGCATTTTGTACCTCAATGAAGAAAGGAGCAGGAGTGTCATAGGGAAAAAAGAAAATGCTTCGTTGTTTTACGTCAGGCTGTCATCAAAGCATGAAAAAAATGAGGATTGTGCACTTCATGAAGAAGTACTATTTGGGAAACCATATTAATATTCTCAAAGTCTGTAATTCCTGCAACTAACTCCTTTTTATCCAACTTCCTTCAGTTTAGCTCCGAATAATACAGATCGTATGACCCGGGAGCAATAGAGAAACGCCCTTTCTCTATGACACTGGGCTTACGTAACACCACAACGGTAGATTTGAACTGCTCATGAAACGGCAAGTGTTTCTTCTTAACCATATTCAAAACAGCCGTTTTTTAAAAAAATATTGTACTTCTGAAAACCATTGTTATTGCTGTGTAATTTGGAAAAAGACGTGTAAAACTATGGTCAGTTTTTCTCAGTTTTCTCAACTCAACCACTGTTGAGTAGAATGGAAAGTATTGTATTTTAAACATAGCGCTAAAAATTATTTTTTGTCTCAGACATTTGTGCTTTCATTTTAGGTACTTGACTAATATTGCAGTATCGGGTGGGAGTGTACAAGAATTCTGGCAAAGAATCTGTTAAGACAGCATTTTTAAATTGGATGACATTGTTCTTTAACTTCTAAAAGCTCTCATGAGAGTGTGAACCGTTGTCAAGATGCAACGTACGCGCTCAAATCTTGGGTGCTTACAAATGTTTACGGTGAACATTAAATCTTGAACAGATGAATTCAAATTTTAATGATGCAATTCTAGTCTGTCTACAGTCTTGTCACTATAATTCCTGTCTGCTTATCCTGCCTATAATCTATACTGCATGAAAATTAGTGAAATGTGTAATTTTGTTTTATTCTGACATCAGTTTTTATTCGTCAGTTAGAAGAAGTTACACGTGCTTTTATGTCATATCATTTAGCGTCATCGATATACGCAAAATGTTGAAAAATTAAACATCCAAAATAAAGTTTTGAATTTATCGTATTAAAAAGAGAAAGCTTCGCGTTTTCGCAGTTAGAAATCTTCATATCAATACGTACGGACTTTCAGTAAATTCTAAACCAACAAATATTTTTTCATGGGAGATTAATGGCCTTTAAGAGACTTTGTGATAAATGTATTTGCCTGTCCCTAATTTAGAGTCACGGGATCAATGACAAAGAAGAACCAGAACGATAATACAATGCAAAACACAACACCCATGCATTACCCGAGATTCAAATCAAGGTCCAGAGGTATGCACTTGACCACCGGACATTTAATACATCTGTGTCTTATGATTATTTAGGTAATATTGAGCTATTATTTTTTCACGCAGGCCTTAATAATTTAAATGCATTTATCACAATTTTTCACTTGTGTTAGGCCTTAGGAACAAAAGTTTTGTCTGGTGCTGTAAACTACTCCTCTAGTGCTTACTGAAACTTTTCAGCTTCTTTGAAACGTGTTCTTTGGTTTCAGAGAAGACCATTCAAAATGGTACCTAATATTAAAGAAATTCCATGGATTCAACCTTATACGTTCATGAAGGTTGCCAGGCGAAATTCCTTCTCTTGTTCAAAATTCCGACATTTTTTAATTACCATCCCGTGCTTCATATATGTAATCTTTTCCGCTCTGTTACTTACTGATATATAAATCAGTTTAATGAACTTCAATAAATGATATCTCCCTCCAGTGCACCCTAATTTACACTGAAAAGAATGATGCAATGTTCTCAAACCGATCTAAATCTTTTTCATTATCGCATCACGCCGTACAACGTAATCTGAAGCTTAAATCGCTGTAAAATTTACTACTGACCTGCAATGGGTCCACGTGCTTACATTTTTAACGAAAAAAATGTGAGCTCGTGGATCCATTTTCATCGTTTCAGTGGAGGCTTCTAATTATCTCGACAGCTTGCGTTTGCCGTTTTCCCTCCAGACTACATAAATATCGAAAATTAGATACCACAATCCGTAATTTATAGTCATCCTCAGGAATGAGAGAACCAGAATTTCAAGAAAAAAGAAACACCCGCATCTTCTCCATTACTCGAGTCCACGTTAAACGGCACAGTCACTATATTTTTAAATTCTTCAGTGGTTCTGTAATAAGCTTTTTATTTTCTCTTCTATGAAGTTGCACAAGTCATTGGAAGTTGTTAGGTAATGACGCCCACTTGTAAAAAAAAAAAAAAGGTAAAATATTAGTATTCAATAGAGTAATTTTGGGAACATGTTCTTCTCTTCTGGACACATTGATATTTTTACTTTCTTTGAACGAAGAAGAAAGCTCCAACGTATTTCAGAAGATGCTGGCTTTCTTCAATTCCACAGTGACTAAACATTCGCACTGCCTCTTGATGACGGGTATCCTACTTACGGGCGTACAGCTTAGCTACTGTACTTCCACATATTGCATGCGATTAAACTTCTATGTATAGTAAGGCGGAAGAAACGTCAGTAGGGTTCGGGAACCCTGTGTCCTATCTTACGCTCAGTACAAATTTATAAAATGCTAATATGCGAAACCGAAACAGAAAAGTACAAAAGCATGCGCAAATGGGGAACCGTAACTGCATCGTCATTTTAAGTTTAATGAAAAGTTATGACGAATGGTTTCTTTCATTTACGCACGAATTTTTTTATGATATTTCACGTTTAGCTTCATCCCAGAACACATTTCCGTTGAAACACTGATTAAAAAGCTTTGTTTAGATGAAATATTGGCCGGTATTATTTGTTTGGATATCACATTGACTGGTAATTTTGTTTTGATGAAATACTAACTGAGAGGTTTTTGTTTCCATTAGCTACAAGTTAATTGGTAAAACTGTAAAAGAAAAAAGAAAATGAATTCATTTAATTTGCTTCTAAGTTCCTTTATCTTAATTGTTAACTAGTTCCAGTTCTTCGCATTATTTCACCACGGTGTTCATATTTTTAAGTTACATTACCATTCAAGAATGAATTCCAAGAAACGCTGACTAGAGCAATACAATTTAATCGTTGCCCAAATACACAGCTGGCCGTTAAAAGTGCAACACCACGAAAGACAAGAGGTATCAAAGCTCTATTTATTGTACAGAAAGCAGATGATACAAGGGTGAATCGGTTACAAATACAGCACGGTGAGATGAGGGAAACACATAATAATCAGTATCTGGTGTAGCCAAGATGGGCGGCAATTACAGCTGCTACACGGCCTAGCATCGAGAGGAAGAGACGTTGGATGTGTGTTTGTGGAATGTCCGTGTACGCAGCTTCGATACGAAGCCACAGTTCCTCCGCCGTAGCCTTAGGGGGTCACTGGCATGCCAGTCGCCCGGGGATCATAGACAACACGTGTTCAATTGGCGACAAATCCGGGGACCGCTCGGGCCAATGAAGACGCGGCACATGGTGGCGATCCATAAAGTCTTGGAAGTTGCATGTAATATACGGTCACGCGTTATTATTTTGGTAAATGACATCAGATAGTCCCTGAAGATATGGTACAACAACAGGCTCCAACACCTCAGTGATGTAAGATGTCTATTCAACGTACCGCTAGTGCGGACGAGGCGCATGCTGGAGTGGAATCCAATGTCACCCATACCATAACGACGGGATCCAGGTCTGTATGGCGCAAGATATTGCAGCACTCACTCAGCCGGTCGCCGCGGTACCGCCAGACACGGAATCGTACATCATGATGCTGAAAACTGAAGCGGGATTCGTCGGAAAACACGATGTCTTGCCATTCGCTCCTCCATGCGAAACGCTCATAGCGCCATTGCAGCCGCAGATACCAGTGTTGCACAGTCAAGGGTAGTCGAAAAAATGGGCACCGTGCAAAAATACCGCGCTGCTACAGAAGACGTCGAACCGTCCGTGACGAGACTTGGTGTTGTGCCACACACCCGAACTGTTGAGCTACGGTGGTCGATGTGGCTGTGCGATACGTCAGAGCCATGCGCACCAGATGTCGGTCCTCTCGTTCAGCGGTGCGATGGGGCCGTTGGGATCCCGCACGTCGGTGTGTTCGTTCCTCCGCTACCCACTGACGCCATATTCTTCCCACCGCGATCGCATGCCGTCCCACACGGGCACCGATGCATCGGAGTGATAATCCGCAATCCCGATATGCCACATTTCTTCCGCGATCGAAGTCGAAATCCTGCTGGTAGGGCTGCTGGACTGCTGGTGTCTTCGACGGGGCATGCTGCAGCTGTCTGTGGCCAGGAACGGCGAGCAAACACACTTGGAGTGCTTTACCCCGGCTCCTTGTTTACCCCTCTTATACGACTTCCAGGGGGTGTTACTGTCCCGCATGATTTCCATACGTGCATACGTGCTGCCCAGTTAATTATTTACATCTGTGCCGTGTTCTGACAACGTTAGAGCCCCTGGGATGCGATCTTTTTGGTGTGGCACTTTTAATGGCCAACAATGTAGTTGGTTCGATTGAATGATCTCTCGCACCAAATACCTGAGTTAAAATTCCATATCACGCATGAAAACAGCTCTTTTCTTTCTTATTATCTGACTACAATTCCGAATGACTTCCGGCTGGTTTTATTTGACCATAGTAGACATGTAAGCTTGTCTATTTTGACAAATATCAGCTTTAGATATGTCCTTTAATGTGTTCTATTACTTCTCATCCAGGCAGGTATGATCCCAAAACTAAAGACAAAATTCCCCATGTTGCACATAGGTGGAGAAGAATCAAAGTCACGAATATAGATACATATGCTGTGAAAAGTATTAAGGAAGACTGATGCCATGTGTTAAGCTGAAAAAAATCCTTTCTATATTGAGCTTCCAATCAGAAATATCATACCAGAAGAAGAGAAATGCTGTGTTTACTTTTTTCGTAGTGACACTACTGTTCTTTGTACTAATCCTTTTATCGGCACGTAATCTGTGGAAATCAACCAGTCTGGCATGAAATCGTAAAATCTAGACATGAGTATTTCACGGAATGGAGTATTTTCAGACAGAACGTCTTTTACACAACTCTCCTTTTAGCTTGATATAAGATTATGCGTCATTTTACTGCGACATTTGCTTTCAAATTCAAGTGCTATGTGCTGAGGCCTGAAATAGCTGCGATCATATACTAGACCAAAAAATAAAACCCTAAAACAGGCATCTTTCCTCCTGGCTCTCCAAGATTGATTCCAAAGTTCTTTTCAGAGCCGAAGATGAAGGAAGTCAGCAGGGATTAGGGAGATCTTGCTTCCTCTATAATGCTCATCGCACGTAAAAGTCATAAATCTCTGGTTTTATTGTTTCCATTTCAAAGCTGACCGGACAGTTGGTGCGGATTAAATCTTGGGGAATGTTGCAACCCACTGGAGAATGTAATACGACTTCTACTTGGACCTTGGATGCTCAGGATGTACTACTAAATTTGCTTTACAGCCATCTCCATCTTCCTTTACCACCCCTTTCTTCATTCTTTTGAACGGGAAAGGATTTGTTTCGTAGTTCTCTTTTCTAAAATACATATACCTAGGAAATTAAGTCGCGCACAAAGCTTGATAAACGTATTCTGCATACAATTGAGGTTTCTAGTTTATGGACGGTTTTGGTTTTAAGTATTTTTTCACTTAGGACATGAGTTTATTTGTTTTGAAGCAAGATTACCCATAAGTAATTTTAACCTATACAAATTCCCTCTACTTGATCAAGTGCAATTATTTGTTTTTATTCAGAATTTAGGCGACCCTGGCAAACAAAAAATATTTGATGAACTCTTAAGCTCAGACGTAAATTGAGCTTTTTTTATATCTGCTTTTAATTCTCATCCTTCGTTTTTCTTCTGCCGCATTGCCCTATGTCCCTGCCAGTTCTTTTGTTACTTCATTGCTGATGATTTTCACTAACTATTCACACTTTTCATCTCTTTCTTACCACGCTCTATCTATTTACTTCTGACTTGCGCTTCCTGCCTTTCTTTTCTTAGTTCTTTTATTCTTTCTTATGCTGTCTTTTTATACTCTCGGATCTTTTCTTTCTTTTCCCAAATGTATCTAAGATAATTTTGAATTCATTTAGTGATCAATCTCTACCAGGAGCGTCATTTTCTTCCACTCTTTTCTTAACATTTATCTCATCGTCTACATCTTCTCATTTATCTTTAGGTCTCTTGCTTTTGTTTGTGCAAATATTTTCTAAATATAGCACAAGTACTTCCTCAGAAAAACATCTTTTAATCTTTCTCTCTTAAATGTGTTGTCACATTTCTACTCTGCACGTTTCTCATTAGCAATGCAAAATGTTTTCATTTTTCTCTTTTTCTTTTCAGTAGAATGTGAATGCCATTCTTGTATGAATTCAAAAGAATGGGAGTCCAATATTTCGTGAGTTTTGACGTCCTGCTGGTTTTCAGACCACCGCTGCGGCTGTGTAAGAGTATATATAGCTTTGGTTTCGCAGAGTAGTAATTTGCGACCTTAAATCCTGTTCCTCGGCAGTCTACCTACGTATTTTTTTCTTGGACTCTAATAATGTGGATGTTTACCTCAATACGGTCAATCTTTATCAAAGAAGACTCTTAATGCATCCCCGTGACTTTTAAGTTTTCTAAGGCTTTGACTTGGACCAATGGGCAGAGATAAGTGTTCTCCAGTCAGGCTGCTAATGTAACACTTGATCTCATGTCGAACATTTAAAGTTCTTAATTACGATCATTAGCGCATTAGCATTCGAATTCTTGTTTGCTTTACTTCGTTTACGTGCTTTAACTGCTCACTTGTTCCTGTCGCACATTTTTCTGTCTCCCTTTCTCTTGTCTCGGCTTTTGAATACTTATCTACCTTAATATCCCTCTTTGTCTAGTTTTTTTATCTTCAGTGTTTTACGTATGCCATGTAACAACTGAAGTCAAAATTTACAGTCTAATGATTTCCAAACTTTTCGGTAACTGTGTTTTGCAGTATAACTACTGTTTGATATTTGAATAAGACTTAGCCCATAATTTTATTTACTGGTGTCAGAACATCAACATTACCTGAAGACATATAAGAAACCTACACATGGTGTATGCAAGTATACCTTTTTTTGAAGAAAATATATGAGGAAGTTTTCATAAAACTTCCCTTCTACAGTTTAAGACGATCAACAGGTTTCACAAAACATCTCTTTCGTTAGTCACAGTAAATTTCATGTTTTGCTTTGGCTTTTATGAACTTATTTCTCAATATATATGCCAGCACATTATCTTTGCTTTTTATCTTCTACAGAAGCCAAAGAGTACAATTCTTCCAAACTCATAGAGCAATTTTTTTGTATGCATCGAGACCGGAGTCATCCATGTTTCGAGCTGCCGAGTGGTATCTACATACCGACAGGGTTAACCACAGTACCGATTCATACTTAGTGATGGTTTCGCCTTAAAAGGTTAACAATGATACCTGACACAAAGTTTGCTCCTTGAGTATTTTTGAGCAAAAAACAGTTGTCAGTAGGGACCTGAGCGGTATTGGTTGCTTTTCAGAAGTCATATAGGATACTTCCCAAGCAACACACGAATATATACAGAATGGTTTTTCTCGTACCATACCACAGAAAATGTTCTGAGAAGGTGTTTAATCTGAAAGAACGAGAAACGGTCCCTCACGAAAAAGTCTGCCATTTTTTCATTTTACGAAAGAGCCATTTTAAGAAAAAACTAATTAGCTATTTTTCAACGAAAAAAGTATTTAATGCAACGAAGAATAACAAAACCCCTTTAAGTTGGCATACTCATTGACTTTTCGGATTTATATTTCAGAGAAAATGATTAATAAAATTGCCACAGATTTGACGACGTAATAGGTAACAACACTACAGAAATGATTCACTTGGGAAATATGTTTCAACAGTATAATAGCAACTTTATAGTTCAGAGATAATTAATCGAAGTGGCCCTTACACATGTATAAGACAACCCGAGTATCAAATATACACTGCTGGCCACCCAAAATGTAACACTAAGAAGGACACGGGATAGCAAAGCCAGATTTACTCGACACATAACAACACATACAAAGATGAAACCATTGAGCTTACAGGCTCGTGCGACTTGCGGAACACGCAAACATCAATAGTTTGTGTGGCCCCATGGCTGGCAATAACGGCCGCTACACGCCGCGGCATCGATCGAAAGAGGCTTTGGATATGGGCGTGGGGTATGTCGGTCCAGGCTGCTTCCACACGTTGCCACAGTTCATCAGGCGTAGCCGCGGGTGGTGCTTGCCGGGCCACTCGGTTGGCGATCAGCGACCAGACGTGTTCGATGGGCGACTTATCGGGAGAACAGGCGGGCTACAGCAGTAGTGACACCTGGTGGGCAGTGAAGAATTGTTGCACGATGCGTGCCATGTGCGGGCGCGCATTGTCCTGTTGAAACGTGGCCGCTGGCAGGTCCTGCAGGAAAGGGAGGACTACAGGCTTCAAAACGTCGGTGATGTAGCGGTGGCTGTTGAGTGTAACGGCGATACGTACCAGAGAAGTGCGGGTGTCATATCCAATTGCGCCCCAAACAATAACGCTAGGCGACGGACTGGTATGGCGATGCATAATGCAGGGGTCATACAGTCTCTCGCCGCGGATCCGACTATCGAGGTGTTGCAGGCAGAAGCGGGATTTGTCGGAGAAGACAATGTCGTGCCATTCCGTAGTCCAGGTGCGGCGTTCAACGGCCCACTGCCGCCGTACTCGCAGGTGGTGTAACGTCAATGGTAATCGGAGCAATGGGCGCCATGCGACAAGTCCCAGCTCCTGCAGACGACGTCGAACGGTACGTGCTGACACAGGTTGTTGCACAACACACTCTAATTCGCGCGCTAACGTTCGTGATGTGGCGGTGTGAGCCGTCAATGCCCGCCACACGACATGCCGGTGCTATCGTTCGGTGGTGTGCCGCTGCTGTGGCAATCGCTCACGTTGGTCCGTCCGTCTCTCCTGCAACCACCGAATCCATTCTCGCCTCACTGTGGCTGGATGTTGTCCCACACGGGCGCCGATGTCACGGTACGGTTAACCGATGTCGCGATAAGCCACTATTCGTCCTATGTCGAACTCCGAAACGTGCTGGAATGACTGCCGTATTCTGCGACGAGGCATCAGGAAACTTCCCACGCATAGGTCCGTCTACACAACACACTTCCACTACTTGTGCTTCTCGGTGGCGTGCCGGGCGCACATAATTTGCATATGCCCTGCAATGCTAATCGTTTGCATGTCCTCTCGCGGGCGATGCATGCTGCGAATTTCGGGCCAATCGGATGTTTCCTTCTTGGTGTTGCATTTGGGGTGGCCAGCAGTGTATTTCAAAAGCAATTTTTCAGTTCAGAGGTAATAAAGAAATGGAGGAAGCGACCCTTCCTGGCGTCTTAAAACCAGCAACGATAATTCTTAGTGCCTAGTATTTTTTGCGGTGATGAGACTATTTATTCATCATCTTTCATGCAGTGGAAGTCTGAAAAATTTCTTATACACAGTTTAGTCAGTGTTGGTGCTGGAAACGTTGTTATTATCCTAAACAGATGTTAAGCGTTTGAGGTTTTTAAAAAAGATGTTAAGCGTTTGAGGTTTTTAAAAAAGATGTTAAGCGTTTAAGGTTTCAAAGTGAAAATATTCGTTAAGACCATTACAGTGCGACGTTAAAAAACAACAAACTTAGTTCCAATCAATGATTTACTGCGGGGATTCCTCATTTCTTCACCGTGTCACAAATATTTATAAATATACGTACATTGATGACACCCAATACGTAGGTACGCTAAAACGTTTTGCCTTTACTTGAATATTATATCAATAGTAAAGGTGTCTTAAATGAAATAAAAACACAAATTTACCTATATTTTTTATTTAAAATATATTTTTTATTTAAACTTCTCATAATCACCTCATGCTTTAATGCATTTCTTCCAATGTGTCAATAGTTTTTGAAGTCTGTCCTAAAAAATGGCTCCTTTAGTATTTGTTTAGTTTAAAAACAAGAGAAAATCTCGAGGAGCGAGATTAGGGCTATACTGAGAATTTGGCAGCATAGCACAGCCGAGGAGATCGATGGCAGTAACTGTGGCAGAACTGGTGTGAGGGCTACCGTTGTCGTGCTGTCGAAGTGTTTGACCACCCTGCCCTACTTTTCTTTGGAAACGAGTTTTCAATTTCTTCAGAGTTTTCGTGTAGCGTTCAGAATTTATTTTATCCCCTTTGTCTTGAAAATTAGCTAGCACAAGTCACTCAGTGCACATTTCCGTTACTGCTACAGGCTTCCCGGACCTCGGATTGTCACTCAAATTTGCTTTTGCCATTTCTTTATCTTTACATTACCTTACCCATCGTCTCACAGTACTCACGCTAACACACTAAACCCCTAAAACTACTTTCGATCTTCGATAAATGTTTATGAGAGCAACTGTTTTCTACAGTGGGGAATTTAATAGAGGCTCGCTGTTTGTACGGCACGTCTGAGCTGCCGTCCATTGTGATTCATACTGACCAGGAACCTTGCGAGGCTGAGAGACCCCTCTTCAGCACGATGGACTAGGGGGTGACTGCGCAAAATTCGATTTATCTGGATTTCATCACTCTTACCCCGAATGTTGCAGTGGAGGTAAAACTCTTCAGCCCTCCCTCGTACATACGATTTGTCCAACTCTGGTGTTATATACTTTGTTTTAATATCATTAATCAGATATTAGCACACGGAGAAGTAAATGCGGGCGTCACATGACAAATTATCTCAAATGTTTAAAGTATTCATAAATAGAGTACATACGCTATTGACTTCATTGAATAAGTGATCTGCAAACATTTTGGGATTGTTGTACATATCTCTTCAGTTGCTTCCCTCAGATGCAAGTTTTATACCATACACTTTATCATTAAGGTAAACCTCACAGGAAAAAGACAAGTGAGGTTAATTCTGCAGTACGCTGAGATAATCAATAATGCCCCTCCCTTCTATCTTTATGTTTAGTTAGGTTTCCTTCCTATAGAAATGTGAGGGTGACAATCTTGCTGATAGTTAATTATTTCGTCATTATACAGCTGATAAACTGTGGACACAATGGATGCCTGAAGTATTCTCAGGCAAAGACGACTAGTAACTGTCCCAATAAGAAAAGAATGTCCAACCAAACCTCTAGATGAAAAATCATACCAGACTTATAGACCCTGTAAGTTTACATTCCTTTCTACAAGCATGTGTGTAGATTATCAGCATACCGATATGTGCAATTAAGACGGCTGATTGTGTCATTGATCTTAAATGTAACCGCATCAGATCAGTCTTGCCGACAGTTTGTATCTTTGGCAGGCTTTTTCTGAAATCATTCGTAAAACTCAAGTCGGCGATCAGGATCATCTTCATTCAGGGGACACAAATCTGGAGTGAAACATTTCCAATTTGTACGCTTTAGAATCTGATAAAAGCTTGATTTGCTGATCCCTACCTCACAAACACATTGAATTACGGATTTCCTTGGTTACAACATACATCGCTGCAACACTATAGATAGAGTCAGGACTCGCAAATAATCAATGTCTTACAGGCAGTTGTATGTGCACATCTTGCAAAGTACCGTATGTTTCAAACTTGTCACAGATGTGTGAAGCGGTCAGTCACTTTGGAAATTCTCCCGTAAATTTACGTCTACCTCAAATTTATCACCAATGCGTGAAATGGTCAGTGAAGTTCGAGGTTCTGTCGCAAATTTGCGTCTCAATTCTCGTTAGACTTCAGATACATTCTGAAATTTTCAGTGCAACTTCAATACTTATTTTCATTTTTCAAACGCCGAAGTATATTCTCCGTGTTTATATTAATAATTTTCTCTGAATTACGATTCTTCATGTTGATGTTAATATAGGTTTCTGAAAAAGTATAAATTAGTGGTCATCAAATTTTGTATAAAATGCTTTGAGACACCTGAATATATTGCCTAGTAGTTTGGGAACAAATGAAGTTTAAACCAGACGTGAAAATCTCGTATGAAAGTTCTCGTAATCCAGTTAAAAGGGAGGTTTTCTCTCTTCTGTGAAACTGAATGCGTGGCTTCTTGTTATGTTAACGATGTTGGAACTATATAAAAATATATGAAGATAAAATAGAAAGCCCCGAAACAGACATACTAACATAACAGATCAACATGTAAAGGGTGAGTCGAAAGTTTTGCAATACTTAAATCACTTTATGTTTTTATACGTACCTTTTCGACTAAAGCTGACTAGCATTCGAAGTATAGTCCATCGTGTTGCACCATATTTAGTCATCGGTCTGCGGTGCCAGTTCTTGTCCTTCGAGACGAAGAATTTCTTCACCCCAGCTGTTACCTCCTCCTTGTTGTTCAAGTGCCGCCCGCGAAGAAGTCCGCCATGGACTGCAACAGGTAATAATTCGACGGGGCAAGGTCCGGACTATATGCGGGTGTAGCATCAGTTCGATGACCTCAAGTTCCTGGCGTTTTCCCCAGGTCGTTCGACCGCTATGAGGCCGAGCGTTGTCCTGCTGTAGGAGAGCGCGCTTTCTGTTCCCTAATGCCGGGTACTTCTCCTCCAAAATGGCATACATACGCTCCAGCTGTTCAGAGTAGAGGTTGGCGTTGATGGTCCGACCGTCTGGAACAAATTCGTAATGCATTACCCCTCGAAATTCACCCAGACGCAGAACATCACCTTGTGCTCGAAGCGCCCACGTTTGGCAACAGGTTCAGGAAGTTGAATCGGGCTGAACCACTGCCGTTGTGTGTTAGGATCACGAAGAAACCCACTTTTCATCGCACTTAACACTTTACTTGATAAAACTTACATTGCGCGGGTTTTCTAGGAATTTCGTTCACACTTCCACTCGGCGGTTTACTTCAGCTGGCGTCAGTTCGTTAGGGACAATGCGGCAACTCCTGTAGGCCTTGTCGAGGTCCTGAAGGGGAACGAACCACGGTGGTCTGTGATATGCCCAGCTCGCCTGATAATCTCCGAGTGCTGGTTGTCGAATTTGTCTTTACCGCCTGGCGCACGGCTTACGAATCCACGGTACGTGGCTCACCGGACCTTGGCTGATCGTCGAGGTTTCTGTCACCTGAGCGAAATTTCTTGAACCATCTGGTTGCGGTGCTGTGGTCCACGGAACCTTCCCTTTTCGCATGACAAATGTTTCGTGTTGCTTGAGCAGCGTTATGGCCGAGTTCAAACTAGTAAAGCAAAAGTTCCCTAATTAGCCCGTTGTGGCTGTTCACCTTTTAGGCGTCCTAACCACAGACAGAACGACGACATGCAATGCTGTTCACAGCAACGATTGCCACTTTATGTCCCTTTCGACTGACTGCAGTGCGCGACTTGAACTAGTTTAAGCACGTGACATACCCGCCGCAGCACATGTGTTTATGTACATATTGCAAAACTTTCGACTCACCCTCTGTAATTTTAAAAGGGCTGTTTGCTGCTGAATTCGCCCCTTAGTCGAATAACATATATTGGATCCTTATTTAAATAATCATCTGTGAGAAAATAAATTCACCCAGATTTAATATTTTGCTAATGCACATTTCTACAACTGATGGGCGTAAGTTCAGTTCTGCTTTCAAACGTTTTACTAACTTTAGTGTCAGGTAGGATTATTATGGGAAAATAGAAACATTTCACAAAACGTCTGACAAAATAGGTTTCCCACCTAAAACTAATTTTTAAACCAGTTAAAAATTTTTGTAAGTGATTCCATTCACCCTGAGGAACCTGCAAACATTTTATATTTCAAATAATGAGCAGTTCTTCCGCTAGCGGGATTAAATGCACTTTCATTATAGTTATCTTTGTCCTGTTCTAAAAATCCGGTTTGAAATTATGTTTGGGTGGGAAAACTTTTATTTTGGTAGGCGCTCTGTGAACTGTTTCTATTTTTCCATAATGCTCCTTTACCTGCCACTAAAGTTTGAAAATGCATATTTACATCAGAAGTCATTGCAAAAATATCGATTGAAAGAATATTTTCTACATGGGATAGTAGTCACTGTGGCAAAGTTTACACACATTACCCGCTTCCAATGATGCACATTTTTAGCACGCCTTTTGTAAAATGACCACGTGCTTATAACACCATTTTGTCGGTCCGTCTGTCTTTGGGCAGCATAGCTCAGTAACTAAGTCCGATATGAAAAATTCTTTTTTCGTTGGGAACATGATGACCCTTGCTTCCCATGATGACCCTTGAGTCCGATATGAAAAATTCTTTTTCGTTGGGACAATGATGACCTTTGCTTTCCGGCCGTTTTCCGATGCATAATTTTGTGGCTACTAGGTGTAAATGTAGATGCTATAGAACTCACAATACATTTTATTCTATATCTTTGCTTCAAAATATGCGATTGAAAAATTATCTTTTTGCCTTCGATACTACACTACTGGCCACCCAAAATGCAACACTAAGAAGGAAGCATCCGATTGGCCTGAAATTCGCAGCATGTGTTGCCCGCAAGAGGATATACAAACGATTAGCATTGCAGGGCATATGCAAATCATGTGCGCCCGGCACACCATCGAGAAGCACTATAAGAAGGGTGCACAGAAGGCGGGGAGTAAGTAGTGGAAGTATGTTGTGCTACTGGACCTGTGCGTGGGAAGCTTCCTGATGCCTCGTCGCAGAATACGGCAGTCATTCCAGCACGTTTCGGAGTTCGACAGAGGACGAATAGTGGCTTATCGCGACAGCGGTTTATCGTACCGAGACATCGGCGCCCGTGTGGGACGACATCCAGCCACAGTGAGGCGAGTATGGATTCGGTGGGTGTAGGAGGGACTGGCGGACCGACGTGAGTGATTGCCGCAGCCGCGGCACACCACCGAACGAAAGGACCGGCATGTTGTTCGGCAAGCATTGACGGCTCACACCGCCACATCATGAACGCTAGCGCAGAAATTAGGGTGTGTTGCGCAACAACCTTTGTCAGCTCATACCGTTCGACGTCGTCTGCAGGAGCGGGGACTTGTCGCACGGCGCCCATTTCTCCGCTTACCATTGACGTTACACCCCTGGCGAGTGCGGCGGCAGTGGGCAGTTGAAAGCCGCACCTGGACTACGGAATGGCACGACATTGTCTTCTCCGGCGAATCCCGCTTCTGCCTGCAACACCACGATGGTCGGATCCGCATGTGGCGGCACCGCGGCGACAGACTGTATGACGCCTGCATTATGCATCGCCATACCGGTCCGTTACCTGGCGTTATGGTTTGGGGCGCAATTGGATATGACACGCGCACCCCTCTGGTACGCATCGCCAGTACACTCAACAGCCACCGCTACATCTCTGACGTTTTGGAGCCTGTAGTCCTACCTTACCTGCAGGTCCTGCCAGCGACCACGTATCAACAGGACAATGCGCACCCTCACGTGGCACGCATCGTGCGACAATTCTTCACTGCCCACCCGGTGTCACTGCTGCCGTGGACTGCCTGTTCTCCCGATATGTCGCCCATCGAACACGTCTGGTCGCTGATCGCCAACCGAGTGTCCCGGCAAGCACCACCCGCGGCTACGCCTGATGAACTGTGGCAACGTGTGGAAGCAGCTTGGACCGACATACCCCAAGCCCACATCCAAAGCCTCTTTCGTTCAATGCCGCGGCGTGTAGCGGCCGTTATTACCAGCCATGGGGGCCACACGAACTATTGATGTCTGCGTGTTCCGCAAGTCGCACGGGCTTGTAAGCTCAATCGTTTCATATTTGTATCTGTTGTTATGTGCCCTGTAAATCTGGCTTTGCTATCTCGTGTCTTTCTTGGTGTTGCATTTTGGGTGGCCAGCAGTGTATTTATTACGAAGACTATTTTGGGTAGAGTTTCTTTCCAGGTAATGCACAGGGTTTCCTCTAGGTAGCACTAAAGACAAATTATGATTTCTTCAATATTTCTGCATCTAAAAGTACGATTTGAAGAAAACAACAACACACAATTGTATCTGATAAAGTTTCTGGTGCGAAATGCTCTGCATATACACTGAAGAGCAATTGAATTAGAGACATCTGGCGTTATGCAAAATGTGGTGCTGTGGGCGGCCCTGTAAACGGAAACGACATGTGTATGGAGCGATCCGACAATATAAGGAGTTATGCGACAGGAATCAGTAAGAGTCGGACGCAGTATGGGTAAGACAAAGGATCTAAGCGCATTTGATCGTGGGCAAACTGTCGGGGCCCGACGAATGGGTCACTCCATCTCGGAAGTCGTGCAGTCACTGGGATTTTTGCGAGCCACTGTGTCACGGGTGCACCGTGAGCACATCGAATCCGGTAAAATCATCCCTGCAAGGGCCAACTGCCGTGGCCAACAGCGTGTGGATGAGATGGGTCATCGTCGGCTAGCTCGTATTGTAACAGCTGATAGACGGCCACAATGCAAGAAATCACTCGGCAATTTAACGCTGGAGCACAAAAACGTGTAAGCGGCCACACCATCTAGAACCATCTGCTCGCTATGGGGTACAGAAGGCATCGTCCCGCGAGGGTACCGCAGCTGACCGCAAATCAGAGGGTACAAAGATTAGCATGGCCGCTGGAACATCGCCACTGGACCCTAGACATGTGGAAAAATGTTACCTGGACAGATGAGTCGAGATTCACGTTGGTACATGCGGATGGCTGGATGCGAGTAGGACGCAAACCACATGAAGCGGTGGATCCTTCTTGCCAGAAGGGTACTCTTCAAGCTGGTGGGGGTGGCATTCTCGTCCGGGGACTGTTTACGTGAACTGAAATGGGACCCCTGGTACGTGTGATATCGTCCCTCGCAGGTCAACGTTACCGGGATATCCTGAACGACCATTTGCTCCCGTTTGTGCGTCTTCAACATCCCACTGGGGACCTCATCCTGCAGCCTGACAATGCACCGTGTCATCGCTCCCGAATTGTATCCGAATGGTTGGATGAACACTCCTCCGACGTGACCTCGCTTCCTAAGCCAGCTAGATCACATGACCTCAATCCCATCGAGCACATCTGGGATGCCATCGAGAGAGATGTTCGAGGCTCTGACCCCCTCCATCAAATCTTCGTGAACTGTGGGAGCTTGTTCAGGGGTCGTGGATCCGTATGGCTTCCCAACGCTTCCGGTGTCTTGTCGAATCCATGCCGAGACGAATCACCGCCGTCATCAGGGCGAGAGGTGGTGCTACACGTTACTCTAATTCAGTTGCTCTTCAGTGTGGTTTCTAAATATGGTGAAGAACGGTTTTGTCATTAAGGGATATTAGGGTATTTTTATGTTTCTGATGTATTTACAGCAATATCTCCGCTTCTGAAAAACTCGATTGAAAAAGTTCCTTTGAGATCAGATACAGCTCATCAAGGGAAACATTTTAGGCAAATTCTCTGTTTAAAGTGATACACAATTGTTCCGCTTGAGGGTGTATATACACTATATTGACAAAAGTCAACGGACACACCTTCAAAAGCAAATGAACGGATCCGCTGCGTTGTTAAGATGCGCGGTACAGCTGAAAACGGTATAAAAACAAGCCTGCAGCTGACCGCGATCACACCGCACTTAGAAGTTGAGTGAAAATGTCGCAGTGGGAGAGAACTGACTTTGGGAAAGGAAAGATTGTTCGGTGTTATATTGGTGGGTTGTCCACAAGAGAAACCGAGAGGCGTTTAAACATACCCAAGTAAACTGTTTTAGATGTACTGAATGATCAGAGGCCATCGTTTAGACCACTGTGCCACCGCTGCGGCATTTTAGGACTTGAAGACGGTGGCCCAGTATTGGGCCTATGTTAAATTACAAAGCTGTGCTATCTGCGTTACGGCGTGGTTTGACGATAATTCCATATCGTGTGTGGATTGGCCAGCACAAAGCCCTTTTTCTTAATCCCATAGAGCAGCTATGGGATGAATTAGAGCGCCACATAAGAAGTGTGGAACCAAGGCCTACTACTAAGCAACAGTTAGGGGCAGCATTATATACTGAATGAAAGTGCATACCTATCGCTTTGTTCGAAAACCTTGTCGAAAGCATGTCTCGAAGGGTCAGTGCATGCATCAAGGCCAAAGGTGGACCGACACCGTACTAACGTATATCAATAAATGCTATGCTGTGTTTCTCTTCTAGGTGTCGGGTGACTTTTGTCAATATAGTGTATATATATCTTATTTTTCTCGATATTTCTACTACTAACATGCCGATTTGAAAAATTCTTTCTTTGTCGGACAACCTATTTTATGCGAAATGTTTTACATATGATTTCAATTATTTTTAACGCACAGGTTTTCTGCTAGAGGAAATAAGTCACTTTTCTATTTACAGCATATTTGCAGCAATATCTAAGCGTTTAACATCCCTACTGTAAAAATCCCTTTTCGGTCAGATACTAATATCTACGAAAAGATTTTAATGCGCATTTACTGTCGAAAATAATATACATTTTCCTCTCTAGGGGACGCAAATGTGCACTTTGTTTTTTTTTCTCGATATCTCTGCTTCCAAATGTCAGATTGAAATAATTGCTTCAACACCTTGTGGAACATTTTGAGTGCACTTCTGGGTTGTTTGTAGCTCACAGTTCTGGTGTAACGTATACTCTAGATTCAGTTTCCTTTTGATTTTACTATCTCTGGTTATTTTATTTTCCTATGTAAATTATCTTCTTACTTAACGAGATGTTATTTCTCCCGCTAAATGATATGTGGCAATGAGTGTAAGTCATGACGTGGTGGTAGGCAGTATAAATAGGCGCGTTCAACGATACCAGAGAGAGCTTTTTGTTTATGTGCAAAGAGAGCTTTGTTTTATGTGTAAAGAGATCTTCGTTTATGTGAGAGGAACTTCGTTATATGTGAAAGTTCAGATATCGAGTAGTTGTGTGACCTGTGAAATGTGTGTTGGATAATACCAGGAGTTTCCCTAATAAAAGGTTTTTAGTAAGTACGTTTTTCTCAGTTCATAGTTTTGTCAGACCTCTGTCTGGCTGTTAGGTCTCTTTCATTAAGTGCTACTATTAACAACCAGCATAAGACTTTATTCATCATAAATCACTACTACTACAACATTACTAGCAGTTAAGCTTGTTCACTATAATTAACTACTACACTACTAGCAAGAACGCAAATTCATTATAATTGGCGCCCGAACTTTTTCTGAACACGAGGTCTTGACAATTATTACCCATGTCTTCATTACCTGAGACAACTTCAATATTTCACCCTAAGGCAAGTTTCGGTGGTGATGGGATTAATTTCGCCCATCTGCAAGAAGCCTGTGGGGCTCACTTTACTGGTAATGATTTCCAAGTACCCCAGCATTCTTCACAATTTCGTGATTCACCAGCTCCCTATCACTCTGAGTCGCGGGTTGTACCTGAGAGATTTCAATCCTCTCACGGAAGCAGAATGCTTGCCTATTTCGTGCCGCATGCAGGAACAATTCATTTCAATGGTTTGGAGGGGTCCTTAAAATTTCTTGAGGATTTGGAGGATCATTTTGATCTATACAATATTCCTCAAGACTGCAAAGTGCAAATAGCAGGCACTTGCTTGAAGGATACCGCTAAGACCTGGTATCGGCAGTGGAGAGTGTCGAACCCGGATTCTCATTATGAGAATTTCCGAGCGGAATTTTTGGAAGTCTTTCCTTTCGGCCTCAGTCGAGCTAGCCTTGCATAACAATTTTTTTCTCGTCAGCAAGGACCCAACGATAGCCCTGTTGCATTTGCTTTAGAAACAACACACTTGTATAACTTATGGGATCCTCATGCCAGTCATGTCGACATGTTGGACACCCCAGTGCAACAGCTTGATCCATTTCTACAGGATTTTCTTGAGGTCCGACACCCTGCTACAATTCACGAATGCCTTCGCCTCATACGAACGTATGAAGAGCGACACGGTAAACATGGTCCTACTCACTATGCTCGGGCACCCCGTGAGGCTTGTTACGAAAATCCTCAGCGGCATAATAGGCCTGATGACTTTCAACGCGAGCGTACACAGGTGCACGCCCAAGCTTCATACGTCCCACCGCATAGAAGAGTGGTACACCAACCGCTTGTTTCTGAACAATTTTCTGGGTACCGTACAAATGCAGAGTATGCTCGACCTCGTTCTAATCCGCAGAATTCGGAACGTTTTCATGCTCAGGGCAATGATGATTTTTCTGCCCGTGCTGAGGGAAGAAGTAATAGAAATAAAAATTTCAACAGACATACAGAGTTCCCGCAACAGTTTTCACGCAGTTTTCCTCATCGTGAAAACTTTCCCGATACCCGGCAGAGCCGAGGTTTCAGACCGCATGAAAATACAACCAGGAATCCTTTAAACTTCCAAAGGAAGTAGACCAAGGGTCGGTACTGCCCCCTGATACCAAGCATTCTGACCCTAAAACAGTATTAATGACTGTCCAAACTCCTCAGTTGCCTGATGTGTTCTTGACAATTGAAGATATTATTGTCGAGACAAAGTTCGACACTGGTTCTGAAATATCAGCCCTATATACGAAGTTTTGCACTGAAAATTTTCCTGCAATACACGTTCAGCCTGAGGCGCAGTATTTGCGAGGTGCAAATAACGAAATATTCAGTATCACAGGAACTATCACATTATCTCTAGGGCTGGGAAAGGCTCGTTTTACGCATTCTTTCCTGCTTATAGACGAACTACCTGTTAAATGTCTAATGGGCATGGACTTTATCAATACGTTTCAAGTTACTCTGAATTTCGTACAACATGTGATTTCCTTTCCAGAACCTGTCGAAATGATTCCTACGGTTCCTATGGATATAACGAGTTTGTTATTGAGTAACCAGTTGAATGAGAGGCAACGAAACCAGCTTTCTCTACTTTTGCAGGAAAGCCCTGGTTTATTTTCCGATCAACCTGGTTTCACACAGGTGGTTTATCACGTGATTGACACTGATGGTTCGAAACCGATAGCGACGAAACCTTACATTTGTGCTCCCCATAAGAAACAGGAAATGCAACGTCAAATTTCAGAGATGATTAAACAGGGCATAATAAAGGAATCCACAAGCGTCTGGGCCGCACCTGCCTTTCTGGTTCCAAAGAAACAACCCAACGAATTTCGTTTCGTGACAGATTTCCGCAAGCTAAACCAAGTCACGAAAACGATCAATTATTCACTACCTGTCATGTCGCATATTTTGCATGACCTGTCGTCAACTAAATGGATGTCAACCTTGGATTTGGCGAGTGGATATTGGCAGGTGGCGGTACATCCAGACTCCGTCGATAAAACAGGCTTTGTGACTCCTTTTGGGGCTTATGAATACCTGCGTATGCCCTTTGGACTAGCTTCTGCACCTGCTACTTTCCAAAAGCTTATGGATACGGTTCTCAGACCTGTTCTTGGTCCTCATGTGCATGTATATTTGGATGACATTATTATTACATCCGAGACTTTTGACGAGCACTTTTCTCTGCTCAAACAGGTGTTCCAACTCATATACAATGCTGGCTTGACGTTAAAACCTAGTAAATGCCAGATAGCGAGGGACGAGATTGTATATCTGGGGTTGAAAATCACTCCCCACGGCTTATTTACGGATAATGAAAAAATTAGGCCTATTGTTGACTTTCCTCGGCCTAAAACAGCAAAAGAACTATCACGCTTTCTGGAAATGACCGGATGGTATCAACAGTTCGTCTCCGCTTATGCTACAATCTGTGAGCCATTGTATGCTTTGAAACGTAAATACAAGAAGTTTGTTTGGACACCTGAGGCTAACGCTGCATTTGAAGCACTGAAGTCTGCGTTGACTCAGCCTCCTGTGTTGGCTTTCCCAGATCATACTAAGGAATTTGATATTTATACTGACGCATCTGGAGTTGGTCTTCGTTGCGTTTTGTCACAAGCTGGGCATCCAATAGCTTTTGCGTCTCGTACTTTAGCCAAAGCTGAACGTGAATGTCTTGCTGTAGTGTATGCTCTTGACAAATTTCAATGTTATCTTAACGAATTGACAGTTAACATAATTACGGATCATTCTGCCCTTCAGTATTTGAATTCTGCTAAGCACCTCTCTCAAAGACTTATGAAGTGGGCTCTTAAGTTACAAGAAAGCAATATCAAAATTTCGTACCAACCAGGTCATAAGAATCAATTACCGGACGCATTGTCTCGCGTCCCGATTAGTGGGGTCCCCACAGAAACTACTCCTGGATGTCAGCCTTTACTTCTAATAGCTGATATAACATCCAGAGAGCAGATAATGGCAGAATTAATAAATGATCCAGATTTTGGGGATATCTATAATTTTTTGCTTGCGGGTTCACCACAACAAAGTGACCCTTCTCTGGCTGGGAGATCACAGCATTTTGAAGTCATAGAGGGTCTTCTTTACTATACGAAATCTCGGACTACTAGGGCAGAGTTTCGCCCATGTATTCCGCGAACCCTGAGAATGGCCCTTTTAAACGAATTTCATGACAAACCTATTGCAGGCCATTTAGGTATTCGCAAGACCCGTTGTAAATTGCGGGATGTTGCCTATTGGCCTGGCATGTACCAAAGTGTGCTCGCATACGTTCAATCATGTCACTTGTCTCAGATTCATAATTACCGTAATGTAAGACCGGCCGGTCATTTGAATCTAGTTCAAGTTCTCATGTTTTTTATATTATTTCAATAGATTTAATGGGACCTTATCCTTTATCTGTTAAAAACAAAGCTCGTTACGTTTTAGTATTAACTGATAATTTTTCTAAATGGGTTGAAGTTTTTTCCCATTAAAGCCGCTACGGCAGAAGTTATTTGTAATGTATTAATTAATGAAGTATTCTCTAGATATGGTGCACCTAATAAAGTAGTTTCGGATAATGGTCCCCAATTTATTTCTGACATTTTTGAAAGAATGTGTGCGAGACTACACATTAAGCATAAATTCATTTCCCCATATCATCCCCAGAGTAATCCAGCGGAACGAGTAAACCGCACGCTTGTTAAAATGATTGCTACATTTGTCATGGATCATCACGAGTGGTGGGATGAACATCTTGAGCTTTTTTTGTTCGCCCTCCACTCGTCTGTTCACGAATCTACTAAATTATTTACTCCTGCACAACTTTTTTTGGGTCGCAAAATTAAGACCCCTTTTGAAAATTTAACGGGGATTATAGACGAACTAAACCAGCGACCAACTCCGCAATCAATACGAATCATGGCTGAGAAAGCTCGTGTTGCAATGCTAGGAGCACAAGCGGCTCAAGCAAGATACTATAATACTAGGCGTAGGGAACCAGATCTTGTCGTTGGAGATCTCATTCTCGTGGAAACGCACTTCTAGTCTTTTGTTTCTCATACTTTAGTAAAGAAATTTGCACCCAGCTACGAAGGTCCATATCGGGTGGCAAATGTGTTTGAAAATAACATTATCCTTGAAAAACCTGACAATCAATTTCAATATGTACACGTTGCTCAGTGTCGCAAGTATCATGAACGAAATATAGATTTTATCATCAACCCTACTCAACCTTCTGTTCCACAGACTCAAGAGTCTATATCTCAGGAACAACCTCCAGAAATTTTGGACGAACCGACAAACATTTTTGAAGAATCTCCAGTGATTTTTTCTTCACCCTCCCCTCCACAAGACGGGCTTCCAAAAACGCAACCTGATTTAACCATAAGACGAAGGCTCGAATCAAGTTCTTCAAATGCTAGTATCGTTCCCTTCCCTCCAACCATTGCCAAGACTATTTCTGCACCATTCCCTGATAACTCTGCCCCAACACAAGCTCCTACTTCCTTGAATACCTCGTCAGAGAGTATTCTTATAGGCAGAAATAAACATCGCCCTGCACGACCACTAACTTACAGCAGCGACTCAGAGTCATCAGATATTTCTGATTTATCAGATATAGACAATAGTTTGACGATGCCTAAAAGTCAGACACAAATTACAAACCGTCCAGCAACACCAAAAGCTGGTCGGAAACGCAAATTGTCTCCCCAATCTGCTTCGCCGCAACAGCGACGAAGGCAGAGATCCTTGCATCCGCCCGGGTTTCGCCCCTGGAACCTACGCTCAGGGCAAACAGGGCCGATGTCTGCTTCTACTCTCATGCCCAGAGGTAGAAAGCGAAAACAAACGATGTGGCCGGAGCCACGTCCCTTCAAAAGAATACTGGAAGGACAACACGGGCCCCAGCACAAAGGGACTACATATCAAAAGCCTGGGGGAGCCCGTTCCTGTCAGCCGCAAGGATTTCCTGACCGACAGACTTCAGCCGTTCCTGACCGATAGACTTCAGCCGTTCCTGACCGACGGACTTCAGCCGTTCCTGACCGTTCGTGTCCGCCGCAGAGATTTCCTGACCGTTCCTGTACGCCGCAGGGATTTCCTGACCGACAGACTTCAGCCGTTCCTGACCGACGGACTTCAGCTGTTCCTGACCGTTCCTGTCAGCCGCCAGGAGTTCTTGACCGACAGACTACAGATGTTCCAGATCCATTCAAGTCTTTGAAACGATCGACGCCACCTGAATTTACCAGTCCGATTAGGCCTGGAAAACGTTATCGTACTAGAGTTTTTTATGCGTTCTCGAGATAAGTAAGTTCTCGTGGACAGGTTCTTTTCTCATTCTGTTGTTTTTCCTGCACGACCAGTTGGCGTGTCAGAATTTTTTTCGTGTGGGCCTATGCATTCTTTTTGTGTATATATGTGTTTTTTATATTTCTTCTATGTCCATCTACTAATCCAAATTTTTTATATATATATATCTATGTGCTTAGGTGTAAAATAGTAAAAATTGTTACTGTTAGGCAGCTCCAGGCAATCTTCGCTGCTGATACAGTTGGTTTGTATTCAACGATAATATGTGGACGTAATTTGAAATAAATATCTATGTGCTTAGGGGTAAAATAATGAAAATTGTTACTGTTAGGCAGCTCCAGGCAATCTTCGCTGCTGATACAGTTGGTTTGTAATCAACGATAATATGAGGACGTAATTTGAAATTAAAAAAGTGATTCCTGCTAGGCAGAATAAAAGTAAGGTATGCCGATGCAGGTTTGTTCTGTTCAAGTATAAAAAGTGTTTCTTGCTTCACAGACAATTGCTGCGGTCACAGATTTCTTGATTTTGTCATGCCATGTTTGATATTGTACATACTGCTGCCACCAAAACAAAAACAAAAAAGAGGTCGATAAACGTCAGTCAACGAAGTGTAAGACTTACACTCCAAAACTGATAGGTTTTTTGAGAAAAGAAAAAAATAAGGGGGAGATGATGTAACGTATACTCTAGATTCAGTTTCCTTTTGATTTTACTATCTCTGGTTATTTTATTTTCCTATGTAAATTATCTTCTTACTTAACGAGATGTTATTTCTCCCGCTAAATGATATGTGGCAATGAGTGTAAGTCATGACGTGGTGGTAGGCAGTATAAATAGGCGCGTTCAACGATACCAGAGAGAGCTTTGGTGTACGTGAGAGAGCTTTTTGCTTATGTGCAAAGAGAGCTTTGTTTTATGTGTAAAGAGATCTTCGTTTATGTGAGAGGAACTTCGTTGTATGTGAAAGTTCAGATATCGAGTAGTTGTGTGACCTGTGAAATGTGTGTTGGATAATACCAGGAGTTTCCCTAATAAAAGGTTTTTAGTAAGTACGTTTTTCTCAGTTCATAGTTTTGTCAGACCTCTGTCTGGCTGTTAGGTCTCTTTCATTAAGTGTTACTATTAACAACCAGCATAAGACTTTATTCATCATAAATCACTACTACTACAACATTACTAGCAGTTAAGCTTGTTCATTATAACTACTACAACAACTACCAGTAAGGAACTATATTCATTATACTGGAGCTAAGTATTGTTCATGAGTATTTCTGTTTGCAACTGTATCTCCACTTCTAAGGTGTAACGTATACTCTAGATTCACTTTCCTTTTGATTTTACTCTCTCTGGTTTTTTTATTTTCCTATGTAAATTATCTTCTGACTTAACGAGATGTTATTTCTCCCGCTGAATGAGATCTGGCAATGAGTGTAAGTCATGACGTGGTGGTAGCCAGTATAAATAGGCGCGTTCAACGATACCTAGGAGAGCTGTTGTTTATATGGAGAGAGCTTTTTGTTTCATGTGTAAAGAGATCTTCGTTATATGCGTAAGGAGAGCTTCGTTTATGTGAGTAGAGCTTCGTTCATGTGCAAGGAGCTACGTTTTATTGAGTAGCTGTGTGTCCGGTGAAGTGTATGTTGGATCATATCAAGAGTTTCTCTAATAAAAAGTTGTTCTAGTAAGTACGTTTTTCTCAGTTCATAGTTTTGTCAGATCTCTGTCTGGCTGTTAGGTTTATTTCATTAGTTGTTATTATTAACAACCAGTATTAAGACTTTATTCATCTTAATTACTACTACAACATTACTAGCAGTTAAAAGTTTGCTCATTATTATTACTACACTACTAGCAGGAAAGTTTATTCATGATATAATTAACAACACAAGAAGCATTAGAAGAAGCATTAGCAGAAGAAGCTTTATTCATTATAAAGGATACTATTGAAGAGTTTGTTTTTTAATGCGTACCATTCGATCCCGTGGATATTGGGATCATTATTCTTTTTAAATAAGGTACAGTTTTCTCGCTAGGGAGAGTAAATGTCAAGTACTTTGTCTCACTGTTTCTACTCCGAGAAGAGGTATTTGAAAAATTATTTTCCCTTAGGGTAGCTTTTGCTATGAAGAATCATTTTTGCTAATTTTCTACTATAACATTTTTAAAAACTCTGTCGCCAGGCGACGTTAGCCTCTAAAATAGTGATAGAAAAATACTTATTTGGTATGATACGCTTCATTATGAAGAGTATTTTCCACCCATTCTCTTTTAAGCAACGCACCGGATTTCCGCTACGGCGCCTAAAGTTATATTACATTACACACTATTAACTCTTTGTCTAATTGCTCAATTTGAAAATCCCGTTCGCCACTTATGTAACCGGGGCTTTCATATTTATCAGAAGTGAAGTTCACCAACCATTTTGCGGGATAAATAATTGGAGTAATTTTCTTTCAATTCCCGCCATTTGGATGGGCTGGGCAATGAACAGGCAAAGTACTTCTATTCCCACGCGTCGCAGCAGAGGAGGGTGTTGGATTTATAGTTTCGTCGATGTGAGAATAATGAAACTGGACATTTTTGCTTCTCCGCCGTCCCAAATAGCACCACAAAGCGAAGAGAGGGGGCAACGGAGCAATTAAGAACATAGAGCTTTGAGAGTGAAGGTGTTACCAGGTTTTCTAGGAATCCGTAAGACACTTCGGCAGGGGACAGTTTAGGTTCGGGGGTCGGTTATCGGAGAAGAAAGAGAGGGAGATAGGGGGTAATCTCCGAGCAAGAGAACAAGGAACAGGGCTGGCAGAAATCGGCGAAGAAAGAGGATTTTTAGCGAGGTTCTGAAGGCCTCGCGGGTTTTTCGGAACGGATGAGGTACGAGGAATGAGACCGACCGGAAAATGATATGCATAATTCGGCGTGTTGACATCCAGAGCGAGATCGTGAGCGAGAAAGACCCCGAGGTGTTAATAAAAAAATAAAAGCCCGAAAATGACGGACAAAAACTTGGTGACATTCCCCGCAACATCTGAACAACAGTCTTCCTTGCTGCGCGAAAAGAGTTTAACTAGAGTCGATTTCTGATACTCTGCATTTTATTTATCTGCTCCAGTCGGGAGAATTACGGGTTAAACCCCCGATGCAGAACTTACTGCAGAGCAAACATCAAACGAACCATCCACACAGGGCGCTGGAATAGAACTCAGCACCAAGCCTTGTAACACTTATATCGTCTGCTATGAGAAAGTTTTAGGGCACAATCTGTTAAAGATCGTAACACACTTAATGGAAGTAAGTAGGCATTTCTATTTGTGAATGTTTTACCGATTGTAGAAATGCGTTTTTTCTTTTTTTCAACCTGTTTCATTCCTTATAAGTACCCCACTCACACAACGTATTTTAAATTACGTGAAGTTTTCTCCCAGTCGGTGTAATATTTAGGTTTTCTAAAAATCTGTTTTGAAATATTTGTTTCGTGTCGGAAAGGATTCCAGAGATGTGCTCATTACAACTGAATATTCGTTGTCATCTCTCTTGTACCGACTACGAGCGAAAGTATTTAATTCCGTTTGCAACCAAATTTTCGTTTCTGAACGCTAGACCGATAAATACCTTTTTTTGTTCCAGACGATTATTTTCGTTACTAACATTTTAATGGGTTAGAAAGAAAGTAATGCCTGCAAATGCAAGGCAAAAGAAAAGTGCTAATTACCGTATATACAAGTATGAATCAGTCCGAAATGTAGTCGCCACCATTTGCCAAGACCTGTTCCCAATGTCTGGGTAGATGTCAGATACCGTCCCTGTAGAATTGCTGCAGCTTGGACGCAAAGGGGTGAGTAGGTGAGGGTTTGACACCGTACCGGTTGCCCAACCGCTGTCCTTCCAGGAAATGCTGCAACGACCTGAAAAGATGGCAGCCGCTTGGAGCAATGACCGGGGGCTGGGTGTGGCAACAACTCTCAGCCCAGGTCCCTGATCTTGTGACAGGTCACCCATGCTGCGTGAGGTGTCGCTCCATCCTGTTGTAGGATGACGTCCTTGCGGTTCAGCAGCGCTGATCATTTCGACGTGAGCGGTGCTCGCAGATCATCGAGCTGCCGGCAGTACATTTCGGAGGTGATAGTGGTGTCGTCCGAAAGCAGGTCAAGAAGCTCAGTATCCCGCATATGCCACCAAAGAGACAGCAGGACTTTACGTGGGTGTAAGCTGGCTTTGGGGTTCGGCAAGGGCTTCTGTTTTGGGTCGAATCACCATTGTTTCTGAGCCCTGGCATTGTCATACAGGACCCATTTCTCGTCACCTGTTACAGGGCGGTCGAAGAACTGTTCAACTTGATCACGTGCAAAAAGGGATAAGCATGCATTCATGCGATTTGCTTTCTGCTCAATTGTGAGTTGATGGGGTACCCAAACTCTCACTTTGTGCACCTTCCCAATTTGACGCAACTGCGTGATAACGCTCGTGTGGGTAGTCTCCAGCTGTTACGCCAACTTCCGCTTGGTCGCAGGTGGATCGGTCTCCACTAAGGTCTTCAGCATGTCCATATCCGCTATTCCGGATCTTCAGGCTATGGGACGATCTTACAGGTCACAATGTCTCCCCCGAAACCGTTTGAACCAACGACAGCACTCACGATGGGATATGGCACTGGGGTACACACTGGTAATGTTCCTTACAGTATTTGTGGTGGTGCCACCGCTACGAAACTCATACAACATGCAATGGTGGATGTGCTCCTTATCCACTTCTATGTTGTATGTTGCTTACACTCTTCGCCTTCTGCAGGCTAACTGTCACTGACTTAAACCACTTACCTGCTGATGTCAACTTGGTGTGCCGCGCAATCTCAGTGGCCAAAGTGTGCCGTGGCTAGGACTTCGTCTTCTCGTACCTCGTCATCGGATATTACATTCTGTCCAACCCATACATGAATTTTTACTATCTTAACTGTTTTACGGTAAGGGAGCAAATGTATATTTCTGTTTGGAGCAATTTCTCTTCTATGTATGCAAAAGGCTAATTTAAAACGCATTTGTTTTTCATTGGACTGCATTCTCACTCGCTACGACGAACAGGATGTTTATAAACTTTTGGTATGGGATTTCGTATATTAATAAATGTTAAATGATTCCTGCATTTTATATGATCACACATTTTTCTGATTCAAAGTGCATACTCTTTACATCCGATGTTTCGATGTCATCTTTCTTGTTTTTTATTGCGTGGTTTTTGAACGCATGTAAATACAAACTCTGCTGCGTGAGTAGTAAACAAGAAAGGTGACATCGAATTTTCGGATGTAATGAGCACGTCTTTTGAATTCGTTCTGAAGCGAATTAAATTTATCAAAGCCATTCAAAGTCAATGGAACCGATATGGAAACCAGCAGTATCTGACCGAAGAAAGAAGTTTTTCGATCGGATTTTTAATACCGCAGACATTGCTGTAAACGGAATGGTGGCAGACGTTAAGAAAAATTTGAAGTTATATGAGAAACATTTCGCAGCAAAAACGCTCTACAACAAAGGAACAATTTTTCAAATCGGACTTTTAGGGGCAGAGATATTGATAACACAACCAATGTGTTCAGATTCCTCCTGGTGTATTGTATTTTCATATAACTGTAAGTTTTAAATGTGCGCAATAAATAATTGTAATTGTAGATATGCGTCTACGCCCCCTGGCGGAAAAAAATATGCATTATTTTAAGAAGAAAGTATTCCGAAATTTTTTTCGATGTGCGCCGTTTTGGTCTGGAAAAGAATTTTTTCAGTCGAGTTTTGAGCAACTCGATTTTGCTGCAAATACCTCAGAAGTAGAAATTAACACTTATGCCCCTGGTGGCCAAACCATTCGTTACAAAATATTGTAAATTATATAAAGAGCTGTATGCGATACAGGAAGAATTTTTCAAATCATAGTTTTAGAAGCAGGAATATCGGGTAAACGCAATTTAGCACAACGTCGACCCTAGCACTCCAAGTGCTGGCGGGGTGCGAGCCGGCAGACCTAGTAGCGGAAAGGGAGGCAGCAATGCACTGCCTAAGGTCAGGCGAGGACGCCTACCTTCTCGGTGCGCCGCATCGAGCCTCCGACATGGAGATGGAAAGCGTGGACTGGCAGATCCACCCTGCCGAGGAAATTTGCGTGGGACAAGGAGAAACCCACGGGAGTTGGGCATGAGCTGTTCACGGACGGCTCAAAGTTGAAGGGACAAGTGGGGGCAGGCTTCTGTGCGTTCTCGGATGGGAACGAAGCCACTGCAGGAAGCGTGAAATTATCGCAGAACGCTTCTGTCTTCCAGGCAGAACTTCTGGCGATAGAGACGGCACTCACCTGGGCACTCCCCAGGCGTAGTGACGAAAGAATAAAACTCTACTCGGACAGTGAGGCAGCACTGCAGGCTCTGAGTAGATTCAGGGGAAGAAACCCCATCGTCCAGAGGATCAAAACCCTCTTGAGGGCAGAGGGAGATGGGGCAGTTAGTTTCCACTGGGTACGAAGCCATGTCGGAACCCTAGGAAACGAAAGGGCAGATCAGCTGGCGAAGGCAGCCACGCTGAAAGAGACGGTCGACGTGCAATGCAAAACGCCGCGAAGGTGTACTCGCGCAGCATTAGCACGTCGGACCATGACCGAATGGCAGGTCAGATGGGACACGGGAGAGACAGGGCGGAAGACACACAGAGTGTTTCCGAAGGTCTCGACCAAACGAGCACAGACAAATAAGTTCCTGAATCAAGTACTCAGTGGCCATGGCATCAGCCCTGAATACCTAGGCAGATTTGCCATCAGGAACTGCACTTGTCCCTGTGGAAAGAGAACGGCAAGCATAGAACACTGCGTACTTGAATGCAGTGGCTTCGCCGAATGGAGAAACACACTGATCCCAGGTGTGCAAAGAACGCGAAGATTGGATCTGCTCATCCAATCTTCCGTTAACAGGAGGGGGATAATAGCCTTGGTTGAAAGGCTAACCCTTCAGCAACATACCATCTTCCCCAATCAAACGGGGACCGAAACGCAGGAGGTGAACGTGCACACCGAAAGCGATTCGGAAGAGGAATGAGGGCAGAAGTCTGTAGGAAAGCAGACAAAAAATCCCTCCAGTGTACATACTATGTAAATACTCTTTAAATCTCTCAATGTTGTAAGTCCTAAGCATGAGGACAGTGTAATTGATGTGTGTAGGTGTTTTGAAAAATAATAAAGGGAAATTATTCCCCCAAAAAAGTTCGAGGGCAAGGAATCTCCCAGTCAATGCTAAATAAATGAACGACCTATCCCGCCAGACAGAGCGGGAACCCAGACAAGGTATACTAGGTCGCCTGCCAGCACGTCACCGCGGGCTGGTCTCTGGGCCATTGGGGTGGCCAGGGTCCGAACCGGCGTCTCAAGGCAGGATAATTGTCGCAACATGTCAAAATAACATCCAAGGTGCTCAATAAGTCCCCGTGGAGCCAAGACAGATTGGCGGAACGGGACAATGAAATCAGTATCTTACCTTAACGCCCCCTAGCGGAAAGTCTACGCATTACTTCAAAATTTTGAAATTATATGAAAAACATTTCGCACCAGAAACGTTATCCAACAAAGCAGCAATTTTTTAAATCGGACTACTAGAAGTAGACATATTGACAAAAATAAGATATAATCTATGCCCCCTGGTGGCTAAACTTGTTTTTATCAAAAATTAGAAAGTATATGCAAAAGATTTCCCACCAGGAGCTGTATCCGATGCAGAAAGAATTTTCAAATCGGGGTTTTAGAAGCAGAGATAACGGGGAAAACGCAGTTTACTTTTACGCGCCCTTGCAGGATGTCTATGAATTACTTGAAAATTTTGAAATTGTATAAAAAACGTGTCGCACCTGAAACTCAATCCAATAAATAAGGAATTTTTCAAATCGTACCATTAGAAGTAGAGATATTGACAAAAATGAGATATACATCTAAGCCCCTGGCGGAAAAACCATGCAATATTTTAAAAAGGAAATATTCCTAAAAGGTTGATCGACTTGAGTGACATCGGTTCACGTACGAATTTTTTCAATCGAAATTTTAGAAGCTCAGATTTTGTGGGAAATGCATCAGAAGCAGAAATTAACACTTACGCCCCTTGGCGGCCAAACCATTCTTTGCCAAATATTAGAAATTATATGCAAAACATTTCCCATTAGGAGCTGTATCCTCTGAAAAAAATTGTTGGAAATCGGAGTTTTAGAAGTAGAGATACTGAGGAAAACGCAATTTTCTTTTGCGCCCCCTAGCGGAAAACTTATGCTTAACTTGAAAAAGTGAGCATACCTAAAGTACTCTTCGACATAAATAAAATCGAAAGGTAAAATAATTTTTTTGAATCGTATGTTTAGAAGCAAATATATGGAATAAAATGCATTTTGAATTCGATATCATCTTTATTTAAGCCCCTTAGCGGCGAAATTGTATATCGTGAAAAAAAAACGACATGAAGGATCATCATTCGCATGTTTCAAGCTTCCCAGTGTAAAAAGAAGTTTTCAAATCGGACTAAGAGTTGCAGAGATATGGTGTCCACAGACGGACGAACAAACCGATAACATAAGCACGATCTTTTTTTTACAAAAGACGTGCTAAAAACTACGAATGAGAAATCATTCGCATCAATGGCACTGCCCATCATGTAACATGGACAAGAAGGCCGAGGCCCAAGTTTCTGTAAGGGATGTAGAATAAAATGTAGACAGCCAAAATGTCGACAACGAAAATGTCAACAGGGTCAAAAGATAAAAATGTCGACAGTCACAATCTTGTAATTCCTTAAAAAAAATGTTCTCAAATATTTTTCTTTCGCTTTAATTTTACCTTATTTCAGTTTTTCGATGTGTTTCCCATATGCGAAAGAACCGGTTAGCTTGGCCATGGCCTTGTTATTCAACGAAAATTAAAATCTTGGTTCCACTCGTAATTCTGGAATCAAAATGATAGAAATGGATCACGCACCTGCGTTAGGGAAGGGTAAAGGGGACGTTAAAATATTAGAAGCGCAATGCTCTAGAGACCCTGTTGTTAAACGGATATTTAAGAAAATTAATACTGAATCTGGGTTCCACAATGAGAGGGTAGGTGCCGGGTTATTTATTCAATAGCCCCGGGATTAAGCCAGGTGCAAGAGGACAGCAAGTTTCAAGGCCACTGCCTAAGACCGCAAGCGAAACGGTGAAGGCAATTTACGATCTCTTGTTTTACGTGGGTATTCCCATGCGAAATCTCACTGTTGCTTATGGCAGTGGCTGACTGATTCCCATACACGCTCATGTCAGCAGAAAAAAAAAAAAGGAAACGGTCAAAACCATATGTTGTACAGGTTCCCCTGAAAGTGGATTGGGGTGGGCAAGTTCCTTATCTGTTTGCCTATTTAATAAGCAATGAATTTCGACAGCCCCATCTTAGTTTACAGCATCAACAAAAGCAAACAAACAAACAAACAAACAAAAGAAGGCAGTCGAAAAATTTAGCATCTGGAAACATCCTGAAATACCAATATTTGTGCGTTTCGAAAAAATAAAAAATAGTGCCGATCCCTAAAATACAGAAATACAGGAGTCTTGCTTAAACCGCTGGAGCAATATAAAATTTTATTAAAACTTCGTAAAAATTTTAATATGGAAGTACAATAAAAGTGAAAAAACAGTAAAAATCTACATTTCATTGCCACTACGGAAATTTTGATCCTGTCGACATTGTGACTAAAGACATTAGGACCACTAACGTTTTTAAAGCAGCAGTGAGGAAAAGCCTCTTTAAACAGTGTCGTTTCAAGATTTGCTACGATTTGCATACACCGGGAAACTTGCAATGCAAATAAAAACTCAACGTTTTACGAACATACAGCTGTTTTACAAACATACTTCTATCGAGTTTTTATCGTGTGCAAAACGGTATAACCATTCAATATTGATGTTATTCATGTTTTGAATGCTGTTAGGTACAGAAAGGTTTTCACTCTGATTAAAATAGTTTTTGTTAAACACTGTCAAAAATGCTCATAACGTTAAGCAGCTTCTTCACTGGGAAATTTGTGCGCATGCAAACGATTTTTGCACATAACTTTAAGCATCTTCAGTGAGTGATTGGGAAGTAAACGAAAAATAAAAACGGGCGTCTCTTCGAAACGACTCTTAAAATGTCAAAATTAGGGCTTCCAAAGAACACAGTGAGAAAATTGTTAGGTATATTAAAAATGTCACTGTTTTGGACGTAGTAAATTATGATTTTACGATGCTCTATCAACCACAGAACAGTTTTAAAAATTCTCAAAAACCTAAATTCGATGTATTCGGACAGACTAAGGGAAAGATGCATCGCGAATACCCCAGCAATTATTTTAAATCATCATCATCATCATTGTCAACCATTATCAATCCACTGCTGGACGAAGGTCTCCCCAAGTTTCCTCCACAACGGTCTGTCTTGTGCCAGTCTCCTCCATGTCACTCCCGCATACTTACGAATTTCATCCACCCATCTCCCATGTGGTCTTTTTCTGGGTCTTTTCCTGTCCCTTGGAATCCAATCTAAAATTTCGGCTGTCCATCTATGGTCTGTCCTTCTGGCAGTATGTCCAGCCCATTGCCATTTCAGGGATTTAACTCTGATCATGATGTCTTCCACTCTCGTCATTTTTCGGATCCATGAGTTCCTCTTCTTATCTCTCCTGGTTATACCAAGCATGCACCTCTCCATGCTGCTTTGAGTTGTCTGCAGCCTTTGTATGTCTCTTTTAGTTAAGGTCCACGTCTCTGCACCATACGTAAGCACTGGAAGGATGCATTGATCAAACACTTTTCTTTTAAGACATAATGGCATATTGCTCTTGAAAATTATGCTGTTTCTTCCAAAAGCTCTCCAGGCAAGTTTTGTACGCCGATTAATTTCTTCATCAATGTGACCCTCACTTGATATCTGCTGTCCAAGATAAACATATGTATCTGTTATCTCCAGTTTTTCTCCATCAATCGATAAATCTTCATTTCTTGTAAAAGCATTGAACATCACTTTTGTCTTCTGAAAGTTCATTTTTAATCCCACTTCTTTACTCTTGTCAGCAAGTTCCTGGATCATACTCTGCAGCTCTGATGGGGTAGTTGCAAAAATGACTACGTCATCAGCAAAACGAAGGTGGGTTAGATAATCTCCATTAATCTTTATCCCTTTGTTTTCCCAGTTCAGTGATTGAAAGACATTTTCCAATGTGGCATTAAAGAGCTTCGGAGATATGGTGTCACCTTGTCTCACTCCCTTTCCAATTTTTATGTGTGTTGTATTTTCAAACAGCCGAATCTTTGCACTTGCATTTTCATAGATGTTATTAATAATATTAATGTATGCATCTTCAATACCGCAGGATTTCAGAGCCGTGGTAACTGCTGATGGTTTCACCGAATCAAAGGCTTTTTCATAATCGATAAAAGCCATGCACAATGGAAGTTCATATTCCCTTGCTCTTTCAATTAGTTCTCTCAGTACGTGGATATGATCTATTGTGCTGTAGCCACTCCTGAATCCAGCTTGTTCTCTCGGTTGAGCCATGTCCAGTGTTACCTTCAAGCGGTGTGAAAGAACTTTAGTGAAGATTTTATAAACCACTGATAGGAGGCTGATAGGTCTGTAGTTCCTGAGATCCTCAATGTCACCTTTTTTATGTAGCAGGATCATTGTAGCGTTGTTCCAATCCTCAGGAATCTTCCCTTTATTAAGGCATCGAGTGAAAATTTGGGCGAGTACTGTTTCAATTTCTCCACTTGCTTCTTGTATGATGTCTATAGTAATTCCATCTTCTCCTGGAGCTTTCCCCCGCTTCATGTTCTTGATTGCATGAGCAACTTCTGCTGGGAGGACTGGAAGAACTCTGGTACCTTTCATGATGTCTGGAGTACATGTATCATCCCTTTCATATAATTTGGAGTAGAAATCTTTCACTCTTGTCAAAATTTCGCCTCTATTTCTTGTTATAGAACCATCTTCTTTTCTCAGAGCCATAATCTGTTTTCTTCCCTTACTGAGATGTCCCTTTGCTATCTTAAGGCTTTGGTTGTTTTCAATTGCTTTCCTCACTAGCTCACAGTTGAATTTCCTTACGTCTTCAGTGATACTTTTTCGTGTTGTCTTGCATAGCTCTATATATTCCACTTTGGAAGTCACATCTTCTTTAGTTGTCCTCATCTCTCTTCTTTTTTGCATCAACATTTTGGTTTTTCCTGATAATTTGTTCACATGCAACTTGTTCTTAGACCCAGCTAATTTTGTTGCTGTTTCCATTAGAGCTTTGGTTACTTTTCTGTTAACTTCCGAAATATCCACTTCTTCCGATGTTAGGCCTTCTAAAGCAGAGAATCTGTTCTTCAGTTCCAACTTGAAAGTATTATGGTGTTTTTTAAGGTTGGTTATGTCAATACATTTTGTTTGTCTTATGAGCTTGCCACGTTCCAGTTTAGTGTTGAGGTGCATCTTACATCTCACCAATCTATGGTCACTACCTGTGTTGAACTTGTTCAGCACACTGCAGTCTTCGATGACGAATTTTTTGTTACACATAATAAAATCAATTTCACTTGTCGTCCCAATTGGATGTCTCCATGTCCATTTCCTGTGTGGCTTTTTCTTGAAAAAGGAGTTCAAGATGAAAAATACTTCTGCCTCTGCAAACTCAACGAGAGTATTTCCACGCTGGTTTCTGTTGCCGTGACCGAATTTACCTACTGAAGTTTCATTCTGTTGCCGTTGCCCTATTTTTGCATTGAAATCTCCCATAATTATCTTCAAGTGCTGCTTACCTTTATTATTTAGATGACGAATTTCCTCATAAAATTATTCAATTTCTTCTTCAGGATGACTTGTGGTGGGTGCATAAGTTTGAATAATCTGAGCCTGGTATCTTCTCGATAGTTGGATAACGAGTCGTGCAGCTCTGTCAGAGGAACTTTCAACTTCTACCACTTTATCCTTCAGTTTCTTGTTTATTATAAATCCAACACCACTAGTTCTGCCAGTATCTGTCCCACGATAATAGAAGAGATGTCCACTTTTCAGTTCAATGAGATCTTCTCCTTTTCTCCTTACCTCACTTAGCCCGACGATGTCCCACTTGATCCTTTGCAGTTCCTCTTCTAATTCAAGAAGCCTTGAATCAGAAGATAGGGAGCGTCCGTTATAGGTAGCCAAGGTCAGCATCAAATGGCAGCCTAGTCCGGTCCTCCGGGGATTCTTAGCACCCTCTGCCTTCATGTCGCACTGGCCGCTGCCTTGGCCAGGTACATTCCAGCTGCCGGAGACTGAGGGCCAAGATTTAAGTTGTAGAGTCATTTTGGAGGTGTTTGGCCATAACTCACCACGCTGGCCAAGCGGGTTGGTGAGTGTGGGATAGCATTTCCTCTGATCCCGATGGTATAGTTATACCGCTATTTGCGGTCGTCAGAGCCCCTTTAGTGGGAACAGGATGCACCACGAGAAGGCGGGGTTGACATTTGTCAAGGAGAGGCTGTGATGTTACGCATCACCTGACCTTACATCCCATTATTTTAAATATCTCGCCAAAAATCAGCTAAAGTTGTATCTCTCAATAAGGAACTCCCATGAGTCCGGACATTTTGTCCCTTAAATAGAGGTGTTCCTTATTGGAGATTCCTAAAGAAATACATATTAAATAAATACGTAATAGACATTTGAATTTTATAAGGAACGTAAATTTTGTGTGCAAATATCAGTAGATCTTAAGTACGAAAAAAATATAAAATACATATGCATAAAACAGAAATAGAGTATATAAGTAAAACTATAGTACCTGTGTATGAAACAGTGGAGAATTTGTGTAGTACGTTTTTATTTGAAATAATCCGACAGAAGGGCTTGTTTTGAAGCTTTCAATATACAAGCATTTTTCTCCACATAAAGATCTACGTCAAATACCATTCCACTGAACGAAGATCTAAAGATCTCCAAGTTCTCGTGGAAAGTTGACTTTCGACATACTTTATTTGCGAACTGTATCTAAAATCCAAAGTCCTCTCCTAATACTTATCTTTTCAAAAAGAAGTTTTCCTAGTCCTAGTCTTTTGGTACTTACAATACGTTTTGGATAGCTGTTTCAGGATAGGATGGCACAGATGACTGCGCACAATTTGATAGTGAGTGAAAAATTACTGTTTAGAAAACCCGTGGACCTAAATTCTCCGTATTAACATTTAATTGCAATTAAAAGAGAATTATCATACAGCACCGCTATGGTGCTACGGTGGTATTGGAAATGTATTATATTCATCAAACAAAAGAGGATTTCCTCAATTTTCTTTAAAAGTCTACCTTAAAAAACTCGTTGCCCATAATTCTATGAAAAATCCACTGTGGTTATACTCCTCCACGTCCATTGAATTGAAAAAGTTTCCGTGAAAACTACCCCGGGTGATTTCCTTCTTTTGTCTCTAACTCAGGGAAAGTCGGTTGTACGTATTTAGTTTTAAATAACTTAATCCCCGTAATACAACTTCCAACACCAGATTATGTTTAGAACGAATTCATTCGGGTCTGTATATACTGTAATTATCTCTTTGGTGGGTAGAAGAAGTAGAAGAAAAACGAACCGTAATAAATGCGGTTTTATCTCTTGCATCCTGCAAAATAGTATAAAGCATGTGGATTCCCTGAGAGTGTCTGTATCGCAGTAATTGGTTGCTGAAGCAATGTTTCCAGAAACAACGATGGAAGGGCTTAGGACTAATCAATTGTCACTTTTCAGAATTACCGACTTTAATTACGATGCTTGAAACCGAGATCTCCCCTTCTGCTGAGTGCAGTGAAGAAAATAACAAAGATTAGAAGTCCGTTTGGGTCTTTTAGGAAACAATCTGGGCTTTATTTTTCGATAAAAGACAACGATTATTGAGCTAAATTTGCCGATGTTTTCGATTTCGCCGATCATGTTGATTCTTTTTGCAGAAAATAATGCGATTTTGGAAACAAACATTACCAATTCTTTATATGAAACACGAAGATAAGTGCACTGGTTTTGAAAATTGATGAATCGCTTGGTTAGCAAATCTTTGGTTTGCATAAAAATGGTGTTCTTAGGACATGGCATTTTCGTTCGAACTCCATACTATCACACTATTTCTCCTTTTAGGAGCCAAACAATGAAACTCTCCTGAATCTCCGACGCAACTGATCTCAACTAAGATTATCGAAGTAATTTCCTTTATTTAAATTGCACTGTATAATGTTTTAAGTTCTTAGCTTTGTGTAAGCAGGTTATTCGATGTAATATGGCCATTTAAATGCCAAGTACTTGGGTAAATAATCTAACTGCCAAGATTAATCCCACTAAAAATTGCTTAAAATGGGCCCCTAACTCGTCCTTTATTCTTCTTTTACTTGTAGAATTACAGTTTGTAAATACAAATCCACGATAACACCAACAAAGTCTATATTTTCACGGGATAACACTTTTTAATACTTATTCGGTGCTCATATCCCTATTGATTCTATTCCTAATTGAAACAGTATATGATCTTACATGCACACACACTATTTACACTGGGTGCGGCTTTTGATTTACCTCTCACTCATTGTCAGCCGTTACCAAAAAATATAAGAAAATTCGGAAATTTTGATGTTCCGCTCACAGAAAGAAACATAATGAAGAAGTAATATAATTCACATAAGAACAGGAACTCGAAAAGGAAGATTAGTTTACAAATACAAGTAGCGATTCCCTTCTATGTACGTGGTGTAAAGGCGTATCTGAACAAAGGGCAGTAAAAAAATTCGTGTTTTAGCCTACTTCTACTGAGTATGAGTGTGCAATATTTCTCTTTCAGGTAATATAAATTTATATTCTTATATAAAATTGTATCGGTTTTAAATTATACAAATCTATTCGTTCTCCTTTTTCACGTGATTTCTTGAACTAAACCGTAGGGGGTTTACGAAATGGAGAAGATAGAACTATGTGTGTTGAAAAAATTCCTGTTTGTGAAAGGCGTGTCAGCATAAGAGGTTCATCATAATTTGGTGCTGACATTGGGGATAATCCTCCTGTATATTTCACAGTTTTCAAGTGGCACGGGAATTTTGTTGTGGTAGAGAATGTTCCGATCATGTGGATCGTTCTTGAAAGTTCCTCCCGTCCACTTCTGAGAAGAACAAACCGGTGCATGACCTCATCATGCAGACAGGCGAATGGCTGTTCAGTGTATAGCTGAGCCTTCTATCGGCAGTTCCAATTCAATAACGACGAGTTCTTAGATGATGAAGAGGTCAGCGAGCGATGGGTTCCACCCCATGAATATTGATAGAGAAACAAAAAGACAAGCAGCAAACGAATTTATTTCATCAACTCGAACATCCTTCGTATTGATCCAATAAATTTCTTGTCCCAGATTGGCGCAATGAATGAAACACAGGGTCATCACTTTGACCGAGAGACTAAAATACAAAGTCTAATGTGGAAACATGTATCTTCACCACCTCCCAAGAAGGTATGTGTTTTTCCGTCAGCTGGTAAGGTGATGTCATCAGTTTTTCGGGATGCCAAAAGTATCATTATGATTGACTACCTGGGAAAGGTAGTCAATCATAATGATGATACTTTAAGTATGATTGACTTTCAAGGTAGTCAATCATAATGACACTCGTAGTACGCATCAGTAAAGGTACTTTCACTGATGCATACTATGCCAACTTCATAAGCCAACTTTGTTCAACTCTCAACGAAGAGAAGAGTGGAAATTTGTTGAGAAGCGTCTTCTTTCAAGACAACGCACAGAGTCACACTTCTCAGATTAGGAAGATCGGCTACACAGACTGCAGGATTTGAGTTACTTCAGCATTCCCCCTATTCTCCAGACCTTGTCCATAGTGACTTTTGTTGGTTCTCCAAGCTGAAGGAATACATCCATGGGGAGCGATATGACTCCGATTCAGTAGTGGTCACAGCTATATACAAAAGAAGAATCACGACTCGCCTCCTACAAATGCTTCCAAGTCAGCTCCTCGAAAACTTACCGTACTAAATATATAGTCATAAAACTTTTAGTATTATAGGGAGGTATAGTATGGTGTGAAATCTCAATAGACTGTCACCATACACTCGGGAAGATTAGTCGGCGTAATTTCTTCTTTCGTTAGAATTTCCCAGCTCATTTAAATTTGTAGCAAAAACATCCGAGTATTTATTCAGCAATTCTTCTATCTCTCGTTTTTGATTCGAAGGAATGTGAGACAAGTCAAAACAATTTTGGGTAGACGTATTCTCAGTGATATCTATGCTGTTAGCTCCCATGACATTATTCACCTGAGCTTCTTCAAAATTTTTGAATTTAGCTATTTTCATGCCCTTGTTTATCCAGATTGGTTGATCAGAAGTATTTGCTGCTAAAGCACTATACAGGCCATTGCTACTGATTCTGTTCACAGATCTGGCAACATGCAATCTCTCCTCGAGATTTTCAACTATCTGCTGCACTCAAATATGATCTCCAGGTTTTCTCATGTGCATGTCCCTAATGAGGAGGCACTGCATTAACCTGGGTGGAATACGGATTTTCTTCGCATTTTTGCCAATCAATGAATTTATTATATTAATAGCTTCTGTTTCCGGTCTTGTGATTTCATTAACCGTTACTGGGGAAGTAGCAGCTGGCAGGAAGCCAACGGTTTTAACTGCCGTTATTTCATTACACATTTCAGGTGAGAGTTTTAAAGATAATGAATTATTTTCCAAGTCGAGAGATTTGGCGTGTTTATGCAAGAAATCGTATCCTAAAACTGCATCATAGTTTAAGAAATCTGTATGAATCACATAAAATAGATGTTTTAATTTCTTTTTGTTGACCTCCATTTCTACCATGTAGCATCCTTCCGTGGCGGTATTTGCTCCAGTAATGCCTCTTATAATTACGGAAGAGTCAACTTCCTGAAGCTGTGGACAGTTTTCCAACTTTTGTACTGCCGAATAGGCTAAAACAGAAACAGTTGATCCAGTATCCTGGAGTGCTTGTATAGTGTTACCTGCAACTCTGATTTTTATAATAGGAAATGGGCTTTGCATATCCTACGCACTATTAGAATGTCCTGCGGGAGATAACTTGACGACAGAATTAATGCCCACAGATTCTGTCGTTACCGGTTTAAATGTTGGTCGTCGCTGAAGCTTACAGTGTTTCTTTGAGGTGACTTGTTTCTCAACCCTATTTCACCCCGCTAATTTCCAGTTTGAGCATTTGGCACGCAGTTTCTGCTTCTTTGCCACTGCGATCGGTCATCCCTCCGCGGTGACCTAGGTTGAGGATTGTAATCACGCCTGTCATAGCGATCTGAGGGAGGCCTTTATCTGCAATGCTTCTGCAGGTGCAAATATGAGCCACGGGTCCAACAACCTTTATTGTTTTTTCCGTATCTTCTCGGAGTACTAGTGCCTCTGTATTCCAGCGGTTCTCTGCGCGGCTCTTCCTCTATTTCGGATCGGACATTTCGAATTTTTAACTCGCTCACCTGGTCCGCCAGTACTCTAATTGTCTCATCACTGGCCTCAAGCTTTCTCATTACCATTTGAAACATGCTCCCTTCTCTCGCATCCAATTTAGGCTCCGCATCCCTAATATAGGATTCTGCGACACCTGAATATTTGAAAGGAGAGCTCTCGGCATCAGGGTACGCGCAAACGGATGCTGCTACGGGTAGAGGCTGTGTCGTAATTTTCATACAGTTCTCTTCATTGATAGCTTTAGCTACCGCCGTACGGTAATGCGGTGGATTCGAAAAAAGCACCCATCTTCTCAAACTTTGTTTCAATCCTTGCAGGAATTGACCCAGCTTCGTTTGATCCTGAATTCTGCGCGATTCGGGAGGATCATTCGGGCTCTCTCTCAAGTAGTCGTTAGCCACGACGTTAAGTCGGGCAACATATTCTTTGACTGTTTCGTGCTCACGTTGGTAACAATTTGAAAGTGCGGCCAAACGCATTGCCAGCGGCTCCTCATTCTCGAAGCGTTCTTGCAAGATGGTCTTGAATTTTTCATAGTCCGCGGTGGTCCGCAAAATGGGGCTTAAATTTAAGTACTGGGAAGTAGCACCTCGCAGTTTTGTGCGTGCAATAATTATTTTTTCCAAATCTCCCCATTGAGCCAAATTTCCGACATCCTCAATATTTTGGAAGAATCGTGCCACCAAAAAATTCCTGTCCTCCGGATCGAAAGTAGCTATCAAGGGAGAGCAAGATGCAACTAGCGCAGGAATACCATACGGATCATTAATTTGTTCGTCTGCCATGATGCTGATGTAAATATTATACTTAAGAAATGCTTTTTATACCACAATTGCTAAAAATGCTGGTTATGTAAAAGAATCGATGAAAAATGTTTTTCAGAGTTCACAAATTTTAACGTTCAGCAATAATGGTGCATAAATATTCTAATTATTAGCGGCGTGTGGTGTGGGATTTCACTGTAAAATTGGGTGCACTTTAAAAATAGAAGAAAATATTTTTTACTTACAGCACGTCGCTTGACTTCGCTCTCGGTAATCCAGAAGTATTTCTTATTTTTTGTCACACACAGTTTTGGTTTTCATTAGTCTAGTAGCACTATCACTGGTCCATCCAAAATGTCCCAATCTGTAAGAAAATTCGAACAGGTCTCCACGACGAGGAATAAAATATACTCAGTCTCCACGACGAGGAATAAAAATATACTCAGTCTCCACGTCGGCGACTTGAAGACTCCACGCTGCTGCATTGAAGAACCATAATTCGAAGAACCGCTCTGCTTTTCATCGGCGATGCTCGAGTTCCACTTTACTTAATAAAGATGCTCGGGTTCCACGCTGCTTATTAAAGATGCTCCCTGCTCCGTACCAGTGAATAGGAGATTATAGAGCGTCCCTGTTCGGGCGCCATTCAAAATGTTACAGGGCTTGCTGCGGAGTTCTATTACAGCGCCCTGTGTGGAGGGTTCGTTTGATGTTTCCTTTGCAGTAAGTCCGGTATCGGTGGTATAATCCGTAAGTCTTCCAACTGGAGCAGATAAATACAATACAAAGTATAGAAGAGTGAATCGACTGAGGCTAAATTTTGCAGCGAGGAAGACTTTTATTCAGATGTTATGGGGAATGTCTTTAAGCCTTGTCCTAATCTCCGTTCTTTCTACATATTAACCCCCCATGATCCCTTTCCGTCTCCTCTATCATCGGCCTCCTTTCTTCCTACCTCCCTTTTCCCCTCGATACTAGCACCCCCGCTCAAGATCTCCTAATTCGTCGACCTACTGCCACCGAGTTCTCTCTGCCACACCCTAAGATGCCTCCTTTCCGAAAAACGCAAGATTCATTAATTGGCTCGCTGGCCCCCTCTACTCGCTTCACTGCTTTGCTTGGGACAGCTGGAAAGCAATAATGTCCAGTTTCATTCTTCTCACATCGACGAAACTATAAATCTAACATCCCCTCTGCTGCAACGCGTGGGAAAAAAGGTACTTTGCGTGTAGCTCCCCTTCCCATCCAAATGGCGGGAATTGAAAGAAAATGACTACAATTCAATATCTCTATAAATGGCTACAGAATCTCGCTTCTGATAAATATGGAAGCCCCGGTTACAGATGAAATAATTTTCACATCCCGACATGACACCCTTAGCTACTGATTTGCATACGAATCGTCATGTTGCTTTTGGGTCTGTATATGTGCACGCACAATTTAGTTAATATTTGGTCAACGATGCGAAATGCAAAATTATTTTTAGTTAAAATTTGTCCAAATGTGAGAATATCTGAATAATTTTGGTGTTTCAAAAATTATAACAGCTGTCGCTGTTAGTTTCCCAATATATATATAGGAAGATTACAGCTGACTCAATTTTTGTTCTACGACACGTGTTTGAGAGTTATCGTCATTTTAAAAGAGTGTGGCTTATGTACCAGTTACTGAAGTAGAGACCTTTATACATACCAGCTACTGAAGTAGAAACCTTTATACACACCAGCTACTGAAGTAGAAGCCTTTATACATACCAGCTACTGAAGTAGAAACCTTTACTCAATACCAGATTGGACCTCTTTTAGCCAGAATCACACATATGCGATTTGGCTTAGATTCCGCAAGATGTTGGACTGCATCTACGTCTACAACATACCAGGCGGCATTCATCAAACAGTCCTCTAACTGGGTCAGATTCGACGGAGGAAGACTGTGCTCCCGCATATGCTTTTCCACCATGTTCCATACGTTCTCAATTGGAGTTCAAATACGGGCTTTATGGGGGTCAGGAATGATGGTAGAAGTCTCTGTCATACTCGCTGAACCTTCTTTGAACACATCTTGCGCGATGGACCGTAGCTTTACCGTCCATGAAACAGCCTTCACCTGCTCGATAGAAAGACAACATTGCTGGATGAACTTGTTCTGCAACAGTGTTCAGATAATCCTTGGAGGATACCAGACCTTCCCCCAATATCAAGGATCCGTTCGATACCAATAGAGCTTGTCCCACACCATGACTTCAAGAACCTTGAATTGTGTTTACAAGGCAAGCTGGATCCATTGCTTCATGGCGCTCCCACCAAACTCTCTGCTTGCAGTCGGTACAAGGTACACTGAGACCCGACGGACCCACGCTGTACATTCACGGTATTCCTGTCTCGATAGGTGTCTAGTCACGGTGTTTCTGACACCTATGTAAATTAACTTTTCGGTTCTTCGTAGAAATCAATGACTTCCGTATAGGCATGCATCTTCTAATACCGATCCACATCAATTTCCTGTTCATAGTTTACTGAGATATGGGTCGGGGATAACTTTCGTTGAATGCTTCGGTCAATCGCTGCACACAGGAAGATCGGTTTCTCCGTACAAGTGTTCTCAGACGACGGCGATCACGTTCCTGACAGACTGTCGTCGCGCCACAATTACCCCTCTTGGACAAAAAATGTGAGTTACTTTTCCCCTGGTTAAAGACCCGGTGTATCTCACCTTTTGAGAAACCAGACAGTTATGCTGTTTTCAAAATCGTCGTTCCAGCCAGATGGAACCTACAATAAGCCCTTTATCGAACTCCGAAAGATCCTTTGATTTTCTGATTGTAATCACCACTGCTGACGATTTATGACGAGATGCAGTCTAAAATAGTTGCTTAAATCATGTGGTGACGCACGTGACCATGTATTTTTTTTTTTTTTTTTTTTTTTTTTTTTTGATTGGAGGTTTAACGACCACCGTGAGCAACTCAATGGGCTATAAGCAGTCGCCCGTCCCTAATTTAGGGTCACTGGTTCCAGGGAAGGGAGAGAGCCAGTGCCGTAAGACAAACACAACATCCATGCCTGACCGGGATTCGAACCCGGACCCCTTACGGACGAATGATCTGAGGCCAGCGCCTTAGACCACTGCGCCACCGGGGCGGCGACCATGTATTTTGCATATACGCTATGTAAGTAAAGTTTCCTTATATCTGCATAAAGGTTTCAAATCCAATTGCCGGTGTGTGTACATAGGATATTGATAGTATCTGTGATCTCGTATGAATGCGAAACATGGAACACTCAGAAACATGATCTACAACATTCAAGGTCTTTGAAGGATGAATCTTGAGGAAAATTCAAGGTCCCAAATTCGACCGTGAATCAGATGAGTGGAGAAAAAGGTGTATTGAAGAATTGGAAGAAATATACGGAACAAAATGGAATTACTGAAGTAATGAAAGATAGACGACTGCAGTGGGCTGGTTATATGACTAGAATACTGAAGGAATGGTTCTTTAGGCTTGTGATGAACTACAAACCTAGCGGTATCAGATCTTTATTAGGACCTAGATTTGGATGGAAAGATTCTTTGCGGGGGAGTGAGAGCAAGAATGGGAAAAACTTACTGGACAGTACTGGAGGGAAATCGTGAAGTCTGGAAGCGAATGTTAGAATTGCTGTGTGGTCAACAGGGCCAAACCACGTCATGATGAGGATGATGTTCTGTAAATTGTGTACACACACACACACACACACTACAGTTTCTCCGTAGTTACCGGGAAAAATAATTGTAGAATATGAATGGCACTGGTATCAATCACTTTATGATTGTTTTCCAAATAACGTCTTTCGGTGTTATGCGAAAGTACCATCGTTTTTACGATTTGGAAAATGCTTCATCGACCCCCTGTCAGAAAATGTCCATAAGGACCGCTTTCACGGCTTTCATAACTACGCATCTACGATTCAAATTTTCGTTAGCGTAGCTTACCTTTAAGCTTTAGAAATAATCAGGTGACTAAAGTCATTTTCCAGGATTCAGTTGTTATAGATGTCAAGGCATTTTTCTTTGATACGCAGTGCAAACTTAGTCAACAGAAAAACATAGCAGTGGCATTTATCTTGGTTCTATGTCTGGGTGGGGAACTTCAACAAGGAATTCTCGCGCCTGTCTTGGAATCTAAAAAATGTTGACTGTATACTTCTTTAAGCTTTGCAATGATTTCGGAGTAGTTTAATGTCAACAGAAAACGAATATCTGACATTGTTCGACTTTTACATTCACTGCTCTGGAGCCGGAAACGCTCATGAATATGTCTGTACGAAGATACAAAGTCTCCAGACTGACACGTTAAAAAATCAACACAGGCAGAACTGCCATCTGCCGCATTTAAATGGAAATATCATTCCCTAGCGTCTGTTAAACATTAACTCTCACTAGTTATAGGACACTCATTTTATTGAAAATAGAATATATTCCAGAACAAACTGCCATCTTTTTTCGAAAAGAACGTGCTTATCTTAGAAAGTACTTACAGAAGTAACTTCCGTTAGCTGCTATGCAGAAGTTCCATCGTTTTTGTGATTTATAAAATTCTGAAGCTCTTTTTGGAAGTGTCTGTAAAAGCTGTGCAAACGGCTTTTATGTCCTCATGTACGTTTTAAATCTTTCACTCCGTAGCTATCTGTTACGCTGGAAAAAATCACGAGACTAGGATACAAGTTAAACAGAACAACAGAAGCCCGAAAAATTATAGGGGAAAAGAAAAATTGGTAAAGGCAGAAAAGACAGGGCAAAAGAAACTTGTAGACAAAAAAAATCAAGGAGTTTTGATTTCTTTAGCAATATGAAGACTTTCAAGCAATAGACTTACTGCAAGAGGAGCGTGCCAATTTTCTGAACAGGATGAATTCATTGGTTACAAAAATATTAAAAAAATCCAAGAAACGACCACAACAGCAATATTTAATTGGATAGCGAAATATTAAATATTCCAGGAAACGGCCAGACTGAAGATGAGAAAATGACTTTAAGAATTTAGGAATGCTTAAAAAGAACCGCCTAGAACGAAAAAATGTAAAGCGCTGTTTTGCGTGCGTCTGTGTTTTTTAAAAAGCGGGAAATATTGGCCTGTGTAAAATTTCTGGGCAATTCCCAAAATTTTTGAAGGCATTAGGCAGAGTAAAAAATCAGACTGCCTTCTGCATTATTGTCACATATTTTATACAATACCAGGTACGTTTTTGATAATGGATGGAACAAGATAACCGAAGGAAATATAATTTAAGACATCATTCCCCTTATTCACTTTCTTTGAGATCAAACGTGTTAAACCGTTGTTCTTGTAGCAGTCACAACGCATAAAAGAATGTTGTCATTAAAGTACATACTAATCGATAAAAAAAATAAGAATCATTGAGATGTCAATAACAGCTGAAAAAAGAACTGGACAAGGACTCGTAAAGGTTTGTAGAAAAATCTGTGAAGAAAGGGACTGTTTTTTGTAATTCCTAATGCCAGCTTGTTTCAACGAAGGAAAGGCTGAAAGATTCCTTTTCACCGGCACGTTATAAAGTTATTCTTTGATAAACATATATTACACGTTTTAGGGTTCATGTGCAATTTTTGTTAAATATTTTGTGAATAAACAAAATTACTCTTCAAATTTTCTCTCTCTACGTATATAAATGCTTTGTTTAAATTAAATTTTGCGTTCAACATAATTCTTTGATGCTCTATAGAATTCATAGGCAAAGTCTAAACGATTACGTTAAAACACAATTTCACAATTGCGTCATATGTTGTCAAACAGTTGCATCCACTCAATAAAACTGTTTAGGATTTTATATAACGTCTATTTTTACACTTCAGTAACTTATGTCCTAAACTTATACGTCAGAGTGTGATCCAATAACGCATGGATATTTAAAGTGCCTGTAGATATTCATCATCCTCTGGTAGGATAAAAAAAAACAAGACAGCAGCTTATTTGTAATTCAGTTGATAGTGTTCAGCAAAGTTAGTGTTTAATGTCAGTGAATAAGAGTGGAGAAAACTGCAAATATCAAGCGGCACGCAGGACTTGATTTTAAACCAAAGAAGGAATTAAGACGGCCAATATTCATGTACGCATGATTTTGTCAAATCTCACACCATCCTGGATCTCTTTGCTGTATCTAGAACCATTTACAGAACATGATGAGCTTCAGGAAGACACAGAGTCGTGATCTGCAAGGCAAGATAATGACGCAGCTTGGACAAAGATGCGCTAAATTTATTGTTACGAACGCTACATTGGAAGTTACTACTTTTCAGCGATGTTAGAATACGTAGCACAGGCATATTTGGCTTCGGAATCATTGGACTCCCACTGTTCATAACCTTAGCAATCGAAACCAGTTTTCTGGATTTTGGTCAAATTCGCAATGTTGTTGTTCGTTTCTGATGATCTTTGGCTTCACAAGACTTTAGCAATCATTAAGAAAAACTGATGTCTCTATTCTCAACAATTCTTTTTCATAGCCACACATACGTCTACGAAACTATTTTTTTTTTACACTTGACGTATACGGAATCTCTCAAAATAATACCGTAAGCAAAAATGGATTTCTCTTCATGTTGAGAAAAATCTCTTCTGGAGAACATTTATTTTCCTTTACCTTTGTCTCAATGTTTACTGAAGGTTTTGAAAAATGATCAAATTTTTAGAGCTACGGGAAAAATATTATTTCACCAGTTTCTGGTGCTTCACGTTTTCGAGGCGGAAGAACCAAATAGAAAAGAAAAAAGGCTCGGTCCCTGGGAAATGGATTGGAACAGAGCTAACAACGAAATAACAGATGCACCGTTGTACCATCTTGCACATTCTCCGCAGAGATTTAAGAAGTCTAGCAGTACACAGATATGAACAACACCCATGATGCGCTAAGCCAGACACATCGCCTTATGTAAGCTCCATCAGCTGAGAAATTCTCCAGTGAGTTGAGAGTGAGGCGGCACTATCCGTAAACACGGGCTCTAAAAGCTCTCGGTCGCGGTTTCTTATCGGGAGCTACTTTGCAGAAGGGGATGTTCTAGAGAAAAATGAAGTGCCGAGCGTATGGAGACAATGGAAGAAGAACGTTCTCATTTTGCTCAGCTGGATTGAGGTAAAAAGGAAAACGAAAGAATACGATCCGGTCGAGATTAATGACCTCGGAACAGAAGATCATCTGCTGAGAATGTATATCTTCCTATCTATTTTGATGCAGAAATCTTTGGAAGGAGTACTGGAATGGGGGAAATAGCGTTTGCTGTTTATTCCTCAGCTCACGACTGTACTGTAAAAAAAAAAGAGAAGGGTGTTAATAGAGATATCAGTAAAGTGTGTTTTTGCCTAAAAATAAGCTCGACGGACCCCACGACCTGTCCGCTATATTTAATGTGTGTATGTAACATCTTTGAACGATATGCATACATTAAATATAGCGTGGTAATGATATAGATTTGTTCGTCCATCCGTTCGTCTATGCATACCAAAATATGGTTCTGTCATAGGTCGTACCCTGAAAAATTCTTTTTGCATTCGATACCTTTGAGCATGCTCATGATTTGTTTTATAATTTTTGAATTTTCCCCCTGAGTTGTGTAACTGTACTTGTCATTATCGCCTGTTGGAATATCGGAGAGAGACCGCTAATGTATGTCGATGGATGGACTAGCACGAACGCCATGACACAGTACAAAGCGCAACGCACTTGATCTACTTCCACTTGAACGTTGGGTCGTGTTCTACACCGGTTAGGGTAGAGGAGTCACAGTCCATTTGCCACCCTTATCAGTTTTAGGGATAAATAGCTGCTACTGGATTGGTATCAAGGGCACGGATAATGAGACGTTCGTGACTGGCAAACGAATTGTTGGCCTGATGAGTATCCGAATGTGCTGCACTGCTCCGACGCAGGCTCTGCATTTGGTGAAAAAGTACTCTGAGTGCCTGGTGTAAAAAAAGAAGTACCTGGTCACTCCGGAGGTAGTTCATATTTCGTTTTCGAGCATGTTTATTCGGTAGCTGAAAATTATGTGTGAGTGAACAGAATGGAGCCATACTATATTTTCATTCATGGTGGAATCATCTTCAGATGAATACATATGGTAGGATAGTCGCCAATTAACTTATAAACTAGTTATCTCCCTTGTTTGGTCTGTTCCATATGTCTCTTTCAGAAGTTGCATATTCATTTCTTTCCTTTGAATGATGACTTATGTTCACTTCAATAGAAATATGCACTCATTACATTGTATATACTGTGTCATTACTTTTGTTTATTTATTTTTTGCTTCGCGGTTAAACGATCACCAAAAGTAACTCTAAGGACTGTAAGCAGTCGCTCATTTTTAATTTGGGGCAACTAGTTCCAGGGATACCAATGTTACACCTACTGTTTCTGCTGCTATTGTGTATTTGTGTTTCGAAAAATTATTTTCGTATCGAATAGACTTAGACTTGACTAAGGTGTCCAAATACATACAAGAGTTGCCGCCCCGGTGGCGCGGTGGTCTAAGCGATGGCTTCTGATCATTCGTCCGAAAGAGGTCCGGGTTCGAATCCCGGTGAGGCATGGATGTTGTGTTTGTCTTACGGCACTGGCTCTCTCCCTTCCCTGGAGCCAGTTGCCCTAAATTAGGGACGGGCGACTGCTTATAGCCCATTGAGTTGCTCACGGTGGTCGTTAAACCTCCAACAAAAACAACATACAGGAGTTAAACAAAATAATTAAAATATTAGCCGTTTATGGAGAACTTTTTATTAATGAGCTGTAGGCTCACCTCGAATTTTCACAACAGAAGCATTTTGACTTGGAATAAACTTATGCAAATCGTGCACATACGACAATGAAATTTGGGGCTATTCTTTCTCTGAAATGTGTCCTAACTGTGCCAGTGATGCTGGAGGTGGAAAATATGATCTGATCTTTTGCTCCAGATATTCCCATAAATGCTCATTAATACTGAGGTCTGGAGATTGAGATGGCCACTGTAGCCGCTGTACCTCAACCGCATGTTCTGAAAACCACAACGTGACAAGTTTCGCGCAATGTGCGGGTGCATTATCTACATGAAACCAGGGACAGTCATTTGGGAACAATGACAGCAGCATTGGGTGCAGATTGTCCCCAAGAATGAATTCATACATTGCAGATGCAACACAACCCTGCAGAATAACCAATGACCATAAGGAATGCTATGATATGCATCTTACAGCATCAAAAATCCGCTTCTATGCTTCACAGTCAGTACCAAACAGTCGTACTGAGCACGACTCATCAGGCAAGATTGTACATTGGCGGTCTTTTGCATCCCAGTTTTAATGTACTTCACACAATCTTACACGTTTTATTACGTTGTCGCACGGCCACAAATACTGAAACGATGGAGTTCCCGACGAACTGCAATGACGGAAACGGGGTATATCTGTCTGATGGTGCTACTTTCGGTGCCGTGGTCTTTTGTTTCCGTTGTACAATCCGGGCCACCGTTCTCCTATCCCTATCTGTCATCTTCGTATGGAGTCCACAATTTGCAGGTCTGGAGGCAGTGTCGTGTTCTTTTTGGCAGGTAGTCATAATCTTCGATACAATTCCTCGTGTTCCGACCTTTATTTCTGCCGTTTTAGTCGCTTCAGCTCCTGCAAGACGAGCACCAATGATGATGCCTTCTTTGAGGTCACTGAAATCTGAAATTGCCGATAATTACACCACAACAGCTATTTCGCCTGCAATTGTGGTACTGCTGCGTGATAGCCGACATCGTATTGCACCTTTTACACCGATCACATCGCGGGTGATGTCATCCCTGTGACCTGCACGTGGCGCACTGCGTGTAATCCAGTCGCAGTCGGCGTTCCACTTATTATGAAAAACCCAGTACTTAGTTTTTCTGTGCAATTTCCTCTGCGTCGTCCCGGTGGTGGAGTGGTATAAGCGTTGGGTTCTGACAGTTCGTTCGAGTGCGTCGGGGTTTGAGTCCAGGATGAAGCATGGGCAGTCTAGAGTGCTTATTTTACGGCACTCAGTCTCACTCTCTTTCCTGAAACCAGTGGCATCAAAGTAGTATGGTAAGCAACTATAAGGACTACAAGCAGGACGAGTAACTACTTGTAGTCTTTAGAGTTGCTTACTGTTGTCGCTAAACCCCTGAAAAACCTTTCCCACTGGATGGCGCAAATTGCGTATTGTTATTTATGTTTCTACTGGTGGAAAGTGGATCCACAAATGTTTCAGTTAAACATCAAGATTCCCTCTTTAACCTTTCTTGGTACTAATTTAACGTAGACGCGTTTGTTACTCCCAAGACCTCGTTGATACCTACCTGTTTTTTTTTTTTTTATAGTTTACGACTCAGGAAACATCAAAGCCAGGAGGAGTCACCTGTCAGGAATTTGCCGCAGCTTGTAACAGGAGAAGTATTATCTGCCGCTGTTGCAGCGAATTGTTGAGCATACGAGAGGCAGTGGTTTGATCAAATGGAATTTAATGTGGAGAAAATCCAAAATACTCTCCTACCCACAAAAATGAATTTAAAAAATCTCCATAAAATAAAATAAAATAAAATAAAATAAAATAAATAGAAGACTCAAGAAAGGCACTCATACAAGGCTCTTTGCACCAGAAAAAAATTAGGTGGTGAGATTAAAGCGCAAACCACAGAACTAGAAACCTACCTAACAAAAACATGGCTCCTCCCTTACACCGAGAAAGGCAGCGAGATAAGCCGCCGTTTTATTTTTACAAAGGCATTTTCATTTGTAAAGTTTGGGGCTAAAAATAGCGAAGAAGGAGTACAACTAGAAAAGGTAAAACATAAGTCAATGCATAAGTCAATGTACAAGTTATGTATGGAGAAAACCTTCGAGTACGTGAACGAAAAATTCCATTTAGAATAAAAAAAACGAACCTAAAGGACCTTCAACAAAAATCCAATGGTAATAAAAAGAAAAATAATTACCATTGGTAATACACGCACCCGAGAACTACCCCGTCTCATGTTACTTCACTTCAGTGATCTGACAAGAAACTTGAAATGAATGGGTATGAGTATTTTTTAAAATTAAACAATGTGAATATAAAAAGAATAGGATCTAAAGATTCACAAAGACGATAACATAATATTGTTAATTCCCCTCCAGTTGCATAATATAATAACAGAATTTGAAAAAAAAAGACAGTAGATATAAATACTATAAATGCTGATGCTGAACGCCCGGTACGATACAGGCAGAAAAAAAGGACCAAGAAAGACACTGGTGAGAAAGGTTTCTGTGCCCTTTTTAAAAGAATAGGTGAATAAAAAAAGAAAACAGTTTGTATAGTGTGAAATATTGAGTTTTCAAATTATTATGTGACCAGCAAAAACATAGCAATGAGAAAAGAAGAAGAAGAAAAATTCTGTGTCACAACATTTCGATAATTTTGTGAAAATTTATACAAAAGATTTTTTATAGTAAAGGTATGGGATTCACCAAGAGAGAGACCATCCATTCATTACCAAAATGTCTGAAGACAAAGCCTTGAAAAAGGGAGAAAAGTAGAACATTTCCCCCTCTAAACGAAAATTTCCGACAGCATAAGTAAGCACTCAAGCGTAAGAGTATATCTTTCCATTATCTGAGAATTTGGCGATGCCACCAATTACCAAGGATAGCGAAAAAGATTTTGCTTAACATACATAACACGGTCAAAATTATGACAGCAGAATGACCTGAATTTCACAACTCCAACGGAGCTGGGACCCCATACTACTTCGAGGTATCAGGTCCCGTGGGAGACGAGAGGCATTCGGTTAGTTCTAAGACTAACATACTTGAGCTCAGCATTCTGAAAATATTGCACCATTGCTTTTCGACATAGTATCCAATAGCTGAAATGCCCTGGGCCCATATTTGTCCGATTTGTTTTAATTCTTGGTAACAAAAGTCTTTATTCTGAAAATTGCGATGTCTTTCTTGGCTTTCTGGAGGCATGCATGGTCTTTAAAAGGTGTTTCGCACTTCCGGAGAGGTTGAAGAGATCCAGGAAGGCATAGGATTGCACAGAACCACCTCCATACATTATAAACATATAAGCATGAATGTTTTCGATGCAGTTTCTCCGGTTTAAAAATCAGTCATTTCAACTTGTTCTTCTCCAAAAACTGATATGCATCTGTTACCTCGATGTGATTATACCATGAAACAATACTGACAAGCACGGTCAACATCTGCGAGTTACTGCATGATACTCACTCTTAGAGTTCATGAACGACTTCAATGTTTCTTCTCGTTCTGAACCAGTGGCGCACCCACAGGGGGAGGAGATGGGCCCCTCTCCTTGGGCTGATACAGCGGAAAATTATTACGTCGAAGTTTTTAAAAAAATCAGGATATGTGATCCACATATACTTCTTAATCATGTTTCGTATAATTATAACATACATTAATTATAAGCGAGTTGTTCTGTTAAATAAAGTTAGAAAAATCTAACCAGAAAGAGAATTTCATCTACTGCTTCTAATCATTTAGCTTTCTTATACTGTAACATTACTAGTGACTAGATAAGAATATATGCACAAAAGTCAACCTCCTTTTTAACTGGTATGGCACCTGATTATTCACCCGGTAAATTTTAATTTAGGGGGTCACTTCCACCTTGGGAAAATTCTTTGTGCTACGGCCTCCTCCCCCCCCCCTTGGGAAATTTCTGGGTGCGCTACTGTCTGAAACACCACTACGTACAAATGGTCGGGCATGGACTTCGGTTTAATTAAATCCTCTTGGTGTGACACATTGTGTTAACGAAAAATGTTTGGAGATCGTTCCTTTATATAAGGCAAGTACGAATCACATGATTCCAGTTTAGCGCTAATACAGTAGTACCAAGTACAGGGCAGAAGGGACCAGAAATACGAACAGCTGGAAGTCCACGGTTTAGACATTCAATAGCCGAGCGACGAAAGCATTTTGTCTTTGTGATGCCAAGTTTCGTCGGAGGGTGACCAAAGGTCAGGGGGTTTCGTGGGAGGGTGATCAAAGTTCAGAAAGATAAGGGGGTTTGCGGGAGGGTGGTCAAAGGTCAGAAAGGTCAGGGAGGTTTCGTGAGAGGGTGGTCAAAGGTCAAAAAGGTCAGGGGATTTCGTGAGAGGGTGGTCAAATGTTAAAAGGTCAGGGGGTTTCGTGGGAGAGTGGTCAAAGTTTTGAAAAGACAGGGGTTTCGTAGGAGAGTGATCAAAGGTCAGAAAGTCAGGGGGTTTCGTGAGAGAGTGGTCAAAGGTCAGCGGATTTCGTGGGAGGTGGTCAAAGATTAGAAAGGTCAGGGTGTTTCGTGGGAGGGTGGTCAAAGGTCAGGAAGGTCAGGCGGTTTCGTGGGAGGATGTTCAAAGGTCAGAAAGGTCAGGGGCTTTCGTGGGACGGTGGTCAAATGTTGAAAGGTCAGGGGGTTTCGTGGGACGGTGGTCAAATGTTGAAAGGTCAGGGGGCTTCGTGGGAGGGTGGTCAAAGGTTGATTTTATCTTTCTTTTCTTGTTGTTTTTCCGATGTAGATGCAGAATGCAGTCTTCATTTAATGCAAAACGGTTTTTAAATTTGGGTGTTCTAAAAAGCGGCGAGCAGGCACTTTCTCACACTTAAATGGAGAAGAGAAGATCGGTGCTGAAGGAAAGATAAAATGGAAGGACCTAGTTATGCTACATGTGTAAGCCTGCTTATAGTAATTTTGCAAATTTTCTTGTGTGACAAATGATTAAGGAGAGACTTTTCCACTGAATCATGGATGTGTCTCTCATAGATGATCAACATTACAGATTTACTTAATTCCCAAATATAACTGGATTTCGAATGATTTCACCCTATAAAAACTGAGTTGAAAGTTGTTTACATTTCAGATGTTACTAGATTTTAAACATCATTTTCCACAAATAGAAATTTTCAATGTTGCTTTGATTAAAGATGTTATTGGATATTAATATGTTCTACAACAGAAGAAATGTTCAGTATTGGTTAAATTTTAAGTATCACCGGAGAGTGAAAACGTTTTCTTCTAAACAAAAGACTTATTTGCTTTTAAAACTATGAAAAGTATTACTAGTCTCATAGACATAATGTTGGGATATGATTTCATTTCGAATGTTGTCGAATTTTAAATATATTTTCCCCCAAATGAAAGGATTCAACTTTGTCTAAACTTCAGGAATTACTGAATTTTAGATATATTTACTCATAAACAACGCACTTCAACGTTGCTTACCTTTCATAATATTATTTGGGCTTCGAATGCATTTGCGAAGTTTTCAGTACTGCAATGATTTCAAACGGAGCTTAGGCCATTATGTATTTTCCTATTTGCGAAAGTTTCAGTGTCACTTAAAGTTCATATTTATTTTGAAAGCATTTTAAATGTAGGTGAAACCACTTTAAGTTTATTTGATTCTTTTGTTTGTTGTTTCAGGGTTTAACAACCACAGTGAGCAACTCCAAGGGCTGTAAGCAGTTGCTCATCCCTAATTTAAGGCCACTGTTTCAGGGAAGGGAGATCCCGTGCAAAAAGACAAACACACCACCCATGCCACAGCCGGGACTCGAACCCGGGTACTACCCTTCGAAGAATGGTGCAAGCAGCACACAGTACTAGTGAGGAGTGTTAGCATCTGGGGTTGTCAAACCCAAGCTGTAAGAAACGGATAGGATGGAAACGCTGTTCGCATGTGATTTGAACCCAGGCTATACACATTCTAGAATTCAGAAGCCGACGCCATAGGACACCGGACCACGTGGCAGCTCGAAAACATTTCGATGTGATGTTGCTTAAATTTTAGGTGATATGGCATTTCTGGACATTCTCTAATATAGATAAAACATTTTGACTTTCATGAAGTTTCACATGTTAATCATGTTTTAATGTTTTAAAGTTAGTGTTTTTGCAGATTTCGTGTTGAAATAACACAGTCAGTTTAACTTTAATAAATAAAGTACTGCCAGAGTTCGTATGAATGAGAGCAACTTATGTAAAAATCCAAATAACTTCACTCCATGTTACTGGTCAAAGTAACATGATTGCAGAAGCTTTACGATAACAGCAACAACCTGCAATATCACTTATATACAGTACAATCTTTGAATTCTCGTAGTAGAGAATCAACTCACGATCGAACTACCACTCATCGAACTATCAGAAAATCTTCTCACGATCGAACTACCACTCTCACCGCACACGTTTTACTCTCGACGTAGTTTTCACTCACCTTTGACCTAATGTTAGTGTTGCCAAAACGTATGAAGAAATTCGGGGAAGTGACGACTCGTTCAGAATGAAATGAAACGGAGAAGTAATGAAATTTACGTAGAATAGAAATTTAAAAGAAAGGTTAAATTAAAGATAGCATATTCTTGGTCTTTAAATGCATCCACTTAGAGATAAAACTCTTCAGTGGAAAGTAAATTTCACATATTGCTTTTCTTTGAATTAATCCTCGTGTTAAAACAACGTTTCAGTTCTGATTAAAGTTTAATGCTGGCCATTCTATAATAGAAACAGAAAATTAATTTGAATTTTAAATGATATCGGACATACTTAAGCTAAATTTTGGATTCTGTTTGAATCCTATAAAACTAGAAAATGTTTTGGGGATGGAATCCTCAATACGTACATCAAAGGAACTTTAGAAATAGGACTCAGAAGTGTTGAAAATTAAATTAGAGACGTAATTTTGAACGTGATAAGCAGTATCATGTCGGCCTCGTCTTGTAAATCTGCAATAGCAAGGGTCGACGCGTTTACAAAACCGCAGTACCTAATTAGACAGTGGCGTGCAATTTTTACAGAAAAGGGAAGTCAAGTAGCCATCAACGCCATAAATTAGCGAATATGTTTCGGTAAGTTGAAAGCCACCATTTAGTGTGGAAATAGTTGATTTCAGGGATCCGCCCGAGTGAGGGTGGAGACAAAATTCAAACGTGATAGCGATGTATTCAGCGATAAGTCCTTCTCAAGAGCCCATTATCCGGTTGCTGAGATAAAAAGCGGAGAAAATGCATGTTCTTAAAGGTACAGATTACAGAGGTCGCGCAGTGGGTGCCAAAGCTTGAACTTAACTGCAAGGCGTTTCGTGCGTGAAACCTTTTATTATGTAAAAAAAGAAGAAGAAGGCGAAGAAGAATTTTACTCACGTGAAGCGGTTGAATCTCTATATTTCTTAAGCGAACAATACTTCTTAAAGACAGTGTGCAGAAATTTCCCTTAAATCTCTAATAGATGCATTACTCAAAAACACAAACCAATGAAATAATTTTCAGTCTTTAGAAAGTTATTTTATTTTTGAAGAAAATCGTTCATTTAGTACATTGTTCGTCTGTCCATGAAATTTGTTCTACTAGCATGTTGCACTATTTGCAGTAAACCTATGCTGATTTACTTTTGTAAAGCGTTGTAGAGTTAACGATCACTATGAACATTTAACACTAAAGGAATTAGCTTGTCTGTAATTTGGAGCCAGTGGTTCATGGAAGACAAGGAGCTGATTTTTCGGAAATAAAGACAACATACGGGTCTTAGTGGAATTCCACTCCAGAAATTCGCGTTCTACACCTGTTGACCATCAAAAGGACAAAAAGAGATCGTTATACGAAATTTCGACTTCCAAAAAGATCTGAAATCCATACTTTTCTAAAAAGCGCTGACACTACGTCACGAGTGAAAAATTCCAATGAGTGACACGGTGAAAATATTTAAAATCGTATTCAATGAAAGTATTGAAGCAGCAAGAAAAGATGACGTTGTTAATACGGATGAAAAAAACTGCCCGTAAATGACGTCGTGAAAACATGGGATGCACTTATTGAAGGACCAAGGCACTGTGTATTCATAGGGGAGCAAGAGATATGACAGTTTATAAAATGAAAGCGAGACTATTACCACAAACAATCAGTAATCAGAAGTAGTGCTGATACTGTAGCAGTAGTGTGGCATGTAGCACCGCTAAAAATAGAAAAATATAGTTGTAACAATGGCACGCTACAAAATAAAATAGCTTGTAGCGGGAAATTACGCTACGAATCCCGCTACTTTAGAAAAAATTCTTAAAATCACGCGGCAGTTCTAGATTTGCTGAAACGTTACACGCTGGAACAGGGGCTGATTTTGCCCAGCTGCAGCCATGAACCTGTATTGACTTGCACTGTGAAAGCCAGCCAAACCGTAAACATTTTTTTTACTTATTCTCTTTTGAAAGTTCACATAACAAAAGTAGTGAAGCCATAACCAGAAACACATATGTGGAAATGGTAACACACATTTTCCTGTCACCAAACACGGAGAAAATATTTCTTTCACTTACTAACAGTGTAATAAAGCATCAGTGTGTGCGCTTTATAACACCGCTTGGAGCAAGAAAAAGAAAGGATTATCTCCCCTTTTTTCATTTTTTCAGAAATACGTATCTAATACACATTGCACTTTCAAGTACAATATTCTTCAAAAACTACATTGAGGAAATGCAACATTTTTGTTTGTAGATGAGATTTGTTTTTGTTTCGAGGTTTAGCGATCACCATGAGCAACTTTAAGGGCTATAAGCAGTCCTCCCTATTCCATATATAGAGCCTCTTGCTCCACAGATAGGAGAGTACCAATGCCAAGAGACAAACACTCATCCCCACGGAAGCGTATAACTTACTGTTCAGGAGCAGGTAAACAAAAATTATAAATACAAACATTCATACACAGACATCATAAGCTGTACTTTCTGGGTTGTCTAACCGCTTCTATCATACACACACACACACACACACACGAATTTAATTGAAAACCAAAAAACCCAAAAGCTACACAACAGAGATCAGTAAATAAAATTAGGCAGTATATTGGGATAAAAAAGGAATTTCTTTGTAGTTCGTTTGAGACTTGTCTCGGCCGTTTGTATTACATACTCCACAAAATCCCAGAGATCACTCAATCTGTCACCCAAAAGAAAAAATGTTACCCCCAGGCAAAGTTCTCAAAGAAATTTCGGGAGATCTCTGTGACGTACCTACCTCATAGATGACGCAAGAGTCAAAAACGACAAATTCGTTGATTTTTAGGTTTAACGACCACCATGAGCAACTCAGTGGGTTATAAGCAGTCACCCGTCCCTAATTTAGGGCCACTGGTTCCACAGAAAGATCCAGTGCCATAAGACAACATCAATGCCTCACCGAGATTCGAACCCGGAAGAGTGGTGATTAGCCATTGCTTAGTTTCAATATTCGCTTTTATTCACGTAAAAGAATTACAACAGAACATCCCCAACCTCACACGCAGTGTGAGAGAAGTTGAGAAATAAAACAAAATGTAGATATTTACAATGAAATGATAATTGTACAGATGAGCAATGACAGGCATTGCATTATTTGCTGTAAACAGCAGTAGCTCTGGGATAAATGTTCATCGAAGTCTTGGAACATCACTGGAGCGAAAAAATTTACAGAAAAAAATCTGTGCAGTTCTAGTGACATGGGAATCACTGGTGGTAGAGAGTCACTGTGCGGATGAAGAGAACTGTGTACAAAAGGTGACATCAGCGGGAAGCAAACACAATCCAGTTCCAGGAGAAAACATGGTGAGGGAACAGTAAATATTGAAAGTTCCGACGTAGGTTTATTAAAACAGCAGATGAACAGTCTGGGCACTAGAAAACTGAAACCAGGGACGACACGGCGACCATGTTGCGAAGAAGGCAGGTAACCGTGCCGTATCTTTCGCCAAGGAATATTCCAGGGTGAGTCTGGCTTTAACCCTGTTGCGGTAGTGTGCAACCAAGGAGGTAGAGAATGTAATAGGATCTGGATCTTGTAACTGTAGCAGGTGAGAGAAAATAATATATTTAGCTAGAATAAATAAATACGAACAAACTGGTAAAATAGAGCAGAAACTTGTAGAACTGTGGCCGAGGAAACGATAATCTTCTAGGGTGAGATCACTGGTACAAGAAGGATGTGCAAGTTGGAACATACTGTGAAATAGTGGGAGCAGCGTCGGACAGTAAACAAACATGTGTAAGACGTCTCCAACGACGTTACAAAAAGGACAGAGATCTGATGATACTATATTTCTCCGGAACAAAGTCGAAGGGACAGGCAGTCGATTGTGCAAAAACCTCCAATGCACATTAAGTTCTGAGGAGAGGGCCGGTGAATGTTGGGCAGTAGACCAGACTGAGGTTAGTGCAAAAGAAGGAACAGAGGGAATAGGGCAAGGTACCGTAGAAGAAGAACGGAGAAAACGGTACAGGGTGCGGGTGGAAAGACTGTGGAGAGGGAGGAGATTACCGGAAAAGGGAAGGAAGAACGGAAAAGGGAGAGAGGCAGAGGAAACGGAAAGGAGGCCAGAGGAATCGACTAGGGAAGGAAAAAGCGATTGAAGAGCATGTTTAAGTTGGAGGAAGTTATCAGAGAGTTCGGGCGAGGGTGGTAGGGTGGAAAAAAGTTCGGAAACGGGTTTCCATGAAAAATCGGGGAGGACCAGTTGGGAAACGGAGACTACACCAGCGTGTAGCCATGCGGGAAAAAAGAAAAAGTTGGCAGTAGGGGGGTGGAGGACGGAGGAGAAAAAAGAGGCTCGGAAAGAAGATCAAGAGTGGAAGAGGGGGTTGACGAATGAGCGGTAAAGAACGAAGGAACTGAACAGCTTCATGGTAGACTAGAGGAAAACGGGGGGAATGACAGTGTGAATATCCATCTTGAGAAGAAGATGGACGGTAAGGCAGGGATTAAGGGGGAAGTCAGAACATTAAGCAGAAGAATGGAAGCGGAAGAGTCTGGTTGAACTGTCAAACGGAGGAAATTGAAAATTCTTACAGCTTTATAACGTACGATAATCTCTGGCATATTGAGGCCACCACAAGTCGAAGGTAGAGACAATACTGAGGAAGATAACCAATGAGTAGATGACCAAACAACGCTGAGCATTGCTGATGTTGTTGCAGTTTGAACGTAGGCTGGTGGCGGTTGTGCAATCCAGGAATGATAAACTAACGAGAGGATGTGGGTGCCAGAAAGCCGTGCACGACTGTGGTAGGTCAAACAGCACTTGAGCTTGGACCAGTAAGCAGCGGTGTGACGTAGTTTCCTGACGAGGGGTCTCCAGGTGGCAGCCGCTGCTGAGACCCGGCTGCCAATGTGCACCCCAAGTATCTTTTGACTGGTGGAAGTCCAATGAGCGCCCCACGGTGTATCGGGGCGATGTCTCCAGGAGCCACACCATAAGGCTGTACACTTTGAAAGGTTTAACGAAGCGCCGGAAGCCACAGCATACACTTGATACCATGCAAGAACAATTGTGAATTGCCATTCTTCTCGGATGAGAACTGTGATATCATCGGCGTAGGCAGTAAGAACGATAGAATGGTGCCTGGTGCTATGCTGAATGGTGGAGGGGGAGGTTGTAGAAGAGAACGGATAGAGCAAAGAAAAGGCTCAAAGACTAGAGAGAAAAGTTGTCCGGAAAGAGGACATCCTTGACGGATGCCCTTACGAAACGGAATGGGGGCTGTAAGGAAGGAGGCCGTCCGGATATGGACAACTGAGTCCTGGTACAGGGCAAGGAGGGCTGTGATGAAGACAGATGGGAAACCGAAGGCAGAGAGCACAGAGGCAAGCCACTGATGACTCACGTTATCAAAGGCCTGCCTCTGATCAAGATTGAGGAAGGCTAAAGGTTCGGAGGAAAAGTGGGCAAGGCAATATGAGTCACGGAGGAGATTAATATTAGTATGAATGCTTCGGCCAGGGATGGTGTACGTTTGGTCGGGATGTATGACGGTGGGAAGGACAGGGTTCAATCGAAGAGAGAGTATTTTAGTATAAATCTTGTAGTCAACATTAAGGATGGATATAGGACGCCAGTTATCCAACTCCAGCAGACACCCCTTCTTTGGAAGAAGAATGATGTGAGCCAGAGTAAAAGCGGGGGGAAGAACAGATAAGGAAAAAGCAGCTGTAAAGCAAGACAATAGGAGAGGGTGTAAGAAAGAGGAAAACGTACGAAAGAAATTAACTGTCAACCCGTCAGGACCAGGTGACGAGTGACAGTTAAGTAAGGCAAGTGACTGTACTACTTCTGCTGGGGTGATAGGCATAGAAAGAGATGTAACAAGATGCGATGGAATATGTGGTAAGGCACGAAGAATCGAATCAGCATGCGGAGAACTTGACTGGAACTGAGCAAAACGTGACTGGAAATATGTTCTAACACCGGAGCAAATGAGAGTGGGGTCATTAGTAACAGTTCCGTCGGGTAACTTCAGATTACGGAGGTGATGAGCAGAACGTTTGTGGAATTCCAGTTGTTGAACCTGTTCACATAGATAGTCATTTGGCTGGAGAAAGAGGAGCTTGAGGCGGTGAAGAGCTTGTTGGGAGACAGGAAGTAGCAAGGCACGAAGTTCAGCTTGGTAATGAGAAAACAGCGGAGAATCAAGATCTAGGGTGGAAAAAATCGAGCGTGCAGCATCAATCTTCATAAAGGCGGTGGTACGTTTTTCGTGGGAATATTGCTTGGTATAAAGAAGAATTTGGGATTTGACATTTAACCAGTGTTGCAAGGGACAAGAAGCAAAAGGGAGCGTATATAAGGCGTGTTGGAGCTGTGATTGGATGGAATTTACGTAAGTTGAATCAAGTAAAAGATCATCGTCAAGGGTCCAAGTACGGTAGTATTGCCGAGGAGATGGACCGGTGTGAAGATACATTACGACACAGCTGTGGTCGGAAGAAACTGTCGGTGTGTGAGAAAGGGAGATAACTGAAGGAAGAAGAATTGAAGAAACATAAAACCGGTCAAGTCGGGCAGTTGTAGGGGAGGAAGTGGAGTAGGAGCGCCAGGTGTACGAACGAAGAAATGGGTGCAGGTGTCGAAAAGCATCTTGGAGTTGTAGCTGGTTGATGGCTGTAGAAAGTGCTCTGGTAAGAAAATACCTGGTATCCGTGGAACCGTCCGATCTGTCGAGGGATGGGTCAAGGGTGCAGTTAAAATCACCACCTAAGATGACAATATCAGAGGCCGGAAGACCTTGAGCACAGGAAACAAAATGCTCAAAAAGACAGTCTGCATACTGTTGATTGCCGGAAACATAGATGTTGAAGATATGGTATCGTAAGTTGTGAAGTCGGAAAGACAGAAGCTGCAGGAGGTCACGATAAATCGGTTTGACCGTGATATCAGTAATGAAAGAACGAAGACGAAAATTGATGGCCACCGCAAGTCCTGCGTGAAGACTAAGTCGATGGGCATGGTAGAATTGAAATGGCCAGGTTCGCCACCGGTGGTATGGGGTGTTAGGATGGCAGTTAGTCTCCTGTAGCAATAATATATCCGCATCATGCGGTGTAATGTCTTCAAACACTAACGCATTGGTAGGAGGGACGGAGCATCCCTTACAGTTGAAAGAAAGTAATTTTAACTTGAAAGAGGTTGTAGTGGTTGAATATTACTATCAGCACTTTTGTGAAGACTGGTTACACGTTTCTTTAAGTTAGATGTCTGCGCATTAGTGACTGTGTTAATTTTTGGCAAAAGAGCAAGTAGATTCTGAAGTTGGGTGATAATAGTGGGAAGCTGAGCAGTACGTGATTGAACGCAGTCTAGCTGCTTGAGAGGACGTGACGGTTGATTGAGTATAATGAGAGCAAGATCAGAGGGCGCCAGCGGCCCGTCTAATGCAGGGAAAGTTTCCAGATATTCAGCGAAAGCTTTTTGATCCAACAATTTTGGAACAGCTGGGGACTTAAGAGATGTAGGAACTGCTGTTGGAGAGAAAGGCTGTCGAATTGGCGAACGGGAACGAGAGCAGCGTTGAGAAGATGTCACTGGCGAGATGGAACTCTGTCTGGTACGTTTCAACGTGGGAACGCAGGGAGAAGCTGGTGGGTGTAGGACAGTTAGACCTGACTTCACATTAGGGGATCCAAGGGAAGAAGATGAAGCAACACGACGGAGGGGTTGCCATTCCTTTTCTGAGATAATACCCTCCGAAGAAGGTAGAGGTACCACAGCAGCAAGTGGGTCCAACGATGGAGAGGTGGCCAAAGTACCTGTAGTAGATATCGAAGACTTGGAGACTGATGATGAATCATCACTTGCTGGGGGAGAATCATCTGGAACAACAGTAGAAGGGATCAAGGACGGCTGTGGAGCCGAACTTGGTGTGGCCAGAGAAACTGGTATTGAGGCTGGGGTGTTGACTTTGGGTGGTATGGAAATAGGGGGCTTGGCAGATACATGTGGACAACGTGATTGGATGTGGCCATATGCCTTGCATTTAAAACAATGCAAGGCAGTAACGATATCGATCCGGAAAATCTGCTTCCCTACAACCACAATGAGGTCAGTAGGGCAATCAGCAATGGCATCTTCAGTAGGAAACAGGATCCTTGCTTGGCGACGCAGACCTAAGATGTTCCTGTCATCTGGGTCTGTTGGTGCGGAAGACAGAGTGGAAATGGATCCAACTACTTTTCCACAACGGGAAAGGGCCGCCATTAAGTAATGGTCCTTGATTTCTGGTGGTACGGGGTAGCACGTAACAAGTACGGGGCGCTGCGTGAGCGGGACTCCCAGTAAGGTATGATCCCCAACATGCAGTCCGTCAGATAAGACGCGCTCCACAAACTCTGGCTTCGCAAAATAGATGAGAACAGTTCTAGGCTTCCTCGCCATATGGGAGATCGCTCCCTTAGGAAGGATTTGGCGGACGGCTAAGGAGTATTTCTTAAGGCTGGTGTCCGGGAGGGCATCAAAACATATGCCAAGTTTCTGTGTGCGTAAAACCTCCTGCCCAGCAGCTGAAGTTTCCGGAATTTCGATGCGTAATTTCTTGTTGTCTCTAGTGACAATCATATCAAGAGGCGTTGTACATGGATTCTTCGCTGTAGAGGAAGATGAACTGGTACCCTTCACAACGGAAGCATAAGGTAGAGTTGCCGTAGGAATGGGCGGAGATGGGGAAGGTCGAGACGCAGTGCTCGCAGGAGCAGATGAAGTACCAGAGGCAACGTATACTGAAGAAGTTAATGACGTCACGGTGGTGGAAAATGTCGGGAATCAACATCCATAAAGTTGGAAGAAGAAGTGGTAACATCAGATAACGCGGCTTGGAAACCAGCTGCGTGTGGTAGTGACGATGACCGAACGTGGCCAGGTGGGGGCGGAGCTTCGCTATCAAGCTTCAGACCTGGCCTATCAGATGCGGTCGCCGCCATTTGCAATGGCTGGCTTGCTAAACCCGACCCTGGGCAAAGCCAGGACGGAAAAAGAGTTAGTACAAGTAAAGTTTTACTTACAGGACGTCAAAATCGGACTCAATCGACACAGGAGGCGTTCACAACACAGGAGATACACAAAATGACGGCACACACACAAAAGAACACCAATAAACGCAGGTCAAACACGGAGCACAGGTCAACACAACCTTTACAAGGCCATCGCTTAGACCACTGCGCCACCGGGACGGCAACGACAAATTGCAAAGATATACTAAGGTCGGTGTAGTTGAAGCAGATAGAATGTCTGAAAAAGATGTGGGTTTGAATCCCATAACAGGAAAATTCGCGCTTTTAAGCCATACCTCTTTTTTACCGAGCAATGAATTGCTGCTGCAGGAGATGATATGTTTTTTTATTTTTCGCCTTATTTGCACCCTTTTCCACACTATTCGTACACTCTACACTCCAATATTCAATAGAACATGTCTATGTTATTACTTTTTTTTTTTTTTTTGTAAATTTTCACTTTTTCTACTGTAATTCTCTACGTTTTTACTATTTTCACTACAAACACACACGATTCCATGACGTTCAAAAAGAAAGTTAGCAATAAGAACTGATGTTACCGCGAAAAACTTGATATTACCACCCAACAGAAATGGCATTTTCAGATTTTCAGGACAGGTCAGATGCCACTTTTTGCCTCCCCCTCCCCCTCCACAAAGGTGCCTAGGCCCAGAGCTGGAGCCGGGACCCATCCTGGAAGAATTATCTGAAGCCCGCGCATCAGACAATTCATCCACAGGGGCTGCGTTGAAGACAAGAATGCATGTGCATGAACAGAGGACTATAAAAACCAGATGATGGATAATATAATATTATATATATAGCTTTAGATACTATCCGTATTTTTGTATACTTTTGCAATAAGAAATCTGCAGTTCGGGGGTTAAAATGTTAAATTGTGTTACTTATAATGTTCAACTCTAAAAGGTAAGTACAAAAATAAATTATTTGCGTATTTTTCTTTACATATAGCTCTTAATGCCATATCTAAGAATTTACTTATAAAAATCATCCACAAAATTTTTACCTTTAAACGAAAATAAGTAGCTAAAATTAGAGAAAAAAACCTGCTGTTCAGAGAAAATATTTTTAGCTGTAGCACGCTACTTTTTCAAGAATGTAGCTGTAGTGGTAGCTAGGAACGTTTAAAAAGTAATTTGCTAAATCACTACAAACAACATTGGTAATGAAACAGATGACTATAGAAAAAAACGTTTAAAAAAGCCATGCAATACATGGCATCCCTCTCTTTAATACCTGTTTTGTAATTTCGTTTCGTTTCATTCTATTGTAATTAAATTTGATGCTCTGTTAATTTACGTTTTTCAGTGAAACCGAACTAAAATTTCACAGTCTAATGCATTTTACTGGAGAATAAAGGCAAAATACAATGCTTATCACCAAAAGTAGCAGTGTAAGAATATGTGACATTCAATCAAGATCAATGCGGAGGTAAGAAAAGAATTGCAGCACTGCTGAGAATACGAGGAAAACTTGTGACGTACTACAGAGGTGAAAGCATGTGTTAAGACGACAAATCTGCAGCAGTCCGCGTAGCTCAGTTCGGAGAGCCATTTATTCCGGAGTGAGGGTAAATGGATTCGATTCTCGTCGCGGACGAAATTGTTTTTTCACAGTGGCGCCCGATTTTGGAAAATGGATCCACTGGCCGTTGAGTTCTTCAAAAACTGTGTGATGTTTGTTCCACACATTATTTGGAATTAATGAAAAATTCTTACTTCGATTCAAAGAAAAAAAAAAGAGGGAGATGATGTGACGTATTACAGAAGTGAAAACATGTGTCAATACGACAAATCTGCAGCAAGACATTCTGTCCGCGTAGCTCAGTTGGGAGAGTGACGTACTCCGGAGTGAGGGGGACAAGGATTAGATGTCCTTCGCGGATGAACTTGCGTTTTCACAAACTGTAGTCTATACAGGTCTTGATAAACAAGGAAATGAAAGTATATTGGAAGAACAAAACCAGACAACAGTAACAAAAATAATGCAAGTACAGGGAAAATCGGATAGATCACCTAGAAAGAATGCCGAAGGAAAGCATATTTTGGGAAGTAACGGATTGTACATGAAAAAGAAGGAGAAACAGGAGACCCATGAGTCGATCGACTTAAGCTCGAAAGAAGCCTTTTTAGCCTAAATGCGTAAAAGGAGAAAGAACAGGGTTCTACCTAAAATACAGACTACTTACAGATATTTCAAAATTCGAAACACGTTTGTCGTCAAGCAGTTCTGTTTAAAGATTATCACCCTGTTCATAACTATCGCGCACATATTTTGAAAGTATAAAGGTTTGGCTTTAAAAACATTTTAGGAATGTTTTGTAGCAAATGAGTACTCGTTTTAAGGATAAGATATTTTATGTTGAAATTTGTGTAAGGTTTTTTTCTCTACCTGAGCCCAAACTGAAACACAGTCTCGTTTCCTAAAAAAGCGAAATACTTGGCCAAAGCGGAAATAATACTGCGTTTGAATCATGAAACAAAACTGATTGTAACTGAATAGTAGTAAAGTTTGACTAAAGTCGATTGAGGTAAAAGGGGAGAACATTTTGTGTTTTTTCCATAGTAAAATGATCGAGGTAAAATAGAGCACGTTTAATATCTTTATGACTGTGTCCAAAAATTTAGTTGGATGCAAGCAAAGCAGTGTTAGTTTCTGTAAAGAAAAGAGACTGACATAATAACGATGGCGATTTTATTTACGTTATGGCGAAACTGATTGCTTAGCAACATAAACTTTTATTTATAAATTACGAATTAAATGTTGTTTATCTGACTTTCACTTAGTCTCCTTGGCAAAGAAAACATCTCAGCAAGAAAAAGCTGAAATAGCTGTTGTTCCGCAGGCTTTAAAAGTCTGGTAATAGACTTTTAAAGCCTGTCTTTAAAAGCTGAAATAGCTGTTAAATCGCAGGCTTAAAAGTCTGGTAATTGAAAATTGACTTTTAAAAGTCAGGCTTAGGCTTGTCTGGTAATTGACTTTTAAAAGTCAGGCTTTAAAAGCTGAAGTAGCTGTTAAATCACAGGCTTTAAAAGTCTGGTACTATTAATTTACGTAGTTCACATGGTTTATTGACACAACACGTGGAAAAATGTGAAGTATCCGTTTTGCGAATATGGCTGGGCCACAGGATTAAATATACGAGTATATACAGGGTGTTCGAATAATGACTGTGCACTGAATGTACGAATTGCAGTAATGTAGTAGTAAAGAAACTTTGAATGGAATTACAGTAGAAGTGACCCGCAACGTGAAAGTGCTCTGTATTTAGTAACCTTCATGTCTCCCCACCCCGAGGAACACGCGCGCAGCTGTCATTCCCGAGCGCTTGGTCAACGAAAGCAGACATGTCGATTGATCACTCGTTTCGGCACAAGGACACTTGTGTTGACGGTTGAACAGAGAGAGTTTTTGGTGGAACATAGCTTTCGCGATGACGACAAGTACATGGACGAAGTGCGAAAACAGTTCGCTAGGAAATTTCGTGATGGAAACGTTCCCCACGGTAATGCGGTACTCCAGCTCATAGCGAAGTTTCGGAAAACTAGCAGCGTTCTGGATGCCCCCTACCCGATAGGCCATATACGGCAGATGAGACAGTACAGGATACAAAGGAATCCACAAGTCCGTGAGGCACAACAAGCTAATGTGCCAAAGAGTATATCCCACGGTATTCTGAAAAGGAAGTTGCGTTTCCACCTGTACAAGGTGACTGTCGTGCATCAGCTGAAAAAATAGACCATGAGGCCCGTATTCGGTACTGCAGGTGGTTCCAAGAGTTCCTGTCTGAAGAAGGTGAGGACATTCTGGACATGACTTTCTTTACAGATGAGGCATGGTCCCACCTGTTGGTGTATATCAACAGCCAAAACACTCGTCTGTGGGGATACTGAAAATCTCCACGAATTTAAGAAAGTGACTCTCCACTACCAGAAGGGTGGTGTTTGGTGTGCCATGATTCGTACGTGCATTATTGAGCCCATTTTCTTCAGTGAAACCATTAACTCAGAACGGTACCTTGCCCAGATAATCCAACCATTTATATCCGAACTCACGGAATTGAAAATCAACGAATAATGGTTCCAGCAAGACAGTGCAACTGCTCACACCGCTGGCTCATCAATACAGCTTCTGGAGGAATTTTTCGAAAATAGCATCATCTCCCGGGGACTGTGGCCGGATCTGACACCTTCTGACTTTTTTCTGTGAGGAGTACTGAAGAAGAAGAGCTGCTTTCTGCGAGGAGTACACTTCAAGAGCTGCAGGCTGCAATAACGACCCACATGCAACAAATCACAGCACATACCTCGAGAAAGGTCTTCACCAACATGCAGAAGCGTGTGCAGACATGTCTGTACGTCTCTGGGGACTATTTCCAACACACCGCTCTAGGAAAAACCATGAAAGTTGACTACGCTTCCATAGCTTTGCCTACGAGAAGATCTGTCAGTAGCAGACGTCTGATCTGAAGCTTTATTTTCATAGGGCGGGGGGGGGTGATACAGGTACCGCTCGGCGGAAAGAATTAAAAGCCAGATTGTTTCTAAACCACCCAAAGTTCATATCACTCATTTAACAAACTTTGGAACTGACGAAACCTGAATTACGCCGGGAACTAATTTCAACGAAGGATTTAGTAGTTAAGTATCATCTCATGACTCAAGCAAATGAAAAATTTAATACCAGATTTCTTGTAACCGTTTCTGCATGAGCATTCGTTAAAAATGGAATGGAGAAAGAATTAGAGACTACCACTCAGATGTTCAGATATCTCGTGCTGAAATTTGTTTTTTACGAAAGCAAACTTGAGTGTCCCTTTGGACAGAGAGCTTTTAAGTGTTTCTTTGAAATAAATGGCGTATTTCTTCGAAAAATGTCTTTGAGCATTCTTTTGAGACAAATGGCATTGAGCGTTTCCTTGGAAACAAAAGCATTGAAAATTCATTTGAGAAGAATAAAGTTGAGAACGAATTAAAAGAGAATAGTGTTGAGTATTCTTACTACTAAAAAGTGTCGTTGTGTCTTTTTTTGAAAAGAAAGGTTTTGATCATTCATTTGATAAAAAATGGCGCTGATTAGCACAGTTGTAAATCCTACACTTCTCGACATTGAAATCGTCCCACCCAGAAGGAGTGCGACAAATGAGCTGAAAATCGCCAGAAACGGAAACATAAAAATATGAAGAGAATAATACATGATTTAATTTCCAAGGGCACATCAGCTTGAAAAGCTACTGTATTTACAAGACAATTACACGATTCAGCCAATACCTTCTGTGACCACTATGTTGTGTAATTGAATCAGACACACCGTGTGGCATGGAGTAATACAGCCGTCTAATGGTGTTCTGGGGTACCTGGGTTCAATAATACAACGGCATTTACCGATTGAGTAATCCCAGGGGTTTCGCGGAACACGGGATACAAATTGCCAAGAGGCAGAAGCCTCAAAAGAACTTGTAACGTATATTCTATTTTAACTTTCCTTTTGAGTTTCCTTTTCAATGTAAATTTGAGTTCGTTGTCTTAGACATTTTCAAACGTTAACGTTTAATCTTTTCCCTCAAACGAGAATAATGTTGGCAACACACTGAGGTCGGAAAAAGAGTGACATATGAATGTGATAAGAACGTTAGATAAAAAGACGAGGCTGAGGTTGCTTTGTGTGTGTAGATGTTAGTTCGTTACTGAGTTTTAACTATAAACTTCTTGACTAAGATATGTGTGAAGCGGTGTGTACAACGCCACGGTAGTACACCGCTCGCTAAGCTTTCCTTTCTCAAAGTCAGTTCTCTCCCGTCGCGACATTTTTACTCAACCTCACAGTGCGATATGATCGCGGTCAGTTGCAGGCTTGTTTTTATACCGTTTGCAGCTGTACCACGAATCTTAACAACGTAGTGGTTCCGTTCATTTGCTTTTGAAGGGATGTCCGGTGACTTTTGTCAATATAGTGTATATTATAATGGATATATCGGGTTTTGGGCCCCTTTCCCCCTGCAACTCTGCTTGGTTTAAGTTGCTGCACAATTCGTGGATGTTATTCCTGTAACAGGCTCTTTCCGTGTTTGGGAAACATCAATTCTAAATTTCAGTGAAAAATTCCTTTTAGCCGTCCATGTTTACGCTGGATGGTTAAACAGTTGAAATAAATCAAGGTTTCATCCCTATAATGCAAATGTTTGCTTACTCTATTGGCTCTCTCAGTACGCAAACTACTGAATTTCACAGCACCTTAGATTCCTGATCAGAGCAGCGACAAAATTCAGGTTACGTTCGCAAAAACCCGTTCCACTTGTAAAATGAAATATCTTTCATTTCCAGCTGCAGATTACCAATGTCTATCAACGCGTTCTTATATTTATTTATGCCCATTAGTTTCCATGCTTTTATTCATTCGTTTCATATAGCATGATGATTTAACTCCAGACAGACGCTCCAAAGGGTTTAAAAAATGTTAATATTGATAAAGTCATTGAAACTTCAAAGCACATGCATCATCAAAAATGGTCACGTTGTGCCTCATTCATAATAACACAAAATTACAGGCGGAAGAAGGCAGGATTCGGCGCTTCAGTGATTCTGGCCAAAGAAAGTGGAACTTAAATATTCATTAACCATAATAACAGTGCGAAAACTCTCACCTCCCCTTAATGACGGATGCGCTGAACTCCTCTCTATCTCCAAGGATGTTATTAGTACGTATATTTCTGTGATGAGAGCTGAATAATTACAGGTTCGATGCAGAGATATTTTCAAAGTGCCAAAATCCGGAACACTATTTGTATTGGCCCCTTTTTTCGTCGTTACGCATGCATCCGTCAAAATAGGAAATGTTGTCCATGGAGGAATTTATTACAGAAGGGGATAATTTTCCTTTTCTTGAATTGGTATCAGCCGAAATGTCATTACTAGACATATGTCTGAGACAGTGATTCTTTTTCGCCGACCACTCCAAGGATTCTGAGATTTGCTGACGTGTTTTGTAATTACCTAATGATAAATGAAGCTGTAAATTTCACGAATTCTTGGGTTATACTGTATGAAGTAACCTTTCGCTTGAGCGCAAACCGGAATCAGTCGTGCTAGAAAACAAAAAGGAAAAGATGACACTGCAAAAGATTTGGGTAAACAGCATGTTATTTTCTAAACAAAAAGCGAATAACATTTAGAATGCTTAAAAGTATTATGCTGTTACGTTGAATCTTGCTAACAAGATATAGCATTCACGAATATACATAACATTAAGGTGTGCTATAAGTTACTGAAACTACCGCGGGAAGTTCTTACTAATTTAATATCGCCAAGCTTTGCCAGATCCGAAAAAATAATTTTTGTTTAATTCTTCTTGTAAGCTAAAAGAAAGTGCAACAAGAAAAATATAAACATTTCAGCCTCACAACGGAAAGATTATTTTCAAGAAAAGGTGAAAATCTCACTGATGTTTAAAATTTTCGAAAAGTTCGTATACTCGTAAGCTTAGTATTTAGGTAAAAGCCGCATGCCCGGCCACATGTGGCTTTTACCTAATACTAGTAAAGGTAAAGCGTAGGACAGCAACATGAATATAATTTCCTGTAGGGACAGCCACATGTCTGGTAGAAGGCCAATGGCAGTAACTGAATGCCAGTGGAACAGCGTCGCTACGGAAATTCATCTTCACCTTCTATGTGAAAAAAAGTATATATATATACTGTATATATATATAGTTACTGTAGTTCTCTGCGTGGTTTCGTAGTTTTTCCGCTGTAAACGTAGACCGCAGATAGTGACTAAGTGACATAATACAACGAAAACCTCCGGGAGTGCTGAAAATGGCCTAAAACTGGGCAGAGGTTCTGAGAGCGTTGAATATGAATGACAATGTCAAGCGCCGCCCCGGTGGCGCAGTGGTCTAAGGCGCTGGTCTGTGATTATTCGTCCGTAAGGGGTCCGGATTCGAATCCCGGTCGGGCATGGATGTTGTGTTTGTCTTACGGCACTGGTTCTCTCCCTTCCCTGGAACCAGTGACCCTAAATTAGGGACGGGCGACTTCTTATAGCCCATTGAGTTGCTCACGGTGGTCGTTAAACCTCCAAACAAAAAGAAAAAAAACAATGTCAAGCACAGACTTCAAAGATAATTTCGGGATAATTAACATGTCGCTGTACTGACTTGTATTTGAGGGGCCTGAGGTTATGACCTTAAGGAATAAGAGATGTTTGGCTCATACCTGTGGATATCATCTATGATGTCCACAGATATGAGAAACCGCCATCTCTCTTTTCACGGAACATCCGCAGTGGACGATAAACCACGAGCCACACAGTGCATCACACAAAAATGATCTGGACGGCATACTTCCATTGGTTAATATTCGGTTAACGTAGACACACCGGCGTAAACATTTATCCTGGGGCCGACGATATCGCAACTGGTGCCAACGAGTAACCCAATATGTTGTTCATGGATGAAACAAGGTTTGGTCTACAGAGAGATTGCAACTGAAGCAGCGGGCACGGAGACCATAGAGTATATCACAAAGTACACAGCATGTAAATAGATAGTTATGGTATTGCAAGTATGCTGTAGTGGGTAAACATAATGAAAGTTCGGGGATCAGTGTTTCCTCTGTCTGATACCATGTAAGCGATTTCAGTGTACTTGGCTCTCTATAGCCATATACTTCCTTTGTCAAGTATCAAAATAAATCTGTAGCACTTAACGGATACAAGTAACATAGATATAAGTTTCTATGTCGGGGTGATCACCGATTGCAAGTACAGGATCATGTTCTAGGTGCTATAGCACCTAGAATATGATCCTATATTACGATATTTTCCTTCTAATAATTTAAATACAGTGTACTGGTCACCGATTGGAAGTACCGGATCATACATGTATTTAAGGTGCTACACACGGTATTTTCCTTCTAATAAGGAAAAACTGTCGCCCATTATAAGGAAATGTCCATACAGGCGTAGCTGGAGAGCGATAATAATTTTAACACGGAATGGCCGCCCACGTACCTGACTGAATTTTTGGAATGAGACGTTGTTCGGAAACCTGTCTTCCAGCAACCAAGAATCATAATCTGAATCGGAGCTCTCTTTTGCTCATTCAGATGAATTTTGTGGCATTCCCTTCCTCGCCTTCATATATCTCATCCACATTCTTTATTTAATTTTTACTTGGATAACGGACAATGATGAGTTGCATTCCTTCAGCGTATAGTAAAATGTCGTAACTTGCTTTTGATGTTTTTTTGTTTTTGTTTTGTTTTGTTTCGTTCATTTCTTTATTTTTGTGCAGCATTCTAAATAGAAAAACTTAACCAGTTCTACATGCGTCCAAAGAAACAACAACAATTTAATCTGTATCCTGGGAACAAGGATACCATGCAAATAATAAAAAAATATATTTTTCAAAAGAGATGGAAACTTTTGAGTCAGGAAAATCAGGGAATGCATGAGGACAGTATTGTTAGTACTTAGATCTGTCGCACGCCGAAAGAAATGTTCAAATCTGATGAATAAAGGCTGATATAAGTTTAAGCAGGAGGTAGGTTAAAGCGTACAACACGCAAGTATACAGAAAAAGGTGCTCGAAAGAGGGAAACATCAGAAATTGCTGGAAAAATGGTTCTGATGTGGGCAATATCAACAATTTCTCCGGGTGTCTTGTGTTTTATAGTTCCAGATTCTGACTCCTAGTGTTATTGAGGCTACGTTTGAATCCCGGAACTGAGCACCATTTTTACAGTAACAAATCACCCTAAATAAGGAATAAATGACCCTAAATAAGGAATGGGCGAACGGGCGAAGATTTTCACTATAGAATGGGCGACTGCTTCTTTCCTTACATGCTGCTGGGATCCTTTAAAGGCCAGAAAACATTTTACAGTTCAGTGCCTGAAAAGCAGAAAAGGGCTTGTCTTTGTTTCGTGAATACAAAGTCATACAGCCCAAACTATATAAAGCGAAGTTGTATCTCTCATGAGTAAATCAAACAGAAGTTTTGCTTCAGTTAAAGTATGCTGATAAGTAAATACTTATCTGGGAGCGATTCACATTCATTACATTGGTACAGGCTTCAGTGATTTTGAAATTGAACGCTTTCAGTTACACCCAAAGGTGGACAATGTTTGAGAGTGTGATGCAAAACACAAAGCACTTTTTCCAAAGAAAAAATCCTAAAACTGAAAGAAAAATTATGTTTTGATGCTAATAACTTGGCAAATGAAATAGTGAGTAGAGCATGAGTTTTTTTGCAGCTCTGCCGTGAAAAATTTAAATCTCTGAAAGTAACAATCAAAAGGAAAGCACACAAGGTATTGGAAACAAAAAGTCACAAATGTCGAAACGTATTTGAGTGCAAAGACACTGGCAGCCTTAGCAGCCAAAGACATGAAAAGGTCGGAATTAATGAGCCATGTCCAACCGAGTGTGGCTGGAAACGATCTTTATACCTATGTAATGTATTCTAACTGAATATTTTGATAACAAACATTTCTTCAGCCAGTTTCATCCCATGACTACAGCAAAGAAGAACAAAAAAAAAAAAAAATAAAAAACCAAAAAAACTTTGCCTATGCGTTTTGACATGCGTAAGTGCGGAAAAACAAAAGGTCACTTCTTAAAGCATCATGATCAATATTCCCTCTGAGCGGCCATGGGTAATGCGCACCTAACCCAATGAGCTGGGCAGGCATCAAAACCACTCAGCCAAAAAATTTTTATTTTCTCAGCTTTTCTTACTAATGCAGTACAAGTTTATAATGAAAAAAGTTCTCCGCTGGACCTGTTGTGCAGGGAAGCTTACTTTAAGTCACGTTAGGGTTATTGGAAGGTTACTTGACGTAGTTAAAGTGTGCCTAATCTTCAAAGTGCTAGAGTTTGTTCAGGTAAGACACGCACGTGCAATAAATTCATTGAATATGGAACTTCTTTTTACTCAGCGTTCCTCATTATCTTGAATATCAGTAATATAACTTCGGTTTTAGTACATTAGTACCTTGAAGGCTCCTTATTAGAGCGGTAAACACAATATACCCCGAACTTAACGTAAACACTCAAAGAAGTAGACTTAACGGCCAGACAGAGGTCTGACAATAAAAATGAACTAAGAAGACGTACTCATTTGTAACCTTTTATTGGGGAGCTTCTGGTATTACTCAAATACACACTCCAACAAAACTCAACTACTGATAGCCCGAACTTTCGTACTATCGTAGATAAATCACATAACAATAATAATGGAAGAACCTATCACATATAAAACGAAGCTGCTTGGTATAGTTGAGCGCGCCTATATATACTGCATACCACCACGTCATGACTTACACTCGTTGCCACATATAATTCAGCGGGAGAAATAACATCTCGTTAAGTGAGAAGATAATTTGCATAGGAAAATAAAATAACAAGAGATAGTAAAATCAAAAGGAAACTGAATCTAGAGTATACGTTACAAGTTGGAAATTAAATTGCGACCCTTATTTTTTCTAATTTATCATCGCTCTCTCTCCATTTTTATCGCCGCTCTTTCCGCAATTGATTTTAAATAAAAAATATTTTTAAAAACATTTCATTAATTAAAATTTTTATTTTATAAAAAGTGAAAAGCTCAAACTTACTTCTGGGATGCTTACAATTTAACTGACCGGAATGCCTTTCCCCAGCCAACTAGCATGGGTGCATTAGTTAGTACAATGGACTTGGTTACGGTTTGCTGTGATTGGCTGGCGCTGATGTGTTGTTTTGAGAAAAGACTCAATATCTGCCTCTTTCTCGGCGTGGGAAAATAACTAATCCACATTCTCGCGTCCACTATCTGCTCGTACGAGGCTACTTTGAAAGAAGCCTTTGAGAACGGAGAGGACAATGAGACGAACTTAGAAGGAGGCGAACGGCATTTAAGAAAAGTGATGTTTTGACATTTGAGAGCTCGAATTTTATTTATTTATTTATTATTATTTTTTGCAAGTAATTGATTTTCGATTTATGAAAATTAATTAGGGATTTGGGAATTTTAATCTAAAATGCTTACTGCGTGGAAGATATTTCAGCTGCGCGGAGGAAGTTAAATCGCCGCGCAGCCGCGCGCTCACAGCTTATTGGGAACATTGTTCATGACATGTAAAGAATAGCTCTATAAGTTTAGAAAGCCACTATAACGAAGAAAATTTCTCCGTCATCTTTGTCCACACCGGGAATCGAACACGAGACCCCTTATTCCGGAATAAGTCGCTCTACCAACTGACCCTGACCTACGCAGACGTATGCTCTCGCTGCTATCTGCCTATATCATGTGCGTCCTGCGGGGTAGGCACGTCACACCACTTTTTATGGCAAAAGATTTAATTTCTTATAGAACAAAATAAAGTGGAGCAATATTTACCAAAAATGTTTTTTTCAGATATGGTTCCGGGAGTGGTATAAACGCTGAAATCAGTATTTACAGCAAAAATGAGGCCGCATTGCATGACATTAATATTTCCTTTTAAGTGAGCCAAATTCTTGGTTTTTAGAGATAGTTGCTCAATACTTATCGATAAAGTTTCGTACTTCTTTTCTTTCGTTTGCTTTTAGTATGGAAAAAACAGTTTTTTATTCACACTGAGTTCCTTTGTTATTGCTGAAAGGAAGAAGAGAGAAAAGGATTAGAATTTGACAAGCGTCATTAACTTCCAAGTTTGATTCCTCGACTGAACAAAACTACGATAAAGTCTGAAAATACTGGAAATAGATGAACTCAGCCGGAACTGGAAGAAGAACGTATTACCGTTTAGTTTGGCATCTAAGAACACTTTTTACTCGAACGAAAGTAAAACGGCTCCTTTTACGAAGTTTGCAAAATTTTTGCATAAGAAGCTCACTGTTCTCAGTAAGCATTGTGTGGATGTATTGTCATATATATTACTAAACTATTCTGCTCCATCTGTGAGTTAACGTTACATCGTACCATACAGTAACAATCCATTCCTCATTCAAAGAGCATATATCGTTAAGTTCGAAACACATTACTTTTCAATTTATTTCGTATTTGCTGTGAGAAATATTTTTCCTGTGGCTCAAAGGAAAAATTCCTTTATACTTACTCTTTGAATTGCCAAACTTTCTTTTACGTCACAAGATAATACTTTCTTCTTTTTTTATGTGGAAGATAAGATTCTACATATTGTTTTCTGAAGTGAAAGACGTTCAATAAATCCCATGTTTGCATACCCTTAGCTTGTATTCTGTAAATACTATACCTTTACTTTAATTTTTTTATTGGATTTCTTGTAACTTTAATGTAGTTAATAACTTGGCTTCAGATGTTTTAGTTTTTGATAAAAAAAGTAATTATTATTTACTACAAACAACTATTGGCTTCTTTGAACTCTTCTTCTTTGAAACAAGTTCCACTGCTTGCACTACGAACTCTTCATCTTCTCTGAAACCAATTCCACTGTTTAAGACACATTGAAGAGTTTCAGAATGGCACACACTATGGTTGAATCTTCAGAGACACGGACATTAGCAGATGCAGTTTGATCTTTCTTTAAAAAAATTTCACTGCTCGGTACTTCATATTTTTTGTTTTCTTCGCCTTTGATGAAGGTAATTTCAAGTCCATTTGATGCAATCCAACAGCTAACATCCAGTTCCTGCCTCTTCATTTCTATGCTGCTAAGATGGTGCAATAACGGCAATTAGTACTCTCAACATCAAAGAACTGATGTTAATAGTACAGTGGAACCCGTTCGTAACGAGCCTTTATTTAGCGCGATCTCGAATTTACCAAGTAAAACAGGAACTCTTGTTTGATATAATGTTAATTTAAAGATAAGTTGATCCTTTTTAACGAACAAAATTTAATGACATCACCAGATGGAACGAGGGAGAGGAAAGTTAAAATGATCACTTTAAACGAGGAAAGTAGCAAATTTTAATGAAATTCCATATTTAACGAATCAGAAAAAATCTGCTGCGTTCTGTCCTGGAATGGAGGGACAGAAATGGTGGCACACAGGGCAAAGTTGCAACAGCGCAGGGGAATCCTCGTGGGCTGGTGGGAGAACATTGATAGAAAAGTGATGGGGTGAGAGTGTATCAAATTCTCAACAAGTGAGTTGTGCAAGAGAGTCTCTCCGAAGTTCACTCCAAAGAACTGTGCCTTGAAAGAATCGCGCCACAAGACTTGAAAACAGGCGACCTTCTCCTAGGCAAAAAGCGAATGGGGAGGATTAACGCACCTGTAAGTGGATTTCTGGGCAACGACTGTAGAGAGATATAGGAAAGCAATGGAATGGGGATGTAACCGGAGCGTAAACAGGTAATAATAATTCCTGGAATTGTGTCCATTGCTTCTTTCACCCGCCAAGTGAGCGTTGCATTGGAAGGATCGGTGTTGCTTTTGCTTCATGTATAATGTGCAATTAAACAATGGTTAGTAACAAGTGGCCGTCAAATTACGTATGCGTATTTTTACATGCTGATAATTTTTACCTCAAAACGGATTTAGAGAGAACTCGGATGTAGCGAGGATTTCTGTTGGTCCCGAGCTTCTCGTTATAAGCAGGTTTTAGTGTACTGGAATTTGGAGATTCTTCCGAAAGCATAATGAATAAAAATTACAACATTAGTTCCGCAATAAATACAAAAATGTTTTAAACCATAACACATAATATTCTGTATGTCACTTTAAGATTCATATGCATGTCCAATGAAACCTTAAAAGCATCAATTCTTTCTTCCTTCACATAAATTCTTTATTTTCTGATTTATTTTAAAATTTCATATTGCTATACTGCAGTGCTGTGTTCACTTCCCTAACTGCCACACTATGCGATATGTGCCACTAGCGAAGACAAAACGAAACGTCTGTTTCTTTGAACATGAAACCGTATTACTTAACTTTCTTTGACGGTTTTTTGAGCAAATAAATAAGTTTCACAGGAGCAAAGTTTGTATCGTAATTTTTATAACTATTTTCACGAATAACAGAAATAAATGCAATCGTGTTTACTGTTTATGTGACTTTTTACGCAATACCCGGACATGTTACTTAAGTTCACATTTCATGCAATTTTGAGAATGCACCGTATGAGTAACGCTGTATATATTTGTCCTTGTGTTTATAACATAACAATCGTCTTTGTAGAAGACGTAGGGTAGGAAAATTGGGAACATATCTACAGGCAAAGATATTGGTCACCATTCATATTTTTCGCAACAAACATAATATTTTTCGCGTTCCAGAAATGTAAAATTTCCCCCCTTCTTCACGGTTCTTAAAATGTTGAATATTTACAGGTTTTAAGAAGTGATTTAAGAAATGTTGAGAATAATATTCCGCATCTTAAGACTAAGCCTGTTAACGTAAACGTAATGAATTTTTACATCGAAAGCATTTGTTTCAAAGAAAACAATTATTTCACTCATAACTATTCATAATCACTTGCAACCACGGCGACAAGAGAAATAATCGACTTTCTCCTTCAGCATCGCCGTGAATGCTTGAGTGTAGCTGATCAATTTGTTTAGGTTTCGGCATTTGACAGTCACGTGCCCTACTGTGGAGCCCTAAGGAATCGTCAATCATTCATTCATTATTACGGGCTTCAAACGATGGGTTAAATCGAAGATATGGAAAATTGTAGCTCACCACTTTACTGAGATTCACCATAGCTTATATCTTTTACCAAACACCGTCGCTCACTGCTAAATAAGCTGCCTGCCTACTTTATTTCGACATCGCGTTACGTCTGAAGAATGGAACACTTGAAGACAGTGCAAGAAACAAGAGTTTCTCAGGAAAATACGGTGAAGCTCCGCTGAAATTGACACAACCTATCTGACATACCAGATTATAAAACCAGTCAATTATGTAAGAATATCGGAGCTCAAATTCTAACTGCAGCTTCACCATTATGGAAACTTCTCTGCTGTTATGGGATAGAATTTTAAATGAAATACTATCCACTCACACTGAATTTGGACATACAATGACTACTTCCTTTTCTGCATTTTAGTCAAAGTTAGCAAAACAATCTGCAAGACAAAGAACCGATTTAGCACGTCATATTATATAAATGAGATAAATAACTCATACAAAATTCAATGTTTCACGTAGATTTTGTCTCGTTCAAAATGTTTTAACATACGTAGCTATTATTTCAACAGTTATGTTACATTTCCTTAAATGTAATGGAAGCTCCTAATAAAGCCGAAACTTGGCGCGTGAGGCATATGTTATCACTTAAGAATGAATTTTCAAAAGGACATGAATCATTTTTGTTTCCGATTATGAAATTAGAAACCCCATTTGTAATAAACCAATGTAACTCTTCTTTTTCAGTATAGTATGCTGTGCAAATTTCTTTCAAGTACTTATGCGTTTAAAACAGTTCAATTCATCTTTATAAGAATGATATTTATTTCAATACTGTTAAGCTTTTCGAAAACAGTCACCGACATTTTCATTATCTTTGAATACAAACATTTGGGGCATAAATTTAACACAAATCGTTTCAAACTCATATCTGAGGATTGAATCACTCCACTGTTTAGAAGTTTACTTCATACTTTATTTGCAAAGATGTTTGATACTTTTCTTCACTGTCTTCATTGACGCTTAAATAAAGGCCCCTCTCTGTATAGACTGGTGTTCAAAATTAATGTGATAAACACAAATTCGGGAATATGCCAAAACGAGACGACCGATTATAAAGATTTTTCAGAGACATATGCAAGGGGGAAACGCTAAGTCGATTTATCCAAGCAACATTGTGCCAGCTCCTATGGTAATATAAAAATGATGCTGTTCGTGGCAGGGTAAGGCAACTGAAGCTTCACTTGGACTGTAAGTGGAAGAATGGCTCCGCACCATCGCTTAGAAGACTCTTTACGGTGGAGACAGAGCGATAATTGGAAGCAGGACAATCGCAAGTTGAGGTAGCAAGATGTCTTAATGTGACGAGGCAAGTAGTCTCCAATCTCTAGATACAGTTCCAGGAAACAGGATGACTAACCGAAATAACCAGAAGGTCGGAACAAGAATTCCCCCGAGCCACAGCAAGTAAAGACGATCTATATTTGTCTCTAACAGCTGGCCTCCATAGAGAGTTAGCAGCCAAGCTACTCTCGCAGGAGCTCTTCTCTGCAACGGGAACAGCGAGATCGAGGCAAACAGTTTACAGGAGGGTCCATCTGAACTGGGCCCGACAACATCACCCTTCGACCCTTATCAGTTGGTCTGTGTTCTCCTCAGTGACGAGTCGTAGTACAGCCAAAACACGGATTCTTTCCGGATTCTGGACGTGTGCTAAAATCTTCTCTCTAACATTAGGGAAATTGACCACTACGGTGATGGAAGACTCATGTTTTGGACTGGCATCATATTGGATGGACGCACGCCACTGCACGTGCTTCTAGGTGACACTCTGATTGCTGCATGCTACAGAGGAGACATTCTAGAGATCTATGTACGGTTTTTCAGGGGAACTGTTGGCCTCAGTTCTTTTTTGTGAACCATAAAACCCAAACCACAGGACTAGCCGTCGAATACGTGGACTGTAAGGTTATTCACAATAGAGGGGCCCGCGAGATCTCCGGACCTGAACTCAGATCATGTGCAGAGGAATTTAGGAAAGTAGTGTCTGATCCCAGGTCTTAAATAACGTTTAGAAATAGGAAGTTAGGAGGGGGCTAGAGTGCTCGATAAGGAAGTGACACGGAAGCGAGGTAGAAAGAGGAAGGAAGACGCCCTTATTCATTGCTGGGGGCCAGCACCCAGGGCTCGCGGCTTAACGTGCCCATCCGACGCACGACGGATATTTGGTGGTTCGAGCGTTCGCACCTGTCTGGGATCAAACCAGAGGTCTTCTCCGTGGCAGTCACGAACGTTGAAGGACCAAAACTCAGTGCAATTGAAACCCGGTAACCCCCTCCCACAACCTTCCCGGGCTCCGACGCGCCTTGGTGGAGGAGAAGAACTTATTGCCCCAAACTCTCATTCACAGCCTTGTAAACAGTATGAGGGCTCGTTGTGCGAGATGTAAAGCTGTTAGGGAGTACTCACACTCCATATTATCCCTTAGAACTCCGCGCCACTTGCTGCTTTACCTTTGGACTGCCATTCTGTCTTGCGCATGCTTCCTCCTCATGCGGTGATGGCATTCCTTTTCTGTTGAGTATTGCTGCATTATCGATATACAGTATGTATATCCGTACCAACTGTCATGAAATTGTGTCGTGTGGATTTTGCGTTATTTATGATCTTGTGATTGACACGTCAATTTTGGATATCAGTTTATTAGGTCAATGCATACATTCCCAGTGTTTTATGGTAGAACATACGTCGTACTTATACAAGCAGGTCACATTTAATCATAATCGGTGTATGTGCCTCCATAATCAAACCGGTTGAGTCACATTATTGTGACCACCAGCTAATATCCAGAGTAACCGCCGTGTCCAGCGCGGACAGCAGCTAGATGGGCTGTGAGCGAGTCAATAACGTGCTGGATGGTGTTCACAGATATGTGGAGTCATGCTGACTGCAGTGCATCTGACAGCTGCTGGAAGGGGCGTGGTGGAGGATCCACAGAGCGAACAACACGATCGAGGTGGTCCCACAAGTGCTCAATTGGGTTTAAGTCTGGAGAATCAGGGGGCCAGGGAAGTACTTTGAAGTCTTCACTGCTGTGCTCTTCCAACCACTCTCGGACATTTCTCGCTGTGTGACACGTCGCATTGTCTCACTGGAAGATCCATCCTCCCCAGAGAAGATAATCAGCATGTATGGGTCTACGTGGTCTGCAAGGATGAATTCATAACGAATTCAGTCCATAGTGCCTTCCACCGGTATGCATGGACCCAGTGAATGCCAAGAAAACATTCCCCAGATCATAGTGCAGCCCCCACGAGCTTGTGATCTTAGAGAAATAGTTGAAGAGTGTTTATTCTCCGATATTTCTCGCGTTTTACTCCAACGTCCACCTGTTCGATGAAGCAGAAAACGTGACTCATCGGAGAAGGCAATCCTTTGCCAATCAGCGGAGGTCCAATTCCGATACTGTTGTGCAAATGTAAGCCTTTCCTACCGATGCACTCTCGTTAGCATAGGTGCAGTGACCATCCGTCTGCATCGAAGCCTCGTACGCAGTAGGGTTCGCTGAACTGTTGTTTTAGACATACTTCCTGAAGTCTCCTGGTTCATTCAGCTAGTGAATTGCTCCAGTGTAGCGTATCTATAGCCCCTCACGCACCTTCGCAGCCGACGTTCACCTCTATGATACGTAATGCTCCGCAGTTTCCACGTCGCTTATTCGCAATGATGCCATTTCTCCAATCACGATATCCTTTAAGCACAGAAGCACGCGAACAGTTCACAAACTGAGCTGTTTCAGAAATACTGCCACCCTTGACCCGAAAGCCGATAATCATCCATTTTTGCAAATCTGATAAATCGCTCCTTTTATTCATGACAGCAACGAGCGATATGTTTTCAGATTCTGCAGTATTTTTCATTTTTCTTGTAGGACTCCCGTCCACAGTGAGTATAGTTTTAGGTCCCAGCCACCTACAGCGAGATCGCCTTTTGGGCAGGACACAGAAACGGAAGGAATGAGAGCAAGTCTAGCGACTTTGACAGAACAGTCTGTAGTGAGATTAGAGTACAGTAGATAGTGCCACCGTACAAGTACGATGTTGCACATAGAGGGGTGAGAGAATTTGAGGGGGAGGGGGCATAGGAAAGGATACCCATTTAACCAGCGAGTCCAGCCTGGGAGCTGTCACTTAATGTGCTCGTCCGATGCACGGCGGATATTCAGAGATTTTTAGTAAATCACACCACCTATGAAAGATCAGCCCAGAATCGAACCTGAGGACCTTACATTGATAGTCTGACTCGATAACCAGTAAGCCATCTGCGGCTATGTATGTTTTCAGATTGCCTGCAGAACACCTTATATACCTTCCAAGCCAGCACACGATACGTGCTTTCTTTCATTGGCTTCGCGCTGTTGACGTCAAAAGTAGGAGGTGGTTACAATAATGTGACTCGACTGTGTATAACTACATAAGCTTGAAAATTTGCGCCCAGCGTCTTCCCCGGATGTCCGCTAGGCTGCGTGTCCATCAAGGGGCAATCAGCACCTCTACACTTGACAAACCCTCACGACACGGGCTTGCGCGTACAAATTTCTCTCTGTTTGCTGAACAAATCAGCATTCGTGCTTTTGCAGCGGTTTTACCGAGAGTAATCGTAAACAACAGACAGCAACAAATATGCACCTTGTCGGTCACCATGTTGTAGCTCCAAGAACCGTACATGTAGGTTGTCAGCCAAAAAATGTCATTTGATGCAATGATTCCACGTTACTCATAGAGCACGAAATTCTGACAAAACTTCAACCGTTTTTCTTTTACAGCGCAGTACGTAGTGCGCCGGAAAGTTATACATAGGCCAAAGAATACGTCTTAAATTCTGTTTAAAACTACCATTCCTAAGAGAAGCTCATTTTCTTGAAAACTACTCTGTATGTAACAAATCATGTGCTGATTTTCGCACACATGATTACTTTTCAGGGTAATTTTTAATTAACATCGTAATAGAGATTTATTTAGAGCATTGAAGTTCAATACGAACATGCAAAGGCATTCAGTAAGTTTCAAGCAAAACCTTGCATTCCGGAATGTTATACCATCACTCTTTATTGTAGTTTCAGGTAAACCGCCCCAGTGGCCCAGCGGTCGTTGTCTTCTGACCATTCGTCCGAGTGGTCCGTGGTTCAAATTCTATGCGAAGTATTGTGACGTATACCCTAATTTAACTTTCCTTTTTAGTTTCTTTCTCTAGGTAAATTTGCGTTCTTTCTGCTTAGCGTTTTTCAAACTTAACGTGATATCTTCTTTCTCGCAAAAGTATGGTTCGCAACATCTTGAGATGAGAACGCGTGACATATGGATGTGTCAGATGAGAGCAGAACGATATAAAATGTTTGAGAAGCAGCAGTATGTGGAGATGGTAGAAGGTCTCATACTAATTGTGGAAAAGACGTTGTCTAATTGAAGTTTGAGATATTTGAAGGCTGTATGTTCTACTTTAGTGTTGGTGTTATTCTCTTAACCAAGTGTTATTATTGTTATTATTATTATTATTATTATTAATTCACGTTCATTCGATTATACTTTGTGGAAGTGCCAAAATATTAGTGGCTGAATAAAGACTAATCTTTTTCTAACTAACTTTTATCGATGTTTACTTGAATGACTCCTGTTTCACTGTAGGTGAAATTTCTATGTGGTGTTCAGTCAGCTATAGTTTAACGAACATTACAGTACTGGTGGTGTATTTGTCTTACGGCACTGTCTCTCTTCCTTCCTTGGAACCACTGACCCCAAACTATGGACGGACGATGGCTTCTATCCCGTTGAGTTGCTCATGGTGATTGGAAAAAAGGTTCAAGAAACATCAATGCACTCAGCACACATATTGCCTGTGGTAGTCCTTGAAACTAAAGTTCTTTGTCACGTCCAACAAACCACTCATCTGTGGTTACACCGAGTTCTTCCTACTCCCAGGATAATGACTAAAGTTCTTTGTCACGTCCAACAAACCACTCATCTCTGGTTACACCGAGTTCTTCCTACTCCCAGGAGAATGATCCATCGTTTCAGTCTGAAGGGGGGGGGGGAGAGTTTGAGGAAGGTATGGGATGGTACATATAGCCCATTCGGTTAGGGCGCAGTAGCATTTACAACTTTCGACGATTTTACTGCCTGATGTGATAAATCAACTGGCTACAATCGCACCAGTATCCAGTTACTGCTTTATTGTTTCAATGCAGCTACAGAACGACGTATTACTGAGAAGAATTGTGATATTTCTTGCGTCATTGCACAATTCTGGAGCTAAAAACTAACTGAAAGTGTATTTTGATCTGCTCATCATGATTTATCGAAAGTATTTCGGGTGTGTTTTACGAACGTCGCCCATATGTTCGTATGTTTCCAAGTTCGGTCATATTAGGGTAGTTCAAATTCGGCTTGATTAAAAGCTTGTCTCTTGAAGCTGAATTATTCATATTCCTGAGGGGCTCGTGCCTTAGAAGTTTTATTTTGCTTTTTTCTCATATTTTCACGACACTAATGACACAGTGAAATTTAGATGCAGTTTGATATAATAATGCTGTTCGCCAATGAAATAATTTCCAGATAAAAAACTGTCTTCAAAAAGAGTTAACATGTTTTGTTTATGATACTCTTTCTTTTTCTGATTGGAGGTTAAACGACCACCGTGAGCAACTCAGTGGGCTATAAGCAGTCGACCGTCCCTAATTTAGAGCCACTGGTTCCAGGGAAGGGAGAGAGCCAGCGCCGTAAGACAAACACAATATCCATGCCTCACCGGGTTTCGAACCCGGACCTATCTCGGAAGAATGATCAGAAGCCATCGCTTAAAACACTGCGCTAGGGGGGGTATGATATTCTTCAAAATAACACTCATGCTAAAAAGTAAATATTTTAGCATGCGTGCAATTAGTTTATCAAAATCGATACTAAAAAACTGAAATGAAGATAAATTTCGCTGTACCAAAACGTGAATCCTGTTGGTCAGGAGCAGTGCATTCTTAAATCCTGCAAATAGGACATACATGCATACCAACATTCTGTTATTCTGCTGTTATTTTTCGTCTCAGAACTGAATAAAATCTTGACGCCGTAGTGCTCATTACGAATATGGATCTCTTTGGTCACAGATGTACCAACCTGTATAAGAAATCTTCTAGTCGGGTAACCTCTCGCTAATATTTCCGTTAACGCTGATGCAAAATTTGACGCCATGTGTCTTTGCTGTTTATGCACAAATTCGTTTTAAAAAGTACTTTCTTTCACTTGAGACAGCATTTTCTGAGGTTGCATCATATCCGTGCTTCGCATTCAAAAGATAATCAGTATCGATTGAGACATCATCGTGTAGCGAACATTTTACAATTCAAATTAGGATTGCGTTCCACCCTGAGATTTATATTCTGTGTGTAATTCAAGAAGGAGACCATCGTATTGAAGATATATGTATTTAAGAAATTGCGTGCGAAAGTATCGTAAAGACAATTATGTTGAGGCTCATCCATGAGTTAAGTTTCATTCTCAGCATTACGTAAAAGGAAAACGTCTTCGCTTTTTTTTCGCCTGGGCAGTCAGTTTTCATGCCTGTCGTGCAGGAAAGGAACAACAAAGAGCTTCTTGTTTAACATGTTGCATTGGAATGAAGACTGGAACTTTTGTGGCAAAGCTATGTGTCTTCGAGTTTTATTGTCAAGACCAGTTATCTTTTCTATGGCTCTGATAGTGATTTCAAAAGCCTGTGATGCCAGTGCTGTAAGCCAAGGCTGAGCGTGTACTGTAATGTTTTTTCAATAGGTTTTTACTTGGGTCAGAGGGGAGCTTGTATTCAGATAATTTTTTTTTAAATTTGGTACAAAGCAATCTGTTTTTTGGTAATGGTCGGAAACTTTTACTTAGTGCTTAGACCATAAAACTGTCAATAGGAGCGTATAACGAAGTAAATTTCTCCGTCATTTTTGTCCACACCGGGTCTCGAACCCGGGTCCCCTCATTCCGGAATAAGTCGCTCTACCAATTGAGCTACGCGGACGTTCGTTCTGACTGCTATCTGCCTTTATGTCGTGTGCGTCCTGCTGGCAGCTACGCCACAAGCGTTAGTACATTTATTATACTTTTCTACCAAACAGTAACCTTAGATAAAACCATCAATCTATCGATATCAATATCTCTATCTTTCTGTATCTACACCAATGAAAACCCTTTTCTGTATAAAGTCAAACACAGAAATAAATGCATATCTTTGCGATTAACAAACAAATTCTGAAGATATGCTTCGAAGTGGCGACAGAATTAAATGTTAAATATAACGCCCCGGAATCGTAGCGAATTGCATGCAAGCCATTTTGAAATTTCATTATGCACATATACATTTTAGATTTAAATTAATCACATATACATTTATCTATCCATCCATGCATACATATACAGTGTGTGCGTGAGTGTACGTATATCTATTAAAATGTAAATTTAAAACACTTCAATCGCAGCTAATAACTTGCTCTGCTGCGTTAGAAAATCAAACCAAACAAAGAAGCAAGAGAAATTACAAAGATTCATCTCGAAGTACCTACAGAATTGATGATTAAATTAACATGCCTCAGGGCAGAAAGGAATGACAAAGAAAACATTTCAAATTTAATCTGTTCTTCACAATCATTGTAGTTAAATGAATTCTACCAGAGCAAGAAAGTAAATTTCATCTCAATGGTAACACCAGCATACGTCGTAGTTCAGCTAGCTTAAGTTCTGAGTCCTATTCCGTTATAAAAGCTGGTTAAATCACAGCTAATGTCTAGACACAAAGTGTTTGAGCCAAATACTGTTCATCTCTACCTTGGCTGCTTTACCCCTTCCATGCTCTGTCTAATATTAAAACTTTAGTTTTCTAAACCATCGTTCCATCATTTTAAATTCAAAAGGAAATAAGCATGCATGTGATTAACAAACAAGTTTCAAAGATTCAAATCATTTAACTGCTATTTTTAGCTTAACAAATTTTAGAAGTGGAAGAAAAATTGTTGGTATGTTATTACAAATTTACCAGCAAATTGCAAGACTGCTTGTTATTGTGGCATTCAAAATATGGCTTCCTTCTTTCCGTGTGTTAGTAAGAGGAAGGAAAACGCATTTTTTGATTATATGTGTCAATATTATATTCACCCATCGCCTTGGTATTACCTATTTACAGATATAAATGGTCGGTGCCATTTATATCTGAAAATAGGTAGTACCAGGCATACAGAAATCACAAAATCATACAACAGTATGTTATTCTTACGGTGCAGTCAATAAGAGGAGAGGCAATACGTGGGCAAGTTTTACCTCTGCTTTTTTTCATATATCTGTATCCATGGAATAGTGATGTTTTGAGACGTTTTTACGTGTTCCGATGACATATTGCACAGAAATTAAAAAAAACTTAATTACAATAAAGTAGGAAATGCTTACCACAATTTTATACTGCAAGATCGTACCGAGGTTTCACTGACACTCGTTTTTAAACCACGTTTTACGTTAAGCGAAGACCTTGTAATCTCATTTGGATTTCACCTTTTTTTTTTTTTTGCGTGGATTTCATAAGTGCCGTTGCCGCCTGTACAAAATTTCACCAACTGTTGAATTTAGTGCCCTGTGTCATACATCAGAGAATCTCATTCGTAGAAATCCATTGATCACATACTTCCGACTAAGCAGCATCACCAACTAAATTTTGGCAGTAGTCTGTCTCCCCTTTTTTAGCACGTCTTTTGAAAAAAAGATCGTGCTTATGTTATCGGTTTGTCCGTCCGTCCGTCTGTACCCACGGTATCTCTGCAACTATTAGTCCGATTTGAAATATTCATTTTGCATTCGGAAGCCTGAAATATGCGAATGATGATCCTTTATTTCGTTTTTTACGATGTAAAATTTCGCCTGTAGAGAGCGTAAATGCAGATGATGACGAATTCAAAATTACGTTTTATTCCACATATTTGCTTCTAAACATCCGATTAAAAATTTTTTTTTACCTTTCGATTCCATTTATGTCGAAGAGTATTTTAGATATAGTTTCTTTTTCAAATTATGCATAGATTTTCCGGTAGGGGGCGTAAAAGTAAATTACATTTTCCCAGATAACTCTTCTTCTAAAACTCCGATTTGAAATTTTTTTTTTCAGCTGATGCATCTCCGGATGAAAAATCTTTTGCATATAACTCCTAATTTTTGGCGAAGAATACTTTGGCCACCAGGGGTGTAAGTGTTAATTTTTGCTTCTGATGTATTTGCCATAAAATCTGAGCTTCTAAAATATCGATTGAAAAAATTCTTTCGTGGAGTGATCCCACTTACATCGATAAACCTTTTCGGAATATTTTCTTCCTAAAATATTCCACAGTTTCTTCGCCAGGGGGCATAGATATACATCTTGTTTTTGTCAATATCTCTACTACTAGGAGTCCGATTTGAAAAATTCCTTCTTTGTTGGATAGTGTTTTCCGTGTGATATGTTTTTCACATAATTTCAAAATTTTCAAGTAATTCATAGACTTTCCGCTAGGGGGCCTAATGGTAAATTACGTTTCTCCCTATATCTCTGCTTCTAAATCCCCGATTTGAAAATTTTTTCTGCACCGGATACAGCTCCTGATGGGAAATCGTTTGCACATAATTTATAATTTTTGTAAAAAAATGGTTTGGCCACCAGGGGGCGTAAATCTTAAATTCCGCTTCTGATGTATTTGCCGCACAATATGAGCTCCTAAATTCTCGATTGAAAATAACGTCGTTTGTAAACCAATACTACTGATGTCGACAAACCTTTCAGAAACATTTTCTTCTTAAAATAAATGCATGGTTTCTGCGCCATGGGGCGCAAATGTATATCTTATTTTTGCAAATATTTCGACTTCTAGGGGTCCGATTTAAAAAAATCTTTGTTTGTTGGATAGTGTTTCTAGTGTGACATGTTTTTCATATAAATTCAAAATTTTCAAGTAATTCATAGACTTTCCGCTAGGGGGCGTAAAGGTAAATTGCGTTTCTTTTTATATCTCTGCTTCTAAATCCCCGATTTGAAAATTTTTTCTGCACCTGATACAGCTCCTGATGGGAAATCGTTTGCACATAATTTCTAATTTTTGTAAAAAAAAATGGTTTGGCCACCAGGGGGCGTAAATCTTAATTTCCGCTTCTGATGTATTTGCAGCAAAATATGAGCTTCTAAAATCTCGATTGAAAAAAAAGTTGTTTGTTGACCGCTACTACTCATGTCGACAAACCTTTTAGGCATATTTTCTTCTTGAAATAATGCTTAGTTTCTACGCCAGGAGGCGTAGATGTATACATTATTTTTGTCAATATCTCTACTTCTAAAGGTCTGATATGAAAAATTCCTTCTTTGTTGGATAGTGTTCCCAATACGAAATGATTTTCGTATAAATTCAAAATTTTCAAGTAAATCATAGACTTTCTACTAGGGCGCACAAAGGTAAATTGCGTTTTCTGCTCCTAAAACTCCGATTTGAGAAATTCTTCTTGTATCGCATACAAGACCTGATGGAAAATATTTTTCACTTAATTTCCAATGTTTGGTAAAGAATGGTTTGGCCTCCAGGGGTCATTAGTGTTAATTTCTGCTTCTGATGTATTTGTAGCAAAATCTGGGCTCCTGAAAACTAGATAACTTTTTTTTCTTGGACCGATACCGCTCATATGGATAAACCTTTTGAGAATACTTTCTTCCTAAAATAATGCATGGTTTTCGCGCCAGGGGACGTAAAGTCATATCTTATTTTTGTCGGTAACTCTGTTTCTACGAGTTCGTAAGCTCACGATTCCGTTTGCAGCAATATCTGAGGGAAAAAAGACCCGATTGAAAAACTTCTTTCTTCCGTCAGATACTATTGTTTTCCATACCGGTTTCATTGACTTTGAATAGCTTTGATAAATTTAATTTGAGTCAGAACGGATTCAAAAGACATGCTTATTACATCCGAAAATTCAGTGTCATCTTTCTTGTTTATTTAATCGGACGACAAACGGTATTGCGTATTCTTTATCCTAAATAACAAAATTTGTGAAGCTTTACTTTAATTGTATGGGAATGTGCTATTTCCAAAATTGCAGCAACTCTACATTTACTTAAATTTAGAAATATTTCTTTTGCATTGATTTTTTGAATCTAATTTCATTATAAAAACTTGCAATGTAAACGTTAATTTAACTTTTCCTTTTGGTTTCTGCTATCTTATGTAAATTTTGGTTCATTCTGCTTAAGCGTTTTCTGAACTTAACGCTACATTTTCTCTCTCGCTGAATGATTTTGTGGCAACTTGACTTAGGATCAAAAGTTGACTCACGTATGTTAATGAGAGTGTTTTTTTATGAATGTATCAGAGCTCTCGTAAGAAGTCAGCTAGATTGCGAGGTCGTTGTAATTGCGTTAGAGCGAGCTGTTAAGAGAGCTTAGTCTACATGTTAATTAGTAATGTTTTCACGTTTATTATTACGCTTCGCCGAGACTGAAGCCTTTATTGTTGATGATTTCATAAGTCTTGAGGAGTATTCTGTATATTGAGATTCTTTTGAATTTCGCTGTCGAAGTACTAGATGATTACGTACGAAATGAATTCTATTTTGATGTGCTGACTTGAATTCCTATCGAAACCAATAAAAGTTGAATTGTAAGTACAGGACTTATTATTTATATCTGACCATTATGCTATTCAGTACCTAAACTTGCTTTAAGTATTCAGTTAAGCTATCCGGAGCACGACTTAACACTTATGAACGTTTCAGTGCAAATAGTATTCAGATTTAAGTAATGTTAGTGTTTTGGAGTAACATAGACATTTAAGTGATATGAGAAGCTTAAATATACTAAAAATATTACAAACTGGTAAAAAAATTCTATACGATTATATATGTTCAATATATGAAGAAATCAGAAACATTACCTTTGAGAAACAGGTAGCGAACCCGAATACGACTTTGTTTTATATTCAATACCCTTATTACACATCCTTTACTTGTAAGCATCGCTCTTTTCAAAGCAGTTTGTGCATTAGTTTATTTAGCATTATGGTGCTGAGTAAATTATATTCTAATTTATGCTTGTTTCGAATTTCTTGAATTCGTCAAAAAGAAAAAAGGAAAAAAAAAGTGAACTGTGAACGTTATTTAGCAAATTGTAAGTTGCGTCATCTGTTTCGTGGCTGAAAAAAATACGACCGTGCCACATTAAAGGAAGCTAAAGCTTCCCTAAAAGTTGGTGGCACTTTTTTATGTTTTTTATCTTCCTCCACATTATTATCATTCCCTAGCTAATACCGTGCTATAAGTTTATCAAGAGTGAGAAGACATGATGTTGCTAGTCCTTTGTCACATTTCTCTTAATATACAGTACAAAGCGTTCATCGTCAGTCAAACGTTTCCTTAGGACAAGAGGAATATCAGCTTCAGAATCTTCGTCTCCGTATACCATCCATAGGTTTGGTGAATTCGAGACGTTTGAGAAATAAACACTTTGGTGAAACAATTTTGTATTGTTTTTATTTGACTTGCTGTCATCCAATTGCTGCTAATGTCATGGCTTAAAGAATTTCTTGCTCATTTTTCAGAATTTCTTGCTATATATATATATATACATATATATATATGTGTGTGTGTGTGTGTGGAAGAACACAATTCTAACATTGTATAATGTAAAAGAACACAACTTTAACATTGGTATAATGTGGAAGAACACAACTCTAACATTTTGTTATGTTAAGAAATTAAATAGGATGGTACAACTGTTGATTTCACTTAATTTAGTTATTTATTTAGGCAAATAAGGGTTGAATGAGTACAACAAAATTAATCATATCAGCTAAGTTAAAAAATTACTTTTGGCTTCTGCATCATTATCCTCAACCACCGACACGATTAAGCTTCCCTGCTTGGAAACAACATTCATGCATTTACAGCACCACAAAACTATTATTTTTACTAATCAATCTGGTCCTTTTAAACTTCTCTTATGGCAGCCAACATAAGTCGCTTTCATAACCTCTTTATTTTATTGCTTCATCTTTTTAAAGCGTTTTAAACTTGGTGTATACGTCGCTGATCATGCCAAATTAGGTACTGTTTTCATGAAAACTTCTGAGGCACGAAGGAACGTGTTTCCTTCGTTTCCGCGAGATGGATCTTTCTCGGTTTTTCGCATAGTTTTTCCTCCGGTGGGAGAAAAACAAGATAGCCTAGAGTAACTGAAGGCTGCCATGTAAAGTTGGTGAAACTATCCCCCGAAGTCCGAAAGGAAAGTAGGGTTTTGGAAGCTTATGAGCTTCGCTCAAGTGTTGTAAGTAAAATATATATTTTTATATGGGATTTCATTCGGTCAGTTTCCTAACTGGATTTTGTCCTGAGTGTTCATTCTAGAATATTTTGTAAATATTTCTAAAAATTCGAAAATAATTAAAATAATTTGCTGTAGATCGAGGGGATCAAGCTGTAAAATGATTACTTCCTATTTTGCTGAAACATTACTTCCCAAATTTAAATTAGTTACTTGGATACCTTTTTATTATTAAAAATGTTGGTATATACACATTTCTCCCCTTTTTTAAGAGCCATGGTACAAAACACTGTCCATAGGTCGCACGTTGGAAACGGAGAAGTTTGAAGCATGTTCTCTCCTGATGAACACATTTCCATTCCCACCTATATTCAATGTGTTAAATTGCTGGTATAAATAATTTTCGTACGCTGGTCTTATGCTACTGTTTAATGAATTCGATTGGTTATAAGCAGTCACCCATCCGTAATTTAAGGCCACTGGTTCCAGGGAAGAGAAAGACAAAGTGTCGTAAGCAAATACACAAAATCCATGCTTCATCGGTTTTCGAGCCCGGACCCAACTCGGACGAATGGTCGGAAGCCGGCGTTTAGACCACTGCGTCACGGGGACGACAGCCTGGTCGTAAACAAGATCATATAAACAACCAGACCTCAGCATTGCTCAGAAGGAAGAGATAAACTTAGTCAACGAGGTTGCAGAGTTTTTCCCTTGCCTTTCATTTTAAAGTTACCCATATGCCCCTTCCTACGGCTATTTCTTATCTGTTGATCAAGCTAATCTACCTTACTCTCAGATAAGTTCGAAACAAATTCGGAAACGTGGGCCACACGAATAAGGCAAAATAGATGTATAGTAGAAAACTGAATGTGGTAAGTGAAACAGTTGGAAATTGCGGCGTTTGGTCGGAAATTTCAACAGATCAAACTTTGATTTGAATGCACTCAATGCAAGTCAATGAGTTGCGCCAATATTGAAGTTCACCTTATTGCACTAGCGTCTCCTAACTTCCACGCTAGAGCAATAAGGTGAACTGCTGATGTACATAACAGAAATATCACACACACTGTTATTTTAATAAAGACAATTTTCACAAGATCTTATTTATTTTCATCACTTTTTTCAGACATTTCGAAGACTTATGCAATTCTGATGCGGAATATAAAAGCAACACGCTGTGCAAAAATTAAAATTTCGGTCTCAATCAGGCAATATAATATTCGCTGAAAGCACAATTTATTATACACACCGCATCCGTCTACAAACTTACCTAGCCACAAAAATGCGGCCACCAGAAAATCTCTGCGGGCTATAAATAAATAAGATACCTACCTCTGTGTAGTGCACCCGCTATCGTGATGAGTAAGCTCTGTGACCTGAACAGTTTCGATCGTGGGCAGATAGTCAAAGCTAGGAGGATGGGACGCTCAATCTCCGCTGTTGCAGAACATCTGGGACTTCCTCGTCCCACTGTCGTACTTATATAATAGGACTACAGGGAAGGGGAAAAAACTGGCAGCGTCCAAAGAACATGTGGCCATAAAAGAGCTCTTGAGAATCGAGGTGAGTAACCCTCTCTTCCATATCGAGACGGAGAGACACAGCGGAGAGGGTAATGTCGGTATTCAACGAAATAGCAACTAAAAAGGCTGCAGCAAACGTACAATGGTAACACTGAGAGCTCTGATAGCTGACACCTGCATCGAGTACCATCCTTAATAGTACATCGCCGAATTCCGAAGTTTAAAGAAGCGAAGAAATATGGCCACTAGAGCGTACAAGACAGCAAACGTGTGGCTTTGGTCAACGAATCGAGGTATCAACTATAACATGCCGAAGGGAGGGTACATGTGTGGTGTACGCCATGAAACCCCCAACTGTCAAGTCGGAGTGTTGCAGGCCGGTAGAGAAGGTGAAATGTTCTGAGGAGTGTTTGTGTGGGCCTTTTGGGGCTCCTCGTACTATTGAGGCCACCATCGCAGTGATGACAATTTTTACTAACTCGCGGACCACCTACACCAGTTCATGACTATCCGTTTCCCCATAAACGGATGCCAACTTTCAACACGAAGACTCCCCGTCTCAGCGCTATTGTTTGACGAAGGACTGGTTGGACGAGAATTCCAGTGAATTCGCAGCCCATGAATGGCTTTCTCGCTCTTTTGATTTGAAACCAGTTCAGCATCTGTGTGACGAAGTGAAACGATGCACCAACAACTCTTGACGCTTTTCGACATGTTCTGGAACCATGGATCGTAAGGCCACTGGTACAATCAAACCACGACGTTTTTATTGTAATTTGAAGACAAAAGGTCGGTCTATATGTTTTTAGGCGTATGTGTGTGTGTGTGCGTGTATAACAAGCGGTCCATTAAATGTATGCAGTTTGTACGTATAGTAACACATAATGAAGTGCCACATTTTTTTTAGTAATGGATACAATTTATTTGCTGCATTTCCAATATCTTTCAACGTAGTGCCAGCTAAGCTATTGTAGCCTTTGCCTAATGCTTTTGGATTGCCATAATACACTCGCCGTTACAAATATGATAACTAGATCTGTTACATCAGATATTGACCGCTGAAGACGCGATTGGTGTTCTTGCGCAGAACAAATACCCTTGTGGTTTTTCATATATTTTCTGATTTCACTCCAGTTTTAATCGGCTAAAAATGATTTCTTCTGCAACTCATAGGCTTGTATTTTTTAAAATGGCTGAATGGAGAACGTTCTACATGGACATAAAAGAAGAGGGAGATAGGTGTCAGAGTTCTGTGAGAACATTGCCATGTAATTCAAGGTGAGTATGAAAGTGAAACAAATTATTTATTTTATTTTTTCCAATATTTTAAAAATTAATGTGTTAATTATTTTGTTACACAAAGAAAGCGAAGAACGTATCAACTGAAAAGCGTAATTAATTAGTAAAACATTTTGCATTATTAATTCAGAAAGGTATTTAAAATCTATTAAGAACAATTCTACAACTTATTTGTTGAAAAAACAAGCGTATAAAATTCTTTAAACATATACAATGTACAGTGATATTTTGTTGCTCTAAAATGCTTTTCACGTAAACACGCATGTCTGTTCTAAATAATCACTTAGATGCTTTTCAGTCATATGCAATCAAGACCGAATTTGGATACAGTAAAACTGACTGGTGTGAACTTGGAACCGTACGCCCGTACTGAAGCCTTTAATTTAAATATGTAATTTACCTTTTCTTAGAATGACCAATTACAGTTACGTTGTTTCATTTCTAATGCTTTGACAAAGAGTCAACATTTAAAGTTTGATTTTCCCCCAATTTTTTTCTTCTGTTGAGTTCCGCTCCTGCAAAATTAAAGAAGAAGGAAACGGCAAAACAAACGTACATACAGTTCTGAAAGTGCGGTTTCAGTCTTAAGTTGTAGTCAATGAAGCGTAAGAACATTGCAAATGCTGATGAGCCTTTAACCATGGAATAATGTAATAAGAAAGACGTCATCTTTCTCAAGTAAACAGTTTACATCGTAAAAGTCATTTTTGCAAGCCACTGTTTTTGGTTATTACATTAGATTTGTTGTTATCTAAAGTACCGTTATAACACAGTGATGCCAAAATTAGTAGGTAGTTGCCAGCTTGCGTTAGTTCTTCAGGCCCGCGAACAAAGTTCTTTTGAAAGTAATGGCCTCCCTTTCTATTTGGCAGTTCTTATTTGTCATTGGAGTTATTAAGAACAAAAGCATCATTCATTTTTCTGATATCCGCATTGTTTGGCTCTCTTCACTAGATAAGACTGCTGCATAGGGTCTAACGAAGCATCTCCCCAACAGCAATCTAGATAGCCAGAAGGCAGTTACGCGTGCACCCTTTATCTATCCAGCGTTGGATTTCTCCTTGGCATCTTCTGAGGATGCCATCAAAGAGTTTTCTGCGTCTGTTGCGTTCTGTGGCGGATTACTTAAGGGTTTGTCTTTTATCTAGAACTTCGTCTCTTAGCTCAGCCCTCGCACCTCCCTCTCTCGCCTGCCCCCACTCTAGTTTTCTGTTCACCAGTTTTCTCTCCTTTCCGAGGTGTCATTATCTTCTTCACACGAAGACACACACACACACACATGTACTGAGTTACATGTGCGATGTTCCGTTCGGTCGGAAGCTTTGCTCGCTCTATTACCTTACGATAGAGACAACTAACCGTCACGAATCCGATCTTCGAATGACTTTCGCCGTGATCGTTAATCTAATGAAAAGATAAGAGGTCTCAGATTCTTAGACAAGCTGAGAAAAATGACGCGAGAAAGAAATGTCATCCATGCAAAGCGGTGAAATCCATTGCAGTGGCATTAGCAACGCAGTTAATTTAATTGATACACAGAGGCACAATTGAATCAATTTACCATAAATAAGAAAACTGAAAAGCGTTACGATATTAAATTTATCCGACCCACATAAAGTGCTTTCCCAATTTACTTGAAAGATTGTGTAAGCAATAAATGCATTCTACCGTGTAGGCGAGAGGAAACTTTTGTGGTCAATTTAATTGTGTAATATTCTAATGACTTTCATGAAGAAAATCTCTGATCTGTTCCAGAATATGTAGATACGTCACTTAGAATATTAAAATTTATTAAAGATAACCTATTTCCTGTATTATGCGCCGTATGCAGTAAGAAGATATACACGATTGACAAAAGTCACCGGATACCTAAAAGAGAAACACAACACAGCATTTATTGACATACATTAGTACAGTGTTGGTCCACCTTTGGCCTTAACGCATGCAATGACTCTTCGAGAAATGCTTTCGACCAGGTTTTGGAACACAGCGATAGGTATGCGCTTCCATTCAGTACATAATGCTGCCGCTAACTGTTGCTTAGTAGAAGGCCTTGGTTCTAAACTTCTTATGCGGCGCTCTAATTTATCCCATAGGTACGCTATGGGATTAAGATCAGGGCTCTGTGCTGGCCAGTCCACATACTATACGGAATTATCGTCAAACCACGCCGTAACAGTCCTTGTTTTATGGCTTATCATTATCCTGTTGGTACCAACAAGGCTCGGTACCATAGTATTGCCACAGAGTTGGTTTTTAATTGTCCAGAATATCGAGGTAGATGTGCTGGTTAACAGGTTTGTCCAAGATAACCAATGGGCCGAGACCTTACCACGAAAAACACTCCCACACGAGTACACTGCCAGCTCCAAACTTGACCGCAGGAACAGTACACTGTGATAAGTAGCGTTCCCCCGACTGCCGCCATACCCACACACGGTCATCAAACTGATGGATCGTGTATCTGGATTCATCAGTTTATAAGACCCGTTTCCATTGATCTGCGGTCCACGATAAATGTTCTTTACACCATGCTAAACGACGAGTAGCATTCCGAGTGGAGATGAAAGGCTTATGAGTAGCAGCACGACCACGATAACCGATCGAATGAAGTTTTCTGCGAATGGTACGTGTACATACCGAGGTTCCAGTATTGTTACTCACCTGTACACTGAGGTCTTGTGCAGTACTTCGTCGATTAGTATTTAACGACTCTCCTGAGGTTTCGACGTCCTCTGTCACTGATTTTTTTGGTCTACCGGTATGTTTTGCGGCTTTAGGCATTCCATGTGTCTTCCATTTATTCAGTACACCGAAAACATTTGACTTGGGTATGTTTAAACGCCTCTTGGTTTCTCTTATGGACAACCCACTAATATAATACCCAACAATCTTCCCGTTCTGAAAGTCAGTTCTCTCCGGCCGCGACATTTTCACTCAACCTCACAGTGCGATATGATCGCGGTCAGCTGCAGGCTTGTTTGCCAGAGACACACGTACTCATTCGGGTTGCAGCAGATCAGAGAGGTTGTAACGTACCAGGAGATGTGACGTACCTGCCAGCAGGACGCACACGACATAAAGGCACATAGCAATCAGAATAAACGTCCGCGTAGCTCAATTGGTAGAGTGACTAATTCCGGAATGAGGGGATCCGGGTTCGAACCCCGGCGCTGATAAAAATGACTGAGAAATTTACTTCGTTATAAGGTCCCGGAGATTTCGTGGTTGTGCGTGGGCACGTCGAGCCTGTCGATCTACATAGTTCCACAAGCGCTCTATGGAATTGAAAAATAAGGGGGAGATGATGTAACGTTCCAGGAGATGTGACGTACCTGCCAGCAGGACGCACACGACATAAAGGCACATAGCAATCAGAATAAACGTCCGCGTAGCTCAATTGGTAGAGTGACTAATTCCGGAATGAGGGGATCCGGGTTCGAACCCCGGCGCTGATAAAAATGACTGAGAAATTTACTTCGTTATAAGGTCCCGGAGATTTCGTGGTTGTGCGTGGGCACGTCGAGCCTGTCGATCTACATAGTTCCACAAGCGCTCTATGGAATTGAAAAATAAGGGGGAGATGATGTAACGTTCCAGGAGATGTGACGTACCTGCCAGCAGGACGCACACGACATAAAGGCACATAGCAATCAGAATAAACGTCCGCGTAGCTCAATTGGTAGAGTGACTAATTCCGGAATGAGGGGATCCGGGTTCGAACCCCGGCGCTGATAAAAATGACGGAGAAATTTACTTCGTTATAAGGTCCCGGAGATTTCGTATTTGTGCGTGGGCACGTCGAGCCTGTCGATCTACATAGTTCCACAAGCGCTCTATGGAATTGAAAAATAAGGGGGAGATGATGTAACGTTCCAGGAGATGTGACGTACCTGCCAGCAGGACGCACACGACATAAAGGCACATAGCAATCAGAATAAACGTCCGCGTAGCTCAATTGGTAGAGTGATTAATTCCGGAATGAGGGGATCCGGGTTCGAACCCCGGCGCTGATAAAAATGACTGAGAAATTTACTTCGTTATAAGGTCCCGGAGATTTCGTGGTTGTGCGTGGGCACGTCGAGCCTGTCGATCTACATAGTTCCACAAGCGCTCTATGGAATTGAAAAATAAGGGGAGATGATGTAACGTTCCAGGAGATGTGACGTACCTGCCAGCAGGACGCACACGACATAAAGGCACATAGCAATCAGAATAAACGTCCGCGTAGCTCAATTGGTAGAGTGACTAATTCCGGAATGAGGGGATCCGGGTTCGAACCCCGGCGCTGATAAAAATGACGGAGAAATTTACTTCGTTACAAGGTCCCGGAGATTTCGTGGTTGTGCGTGGGCACGTCGAGCCTGTCGATCTACATAGTTCCACAAGCGCTCTATGGAATTGAAAAATAAGGGGGAGATGATGTAACGTTCCAGGAGATGTGACGTACCTGCCAGCAGGACGCACACGACATAAAGGCACATAGCAATCAGAATAAACGTCCGCGTAGCTCAATTGGTAGAGTGACTAATTCCGGAATGAGGGGATCCGGGTTCGAACCCCGGCGCTGATAAAAATGACGGAGAAATTTACTTCGTTACAAGGTCCCGGAGATTTCGTGGTTGTGCGTGGGCACGTCGAGCCTGTCGATCTACATAGTTCCACAAGCGCTCTATAGAATTGAGGTCTTTCAATTTCTCAGGCCAAGGGAGAATGGAAATTACGCTGCCGTGTTCCTGGAACCAGTCACGCACCCTCTTAGCGACATGTGACGGCGCATTGTCCTGTTAGGTACACACCATTACCACCAGAGTAAACGTCCAACATGAGGGCATGCATGTGGTAAACGAGGATGGACAGGCAGCCATTGGCGTACAGAGCCTCATCCAGTGGTACCAACGGTCCCAGATCATACGAGGAAAGCATCCCTCAGAAACTCACACTGCCATCGCCGGCCTGTACTGCAACAACAAGCGAATCCAGGTGTTGGTTTTCGTGTGTCTGACGCCGTATCCGCCACCGCTCGTCACTTCTGTGGAGTTGAAACCTCAATTCGTCGGAGAAGGTAACCTTTTGTCCACTCTTCCACTGTCTAATGACGAGAGTCCCACGAGAACTGCAGGCGTCTTTGCCGGTGGACCTGGGTTAACATGGGAGCCTTGACGCAGCGTCGAATCTGGAGACCCATGCGCAACAGGGTTCGCTCTACTGTTATCGGGGACACGTACTTGGGTGCTCCAGTTTTTATTTGCATGGTCAATTGATACACTGTTGCACGTCGATTGTCCTTTACCAGTCGATGGAGGCGACGTTCTCCTTTGGGGTCGTTGAGCTTTGGTCTTCACAGTTTTGTTGTCGGGAAGAACTCGGTGTGTCAGCGGTCCATTCTTGGTACACCCTTACTACAGCTTCGCGAACAGCCGATGAAATCTGCTGTTTCTCAGATGCTAGATGCTACCACCCTTGGCGCTGTAGCCGATGATCATTCCTTTTTGCACGTCAGTCAAATCACTACCTCTGCCCGTTGGGCTCACGTTACGCACTATGGCTCATCTGCCCTGGCCAGCCGCTTATATCTCCGCGTAGACGACCTTGTCACGTGCGCTCTGTGACGCGCCTGGGTGGGTATACTGTGATTCCTGGGGTGGTCATATTATTCTGATACGACCGTGTATATCTATCTATCTATCTATCTATCTATCTATCTATCTATCTATCTATCTATCTATCTATCTATCTATCTAACGATGAGTATGATCCAGGAATTTGCTGACAAGAGTAAAGAAGTGGGATTAAAAATGAACTTTCAGAAGACAAAAGTGATGTAAAATGCTTTTAAAGAAATGAACATTTATCGATTGATGGGAAAAAACTGGAGATAACCGATACTTACATTTATCTCGGACAGCAGATATCAAGCGCGGGTCACATTGATGAAGAAATTAATAGGCGAATAAAACTTGTCTGGAGAGCTTTTGGAAGAAACAGTATAATTTTCAAGAGCAATATGCCATTATGTCTTAAAAAAAGTGTCTGATCAGTGCATCCTTCCAGTGCTTACGTATGATGCAGAGACGAAGATCTTAACTAAAAGAGACATACAAGACTGCAACCAGCTCAAAGAAGCATGGAAAAGTGCATGCTTGATGCAATCAGGAGAGATAAGAAGAGGACTCGTGGATCAGAAAAATGACAAGAGTGGAATACATCATGATCAGAGTAAAATCCCTGAAATGGTAATAGGCTGGACATATTTCCAGAACGAGAGACCATCGATGGACAGCAGAAATTTTAGACTGGATTCCAAGGGACAGAAAAAGACCCAAAAGGAGACCACATGGAAGATGGGTGAATGAAATTCGAAAGTATGCAGTAGTAACATGTAAGAGACTGGCACAAGACAGACAGTTGTGGAAGAAACTTGGGGAGACCTTCATCCAGCAGTGGACTGATAATGGTTGACAGTGATGATGATGATGTATGTATACACAGTCGAGTCTCATTATTGTGACCACCTCCTACTTTTGATGTCAACAGCGCGTAGCCAACGAAAGAAGGCACGTGTCGTGAGAAGGTTTGGAGGGTATATAAGGTGTGCTGTAGGCAATCTGAAAACATATCACTCGTTGCTGTCATGGATAAAAGGAGCGATTTATCAGATGTGCAAAAAGGTATGATTATCGGCTTTCGGGCCAAGGGTGGCAGTATTTCCGAAACAGCGTAGTTTGTGAACTGTTCGCGTGCTGCTGTGCTTAAAGTGTATCGTGATTGGAGGAATGGCACCGTTCCAAATCAGCAACGTAGAAACTGCGGAATATCACGTGTCATTAATGTGAGAGGTGAACGTCGGCTTCGAAGGTGCGTCAGGGCCAATCGATAATCTAAAGTGGAGCAACTCACTGGCCAAATGTACCGGAGAGCTACCAGAAATCTGTCTAAAACGACAGTTCAGAAAACCCTGTGGCGTGTGGTGCTCCGATGCAGACGGATGGTAACTTCATCTATGCTAACGAAAGTGCATCGGCAGAAAAGGCTTACATCTGCACGGAAGTATCGGAATGTGACCTCCGCTGATTGGCAAAGGTTTTCCTTCTCCGATGAGTCACGTTATCTGCTTCATCGAAAGGATGCACGTTAGCGTATAGGGAGAGAAATATTGGAGAACAAGCACTCTTCAACCATTGCTGGCAGAACACAAGCTAATGGGAGCAGCGTTATGGTCTGGGGAATGTTTTCGTGGCATTCTCTGGATCCACTCATACCTGTGGAAGGCACTATGGACTGAATTCGTTATGAATCCATCCTTGCAGACCACGTACACCCATACACGCTGATTGTCTTCCCTGGGGCGGATGGGCAAAGATTCGGCTGTTTGAAAATACAACACACATAAAAATTCGAAAAGGAGTGAGACAAGGTGACACCATATCTCCGAAGCTCTTTAATGCCACATTGGAAAATGTCTTTCAATCACTGAACTGGGAAAACAAAGGGATAAAGATTAATGGAGATTATCTAACCCACCTTCGTTTTTCTGATGACGCAGTCATTTTTGCAACCACTCCATCAGATCTGCAGAGTATGATCCAGGAACTTGCTGACAAGAGTAAAGAAGTGGAATTAAAAATGAACTTCCAGAAGACAAAAGTGTTATTCAATGCTTTTACAAGAAATGAAGATTTAACGATTGATGAAGAAAAGCTGGAGATAACAGACACGTACGTTTATCTTCGACATCAGATATCAAGTGAGGTTCACATTGATGAAGAAATTAATCTGTGTACAAAACTTGGCTGGAGAGCTTTTGGAAGAAACAGTATAATTTTCAAGAGCAATATGCCATTATGTCTTAAAAAAGTGTCTGATCAGTGCATCCTTCCAGTGCTTACGTATGATGCAGAGACGAAGATCTTAACTAAAAGAGACATACAAGACTGCAACCAGCTCAAAGAAGCATGGAAAAGTGCATGCTTGATGCAATCAGGAGAGATAAGAAGAGGACTCGTGGATCAGAAAAATGACAAGAGTGGAATACATCATGATCAGAGTAAAATCTCTGAAATGGTAATAGGCTGGACATATTTCCAGAACGAGAGACCATCGATGGACAGCAGAAATTTTAGACTGGATTCCAAGGGACAGAAAAAGACCCAAAAGAAGACCACATGGAAGATGGGTGAATGAAATTCGAAAGTATGCAGTAGTAACATGTAAGAGACTGGCACAAGACAGACAGTTGTGGAAGAAACTTGGGGAGACCTTCATCCAGCAGTGGACTGATAATGGTTGACAGTGATGATGATGATGTATGTATACACAGTCGAGTCTCATTATTGTGACCACCTCCTACTTTTGATGTCAACAGCGCGTAGCCAACGAAAGAAGGCACGTGTCGTGAGAAGGTTTGGAGGGTATATAAGGTGTGCTGTAGGCAATCTGAAAACATATCACTCGTTGCTGTCATGGATAAAAGGAGCGATTTATCAGATGTGCAAAAAGGTATGATTATCGGCTTTCGGGCCAAGGGTGGCAGTATTTCCGAAACAGCGTAGTTTGTGAACTGTTCGCGTGCTGCTGTGCTTAAAGTGTATCGTGATTGGAGAAATGGCACCGTTCCAAATCAGCAACGTAGAAACTGCGGAATATCACGTGTCATTAATGTGAGAGGTGAACGTCGGCTTCGAAGGTGCGTCAGGGCCAATCGATAATCTAAAGTGGAGCAACTCACTGGCCAAATGTACCGGAGAGCTACCAGAAATCTGTCTAAAACGACAGTTCAGAAAACCCTGTGGCGTGTGGTGCTCCGATGCAGACGGATGGTAACTTCATCTATGCTAACGAAAGTGCATCGGCAGAAAAGGCTTACATCTGCACGGAAGTATCGGAATGTGACCTCCGCTGATTGGCAAAGGTTTTCCTTCTCCGATGAGTCACGTTATCTGCTTCATCGAAAGGATGCACGTTAGCGTATAGGGAGAGAAATATTGGAGAACAAGCACTCTTCAACCATTGCTGGCAGAACACAAGCTAATGGGAGCAGCGTTATGGTCTGGGGAATGTTTTCGTGGCATTCTCTGGATCCACTCATACCTGTGGAAGGCACTATGGACTGAATTCGTTATGAATCCATCCTTGCAGACCACGTACACCCATACACGCTGATTGTCTTCCCTGGGGCGGATGGGCAAAGATTCGGCTGTTTGAAAATACAACACACATAAAAATTCGAAAAGGAGTGAGACAAGGTGACACCATATCTCCGAAGCTCTTTAATGCCACATTGGAAAATGTCTTTCAATCACTGAACTGGGAAAACAAAGGGATAAAGATTAATGGAGATTATCTAACCCACCTTCGTTTTTCTGATGACGCAGTCATTTTTGCAACCACTCCATCAGATCTGCAGAGTATGATCCAGGAACTTGCTGACAAGAGTAAAGAAGTGGGATTAAAAATGAACTTCCAGAAGACAAAAGTGTTATTCAATGCTTTTACAAGAAATGAAGATTTAACGATTGATGAAGAAAAGCTGGAGATAACAGACACGTACGTTTATCTTCGACATCAGATATCAAGTGAGGTTCACATTGATGAAGAAATTAATCTGTGTACAAAACTTGGCTGGAGAGCTTTTGGAAGAAACAGTATAATTTTCAAGAGCAATATGCCATTATGTCTTAAAAAAAGTGTCTGATCAGTGCATCCTTCCAGTGCTTACGTATGATGCAGAGACGAAGATCTTAACTAAAAGAGACATACAAGACTGCAACCAGCTCAAAGAAGCATGGAAAAGTGCATGCTTGATGCAATCAGGAGAGATAAGAAGAGGACTCGTGGATCAGAAAAATGACAAGAGTGGAATACATCATGATCAGAGTAAAATCTCTGAAATGGTAATAGGCTGGACGTATTTCCAGAACGAGAGACCATCGATGGACAGCAGAAATTTTAGACTGGATTCCAAGGGACAGAAAAAGACCCAAAAGAAGACCACATGGAAGATGGGTGAATGAAATTCGAAAGTATGCAGTAGTAACATGTAAGAGACTGGCACAAGACAGACAGTTGTGGAAGAAACTTGGGGAGACCTTCATCCAGCAGTGGACTGATAATGGTTGACAGTGATGATGATGATGTATGTATACACAGTCGAGTCTCATTATTGTGACCACCTCCTACTTTTGATGTCAAAAGCGCGTAGCCAACGAAAGAAGGCACGTGTCGTGAGAAGGTTTGGAGGGTATATAAGGTGTGCTGTAGGCAATCTGAAAACATATCACTCGTTGCTGTCATGGATAAAAGGAGCGATTTATCAGATGTGCAAAAAGGTATGATTATCGGCTTTCGGGCCAAGGGTGGCAGTATTTCCGAAACAGCGTAGTTTGTGAACTGTTCGCGTGCTGCTGTGCTTAAAGTGTATCGTGATTGGAGAAATGGCACCGTTCCAAATCAGCAACGTAGAAACTGCGGAATATCACGTGTCATTAATGTGAGAGGTGAACGTCGGCTTCGAAGGTGCGTCAGGGCCAATCGATAATCTAAAGTGGAGCAACTCACTGGCCAAATGTACCGGAGAGCTACCAGAAATCTGTCTAAAACGACAGTTCAGAAAACCCTGTGGCGTGTGGTGCTCCGATGCAGACGGATGGTAACTTCATCTATGCTAACGAAAGTGCATCGGCAGAAAAGGCTTACATCTGCACGGAAGTATCGGAATGTGACCTCCGCTGATTGGCAAAGGTTTTCCTTCTCCGATGAGTCACGTTATCTGCTTCATCGAAAGGATGCACGTTAGCGTATAGGGAGAGAAATATTGGAGAACAAGCACTCTTCAACCATTGCTGGCAGAACACAAGCTAATGGGAGCAGCGTTATGGTCTGGGGAATGTTTTCGTGGCATTCTCTGGATCCACTCATACCTGTGGAAGGCACTATGGACTGAATTCGTTATGAATCCATCCTTGCAGACCACGTACACCCATACACGCTGATTGTCTTCCCTGGGGCGGATGGGCAAAGATTCGGCTGTTTGAAAATACAACACACATAAAAATTCGAAAAGGAGTGAGACAAGGTGACACCATATCTCCGAAGCTCTTTAATGCCACATTGGAAAATGTCTTTCAATCACTGAACTGGGAAAACAAAGGGATAAAGATTAATGGAGATTATCTAACCCACCTTCGTTTTTCTGATGACGCAGTCATTTTTGCAACCACTCCATCAGATCTGCAGAGTATGATCCAGGAACTTGCTGACAAGAGTAAAGAAGTGGGATTAAAAATGAACTTCCAGAAGACAAAAGTGTTATTCAATGCTTTTACAAGAAATGAAGATTTAACGATTGATGAAGAAAAGCTGGAGATAACAGACACGTACGTTTATCTTCGACATCAGATATCAAGTGAGGTTCACATTGATGAAGAAATTAATCTGTGTACAAAACTTGGCTGGAGAGCTTTTGGAAGAAACAGCATAATTTTCAAGAGCAATATGCCATTATGTCTTAAAGGAAAAGTGTTTGATCAATGCATTCTTCCAGTGCTTACGTATGGTGCAGAGACGTGGACCTTAACTAAAAGAGACATACAAAGGCTGCAGACAACTCAAAGCAGCATGCAGAGGTGCATGCTTGGTGTAACCAGGAGAGATAAGAAGAGGAACTCGTGGATCCGAAAAATGACAAGAGTGGAAGACATATGATCAGAGTTAAGTCGCTGAAATGGCAATGGGCTGGATATACTGCCAGAAGGACAGACCATCGATGGACAGCCAAAATTTTAGATTGAATTCCAAGAGACAGGAAAAGACCCAGAAGAAGACCACATGGGAAATGGGTGGATGAAATTCGAAAGTATGCGGGAGTGTCATGGAGGAGACTGGCACAAGACAGACCGTTGTGGAGGGAACTTGGGGAGACCTTCGTCCAGCAGTGGATTGATAATGGCTGACGATGATGATGATAGGACTTACACGGACCATCCTCTTAGACTGTGGAAGCATAAGCCTTTACAGCACCAAAGTGAACCGCAAAGGTTCTTGGAGCGTATGCTCATGAAGAATTATAAGAGCTCAGCCCCTTTTCTAAGGTTGAACAGTCCTATGAACATACAAGACTAGAAAATTGAGTGCTCTTAATTTAGATTTCTTAGTTCTTGAACGAGAGACAGTCAGCGTCGTTTCAAAACATCCATGTCTTTCTCGGAATCGAGCACAGACCGATTTGTATAAGAACCACAGGCTCATATCTTAAATCACTATACCTGGATTATTTAGGCATGCAATCTGCAAAAGCATATGCTCTTGCAGATTGCATGCCTAAATAATCCACAAAAAAGACATATTCTTATCTCTCATAAAATTTATACTGGTTCAACTCCGAAAGAAGCAGGAGCTGGAGTTCCTTCAGGATTTACATGAAGACTGAAAAAGATTACGAAATACTTGTTCTAACAGGCATTACGTAAGGAGTTAACTTCAAAGTCTTTAAACACTATTTTTTTGCAGGTGATGGCAGTTATTATGAGGCTGAAATAACTTTACAGCTCTATGTTAATCTCTTTGAGTTTATTTCTAAGGGTATTGCCCTTTTTTCCTGTTGTTCGGGCAAAATGTCTGTGAAAGAGGAAATACATTTTCTAATTTTTTCAAGACAGCTCAGTTATCATGCAGATCGGAGGTTATGATAAAAATAGCATCATAGAACGCGAGTAGTCAGCGAAAAAAAGAGCTCGACGTATTTATCTTTCATCTGGCCATGCATGTACGTACAGTTCGGACAGCAGATCCACAAACAAAGCTGCAACGATTGTGAAATTATGTTTTTCACCAGGGAATACGGGCAGTGTTGTAGCACCGGCTTCTCCTTGTGTCGTCCAGGTATAATTGAGTTTAGTACAGATTTTTTGGCCTTTGAGAAGGAAACTGCAAAGCGATAAAATTTTAAATAAAATAAAATAAATATGTAAAACTAAAAAGTGGAATGCATTTAAATTTGAAAAGCTACTGTGTAAAAGGTGAACCTATTTGATTATCATTGAACTTATTCGTATATTTTATTCATTTCGGCTTCTCAGGTACTTTTTGTTTGTAGCACTTCTTTTTTTTTTTTTTTTGGATTGAAGGTTTAACGACCACCGTGAGCAACTCAATGGGCTATAAGCAGTTGATCGTCCCTAATTTAAGGCCACTGGCACCAGGGAAGGGAGAGAGCCATCGCCGTGAGACAAACACAACATCCATGCCTCGCCGGGATTCGAACCCGGACCCAACTCAGACGAATAGTCATAAGCCATCGTTTATAAAACTGTGCCACCGTGGCTTGCACTTCTTTGCATAGAATAAATTATAATTAGCAATAAATCATGCAAAGTTTGAACTGCTAAATTACAATTACTCCACAGGGTGCGTCAAAAGTCGCAGGACACCCTTGTATTTTAGAAACTGGAGGGAAAATAAAATATCTGAATACCCTAGCTTAGACCCGGTGAGGAGGCCTAACTTTTAGGCTATTTCTCGAACATGGCCACCATCTCGAAATCTGCCAAATTGGATCAAGGTCAAATTTTTCAAAAGGTGAGGTAGCCATGTTGCATATCAGACAAGGCCAGAATTTTCTCAGAAATTGATTCCCATAATCATATTTTACCTATGTGTTATGTTTCACAAGTTATCAATATAGAAAGTTGAAATAACAACATCTAAAGTGTCCTGTGATGCGCAGCTATTTGATGTGTTCAGTGTGTTGTCCCTGTTGCTGAGAACAGAGCTGAAGGCGCTTGATCCAGTCGCTATGCACCCGCACGAGAATATCGGGAGAAATGAGGTTACAGGCCTCCAGAATGCGTTGCTGAAGGATATGTTTGTCGCGGATTTTTTTTTTGCATACACCAAGTGTTTTAGATGACCCCACAAATAAAAGTCGAGTGGTGTGAGGTTATGGGATGTGGGTGGCAATTTCACGGGACCACGCCGGCCAATCCAATGACCAGGGAGTCGAACAACTAGCCATTGGCTAACGGTTGCACCATAGTGGGGAGGAACCCCATCGTGTTGAAAATAACAGGGGAAGCTTCCATCTTCATTCAGAAGGGAAAGGAACACTGTTTCCTGTAGCATTTCCAGTAGCACTGAGAATTTAGGTTATTGTCGATGAAAATGAGTCCGATTACACGGTTGCCCCATATTCCACACCACACCATAACCCTTACATTACCAACGGCTTTGGATGGTTCCATTCAGTGAGGGTTCCTGTCATTCCGGTACCTGTGGTTTTGACGGTTAACCACACCACTGACGTAAAAATTGGCCTCGTCACTTAATAAAATGCTCTGTGCGATTGAGGGATCCCGTTGATGATGGTCCAAAGCCCAGGTGCACAACTCGACATGTCTGTCAGGGTCATCCTCTGATAGTTGCTGCTGCATATGGGTCTTGAACGAATGCCAGTGAGCGATGTGAAGAAACCGTACAATGGCTGACTGGCTGATACCACATTCTGCTGTTAAACGTCGTGTGCTACGTTGTGGACTCTTTGCAAAGGATGTCAAGACCATTGCTGAGGTTTCCTTGTCGGTAGCAATTTTCGGCCGACTACTGCGTGGCGTGCCGTCCACAGTCCCGGTTTTTGGAATTTGGATATCAGGTATGCGATAGTGCTGTGTAAAATTAGTGATCTTTCTGGGTGTCGGTTGTTGAAGTCTACGGCTATGATACGGCAGCTGCGTTCCCGAGACATTAGGATCACCTCAATTGTCTCCTCTTTTGTCAATGCCAACTGCAATTACCTGCGACAAACAATGGTGATTTAAAATTTCTGTGTTGATAACTTGTGAACCACAACACATATGTTAAATCTGAGTACGGCAATCAATTTCTGAGAAAATTCTGGTCTTGTTTGATATGCAACATGATCCCCTTACCATTTAAAAAAATTGACCTTGATCCAATAAGGTGGATTTCAAGATGGTGGCCATGTTCCGGAAATATCCTAAAAGATAAGCCTCCACACGGATTCTTTGCTGGCATATTCAGATATTTCATTTTCCTTCCCGTTCCGGAAATGTAAGGATGTCTTGCGACTTTTGACTCACCCTATACAAATGAAATTTTACACTACTGTTCGTGAAAATTGCCACATCAAGAAAGAATCGCTCTAATCAAATGAAATTTGCATAACATATTCCTCATGTCACAGGAGATATTTGATTACATTTTTACAACTATACAAGATTTATTTCGATTCAAAGCTCAGTATCGTGTGAGACCACCTTGGGCAATAGGAACAGCATCTACAAAGCGCGACATTGAATGGAAGAGGATTTTGATATCGTCCTGGGGAATAGCCTACCAGGCTACTTTTATGCGAGACCAGAGTTCATCTGTGGTGACTGGTGGAGACTCTTGACGGGCCAATCGCTTAGCTATCATGTCCCTGACATGTTCGATCGGGACATATCCGGCGAATGTGGAGGCAGGAAAGAAGCTTTATCTGCCGTGTATAGAAGAGGTCTTGGACATTCCGGGCCAGATATGGCCGGGCATTGCCCTGCTGTAATAAAGCTTCAGGACAATTCTGAAGGAAGGGTATAATCGCTGCCTCTAAAACATTACGATGATCACTGGATGTTGGGTGTTCCCTCAATTCGTACGAGGTGAGATCGCGAATTGAACTCAATGGCTTCCCAAACCATGACGTTTGGCGTTGGGCCGGTATGATGATGCACAATGCACGCTGGAAGGTGCCTATCACCACGATATCTTCGAATACGTATATGACCATAGTGGTGGATTAGGAAGAACCGTGAGTCATCAGAGAACACGACCTGTTGTCTGTATTCGAGACCCCATTGCAGCCTGAGGCATCTGTTGCTGAGGTTCAAAGGAATGCGCAGTAATGGGCCGATAGCGATCAGTCCTTTGACGACGTCGAACTATGCTGGAGGACAAGTCCTGACATGTGACAGTTTTCCACAGCTGCGCTAACATTGTGGATGTCGTTGTGCGATCGATAACTGTCATGTAGCAGAGGTATCTCTCATCCCGTGCAGTCGTGTGATTCTGCGGTCCATTTCCAGGATTTCTGTGAGTCCATGCCTCATCTGTTCCCTGACGCTACTTTCTCAACACTGTACGGGCGTTTCTTTCCGTACGAGAGGCAATTTCTCGGTAGGAAAATCGAGCTTCTCTCATTCCAACAATTCTTCTTCGTTTAAAGTCCGCCAGGTGTTCATAATGCGACCTTCTCCGGAGACGGGGCATAGTGAGACACAAGAAACACCCTTTCTCTTCACTGATTGCAACATTTCATTTAAGCAAGCTCTTTATGACTAAGACTGGATAGTTCAGAGAACGCTGCTCCGAAACCTAATGCACAGGTTCACTGACATTTTTAATCATTTACATGTTCCAACCTGTTGTATTTATTCAGTAAGCTTCAAGCTAATACCAGCAGTCCTTCATGGTGTTCAATTTCCACAAACAGTAGTGTATATATTTGTTTTCATACTCACCTAAGATTGGTGCCCAGCTCTTTGTCCTTTAACCTAGTTGGGAATTTTTTTTTCCACTGACAGTAGGGCTTATGAGTAAAGTCAGAGTGTCAGCAAAATCATGAACACTTAAAGAATTAAATCGAAATAATTAAAAAAATGCAGGTCTGTTCGACTACGAGATGTATAGTGTTTAACGTGAAAGTATGTAAAAGCGTGACCTGCAACAGGATTTCATCTTTTCCTCCTCACATAACCTTGCAGAACGTAAAAATATATATCAATATCAAGAGCATTTAATCAAATAATCATCTTGAAAGGAAACAACGCGCAAAAATCAGAGAAAGAATAATAATAAGCAAGTATTTTTTGTCTGAAATATTTGAGTAAAAACCTTGTCTTATGTAGAAGAGAGAGACAGGCTAAAAAATGAAATCCATTTGTCTCTTAAACTCCTTCGAGTTTAGGTTGCACTAACGAAATCTATATCTTTTGAACTAATTCAGCTTGGGATTTACATTGAAAAGGCCGAGAAGAGGCTATACAAAATAGTAAAATCATGCAATGCATTGATTACAATACGCTTTCCAACATTACAGAACTTTTTTTTTTTTTTTTTTTTTTGATTGGAGGTTTAACGACCACCGTGAGCAACTCAATGGGCTATAAGCAGTCGCCCGTCCCTAATTTAGGGTCACTGGTTCCAGGGAAGGGAGAGAGCCAGTGCCGTAAGACAAACACAACATCCATGCCTGACCGGGATTCGAACCCGGACCCCTTACGGACGAATGATCAGAGGCCAGCGCCTTAGACCACTGCGCCACCGGGGCGGCTTACAGAAATCATTACTCAGGTTATGAGAATAATGGCTGTGGAATAAATCTCGGTCCTGTGCCCTGACCTTTGATCCCATTTCGACGATATTCAACAGAACCGGCTTGGTATAACTCCGAAATAACATGATAAAGTTTTGTCGCAATCGAAGCATTTTTACGTAAGTTATGATGCATAAGGGCTATGGAATAGATCCTGCTCTTGTGTCCTAACCTTTAACCCCATTTCGCCCATTTTCAATAAGGTTTGTTTCCAAGTGGTCCCCTACAACATACTAAAATTTCATTGAAATCGAACCTTTTTTACGTTAGTTATGACGCATAAAAGCAGTGGAATGGATCCCGCTCCTATGTACTGACCTTTGACTCCATTTCGTTCACTTTAAATAAGGTTCTTTCCCAAGTGATCCCCTACCAGATACTAAAATTTCATCAAAATCGAACGATTGTTACGCGAGTTATCGTGCTGACGGACATACGCACACAACGCGTGACGTAATGAGGCAGATGGGAATCGCGACCATCTGCCCGCCGCAAGAGATTCTGACGTCATAAATCTTTAATAGGATCCGCACACAACGCGTGACGTAAAGAGATAGATGGCGTGACCGCGCGCCAACATTCTCAAACGCGAGTTGTGACGTCATAAGATTTCTAAGCATTGGTAACATTAATGGAACAACGCCATCACTAAAAACGTTATAATTCGGGGTGGTTATTTAACCCGCTAAACAAATTCTTCTAAAGTCGAGATCAAGCTAAATCGATTTCTAGTACCAGAAAACGGTAGGTTAACGACTTTCATCAAAATTTTTAGAGCCGTTTTCAAAATAAAATGTACATACATACATACATACGAGAATTGCTACTTTAAGGTGGACGTCAAGTAACTTTGCTTCCTATACTTCCAATGGAAAAACTTTTGTACACATTTTCTTCACAATTAATGCGTTCCCAAGGATGAAAATTTTAACATCAATTAAAATATCTTCATTTTATAACTTGCCATACTTAATATTTTCTAAAACATAACCATAATTATGCAATTCAACATTTGTTTGTCTACTGACGTCATGAAAATACAGGTCGCGCCATCTTTTTTCTGGACAATTAATGCGTTCACAAGGATGAAAATTTGAACATCGATTAAAAGAGCTTCATTTCATAACTTGGAATACTTAATATTTTCTAAACCATAACCGTAATTATGCAATCCAACATTTTTTTGTCTACTGACGTCATCAAAGTACAGGTCGCGCCATCTTTTCTCTGGTTTCAACACCACCAAAGGAAAAGTTATTGATTTTTAATATAATTATGGTTATGTTTTAGAAAATATTAAGTTTTCCAAGTTATAATATGAAGTTATTTTAATCGATGTTTAAATTTTCATCCTTGGGAACACTTTAATTGTGAAGGAAATGTGTACAAAAGTTTTTCCATTGGAAGTATGGGAAGCAAAATTACTTGACGTCCATCTTAATAATATGGAATAAGAGCGATGGAATGGATCGCAATCCTATGTCCTGACCCTTGACCACATTTTGTCCATTTTCAATAGGGTTCGTCCCCAGGTGGTCCCCTACTACATACTGAAATTTCATCGAAATCGAACCATTTGTACGCACGTTATGACGCATAAGGGCAATGGAATGCATCCCGCTCTTATGTCCTGACCTTTGACCCCACTTTACCCATTTTGAATAGGGTTCGTACCCAGGCGGTCTCCTACCACATAGCAAACTTTCATTGAAATCGAACCATATTTACGCAAGTTATGACGCATAAGTGTAATGGAATGATCCCGCTCCTACGTCGTGACCTTTGACCCCATTTGTCCCATTTTCAATAGGGTTCGTCCCTAGTTGGCTCCGTATTACATAGTAAACTTTCATTGAAATCGAACCATTTTTACGCAAGTTATGACGCATAAGGGCAATGGAATGATTCCGCTCCTACGTCGAGACCTTTGACCCCATTTGTCCCATTTTCAATAGGGTTTGTCCCCTGGTAGTCCCTTAATACATACTAAAATTTAATCGAAATCGACCCATTTTTACGCCAGTTATCGTGCGGACAGACGGACGGACGGACGGACAGACAAAGTTGGAGCATATACGCTTCTTCAACCTATGGTTGGAAAGCGTAAAAAATGAATATTTAGCTTTGTGGCGCAACAACGGAAAACATGCGTTAAAAAAAAGACTTTCTCACTGGAAAAAAAGACATCCGTACTGGAAACCCCTTTGAAAAATGCTAGCAAGAACCTTCATCGGTTGGATTTCTTTTCTTTAACAGAAGAGGAAGAACTTTCATAGGTTTCCTTATAAATTAATTAGAACAGAAATAAAAGGGGTTTGGGGCTCAACGTTTTCTTCTAATTTTAATATAATATAATAGAAATGGAAGAGATCCAGTGGTGTCACCTATAGCAGAGATTAAAATTGAAGACAAAAGTTCTGTCGTTACTTTCTGGAGTTGTCTGTAATCATTGCTTTGCGACTACATAGTTGTAGTCCCCCAATAACTGAGGGGAAATGTTTTCATTGGTTCATTAAAATTTGTGAGTTTCACTTTACTTTCCCCAATACTTTCTTTTGAGTCGATTGAAAAATATTTGTTGTTTTGGATAGGGAGGAAGGCGTTAATAACCGACATCAATAACTTTTAGGGCTGCCTGAAGTGGCCTGTAGAGGTCACTGGTAACAGGCAGGTACGAGGTGAGCATAATGGTTCAAGGGTGCCATGTATTCCTCCCTCGGGAGACGACTAACCAGAAAGCAGCGTCGCAATATTCCTACCGGAGCTGCAGATTGAAATATTCACTGACCAAAATGAAGTCCAGAAAATTTGCTGATCTTCGCAGTTTCTTTGTTTGTGGCTTAAGAAAACTACGTATTGGTCTTTTAAACGTTGTTATTCATCCTTGAAGCCTTTGAACAGCTAAATCTTTCTTTACATGGCAATGCAGTACACACCCGTTTTTATATTCGACGGCGATTATCTTAGCTCAAATTTTTCAATTCTCATTCTGAATTGTAAAGGCGCTGATAATTCTGTACGCTTATTCATGACTGTACAACAGACACTGATTTTTATATTCAGCTTTAGATCTTTAAACATCACCATTTTTTACAATTTTCTAATTTGGTTTCTAAGACACATTGGAAAGTTTACCTTTAGTACTTGAACTCTTATTGACAATCCGTGCTAGAACAAATGTTCTCTAACACAGTTCGAAAGGCTTCATCAAACAAAGATCTTTGCTCTTTCCACGTTTATAAGTGAGTCACGAAAAAATTCTCATTGGCCGCCACCGGGAGTCGAACCCAGGGTCTTCCAGTTACGCGCCGGATATGCTTCCGCTACACCACAGCGGCCTCGAATTCCTCCAGACTCACACATGCTAACTGCCAAGCCAATTTGGCAGGTTGCTTCTTGGAGCCCCGCAACTGGAAGACCCTGGGTTCGACTCGTAACTGGAAGACCTTGGGTTCGACTCGTAACTGGAAGACCCTGGGTTCGACTCCCGGTGGCGGCCAATGATAATTTTTCCGTGACTTACTTGTAAACGTGGAAAGAGCGAAGATCTTTGCTTGATGTTCCTGGTCCACGTTAAATGTCTGTATTAATTAGAAAGGCTTGTTAGAATACTCTCACTTGCAGCGATACCTAACGAGCTGCAAACTTATTCTTGTTTGTTTTGTTCTGACAGCACCAATGATGAAATAAAACTGAGTGCTCTTGGGAAACGGTGGAAACAAGTTTTCCCTTGAATTGAGAAAATATTTTTTTTTTCCAGATGGGTTTTCCTAAGATGTGGTACCAAATAAGGTGTGGAAAAAATACTGGTAGAAACCTCTTACTTCCAAAGGAAGAGGGAACTTCGTAAGAGATGTACAGTCTGTTCTTTACTCAAAATAGTGCAACTGTACTAGTGATCCGAATTTCTTGGAGTACAATAGAAATAAAAGTTACCAAGCTTTCGCACATCAACCAGATGGCTTGCTCAAGGAACGTAGACACAAAACTACAAACTGAAAGATAGAACGCTTCAACAATTTGAACGCGGTGACTTGACAATAAACGAACAGATGCAAATATAATTATTCATTCAAAGACACGAGGCATCATGTTCGTTTAGCACGCGGAATCCTTGAAGGAGAACAAAGGCATTCACTCTTTGAAGAACTGGTTCCAAATTTGTGACAATTCCAGCCCAGCAAGACGCTATCATTGCATGACTCACTGTTGGGAATGATCTTGTAAGTTTTGCGAATGGTAGTAGCTTTAGGGTTGGAGTAAGAAGCTCATTTCTTTATGTCATCCCACATAGGAGTAGTGGACCTGAACTTGACTTCCCTGAAAAGGGCCGTGGTTGCGTTACTGTTTTTGAGTCCCTTTTATGTTCGCTGACTCTGAATCTAAATGAACGCTTGGTCATTCCAATGTGGTATCACTTGAGGCCGTCCGGATATTGTAGAGGAATGACATAAACACCTGCCTCATTGCAGAGAGGGGATTTGTCAGCATTTATCTTAAGCATGGCATATAAAGATGTCGGAGACTTTATGCCGACACCGAGGTTCATCTTCTTGAGTGCGTTCTTGAGTGGATAGGAGACTTTTGGTACGTAGGGCATTGAGCCCTTGTAGCGTAACTACCGCAATGTTATTAATTAGTCTGTTCTTTTTTCCGCGTTTATATTTTTTTATTTTTTTATTTTTTTACGCATTTTCTGACATACTTTAATAACCTGTTTCAGCGTCGAAGAACAGAAGGGGCATTTCCGACGTTGTGTAACGAGCTGCAAGGAAGGAAGAAAACATAGTTAAATAACAAACACAATACCAATATTACAACGCCTATACGGAACCAGGTCTTCTGTATGAAACGCAAGCCCTAGTTGTGCATCAATGAGAAGACTCGTTTATTGGAGGTAACATAATGCCAAACAAAAGTGAGAATAAAAAATTACCATCCGTAACTCCATGAACAGCATAAAATCACATTTTTAGAAGCAACACCATGATATGTAAAGAGGATATGTGATTAAAAAAAGCTTGGGCTATGTAGCAAAAAAAATACCGACGAAAAATGATGTCATCTTCAGTTTCATATCAAATACGTTGGCTTCTCCAAAATAAACTCACTCCAAGGAAGGATTCCTGCTGAGGGGGTCAAACTGCCTTTTTATTGCGCTAATCGATTGTTACAGATGTAGGACCAGTAGACAATTTTATCCGAAGTGTTTGTTGTCAGAGTTTTATGTATGTGGTGCCCTCTGCTTTCTTTCTCATGTGGAATAGGCAGCGGTCGCATCACCCTGTCAGTGCCCTTCTGAAGAATAGGCAGTCTGGGAACGAGAATGTGTGGGCTCCTTAGCTTATTGCGTTCCGGTCATGACAGCGGCATGACAGACTGCATGCTGCGGACGCTATGGAAAGCAATCTCTATTGTCTTTTTTTTCTGTTCTTTTTTCATGCCAGTGGCGAAGTGGCATACCGCTGGTGATTCCTTGTTTGTTAGCGTAGCACTTTTCGTCACATGCTTTCAAATAGGAGAATTACATGTACAAATGATTGATGACCATCATTTTAAAAGAAGTTGCATAACCCTTAAATCAAACAATCGGCGAGGGAAATGATTTCCACGAACTCAGGACTATACTTCCATGAAATCTTTTATTTCGTTATAAACGTAAGGTTAGTTCTCACAAATCAGGGGATAGCAAGTTCTGTTTCTATTCCCAGGAACGGTTCTTAGGCGTTTATTTTAAAAGATTAAGGATTTCGTTACCGAAGCGTATATATATATATATATATATATATATATATACCTAAGAGCAGAGTCAAAGACAAAATTTTACACCTAAGAGTTTAAAACCAAATCTGCTTACGAGTGTGGGTTGGGCCAGGAAAGTGATAGGTGCAAGCAAAAACTTTAACTAAATGATTCTTCATGCCACTCTGAGGAGATTATGATAATTATAAATTTTTAGTGGGCTTTAAACTTGCATCTATGACTTTGCAGAAACCCATTTCCAACTAGGTCTTTGTAGAGGTGAGAAAATGCAGAGTTTTGCTGGTCCTTGATAAAGCCAAGGCTCGGCATTCTCGACACTTTCTACATTCAGGTTTGATATTACTTTATTTTCTTTTTTACTCATACCTGTTGGTTTTTTGAATTATTCTTCGTTCTTTTAGTATCTGTTAACTAGTTTTTTGCTACTGTCTTTACTTAATAGTATATATATATATATATAGTTCTCTCAGAACTATATGAAAGAGCGAGGGAATATGAACTTCCATTGTGCATCGCTTTTATCGATTATGAAAAAGCCTATGATTCGGTGAAACCATCAGCAGTTACAATGGCTCTGAAATCCTGCGGTATTGAAGATGCATACATTAATATTATTAATAACATCTATGAAAATGCAAGTGCAAAGATTCGTCTGTTTGAAAATACAACACACATAAAAATTGGAAAGGGAGTGAGACAAGGTGACACCATATCTCCGAAGCTCTTTAATGCCACATTGGAGGGTGTCTTTCAGACGCTGAGCTGGGAAAACAAGGGGATAAAGATTAATGGAGATTATCTAACCCACCTTCGTTTTGCTGATGACGTAGTCATTTTTGCAACTACCCCATCAGATCTGCAGAGTATGATCCAGGAACTTGCTGACAAGAGTAAAGAAGTGGGATTAAAAATGAACTTTCAGAAGACAAAAGTGATGTTCAATGCTTTTACAAGAAATGAACATTTATCGATTGATGGAGAAAAGCTGGAGATAACAGACACGTACGTTTACCTTAGACAGCAGATATCAAGTGTGGGTCACATTGATGAAGAAATTAATCTGTGTACAAAACTTGCCTGGAGAGCATTTGGAAGAAACAGCATAATTTTCAAGAGCAATATGCCATTATGTCTTAAAAGAAAAGTGTTTGATCAATGCATCCTTCCAGTGCTTACGTATGGTGCAGAGACGTGGACCTTAACTAAAAGTGACATACAAAGGCTGCAGACAACTCAAAGCAGCATGGAGAGGTGCATGCTTGGTGTAACTAGGAGAGATAAGAAGAGGAACTCGTGGATCCGAAAAATGACAAGAGTGGAAGACATCATGATCAGAGTTAAATCCCTGAAATGGCAATGGTATTGGTATTGGTAACTGTGGGTACCATAGTGGTACCCAGTTTGTTGCTATAACGAACTACAGACATAGGAGATTCATTAAAAGCTGCAGTACAGAAAACAACAGTGCGGAAAGTCAGTATTTCCACGATGCAGCACAACGTTACACAGAAAGGAAATGAATATGCACACGAACAATGAATGGCCTAACGGCATGTCAAACACTATAACCCATGTGCACAAATGCATGAAATATACTATGCTATGATAAATCAACCGAACGGAACTAAAATGTGGTTAGAGCGCAAAACAACATTGAGTATCTCAGCAACTTTATAAAAATAACAAAGGTAACAAACGTACCACTATAATAATCCGCGATAGAGGAAAGCACTAACACAGCAAACACGCAAACACTCTCAATTATAGGTAATTTAAAAAACAGGCACAAATTCAGGAAACAACAGATAAGATAATGATACTGAGATAATGAGGAGATCACACAAGTAACGAGACCGATTAGTTGTGAAAACACAGCAAAAACACGCAATTATCGCAACTTTAAAATAAAACAAATTTACAATACATTAAATAAAGCAAATAAAGCAAATGTACACACAAATAAAGCAAATTTACAATACATTACATGTGAATCACAGTAAAAACACACAATGAAAACATCAGAATCAACATACACTAAGTCTGCAAAACCAGGGCATCTGCGAACGGGTTCGCAAATCCCCTAGCATTGAGAGAACAAAAAGTAATCGGTGTGAGGAAGAGAGCTAAAGTTCATCTGTAAAAGGATAGAAGATATCACACATATGCTTCTCAACGAGCTCCTTCAAGGAGGCGAGACGGCGCGTGTAACGTCTCAAAACAGGCTGATACCGAGGATCGGTGGCACACAGAGATTAAAAAAGGGACACATAAGCTTCGAATTGCGTTACCGCTGCATACAGGTCCAGATCAGGTGAGTGAAGGAATTCTTCAGAACCAACAATCGTACGTGCAGGTTGAAAAAGACGTAAAAGTTGCTGTCTGGACAGTGGTCCAGGAACTGGAGGAAACGTATCAACGGCCTGTAGAACCTCAGCATCAGATAGATGATTGACAGGACCTGAGCGGAGAAGCATACTGTTTGAAGAATCATCAGGTGGAGAAACACTGGAACCGGAAACCTCGGGAACACTAGATGAATCCTCAGAATGTGGCACAGAAAGTTGTTTTAACTTTTTCTGTTTCACAGCGCCTTTGGAAATTCCAATCCGCTTCGAAGAAGAAGCTGAGGCGGATGTATCCATTAGTGGATCAGGCTCACCTCCCAAGTCAGGAGACGAGGAAACGACCGTCGCCGAAGAAGCAGTACGTAGCTGAGCTGCCTTAGTGGAGACTGGTACAACAGCCGAGGCTTCAGGAAGATGTTGCAACAAGGGTATGGTAAACAAGGTTGTAAATGGAGATCCGATATCCGAGAGGCTAGGAGAAGAGCCAGACGGCCGCTCTGCCAAACCACCACTCAACACACCCGGATCGGAACACTCCGCTGTAGACACATCTGTAGTCGAAGACAACTCTGTCAATCTTGAAGGTGGATGCCCAATCGTACGGGTCGGGAGAGGAGGAAAGGCAGCATTGTCCGTGACGGAAATGTTCGTCTGACGGAGAAACGAAGAATTCGCGTCAGGCAAACTACCGGTAGTGGGGATAGTAGAAAGACCAATGTGGTCAGGAGTGGGATGCGAACTTGATGAACGTCCACGTCGAACGCGGTCACAGGAGGCAGTGGTGTGATTCTGTGTTAAACAGTGTGTACAATAGTGAGCAGTGAAAATCTTGAAACTGTACGTTCGTGCGCCAATTTCAACAGTAGCTTCTGTAGGGCAATCCGCCAAGGCTTTCTCGGTGGGAAAGACGACCAATAACTGACGGCGAGGTCCGGTAGCATGTGCAAATCGAGTTCCGCGGGGAGCGTCAGAGAGGCGACGGACCTTGCCAACAATTTTACAAACATGACTGACAAGGAGAGGAAGTGCAGTATCAGGCAGTTCCTGTGGAACAGGATAGAACGTGATGTTCACCGGTCGCTTGGAAAGAGGCGACGGGATGAGATGGTTTGTCCCAATCGAAAGTCCGTTTGCAAGAAAAAAGTCAGCATCCTCCTTGTGATTGAACTGTACCGAAATACCCCGAGGAGTACGGGAAATTCCTGCAATGGACGCAGACGACACATGTCCAGAGAGGGCTTCCATGTAGCGTGGCAATGGAGTATTTGGTAAAGCATGAAAGAGCACACCTCTATCCAGGAGGTTATGGAACTTACGACCAATCTGCGAATTGTCATCTATCGTTACCTTCACCTTGTGGTTGGATACCTGAATAATAGGTGTTGCTTGCAAAAGACCATCTGGTGGAGAGGAATCGGACGTAGAAGTAGCGCCTCGTTGCACTTTAGAGGCAAATGACATCCTCGGAAGAGATGTCTGTTCGGATCCGGCAGGCACAGAAGGCTGTGAGAGAAGAGAAGCACAGGCCGAAGGCAAGGCAGTAGAATCAGTAGTACCCAGGGAGGGCACCGAGGCAGATGCAGGAGCTGAAGAAGAAAGCACAGCCAAGTCCAGTGAAGGCACCGGTGCAGGAGTACTAGAAAGCTGGGAAGGCATTTGAGCAGACTCATCTGAGGACGAGAGTATGTTAACTTCCATGGACGTGGGAAGCGTGACGTGACGTGCATCCGCCACGCCCATAGATAATAAGGAAATACCGGAAGCCGCCATGTTGGCAGCTTCCAAACGTAAACAAACGAGCAAACGATAAGAAAGCGGATGAATATGAACTAATATGAGGATGAGAACGCTAGAAAAGTAGCTCAAAACGTACACAGTACCTTTAGACAGCCGGGCCACGCAACAGGTGAGTGAGGGACGAGGTATTCCACACTAAAATGCATAAAATATTGGAGCCACCAACACTACGTCTGTCGCGAACGAGCAATGGGCTGGACATACTGCCAGAAGGACAGATCGTCGATGAACAGCCGAAACTTTAGATTGGATTCCAAGGGACAGGAAAAGACCCAGAAGAAGACCACATGCGAGATGGGTGGATGAAATTCGAAAGTATGCAGGAGTGACATGGAGGAGACTGGCACAAGACAGACCGTTGTGGAGGAAACTTGGGGAGATCTTCGTCCAGCAGTGGATTGATAATGGTTGACAATGATGATGATGATGATGATGATATATATATATGGGATGTAAGGTCAGGTGATGCGTAACATCACAGCCTCTCATTGACAAATGTCAACCCAGCCTTCTCGTGGTACATCCTGTTCACACTGAAGGGGCTCTGGCGGTATAACTATACCATCGGCCAGCGTGGTGAGTTATGGCCAAACCCCTCCAAAATGACTCCACAACTTAAATCTTGGCCCTCAGTCCCCGGCAGCTGTAATGTACCTGGCCAAGGCAGCGGCCAGTGCGACATGAAGGCAGAGGGTGCTAAGAATCCCCGGAGGACCGGACTAGGCTGCCATTTGATGCTGACCTTGGCTACGTATAATGGACGTTCCCTATCTTCTGATTCAAGGCTTCTTGAATTGGAAGAGGAACTACAAAGGATCAAGTGGGACATCGTCGGGCTAAGTGAGGTAAGGAGAAAAGGAGAAGATCTCATTGAACTGAAAAGTGGACATCTCTTCTACTAACGTGGGACAGATACTGGCAGAACTAGTGGTGTTGGATTTATAATAAACAAGAAACTGAAGGATTAAGTGGTAGAAGTTGAAAGTTCCTCTGACAGAGCTGCACGACTCGTTATCCAACTATCGAGAAGATACCAGGCTCAGATTATTCAAACTTAAGCACCCACCACAAGTCATCCTGAAGAAGAAATTGAAGAATTTTATGAGGAAATTCGTCATCTAAATAATAAAGGTAAGTAGCACTTAAAGATAATTATGGGAGATTTCAATGCAAAAATAGGGCAACGGCAACAGAATAAAACTTCAGTAAGTAAATTCGGTCACGGCAACAGAAACCAGCGTGGAAATACTCTCGTTGAGTTTGCAGAGGCAGAAGGATTTTTCATCTTGAACTCCTTTTTCAAGAAAAAGCCACACAGGAAATGGGCATGGAGACATCCTATTGGGACGACAAGTGAAATTGATTTTATTATGTGCAACAAAAAATTCGTCATCCAAGACTGCAGTGTGCTGAACAAGTTCAACACAGGTAGTGACCATAGATTGGTGAGATGTAAGATGCACCTCAACACTAAACTCGAACGTGGCAAGCTCATAAGACAAACAAACTGTATTGACATAACCAACCTTAAAAAACACCATAATACTTTCAAGTTGGAACTGAAGAACAGATTCTCTGCTTTAGAAGGCCTAACATCGGAAGAAGTGGATATTTCGGAAGTTAACAGAAAAGTAACCAAAGCTCTTATGGAAACAGCAACAAAATTAGTTGGGTCTAAGAACAAGTTGCATGTGAACAAATTATCAGGAAAAACCAAAATGTTGATGCAAAAAAGAAGAGAGATGAGGACAACTAAAGAAGATGTGAGTTCCAAAGTGGAATATATAGAGCTATGCAAGACAGTATAAAAAAGTATCACTGAAGATGTAAGGAAATTCAACTGTGAGCTAGTGAGGAAAGCAGTTAAAAACAACCAAAGCCTAAAGATAGCAAAGGGACATCTCAGTAAGGGAAGAAAACAGATTATGGCACTGAGAAAAGAAGATGGTTCTGTAACAAGAAATAGAGGCGAAATTTTGACAAAAGTGAAAGACTTCTACTCTAAATTATATAAAAGGGATGATACATGTACTCCAGACATCATGAAAGGTACCAGTACCATAGTTCTTCCAGTCCTCCCAGCAGAAGTTGCACATGCAATCAAGAACATGAAGCGGGGGAAAGCTCCAGGAGAAGATGGAAATACTGTAGATATCGTACAGGAAGCAAGTGGAGAAATCGAAACAGTACTCGCCCAAATTTTCACTCGATGCCTTAATGAAGGAAATATTCCTGAGGATTGGAACAACGCTACAATGATCCTGCTACATAACAAAGGTGACATTGAGGATCTCGGAAACTACAGACCTGTCAGCCTCCTATCAGTAGTTTATAAAATCTTCACTAAAGTTCTTTCACACCGCTTGAAGGTAAGAACTGGACATGGCTCAACCGAGAGAACAAGCTGGATTCAGGAGTGGCTACAGCACAATAGATCATATCCACGTACTGAGAGAACTAATTGAAAGAGCGAGGGAATATGAACTTCCATTGTGCATGGCTTTTATCGATTATGAAAAAGCCTATGATTTGGTGAAACCATCAGCAGTGTTACAATGGCTCTGAAATCCTGCGGTATTGAAGATGCATACATTAATATTATTAATAACATCTATGAAAATGCAATTGCAAAGGTTCAGCTGTTTGAAAATACAACACACATAAAAATTGAAAACGGAGTGAGACAAGGTGACACCATATCTCCGAAGCTCTTTAATGCCACATTGGAAAATGTCTTTCAATCACGGAACTGGGAAAACAAAGGGATAAAAATTAATGGAAATTATCTAACCCACCTTCGTTTTGCTGATGACGTAGTCATTTTTGCAACTACCCCATCAGAGCTACAGAGTATGATCCAGGAACTTGCTGACAAGAGTAAAGAAGTGGGATTAAAAATGAACTTTCAGAAGACAAAAGTGATGTTCAATGCTTTTACAAGAAATAAAGATTTATCGATTGATGGAGAAAAGCTGGAGATAACAGAGACGCACGTTTATCTTGGACAGCAGATATCAAGTGAGGGTCACATTGATGAAGAAATTAATCGGCGTACAAAACTTGCCTGGGGAGCTTTTGGAAGAAACAGCATAATTTTCAAGAGCAATATGCCATTGTGTCTTAAAAGAAAAGTGTTTGATCAATGCATCCTTCCAGTGCTTACGTATGGTGCAGAGACGTGGACCTTAACTAAAAGAGACATACAAAGGCTGCAGACATCTCAAAGCAGCATGGAGAGGTGCATGCTTGGTACAACCAGGAGAGATAAGAAGAGGAACTCGTGGATCCGAAAAATGACGAGAGTGGAAGGCATCATGATCGGAGGTAAATCCCTGAAATGGCAATGGGCTGGACATACTGCCAGAAGGACAGACCATCGATGGACAGCCGAAATTTTAGATTGGGTTCCAAGGGAAAGGAAAAGACCCAGAAGAAGACCACATGGGAGATGGGTGGATGAAATTCGAAAATATGCGGGAGTGACATGGAGGAGACTGGCACAAGACAGACCGTTGTGGAGGAAACTTGGGGTGACCTTCGTCCAGCAGTGGATTTATAATGGTTGACGATGATGATGATGATGATGATGATGATAAACTATTAAGTATATATATATATATTAGTCTTTTGAGTTTGATATCATTTACTACACTCACTGGTCATTAAATATTTCAAAAGTTATACATCGCAATCTGCTCATCTCTCAGTTTCATAGAATAGCTAAAATTTGCTCTACACAGCTCTTACTTGTAAAAAATCTGAAAGCTCTTCTTTCTAAATTGCAATCTAACAATTTTCCTAAAAATTTCTTAAGACATCATTTTAACCATTTAATTTTGAACTATTATTCGGTGTCCAAGAGTTTCAAATTACACATTGCCATGCTTTATTAACCAAGGACCTAACAATTTTAAATATATAGGTAACATAAAGTGCTATTTGGTGGGTCCCTAATAGCTGAAGATCTTATCTACATACACAGTTTTGCATCTTGTCAATTCACACATTTTGTGGCTTACCAGGTAGTTGGTTAACCGTGACCACCTTTTTTATCAGTGTATATATTTGGATTCTTGTGGGTGCTCGGTTCAGTCTTGTCTGACTTTTTGTCATAGCGGGTTGTGTTCTGCCGGTACGTTTTTTTTTTTTTTTTTTAGTTTTATAAATTTGATTCTTGGAATTTTTGTTCTTATTAGAATTTGGTTTTGTGGCCTAGGGAGCATGACCAACCGACAATTTTGGCTTTCCTTGCCGTTTTGTTGGTACTAGAAAGGCCACTCCCACAGGTTGATGTTCTCCTGATGACGGCAACCTCTTCTAGTTTTCACTTGTTTTGAAGTTCCTTTTTTAAAATTTTTTTTTGTATTTTTGTTCTGTAATATTTTCATTCTATATAAGCTACTACATGAGGTTTAGCTGCCTTCGGCGCTTCTCATGGTATTAGCCTCTTTTGTCTAATTTTCTTTGTGTTAAAATGATTTATATATAAAGTAAGTTTTTATATATATATATATAAAATTTATTTACAAAGTAATTTATATGTATATATATATATCATCATGATCAACCATTATCAATCCACCTCTGGATTAAGGTCTCCCCAAGTTTCTTCCACAATTGTCTGTCTTGAGCATGTCTCCCCCATGTCACTCCAGCAAACTTTAGAATTTCATCCATCCATCTCCCGTGGGGGTCTTTATATTTTGCAGGCACTATGCATATATATATATATACACTGAGTGGCCACTTTATTATGACCACCTGACAGTTTTAAGCAAATGAGCTATGGCTGCACGCTGTTGCCGCCAGAGGGTGAGGCTAGTATAAAAAGGGAAAGGTTAGTGCTTGCGACAGTAGTAGAAGTGATTCTTGAGTGACGAGTTGGGTAAAAAATGCGATTTAACGGACCTTCAACGTGGGATGATTGTAGGAGTTCGGAGCCATGGAGCGAGTATCAACGAAAACGCCGCATTCATGAAATGTTCCAGAGCAGCTGTTGTTAAAGTGTTTAAAGACTGGACTGTCAGTCAAAAAACTATGTCTCTACGTGCAACGTGTGGTCGTCATCGACTAATAACTGCTCGGGCGGAACGGATAGTGTCCAGACTGGTAACAGGCAACAGAAGGGCAACAGTGCAGCAAATTACAGACCATCTTAATCAAGTATCCCCTCAAATAATCTCTGCATGCGCTGTTCACCGTACACTGCATCGGATGGGATATGGCAGCCGAAGGCCTGTTCGAATACCTTTGCTGTCTGCAGTTAACAAGAGAAAACGTCTCCAGTTCGCACAGGAATACAAGGATTGGACAGTCGATAATTGCGATAATTGGAAACAAATTATGTGGTCCGATGAATCACATTTTCACTTGCACCATGCTGATGACCGAGTGAGAATTTGGCGGAAACAGCACGAAAGCATGGACCCCAAATGCATTGCTACAACCCTTCAAGCTGGTGGAGGCAACGTTATGGTTTAGGGAATGTTTTCCTGGCATGCTTTGGGCCCTTTAATTCGTGTTGATCAACGTCTGACTGGCGCATTATATCTAAACATCGTTGCGGACCAAGTGCATCGTGTCATGTGGATGGTTAATTCCAATGGCGATGGCTACTTTCAACAAGATAATGCGTCCTGCCATAGTGCTCGTAATGTACAGGATTGGTTTCAGGAACATGTTGGTGTGTCTACTTGGCTTAGGTGGCCACCACAATCTCCAGATCTCAACCCCATTGAGAATTTGTGGAATGAAGTTGAACGAGCCATCAGACAGCTGGATCCACAACCTGCAATCTCACACTCCTGGAAAGTGCTATTGATCAAGCATGGTCTCAGATTCCACAAACCACCTATCAACATCTCGTGGAGTCCATGCCAAGATGAATCGACGCAGTATTAAAGGCGCAACGAAGTACTGAGGGGTGGTCATAATAAAGTGGCTACTCAGTGTATAATATTATAGCTAAATACGAATTATTATACATAATAAGCTACACTATCTACCAACAAGTAATTGGACACCTGTGATAGCAAAGGAAAACAAAGTTTATCCATCTTCAATAGTTGGTGGAGCCTCCACGAGCGGCGATTACTGCTGCGACCCTCCGGGGCATACTCTCAACCAGGCGTTGTACGATTGCTAGCGGTATTTTCTTCCACTCGGCTTGGAGAAGACAGGTCAGTTCCTTCACCGATTTCGGACGGTGGGGCACCCCTTAAGTCGACGCTCCAATTCGTCCCAGAGGTGCTCGATAGGGTTAAGGTCCGGGCTCTGCGCAGGCCAGTCCATTCGATTAACCCCAGTGTCACCATACCAAGCCATGGTGGACCTCGCAACATGACACGTGGCATTGTCATCCTGAAAGTAACATGGGTCCACCCCGTAAAACTGCCACAACGTAGGAAGCGCATGGTCATCCAAAATGGTGTAGTGGGTCTCGGCGTTGAGTCTACCAGGAATTGTGACCAAGGGTCCCGTGCCATACGAGGAGAAACACCCCCATAGCAAAATTCCGCCGCCGCCAAACTTCACAGTTGGCACAATACATTCCGGCAGGAGGCGTTCTCCAGGCAGACGCCAAACCAGGCCCTGCCATCCGAACGGTAGAGGGTGAACCTTGATTCGTCGCTTTAGAGAACCTGTTTACACTGTTCAACGGTCCACTGTCGACGTTCTTTGCACCACGTTAGCCGAGCAGCGCTATTGGACTTGGTGATCAAAGACTTGTGGCTTGTGGGCAGCAGCACGTCCATGATAACCGAGCAGATGGGCTTCCTTACGGATGGTATTCATCGAAAGAACACTCCCGGATGCCTGTTGAAACGCCTCGCGGATGTGGCCCATCGATTTGGTGCGGTTCTTCCGAATTTCTCTGGCCACCACCGGTCAGTCTCTAACTCCCAGTTTTGTGGGTCTGCCGGGTCGGGGCACATTCCGACAGTCACCTCTCATCTTCCACTTGCCAATCACGTAGGCCACTGTCGATTTTGGGTACTTCAACTCGCTGGATATGTCACGTATGGATTGGCCATTTCTGTGATACCCGACGATTAGAAAGGTCTAATCGTCGCGTTGTTGTTTCCCACACGATATTTAACGGCGGCGGCCGTGACGTGTATCAGGACCGCAGATATCGACGATTGCAGGGGTGTCCAATTACTTGTTGGTAAATAGTGTATATTGTGAGGGAGAGAGCTTTACAAAAGTTCTTACATACCAGAGCAACCTTTTTCAACCGGTGGTACGTGAGGTATTGTCAAATGATACACGAGGGTGTGCGAAGAGGAGGGTACGTAGGATTTGAAAAGATGAATAGAGTTAAAGAATTATTTTCCCCTGATAGCCTTTGGAATTTTAGGTATTGGTTGTACTTTAAATAATTGGAACATGTGAGGTGGACAGGAAGAAAAAAAGGTTGAAAAACATTATACTAGAGAAAATCAAACATCTATAAGATTCGTTTCTGTTGGGTCTCAAGGCATGTTAGGATCCTGGAAAAAGAGCCCAATGAAGCTGCTTCCTGGTTTGTTTCTCCGTTGTTTGTCAGAATCATGGTACTGCAACCAGTAAAGCAGTTCTTGAATTTTGTGTTGAAAGATTTTGTAGGAACAGCACAGATGAAGTTGACCTCGGTGTATCCTCACCGGGCATTGTCTTTTCACTCACCGCTATTTGCTGTGAGGCGACTCTGATCTCTGGGTGGGATCTATGTGTAATTCTTCCATGAGTCTATTTGCTGTGTGGCGACTGTAATCCCTTTGTGGTTTGCATAATTCTCCCGTGATTCCATTTGCTGTGTGGTGATCTTTGTGTGGGTTGTGTAATTCTCCCATAAGTCTTTTTGCTGTGTGGCGACTGTGATCTCTGGGTGGGATCTATGTGTAATTCTTCCATGAGTCTATTTGCTGTGTGGCGACTGTAATCCCTTTGTGGTTTGCATAATTCTCTCGTGATTCCATTTGCTGTGTGGTGATCTTTGTGTGGGTTGTGTAATTCTCCCATAAGTCTTTTTGCTGTGTGGCGACTCTGATCTCTGTGTGGGTTGTGTAATTCTTCCATGATTCTATTTGCTGTGTGGCGACTTTTATCTCTGTGTGGGTTTTATAATTATCCCATTATCCAATTTGCTCTGTGGTGACTCTGATCTCTGTGTTGGTTGTGTAATTCTCCCATGAGTCTATTTATTGTGTGGAGAATCTGATATCTGTGTGGGTTGTGTAACTCTCATGAGTCTATTTGCTGTATAGCAACTCTGATCTCGTTGTGGGTTGTGGAATTCTTCCATGATTCCATTTGCTGTGTGGAGACTCTGATCTCGGTGTGTATTGTGTAATTCTACCATGAGTCTATTTGCTGTGGCGACTCTTATCTCTGTGTGGGTTGTGTAATTCTCCGATGAGTATATTTGCTGTCTTGCGACTGTGATCTCTGTGAGGGCTGTGTAATTCTTCCATGAGTATATTTGCTGTGTGGCGATTAAGATCTCTGTGTCGGTTGTGTAATTCTCACATGATTCAATTTGCTGTGTGGCAACTCTGATCTCTGTGTCGTTTGTGTAATTTTCCCATGATTCAATTTGCTGTGTGGTGACTCTGATCCCTGTGTCGGTTGTGTAATTCTCCCAAGAGTCTATTTACTGTGTGAAGAATCTGATCTCTGTGTGGTTTGTGTAATTCTCAAATGAGTCTATTTGCTGTATAGCAACTCTGATCGAGGTGTGGGTTGTTGAAATCTCCCATGATTCCCTTTGCTGTGTGTGTGGAGACCCTGATCTCGGTGTGTGTTGTGGAATTCTTCCATGATTCCATTTGCTGTGTGGAGACTCTGATTTCTGTGTGTGTTGTGTAATTCTCCCATGAGTCTATTTGCTGTGGCGACTCTTATCTCTGTGTGGGTTGTGTAATTCTCCGATGAGTATATTTGCTCTCTTGCGACTGTGATCTCTGTGGGGGCTGTGTAATTCTTCCATGAGTATATTTGCTGTGTGGCGACTAAGATCTCTGTGTCGGTTGTGTAATTCTCACGTGATTCAATTTGCTGTGTGGTGACTCTGATCCCTGTGTCGGTTGTGTAATTCACCCAAGAGTCTATTTACTGTGTGAAGAATCTGATCTCTGTGTGGTTTGTGTAATTCTCCCATGAGTCTATTTGCTGTATAGTAACTCTGATCGAGGTGTGGGTTGTGGAACTCTCCCATGATTCCCTTTGCTGTGTGGAGACCCTGATCTCGGTGTGTGTTGTGGAATTCTTCCATGATTCCATTTGCTGTGTGGAGACTCTGATTTCTGTGTGTGTTGTGTAATTCTCCCATGAGTCTATTTGCTGCGGCGACTCTTATCTCTGTGTGGGTTGTGTAATTCTCCGATGAGTATATTTGCTGCCTTGCGACTGTGATCTCTGTGGGGGTTGTGTAATTCTTCCATGATTAAAATTGCGGTGTGGCGACTCGGTGCGGGTTGTGTAATTCTTTTATGATTCCATTTGCTGTGTGGTGACTTTTATCTCTGTCTGGGTTGTATAATTATCCCATTACCCAATTTGCTGTATGGCAACTGTGATCTCTGTGTTGGTTGTGTAATTTTCCCATGATTCAATTTGCTGTGTGGTGACTCTGATCTCTATGTCGGTTGTGTAATTCTCCCATGAGTCTATTTACTGTGTGAAGAATCTGATCTCTGTGTGGTTTGTGTAATTCTCCCATGAGTCTATTTGCTGTATAGCAACTCTGATCCCGGTGTGTGTTGTGGAACTCTTCCATGATTCCCTTTGCTGTGTGGAGACTCTGATCTCGGTGTGTGTTGTGGAATTCTTCCTTGATTCCATTTGCTGTGTGGAGACTCTGATTTCTGTGTGTGTTGTGTAATTCTCCCATGAGTCTATTTGCTATGGCGACTCTTATCTCTGTGTGGGTTGTGTAATTCTCCGATGAGTATATTTGCTGTCTTGCGACTGTGATCTCTGTGGGGGCTGTGTAATTCTTCCATGAGTATATTTGCTGTGTGGCGACTAAGATCTCTGTGTCGGTTGTGTAATTCTCACATGATTCAATTTGCTGTGTGGCAACTCTGATCTCTGTGGGGGCTGTGTAATTCTCGCATGAGTCTATTTGCTGTGTGGGGACTCTTTTCACTGTGTGGGCTGTGTAATTCTCCCTAGAGTCTTAGCAATGTGTTTTGTGTGTGTGTGTGTGTGTGTGTGTGTCATCGGTTTTGTCGTGAACGTCTTAGTATGTATTTTACTGTTTTTAAAAGACGACTCAACAACCCGGGGTTTCCTTTTCAGCAACCATTGTAACCTGTAATCTGATTTCCGATATATTAATGACTTTTGTCCTGTGTATTCTATCCTTTTATGTGTTGGCCTTTTACACCACGTAATGTTGTGTTCATTCATTCGTTTTTCGTACAAGTTTTGTGTTTGTGTTTCGATGTTACGTTTTGTATTTCTGTTTTACTGAATAACCGTGGTGGTTGGTGCTTTTTGGCCCGTCGAAGTGCATGCGCCACTGAAATCAAATAGGCAGCCATCTAAGAAACAGCTAGGAAACAGCTTTACAGTTTGTCGGACTTGAAGATGTTACGTCAACAGCAGGAAAATATCACGCCCTTTTTGGACGACACTCTACGAGCTACCACCTAAATGATAAAGACGCATCCTCAGAAAAACTGCAAAATATTGGACATAACTGCCTCTTGGCGATTGAAAATTTTTTCAATCCATCTGTTACAGAACAAAACAACAACAACAAAAGAACACAAAAACTGTAACAACTGAAGAGCAGGGTTGTCCCCAAGGAGCATTTAACAAAACTGTACTGGTAACCCGATTTATTGGCGTGGGAATATATAAATAAGCATTTCTAAACTTTCGCACATGAACCAAATGGCGTTTTCAAGGAAGTTAGACAGAAACTATAATCTGAATAATAGAACGCTTTAACAATTTGAACGCGGTGACTTCAAAATATATAGATACGACGTTATGTTCATTTAAAGATACGAGGCGTCACGTTGGTTGTGCAAGCAGTATATTGGTAGGGAGAAAGCGTTACTTGAAGAACTGGCTTCAAATTCTTGGCAACTGAAGTGAGACGCTATCATTGCATGTATCACTGTTGGTACGAATCTCCAAGGTTTCCCTTTGGGATCATTAAACTGTTTCTCTTTTGAGACCATTAAACGACTGGTCAATGTTCGAGGGCAACGGCTGCTGGGGAGGATTGCACCAGGTAAAAGACGAACTCTATTTCGTCAAGTAACCACACAGTACAACAGAGATATCGAGTGGAGAATATCAACATACACAGCCAGCCGCACATTGCACTCAAAGGGGGATAACAGCTGACATCTTTTTTGTGTGCCAATCGTTTCTAAACAAAAACTAACGGGTTTGTCTACAGGGGTGCGAGAGCACTAAAACTGGACCCTTGTGGACTGGAGAAAGGTCGCTTCATCCTATGAATCACGTTTAAAGTTGATATACTCCGATGGACGGCCAGAATATGGAGTGAACAGCACGAATAAACGAATCCCTGCCCAGGGTGAGCTCTAGAAGCTTGAGGTGGAGGTTTAACGGTCTCAGACCTGTGCTCCTAGCAGGCATTGAGTTCTTTAATACAGTTTGGACGGCACGAGGCATTCTGACATCATAGCGGGCTATGCACATCCATGAATGTGCACAGTGTTTCCTGATGGAGGCTACTTCCAGTAGGGTAAGGCGCTATGTTATAATGCTCGGATCGCCAAACAACGATTCTAGGAGCACGACAGCAACTTCAAATGGCTAAAATGGTATTCAGAGTTCCAGATCTTAACCCAACTGAACACCTGTGGGATAAGATTGAGAAAGCCATTCGTAACAGAGATCCTCCTCAAGCGAACATTCTACAGTTGACGAAAGCCATCACATCCTCTTTTATGAACATACCTGTAAAACGATATCAATAACACCTGGAATCCATGCCTCACCCAGTCGAGTGTTGCTTTGAAGGCCAAAAGCGGCCCAACACGTCATTAGGTAGGTGGTTCTAATAATTTGCTAGTTCAGTGTATATATCGAAATTCTCCGAAGCACGATTCCTATAATTAAGTGAGGAATGTTCTGAAAACTTGAGTGAAACCACGTGACATAGTTAAGAAAAAGAGAATGCAGTTCGTTTCATGTAGAGAAAAGAGTGAAACACGCTGTAAATATACATTTTTACACACTGGTTAAAAAAAACACGCTCCAGCGAAAACTGAATGGCATTAAAGTTTTATCTTTAGTTCAGTTAAACGACGTTCTTAAGAAATTTTGTGACTAAATAACTTCTTGCATTTCCGGAACATAATTTTTTAGAAATACTTAATCAACAATGCTCAAATAATGCAGTTTTTAAACGGCTGGCAGAGTTTCGTTGGGCTTTGTGAAGTATCACTGCCAGAAAAAATTACTTTCGCGATGCGGCACATGATATCTATAGTCACTTTACATAAGTTCAAAAGAGAACATCATGAGCTCTCTTCAAATCTTTAAAGATCATTTGAGAGTTCTTACGCTGTTTTTTTTTTGGAGAGAGGCGGGGGGCGGATTTCAGAGGAGTGAGATTTTGTTTGCTGTGGCTTGTCAATCACAGCCTTTCATGGGGAGGGAAGATATCATTAAGAAATTCATTATCCAAAACATTACAAACAGCATTGCCACTCACTATAGTGGCATACACAATTTCAGTATTGTGCTACTTAACGAAATTTCAGGGAATTTTCTGGTTCGAGGTTTGATCTGAGAATCAAGACGTTCGAGTGAAACAAGAGAATAAATTTTAATCTTATGAATTTAATTGCAGGACTGAAAGAAATGAGGATTGCAAAGGACGTTGAAGAGTCTTATGAGTTGAACTGATGGAAGGGGTTCGTATCAGCTTAATTGTGGCGCTTCGCACCTCTGCCGTTTCCCTTTCTGCTCCGGTTCTTTCCGGAGCCGTTTTTCTTCTTCCCCCGATCCCTGCCCATACTCTTTGTTTTAGACTTCTTAGTTGTTCCCGGCTTCTTCGGCTTAGCTTTCTTAGCAGAAGTCTCGCCGCGATGCCGTCCTCCTCTTCTAGCAAGAAACATTTCCTGCTGAGAGGTCTTCACATTTGATTTCTTGGTCCTCTCTTTAGTTACGGCTTTGACCGATTTCTGAGTACCACTCGGAGTCTTTCTTTTCAGTCTATACTTTCTCTCTAGTCTACCTTGAACACTAGAATCTCGATGTATTTTAAGCTGATAGGTCTTTTTCTTAAGCGGATGCTCTAACTCTGGCTTATACTTTAACATCCCATTGGCGAGTAAAGCTAGATCCTTGAGTCCCGCACCTTGAGCATAAGGAACCATTGAGGAAGGTAACACCTTTGCAATTATTTCATTAATGGCCCCTTCATCGGTCGGCTTGGACTGTTTTGCGTTCTGACATAGGGCGGTCATGAGAAAACTTGCCAGCGAGTCAATCACGTAAGAAAGTATTTTGGTACCGTCCGGTGCCAAAACTGTGTTTTGGTGAACGCAGGCCAGAATCTTCTTCAGTCCACTGATAAATTCATGGCCTGGTATTCCTTTGTGTACTGTTCGTGGCCTCTCTCGCTTGGGTCGTTTCGCCTTGTATTTGAGCAATCCATTGGCGAATTTAAACACAGCTTTGTTTCCCTCAGACATGGCGTGCTTTCCCAGTACTTTATTGAACAGCTGGGACACTGCCTTTTGAACATGTGTGGAATCTACGACATCTGCCTGATAGTCGTTTTTGAAGATGTCTGCCATGGCGTGGTTGAGTTCGATTGCGACTGTGTTCAGCAAGGCATCCATGCACTTTATAGCATCTGGATTAAGTTCCAGTCCTCCGAGGCATGGATCTCGGAAGTTGAAACTGTTCTTGAGACTCTTAAACAGATTCAACGGTTTTAATTCTTTCAGCTTTTTCATTCCTCCCTTCTTTCTTAGAGCGCTCAAATCCCCAGGATACGCAGTATCCGATATTTTCAAGTGAAAAAGCTTTTTCCTTTTCTTCCTCTCATGTGCCGGCTTATATTTTAGCAATCCATTGGCCTGAATAGCGAGAGACTTCATTCCCTCGCTGTTGGCGTGGGAAGCCATTAGGGGGGACAAAATTCCTCCGATTACATCACGCACTGTTTTCACGTTGACAGAATTTGGCTCATGTTTCTCTCTATCGGCAAGTGCCTTCATCAAAAAGCTGGTTATGGAGTCCATTATCATTGATAAAATTCTAGTGCCTTCAGGTAGCAGAATTGCATCTCGGTGTATAGTCAACAGGAGCTGCTTCAGACCAATCACGTAGTCGTGGCCGGGGATTCCTTTGTGGATGATGTGCTTCTTCTTCTCCTTCAAGCCTTTCTCCGTGTATTTCAGAAGCCCATTCGTGAATTTGAAAACGGCCTTGTTTCCTTCGGCCATCGCGTGATTTCCCATAACATTCTGAAACAGCTGACCAACTGCTTTCTGGACATGTGTGGAGTTTAGGACGTCGTCCTTCTTTGCTTTAAGAAAGGTATTTGATGCCGCGTGATTCAGCTGAATCGCCAAGGCGTTCAATAAAATGTCCATGCACTTAATCCCATCCATACTGAGCATGAGACCCCCAAGACACGTGTTCTTGTCATTAAACTTCGCCTTCAGGCTTTTGGAGAGGGAGAGTGGCTTAATTGATTTCAATCTTTTCATCGCTCTTTTTCGATGTCTTTCTGGCATTTTGTCAACTGGCTAAATTGGGGTGTTCTCTAAGAATTTGAAATTAAAAGGGTTAAAATGATCCGAAATCCGAACAAAAAAATGAATTACAGATCTAAAAATAATTTACGCTGCCATTTACCGGAATCCTGTAGTTAACGGTTAAGACGTTTCGGCTTCCCTCCATTTTCGCCGATTATTGTTTGGCTGCTGATGACTATTGCGTCACAGAAATATGAATTTATGACAGAATATTGTTTCATTGTATACGCACAAAAACGAAAACCTCAGCGTAAATTCCTTTTAATATGGTGTACTTAAAATGCATGAGCTCTAAGCTTCTATTTGTTCTGTCATAAATGATTAAACTTCCTTCGTTGACATATATTGCTCTTAATAAGGGCCTTCACTAACGCAGTTCTCTGAGGAGAACCATTCCTGGGTACCTTGGCGGCCGTTGAAGCAGCTGTACTTTTAATTGAAAAGGATTAAACTTTCAAATTTCATTTTGGGTTAATTCGTTTTTGTTTTGCGGCATGTTCCCAACAAATACTTAAACGAGTCGAATTAAAATGAACCTACTGTTTGATATACATTCTGCTATTTAACTTCGTTGACAATTCTGAAGGGATTCATGATTCATCGATCCATATGCATATTTTTGGACCTTTTTCCCAATAATCGATTTCTCAACTATGAACTTTTGGTTGTTTCATCTGATAACTCCGGTATCATGTCATCATTGTAAGTTGTCCTGATCATATTCTGTCTTATGGTGTGTCTATAATATTTGGTGTCTCATACTAGTTTACAGAATGTGAACCGCACACCATACAATGCCGAGTCACCAATGATGTCAAGAATATACAGTGTCCATTTCACATTCTTCTAACTAGCATAGTTCAAGTATAGGCATTATTAATTTCCCTTTTGCAACGTACCAGGAGATGTGACGTACCTGCCAGAAGGACGCACACGACATAAAGGCAGATAGTAATCAGAAGAAACGTCCGCGTAGCTCAATTTTTAGAGTGACTTATTCCGGAATGAGGGGATCCTGGTTCGAATCCTGGCGTGGATAGAAATGACGGAGAAATTTACTTCGTTATAATGGCGCCCGAACTATCCGGATGACCCGACCGTTCAAAATCTCGCATTGGTGTGATGTTCTCTCCACACCGCGAGATAGGAAAAATCAGAGAATCCCATCTCCAGCACTTCGAAAAAAAAAATAAAAAAAATAAGGAGGAGATGATGTAACGTACCATTAGATGTGACGTACCTGCCAGAAGGACGCACACGACATAAAGGCAGATAGTAATTAGAAGAAACGTCCGCGTAGCTCAATTGGTAGAGTGACTTATTCCGGAATGAGGGGATCCGGGTTCGAATCCTGGCGTGGACAGAAATGACGGAGAAATTTACTTCGCTATACTTTGTGATGGTTTCAGAAACTTTTATGCAAGCTTTTTATGGGCTTTTTTAATCATCCATCCACCGGTTTTTATGATGTTACTAATATATTTATTTGCTGAAAGAGAAGCTTTTACTCTCTTTTCTAACATTTATACCAATGCTGGAAACAAACTTTGTGCAATTGACTCTTTGTGATTCCCAAGCTTCAATTATTAATTAAAAAAGCTTTTAATGTTTGAAACCCTTCTGTCATCTCTATCAAGATTGGTTTTTATTGTTCCGAAAAGTAAATGAATGTAACTGACCAGACAAGAAGAGACTTCGATAAGAAATGCAAACAGTTAATTCCTCTCCAAATGGGGGTATTTAATTTTGTTCGCACATCAAAGTTGTTTGTAGAAATCTTTTTCTTCTTTCATTACAATTATTACTTTACAGATCTTTTTGTGCAAATTTCTCTAACGAAAAAATAGCTTCCAAAACGGATTTCTGATTTAACTATCTGCAATCCTGATTGCTTTATTACTAAGTTTTCACAACAGATTTTTAATTACGTTCTATCACTCTATACAAAGAAAATATACATACTTCTCGAAATTATTATTTCAGATCTCTGAAGTCTTGTGCATCGCAGCCAATACACATCCGCTTCATAAGTAATTTACCTACAAGTATCTTAGCAAAACGTTGGATCTGATTACATGCAGAACTTATACCAAAAGAGGAGCCCATATCATGTCCTCAAACTATCGTTTTATGGTTCTGATCTTAGTTTTGCTCTAAGTAATGAAATCTATTAATAGGGCGCTATTGTCTTATCTAAACATTTTCTTAACTCATGCATTCTCTTACCCGAAAATCAATAAGTCAGAAATACTTCTGCTTTAGATGCGAATTTTCTGCATATATGCACAGTCGAGCGACATTATTGTGACCACCTCCTACTTATTACATCAACAGCGCGTAGCTGATGAAAGAAGGCACGTGTCGTGACCTGGCTTGGAGGGTATGTAAGGTGCGTTGTAGGCATTCTGAAAACATATCACTCGTTGCTGTCATGAATAAAAGGAACGATTTATCAGATTTGAAAAAGGGATGATTATCGGCTTTCGGGCTAAAAGTGGCAGTAATACTGAAACAGCGCTGTTTGTGTGCTGATGAGGTTAAAGTGTATCGTGATTGGAGAAATGGAACCATTGCGAATAAGCGATGTGGAAACTGCGGAGCACCACGTGCCGCTGATGTGAGAGGTGAACGTCGGCTGAGAAGGTGCGTGAGGGCCTATCGACATGCTACAGTGGCTCAACTCACTGGCCGAATGAACCAGGAGGCTACCGGAAGTGTGTCTAAAACGACAGTTCAGCGAACCCTGTTGCATATGGGGCTCCGATGCAGACGGATGGTCACTGCACCTATGCTTACAAAGATACATTGGAAGGAAAGGCTTGCATTTACACGGCAGTATCGTAATTGAACCTCCACTGGTTGACAAAGGATTGCCTTCTCCACTTCTCCGATGAGTCACGTTTTCTGCTTTATCGAACGGATGGATGTTGGCGTATAAGGTGAGGAACATCAGAGAACAAACACTCTTCAACCATTGCTGGAAGAACACAAGCTGGTGGGGGCAGCGTCATGGTCTGGGGAATGCTTTCAGGGCATTCTCTGGGTCTACGCATACTTGTGGAAGGTACTATGGAACGAATTCGTTATGAATTCATCCTTCCAGACCACCTACACCCATACATGCTAATTGTCTTTCCTGGGGCAGATGGGATCTTCTAGCACGACAATGCGACGTTTCCCACAGCTGGAAATGCCTGAGAGTGGTTGGAAGAACACAATGAAGTCTTCAAAGTACTTCCTTCGGCCCTGAATTCCTCAGACGCAAAAGCAATTGAGCATCTGTGGGACCACCTCGATCGTGTTTTTCGCTCTATGGATCCTTCAGCACGCACACTCTAGCAGCTGTCAGATGCACTGCAGTCAGTATGGCTCCACATACTTGTGAACACCTTCCAGCACCTTATTGAGTTACTCCCAGCCCATCTAGCTGCTGTTCGTGCTGCACATGGTGGTTACTCTGGATATTAGCTGGTGGTCACAGCAATGAGACTCGACCGTGTATTTTGGGAAAAAGCAAATGGATTGACTGTCTGTGGGCAGTACTCAGCATGTCGTATTTTGCACATCCACGAACTTCGTCCTATATGAAAAACAATCGTTCTACTTTATCTGATAGTGAAGTGATTTTGAGTGGATATGCGCGGACAATTATTTTCTCAGTTGGATAACTTTAACAACGAAAACCATGTCGCACAGATTTTATATTTCAAATAATGCATAGAATTCCCGATAGAGAGCGCAAATATGTGTTATATTTTCTGCACCACATCTTTTTTAAAGGCCCGATTTGAATTTTATTTTATTTTGCGTCCATAACTACCGCATTTAGAAATACTTTAAACGTTTTTAACTTTTACTTAACAAACAATTATATCAGATGAGACGTAATGTGACGTACTACACATATGAAAACACGTGTCAAGACGACAAATCTGCAGCGCGACATTCTGTCCGAGTAGCTCAGTTGGGAGAACGACTTACTCCAGACTGAGGGGACACAAATTCGATGTCCGTTGCGGAAAAACTTGTGTTTTCACAGTAAGTACCCATTTATATTTTCAACATTGTCTTCCCTCCTAAACACCAAGCTGGAAAAACCTGTGTGTGTGCTCTATTTACTATGAAAAACATTTCGTCGATATCTGTTCTCAAGATGATACACATATTTTCCTCTAAATGGCGAAAACGCATGTTTTATTTTCTTTGAAATTTTTACGTCTGTAAATTCGATTTGACAAAATTCCTTTGCGGCGGCTATCTTCTATTACAAGGGACAGTTTGAGAATATTTTATCCTTTTACATGGTAACCAAGGCAGTCTCTGAAGGGTGTAAATATGTGTTTCTGTTTTGAATGTATCTGCATTTCTAAAAGTCCGATTTTCTGACTATGAGACAGGTCTGGGTTCGAATCCAGTGAGACATGGATGTTGTATTTGTCTTACGGCACTCTCTTTCCCTCCACCCCGGAACCAGTGGCCCTAAATTAGGGGCGGCCGACTGCGTTTGACCCATCGATTTGATCTCGTGGCCGTTAAACCCCCAAAGAAGCAAACAAAAAAGTCCGATTCAAAAATTCTTTTCAGCATGACCGCCCAATGTCATGAACATTGTCTTTGAATAATACAGTTTTCCCTCTAGTGGCACAAATGTATGTTCAATTTTTCTCTCTATTTTTGCTTTAAAAAGTCATATTCCCAAAATTCCTTTTCCTACGTATACTTTATACCATGATAGACATGTTGTACTTATTCTCTGCAATGTAATAATAAATGTGTATTCCAATAGGCAGTGTAAATATATATTTATTTAATTAATAATTCATGACCTGTCAAGTACTTATTATGAAAATACTTACTGACATATTTTCTGTTTTCCAATATTGCTTATATTTTCTACTAGAAGGTCTAAATGTACGAGGGTAAATCAAAAAGTAAGGTCAATGTTGTCGTATATTAAAAAAACTAAGAGGCATACAGATAACAATTACCTTATTTCTCAACATAATCCCCCTGCCGTTCAACGCATATTTTATATCTATCTACAAACTTCTAGATTCCTGCAGAGAAGAATGATTTTGGTTGTTTCTGCAGCCACGAATGCACCGCTTCCTGTACCTGGACATCACTTTCAAAACGGCGGCCTCCCAAAGCGTCTTTCAGAGGCCCGAGGACATGAAAGTCACACTGCGCCAGACCGGGGCTGTCAGCAGGGTGTGGTAACACCCCAAACTTCAACTCGGTAATTGTTGGTTGAGTTGCCAATTCCGTATGTGGACGAGCGTTGTTGTGCAGAAACAGCACTTTTTCGGATAACATTCCCAGTCGTTTTGTGCGAATTACTGCGTTCAGTTTGTCTTTCAGCGAGTCACAATGTGACCGACTGGTAATGCCACACCCTATGCTTGATAGTGTTTAACGACGAGAGCTTTCATATCAAGAAAAAGAGTCAGCATTAATTTTCGTGACGAAGGGACAACTTTGAACTTTTTTCCCCATTAGGAGCTCGGATGTTTCCACTCCACCCTTTGCCTTTTGTTCTCGGGGGCGTAATGATGGACCCATGTTTCGTTCCCAGTGACAATTCTCTCCAGAATATTGGTATCTGACTCATACCGCTGCAAAAACATTCTGTCAATTTCCAGGCGCTGCTGCTTATGCGCATCAGACAACTGCTGTGCCCATCCATCTGGCACACACTTTATAATATCCGAGATCGTCATGCACTATTGAGAATGTAGAACCATAGCTAATGTTTACCTTTAACCCGGCGATCTCAGACAGAGTAACCCGGCGATATTCTTTAATGAGCGCATCGATGCGATCCAGATGGTCTTTTGTGCGAGAGGTCGACGGACGGCCCGAGCCAGCTTCATCAAACACATTCGTTCTACCTGTTTCCAAGATTTTCTATCCACTTGTGCATATGTCTCAGGCTCATCAATGTCCTCCGCACATTGCAGAAGCATCCTAGGGTGAACTACATCGCTCCCAGACCATAAACATCTCACTACACTTCGTTGCTCGACGATGGAGCAATCCAACAAACGAGCGGCCATTTTTACGCCCTTACAACTGCTGGGTAACTGCGGTTAGAAGATTAGCGATTGCATCTACCATGTGTCAAAGTCGCGTGCCCTCCCCTTCCTAAATAGCAATCTGCCGCAGCTCTGGTTACCTACGTAACGAGAACATTGACCTTACTTTTTTATTCCCCCTCGAATATTATGTTTTTCTCGTTATCCGTACTCTTAAATGTCAAATTAGAAAACATTTTTGCTTTGGATATTGATATATTACACTATGACAAGTGTTTTGCAAATTTTTTAGTTTTCCGCAAAGCAGAATTTTGCTGTTATTCAGTACAAATCTGTAGTTTTGCCTGAAATCACACACGGTCGAGTCACATTATTGTGACCACCAGCTAATATCCAGAGTAACCGCCGTGTGTAGCACGAATAGCAACTAGACAGTCTGGGAGTGACTCAATAAGGTGTTGGAAGGTGTTCACAGGTATGTGGAGCCATGCTGACTGCAGTGCATCTGACAGCTGCTGGAGGGGGCGTGGTAGAGGATCCATAGAGCGAACACCACAGGTGCTCAATTGGGTTTAAGACTAGGAAACTAGAAGGCCAGGGAGGCACTTTTAAGTCTCCATTGTGCTCTTCCTACCACTCGCGGACATTTCTAGCTGTGTGACACGTCGCATTGTCATATTGGAGATCCCAATATGACAATGCGACGTGTATATTGGAGATCCCAATATGACAAGGGAAGACAATCAGCATGTATGGGTCTATGTGATCAGGAAGGATGGATTCGTAACGAATTCGGTCCATAGTGCCTTCCATAGACATGAGTGGACCCAGGAAATGCCACGAAAACATTCCCCAGACCATAATGATGCCTCCACCAGCTTGCGTTTTTCCAGAAATGGTTGAAGAGTGTTTTATTTCCGATGTTTCTCGCCTTATACGCCAACGTCCATCCGTTCGATGAAGCAGAAAACGTGACTCATCGGAGAAGGCAATCCTTTTTCAATCAGCGGAGGCCCAATTCCGATACTGCCGTGCATATATAAGCTTTTTCTGCCGATGCGTCTTCGTTAGCATAGGTGCAGTGATCATCCGTGTGTATCGAAGCTCCATACGCAGCAGGGTTCGCTGAACTGTCGTTTTAGACACACTTTCGGTAACCTCCAGGTTCATTCGGCCAGTGAGTTGCTCCACTGTAGCGTATCGATCAACCCTCACACGCCTTCGAGGCCAACGTTCGCCTCTCACATCAATGGCACATGTTGCTCCGCAGTTTGCACTTCGCTTATTTGCAATGGTTCCATTTCTCTAATCACGATACACTTTAACCATAGCAGCACGCAAACTGTTCACAAACTGCGCCGTTTCAGAAATTCTGCCACCTTTAGCCAGAAAGCCGATAATCATCCCTTTTTGCAAAACTGAAAAATCGATACTTTTATCCATGACAGCAACGAGTGATATGTTTTCAGAATGCCTATAGCACACCTTATATACCGTCCAAGCCAGCTCACGATGCGTGCCTTCTTTCATTGGCTACGCGCTGCTGACCTCAAAAGTAGGAGGTAGTCACAATAATGTGACTCGAATGTGTATCTTCACTTCCGAAAGTCCTATTGAAAAAAATGTTTCTGCCCGTGGTGCCATTTATCCTGTGTAGCACTGTGCTCATAATGTTATTTAAATGATGGTCAGTCTTCCTGCTGGGGTGTGAGTGTATGCTATATTTTTCTCATTGTATCTAAATAAAATATTTCATACAACGGTTACCATGAGAAATCCTTGGCGTCTTTTTTTCCTTATGCAAGTTCTTTTTTTTTAGCAGGCCTAGGTGTGCATATTTCTTTTTGCGCTAGCATCAGTGTTTCAACGACTCGCATTAAAAATTATTTTTGCCACGTGTAGCATCTGCTATTCAGAATGCACAGTATTAACCTCAAATATTGTACATTTTTCTTACTAGACAGTGTAATTGTATTGTATTGTATCCTTTCCTGCCCCGAGATTATCCCTCTAAAAGTCAAAATAAAAAAGAAATTGATGCTACATTTATTTATTTATTTATTTATTTATTTTTGTTGCTACATGCTCTTAGAAGAAAAGAAAGAAAAAAAGAAAAAAAAAGAGTGGGGAAAAAATTGACAGTACATAAATGATGAACATAGACTGTAACAACAGGGAAGACAAGGGAAAAGGCCAAAATAGCCCTGTACTCCCCGTAGAAGAAACAAATGAAACAACAGATAGACACATCAAGTCAGACAATCAGAAGACGTTTTGCCAATCTCTTCCTTTTTTTAATTATTGAAGAAGATAGAGAGTTTGAATGTTTTTCAAATAAATTAAAATTGTTTAAGTTAGTCAGGTTGCTAGGTAAATAATTCCAGTATTGAGGGCCTCTGTAATTTAGAGTTAGTTTAATTGATTCCATTTTTGGAAAAATAGGTTGTAATTGTAGTTTATTCCTTGTTTCATACGAATGTGCATGTGTATTAAGAAATCTGATGATCTGAATAAAATTTATATTTAAGGTGCAACATCAGCGTGTTCTTCATTTTCCACTTGTTGAATGTTCAGGTCATCAACAAAATGTATAATAGCAATGTTGCAATTTATCAGCTGACATTGAATAGCTACATATATCTCAGTCCCATAACAAAAATATGCTTTTGTCGATTCACACAGATATCCAACAAGCTTTAATCTCTTTCGCTATATCGATTCTCCTCTCCATTCGCAATTTCCACACTGTTCACATTCAACGCCATCTATTTATTTTTTCTCTGATTCACTGTCAGCGTTGCCAAAATGTGTAGTTTGTTCGGGAAAGTAATGTGCTGTTCAGTGAAAAACATTTAACGAAGAAGTAACTAAATTTGGTATTCGTCATTGCGTGTATACCATTGGTATCATTCCCATTGTATCCTTCCTTGCCTTTCGTTTTGGTGTGACGAGTTTTGTCATTCAGAAAATTCAGTTTTTCTGGTGACAGAATTATACGTGCAACTTATAGGCTAAGTTACGACCACTTTACTAACGAATATCAGTAATTGAGCTGTTCTTTCCCCCTTGAACTGCGATGTTAGGACCATTTGCTCTTGGTGCGAGGGCAGTCTCGGAATGTTTAACTCTTGCAAAACTCAATACCTTTTTGCAAGGAACCTGCGAACAAAGTTATCTTCTTATTCCCATGTCAAGTAGTTCTTTAAAAAAGAGTTCTTTTACGTTTCTAGCTAAATTTGCCTAGAAAACGCTGGGAATTCTTTTTCGATACAGTTGATATCATTCCTCAGCTCCTCCGGATAGTTCGTCTAACAGTTATTGATAAAGTTCCAGTTCATTGAATCCTCCTTTGTGCAGTGGAGTACACACCAAAAGACGTTATGCATCAGTCATGTCATATAATAGCAGAAGGGACCGGGAAAACGCCGACCAGCAGAACGAAACACTACATGGGTCATTTGCATAGAACCAGCGAATGCAGCTGGTAGCTGTTCTGCTGTCCTCGTAAAATGCAAATTGCTGCCAGCTGGCAATTAGGTGGTACGGAACAATGAGGAGCATAAGAACAGTACATCGCATTCCAGAAAGGAAAGGCATGGTGGAGACAGGGATGTCTGGACGCATTTCAACGTTTGATCGTGACTTTGAGACAACAGGGTTCGTTCGTGCGCACAACTTCACAGCAGGTGGGTGTTGCCATGCAGACGTGCCGACGTTACCAGGAGTGTTGAAATGTGAACGACAAGCAAAGGACAGGTCGCCCTCGAGTAACCACACCGAGGGATGGCCGGTACCTTCGCCTCACGGAGCTCAGGAAGTTTACACTGACAGCATTCAAGCTCCGCAACGACTTGGCAACAGCCACCGAACTTTCGTGTCCACGCAATCCGTGCGAAATAGTCTGCGTGATGCACATCTGCGTCCAAAGCACCCATGGCGGGGACACAGAATGAGAGCACGCCTCAGGGAGTATGGCGCCGGTGGGCAAACGTCCACCTGATGTGGACGCCGGCGGACTGGCACAACGTGCTGTTTATGGATGAAACCAGAATCTGTCTGACTCCCGACAATAATCGTGTGCGGGTCTGTCGTGAACCCCGTAACGCGTCACGACTTCGACACGCCATTCCTCGTGTGCAGAATTGTGGAGGTTCCGCCATGTCTTGGGTCGGGATCACGTGCGGCCGCTGACCTCCCTTTCTCTGCTCTCACGGCGTGATGACTGCAGCATCATACAGGTACACCATCCTGGCATCTGTTGTTCAACATCGACATATCGCGGTCGGAATGGATTTCGTTCTCTAAAATGATAATGCCCTCCCAGTACACCGGACACGTCTTGTCAACACGAAATACGTTGGCATCACCCAGATGGACTGACCAGTACATTTGCCGGATACGAACCCTATCTAGCACACGTGGGTGGGTGTGAAAGACGTTATGCGATGGAGGAGAAGGCAACCAATGACATTAGCGGAGCTTCGACATGCAGCTGTTCAAGAATGGGCCTTACTGGACCAGAACTTACTGGATAACCTCATCGACAGCATACCTCAGCGGATCCGAGCAGGTTAGTCTGCTTGTGGGTCTCTCTTTACTCAGTGTTTTAAATAATATTGCCTCATAATTAAAAAAATATTGCATCATCTTTCTAGCAGAACGTATTTTGTCACCATTGTTGCGGTTTCCCGTTTTGTCTCCAGTGTGCGCAGTCAAGTGCATGACGAATTTACTATAGTCTCTTTTGTCAGTTAAACATTACAAGTGTTTCTTTGGACGAGGATGATGATGAGGAGCTGCAACTTGCTGTTAAAGGAAGTCGTAATAAAGCCATAACAACTGCAGAAACATTGCTTACATTCTGGTAAAGTCAAGATGATGTTGATTACATCGAAGTTTTACAAATTCGTGGACGTATAAGAAAAATAAAACAAAAAATGCCACAAAGAAAACAAACAAAACAAACTTTCTATCTAAATAAGTTTTTAAATATTCAGTTTTGAATTTACATACTACAAGAATGTTTACCTATATGTATTTAACCCAATAAAATGCAATTTGGATTAACCGTGTTTTCCAATTTTCCAAGCTCCAGAGCCCCCCTTCCCCCAATTACCACGGATAATTGACGTTTTACTGCACCTATTCGTTTACCGGCATGATCAGACCAATATCTGTTCCTCCAGATATCGGAATTGTTCAACAGCAAAAACTCATTTTACTGGTTCGCGCGTACTTCTTTCGCCATGAAAGATGAGAGTCAGATTCAGACCTTGGATGTATGTCGATACTTACTTACCTTACATTTATGTGAAGGGTATAACTATTAACCATTTTGCTCTACACTGAAAGTAGCAAATTATTAGGAACACCTACGTACTAATATGTTTGGCCCCCAATACAGTCATTAAAGCCGTCTTGTGAAAGTAGGGATTGAATGTTCAGCCAAGCGGTGTGATGGTCACCGTCAACTGCAGAATGTTCTCTTAAGGAGGATCCCAGTTATTAATTGCTCTCTCAATTTTATTCCATAGGGGTTCGATTGGGTTAAGATCTTGCACCTATGGTAGCCATTCTAACCATATGCAAGTCACTGTCGTACTCTCGAAATCCCTGTATGACGATTGGAGCTTTTTGGCATCCTGATAGGAGTAGCCTCTCCATCAAGAAACCTTGCACTTAGACAGATGCGCCTGATCTGTAATGATGTTATAATAGCTCGTGGCATGCAAATGATACTCCAGAGGCATTAGCAATGGCAGTTCCACCTATTCCATGAACAGTGGTAGTTACATCTATTTTCAAGGAACTACCCTGAGCGCACCTAGAAAGAGTTGTCAAACGTTCTCCCATCTGCTTGTAGGTTTCAGTTGATCTAAAACAGATAGGGTCACGCAGTACTTGCTTTGTGAAACAAGTGCCGCAAGGTACCATACATTTCTGTTGCATCGTACCTTATTATTCCCTTCGTGCTTACCTTTTCCACAACCATTATAACCATTAGCTATCGAAATCAAGCAAATTATTTATTAGTGATTCCATGTTTTGAAAAACAAAATTGACCACGGAACTATCCGACACAAATTTTGCGTTTTATGACCGAGACTCCGTGAAAAAACAAGGCTAGAGAGGAAAAGAGAAACTAGCGTCTGGGCTGTTTTAAGTATCCTTATACGGATCCCTCTAAAGCCAAAAGTCTGTTTAGTTGCCCCGAAAATGAGCTCAGTAACGTTTCTTAAAAGTGACTCCCAATGTGTACATGTGTAAAGTTCCAAAACTGGCTGTTGTTTAACTTGAGTTTATTGTTCGATTTTGTTTTTAAGTGATTAAAACCCACTTGACTTCATCATACAAAAATAGCAGAAAAATATAATTAGTGCATGCTATATTTCCATTTCAGTTTTAATTTTATTTTCGAAAATAACAGGGAAAGGGGGAGCACATATCTTGCTCTTCGACCGCTTCCGGATCTAATGTCCGTGTAAAAAATATGTGTCAGATACTCTGACAGGTTTCCAATATTTCTGACAAGCAGATGTTCGTGAAAGGGTAGTTCTTGTGTATGTTTTATAGATTCCGGAAAGTGTTGCGGTGCAATACGTTTACACAGTTCTGGTACCGGTTAGGCTTGAGCACACAGTGTCAAAATTGATTACCGCCTCATTTTCTCTTCCCTGTGAAAGGTGGATACGAAAAATGAAGTTCCCATTTGATTCGATTTTAGCAGGATATCTTTTATCGCCTAGCAGCTCGTTACGGTGGGCTCTTCGGATACAAAGGAGCCAATGGACACTTTTTGCAGCTCATCCGTTCACGTCATTGGACAAAAGGCAAGACGAATGACGAGCGGCATCGCAGTTCAAACTCTGGGGGGATTTTCGCTATTGCATTTGTGGAAAGCGGTCCGTCTCCGGACATTCTGGAGCCTGTCAAAATGGCGGCATGGCTCGATAGCTGTCGACCATTTGTCAGTGCAAAACACCTCTCCGGCGGTTCACGTAAAAACCGGAACAGTTTTGTTTTTATTATTTCGACATAATCGAACGTCGATGGGATCACAAAGAATAAATTCCGATCGACCAACCTTGTTGAAAAAGATAAAGATGTTAATATATTTGTAAAGTGCAGGACAGTGAAGAAGATAAATGAAAATGTATGAAAATATGAAATGATAAGCATTAATCTTGGAAATCCTGATATTTATGAGAACCTTAAAACATAGATTGCTGACAAACAGCGTATATAAATTCCCTAAAATGCAACTTTACGATGAATCAAGATTCTTGTTTGCTGTTGTTGTTCGGCGATTTCTACCAACTTCGAAATCTAAGAGAAGCGGATCGTTCCTAATTTGGAGTTATTAGCTCCAAGGCAGAGAGAGAGAGAGAGAGAGAGGCACTGTGAGAGAGGCACTGTGAGAGAGGCATTGTGGTGTAACAGATGTTACGTTGAGTTGTTATTTGAAATCTTATTTATTGAGTGCTTATGAAAATATGCATTCCTATGTTTCTTTTATAGTACATCCATCTGTGCACACATGATCTCAGTTCTGCAATATTGTGTAAGATAACGTTTGAACCGGATGGCTCTCTGTAAGACATTTTTTTTTGTATGATTTTCAAATTTTCGAGGTACACCGTTTTTCCGCAAGGTGTTTGAGATATACATTTGCATTTTTATTCCTTTTTCCAAAAGAAATACTGGAGAAAATAACTTGTAGACACGATGAGAAAATGGCATAAAAAGATTTCAATCTGTTCTTAGGGTGCAGTTCGCCGATTAGGCGGCGAATATATACGTTCGTCACTACACAGTCGTGGCCAAAAGTCCTGCACCAATAGACTGAAAATCGAATTTTGATATTTGAAGTCAACTTATACAGCGTAGTGGTGAAGTCAAGAATACATAATTTTAAAGGAAACTTTATGCTGAATTCAAATGATTTTACAGAATGTTATTACCAGGAATAGAAGTGAAGTTACAAGCAAAAGTACGGCGTTTAGTCATAAAAAGCAAAAAATAGTGGAATTTGTGAAATTATTGTACAATGCATTTAACGTAAAATTACTGTACAGTACATTATTGAAACTTGCAGGACACTTGAAATAACTTACCAGCAAGCAAAATACGCTTTGATATTTAATTGGATAACCACGGTTTCTTAGTAACAAAGTGCACCTTCTTCGCATGGAACTAATGAGCTTCTCTAGTTGTCCATTGGTGATAACGCGGTGCCATACGGCCCTTACAAACTCAATTAATGCTGTTTTAGATGTGGGTCCTTGTTGACGGATCTTTTGCTTCAATCTCACCCACAGATTTTCAATGGGATTAAGATCTCGTGACTGTGCCTGCCACTGAAGTTTTCTTATAACTTCTCAATTAAACTACTCGTCACCCAACTTTAACCGATGACATGTCGCGTTATCGTCCTGATAGATAAAATTCCGCAAACCCATGTCTTGTGCAGATGGTAGCATTTTGGACTCCAAAATATCCACATATTGCGATCCATTTAATCTGCCACCAACAACTTGCAGACGGCCAACACCACTGGCTGAAATACAGGACCATAACATCACCGAATATGGGTGTTTGATTGTTGGCTGGGTGTAGCATGCCTTATATCTTCCACCAGCCCGACGACGTACAATTATTTCTATTAGTAGCGGAAATAGTAACAGTTGTTTTATCATTGAAAATAACATTTTTCTGTTCATCAACAGTCTAATTCTTGTGTGTCTTGGCCCAAGCAATTCTTTTGAGCCGTTGTTGTTCAGTAAGGAAAGGTTTTCGTGCAGCTTTTCGTGCAGTCAGTTCATTTTCTTGTAGCCTACGACGAACTGTACGTGCATACGCTATAATGCCTACTTCATTTTCCCACTCATTTCTTAAATCAGTGGCTGTTTTAAACCTGAATTTTAAAGAAAGACGAATCAACATGCGATCATCACGTTCAGTACACAGCCTTGGTCGACCTGTTCCTTTTCTGTTTGCAAAAAATCAAGTTTCTGCAACTCTTTTAATGGTGCGCAAGACAGTGGAGTGATCATAGCCACATTTAACAGCAATTTTACGACTACTGAATCCAAGTTCATGCAGAATAATAATTTTTTGCCCTGGTTTGAAGAGACAGGACGAATTTGTGGGTCTTTGACATTCCTAAATTCAAATATCCCCAGGAAGTCTGCATAAACTTCCGTCAACTGACTACAAGCAGCTGAGTTCTAAGTCGGCAGACGATTCTACATCCTTTTATATCTCACTAGTGGACGTCGGAGAAAGCTATAGTGGATTAGAGGGGCACGAACCCTTTTTCAGAACTGGATTTGTGTTTCCTCACTTGCACACCTTTACTTGTAACTTCACTTCTATTACTGGTAATAACATTTGAATTCAGCATAAAAGTTTCTTTAAAATGTTGTATAATATGTTTTCCTAACTACACCATTACGCTGTATAAGTTGACTTGAAACATCAAAAATTGACTTTCGTTCTACTGGTGCAGGACTTTTGGCCACGATTGTAGTTTTGCCTTTGGATGAAGCATTGAAAAAAGTTTGTTTGGTTTGATACAGGTAAAGACTAGCTGATGATTCCTCTATCCTGTTCCACCAAAATGCTGGCTCTACAGGGTTTGACTGAACTCTCTCTGCGTCTACCATCGGTATACGCTACGGTATCAATCCCGATCAAGTAACAGCAGCTTCGGACACACTGATGGGTGGTGCGAACTGGGTAGGTCGTACACGATGGACCGTGTATTCTATTGAGCGACCTGTGGGAGATCGGTTCGCCACCCGAACTGTTTTTTACATGGGCCGAAGCCTTTAATACAATTACACAGTTACAGACAAGTAGACACACATCAAAAGATTTAAACACATTTTTTGCAGTACAATTTCACAGTCGTGGCATTTACATCGAAGTAATTCTCTGTTCCAGTTTACAAGGGAACATGGTCCCTGTCTTTTTTGGGCACGCAGTCCCATGTTGGTTGCCAGCTCTTCAACCGTAGTCTATTCTCCCGCGTTGGACTTCTAACTCCCGTTGAAGGCATGAGCATGATGAGTCCAGACTGGAGTAGCTTGTATCCAGTTTGAGTTTGAATTTGGCGTTTGCCCTAGTGCAGTTGAGGCAGCAGGCGCTATTCGTGCATTTCTAGTGTTTGTGCCCGTCCTGGCCACAACGGGCACATGTCTCTCTGGCCTCAGAGCACCTTGCCCTATAGTGCCCAAACCCATTGCATTTAAAGCAGCGGGTTTCCCGGAGGAATTCCTTTGTTGAGAGAATTCTCCAGGCGTGGTTGACTCTACCTTTTTTCATTAAGGTACGGAAATCCGCAGGGCTCAGTTCTATCACTCAGTGGATCCGGTTCTCCTTTACTTTGATAGGGAACAAGACAGAAAATTATACTGGTTCTCTTAGGTCATTTTGTTGGGGAAAGTCACTCTCTAGTTGTTTACTTTCAAACCCGGGTTCTGTACCATAAATTATCATTCTGGGCATTTTGGTAACTGGCCTTTCTACAGTGTAAAACCCGGTGTGGTCTTCTCTTTCCCCGAACTCGTTTATGAGCTTTTGCTGCCCCTCTGCACTGGTGCATTCTATTAGTATTCCAACACCTGTCACCATCTTTACGTTCCTTAATGGGGGTCACATCTTTCATAACTTTTTCCTTCACCTCAGCTGAGGTTTTTCCCTGGTCCGTGGGAAAGACCAGAAGTGTGTGCTTGGTGCTCCTTTACTTTCCTTCTGTACTTCTCCCTGCTGCCACTTGGGAGTAAGATTTCCCCGGTGCGTGGGTGGTGGCCTCTTCGGTGATTTTCTCACGCTCTTCTAGACAAGCCTCTAATATTGCATTCTGAAGAATTAAGTTCAGGTATGCTAGGTTAAGCTGATCCAGATAGGGTCGGAGCTGGCCTCTAATATTATGAGACACTCTTGTTTGAGGGTCGTCAAGAATCCTATTTATCTTAACAAAGGATGTATCCGTCTCTTCTGCATTTGGATTCAAAGGTGCCTTGTTCCCTATCCTTGCGGAGTGGAGTAAGTGGCTATGAGCAAATGCTCTTGGTTGGCTCTGGTGTTAGACCTTTCGCTGTGGAAAGGAGGTCCCCGACCACGACAAGGTCACCAGAGCCCGAGGACGTGCAATGCGAGAAATCGACCTAGTTGGAGCTACTGGCTCTAAGAAGAGCCGTTGGGTGCAGCGATGATGTTCTTCACTTCTCTTAGCTCCTAGGGCGTCTTAGGTCACTCACTAAACAATAAAATATCTCAGTCTCCCGGGGGTTTGGACACAGGTAACCTAGGCTGATGACTTTACCTGCACCGTCTTAGTGTAGACCTCGCAGGGAAATGCGGAAGTCTATCGAATAGTTTGGGATTAATAGGATCCCTGACGGCGTTCCGACAGCTAGCCCGTCAGTCACCGGAAACCACAGTCTTCCACTAGGACAGATTCGGTCTAGAGACCTGTGGGGATCTGCCTCCCCCACGGGACCGTTACCTTACACCCCTCTGTCACAACCCGTGTGTGCGACGTGCTATGGATACAGGTAGGTGTACTTTTGATTTTCCAGGTTTCCGAATGAAACATTTCTCTATCGGTGGCAATAGAAAATACAATAGAGTTTTATTCTTCTGGCAACACACATTATCTCCGTTGCCTCGAGGTTTCGTTGCAGTTTCAACGTGACTTTGGAATAATTCCTTATGCTGTCACTTGCAGTTCTTTGTGCCAGAAGGCTTCACAGATTTTTTTCTTCTTTTCATTGATTTTCGCTTTTCAGCTTTCTTTACTGTTTTTTCTTTCATTGATGTGGTAGGTATTCCTTTATCACATTACGTTTTCCAGCGGAAAATTATGGCACAAATCTGTGAGTAAAAGAAATTTTGGGCGAGACGAAATTGGCTTTAGACTATAAAATTAATTCAGTTTCCAACATTTTTGTTTATAACCATTGTCAGCTGAACAGAACGCAAAATTAGATGTTAATATTTAAACGCCTTCTGTTACTATTCTCATATGCAGCGGGACATTTTCACTGTGGCAGCTACTTACACCTGTGCATGTTATAAGTTAAATATTGAAACTGAACAGCATGCTATTTCCACAACTCATTATTGCTGTTCGGATTGTCTATGTCGCTCACTTTTGACTCACAGTTTGTCCTCTTCTTCTACGGAAGATGGACTGTATCGTTCGGTTGATAGTACGAACATACATTGGTCCTCTTGTTGTACCGCTATTCGGATGGGAGTAAACCAATTCATACATTTTTAGCATGTCTTTAGTACAAAAAGATCCTGCTTATGTTATCAATGTTATCAATTTGTCTGTACGTCCGTCTGTGGACACGATATCTCGGCAACGATTAATTCGATTTGAAAAATTCGATTTGCATTGGAAAGCTTGAAATGTAAGGATAACGATCCTTGCATTCTGGTTTTTCTGATGCACGCATTCGCTGTTAGACGGTGTACTGTAAATGCAGATTATACCGAATTAAAAAAATATTTTTTTTTTCATATATTTACTTCTAAATAACCGATTGAAAAAAAATATTTCTTCCTTTCCATGCCATTTATATCGAAGACTGTTTTAGGTACAGTTTCTTGTAAAGCAATGAATATGTTTTTTGCTAGGAAGAGTAAGCTAAACTGCGTTTTTTCCGACATCTCTGCATCTAAAAGTCTGTTGAAACTTTCTTCCTGTGTTGGATGGAGCTCCTAATGACAATTGTTTTGCATATAATTTTTAATTTTTCGTAAAGAATAGTTTGACCACCACGGAGCTTAACGTGCTTATTTCTGCTTCTGATATACACTATATTGACAAAAGTCACCGGACACCCCTTCAAAATCAAATGAATGGATCCGTTGCCTTGTTAACATGCGCGGAACATCTGCAAACGGTATAAAAACAAGCCTGAAGCTGACCGCGATCATATCGCACTGTGAGGTTGAGTGAACATGTCTCGGCGGGAGAGAACGGACTTTGAGAAAGGAAAGATTGTTGGATGTTATATTAGTGGGTTGTCCACAAGAGAAACAGAGAGGCCTTTAAACGTACCCAAGTCAACTGTTTTGAATGTACTGAATAAATGAAAGACACATGGCGTCCCTGAAGCAGCAAAACGTACCGGCATATCAAGGAGAATCAGTGATAGAGGACGTCGAAGCGTCAGGAGAGTCGTTACAGCTAGTCGACGGAGTACTGCACAAGACCTCAGTGTACAGGTGAGTAAACATGCTCGAACCTCGGTATGTGCACGTACGATTCGCAGAAAACTTTATTCCATGTATTATCGTGGTCGTACGGCTGCTCATAATCCTTTCATTTCCACATCGGAATGCTACTCGTCGTTTAGCATGGTGTAAAGAACATTTATCGTGGACCGTAGATTAATGGAAACGGGTCCTGTGGACTGATGAATCCAGGTACACGATTCATCAATCTGATGGCTGTGTGTGGGTATGGCGGCAGCCGGGGAAACACTATTTACCACAGTGCACTGTTCTTATGGTCAAGTTTGGAGCTGGCAGTGTGCTCGTGGCGGGGTGTTTTTCGTGGTATGGTCCCGGCCCATTGGTAATCGTGGACAAACCTGTTAACCAGCACGTCTACCTTGATATTCAGGACAATTATGCCCTACCAACTCTGTGGCAATACTATGGAACCGAGCCTTGTTTGTACCAGCCGGATAATGCACCGAGCCTTGTTCGTACCAGCCGGATAATGCACCGAGCCATGAAGCAAGGACTGTTACGGTGTGATTTGACGATACTTCCGTATCGTGTATGGACTGGCCAGCACACAGCATTGATTTTAATCCCATAGAGCACCTACGGGATGAATGACAGGCCCGCATAAGAAGTTTAGAACCAAGGCCTGCTACTAAGCAACAGTTAGCGGCATCATTATGTACTGAATGGAAGCGCATACCTATCACTGTATTCCAAAACCTTGTCGAAAGCATGTCTCGAAGGGTCAGCGCATACATAAAGGCCAAAGGTGGACAGACACTGTACTAATGTATGTCAATAAATGCTATGTTGTATTTCTCTTCTAGGTGTCCGGTGAGTTTTGTCAATATAGTGTATATGCAGAAAAATCTGATCTTCTGAAAATTCGATTGAGAAAATTCTTCCATGGACCTTTACTGCTGACCTCGTAAAACCTTTTGAGAGTTTCTCCTGCTTAAAACAGTGCGTAGTTTTTGGGCCAGGGTGCGCAAATGTATGTCTTACACTGGCGTGCAAAAATTAAGGACGAGACGGTTTTTCGAATGTAACGTCGTAAAGAAGGGCTCCACATCGTCTTAAATCATACCATAAGATCCCCAAGATGTAAGTATATAGGACAAGTGAGCAAAACCGTCCAAACAAGGAATCCAAAGGATACAAAGGCACTTTATTGAAAAGGCTGTTTCAAGCACAACTGGACAGAAGACAGAAACGTTCATGTGACAGGCGGCTGCCAAGAAAAATCCAGTCTGTAGTAGGAGATATGATCACCCCTGACTGCGTTGCAGGATTTACAACGTCTGTCCAGGCTGAGGACGAGGTTGTCAAGGAGCTGTTGAGGCATCGCGGCCCATTCCTCTTGTAGCGCTAATCGCAGCTTCGGAATCGTTGCTGGCGGCTGGTGACGTGGTACCAAGCGTCTCCCGAGAAGGTCCCACACGTGTTCGATCGGATTTAGGTCCAGGGACCTTGCGGGCCAATCCATGCGTTGAATATCTTCACTCTCCAACAGCTCTACGACAGCCACTGTACGATGAGGTGTAGCGTTGTCGTCCATGAAGAGGAACTCAGGACCCACAGCACCTCTAAACAGACGCACGTGACGCAGGAGAACCTCGGTACAATAGCGGACACCAGTGAATGAACCTCATTGGAAAATGTGAAGGTCAGTACGGCTACCAAGCATGATACCGCCTCAAACGAGAACTCCGCCACCTCCAAACCGATCCCTTTCGATGATGTTGGAGGTGTGATTGCGTGTTCCCTGCTCTCTCCAGATGTGCAGATGTGTATACGTCCAGAATCTCTCGTCAGACTAAATCGGCTCTCATGCGTAAAGAGAACACCATCCCATTGCTGATGTGTCCAGTTCTTGTGTTCCTGGCAGCACCACAGAAACCGCCGTATCCGATGAGCAGGCCTTAATGGCACACACCATACTGGTCGTCGTGCAAATAGACCACCTTTGTGCAGCATCGTGGCCACGGCAAAACGCGATAACGGACGTCCAGTTGTCTGTTGCATGTGCCTTACGATTTCTCCCGCTGTATGCCGTCTGTATCTTCTCGCCTGTAGGACAGTATACCGGTCAGCCGCCGCCGTGGTTGCTCATGGACGACCACTGCTAAACTCTCGGACAGCTGTTCCTGTCGCTTGAAATGCTCTCCAAGCTCGTGAAACGATGCTGTGAGCGATCCCGAACTCCTCGGACACACTAGTCACACTTCGGCCTTCTTCCAGCTTCCCAATGACGTGACCTCGGGTGAAGTCATCCAGATGTTGTCTACTGGATTGCCTGTTGGCCATATCACACGGTGGCAGCAACTCGACGTCGTTCAAACCGATGTACACCGTGCATTAGCTTTCATCGAATTGCTGAGCGTACACCGCCCGTGTGCTTTATACCCTTCCGACCCTCCCTCCCTACGCCATGCTGCATATATGAGCATGCCCTACCGTACCGGACCCTAGTCTATCTCCTGTGTGGTCTTTCTGTCCGTTCTGCCTGCTCGTTCCGCTGTTATGCTAATTTCTCCTCTTCGTTCTTAATTTTGGCTCACCAGCGTATTTTTGTCAATGTCTCTATTTTATGAGTCTGATTTAAAAAATTCTTTGTTGAAGAGCATTTTTGGTGCCAAATGTTTCTCATATAGTTTTTAAAAATTTTTAATGCACATGTTTAACAATGGAGGGCGTCAGTTAAATTTTCAGTTTACAGCAATATCTGCCGGATTAAACACCCGATTGAAAAACATGTTTTGTAGACAGATACTACTAGCTATGAGAACTCTTTCTGTTTATTTTCTTCCTAAAATAATGCATAATTTCGCCACTGTGGTCACAAATGTTTAGTCTGTTTTTCTCAATATTTCTTCTTCTAAATGTCCGATTTAAAAACTTCTTTTAACACCGAACACAAGTTAGTTTGAGGGACGCTTTAGGCATGTATCTGAGGAGTTTTGTAGTTAACAGTTGTGTGGTAAAGTGGTGTTTGTGTACTTCAGTCTGCAGCTTTATCTCCGCTTCTAAAACCCTTTGAGAAATTCCTTTTTTCACTTTATGTCATGCACTATAATAAAAGTGGGGAGCATTATTCTCTTTAAATAATGCACAGCTTTCCTGCTAGGGAGCTTTAAGATCAAAACCTTTTTCTCGCTATATCTGCTTCTGGAAGACGCTTTTGAAAAGTTGTTTCTTTAGCATAGCTTTTGCCACGAAGAATACTTTTTTGCCTATTTTCAACTTTTCTTTTATACCGCTAGAAGGAGTAGAGTTACATCATGTTTCCTTCTATATTTCCTTTAACAGTTCTATTTGAAAATGCCTTTGTCTCTGATACCTTCCTTCTGCTATGAGAAGCTTTTTGTGCGCCATTTGTTAATCTTCGTAACATACTTTTTTGCCGCTGGGGGAAGTAAGTAACTTCCTGTTTCTGGATGTTTTATCGATTGTAGAAATCCGGTTGATTTTAATTCTAATCGGTTCCACTGACTTTGAATAACTTTGTTTTTGAATAGCTTCGATAAATTTTATTCTTGCCGGAAAGGATTCAAATGACGTGCTCATTACAACCAAAAATTCTGTGTCATCTTTCTCGTTTATTCCTTTTTTTCGAGTTTGCAAAACTTCACGGCCATGTAAGTCTACAAGGAATCACGAGATTTAGGGTCACTGGTTTCAAGGAAGTGAAAGGACCAGCGACATAAGACAAACGTCACTACTTATGCCGAATCCAAGAGACCACGATTTGGGTCACAGCTCAAACGATCCGCACAAAGCACGCTCCTCTGATCACTCGGCTACTGGGGTTGGCGCAAGTGTATTATGTTATTTTAACATCGTTCCAGTTTTCTAATTCTGTACGAGGACATTTGCATGCTGCTCCCTTTTTAAAAAATATTTCTTTGGTTTGTTTTACTGCTTTCCAAGAACTCCCAGACAGCCTGCTGAGCAGTCTTTGAAATTGCCGGCAGACCCGGAAATACGAATAACGTAAGCCTACTAGTTCTTTCTCTTACGTGTGAGTGCGTGATGCATGCACGATTTGAGTACGGAAGTATAAATGGTTCCCCGGTGGCTCAGTAATTTAAACGGGTACTTCTTACCATTCGTCCGAGATAGATCCGGATTAGAATCTCGGTCAGGTATGGATGTTGTGTCTGTCTTATGGCATTGGCTCTCTCCCTTCCGTGCGTGGAACCAGTTGCGCTAAAATAGGGACGTTGTTAAAGTGTTCAGCTGCTCTCTATGGGACTCCGGAGCTGAACGCTTTAACAACTGCCTATAGCCCATGGAATTGCTTACTTTGGTCGTTAATTCCCCCTTCTTGAAAAAGAGAGATGTAAACGATTAATTGAGCTGAACGATTACCGGCTATTACCAGCTGCACAGGGGTTCAGCGTCCCGGTGGCGCATTGGCCTAAGGGATGGCTTCTCAACCTTCGTCCGAAATGGGTCCGGGTTCGAATCCCGTGAGGCATGGATGTTTTGTTTGTCTTACTGCACTGACTCTCTCTCTCCCTTCCCTGGAGTCAGTGGCCCTTAATTAGCGAGAGGTGACTGCTTATAGCCCATTGAGTTGTTGAGTTGCTCACGGTGGTCGTTAAACCTCCAAAGAAAAAAAAAATAAATTGTGTGGTGGTGGTGGTGGGGGGGGCGGGGTTCAGTTGAACAGAATGTAATTCGGTGTTGTGAAATATACCAGCGCCTTTGTTCCTCGCTGTGGTACAGCGTTTTGTTGCGTGAGGTACAGCTGTTTTTTGTTTTCAACGTCTTGCGTCTTAAAATTTTCGTTGTGTTTCGCGTCCGCAGCATATGCTGGTTTAAATAATAATAATAACAATAATAATAATTAACAAGGACATTGCTCTTTCCACATTTTACCGACACACAGCAACCGAAAAATTATTATTCGGCCGCCGCCGGGGAATTGAATCCCGGATATCTCGATATCTAGCCGATCGCGTTAGCCTTACACACGGGGCCAACAATCCACGGCGCTATGCGCGTTTTTCTGTCAGCATTTGACATTATAAATCCGTAAGATGATCTCAGCTACTGAGACGACTCCATCTGGTGGGCATTAACGTCACTCGCTATATATTAATTATAGCAGTTAAATCCAAAGGGCAAGATCCAAAGTGAAAATCCTTCAAATACGTGGGGTCAGTGAATAAACAAAGACATCGCTCTTTCCACGTTTTCCGGGGAATTGAACACCGGATCTCTCGATATCTAGCCGAGCGCGTTAGTCTTACACAAGGATAACAGTGTAAGGCTAAGCACAAGACTAACAGTGTAAGGCTAACGCGCTCGGCTAGATATCGAGAGATCCGGGATTCAATACCCCGGTGGCGGCCGAATAACAATTTTTCGGTTGCTGTGTGTTGGTATAACGTGGAAAGAGCGATGTCTTTGTTTTTTTACTAACGCCACGTATTTGAAGGATTTTCACATATGCTGGTTTGTTCATCGTGGATGCATCCTTCGCATAGTTCTACTGGTAACTCTTTTGCTGCTGCTGCCTACGTATGACCCTGCCAACTGGCTACTTGAAACTGTTTCCCGTCCTGCGTTCCTCTTGCATTCGTTGGTGGACCGAGGAGGATGTGGTTGTTGTTTCTTCGTTTCTTGTTGAGTGTGATCTAATTTAGATAGAAAAGATACTATTCAACTGAGCTACTCTGGCAATCAACCTAACGTGGAGATCCTCAAATACATTGCCAAATATTTAGGTCTCACCATTGGTATAGAAAAAGTATTCATGCTAAACAAATGACGTATGATGAAATGCATACGGCCACTAATTTTCGGGAGTTTGACGGTTGCCTGATGTGGTCAGTAGATGTGACGCTAGTGATTTCCTGGATACGTTGAACTTTGCCGATTGACAAAATCGCATTTTTAGGTACAGCGGAAAATTGAAATCTAATGGACTTATGAGCAAATAGTTCCCTTCTGTAGATGGGCACCAAAAACTGATATAGACTCTGGAGTGTTATCCAGTCGTTTTGATATATGTTTTTGAAACGGACATTCTTATTTTGAAGTTAGACGCTTAGTCCTGCTGGAGTTACTATTCCTAACTAGAATTTTTTCTGTTGACAAAAAGATTACGACACTTTATAAAAAGCTGGTACCTGTAGGAGCACGTGAGAAGTACTGTACGTACCTAAAGTATTGTTATAGTATGTCGACCTTTTTGGACAAACTGTGGCTGCAAAGTTTTGTTGTCGTACACTCGTGTGACCTACACTGGCGTGCAAAAATTAAGGACGAGACGGTTTTTCGAATGCAACGTTGTGCAGAAGTGCTTCACATCGACTCACATCATACCATAAGATCCCCAAGATGTAAGAATATGGGAAAAGTGAGCAAAACCGTCCAAACAAGGAATCCAAAGGATACAAAGGCACTTTATTGAAAAGGTTGTTTCGAGCACAACTGGACAGAAGACAGAAACGTCCACATGACAGGCGGCTGTCAAGATAAATCCAGTCTTTAGTAGAAGATATGATCATCCCTGACTGCGTTGCAGGATTTACAACGTCTGTCCATGCTGAGGACGATGTTGTCAACGAGCTGTTGAGGCATCACCGCCCATTCCTCTTGTAGCGCCAATCGCAGCTTCGGAATCGTTGCTGGCGGCTGGTGACGTGGTACCAAGCGTCTCCCGAGAAGGTCCCACACGTGTTCGATCGGATTTAGGTCCGGGGACCTTGCGGGCCAATCCATGCGTTGAATATCTTCACTCTCCAACAGCTCTGCGACAGCCACTGTACGATGAGGTGTAGCGTTGTCGTCCATGAAGAGGAACTCAGAACCCACAGCATCTCTGAACAGACGCACATGAGGCAGGGGAACTTCGGTACAATAGCGGACACCAGTGACTGAACCTCCTTGGAAGATGTGGAGGTCAGAACGGCTACTAAGCATGATACCGCCCCAAACGAAAACTCCACCACCACCAAACCGTTCCCTTTCGATGATTTTGGAGGTGTGATTGCGTGTTTCCTGCTCTCTGCAGATGTGCAGATGTGAATATGTCCAGAATCGCTCGTTAGACTAAATAGGCTCTCATCCGTAAAAAGAACTGGACCCCATTGCTGATGTGTCCAGTTCTTGTATTCCTGGCACCACAGAAACCGCCGTCTCCAATGAGCAGGCGTTAATGGCACACGCAGCACTGGTCGTCGTGCAAATAGACCACCTTTGTGCAGCCTGTTGGCCACGGTAAAACGCGATAACGGACGTCCAGTTGTCTGTTGCATGTGGCTTGCGATTTCTCCCGCTGTCTGCCGTCTTTCTCTTATCGCCTGTAGGACAATATACTGGTCGTCCGCCGCCGTGTTTGCTCGTGTACGACCACTAAACTCTCAGACAGCTGTTCTTGTCGTTTGAAATCTTCTTCAAGTTCGTGAAACGATGCTGTGAGCGATCCCGAACTCCTCGGCTACACTAGTCACACTTCAACCTTCTTCCAACTTCCCAATGATGCAACCTCGGATAAAATCATCCAGATGTCGTTTACTGGATTGCCTGTTGGCCATATCACACGGTGGCAGCAACTCGACGTCGTTCAAACCGATGTACACCGTGCAATAGCTTTCACCGAATTGCTTAGCATGATCATGATCATATGTAGAGGATTTTAGGAAGGGAGTGTCTGACCCCAGGTCTTAAACAACCCTTAGAAATAGGAAGCTAGGAGATTTGAGCTAGTAGTGCCCGATAGGAAAGTGACAGGGAAGCGAAGTAGAAAGGGGGAGGAAGACGCCCTTATTTATTACCGGGTGGCCAGTACCCGAGGTCCGACGGCTTAACGTGCCCACCGACGCACAGCAGGTATTTAGTGGATCGAGCGTTCGTACCTTCCTGGGATCGAACCTGAGGTCTTCTCCATGGCAGTCACGAACGCTGCCCACCCGCGGCTCCGAATTGCTGTGCTTACACCGCCCGTGTGCTTTATTCCCTTCCGACACTCCCCCCCTTTACGTCATGCTGCATTCATGCGCATGCCCTACCGTACCGGACCGTAGTCTATATCCTGTGTGGTCTTTCGGTCCATTCTGCCTGCTCGTTCCGCTGTTATGCTAATTTCTCCTCTTCGTCCTTAATTTTTGCACACCAGTGTATGTTGTGATAAAAATGCCTGGATTTGAGAGCTTCGTCTTAGGCTGCGGATACGATGCCAACTAGGCGTCCAGAGGCTTTGAAGAATATATTTGCGAATTGGCCATGGGCAAAGAAACTGTGTTACTGAAATAAATGTCAATTGTGGTTCGTTTGTCATAAAAAAGAAGCTTAAAGCAACACACGAAAGGACTGTCCTGATGAACGTGTTTGTAGATGATGTACCTGTACGTTTGAACATTCCAGCTGCTACGACGGCGATTTTTTCTATTCTATTCTTTGGATGGGAATAACTTTTTCTCACGTACGCAAGATACTTATTCAGTAAAAATTCCTGGTGTTCCAGTGATGGATTTGATATATGTGCAGCGTGCAGCAGAACACTTTGAGAATTTAGCTATATGTGATATTGCTGAATGTTACGGATCAAACGTCCACAGGCAAATGTTTATGGAAAGTAGATGGACTTCATTCACGTTGGAATATTACAATATCTTCTAGAGCATATTTGTGATGTAAGAGCGCCTGGCAAGTATGTACTGTACTTTTAAAGCACTATTTATAGTGAAAATAATGTAATGTAATTTTCCGTTTTTTGCTGACTTTTTCACACTCTGTCAAAATATCTATAGTTTTTGTAGTTTAACATGTGTTTTCATTTTCCTTGCTCCTGCAGAACAATACGCAGTCGAGTCACATTACTGTGACCATCTCCTACTTTTGACGACAACAGCGCGTAGCCAATGAAAGAAGACACATGTCATGAGCTGGTTTGGAGAGTATAAAAGGTGTGCTGTAGGCATTCTGAAAACATATCACTCGTTGCTGTCATGGATAAAAGGAGAGATTTATCAGATGTGCAAAAAGGTATGATTATCGGCTTTCGGGCCAAGGGTGGCAGTATTTCTGAAACAGTGCAGTTTGTGATCTGTTCGCGTGCTGCTGTGGTTAAAATGTTTCGTGATTGGAGAAATGGCGCCATTGCAAATAAGCGACGTGAAAACTGCGCGGTACCACGTGCCATTGATGTGAGAGGTGAACGTCGGCTGTGAAGGTGCGTGAGGGCCGATCGACACGCAACAGTGGAGCAACTCACTGGCCGAATGAACCAGGGGCTACCGGAAGTGTGTCTAAAACGACAGTTCAGCGAACCCTGCTGCTTATGAGGCTTCGATGCAGACGGATCGTCACTGCACCTATGCTAAGTAGAGTGCATAGGTAGGAAAGGCTTGCATTTGCACGGCAGTATCGGAATTGGACCTCCGCTGATTGGGAAATGATTGCCTTCTCCGATGAGTCACGTTTTCTGCTTCATCGAACGGATAGACGTTGGCATATAAGGCGAGAAACATCGCAGAAAAAACACTCTTCAACCATTGCTGGAAGAACACAAGCTGCTGATGGCAGCGTTATGGTCTGGGGAATGTTTTCGTGGCATTCTCTGTGTCCATTAATACCTGTGGAAAGCACTATAGACCGAATTCGTTATGAATCCATCCTTGCATACCACGTACACCCATACCTGCTGATTGTCATCTCTGGGGCGGATGGGATCTTCCAGCACAACAATGAGACGTGTCACATAGCTATAAATGTCCGAGAGTGGTTGGAAGAACGCGATGAAGGCTTCAAGGCACTTCCCTGGCCCCCTAATTATCCAGATACAAACCCAAATGAGCATCTATGGGACCACCTTGATCGTGTTGTTCGCTTTATGGATCCTCCATTACGCACCCTCCAGAAGCTGTCAGATGCACTGCAGTCAGCATGTCTCCACATATCTGTGAACACCTTCCAGCACTTTATTGAGTCATTCCCAGCCCGTATAGCTGCTTTCCGCGCTGGATACTGCGCTTACTTTGGATATTACCTGGTGGTCACAATAATGTGATTCGACCGTGTATCTCGTTAACAAACCTTGTGATTGTCATCCAGACAGGCGGCGTTGTTCTCGTAATGTGGAGAGTATTCTCTTGGACATCACTGGATTCCTCCAGCTTGTTGAACACACCATCACCACCAGATCTTACCTAGGCACTGTTTCGGAACAAGTGATGCCCTGATGGTGACTGTGTATTCAGATGGCGCTAGACTCTTTCGAAGAAACAACACCCCGTGTTACAAGACCTGCATTATGCAGAAATGTCTCGAGAAATATTTCCAAGCACTTTGTATGGTCCCCGGACTGCCAAATTCTACCAAACTGAATCCCATCGAAGATTTGTAGGATGTATGGTAACGAAGCATGCGGCGTCCATGCCAGAGTCCCGCTTCGTCGCTGAACTGTGGGATGTCATTCCGTCAAAGTGCCCAATGCTAGCTTACGCAGTCTAATGGAGTCGATGCAGCACCGGGTGCAATGATTATCATGCCGAAAGCGCCCAACAGATTATTAGGTACCTACCTATAAGATAATACCTAACGTGGCCATTATGTTATGGCTCACGACTGTAGACCTCCATTAAATTTGTCTTGTTTTCCAACAAATCCTATTAGATAATACCTAACGTGGCCATTATGTTATGGCTCACGACTGTAGACCTCCATTAAATTTGTCTTGTTTTCCAACAAATCCTATTAGATAATACCTAACGTGGCCATTATGTTATGGCTCACGACTGTAGACCTCCATTAAATTTGTCTTGTTTTCCAACAAATCCTATTAGATAATACCTAACGTGGCCATTATGTTATGGCTCACGACTGTAGACCTCCATTAAATTTGTCTTGTTTTCCAACAAATCCTATTAGATAATACCTAACGTGGCCATTATGTTATGGCTCACGACTGTAGACCTCCATTAAATTTGTCTTGTTTTCCAACAAATCCTATTAGATAATACCTAACGTGGCCATTATGTTATGGCTCACGACTGTAGACCTCCATTAAATTTGTCTTGTTTTCCAACAAATCCTATTAGATAATACCTAACGTGGCCATTATGTTATGGCTCACGACTGTAGACCTCCATTAAATTTGTCTTGTTTTCCAACAAATCCTATTAGATAATACCTAACGTGGCCATTATGTTATGGCTCACGACTGTAGACCTCCATTAAATTTGTCTTGTTTTCCAACAAATCCTATTAGATAATACCTAACGTGGCCATTATGTTATGGCTCACGACTGTAGACCTCCATTAAATTTGTCTTGTTTTCCAACAAATCCTATTAGATAATACCTAACGTGGCCATTATGTTATGGCTCACGACTGTAGACCTCCATTAAATTTGTCTTGTTCAACAAATCCTATTAGATAATACCTAACGTGGCCATTATGTTATGGCTCACGACTGTAGACCTCCATCAAATTTGTCTTGTTTTCCAACAAATCCTTGTTCCTATTGCGCTATGATCTAATAAGGTGTTTGAACTATCATCATCATCATCATCATCAACAACAACAACAACCATGGATAATAGTTCCGTAGGGGCCTGAAACCACGTGACATCAGATTTCATTCGTCTTACAATGTTTTACTATTAGCGCGTTTGAACTATAACTCACGCAAATCAATTAACCCAATTTTGATTAGGCGGTAAACTGTTTTCTCTGGTTCATGATAGCACCATTAGCGCTACAAAGTGGTACTTTAATTGTGAAAACACATGTGAACTGTACTGCATCAAATGTTGCGAGAATTGGTCGATAACGAATAATATGTACGCATACCAGTGTGTAGAAAACGTGCCGTTCGTTCCAGCATTGAGGTTCTGTTAGGCATCGGAATTTCCTCCTTTCATTAGACCCTGAGCTTCGGGAATCTCGTAGCAAGCAAAATCTGGCAAAAAATCTGTTTGTTAATACATTTATTAACAAAACATTCTAAGCCCACTAAATCAGAAAGTGAACTCATGTTGCTAAATGTAAGACTATATATGGGAACATTCACCACTTTAGATAGTTCATGGATTAAAACACGGCATAATTCGTCTTATCTTTGAAAAAGTGATCCTCTAAATTCTTTGACTTGTTGAAACTGCTCGGGCTAAAAATTTCCACTTTTGAGACATCTTGAAAACGAAAAAAATATCTTGATCTGTAAATAATTCTTATCGAATAGTGAAAGAAGTTTTTCAACTAAGATAAACCTGCATCAGAGATTTAACACAAAACGTCAGACCTTATCGCTAGTTGTTTTTTTCTGAGATGCAAGCGAAAGGACAGTTCGAAAAGGCCTTTGACTACCTTCATGAGTAAGTTTCGTCGACATACTGCTAATGGCTAATATTTCTGGACTTCCGTTAACGTTTGATGGGGTAAGGTATTTCGTTTACGATAATGCCTTAAGACTGTTAACGTTAATGCTATGTCAGTGGAAGCGGGTGTGTCTGTCATTTACAGGGCTGTACTACCCTTTGGAGATACTGTTAAGCCATTAATGAGGGGTAATACTCCTGTAATTGAGTTTCGATTTTTGAGCTGTAGGGTTCATGTTGTGAAGTTGCATGTGAAGCGACCATCATCTTGTGCATAGGTAATTCCCGATACGTTTTACAGCAGACATGTAACTTAACTAAATATTTATTCCCTGTAGAGAGGGTCCTTCCATTATTGTGGCGAGGTAGAACAACTTTGTGTGTGGATGCGGTATGTAAAATGAATTGTTCTTTCAGTGAGTATCGTTATTTGGCGGAAGCATTAGTTGCTTTTAACGTTCTTCAAATTTTGAACCTTTTCCATAAGTGACTTAACAGTTTGGACACATGGTATGGGGATGGAGATTCTAAGCTTTGTTTCCTATTCAACTAAACAACCGCCGTGTTTAGACAGTTACGTTGAACATACATCTCCGGATGCAGACTGTTCTTTATAAACTAGAGCACGTAAACTCTTTAGATGATTTGTTTTCATCACTTTTCAATCAGAGTGCCCTCCCTGCTCGTCATCTCAATACTTCCATTCCTCTGACACAAAAACGTGCATGAGATAGAGTCAAAACTGAAACTACCCAATTAATCAGCTACGTACGACATATTGCAAACCTAACGACATGTTACAACTTTCATGCATTACGTTTCTATCATAAAAAAGAGATTTGCAGAAATCAGTAAAACCCATTTTAAATTTAATACCTCAAGAGTTCTTCTTCTTTACTAATACAGTAATTCTGAATGTGGCACCGTTTGTAGCTTTAGAAAAAGTACAACGCAACTTCCCTCTGTTCCTTGTCCACGTCAAATGATGTTACTGGTCACGTCAAATGTCTGTATTAATTAATCAAAACCCATTTCTTATTTGAAATGAGTTTGTTGGAACGGCTATTGCTGTAAATCCTTTTCTAATACAGCAAGAGAATTATATTTCCGGCTGAGAAATTTGGTGCATGTTAATTTCTACAGACACCGCTGCTAAGACTTATACTGAACTACAGTACCTACTCTAAGGTAATTCAAACCGCTTTCTCCCTTATTGCTCACTAAGGTTGTGGATCCAACTGAGGAACTCCCGTTCTTTTCAACTGCAGTTCTTTTCAACGCTGTAACTAGGGAAGAGTAAGACTGGGAAATATTTGGTAAAGCCTCGCCGCATTCGATTTTATCTAGATATATTCGCATATATTTATCGATTCCTGAATATACCAATAAAATGTTAATTAAAAAACTGAAAGCATTGTTTACGGGATGATATAAATGCTAGATAAATATGTTTAAAAACAGATAACCTTGAAAATAATATTAATTTGTGTGGACATGTAGCTGACATAGTGTAGAAGAACACATTTCCGAAAGTGTAGAAGTTCATTAATAAAAACTAAACAATGGTTAAATTTTATTTATACTAATTTTCACGCGTGTGTGTGTGTGTGTGTTGTCACGTCGTGACGCACCAGAATAAGTTCTTTTTCATGGGAAAAAGGGTTTTAAATGCAGATTTCTAAAGAATTCAGTTTTCGTAGGAAATGGTTTTAGAGTGCCGATTTCTCTTCTGCTAAGATTTCTAAAAATTAAGTCATAGTTATTAGAGAGAGATCATGTCCTTCTTCAAAAACATATTTTAGTATTTAATGTGTTAAGCTTAATTCAGCTAATGTGGTTTCATATTTAGCGTCTAAGACCCCAAGTGCAACATCTTTCGAAATAAAAATTTCTCGGAAAATATTGTAGAAAGACAAAACAGAAACTGCAGTAATTCGCATATTCCGTACTAAAAAACTTAAATCCTCACAATATCACATTTCATCAGTGAAACTGTTGATATAACTGCTGTAAATGAGAACTTTCCCATAGAAGTGTTCAACCACAAAGAAATTTCATTTCTGAAACAATCAGACTAATCATTACTTACAGTATTTCAAGAATATGAAGACTTAAATAAAATAAACCAGTACTATACCACAGAGAAATTCTGTTCTTAAATTTGATTGAAAAAGGAAAAGATAAAATAATTATTGGTGGGCCTGAACATCATATGTGCGAAAACGCACAAAGATTTGTTTAGTACAAAGTCGGACATCGAATACCTACGCTGGAAAAATTTGTTGCGTACTTTTAAGCCCCAATTTCCTTGCAATTAAATAAAAGATTAATACAGTACTTCAGTGTTGCAGACTGGCTTTCAAGTGCATTGCATATAACTAACATCTTACTTTAAACATTAGTTTGAATATGAGAATTCCTTTCCTTTTCCTAATAAAACTGCCATTTTGGTACATTTTGATTTTCATTCTCTAACAATTTTGTTTAAAATGTAATTACATTTGATATGTGCTTTCAAAAGACGAATCATAAAATACACAGAGCTTTAATTGAACAGCAAATTTTGTACAGATCTTTTTCCATCACACAATTAATGATTTCATTATTGTGAATAATAGCAATACTAGTAGATGCGATTTCTCAATAAAGTCATTTTCGTAAACGCCTTTACATCATTCATTGCTTTAATTTCAATATATATTTTCTATTTCTTTTTGATTTGGGCTTTATTTTCATTCAATTTCTTTTCGCTCTAATTGGTTTGCTTCCGCAACTTCTAGTGGCTGTAAAGAATGCTTGATGTACCCCATAATATGAACGATTAATTCCTTATATTTTGCGAATAACCTCCGACCCAATTGCTGCCTTTGAGTCATGTCCTTAATTAAGCCCTGCATCTTCGTGACTGGCATTAAGTTTTTCTTCTCAGGTCTTGCAAAAGCAGAGCATAAACAGCACAAATGCCCATAGAGTAATGGAATCCTTTTTTCTTTCATGAATGAAGGGCTACCTTCCTGCATTTGATTTACATTCTCTAACAGAGTATGATATGTTCGCTTACATAAAACCCACTTATTTGCATTTTTAATCGTTGCCAGGATTCAGAACTTGTTTTTCTTAACCTGAAATCATTTACAGGGCAAGAAGTTCGATTAAGTAGGGACATTAAACTTCGAATCGTGATTTAAGCGCATGTAAGAATGCTGAAATTTGCTCGCAGGTTTTATGACTGTGTGGGCCTAAGAGAAAAAGGGTAAACCGTCAGCAGCAAGAGTTTTTTATGGGGTCAGAATTCTGTAAGTTCAACGGAAAATCCCGGTATTAAATCAGGGGAATTCATTTTTACGATCAGTTGCAGCAAACAACTGCTGGAGGCAAAGAAGCAAAAACTTGGAGAGCTGAACATGTTCTATGGTGTCTTCTGCGTCTTAATACAACTTTTTAATTTTGCAATAATTTCTTCCGATGAGACTTTTATAACCTAACAAAATTTAAAGCATTTAGAGCTCAGACCATTTTTATTTTTCATTTTGCATTAAAATTTTATAAAACAAAAGTGAAAAGCCGGAAAATGAAAGGACGTCACCATGTTATGTTTTGAAAGCGAAATGGTCCGAAGTCAAATGCCTTTTCTGAAACATGAACAATATTCAAAACAAATTTTATTAGTAAAAGAAAGATATGCAACCATTATTTATCTCCAGAAACCAAAGAATTCAGGTGTCATGTTTGTTATTCAGATCTCTTCTCCCATCAATGTAGCCGGAAATTAAGAATTAGGAAGGTAGACTTCTCCAAGCCGTTGGTATTATTGTACATTATGCAGTTCGTAGACGTAAATTCTTTCCAGTTTCCTGATCAATTTGCTCCTTTTCTTATCTTTCTTGGTTACATTAAGCATGCAAGAAAAGTGTTTAGTCAATTCATCCTTCTTTAGTTAAGGATCTTGTCCTTGAACCATCAGTAAGAACTGGAAGGATGAATTGACTAAACACTTTTTTAAGGCATTATGTTAAATTGCCCTCGAAAAATTCTACGGTTTTCTCCAGCCGAGCTTAATACTCTATTAATTTCTTCTTACATGTGGCCCTTTCTTAATATATTAATATATTGTACCAGGAAGATGTAGGCATCAATTTCTTTTCGATTTGCCCACCAACCTTAGAAGTAACTGATACCGACATATACCCAGAATGTATAACTCCATCTTTCTTTGAGTTGTCCTCAACCTCTGTGCGTCTCTTTTACAACGGCCGTTCCATAAAAACTTGGTAAAATCGCACAAAATGAAGAAATATAGGTACAGCAAAATATGCGTTATTCTTTCCCGAAGTATCTTCCCTACGATGATACGCAACTGTCCCATCGTTTCCCCCACTTTTCAAAGCACGTGGCGAAGGCATTTTGTGGAAGCTGCTTTAGTGACCCTTGTACAGATTAAATAACGCCAGCATCTGTGTTGAATTTTGCACCACGGAACTTATCCTTCATTGTTAAAACAACCAGAAATCGCACTGAGCGAGATCAGGACTACAGGCAGGCTGTGGCATGATCTCAATACTGCATTTTGTAAGAAACTGTTGAACACAAGTAGCCAGACGTGGGCGGACGTTAGCATGGTGCATGGTCCACTTGCCCACCAGTTCCGGTTGCTTAATCGATATGTGTAGTCGTAGACGCTTCAGGACTGAAATGTAACAGTCAGCATTGACAGTAATTTGAGGAGAAATGGCATGCTGGTAAACTACACCTTTATGATGAAATAAAATTATCATCATCACCTTCCCAACTGATTTGGTTTGGCGGGCCTTTTTCGGAGGAGGCGAACCTGTGTGTTTCCAGACGCTCGTTGCGTGCTTCGCGAGGGGTCGAAATAGTGGACCCACGTTTCATCGGGAGTTATTACTGTGTTTAGAAAGTTTGGATCATTTGCACTCATTTGTTTTCACTCATGACACACCTGAACTCTGGCTAACACTTGTTCTCTCGTTAGATGATGAGGTACCCATCTAGAACACATACGATGAAGCATTAATTTGTCGCGTAGAATGTGGAATGCCGACGTGTTACAAATATTAGTTGACGCCGCTATGTCTTCACACGACATTCGTCGATATTTTTTCAGGATTGCCCAAACAGTGTTAACAATACGCTCAACACTTTTAAGTCGACGAGGCCTAGAAACGAGTTCTGCCGACTAACGCCATTTTTTGAAATCATGGTGCCATCTAAAAATCGTTGACTCACCCAAACATTTATCTTTGTAAGCTTTTTACATTAAATCCACTGTTTCTGGAGCCGTTTTACCCAAACGATAGAAAAATTCTATCGCACAGCGCATTTCACTTCTTAACTGTGAATCACTCACCTTCACAGCTGTATGGCGAAATGCAGACCTACGTTAAACAACTGCGCAATAACAAAACTAGAATCGTCTGCTACGGCTAATAACGGTTGTCATAGATACTTCCTTAATTCATTTAGTCGTCTGCGTGGCTAGTTTTCCTCTTCCCACTGTTACCAACTCCAAAAAGAAATTACTATCCGTTTTTATGTAACGACCTCTGAAGTTAAATAACTAAGAACTGGTAGGATGCATTTTGATTAACTCTTTAATGACCGAGACCCTAAAATCATTGTCGCCTATAATATCATAACGCCTGAAACTGTCTGTTGCTACTTTTCGAATTCCTGTCCTGCCTTTTACACGGTAATAAAATAATGATTTGCTGGGTCACCAGTTTGAAACTTCTGATCTATAGTCTTGATATGCATTGACTTTCAGACGTTTTCCGGAGGCAATCATTGCATTCTTCTACAGAAAAGAGATGCGATGCCTTGAGTGTGTCTTTGGATTGAATCATATCGGCCTGGGAAAAGTCAACTCTTGATTCTCTTCTTTGTTTAGTGACAACAATGATGACTGAGGAGACTTCTGCTAAACCTACAGAGGCCTTGCAAATTCAAAGATCTTGTGGGAGTAGCAAACTCTACTCACTCTAGATGGGCGATTCGGACGGCCGTGGTCGTCTGCATGTATGGGGTGTTTGGGGAGCTATGGTAGTTAAAGGGATAAACACCTTTCTTTTAAGACATAATGGAAAATTGCCCTTGAAAAAGAAATGTATATTTGCAAAAAAGAGGCTTACAAAATTTTTAGCGCAATATTTACAAATAATATACACATGTGTATACTCAAAGAAAATATTTCCAATTTATGTTTTTGCTCTTCCTGGGTGTTCAGAGAATATTTTAGAATTGTAATCATTTTCTTCTCCGTATCACAGGACATTGCAGTGAGATAGGTGTATCAAGATGTCAGGTGTAGAGAGAATGAGGGACCTTGCAATCAATGAGTGCCTCCACTGAATAGGAATGTTACCGAAGGACATTCATAGCGACATTCACCAAACATTAGGTGAATCTTGTCCTTCAAACGCCATGGTAACTGTCTGGCAAATTACCGCGTGAAAGAGACAATATTGAAAATGCATCCCGTGGAAGCTCAGTTACAATGTCGAATACTGCAAATGTGGATGCTTTTCGTGACGCGATCATGAAAGACCAATGAATGACACTGAAGTGCATTCAGACAACGTTTACCATCGCTCATGAGCGACCTTACAGCGCTGATGTGAACAACATAACCAGACGAAGCATCCCACTCCCCCTCCCCTGCTAAAACGCTTCGAGCGCAGAAGTCTGTTATGAACCATGGCATCAGTCTTCAGGAAGTAGAAGGAGTAATCTTGGTTCATTTCCTCTAACAAAGTACTACTATACATACAAAGTATTATCCTAACTTACTGAGATGCTTACGCGAGGAACTGAAGCACAAAAGTCGTAGAAACTTAGCCAATGAGCCATTTTCCACCATGACAACGCACCGGCACACACTGAGGTTGTGACTTCGGAAACACTGCGTAATTTTGGGTTAAAGCAATTTTTTCATTCGCTATTCTAACCGGATTTGGCTCTATAGGATCATATCCTGTTTCCAAACTTAAGAAAGGGCTACAATGGGTAGAAATTCAACAGTTACAGGGTTGTGAGGGATGCAAAGAACCTTCACTGAATAGAAATTCAGAAAATTTTGTCTCAGGCCATTTGGCTTGAGACAGAATTTTCTGCATTTTATTTGGTCTGGTTACGAAAGCTAGGGGACTGTGCTGCAAAGTCTGCTGACTTAAGGAAGCCTTGTGCTGGAAAATAAATAGGTTCTCATACTATTCCGACATTTCTTCTATGACAAGCTAGAAACTTTTCAACATTATTTGCCGTATTTTGTACAGAAACTGACCCTCACTTGCTACAAAATTTACGTTATGGAAAAAATGTAACCATAAATGCAGAAAATTCATGATAGTGAAATATGCAGTGCAAAAGTAATTTTTGAATCGAACTTTGAAAAGTAGATACAGCGAAGAAATATGGTATGCATTTTTTCTTAGCAGCAGAGATATGTATTACTTAAACTACATAATGTGCGCAGAGTTCTAAAGAGTGAATGAAATCCGATGCAAACAACATTTTTCGGTTGGATTTTTAGATGCACAGAAACTATATCGAATAGGAATACGCTCGTATGCCACCTAAGAAGAGAAATGTGTTTGATGAAACATGACAAAATGTACCAAAACTGCAGGACATAAGATACAAAATGTTTTTCGAATTGGACTTATAGAAGCTCTGATAGCGAGCTGAAAATGTATTCGCTTACTCTAGACAGAAAACTCAGCGTTATTTAAGGTAAAAAATGCAGACGAAAAGTATTTCACTGTGAATGCTATTAGAGTAAAAAAATGATTTCGCCAGTCGGAATATTAGATGTGGCGATGCGGTTGTAAATAGGAAATTGCACGTACGCTCAGTAACGGCAGAACTATGCCATATGAAGGAGCAGTGAACACACACAAAAATGCTGTATGGCATAAACTATGTGATGGTTAACGAATTTTAAGGAACGGGACTTTTACGAGTAGGAATAGCGAGGAAAAACGGTACATGCATTTACGCCCCGAAGGGAAAATTGAACATTATTCAAAATTACAGTGTGTGAACTGTTCATATTAGTGAATAATATCTAGTATAGAACGATTTTTCTTAAATCAGATTTTGTAGATGGGAATGAATAATAATATCTTATCGCCAGAACTGGAACTGGGTTTTGTGGAAAATAAGCTAAGACATGCGCAAAATACTCCTCATAGTAGGAGATATCAGTCGCAAAAAGAATTCTTGAAATCGATTTTTGGAAGCAAAGGTAGATAAAGAGAACATGTTCTCGCCTACTAGCTGGATGGTTGAGAATTGTTTTAAGCAGAAAATATACGCGGAATGTTTTTCATAGTCGGTGGTATGTGAGCAAAATGGAAGTTTTTCAGTCTGCTCTTGAGATGCAGAAATACCATGTTTACTCACGCCTCCTTGTGGAAGCGCTGGTCGTTATCAGAAAATAATACATTCATTCAAACATTCCTCATAGTAGAAGCTTACAAAGCAAGGTTTTTTTAAATCTAGCTTCTAGACGCAGAGATGACATATACATATACGCGTAACATGGTTGCCATGATAAAAGATATTCGACGAAGAGAGATTTTTCAATCAGATTTTTAGAAGCAATGACATGGAATAAAATTAATATCGAGGCTTGTATCATTTGCATTTACTCCACCTGCAGCCAAGATTATGTTAAGGAAAAAGGCCAGAAGTTAAAGATTATTATTATTATAGTCCAACCTTTCGAACGGTGAAGATGTTTTCAAATGAGATTCATGATTGCAGATATAGGATGCCCACAGAGTGACAGATGGACAAACTGATACACTAAGAACGTTTTTCTTATTTTGAAAAACATTCTGTGGTAGTAGTGCTTTTAGTCACTAATTTATGGAAATTGTGCTTTCTTAGTATTGACTGATATTTATGACATCCAGTTCGGATTTTCTTAATATAAAGTCTCGTATCAAACTAGGTCTTTTAGGTTACTCCTTTCAAAATCACTGCTGATTACCAACTTACATTATTACATCTCAGTATTTTAGTGCATAGTTTTTTGAGAAAAACTCGTGTGATCAGCTTTGTTTCAATGCAATCGTATTAGAGCCAAAAGCGCTTGCACACACATATATCGCGAGCTGTCATATATTGCATCTCGCGTGATCACTAGCTCGCATTCACTCTCACACAGTTCATTTAGTCAATACTCCAGTACTGAGACATCAGTGATATCGACACTTTTTTCTGCAATATTAGTGAATGAGCTTAAAATATTGAAGTTACGCCGTTTGGAAGGGGTGAAAACGTTTATGATTTCTCAACGGCATTCTCTCTCTTTATCTCGTCTGTCTGTCCAGGACGGGTTGAGTCCCGCAAAAACGACTATGCGCCTTTGAGGGTTACTGGCAAATTAATGCAGCCGGCGTGCTATTCTTCTGCTGCATACGGGTAAGGGACGAAGTGCGTCCGGGGCAAACTTCACAGGGAACCATCTACGCAATCGCGTTCCCGAGCCCAGGGAGTCAGCGGAAAACCCCAGACTAGATGGCCGGCAGGACCGGGATTCGAACACCAGCCAGGAAACATCCGCGTCCCACGCAGCGCGTTAACCAAATGCGCCATGCCGGTGGTGGCAACGGTATTAGATGCTTTAAATCGATTCGATATCCAACGTAGCTTAGCTTTTTGTGAGCTCACGCGCAAGATCAGCTGTTTCACTGTGTGCCAAATTAGGAAACGCAAAAGTGGTATGTCGAAGCTCTGTTTCACAAACATTATTATGGTCACCTTCTAACATCTACGAAAGAAGAAAAATATCAAACGGAGAAAATAATAAAATAATACCATACAACCTGATTCCTATGAGGCTTTACTATGGGGCGTCTTATGCTCAACGAAAATACTAACGAATATTAAAATTCCGAAAAAATGTATTGCTAAATTGAATGAGTGCCTCATTAGGTTATTTGCACAGGAGTTATTATAGTTTCAAATATGTTTGATATTTGCTTCCGATATGAAGCCGATGTTTTGAATTTAAAGATAATTTCGAACATAAACGCATGCGAATTGGTCCAGCTGATTGATTGATTTCTGGTAATTTACGGATCCTTAAAATATGTCGTGCATATAGTGAAACTAACGTCTGTGAAATTAACCATTTTAAGCTATTAAGAAGGTGTTTCGTCAATATTCTAGCAGCAATACGTGAGAACTTTCGAAATAAATGGATGCTTCTGTATGATATTTCAAGTTTTTAGATTATGCGTTTGCAAATTGCTTACTCAAACAACAGTCACTTAAATACTGTGCTAAGCACTTGGACAAATAATAAAACCCCCAGAGTTTATTCCACAAAGAAGTAGTTACGCCGAAAATAAACCCATTTTGTTGAATTCTTCGTAACTAGTCGAAGTACAGCATGTAGACTCCTGCAATAACAGCAACTAAGATCTACCAGGGTGAGTTCTTCCTTTTTGAACTGCACATCATGGACCCCTATGCCTTGAAGAACGAGCGCCAGCGTCGACTGAATACCGCGATAATGTCAACACATGAGCTGATGACATGCATTTAGCACGGAGCCACATTCAATGTGTTTTCAGGTGAGCAGAGTTGAAGGTCAATAAACGTGCAGTTCGGATGTCCCTACGCTATCATTGGAAAAGGTTTAAACGCTGCAACAGCAGAGAGAGAAATTCATGAAGTTGAGAGCGGGGAAATACCACTATAAAAATGGTTCTGGCGCTTCAATGCTAGGAACACCAGTCTCGAAGACAAGCTGAGGCCAGGACGTCCAAGAACCACCAACACTGACACCTTGGTCGAAACTGTGACAACAAATCCCGGTACTAATACATGACAATTAGGAGCTGAGGTGGGGTCTTCGCAATCCACCATCATTCGTCCCCTGAACCATGCATGTTTTGTCCTCCAAGAGCCATCGCATGATCCCTCATAGATTGACACCCTAGTAGGCGAAACATGTCTCTCTCTGTCAACAGGACAATAGATTTTGACATCGTATCATCACTTGTGATGAAAATTGGATATTCCAAAGTTATCGTACTACCGAAAACCAGTAGCTGATTCCACGCCAGGAAGAACAGCCACTAGTGCAAAGAGAGTGTTGGAGAGTAAAATCATTCGGTGGAATTGCGAGGGCTCCGTGCACTTGGAATTTGTGCCAGATTGTCAGGCTGTAGACAAGAAGCTCTATAGCAAACAACTGCAGCGGGGCCACGATGATCTGCGTGAAGGCCACTAAGCGCTCATTAATAGGAAGCAGACGTTACTGTAAGTAGATAATGCCCAAATCACAACACAACAGTGGTCTGCTGAAGACAGCAAGAATTGGAAGGGTTTCAAATTTTGTACCATCCTCCACACAATCCGGACTTGTCCCATCCGACTGCCATCTATGTCGTTCCATTGCCCATTTCCTACAAGAACGACATTTCGCTTCAGTGGTGGATGTGGAATCTGACAACAGACAGTTTCTGTGTTCGAGATATGCTAAGTGGTATCGCGTGGGATCGTGCCTCTGGTGGAACATTGGCAAAAAGACAATAGAAAACAACTGCCTTGAATTTGAAGAATGATGAACGCGTGTGACCCTCTTGCATCATTAAACGTTTTAGCTACAAACGTCGCAAACTTTTGACTCACCCTAGTGTTATTGGGAAACAGTACTTTGACACTTTTCAGAGTACGGATCGTCTTTAACTCTAACAATATCAAGATAACATGCGTTCACACTTACAAACCCTTCACACGTTCACACTTACAAACCCTTCACACTGGGAGTGGCCTTTGATTTACCTCTGACTCACTATCAGCCGTAGCCAAAATGTATGAATAAATTCGGAGGTCCTTACTTGCCCGTTTTTGTTTTTTAGCAATAATGACTTAAATTTTCAGAGGCCTTGCGAATTTGTCTTCCCATGAACGATACTGCAGGAGTAGGTCTAGTACTTTCACGAACTGAAGATCTTAAGTCATGAAAAATAATTCCAGGTGTTCTTTCCATCTTTTGTGACGGTCTTATACGAACGATACAATCATCTTCAAGCGCGATTAACTCACACTTTAAATTGCACGAAAATACACTGACGGAAAAAAAATCCGAACACCACGAAAAAGTAGTTGTAGAGGAATGAAATGGCGGCAATACATTTGTATAGGTAACATATTTAATCGATTAAGGTTTCACGGTCACAGCTTAATGTAAGCGCGAGAAGAGCCAATTTAAATGTGAAATGCTGGTACATTAATAACCGGTGTAACCGCCAGAATGTTGAATGCAAGCACGCAAACGTTCATGCATTGTGTCGTACAGGTGCAGGATGTCAGGTTGTGGGATGGAGTTCCATGCCTGTTGCACTTGGTCGGTCAATACAGGGACGATTAATGCTGTTTGGGGGTGATGCTGGAGTTGTCGTCCAATGATGACCCATACGTGCTCGACTGGTGAAAGATCTGGTGATCTAGCAGGCCACGGCAACATGTCGACACTCTGTAGAGCATGTTGGGTTACAACAGCGGTATGCGGGCGAACGTTATCCTGTTGGAAAACACCCCCTGGAATGCTGTTCATGAATGGCAGCACAACAGGTTGAATCACCAGACCGACGTACAACTGTGCCATCAGGGTGCGTGGGATAACCACGAGAGTGCTCCTGCTGTCATAGGAAATTGCTCCCCAGACCATAACTCCAGGTGTAGGTCCAGTGTGTCTCGGCCGCAGACAGGTTGGTTGCAGGTGCTCACCTGGCCTCTTTTCAACCAACACACGACCATCACTGGCACCCCGCACGGGGATAACTGGTTTTCCAGTTATAACTGGTTTTCCAGTTATCCCCCCACGGCCCGAGCTTACCTTGTGACTGGTCAACATCTGGTATCATACCACCGCTTGTTTTTTTTTTCGGTGCTGTTGGAGTTTGCAGGGACGGCTGTTCATCCAGCTGTTGGGGAGTCGCGCCCACACGATCCCGAGCTGGTCTTATGCCTCGCTTTTTCGTTTTTATTTATTTTCTGCACTGGCCAGTTGCCCGTGTTGTATACTCTACCTAATCGCTACCCCGCTATGCGCTAACACCCCGGTCTTGTGGTTTTGTTACCCTCCACTACTAACTGTTTATATTAACAGCTCAGTTCGTAGGTTGCTGAGATTCCGTTTAGGTTCCACTCCAGGGTTTTGTCTTCCTTGGATTACTTTTTCCCTTTTAGCTGGTTTGGGTGCTAGACCTACCTGCATGTTTGCCGCGTGCGGAGACCCGTGAGGCGGAAATGGGATGTCTGGCGGCTGAGGTCGCAGGAGACCGGAGAAGTGCCTCCTGTGTACCAACACTCCTCTTCGACCCCGGCTTAGCTGTAAACGGGAGGCTAGAGACTAACCCACCTCTAGTCAGAAGTCTTGTACCAAGTTGTGTACATGGTTTTAGCGGCTTTATTGTCGTATAGCACGGCAGGGTAAGCCCGGGGCCTGTGGGATCATGCCAAATGCGTTGGCATGACGGAACTCTGGAGGCCGAAGTGTCCGCCGAGTGCGTGTGATCACAGCCAACGGACTATATATGCAGCGTATAAACTCCAGAACTGTGTCCCAGCGTTATTTTCTTGGCTTGCAGACCTCCAGGTCTCCATTGTAGGGCTCGGTGGTGGGTGGAGTAGTCTGCAGACGAATCCTCCTCCTTTTTTCATGGGTAAAAACAAAAACAAAAACTCCAAACTCAGGTCACCTGAGAAAATGATAGTTGACAACGACTTCCCTTCGTCTTCTTAACCTACCAAGTCCCATAAACTTAAACGGTCTTTAGATCATGACCTGGACCAAGAACGTGGAACCTCGTCTTCGGCAGCTGTACCAGTCGCTCTGAAGCGTCGTCTCCCCTCGATTGCTGTGAATACGCATGCTACACACTTAGTTGTGGAATCCATCGATCCGAATGAGAGACTGTCCACCAGATCTCCCTTTTTCATTTCTAAAGCTTTGGACGCTGCGGTTGGCTCCTTGAAGTCTGTGAGGAAGCTTCGCTCTGGGGACCTGCTTGTCCAAACTTGCAGCGTTTCTCAGAGTAACACTCTTCTGCACCTCACTAGTCTTCAAGGCATTCCTGTCAAAGTGACACCTCACCCGTTTCTTAACACCTCTCGGGGTGTTATTTCGGAGTTTGATCTCTTGGCATGCAGTGAGGACGAATTGTGAGTGAACTAGCAGATCAGGGTGTAATTGCTGCACGTCGTATGATGTTCCGGCGCGATGGCTCTTTGATTAAGTCTAAAAATGTAATCTTGACTTTTAACTCCCCGAAAGTTCCGACCGAAATCAAGGCTGGCTACTTGGTCTGTGGAGTTCGCCCGTACATTCCCAGTCCTCTGCGCTGTTTCAGGTGCCAGAGGTACGGGCATTCACAACGTTCACGTAACAGTTACGCTCGTTGCGCAAAATGTGGCTCCAGTGAACATGACTTGGAAGATTGCACTTCTGCGGCCTGCTGTTAACTGTGGGGAGGCCCATGCAGCTTACTCCCGCAACTGTATGAAATGGAAGGACGAGATGGCGATCCAGCGCCGCAAGACCCTGGAAGGCCTCTCGTACCCTGCTGCCAAGGCCAAGTTGGGTATTCCCAACAACCGACAGCGTACTTTTGCCGCAGTAGTTCAGTCTCTGCCACAACCCGTGCAGCCCTTTGTCCCGCGTACTGTAGCTCTCGCCGGACTTGCCAAGAGATCAACAGCTGAACAAGCGACACAGGTGGATTTCTCCGAGCTACAGCTTATTCGACCAGCTGACTCTGCGCCTTCTCTTTTGAAGACGACCGACTCTTCCAGTTCCCAGCAGAAAGCTTGCACGTGTGGAAGAGCTGGCCCTAAATCCACAAAGGTGTGCAGTGTCCATCCAACTGTCGCGGTCCAACTGACCAACATTGCAACTGTCCCAGACTCAGCGAGGTCCCCACCCTCAACCAACATAATGGGGGAACATAAGGGGGAGGAGAGTGACAGTTCGTCCCTCTCCTGTGACTCATCTTTTGTGTAGTTGTGTTCGTTTTCGTGATGTGTGTTTTCATTTTTTTTTTCATTCTCATTTGTTGATCGGGGTTTCAAAGGCACTCATTTTAGTTCTCAATAAAATGTTTTACCGGGGAACTGAATGACCACTGCGATACTGCTGCCGTGTTTTCATTTTTTTAAAAACAAATTGACTTTTGTAAACGTATCTGGATTTTGGCCTTATCATCATTCTCATTCCTCAGTTTTACTTAATCAGCTAGTTTCTAACCATTGTACCATGTTTTTGATACTGTTTCTTTCATTGTCTTTTTTGGCCTTTCTATCATTCTCATGATTCGGTTTTACTTGTTCAGCCAGATTTTGGGATTTATGCCACGTTTTTTTAATACTGTTTGTTTGTCTTGTGTCTGGCGCTCTTTGGCCAAACATGGCCCTTGCGCCATAAAAATTAAACAACCAACCAACCATCCCTGGCACCCAGGCAGAACCGGCTTTCATCAGAAAACACAACAGATCTCCACTCCGTCCTCCAATGAGCTCTAGCTTGACACCACTGACGTTGCAAACGGCAGTGGTTTGGAGTAAGTGGAATGCACGCTACAGGGCGTCTGGCTTGGAGCTGTCCTTCAAGTAACCGATTTGTAACAGTTCGTTGTGTCACTGTGGTGACAACTGCAGCTCGTATTGCTGCCGCAGACGCGGTACGATTCCCCACGGCCATACGCCGTACACGGCGGTCTTTCCTCTCAGTAGTGCCACGTGGCTGGCCGGAACCCGGTCTTCTTGAGGCAGTACCTTCCCTTGACCACCGCTGCCAACAATCATGCACAGTGCCTACATTCCTGCCAAGTCTTTCTGCAATATTACATACATACATATCACTAAGCTGTTTTCTGAGATTCAGAGGTTAGCTCCAAAAAGAAATACAAACTTCCAGATATTTTTACCTATTGTTGTCGTATCAAACTTCACCATTTACAGCGAGCTTGACATACAACTTGTGCTTCACTGATATCCATTACACGCCGTACACAAGATCTTTTATATTTCATACTCATAATCTTTTTCTCATGCAGACACTCCTGAATCTGATCCACCCATGTCTTCCTTGGCCTTTCTCTGCCTTTCCTTCCTGCCACTTGGGCTGAAAAGATTTTCTTAGTAAGCATTTCATCACTCATTCTTTCAACAATCCACCTTCTCGTAGCCCTATTACACGACCTCGTTCAAACTCCGTGACCTGTTGATAATGGCTTCTTCGTCTTCTTAAAGGCATTCTTGACTAACATCAACACCCTACGTCGAATCTCAACGATAACTAACGCTCAAGAACGTTACAGCGCGTATTTACAGCAAACCTGCTCTGCATGTTCCGAGGGGCGCTATTAGCGCCACACGTATGCGCCGAGCGCGAAATTTGCATAGACGTCATCTTACAGATGTACTGTCACAGCCTACCAACTGTCGTTTATCTAACACAACCCCTTCTTGGTGTTGGGATTTTTTTCCGTCAGTGTATATACTAGCAGATTAACTCGCACTAAGACATAAACAGATATAAATTTATGCTTGATAGAAATCTTGGCATATGCAGGGTGCATAAGGCAGTCCCTTTAGCCTGAAATAACTTGCGAACGGAGAGAGTTACAGTCATGCACGTGAGATAACGGTATAGTAAAGCGACTACGTCCGATCGAATGCAACCAATAGCAGCGCCGCTAGTGGCGAAATGCGGAAGTCAGCCATTGCAAATCGAAAACGAAAAGAGATAGAGCAACATTTCCAATTACAAAATTGTAGAGCATCAATAAATTAGTACAAAACGACATTTTTTCACACGGATAAGTTAATCGCCTGAATACCCTAAAATGTCCGAAATCGATGAGCGACGATTCAATTCTTCATATTCACATTTCGCAAATGTAGCCGTATGCAAATGCAGATTGTGACGTTGTAGCGAACCTACGATATAAAAACCGGTAGGAGGATGTACCCTGTTCAGAAGTTCCGGTCTACGCACGCTGTGTGAGAATGGCGAGCTTCATTCACTCCCAATATTGCGAGATAGTGCTTTCTTACAGCGAATGCCAACGATAGCTGCACGGAAATATGCCGTTCATTTTCCAGCTGGGCCACTGCGGTTACCATTGCAAGTGTAGTGAGACGGCTCAGCGAGACAGGAAGCACTAAAAGTCGTTCTCGTTCTGGCAGACCAGTGGGTGCAGGTATGCGTATAATGCCAGAGGATATTTTGGCATATGCACGAGCCGATCCACAAAGCAGTACAATAAAAATACATATAAAACATATCAGCAGGGCGAATGGCTTAACACGGGGCCGTGTATGGCAAATACTGCATGCTCAAGGTGCACATCCCTATCGTGTCACTCGGCAGCAAGAACTGTGACCACGGGACAATGAGCGTCCATTTGATTGGTGCAACTGGGCGTTGATTAATGTTGAAGGTGACTCAGACTTTCCATCCAACATTCTTTGGTCGGACGAGGCAGTGTTCCACCGTTACTTTCACGAATACAAACGTGTATCGTGGGAACATTTATCGCGGACTCTTCGAACATACTCGATATTAACTTTTTATCACTGTGCGCCAGTTTGCCTTTTTTGTTTTTGTTTTGTCGGACGTCATCAAACTGTATTGACATAAGTACGCATTTATGCAATAAATTGTGTGTATTTGCTCATACCTATGCCTGTTCCCTTCAAACGTTCCCACAAAAGGTCGCGCATCGATGTAGGACATTTTAGGGCATTCTGGCGACAATTTATCTTATCCGTGTAAAACAAATGTCGTTTTGCACTAATTAATTGATGCTCTACAACTCTGTAATTCGAAATCGTGCTCTATCTCTTTTCGTTTTTGATTTGCAATGGCTAACTTCCGCATTTCGCCAATAGAGGCGCTGCTATTGGCTGCATTCGATAGGGCGTAGTCGCTTTACCAAACCGTTATCTCACTTACATAACTGTACCTCTCTCCGTTCGCAAGTTATTTCAGGCTAAAGGGATTTTCCTATGCACCCTGTATATATATGGACTACATTGAAAAAAGTCACCCGACATCAGTTCAAAAGCAAATGAACGGATCCACTGCGTTGTTAAGATGTACGGTACAGCTGCAAACGGTATGAAAACAAGCCTGCAGCTGACCGCGATCATATCGCACTGTGAGGTTGCGTGAAAATATCGCGGCGGGAGAGAACTAACTTTGAAAAAGGAAATATTGTTGGGTGTTATATTAGTGGGTTGTCCATAAGAGAAATCGGGAGGCATTTAAACATGCCTAAGTCAACTATTCTGGATGTACTGAATAAGTGGAAGACACATGGCGTGCCTGAAGCAGCAAAATGTACCAGCAGACCCAAGGACATCAGTGATAGAGGACGTCGAAGTCTCAGGAGAGTCGTTACACCTAATCGACAGAGTACTGCACAAGACCTCAGTGCACAGGTGAGTAAAAACCCAGAAACCTCGGTATGTACACGTACCATTCGCAGAGAACTTCATTCCATGGGCTACCGTGGCTATGCTGCTGCTGATAAGCCTTTCATCTCCACTCGGAATGCTACTCGTCGTTTAGCATGATGTAAAGAACATTTATCGCGGACCGTAGATCAATGGAAACAGGTCATATAAACTGATGAATCCAGATACACGATCCATCAGTCTGATGGGCGAGTGCGGGTATGGCGGCAGCCGGGGAAACGCTATTTACCACAGTATACTGTTCCTACAGTCAAGTTTGGAGCTGGCAGTGTACTCGTGTAGGGTTTTTTTTTCGTGGTATGGTCCCGTCCAATTGGTTATCGTGGACAAACTGTTAACCAGCACGTCTGGCTTGATATTCTGGACAATTATGCCCTATCAACTTTGTGGCAATACTATGGAACTGAGCCTTGTTGGTACCAGCAGGATAATGCACCGAGCCATAAAGCAAGAACTGTTACGGTGTGGTTTGACGATCATTCCGTATCGCGTGTGGACAGGGCAGCACAGAGCCCTGATCGTAATACCGTAGAGCACCTATGGGATGAATTAGAGCGCCGCATAAGAAGTTCGGAACCAATGCCTTCTACTAAGAAACAGTTAGAGGCAGCATTATGTACTGAATGGAAGCGCATACCTGTCGCTGTGCTCCTAAACCTTGTCGAAAGCATGTCTCGAAGGGTCAGTGCATGCATTAAAGCCAAAGGTGGACCGACACCGTATTAATGTATGTCAATAAATGCTGTGTTGTGTTTCTCTTCTAGGTGTCCGGTGACTTTTGTCAATATAGTGTATATAAGATATGGGCTTAATAAGTCTATAGATAAGGTCCCAAATACATAATTACTAAAACTAGAAATTTAGTGACCCGCTGGTCTTTTATTACTATAATTGTGTCTCTGACAGACATCACGTTTACGAACGTATGCGAAGAAATATATAGGCCAGGCCAATAGGCAATGTCAGGTAACATAGCACGTGTTTTATTAATTTTTAGGTGGTCTGCTAAATGTTTGTCATGAAATTCTGATAATAAAGTAATCGTTTGAAAACAAGGAATCGCCGGTCTAATTTCTCCGCGAGAGCTCGAGCGTTTAGTATAGTACAGAAGTCCATCAATAATTTCGAAATTTTCTGACCGATAAAGCAATAATAGTTCCAAATTATTAACTTGAGTTCCATTTAACAGTTAATTATAAATATCTTCAAAGTCAGGATTTTTGGGCTATGAAAGATTGGCGATTAAGATTTGTCGGATCCACTCCACATAGGCACCTTGACAAGGCACCCGAAAATTGATTTGAATGTTCACTTTGATAAACAATTTTAAAGTTGAATTTCTGTAATTTCAATGTCCAGTGGAGAATCTTTTCGACCAACAAATCTTTGGTAGTACTTAAATGTTGAAGGATAGAATAATCAGTCACTACAATAAATGTTAACTGATTAAAGTCACACCTACCGTTTAGCAAAGCAAACAGAATCGCGAGACAATCATGGTTAGTTGCGAACAATTATGCTCATCTTTTGAGAGAGGTCGAAAAGTATATAATACGGTAAGTCCTGAAAGTTCTAGGAATGACGTTTTTGGAGGTACTATGCGCACCATCTCTTGGACAGTACATGAACTATTTCCCATGAACCTTCGGTAAGGGATTGTCATGTTTTTACCTAATTCCGCTTTGGCTGTGGTGAGCAGCGAACGTGTTTTTTACGTTGGAATTGTGACCTCGTCACACTTTAGACAATAGAACAAAGGGCCAACATTAAATTCTGCTTTAAATGTGGTAAATATGCATCAGAAACCCAAAAATTGATAAATCAAGCTTACGGCGATGAATGTTTATCTTAGTTCAGGGTATATGAATAGTATGTACGTTTTCGGCATCATCGACATTCATTGAAGGACGATGAAAGGAGCGGACGACCTTCAACAAGTAACACTTTTGAAAGCGTCCCATCTGTTTGCGAACTGCTGGCTATGGATCATCGATTAACACATCGGATTATAGCAGAAGAACTGAACATTAGTATGCCAGTAGCGCACAGTATTATTCGTGTTGTTCTTGGCAAGCCGAAGGTGTGCGCTAAGTTTGCCCCACAGTTTGTCACTCCGGAACAAAGAGAGCTGCGAGTGACTGATTCTCAAAACTTGGCGGAAATGGTGAATGGCGACCCAGATTTTCTGAACAAGATAATAACACGGGATGAATCATGGTATTCTGTGTATAACCCATCTACAAAACGACAAACTAGTGAATGGTCGAGTCCGGGAAAACCGTAAAGTTACTGATTTCTCTCTCTATGGCATCATACTGACCTCCAGGAGCATTTAAGGTCTGAGGAAATCGCAAGTGTAGAGTTACTGATTATTCTCTCTATGGATTACTCTCTCTATGGCATCATACTGGGGGCAAACTTAGCGCACACCTTCGGCTTGCCAAGAACAACACGAATAATACTGTGCGCTACTGGCATACTAATGTTCAGTTCTTCTGCTATAATCCGATATGTTAAGCATTTAAGGTCTGAGGAAATCGCAAGTGTAGAGTTACTAATTCCACGGAACGGAGAGAATCAGTACTACAATAATAAATAAAAAATCGTTGTCTTACCCATGGCTGGAACCCTGATATAGCAATAACAGTTTTTTGTCAGTCCTAAAAAATTCAGAAAAACTAGTCTCCAAAACGTTTCCTTGAAGCTCCTATTGTCAACGTTCATAAATCAAGTTAACGCACAGCAGCGTAAAACATTTTCTGAAATTCAAGCGACACTCTTCGCGATTTTTCCGTGAAGTAACTAAGCATATTTCTGATACAACGTTTTTCGTGAAATGGCGGAAAACCCCCGAATTTCAAGGATTTTTCGTATGTCTGAAAAATTCTAAATTTTCAGAAAACTTTTAATTTCAATTCTTACATTGACGGCAAATTACTGTTTTCAAGGAGTGTTGAAGAAAAATTCTGAATTTTCAGAAACCTTTCAGCAATTCCTTTCGTAATTAACGGAAAAAGTTTGTTCTCACGTTTTCCGTATCCATATGACGAAAGACAAAAATGTCCGCTAATAGGAGAGATTAACGGGAATACTTGGGCGTTTGATGAACTGTTAAATTTCAAAAATCTATCGAACTATTTGATTTTGAAGTTGTGTAGCAAGATCGGATATTGTGGATAGGTTATTGTGGCATAGGATATTTCTTCTTCTCTCCCCCATTTTGTGCACCACCTATTATAATAAATTGTGTTACCGTAAAAAATCGGGTGTTTAAATTATTGTACAGGTGATTTATACGATGTCTATATATCAGTCTGTGGAATCCTTAAAACAAAAGCTGTTATAGAGATAAAGAGTAAATTTCATATTTAGAAGTTTTGTGAAATAGTAATATGAAACAGTACATTGCACCTTCTCCTAAAGTTATAAAGTTATTGTCAGTTGAAAAACGATCTCAAACTCCAAATCATCCTGTTGTTTCGAAAATTCACGATGAAATATTACAAACATATTAAAAAAATAAGCTCCAAAGGAAAATAAATTGACTAAATCACTTACATTAATGAAGAGAAACATTCATCATCGGGCAATTAGTTTAACCTTGAAAGTGAATTTGATTCCTGTGACTTTCTGACTCAGTGGTTAAGACGCGCGTCTTCAACCCAAACGATCTGGGCTCAAGACGCGCGTCTTCAACCCAAACGATCTGGGCTCAAGACGCGCGTCTTCAACCCAAACGATCTGGGCTCGATTCCTACCACCGGCGCAAAAGGATCTTCTGGCGTAATGGCTGAAATATTCAGCGTGTTGGATTTTGCAGAATTTCTGTCTAAATACGGGAAAAAACTTGAAACGGCCTTTTCTGAAAAAAAACGTGATTTACCTACTACGGAAAATCTATAAAAATACGGAAGTTAAAAGGAACGAGAACTTTCAAAATGGAAATTCCGTTAAAAGACGGACACTTACCGGCAATCTGCACGCTATTTTTAGAAATTTTCCGTAAACTCACACCACATATTTTTTACAGGGAAGCCTGAGTTTTACAAAGTTCTTGCGACGCGAAGAGGATTTCAGAAGGTTCCATGTAATTCAAGAATATTGTGGGAAGCCCTAAATTTCAGGGATATTTTTTCAAAAAACGGTTTAATAATACAAAAGAATAGGTTGCAAGCTTGATTGCAATTATCATGTCTTGACGGATAATCACAATCGAACACTTAACTGCATTTTATTTATCAGAATATCTTATCTATTAGCGATTACCATGCAAAAGCGTAAATTTTCTTAAGCGCATTTCCACAGTTTTCTTGAAATAATAAAATAAGAAAGTCATTCTGTCCCGATAAAAAAAAAGAATAAGATGTGCCTTATCTTTCTAATCTGTTGAAAGGTTGCAAAAAAGAAAGAAAACTGAAAAGAACCAGAAAATAGACGGAGAGGGGAAAAGAGAGAGAGAGAAAGGGAAAATGCAAAAACGGGGTAATAGAGGGAATCAAGATAAACAGTCATCAGAGCGATTTCAAAAATAACATCTGCTGACACGCACGTTTTACAATTGTGAGCGTTCATGCGTCAAGTTTACGCACAAGCGTGGGTTTCACAAAGTTGTTACGACGCGAAGAAGAGAGGAGCAGTTTGATGTTTTTCTTTAATTTATTCTTTCTGCGTTTTTTTCTCATTTCATATCTTTCGATATGCACTACACCTAAAAGGTGGCTATAAGGGAACAGCTATGTTTAAAGAAAACATAGTACGGAAGCCGTAAAACTCCAGGGGGAATATCTAAATAAAAGGGCGCTGAAGTGTTTGTGCTGAATATTTCAAGAAAAAAAATCACAGTTTTAGTTTAGAGTGCACCAGAAGGGAGTCACGCTCGTAAAAATAGTAACCCTCCTTTTCAGAGGAACATAGCTTCAAAGAAAAAAAAAGATGAGGGGATTTTCTTTTTATTTTTTATTTGTGTGTTGAGAGAGGGCGTGATAAAGAAGTCAGTATACAGGAGCCTTCGCCTTAATTCTGCATTCAGCGAAGGTTTCTGAGATAGAACATTCCAAAAGCCTCTGAAAACCGATGCACAGGGAAAATATCCATTACACACGAGGCTTTGTTTTAAATATTTAAAATTATTATTAAAATAAAAGTAGAATTTGTTGCAAGACAAGCAATAGAGTGCAAAACTTAACAATACGTAAAAAGAAAGGATTATTACGCAAACCTGTTATATAACAACCACCACCATATAACATTTAATTAAATAGTAACAGTGGGAATAGGTCCTGTTTTTAATATTAGAAATTCTGGGTTGAAAACTCCTTGTTGTTCATTTCATGAAAAATTTCATTAAACTTCTTTTCTTCAAATTACTATTGACATAAATATTTTAAGAACCCAAGAAAATGAAATGTTTTTAAGAAAATTTTATTTTCCTCGTCTGGGAATAAAACAGCTACTGTCAAATAAAAGTATATTACAAGGCTTATCTTTTGACAATGCCATTATGAATTATTAATTAAAACACGAAACAGTGTTCACATAATTTGCTTATCTGAAAAACGATATACATACAGTAGAGTCACTATATAAAAAAATTCTATTTAACGAAATTGTCCGCAGAACCTTGACTTTGAACGACATTTACATCTCCATATTACGAAAATAAATTTCTATATAACAAAACCTTTTTTCGGTGGCGCAGGTGAAGTTCACAGAGCAGTATATATATATATATATATATATATATATAACCCAAGAACCGGCTTTCGGTTAGTACAGTGTTCGGAGTCAGAATGGGAAAAGCTTCGATTTATCAGAGTTTGATAAAGCGTCTCGGAACTACGATCTCGGAAACGGCGCGGCTTGTGGGTTGTTCACGTGCTGCTGTAGCGAGTACATATCAAAAGTGGTGCACATATGACCAAACGACGATCCGTCGTCCAGCCATTTGTCGTCCGCAGCTCATTGATGCCAAAGGGGAGGGGAGACTGTCGCGCATTGTTCACAGCGACCGCAGAACCACAGTACGACAAATTACCTGCAGCTACAACAATGGTGGTCAGGGAAAGTGTCACAGCACACAGTTCATCGCAGCCTTCTGCGCATGGGTCTGCATAGCCGAAGACCCAGCCGGGTCCCATGCATGCTCACTGCATGTCATCGCCAACAACGCATGAAATGGGCCCAAGGTTATCGAGATTGGACCGTGGATGATTGAAAGAAAGTGTCCTGGTCTGACGAATCAAGATGCCTGGTGCATCACGTAGTTGGGCAAGCGCGGATACGCCGATTACCTACGGCGGCTATGGCACCTGGATGAACTGTTGGGCAGAAACAGGCCGGCGGCAGCGCCGTCGGTGTTATTCCGCGGGCCATGTTTTGTTGGGACACTTTAGTCTTCATTATCCCAATAGCACAACCTCTGACAGCTGTCAAGTATCCAAACAGCTGTCAAGTATACAAACATTGTTGCGAACCAAGTTCACCCATTCATGGCAACTGTGTTTCCTGCGGGTGATGGCCATTACCAACAGGATAATGCGCCGTGCCACACTGCCAGAATCGTTAAGGACTGGTTTGAGGAACATGCTGGCGACTTTCTGTTAATGGCCTGTCCGCCAAATTTATCTGAGATGTACCTAATCAAATATTTGTGGTTCGACTTGGAAAAGCGAGTTCGCACTAAATTACCACCACCCCGAAATGTACGGGAACTGGATGACCTGCTGTTAACAATATGGTACCAGATACCCAGGACACCTATCGCCACCTCATCGAATCGATGCCTCGCCGAGTGGCCGCTATTTTGCGGGCTAAAAGGGGTTCTACAGCTTATTAGTTAGGTGGTCATAATGTAATGGCTCATTAGGGCATATATATACAGGGGGGGGGAGGAAAAGTGTTTGATCAATGCATCCTTCCAGTGCTTACGTATGGTGCAGAGACGTGGACCTTAACTAAAAGAGACATACAAAGGCTGCAGACAACTCAAAGCAGCATGGAGAGGTGCATACTTGGTGTAACCATTAGAGATAAGAAGAGGAACTCGTGGATCCGAAAAATGACAAGAGTGGAAGACATCATGATCAGAGTTAAATCCCTGAAATGGCAATGGGCTGGACATACTGCCAGAAGGACAGATCATCGATGGACAGCCGAAATTTTAGATTGGATTCCAAGGGACAGGAAAAGACCCAGAAGAAGACCACATGGGAAATGGGTGGATGAAATTCGAAAGTATGCAGGGGTGACATGGAGGAGACTGGCACAAGACAGACCGTTGTGGAGGAAACTTGGGGAGACCTTCGTCCAGCAGTGGATTGATAATGGTTGACAATGATGATGATGATGATACAGGGGAGTCAAACGTCGCAAGATACCTTCATGAACAGAAAGGAAAATGAAATATCTGAATACCGTTGCAAAGAATCCGTGGGGGGCTTATCTTTTAGGCTTCTTCCGGAACAGGGCCGCCATCTTGAAATTCACAATATTGGATCAAGGTAAATATTTTTAAATGGTAAGGGGTGTCAAACAAGAACATAATTTTATCAGAAATTGATTGCCGTAATCAGATTTGACATATGTGTTGTGGTTCAAAGTTATCAACACGAAAAGCTAAAATAACCATTGTTTGCTGCAGGTAACTGAAGATGGCATTGACGAAAGAGGAGACAATTGAGGTGATCCTAATATCTGGAGAACGCAGCTGTCGTATCATGGACAGCTGACAGCTGACTTCAACAACCGACACCCAGAAAGACCACTTATTTCACACAGCACTATGGCATACCTGATATCCAAATTCCGAGAAACTGGGACTGTAGAAGACAAGCCACGTATTGGTTGGCTGAAACTTCTACCGACGAAGAAATCTCAACAATGGTCTTGACATCCTTTGCAAAGAGTCCACAACGTAGCACACGATGTCTCGCAGTAGAATGTGGTATCAGCCAATCATACATTGTACGGATTTTTCACACAGCTCATTTGCATCCGTTCAAGATCCAGATGCAGCAGCAACTATCAGAGGATGACCCTGACAGACGTGTAGAGTTCTAGACCTGGCCTTTAAACCAACATCAACGGTCTTCCTCATTCGCACAGGGCAATGTGTTCAGTGACGAGGCCAATTTTTATGTCAGTGGTGAGGTTAACTGTCAGAACCATAGGTATTGGAATGACAGAAACTATCACTGGGCAGAACCATCCAATGTCATTGGTAATGTAAAGGTTATTGTGTGGGGTGAAATATGGGGCACCAGTATAATCGGACCCATTTTTATGGACAATAACCTAAATGTTCAGCGCTACCTGGAAATTCTGCAAGAAACAGTGTTCCCTTCCCTTCTAAATGAAAGTGGCAGTTTCCTCCGTTATTTCGAACACGATGGGGCTCCACCACACTGTTCGTTAATGGCCAGATGTTCAATTCCATGGTCATTAGATCGGCCGGAGTGGTCCTGTGGAATGCCCACCCACATCCCCTACTTCACACCACTGGACTTTTATCTGTGGGGTCATATGAAACACCTGGTGTATGCTGAGAAAATCCGCTACAAACACTCCCTTCAGCAACGCATCCTGGAGGCCTGTAACCGCATTTCTCCTGATATTCTCGTGCGGGTGCATAGCGAGTGGATCAATCGCCTTCAGCTATGTGTTCATCAACAGGGACAACACATTGAACACATCAAATCGTTGCGCATCACTGGACATTTTAGAGGTTGTTATTTCAACTTTCTGTGTTGATAGCGTGTGAGCCACAACACTTAGGTCAAATCTGATTATGGAAATCAATTTCTGAGAAAATTCTGGTCTTGTTTGATATGGAACATGACCTCCTTAACTTTTTAAAAATTTGACCTTGATCCAATGGGGTGGATTTCAATTTGGTGGCCATGTGAAAGAAATAGCCTAAAATATAGGCCCCGTCAACGGTTCTGTGCTGGAGTATTCAGATATTTGATATTTCTTCCCGTTTCTGAAATACAAGGGTGTCCTGCGACTTTTGACTCACCCTATATATACAGTATTTTTGCAACTACCCCATCAGAGCTGCAGAGTATGATCCAGGAACTTGCTGACAAGAGTAAAGAAGTGGGATTAAAAATGAACTTTCAGAAGACAAAAGTGATGTTCAATGCTTTTACAAGAAATGAAGATTTATCGATTGATGGAGAAAAGCTGGAGATAACAGACACGTACGTTTATCTTGGACAGCAGATATCAAGTGAGGGTCACATTGATGAAGAAATTAATCGGCGTACAAAACTTGCCTGGAGAGCTTTTGGAAGAAACAGCATAATTTTCAAGAGCAATATGCCATTATGTCTTAAAAGAAAAGTGTTTGATCAATGCATCCTTCCAGTGCTTACGTATGGTGCGGAGACGTGGACCTTAACTAAAAGAGACATACAAAGGCTGCAGACAACTCAAAGAAGCATGGAGAGGTGCATGCTTGGTGTAACCAGGAGAGATAAGAAGAGGAACTCGTGGATCCGAAAAATGACAAGAGTGGAAGACATCATGATCAGAGTTAAATCCCTGAAATGGCAATGGGCTGGACATACTGCCAGAAGGACAGATCATCGATGGACAGCTGAAATTTTAGATTGGATTCCAAGGGACAGGAAAAGACCCAGAAGAAGACCACATGGGAGATGGGTGGATGAAATTCGAAAGTATGCAGGGGTGACATGGAGGAGACTGGCACAAGACAGACCGTTGTGGAGGAAACTTGGGGAGACCTTCGTCCAGCAGTGGATTGATAATGGTTGACAATGATGATGATGATGATATATACACTATCTACCAGCAAGTAACTGGACACCTGTGATAGCAAAGTAAAACGAAGTTTATTCACCTTCAATAGTTGGTGGAGCCTCCACGAGCGGCGATTACATCTGAGACCCTCCGGGGCATACCCTCAACCAGGCGTTGTACGCTGGCTAGCGGTATTTACTTCCACTCGGCTTGGAGAAGACAGGTCAGTTCCTTCACCAATTTCGGACGGTGGGGGCACCCCTTAAGTCGATGCTCCAACTCGTCCCAGATGTGCTCGATAGAGTTAAGGTCCGGACTCTGCGCAGACCAGTCCATTCGACTAACCCCATTGTCACCATACCAAGCCATGGTAGACCTCGCAACATGATAGGTGGCATTGTCATCCTGAAAGTAACATAGGTCCACCCCGTAAAAACTGCCACAACGTAGGAAGCGCATGGTCATCCAAAATGGTGCAATAGGTCTCGGCGTTGAGTCTACCAGGAATTGCGACCAAAGGGTCCCGTGCCATACCAGGAGAAACACCCTCATAGCATAATTCCACCGCCGCCGAACTTCACAGTTGGCACAATACATTCCGGCAGGAGGCGTTCTCCAGGCAGACGCCAAACCCAGACCCTGCCATCCGAACGGTAGAGGGTGAACCTTGATTCGTCGCTCCAGAGAACCTGTTTCCACTGTTTAACGGTTCACTGACGACGTTCTTTGCACCATGTTAGCCGAGCAGCGCTATAGGACTTGGTGATCAAAGGCTTGTGGGCGGCAGCACGTCCATGGTAACCAAGCAGGTGGGCTTCCTTACGGATGGTATTCATCGAAAGAACACTCCCGGATGCCTGTTGAAACGCGTCGCGGATTTGCCCCATCGATTTGGTGCGGTTCTTCCGAATTTCTCTGGCAACCACCCGCCGGTCATTAACTCCCAGTTTTGTGGGTCTGCCGGGTCGGGGCACATTCCGACAGTCACCTCTCATCTTCCACTTGTCAATCACGTAGACCACTGTCGATTTTGGGTACTTCAACTAGCTTTATATGTCACGTATGAATCGGCCATTTCTGTGATACCCGACGATTACACCTTTCTCGAAATCAGAGAGCTCCGAATTGCTTGGCATCTTGCATGCGACTGGTTGCGTTGTTGTTTCCCACACGATATTTAACAGCGGCAGCCGTGACGTGTATCAGGACCACAGATATCGTCGATTGCAGGGGTGTCCAATTACTTGTTGGTAGATAGTGTATAATGTATACAAGATTTAACGTATGCAACCCTGCATATACATAAACACACATTTTTACTCTCGTGCGACAGAAGCGAACCTTTGAAACTTTCGGTGTCCAACAATAGCCCATCTCAGATACCCGTCAGTGGATATACAGCGAAATAAAATCCTTCTGCTCCGGAGCCGAATGATTTCGTAAATAAGCTAAACCGACGGAGTTTGTCGCTGCTTCTTTGCCGTCTTGTCATGTGCGTCCCCTTTGAGGAAGGTACATCACATATATACGCACTTTTGATAAAGAGCTGTGGCGGAATCGTAAGCACGCTTAATGGAGAGCTCACTAAAAAAGAAGAAATTCTGACTAATTCCATACGATATGCGGAGTAAACATTACGCCATTTTCGAAGCGAAGAAATTCTCATTAATTCCAGATAATGTGTGGAAGAACATCACTCATCTTTCAAAGAGCTTAACGGCCAGTAGATCCATTTTTCGTCCGGACGCCAATATAGGGAAATAAGCCCTTTGCCGGTGGCGAACTGGAAATCCGCGTCCTTCCGATTAAGCTACAACGACGGAGTTTGTCGCTGCTACTTTGCGGTCTTGACATGTGAGTCACATCTGAAGTCACAGATGTTGCAAAATGCACGAAATTTCTAAATACACTCACGGACAATGAAATTTGCGCACCAAGAAGAAAGCATGGGATTGAACTGAAATTTCATGGACGTAATGTCACAGATGAAGGATACACATGATGGCAACAACAGAGCTGCAGGATAATTACAGAGGAATCTGTGGCACGCAGTCCGATCATCTTCAAAAGCACGTCGCACATCCTGAAATACGGTCCGGCATGAAGGCGAATAGACGAATGATGTTGTCCTGAAACAGACTGGCCCACATGTGTTGGATGGTGTACTCCAAATCTCGGATAGTGCGGCACGGCAGAAGCTGGCGTTGGAACTGGTTCCACACATGCTCGATACGGAACATATCCGGGGAGCGGGTAGGCCATGGAAGGGTATGGACATAACGAAAGCAGCTCTGCGCAACCCGAGCCGTGTGCGGCCGAGTATTATGATTCTGGTACAGTGCACCTGGAATTCCGGCCAGGAATGGGAGCACATGGGGCCGTAGAATCTCATCCAAATACCGCTGGCCCGTCAATGATCCACGTACCACTACTAGAGCAGATCGGCTATCGTAGGCTATGGCTCCCAAGACCATAATGCTCTGCAGTGGAGGAGGTGTGGCGCTCGATAGCGAGGTTGGGAATGTGCCGTTGGCCCGGGGACTTCCACACCCGGACACGATGACAATCTGTCCCTACAACGAAGGGGCACTCATCGCTAAACACCAAACGTCACCAATCTGTGGCGTTCCACGTCGTTCTGGTCTAGCACCACTGACCACGGAGACGTGGTTTTTCCGGTGTTAATGCAGCACACGTAAGGGGCGTTGAGATCGCATATTAGCTTCCGCGAGGCGTTGGTCAATGGTTCGTGGGCACACAGGAGTCGCACCATCTGCCTGTATAGTGGATCGGATCCCTATGGGATCCGTTCGTGCATAGCGCACGTTCCGTTGATCCTCTCTACCGGTGGTCCTACTGGTACGTCCGGAATGGCTCCGCCGTGTGGCAGTGCCATCACGTGCCCACAGCTTTCAACACAGTCGGACGGTATTATCAGAATGATCCACGTGACGGGATATACGGCGCGCCGACCTCCCTGCGGTTTTCAGCCTGATGATCCGGCCTCTCTCCAAGTCAGTAAGCCGCGTAAATCGACGTCTCTGGCGTGTACTCGGCATTCTTGCTTCCGTCGGCCGGTGCTTTTCGCTTTCATGGAGCATCGTTTACACGCCTGCTTATAAGGCTGTCGGTTCGTGTTTGCAGCGCCACCACAGGGTGTGAGGTCATGCACACTCGCACCAAATGTGGATCATTTGCATACCAGCACACACTCTAGCTATTTGCAAAGTTTCGCGGTTGTAGCATGCTTTCTTCTAGGTGCGTTAGTAGCCAATGCTCTGAATCATTCGATCAAGGGGACAATTAAAGGTATTAACGTCTGTGTAATACTAGAGCAGATATAAGGAAACAATCTGTAGCAAATGTACAGATCCATGTATGTGTGTGGACTTAGGGTAACAGCTCGAGCATCAATTAGCTTATCAGGAAGGAGTGCCATTTTAATTGTAGGACAAATAAACCCCGTCCCTTTTTGGATATATAGAAGTGAATAGGTTACGGTTAAATTATTAGAAAGGAAGATCAGAATGGTAGAAAGAGTCGTGTTTAGGTTTAGTCTCACTTGCGTTGTGATCTAGCTGGCATGGTGAGTGTCAGTGACGTCATGCTGATGCATATCCGAGACGTCACAGGCAGTAAGCTTTTTAGAGCTGTCATAGGCAGTGATTTTTTTATTATATTAGGAACATCTTAGGTCTGCGTCGCCAAGCAAGGATCCTGTTCTCTACTGAAGATGCCATTGCTGACTGCCCAACTGACCTCACTGTGGTTGTAGGGAAGCAGATTTTCCGGATCGATATCGTTACTGACTTGCATTGTTTTAAATGCAAGGCATATGGCCACATCCAATCACGTTGTCCACATGCATCTGCCAAGCCACCTATTTCCATACCGCCCGAAGTCAACAACCCACCCTCAACACCAATTTCTCTGGCCACACCAAGTTCGGCTCCACAGACGTCCTTGTTCACTGCTACTGTTGTTCCAGAAGCTTCTCCCCCAGCAAATGATGATTCATCAGCAGTCTCCAAGTCTTCGATTTCTACTACGGGAACTTTGGCCACCTCTCCATCGTTGGACCGACCTGCTGCTGTGGTACATCTACGTTCTTCGGAAGGTATTATCTCCGAAAAGTAATGGCAAACCCCTCCGTCGTGTTGCTTCATCTTCTTCCCTTGGACCCCTTAATGTGGAGAGTAGGATCTAACTGTCCTACAAACACCAGCTTCTCCCGGCGTTCCCACGTTGAAACGTACTAGACAGAGTTCAATCTTGCCGGTGACGTCTTCTCCACGCTGCTCTCGTTCCCGTTCGTCTATTCGACAGTCTTTCTCTCCAACTGCAGTTCCTACATCTCTTAAGTCCCCAGCTGTTACAAAATTGTTGGATCAAAAAGATTTCGCAGAATATCTGGAAACTTTCCCTGCATTAGACGGGCCGCTGGCGCCGTCTGATCTTGCTTTCATCATACTTAATCAACCGCCACGTCCTCTCAAGCAGCTAGAATGCGTTCAATCACGTAATGCTTCCTACTGTTATCACCAAACTTCAGAGTCTACTTGTTATTTTGCCGAAAATGGACACAGTCCCTAATGCGCAGACATCTAACTTAAAGAAACGTGTGACCAGTCTTCACAGAAGTGCTGATAGTAATATTCAACCACTACAACCTCTTTCAAGTTAAAATTACTTTCTTTCAACTGTAAGGGATGCTCCGTCCCTCCTACAGATCTCATGTGATGTATGTTTTCATCAGTAAAGCTTAAGTGCATGTATAGTGTATCTGTGCTACATACACTGACGGAAAAAAATCCCAACACCACGAAAAAATAGTTTTAGAGGAATGAAATGGCGGCAATACATTTGTATAGGTAACATATTTAATCGATTAAAGTATCAAGATCACAGCTTAATGTAAGCGCGAGAAGAGCCATTTTAAATGTGAAATGCCATTTTAAATGTGATAACTGGTGTAACCGCCAGAATGTTGAATGCAAGCACGCAAACGTTCATGCATTGTGTCGTACAGGTGCAGGATGTCAGTTTGTGGAATGGAGTTCCATGCCTGTTGCACTTGGTCGGTCAATACAGAGACGGTTAATGCTAGTTGGGGTGACGCTGGAGTTGTCGTCCAATGATGTCCCATACGTGCTCGATTGGTAAAAGATCTGGTGATCTAGCAGACCACGGCAACATGTCGACACTCTGTAGAGCATGTTGGGTTACAACAGCGGTATGCGGGCGAGCGTTATCCTGTTGGAAAACACCCCTGGAATGGTGTTCATGAATATCAGCACAACAGGTTGAATCACCAGACCGACGTACAACTGTGCCGTCAGGGTGCGTGGGATAACCACGAGAGTGCTCCTGCTGTCATAGAAAATTGCTCCCCAGAACATAACTCCAGGTGTAGGTCCAGTGTGTCTCGGCCGCAGACAGGTTGATTGCAGGCGCTCACCTGGCCTCCTTCTAACCAACACACAGTAATCACTGTCACCCAGGCAGAACCGGCTTTCATCAGAAAACACAACAGATCTCCACTCCGTTCTCCAATGAGCTCTATCTTGACACCACTGACGTCGCAAACGGCAGTGGTTTGGAGTAAGTGGAATGCACGCTACAGGGCATCGGGCTCGGAGCTGTCCTTCAAGTAACCGATTTGTAACAGTTTGTTGTGTCACTGTGGTGGCTACTGCAGCTCGAATTGCTGCCGCAGACGCAGTACGATGCGCCATGGCCATACGCCGTACACAGCGGTCATCCCTCAGAGTAGTGCCACGTGGCCGGCCGGAACCCGGTCTTCCTGAGGCAGTACCTTCCCTTGACCACCGCTGCCAACAACCATGCACAGTGGCTACATTCCTGCCAAGTCGTTCTGCAATATTGCGGAAAGAAACTCCACCTTTTCGTAGCCCTATTACACGACCTCGTTCAAACTCCTTGAGCTGTTGATAATGGCTTCTTCGTCTTCTTAAAGGCATTCTTGACTAACATCAACACCCTTCGTCGAATCTCAACGATAACTAATGCTCACGAACGTTACAGCGCGTATTTACAGCAAACCTGCTTTGCATGTTCCGAGGAACGCTACTAGCGCCACACGTATGCGCCGAGCGCGAAATTTGCATAGACGTCATCTTACAGATGTACTCTCACCGCCTACTAACTGTCGTTTATCTAACGCAACCCCTTCTTGGTGTTGGGATTTTTTCCGTCAGTGTATGATTGCTACAGGAGACTAACTGTCATCCCAACACCCCATACCACTGGTGGCGTACCTGGCCATTTCAATTCTACCATGTCAATCGACTTAGTCTTCACGCAGGACTTGCGGTGGCCATCAATTTTCTTCTTCGATCCTTCATTACTGATATCACGGTCAAACCGATTTATCGTGACCTCCTGCAGCTTCTGTCCTTCCGACTTCACAACTTCCGATACCATATCTTCAACATTTATGTTTCCGGAAATCAACAGTATGCAGACTGCCTTTTTGAGCATTTTGTTTCCTGTGTTCAAGTTCTTCCGGCCACTGATATTGTCATCTTAGGTGGTGATTTTAACTGCACCATTGACCCATCCCTCGACAGATCGGACGGTTCCATGGACACGAGGTATTTTCTTATCCGAGCACTTTCTACAGCCATCAACCAGCTACAACCCCAAGATTCGTTTCGACACCTGCACCAATTTCTTCGTTCGTACACCTGGCGCTCCTACTCCACTTCCTCCCCTACAACTGCCCAACTTGACCGGTTTTATGTTTCTTCAATTCTTCTTCCTTCAGTTATCTCCCTATCTAACACTCCGACAGTTTCTTCAGACCACAGCTGTGTCGTAATGTGTCTTCACACCGGTCCATCTCCTCGGCAATACTACCGTACTTAGACCCCTGATGATGATCTTTTACTTGATCCAACTTACGTAAATTCCATCCAATCGCAGCTCCAACAAGCCTTATATACGCTCCCTTTTGCTTCTTGTCCCTTGCAACACTGGTTACATGTCAAATCCCGGATTCTTCTTTATACCAAACAATATTCCCACGAAAAACGTAGTACCGCCTCTATGAAGATTGATGCTGCACGCTCGATTTTTTCCACCCTAGATCTTGATTCTCCGCTGTTTTCTCATTACCAAGCTGAGCTTTGTGCCTTGGTACTTCCTGTCTCCCAACGAGCTCTTCACCGCCTCAAGCTCCTTCATCTCCAGCCAAATGACTATCTATGTGAACAGGTTTAACAACTGGAATTCCACAAACGTTCTGCTAATCACCTCTGTAATCTGAAGTTACCCGATGGAACTGTTACTAATGACCTCACTCACATTTGCTCCGGTGTTAGAACATATTTCCAGTCACGTTTTGCTCAGTTCCAGTCAAGTTCTCCGCATGCTGATTCGATTCTTCGTGCCTTACCACATATTGAATCGCATCTTGTTGCATCTCTTTCTATGCCTATCACCCCAGCAGAAGTAGTACAGTCACTTGCTTTACTTAACTGTAACACGTCACCTGGTCCTGACGGATTAACAGTGAATTTATTTCGCACGTTTTCCTCTTTCCTACACCCTCTCCTATTGCCTTGCTTTGCAGCTGCTTTTTCCTTATCTGTTCTTCCCCCGCTTTTACTCTAGCTCACATCATTCTTCTTCCAAAGAAGGAGCGTCTGCTGGAGTTGGATAACTGGCGTCCTATATCCATCTTTAATGATGACTACAAGATTTATACTAAAATACTCTCTCTTCGATTGAACCCTGTCCTTCCCACCTTCATACATCCCGATCGAACGTACACCATCCCTGGCCGAAACATTCATACTAATATTCATCTCCTCCGTGACTCATATTGCCTTGCCCACCTTTCCTCCGAACCCTTAGCCTTCCTCAATCTTGATCAGAGGCAGGCCTTTGATAACGTGAGTCATCAGTGGCTTGCCTCTGTGCTCACTGCCTTCGGTTTCCCATCTGTTTTCATCACAGCCCTCCTTGCACTGTACCAGGACTCAGTTGTCCATATCTGGACGGCCTCCTTCCTTACAGCCCCCATTCCGTTTCGTAAGGGCGCCCGTCAAGGATGTCCTCTTTCCGGACAACTTTTCTCTCTAGTCTTTGAGCCTTTTCTTTGTTCTATCCGTTCTCTTCTACAACCTCCCCCTCCACCATTCAGCATAGCACCAGGCACCATTCTATCGTTCTTACTGCCTACGCCTATGATCTCACAGTTCTCATCCGAGAAGAATGGCAATTCACAATTGTTCTTGCATGGTATCAAGTGTATGCTGCGGCTTCCGGCACTTCGTTAAACCTTTCAAAGTGAACAGGCTTGTGGTGTGGCTCCTGGAGACATCGCCCCGATGCACCATAGGGCGCTCATTGGGCTTCCATCAGTCAAAAGATACTTGGGGTGCACATTGGCAGCTGGGTCTCAGCAGCGGCTGCTACCTGGCGACCCCTCGTCAGGAAACTACGTCACACCGCTGCTTACTGGTCCAAGCTCAAGTGTTGTTTGACCTACCACAGTCGTGCACGGCTTGCTGGCACCCACATCCTCTCGTTAGTTTATCATTCCTGGATTGCACAACCGCCACCAGCCTACGTTCAAACTGCAACAACATCAGCGATGCTCAGCATTGTTTGGTCATCCACTCATTGGTTATCTTCCTTAGTATTATCTCTACCTTTGACTTGTGGTGGCCTCAATATGCCAGAGATTACTATACGTTATAAAGCTGTAAGAATTTTCAATTTCCTCCGTTTGACTGTTCAACCAGACTCTTACGCTTCCATTATTCTGCTTAATGTTCTGACTTCCCCCTCAATCCCTGCCTCAGTGGCCATCTTCTTCTCAAGATGGATATTCACACTGTCATCCCCCCGTTTTCCTCTAGTCTACCATGAAGCTGTTCAGTTCCTTCGTTCTTTACCGCTCATTCGTCAACCCCCTGACTAATGAGCGGTAAAGAACGAACTCTTCCACTCTTGATATTCTTTCCGAGCATCTGTTTTTCTCCTCCGTCCTCCATCCTTCAACTGCCAACTTTTTCTTTTTCCCCGCATGGCTACACGCTGGTGTAGTCTCCGTTTCCCAACTGGTCCTCCCCGATTTTTCATGGAAACCCGTTTCCGACCATTTTCCCACCCTCCCACCTTCACTCGAACTCTCTGATAACTTTCTCCAACTTAAACATGCTCTTCAATCACTTTTTGCTTCCCTTGTCGATTCCTCTGGCCTCCTTTCCGTTTCCTCTGCCTCTCTCCCTTTCCCGTTCTTTCTTCCCTTTCCCGGTGACCTTTTTCCTCTCCACAGCCTTTCCACCCGCACCCTGTACCGTTTTCTCCGTTCTTCTTCTGCGGTACCTTGCCCTATCCCCTCTGTTCCTTCTTTTGCACTAACCTCGGTCTGGTCTACTGCCCAACATTCACCGGCCCTCTCGTCAGAACTTAAAGTGCACCGGAGGTTTTTGCACAATCGACTGGTTGTCCCTTCGACTTTGTTCCGGAGAAATATAGTATCATCAGATATCTCTGTCGTATTTGTAACGTCGTTGGTGACGTCTTACACATGTTTGTTTACTGTCCGACGCTGCTCCCACTATTTCACAGTATGTTCCAACTTGCACATCCTTCTTGTACCAGTGATCTCACCCTAGAAGATTATCGTTTCCTCGGCCACAGTTCTACAAGTTTCTCCTCTATTTTACCAGTTCGTTCGTATTAATTTATCCTAGCTAAATATATTATTTTCTCTCACCCGCTAGTGTTACAAGATCCAGATCCTATCACATTCTCTACCTCCTTGGTTGCACACTACCGCAACAGGGTTAAAACCAGACTCACCCTGGAATATTCCTTGTTGAGTGACACGGCACGGTTACCTGCCTTCTTCAAAACATTGTCGCCGTGTCGTCCCTGGTTTCGGTTTTCTAGTGCCCAGACTGTTCGTCTGCTGTTTTAATACTCTTAAACCTACGTCGGAACTTTCAATTTTTACTGTTCCCTCACCATGTTTCCTCCTGGAACTGGATTGTGTTTGCTTCCTGCTGATGTCATCTTTTGTACACAGTTTTCTTCATGCTCACAGTGACTCTCTGCCACCAGTGATTCCCATGTCACTAGAACTGCGCAAAGTACGTCGACAAATTGATTCGCTCTAGTGATGTTCCAAGACTTCAATGAACAATTATCCTAGAGCTACTGCTGTTTACAGCAAATAATGCAATGCCTGTCATTGCTCATTTGTACAATTACCATTTCATTGTAAATATTTACTACACTGTGCAAATTAATTGGGACAAAGTAAAAAAATCACTCTTTTTTTCAAAACTATGGCTTTATATCATTCCATGCCTTGATATACACTATTATATTAGTATGAAGTATGTCCTCCTTTAGCAGAAATGACCTCTTAAATTCGTTTTGGCATTGACTCCACTGATTGAGTGCACATATTTTTGACTTCATAATCGTGGAATCACACTTTTATAGCATTCGTTATCATGCGTTTTTTGGTTGTACAGTCCATTTTACCTAAAAGTCTCTTCAAAATATTCCACAAGTTTTCTATGGGATTTAAGTCTGGTGAATTTCCAGGCCAATCAAGCAAATGAATTTGATTTTCCAGCATGAAATTCTTGACCAATTTCAAATTGTGACATGGGGACAAGCCATGTTAAAATGTCCCGTCAAAAGTTTGAAAGAATGGAACAATCCTACGTTGTAATATGTCTACGTACTTGGCTGAATTCATCATATTTTGAACAGGAACTAAGCTTCCAGTGACATCTGATGTGAAAAAACCCCAAAACATCTGTTTCATGGGTGTTTTACAGTTTGTTTGACAGGCTCAGGTTTTAAGGGTTCACAGTTGCTTCGTCTAACGACATTTGCTTGGTAACCCTGCACAAATAAATAAGTTTCGTTACTGAAAATTACATTTTTTTAGTCGTCAGCAGTCCATGATTTGTATTTTTTGGCCCACGCTAAACGTTTTATCTTCATTTTTGCATTCAAATATTGTTTTTTCGCTGGTCTTCTTGCCTTCCAGCCAACTTCCAAAAGCCTACGGCGTACAGTTCAATCACTAACATCCCAATCACTAGCCAATAAATCTCTTTGACGGTCGGTGCTTTTTTTTTTTTTTTGATTCATTTTACTATTTCTGATTAGATATTTATCGGTTAGTGGAGATGTTTTTCATTTTCTTCCTAATTTACCTCTCCTTTTTGGAGACGATGGTCCAGATGCATTGTATCGCGTAAGCAGTCTTGATACACTTGATTTGTCTACACCAACTGCAGAAGCGGTATCTCTCACTGTCATAGAAGGGTGATCCTTCAGAGCAATTATTTTTGCACGCTTCCTTGGGGAAATATCCATTTTTCAATACACGAAAGCAACACGTACTCACAGAGAGCAAAAACTAACATCCACCTGTCACACACGAAAGCTCACAACTGAAGCTCAAGTGCTTATTTCCTGTTTAAAACCGGTCAAACCACATTCTTACTATCAAGTTCTAACAGTCACACCACCTCACAGCTAATAAAACCGGTTTACGTGGGTTTCCGACATCAGCTGGCGATCACATTACAATTCTGAGAATAAAATAGCTTGTCCCAATTAATTTGCACGGTATAGTACATTTTGTTTTATTTCTCCTCTTTTCTCACACTGAGTGTGATGTTGGGGATGTTCTGTTGTAATTCTTTTAAGTGAATAAAAGCGAATATTGAAACTAAGCGATGGCTTCTGATCATTCACCCGAAAGGGGTCCGGGTTCGAATCCCGTGAGGCATGGATGTTGTGTTTGTCTTACGGCACTGGCTCTCTCCCTTCCCTGGAACCAGTGGCCCTAAATTAGGGAAGGGCGACTGCTTATAGCCCATTGAGTTGCTCACGGTGGTCGTTAAACCTCAAATCAAAAAAAAAAAAGTTGCGAACACTGGAATTTAGGGCATGCAAAAATAGGTACGAGCTTCATTTTAATTTTAGAATTTTTGAGAAGATAATTTTAACTTTACTTGGGAGACTGGATTAAAATATTAGGTAAAGCTGATTATACATTAGCTGTCACTTCTCTAGGTTTTTTTTTTTTTTTTTTTTTTTTTTCTCTCCCTTTGGATTAGAGGGCCTGGACTGTAGAACTCTTCTTAACTTTAGCTATTTATGAGTGTAAAAAACTCCCACTCCGATACGAAGGTGCTTATTTCACTGACTTCTCAGGATTAGAATTCAAGTACCTGCCCTTACTTGCTGTTCCAGAACAAAATCTAACTGTTCAGCAAGCGATGTTTTTAAATATACGAGTAAAGGCATCCATTTTAAATATTTCTCCTCCTATCCCTAACTTCAAACGTTTCATTAATATGGAATTGAAATCTAAGAACCCTTTTTTATACATTTTTCTTTGTTATTATTTTGAATTGACCACTGTGAAGACGTGCGAAGAATGTCACGTAAGATGTTATAAAGACTACCATTTTTTACCGTGAAATATTAGGTTGACTCGGTTTAACAATTGTGTCGTTGATCTTCTCGGATGACAGTGCGCGTTCAAAGACATCAACATAGAAGTTAGATTCGAATGAGTCTTTCAGATATCTGCAGGGCTGCTTGGTCTTTTTTCTAACCAAAGTAAAACTTTTTCCTGTAGCTTTTAGATTGTTTTAATGGAGGCAGGCATGTTTATGACAAGCTAAGATGTTTCTTTCAAACATTAACTCAGGGAAGACTGTCTAAGATGAAAATTATTAATCATTGTTTGCGAAAGAAGTGTGTCAAAGAGAAATGTTGTTCTGAGGAAATGAAGCAACTTATATAACGCTCACGATCTGAAAAAACTTTATTTGGAACCCATTCACAAATTAAACATAATCGCTCAGAAGATCTTAGTTTTCATACAATAGAAGTATGCAATAGTGTAATGTTCTTGTCCTACTGCAACCGGTTAAATACAAAAGCAGAAGCAGTAAATTCAGTAGTTTTTGATTTTTAATAAGGTATATTCCAAAACTTGCTTTTGTATTGGTATTAAGAAGCCAGTCGGGAGTTTCCAGAATTTAATCAGTAAGTTATCTATTAAAAAATCAGAACGTACTGTAGATACTTGGAATCCTAATATTCAGAAATGCAATTTTGGTGTATATTATGTAACAGATCTTTTCGCAGTCTAAAAACGTTGCCATTTTCATGGCTCTAGCGAAGAATAAAAGAAAAAGGTCATTTTCACGCAGTTTTGTTTTACAAGTTCAAATTTCAATACAGAGCGAAGGTCATAACCATTAAATTTGACAATCGGGAGGCAATAGGGCACATGCACACGGGGTAAACCGTCAGTTTAAAATTTTTTTCGACAAATTCATATTTTTTCCACCCTTCCAGAAACTGGCGCTAGAACGCTTGTGATGGACGCAAGCAAGCATAACTCCTGTCCGATAATTTCCATCCGGAGATGCGCAACCCCAAAATTAAGAGCCTGCTGACCTGTTTTTAAACATTTATAACAAATTTCAGCTGAACACTGCCTAAATAAAGCGGTTCAAGACACTGCGGAAGTACTTTGCATGAGCACTGTAAGCTTTTTCTAGTATTAAGTGTGCAACTTAATTCTCGGCCCCTTACCGCAAGCGATCATAGAACGGCAAATGAAAATAGCTGTGTGCAATAATGGCTAATTGCAGCGCCATCTAACAGCTTTCCAGGCAACCTTAACGTCTCACAGCAGTAGTGACAGAAGAGACGAAAGTTGACGGTGAAAGCAATGTCGTTCGAGAAGCAACATTTGAGGCACTGTTTCCTGTTCGCGTTTCAGCTGAAAAGAAATGCCGCCGAAGCCCAGCAAATGATCTGTACAGAAGTGGTTCCAGCGGTTTAAGCAGGGAAATTTCAATCTCCGTGATGCAGAACATCCGGGACAGCCGCAAAAAGTTGACGATGAGGAACTGGAACAATTGTTGGACGCGGATCCTTGTCACACATAGTCAGAGCTCGCCCAGGAACTCGGAGTAACACGACAAGCCATTGCAAAGCCCCTGCACAAGCTTGGACGGTTTCAAAAGGAGGGTAGTTGGGTGCCCCACCAACTCACAGCTGCGAACAAGTCTAGGCGCTACGATGTTGCTGTGTCCTTGCTCTCCAGATTCAAGAAGAAGGATTTTCTCCACAAGAGTTTGACCTGTGATGAGAAGTGGATCCTCTATGATAATCCTAAGGGGCGCAAATCGTGGGTTTATCCAGGTTAGCCTACCACCAGTACCGCCAAACCGAATATCCATGCCAGGAAGTTGTTGCTGTGCATATGGTAGGATCAGCGCGGTGTCGTACACTATGAGTTGCTCAAACCTGCTGAAACGGACAATGCTGAGCGTTATTGTCAGCAACCCATTCGTGTGAGTGATGCAATTGAGGCGAAAAGGCCATACACCGGCAAGGGCACAAGGTCGGTCCTGTTGCTTCAGGATAACACGCGTCCTCACATCGTGAAAACGACTTTAAACACGATCACCGACCTGAGATGGAAGATTTTGTCCCACCCAGCGTATTCTCCAGACTTCGTCCCGTGGGATTATCACCTCTTTCGCTCCCTACAGCATCACCTGAGTGATACGCACTTCACTTCTGTCGAGGAGGTCCACACAAGTATTGATGACTTTATCAACTCAAAACAGCCCTCTTTTTTCCGCAGTGGCATTCGGCAGCTCCCTGATCGATGGCGCAAATCTATCCAACACGACGAGGCTTATTTTCCTGATCAGGTACGTATTCGATTTGCTATAATTTGCTAACAACGTGTCGTGCCTGTGGCCGAGAATTAAGTTGCACACCTACTATCTAGACCAATGGTTCCTAATTAGCTAAGGACTGCAGATCTGCTATTTATCAAAAATCAAGCCATGGGCTTCATACTTTTGAAAATGTTAATAGTTGTATGGTGGATCCCTGCGCGAAGCAATTTTTTGGAGAAAATGTGGGGTAGCCTTTAATAAGGAAATGAATTTAGGTATAATAAAAAACAAACCATACAATCTGCGATTTTTCCGCGCAAAAACGAAAATGATTATAGGTTGGGATTTAAAAAAAGACAAATTTACTAACTTCTATTACAAGTGCACAAAATATGACATGTCCCGCAGTAACGCACCTGAAAACGCTGGAATAAATCAGGCTTCCTTTTGTTACGAGCAATGCCTTCCTCATCCGATACAATCTTTTCTACTTTTAGTCTCAAATCTACATCAATATCGAGCTGATTTCTATGTTTGTTCTTCATTCAACAAAATGTCGAAAATGTTTGCTCTCATAGATTTGTAGAACAAAAGGAAGTAGATGTTTCAAAGCTTTTTCGCTTATCTTCTTATAACAAGTAAAAACTTTCACTCAGGATTGATCCAATGTACAATACGTTCTTCGAAAAATATATATTGAACCATCAGAAGTCCCGTCAAAAAGTGCATCTTGCTGTTCCGCAGATAGAGTTGTTAGTTATACATCACCACATTCTGAACCCATAAGTCTTCAGGATTTGGTGCAAGGAAATATTCTCTGAAGCTAGTCGTTATATTGTGCATGGGCTCAGTGATGTTATGTTCAAATTCTGGTAACAATTCTTTGTCAGTGGACTCCAGAAATGTCTCCCGTGTTGGGATGTTAGTGAGGCTACCACCTTCATCTCGGCTTGTCCATAATCGTAATGTTTCAATCACGGCCTCAATCTTATCTTCTACGTAAAAAAAATATTCGCATTATAACCATGAAGGCTTGTGTTGAAGGTGTTCAAGTATGAGAAAACATCTAAGCTACCATACACAACCACGTTAAATTGTTCAACTGACCGCATGGGAATTTTGCATCTGCAAGAAAAAGTCGTACTTGACGTAATTTAAAGAACCACTTCAATATTACTCCCTTGTAAGTCAACGCACTTCTGTATGCAAAAGTAACTGCGTATGTTGGCTTCCCATTTCTTCACGGAATTTTGAGAAAACCTGGAATTCAAAGCTCGAGATTTGATAAAATTAATAATCACGATTACTTCATCAGGTGCCATTTTTAATGGGTCTGGCATCTTACTCGTAGCCAAAGCTTCTCAGTGAATGCAGCAATGGTCCATTTCATTAAAGGCGGTACAGTCTCCACCCGAGCAACAAGTCCACTGATTTTCTTTGACACAGCAGCAGCACCTTGTCAGTCCCATCCATTTCTTCCATGAAATGTGGGTTTCAGCAAAAACTTCATTCAAGGATTTAAAAATGCACTCTGCTTTAGTGTGCTCACATGAAAATAAAAAATCCTGCATGATTTTTTGATCACATACATAGCGTACAAATACTTGCGCGGTAGCTTTATTCGTAAAACCAGTACATTCATCAATTTGTAATGAAGAAAAATTTCAAGTCGGGACCCTTAAAATGAGAATCTGTTTTATATCATCAGAAATATCACCTATTCTTCGTTTCACAGTGTTGTTCAAAAGTGGTACTGTGTTGATTTCCCTTGACGCCGGCTCACCAAGTACTCATTTGCATATAGCTACACAAGCAAAGAAATTACTTTCTGGCTTATAGCATGAGCCTTTAGGGCTTTGGCAATGATTATTTGCCATTCTCCTGAGCACACACACTTGAAGTGTTTTCTATGGGTTTCTTTTTTTTTGTCCCTTCAACTCCGCAAGTTTTATTTTCAAAAAGTATGTTAATTTATATTTGTAGTGCGTGTGTTTTGTCTCCAGATAGCGACTACGATTAGCGGGCTTCATATAATCATTAGCCAGAATTTCACAACATAAGATACACAGGGGCTTTGGCTCGAAATCAGATCCCTTATCTTGACAAAATCCATACTGATGATAGTCAGCGCTGTACTAACGGATTTTGTTTTTCTATGATTGAGATTTATCACTAGCAAACGTACTGACACTAAGCTATTTCATCTGTTTTTTTGGTGGCATTATAATTTGACACCCTCCTCACTACAATCCAAGATATCACATGTTGTTTTTTTTAGAACATATTTTTTTATGTAAAATCGAATAAAGGATATATCGCTCTCTCACACTTTTTTAAAGACAATTAATTAATATAAAAATAAAGAATAATATAACATATTATATGAATATAAAACAATTAGGTACATTTATGTTCAATGTAGAAATTTTACATTGCTAAAAACTAGTTTTTATTTCGGTTCCAATGGGATCATCTTATAATTACAATATCTCTAGTACTATGATCAATGTTATGTAAAATTTCTATCAGAATGTTATGTCTGATGTTGTCAAATTCTTTCTCATAATCTGTAAAGCAGAAAATAGGTGAATAACCATGAATGGAATTAGGAAATACACCATACAAAACAAATTTTGAAGATTTTTTCATCAGTTTTTTGGAGTAAATATGGCATGGATGGTACGTCAGACAATATTCGAAAACTCGAAAATTGTCTGACTTACCATCCATGTCATATTTACACCAAAAAACGGATTCACATTTTCAAAATTTTTATTTTATGGTGTAATCCCGTATTACATTCATGATTTATCTGCTCCTCCAGGCAATCACGGGATAGAATTCTTAACTTCCAGATTCGCTAAACATGAATGCTGGTTGTTTCGACTAGCGAATCCTGTGATGTATAACGAAGTAAATTTCTCCGTCATTTTGTCCACGTCAGACATAGATTTCGGGTCCTCTCACTCCGGAATAAGTCGCTCTCCCAACTGAGTTACGCAGACATATGCTGTCCCTGCTATCTGCCTTTATCTCATGTGCGTCCTGCGGTGCAGGCACGTCACATCTCCCTCTATCCCCCAAAAGAGGGCTGGGGGCATGGTCCACGGATCAGCGGGGACCATGTGTCGCTGTAGGCAGTCATCCGCTGAAGAACGTACATTGGAGAAATCCCAGTCAATTTGGTGCGCGGAACGTAACATACCACACATTTTGTTTTCGAAGCGCCGAAGAAGGGATTCTCTTATTTTTCCTGTCTCGCGGTGTGGAAAGAACATCACATCATTGCGAGAACTTTTACGGCCGAGTCATTCTTGAAGTTCGGGCGCCAATATAACGAAGTAAATTTCTCCGTCATTTTGTCCAAGCCGAGCATCGAACCCGGGTCCTCCTCATTCCGGAATAAGTCGCTCTCCCAACTGAGCTACGCGGACGTATGATCTCGCTGCAATATATCTGCCTTTATCTCATGTGCGTCCTGCGGAGCAGGCACGTCACAGATGATAGTATTCAAATTAATCGGAAACTTGGAACTTGGTCGTTCTGGGTGGTGCAGTAGTTAGCATACTCGGGCGCTATCCGGGAGAAGCAGGTTTGGGTCGCGCTCAAGGACGACAAAATTTTCAAGTTTTCGAATGTTTTCTGACTTACCATCCATGTCATATTTACACCGAAAAGCGGATTAACATCTTCAAAATTTGTAAGTGAATAACAATTTTAGTTCCTTTTTCATCTATCTCACCCAATGAAAATAATATTTTAAATGTTTTTATTTGACTTCTGAATTCAAATTGTGTATTTAAATAGACATCGCGCTTTCAAATAAATTCTGTTATGTATTACTTTTAGCCATAGTTTGCTTACTACATTACGTGTGTTAAGAGTCAGAGAGTGTCGTAGAGCTTTCTTTTTAAGTATAGAAACAGTTTCTGAATTGTTCATTTGTTCAGGTGCTTTCCCATTTTTAAAGATGACGTTAAGGTTTATTTTTATTTTTTGCCATCTTCAGTTTAAGGTCTCAGCTATTGGGAAAATCATATGACAAATCGATATCCCCTAATACTTTTAATTTGTACAGTAGTTTACATACTTCTGTACCTTTCATGTTTTAACATATGGTCAATTTGTAATCTTGTTATTTCCTTTTGTGCTTCTCTTGTGACTATCTAAAGTGCGAGTGTTCGTCGTTACTAATTTGTGTTTTCGAGACGTCAATCAGTGTGCATCCATTACCATTTTTTGTAACCATCTCAAAGGATTCAGTGATATTTTGTCACTATTTCCCTCCTCGCTTCATCATACAGACGATTGGGTGGTAGATGGGGGGTACATTCGTCCCGTGGTGTCTGCAGCTCGTTTTTATCAACTTCTGCCTGTCAGTTGAAAATCTGAAGTTTGGTAATGCATATCTTTGAGTGAAATTTTGCTCCAACTCTATGGTATCGAAATGATTTCGTCACCACAAGGCATTAGAACAGTGTAACCCAAAGTGTGTTTCACAGGATGTTAATAGGTGCACCGTGAAAAATCAAATTAAAATAGTAAATCTTTATTTTTTATATTTATTCTTGAATGGAAATTTTGCATATCTAAAACCTACTTTGCGACTGTTTTCAAATCATTATATTTTTTTTCACAAAACTTCCGGATATTGAACATATATCCTTGTGCAGTCTACGCACGAAAGCGTATTAGGCCTGGTGAGGATGCACGAATGTTTGCGAATTCCTATTTCGTTAAAAAAATCTGTTAAGTGAGGCATTGAATGAGACAACGATCCATCTACTCAGTTTGTCTGGGTTCCTTGTGGTACCACTCAATATGGCAGCCTAATAAGAGACTGACGTATTGTGGCTAAATGTGTAGTTGGAGTGTTCCTTCTTTTCCTTCACTTATTTCTGTAAGACAGAATTTTCGTATTAGAGGGGATACAAAAAACAGATGTTGGAATAGGCATGATATTAAATCCGAATTAAGGATTCAACTTTCCAGTATTGAGCCTAATATTAAAGGAATCTGTGATACAAACAGTCGGAATATCAATCACATTAAATTAATTTTTTTTGTTAATTTATACATAAAATCAGATTTTCCGTAAAATACTTTCAATATTAATTCTCTATTTAAGTTTTTGTATCACTTTGTCAGCTCTTTTGTGTTAGAAGTCAAAATTTGAAATTTTATACTTTTATTTTATTTTGTTTCGGAAATTTAAATACATTTAAGTATAAATAGCAGATTTTTATATGAAAACCAAGTGAATTCAAAACATATATCGTCCAAGGACTTATTGAGTGCTAATTGTGTAGGTGCTTTTTTTTTGGTTCAAGGTTTAATGACCCCCGTGAGCAACTCAATAGGCTATAAGTAGTCGCCCGTCCCTAATTTAGTTACACTGACTCCAGTGAAGGGAGAGAGCCAGTTCCGTATGACAAACGCAAAATCCACGCCTCACGGAATTCAAACCCGGACCCTTCACGAACGAATGATCATAAGCTAGCGTTTATACCACTGCGCCACGGGACGTAGGTATTCCGTACTATTTCTTAAAATACTGTTGGCTCTAAAAAAAGGAGATTATCAAAGTGACTCTCTCCGTGGGTACTCCGTGTATTTTTTTTTCTCTGATAGGAAAAATGTTCCGCGGTCTGAGAATTTGGAAAACACTGCACTGTAAAAATCATATATTAGATGGTATATCTACTGACACAAACCAACTGAAAAATTACATGCCCGACTATAAATTAAATTTTATTTTACTCTAGCCATATCATATCAGGCGCGATTTATTCTACATGTGCTAGTGAAAAATCATATGGTTATGCCATGTTTCTGTATTCTTTAGCGTCCCATAATCGCACTGTGTTACAGTTATTTCGCTTATGAATACCATACAACTGTCTATTAGGCATTTGAATACTGTTGTAAGACCGTTATCTCAGGGGAAGCCATTTTATTTGCGCTCATCACACATGAATGTCCGAGGTTCAAGTAGAGAAGTACAAAATATGTTTCTAGATTGTAAAATTTCCATTGGTAACGAGGAAGGAAATCCTCACAATATTTGTGGTAATATATTAGATCATTTGATTGCTTGTACGAGTAAGCGGCCCATTCTTTGCAAGTGCAAATAATTGGATGTCGACACGTGTAGATATATATCGTTTTTCAACATCTTGTTCGAGGTACTTGAGATTCAGTGTACTTTTCTTATCATTTACGAGTATATTTTGCTTAAACGTTCTTCTTCAGTCTTGCACTCTTGACGTACTTTAGTTTTTCCGAAAAAATCTCCAGCCTTGACCGCATTAAACAAAGGAACTCGAGACGGGAAAAATAACTGTTACATAAACTACCATATTAGCCAGAAGCAGTTCGGAACAATTTCATCTTTCATTTAATTTTCTTCATCCAACTACGCAGTGAGTTTCTAAAAACCATTTTAAACACTTCATACCGTACAAATGATTATTTTAACGCATTTTATTATTTTATGCATGCATGTATACATACACAGATACGAATGCATGTATTTTTACACTGAATGGGAGTGTTTTTCAAAACAATGTTGGGTGAAGCACAAGACAGAAATAAGGAGAATATGACGTCATGATTCGTTTTATTGTTTGGAACTTAAAGAGAATACTTCAATTATTCTCTTTGCACCTTACATTTCGTAACGCATATGCGTAATTTATAATCGAATATGTTTAAGTTTCTTTCATCATGGCCAAAGTCCGGAGCTACAGCGGCAAAATATGCTCATAAATTTCGTAGGCATTTCTCAGAGGAAAGCGACTATTTCATCATATGTTGCCAGTCACTTAGCGAACACCAGCGCATCAGCTACAGCATAATATTAAAAGGCAACATCAGATGGTAGTTCCCATTTTTCACCAAATTCTAATGCTACAAAACATTTTATTCACTCTGACACAAATAACTTGCGTATTAAGGTTTTATGAAATATCCAGCATAAGTCCAACACTTTTGGATTGTGGTTTCTTGTTTGGCGTTTTGCCAGGAATCATACAAAATCTATCAGTGCTTCTCCGTGTGATTTTTTGCTCTCTGAAAGCACAAGTATTCTCTTGTTGATAGCCAAGCGAAAATCCTTTCTTGGGATGTTAGAATCACGTTTCATTGTGGTATTCAAAAATTTTCGCTATATCACACTTTTCTCATAAGACTCTCATCCACTAATTAAATTAGGTCAACTTTCATTTCGCGAATCAGACACCGGCATTTTACATCAACAAAGGATTACCACATCTAAACTACCTTGGACGTGAGTCTACTGCTGGAACCATTCCGAGTGACACGTGATCTCTTCGTCCAGGCAGTTAACACCCTTTCTCTCCTCTCTTTTTTGCTCGCTACAGAAAAATTACCTGGATTCCTGTTTCCTTCCCCCATACCCCTCCCCTATCGCCAGTAAAAGACACCTGGCAGTAAAAAGAGATTTTTGTAATCTGATCCTCTTTGAATAGGAAGAGATAGCCAAGCGAAAATCCTTTCTTGGGATGTTAGAATCACTTTTCATATAAATGGAAAAGTATTTACTTTCTCTTTCAGAAGCTGAAGACTTTGCAATATAAGACATATATTTGGACATTTTTAGTTCACACCTCTTTAACATAGCATTGGTACCTCATATTCAAAGGAAGCGTTAAAAGATCGTCGCAACTGATAATTCACTGCATTCAAGCTGAATATACGAGTTAGCGGGTCAAACTGCATTTTCAAATTCTTAATTCAATGAACGAATTTTCGTTCATTGTTTTCTTTGAAATTTGCCTAACTTTTTATAATATCATATTCATTCCGTCCATGTGCATAATTTAAAAAAAATTATAAGTTCCATCACATTATCAGATATTTAATGGGTAGCAGTGTAAACTTTGAATTAACTTTTGTTCCATATATCTAGTGGATGAAATGTACTGTGGAAGATATATAAAATTAAGTTAAAACTGCAGACATATCTTCAAAATTAAAAAATATATAACCGGTAACCCATCCAGTGGTTCTGTATAGTGCTGCATTTACGTTGACAAAGAACATAAAAAAATAAGCTAATGACTTTCGAAAAGTATGCACTGATACAGTTTTTTCTGGAACTGCATGTGAGTGATTGAAGAAGAAAGAAAAATAAGGATTTGAGGCTATTATTTATAGAGCCAGACATAATAGCAGTGGTGAAATAAAGAAGATTGCTGTGTTATAACCATGTGATGAGCTGCAATGATTAAATACATGATAGAGGGAAGAGTCATTGGAAAAATAATTCGGGGTAGACCAAAATTGCGGTAACTGTATAATGTAGAACGTGATCCAGATGAAGTTGAAATTGACCTTGGCATGGACAGAACCGGATGCAGACTGCTGGTTGGTGTTGCAATGGACCCACTTTGGATCGCAAAGACTGTAGGATAAGTAAATATATCCATTCTGTTTTACCGATGTATTAATTTTCACTCGTCATTGATCATAAATATAATTGCGATTCCTCTACCTACTATTTATTCTCGTCTAGCAGTGCTTACAGAACTGGAGAGTACCTTTTTTCAATTTCGGAGCTTTCGTGGAATATATTGTGGACATATCTTCAAAAAAATGCGTTGATAGAAGTTGTTATTCGCTGATGAACCTCCCATTGTTGCCATCTGACAGAACCAAATAGTTGTGTCGCGAAGGAAGGCGACTGCAGTGTGAGCAGAGGAGGAAAAATGACATCACTATAATCATTATGACATCATTTGGGATCGAAGAGGTTTTTCCAGTTGCTCAATCACCGTCACGTCAGGGAATAAATAGCCAGCTTTTTCACAACAATAGAAAACGTCAAAGTCCAGTCATAACAAGAGCCCCATATCGTCCCTCCTCTTTAAACATTTTGCCTCTTTTTTCGAATCTTCTTTCTTCTATCAGGTATTTTTCCTTCTTAGAAAAAGAAAAGATTAGAAAGAAAAATGACAGAAAAGAATTGGAGTAGGGCGAAATATTTTCGTCTGCCGGAAATTCCGCCTTGACAGCCAGTGACAGGATGTTGTTTCAACACATCAGTGCTGAAATATTTTTCTTCATCAATTTCATACGCGATTAAAAATATTTTGTTTTTATGAATGCTTAGATGTTACGATCAAATATTTCTTCTTTGCTCTGACATGGTAACAGTTAAGAGAATCGCACAGAAACCATTTCGTTTTCCTAAATTAAAATGTTAGTGTAAGAATTCATGTCATAAGCTCAAAGTAAAAGATTAAATGCGTGAAATAAAACTGATCTAAAGATTACACCACAGTGTATCCATAATTACTATTCCCCTAAAAATTACTAAAAAAATGAAAAATATTTTTTTCTGTATATCGTGATGCCTTCATAAGAATCATATTTTTTGTTGTCACTGGCTTCTTTACTTCTTTTGTTTGCCACTTATCAGTCAGAAACAATTTTATTTTCAATTTTGATGTGTTCTTATTTGTTAACTAAAGTAGGAGTCAAAAAGTTTCAGTCTTCAATTTTGTAGTGGTACGCATTTGCAAATCATCAGTTTCTGTTGTAATAATTTTAAAGCACAAGATTATGAGTTTTTTTTATTTATTTATTTGTCAATTTTTGTCAAGCTCGGTACTTCTTAAACACAATTCTTTGTTGAAACTGCTGTTTCAGTAATGTTACCATCTCTGAGTGCCACTTTTTACAAACATGTTGTGAGATCGTACGAAAGAAAGTACATATTCAGTGTTTACATGATAATTATATCACTTTATATAAACTTTAATTTTCATGTTTTATTTAAATTTGTTAATCAAGAAGTACTAATAAATAAATGAAACAAGAAAACTAAAATTACATTTTTAATAACTTGGATAAAATACAATGTTCGCTCTGATAGTTGCTTGTTCAAAGACGCGGGCATCTGCTTGATTGTGGGTATAGATTCGAGTCTTAGATCAGGAATGGTGGGCGGTGTGAATGGTTCCTACAGTTCTCTGATGCTGGTCCATCCGTGGAGCGAGACAAGAGCCTTTATACAGCCTAAGATGTTCCAGGGGTTGCTAATGCCCTAAGTGTGGAGCAAATAAACTGAAATAAAAATATATTACAATGTGCTCGAAAATGTAATAAATAAATGCGAAATAAACAAATCGTACTTTAATCTGCGCATGGAGCGAAGTAATGTTCTCCAAATAATGACGGCAACCTTTAAAAGAAATGAAAAATTGTTTCTTAAAGTTCAGGAAACCCCTTTTAGTCAAGAGTGTCAGTGCCACTGCGCGAGTAGAGTTGTAACGTACCAGGAGATGTGACGTACCTGCCAGAAGGACGCGCACGACATAAAGGCAGATAGGAATCAGAATAAACGTCCGCGTAGCTCAATTGGTAGAGCAACTTATTCCGGAATGAGGGGACCCGGGTTCGAATCCTGGCGCGGATTAAAATGACGGAGAAATTTACTTCGTTATAATGGCGCCCGAACTATCCGGATGACCCGATAGTTCAAAATCTCGTAATGGTGTGATGTTATTTCCACACCGCGAGATAGGAAAAATCAGAGAATCCCTTCTCCAGCACTTCGAAAAAAAAATAAGGGGGAGATGATGTAACGTACCAGGAGATGTGACGTACCTGCCAGAAGGACGCACACGACATAAAGGCAGATAGGAATCAGAATAAAACGTCCGCGTAGCTCAATTGGTAGAGCAACTTATTCCGGAATGAGGGGACCCGGGTTCGAATCCCGGCGTAGACCAAAAATGACGGAGAAATTTACTTCGTTATAGAGTAACTCTGATGGTTCAGCCGCCCCCCTGTGGCCTGGTGATACGAAGAGCTGGCTTTTAATCATTCGTCAGAGGAAGATCTGAATTCGAATCTAGGAAAAACCCTGGCCTCACTTCATGGAAATAGTCACCTTAAATTTGGGAACGGACGACTGCTTATATAGCCCATTGAGTTGCTCACGGTGGATATTAAACACCCAAGCAACAACAACAAAAGTTCTGGTGGTTCTGCCTAGCACGACTGACAATGGGTATCATGCTTTTTCCTCGACCAGCAGTACTATTCGAAGAAATAGTGTTTAATGCGATATTTAATTTTTTGTGGTATACGCCCGTGAAAAATGAAGTTCTCAGATATACTCCAGAATTTATCGTAGCCATAAGATTTGTATTTATTCCATCTTTTGCTGGATACTCTGTGAAAAGTTTTCTTTACATAACCTTAATATTGGATAGCATTTTTTTTTTCATTTTTTTTTTTGTTTATGTATTTCATATCACACTGTTGGTTTTCCTTTTTTTATTAAATGTTGTATAGCTGAGTGTTTAAATTCCGTGAACGCTAGAAATTATGCGACAATGAGGAACATAATGGAAAACCTAGTCTAAAATTTACTGGATGAAAATAATTGCTGATGACACGAGTGTTTAAAACGGAGAATAGGCATACTGAAACATCTTCATCATAGACTCAAATATAATCTGTTGTTTTACAGTTTCTGTGCCTTCTAATGGAAGGCACGTCCATGTAAACAACATTATACTGTAGTAAAGTTTCTAGGAAACTGAGTTTTAGAGCCTTTCATGTGAATTGGAGAGTCAGTTTTAGAGCCTTTCATGTGAATTGGAGAGTCAGTTTTAGAGCCTTTCATGTGAAAAGAGCCTTTCATGTGAATTGGAGTCTTTGTGGTGTCTATTGCAGATTTCCACAGCAGTTACCATTTTTTTGTCCGTTAGCAGGAGGCTGAGTACATTTCAAAAGGATACATCGTTGCAACCTTTGTACCTTGGAAGAGAAATTAATAGAAACATCTCAAAATCATACTGAAACATAACATTGGGTTTGTTTCCCCTGGCACTTGAGTGTTTGGGTGAAAAATTAAAAGCCTTTAACTGGACTTCCCCCTTATTAAGCATATTAAAATAAATGATAAGACAACAATGCCACTGGCTTCCTTCTGTCTTCTTTTCACCTAGATTGCATTCACTTATGGACTGAGGCTTCCCCATTTCTCACCAATTGTCTCTATGTTTGTTTGTTTTTTACGCTTTCCAACCGTAGGTTGAAGAAGCGTATATGCTCCTGCTTTGTCCGTCCGTCCGCACGATAACCGGCGTAAAAATGGTTCGATTTCGATGGAATTTTAGTATGTACCACCTGGGGACGCACCCTATTGAAAATGGGACAAATAGGGTCAAAGGTCACGACGTAGGAGCCGGATCCATTCCATTGGCCTTATGCGTCATAACTTGCGTAAATATGGTTCGATTTCAATGAAATTTTACTATGTGGTAGGGGACCGCCTGGGAACGAAGCCTATTCAAAATGGGTGAATTGGGGTCAAAGGTCAGGGCATAGGAGCTGGATCCATTCTACTGTTCTTATGCGTCATAAGTAACGTAAAAAAGGTTCGATTTCGATTAAATTTTAGTATGTGGTAGGGGACCACCTGGGTACAAACCTTATTGAAAATTGGCGAAATCGGGGTCAAAGGTCAGGACATAGGAGCGGAATCACTTGCAGCGTCATTATGCGTCATAACTTACGTAAAAAGGTTTCGATTTGGATGAAATGTTAGTATGTTGTAGGAACCTTCCTGGGTACCAATGCTATTGAAAATGGGCGAAATGTGGTCAAAGGATAGGATACAGAAGCGGGATCTATTCCATAGCCCTTATTCATAATAACTTACGTAAAATTGCTTCAATTGTGACAAAACTTTGTCATGTTATTTCGGAGGTATACCGAACCAGTTCTGTTGAATATCATCGAAATGAGATCAAAGGTCAGGGCACAGGAGTGAGATTTATTCCACAGCCATTTTCCTCATAGCTTGAGTAATGATTTCTATTATACTGGAAAGCGTATCATAATCAGTGCATTGCATGATTTTACTAACTTGTTTCTGTAAAACACAGCTTTACTGCCAGACTTGCTCATTTCAGCTGATTGCCATAGAGATCTTAGGTCACGTATTTCAGATGCACACAACCATTTACGTTTGTTCCAAACCCTTCAATATACACTGCTGGTCACTCAAAATGCAACACCAAGAAGGAAGCATCCGATTGACCTGAAATTCGCAGCATGCGTTGCCCGCGAGAAGACATGCAATCGATTAGTACAGCAGGGCATATGCAAATCATGTGCGCCCGGCAAGCCACAGAGAAACACTATAAGAAGGGTGCACAGAAGGCTGGGTGTAAGTAGTGGAAGTGTGTTGTGCTGCCGGACCTGTGCGTGGGAAGCTTCCTGATGCGTCGTCGCAGAATACGGCAGTCACTTCATCACGTTTAGGAGTTCGACAGAGAACGAATAATGGCTTATCGCGACAGCAGTTTATCGTACCGAGACATCGGCACCCGTGTGAGACGACATCCAGCCACAGTGAGGCGAGTATGGATTCGGTGGGTGCAGGAGAGACGGACTGACCGACGTGAGCGATTGCCGCAGCTGCGGCATACCACCGAACTAGAGGACTGGCATGTTGTGCGGCGGGCATTTACGACTCGCACCGCCACATCACGAACGTTAGCGCGCGAATTAGAGTGTGTTGCGCAATAACCTGTGTCAGCACGTACCGTTCGACGTCGTCTGCAGGAGCGGGGACTTGTCGCATAACGCCCGTTACTCCGATTACCATTGACGTTACACCACCGGTGGGTGCGGCGGCAGTGGGCCGTTGAACGCCGCACCTGGACTACGGAATGGCACGACATTGTCTTCTCCGACGAATCCCGCTTTTGCCTGCAACACCACGATGGTCGGATCCGTGTGTGGCGGCACCGCGGCGAGGGACTGTATGACGCCTGCATTATGCATCGCCATACCGGTCCGTCACCTGGCGTTATGGTTTTGAGCGCAAATGGATATGAAACCCGCACCCCTCAGGTACGCATCGCCGGTACACTCAACAGCCACTGCTACATCTCCGACGTTCTGGAGCCTGTAGTCCTCCCTTACCTGCAGGACCTGCCAGTGGCCACGTTTCAACAGGACAATGCGCGCCCACACGTGATACGCGTCGTGCAACAATTCTTCACGTTCCACCAGGTGTCACTGCGGCCGTGGCCCGCCTGTTCTCTCGATATGTCGCTCATCGAACTCGTCTGGTCGCTGATCGGCAACCGAGTGTCCAGGCAAGCACCACCCGCAGCTACGCCTGATGAACTGTGGCAACGTGTGGAAGCAACCTGGGCAGACATACCCTAAGCCCACATCCAAAAGCCTCATTCGTTCGATGCCGCGATGTGTAGCAGCCGTTATTGCCGGATATGGGGCCACACGAATTATTGATGTCTGTGAATCGTTTCATCTATGTATCTGTTGTTATGTGTCCAGTAAATCTGGCTTTGCTATCTCGTGTCCTTCTTGGTGTTGCATTTTGGGTGGCCAGCAGTGTATTTATTGTCATTAAGGAGGTGTTTATTCACTGGACCATGAGCTTCTGGTAGAAAGGGTTTCACATAGCAGTTCTTTCTGACCAATATTTCCGTTGCTGCGGAAGAGTAAGTGAATTGCTTTGATCTGTGTACTTCAAAAAGGAAAAGTTAGAAAATGAATATTGGCTCAGTTTGTATCTCTGCAGGATGTGTGCCTAAATTTCGCGCCTCTGTAAAAATGAACGCATTTTGCAAATGTTATGTTCAATGTTTTAAACCGGTTGCCATGATTTTCATCGGCAATCTGCACAGAGCCACCATTAAGGCGGAAGCACCATTTGTTCCAGTTGCACAGTAGATGTTCTATTGATTTAGTTGCCAAAAGTCGTTTTCGTAATTTATGCATTTTGTGGAATACCGACATTTTTTATTTTGTGGAACACCAACATTTTTCATACCCAGAGAAAGTTGAGTATTGCATTATGGATTCAATTACACTGTTCAACACACATTTTGTTTCCTGTACGAAAGTCAGTGTTTCTTATAGAGTTTTGCCCGCTGAATCTAAATCTGCAATCTGTTTCATTCTGCGACGTAACATTTCTGAGAAAACACTGATTATTGCATTTACAGAATTGCGCAATTGTCGACGGATGCTCGCAAAACTGGAGTTCCCGTGGTGGACTTTGTTCAGTGCTGTTATCGCACCATACCTTGATTCATCGTGCTCTAAGATCAGCATGCACCATTCACACAGCCCTTCAGTCAGAGTCAGCTGTTTGTAAGTGAAACATGTCGCGAAAGTGCGTCAATTCTCCCGACCTGTTTTGCTATGTGTGTGCTGAGTTTCCCCCGAAGAAAAACAGGAGGCCATTCACACGAGTGATAAAACAAGCCTATGAATTTTATTTCGGGTGTATGGTTGGTGACAAAAACAAAAGGTTTGCACCACATTCATATTGTGTAAATTGTGTTGTGAATCTAAGAACATGGTGGAAAGGACTAGGGCGTCATATTCCAGTTGTCTTACCTGCTGTATGGAAAGAACAGAAAGATTACACGATAGATTGTTATTTTTGTTTAACGAAAGTGACCGGATTTTCTTTAAAAAAAACCGTTCTACTGTTTCTCTTAATGTTCCTTCAGTCATAAGACCGGTGCCGCATTCAGAGGAACTGCCAGTTCCACAACCTCCGGTACTCCCAGATGTACATAATGAAAGTAGTAATGAAGAGGAAATGGCTGTATGTGAACAAGATGAAGTTGACAGTGCATGCTCCTTAAATCCTTATATGATCACACAATGAGAACTTAATGACCCCGTAAGAGATCTTAATCTATCAAAGGCACAGTCCAAACGCTTAGCGTCTCGACTGCAGGGATCGCATCTTTCTTTCTCCAGGAACGAAGGTGACATACTTTCGGTATCGTGACAGTGAGTACATGACGTTTGTCAGTGAAAGTGGTGAACTATGTTACTGTAACAACATTTATGGGTTGTTTGAAGCTCTTGGTATCGTGCATAAACCAAAGGAATGGTAATTGATCGTGAATTCCTCCAAAACCAACTTAAAATGCGTCTTGCTACAACAATAGTAACGTGTATTCATGTGTTACTGTGGCACATTCACCTACTACACTCCCGGACAATGCAATTTGCCGCCTAGAAGAAAACATGCTACAACCGCGAAACTTTGCAAATAGCTGATATGCAAATGATCCACGTTTGGTGCGAGTACGCATCACCTCACACCCTGTTGTGGAGCTGCAAGAACGAACCGGCAGCATTATAAATCGGCGTGTAGTCGATGCCCCATGAAAGCAAAAAGCACCGGCCAACGCAAACCAGGTAGACGCCAGAGACGTCTATTTACGCAACTTACGGACTTTGAGAGAGGCCTGATCATCGCGTTGAAAACCGCAGAGTGGTCAGCGCACCTTATAGCCCGCCACGTAGATTGTTCTGACCATACCGTCCGACTGTGTTGGGAGCAGTGGACACGTGACGGCACTGCTACACGGCGGAGCGGCTCTGGACCGACTAGGAGGGCGAGGATCAACGGATCGTGCACCAAGCAATAGCGGATCCCACGGGGACCCGGTACACTATCCAGGCAGATATAGCGGCTCCTGTGTGCCCATGAACAATTTCCCGACGCTTTGCGGAAGCGAATCTGCGATCCCAGCGCCCCTTACGTGTGCTGCCATTAACACCGGAACATCGCCGGCTCAGTGTGCTGTAGTGCCATGCCAGAGCGACATGGAATGCCACAGACTGGCGACGTGTGGTGTTTAGCGATGAGTGCCACTTCGTTTTGGGGACAGATGATCATCGTGTCCGGGTGTGGAGGTCCCCGGGTCAACGGCACAATCCCAACCTCGCTATCTAGCGCCACACCTCACCCACTGCAGACATTATGGTTTGGTGAGCCATTGCCTACGGGAGCCTATCAGCTCTACTAGTGGTACGTGGATCATTGACGGGTCAGCGTTATGTGGATGAGATCGTACGGCCTCATTTGCTCCCATTCCTGGCCGGGATTCCAGGTGCGCTATACCAGCAGGATAATGCCAGCCTGCCCACGGATCGGGTTGCCCAGGACTGCGTACGTCATGTCCAGACACCTTCATGGCCGGCCCGCTCCCCGGACATGTCCCCTATCAAGCATGTGTGGGACCAGTTGAAACGCCGGCTGCCGCCGTGCCGCACAATCCGGTATTTGGAGCACACCGTCCAGTACGTGTGGGCCAGTCTGCCGCAGGACAACATCAGGCGTCTATTCGCCTCTATGCCGGACCGTATTGCAGCGTGTATCACCGCTGCAATACGAAGATGACTGGACTGCGTGCCACAGATCCCTGTGTAATTGTCCTGCAGCTCTGTTTTTTCCATCGTGTGTATCATTCATCTGCATCATTACGACCATAAAATTTCAGTTCAATCCGATGCTTCTTTCTTGGTGCGCAAATTTCATTGTCCGTGAGTGTATGAAGAAAACATATGACAGTATGAAAATTCTATTAGAAAAAATCAAATACGAAGCCTACCAGTGGAACATCTGTGCTGACTTAAAAGTAATAACGATATTGCTTGGTTTGCAGGATGGATACATAAGATACTACTGTTTCCTCTGCGAATGGGGTAGCAGGGCAAAAGGGAATCACTATGTGGTGAAACAATGGCCACCTCGTGAAAATCTAACACTTGGCGAAAAGAATGTGAAAGCTATTCATTAGTAAATGCTAAAAAGGTTCTGCTCCCACCGCTCCACATTAAGCTGGGGTTAATGAACATATTTGCAAAAACTCTGAAAAGTAATCAGTATTTGGAACAGAGGTTTCCTGAGCTGAGCACTGCTAAGCTGAACGAGGGGATATTCAACGGTCCTGGCATTAGACAACTGATGCAAAACACTGCATTGGAAGCCACTCTTCATGAAATTGAATTGACTACATGAACATCTTTAGAGGTGGCACAACAGTTTTTAGGCAATGTAAACTCACCGGCTTACAAAGACATTGTGTCTGCAATGCGATGCAATATACTGTATGTCACTCAAACTTTATTCCTTGTACTCCCACATTGATGTCTTTCCTCACAGCTTGGGCTCCGTGAGCGATGAACATGGAGAACGTTTCCATCAGGAAATTTCGACAATAGAAGACCGATATAAGGGGTAGTGGAATCCTGCCATGCTCGCAAGTTACTGTTGGGGTTTAGTCGGGGAAACACCTCGAACTTCATACAAACGGAAATTATCAGCTCGAGCGTTCTAGGGAGAGTCGGGTACGTTTCATTACGTCACGTCTATTTCTATTATGTGTGTTTGTATGAATGTTTTTGATGTTATGTTTCTCAAAATATATACGTGATAGAAAAAACTAAAAACAGTTTCAGAATCAGCACGAAAAACTCTATTGATATCAGTCATAGTTTTATGTATTTATTGCAGTTCAGGAAACACGAGAAAAAGTTTAAATTTGTCTAATAGTGTTATTTATTTGCGTAAAAATCATGGAAGAGTAACCATATAGAGGGATAGATAAAGCGCAAAGAAGAAGAATGGAAATGTGTAACGCATGGAGTTGATGAGATAGTGAAGTGGAGATACGGAGCGAATTAACCTGTTGGAAGAATAGAGTTACACATACAAGATGGGCTTAACCCATGAGAGCTATTTGTGAATTCACGGTTGATGTTAGATAATGTTGTGATTCATTAACAGGAAAATTGGCTCAACATAAAAGAGTGAGGCATCGCTAATAGAACCCAGATGCATCAATTTCAACAGGTAGTGTGGTCGTTAGAATGTGTGCGGAATTTGGTACACAGATATGGGCCCAGTTGAGAAAGGCTTGTGCGCCACTACGTACAGTAAGTACAACTTTCAGCTCATCCTTTGTTTTATGACAAGAATATTAATCCAGATACGTGCTGAGACGAACGAATAATTTTTCAGGAAAAAGTTCATTATGACCACACTGCTGCCTTTTCTCTTCCTGATAAATCAATGAATACACGCGGGAAAGCCGCACCCTTTCTTTTGGTCTTTCTGTGGTGCCGCTCCTGGCGTTTTGTGTAGTCATTACTGAGTCATAAAAAAGGAGAGGGTTTCTCTCTTTTGTTCCTAATTTTTGGGAAACCAGCATTTCCTCAGCGACGCACTGAAATTCAGCATCTGGGCGCAGCAACAAAATTTAAAAGTAGAGACCGGCGTCTGGTTGATTCCGCAAGATAAGAAAAATTAAAGTGAGCGGCATCGGCAGAAATTGCGCTGAAAGGCAGCGACAAAGGATAAATCCCGAATTTTACTGCGATTTGATGGATGGCTAGGGCACTTACTTTTGCTATCTCGCAGTAATACAAATGAAGCAAGCATCATGCTGAGAAGTATGGAAAAGGACCCATTCTGAATCTCATTGCGATTTGATAAGACTACAGCCAGCTACTCTGAGAGTAATTTCAAATCATCCAGTTGTTGCAATAGTCCGGTTACTAGCACGTAATTCTGCTGTTTTATTAAAAAAAATTGGGCGCGACATATTCTGATGGCAGATAAGGAAAATAAAATAACCGAACACGATTTTGCGCCACCCATTTCTTTTTCGAAAAATGTACCTCCTCCTAGTCTAGATATGAAAGAGGGATAAAGCGGTATCTTTGTTGTTGCATAAAACGCATAGATCTTTATTTGTTTATTGTTGTTGGACTAAAATGGAGAAATTATATTGTGTGGAATAATGTTTGCCCGATTTCAACAGCTTTACAATTGCAAATGTTGCACTTAGATCACTTCCCTAGGAAATATATTTTCTCCAGAGGGAAAAATTCTGATCCATTCATCATGTACAAGAAATTCGAAAATAGAAGAACGGGCTGACCAAACAGTGAACATTTATTAATTTAGCACCAATAGAATATCGTTAGCATAACTTAAGAGGCTTCTTAGTTCGTAAGGAAGTGCCTATAGTTACTTCACGCAAGTTACTATGTCACCAGGTGGTCTACTGAATTAATGCTCTGACTTCTCTTATTCCAAGGCCTGTATTTTGATCTCAAGGCACGCCTGGATGCTATAGGTGTTCTTGCAGAAATATGTGTCTTTATTTCCTTTAACCAACTGTCCCAAATTAGGGATATGCTTCCGTCTAACGAGAGATGTTCATTGTAGGAGTTTAAGCTCACGGTAGCGAAGGGGTTTAAGTGCTAGCTTCTGACCATTCGTCAGAGATTGGTACGGGTTCAAATCGCAATGAGACATTGGTGTTGTATTATCTTCGGCACTGGCTCCCTTCCTTCCGTGGAATCAGTGGCTCTAAATGAATTAGGGACGGGTGAATGCTTATAGCACATCGAGTTGGTCACGGTGGTCGCGTTAACCCACTTCCTCCCAAAAGAACAAACTCCAAAAGCTGGCGTTCGACTGGTAAACACCACGCCATTTTTGCAAAAAAATTCTGGAAGTGATAAACACTTCATTCGCCTTTCGGCAGCGTTACCCTCTTTCTCTCCATTGCTGCTTGCGTTATTAGGAAATTAAATTAGCTATTTCGACTTTCGTACTTTCTGCAACGGAAAGATATTACTAAAGTTTTTCTTCAAATCGCTGGAATATGCATATATTAGAGTGTTTCCGCGGGAGTGTTGCGACCTGCTATGTCATTCTCTTTGCGATGAAGTTATATTACCTTAAAGAACAGGAGGCGAATGCAGAACAATATGTGTACCATTGACGGAAAGTTAAGTTCGAGGCATGTCTATGATTGCTTAATGGGTGTTCAAGCATGAGTGAAAGGCAAAGTTTTATTTTTATTCTGCACCAAGAAATTTAGGATTACTAGTATATTAATTCTATTTAAGTACAGTTAGTGTACAGTTCCTTGTAATTTAATTAGACTTACGATGATTAATGTTCAGTAAATTCTGAACCAAAAATACTTGTGCCTTACAAGTACCAGGTAATCTTTGCTGGAAATATTGTGCCATAACTGTATCTTCAGGCAATTCTTTTTCGCTTTCGAACAAGTCCAGTTGTGATAATCCCCGGTAACAGAAATTTTTCACTTCTCCTGCGAACCGCTTTAGATCACTAGTGCTCCTGCTCTTATCTGAAAATCGTTATACGGTTTCATAAATGATGAAGACATCTAGGAAAGGTCAGGATGGGGCGAAATATCAATATGCCCTAATATTCTCGTACACATTTGTTGGTATAGAGTTGCTGCTTTCGTTCAAAATTCACTCACTTGTAGGTGTTCCACATCTGCAATTTTCCCAGCCGAAACTGACTGGCCTAACAAATGAATTATCTAAACATTAGCGATTGACATCCATATCTGTCCGATTGTGTTTATACTACGAAATGTCTCGTCTATATGTACAAGGGTTTATCAAAATAATGGAAACATTTACTGTTTGAGGAGAACCTTTTATTAATATGCTGTAGGCCCACCTCGGGCTTTCAGAACAGAAGCAATTAGACTTGGAATACACTTATACAAGTCATGCCCATGCACATACGAAAATAGAATTTGGGATCATTCTACCTGTAAAATAAGAGGGTTGTACCGAAAGTAAAAGTGGCCATAACTGTTTTATTAACTGACAGAGGCCATTCAAATTGTACATGTTAGTAGAGTAACTCTTTCTTTATACCAAGGTTCTACTCAACATAGTCTCCATCACAAGTGAATGCATTTGCGCCATCGTTGAACCCGACTCTCGAATCCTCTTTGAAAAAATTCAGGTGTGGACTGTTGTACCCACTTCTTCACAACCACTTTCACCTCGCCTGTGTCATCAAATCTTTGTCCCTAAAGACTGTCCTTCATTGGACCGAACAGTCGGAGAGCGCCAGATCTGTGCTGTATGGTGGATGGGGGACTATCCACTAGCCTAATTTGCTGATCGCCTGATTTGTTGCTAAAGATGTGTGTGGTCTTGCATTGTCATGGTGAATGTGAATCCTTTTCAAATTCTTGTTCGGTTTCTTCCTCCTAATGGCTTCTCTACGGTTCTTGAGTGTCTCCATGTACCACTCTGGTCACGGTGCGGCCACGTTCCAGAAAATCAAGAAGAATGATACCCGTGTGTACCAACAAACAGTCGCCATGACTTTCTATGCTGATCGCTGGCTCTAGAACTTTTTAGGTCTTGGTGAAGAGGTGTGACGCCATTCCATAGATTGATTCTTCGTTTCCGGTTCGTAAACATACGCCCACGTTTCATCTCCTGTCACCAGATCGGGAAAAAAACGTGTCGTCATTGGCTATAAACGCTTCCAGCAAATCAGAGCAGACTTCCACCTTTCTTTTCTTCAAATCGGATGCCAACTGCCGAGATACCTTCTTTGCATACACTTTCCGATACCCTAAGTCTTCCACTATCTTTTGTATGGAATTGTGACCGCAGTCCAGTTGTGCAACTAGCTCACAAATTGTAACTCGTCTCCCCGCGCGAATTAATTCATCTACTCGCTTAGGATTCGTGTAAGTAGCCGAAGATGATGGTTTCCCACTACGTGGTTTGTCTTCAATGCTAGTTTCCCCTTTTTAAACTACTTCATCCATCTGTGCACATTGCTCTTGTCAATGTGCACAGATGGATGACGTAGTTTAAATGTCATCTCCGTAAACATACCGTAGCCTTCTGTGGATGTCAGACAGCCTGAACCCTTCCTTCGTCAAGAACTCAATGAGAGCACGTTGCTTCTGCTTGGAATTCATTATTTACCTGCAATGAAGAAGAAGGGTTACTATAGAAGAAGAGTTACTCTAAGAACATGTCCAATTTGAATGACTTCTGCCAGATAATAAAAAAGTTATGCCCACTTTTGCATTACTTTCGGTACAACCCTCGTATGTCAGTGATATTAGAAGTGGAAAGTGTTATCTGTCCTTTCGCTCCAGATAATCCCACGAATGTTCACTAATATTGAGGTGGCCAGGGTAGCAACTGCACGTCATCCTCATACTCTGCAAACTACAACGTGATACGTTTCGCACAATGCACGAGTGTATTATCTGCATGAAACCAGGGTCGGTCATTAAGAAACAATGTCTGCAACACTGGGAGAAAGTAGTCCTCAAGAATGGATTAGAACGTTACAGGTGTGACACGACCATACAGAATAACCAGTATGTCCAAGAAAGGCCACACAGCATCAGGGATCTACCTGCATGCTTCACAGTCGGAACAAAAACAGTCGGGTTGGTACGCTTCCGCAGGTTTTCCTCAGACATACACTCTACCAGTGGTGGGAAGCAAAGTGAAGTACGATTTACCAGAATAGATGGCAAATTGCCAGTCTTTACCATCCCAGTTTTCATGAACTTTGCATCACTTTACACGTTTTGTTGAATTGATGTTGGTAATCAGAGGTTTGTAGATTTTAATTCTCCCATAAATATCGGCACGATGGAATTCCCGACGAATTGTCATGACGGAGACGCGATCATTTGGACTGGTGTTGAGCTCTGCTGTAATTCGAAATGGCGTGGTCTTGTGCTTCCGTTGTGCAATCCGTGCCAACGTTCGTCTATCCGTATATGAAATCTTCGTATGGCGTCCAAAATTGTATGTTAAAAGTCAACACCTTGTCCCTTTTGACAGGTAGTCTTAATATTTGACATATATCCTCGTTGCCATAAGAAGTCCATTGATTCGAGATGAAGGACATAAACAACACAGATTGCTGTCTATACTCGATTTTAAAAATTACAGTTAAAAATATATATACACAAAATTAAAACCTTAGCACTTTTAAGTCCACTGTGGACCCGTCATCAGATGGTGTGATTGCGTTATGCCCTGGAAGGGTATATATATATATATATACATATAGTAAGCACATTGACGAAACAGTATTTTTTGACATGCGCATGTTCGTTATATAAACATGTCGTTTCATTGGAGATTTCGTTGTTGCCGGTATTGTCTCTTTCTCTGAAGTAGTTACAAAGCAATTTCCTTGGAAACGACAAAGTGATAGGGGTATCGTCGTTACAACATTCTGCCCTATATTTATGTATCAATAAGCTTTCTGTCAAGAGGATAGAAGAACACGTAGTTAGCGTATATAACATAGTAGCATCGTCCCAGATAGGTTGGTGTTGATCCTTCAGGCAGTGTCATGTGGAGGTAGGGCATGATTTAACATTGTATTTATGTCCAGAGACACATAAATTAAGATTGCGACGGGCCAAATCTATGTATATCTGGTCGTTTGCATCAGCATTCATAGCTTTTAGTGGGATTGCATACACACCAAACTTGGAATCAAGGGGGATTTGATCCCTGTCATTTTTAATATGGAAACCAATATTAAATGGTCGACATGCGTTTTTTAGGGTATTTTTGACGCAGAGATGTTTGGTAGTTTGCCGACATATGAAGAGGTGGGTTTCGTTCTTGGTAATGTTGAGTATGATGCATTAAAGACACGGCGCATTATGGAGTTAACGGCGGTAGATGAGTAATCATAGAATGCAGCAATATCCTTAATTTTTGAATTTCCAGGTCATTTTTATCGGCTGAGGAAGAATGTGTAACTGCTTGATGAAACATAAAGTGAAGGGCTGAGATGTTTTGCCTGAGTGGGTGGAAGGAGTTGTAGGGAATCATAGATATTGTTGCAGTTGGTTTTTTATATACAGAGTGAGTTACTTCGTTCGTAATAGGGTTTCTTTCCAACAAGAAGTCCAGATAGGGTAATGCATAATTGGTCTCAAATTACGTAGAACATTTTATGGAACTGTATTTTGTAGACAACAAAGTAGTGAACTCGGTAAGGCTTTCAAGGGTGGACTGCCAAAACAATAACACATCATCCACATATCTCAGGTATAGAATAGGTTTCACATGAAAGTTTGTGAAGACTTCGTTTTCCAGATCTTGTAAAAACAACGTAGCTAGAACGACTGAGGGAGTGACCCCGTAGGGGTCCCCTTCCGTTTACGGTAAATAGTTCCATTAAATCGAAAGAATGTTCTATTATACATTAGTCTGAAGGCATTAATAGTGCCTTGAATTTCATTATGGGTGTAAGTTCCTTGGGCTGACAGCATTTTTTTCAATCATACGGTGGACAGCAAGGACAGGTACATTAGGATATAAAGAAATGATATCAACTGAAACCATTATAAACTGCGAGCTAGACGGTGAAACTGAATGTATTTTATTTAATGCCTGAGTGGAGCTGGAAACCGAGTATATGGATGAAGTGGTTAATGGGGCTAGACATTTTGCCAGTGCCCCTTCGAGGGGCCTAGTTGGACTTCCATAGGCCGATACGAGGGGGGGGGGGCTACGGGATTACCGGTTTTATGGGTTTTAAGTTTCCCAAATAATTAATTCGGGAACACGAAAAGGACACACAGTTACACATTCGTCCTCAACTGATCAAAGGTATACGCAAAAATTAAGGATATGGCGGCATTCTATGATTACCCATCTACCACCGTTAACACCATAATGCGCCGTGTCTTTAATGCATCATACTCAACATTACCAAAAACGAGACCAACTTCATTTTATGACGGTAAACTACTATACATCCCTGCTGTCAAAAATATCCTAAAAACCGCATGTCGACCATTTAATATCGATTTTGGCATAAAAACGTGCAACATTCTCGCCCATATTAAAAATGACAGGGATCAAATCCCCCTTGATTCCAAGTTTGGTGTGTATGCAATCCCACTAAAAGCTATGAATCCTGATGTAAACGACCAGATATTCATAGGTTCGACCCGTCGCATTCTTAATGTACGTGTCTCTGAACGTAAATAAAATGTTAAATCATGTACTACCTCCACGGCCCTTTTAAGACACTGCCTGAAGGGTCAACACCAACCTACAGTAGCGAAGAAAAGTATTTGGCGAAACACTTTTTCGACCATAATATTTTTTTGCTGGACCAAATCGGGTCATTTTGGGATATGATATGTGTTATTCAGTTGTAAACATGACCCATATGCAGATGGATCGGAAACCTTAACACAGATCAGGTACTGAGTTTAATCGCAAAGATCATACAAATTGACCAGCAAAGTAGGTGTGTATCACTTTCATTTAATGAAACGATAACAGAAAACAAGTATGAGAAAACGACAAAACAATAACTAATACTTAGTGGGATAACCACGAGACTTAATAACAGCTGCACAACGGGCTGGCATCGAGTCCACTAGCTTTTGAACGGTGACCTGCGGAATTCGCGTCCATTCTGCAGGCAGCTGGTCGAACTTCTGGGCCCTATTCCGGCAGGTTTTCTTCGCACATCTTCTCTCCAGCTCCTCCCACATGTGCTCGATGGGGTTAAGGTCTGGAGATTGGCTTGGCCAGTCTAGAAGTGTGACCTGTTCCTGCTGGAAGGCTGCCTTCGCTACTCTGGAGGTGTGCTTCCGGTCGTTGTCTTGCTACATGATCCAACCGGGTGGCATTTTCTGGTTTGCCCATTGGAAAACATCGTTCATGAGCATGTTTGCGTAAATCTGACCGGTCATTATTCCATCAATCTTGATGATGGGGCCCATTCCATTGTGAGAGAAGGCGCCGTAAACCATGAGCGATCCTCCTCCGTGCTTGACAGTCAGCTGAATGAGCTGGGGGTTGAATCTCTGGCCACACGGACGTCGTACGTATCGAATGCCATCCCTTCCGAACAAGTTGAACTTGCTCTCGTCGGTGAAAAGCACCTTACTCCAGTCCGCCGCGGTCCAGTGTCGATGACGGCGCGAACGCGACTCTGGCTCGTCGATTCTTGACTCCGATGAGTGGTGTCTTGGCGGGGCGTCTTCCATTCAATCCACCAGCAATGAGATGACGTGATATGGTCATTCGTGATATGGTCATTCGGTGGCGATATCCACAGCAGTCAAGGTGGGATCAGCACGAGATCGACAGAGGATGCGTCTATCCTGACGCAACGTAGTGGAACGAGGCCTACCACATCGCGGACTGTTCTCGACGGCCCCAGTCTTCTTATAACGTTGCAGGGTAGATGAAATGGACTGGTCTCCGATCTTCAGGTCGTCGCAATGTCGGTGACGCGCATTCCGGATTCCATCATGTTCACGGCCGCCTGCCGAGCTCCAACAGGAATCTCCGCCTTTTTACCTATTTCAGAAAACCTAAGATTGACTTATTATCGCACTACACATAAAAAACCCCACAAAACTCACAATAAAAACATTAACACATGCAGCAAACAAATGGGTAATAATTGGCGACTCTTGAATATGGCCCATTTCGAACGACAAATTCGCCCTGAGCGAAATACAAACTACGCGGAATTATAACCCACGAATCAACACATATTTTATTCCAAAATGACCCGATTTGGTCCAGCAGAAAAAATTATGGTCGAAAAAGTGTTTCGCCAAATAGTTTTGTTCACTACTGTATCTGGGACGATGTTACTATGTCAAATTGAAAGCTTATTGATGCATAAATATAGGGCAGAATGTTGTAACGACGATACCCCTATCACTTAACGTTACCATGGAAACTGCTTTGCAACTATTACAGCGAAAGAGAAAATACCGACAACAACCCAATCTCCAATGAAACGACATGATTACGTAATGAACATGGGCATGTCAAAAAATACTGTTTCGTCAATGTGCTTACTATACATGTATATATACACTGACGGAAAAAAAATCCCAACACCAAGAAGGGGTTGTGTTAGATAAACGACAGTTTGTAGGCGGTGAGAGTACATCTGTAAGATGACGTCTATGCAAATTTTGCGCACGGCGCATTCGTGTGGCGCTAGTAGCACCCTCGAAAAATGCAAAGCAGGTTTGCTGTAAATACGTGCTGTAACGTTCGTGAGCGTTAGTTATCGTTGAGATTCGACGTAGGGCGCTGATGTTAGTCAAGAATGCCTTTAAGAAGACGAAGAAGCCATTATCAACAGCTCACGGAGTTTGAACGAGGTCGTGTAATAGGGCTACGAGAAGATGGATTTTATTTCCGCAATATTGCAGAACGACTTGGCAGGAATGTAGCCACTGTGCATGATTGTTGGCAGCGGTGGTCAAGGGAAGGTACTGCCTCAAGAAGACCGGGTTCCGGCCGGCCACGTGGCACTACTGAGAGGGAAGACCGCCATGTACGGCGTATGGCCGTGGCGCATCGTACCGCGTCTGCGGCAGCAATTCGAGCTGCAGTTGCCACCACAGTGACACAACGAACTGTTACAAATCGGTTACTTGAAGGACAGCTCCGAGCCAGACGCCCTGTAGCGTGCATTCCACTTACTCCAAACCACTGCCGTTTGCGACGTCAGTGGTGTCAAGCTAGAGCTCATTGAAGGACGGAGTGGAGATCTGTTGTGTTTTCTGATGAAAGCCGGTTCTGTCTGGGTGCCAGTGATGGCCGTGTGTTGGTTAGAAGGAGGCCAGGTGAGCGCTTGCAACCAACCTGTCTGCGGCCGAGATACACTGGACCTACACCTGGAGGTATGGTCTGGGGAGCAATTTTCTATGACAGCAGGAGCACTCTCGTGGTTATCCCACGCACCCTGACGGCACAGTTGTAAGTCGGTCTGGTGATTCAACCTGTTGTGCAGCCATTCATGAACATCATTCCAGGGGGTGTTTTCCAACAGGATAACGCTCGCCCGCATACCGCTGTTGTAACCCAACATGCTCTACAGAGTGTCGACATGTTGCCATGGCCTGCTAGATCACCAGATCTTTCACCAATCGAGCACGTATGGGACATCATTAAACGACAACTCCAGCGTCACCCCCAACCAGCATTAACCGTCCCTGTATTGACCGAACAAGTGCAACAGGCATGGAACTCCATCCCACAAACTGACATCCAGCACCTGTACGACACAATGCATGAACGTTTACGTGCTTGCATTCAACATTCTGGCGGTTACGCCGGTTATTAATGTACCAGCATTTCACATTTAGCAAAGCAGCGTTTCCAAACAGAAAGTGTGGCTTACAACGTTTTTCAGTAGCATTTCAAATTTCAAGCGTTGTTCACGATATTAAAACAGACCGTTTCGTGAATCTTTTATGGCAGACTGAGCTGTAAAGAATTTAGAGTGCCGACTCTTCACTGATTATTACCATGGGAGCGTAGCGGTCGCGCAAATGAAACCCTGAAACCTGCGTTATGTGTGAGTAGGTAATTTGCCGAATAGAAAGGATTCAATCTGGATTTTTGTTTTGCGTGAAAGTGATTAACAATTTGCTGTTTGAAATTTTTTGTTTAGGATTAATAAATTTTGCCTTAGCGCCATTTTAGTCAGTTTTTATTTTCCTATATCACGCTAGGGACGGTAAAACGTCGTTATGGGATGTTTCGCCCGAACGAGCCCGAGAACTATGATTAACCTGTTTAGGCATTAAACAAATCTCCACTGCCAGACTTCCACTCTTTTCTCCCTGTCCAATTAACCGAATTTCTTTCTCAACTGCGGAGTGGTGATGGGACGTCTATCTGTTTCTACAGTTCTTTTGACCATTCATTTCTCTCTGAAATGTTTGCAGGGAGACCAGTAAAAATAGGGCAGAACAGCAATCTACGCCATACTTTGCTGAAGAGAATTAGCAGGGAGCTGCCGCTTGGAGGTAGAGGCCAAAATTTCGTCTGGGTGCTATCTACTCTCTATAGGTTTTGAAGAAATTTTTCCTTCGCAGATATCCAGTAAGTTATAGCCTACAGTACTTGTTGCCCAAGCCCGGAATGAAAAGCCCAGCCGAGTTCTCACTCCCCATCTAGACCCAGTTGCCTAAGAATTCTCTTTAAATATTAGAAAGTGTAAAAAAATCTCGTGTGCTAAATCATACAAAATCACATTAAAAAAAAAGGAAGAAAATCTCCTCCCTCTCTCAGAGTCCGAGCCCAAACTCCAGTAAGTATTATGCAACCCGGCTCGGGCGCCGACTCGACTTCAGGCTTTAGTGCTCGGGCTCGGACAGTCTAAGCACTATTATGAACCGCAGGCTAATCGACATTCACCTCCCTGGGCTCAGGGTTGATAACAAACATATGGCTTTTTTGACGTTATGGATGTTCGTAAGTTTCATTTCATAGATATAAAATTTGGTAATATCTGGCATCTCTTACATCGAAGGTAGAAGTTTAGGTGGTTCAGTAATCTGAACTTCTTTATCCTCAGCTTCGAAAAGCGGTTGATGATCACAGACAGTGAGTTCGTCATAAGCAAGATTAGGAACTAAGATATTATGTTCCTGAGTAGTCAATATCGGTATTTAATAAGTCCACAAAAACGGAAGCAAAGCAAGATGTTATACTATCGTCTCCCGTTGTAGGATATCTCAATATACTTACGCACCAAATTGTAGTAGTAGGTCAAGTTGACACCTAAAATAATATATAATTTATGACTACAAACTTGTGGTGTTGAGGTAAAATAAAACTATCAACGTTTACCACAATCAAAAGTTTATTATACATCGACTATAGTTTCGTAGAACTTTTGGCTCGGCTTCATCAGGACGAATGGAGCGTAAACATTCAAATCATTATGACATCATCAGAGTTCTGACGGTCACGGTTTTTTGTGAGTTGTTTCCAAGCGCTTGAAAGAAATGGAGTCGACGTCACGTCGTTGACAAGCCGTGAAGGGTTCCGATATACACTGGCGTGCAAAAATTAAGGAAGAGACGGTTTTTCGAATGTAACGTCGTGCAAGAATAGGGGACAAGTGAGCAAAACCGTTCAAACAAGGAATCCAAAGGATACAAAGGCACTTTATTAAAAAGGTAGCTTCGAGCACTACTGGACAGAAGACAGAAACGTCCATGTGACAGGCGGCTGCCAAGAAAAATCCAGTCTTTAGTAGAAAATATGATCACCCCTGACTGCATTGCAGGATTTACAACGTCTGTCCATGTTGAGGACGAGGTTGCCATGGCGCCGTTAAGGCATCGCCGCCCATTCCGTTTGTAGCGCCAATCGTAGCAGCGGAATCGTTGCTGGCGGCTGGAGAACTGCTGCCAAGCGTCTCCCGAAAAGGTCCCACACGTGCTCGATTGGATTTTGGTCCGGGAACCTTGCAGGCCAATCCATGTGTTGAATATCTTCACTCTCCAACAGCTCTGCGACAGCCATTGTACGATGAGGTGTAACGTTGTCGTCCATGAAGAGGAACTCAGGACCCACAGCACCTCTAAACAAACGCACGTGAGGCCGAAGAACCTCGGTACAATAGTGGGCACCAGTGACTGAACCTCCTTGGAAGATGTGGAGGTCAATATGGCTACCAAGCATGATACCTCTCCAAACGAGAACTCCGCCACCTCCAAAGCGGTCCCTTTCGATGATGTTGGAGGTGTGATTGCGTGTTCCCTACTCTCTCCAGATGTGTATACGTCCAGAATCGCTCGTCAGACTAAATGGGCTTTCATCTGTAAAAAGAACTCGACCCCATTGCTGATGTGTCCAGTTCTTGTGTTCCTGGCACCACAGAAACCACCGTCTCCGATGAGCAGGCGTTAATGGCACACACCGTACTGGTCGTCGTGCAAATAGACTACCTTTGTGTAGTCTCCTGGCCACGATAAAACGCGAAAACGGACGTCCAGTTGTCTGTTGCATGTGCCTTGGGATTTCTTCCGCTGTTTGCCGTCTGTCTCTTCTCGCCTGTAGGACAATATACCGGTCGTCCGCCGCCGTGGTTGCTCGCGGACGGCCACTGCTAAACTTTCGGACAGCGGTTCCTGTCGTTTGAAATGCTCTCCAAGCTCGTGAAACGATGCTGTGAGCGATCCCGAACCCCTCGGCTACACTAGTCACACTTCGAACTTCTTCCAACTTCCCAATGACGCGACCTCGGGTAAAGTCATCCAGATGTCGTCTACTGGATTGCCTGTTAGCCATATCACACGGTGGCAGCAACTCGTAGTCGTTCAAACCGATGTACACCGTGCAATAGCTTTCACCAAATTGCTGAGCGTACACCGCCCGTGTGCTTTATACCCTTCCGACACTCCCCCTCCTACGTCGTGCTGCATATATGTGCATGCCCTACCGTACCGTATCCTAGTCTATCTCCTGAGTGCTCTTTCGGTCCGTTCTGCCTGCTCGTTCCGCTGTTATGCTGATTTCTCCTCTTCGACCTTAATTTTTGCACACCAGTGTATATGAAAAGCTTCTAATACATTAAGCTTGATAGTTTAATCAGGTTTATCAATGAGCGAAGCGTTTCCAAACAGAAAGTTATGGTTGTTTTCGTGACAATGCTGGGCTATAAACGATTTCTTCAGTTCACAGTTCCGTACGTAGGTCTTGTGTTCCTTCACACGGAAATTTAAAGCCCTGCGGGTCTGTCCTATATATGAAAGTCCACATTCACAAGGTATCTGATAAATTTCCTAGGAATTAATGTCTTCGACATAAGCTTTTAATCCGAAAAAAAAATATCTTTTTTATGGGTTTAAAAATAACTTTGAAATTAAAACGCATAAAGACTTCGCATAAAATAGGCGACAGTATGCTACCCATTGCAAGGCCTTCCGTCTGTTGGAAAAATCTTCCACGAAAAAGGAAACTGTTTTGTCTGGTGCAAATTTCCACCAGTCTCTATAGAAACACCAATCTTTGATAACAAATATCCATCTCTGAGATACTTATGTTCTACACATTCCTTACCTCCCTCTCCTGTAAATGCAAGGTATTTTACGAATTAGGAGGAAGAGTTGTACAAGCACAGAATTAAGCAGCGGTGATGACGGCCACTTAATACATAACTTTCCGCGCGCCTACACCACTTTCACCTCTGATGTTATTCGATATGAGTTGTAATTCGAAGTGTATTAAAATAAATAAACAGTTTTCCTAACACCTCCCTTCATTGCGTAATTTATCTTTGAAGAAAGTGCTACAATGTGCCATGCTACCATATCGGCGGAACGGGGGAGGGAGAGATCATAGCAGTCGTCAAATAAAACTTACTTTAGGGCAAATTTATCTGCGGTTGAAAACTAAGTGTGGGTTGTTTTCAATAACAAATCGACGACAGAAATTTAACTGCGGCGTTATACTTGGTATGACGTTATTCTCAGAAAATACATTATACGGAAATAAGTGCAACACTTTGCGCAAAATTTATACAGAAGTGTACTGGGCAAATCAAACGGCATTTACATATCACGTGCACTGCACGAGGCTGCAGCATTTCCAAGCGATTACTCTACGACTGCACAGGCAACGGCTTCAATCTCTTGTGGAAGGATAGGTTTGAGCTCTTTTCCTGATTTAGCGGCAGGCATCCGGCCTCCTCATATCGACGAACCATTTTTTGAAACGCACATGGTGTCAGTGAGCCTCTTTGCGATGTCCTACGGTGTTTGCAATCAACAAACGACTGCAGCAGAGTTTTCACCATTCTGGTTGTGTAACTTCACGAATAAAGTACTTTCAGGCGAAATTAAGACCATCGCGATAGTAACAGAATTACGAAGTTGAATCGACATTCCGAAGAGCTTACTCAGATTAAGAAACAAAGCCAGAAGGATTGAAATGTTCAGGTTCTGGATATTGCATCCTGATTGGAAAGACTTCAGGTAAAAGGGGATGAAGACATCAGATTCATAGAAATAACTCCACTCAAACTGAATGTAAGCACTTAGAGTGGAGAAAAAACTGTTCAGTACTTATAGGATAAAGATGCAGTGTCGTATGAAACAGAAAGAAATTAAACGAATATAGCTTTGCAGGCTGCAGATCCCTCGTAATTGGGCTAGCAAATCCTGAGAAGTACGATTTGGTATTCCTGGCTCTTAGGATGTTGACGGAAAATATTTTTTGTTATTTAGGTGGTATAAGTGAAATGAATGTACCTTTTTCCCTCAGTCTTCGAGAAGTGGAGTGGGAGATATTACCTTTCTGTCAAGCATGTGTTTTGTGCTTTACGAGCGCCATGAGAAACTTTTAGCCCTGTAAAGTCACCCGTCCAGAATTCTCGGACACTGCTTCTAGGAAAGGGGAAAGGGAGAAAGCCAGCGCCGTAGGACAGCCCATCAGTCATGCTTCATAAACAACTCAAAGCAGAACCTAAAATTATACCACTAGCCAGAAACGTACGTATCTGACGACTCCTCCATCGAGGCGGCAACATTATGATTATAAAACGGCTCTTTCTATAGGTTCTGTGACAAAGAGAGAGATGGCCATATTTTATATTTCATTAATTATTAAAGGAATATCCGTAAAACTAGGAACTCCCTGCGAAACAGGGAAAGGCGATGCAGACACCCTCCAATTTACTGCTAAATCAAATGCTGCTTAAACTCGGTGAGCAGAGAAGAAACGGATATGCGGATCTTTTTCGAAATTCTTGATATTTTGCGCAGAAGATGCGGATTGATTAAGCAAATATTTGAGGCCAGACAGAGAAATGGAGACACCGTTTAAGAGGAGATAAGTCAAGCGAGTATTTTCCTAAAAAGGGAATCGTTTTTTCTTTTGCCACGTAAAACGCTGCATGCAATCTTTAATGAAGTTCTTTAGCTCTTTATCAGACATTCATGCCGAAATAAAGGGGGAACTGGATATGAGCTGCTGGTAGCGATTGAGGCAAAGCAGTGCGTAATAAATGCCAGCTATAATAAATTTAAAGCATAAATGAAAGAGGGAAATTTATTAAGTTATGAGCGACAGTGAAGTAGAGAATTCGGAGTACTTTGTGGTGTTTCCGTTGTATGTCGACGAGATTGCGGCCTCATCCGACTGCACCTCCATCGGCAGATGAAGCAATACGGCGGAGAGTAATGTTTTGGTCTGTACTAGGGCAAGACTAAGGGGATGACTTGCAAAGGACTTAATTCAACTGTGTTTTCATTTTTTCGGAACGATAAAAGAGGGGACTCTGAGTATTGAATTCAAGCTGGTTTTCAATAAGTTTTCGGAAACTTCTCTGAAGCTTTGTATTTTGGCTTAATAATTATTTTCAGAGAGAGGCAGGGGAACTTTTAAGCGTAATATTTAGCTCGTCTGTAGGTTTGAATAATTTTGCCACTGTAGCTAGTGACTTTTCTGTGGAGAGAATTTTCATGGAATTTTAATTTTTCGTCGAATTTTTCTTAATGAGTTCTATTGGATTTTTAATTCGACGGAGAAGTATCATTTCCAGAATATTTTCATTAATTTCACTGAGGTGAGATGCTAACAACTGGCGGAATGGCATTATGGAAGGATTGTAATTTTTTAGGCGAGATGGGGGAGGCGCAGATGCCTAAAACTTTGGTGGGACATAAAAGCAGAGATATCAGACAGGTTTGCCAAAGAGTAATTTCATTTTCAAGCGGGAGTTCCAAATTTCTGTCAAAATGGAAGTGCAGTGAATTTTTTAGGATAGTTACGAACAAAATAAATTAATGTATGAACCCCACCATTGAAGTTTATTCATAATTATTCCAATGCATTGTGTGCAGAGGGACAAGATTGCTAATTATTTTAACGGAGCTAGGATTACTTTATCAGTTTTTGTTTTTTGAGAAAACGATGCATGAGTTTCTGCAGAATTTAGCATACTTTTTCATTGAGCAAAATAAGTTTCTAGCATGATAATACATTTCTGTAGCGTTCTACCTAAGATTTCAAAGTTGAAAGAGAAATACATAATTGCGGTGTCACCGACATGCAGCGCAAATTAATGTTTTTTGTTGAGGAATATGTGCAGTGTGTGAAACATAGTGAGCAGGGCGGTGAGGATCAAACCGTATCCTGTAGAACACTTTGAGAAGCATTTCTGTAGGCTGAATTTAAATCCATTTCATTTGGGAGAAGCGTTTTCACTCTTAGATAGGAAGGAGTTCATAATTTCAATAATCCAGTCTGAGATTTGGAATTTAACAAATTTGCAAATTAAGCTTCCGTGCCAAACTCTGTCAAAATCCTTTCTGATGCTTAAGAAAATTGCTCTGTTGCTACGTTCTAGGTTATGGGATGTATAAATTATTTCAGAAACATGACTGACTTTGTTATTCGGGATGTAGCCAGCTGTGACGTAAGACTCAGTTTTAGGAGTTAAATTAAATTTGTTACAAAATCGTAGTATTATTTTTAAAACTACCCTTTCCATAATTTTGCTGATATCATGAAGGAGTGAAATGGGTCTATGATTCTTGGAAAGATTGGAATCATTGCCTCGTTTATGGATTAAAATCACATATGAAATTTGCCAGGTGTCTGGCTCTGTGGATGATTCCGTTAATTACAAATTTATAAAGCCCTGGGGTAATTTTAAACAACTTAGTTGAGGTACCGTAGTGTCCTGGGTTTATTTATGGCTTTAATTTTACAGTGTACAGTTTTACTTCAGCTACAGAAATAACAGAAGTCGGAAGGGAATTTTGTTAATCTTCAGGCATTGTCTCCGGAGCGTTTGGTCTTGTGAAAGTAGTTACTTGTGGGTGAGTCGAAACGACATGTCGGACCCGGACTGCATGGGATGCAAAAATCATTCCTACAGTTTTATTCACCACGACACTACGGTTTTTACTTTGAAACAATTTTTTTACGGAAACATTTTTATTCAGGGGTTCAATCAGAACTTTGACTCTCCCTTCACCAACATGAGCAGTTGTAACTATTAAGGAAGGGAGGGGAAATTATTTTGGGAAGATCTGTAATACCATACGAGAAAAATTCTATACGGTGAGGCTTGTGGAATATTTTTCTACTTTCCTAAAGAACCAGAAGAAAATTATAGTGCTTGCTGACAGAACGCAAGATTTTGTCTTACCATCAGTAGTAATTATCTTTTTCGCGATGAGACAGGAGTGCTTCTAATTACAACGAGCCCTCTTACATTCAGTAATTTACCCTTTGATCCAACAAGAAAAGGGAATGCAGATTTTTAAAGGATTGGTAAGGAATTTAGGGCTTCAAAATAATTTGTTAAGGGAATCTTAGAGTTTGATTATTTCTTGCCCAAGTACAAAACAAATTGCTTGGATTTAGGGAAGAGGGGTACTCGAGATGTTTTCTGAGGAGCTCCCAGTTTGTAACCATACGAGAGGAGTCAGTAACCTTTGAGAAAAAAAATGAACGAAATGGAGAGATGTCAGAATTGAATATGTGGAGTGTTTGTACTTCAAAAGAGAGTTCGATATATTTTGATGTAGTAATATCCAGAATATTAGTGTTTCCTTGGAAACAAAACGTTTTGGGTTCGAGGGATCTGGAAATTTCTAGATTTTGTTGGTGAATGAATTAAACTAATGTCTCACAGTTCATAGTTACTTCTACAGTTCCAAGAAAGACTGATGACTTCTAATCACCATTCATCATTACAGAGAAATTGTCGGAAATCCGGGAGATTATATCTTTTGTGGGGTCTTCAAGACCTAAGGAATTACAAACACAAAAAATTTGCTTTTTACTGCTGCTTTTAAATTCCACAATCAATGCGTGAGCTTTCATGTTTTCTAGGTGAAGCTAGTGGTGTTTAACATTGTCACGGGCAAGGATTAAAACACGACATTTTGGTTTATCTGTTCAATCACTCCTGTAAACGCACCGGTTGGGGAATTCAAATTCCACGTGGGGTTTAAAATGGTTCCTCAGTTTAATTCGGTATTTGTGATTTGTTTGATAATTAATTAGGAAATTTCGAGAATTTTATTTTAAAATCTGTCAGGGTACTATATAGAAACTGTACTAAGAGGGAATGGAGGCGTTCTGCTCGATGCTGGGCTCACGATCTTCGAGAGGGAGAAGTTTGAAAAAGTTTGGACAGCTGGGATCCTGGAAATTTGTTTAATTATATTATTCAAAATAAATAAAAAGAAAGTTGAAAGTGGATTAACTGTGAAGTTCTCAATATTTTCAATTTTTTTAAAGATTTCTGGTGAGCTTTGTTTTGTGGCTTTTGGCAAGTGTTTAAAACATCAGCACGAAATAGGTGATTCGATCGGGCTTGCACAAATCCTGCTTAAATGTTGTTCAGAAACAGGAATAATCAGGCGATCAGAGCAACTACTACAGGCTACTTTACTCAATGCTACTCCCTTAACATACGTGAAATCAAATAAATTACTTACAAAAGGTCTCGCACTTTCATTTTGTACCATATTAGCCTCCTGTTGGAATTATGCAATATGTAAATGTTATCCATTCGCATTAGTAGTTTAAAAATTCCCCCTAGTGGGAATTGGTGAGCATATTTTTTAAAAAACATTTTCACCAGTTCTGAGGAGGTTAAATCTGCAGATGGGTCTGGTTAGATATAGCCTAATTATAAGCACCCTATATTTTCAGAAATGCGATTCTCCTGCTAGATGATCTACATTTATATTCAGTTTCGTCCCAATATCTGTGTTTATAGAGGATGGACTGAAGAAAATATTTCTGTATTGAGTGGAAGAATAGGTGCTCATGATTTTGCATTTTTTACCTTGTACATTATTTTTAGTATGCCTGGTCATATCGTACCTCATGACTTAAAAAAGCCAACATTTCCTACCTGTTGAGATGATATGCTGTACATAAATTAAGTCATCACTGTAAAAAAGCAAGGAACAGACACGGTATGTCAGGCCTGTTGAGAGCCTTATTGTGTGCACAGTGAAGCAATGGCATGTGAAAAAGAACGACGCTCTGTCCCAAGGGCACAAGAGACTTGGCTGGCCGATAAAGGGCGGGGAGGGTCTGCTTAAAAGTGTAAACTATGAAGTGTTTCCACAAATCGAACTTGAAAAATTATTTATAATTTATTTTATTAGAATGTAATTTTGCAAACACCAGTTCGTAAAAAAAGATTTTTTCTCTGATAACGACGAAGTTTCAGTTTTAATTTACGTAAGAAATTCTGGTTGACAGAAATGCCTTTGGGGTGAAAATGGAAAGCAAAAAGTTAAACAAATTAAAATAAAAGCTTTCTTTTCAAATCATTGCCTGTCTGAAAGTTTTGTAAGTTTAAGTGTAATACAGTTAATACAGTGTAATACTGAGCAAAAGAACGAAGCTGTATCTAATGCTGCAGTACATACACTGCTGGCCACTCAAAATGCAACACCAAGAAGGACACGAGATATCAAAACCAGATTTACTGGACACATAACAACAGATACAAAGATGAAACGATTGAGCTTACAGGCCCGTGCGGCTTGCGGAACACGCAGACATCAATAGTTCGTGTGGTCCCCATGGCTAGCAATAACGGCCGCTACACGCTGCGGCATCGAACGAAAGAGGCTTTGGATGTGGGCTTGGGGTATGTCGGTCCAGGCTGCTTCCACACGTTGCCACAGTTCATGAGGCGTAGCCGCGGGTGGTGCTTGCCGGGACACTCGGTTGCCGATCAGCGACCAGACGTGTTTGATGGGCAACATATCGGGAGAACAGGTGGGCCACGGCAGCAGTTACACCTGGTGGGCCGTGAAGAATTGTTGCACGATGCGTGCCACGTGCGGGCGCGCATTGTCCTGTTGAAACGTGGCCGCTGGCAGGTCCTGCAGGTAACGGAGGACTACAGGCTCCAAAACGTCGGAGATGTAGCGGTGGCTGTTGAATGTACCGGGAATGCGTACCAGAGGGGTGCGGGTGTCATATCCAATTGCGCCCCAAACCATAACGCAAGGCGACGGACCGGTATGGCGATGCATAATGCAGGCGTCATACAGTCTCTCGCCGCGGTGCCGCCACACACGGATCCGACCATCATGGTGTTGCAGGCAGAAGCGGGATTCGTCAGAGAAGACAACGTCGTGCCATTCCGTAGTCCAGGTGCAGCGTTCAGCGGCTCACTGCCGCCGCACTCGCCGGTGGTGTAACTCAATGGTAATCGGAGCAATGGGCGCCGTGCGATAAATCCCCGCTTGTGAAGACGACGTCGAAAGGTACGTGATGACACAGGCTGTTCCGCAACAAACCCTAATTCCTTCGCTAACGTTCGTGATGTGGTGGTGCGAGCCGTTAATGCCCGCCGCACAACATGCCAGTCCTCTCCTTAGGTGGTGTGCCGAGGCTGCGGCAATCGCTCACGTTGGTCCGTCCGTCCATTCTGTACCCACCGAATCCATACTCGCCTCACTGTGGCTGGATGTCGTCCCACACGGGCGCCGATGTCTCGGTGCGATAAACCACTATTCGTCCTCTGTCGAACTCCGAAACGTACTGGAATGACTGCCGTATTCTGCGACGAGGCATCAGGAAGCTTCCCACGCACAGGTCCGGCAGCACAACACACTTCCACTACTTACATCCCGCCTTCTGTGCACCCTTCTTATAGTGCTTCTCGGTGGCGTTCCGGCCGCACATGATTTGCATATGCCCTGCTGTGCTAATCGCTTACATGTCCTTTCGCGGGCAACGCGTGCTGCCAATTTCAGGTGAATCGGATGCTTCCTTCTTGGTGTTGCATTTTGGGTGGCCAGCAGTGTAGATTGTTTTGTTCATGCATGAAAATAAGTACTTATTTTCTTTGTCTAAAATTTGCTAATTCTAGGTCATCAGTAAATATTTCTTTGTTGCAATTAACTGCTCGGAAGTTTTATAAGTACAACTCTGAATCACATGTTCATTTGCATTTCTTTTCAGTCGTCAGCGCTCTGCGATATATCTCGCTTTCTTTTCTTCTCCTTCTTTTTTACACTTTGTCTTTCAAATTTCGTTTATCTCCGATAAATTGGCACTCCTTTTTCTCCACCAAGCCCTGTGCTCTTACGGCAGAAAATTTCTGGTAAAACCGTTCTTACTGATTCACCTTAAGAAGTCGAAGTTTCTTTGGAGTTTTCCATTCTTTGTGCGGCTTCAACCGAAATTTGCTTTGAAGACCAGTTCAATATATAAATTAATAGTAATATGAAAAATGTTTTTACTTATAAGAAATATTAAAGCAATTTCCGTAAGACAAGAAAAATAAAAATGTAATTTTTGTGTAATAACATCTACTTTTCAGAAGGCACTCGTTTTGTGAAGGGGTCTACACCCTCTTCCTGCTCCTTCCCAGCTTCGGTCCTACACCTGAGAGTGAAGATGACGGCCACTTTGCAGTTATCTTCATGGAAACAAGCATATCAAACATAGTGATGGTGCTTTCCAGGCACTACAAGTTATATAAGAATTCAGTGTCCTCCAAGAAAGAAGAATCAGCTGTTTGAGTACGATCTTAAATATCATTTTATTTTAAATACACTAGACATGAATAATAATGAAACGCATATAGCGTATTAAATCCGTTTATTTTCGTGTAGTCAGCACAAAGATTCGCCAAGCTTCCACACTCCACTGGGAGGCTTGTTCAAGACAGTGGTAGACATAAAAATGCACGGAATCGGAACACGTAAAGAACGAAGATGATTTTTGAAAATAACGTGGTGACATCACGAGCATATTACATGATTTTTTATCACGTAATTATACGGTGCGGCGTAATGTGTTTCCATCTTTTAATAACGCATGCGAAACCATTGGTAGTTCAGTAGAGACTATATCATTGCATGCCAGTTTGCTGAATATGATTTCCACTGTTTCCCTGATGACAGTCTCTTTAAAATTCCTGTAAGGGGCAATTCTACTAATATTATTCCATAAGGAGCGACCGAACAATGCATGACTTCTCTGACGAGGGCTGCATTCTGCATGGCCTGGTTCACACTTCGTACGTGTTCTTTACATTTGTCATTCCGATATATATCTTTTCCGTGCTGTCAGGATAAACCAACGGTATAGCGTAGACACCCGACTCTTCTTTCTCACACTGTCTCTCCTTGCAACTTGATATCATATGTGAAAACGGGGTCGGAGACTTCATTGCTATTTATATGTTGTATATGCGTAATAAATTATTTAACCAATATGTAAAACCTGGGATATATGTTATGGATCCTGCGTTATCTCGTCGTCCTACTAGGCGATTTTGTTATTGCTGACATTATACGATTTCTTACAGTCTTGTGTATTCTATCTATGTCATCCTTCTTATATCCAGCCATTAAACCTTTGCTATAAATATTATCAATTTCTTTATTATTTATGTAGTCGGGTTTGCATACGTTGTACGCTCTATAGAACCATGCTCTAAATGCGGAAAGTATGTACTCTTTTGGGCAGTGCGAATCGGAACGACAAAGTTCGGTACTGAGGTCGGTTTATAATAAACGTCAAAATCGAAGCTCGATGTTCTATTTCTTCTGAGCGCGACGTCAAGATAATTCAACGTCCCATCTTTTTCAAGCTCCATGGTGAACGTTATTGTATTTCGTAGGTTGTTTATCTTGTGCATGGCGAACATTTGTGCTGACTACACCACGGAAACAAACGGATTTAATACGCTATATGCGTTTCATTATTAAAAAGATACAGATGCTACATCCGGGCATGGAATCAACGACTTTTAAACTTTTCCGAAAGTCCCATCTAGCATCAGCAAGAGAGACCGCAAACCTAGAGTTCTTGATGTCCTGCAAAGAGAACAACATCATCCCGAAGTTTCTACAACTGAATGACAACTGGTTACAGCGACGTAAGAAAGAATTGATCGAAAAAACACTGCCGCACATCGTGAAGGAAAAAAGAATACTGGTAATGAAATTGCATTCCAGAACTTTCAGACATTACCAGGCGTTAGAGATAATAGCCCCACCCATTTTGTTTGATATATATATACTTCTCCCAGAAATCAGTGTCCTAATTTCAAGAGAGGAAGAGGTCCTGAATAAGAAGCTTCGTAAGAAGCTAGATATTCTTCGATCAACCCAGATTCGGACTAATAATTACAGAGTCCTCTTCGTAAATGAATCGAGAGTAACTATGATGGATGAACAAGTGAAAGTTTTGGAGCATGGGCCAAAATATTGCCCTCTATCGAAGTCTAAAATCAAGCAGTTAATATCCGAGGTAGAAAGTATAATCTCCCAAGTTCCAGCAGAAGATCGTGATATGACCAGTTTGTAACGTATACTCTATATTCACTTTCCTTTTGATTTTACTATCTCTGGTTATTTTATTTTTCTATGTAAATTATCTTCTTACTGAACGAGATGTTATTTCACCCGCTGAATGAGATCTGGCAATGAGTGTAAGTCATGACGTGGTGGTAGCCAGTATAAATAGGCGCGTTCAACGATACCTGAGGAGAGCGTTTGTTGTTGTACGGAGAGCGTTTGTTGTTGTACGGAGAGTGTTGGTTTATGTGAAAGAGAGCGTTTGTTTATGAGTATAGAGCTCCGTTCATGTGCAAAGAGCTACATGTTATTTGAGTAGCTGTGTGTGATGATACCAGTAGAAGTTCATAATAAAAGGTTTTACGTAAGTACGTCTTTCTCAGTTCATAGTACTGTCAGACCTCTGTCTGGCTGTTAGGTTTATTTCACTTAATATTACTAGTAACAACCAGCATAAGACTTTATTCATCTTAATTACTGCTACAACATTACTACCAGTTATAAGTTTGTTCAATACTATTACTACACTACTAGCAGGAGACTTTATTCATGATCTTAATTAACTAGTAACAACAACCATTTGAATTCACTATTCGAAGCTTAGTACAATCATATAATTCAGTAGCAGAAGCATTATACTTAGCTTAGTTGAAAGCTTTATTCATTATAATTAGCTTAGCTGGTAAAAGAGCTTTATTCATTATAAGCTGTTTAGCAGTATCGGAGTTAAGAAGCAGTGTAATGAATTTCAGCTGGAGTAATATTAAAAAAAGGAACTTTAAGGAAAGTGACTGGCAAATTAAGAAAGTTTTAGAGAACCTACGCAATGACTCTAGGAAATCGATTACCCTTACCGACAAGTCGAATCATATTGCCATTATGAACAGGTCTGATTATATTAGAAAACTTAAGGAATTTGCTGATCAATCGGACTCAATTCTGCAGCCGACGAATGCTCTAAACAGCATAATACGGAAAGTTCAAGCTCTGGCCAGGAACAAAGATCTACCTTAAATTATTAGAAAGTCAGCAAAGCTTCCACTCTTTGGACGACTAAAGAATCTAAACCTAGATCTTCCCTTAGACCTATAGTAGCAAAAAACAAAGCTCCTACGTACATATTAGAAAAACCCCAAGCTGAATTATTCTCTGAACGTTTAAAAAATTCCGATTACGTAATCAAGTCAACAAAAGAATTTGTGAAGCGCGAAAGAAGCATAAATGTATTTGATAATGATATAATGGGAAGTTTCGACATAGTGTCATTATATCCGTCTATACCTATACCAGAGACTGTTGCAAACCTTGAAGAAGTAATCGTCACTTGCCGTGAATTCACACCGACCCCAACAAAGAAATTTATCGGCGCCTTAAATCTGGTTACTAATCACAACTATTTCAAGTTGGATTAAAACATCTACAAAGAAACTAAAAGAGCACCGATGGTTTCACCTCTATCTTCAGCCCTGGCGGAAGCAGTACTTAGAACGCTAGATAATCTCATCCTTTTAAATTGTATCAAGAAACCCCGACTGTGGATCCGCTACGCTGACGACATATTCTTCATATGGGAACATGGAGTAGACGAATTAAATGATTTCATGGCAAGATAAACAACCTACACAATACAATAAAGTTCACCATGGACATCCAGCTTCGATTTTGACGTTTATTATAAACCGACCTCAGTACCGAACCTTGTCCCTCCTGATTCGCACTGCCCAAAAGAGTACAAACTTTCCGCACTTAGAGCATGGTTCTACAGAGCGTATAACGTATGCAAACCCGACTACTTAAATAATAAAGAAATTGATAATATTTATAGCAAAGGTATAACAAGAATGACATAGACAGGATATAGCAAGAATGACATAGACAGAATACATAGGACTGTAAGAAATCGTATAATGTCAGCAATAACAAAATCGCCTAATAGGACGATGAAATACGCAGGATCCATCACACATATCCCCCCAGGCTTTACATACTGGTTAAAGAATTTATTACGCTAACACAACATATTAATAGCAATGAAGTCCCCGACCCCGTTATCACATATAATATCCAGTTGCAAGGAGAGACAGTGTGAGAAAGAAGAGGCGGATGTCTACGCTATACCGTTGGTATAACCTGACAACACGAAAATATATATCGGAATGACAAAGCGATCCTTGGACACTAGATGTAAAGAACACGTACGAAGTGTGAACCAGGCCATGCAGAATGCAGCCCTCGTCAGAGAAGTCATGCATTGCTCGGTCGCTCCTTATGGAATAATATTAGAAGAATTGCCCCTTACAGGAATTTTAAAGAGACTGTCATCAGGGAAACAGTGGAAATCCTATTCAGCAAACTGGCATGCAATGATATAGTCTCTACTGAACTACCAATGGTTTCGCATGCGTTATTAAAAGATGGAAACACTTTACGCCGCACCGTATAATGCGTGATAAAACGTCATGTAATATGCACGTGATGTCACCTACGTTATTTTCAAAAATCATCTTCGTTCTTTACGTGTTCCGATTCCGTGCATTTTCATGTCTACCACTGTCTTGAAAAAGCCTCCCAGTGGAGCTGAAGCTCGGCGAATTTTTGTGGTGACTTGACCACGAAAATAAACGGATTTAATACGCTATATGCCTTTTATTATTATTCTAAAATAGAATGAACTTGTGCAAAGCTTTTGCCATCAAAATACTTCTGAATCTGGGTGCATTGCTTTGGTGTCGTAAAAACAAGGTTCTGGAATTAATTATTTTATTAATATTTCTATTTTTAATGCTTATTTAATTAACTCATTTATGGTAGTTAATGATTGGTTTCTCGGTGAATTATTCTGCTCTGGTCCGTGGTAGGATTTGTTTTTTTAGAATTCGCCCACACGTAGTCGTTCTTGATAGGATCGGAACACGTGCAGCATACCCGTTGCAAATCTCCGAAACCATGATATAAAAGATATTTACAGGTTAGGACTTTGAAAGGTTCTCCCACACCGATGGGAATTTCGAGGATAAGAATCAGAATGCGTGTGCAAAGTTAGAACGCACGACTGAGGAAATAAAAAATTAGCTGCTACATCCCTAGTTAACAATTGGACAACGTGGCTGTGATGGTGCCTGTGTCAAAAATAGTATCCACCAGTTTAGGTTCTAGAAATTCCTAAGAAATATAGCTTAGCAAATAATAGTCGCCTAACTTCGATGCCAGACGATAAAATTTACAGTGTAAAACGTGAGAATGGTTAAAAGCTTGAAAGAGTTGAAAGCATATTGTGGAATACCACCATAATAGAACCCGAGCACAAGTGACGACATGAAGTTTTAAAGGGCTTAACCTGAGAGATGTTTAGCTAGCCAGAAGAACATCTGCTTGCCATTGACCAGTGGTCAGTCGCGCACGGGGAGAAAAATAAAAAACGGTCAACTGGAAACCAGGAGCCAAGGAAATTCAAGGAAACACCTCCATTGAGTGACGACCCACCCCGATGCACAAGGAAAGCGAGGAAGATAGAAAAATAAAAACCAAAAAATTCCCAAACTCAGGGAGTCCGAGAGAAAAGTGACAAGTTTTGAACAAAGTTAGAACTATGGGAAGAGATTCCGAGATGGACAAAATGTACGTTTAAGAAGAAAAAAGGTTCGTTGAGGAATTGGCAAAGATACGATGCAATGTTACGTGTCCTGAGGTTGGAGGATATTGGTTGGAGGTCGTAACCAAATGTATGACTGAAAGAAACGTCCGAAAGAGAGTGAGAACTAACAGCAGAGGCCAAAGCCAAAGGCAGCGGTAAAGCAGAAGCAGACGGCTAAGGAAAAGACATTTTCCAAACGTTTCAATCCCTTGACCGTTTTAATTAGCATCAGTAATACCAAGATCAGGTTACGGTAGTATTGCTCACCCCGTATTGCACGAGCTAGATTTTCTGAGAAATGCTCTCAGAATCATTTACCGAAAACGAGATGGATTACTTTTGCATATTTATCTTAACAACTAGAACCGATATGCAATAATAGAACTTTCTGGTCCCACTGTTACATTGTAAATTGCATAAGAAATACACTATATTGACAAAAGTCACCGGACACCTAGAAGAGAAACACAACATAGCATTTATTGACATACATTATTACGGTTCCGGTCCACATTTGGCCTTAATGCATAGACTGGCTCTTCGAGACATGCTTTCGACAAGGTTTTGGAACACAGTGATAGGTATGCGCTTCCCTTCAGTACATAATGCTGCCGCTAACTGTTGCTTAGTAGTAGGCCTTTGTTCTAAACTTCTTATACGGCGCTCTAATTCATCCCATAGGTGCTCTATGGGATTAAGAGCAGAGCTCTGTGCTGGCCATTCACGATACGAAATTATCGTCAAACCACGCCGTAACAGTCTTTGCTTTATGGCTGCCTGTTACGTCCTTCCGAGCTCTGTATTTTGCGCCCTGTTTACCTGTTTAAAGTGCCTGTTGCTCCTGAAATTTGTGCTCTACTCATGTGTAAAGGTGTTTGCTATCTTCCTTGACGTTTTCCCGAGTGAGTAAGTGCATATTATACCGATATTCCATCATAATTTCACCTGCTGACCACACCTTCCGAGATCTTCAGATATATGCAGTGTGCGCCCAAAGTATCTGTTGATATTGCATGTTGCTTCTAGAATTTGTGCTTCGCTTGTGCATAATGGTGTGTGATGTCCTTTTGTCACTACACCGAGTTGGAAAGTGCATATTTTACCAATTTTCCATCATAATTTCACCTGCCGACCACGCCCTTCCCATATCTGCAGAGTGTGGCCTGTTCGCCTGTTTCAAGTGTCTATTGCTCCTTCAAATTGTGCTTCACTCGTACATAAAAGTGTGTGGTTTTTCCTTAACCACTTGTCCGAGTTGGAATTTGTATGTTTCACCGATATTCCATCATAATGTTATCTGCTGATCACGACCTGCCGCCCCGGTGGCGCAGTGGTCTAAGCGATGGCCTCTGATCGTTCGTCCGAACGGGGTCCGGGTTCGAATCCCGGTGAGGCATGGATGTTGTGTTTGTCTTACGGCACTGGCTTTCTCCCTTCCCTGGAACCAGTGACCCTAAATTAGGGACGGGCGACTGCTTATAGCCCATTGAGTTGCTCACGGTGGTCGTTAAACCACCAATCAATAATAACAATAATCACGACCTGCAGAGATGGGCAGTGTGCGCCCTGTTTGCTTGTTTCAAATGCCTATTGCCCCTTTAATTTGTGCTTCGCTCGTGCAAAACAGTGTCCGATATCTTCTCAACCACTTTCCCGAGCTAGTAAGTACATATTTTATTGTTTTACCATCATAATTTATCACGTTGGGCATGTTTACTTTTTACCCATCGTGACTTGCCTTGACTCTCTGTTCTGAACTGCCTACTGCTCATAGAAGACTTCCTGCTGCCTGTGTCTGCGTCTGTCTTCCGTCTTTGTTCTCCACCCATCGTTAGAGGTTCACTCCGCTGCCTTCGCCAACGCGACGATTGCCTTCCTAGTGCTTGTCGCCATACGTCTTTTAGTGCCTATACCTCATCGTCCCTTCGCCCGTTCAATGGCTTGTATTACTACTCGTGGACTACAGCATTCTTCTCGACATCCAGCTATTGCTCCGCATGAATGCCTTCCCTCTGATTTTAAGCCAGCATCTCTCCCTACTGCTTCTGCGTCTTCGATTACTTCAGCGCAGTACACTTTCATGCTTACTCGTGTGAATTAATCACCTTCACGCAGCCTGTATTATGTTGCTTTGGTGTCCTCATCAAATAGCTCCCGTAATTGTGCGCGCTGTGTTGTACCCACAGATATCGTATAAGGGACTAGATTGGCTGTCTGCTCTGTTGAGCATGGGCTAGCGCTGTGAGAAGCATGGAGCCAAATTGAGCGGGTCAAGATGGTGGCGGAGCATGGCACGTTACGCAGGATAGTTTGGACTTGGTTATTGTATAAATCATGGTGAAAGCTTCCTCAGATAAAAATCTTACGCAGAGAGACAAAAATATAATTGCTGTTACTTATTTGCCTCTTGCCCAATGCTGAAAACAATATATATATATATCATCATCATCTCCCCAAGTTTCCTCCACAACGGTCTGTCTTGTGCCAGTCTCCTCCATGTTACCCCTGCATACTTTCGAATTTCATCCACCCATCTCCCATGTGGTCTTCTTCTGGGTCTTTTCCTGTCCCTTGGAATCCAATCTAAAATTTCGGCTGTCCATCGATGATCTGTCCTTCTGGCAGTATGTCCAGCCCATTGCCATTTCAGGGATTTAACTCTGATCATGATGTCTTCCACTCTTGTCATTTTTCGGATCCACGAGTTCCTCTTCTTATCTCTCCTGGTTACACCAAGCATGCACCTCTCCATGCTACTTTGAGTTGTCTGCAGCCTTTGTATGTCTCTTTTAGTTAAGGTCCACGTCTCTGCACCATACGTAAGCACTGGAAGGATGCATTGATCAAACACTTTTCTTTTAAGACATAATGGCATATTGCTCTTGAAAATTATGCTGTTTCTTCCAAAAGCTCTCCAGGCAAGTTTTGTACGCCGATTAATTTCTTCATCAATGTGACCCTCACTTGATATCTGCTGTCCAAGATAAACGTACGTATCTGTTATCTCCAGCTTTTCTCCATCAATCGATAAATCTTCATTTCTTGTAAAAGCATTGAACATCACTTTTGTCTTCTGAAAGTTCATTTTTAATACCACTTCTTTACTCTTGTCAGCAAGTTCCTGGATCATACTCTGCAGCTCTGATGGGCTAGTTGCAAAAATGACTACGTCATCAGCAAAACGAAGAAGGGTTAGATAATCTCCATTAATCTTTATCCCTTTGTTTTCCCAGCTCAGTGACTGAAAAACACCCTCCAATGTGGCATTAAGAGCTTCGGAGATATGGTGTCACCTTGTCTCACTCCCTTTCCAATTTTTATGTGTGTTGTATTTTCAAACAGCCTAATCTTTGCACTTGCATTTACATAGATGTTATTAATAATATTAATGTATGCATCTTCAATACCGCAGGTTTTCAGAGCCATTGTAACTGCTGATGGTTTCACCGAATCAAAGGCTTTTTCATAATCGATAAAAGCCATGCACAATGGAAGTTCATATTCCCTCGCTCTTTCAATTAGTTCTCTCAGCACATGGATATGATCTATTGTGCTGTAGCCACTCCTGAATCCAGCTTGTTCTCTCGGTTGAGCCATGTCCAGTGTTACCTTCAAGCGGTGTGAAAGAACTTTAGTGAAGATTTTATAAACCACTGATAGGAGGCTGATAGGTCTGTAGTTCCTGAGATCCTCAATGTCACCTTTCTTATGTAGCAGGATCATTGTAGCGTTGTTCCAATCCTCAGGAATCTTTCCTTCATTAAGGCATCGAGTGAAAATTTGGGCGAGTACTGTTTCGATTTCTCCACTTGCTTCTTGTATGATGTCTACAGTAATTCCATCTTCTCCTGGAGCTTTTCCCCGCTTCATGTTCTTGATTGCATGTGCAACTTCTGCTGGAAGGACTGCAGGAACTCTGGTACTGGTATCTTTCATGATGTCTGGAGTGCATGTATCATCCCTTTCATATAATTTGGAGTAGAAATCTTTCACTCTTGTCAAAATTTCGCCTCTATTTCTTGTTACAGAACCATCTTCTTTTCTCAGTGCCATAATCTGTTTTCTTCCCTTACTGAGATGTCCCTTTGCTATCTTTAGGCTTTGGTTGTTTTCAATTGCTTTCCTCACTAGTTCACAGTTGAATTTTCTTACGTCTTCAGTGATACTTTTTCGTACTGTCTTGCATAGCTCTATATATTCCACTTTGGAAGTCACATCTTCTTTAGTTGTCCTCATCTCTCTTCTTTTTTGCATCAACATTTTCGTTTTTCCTGATAATTTATTTACATGCAACTTGTTCTTAGACCCAGCTAATTTTGTTGCTGTTTCCATAAGAGCTTTGGTTACTTTTCTGTTAACTTCAGAGATGTCCACTTCTTCCGATGTTAGGCCTTCTAAAGCAGAGAACCTGTTCTTCAGTTCCAACTTGAAGGTATTATGGTGTTTTTTAAGGTTGGTTATGTCAATAGATTTTGTTTGTCTTATGAGCTTGCCACGTTCAAGTTTAGTGTTGAGGTGCATCTTACATCTCACCAATCTATGGTCACTACCTGTGTTGAACTTGTTTAGCACACTGCAGTCTTCTATGACGAATTTTTTGTTACACATAATAAAATCAATTTCACTTGTCGTCCCATTTGGATGTCTCCATGTCCATTTCCTGTGTGGCTTTTTCTTGAAGAAGGAGTTCAAGATGAAAAACCCTTCTGCCTCTGCAAACTCAACGAGAGTATTTCCACGCTGGTTTCTGTTGCCGTGACCGAATTTACCTACTGAAGTTTCATTCTGTTGCCGTTGCCCTATTTTTGCATTGAAATCTCCCATAATTATTTTCAAGTGCTGCTTACCTTTATTATTTAGATGACAAATTTCCTCATAAAATTCTTCAATTTCTTCTTCAGGATGACTTGTGGTGGGTGCGTAAGTTTGAATAATCTGAGCCTGGTATCTTCTCGATAGTTGGATAACGAGTCGTGCGGCTCTGTCAGAGGAACTTTCAACTTCTACAACTTTATCCTTCAGTTTCTTGTTTATTATAAATCCAACACCACTAGTTCTGCCAGTATCTGTCCCACGATAGTAGAAGAGATGTCCACTTTTCAGTTCGATGAGATCTTCTCCTTTTCTCCTTACCTCACTTAGCCCCACGATGTCCCACTTGATCCTTTGTAGTTCCTCTTCCAATTCAAGAAGCCTTGAATCAGAAGATAGGGAGCGTCCATTGTACGTTGCCAAGGTCAGCATCAGATGGCAGCCTAGTCCGGTCCTCCGGGGATTCTTAGCACCCTCTGCCTTCATGTCGCAGTGGCCGCTGCCTTGGCCAGGTACATTCCAGCTGTCGGAGACTGAGGGCCAAGATTTATGTTGTGGAGTCATTTTGGAGGGGTTTGGCCATAACTCACCACGCTGGCCAAGCGGGTTGGTGAGTGTGGGATAGAATTTCCTCTGATCCCGATGGTATAGTTATACCGCTATTGGCGGTCGTCAGAGCCCCTTTAGTGGGAACAGGATGCACCACGAGAAGGCGGGGTTGACATTTGTCAAGGAGAGGCTGTGATGTTACGCATCACCTGACCTTACATCCCTATATATATATATATATATATTAAAATTTAAAGCTGGTATTGTATGCAAGTATAGAAAATTATTGGAAAAATGCGGCAACGATTTAAAATAATGTAAACGCAAATAATAATTTATTTAAAATCAATAAGTAGCTATTAAATCCAACAAACTATTGATTTGAACACGAAAAAAAGGCTTCCACATGCTTTACATAGAAAAGCTGAAATAATGTGAATCTCTTTCCTTGTTGCTATTACCTCTGTCATTCTGATTTATTTATTATGTTTGCTCAAAAAGTTTTGAATTTCACCAAAAATTTTGATATTTCGTCTTGTTATGCGCTAAGGAAATTTCAGTTTTAACATTTCACATTCATTATGCTATATAGCAACGAAATGGCGTATTAAATGTAAGCATTCATTAACAAGGAACGTCAAAATCATATCTCTCAGCAAATTAAAACCAGCGTGATATTTTTTTATATCGCAGATACCGGAATGTCTTCTCTGGAATTCAAGACTTGGCCGAATCTGAAATAATTCAATATTTTGCAAGACCCTTGGCATTCTAGTTAGCACTAAGGAATATTACTGTTTTTTACTTAAATTTTATAACTTCCGCCGCTAAATGGGTACTGACTGCTTTGAATCTCAATATAAATAGAAAATCACAGTAAAACTCGTATTTCTTTGACTTAATACAAAGTAGCCTTGCTTAAATGAATCGTGATGACCCGCTGAAAATGGCGCCTACCTTCTCACGCCTCATGGGCTGGGTGTCCAATCTAGCTTCTTGTATATGATATCTGTGCTTGTATCTCATGTGTGTAATGTTTTACTTTTTGCACGTTCACGGCGGTGTTTGTGCTGCTCTTTTTCTCATTTTGCACTATTGTTTTGCCTGTGTTATCCTGTGCATCATGCCCAGCCGGTGTCATGTGACACGATGGGCGTCTCTCTGTCACTTCTCTTGCAATTCTTTTTTTGCAATAAGATTTGCTTGCAGCATTTGTTATTCATCCCCATTATCATTGCAGTGTATATACCATCATTTTTTAATAGTTTGTATTACTTCCCAGTGAGACGCCCAACGCTGTACGTCTCCTTCTTATGTTTCTTAATAATAATAATAAAGCGATTTTGAAACCTTGCTTTATGGCTCGGTGCATTATCAAGCTCGTACCAACAAGGCTCGATTTTGATCTGATCATAATGCTACAGGATACGGTTACATATTGCCCCACAGTTGGTACTGCATAATTGTTCATAATATCAAGGTTAACGAGAGGTATGTCCACGATAACCAATAGGCTGGGACCATACCACGAAGAACACCCCCACACGAGTGCACTGCCAGCTCCAAACTTGACCGTAGGAACAGTACACTGTGGTAAATAGCGTTCCCCCGACTTCCCATGTCGTGCAGTGTCCTACGAACAGTACTGCGACTAACATAAGTCCCAACAGTCTCAGATAGGGTTTATATGATCTGAGGCAATGTCAGTTTGCATTATGAGTGGACAGTCCTTTGGAGTGCTCTCTTGTCCCGTTGTGTCAGCTGCTTCGCAGGCTTACCGGGTCCTTTCTCTGCAGATGTAGCTCCAGTCCGCTGCCATTTGCATATCACATTCCCAACCATCGAGCTAGAGATCTTTATTTCGCTGGAGTATCACGTACGGAGCGATTGCTTATGCGGCACCCAATTATCAATCTGAGCTGAAAATCAGTTAACTCTGTCGATTGCGATCTTACATTTATAGTCGTGATAGTGTATCATCCGGGACCTAGGTTCATATTTATAGTTCGATCAGTGAAGTGGTAATCGCGCAGGACCTAATTCACTATCAGTAGAAGAGAGAGGTGTCCTGATATTAATGGCACAATGGTGCACAACTTCCTCGCAAAAGACTAATCCTCATGCTGTGGTAGAAGAAAGAAAAATGTTGTCTTCGTATCATCTCCGGTATTCAAACACAAGGCTGTAGTGTGCGGAAAATGCATCCTTATCCCCTTGAGTATTGAGTCTTACATTCCAAGCGCAATAATATCGTTGAACGTTGTGCGTACATTCCGGTTTAAAAACACTGTGTTAGGCCTATACATAGCCATGACAGCCAGTGATTTTGTTGTCATTCGAAGCGCATTGGATTCTTTTCGGATTTTCCATGAAATTATAACGTAGAGCCTAGAAGGTACGAGAGGAACAAAAAATTATGATGTCATTTTCCTTTCCACTGGATAAAATGTGTATTTAGCAGTCTGTCTTGTGTGGTTTTCCGTAATTTCAAGCCAGAACTTGGATTATTCAGTTATATTTCGGAAGGCTGACTGTTCATCTACGTAAAAATAACGAATGAATCCATGCGGTAAATACGTATATAGGCAACTCATGTAGAAATTACTACATTATTCAAAATTTTAGTTGTATGAGATCCATTTATTCATCAGTGGGCAGTTATCTTTTTCTTTTAAGATTCTAGTCCAGAATATGATGACACACACGCGAGAGCGCGCGCGCGCTCCTACAGATAAGACTTCTTGTTTCACTGCTGTTTTACGAAAATGAATATCCAAACTCTTCAGTCCCATGTTATCAGATTACTACCGCAATAAATTACCGCCTATCGTTCTGAGCTGCTTTCCTTTTATCTAATTATAAATATTTTTTAATAACCCAAAGTTTGTTGCCAGGCCTTGGTTTTCCTTAGCAGGAAGGAGCAAATTTGTTTGATCTGCAATTTGCGGTGGTGAGCCAATTAAAATGGATTATTTTCCATGTGGCTGAGGGGCAAATGATCTTTAATATGTGGCGTGTCGATCTCTGCTATGTTTTAACCACAGTTCGAAATGATAACTCTAAGGTTTGATACCCGGAACTCTCGCTCGTAAAAGTCAAAAATAAAATAAATAGTCACGCAACCCAGAGCTGATAATGAGACCTTCTCCAGCGGTCCAAACTTTTATCAAGCGATCGAAGTAGTATCTCATTCTTGTCCATGACCATTCCTCTTGTCTCCTGGAAGCAAGTTTGGGGTCAACGTTTAACGTCGGATTTCGAAGTTAATTGGACTGACGTTTAACTGATACAGGACAAGCATCGTTTTTTCTTCAGTGTCTATCAGCTGTGCACGCAAATAGTGTTCATATCAGCCATCATTTCATTTTATATCAGATGTTACAGCATCTGTATCTGTGTGAGATGGTGGATTAGATGTTCGAGATGCGTTTCAAACAACATGTTTCACTTTCGGAAAGGCGTGCTTGATTCCGTTTGGGCTTCTTTCTAAGAACACGGGTATCTGATACTTAACTATCCTTTGTAATTGCAAAATTATAGACACGTAGTGATTTCTTTTTACGTTTTGCCTACGTGAAAGAAAGCAGTTCAAATAAAATATTCATGATTCTTTAGCTGCTAAGGTGTTTGATCAGGCCCGATTAATAGCGCTGTAACAAAAGTGAAATACGTTTTATTAATGGAATTTATCTGCAACCCGTGTCGCTGATCTTCCAAAATATGCTCGTCTGTGAGCTACATACTTGCCTGTAGAACTGCTGTGCACATGAGAACCACTTTTCTTTCTTTTCTAAGCCACTTTGCAGTATTAAGAAGAAAGATGACACCGAATTTTTTGGGTGTAATGAGCACGTCTTTTGAATCCGTTTTGACGCTAATTAAATTTATCAAAGCTATTCAAAGTCAGTGGAACCGGTATGGAAAACAGTAGTATCTGATCGAAGAAAGAAGTTTTTTAATCGGTTGGTTTTAATCCCGCAGATATTGTTGTAAACATAATCGTGAACTTACGCCCTCTGGCTGCACACTTGTGCTTTAAGAAGCATTTGAAAATATATGAAAACACATTTCACAGCGGAAACGCTCTCCAGCAAAGAAATAATTGTTCAAATCGGATTCTCAAAAGCAGAGATATCGTCATATATAGATATGCGTGTACGCCTCCTGACGAAAAAACCATGCATTATTTTAAAAACAAAGTACTTTCAAAAGGATTTTCGATGCGAACGGTGTCGGTCCAGGAAATAATTTTTTCAGCCGAGTTTTCAGTAGCTCAAATTTTGCTGGAAATATATCAGAAGCAGAAATGAACACTTATGCCCTCTGGTGGCCAAACCATTCTTTACAAAATATTAGAAATCATATGAAAAACATTTCCCATCAGGTGCTGTATGCGATACAGGAAGAATTTTTCAAATCGGAGTTTTAGAAGCAGAAATGTCGGGGAAAACGCAATTTACCTTAATGCCCGCTAGCTGAAAGTCTATGAATTACTTGAAAACTTTTTAAATATATAAAACAAACATTTCGCACCAGGAACGCTATCCAACAAAGAAGGAATTTTTCAAATCGAACTCTTAAAAGTAGAGATATTGACAAAAAATAAAATAAAAAAATAAATAAAAGATACATATCTACGCCCCTGGTGGAGAAACCATGCATAATGGTAAGAAGAAAATATTTTAAAAAAGGTTTATCGACGTGAGTAGTATCGGTCCACAATCGAATTTTTTTCAATCGAGATTTTAAAAGCTCAGATTTTGTGGCAGATACATCGGTAGCATAAATTAACACTTACGTTCCCTGGTGGCCAAACCATTTTTTACCAAAAAAGTAGAAATTATATGCAAAAGATTTCCCATAGGAGCTGTATCCACTGCAGAATTTTTTTCAAATCGGAGTTTTAGAAGTAGTGATATCTGGTAAAACGCAATTTACATTTACGCCTCCTAGCGGAATATCTACTAACAACTCGAAAAAGTAACTACACGTGAAATATTCTTCGACATAAATGAAATCAAAAGGTAAAAGAATTTTTTCAGTCGGATGTTTTGAAGCAAATATATGGAATAAAATGTATTTTGAATTCGATATCATCTGCATTTACGCCCTCTAGCGGCGAAATTGTGCATCGTAAAGAAATAAATAAAGGATAATAATTTGCATATTTCAGGCTTTCCAATGCATAAAGAATTTTTCAAATCTGACTAATAGTTGTAGAGATATGGTGTCCGCAGACGGACGGACAAACCGATTACATAAGCACATTCTTTTTTAATAAAAGACGTGTTAAAAATTGTGTTCTTGAAGAGTCGCCGGAGAAATTTTCTTTAACCGTCATCATCTCCTTTTTATTGGATCTAGGACTCTAATCCCCTCCCCAGGCGTCAAAGTACCAAGGGATCTCTCAGAGTTCTTCGAATAATATGCAAGCTTATACAAACTATTAAAAACTGAACTAGAAATCGAGAGGAAAATCGCGAGCTCATTATAGGAAACGGTATACTTCAGTGCCGCGTTCGGCGCGAAGACATGTAGTAAAGACATTTTATTAATCCGTGCGACTCTTGCATCTCGTAAAAAAGTCTTCAAAAACTGATACAAACGTTCTATGTGATAAAATACATCTACGGCGGTTTTCACAAATCACACCGAAAACGTTTGTGTAATAAGCAGTTGGATATCTTTCCTGTACGAGGTACTAACTAACCTCACAAAGTTTTTAAATACTCAGCCAAAACTCAAGGCAAGGAGCTGTGGCTCACGTGATCAAATTATTTGCTTTTTTAAAAAATTGATCAGCTATTTGATCAATTAAGATCAAAATTCTAACGAATGTTTTATTAAATTAGCGAATTTCATCTTTCAACGATAACAACAAAAATACATTTTGAAAAATGCAGTGGAAAGGTGCCTTAGTATGTTATGATCCCAGACAACTGGTTATTCGAAAAAGAGGCTTTGAAGTTTGTTTGGGGTTTAACGATCACAATGAGCAACTCGATGGGCTATAAGTAGTAGCCCGTCCCAAATTTATGATCACTAGTTTGAGGTAAGAGATAGAATCAATGCCGTAAGACAAAACACAACAGACATGCCTCACCAGGATTCGAACCCGGGCCCATTGCGGACGAATGGTCAAAAGCCAGCGCTTAGACCACTGAACCAGCGGGACGGCTTTGCTGTTCAAGTTCAGCTAAGTGACAGCTCAGCTTTCGCTGAAGCAATGACCTTCTGTTGCGTAAATTTCATAAATATGGACTATCTCACTAAATTTCATTGTGGGTAGCTATCAGTCTCCGCCACTAGGTTATACATTTCACGCAGGGGAACACCCCAATATATATCACGATAACGCTCATGGAAATACGCTGGAATGCCCTGCATGGCAGGGATCAAAGAATACGAAATTTCCGATTGCCCTCTTCCGAGACGATGGGGCCTTTTTTCAGTTTTTGGAATCAATCACTCAGCTGAGGAAGACTAGTTTGTCAAGTTATGAAGCAGATTTGTGGTGGACTTGCCATAGTGTGGAGTCCTTTTTTCGCTCTTCCTGATTAGTTGCGAGATGGTTGCGCATACGAGACTGCATTACGTCCGGTTTGGAATGCTCTTGGTTCGACTACCGACAGTGTTATGAAGGCTGCTGTTGTGTAGGAATAACTTTGACCCTACCTTCGTGCATGAAAAATTCCCTGCCAAACTGCTGCAAGCTGACATTTTGGATTTTTCATTCGCACTTGACGTGGTGAGATTCTTCCCTTCATGAGTTTTTACGATGAAGTTGTGATTGTGTGGGGATTGACACCGTGATATACGGTGCTTTATTTCCCGATTGAAACATTGTTTGATAGGCAATGCGAGAGAATATGCCTGTCCTAGAATTCTCATTTCGGAAGTCTGGGACTTTTGTTCTGAGCTTTCTATGAAGGATGAAGTACACAACTTCTTGTGGATAGGAGGGAGATTTTAAATCAAGGATTACATACTCCTGCCTGGTGAGATATGCCGAAGGTGTACAGTCTTGCATCAGTGTGAAATGCATTCTAACGGCCATGAAGGACTGTGAGCACCGAAAGACGAGGAGCGATTTCCTGTATCTGACCAGCATGAAGTACAGTGTGCACTGGAGTGCTCTGTGCGAGTACCGCTGTCTAGCCAACAAGAATAACAGAGTGTACCTATGATCATGTTACGAGTTTCTGTTTTTGCTGAAAATGAGACGCTGAAGAAACGTATGAGCAGCGAAGGGTTCATGGGTAAGATAGATCCAGACCCTATGGTTGTCGAATGTATGCGTCGTGTAGTGCCATTGAATTTGATACGAGCTCCTGTCTGTCGTGGAGAGGTTCTTTTGATTCCGATGACCGACACGATGTTCGTCAAGAACTTGAACTGTGTACCCGTACTTGTTCGAACCGTAAAAAGTGTCTTTAGGTTATCGATTTGAGAAAAATGTAAGTTATATACCAAACTCACTGTAAAAAATTAAATGTCGTACACATGTGGACATTGCTCTAACAAGATGATGAAATGCATGATGTAATCGCATGGATCAGCAAGTTTTCGAGTTGACTGGGAAGTAACGTTCTCACGATTCAAACCAATCATATGTGTATATTTAGATTTTGTTTCAGTACTCTGCGGCAAAGTATATCCCTGGAGTTAGAAAATTGAAACTTATACATAAATAACACGTGAAGGAAGTGGGATTAAATTCTGAATTGTCAGTGAGGAAATTTGGAAGGCAATTAAAAGAAAGTTTTGTAATTTCATACTGACCATCAATATGTCCTTCATCATTTGCACTCTGGGAGACTAGTTGCACACCAGTCATTTACTCCTAGCTTCTCTTCTCCTAACTTTTGTACTCCTAGCTTCTCTTCTCCTAGCTTTTCTACTCCTAGTTTCTCTTCCCCGCCTTTAACTAAAACCATTGAGACTTCTTTCATGATACACTTCAAGAGCTGAACTATCAGTACCGCAGTTACTGTAGCATATTAACTACGGTCCTGTAATACAGCAGAGATGCCAAATCACAGAAATAAACTTCGCTATGTGTTTCGATAGACGTGCAATAAAATCTTATTTTGTAATTAATAATGAGGAACTGTACACCAGCTATACTTATAAAGTATAAATGTACTAGTACTCCAAATTTATTGGCGTCGAATAAAAATCAAAGTTTTTCAAGCTTTTGCACATCAGTCAGATGACTTTGCTGTCTACCTTCCTTGAAAAAGCTCATCTGGTTGATGTGCGAAAGCTTGGAAAACTTTGATTTTTATTCTGGCCCATAAATTCGGATTACTAGTATAGTTATACTATTTTAAATATATTTTGATTACTATATTCCATTTTCAGCAACAGAAAGCATATAATTACAAAAATATCATCAATATGTTATTCCGCTCTTTGGCCTTTTCCTTGTTACTGTATCGAAAATAGGTTTAGTTCTGTCTTTCACGCCTTCTCGTCGTGCAGAATAAACTGCAGAAATAATATATCTTAAAATCAAGCCAAGGGGGCTCCGATGTACTTCTTTGAGAGTAGAGACGTATTCGATGCCCAAGATCCTGTGTGATGAATAACTGAATAATGGAACGGTTCCTACCATACGAATTCCTAATGATTGGTGATTGGGTGGCTCGATGAATAAAACAAGATTCGTAGGGCATGCACTCCAAAACCAATAATTATTTCCAGTAACTAAAATTGTATCAGTTCTTGTAGGGACAAAGCTCCCACAGCCCGTTCATCCAAATAAAGAAGAATATTAATGTCTATTTTCACCAATTAACACGAAGATTTGTCTAATCCGTCCACATTCCACTTCCCTACACCTGCACCTCATGGCGGCGTTCTTACATTCACAATGACAACCATAAGTTATTCGACATCAAAGTGGAAAAAGGATAGTTAAACAACTTCAATCGACTAATCATTGTTAACACCCTTGAAGCCAAGTTCCGTGTAAAACTGAAGTTGAACAGAATTACTGACACTCCGCTGTCTGAACAGGCAGCACAGATCCTGTTGTGATTTGTGTGGATTTGAACCAGTTAAACATTTATCGTCCGCAATGCTAATATGGCTTTTTCATCACGAAACTCCGTCAAGTGTGACGTATATTCTAAATTAACTCTCCTTTTTAGTTTCTTTCCCTATGTAAATCTTGAGTTTATTCTCAGTTATACTTTGCACTTAACGGGATATCTTTTCTCTCAAACGAATACTGTTGGCAACATAATCGAGGTTGAATGAACGTGACGTATGCCTGATTTGATAAGAACGAGAGATAAAAACTACAAGTAAACTGTTGGTTTAAGAGCGTTGGACGCGTTGTGTTGAGGAGCTGTGTGGTGTGTGGAGCGTTTAATTAGAAGCGTTATGTGATGTTACAGTGTGCTGGAGAAAACCTTGAATAAAGCACCTTTTCCGTAAGTTAACTTCTGTTGTTTACATGTTTCGTCTGGCCGTTAAGGTTTAATTTATGAACTATTTCATCTTGTGGTTATGTTTTTAAAATAACGTAGAAGTACGAAAAGACTTCTACGTTATACAAGGGATAACGCAAGAAATCCTGGCAAATCCGCACACTGGAATGTCAACATTTATGAAATCCTACTTATTGATATACTGTACCTTTTCATGAGCATATTTGGACTTCAGATCTTCATATGTACCATAAATGTCCTGAACGGTACACCGAATGATTTGTTTTCATGGTCCAGAGGAGCCTTCTTAACGTCGAAAAGAGGTAGCCCCTATGATAACTTCACCAGAACCCTACGAAGATCCAAACAAAAATTACAAATAAAATTAAAAGTCAAAACGTGATATTTATTGAATATTACTGGTGCAGGTACCACCTTTGGTCGAAAAGTGCAACAACACATTTGGGATGTACAGTCGTCAGCTCTGACAGTTGTGTTGTCGAACCCCAATAACTGGATGACCAACTGAGTCTGTGATTTATCAAACTGTAATTAACATAATCACTAGTTACTGAAATTCAGTATATAATTATTTACATTACATCTTCAAAATTTCTAGAAACAACATAAACCAATAAAAACAATCCGAACAACAGATTTGCGCCCCTCACAGTCTTATGCACCAAAAAGACATAATAAAAAAAGGTATCCTAAAAACAAAATTTGAGCAATAGTCATGTATTTCACCAAGTCCAGAAAAATGAAGAATAATGTAAACCCGGTTAACATGCTCTTAATATAAAGCATTTCTCAAACTTTTTTTTCCCGTCACACAAACAAAGCATCGTTGCAACAAGGCAATTATTTCAGAAACCTTGAAAAAAATCACTTGGAGTTTTGTGATGCTTTACTAGGTAAAGTATTAATCTGAGCTATGAAATGAGGATATGAGAATACAGAAGTACGTTGTCAAAATAAAAATGAATTTTTTCCTGTTCAGTCACTCTGAACACACACGCATGATCATTCTTGAGAGAGGGGAGGATACTGATAAAACGCAAATAAGCGATTACTTTGAGAAATCAATCAAATCTTTCTCGCTAACTTCCAAGGCGATTTGAAATCTAAAACATATCATGTAACATTTGTGGTCACTGCAGTACTGCACACACGCACACAGCTGGTTATACAGTCGTACACTAAGCAAACTTCTATGAGTCCTCGGAACTTTAGTGTAAAATGAACATTAAGATAAGTACGCATGAGTGCTGATATATGTATATTTTGCACAATCATGTCCTTAGGAACAAAAATTCATGCAGAAAACTTTTGGGAAATGGAATTGAAAAAAAAATCTTCAAATGAAACATTTGTTTTAGTTGTGAACAAATGATAAGTGCCATGTGGTCTAACGTGAAATTCCTTTAACTCATTCGAGTGCGCTAAACATCACGAAAGAAACCCAAATAGCCAGGAAGAAAGTTTTCCTTTTACTCGTATTGACGTACGTTAATAATTGTAATTAAATGCAATTACTACAAATAAATTGGAGCACCAAAGCCTCGATTAAAATGAGTACAGTTTCTGATGGAGAGTACTAAGGTTTAAAATGTTTCACACCAGGGTACACGAGTTAAAATTCTTTGAGGTCACGAATCGGGAATTTGACAATTTTGAGATTCGTCTTGTCAATTTTTAAGAAAGAATATGAAGCAGTCTTTTTACTTGAAGATTTTAGGAGCGTTGTCCTTCCAGTATTTTGTTTTGTTAGTCCTAAAGTTCAACGCCGAGTTCGACACCCATATGCCACATGTATTCGAGGCTAATATAAAATGAAGTTATATTACAGACAGTGGTACGAAGAGTGTTTTGAAATTTTTAAGTAAAATATCACGCAAAGAAGCACAGATGTTGACAATGTTTGCTAGTACTCTAGATTCCTTCCGTAGTATGAAATGACATGACATCTGTTGGATATAACTTGTAGGAGTTCAGCAGTTTGCTTTGTTACGTCGGTCAGCAGTGGCCAAGAAAAAAACTGAAAATGAAAGATCGGGCAATATCAGAATTTTTAACGAAAGAAGAAACTGATTCGGCCAAAGTTCACTAGTGTATTGTTAGATTTCATGAAGATTCTGTACCATGCCTTCTTTTCCTAGACCTCTTTGTTGTATCTACAACCGCTGAACACATTTTAGAGACGATGAACATTCTCATCGACCCATGGAGATATGTCTCGCAGAGAATTTTGAAGACTTGTATTACCAAGGATCAACACAGCCGGAATAAAGCTGTGCTAAATGCATTGAAGTTACTCTATACAATATAGGAACTTAATGGGGCAACGTTAGAATAATACAATGCTCAAATATGTTAAGCTTTGAACTCACAAAATTGCTACCCCCTATGATCAAGCGGTCTGAGGGACTGGCTTCTGACCATTTATCCGAGACAGGTCCAGGTTCTATTCCCGAATGAGGCATGGGTTTTGTGTTTGTTTGATGGCAATGATCCTGTCCTTACCCTGGAACCAGTTGGACTAAATTAGCGGCGAGTAACATTTTTCCAGTCTTCAGGTTGTTCATGGTGGTCGTTAAACCCTGAAGCCGGAAAAAGGACAAAGAAAGAACTGACTGAATTCCTATATTCTTATCGTGCACCAACGCTCACGTGTGTGTTCTACTATATTGAAACTTAGTGTCACCTGGAGGAAAAAATTCTTTTTGACGTAAGATGAAGAATCCTCAGAATTTAGAAACAGAGATGTGACAAAATAACTTTTAGGAAACTTAGTGAAAAAGTTGTCGGTCCTACTAGGTTATAAAAAGACGTGGAAAATCTTGACCATTGGATTCAAAGCCAATTTTTCAGTCAAAAAACTTATTTGTATGGTCAATATTCAAAGCCAATTTTTCAGTCAAAAACTTATTTATATGGTCAAGTTTCTGTAATTTGTATGGTCAAGTTTCTCTTATTGAATGGTCAAGTTTCTGTAAAACGGATACAATAACAGATTGATACAGCTCACATGGTAAATTGCACAACATGAAGAGATGGGAACTATAGAAAAGCCTACTCATGCTATATCCGTTTTATAAGAAAAGGATTCAAATGTAATTAGGAGGAACGATTGTGTGCACAAGTGGGCGTGCAAATAAGAAACCTATGTATCAAAAACATTTTAATCCATACTCAAAAAGAACGGACTTAAAGTGGGAAAAATATTTCGCAAGTTGTCTCCTTCAAAAAAATCTTCCTTCATTAGATCAACACTGATCAGTTGTGTTTCACGTAGAGAAGACTTGATAAAGTTACAGATACTATTCAGTGTCATAATAAAATGCAAATCGATTAAACGTGAGCTTTATTAGTTTTTGGAAAGAATTAAGCAGTTATCTCGAGAGCATTTAAGACGAGAAAGATTCCTTCATCCGTAATTTGTGGCCACTCTTTTCAACAAAAGGTGAGGACCAACGCCGTAAGAAAAAGCTGCCCGTAGGATGATGCAATCGCTCGAATCGTTCCGCTAGGTGTGAGTTAGATTTCAATATGCAAAGTTGTGTCTTCGTTTGCTGAGTAATTTGTTCCTGTTCCGAAAAATTCTGTCTAGAAATGGAGAAAGAAAGCGAGTCAGGTCAGATCTCGCGTAGCGACCAGCGGTCCTACATTTTAATTGAAACCTTGTGAAGAAAATCATCTACCGAAATTCATAAAGCTTTGTGTGAAGTTTCTGGAGTTAGTGCAGTCGATCGTAGCACAGTATCACGGTGGGTTTCTCGTTTCCGCCAAGGTCGGAAAAGCATCGAAGGCGACACAAAACGCGGCCGGCCAACAGATGCAACGGACGATACTTCTGTGGTTATCGTCAACAGCACTTTGAAAGAAGATCGATGGAAAACATAAGAAGATATTGCATATGAAGCAAACATGTCTATCGCTTTTGTTTTCAGAATCCTAACTGAAAAATTACAGAAAAGAAAAGTGGCTGCCAAATGGGTTCTGCATAATCTGAGTGAAGAGCAGGATGCAGTTCTCAAAGGGATCGCAGAAGAATTGCTTCAGCGATACGATTCAGAAGGCAAGCAGTTTTTTAACAGAATTGTTGCTATATACGAAACCTGGATACGAGATTTTGAACCAGAGCTAGAATCTCAGTCTATTTAGTAGAAACAATCCAGAATCACCTAGCCAGAAAAATTCCGTCGCCACCAATCCAAAGCTAAGCTGATCATGATTATGGCCTATGACAAGGTTGGAGAGATAGCAACAGACAGAGTGCCCGAAAGGACCACTATAAGAGCGGGATACTGCAGAAAGCGTCTGCAAAATGTTTTGTGCCCAAAGAATCGCCAAAGAAGGCCCGACATTCTTGAAGCTGTTGCCATCATTTTGCCCGACAACGCGAGGCCGTATGTTGCCCGTACAGTAAGAGACATTCTCGAAAGGTATGTATGAGAATTGCTTCCCGACGCGCCATACAATCCTGACATGAGCCCACCAGACTATGACTTGTTCCCAAATTGAAGAAGCAGCTCCGTGGGAAACGATTCAGTACGATTCAGGATGTTTCTAATGAGGTGAACCGAGTAATCCGACGCCTCAACAATGGAGGTGTCCTGACTGGAATACAAGACTTGCCCAAACGTTGGGCTGTTATCGTAAAGAAACATAGAGATTACTTCGAAGGCCGGTAAAGGTTTGTTGTGAAATAAATTCGTTTTTGTAAGAGACAACCCACAGTGTGTAAAAATTTTGAAATGATCCTCGTACATATCATTTAAGGGATTCGAACACAAGCTCAGCACTGCCACCCCAGGGCGACTTTTATTGTTCGGTAACTATTTGGCTGCTATTTCTTGTGTGACGGTAAAACTATAGTAAAACCTGTAGAAATGTAAAACGTTTGGGTGTCTAGCAGTACACTCCGCAGTTTTGCGTATCAGGGAACTGCAGATGATATTTATCAATAAGAATATTTGGTGTGATTGAATATTTCGACTAAAACATGCATGACTGCTTAGTTTCAATAGAAAAAAAATAATCTGTTTTTTCTTAATTCATTTCTGTTTCTTCGAAAAAAACATTGTTTTGCTTTTCTGCGAACGGTCTTAGAAGCATGAAGCGATATCAATTGAGAGACGTCAGCTGAAAAATACTACATTGCATTCGAGATTATATTTAAATCGCGAGCTTCAGCAACGCATTGCCTGTTTTTCGCGTGCTTCTACTGGTTGTACACTTCATTTCGAGAACGTGATTTCATAATTTTCAAACTGCTCTATCAGAATACGCTTAGTATTTAGTTGGAAAGGTTGTGTGTAGCTACTAGTCAAGGAACTAGTTTAGAAATTTCTAGTTCGCTGTGGTTTCGTGCAAACGTCTGAAATGGATACTCTTGGGCCTGCGAAGAATACAGACGATGGAGTTGTATTGTCTGCATTTGCTCAAGCACTTTCTGAGAAACCAGGGGAAGAACAGAGTCCCAACAGCAGTGAACTGTCAGATGAGAATCCTTCAAAAGGAAAGAATCCCAGCGGTAGTGAAATGCCAGATGTGGGTTCTTCAAATGCAGAGAATTCTAGCGAAAGTAGAATGCTGGGCTTGGATTTTTCAAATGAAGGGCTTTCCACCGGAAAAGAAGAGTTTGTTGTGAGCCCTTTATCAAAACAGCACAACGGAAGTGGCGAGGGATTCAACGGTCCAGAGAATGCATCAGAGTTAAGTGCCATCACTCCTGAGGAGCAGGTAGTCGAAAAATTTGATCCTGTGCCTCATGTAGTGGAAGCTATTAGGGCCATGAGTGCAAATAAGCCCAAAGGATCAAGTCTGAAAGAAATCAGGTTGTGGATAATGCAGAAGTATCTTGTAGACCCAAAGGAAATCAGCGCAGACGTCAAAAATTATCTGAGAGCTGAGTCGCTGGACGGCAAACTTGACCGAAAATCTGGGAGGTTCAGGATTTCAAAATTAAGTTACCTGACGCCCGAAAAAAGATCCAAAGTTGTTGCTGAGAGAAATGTTCGAAGAAAGTTCCAAAAGAAAACAAAGAGGAAGAGAGAGACACTGGTCAAAAAACATAAGAGACTTATGGCCCGCCAAAAGAGGAAAACAGCAAACGCAGTTGCATTTCAAATAGCGCAGCGTATCGCGTCGGAAGAACAGAAAAAGTGCTTAAGAAAAGAAAGAACGCTGAAAGCGAAACGTCCGTCAGCAGAAGATCATGAAACAAAACGAAAGGTAGCAAGAGGTCCGAAAGTGAATCAGTTACCAACAGAAATTCAGAAAAGAATCTGGTATTCAAAAATGAATCAGCAACTAACGGGCGGGCGAATTGCGAATTGTCGGTGGGCAACAAGAGAAGTGGGAGCAAACCAACCGCCAGCAGCAGATCAGAAAACAAACTGGCTGGCAAAAACAGCGGAGAAGACCTATTATACTCCATCAGAAAAACAGAAAACGCATTTGTGGGCAAAAAGATATCAAAAAACGTATCAGTCATTCGCAGAAGGACAGAAAGTTGATTTGTGGGCAAAAAGATATCAAAAAACGTATCAGTCATTCGCAGAAGGACAGAAAGTTGATTTGTGGGCAAAAAGATATCAAAAAACGTATCAGTCATTCGCAGAAGGACAGAAAGTTGATTTGTGGGCAACGACAGATCAAAGAATGAATCATTCATTAGCAGTAGGAGACAATCCATATCTGTGTGCATCGACCGATCCAAGAACGAGTCGGCAACTAGCAGAAAGGCATAATTCCCATTTGTATGCCCCTGCAGATCCAAGAGTAAATCGACCATCAACAGTTCAGAATGAGTATCAGTGCGCCTCGGCAGATCCAAGAATAAATCGGCCATCAACAGTACAGAATGCGTATCTGTGGGCATCGAATGATCAAAGGGCGAATCGACCACCAGCAGAAAGACATCATTCTTATTTGCGGGCCCCGGCAGATCGAAGAATAAATCAGCCATCAACAGCAGCACAGAATACGCATCTGTGGGAACCAACAGAACGAAGATCAAGTTGGGCTTCAGCAGGAGGACATAATGAATATCTGCAGGAACCAACATATCCAAGAACGATGCAGCCATCAGCAGGAGGTCAGGAAAGGAAAAGATGGGCAGCAAAAGCTCTGGATATGAAGCAATCATTAGCAAAAGGTCAGAACGCAATGCAACCAGTTAGAAGCTGGAATGAGAGAGGTTATCGCTTTTGTTAGTCTACTGTTTGTGCGCCACGGAGAGCTAAGCGAAAGTAATTCTACCGCTTAGTCAGTAATACTCAATAATTCTCAATTTGAAAACTTTAGAATTTTTTATTTTGCTGCAGTTCAATAACACTTGAATTGTTTTCTGTCGGAGTGAAATTTCGATTGAAATATTTCCTGAACATTTGCGGAAAGAAAATTTTTGTGACATACGTTTTGAGATATCCTCCTCAGGTTCAGGGGGAATTTCAAAAGCTTTTAAGGGAAATTCATATTAAAAAATAAATTACTTGTATTGCTAGTGTCCAAAAACGAATGCTTCTTTTTTAAAACAAAGCGAACTTTATTGCATATAATATAATTTGGTATGTCTAAATTTAACTGTTAAATGTTTAATAAATTTGTAGAGTTTAAGAATTGCCACGTAGAAATATACATTGAAATTGCCGAAGAGGCTTCAGAAGTTTAAACGAAAAAACGGCCACTCGCCATGATGATGATGATAGTGTTTATATTCTTCCTGATTCTCGGAAGGGAGTAGGCATCAATTTAAGGTTTATTTCTTTCAAACCTCCTCTGCCAATATTCAAAAATACCTTCACCTTATTTAGTTCAAGTGACTCAAAATGGACTAATTCTCAACTTTAAATCCCAGTCTTCATGGGAGCCATTCTTCTTTGCTTCAACTGCAAATATAGTCTGGTTAATTTCAGGCATGATATCCGCTTCAGACGTCTGGCTAACTTCTATGATATCATAGTCTGGCTAATTTCTATTTTTTTTTATTGGAGGTTTAACGACCACCGTGAGCATCTCAATGGGCTATAAGCAGTCGCCCGTCCCTAATTTAGGGTCACTGGTTCCAGGGAAGGGAGAGAGCCAGTGCCGTAAGAAACAGCTCAAAGCATCCGGAAGAAGGAAATACGTTTTGAGATATCCTCACAACATCCATGCCTCACCGGGATTCGAGCCCGGACCCCTTTCGGACGAATGATCAGAAGCCATCGCTTAGACCATTGCACCACCGAGGCGGCACTAATTTCTATGATATAGTCTGGCTAATTTCTATGATATCATAGTCTGGATAATTTCTATGATATCATAGTCTGGATAATTTCTATGATATCATAGTCTGGATAATTTCTATGATATCATAGTCTGGATAATTCAAATGATATCCGCTTCAGACGTGCATAGTCCCCAACTGTCCCGTATTTATAGTAAATTGCTAATTCTATATTTCGTTTTAATGCTCTAGCTTTAGCTTTACTAAACAGATAACTTCCAGTACTGTTATCGAAATAGTAACTTATATATTTATATTCGAACTTTTATAATTCCTTTAGTGAACTTCTATGTGGGACTTTTTTCTTCCGAAAGCTTTGAGCTGTGTCTTTTATGTTAAACCTTTTTCAGTTTTCCCACCCTGTCTTGGCACACAAATTCCATGCAGTGGCTTCAGGATAATAGTTATGATTTAAATATCATATTCTTTTGACTACTTTGACTTTCTAAGTTTAGGGGCTACCAAAGTTTCATAGTCTGATATTTTCCGACATAATCGGTTTTCATATAAATTTTATAAGTGGCTTTCATAGTACTTTAATTTTCGTTGCGCTTTTTCTCGCCTCAAAGATACTCCAGCCTTTGTATTACGCTGTTCGGAGCTAACTTCCCCATTTTAAGGGCAGGCTGTCCCAATTTTAAGCTACGCTTGATTTAGCATGTTCCTTATCTGGGTGCTTAAGACTAGAATACCGTTGTAATAGCTCAATGACGGCACTGCAACACATTTCCACTAAATTCTTGTAATATCATATCTACGTATTGAAAAAATGCATTGCCGAATTTTTTATGCTGCCTAGGTTTTTCTGAATCTTTTTACTAATGTTATCTTCGTGTATCCTAAGGTAGGCTGTTTCAGTGACAATTCAAATTCCTAGAAAGCTTATTTTATTTCCTTAAAAATAGTTTTTCTTTTCCAAACACTATTTCGGTAATGTTTTTCACATTATTGAATACAATAAATCTGCAGTTCTCATTTGCAAATGTGACATCTGATTCTTCACTAAATTTGTGTATGATTTCCAGCGGATTTTCTGTGTTGCTAATTGAATAGCTAATTGAAACAATATCTTCTGCCAAAAGCGTGCCCGAAATACGGTTACTGAAAGCATATGCAACATTGCACTTTTCTTTACGGATTCTAAATTTTTGAGAATTTCTCTTCAAATCTTATCCATGCCTGCGGCTTTCCCTGGTTTTAATTTATTTATCGCACTCTCCAATTCATCTGCTGTTATATTAGTTTTCTGGGGTAGTCCTTTGACTGTTACCCCCCCCCTTTTAAAAATAATTTTCTTCATTATAAGTAGCCTAGCTGTGGATAATAATTTTAATTTTATCCCTTTCATTCGTAATTTTCCTGATGCATGACGACGATCTTGTGCTTTGCTATGATTATCACTATATTTTATGTGTCTCCAGAACACTTCCTCTTCCTCCACTCTGTGCTTCTTTGCAATAGCTAAATCAAATCTTTTCATCTACTTTTGCTTCTAGTAAATCGTCTTGATGTTTTGTTCACAATACTTCATCCAGGTCCCTTGAACTTCGACTTCTGAGTTTTTTCCCTTGTTCGCAGCCCTTTAGTGTGTGTCTAAATTCTCTGCGTCTTTCTTTCCTTTCGTTTATTTCAAAGATGGGGGTACCAATGGGATCCGCATTGTCTCCTATACTCGCAAAGGTTGTGATGAGACCTCTTGAGGAAGACATGCTCAATACTCTACCCAGAACCCCGAAACTATGGTTATGCTATGCAGATGATATCTTTTTTGTTTGGAAGCATGGTGAACGGTACTTGCAACACTTTGTCATTGATATGAACAAAGTACATGGCGACATAAAGTTTGATTTTGAAATTGAAAACCAAGGAGAATTGCCTTTCTTGGATGTGCTCGTGAGGAAGCTTTCATCGGGTGCGATTAGTACCAGAGTGTATTATAAATCGACGCACGTGAATAACCCTAGTCTACCAACCTCAGCCAACCCAACAGACCATAAATACGCGCTCTTCAAATATAGAGCTAGACGGGCCAGGCAGCTGTGTACTGAGAGAGTAGACTATGAAGCAGAGATCAGAGCTCTGAAAAATCTAACCAGAGCGGGAGGATTTGACACTTGCAGAGTTGAAAGCATCATAGCGAAAACGGCGGCATACAAGCATATTAAGGTACTTGAAAGGACACCATTGAAATTTGTAGGGGCCATTCCCTACATATCCAGGATTTCATATTTCATCAAGAACCTTTTTCGAAGGAGAGGTCTAGGTGTAGGTTTGAAACCACCTAAATCAATGGCGGCCATACTCAGCACTGAAAGGAATAACACCACAAGCCTTACGGATGCATGTATCTATAGTGTTCCGCTGCAGTACCCGGACTCGTCAGTTTCACATTATGTGGGACTAACAAAGAGGTCTTTCAATGTGAGAATGGAAGAACATAAAAGAGACGCAAAGCTAAATAAGCTTACCACAGCACTTACACGAGAAGTTGCCGTACAGGGAGCGCAGCCGCAATGGCAGAACATCAGCAAGATTACTCATTACGGAGGTCCCAGAACGGCGGCTATTAGGGAGACTATCGAGATATTGATACGCCATGATGTATGTAATACAGAAGTTTCTATTGAGCTCCCTGTAGCTTGGAGACATCTGCTTGGCATAAATAGGATGCAATAATTTGTATACATGAATGTCTTATTAAGTTTTGATCATTTATCATATACTGTTACATCTCATTTGTTACCGCGTGTTTAGCATACGCTAGTGTGTTCTACATATCATGTTTATTCATGTGTATACGAATTCGTCTATTTTTAGCTTGATTCTTTTTCCTTTGTAACCGCCTGATGAAGTCGTCCGTTGATGGGGAAAGCTTGCACAATATTATATTGTTTTTCCTATACCAATAAACACGGAGTTATATATTTATTTGTTATTGTTTTGATTTTGACTACCCACGATTTATTCATTCCTTACAGATTTTCTTGGCAATTAATGTATTCCGAAGGATGGAAATTTATACATCGATAAAGATAACTTTAAGTTATGGCATGGGATACTTAATATTTGGTAAAACAAAACCATAATTATATTAAAAATCAATCATCTTTCTTTGAGTAATGTTCAAACTTGTATTAATAGATGGCGCGACCTGTATATTGATGACATCAGTAGACAAACAAATGTTGGATTGCTTAATTATGGTTATGTTTTAGCAAGTATTAAGTATCCCATGCTATAACTTAAAGTTAATTTAATCGATGTGCAAATTGGCATCCTTGGGAATACATCAATTGCGAAGAAAATATGTAAAGAAGTTTCACCATTGGAAACATAAGGCAGAGATTTTAGGTGGAACCACCTTAATACTTAATGTTTATTTTTTCATTGCCGTCTTAACACGATCAATATTATCAGTCGTCTAAACCACACTGTTCAAAACAACTCTTATATTATTCACAAAAGCTGGATAACATACATGTTTGCATGTTCTTTCAAAGCGCCTTGCACTTCATCTTCTAACATGCACTGAATAATTTATTGGAATAAGAATTCTAAGCTTTTTTCAAATGGTCCCGTGAGTAATACATGATATATGCTGTTGAGTTATGTGATACAATTTTAACATGTAGCACGTGTACGTTGCTGCGCATTTTTATAGACTTTTTGAAACATTTAGAACAGTATTCATATTCTACTAACATTATAATAACTATACAAGGACAATATTAAGATTTATAGGTTATTACTAACCAAAGAACACATTATTAAATAAGTAAATTGTGAAAAAATAAGTTTTCATATTACAGTAGTCCAACATTCAACTGAACATAGAGGCCCACGGCTCTGGTATATTAGTAGGGGTGTCTTCATTGTAACATTTGGTATTGTTTGCCAGGATGAAAAGGCTTTCTGTGAACAACAGTGATCTTCGCATTCTGAGTGTCGCTATAATCTTCACTTGAGTCCAGTCAGGTTGGTGCCATCCTTCGTTAACTAACCTGGCAAATGAGGTGGCCATTGAGTGGGTCATTAATGAATATTTATGTTCATAAATTTTTATGGCTAAAGGCCGTGCCGTGGATCCTATATAAATGGAGTGGTTATGTAAGTAGTTCATTGTGATCAAAAGTATACAATATACTCCGTGTTTTTTAAGAGTAGGCACCTTGTCACGATCATTTTTTACCAGTGAAAGAATGTGTCTAGATCTCTTTCCAAAGACAATATTTGTCTTGCCACATGCATTTTTGAGTATGTTTGTTACTTCTGGTATGAAATCAATTGACCCAACAAACATGGTGCTTCTTGGTTCTCTAGCAAGTGTACTACTGCATCTAGATCTATCTATTTTATTAAAAAATTTCTTCACATCTTGAACTGTGTAACCATGCTCTACAGCAATGTTTCAACTGTGTGGTTTAGACGACTAATAATATTGATCGTGTGAAGACGACAGTGAAAAAACAAACATTAAGTCTCAATTAGGTTAGCATAAAAAAAAAAAAGGAGATATGGACAAAAAAAAAAAAAGCCCGTAAAGCCCAAAGTGCTAAATTTTGTTCGAAAAATTTCTTTTATAAAATACATTAAAGAAGAAAAAAGACGTAGTTAAGGCGTTTACTGTAATATAGTCAAATTCGAAAACACAATCAGCATGAAATTTATCGTGAACTATTTCCTTTGCCGCATCATGCTGGGTGAGCAGATTCTATGTAAACAAATCGGAATGATGCACGCGAAGTTAAAAGCTACCTGAAAAGTGTTCTTCATCAAAAGACGAGTCTTTACTAGAAATGACAACTGAACAATAACAAAATGGAATGCGGTAAAATGTCTTAAATAGGTCTCAGTAACAAACCTATAGTCGCCCAGACATAATGGAAATGTTTCAGTTAACAGCAAGAGAATAGTGAAAGGTTCAAGACAGAATGGTTCATTCCCAGCTGCGGTCGAAATCGACAAATTCGCATAGTGAAAATGGAGCATTCAGTAAATTTAGCTATCCCAGTGTTCGAGTGGATAGAATCGCATTCGTCTTGCTATGGGAATGAATCATGGGTGGCGCTCCCTCCCAATGATGCTCTCCCGCTACCCCAAAGCCAGTGGCTCCAAGTTACAAACTGGCTGTAGCATATCCCACTGATGTTCATGACAGTCGATACATTCAAAAAGAAAAAGAAAAAGAAAAAGAAAAAAACATTCAATAAAATTGCGGGTCAAATACCTTACCACAAACTGGGGAAAGTGTTACTATTTTGATCTCAAAGACTACAGTATTGTGACGATTATATATATTAAGATAATACAACGTGGTTTGTCACAAATATTTATTTTTTCAAGTCGACCATGGTTTAGGTGCACAAGGCTGTAACAAAATTCCGGGAACCGTAACATATCTCCACGTTAACTCCTGTGATGCACCTATTGCGAGAGAATTTTGCCATTATTCCATTTTCCCGTGACGTTGCCTTCAAACTTTCAAAAATTCTCAAAACCTTTAATTTTAAAGTGATTCTTAATCCCATAAACAAAATGAAATTTTTAGGATCAAGGGACTATGTTGAAGACAAAAACTCGTGGGGAATTTATCACATTCCATGTAAATGTAGCGCTTCGTATATAGACAGACCTGTAGAGCCTTGCGTTTTCGATTGAAGGAGCACAAGACCTACATTCGGAACTATGACCTAAAGAAGTCATTGATGGCTAAACACTGTTACGAAAAGGACCATAAATTTCACTTTGAAGAAGTGAAACTAATTGACAAGCCAGATTGAACCACCAACTTGATATTTTGGAAGCTTTCCATATATATCAGAAGTCTTCGCAACATGTTAATGACATGGCACCCACGCCATTTCTATCAAGCGCATGGAAGTAACTAACCAAAACTCGTGACTCTAAACATCATTTGTGATATCATATACAATTTCAATATTTACGTGCCATTCGTCCTGATGAAGGTAGGTCAATACCCAGCGAAGCCATAGTCGACTTGAAAAATAAATATTTGTGACAAACCACGTTGTATTATCTTAATATATATAAAGTGTTACTTTGTTTTTTGCGAACTTTAACATCTGGCTAAGTTGCATTGCACATGGGTGATAAAAGGGAAGGAAAACGACTTTCACGAAATTTGGGACTGTAACTATTTTGTAGTGTAACCAATTTTTATAATTACCTGAAAAACATTCCACAAAATTCTTCAAGAAATGGTCCTCATATAGAACGGATGTATTGAGAATGTTCTACGTTATTACCGAGCTCGAGTTAACGTACATTTTTCAGTATTAATGCAGAATTCGATGGGAAAATAGGACTTGTACAGTATGGGCATATAATAATAATAATAATTCCTCCGCGCAAAATTATCTTTAGCTACTCTCATTAAATGTTTATTTGGTTTCTAACTCTAGACTTTTATTTGGTTCTAACAGAGTTTCAGACTCCCTGAAAAATATATCTCCTTTTCCTTCTTAACTGCGCTTCTAGATCTTTCATTCATTGTTTCTTGTGCCGTCTTTCCGTGCAACAATCAGCACTAGTAGCCGATCATGTTGACACTCCATCCCATTTGCCGTGGTACCTTCTCTCCATCTCCTTTATATCCAGGTGAAATCTTTCACCTCGCTCTTAACTTGAAGCTCCGAGTTTCGGACTGTAGTCTAATTATTAGCTTTGAGTCTCACCTTGACATTCTCTAATATCGGGTACACCATTTCATTGTAGTTCGGGTCCTTGTATGTCTAAGAACTTTCTCAAGACATCTCTGAAGGCAACGCTTCTTCTGCAGTGCCAAGCTGTAAGTTTTCAAAATTCTCATACTGAACCAGTTTTGTTGCATCTGGTCCGATAAATATGCATTCTTCGAGCTTACTTTCCGCCAATCCTAGAAACATTTTACAAAATACTTAAAGAAATCTCCATCACGCGGCAAAGCTTTCACGAATTGTTTCACTAAGCTAAGTTTTACATGTAGAAGTGGCAAGAGGGCGTTTTCAACCGAACTCTCCCGTATGACATTTCTGTTTCGGTGTCCAGTGTAGGCTTTGCTCACCGATCCCATTTATACGAAGATTTGGTTGAGAGGAAAAGGATGCTCTCAAGTATGAGACTATTTTTTTCAGAGTTTCCTTACTATACCAGAGCAAAGAAAAAACTCATTTTAAATAACCCAGAAACATACTGGAACTGGTGCTCAAGGGAAGGTGATGATACAAATTTTGCTTCACAGTAATAGGGAACTGCATTATAAGAGCTATCATCAGTCACAGGGGCTGAACCGCGTTACATACAACTCCCTCTTCATTTACAGACGCTCACATTGTATGGATGGCCCGAATTTCATTACTTAGAGGACAAGGGTTAGGTCTCGTCTACGTAAAAACACCTGCGATAGTAAGTAGAGCTTATGAACCGTTTTAAAATGTAGAGATCGGTGACGTTTTAAATTATTATGAAATGCCAATAATCTTTCAACGTGAGGGCTTTTTATATGAGCAAGAAACAAAGAAATTATTGATTTGGAAGAACAATGCTTAGTATATAGAGTCCAAATGTGAAAAATAAATCTTGAAATTTATAATCGCTCTGAAATGTAATCAGGAGTTTATGTTTGAAATTTAAATCAGAAACACGTATGTTATTGTATTTTCTAGTTTCCTTTCACTTTATTTTCTAGTATTTCTCTATTAGTGAAAGCCGAATCTGCTTCTGTGTTTGCGCGTGTGTGTCTGTGTGTGTGTGTGAATGTTATTACTGTATATACATGCATAATTATCTCCTTTTACCTGTTAAACTGCTGTGTGATTTTCTAAGGAACTTTTGCTATGGATAAATATTTTCCGTAAGTTTGTATCTAGAACGTAAGAAGTTCATAGCATCCACAGTTCTCCTTGAACAGAGCGTGTAGCAAAGTTATCGTAAAGACGACACGAAAACTAAATTAATTCCATATTAAGGCGCTGAAACGCACTTATGAGGCTGGCGAATGAAACGCGAAAGAATGACCCACTAAATGCAGAAAAAACCGAAACTCCGGCGCGCCCCCTTTTCGGCAGAGCAGAGCGTGCAAAGTGCCTGCGTGGTCGTTCCTCGGGCGACTCGAGTGACGTCATCCAGAGAGGGGTTAGCTAGCGTCTGCCAGTCGCTCCGCTTCGAACGACCGAAGTGCAGAAAACCAGACCGGCTTCTCGCCGAGGCAAAGCTTGCTACCACGTTGCAGGCCCTTACCCCCTAGGGGATGATTCGCCTACCTGTGAAGACAACGACGACAGCCACTTCCAACTCGTACACACTTTCCGAGCAGTCTTATGGCTTTTGGTACTACGGGGGCTACTCGGCGACCCAGTGTCTCCTAAAACATTAGCACGACACTCTCCGGAAGGAACTTGATGGAAGAATCAACGTCGTGCTCGTATTTTGAAGTCGATATCATCGCATGAAGAGACGAAAGTTAACGGTAAATCTTCCCGACCAGTCATGAATGGGAACTCATGCTGCGATGGTGATGATGCACGGACAACGGTGGTAGGTCCGGTTCGGGGTCACCACGGTTAAATCGGACATGAGCAAGTCGAGAAGGACAACAGAAGTTTGCTTTGATACACATCATGTACGGGCGAAAAGTTGGAAGAGATGTCATTTTCTTTTTGTGGTGATGGTGACGGTGGTTTTGATGATGCTTCCGCGGGAGTCCGAGGCTACAGACCCGGAGAAGTCACCGTCGATGAACGACGGGAAAAAGCCCGTGATTTCAGCCGGAGGAGACGACGCATTCGACGGCTACCCGTCACAACTCTGTTCGGTCGAGTGCGATTGCGTCGGCCTGGAAGCTGATTGCTCGAATAGATCTTTGACTGACATTCCCAAGGATTTGAAGCCAGGCATCGTCAAACTGTAAGTCTCTTTTTATTAATGAAATCATGCTGATTTATTTGATCTCATGCCTAAAAGAAAAAGCACCATCTTAATAAATTTTAACCACCATGTAAAAGTCTTACATCTTCTTTATCAAAATGTTATAAATTTAAAAAGTGATGAGGAAAGACCAAAAAGGTTAAGAGAAAGAAAACTATCTTTTCTGTGGCACGACAAGATATGGCGCTAAAACTATGCACGAATTTGAATGGTTAAAATTAAATAATTACTTTTACCAAAAGTGATAAATTTTAGAGGACAATGAAGTTTAAGTGTTCCATACCGAGGAACAGTTTTTCAAGAAATACACAACTTGTGACGAAGCATATTTTTACAGCTGTTCCCATTTACAAGCTTTTTAACGTCAAATGATCAGGGAATTGTTTCAGACATCAACTATCTGAAATCTTTCATGCGACCTCTTTTAGAAGTAAGATATGCATCTTCATTAATGTATGAGCAACTCCCACATTTGGTATCTCAGTGTTATCCTTCCTTTTTTCTTAACCCTTAAAATTCTAGGTCAGTAACTTTCACACCTGGTTGATTCTCCGAGTTCCATCGTTGGGTACTTATGATTATGAACATTATAATATGACAGTTCACTAAATAAAAATGCTTTGTATACAGCGGTGACACTACTTTATGGATAGTAAATTTAGACCAAACTAACTACTATACGCCACCCCTTATATTTTGCGGTATCATAATATTTTATGTTTTTCCCTTAATAATCTGCCTATGTAATTCCAATAATTCTGAAACGCTACATTCCCAGGTAGACTGACTAGGATCGTCTATTTATCATTTCAGGAGAAGCCAAAGAGTCTTGGACAGCAACCTTAGACAGATAGATGTTTAGTCAGGCATAGGCAGAAATTTTATAATCCAACAGACGCATTGGGCACTGTTCCCAGGGATTCGAATAAGGATAAATAAGTGTTTCGTTGCGGTATGACTCACACAATTTTACGTTAATAACAGAGTAAATGAGAAAAAAAAAAGGAAAATAGAAATTATAAGATCTGAATTCCGTTTAATGGGTGTAAAACTGGTAGAAATACATAAAACGAGCTTTCGCCAGTCCCGGCTGCCTTCTTCGGGTAGGTATTACTTAGTAAAAGCAGAAAACAGCTCTTGCCCGAGACGTCCTCTCCAAACAGGCGACCCCGTGCTGGGACAGCGTTACCCATCTTGGTCCATACGAAAAACAGAAAGCTACAGCGTTACGTGAGTCCATCGAGATTCTCACGCACCTAAATGCCTTTAACGAGAATGTCCCCACGGTTGTACCTCACGTATGGTATCTACGTTCTTAACATACCACGTGAGCACCAACGTTCCGAGGAATGTAACAGCACCCACCCGTGACTGAGGAATCATTTCTTTCTCGTGTTCATGTTTTAATTTGAATTTTGTCGATCTGTTGATATGTGCTAAGCTGTTTTCTGCTTTTACTAAGCAGTACCTACCTGAATAAGCCAGCCGGGACTAACGAAAGCTCGTTTAATGCATTTCTACTAGTTTTACACCCATTAAACGGAATTCAGATCTTATTTTTTGGTTTTGGGGTGTATTAGAACCTATTTTTCATGTTTACGAGGAAAATAGAACCTTATATCCTTCTCTATGAATAATACATGCACAGTTTCTATGAAGCAGTCGCATATTAAACTACTCAACAGCTTATTGCCGATTATTATAGTCGAACAAAGAATTCACTTTTTCGCAGTTTGCCGCACCGTAAACTTCAATAATGCTCTGAGAGTGTAAATTTTAAACTTGATCTTTCTGTGGGTTGAGAAGTGTCAGTTACGAAGACGACGAAGCAGGCAGAACTGTTTAATGATAAACACATTTCAAAAGCTGTATTCACATTCTAAAACGAAAGCTGTCTGCCATCCCTGCTGAGCATCAGTAAATATTTGCATTCATACGGGATAGTCTAAGTCTAAGATATTGGCTCACGTAGAAAGATGGTGCATAATGATGTGCTGTGCATCTGCAAATTCAGAAATTCACAGATTTAGAAAATTGTGCACAAAATTTTTTAATTTGCATCTGAATGCAGGGCTAATCATCCACTCATCATTTGCAATCTTTGTTGATAAATATAGTGTTCCGTTAATAATTTTCGTATTTAATGTTGTCCTTATCATTAAACATATATAGAATTTTGCGAAAAATACGATATCTTTTTAATTAATTTATGTTAATCGAAAAGGTTTTCGTGTGTTAAACATGCTGGTACCGGATATTTAATAAATGCATTGTACCTCAAATTTACATCAAAAGAAGTTATAAATAATTTAAATCTTTAGTTTCTAACCATCTGGCCGCAGTACAATATAAGGGAGCTGAAAAATAGTGGCACTTAAGGAACGCCTTTGTTCATTTATTCAGTAAAAAAAAAAAAGAAATATTTTTCGTGGTACTGAGATTATTTGTGTTGTAATTTCACTTCTTTCACTTGAACCTAAATTAATTTTTTACATTTTTACGATCCAATAGAAAATACGTTACGGGAGTACGTTATATCATGGAAAATTTTAATCTGAACAATGTAGGCTAATCTAAAGTCATTTATATGTAATTGAAAATAATATATGTATGTTTGGAAAGTAATATGAACAGACTCTCTGTACTTCTGTCCTGTTTGAGTTTTCTTTCGTACTCTCCTCTTTTTATCAGAGGGGGAAAAAGAGCATCCTACAAGAGGTTTGAAACGATTGAGTTAGGCAACAAAAAACTTGGGGTGGCTTAAGTTAAGATCAGTGGATTTACTATTGACTTATTTCAAATAAAATTGTTTTATTTGAAAAAAAATGAAAATAGGAAAAAAGAACTAGTTTGAGAAATGAATTTTAACGATTAAAGTTAAGATCACCAGTTTCGTTGAAATATTGCCAATATAAGTAATGTTATATCCTTTGAAAACAACAAGATCCAGAAAGGTAAGAAACTTTCTGTGATTCAAGAAAGATCAACGGATTTCCTTTGACTTACTGCAAATAAAAGAAAAGGACCGGATTTAGAAGTGAAGAAACTTTCAAGGATCTAAGTTATGATCGACGAATTCCCAGTTGACAAAGTGCAAATAAGACAAACGTTCCTTCCGTCAAAATATAACTGTATTAAGCTGTAAAAGAATTTCTCGGCGATTTAGGATCAAAGAGACCGCCCCGGTGGCGCAGTGGTCTAAAGCGTTGGCTTCTGATCATTCATCCGTGATGGGCCCGGGTTCAAATCCCGGTAAGGCATGGATGTTGTGTTTGTCTTACGGCACTGGCTCTCTCCCTTTCCTGGAACCAATGGCCCTAAATTAGGGATGGGTTACTGCTTATAGCCCATCGATTTGCTCACGGTGGTCCTTAAACCTTCAATTAAAAAAAAAGAAAGATCAAAAGATTTCCAGTGAAGTTTACTAAATAGTATCATTTTGAAATTTCTTCCGATTGTCCTGAAAATTGGAAGAAATTTCAAAATATGTTCGTGATCTTAGAATCTTGGCACCATTTGTAATAATTTTTATTTAGAAACTGACTTTTTGTAAAAAAAATATTTTTGTTGTTGAAATTACGACACGACTTAAACCTCAAAAAGTTTAGAGCCCTTCTCGCTGCAATTCGCTGAGTCTCTCGGAAAGGCTGAAAAAAATAGGAGAGGTAAAAAGTTACCCTGATAGGAAAGGTCCCAAAGAAAAATAATAAGGAACAAATTAAAGTTTTAAGAGTAGACGGATTCCCGTTAAGAGGCGAAGTAAGCTGCGCTACGTTTTTACCTGTGTGCAAGCGACCCCCCCTCCCCCCAGCCCGAGCAGAAAGTGGAAACAGGGCAAAGATCAGAGAATGGGAGAACTTAAAAATAAAATAAAAGAGAACACACAGAAAAGAAACTGCGCATAAAACACGCAGTTTTCCACAAAATTGGCCAAAAAGGAGCCGTTGTAATTTTTGCTAACTTTGCTCGCCATGTGCGAAAATGCATTTGCCTACGTCCTGGACATCGGAAGCTTTCAAGTTCCTGTACTTAGAAAAAATTTCAGCATTTTCACACAATTCGAAGCACCTTCCTTTTTCTCCCCAATACAAACAAAACTTTAATCCCAATTAGCTATTGGGTTTTTTTTTTGGTTAGGTTCTCAGTGTGGTTTTCTCTGGAAAAGTTTCTAGAGTATGTTTTGGTCTTTTGAAATTTATTGTGTCCTTTAATATCATAACCAAGGGTCTCCTTGATCAACGGATCCGGATGATCCCTGGCTTTTTCATGGTACCTCTTTGCTAACTGATACATAGGGTAGAATTTACTTTGAGCATGTTTCTGATTTCATGATTTTAGGTACATCCGTCCAAACCCGTAATTATTCTGTGGTTTATTTTGAAATGAGTTAATTTTTCCCCTGCTTTTTATGAACAGACACCCAAAAATTATTTCTGGATTGGAAATTTTAATTTTCCAATCCAGAAATAATTTTTCTAGTTTCTGCACGTAGTGCTGTAGAGCACAAAAATTGATTGATTTTAGCCGCCCGGTCGCATTGTGATCTAAGCGATGGCTTCTGATTATTCGTCCGAGATGGGCTCAGCTTCGAATCCCGTTGAAGCATGAAGGATGTGTTTGTGTTACGGCACTAGCTCTCTCCCTTCCCTGGAACCAGTGGTCCTAAATTAGGGACGGGCGACTACTCATTGCCTACTGAGTTGTTCACAGTGGTCGTTAAACCACCAATCAAAATAAATAACTAAACTTCGTTTCTGTGTCCTTTGTAAGGACACAAAAACGAAGTTTTTTTCTCCGATTTCAGTTCTAATTTCTTTCGTCTGAAGTCAAAAACTTAAATTTTGATTTTCACGGCAAAAAAAAAAAATGAATAAATTAAATGAAAAATGGAAAACGAAAATGCACTCTGTCAGTAAAATTATATTTCAGAGCACACCACATTTGATTCTTTCTTTGAGGAACAGTTATATTAGTAAGTGTAACCGTGTATTGCTTCCTTATCAGATTAAAGTTATTGAATAATAGTTTTTGAAAGTTAGAATGAATTATTAATTTCTATATGTTGAACTGAATGAAAAAATTAAGTTGAACAACACAAAGGATAACTAGATTCTGTAAGTTAATTTTTGTTAGCATCGTGCAATGGCGGATTTAGATTTACCGGAGCCCTGAGCTCATCTTCTTTTTCGAGGTGCCCTGATTTTACCGGCTATCCTTGAAAAAGAACAGCATTTCTGTCGCACAACTCACTCCCCTCCCCCACACTTTTTTTCACTTTCTCACACTAACGTATGAAAAGCAAAAAGGAAGTAAAGTGTGATGTAAACATGAAGTTAAAAGGAGAAAGTGGAAAGTGTAATCTCAAAGAAATTCGACTTCAAGGTTTCAGCAGAAATGCACAATTTGGGGATCCCTCCCGAACATGATTTTTACGATACGTGTGTTTGTTGCCGCCGTAACTCAAATCCTGTTGTCGTTACCAATACGAAATTTAAAATTTAATGTTTTTGTGATACCTGATGGGGAACAAATAGGGGAAGTTACAAGTGGGAAATCCTTTAAGAAAGAAAAGTCGGAACTCATACAAAGATAGCCACTGAAGCTCAGTACTAACATTTAAGTTAACATATTGCATTCTGATGGTTCATGGAACTACACTGCTGGCCACCCAAAATGAAACACCAAGAAGGAAGCATCTGATTGGCCTGAAATTCGCAGCATGCGTCGCCCGCGAGAGAACATGAAAACGATTAGCATTGCAGGGCATATGCAAATCATGTGCTCCAGGCACGCCACCGAGAAGCACTATAAGAAGGGTGCACAGAAGGCTGGGTGTAAGTAGTGGAAGTGTGTTGTGCTGCCAGATCTGTGCGTGTGAAGCTTCCTGATGCCTGGTCGCAGAATACGGCAGTCATTCCAGCACGTTTCGGAGTTCGACAGAGGACGAATAGTGGCTTATCGCGACAGCGGTTTATCATACCGAGACATCGGCGCCCGTGTAGGACGACATCCAGCCACAGTGAGGCGAGTATGGATTCGGTGGGTGCAGAGAGACGGACGAACCGACGTGAGCTATTGCCGCAGTCGCGGCACACCACCGAACAAGAGGACCGGCATGTTGTGCGGCGGGCATTGACGGCTTGCACAGCCACATCACGAACGTTAGCGCAGGAACTACAGTGTGTTGCGCAACAACCTGTGTCAGCACGTACCGTTCGACGTCGTCTTCAGGAGCGGGGTCTTGTCGCACTGCGCCCATTGCTCCGATTACCATTGACGTTACACCACTGGTGAGTGCGGCGACAGTGTGCAGTTGAACGCCGCACCTGGACTACGGAATGGCACGACATTGTCTACTCCGACGAATCCCGCTTCTGCCTACAACACTACGATGGTCGGATCCGCGTGTGGAGGCACCGTGGAGAGAGACTGTATGACGCCTGCATTATGCATCGCCATACCGTTCCGCAGCCTGGCGTTATGGTTTGGGGTGCAACTGGATATGACACCCGCACCCCTCTGGTACGCATTGCCAGTACATTCAACAGCCACCGCTACATCTCCGACGTTTTTGAGCCCGTAGTCCTCCCTTACCTGCAGGACCTGCCAGCGGCCTCGTTTCAACAGGACAATGCGTGCCCGCACGTGGCACGCATCGTGCAACAATTCTTCACGGCCCACTAGGTGTCACTGCTGCCGTGGCCCGCCTGTTCTCCCGATATGTTGCCAATCGAACACGTCTGGTCGCTGATCGGCAACCGAGTGTCCCGGCAAGCACCACCCGCGGCTACGCCTGATGAACTGTGGCAATGTGTGGAAGCAGCCTGGACAGACACACCCCATGCCCACAACCAAAGCCTCTTTCGTTCGATGCCGCAGCGTGTAGTGGCTGTTATTGCCAGCCATGGGGGGCCACACGAACTATTGATATCTGCGAGTTCCGGAAGTCGCACGGGCCTGTAAGCTTGATCGTTTCATCTTTGTATCTGTTGTTATGTGTCCAGTAAATCTGACTTTGCTATTTCGTGTCCTTCTTGGTGTTGCATTTTGGGTGGCCAGCAGTGTACTTTAATTGACATTTGCCTTACGTGCGGTGGGGGATATGTTGTAGCATTTCTCAGATTCCACCCACTGACCGTTACTATAAATATCCCTACCATGAATGAAATCAATTAGCCTGTATCGTAAAATCATCTTTTCCAATGCTGTTTTACTCGTATTGCAACGGTCTTGTGATTGGCTCTTAAACTGGATTTAATGAGGGAAAATGTTTAAGGGAAAGATCGGTTGAATACGAAATTAAAGAACAATATGCTCATTACCTTTTAAGTAAATTGCGCATAAATAACATCCCAATGTCTGAGCCCGGTTGTCGAGTAGTAATAAGTAATGTTACGCTGCGTATAATTTCAGTCATCCTGCATTTAAGCTGTTAAATTAATACCTTTCGATGGTATGCTCCGAGTTCCGATAGAAACATACTTATACTTCTCATGAATGGAATACGTTATTACACCATACAATGCAAATTTTGAAGATGACAATCCGGTTTTTGGTTTAAAGATGACAAGGATGGTAAGTCAGATAATGTCATCTTCAAAATTTGTATACTATGCTTCTTTTTAGAAACAAAATGAGAAAAGAAAGAAAAAGTTAAAAAATCGTTATTTTTGGGGTCCCCGACATCGCGAGCCCTCTGCGTGGGTTTCCCCGTAAATCCGCCTATGGCATCATGCCTACTTTTTAAAAACATGAGACTGCTCAAAAGCTGGTATTTCAGACACGATGTCTCTCCCGTCTGTGTCTACGCCAGAACGACAACGAAGTACTATGTCATTTTCATGATTTTGAAACGTCATACCAAGTGATATCATTTTATCCGGTGATGCACTAGATTCCCCGTAGCAGAAATAATTCATACACATCTTTTAATAGTAATTTGTGCGTATTTTCGGCAATATGTATTTTTATGTGTACAGGAGGGGGCTTAAAGTTCATTTGCTGGCCCACAACCTCAAAGGAGTTGAACATCCTGCTTTGGAATTTGCCGCATCGAGCTGTGCGTATATTATTTCTTGGTAACACATTTTCCAATTTCACTATAAATCCTTTGACGATGAATGAAGGCCAATTCTTGCGGGAGAATTCTATGATCCAAAGCTTAAACGGACCTTTCCATAGCATCAAAAGGATTTTTCACAAAGTTCATGTCTGGTGAACAGGAAGGACATTTTAACAAAGGCCAACTTCTGCGGAATGCTTTTTAAGCCATATACTAGTTAGCACGGCTCTGCGAAGACCCGGATTGTTCTTCTGAAAGAGTCTATTGTATTGCACTTGTATGATGACCATGAACCGAAGCGGATGGTCTGCAAGGATGGACACATGCATCGAGACGTACAACAGGTCTCAACGTGTGCCAGGTGAACACGCTCTAGACCATAACTGAGTCTCTACCAGTCTGAACAGTTTCTTGTTGACGTGCAGGGTCCATCGCTCCGCGCGGTTTCCGCCAGATCCGCAGCTTCTCGTCTGCTCGAAATAACTGAAAACGGGACTCGTCAGACCAGGAGACCCGTCTCCAATCATATGAAGTCCAGTGCGGATGTTCTTTTGCCCAGTTGATGCGAACAGTCGAGTGATGTGGCGTTAGCAATTGGTCTCTGGTGGGTCGGCGGTTCCCATAACCTATTGAGGTTAATGGTTGCCTGATGATCTTGGTGGAGACGTATATGGCACTACGTTCCTTCAAGTTGATGGTGATTTGTGCCACCGTCGCTCACCGGTTGGTTGCAGCTATAGGAGACAGACATGGACGGCCATGTTCATTCATCACCTTTCTCCGTCAACAGCGCTGTCTACGATGCGATGCTATTCCGGAATTGGTGTATTTCTGATACACTTTTCATACTGTCGAATGGGGAAGCTGCAATTCCTGTACCACCTCAGCGATAGAGCGATCCATGCGTTGGGTACCAACTATTATTCCTCTTTCAAACTCTGCTAACTCGCGTGGCTTATCCATACTGACATCGAATTACCATCTACATGAATGCAGTGATGTCATCCTATCTATATACATGCCAAGCGGTGGGTTCGTCCTCTAGCGAGAGGGGTGACAGCATTGCGTTGTACAAAAACCAGGTATCCCGTGATTTATGTCCACTCAGTGTATATGCTGTTTGTTTAACTATTGTATCTGGTGAAAATCCGAAGCTGTCCAAAGGATTTCATGCACTTGTGTCAAAGATCTAACATGGCGTAACTAAAGTATGAGAAATAATCAATGTCTAAATGTTTTTTAAACTTTTCTGAGTATAAATGTACGCTGTTATTAATTCCTTAAGTTGGCACGACTTGTAATGGTACAATTGTTTTATCAGTGTATAGATCAAATAAATTCAATACTACGTTAGAAATTCTTTTGTTCACTTTGCTTAGAAAAGCAGAACGGGGATTTGGTTTCAGATGACAGCTTAATGTAAAAAAAAACAACTTTAATTAAAAACAGGCTTTTCTAATAAACCAAAAAGCATACACTTCTGGCTACTTGATTTGGAACACAGTGATACTACGTCCATCGAAAGAAGCCTAATAATCAGTGCAACATTTCAGACATTAGTTTCCTCTCAGGAATGAAGCCTAATAATCAGTGCAACATTTCAGACATTAGTTTCCTCTCAGGAATGAAGCCTAATAATCAGTGCAACATTTCAGACATTAGTTTCCTCTCTGATGATAAATTGAGTTTGACGTAATCCATTCAAGGTATCGGAGAATGACATCAGTTATTTGTTAAATGATAGATTATGAAAGACATTACTTTTGAGACCAATTCCCCAGGATAGCAGGACTCCCCCTCCCACTATTTTGGATTAAAGGAAGAAGTTTCCCATCTATGCCTGCATGTTCATCGAATTCACACAAACAATAAATGTTTACTATTTCGTCTTTCTCCTTTTTTAACAACTGTCCTTTCCATTTTTAACAAATTTAACAATAGAAGACGAGAGAAATAATACATTATAACTTAGTTCCAGTATTTTTCAAGGACGATAAATTTGGCACAAAACGTTGAGTATATTGTTTTGAATACAGTATTTTTCAACTTTCTTACACTTTAATAACTGCCTCATCTATGGTGCCCTCATTAAATATTAAATTTGTATTTTCTTTCTGTAAGCATAATTCTGCATGAGAACGAATTTAATGAAGTATTTATTCCCTTAGTGTATTCACAGGAAGAGCATGTTAGCACTAAGCAATCCCTCGAGCTTTTTGTTCCAAAACGCTTGATAAGCATGCATAATATGAAAACATCTGCCTTTACGTCTACCTTAACATCCAGATCAGGTTTAAGCTATGGCAATTGCTTCACTCCTTAGTTGTCCGGCTCTGAAAGATATTTTTTTTGTTGTACGTCTAATACAACAAAAAAGTTTCTCTGAAGGAGTGTACATAATACTGAAAGCTGGAGATGCGGCGTTATTTTCCATTTAAAAATGGTAGACACTCTAGAGAGAGAATTGAGCGTTTACTTACCGTTCCCCTGTTGTTTAGCTTCGTTTTTATCATTTAATACTGCAATATGTTTTTGCATGTGTAAAAAAATGTGTGCTAGGATTCTTGTGCCGTAAGTGTTAATCTACTCATATCCGGTCACCGAATTAGAAACTTTTATTCAATACCGGGTTGAAACTCCTTTAGCCTGAATTACAGCACGTTTGCGGTTTGGCATAGATTGCACAAGTTGCCGGAGTGCGTCTATGTCAACAGCATACCAGACGTTCACCAGACAGTCCTTCAACTGGCTCAGATTTAATGGAAGAGGACTTTGTTTCTGTATCTCTTTTCATACATTATCAATGGGGTTAAGATACAGGCTTTGTACGAGGTCCGATCAAAAAGTTCCGAGACTAGGCCGATATACAACAAAGTACTTGCGTTACTTAAGTCTGGCTATGATCTACCTCAAAGTAGTCTCCTTGGGCAGCGATATACCGCTGCCAGCGTTTTCGCCACTGTTGGAATGCTCCCTGAAAGTCCTGTTCACGAATCGTGTCAAGCACCGCCTGCGATTCGCGCTGGATCTCGTCCACGGTTTCTAAACGGCGACTCTTGGGCTTCAGCTTCATCTTCGGGAACAGAAAAAAGTCGCAGGGGGCGAAATCCGGCGAGTAAGGCGGGTGAGGAAGGTTAGTCCTGCTGTTGTGGCTGCAAAACTGGCATGCTGCTAACGCTTTGTGAGCTGCAGCATTGTCGTGATGGAGCAGAAAATCGCACCTGCGCCACATTTCAGTTTCTTTGTGGCGAATGTACTCCTAAGACGCTGCAAAACATAGCAGTAAAAAAGGGGTGACGGTCTGGCCCTGGGGGACGAATTCACTTTAGACAACCCCACGAATGTCAAAGAATACGATGAGCATGCTTTTGGTTGCGCTCCGGACCTGTCGGGTCTTCTTTGGACGTGGAGATGCCGGGATCTTTCACTACGACGACTGTCGTTTGGTCTCCGGTTCATAACGGTTTACCCAAGTCTCGTCCCCAGTGATGACCCGCGACAGGAAGGTTAGTTCATTCACCACCTGCTGACGAAGATCTTGACAGAGTTCGACAAGGAGCGTCTTCTGTTTGGGGTTCAGAATCTTTGGCACAAACTTTGCAGCAATGCGGTGCATGTTCAAAACTGACGTCAGAATTTTTGCTTTGTTTCGTATGACACACTGACGATGGTAGCAATGTCTTGAATGGTTCTCCGACGATCCTCATGCACCAGTTCCCTAATCCCTAATTTTGTCCACATTTTCAGGGGTTTTGCTCGTGGACGGTCGCCCTTAACTCTCGTCGTCTTCAAGGGGCCGTTCTGCCGCTCTTTAAGCGCGAGTGCCACTCAAAACACCTCGCATGACTCATTGCTTCATTGCCATAAGCCTGCCACACATTTCATGCGTCTCCGTTTCCGATTTGCCAAGTTTGACACAGAATTTGATGTCTGCTCGCTGGTCTCCATACCGAAATCGCAGCTGTGTTCTGCACGTGATCACCAAATATCGTGCGGCACAGCTCCCGATATTCACAGACCGACGCCACTCGGCACAATGACTCCTGAAGGTCACTGCTTTCGACCGCTGCTCGCGCATCCGCATACTGCCATTTGTTGGCGCGCTACTTACCTAGCCTCGGAACGTTTTTGATCGCACTACGTAGTGGCCAGGGAAGATGGTGTAAGGCGCTGTCTTGCTCGTTGAACTGCTGCTGAACAGATCTTGCGCGATGGACAGTAGCGTTGTCATCCATCAAACAGCTTTCACCTACTGTTTCAAAAGTCAACACTGCAGGATGCGCTTGATCGGCAACAATGTTCAGATAATCCTTGGAAGACACCAGACCTTCGAGCAACATCAGGGGAGCCGTTTAGTAGCAACAGAACGGTCGCCACATCATGACATCACATATAGAACATTGAGCTGCGTTTCCAAGGAAAGCGGGGTCTATTGCTTCATGGAGCTTCCCTCAAACGTCTGCCTACCGTAGTTGTAGAACAAAGCGTTCCCCGCTCGTCGGATCACATGATTTTTTCCCAGTCTTCCAGTGTCCAGTGACGGTGTTTCTGACACCACCGCAGACGAACTTTTCGATTATTCGCAAAAATCAGTGGTATCGGCATATGCGTGCTACTGCCAATACCGATCCTCTTCAGTTCCGTGCTCATAGTTCGCTGATACACGGGTCGTCGGGAACAGCTTTCATTGAATGCTTCGGTAAATCGCTGCACACAGGAAGTCCTGCTTCTTCATACAAGCATTCTCTGACGACGGTGATCTCGTTCCCGATATTATTGTCGTTGAGCTACTGTTACGTCTCTTAGGCAAGGGATGCGTTTTTCCCCCACTTATTGAAGACCCAGGATATCTCACCTTTTGCAAAAACAGGGAGTTCCGTTGTTTTCAAAATCGTCACTTTAGCCAGACAGGCACCCATGCACAATAAGCCGTTCACTGAACTCCGAAAGATCCTCTGTTTTTTTGATTGGGATCAACCCCATTAACGACTACTGACGAACAGTAGTCTTAAATAGCTGACTAGTTCACATAGTGACGCATGTGACCACGTATTTTGCATATAAGTGACTTTACGTACATCTGCATAAAGGTTTCAAATTTAGTGGCTGATGTGTGTGTATTAGTTACATGAATGTGCACTTTGGTTTGTGTATGTACGTGTCTGACTCGCTTATGCTGTGTATGCATGGGAGTGATTACTATGCATACACACCTGACTACGGTGCCTTAATTTTAAGGTAAATGTACCTCACATAATATGGACATAAGGAATGAAAAATATATAATGTCGCATGTGTAATGAAGTGTCCGTCCTTTTCCCTTTCTGCAGCATTGTAACTGACCACGTCAGCTGCGGGCATCCCGGCTTTCTTCTCTTCCTGTGATCCGAGTTTCGTATCTTTCGCTAGAGGAACGTTTGCGGTGAAAATCAATGTGTACCTATGACACTTTGAAGAACGAAATGAATGAAGAAAGAAACAAAGAACGAAAAGAGAAAAACAGATTGTGTTGTTACTCTGCTCGACATATAAAATACCACACTATGAAAGAATGCACGAAATGAGACAAAATTTGCCACACTTGTAAACTGGTAGGTCGGAAAGAAGGATTTAATATCTGAGGGATTTCGTGAATGAGATGGACGAAGAAACAGTATCATGCGGCTTAAGTCAGCAAGTCGTATGCCAGCCATGCTGAGCTACACATTATAAAATACTGCACGGTATTCAGTGGAAAAGTCTCCAGATGGGGTTCTAAGACATCGCTGATCATGCGTCGGTGACCTGGGTCTACTATTCATCCACCCTGCCATGGAGTCATGCAGAGGCGTTGAATCATCAGCTAATGATGTTTCACACGTTCTCTATTGGGGAGAAGTCTGGAGATCGGTGAAGCCAGGGCATTCCCTGAACACCTTGTAGGAATTGTCTGCTGATCTTAGCAGTGTGCGGTCGGACGTTATCTGGTTGAAATTAGGAACCAGGGATACCACGGAGATACGGCAACAAAACAGGATGCTTTTCCTCCTCAACATATCGTCGTGTTGTCATTGTTTCCCCCTATTCATACGAGTGGTGAAAGCCAGCTGAACGTGTTAGCGCCCCAAACTATGACATCAGGGTGAGAAGCCGTACGACGCTCGCGAATGGTAGAAAGGTCATCTCGGTGACCACGTGGTCTCCAAACTCTCAATCGGCTATCGTCAGCGTTGAAAGAGAAGTGACACTTGTCAAGACGACATGGTTTGATTTGTCCCGCCAAGCATTTGTGTTTCGCACCACTGTAACTTTGAGTGACGATGCGCTGCTGTTAGTGGCGGTCGTCGCAATAGTTGGTGGGTGTACGAAACCTGCCTCAGCCAATGTGGGATTTACACTCTGTGTCTGTACGATGATGTCCATCGCTGCTTGTACACATCGTCGAATGTTGACTGTTGTAGATTGTGGTGCTGCTACGGCTACCCTTCTAAGCTCCGATCGATGCTTTCGGACGTCCTCTTGCGTGCACCAGTCTCCCTACGGCGAGGCTAATTAACTTCCTGTAATAACTGTCGCTGCATTCGGCAGATAATTGTTTCATTTCGATACGTTTCGGCAGCAATACGACGCAGGGACAATCCAGCCGTACTCAGTTCTGTGATGAATAGTAAATGCGTTCGTGTGATGGTATGATTATCAATGACGCCGCTCAAGCATTCTCGCCCGTAACACGCGCTTTCGCCGCCGAGATCACTTTCATGCAGAGCAGTTCTTCTCGTTTATCTCCCTCACCTATCATGTGATTGGTTCGCAACTGCAATCATTTACATAACTCAACTGTCTACAAAAACTCAGCAATTTGCTTGGGGCTCCGACAAATACTTCCTAATGTGACATTTCTTATATCTAACAGTGTACACCCGAAGAGCCAAAATATTATGACCAACCCGTCTTTATGTAAATTGAAGCAATTGTAGATAAACGATGGCGCATATGTAGGTAATGAAACGGTATAAATAACGCTGAGATTTGTTAATCAGTGTTATACTTGTTTTTCAGATCGGAAAGGCAGCGGACTTAAGTGAGTTTGACAAATGCCAAATCGTAATGACTGGACGACTGGGTCAGAGCATTTCTGTGACGGCAGGGCTTGTACGTTGCTCACAGTCACCGGCAGGCAAAATATGGTCCGCGGAGGGGAAACCACGAACCGCAGGCAAGGTGTGAGCCGACCACGGCTCATGGATACTAGAGGTGAGCGAATGCTATCCCGTAGGGGGCGCTCTTTGGCCAAACATGGCCCTTGCGCCATGAAAATCAACCTAGCAACCATCTATCCCGCAGGGTACAAGTTGACAGAATGGATACTGTGGCTCAACGCGCCTGTAAGTTTAATGCTGGTGACGGGAGTAATGTGTCACAACATACAGTACATCAAACCCTGCTGAAAATCGGACTGAGTAGCCACAGGCCGATCGGTCCGAGTGCCCATCCTGACCTCGGGTCATTGTCCACAGCGCTTACATTGGGCACGCGAGCATCAAAATCGGACCTTGAATAATTGGGAAAATGTCATCCAGTCCGACGAATCTCGTTTCCTGTTGCCCCATGTGTATGGCAGGGTTCGTTTGCTTCGTTTACCTGGAGAAGTGTTGGTGCCAGAATGCACCGAGGGACAAAAAGAAGGCAGTGGAAGAAGCGTAATGTTTAGGGCAATGTTCTTCTGGGAAATCCCGGGTCCAGTCATTCATGTCCAGGAAAATAAAACGTCTATCACCTACCTAAATATTTTCCTAGGATAATGTGCCATGCCACCATGCCCGGTTTGGTCGGGAATGTTTCGCAGAACACGAGGAAGATTTCCAGGTATCGATCTGGCCTCCAAGCTCCCCAGATATCAATCCAATCGATCATCTGTAGTTTGTGTTGGAACGGCAAATCCGATCTGCTGCAGCGGAACCACGTAACTACCAAAAGTTAAGAAATCTGCTGGTAATGTGTTGATGCCAGATACCACAGGACACCTTTAGAAATCTTGTGGCGTCAATGCCTTGCTAGGTAAGAGCTATTCTGGCGGCCCGTGGAGGAGCACCATCGTATTAGGTAGATAGTCATAATGTTTTGGCTCTTTGGTGTACGTTACAACCGAAGCAAGCGGTCAACTCTATTTACTTAAATGGTGTTTCAACACAGAAACTGGAAATATGGAGATTGAAGTGGCAAAGAATAACGGAATTTGCTGTTTTTAACTTAGACGTAGACAGATTAAATGCATCAGAGTCGTCGGATGCTACTTTAGAAAATTACCCTTGATGAAAAACTCTCATAAGTAATTCTGCCTTAAAGAGCTGTACATATTGCAGTTGCTCGAGGTATTGAAGACTTAGAAGAGTTTTTATGGCACTGTATTCCTTCTTTCTGAGGAATCTCTACATAACAGAAGTTTGGCTTGCGCAAGCCCTAAATTTTGGGGTCATTAGGTTTCTAAACAAATTATCTGAAGCTTTGCTTTAATGCATATCCCGGGATGGTTAATCTCTGAACTACTCAGATGAATCCACGAAACCTGCGAATCAGGACACAGTTTTGATTTTGGGTCTTTGTTTAGATTTTACGTATAAATAAAAACATTTTGATTGCTATAGTTAAGCCGACAGAGCATTTTATTTTATTAAATTTTTTGAAAGACTTCTTGGCTGTGTTCTAGACCAGAAAAGTTAAGGCTTAATTGAAAATCTTTTCGGAAATAGTCCGTTTTGACACTGTTTTGACAGCAGAGAAATATAAGAGTTCGAGTGAGTAAAAACCCCTCATTAGATCCCAATATTTGTATTTTATTAGAGGTTTTAACGTACATGAGTTAATTTAGCTGCTCTATAATACTTTGAACTCCCTCCATAAACTTTTCTTTTCTCGTTTCTCCGTACGGCGTCACTAACAGGACAAAGAGATTTTCTCAAACAAATCCGGAAAACCGGGTAATTGTAACTTACGGTTGCAAAGGTTTGAAATAGGTGACGTAAGTTTATAGATAGCAGATACATTTTTTCTGAGTAGCACATGAAAGGTACATTGTAAAAATATATACATGTTTTCATCATTGTGAGCTGAATCGGTACCTGTGCACATTATATTAGCATCTGTACATTTTTCTTACGATATCCTCGATGTTTTTCAGCAAAGGAACTGAAGTTTCATTGAAGTGAAATTGGACGTACAGGTGAATCGGACTTTATTGATACTATCTGTCTGCATTATTAGAGCCACTCATATTATTCGTCATGTATAGAAGCATCAGAGGTGATGTAGTTATTTCAAACAATAGTTGATTTTAAGAATTGTGCTTCAGAAAAGAGAGATTAAAACCAGCTAAAATCCGTCCATCATTCTTTGCTCACTATATTTCATGAATACGAAATCTAAGGTAAATCAGCTCATCTTACAGATATTTTTTCTGATTTTAAATAATCTGTGAAAACAAACTAACAACGTCTGAATGAATTTAATTCATGTGAAGCGTGAGTGGAAGCTTTTTATCAAGATCTTATCAAAAATCAAGGGGGAAAGAATCTCCATTCTAAAATAAACTTTATGAAGGATTTAGCGCCATCTTCTTGCAAATTAATACATGTAAATAACGTGTTATATTTCTATGCTCGGATGGACTATATTGAATTCGACTTGCTCCGAAACAATTTTTTCTATTGACTCCGTTGTTCAGAAAGGTATGCTGATCGTTCGTGTACGTTTTCATAGATGTAATATAGTGAGGTCATAAAAAAGCAGCATTACATCTAAACCGAGAAATAAGTGTTGGCAATAACTTGTCTACATGTATTTAACCTATGATGAATCCATTGCGTCATATTTTCTCTGCAAGGGTATGTGCGATTCTTATTAGACATGGTTATGAAAAAATTCTAACCGTTGATCATATTCGATTTAAGTGACAGTAAAAAATAAACTGTTCTCCAAGAAGGTCTGTGCAAATAAGATATTAAATAAAAATTTTTATTTCCGCCTGTTGACATTCGTTTCAAGCTTACTTCTCTCGATAGTAGTTTCTGAGTGAAAGTCTTCTTTCTAGTTTACAGAGCACCGTAAAGATCAAATGGGTAGTAAACACTCGCCAAGAAGTTTTTATTTTTATTTTCAAAAGTGATAAAGTTCACGATCGTTGGTCACTAAACCGATTACATGTAAGAAAAAACATCATTTAGAGAAAATAAAGTTTTAATTTCCTCATAACGTAATAATTTCTAAATGAGAGAATTTTTGATAGTCTTGTGTTATACCCAGGCAAAAATTCTGTCGTTCGGCATTTTTCATTTGATATTTTCTTCTCCCATACGAAAGAAGTAAATACATAAATCAAAACAAATTTCCTGTTATTTCCTCGTGAAATGACGGAGTTTTTATGAACGTTCGGGAAATTATTCAATGAAAGAAATTTTTTTTTCTTTTCTTTTGAAACGGTTTTTTTAGACGGTACAAGTGTAGCATGTTTTTTTCTTTTCCTCTTCTTTTTAACGTGATAACGTGTGAGTATACAAGATCCGAAATTTTATTTGCAGCCTTTTATAAATACTGTAGAAACGTTTATGTTTTTAATTCTTTGATTTGCTGTGGACTTACGAACAAGTCAGCTGTCTGAAGTTCGGAGGCTCAAGGAATCATGTACAAATTATTAAATTAAGAAATTTTAGGAAGTTTGATATAAGCTCAGTAAATTTCGTTTTACAAAAGCTTTTGGTAAAGAATTTCTCGTTTAAAGAAATATAAGAAATATCCAGGGGAAGATCATGAATTAACCTTTGAGATTTTACCCCTGCATTTATGTTCTTTCGGTCATGCATTGTCTCAACAGAGCTGTTTTCGATTTATGTGTATTACTTAAAAATATATATACGTACTGCTGCTATGTCTATGGAAAAGACAATGCTAGATCAATAACTTTCGAAAAAAATATTTTGTGGGAAAATTTAATTGAAGAAACGTACAATTTGAGAGCTTCTATGTAGAGCACCAAAACTATAGGCTATTTGCTTATCAGGTTTCAAAAATGTGGAATCTTGAAGTTACGAAACCTGTTTATCATATTTCAAATTGCAAAGTCATATCAAAAAGTGAAAGTTTAGAAAGAAAAGTAATCAACTTAAAACGAAGGAAAATCAATCTCCTTCGTGATAGAAACGCTGTCTTTACGAAAGGAGACCTGCAAAACACAACTTATTCCGTCGTCTGTTCGACTATTGAAAGCATCTCTCAAACTCAGTTTCTGGAATTGTGAAAAGGTCCGTCACATTTTGCTTTTTTTGTTTTCGTATTGATTAATCATTTGCCTTACGTGCTGGAGCAAAATCTTAAGGAGGGTTTTCAAGTAAGCCAACAGTTACGCGTAAGCGGCTTATCTCCGGCTTTCCGGTCAGTAATTTTTGGACTAGTTACAAGGTGAGTTTAAATGGACTGGCTGGAATCAAAAGACATTTCGAAAATCATCTATTTTTATAATGAAGTGCTTTCGATCATTAGCATTTCAGTTGTCATATAATCGGGTTTCCTCTTCAAACCCATTCAGAACGACGGTTGAATTTTATGTCTACGTTCGCCTCCTTTTGAAGCTCTGAAACAACTCAAAAGTTGCGAATGGCTCAAAGATTCCGTCTTCTAAACAGATATTTTTATTAATTCGCAAGTTTTCGTGAAATTGGAATATTACTTTTTATTTCGTTATATTTTCTTTCGTTACAAAAATCAATACGAACACGGTTGCACAATAAACTAAGACGGTAGACAAACACTACTAGATTAAATTGTTTTGGCTTGGTTGCGAAGGGATGCGTTAATGCCCGGTGAGACATATCTACATGATTCACTCCGTGTTCAAATATACAATCCTGAACTGTTATTCAAAATGACGCAAGAAAACCTTTTGTAAGTGAAATTAATTGTGTCTGCGCATCTATGAGGGCAAAGGAATCTTTTTGAAGACATTAGTCTAATCTGTCGGCACCAAACTTAGAGAGATTTACGTTACGCCCGAGGCAGTCGTCATCGAGAAAACAAAAAATTCAAACTGCAATAAGAATTATAGTATCGATCGTCTCCTACCCTGGAAGTTACTCACTGAAGACGAACAAGATATTGGAAGTAAAAACAAGAAACGAAAACGTAGACATGATGTTGGTATACGTAAGAAGATTAATCCTTCTGGAGTCACATTGACATGCGATGACGCGTAAAGAAAGCGGGGGGGGGGGGGGGCGACAAGGTATACCTTATCTTCGAAACATATTTTACTATTTGTAGTTACGAATAACGACTGCAATGTCATTCTTTCTGAGGATGGTGTTCGATATACACCGAAATGCATCGCAGCCCTATTACTAAGGCTTGTCTTCCAGATGTTCGCAACGAGTTGTAATCAACGTTTTCTAGTGGTGATTGCGGTACTGTGATCAGTTTAATCTCTTTGTTCTCGACTTTACTTTTGTGCCATTTATATTTCGTCCACCGGAACTCGTGTCTACTTTAATCAGACCCAACGGACTAATTTTCACAGGCATTGCGAACATTTAATGCTTAAGTCTATTCACAGTGATTCTTTGACACAGGGGCCTACGTGATTTTTCGAAGATATCAGTGACATTCGCAGGCTCAGACGTAGTTATATGACTATATCGTGGCTTTTCTTTAAACTTAGTGAAACGCCTGTAATCCATCATATGGAACATCGTCAGGTAAAGGAATTACTATTTTTTGCCCCCTTCTGCAACATACAATATGCTGGCAGGTGTTTTAACTTGTACATATTGATCACTTCTAATTTCACTTGTGTATATAATTTTAGTAATTTGTCGTCATATAAAGGACCGTTTTTAATAAACTTTTTGCCTTGTGATTTTTGACTATCAGGACCTATGCATAGATTGACCTAAGCAAGATACTATATTTTCCAATACGAATTGGCCCCTGTTGCCTCCGCGATGTAAGCTATTACGACTCGTGTATTATCAACATAACTGAGGAATTATTTGAAATACAGTTCAACATGACCTAACGGAACTTTTGCAGTATATCTTAACTATCACATTTTTTAGGACTGATATCCTTTTGTGTAACTCGTAATACTGGACTACTTTAATGCTTCATCAATGACATATTACTTTGAGTATATTTTGACACCTGGAGTGTTCCTGCATCCGATTTTTTTCCTACAGTGAATTCAGTGTTAGATATTACTGATACAATCTCGTGCAGCTACATCGACGCATGGATCCGAGGGACAACTCTATACATAACGTATATAGAGTTCAAAAGCACTCATGTTATGAATACAAGACAATTATCCTTTCACACGTTTTAAAAACCGGTCTTTTGTGGACATGATGTATGTTCATGACAGACTTTCTGTCATTTTTATTTCATATTGTTTGAGATGAACATTTCAATATTTGAAAATATCCAGAAAAAAAAACCCTTCTGTGTGTTCTTCGCAAGTTTTTTTTTTCCCAACAAGGCAACAAGATGTTTACGCGTAGAAATATAAGAGAGACATTTGTGTCGACGTAAGAGAAAGGGCTTAATTACGGACTACTACTTATTAAAGTCAGAATAACATAGGTATTGTACATTCTGACATGTTTATTATAAATATCACACAAAAACATTGACTTCCATTTTCTACTTAACCCTTGTTAGTATGAAAAGGATTATTTAATTTCACTGTTGACGCGAACTAAGTAACTTCACTTTTCCAAAAGGCGTTACTTCAAATGCAACAAATCTGAACTTCCAATTTGTGCACCAGATATCCCAGTGCATTGATTTTGGTGAATGCGTATTTTACAGCTAGCGTGTCATCCAAAAAAAAAAAAAAAAAAAAAAAAAAAAAACTGTGCAGAGAAAAGGAAAAGGAACTTGCAGAATTCTGAATATTTCTGTCTGTTAGTTTTGGCTTCGCCGTATTATCCGGGACTTTTTTGCTACTGCACAAATACGAAAAGAAAAATGAAATCTTGTAGTGAATACACTGGATTACGCGTTAAAGTAAAGAAAGGAGGAGAGAAAGAAAAAGTCTACAATACGATGAACACAGAACTGGCCATTTTTAATGAAACTGTTCATTCAGTATTCGTTATACGTTTATCGACGGCAGCGCATGCCAGAACCAGCTAGACTAGGGAGATTTGATTAACCGCAAAATGTACTAAGTTAATATATGCCAAGATATACTAGTTTATGCTAAGTTAATATTAGTTATTGTACATTAGTTGCCGAAAAGTACCCACATTTTAAAAGAAGTCGAATACAAGTTGTTTTCATAGTCGACAATAAGATACCATTGCTAAGCGGTTCTTGCGAACGTACGCTATTTACACACAGCGGTGACTGTATTCGGTCTTTTGCTTTCTGTAATCGTTAAACTGGAACGTTAAAATGCAGATCCGCCCAGGTACAGCGCCAACATTGGCAGAACATGTGTTTTACAGTTTAAGCAGAGCAGAAGACGCTTTTTTTTTCACCAGTCGTCAATGTACGAGACTTTTTCTCTTTTCTCATAATGAAACTATAATTTGCAAACATCATAATAATTGAAATGAGTTGATTTAGATCGCGTTACCTATATTTAAATACCTCTGAAGGGCATTTTTCTGGAATTCTAGACACTTCAGCAACCCTACTCTGAACTTTTGATTTTAGACGCAGATGTAGTAAATAGAAATCAATGAGCATAGAAGGCAATTTTCAGAGAACTGACAACAGTGTTCATACTACTTTCGGCGAACAACTCTAGATAATACAACGGAGTGCTTGAAATACACCTTGTTGCCGAATGGTCTGGGTCACTGACCGCACACGTTCGAGTGCCTAATGAGACATAAATTTTCTTCCCATGTCCAACATCTGGCTGTTTCCTTACCCTGTAAATCATGTTCTTAAACAGCAGCGCGCGATTCTAGAAGAAAAACACAAGAAATTTACCCATCCCCCTGAACACATTCACATTAAACACATGAGTGCCACATGAAATCCACGCTTTGAAAATAAACTTCCAATTCAAAATCAATTGTATTACTATTAATTTGTGACATGGTGGTAAAATATATTCGAGAACATCAATAAAATTGAAATTAATAAGCACACTGCAGAGCTTTACTTTAGGCTTTCATTTTTCAAAGGTGTTTCGGTATTTCTGTAACTGTTATGGTCCGTAGCTTATTTGATGTTGTAAAATAAATTTGCAAACGGAACAAATTTCCAGCATCCCTACTCCATCTTCGAAGAACATTGTTTGTCTTTAATGTGAATTTTTTTGTGCGTAAGATACTGTCAAATCCTAAGACTGTATAATGCAAATTTCCCATTTTCATTGTTACTAATGTTTCATGTACTACAGATCCGTTGAAACTTATCAACTGGGATTGATGTCGGATACCACACCACTAAATTTCAGGCATCTCATGGTAGCAAGCCGTATTATTAGGAACAGGGACTTATATCCCTTAGAGTTCCCGATTGAGAAAAAAAAATACAGGTAGGCTCAGTTCTGATTGAGCCGTCAATTTGGAATGTAGTACTACAACTTGAAGATCGGAGAGTTGAAATAAGCTAGTCGAGTATGGTTTCAAAGCATTTATTTAATTTGTTATTGCCAACACAGGTCTATGACATGAAAAGTAGCTTACGTATTTTTAGCATGTCTTTTGTAAAAAAAGATCGTGCTTCTGTTATCGATTTGTCCGTCCGTCAGTCCGTCTGTACCCACGATATCTCTGTAACTATTAGTCCGATTTGAAAAATTATTTTTGCAGTGAAATATGCAAATGATGATCCTTCATTTCATTTTTTTTTTTTTTACGATGTACAATTTCGCCGGTAGAGGGCGTAAATGCAGATGATGTCGAATTCAAAAATACGTTTTATTCCACATATTTGCTTCTAAGCATCCGATTGAAAAACAAAATTATCTTTCGATTCCATTTATATCGAAGAGTATTTTAGACATAGTTACTTTTTCAAATTACGCGCAGATTTTCCGCTAGGGGGCGTAAAAGTAAATTACATTTTCTCCAATAATTCTTCTTCTAAAACTCCGATTTGAAAAATGTTTTCTTCAGCGGATACATCTCCTGATGAAAAATGTTTTGCATATAATATCAAATTTTTGGTAAGGAATACTTTGGCTTCCAGGGGGCGTAAGCGTAAATTTTTGCTTCTGATGTATTTGCCATAAAATCGGAGCTTCTAAAATATCAATTGAAAAAATTCTTTCGTTAACTGATGCCACTCACATCGGTAAATCTTTTTGGAATATTTTCTTCTTAAAATATTACACAGTTTCTCCGCCAGGGGTCGTAGATGTACATCTTATTTTTGTCAATATCTCTTCTTCTAGGAGTCCGATTTGAAAAATTCCTTCTTTGTTGGATAGTGTTTTCCGTGTGACATGTTTTTCATATAAGGTCAAACTTTTCAAGTAATTCATAGACTCTCCGCTAGGGGGCGTAGCGGTAAATTGCGTTTCCCCCTATATCTCTGCTTCTAAATCTCCGATTTGAAAAATTCTTTCTGCACCGGATACAGCTCCTGATGGGAAATCATTTGCACATAATTTCTAATTTTTGTAAAAAACAGTTTGGCCACCAGGGGGCTTAAATCTTAATATCCGCTTCTGTTGTATTTGCAGCAAAATATGGGCTTCTAAATTCTCGATTGAAAAAAACGTCGTTTGTCGACCATACTACTCATGTCGACAAACCTTTTAGAAACATTTTCTTCTTAAAATAGTGCATGGTTTCTACGCCAGGGGACGTAGATGCATATCTTATTTTTGTCAATATCTGTACTTCTAGGAGTCCGATTTAAAAAATTCCTTCTTTGTTGGATACTGTTTCTAGTTTGACATGTGGTTCATATAATTTCAAAATTTTTAAGTAATGCATAGACTTTCCGCTAGGGGGCGTAAATATAACTTGCGTTTCCCCCTATATCTCTGCTTCTAAATCTGCGATTCGAAACATTCTTTCGGCACCGCATACAGCTCCTGATGGGAAATCGTTTGCACATATTTTCTAATTTTTGTAAGAAATGGTTTGGCCACCAGGGGCGTAAGTCTTAATTTCCGCTTCTGTTGTATTTGCAGCAAAATATGAGCTTCTAAAATCTCGATTGAAAAAAAGACTTTTGTTGACTGATACTAATCATGTCGACAAACCTTCTAGGAAAATTTTCTTCTTGAAAAAATGCATGGTTTCTACGCCAGGGGGCTTAGTTGTATATCTTATTTTTGTCAATATCTCTACTTCTAAGAGTACGATTTGAAAATATTCTTCTTTGTTGGATAGTGTTTGCGATTCGAAATGTTTTTCCTATAAATTCAAAATTTTCAAGTAAATCATAGACTTTCCGCTAGGTGGCATAAAGGTAAATCGCGTTTTCTGCGTTATTTGTGCTCCTAAAGATCTGATTTGAAAAATTCTTCCTGTATCGCATACAAGACCTGATGGAAAATATTTTTCACATAATTTCTAATGTTTGGTAAAGAATGGTTTAGCCACCAGGGGTCATAAGTGTTAATTTCTGCTTCTGAAGTATTTGTTGCAAAATCTGGGCTCCTGCAAACTCGACTAATTTTTTTTCTTCGACTGATACCGCTTATATGGATAAACCTTTTGATAATACTTTCTTCCTAAAATAATGCATGGTTTTGCCAAAAGGGGACGTAAAGTCACATCTTATTTTTGTCGATATCTCTGTTGCTAAGAGTTCGTAAGCTCACGATTCCGTTTACAGCAATATCTGAGGGATTTAAAACCCGATTGAAAATCTTTCTTTCGTCAGACCTATTGTTTTCCATACCGGTTCCGTTGACTATGAATAGCTTTGATAAATTTAATTTGCTCAGAACGGATTCAAAAGACGTGCTTATTACACCCGAAAATTCGGTGTCATCTTTCTTGTTTACAAATAATGACGGATACATTGAAAACACAAAGCAAATCGATACACGAATTATCCAACGTAGTGCTCTGTCTTCTTGGGCTTCTTACATTTCTCATCACTTGCTCTCGCCTCTCGTTTTGATTTTCTCCACTTTTGCTTGCGTTCATTCTGCGAATTCCGTGGCATTGTCAAAAATGTTTACCCGTTCACACGAAAACAATTTTTTTTAATTTTAGTTTAAACCACTGCGATATGTTCTTTATATATTTGAACAGATCTTGTTGAGAGCTTTAAAACGGTACCACGCACAGTCGTTTTGTGTTCACGGTTGCCCAGATAAACCGCGATATTGTCAAAAGTGTTCATCGGTTCACAAGGAAACAATTTTTAAAATGTTCAATTCAAACCACTGCGAAATCTTATTCATATATGTGAATAGATAACGTCGAGAGCTTTAAAACGATGCCACGCACACTGGTGTTGAACTCACGGTTGCCGAGATAGACTGAGTCAAACGCGGCGGCACACCCAGAAATATTGCATCCCCACCCCCGCGCACACGGTGTATTGCATATTACGCGAATTGGATTCCATGCTGTTTACGAATATGCTAAGACGTTTAGTGTGCGGGACGTATTTTTAACGCTATAATGATTTCAATTGGGACCTAGTTTTGTCACAAGCGGTCGGTCGTTAGTCGCCCCATACTATCCGCGGTCAGACGTAGTCCTACGTCAAAAATGTAGACTGACTTATTTCGTTACAACGTTACAAGGGTTTAATAATACACAAAGTCAGCTTTCTTTTTCGTATCTCAAAGTTATCTCTTTCTGTGTTTTGACATGCTGATTGGAAAAATAATTAAACACCGTTCACGTACCGTACCGTATCTTTAATTTTCATTGGCATGCTTGTTTTTATTCAATATAATTTTTGTTGGCTTACTGTCATCCGGAATAAAACTGATTTGCTACGATTTTTTTCTGCTTGTTTCCGATTGTCCCTAAGAAAAAGCTTTAAGGTCTCCAGGTGTCCTCCGACGGCAGGGAAACTTTCTCTCAGAAAACCTTTCTCAATCGCTGTTCTTCCGTGATTGCGAAACTTTTCTCGAGGATCTCCTTAAGTAGGCAGAAAAAACAACAACCGAAAAACAAAAACAAAAAAACTCGGCACTTTATTGCAGTTTCACGCAAGAGCAGCTGGCGTTAATCTTTTCATTTTGTGCCTTCCGGAAATGTGTTGAGTGAAGAATGTCCGATTTCCACGTGCGTTACAGCTCTGTGAACTTATGAAGTCAGAGATATAATTATTGTGACATCTGATAATATTTTAATCATGACTGGCTGTCTTTTAATAAACATCGCTGTCATCGCAAGCGATATGCAGCTAAATTTCATTCCGTTTATGTCACTGGCGCCTCACTATCAGTATGTGTTTTGGTATGATCGTTAGATAAGAACACTTAAAATATTTGTTGAAATATATCAGTGTACTGAATCTAATGAACATTTAAATATAATTTTTTAATCAAAAGATATTTACATGCCCGAATTAGAACATGCATTATTGCATTTTCCTGAACTTTTCTGTTTCTTTCTATTACACAATGAGTTATTTTGACTCAATAATTGCACTTGAAATTTTACTTTCATTTCTGCAAATATTTCAGGAGTTTGCCAATTTTTAATTATCATGCCTCCACATTAAATATATTTAGTTTCTAAAATGTTCTCTCCGATTCTAACGCAGTCACTTGCTTTTTTCAGAAATGCTAAAAAAATAATAAATAAAGAATATCCAAAAAGTTTGAGAAAATCAAAGGCTCGGGAAAATTTTGCCTGCTCGCCCATGGTAGAAATCTTCGCTGATTTAGTTCAAAACTAGATAAGAATGAAACGGCCAGAAGATTTACGAGGCCGATATACAGTACAAGAACTGAGGCATTCTGAAGCTTTTTGCAATACATCTGTTGTGGCTTGTAGTGTTCTGGGATGAAGTGCCAAAAAAGCTTTCAGCTGTTTTATTTGGACTTTCTCTACGTCGTTTTGGTTCTGACCGGTCTGCAACGAAAGTAATACTAAATATTTAAATTTCGAATGAATACCTTAATCCTCATTAAGTGGCTTATCTTCTATCCATGCATAGGACTGTCGATATACAATGTATAAGGTATCTAAAAATTTACATCCATTTGTTATAATAACGTCTTTTGTTCACGTTTATAAAAGCACATGTAACTTTTTCTGTAAATTTTTATGCGTCGTTTAGAAGATTTTGACAGAACAATATTCGGTAATTATAAAATTTAGAAGAAACATCTGCTGAGCGTAATTGAAAGACTTTCAACGTAGATACTATCTCTTTCTCATTTCACACTTTAAGGTGTGTTACCTGTGTCCAAAAACACCACTTGTTTTCCAGAATGACATTACAAATCAGAAATTTTGACTCAAGTTTTACGTATTATTCGAAGAACAGTTCCTTAAGCCGAACTCTTAAGCATGATTTATAATGGATAATCTCTCGTCTGACATAGTAACTGGTTTAGTAATTTACACCTCAAAATGTATGTTTTGTGCCATTCTAGGATGGATAGGGCCGTCCGAGATTAGTTTCATTCAGGGATTAAGACCGGGAGCTCTTGTTGCTTTTGGTGAAGGATTAAGAGCGTGACATCACAAATCCCACACAGTGAGTTCAGCAATTCGTGTCATGTGTCCATCAGGCCACCTTTCAGCTCAGTACCAAGCTTAGTGACTTTGTTATGATCAGAATCCTTAAATTAAAGTTATAGCATCTCTACAGGTTTAATCCCGATGAAAAAGTTATTGCACAAGCCATGGACTTAAAAGGCATGGCCATGACTAATATATTTGTGAATGCCTTTTCTAACGATAATCTTCGTAATTTTCTTAAAGTTTTCAGAAATGCAGTGGTGTGGACATTTTTATATTTTTGTAATTGTTCAACTTGCGGTATATAGCTTTTTAATTGCGCAATCTGCCACTTACTTTATCAGACTTCATTCATTGCCGAAGCTGTTTGGATACTGAGCAGCTGCGTTAAGAGGATGATCTGTAGCCACCCTTGAGAAAGAAGTTTTGTTTTGTTCAGTGGTCGGTTCTCTCCCATTCCTGGGCCAGCAGCGCAAGTGCGCTAAGATATTTGCATTTAATCCTCAAAAAAGGGATAGAAATTTACTTAGGAAATAAGACTTACGGAGATACTGCCGCCATTGGTACTTTATTTATCTTGTGCTTATACCTGACTTCCATTTCACATCATAATTAGTTCCTTCATATATGATGTGAAATGGAAGTCAGGTATAAGCACAAGATAAAGTAACTGGCATTTCTTGATATTTGAATTATGACTATTGAGATAAAGCAACGACAGACAGTTAATAACTTATACGGAGAGCTTCCAGAGCAATGAGATAACTGAGATAACTTATGCATGAGCACAATGATATAATATATGCATGAGTTCTATGACATAATATATGCCTGATTACAATGACATAATATATGCATGGATACAATGACATACCATATGCCTGAGTACAATGACAACATATACATGAGTTCAATTGTAGCGTTTGTGTGTAGCTGACTTACTGAACATTACATAAATCAGTTACCAAAACTTACCTACAGTGAAACAGGAGTCACTCAAATAAAGTTCAAGAAAGAGTTACTTACAGCTATTCCTTTATTGCTGTCAACAGATACCTGAACAGTAGCACTTCAACAGAACACAACACTTAATCATCGAACGTTAAACTTATCCGATTAGTAGTAAACGTAAGAACTAAACAATGTTAGCTGGTAGAACTCTTAACGCTAACTATATCATCATCATCATCATCATCATTGTCAACCATTATCAATCCACTGCTGGATGAAGGTCTCCCCAAGTTTCCTCCACAACGGTCTGTCTTGTGCCAGTCTCCTCCATGCCACTCCCGCATATTTACGAATTTCATCCACCCATCTCCCATGTGGTCTTTTTCTGGGTCTTTTCCTGTCCCTTGGAATCCAATCTAAAATTTCGGCTGCACATCTATGGTCTGTCCTTCTGGCAGTATGTCCAGCCCATTGCCATTTCAGGGATTTAACTCTGATCATGATGTCTTCCACTCTCGTCATTTTTCGGATCCACGAGTTCCTCTTCTTATCTCTCTTGGTTATACCAAGCATGCACCTCTCCATGCTTCTTTGAGTTGTCTGCAGCCTTTGTATGTCTCTTTTAGTTAAGGTCCACGTCTCTGCACCATACGTAAGCACTGGAAGGATGCATTGATCAAACACTTTTCTTTTAAGACATAATGGCATATTGCTCTTGAAAATTATGCTGTTTCTTCCAAAAGCTCTCCAGGCAAGTTTTGTACGCCGATTAATTTCTTCATCAATGTGACCCTCACTTGATATCTGCTGTCCAAGATAAACGTACGTATCTGTTATCTCCAGCTTTTCTCCATCAATCGATAAAGCTTCATTTCTTGTAAAAGCATTGAACATCACTTTTGTCTTCTTAAAGTTCATTTTTAATCCCACTTCTTTACTCTTGTCAGCAAGTTCCTGGATCATACTCTGCAGCTCTGATGGGGTAGTTGCAAAAATGACTATGTCATCAGCAAAACGAAGGTGGGTTAGATAATCTCCATTAATCTTTATCCCTTTGTTTTCCCAGTTCAGTGATTGAAAGACATTTTCCAATGTGGCATTAAAGAGCTTCGGAGATATGGTGTCACCTTGTCTCACTCCCTTTCCAATTTTTATGTGTGTTGTATTTTCAAACAGCCGAATCTTTGCACTTGCATTTTCATAGATGTTATTAATAATATTAATGTATGCATCTTCAATACCGCAGGATTTCAGAGCCGTGGTAACTGCTGATGGTTTCACCGAATCAAAGGCTTTTTCATAATCGATAAAAGCCATGCACAATGGAAGTTCATATTCCCTCGCTCTTTCAATTAGTTCTCTCAGTACTTGGATATGATCTATTGTGCTGTAGCCACTCCTGAATCCAGCTTGTTCTCTCGGTTGAGCCATGTCCAGTGTTACCTTCAAGCGGTGTGAAAGAACTTTAGTGAAGATTTTATAAACCACTGATAGGAGGCTGATAGGTCTGTAGTTCCTGAGATCCTCAATGTCACCTTTTTTATGTAGCAGGATCATTGTAGCATTGTTCCAATCCTCAGGAATCTTCCCTTCATTAAGGCATCGAGTGAAAATTTGGGCGAGTACTGTTTCAATTTCTCCACTTGCTTCTTGTATGATGTCTATAGTAATTCCATCTTCTCCTGGAGCTTTCCCCGCTTCATGTTCTTGATTGCATGAGCAACTTCTGCTGGGAGGACTGGAAGAACTCTGGTACCTTTCATGATGTCTGGAGTACATGTATCATCCCTTTCATATAATTTGGAGTAGAAATCTTTCACTCTTGTCAAAATTTCGCCTCTATTTCTTGTTATAGAACCATCTTCTTTTCTCAGAGCCATAATCTGTTTTCTTCCCTTACTGAGATGTCCCTTTGCTATCTTAAGGCGTTGGTTGTTTTCAATTGCTTTCCTCACTAGCTCACAGTTGAATTTCCTTACGTCTTCAGTGATACTTTTTCGTGTTGTCTTGCATAGCTCTATATATTCCACTTTCGAAGTCACATCTTCTTTAGTTGCCCTCATCTCTCTTCTATCAACATTTTGGTTTTTCCTGATAATTTATTCACATGCAACTTGTTCTTAGACCCAGCTAATTTTGTTGCTGTTTCCATAAGAGCTTTGGTTACTTTTCTGTTAACTTCCGAAATATCCACTTCTTCCGATGTTAGGCCTTCTAAAGCAGAGAATCTGTTCTTCAGTTCCAACTTGAAAGTATTATGGTGTTTTTAAGGTTGGTTATGTCAATACATTTTGTTTGTCTTATGAGCTTGCCACGTTCCAGTTTAGTGTTGAGGTGCATCTTACATCTCACCAATCTATGGTCACTACCTGTGTTGAACTTGTTCAGCACACTGCAGTCTTCGATGACGAATTTTTTGTTACACATAATAAAATCAATTTCACTTGTCGTCCCAATTGGATGTCTCCATGTCCATTTCCTGTGTGGCTTTTTCTTGAAAAAGGAGTTCAAGATGAAAAATCCTTCTGCCTCTGCAAACTCAACGAGAGTATTTCCACGCTGGTTTCTGTTGCCGTGTCCGAATTTACCTACTGAAGTTTCATTCTGTTGTCGTTGCCATATTTTTGCATTGAAATCTCCCATAATTATCTTCAAGTGCTGCTTACCTTTATTATTTAGATGACGAATTTCCTCATAAAATTCTTCAATTTCTTCTTCAGGATGACTTGTGGTGGGTGCATAAGATTGAATAATCTGAGCCTGGTATCTTCTCGATAGTTGGATAACGAGTCGTGCAGCTCTGTCAGAGGAACTTTCAACTTCTATCACTTTATCCTTCAGTTTCTTGTTTATTATAAATCCAACACCACTAGTTCTGCCAGTATCTGTCCCACGATAATAGAAGAGATGTCCACTTTTCAGTTCAATGAGATCTTCTCCTTTTCTCCTTACCTCACTTAGCCCAACAATGTCCCACTTGATCCTTTGTAGTTCCTCTTCCAATTCAAGAAGCCTTGAATCAGAAGATAGGGAGCGTCCGTTATAGGTAGCCAAGGTCAGCATCAAATGGCAGCCTAGTCCGGTCCTCCGGGGATTCTTAGCACTCTCTGCCTTCATGTCGCACTGGCCGCTGCCTTGGCCAGGTACATTCCAGCTGCCGGAGACTGAGGGCCAAGATTTAAGTTGTAGAGTCATTTTGGAGGTGTTTGGCCATAACTCACCACGCTGGCCAAGCGGGTTGGTGAGTGTGGGATAGCATTTCCTCTGATCCCGATGGTATAGTTATACCGCTATTGGCGGTCGTCAGAGCCCCTTTAGTGGGAACAGGATGCACCACGAGAAGGCGGGGTTGACATTTGTCAAGGAGAGGCTGTGATGTTACGCATCACCTGACCTTACATCCCGCTAACTATATATATATATATATATATATATATATATATTCTATAAAGAAGATACCTAAGCAAAAAAATACATATATAATTTTGACTCACACCTAGTACAACATAGAAAAGGTTATGTATCTACCTGTGTGATCAAAAGGAAAAAAGGTAAAAAATAAAATAAAACAACTGAATGTAGAAGGTGTCGAGAATACTGAGCCTTGGCTTTATCAAGGACCAGCAAAAACTCTGCATTTTCTCACTTCCACAAAGACCTAGTTGGAAATGGGTTTCTGCAAGGCCATAGATGCAAGTAACATTCCCACCTAAAATAGTTTAAAAAATATATATATAAGTCATGTCCTCCTTAGAGTTGCATGACCTAGCACTAGTTAACATTTTCGCTTGCATCCATTAACCTTCCTGGCCCGACCCATACTCTTCATCTGTTACTATTAAACAGAGAGAAGAAGATTAAAGAGAACTCAAGCTGTGAGAGTGACATAATAATTAGAAATGATTTTCAGCCATAACGAAATTCCAAGTTCGTTTGAGAGAGAATTTAAACCTGAAAAACAATGCAAAGAAATCCAAATTTTACATTGCAATTAAAAAAGGAAATGTTAATTTATAACGAACAGATTTTTGAAAGAAAACTTGAGTCTAAAACCCCCTACTCTACAACTTATGACAACACAAAAACGAGAATAAGTTAAAGATAATAATTAACTAAAGAAAACTTTGTGAAAGTTATATACCTTAAACAGTTAGTTGCAATATGTACAAAGTATTTCAGCAGTGCTTTAAGTGCATAATTAATTAGTATTAAGAACTTAACTACTTTGAAAAAACAGCGCATAGACAGCGCATAGAAAAGGAACAAGCTAAGCCATCTTCTGTTCCTAGGTACCCCAAAAGACGCTCAAAGTTACAAAGAAAAGAAAGAGTTAAAACCCGCAAAAATGTTAACAGACAAATCAATGCCTAAAAGTTGAAAAGCTAAAAAACGACAGAGAAAAGGTACATGAAGTACAAACATTGAACTTATAAAACCTAGAACCCAAAAACAAGGAAGAGAGCTTACCTCTTGTGTTACAAAAACTTTTCTCCTCACAAGAGAAGAACATGGCTGACCTCTTCTGCCACTCCCTAGACGCTGGGGGGCAGTGAGGGTGGGGCTGATGGCCTCCTCATACAGCAAGAAAACAACGCGCGGAGATTTTAACCAGAGAAAAAAAAATATATAAACATAAGACTGTGGATCTGTATGATCAGAAAGAGCAGAATTAACTCTCCAGAATACATGAGAAATATTATAAAATACACGAGCAGTTTATTTAATAATCTTTGCATGTATTAAATCACCTTAGTGAGCTTCTATAGATTAATCAGAATCTTATTAATTTTAATGTTGGTTTTACTATTTTTAGTATAGCTATCCTAGTGATGAATAACTAGTTTTCTTTTTTATTTGTTTTTATTTTCTTTTATAAACGGATTTTTAAGCTTTTTTTTGTGATTTTGTTTATATTATTTAATTTTTTGTTTTAATAGGACCGTCATATCCATAGCACTAAGGTTCCTTTAGGTAGTTAATAGGCATCCTCTAGCCAACTTCCTTACGGCTTTGATTGGTCAGAATCATATTATTAACTGTGTAGAAAATTAAAGCAGATCTGCCAACCTTACTCTATTATTCAGAATAATTTTTCTTAAAGTTCTTTTGATGAAAGAAGAAGGAATTTCGTTCTCTAGAAAACTTTCTAATAGTATATTAATGTTGTAATTGAAGTCCAAATTGTTGCTGCAAATTCTTGAAATTCTTAGGACCTGAGAAATTAGTACATTCTCAATTACTTTGGTTGAAATGTTATTATTCCAGTGTAGATATTTAATTACTTTGAAAGGAAAATTAACTCTTTTATCATAGAGGCTAATAGATGGGTTACCTCTGTTAAGCTTAATGCTTAAGTCTAGGAACTCAAGTTCCTGATTACTGTGGTTGGTTTTACATAAGTTAAGAGAGCTAGGATAGATATTATCAAAATCACTCTCTATAACTTCTGAATTATTGATACACAGCAGATCATCAATATATCTAAAAAGTGTAAAGGTAGTTATCTGAGCAGGTGGGGTGATTTTTAATGAATTTATATTCCTTAAAGAACAGGAATAGATTAGCGATATGCGTGGACGTTGATGTTCCCATTGGAATACCGTTCACTTGCTTATAGAGAGTATTATTATATAAGATATGGTTATTTATTATGCAGCAATTGAGATAAGAGTTCCAAGTTCCTACATCAACAAATTGGTTAAGTTTAAATTCTGCATACAGCTCTTTAAAGGTAGTGATTATATCTGATAGAGGCAGATTAGTATACAGGTTTTCAAAATCATAACTATTAATATCTAGGGGACAAACTTTGAGTATAGTAGAAATTACTTCTGCATTATTATTAATTATCCAAAAATCTCTGTACATCAAGTTAGAACAGTTTCTAATGTGTTTCAAAACCTTCTTTAAGACATCTTCAAAAGCAAGATCTATTTTCTTTTTATGACTCCTTACTCCACTAGCTATGAACCTGAACTTCACAGGATCCTTATGAAACTTAACCGTTGCAAAAAGAAATGGAAATTCAGGCTCATATCTTCTAGTTTGTGGAATTTTAAGTTTCTTGAAGAATGCCTTAAACCGATTTTCTAACTGCTTGGTAGAATAACTTACGGGCTCGTATGTTACTCTATTATTGAGTTCCATAGTTAACAATTCAAAATAGAACTTCTTACAGATAATTGCAAAATTATTGCTAGCTTTATCCGTAGTGGTAAAAATAAATTGGTCTTGCAGTTTGGAGAGTGACCTTTTAGCTTCTCCAGAGAAAAAGAGATTTCTGTCGAAACAAAAGTCCAGACCTGCCAACTCACCGGTGAAGCTATTGATAATATTATATTTCCATTCTGCGAAGGCCTCAATAGGCTGATTGTACGTTAAACTGGTTTTTACGATGTATTTATTTACATCTTGAGTGAAGCTCTCAAGAATCCTTTCTTTGGAAATTGTGAAGGAAGGTCTGAATTTAGAGCCATACTCTAATAAATTCCTAAGCTTTTCATTTTCTACAAAACTCAAGTTTCCGGTGATAATATGGTTGTAATTCTTATCATATTATCACCGGAAACTTGAGTTTTGTAGAAAATGAAAAGCTTAGGAATTTATTAGAGTATGGCTCCAAATTCAGACCTTCCTTCACAATTTCCAAAGAAAGGATTCTTGAGAGCTTCACTCAAGATGTAAATAAATACATCGTAAAAACCAGTTTAACGTACAATCAGCCTATTGAGGCCTTCGCAGAATGGAAATATAATATTATCAATAGCTTCACCGGTGAGTTGGCAGGTCTGGACTTTTGTTTCGACAGAAATCTCTTTTCTCTGGAGAAGCTAAAAGGTCACTCTCCAAACTGCAAGACCAATTTATTTTTACCACTACGGATAAAGCTAGCAATAATTTTGCAATTATCTGTAAGAAGTTCTATTTTGAATTGTTAACTATGGAACTCAATAACAGAGTAACATACGAGCCCGTAAGTTATTCTACCAAGCAGTTAGAAAATCGGTTTAAGGCATTCTTCAAGAAACTTAAAATTCCACAAACTAGAAGATATGAGCCTGAATTTCCATTTCTTTGCAACGGTTAAGTTTCATAAGGATCCTGTGAAGTTCAGGTTCATAGCTAGTGGAGTAAGGAGTCATAAAAGAAAATAGATCTTGCTTTTGAAGATGTCTTAAAGAAGGTTTTGAAACACATTAGAAACTGTTCTAACTTGATGTACAGAGATTTTTGGATAATTAATAATAATGCAGAAGTAATTTCTACTATACTCAAAGTTTGTCCCCTAGATATTAATAGTTATGATTTTGAAAACCTGTATACTAATCTGCCTCTATCAGATATAATCACTACCTTTAAAGAGCTGTATGCAGAATTTAAACTTAACCAATTTGTTGATGTAGGAACTTGGAACTCTTATCTCAATTGCTGCATAATAAATAACCATATCTTATATAATAATACTCTCTATAAGCAAGTGAACGGTATTCCAATGGGAACATCAACGTCCACGCATATCGCTAATCTATTCCTGTTCTTTAAGGAATATAAATTCATTAAAAATCACCCCACCTGCTCAGATAACTACCTTTACACTTTTAGATATATTGATGATCTGCTGTGTATCAATAATTCAGAAGTTATAGAGAGTGATTTTGATAATATCTATCCTAGCTCTCTTAACTTATGTAAAACCAACCACAGTAATCAGGAACTTGAGTTCCTAGACTTAAGCATTAAGCTTAACAGAGGTAACCCATCTATTAGCCTCTATGATAAAAGAGTTAATTTTCCTTTCAAAGTAATTAAATATCTACACTGGAATAATAACATTTCAACCAAAGTAATTGAGAATGTACTAATTTCTCAGGTCCTAAGAATTTCAAGAATTTGCAGCAACAATTTGGACTTCAATTACAACATTAATATACTATTAGAAAGTTTTCTAGAGAACGAAATTCCTTCTTCTTTCATCAAAAGAACTTTAAGAAAAATTATTCTGAATAATAGAGTAAGGTTGGCAGATCTGCTTTAATTTTCTACACAGTTAATAATATGATTCTGACCAATCAAAGCCGTAAGGAAGTTGGCTAGAGGATGCCTATTAACTACCTAAAGGAACCTTAGTGCTATGGATATGACGGTCCTATTAAAACAAAAATTAAATAATATAAACAAAATCACAAAAAAAGCTTAAAAATCCGTTTATAAAAGAAAATAAAAACAAATAAAAAAGAAAACTAGTTATTCATCACTAGGATAGCTATACTAAAAATAGTAAAACCAACATTAAAATTAATAAGATTCTGATTAATCTATAGAAGCTCACTAAGGTGATTTAATACATGCAAAGATTATTAAATAAACTGCTCGTGTATTTTATAATATTTCTCATGTATTCTGGAGAGTTAATTCTGCTCTTTCTGATCATACAGATCCACAGTCTTATGTTTATATATTTTTTTTTCTCTGGTTAAAATCTCCGCGCGTTGTTTTCTTGCTGTATGAGGAGGCCATCAGCCCCACCTCACTGCCCCCCAGCGTCTAGGGAGTGGCAGAAGAGGTCAGCCATGTTCTTCTCTTGTGAGGAGAAAAGTTTTTGTAACACAAGAGGTAAGCTCTCTTCCTTGTTTTTGGGTTCTAGGTTTTATAAGTTCAATGTTTGTACTTCATGTACCTTTTCTCTGTCGTTTTTTAGCTTTTCAACTTTTAGGCATTGATTTGTCTGTTAACATTTTTGCGGGTTTTAACTCTTTCTTTCTTTTGTAACTTTGAGCGTCTTTTGGGGTACCTAGAACAGAAGATGGCTTAGCTTGTTCCTTTTCTATGCGCTGTCTATGCGCTGTTTTTTCAAAGTAGTTAAGTTCTTAATACTAATTAATTATGCACTTAAAGCACTGCTGAAATACTTTGTACATATTGCAACTAACTGTTTAAGGTATATAACTTTCACAAAGTTTTCTTTAGTTAATTATTATCTTTAACTTATTCTCGTTTTTGTGTTGTCATAAGTTGTAGAGTAGGGGGTTTTAGACTCAAGTTTTCTTTCAAAAATCTGTTCGTTATAAATTAACATTTCCTTTTTTAATTGCAATGTAAAATTTGGATTTCTTTTGCATTGTTTTTCAGGTTTAAATTCTCTCTCAAACGAACTTGGAATTTCGTTATGGCTGAAAATCATTTCTAATTATTATGTCACTCTCACAGCTTGAGTTCTCTTTAATCTTCTTCTCTCTGTTTAATAGTAACAGATGAAGAGTATGGGTCGGGCCAGGAAGGTTAATGGATGCAAGCGAAAATGTTAACTAGTGCTAGGTCATGCAACTCTAAGGAGGACATGACTTATATATATATTTTTTAAACTATTTTAGGTGGGAATGTTACTTGCATCTATGGCCTTGCAGAAACCCATTTCCAACTAGGTCTTTGTGGAAGTGAGAAAATGCAGAGTTTTTGCTGGTCCTTGATAAAGCCAAGGCTCAGTATTCTCGACACCTTCTACATTCAGTTGTTTTATTTTATTTTTTACCTTTTTTCCTTTTGATCACACAGGTAGATACATAACCTTTTCTATGTTGTACTAGGTGTGAGTCAAAATTATATATGTATTTTTTTGCTTAGGTATCTTCTTTATAGAATGTGAATTCTGAATTTTCAAAACTGCTGCGTTGCGCGTTTTGATTTTCAGGTTATTTTGCACCCTTCGTTTTAAATTCTAAAATTTTTCCTTAGTCTTCAGTTTTGCTCTTTAGTAACTAATTTCAATTTATTATTTAGCAGCTCATGCGCAAATTCTAGTTGAATTGTTTTATTATATTTTTTTCTTTTTTTTTTTTTATATTTTTTTATTACTATTTTTTTACTTAGGGTTTTTTTTTTTTTTTTTTTTTTTTTTTTCTAATTTTTCTTTTTAGTATGTTTTGGATGCAGCTTTTTGGAGTGTAGTTTATACTCGAGTTTGGTCTTTTCTTGGACTGCTTATTTCTAAAAAGTTTTTCCTAGTTGGTATGCTCAGAATTTGTATGTTTTGGCCCAAGTGGAGTTCTAAGGACGATGAAAGGATTGGAGGTCAGCTCAGATATTTTAAGTCCTCCCGCTCGGTTAGGCTAGCACCCTTTCCCATAGTGTATGAACTCGCTGGCAAAGGTAATCTAAAGTTATGAAATGACAAACGTTGTTTGACATGTAAATCTGCAGATCCTAACCTCTATTCTTATGTTGAGGATAATTGCTCCAACAAGTTTTGCAAAGCCTACAATACCATCTATAAGCTCACCTGTACTGTCTGCAACCTTAGCTATATTGGCCAAAGTAAAAATCCTCTTCATCTTAGGATTAATGGTCACAGGTCTCTAGTAAACAAGTTCTCTAATTCAGGAGTGAACCCCTCCACAAACGCCAACCAGTACTCTACCTTTGAATTAGAGCATTTCCATACTCATGGTTTTGACAAAGTGAAAATAGAGGTACTACATATTATCCCTGACCTCTATGCTCGGCTAGAAACTGAATCCCTTGAAATTTTGCAGCATCAGTCTCTTTATCCCTATGGCCTTAATTCCACTCTATCTGACAATAAGCATAATCAGCATAAATTTTCAATTCGTGAACTCTTCTTTCTTGTTAATAATAAGAGCTGCTCTAGAGGTAATAGAGGACAGAGGTTATTTCGCACATCAAGCAAAGTTGATTTTGCTAACTTGCTAAAAACTCTGGGAAGGCTTTAAAACTGGCACTAATTTTGTTAAAATTCTTACAAAATGCTTACAAAATTCTCAAGTCCTTCAAGCACTCTGTCCTTAAATGTTTTTTCAAATTCTGGAATGAAACTGCTGACCATGTTGATAAGCATGTTTTTGCTTTGGTTCTGGACATTCTTAAACATATTCTTAAAGATAAAATTTCTCTTAAAGAATTTTCCAGTAATTTTGTTACCATCAGGTTCCTAAATAAAGCCTACGATAATCTCAATGTAAGGAAGCTGTTCTACAATAATGCAATTTTTTTTTTCCCATCCACAGGCACCAGTCTATTGTAAGTTTTAAATATGTTAAGACCTTAGGGTCAATAGTTAAAAACTACAAACTTAACTCTTCGAGCTACATTCCTGTAATTACTACTTGTTCTTGTGATGAACATAAAGAAACAGTTCACTATGATAAGAATTACAACCATATTATCACCGGAAACTTGAGTTTTGTAGAAAATGAAAAGCTTAGGAATTTATTAGAGTATGGCTCTAAATTCAGACCTTCCTTCACAATTTCCAAAGAAAGGATTCTTGAGAGCTTCACTCAAGATGTAAATAAATACATCGTAAAAACCAGTTTAACGTACAATCAGCCTATTGAGGCCTTCGCAGAATGGAAATATAATATTATCAATAGCTTCACCGGTGAGTTGGCAGGTCTGGACTTTTGTTTCGACAGAAATCTCTTTTTCTCTGGAGAAGCTAAAAGGTCACTCTCCAAACTGCAAGACCAATTTATTTTTACCACTACGGATAAAGCTAGCAATAATTTTGCAATTATCTGTAAGAAGTTCTATTTTGAATTGTTAACTATGGAACTCAATAATAGAGTAACATACGAGCCCGTAAGTTATTCTACCAAGCAGTTAGAAAATCGGTTTAAGGCATTCTTCAAGAAACTTAAAATTCCACAAACTAGAAGATATGAGCCTGAATTTCCATTTCTTTTTGCAACGGTTAAGTTTCATAAGGATCCTGTGAAGTTCAGGTTCATAGCTAGTGGAGTAAGGAGTCATAAAAAGAAAATAGATCTTGCTTTTGAAGATGTCTTAAAGAAGGTTTTGAAACACATTAGAAACTGTTCTAACTTGATGTACAGAGATTTTTGGATAATTAATAATAATGCAGAAGTAATTTCTACTATACTCAAAGTTTGTCCCCTAGATATTAATAGTTATGATTTTGAAAACCTGTATACTAATCTGCCTCTATCAGATATAATCACTACCTTTAAAGAGCTGTATGCAGAATTTAAACTTAACCAATTTGTTGATGTAGGAACTTGGAACTCTTATCTCAATTGCTGCATAATAAATAACCATATCTTATATAATAATACTCTCTATAAGCAAGTGAACGGTATTCCAATGGGAACATCAACGTCCACGCATATCGCTAATCTATTCCTGTTCTTTAAGGAATATAAATTCATTAAAAATCACCCCACCTGCTCAGATAACTACCTTTACACTTTTAGATATATTGATGATCTGCTGTGTATCAATAATTCAGAAGTTATAGAGAGTGATTTTGATAATATCTATCCTAGCTCTCTTAACTTATGTAAAACCAACCACAGTAATCAGGAACTTGAGTTCCTAGACTTAAGCATTAAGCTTAACAGAGGTAACCCATCTATTAGCCTCTATGATAAAAGAGTTAATTTTCCTTTCAAAGTAATTAAATATCTACACTGGAATAATAACATTTCAACCAAAGTAATTGAGAATGTACTAATTTCTCAGGTCCTAAGAATTTCAAGAATTTGCAGCAACAATTTGGACTTCAATTACAACATTAATATACTATTAGAAAGTTTTCTAGAGAACGAAATTCCTTCTTCTTTCATCAAAAGAACTTTAAGAAAAATTATTCTGAATAATAGAGTAAGGTTGGCAGATCTGCTTTAATTTTCTACACAGTTAATAATATGATTCTGACCAATCAAAGCCGTAAGGAAGTTGGCTAGAGGATGCCTATTAACTACCTAAAGGAACCTTAGTGCTATGGATATGACGGTCCTATTAAAACAAAAAATTAAATAATATAAACAAAATCACAAAAAAAAGCTTAAAAATCCGTTTATAAAAGAAAATAAAAACAAATAAAAAAGAAAACTAGTTATTCATCACTAGGATAGCTATACTAAAAATAGTAAAACCAACATTAAAATTAATAAGATTCTGATTAATCTATAGAAGCTCACTAAGGTGATTTAATACATGCAAAGATTATTAAATAAACTGCTCGTGTATTTTATAATATTTCTCATGTATTCTGGAGAGTTAATTCTGCTCTTTCTGATCATACAGATCCACAGTCTTATGTTTATATATTTTTTTTTCTCTGGTTAAAATCTCCGCGCGTTGTTTTCTTGCTGTATGAGGAGGCCATCAGCCCCACCCTCACTGCCCCCCAGCGTCTAGGGAGTGGCAGAAGAGGTCAGCCATGTTCTTCTCTTGTGAGGAGAAAAGTTTTTGTAACACAAGAGGTAAGCTCTCTTCCTTGTTTTTGGGTTCTAGGTTTTATAAGTTCAATGTTTGTACTTCATGTACCTTTTCTCTGTCGTTTTTTAGCTTTTCAACTTTTAGGCATTGATTTGTCTGTTAACATTTTTGCGGGTTTTAACTCTTTCTTTTCTTTGTAACTTTGAGCGTCTTTTGGGGTACCTAGGAACAGAAGATGGCTTAGCTTGTTCCTTTTCTATGCGCTGTCTATGCGCTGTTTTTTCAAAGTAGTTAAGTTCTTAATACTAATTAATTATGCACTTAAAGCACTGCTGAAATACTTTGTACATATTGCAACTAACTGTTTAAGGTATATAACTTTCACAAAGTTTTCTTTAGTTAATTATTATCTTTAACTTATTCTCGTTTTTGTGTTGTCATAAGTTGTAGAGTAGGGGGTTTTAGACTCAAGTTTTCTTTCAAAAAATCTGTTCGTTATAAATTAACATTTCCTTTTTTAATTGCAATGTAAAATTTGGATTTCTTTTGCATTGTTTTTCAGGTTTAAATTCTCTCTCAAACGAACTTGGAATTTCGTTATGGCTGAAAATCATTTCTAATTATTATGTCACTCTCACAGCTTGAGTTCTCTTTAATCTTCTTCTCTCTGTTTAATAGTAACAGATGAAGAGTATGGGTCGGGCCAGGAAGGTTAATGGATGCAAGCGAAAATGTTAACTAGTGCTAGGTCATGCAACTCTAAGGAGGACATGACTTATATATATATTTTTTAAACTATTTTAGGTGGGAATGTTACTTGCATCTATGGCCTTGCAGAAACCCATTTCCAACTAGGTCTTTGTGGAAGTGAGAAAATGCAGAGTTTTTGCTGGTCCTTGATAAAGCCAAGGCTCAGTATTCTCGACACCTTCTACATTCAGTTGTTTTATTTTATTTTTTACCTTTTTTCCTTTTGATCACACAGGTAGATACATAACCTTTTCTATGTTGTACTAGGTGTGAGTCAAAATTATATATGTATTTTTTTGCTTAGGTATCTTCTTTATAGAATGTGAATTCTGAATTTTCAAAACTGCTGCGTTGCGCGTTTTGATTTTCAGGTTATTTTGCACCCTTCGTTTTAAATTCTAAAATTTTTTCCTTAGTCTTCAGTTTTGCTCTTTATATATATATATATATATATATATACATAAGTACAACATGCAGACTTTCAATAAACACAACTTTAATTAAACAACGTCTCCTTCACAAATAGCATTAACTTCCACCACCAACACAACTGCTGCACCTCAAAACATTATATATATCGTTCAATTCTCATCTCAGATATGCAAGTCATTCGTTCTGACCTCAGGATGTTGCCAACCATACTCTTGCGAGAAAGAAGATATAACGTTAAGTTTGAATATTGCTAAAGAGAACGAACACAAATGTACCTAGAAAAAGAGACTAAAACGGAGAGTTAAATTAGAGTATACGTCACACAATGACATACAAATATCTGCATGAATACAATGAAATAACATATGCTTTTTAGCAATGCTTGGTGGTATGAAATCGACGAGGTATGCAGTGGACATCCTTTTTGCAATTCGTCAAGATAGTTTATTTCGTTAGGCAGTAATGGCGGGGGAAATTGCAAATGTTAAGCACAGAGAGACTGAAATTTTAAATTAAAATGGGATTGAGCTGATCTGCATTCGTGGACACATGGTTGCAGCCTACTAATATTTTTCTCGCTTTACTATCCGATGCAGCTGTTCTTCATCTTTACTGTAATCGTAAAACACGTTTCAAGAACAAGAAAGAGGTCCAGAAAGCCTGCCTGTGTAAATCCTCGGTAAAAAAAGCTTCTGCTTTATCTTTCAAACCACGGAGGCGTGGTTTGAATAATGCGCTACAACAGGGATGGGCATCCCACGGCTCGCCACGTGCCACTTTTGATGTAGATAATCTCGAACGTACCATTCCACTTTTACCTAATCCCCCCACTCCACGGTTGCCAGAAAGGATACAAAAATTATGTATCTCTGTATACTTCAAATAAAATACTGCTGAAGAAGAGAAAAATATTGATAAACCAATACTATTGTAACAGAACACTAATAAATCATTCAAGAACTAGTTTACTAGTATATTAAAACACAAATTTCTTGCAAAGAAAGAAACATGTTCCAACATTGTACACATGTATGTATACATTTCCATTCATATGAAACAAACCCGGCTTAGTTCTTAATGAAGCTTTCGGATGCCTTTCCTCTTCACCAGTTCTTCAATGTTGGGATTCAGAGATGAAGTAGCAAGAACCAGCAGAGTTTTGAGATGCTGATCACTGAGTGCTGAACGGTACTTATTTTTCACCAAGTTCATGATAGAAAAAGTATTTTCACTTATGTATGCCGACCCGAACCTGCAACAATATCTCAAGGCCATGTCTCGTACTGCAGGCAACTTAGAGATGCGGCGGCAGGGCGGGGGCGGGTATTTCCAGAAAGTGGCAAAGTCCTGGCTGGCTGGATTTCCAAACACCTCCTTGAACTTGTTGTGAATTGCAGTGTTGTTCTTAAGCTCCGAAATTTCAGTCTGCAGATCAGTAGTATAGTGAATGACGTTCTCGATAGAAAGGGCGAAAGGGTTTGTGAAAAGGAGCAGATTTTGTTTTTCGTTTTGGAAGTCTGAAAATCTGGCTTCAAAGGCGTTTTTCAAATCAGAAATATGTTGCTGATATTTAGAAAGTTGGGAATCCATTCGAACTCAGTTTGTGACAGTTGTTTCATTCGAGGAAAATGTGGGAGATCATGCCGAGAAAGGTGCATTCCAAGAAGAACAAGTTTTGCTTTCAATGCCTCAACTGGGAAACGATTGCTTTTTACCTTGCAGACGCAGAGTTAAGTTGTTCAGACGGCCCACGATGTCCGTCACAAATGCTAAATCACATAACCAAATTCCATCTTTTAAAAGCGCGCACTCATCAGGAAGATCGTCGTTTTCTTCGAAAAACTTCAGCACGTTTTTTTTACGTCCCCAAATCTTTGCAACGCAGTTCCCGTGATAGCCAATGGACACTACAATAAAGCAGAATTTCCCCTTGGTGTTCACCTGCTTTCAGAAGTTTGAGGAATCCCCTTCTGTTGGGTGCTCGTGCGCGGTTTTTATTGATACATCGAGCCACTGGGTTCCATTACAGAAGACACGTTCATGTCTTTGTCATAGAGGGCTTTTTGATGAATAATGCTGTGGTATTTAAAAATCATGAGTTGCAAATAATTTTCCAATAAAAACATAAAACCTTTTACTTTGCCAATCATAGCAGGAGCTCCATCTGTGCACACACTGTCTATTTTTCCCCAGTCTAAATTGCTATTTTCCATAGCTGTTTTTACTTCTTGAAAAATATTTTCTCCACTAGTATAAATCAATTGACGCAAGTCGAGAAGCTCTTCTGACACATTAAATTGTTCGCTGACACAACGCACATACACACAGATCTGAGCAGTATCAATTATATCACATTCTCATCTATAGCGAGGGGGAAATATTTGCACGTGCTGATGCAAGACAATATTTGTTTGGTAACGTCAGGGCCAGATTAAGGCCTCAGTGGGCCCCTAGGCTAAGGCACATGAGTAGGCCCCCAAAGAACTAATCTCTGTATTTTCATTGTTTTCGTAAGGTTCCCAAAAAACTTATGATAGAGAATCACTATGAAGACTATTAAAACACGAAAAGGTATCGATATGGTGATGATAATTAATACGTAATGTTTAAACGAATAATTTTACCTGCAGAGGTTTCATAAAGAATCGTTATATTTTCCGCTGTTCCCACAAGAACATGTATTAAAAGCTTAAGATTCCTAAATTTTGTCTTTGATTTTCTAATGATTTAGCATTGTATACCTTTCTTAGTGCATCTTTTTTGCTACACAATGTGAAGCCACAGGGGACTTCGACCATTAACGGTTCTAAATGCAAATTGGGAGGTGTGGGTGGATGGTAGTGAAAAAGCTGAAACTGTCTCGTCCACCCAGCTGTACACAGCGACATGAAACTTTTACCCTTGGTGAGTCACTGCATTGAAATCTATTTGTCTTCCAGCCTCTGTTTCTGACTAAGTGGAAATCATACGAGACAAAAGTAAAACTATTTTATAAATCTCTCTCTCCCTTTAGCTACCTATCAATTATTTGCCTAGGTATGTCTCCTGGACCCTTGGTCATGGTGGACCTCAAGGCTGTAGCCCATATAGCCCCCACCTTAATCCGGCCCTGGGTAACGTCCTCGGAAATCTCATCGACCAGCCTCATGATATTATTTCTTGAAAGAGCAACGCCATCCACCATTTTAATGACCTTCGAATCTTTAGTAGCTTTTGCATAGGTCAGAGACTAGGACAAAGACATTTGACAAGGCTTTATTATTTCTACTCCATCAGAGTACGACTTTTTCCTGGCAATAATGAGGGCAATTTCATATGATGCTTTCACTATTGTCGTCAAATGAACACTTTTCTTTAAACTGTTTGTTGTCTCATCAGAAAGTCTTTCTTCTTATTTAAAAATTCTGTTCTCATTACTGAACCAATCGGATACTGTGAACTTATATTTGCATGCATCTGTTTGAAATGCCCTCTAAATTAAATGTTTTCGGAACTGCAACACACGCTCCATAAATAAGACACACAGGCTTTAAAAAATTATCTTTCGTAAAAAAATACTCTTCTACCCATTAAGATTTAAACTCCCGCAGAGCAGTATCATCTTCATACTTCCTTTTTGAACCGCACGGCTCAGAGCCATATTCACAACACAGCGGGCACTACAGTTGTAAGAAGACATAGGGTGAGAACCATAGCTGAATAACAGGAAAGCGTATCGTCACTCCTGCGGCTGCGCAGACAAACAGAAAACCGGCGAGCGTTGCAATCCCCTGACCTTTGTCGTCTCAACCTTGTAGGGGATGGAAAGGGAGTAGATAAGTTTTATTGAGTGAAAACGGTGAAACTGCTAGGCGCGTTAGAGTAACAACAACAGTGTTGATGAGCCGGTTTGTTTAATAAATTATTAAAATCACAAAAAGTGACTTCGCGCGCATGCCACGGGTTGGTCACCTCTGCGTTAGAATATCTAATTACCAAGCACCAATACTCGGACGAGTCACATCATTGTGACCACCAGCTGATATCCAGAATAACCACCGTGTGCAGCGCGGACACCAACTAGACGGCCTGGGAGTGACCCAATAAGGTTCTGGAAGGTGTTCATAGGTATGAAGAGCCCCCATGCTGACTACAGTGCATCTGACAGCTGCTAGAGGGTGCGTGGTGGAGGATCCATAGAGCGAAAAACACGATCGAGGTGGTGCCACAGATGCTCAATTGAGTTTAGGTCTGGGGAATTAGGGGCCCAGGGAAGTACTTCGAAATCTTCATAGTGCTCTTCCAACCACTCTCAGACATTTCTAGCTGTGCGGCTCGTCACATTGTCGTACTGGAAGATCCCATCCGCCCCATGGAAGACAATCAGCATGTGTGGGTGTACGTGGTCTGCAAGGATGGATTCATAACGAATTCGGTCCACAGTGCTTTCCTTCAACAAGTATGAGTAGACCCAGAGAACGCCATGAAAACATTCCCCAGACCATAACGCTGCCCCTACTAGCTTGTGTTCTTCCAGCAATGGTTAAATAGTGTTTGTTCTCCGATGTTTCTCGCCTTATATGCCAAAGTCCATCCGTTTGATGAAGCAGAAAACGTGACCCATCGGAGAAGACAATCCTTTGTCAATCAGAGGAGGTCCAATTCCGACACTGCCGTGCAAATGTAAGCCTTTTCTGCCGATGCACTTTCTTTAGCATAGGTGCAGTGACCATCTGCCTGCGTCGAAGCCGCATACGCAGCAGGGTTCGCTGAACTGTCTTTTGACATACTTCCGGTAGTCTTCATTCGGCCAGTAAGTTGCTCCTCTGTGGCGTATCGATCGGCCCTCACGCACCTTCGCAGCCGATGTTCACCTCTCACATCAACGGCACGTGGTGATCCGCAGTTTCCACATCGCTTATTTGCAATGGTGCCATTTCTCCAATCAATATACAATTTAACTACAGCAGCACGCGAACAGTTCGCAAACTGCGCTGTTTCAGAAATACTGCCACTCTTGGCTCGAAAGCCGATAATAATCCCTTTTTGCAAATCTGATGAATCACTCCTTTTATCCATGACAGCAGCGAGCGATATGTTTCTGAATGACTTCAGCACACCTTATATACCCTCCAAGCGAGCTCAAGGCACGCGCTTTCATTCACTGGCTACACGCTGTTGACTTCAAAAGTAGGAGGTCGTTACAATAATGTGACTCGACTGTGTATAGCTGGGACAAAGACGAGGTAGACGAATTGAAGTTACTCGACCTACTTTAAAAAATATGGCACGATGTCGCCAGAATACAAAGCATAGGTATTTTAGACTTAGAACATCATGGACGTCCCTATAAATGATAGTTCAGTTTGTTATACCGTGAAAACACAAATTTGCTGGTGAAAATTTGTTTTGGTAGAGCAATCTGCTTCGGAGCCGAATGCTCCATCAATTAAGCTATTTCGACTTGACCGTATATATCGCTGTAACGTTGTCCTCTTGACATGTTCTTCCCCTCTGTAGTTCGTCATAATGCTCTACGGAGTTAACTTTTTATCGTCTTTCTCATATTGTATCACTTTGCTTCTATAATGTCTGCAAACAATAATTTCCCATTTGCTTTATTACCTATATGGTCATACCTTGCTCAACGAAATGAAATGGCTACGATCTTCTTCGCCAGCAAAAGCATGACAGCGAAGTTTAAAGCTTGTGATTTTCCGGCTTCATTTCGTAACTATTCAGTTTGTGTTTGCTATAAATGATCAAATTATTTTTGATTTTATTATATGCGTTTGTGTTTTTTACATAAATTTTAATCATATCTTCAGGCATATTGTTCATCTCTTACGTGATAATCCTAAACAAGCTACACCATAGTTACAAGCGAAACTATAGTTGACGTTTAAGTTATAAATAATTACATTTCTAGTCGTTGTTTCTCTATATTAAAATGAAAATATATTTTTGTAATATCTATAATTCATCAGTTTAAATAAACAAACTGAATCTACGTAGTTTTATAGTAAGAGACCTGGAATAATTAAGATGTGGCTACAGCCGTTGAGCGAAGACCCGACATATTCTCCACACGCAACTGTCCCAGAAGTCTTAACATAAATATTTTAGGGCAACTTCTCCCAGTCAAAAGATTAATTTAATGTACAAATGACTGTTGTCCATGATCAAAAACTTCACAATTGGCATATTATTTTACAAGGAAAGACAATTGCATCATTAGAAACATGATGCAAATTACACACGGCTACTATTCTAATGTTTCAGCGCCAAAGACTTGAGAATCTACGTACATTAGTCTAGCATTTTACTGTTTCATTGTCGAATGAAACAGTAAAATACTGTAGTATACCAGAACCTGTCCTTGGTATACTAGGAAACATTGAATACACTGTCTTGTCAAATATGCATGCAACAGCTTTTCCACAGCAGAGACCTCGTGGTATCTACATAGGTCTACTATTTATGGTCGAATATCTAAAAGTTTACGTAGCGCTGCTGCCCAGAACAAATAAATGTCCCGCTTCACATGTTGCTATTTTGTCAAAACAAATACTTAAACATTATCTGTGTAACGCTGCGCCATCAATCCAAAATGTAGTAGATTTTTTGGCTGCTCTTTTCTGTCGGAAACCACACATGTAGAACTCATAACGAAAACACAGGCTTCCCACATGTTGTATTTTTAACTCTGTCTTCACTTTTGTGCCCCTAAAACAGGAAAAAATCTAGGAACAGCAGGAAGTATTTATATATGTTCAACTTCAACTTAATAATGTGATACTTCGAAATCTCGTGAGACATGTACTGAGTGTTAATTTAATATCCCATCGTCATTGGCTTTAAGGTGCATATAAACTCTGATTACAGGGAAAAAAACATACAAGAAAAATGTGAGGAGAGAATAAATTAAGCAGATGAAGCATTTTTTGAAAAGACAGGAGAACGCATAGAAGAGCAAACACAAGTAAAAAAAAAAGAAAAAAAGAAGAAAACACAGACAGGATTCAAGGTGCGAAATGAAAATTTAATCTTCTCATAACTCCCATCGTAATTGCATGGCAGGAAATTTCCTCCTCATAACTTCTGCCCGAAACTTTTTACGTTGCCGTGAAGGTTATTATGTGGGAAAGAAAACAGTTCCTTTCTCATCTCACAGCTGCTATGCAAGTGTAATTTTGTATGCACCTGTTGAATAGGTTACGTCCATCAAGTGACATTCATAAACTTGAAACCCTCGAGAATCACGCGTCGTTTCATTTGGAAAAGACGTTTCTCTGAAAGCACATTTGCGAACAACGAAAGCGTATCACATTAACAAAAGCCAATATGCGTTACTGGAAACTTAACAGTTTAGAATAATTTCCGCTCATATCAAAACTTTTCAAAATGTCTTTTCTGGTCCTTCCTACTTTGGGCCACGGGCGGTCGCAGCTCTGCAATAAATGCAAAACATTTCCACGTTAATCACTCCTATTTAAAATTTTTTCTCAAGTGTTTCTGCAAAATGCAGAAAACGGTAAACGAAGCTAAATTGAAGCCATTATGTCATTCGTTTACCTCATGTATTAAAAAGTCTTCATTTTAGCAAAATTGCCCTGTCAAGTAAATGGCGTCGTGAGGAGGAATTTATGATTTCGTATTAATGCTACTTATATCTGGGAGTTAGCTGAGTCACACTTTCAGTCAGTTATGATTATTTAACTGTGAATTTTTAATTTAAAAAATAGTAATCTACTTAAAGAAACATGAGCTTTTTGTTCTGTTCTGCTCTTATTCCAAAAATTCCTGATGTAATACCGAATTTATTGCAACCATGTTAAAGTAAAGAGGTCAAAAATACTAAAAATTGCTTATATATACGGAGAGGGAGGGAAAGAAATTCGAGAGCTGTCACAGACGTTCTACTTTTTTGACTATTTTTAAGTTCTATTTTTTGTAGAGGTGTATAGAAAAAAACGCCTACATGAGGAAAGATTGTTGAACCCCTTCGCTCCCAATGGCGTGGAGATAGACAGACAATAATTTTACTCCCTTTGGAGATAGGGTAACAAATTCAATTACACAATTTTAGATATCCAAGTTAATACAATGCGTTTTTCGCGAAACAAAGAATGCAAAAAAACCCCGAAAATCTACCACAGTATAACATAAACACCTCAAAAAGCAAAATCCGAAATTTCAAACAACGCTGCGGCATGTGAATAAATAAAAAACACTTTTGAAATACAAAATTGAACTTACATGCTCGTATACTCATAGTGTCCATCATGAACATATCTTCATCAACATTAGCATATGCAGCTGGGATCCCCTGTTGAAGATCTAGTAAGTTCATCGCATGCACTTTTAAATAGCATACTAACGAGCAGGTCTCGCCAAAATGGTGCGTAGACGAGTGACTTAAGATGCCCCCAAAGGAAAAAAAAACAAAGGTATAAGTTACGGTAATCTTGAGAGGCATACTATTGGGCCTCTGTGTCCTATCCAGTGCTGGTGATTAAAAAAAAAGGTCTTACCACTGTGCTATTTATCCACTCCTTCCTATGCGCTTGCACCTTGTCGTACCAGTACCACATGTTGTTAAATAGCTGTAATAACAAATTGTCTTAGAAATGTGCTACTCATACATCCGTTCTCAGCATATGCAAATGTCGTTCAGCGTTCGGATGATCTTGGTTTAAGTTTTTCTTCTAATACTGTATGAAATGTGTTTCGCGGTTTCAAAGACGATGAGGAGATCCAGAGTGTCATAAGTAGCCATTCGCTCTTAAATGTAAACTTTAACCATATGCTTGTAAACAGAATCTCTAAGTTTCATAGATTGGCGTGAGCAGTTCCTTCTTTCATTAAAAATCAATTTCTGCATATGCTTCACACTTCGCATTTTCCTCAATATTACTCACTGAAATAAAAAATTGACTTACTAACATCCAAAATCCGCATCCAGCGTCTGTTTCGTTGATTTCTTCTTGACAAAGAATAACGCAGTTACGCCAGTAATAAACACAACACAGCATATTAGTTTCTCTCTTATGTATTATACATACTAATCGAATGAACCTAATGTGTTTTAAAAACAAAACTTATTTTTAAGCACATTTGGTTTAATAAAAGTTTTATTTTTCATAATTTCTACCAATGCGCTGATCTCTGTCAGCCGTCCGTAATTCAGAAATATTCAATCGAGTGAAAGAAGAGAAAAAGAGCCACCGACATATTTAGATGAGTCGTCAGTTAGAAGTGATTTGAGTTGAAGGGGTCATTGGTCAAATGATCATTTCTCAGTAAGCGAAACCTGACTTCTGTTCTAGATAAATATACAAATCTGGTTTGGCTAATAAAGAAGTGGGTATTTCGAAATGCTCATTACACTATGTTTTCACGAATAATGAAATAGTGCTCTTGTTCCGAAACAGTTATTTCATTATACAGGAAATTGGATTTCCATTGATATCAAAATACTAATCGGAATTTGATCATGACCAATACATTTAATAGGGGAGGATTTCCGGCAACGAACTCACAGGAGTTTAATTATCAGCAAAACAATTCTATGAACTTAGATTATGAGAAAAGTACTTGTCCAGCTTTAATCATATCCATAGTAGTGAACGGACTTCGGTTGTAAGCAAAATATTGCTCAATATGACTTTAATTACGAGAAAGGTAGTCATCGTATTCTGATATTCTGAACAGATATACTTACATAACTTTGATTTTGGACACAGTATTCATCGGACGTTTTGTATGAACAAGGGTTATCTGACTTATACAGTGAGAGAAATACATTGTAGTTAGCGAACATCAGGGAACAGTTCATATGATTTTGGTCATAAGTAAAATATTCACCGGATTAAAATTAAAGAGGCTTGGAACACAATGAGCAAATTATTTGTTGGACTTGAATTATGTACAAGATATTTGTTGGGTTATAATATAAGCACACTACCCCGCGACTTTGATTATAAAAACTTTTGCTTCGATCTTTGTAATCGAGTTGATAATCTGTTCTTATTCTTAGAGACGAAATAATGATGTAGTTTTAGAGTGAATGTACAATGCAGATAATGCAATGCAGATAATGCAGTATTAAAATACAAGGGCCAAACCTGTGCTAATCTGTGTGGCTCAGTTTCCTGAACGCGGTTCCTTTAGTAATTACATGTTTACCACACCAATGGTGCATTTCCCCGCAAATCCAACTAGGTGAATTCTGAAATGCTACCCGGTGCCATATAGAGAACTGAACGAGCATAAGTCGTTTTAATATTCACATGGAGCGGTGCAAAAGCCCTGCCTGCCGGATGTTCTAGTAATTAGCCTCATGTCTGCTGATATTCTGTAAATGTAGACGTGGACTACATATGGAACTACGCGTGTAATTAATGTAAACAACATTATCCGAAAGTGGCCTGAGATATCAGTAGAGTAGATAACCTTTTGATAATTAAGTAACGCACCGGAAGATAAATCGGTTATGAAACTATGCCTCCATTCTGCTTTTATTTCTTTCGGTCTCTCCCACTTACTGAAGTCGAATAAATTTCTCGTTCTTTGCAAAAGAAAGTGTTACCGAGTAACCTAGAACCGCAACTCTTAAATCGAAAACAAAGGATTGGAAATTTCCCCTTTTCTTTACAATAATAATAATAAACAACTCGTTTTAGTATCACACATTTATAAGCAACCTCTGATCATCAGATATTGAGTAACTTCTCTCATAACTCTAACTAGTCGGGAATTCGCATTCAATGAGCATGTGTGTCGGTCATTTCACCGACAGTTCCGGTCGGTCGTCACCTGCATTGGAATACAAAGCAGCATTTTTGTCACCATTCAGATTTAACTATGCCCGAAAGGACGGAACAAACAGTTATGCACAAACTGGCAAGAACGGAAAATTACTATAGGATAATGGTATCTCAGGCTACTCTGATAGAAAAATTTCCTGGATGCTCCTTAAAGGAACGACATTCTCCGGTCCTGAATATACACCTGACGTTCGCAAATAATTTCATTCCTTTTACAGTTCTAAAAAAGAAATTGGAAATATGCTAATGGATGTTAGTGATGCTGTCAGTATCATGTAATGATGATAGCGACAGAATTTTACATTGAATGTATGGCATGTGAAACGAAGAGATTATTCCGTATGAAACGATGATGGTAAATGCTTAACAGTTGACACTATTCTAATCAGTTTTACGAACAACTTCCTGTTGTTTGCCACAAAAATGAAGTCAAAGATGTGGCATCAGATATGTAGTAACACTCACATTTTAATGTGAAACTGTTCATCAGAAAAATTGAAAAACAGAGTTGATCACCATCATCCTTTTGGTTGATGTAAGACTTTGAGAATAGGATTATTCGACCCTAACATATAGATGTGGAGATATCGTGTCTATGTACAAACAAAGTTGTATTATAAAACAAATTTTCATGTTTTTTAAGTCATGCAAAAAGATATAGTTTTTAGTGAATTAATTTCTTCTGCTTCATAAAACTCTACTATTGTCATGTCTAAACCGAAAATAAAATTTAGCTTTGAACAGGGAAAATATGTCTTCTGTTACAACCATTTCTGATTTGAAAGGGGAATTCTTGATTCCCCATGATTTAGGCTATACTTCGGCTATTTAGCATCTGCTACCTCGATTACTCGTCTAAGTAGGTGTTTTCAAAAGTATGCTATGTTTTAAAAATTGGATTGAGATTTTACAGCACTGAAAGGTGAAAATACGGATCCTTTTTCAGTTCTTTAAAAGATTTTAATAAGAAATAAAATTTTCAAAATTTTCAGTTTTTTTTTTCTATATTACCAAATGTCGAGAACTTTTATTGTATCTTTTGTTTACAATCATCTCGTGAAATCTTATTCTGCTTGTCAGCTACAACCATCTCCTTACTTTCCCTGAAAACGTCCCTGCTGAGCAGGCATGTATTACGCGAGTGTAGGCAGTTTTTAACACCCAAAAGTTTCTTCATTTGTAGTTTCGGATTGCTTTTATGTAGTAAGATATTTCGGATTTTCTTTTTCAGTCCATTGTTTGTGTACACATTTGAATGGGCATGTGCGGTTTTTAACAGTATGCCATCTTTTTATTTTATACTTTTGTGCACTACTTCTCTCTTCCAGTTCTTAACATTAGTGAACGTAGCCTATTATTTTACAAATGAATTTAAGTAGTACTTCTTACATCTCACGTTTAACATTTTCTCTCACGTATTTCCTACATTAAACGTACGTTCAACATTTGTTTCAACATTGCCTCGTCTTCTCCCTCTCTCCGTGGTTGTGGGAAAACAGCCGGATTTCTGCGCGCAAGTAGATGAAGTATGTTGACTTTTCACCATATGACGTATACTGTAATTTAACTCTTACTTTCAGTTGTCTTTCTCTATGTAAATTTTGAGTTCGTTCTCATGTAGCGTCTCGATCTTAATGTTATATTTTCTCACTCAATGAATGTTATGTGACAACAGTCATGACGTTAGGGTGAATGACGTGTGCTTGTTTTTTTCCTTTTATTATTGACTGAAAGTTTAACGAACACCATAAGCAACTCAATGGGCTAAAAGCAGTCGCCTGTCTGTAATTTAGAGTCACTGGTTCCAGGAAAGGGAGAAAGCCAGCACCGTAAGACAAACGCAGCATCCATGCTTCAATGGGATACGAACCCGGATCCTTCTCAGACGAATGATCATAAGCCAGCGCTTAGACCACTGCTCCGCCGGGGCAGCTGCGTGTTGGCAAACTAAGAACGAGATATATAATGTATGGAGCAAAAGATGTAGAAGTGTATAAATGTGTAGGTGCATAGCAAAAGGTGTATAATGTACAGAGCAAAACGTGTGGTAGTCGTGGAAGCTATCTTAAGCTGTAAGCGGTCTTTTTTTTTTTATTGGAGGTTTAACGACCACCGTGAGCAACTCAATGGGCTATAAGCAGTCACCCGTCCCTAACTTAGGGTCACTGGTTCCAGGGAAGAGAGAGAGCCAGTGCCGTAATGCAAACACAACATCCATGCCTGACCGGGATTCGAACCCGGATCCCTTACGAGCGAATGATCAGAGGCCAGCGCCTTAGACCACTACGCCACCGGGGCGGCCCGCGGTCTTTTTCGTGCAGTTAGCTTCTGTTAATTAGAGTGGTGTTATTATATATTTCGTGTTAGAATTTCGTTAATCTACTATTGTGTTTATTAACTCAGGTTAATCCAATGAAGTTAATACTGCTGTTAAGAGTTACTTGAGGGATTATTTAGAAGTTCTTCATTATTGAAGTGCCTATTGAATATACAGGGTGTTCGTAAAATGTTTTGACAAAAGAAAAGGGGTGATAGTACCCATCAAGACGAACAATATTTACAATGGAACCTAGGGTCGCATTCCACTCTGAGTGTCAGAAAAGAGTAAAGTTAGATGTCCAAGTTGAACTTTCAATAGTGTAAAGAAAGGGAATTAGCGACATTATAAGTTGCACAGTCCCATTTATGGAGATCAGGGACAGTCTCAAAGTAGATGCTCAAAGTGGCGGCCACTGGTGCCGATGCACAATTCACACCTGCGAATGAAAGACTGGCGCACCCTCTCGAAGACTCCTGGTGTCGTGTTTATCCTGTCCGCTGCAACAACGATTCTCGCGACGAGATCTTTTACGGAATCCACAGCGGTCTCGTACACCAATGATTTCATGTGCCCCTAGAAGAAGAAGTCCAGTGGGTTTAAGTCCGATGAGCGTGGAGGCCATGCCACAGGTCCGCCACGTCACGTCCAATCCATCGTGCTGGTTATGTGGCATTCAGGAAGTGTCTACTACACCTTGATAAGCCAATCAGCAGCAACTGTCGATGCTGCGACTTTTCTCTGGCAATTTGTATACGGTAAATGCTTGACGGTGATGTTCTGGTGATATGCTACTTCTCCGGCACAAAAGAAATGACGTCTGAGGTGACGATTTGTGCTTGTTGGACGTATTTCGAAGTTACTCTTTTCTGACACTCGGAGTGGAATGCGACCCTAGGTTCTATTGTAAATATTGTTCGTCTTGATGGGTACTATCCCCCCTCTTCTTTTATAAAAACAGTTTACGAACACCCTGTAGTTTGAATCAAAGACAAACTGTAAGTACCGATTTGTTTATGCCGTAAGCTATCCAGGGTTTCACTTAAAATGAAGAAGGATAATTTAATGTAGTTTTTCTGAGGATGAGTTGACTTTACACACATACTGACATCCCTTTTAAACCAAGAAACATTACAACCACATTTCTTTCGATCAGTAAATTGTGTGAAAAAACATCATTGCTGTGTTAAACAGAAGATTATGTTCCTAAGAGCAATCGAAACCGCCTTGACTTAACTGAAAAGGGAGTTAAGAAAACTCGTTTTTTATTGGAACGATCACTTCTTACTTTCATTGAAATGTAAAATCCAAGCAAGCAAGGCTTTCAAGCTGACCTTAACGGAATGCATGAATTTATATCTTAATATCTTGTAGAAGTTAATGCACTCAGAAGTCAGCTATCACACACAAACGATTTCTTTTGTCTGCCAGTTAACACGAGATATGAAAACGAGAAGGATATGAGTATAGTTGTCTCTGTTCCAAGTACAGGGGAACAGTATCAAAATATTGCTCTAAACCAAAATCTTGTGAAAGGTTTTGGTTTAGAACATTGGACAGTTTCCACCATATACGTATGTGTAAGTGTGTCCTGGCATTTTGGACAATATATACATTTCTAAAAGACAGATTCCTAAAATTCCTTTTTTCTTCTGATGTCTGATAAAGTATTTCGGAGGAAAATTTTATCTGCTAAATGGCGAAATTTGCGCGCGTGCGCGCTCTTGCGTACGTGCGTGTGTATCACGCGATATACTGCATATCCTATTCCGGATTGTAGCGACCACTATGATTAGTATTGTAAACATATGTTCTTTTGGATATTCTTGGTGCATAATTTCAAACCTACGAAAATATTTGCATTTCACATTATATCTTTGCCTCATCAAATGCATTTGAAAGAAATTCTAAGAAACCTTTAGTGTTTAAGAAACTACAAACTACATATCGTAAAATACGAAAAAATGTCCTGATGACCTGCGTTTCAGACCTCTGTCGGAGAATTTCCAGCGTCACAAATTCTGCGCTCGTGTTTCACTAACCGCCTCAGTTAACCTGCCGACTTGGTGATAGCAAAGCTGACCGAAGATACGTCATTTAGATCCATAAATTATTTCTAAATACGTAGAAAATACATTTCATTTCTTGCCAGTAAAATATTTCTGATATTTACGATATGTAACATATCAGATGTTCCAAGGTAAGAAAAGTTTTGATTTAGGACATCAGTCAAAATTCTTACTGGGAAAAAATAAAGGAAAAATAAGTCAAACTTGAAAATTCTTTTAGGACTTAATTTTCCCTCTCAATTCTCTGGATGTTAATCAGTACATATATATATATCATCATCATCATCATTGTCAACCATTATCAATCCACTGCTGGACGAAGGTCTCCCCAAGTTTCCTCCACAACGGTCTGTCTTGTGCCAGTCTCCTCCATGTCACCCCTGCATACTTTCGAATTTCATCTACCCATCTCCCATGTGGTCTTCTTCTGGGTCTTTTCCTGTCCCTTGGAATCCAATCTAAAATTTCGGCTGTCCATCGATGATCTGTCCTTCTGGCAGTATGTCCAGCCCATTGCCATTTCAGGGATTTAACTCTGATCATGATGTCTTCCACTCTTCTCATTTTTCGGATCCACGAGTTCCTCTTCTTATCTCTCCTGGTTACACCAAGTATGCACCTCTCCATGCTACTTTGAGTTGTCTGCAGCCTTTGTATGTCTCTTTTAGTTAAGGTCCACGTCTCTGCACCATACGTAAGCACTGGAAGGATGCATTGATCAAACACTTTTCTTTTAAGACATAATGGCATATTGCTCTTGAAAATTATGCTGTTTCTTCCAAAAGCTCTCCAGGCAAGTTTTGTACGCCGATTAATTTCTTCATCAATGTGACCCTCACTTGATATCTGCTGTCCAAGATAAACGTACGTGTCTGTTATCTCCAGCTTTTCTCCATCAATCGATAAATCTTCATTTCTTGTAAAAGCATTGAACATCACTTTTGTCTTCTGAAAGTTCATTTTTAATCCCACTTCTTTACTCTTGTCAGCAAGTTCCTGGATCATACTCTGCAGCTCTGATGGGGTAGTTGCAAAAATGACTACGTCATCAGCAAAACGAAGGTGGGTTAGATAATCTCATTAATCTTTATCCCCTTGTTTTCCCAGCTCAGCGACTGAAAAACACCCTCCAATGTGGCATTAAAGAGCTTCGGAGATATGGTGTCACCTTGTCTCACTCAATTTCCAATTTTTACGTGTGTTGTATTTTCAAACAGCCTAATCTTTGCACTTGCATTTTCATAGATGTTATTAATAATATTAATGTATGCATCTTCAATACCGCAGGTTTTCAGAGCCATTGTAACTGCTGATGGTTTCACCGAATCAAAGGCTTTTTCATAATCGATAAAAGCCATGCACAATGGAAGTTCATATTCCCTCGCTCTTTCAATTAGTTCTCTCAGCACGTGAATATGATCTATTGTGCTGTAGCCACTCCTGAATCCAGCTTGTTCTCTCGGTTGAGCCATGTCCAGTGTTACCTTCAAGCGGTGTGAAAGAACTTTAGTGAAGATTTTATAAACTACTGATAGGAGGCTGATAGGTCTGTAGTTTCCGAGATCTTCAATGTCACATTTCTTATGTAGCAGGATCATTGTAGCGGTGTTCCAATCCTCAGGAATCTTTCCTTCATTAAGGCATCGAGTGAAAATTTGGGCGAGTACTGTTTCGATTTCTCCACTTGCTTCTCGTATGATGTCTACAGTAATTCCATCTTCTCCTGGAGCTTTTCCCCGCTTCATGTTCTTGATTGCATGTGCAACTTCTGATGGAAGGACTGGAGGAACTCTGGTACTGGTATCTTTCATGATGTCTGGAGTGCATGTATCATCCCTTTCATATAATTTGGAGTAGAAATCTTTCACTCTTGTCAAAATTTCGCCTCTATTTCTTGTTACAGAACCATCTTCTTTTCTCAGTGCCATAATCTGTTTTCTTCCCTTACTGAGATGTTCCTTTGCTATCTTTAGGCTTTGGTTGTTTTCAATTGCTTTCCTCACTAGTTCACAGTTGAATTTTCTTACGTCTTCAGTGATAATTTTTCTTACTGTCTTGCATAGCTCTATATATTCCACTTTGGAAGTCACATCTTCTTTAGTTGTCCTCATCTCTCTTCTTTTTTGCATCAACATTCTCGTTTTTCCTGATAATTTATTTACATGCAACTTGTTTTTAGACCCAGCTAATTTTGTTGCTGTTTCCATAAGAGCTTTGGTTACTTTTCTGTTAACTTCAGAGATGTCCACTTCTTCCGATGTAAGGCCTTCTAAAGCAGAGAACCTGTTCTTCAGTTCCAACTTTGAAGGTATTATGGTGTTTTTTAAGGTTGGTTATGTCAATAGATTTTGTTTGTCTTATGAGCTTGCCACGTTCAAGTTTAGTGTTGAGGTGCATCTTACATCTCACCAATCTATGGTCACTACCTGTGTTGAACTTGTTTAGCACACTGCAGTCTTCTATGACGAATTTTTTGTTACACATAATAAAATCAATTTCACTTGTCGTCCCATTTGGATGTCTCCATGTCCATTTCCTGTGTGGCTTTTTCTTGAAGAAGGAGTTCAAGATGAAAAACCCTTCTGCCTCTGCAAACTCAACGAGAGTATTTCCACGCTGGTTTCTGTTGCCGTGACCGAATTTACCTACTGAAGTTTCATTCTGTTGCCGTTGCCCTATTTTTGCATTGAAATCTCCCATAATTATTTTCAAGTGCTGCTTACCTTTATTATTTAGATGACAAATTTCCTCATAAAATTCTTCAGTTTCTTCTTCAGGATGACTTGTGGTGGGTGCATAAGTTTGAATAATCTGAGCCTGGTATCTTCTCGAGAGTTGGATAACAAGTCGTGCAGCTCTGTCAGAGGAACTTTCAACTTCTACAACTTTATCCTTCAGTTTCTTGTTTATTATAAATCCAACACCACTAGTTCTGCCAGTATCTGTCCCACGATAGTAGAAGAGATGTCCACTTTTCAGTTCGATGAGATCTTCTCCTTTTCTCCTTACCTCACTTAGCCCCACGATGTCCCACTTGATCCTTTGTAGTTCCTCTTCCAATTCAAGAAGCCTTGAATCAGAAGATAGGGAGCGTCCATTGTACGTAGCCAAGGTCAGCATCAGATGGCAGCCTAGTCCGGTCCTCCGGGGATTCTTAGCACCCTCTGCCTTCATGTCGCACTGGCCGCTGCCTTGGCCAGGTACATTCCAGCTGCCGGAGACTGAGGGCCAAGATTTAAGTTGTGGAATCATTTTGTAGGGGTTTGGCCATAACTCACCACGCTGGCCAAGCGGGTTGGTGAGTGTGGGATAGAATTTCCTCTAATCCCGATGGTATAGTTATGCCGCTATTGGCGGTCGTCAGAGCCCCTTTAGTGGGAACAGGATGCACCACGAGAAGGCGGGGTTGACATTTGTCAAGGAGAGGCTGTGATGTTACGCATCACCTGACCTTACATATATATATATATATATATATATATATATATATATACCTGACCTTACATATATATATATCATCATCATCATATATATCATCATCATCATTGTCAACCATTATCAATCCACTGCTGGACGAAGGTCTCCCCAAGTCTCCTCCACAACAGTCTGTCTTGTGGCAGTCTCATCCACGTCACTCTCGCATACTTTCGAATTTCATCCACCCATCTTCCATGTGGTCTTCTTCTGGGTCTTTTCCTGTCCCTCGGAATCCAATCTAAAATTTCGGCTGCCCATCGATGGTCTGTCCTTCTGGCAGTATGCCCAGCCCATTGCCATTTCAGGGATTTAACTCTGATCATGATGTCTTCCACTCTTGTCATTTTTCGGATACACGCGTTCCCCTTCTTATCTTTCCTGGTTACACCAAGCATGCACCTATCCATGCTTCTTTCAGTTGTCTGCAGCCTTTGTATGTCTCTTTTAGTTAAGGTCCACGTCTCTGCACCATACGTATGCACTGGAAGGATGCATTGATCAAACACTTTTCTTTTAGGACATAACGGCATATTGCTCTTGAAAATTATGCTGTTTCTTCCAAAAGCTCGCCAGGCAAGTTTTGTACGCCGATCAATTTCTTCATCAATGTGACATTCACTTGATATCTGCTGTCCAAAATAAACGTACGTGTCTGTTATCTCCAGCTTTTCTCCATTAATCGATAAATCTTCATTTCTTGTAAAAGCATTGAACATCACTTTTGTCTTCCGAAAGTTCATTTTTAATCCCACTTCTTTACTCATGTCAGCAAGTTCCTGGATCATACTCTGCAGCTCAGACTGAAGTTAACAGAGAACTCACCAAGGCTTTATGGAAACAGCAACAAAAATAGGTGGTACTAAGAACAAGTTACATATGAAAAAAATTTCAGGAAAAACAAAAATGTTGATGAAAAAGAGAAGGGAGATGAGGACAAATAAAGACGCAACTTCCGACGTGGAATATATAGAGCTATTCAAGACAGTGCGTAAAAGTATCACTGAAGACATAAGGAACTTCAATTGTGAAATAGTGAGGAAAGCAATTGAAAAGAACCAGAGCCTGAAGAGAGCAAAAGGACATCTCAGTAATGGAAAAAAACAGATTATAGCTCTGAGAAAAGAAGATGGTACTGTAACAAGAAATAGAAGCAGAATTTTGACAAGGGTGAAAGATTTCTATTCAAAACTATATGAGGAATGATACATCTGTTCCAGACATTACGACAGGTACCTGTACTAAAGTCCCTCCAATCCTCGCTGCAGAAGTTACATATGCAATTAAGAACATGAAACGGGGAAGAGCTCCAGGAGAAGATAGAATCACCGTGGACATAATACAAGAAGCAAGCGGAGAAATTGAAACTACACTCGCCCAAGTTTTCACCACGTCTTAATGAAGGGAACATTCCTGAGAATTTTAACACCGCTACAATGATCTTGCTCCATAAAAAAGGTGATGTTGAGGATCTCAGGAACTACAGGCCCACCTGCCTCCTTTCAGTGGTTTATAAAATCTTCACTAAGATTCTTTCACATTGCTTGAAGGTAGCACTTGACATGGCCCAACCAAGAGAACAAGCTGAATTCAGGAGTGGCTACAGCACTATAGATCATATCCATGTACTGAGAGAACTAATTTAAAGAACAAGATAATATGAACTACCATTATGCATATCTTTCATTGACTATGAAAAGGCCTTTGATTCGGTGAAACCTATCAGTAATAACAATAGCTTTGAAATTCTGCGGTATTGAAGATGCATACATTAGCATTATTAATAACATCTATGAAAATGCAAGTGCAAAGGTTCGGATATTTGAGGATACAGCAAAACTAAGAATTGGAAAGGGAGTGAGACAAGGTGGTACCATATCTCCCAAGCTCTTTAACGCCACATTGCAAAATGTCTTTCAATCATTGAACTGAGAAAACAAAGGGATAAAGATTAATGGAGATTGTTTAACTCACCTTCGTTTTGCTGATGACGTAGTCATCTTTGCAACTACCCCTTATCCAGGAACTGGATCACAAGAGTAAAGAAGTGGGATTAAAAATGAACTTTCAGAAGACAAAAGTGATGTACAATGCTTTTACAAGAAACGAAGATTTATCGATTGATGGAGGAAAGCTTTAGACAACTGATTCCTATATTTATCTTGGGCAGCAGATGTCGAGTGAGGGTCACATGAATGAAAAAATTAATCGGCGTATAAAACTTGGATGGAGAACCTTTGGAAGAAACAGTACAATTTTTAAGAGCAGTATGCCATTATGCCTCAAAGGGAAAGTGTTTAATCAATGCATCCTGCCAGTGCTTACGTATGGAGCAGAGGGATGAACCTTAACTAAAAAAGACATACAAAGACTGTAGACAACTCAAAGCAGCATGGAGAGATGCATGCGTGGTGTAACCAGGGAAGATAAGAAGAGGAACTTGTGGATAAGGAAAATGACAGGAGTGGACGACATCATGACCAGAGTGAAATCACTGAAATGGCAATGCTCTGGACATTTTGCCAGAAAACGGACCACCGATGGACAACCGAAATTTTAGACTGGATTCCGAGGGACAGGAAAAGACCCAGAAGAAGACCCCATGGGAGATGGAAGGATGAAATTAGAAAGTATGCTGGAGTGACATGGAGGAGACAGGCCCAAGACAGACAATTGTGGAAGAAATTTGGGGACACCTTCATCCAGCAGTGGATTGATAATGGTTGATGATGATGATACATATATACGAGAGTTGTACAGAAAGTATTGCAAAAGTGGGCATAACTTTTTATTAAATGACAGAGGTCGTTCAAATTGCACATGTTGGTAGAGTAACACTTCCTCTGTGGTAACCCTTCTTCTTCACTGCAGGTAAATAATGGATTCCAAGCAGAAACAATGTGCCGTCAGTAAGTTCTTGACGAAGGAAAGCTGCAGGCTGTTTGACATCCGCAGAAGACAAAAGAATGTTTACGGAGGTGACATTATTGATAGCAGCAATGTGCACAGATGGATGAAAAAGTTTAACCCCTGAACGACCATGATTCTAAAATCTGGTACCACTCTAAATACTATAACTCCCAAATCTACCAGCTGTTTCGCATCTTTGTGTAATAACAACAATGGTGATTGTCGGTGACTCCTGTTAATCCCTCATAGGTCGTGCATATTTAAAGAACAGGTAAGGATAGGAAATCTGACTCATTCTAGACAGTCATTTCGGGTGGCTATGGTCGTTTGTATGTACGGGCGTTTAGGGCGTTATGGCCGTTAAAGGGTTAAAGAAAGGAAAGCCAGCTTTGAAGACAAATCACGCAGTGGGAGACTATCATCGGCAACCTGTGACACGAACTGTCATTGATTGGATGAATTGAGAGACGAGTCACAATTCGTGAGCTTGTTACACAACTGGACTGTGGTTACAATGCCGTACAGAAAATGGTGGAAAACGTAGGGTATCGGAAAGTGTGTGTAAAGTTGGTATCTCAGCAATTGACACCCGATTTGAAAGAGAGAAGGGTGGAAGTCTGCTCTGATCTATTGGAAGCATTTATAGCCAATGAAGACACGTTTTGTTTTCGTTCTGGTGAAGGAGGTGACACGTGGGCGTATCTTTACAATACGGAAACGAAGAATTTATCCATAAAATGGAGTCATCTTCACCAAGGCCTAAGAAGTTCAAGAGCCAGCGATCAGCACAGAAAGTCATGGTGACTGTTTTTCTTAAACGTGGACGTTCCGTGACCAGCTAGGGGTACATTGAGACACTCAAAAAGTTTAGAGAAGCCATAATGAGAAAAAGACCGAACAAGAATCTAATGAAGTTTCACATCCACCATGACAATGCAAGACCACACACATCTTTGGCAACAAATCCGGCGATCCGCAAATTAGGCTGATCCGTGGTTCCCCATTCACCGTACAGCCCAGATCTGGTGTCCGCCGACTTCCACCTGTTCATTCCAATGAAGAACAGTCTCCGGGGACAACGATTTCATAACACAAACGAGGTGAAAGTGGTTGTAAAGAAGTGGGTGAAACTGTCCACATATGAATTTTTTCAAAGAGGATTCGAGAGTCGGGTTCTACCATGGCGCAAAAGAATCGCTTGTGATGGAGACTATGTTGAATAGTACCTGCGTGCAGAGAAAGAGTTACTATACCAACATGTGCAATTTGAATGACCTCTGTCTGTTAATTAGAAAATTATGCCCAATTTTGCACTACTTTCAATACAACCCTCATATATACACTATCTACCAACAAGTAATTGGACACCCCTGCAATCGACGATATCTGTGGTCCTGATACACGTCACGGCCGCCTCCGTTAAATATCGTGCGGGAAACAACAACGCAACCAGTCGCATGCAAGATGCCACGCAATTCGTAGCTCTCTGATTTCGAGAAAGGTGTAATCGTCGGGTATCACAGAAATGGCCGATCCATACGTGATATATCCAGCGAGTTGAAGTACCCCAAATCGACAGTGGCCAACGTGATTAGCAAGCGGAAGATGAGAGGTGACTGTCGGAATGTGTCCCGACCCGGCAGACCCAAAAAACTGGGAGTTAGAGACCGACGGGTGCTGGCCAGAGAAATTCAGAAGAACCGCACCAAATCGATGTACCACATCGGCGAAGAGTTTCAACAAGCATCCGGGAGTGTTCTTTTGATGAATATCATCCGTAAGGAAGCCCATCTGCTCGGTTATCATGGACGTGCTGCCGCCCACAAGCCTTTGATCACCAAGTCCAATAGCGCTGCTCGGCTAACGTGGTGCAAAGAACGTCGACAGTGGACCGTTGAATAGTGGAATTAGGTTCTCTGGAGCGACGAATCAAGGTTCACCCTCTACCGTTCGGATGGCAGGGTCTGGGTTTGGCGTCTGCCTGGAGAACGCCTCCTGCCGGAATATATTGTGCCAACTGTGAAGTTCGGCGGCGGTGGAATTATGCTATGGGGATGTTTCTCCTGGTATGGCACGGGACCCCTTGGTCTCAATTCCTGGTAGACTCAACACCGAGATCTACTGCACCATTTTGGATGACTATGCGCTTCCTACGTTGTGGCAGTTTTACGGGATGGACCCATGTTACTTTCAGGATAACAATGCCACCTGTCATGTTGCGAGGTCCACCATTGTTTGGTTAGGTGACAATGGGGTTAATCGAATGGACTGGCCTGCGCAGAACCCGGACCTTAACCCTATCGAGCACCTCTGGGAACGAGTTGGAGCGTCGACTTAAGGGGTGCCTCCACCGTCTAAAATCGGTGAAGGAACTGACCTGTCTTCTCCAAGCTGAGTGGAAGAAAATACCGCTAGCCGTCGTATAACGCCTGGTTAAGAGTATGCCCCGGAAGGTCGCAGCTGCAATCGCCGCTCGTAGAGGCTCCACCAACTATTGAAGGTGAATAAACTTCGTTTTCCTTTGCTATCACAGGTGTTCAATTACTTGTTGGTAGATAGTGTGTGTATATATATATATATATATATATATATATATATATATATATATATATATATATATATCATCATCATCATCATCATTGTCAACCATTATCAATCCACTGCTGGACGAAGGTCTCCCCAAGTTTCCTCCACAACGGTCTGTCTTGTGCCAGTCTCCTCCATGTCACCCCTGCATACTTTCGAATTTCATCCACCCATCTCCCATGTGGTCTTCTTCTGGGTCTTTTCCTGTCCCTTGGAATCCAATCTAAAATTTCGGCTGTCCATCGATGATCTGTCCTTCTGGCAGTAAGTCCAGCCCATTGCCATTTCAGGGATTTAACTCTGATCATGATGTCTTCCACTCTTGTCATTTTTCGGATCCACGAGTTCCTCTTCTTATCTCTCCTGGTTACACCAAGTATGCACCTCTCCATGCTGCTTTGAGTTGTCTGCAGCCTTTGTATGTCTCTTTTAGTTAAGGTCCACGTCTCTGCACCATACGTAAGCACTGGAAAGATGCATTGATCAAACACTTTTCTTTTAAGACATAATGGCATATTGCTCTTGAAAATTATGCTGTTTCTTCCAAAAGCTCTCCAGGCAAGTTCTGTACGCCGATCAATTTCTTCATCAATGTGACCCTCACTTGATATCTGCTGTCCAAGATAAACGTATGTGTCTGTTATCTCCAGCTTTTCTCCATCAATCGATAAATCTTCATTTCTTGCAAAAGCATTGAACATCACTTTTGTCTTCTGAAAGTTCATTTTTAATCCCACTTCTTTACTCTTGTCAGCAAGTTCCTGGATCATACTCTGCAGCTCTGATGGGCTAGTTGCAAAAATGACTACGTCATCAGCAAAACGAAGGTGGGTTAGATAATCTCCATTAATCTTTATCCCTTTGTTTTCCCAGTTCAGTGATTGAAAGACATTTTCCAATGTGGCATTAAAGAGCTTCGGAGATATGGTGTCACCTTGTCTCACTCCTTTTCCAATTTTTATGTGTGTTGTATTTTCAAACAGCCTAATCTTTGCACTTGCATTTTCATAGATGTTATTAATAATATTAATGTATGCATCTTCAATACCGCAGGATTTCAGAGCCATTGTAACTGCTGATGGTTTCACCGAATCAAGGCTTTTTCATAATCGATAAAAGCCATGCACAATGGAAGTTCATATTCCCTCGCTCTTTCAATTAGTTCTCTCAGTACGTGGATATGATCTATTGTGCTGTAGCCACTCCTGAATCCAGCTTGTTCTCTCGGTTGAGCCATGTCCAGTGTTACCTTCAAGCGGTGTGAAAGAACTTTAGTAAAGATTTTATAAACTACTGATAGGAGGCTGATAGGTCTGTAGTTTCCGAGATCCTCAATGTCACCTTTCTTATGTAGCAGGATCATTGTAGCGGTGTTCCACTCCTCAGGAATCTTTCCTTCATTAAGGCATCGAGTGAAAATTTGGGCGAGTACTGTTTCGATTTCTCCACTTGCTTCTTGTATGATGTCTACAGTAATTCCATCTTCTCCTGGAGCTTTTCCCCGCTTCATGTTCTTGATTGCATGTGCAACTTCTGCTGGAAGGACTGGAGGAACTCTGGTACTGGTATCTTTCGTGATGTCTGGAGTGCATGTATCATCCCTTTCATATAATTTGGAGTAGAAATCTTTCACTCTTGTCAAAATTTCGCCTCTATTTCTTGTTACAGAACCATCTTCTTTTCTCAGTGCCATAATCTGTTTTCTTCCCTTACTGAGATGTCCCTTTGCTATCTTTAGGCTTTGGTTGTTTTCAATTGCTTTCCTAACTAGTTCACAGTTGAATTTTCTTACGTCTTCAGTGATACTTTTTCGTACTGTCTTGCATAGCTCTATGTATTCCACTTTGGAAGTCACATCTTCTTTAGTTGTCCTCATCTCTCTTCTTTTTTGCATCAACATTTTCGTTTTTCCTGATAATTTATTTACATGCAACTTGTTTTTAGACCCAGCTAATTTTGTTGCTGTTTCCATAAGAGCTTTGGTTACTTTTCTGTTAACTTCAGAGATGTCCACTTCTTCCGATGTTAGGCCTTCTAAAGCAGAGAACCTGTTCTTCAGTTCCAACTTGAAGGTATTATGGTGTTGTTTTAAGGTTGGTTATGTCAATAGATTTCGTTTGTCTTATGAGCTTGCCACGTTCAAGTTTAGTGTTGAGGTGCATCTTACATCTCACCAATCTATGGTCACTACCTGTGTTGAACTTGTTTAGCACACTGCAGTCTTCTATGACGAATTTTTTGTTACACATAATAAAATCAATTTCACTTGTCGTCCCATTTGGATGTCTCCATGTCCATTTCCTGTGTGGCTTTTTCTTGAAGAAGGAGTTCAAGATGAAAAACCCTTCTGCCTCTGCAAACTCAACGAGAGTATTTCCACGCTGGTTTCTGTTGCCGTGACCGAATTTACCTACTGAAGTTTCATTCTGTTGCCGTTGCCCTATTTTTGCATTGAAATCTCCCATAATTATTTTCAAGTGCTGCTTACCTTTATTATTTAGATGACAAATTTCCTCATAAAATTCTTCAGTTTCTTCTTCAGGATGACTTGTGGTGGGTGCATAAGTTTGAATAATCTGAGCCTGGTATCTTCTCGATAGTTGGATAACGAGTCGTGCAGCTCTGTCAGAGGAACTTTCAACTTCTACCACTTTATCCTTCAGTTTCTTGTTTATTATAAATCCAACACCACTAGTTCTGCCAGTATCTGTCCCACGATAGTAGAAGAGATGTCCACTTTTCAGTTCGATGAGATCTTCTCCTTTTCTCCTTACCTCACTTAGCCCCACGATGTCCCACTTGATCCTTTGTAGTTCCTCTTCCAATTCAAGAAGCCTTGAATCAGAAGATAGGGAGCGTCCGTTATACGTTGCCAAGGTCAGCATCAGATGGCAGCCTAGTCCGGTCCTCCGGGGATTCTTAGCACCCTCTGCCTTCATGTCGCACTGGCCGCTGCCTTGGCCAGGTACATTCCAGCTGCCGGAGACTGAGGGCCAAGATTTAAGTTGTGGAGTCATTTTGGATGGGTTTGGCCATAACTCACTACGCTGGCCAAGCGGGTTGGTGAGTGTGGGATAGAATTTCCTCTAATCCCGATGGTATAGTTATACCGCTATTGGCGGTCGTCAGATCCCCTTTAGTGGGAACAGGATGCACCACGAGAAGGCGGGGTTGACATTTGTCAAGGAGAGGCTGTGGTGTTACGCATCACCTGACCTTACATCCCATATATATATATATACGAGGTTGTATGGATGTATCGGGATGTGAGTGACTCAACAAGGTGCTGAAGGGTGCGTGCTGAAGGATACATAGAGTGAACAACACGATCGAGGTGGTCCCACAAATGCTGAGTTGAGTTGAAGTCTGGGGAATTAGGGCGCCAGAGAAGTACTTTAGAGTTTTCATCGTGCTTTTCCAACCACTCTCGGACATTTCTAGCTGTGTGACACGTCGCATTGTCGTTCTGGACGATCCTATCCCAGGGAAGACAATCAGCACGTAAGGGTGTACGTCGTCTGCAAGGATGGATATAACGAATTCGGTCCATAGTGTCTTCCACAGGTAGAGTGGACTCAGGGAATATCACTAAAACTTTCCCCAGACAATAACACTGCACCCTCCAGCTTGTGTTCTTCCAGTAATGGTTGAAGAGTGTTTGTTTTCCAATGTTTCTCGCCTTTATACGCCAACGTCCAGCCGTTCCATAAAGCAGAAAACGTAACTCATCGGAGAAGGCAATCCTTTGCCAATCAGCGGAGGTCCAATTCCGATACTGCCGTGAAAATGTCAGCCTTTTCTGCCGATGCACCTTCGTTAGCATAGGTGCAGTGACCAACGTTCTACATCGAAGCCTCATACGCAGCAGGGTTCGCTGAATTGTCGTTTTAGACACACTTCTGGTAGTCCCTTGTTTCATTCGACCAGTGAGGTGCTCCACTGTAGCTTGTCGATCGGTCCTCGCGTACCTTCGCAGCCGACGTTCACCTTTCACATCAATGGCACGTGGTGCTCTGCAGTTTGCATGTCCCTTATTCGCAATGGTGCAATTTGTCCAATCACGATATACTTTCACCACAGCAGCACTTGAACAGTACACAAACTGCGTTGTTTCAGAAATACTGCCATCCTTGGCCCGAAAGCCGATAATTAATAATCATCCCTTTTAGCAAATCTGATAAATCACTCCTTTTGTCCATGACAGCAACGAATGATATATTTTCAGAATGCCTACAGCACACCTTCTATACCCTTCAAGTCAGCTCAAGACACGTGCATTCTTTCATTGGCTACGCGCTGCTGACGTCAAAAGTAGGAGTTGGTCACAATAATGTGACTCGACTGTGTGTGTGAGTGTATGTACAGTATATATATATATATATATATATATATATATATATATATATATATATATATATATACTAATAAAATTAATGCAAGCTGAAGTAGTTATGATAAAACGTACAAGCGTAGAATTCTCACAGAAGCGGTAAAGCAGCAGTCAGGAACGAATCACATCATACTATCAATAAAAACATACCACTACAAACCACAATTTGAAAAAACCAAAAACCCTAATGCAAAAAAAAAAAGAAAAAAGAGATTAATTATTATTACAAAGAGACTCAAAAAGCATTATAACCAAAAACAAACCTCTCAAGCCGATCTCATCAGGGGAACACCAGCTCGTGGATCATGACCTTTCGAAACTCAGCAAAAGTCAGAATAACCCAAGACCCGCTGAGGTGTTCCCGAGGTCATGGGAGACAGCATATAAAGACCAATCTCTTAAATCACTGGGAATACAGACTTATATACAAAGACCATTTGACAGAAAGCGAAAAACCCAGATCGCATTGTCTATATATCTTGAGTGGAAATTCGTAACGGTATGCAAATAAGTGTAAGCACTGTGCAGCTTCTTGCTGATTCCAGAGCCAAGAATTTCTTCGAAACACGTCAACAAATGAACTTTTCAGATATTATTAATATAAGCCCTACAAATTTAATAACTTAGGCTGCTAAATGCCACTTATTGGGCTGCTTGTGGCTAATTATTTACTAATCTCCTTTATAGGTTTCTTACACTGCATACACCTATTTGCACAATACTAAGGATTTCCACTCACGATATGGACCATGTGATCGGGTTTTTTCGCTTTTTGTCTAATGGTCTTTGTATATAAGACTGTATTTCTAATGATTTAAGAGATTGGTCTTTATCTGCTGTCTCCCATGACTTCGGGAACGCCTCAGCGGATCTTGGGTTATTCAGACTTTTGCACGGGAACACCGGATCGTGGATCATGATCCACGAGCAGGTGTTCCCCTGATGAAATCAGCTTGAGACGTTTGTTTTTGGTTATAAAGCTTTTTGAGTATCTTTGTATTAATAACTAATCTTTCCTTTTTTTTTTTTTTTACATTAGGGTTTTTGGTTTTTTCAAACTGCGGTTTGTAGTTGTGCTTTTTATTGATAGTATATACACTATATTGACAACAGTCACCGGACAACTAGAAGAGAAACACAGCACAGCATTTATTGACATACATTAGTACGGTGTCGGCCCACCTTTGGCCTTAATGCATGCACTGACCCTTCGAAACAGGCTTTCTGCAAGGTTTCGGAACACAGCGATAGGTATGCGCTTTCATTCAGTACATACTGCTGCCGCTAACTGTTGCTTAGTTGTAGGCCTTGGTTCCAAACTTCTTATGCGGCGCTCTAAGTCATCCCATAGGTGCTCTATGGGATTAAGATCAGGGCTCTGTGCTGGCCAGTCCACACACAATACGGAATCATCGTCAAGACACGACGTAACAGTCCTTGCTTTATGACTCGGTGCATTATCCTTCTGGTACCAACAAGGCTCGGTTACATAGTATTGCCACAGAGTTGGTAGGGCATAACTGTCCAGAATATCGAAGTAAACGTGCTGGTTAACAAGTTTGTCCATGATAACCAATGAGCCGGGACCATACCACGAAAAACACCCCCACACGAGTACACTGCTAGCTCTAAACTTGATCGTAGGAACAGTACACTGTGGTAAATAGCGTTCACCCGGCGGCCGCCACACCCACACACATCGCCATCAGACTGATGGTTCGTGTATCTAGATTTATCAGTTCATAGGACCCGTTTCCATTGATCTAGGGTCCACAATAAATGTTCTTTACACCATGCTAAACGACGATAAGCATTCCGAGTGGAGATGGAAAAGCTTATGAGCAGCCACACAACCACGGTAACTTATCGAATGAAGTTCTCTGCGAATGATGCGTGTACATTCCGAGGCTCCAGCAGTTTTACTCATCTTTACACTGAGGTCTTGTGCAGTACTCTATCGATTAGCTGTAACGACTCTCCTGTGGCTTTGACGTCCTCTATGACTGATTTTCTCTGGTCTGCCGGTACGTTTTGCTGCTTCAGGCCCGCCAAGTGTCATCCACTTATTCAGTACATCCAAAATAGTTTACTTGGATATGTTTAAACGCCTCTCGGTTTCTCTTATGGACAACCCACTAGTATAACACCCAGCAATCTTTCCTTTCTCAAATTCAGTTCTCTCCCGCCGCGACATTTTCACTCACCCTCATAGTGCGATAGGATCGCAGCCTGCAGGCTTGTTTTTAGACCGTTATATATATATATATATATATATATACAGTGTATATGTACGCAGGGTTATTTGTCAGCACCCGATATATATATTGCATGTACTATATAATAATCAGTGGCGCATATTCGAGGGTAGCCGCGAAGCCCAGAGAATGCACAAATAAAAGTCAATGAAATATACACAAATAAAAGTCAATTGTCAACAATATTAAGATATGTCGATACTTTTGCTGCGGAAAAAAACACACGTGCGGATTCGCTTCTTTGACTCAGTCTGGCGAGAGAAGGAACGCAACCGTTAGATCTTCCAGAATCTTCGTTGTTCTGGTTCGATGACTTTCCTTTCGATCGCCTGCTAGCCTTTCCATGACAACATGCATGAGAGGGTGGAGGGTAATAGGGCATTGCTTTGGGCAACGGTTCGCTCAGGAAAGGGAAGACTTCGACTACCTCAGTCACTCGCATGCTCCGGCCCATAAGAGCACGTGTTTCGCGAGAGTTGTTTCACTTTGTGTGAAGTGTCAATGAATTAAAATCAGTGATATTATATCTTTAATTCGTGGCTTTGTTGAATTCGAAATGTTTTGATAAATTTTGTGAAAGCTTCCCTGAACATTTGCTGTCAGAACTTAAAGAACTCTATGCTTCAAAATTTTTATACAACTCGACTAAAAAATTAACTGAAGGTGTTTATTCCCTTGATGAATAGAAAAACAAATGAGTAAGAGACATTATTAGTTACATAAAATTGAACAAATTGGACATAGTGTTTAGTGAGGTGTACAAATTTGCAGATCTAATATTAAACTTTCCATCAACAACATCAAATGCCAAAAGAAGTTTATCTGCATTAAAAAGAATCAGGATATATCTTAGAGCCACACAAGGACATGTACATTCAAGCAACTTGGCTGTTTTGTCCATAGAGAAAAACATTCTTTTTAAATATCCAAAAGTACTCGGAAGAAACTTTTTATGAAAACGTAACACTCAAGTTCACACGAAAGGAAAGAAGAATGGAGTTCATGTACAAATAAGTCTTCAAATAGTAATCCTCATAATTATTTGGTATCATGTTAGCAAAAGCGTGTACCTAAAATTTAGAAAAAATGTTACTTCTATTATACTTAACAATTAAAAAAAAACAGTACTGCGCCAGGGGGGTGTTGAGATAGCCCAGGTCTCGGATCCAAGATACGCCACTGATAAAAGCATTGCAGTGTTATTTGTAGGTATGGAAAGAGCAAAATTCCATCATGGAAAGAATTACTTTGAGTTTCATAGATCTTTTTGTAGACTCTTAATTCATTTAAAAGAAATAAATAGGGCTCTCACAAAATAGCCCCAAGACAGGATTAGTGAGTGTTTGATCCGTTGGATCCGAAAAGAAATCTTTACCAGTATCTATTTCAGTACATCTACTGTAAATAAGCTAAGTTTGTTTGAAGTGAAATGGAAAGCATTTCCCAAATATATTTAAAAATATATTACATGACTAATTATTGATTCATGAAATGCTTCTAAAGGATTGTATGAGCGTTTCGCAGAAAGCTCCGAGAAGGATTACGTTTTCGGTTCAGATTTTGTTCTCATCTGAAGGAACGGTATTGTTCTTCACTAATTCGGATATGCCTTTGCAGCACATCGTTGAATTCCTTCAACCGACTACGAAAAACAACGGTGTTGCGTTCTGTAAGTTCCATTTATAAGTTGCGTTCTATAAGTTCCATTCATTCATGTTCGTGACGTAGGCATTTCTGCCTCCTCGTGGGTCACCCTTAGTAGTTCTTGACGAAGTCTCAGCGAACTCAATCAAATCACACTTAAGGCGTGAAAGATGTCGGGTGGTTATTATATGTGTAGCGAGAGAAGAAAGCATTAATTTGCTTCCGCTCTAAAACTTAGCCGACGGGAATTACACGTCCCGTTTTATCAGGGAGTTTGATAAGATTAAAAGAGCGATCAAAACTTCCGCCTTTCTTGTTAAAATATAAATAGGAGAATCTTCTACCTTCTGGTTAAATCCTATCATCCGAATCCTTCAGTTCGGTAGCTGTTCAGGAAGTATGTTATTTTATCAGGATTTATCACCGTGTTTTCCCTATATGGCAGCTCCTACTGCGAAAAATATCACAGATGCCTTAGGGCGACGTGACCCTGTTATAAGAGTTAATTAAAATCCCTGTCTGTGGTTCCAAAGTGCTACTTGTAATTATTACGTAAAATCCTTTCGGGAACATCATTCATAGATACACATCTATTTGCTTTAGCAGCAAAATAATGCAAAATATTGTCTTGTGTATGTTCAAATACTCCAGTTACTCAAAGGAAAATATGAACCGGCTGTCTGTTTTCGTTTTATTTACGAAGTCTTTCGATATTGATACACCGTGCAAATATTGTGGCTTGTCTGTTCTGTTCGTCTGTGGATGCAAATTGCGTTTTCCAAGAGGAGGATTAAGACATTTCACTTCTGGATTTTCTACTTTTCATTTTTTCTTTGGTACGCACGTTTTCCGTTGGTGTGTCAAAATTAAAATTGCATTTTCATAGTGTCAGTTTCTTTAGAGACTAATTAAAAAATTTGTTTTGGATGAAATTCATGTAAATTTGATCAAATATTTCCTGTTTCCTTCAGAGAATAATTTTTCTGCTTTTTTGCAAAAGGATTTATTTGCAGTTATTATGATAGGAGTGCAGAAGATGCGTTATAGATTCTTTTCTAAATAGAAGTCAGCGCGATTAGAATTTTTCATGTTTCCCAATTTCCCGCGATGCACAATTTCCTTCTACGTGACGCAAGAGCTAAAAAGTAACTGAAAAATTAATTAGTTTAACAGATAGATAGACAAACTATATGTCAAACTTGTCCACATTTTTCATACATGCGTTTTTTATTTGTGTGGCCGAAAATTTTGAAAAGGTGAATCACATCAACAAAAACGATGCGATTTTTTTGTGTTGCCAAAATATAAAGTAATTTCACAGTATTACGGAACAAACTGAAGCTTAATTCCTTTCTCTTATAAAATATCACATTTTTACATTGCAGTTCTCGTAGGCATTGTCTCTCATTATAGTGTTTCAAATTTTCATTTAAAAGTAGCGCAATTTTTTTTATGTTGGAATTCAGTGTATTTCAGCATCTGCGCAGTAATCCTTAAATAACTGCAGTGACAGCTTGAAATTCTTAAATGGAGTGAGTATGAATTTTAGGGCTAAAAGTAATTCAAATGTAAGGGTTTTACAAATTGCCAGAAGTGATGAGCGTTGCTGAAAAGAACATTTTAAGACGACGGAGAAAGCTTGCTCACAGTCGAATAATTTTGTGTTCATTTCTTCCAATATGCTCGAAGTGACAGCCTTCTAGAGGAATAATAGTTTTTCAAAGAAAACTAGGAAATCATGGCTCTTCCGAACAAGGACGTTTTACAGTCTGTTATGTAGAAATAGAGTACTAAAAATGTTGACAGCCTTCTAAAGGAATAATAGCTTTTGAAAGAAAACTAGGAAATCATGGTTCTTCCGAACAAGGAGGTTTTGCAGGCTGCCATCTAGAAATAGAGGCACTGTGAAAAGTACGAATAAATCTTACTTTGTTAAAAAATTTGCACTTCCGAAAAAAGTAGGAAATTCAAAAAAAGGTGATCGGTCTTGTGTCTGCTGGATCCCAGGAAACGTTTTCCCATTGTAAACAGATATCGCATGAGATCTACCATTTGTTGGAAGAAATTGTTGCTAAAATAAAGAAAAGGAAGTGTATGAAAATCTTGATCAGCCATGTATTGAGCGCGGTAACCGTGGGTCCGGAAAAGGCGAAACACGAAAAAAAATAGGGAAAACCTTAAGTTTGGAAATTTCTATTGTTTGAAGAATCTATCCCATTCCTAATATATAAACAGAGATATTGTGAAAAATAGAAAAATACATTTACTCTTTATAGAGGGAAAATGAGTATCGCGTGAAACGGAAAGAATTTGAAAAATATTTATCACTTTTCTATCGAATGCGCAATGCGTTTTGCTATTTATATGTATTCTTTAAACAGATACGCCATGCTTTCCGACCAACGGACGGATTGGCGAAACGATAGCACAAGCATGGGATTTTTAACATGCTTGTCAAATGACATGCTCAAGAGATAAAATAAGGATCTGAGCAAAATCAGAAGATTAAGGACTTCGTACTTTGAAGATTCGTGCCTTACATTTTCGGTGGGGTAACACCCCATCATTTTAGCAAGTCTTAAAAAATCGTGTATGAAATGAGTGTAATTTTGTCAATCACTTTGTCCACGCGCACGTTAACATGATACATTCGCATTTATAAATCTGATTCGAACATCTTATTTTGCATCGGATAAATTAAAACTAAGTTTAGAAATCGCAAACTTCAAAGATTTAATGGGAAAATCTTTTCTTGCAATTTACTATTATATTTAAAATTCGCAACATAATGACATATGATTCATCAATTTCGACTTGACATCTACACTTTTGCAAGTAAGATTGTACACTGCCCTACGATAAATATCAGGACCCCCTGTATTGATAGCGAATTAGGTCCTACGCAAGCACCACGTCACATACTCAACTGGAAATAAGTTCATAGGGTCATGATGAGACAATAGAGCAATTATGAATGCAAGATGCTTCGATCGATAGAGTAAACTTATTTCTAGCTCGATAATAGGGTGTCGCGTATGCAATCGCTTCATACGTGGCCCTTCAGCGGTATTGGAGATTCCCTGCTTGACAGTTAATGATGTGATATCCAAATAGAAATGGGCTGAGGCAGAATCTGCCAACAAAAAGATCTTATCAACCTCCGAAGCTAAGAAAACGTGACAGGAAAGCTCTGCAGAAGACTGTCATCTCAGAATGGAAATCAATATTATCTCAAATCAGCAAACCCTACGTGACACAATTGGGACTGCTAGCACCAGTGCAGTGCTGAGGACACTGCACAACATGGATTGCCATGGTCGAGCAACTACCCACTTCTACTAATGCTGCACGCTGATTAGAGTGATGCAAGGAACATTGGTCTTGAAGTGTAGACCATAGAAAACGGTGCTTTGGACTGATGAGTCACAGTACGTTGCCTACAACACTTGTAGGCTTTCCTGGGGGTGTGGTTCATATCTTCTAGAAAGATACCTACCGGACTGTATCATTCCGACAATCAAATTGGGTGGATACAGCGTGACGGTATGCAACTGTTTCTCGATGTTCGGCTTGGGCCGGTTAGTCTTTTCTGTAAAAACCATGAATTTTAAGCTGTATGTCGACGTTCGGGACATTACCAACTTTGTAGCAACACTCTGGGAAAGATTCCTATTTCCATCAGCAAGACAACGCATTGCATCATACTGCTCACGTTCTTGCAGATTGACCTGGGGATGTAGACTTCGAAAAGTTGGACTGGCCTGCCCATAATCCGGACCTGAACCCTATAGCCAATCTCTAGGACGCATTGGATCATATGGTGCGTGGAAGGAGAGATTACCCGACAAACAAAGCTGAAATGATCACTATTTTGGTCAATATTTTGAAGGCCAAATAGCGGAACATATTTGTGAACATTTACAAAAAGCACTAGGGAGAATTTTACGAAGACTAGAGGCCGCCATGAAGGCCAAAGGTTTTAACACACGTCATTAAATTTCTAGTAAATAAAGAAATAAAAACTGTTTGGAGTTATTTGGGCATCTGCATATTAAAGGTGGTGTAGTGTAAATCTTCCTTTTGCGTTGGATACCTGGAGCTATAAGTGAAACATTGCTTGCACTTTATGCCTTGATAGTGAACAGGTTTTCTTTTAGGTAGCGTAAATGTATATTTTCATTTTGCACACCTTCGTTTCTAAAAAACCGCTAAAACTCTTTCTTTCGTGAGGAAGCTACGATTGCGCTCAAAACGTCTCATGGATTTTCATATGTTTTTATGCAAAATTCTGTCTCAGATGGCGCAAATTTAAGTTTCTTCTTTGACGACATCTTAGCGTTTTCAAATCAAAATAGAATAAATAGAATTTTTTTATAATCAGTTCGTTTCGTTCATGATCAATATACTTCAAAAAGCCATTACAATTCTCTAAAATGCATAATATTCCTGGTAGGTGGCGCAACGGTATGCTTGTATCAGGCATAATATCTGCGCCGCTTTATGTGATTTAGAATTTTTTTCCATGGGTCATCCGTAATCTTCACTAAGATGTTAGAAGCATTTCCCAGATTTTTGTAACAATTGTTTTTGACATTCGGTTCCGTGCACATACACATCAAAAGAAATGGAAGCAGGAATACGGATGGTAGAGAACACGGCCAAGTATATCAACATGCAGTGTCTATTATATCTAAGTTTGTTGATAACCACCGGTTGTATCTTTTGAACACCTTGAAAATGCTTTTAGCATAATAAGTTTCAACTGTCTTCAATAGATGTGCCGATTAGTACCAAGAATTCGGTTGTACCTTTGAGTTTAACGTTTAGGAAGAATGTGAAATTTTTCATTGCTGTGGGAATTCTTTTTTTCATAATCTCAGAAAGCTGTTCGCTACAAAATACAAAACTGCATCCCTGTCAGCACATTGAAGCTAAAATTATTTTTCTTAGGGCACAAATTCAAGCAAGTCACAATAAAACGGTCATATTTCCAAGCACATTCGCTTGCTTTTGTTTCCCTAATGCTTTAATGTTTAGCATTTTAAAGTTGGGCGGTCACAAAGATTTTGATGATATCGAGCACTATTTATACCAGACTTATCTCTTGAAACCATGATAACATACGTATGTACATTTCTTCGAAATCGATTTTTTGTATGCTTGCTGTTTTGTAAGGGAGAGGACAAGAAGTTAACATGAATGTTTCTTTAACTAGTACGGGAAGGATTTAATATCTTGACCAAAAAGTTAATACTTTCATGGAGCAAAAATATTTATAAACTTTTAGCTCCGTTTCTGATAAAAAATGTTGTTTTGCATATATTCCCAATCACGTTACGTTTTACCTGGTTGAAAATCTTGAAAACCAAAGTATTAGGTCGTTCAGGATGTAAGTGAACGCTTTCATTTATAATTCCTGTAATAGCAAAGCAGTGATCACAATCAGAGATGGAAACGGGTCAAGGGTCAACGGGTCAGCAGGTCAACGGGTCGACAATTTCTAGCTGGTCAAACGGGTCGGATCAAGTTGTTCCTGACATGATTTCGAACCTGTTTCATTTCTGTTATAATTTTGAAAAGCAAAAAAAAGTTTTTTTCAAAGAAAAATGCGCACTGTGAAATTTCGTGCTCGATATTGGTGTCCGTGCACTAAAAAAAAGATTTTTCATGCCATATGAAGGAAGAGTGTCCTTAGAAGGAAAGGTGTCAGTTCCATCTGAGGGGCAATGATGAAAACATTACCCATATTTTGGAAACTCTCAACTCATCATAAACTTATGAAAAATGGTGTTGTTGTGAAACAAATTTTGAAGCTTGATGTTTATCAAGAAAACACCAAAAACTGAAATTCAACATACACCAAGTTGCTTAATTTAAAATTCTTGATTGAAGCGGGATCAAAATTAGGTGGAACAGTCTTAACGTCTCTGCAGAGGAACATTTGACTCTCGCAGATATGTTTGAAAACATGTGTAAAACACTTAGGTTATGTCCGGGAAATGAAAGACGTCAGTTTCAATACTTCCTATAAGAAAGTGAGTAAATTATACGTTCCTATAATACATTTCTTTGATTTCCATATATAGGTACCCACTGCTGAGATAATTTTTGAACGCTCCCTCTCTGCATATTATAGTTCAAAGCAGATTTGTCGGGGTCGGGTCCGGGCCAGTTACAGATCCTGGTCGGATCCAATTTTGTGACGTCCAGGTCCGGGTCAGTTACAAATCCTGGTCGGGTCCAATTTTGTGATGTCCGGGTCCAAAATTTCTGATCCGTTTCCAACTCTGATCACAATATTTGAGGTTAATTATCAGTAGTTCTCCTCATTATAAATAATACGTTCCCAGATTGTGGCAGTTCATGAACATCACTAAAAATACCAGTGTCATTAAGCCCGTGAGTAATATCTGTAATTCAGAGATCCAAATAATTTTATTTGCTGCAATGTACCAGATACCTCCCTTTTAAAACGGCCAAAATGATTGAAATCATAGGAATGCACACCAAGTGAAAACGGTGGGTGAGACAGCTCAATCGAACCATTCTGTGCAACGAACATCCCAAAAATCAGAGCGTTGTGTGGCCGTGCCCTGTCGTGTACGAAAACTGGTTGCTGTATACGTTGTCGCAGTGTCCATTCCGGGCCATGCTCCTCCAGAAATAACTGGTCATAACGTGTGGTACGCACACCCACGTGCCTAGTTTGCTCATAAAGCCTAAATCTTCTGTCAGCTCGTTATGATTCGTTGTGTGAGGGAAACGTGGTTGAGTGGAACTGTCATTGCCATTCATTCTACACGATTGCTGTAAGACCTCTTGCATGCGTCGCGTGGCTTCTTGTCTATTAGCTGAATTCCATTGATTACCTTTTGAAACATCTTTGGGTGATATCCTGTCTTCTTAAAAACATTTGATCCAGCTATGCAACGCCATTTTCTTGAGGGCATTTTGAGCTTCTTCTGTCAGCAGAAGACTTTATGACACTCCTTTTAAATACTAAAATAAAACACAAAACTTAAAAAAATCACGCTGTTCTTCCATTGTCGGTGATCGTCTCAGCTGCTCCATCGCTTTTAGAACTTTCACTACCCGATCGGTAGGCACGTACTGTGTACGAAGTACGTACTACGCGATTGATAAAGATCACCTGTGTCACTTCAGGTTTCCGAAATGTACAGGGATGTCGCCAAGGGGATGCGACGGTGGGCTGGAGCCCACCCTGAAATTTGTCTTGCCCATCCTGCCGCGAACCCAATTCACGATGTGGCATTTCTCAATATTGTTTTTAATTTTAAAATACAATCTGGACTTTGCCGAGTAATAATAAGTATCGTCTACGTATTTCCTATAGGAAGCGCTTTGTTTTTGTCTCCACAGAAGTGTTATCAAAATAGCATCCATATATCCATGAAAATTCAGTTATTTTCTACTCTTCGAAATTCTTAGTTTAAGCCTTTTTTCCATGTTAGTATGGCAATGGACACGGTGGATAGGAATTCAATGAGAGAGATTATTACTAATTCCTCTGCTGCTTGTTTTTGTCACAAAGTTTGATATCCCAACACGAAAAGTGGAGTTTACTATACCGTAACGCCCCGATCGCCGCAGTGGTCTAAGCGCTGGTTCTTGATAATTCTACTGAGATGGGTTTGGGCTCGAATCCCAGTGTGGCTTGGATGTTGCGTTTTCCATTAGAAACAGGCTCTCCCCTTTCCCTAGAACCTGTGGCCCTAAATAAGGAACGGGAGACTGTTTATAGCCCATCCAGGAGTTTGCTCAAGTTAGTCGTCAAACCAGGAAAATAAAAAAGCTGTACTAGCGCTCTTAAACATTTGTCGGGGCAGTGAGGCAGCAGGTCGGGGCTGACAACTGCTCTGGAGGAGAGGAGTGCAAAGTAACATCGCTGGCTTAAAGGAAGGGAGTTAGGGAGGGGTTAGGTATTGTGTTCGTGTCACAACCTTAAAATTTGATTTAGATAAACAGAAAGAACATTTTCTTTTAAAGAAATTGTTCAAGTGCAGTACCATTCTCGTAAGCGAAAATGCAAAATTTTGAAAAGCAATTTTAAAGACAATGCATCCACAACAAAAAAAAAAAAAAAAAAGTAGAAGGAGACATTCTACCTACACTTGTACCTGGCACTAATGGCTGAACTAGTCAGATTCGTGTGCGTGCGTGCGTGCGCGTGCGCGTGTGTGTTTCCAGTGGAAAGGGTGGGGATTGCAAGAATTCCTTTGTAGTCGATAGTGAAAAGAATTAAAAATTCTTGCTTTCAGCGTTTTTGTACCTAAAGCTGCCCTTAAACCTGGCCCACCAAAAATGATACTCGCCCACCCGCCGCCCATCCTAATTTCGGAGTCTAGCGACGTCCCTGGAAATGTACTCCAATGAAAGTGTTAGCGCACTTTTCAAACGAACTAATATACGTATTTTGCATATGCTTTAGGAAATGCAAGTGTGATGCTAAAAAGGAGAAAAGGGGCTAATACCTATGTATTTCCCTTTGTTTCCAGTGTAAAATGTATATTATGCACTTTTCGGAGTTTTTCATGCACTTCTAGGTTTTGAAAATATCAGGCACATATTCTTCGAAGTTATTGACATTTGGAGTCACATTTTTATCTGTCTATCCATCTTTATATCGATATACACAAACAGACAAACCAAGAAATACCCCACATCTTCATAACATATTAAGCCAGGCCGAATAACGTAAGAAGTATATTCCATTAGCTCGTTGTCTTAAAAATAACGTGCGCTCATTTACATATGTCAGATGCATGTACTGCTTGATGATGGATGAGTTGCGATGAATAAAGTATCCTTTATCTTTCGTAATTGAAATTCTTTTCTGTAATATCACATTTCCCGATGAAACAGTTTGATTTTTGGTTAAAATAGCTGTCAGACGTATTCTCTGTTTGAAGTTGAACACCATCGTATCAGATCAATTAATTCATTTAGGCAAGTGATTACGTCGTAGCTATTTAATATCAATGATGAAAAATGACGGAATGATACATTATCTTTGAAACACTGGAAAAGAATGTGTGGCATGTTTTAAAGAAAGATACAGGATCATAATGAATGGGTTGATTTAGTCATTTGAGTACATTTGTTCTAGCAGTGAATAAAGCAAAAGTGCTTAAACAAAGCACATAAAAAGCGATTCTTTCTCGGGTGGAATTTATAGCTTAAACACACAAAATGCGAAAAATAGGTGATCAAAAATTGAGGAAGAAATTCATTTTTAAGAGTAATTACTAACTCTTTGTGCTAAGTTTAATGTTTAGAGACAGGTGTTGAACTTCACAAAAGATGATGCAGGAAATTTATTAATTTTTAGTGACAATCTTTGAACCTGTAGTTAAAAAAAACAGCAACTGCTGGTCACTATGAAATGAGCTAACACGCATTTCTGCTATAAGAAAAACACTCTCACTCCTACATCCGTACTCATACAGTAGTTTGTGTTGAGGGGTGGGGAGAGGGTGTACTCTAATTTAACCTCCCTTTTTAGTTCCTGTCCCTTTATGTAAATTCTGGATTATTCTCGTTTAAGCATTTTTTAGCTTTTCTTTCTTTCTCTTGGTGGATTTGTGTTTGGCAACCCTGGCAATTGGTCAAAGTTCAAAGCAAAAGATAATAACGATTGTTATGAGTTTTAAAGAGGCGATGTTATAAGTTTGGGTAAGGCAGTGTTAGGTAGGCAATCTTAGAGGAGCGACTGAAGTGCAATCTGTAATGAGTTATGTGCAATCTTTCGTGAAAATTTCATGTGCTTGTATTCAATATTACGAGAGAGTAGAGTTATAATATTATGTATTGAATAAGCGTTCACGTACATTGTGATTGAAGTTATATGTAACGCATGCTGATGTGTACTACCGACTTAAGTGTGATTGAAAGACATGATGACGAATATAAGTAATGTGGGAATCTATAAATAGACCTTATTTTCACTGAATTTCTGAATGTATTCTTGAAGTGACATTTTTATGTTCAGTTATAGATTTTCAGCAATTAAATTTTAATCTTTCTGGAGTTCAGCTAAACCATTCAGCTACGATAATTCAGCAGGATTTACAGTGAATCCCTTTACTTCAGCAGATTTTAAGCTTTTGCCTGTAATCATATAGTGCTTTACGGTGAAGTTCAAGTTCGGGTATTTGTTTGTACCGTAAGCAATTATCAAGTAGAACAAACATATACCGACAAAGAACTATTATTATCTCACACGTTCCTCAGTTGCTGATTAAGGTCTCTTTAATGAGTGGGCTGAGTGTGAAGTCTCCATTTTCATTGGGTTCCGTAAAATGGCTGCAGTAACATACACATCTTTTGCTTTCACGAATCACTAAATTTAGTAAACATTTTAAGTAGTGCAACAAAGAAAGATATTCGAGAAAGTTATTGAGAAAAACCAAGCAATAAATACTCCACTCGCGTTTTCTAAAATAAAAACCCCGGGAACAAAAAGCTTTTATTACTTACGTCAGATATTGATGTGCCTCATCCCACTGAAGGAAAAAGTAAAACTGACTTATAAATGGATACATTTTGTCAGTGATTAGAATGAGTGACATTGATTGTACTAAAGTCCAAACCTTCATGTTGCAGTTGTCAAAATTAGTCTCATATATTATTTGCTTTTAGTTACCTCAAATGTAAGGAAAACTGGTTTTCCGTTCAGCTGGAAGAATTTTTCTACTAGTGAAAACACTGACACTCTGAAAAACATTTCTCAGCAATGCATTAGCTAAGCAAGTATCTTTTTCGAAACTGTCAAGGGCCATAAAGCTTTTGTACAGCAGGAAAGCACAAGATATACTGCATTTAAATACATAGGAAAACGAGTTGATAGGCAAAGTAGAAAAGGGTCAGTGAAAACTAAGGCCATGGTTAGGTAACAGGTTTTACAAAAGCACGATTTCAAAGCGTTTTTGTCATGTGAATGCTTAAAGGCTCGCTACGAAGTAGTATTTTCCACGGTTCCGTTGGATCAGAATAATACTGCTCTTATTTCCGCTTTAGATGAGGCTGATTCAGATATCGTACGTACAGTTTTTTGTATAGTTTGTACGTATATATCTGCGATATCGTACGTATCGTTTTTCCATAGAAAACTTATGTGGCTAGTATACGATTATTGATGTCACATCAGGAGGACCCAGCCTAAACATTTCTTTAAATACAAGCATTTTCAGTGAAGAGCACGTAATAATCAATAGTAATTTTGTTTTTTCGTTAAGCATGTAATACCTGAGGATTGTAGAGAATGTAAAAACTTTGATTGAAAATCACTGTGTCAGTTTTGTATCATCTGCTGCAACCCGCTACTTAAAGGACTGTGCTTTGGCATTATGTAAAAATAAAATTCGCTTCTTCTGCAGGATTTATGAAACTAAACTGAAGCAACTCCAACTTCTACAGTCCATGCATCTTTGGGATAGCTGTTTAATTTACGCAACTTTCGGTAAAATGTTTTTGTAAGTTGTAATAAAAAACAGGGAGTCTGAGTATTTTCCGTCCTCTCATTAATAAGACTGAACAGTCTAAAATAAAAATGTGCTCCGTACTTTATTTATATTGTGAAAACATATATTTTGCAGTTATATTATGAGCAACATGCAATAGCAACGTACATGGAACAAAACAACTTCGAATAATTTCATCAGTTTTGGATCATCAAAAGATGCTGTACGGGGAGTGCGCTCGTTCAGTAAACTCCAGAAACACAACTTAAATCCTTTGTACGAATACTGATTAATCAGTAACTTCTGTTGCCAAGCCAAGTTACAAAGATTGTATCATAGTCTCATACAGATAAATTAGGGAAATGTATATATGATATTAATATTGCTTTTCCATATAATTGCTGAAACAGTTAAGACACTTGTCCCATCGATACAACCATCTTCTGGAAACAATGCGCGAACAATAATGCTTCAAGGTCCACATCCAACGTCTACTTAGCTACTACTTTGGAGTCACTACAGAAACGTTTTCCTGCACTATGTTTTTTGAGAGGGTCAAGCAGGTGGAAATCTCAGGGCGTCAAATCCGGGCTGTACGGAAGACGGGAGAAACGAATTAGCCTATCCTGTCCACGAGTTGCGTTGTCACACTTGTGATATAGGAAAGAGCGTTGTCACGCAAAAGAATCATCCTTCTCGTAAGCATGCTAACGAGTCTTCTACGAATGGTTTCTTTCAAACAACGCAGGTTGGTGTAATATTGTTCGGAAGTGATTGTTCCCGTGGCCCAAGAAGTCCAATAGGAGAATGCCCTGGACATCCCAAAATGCTGTCAACGTCACCTTCACAGCATATCTTCCAGTCCAGAACTTTTTTCACGGAAGGTAATGTATAATTCCACTCAACTGTTGCTACCTTTGACGTCGGCGTGAAGTGGTGCATCCACGTTTCATTGCCGATGACAGTACGACTAAGGAATTTCCGTCCTTCTTCAGTGTAGCGTTGCAGAAGTGAAAGGCTCATTTCCATTCGCAACTCTTTCTATTCTGTTGTAAGGTGTCTTGGCATCCATCTTGCTGAGACTTTTCAATACTTTAGCACAACGTAAAGTGCTGTTGTGCTGAAGTGCTTTTAGGTTCTTCAGTAGAACACTATCTTCAGTCTGTTCTGTAGCATATTCCATTTTTATTAAAACTTCTGTGACAAATAACGCCGTTTAGTGAGGAGAGTGTAATAACTTTGGGAGACACCGGTTTACATATACTAAATCTACCGCTAAAGGTATTCTGAAGTTACTTCTTGGTAAGTCATTTCATTATCATATATATATATATATATATATATCATATCTTTGAGATCGCTTCACATTGCCAAATTTTCCTTCCAGTATCATAACTTTTCTTATCTTTATACATGAAAAAGTGATAGCACGTGTGAGATCATTTTTTTAACTTAATTTCACTCATTGAAATATTAGAGGTCACATGACGATCAAAAACTTCGTGCTGAGTAATACCAAACCATGAAATACGCTGTCTAAGCACGATACTTATGAAAATCAAAGTGCACTAAAGAGTTAAATATTTTTAACTGTTTAGTGTGTTTAAATTTGCAAATAAATGCCATCTTTTATTTCGTAACACTTTGAGTTTCATAAGTACCGTGCTTAGACAGCGTGCTTCATGGTTTGGCATTAGAGGTCAATAGCGGGTTTAAAAGAGAATGTTGGAAGTGTTGTTAGAACAACGGTGACATCGATCTAAGATGCAACTTGTGAACTTCAGAGCGCCATGTGCTTATTCAGGTCTGGTACGATCCTGACTGGTCCAGTGCTGATTCTTCCAAAGGTAGATTTTTGTCCAGTGGTATGATTGATCCAATCCAGATTTGTCAAATGGTACGGGCCGCCCCGGTGGCGCAGTGGTCTAAGCGATGGCCTCTGATCATTCGTCCGAAAGGGGTCCAGGTTCGAATCCTGGTGAGGCATGGATGTTGTGTTTGTCTTATGGCACTGGCTCTCTCCCGTTCCCTGGAACCAGTGACCCTAAATTAAAGACGGACGTCTGCTTATAGCCCATTGAGTTGCTCACGGTGGTCGTTAAACCTCGAATCACATCAACATCACATCAAATGGTACGATTAGTCTAATCGATTTGTCCGACGAGGCTACTCGTGCAAAACAAAGTTCACCAGCTAGGCCACTCGACCATTGGCCGGCCATTATTTGTGTTAACTTGCATTGACTCAATATTTATGAAGGGTTCTCATTTGTTTTAAAGACATTTTCAACTTGTCGTTTGTTGGGCATGTACTATGTAATTTTTTCACTAGTGTTACATATTTATGCCAGACAAAATAAGAGCTACTGACAGTTGAACTATCATACTTAAGTGCATTAATTAAGTAATAAGACTGATTTTTTTAATTCTGGTAAAGCACACGGGTTGGGAAGGCATGGCTTTTAGATAAGTCAATTATCAGTTATGCAGTGCCAATAGCATTTGCATGGGAAATTGCGCAGATGATTACGTACGCTATGCATGATGTCATTTGGTGGAAGAACTTTGTCACACTCTGTCGTGCAGCAGAGAGCAAATATCTGGTTCTGTTTGAAAATGGGAAAAACTGCATCTCAGACAGCTGAGTTGTTGCGTGATGTGTATGGGGTTAATCGCCTGTCTCGTGCACAATTCCAATGGTATGCACTTTTCAAGGACGGGCAGGAAGATTTGGAAAATAACGAAAGGCCCGTAAGCCCGATTTCAATGCGCACATCTAAACTCATTAAGAAAGTTCCCGAAAGGATAAAAGTGATAATTCTGTGACATTGAGGGAGCTGGAATGTGAGCTCGGTATTAATAAGGAGACGATTCGTCAAATTTGAGTGCAAGATTTGGAATGAAAAAAGCGGGTGCTGCTTTTGTTCTGTATGGTCTGTCAGACGACCAGAAACATGCACAAGTGGAGTACACAAAAGACATTTTGGAGACTGCAGAAACAATGCAAACGTTTCTCCAAAGTATTGTGGCAGACAACTAGACATGGTGTTTTCGTTATGATCCTGAAACGAAGAGTCAAAGTGCTCAGTGGAAGTTGCCACAGTCACAGAGAGAAAAGAATATCAGGTTACCGAAGTCCAAAATCAAGATAATTCTTATGTGCTTTTACGACAGCAAGGTAATTCTGCATCACGAGTTCATCCCTGAAGGTACAACTGTCACTGACAATGCATACACATCCATTTTTGGAACGATTTTGGAAGAGGATTGTACGTTTCAGGCCTGAATACGAAAAAAAGGCAATGATTCCTTCTTCACGATAACGCCCCCTGCACACCAATCAGTCAGTGTACAGCAATTCCTGGCACGAATACAAGTGTGTGTATTCAACTATCCCTCCTATTTTCCTGATTTGTCACCGTGTGATTACTTTCTATTCCCTAAATTAAAGTTGTATTTAAAAAAATTCAAAACGTTGAAGACATACAAAGAACTGTAACATTAGCTCTTCACTCCATACCAAAAATGACCTCTGCAAGTCCTTCTTTTTTTGGCTGATCGTGTCGCTCCTTGTATTAACGCAGCAGAAATATACTTTGTAGAAAATATATTCACGTAAGCTTTTCTGCTTTTCTGTTGTTTTTTTTAAATTCAGTCTCAATACTTTATGGCCGCACTGTGGAGTTTTGGCACTGAGACACATCGCAAAGATCGAACAGTGATATCCATTTCACTCAAAAACATTACATTACGCGATTTCATGGTGTCTTTCACTTCAGTGTATGGGACTTTGCTCCTAATCGTTTTAGTCAGTTATTTTGATCATCTTATGAACTGCAAAGTACCTCATATCGAATGGAGACACATTGGGAAATTGTAGTGCTGTTGAAATTTATACCTACCGATCAGAATTCTATGAACATCGAAACGTTTTCTAAAAGGAAAGAGCATTTACCGTTTGTTCAAACCCTAAAGTACGCTTCAAATTTATTGAAACATTTGCAATCACTTGTGATTAAATTCGTAAATATATCGAAACAACTTTTTTTACGGTGAATGGGAAATAAGAAAACTTGTTCATAATCAAGCGTAATAATCAAATTATGAATACTAAATGTACTTATCAATATATGAATGTCAACTCTACCTTATCTCTTTATGAATATCTCGTGTATTTATTAGCTTATGAATATAAGGCGAATCTATCAACTTACGAAGAACAGATACCTGTCACTCAATTAATACCATGTGTGCTCATTAACGTATGAATATGGCATACGTACGTCTAACGGCTGTGTTCATGGAGCAAGACATGAATTTTAAGATATGATAAAATGGCTTAGCGCCACTGGGTGTTTTGTTTGTTATGTCGTTATAGCAAATGAATAGGTAAAGCTCAGCAATCAGTTAAACTTTTTGCTGATGTTCAGGAATTAATTTCACTTATTACGGGCAAATCTTTGAAACAAAGCTCCTATTTGGAAGCCTTGGGTATGCCACAAACGAAGAAGCGTGACGCCGGAAAAAACTATGTGCAATCAGTACGTTTTGAAAAAAACCCTCTCCATTTATCAGAGTATTAGCCGTGAAAAAAAGCCAATGGCATTGCCTGTGATTTCTCTTTATATTTAGGTATTTCTAAGAAAAACTGATCGCATATGGAATATATATGCATCTCAAAATAGCCCTTTGTAAGGCATGTACGAATAATATCAAAATAAAGGTGTATACGTTTCTGTATCAAATGATAACTTATCTTAGTGTTCGTCACCTTTTACTTTATTTATGATGAAATGGAATCTAATATTTCGTTTTCCGTACATTCCATATAACATTACTTTAATAACACTTGTTTTATTTTCTACTATGAAGCAGATTGCATTTAGGTTTCTAACCGAAATATTTTCCTACTTTTAAATTTCCAGTACCTAACAAAAAGAATTTTGGAGTTAGCGAATTTCACACACAAAAAAAATTACTTTAAAATTTCTAGTTTTTTAAATTTTCATTTTTTCCTTTATTTTTAATTAAAGAAATTGCTTTTAAATTTCCAGAAATAACAGAAAGAATTTTGGAATTAACGAGTGTCATAAAAAAAATACTACTTTAACATTTCTAGTTTTTTAAATTTCCGATTTTTTAAATTTTTTTAAATTAAAAAAATTACTTTTAAATTTCCAGTACTAACAAAAGGAATTTCGGAATTGGCGAGTTTCACAATTTTTTCACATCTGTTTGATAAATTAATATTCATTGAGGGGGTTTGGTAAAAACTCTGATGTTATTTACAGGGACAACATGAAGAGAAACCATAAAATCTGCTCATTTCGTTCTAATCAAATTACAGCAAACGCAAAAATTACTTTTGATTTTATTTTTGATTGGCCTTCAACTATTTGTGAAACTGACATGAGCGTAGATTAAAGTACAATTTATATAAAAGTCACGTATGAGAGAAAGGGAGCAAAGATTTTCTGAACGCTTATAAAGTTATAAAGTTGCAAATATAGAGTTGTACAAAGTTGCGGTAACCTGTTTATGTTTTTTTTACACGCTCAAATAAAGAGCATAATTTGAAAAATGTAAATTATGGAAAATGTACTTGAAATGTCAATCTCAAACATTTACATGCAATATATGTGCCTTTTCTTCTCGTCATAATCATATAAAATATAACTGCATTTTGTGTTGTAATGAAAGCTTATTTTACCGTGTTTTAATATTCGTCGCAGCAAAAGTAGTAATATTGGAAGGACCACAGTTTAAAAACTTTTCATTACCCAGGAGATAAATTAATATTGGTATTTTTGAAGACATAGTGAGATTGTAGAACAAATGTTTTGTTAGAAGGAAAGTAAATGGTACTTTTTATCGTGTTTTCGAATTAAGACATTTGCTTTATTGCCGTTAAATTTCAAATGTAATTTTAGAAGTATATGAAATTTAATTTACAGAAGTAGTACTTAATCACGCTGTTTTCTGTGAATAAACAGACATAACCTTTAGCGTACTTTTCAATGATTTCACGTACTTTGAAAAAACAGGGGCATCATTTTCAACCCCAAACTCTAAGGCATAGATGTTTAAAGAAAAGTGCAACAAATGACCGCGTTTAATGGTTTTTGCTGTTAAGACACGAGGCTATGTTCAGTACTCCTACTTTGCTCACGCCCTCCGATTAAAGAATTTCTCTGTGCTTGTTGCAGTCGTTAGCATCGAACGAAATACAGAAACATTATACGAGCTTAAAAATAAAGTGAACGCTTTTGTTGAACTCCGATCGTCGACATGAATTCCATGACTAGACCACTTTATTTTCGTCAAGTTACATGTTTGCAGGAAAACCACGGAGCTTTCAAGCCATTTAGCAATTCTCGTCTGCCGCGTTGCTTGCCCTATAAAGGACAAACTTCCCATCGAACTTCCACTTAACCTACTTTACGCCAGTAATCGAAGCCCACTGATTCACAGCCTCAAGTATCCTTAATTGCTTGTTCCGAAAAGCTGAAGAGTAAGAAAAAGAAATAGAAAAAGAAAAAGAAAAGATCAATAGTTTCAATTAGTCACTAAATCGTCAGCTTTCAACACAGCTTGCAGAAACCTTTGACACATTTTGCCACAGAAACAAGGCTCGCTTATTTATACTAGACATAGGAAAAATCTTCGGGTGATTTTTTCTAGTGGGTTAAGTTAGCACATACAGAAAAGTAAGGAAACCAGTGTAAGCTCTTCGGCAAAATTCAATGCTGCAAAGATAAGAAACGGAAGAGACATGGATTAAAAATTGGATTTCAACTGCAGGATAGAGTGACGTAATGAAATTAGTGTAGATGCTAAACTAGAAAATAAAAGCTTTAAAGAAGGAATGAATGAGGAAAGGAGCGAAGACACAAAACAACAAATTATTTACTAAATTGAAAAACAAAGAAAGAGAAAAGACAGCTTACCCGATACAGGAAAAAAGATGTATATGTACATACACCGAAGAGTCAACACATTATGACCACCTGACTAATAAGATGTTGTTCCTCCAAGTTCCACGAAACAATTCTTACTGGGTGAGACATCGACGCTACAAGGTTTCGAAAGCTGTCTCGTTGCATATGGTCCCAACACGTTAACAGAAGATCCTTTAACTTTTGTAAGTTACGAGGTTCACCCGCCTTAGATCGAATTTGCTGTTCCAACACAAACCGCAGATGCTCGATTGGATTGATGTCTGGGGAATCTGAAGAAAAGGGCAGGGCAATACCTGGAAGTCTTCTTCATGTTCTGCGAACCATTCTCGAACAATCTGTGCAGTGTGGCATGGCGCATTATAATGCTAAATGAAGGCGTTACTGGAAGGGATTCCCGCTGCCACAAAAGGATGTACCTGGTCTGCAGTGATGTTTAAGTTGGTAGTAGATGTCATAGTTTCCTGCACACGAAGGACTGGACCCAGGGTTTCTCAGCAGAACATCGCCCAAAGCATTGCACTTCCTCCTCCGGCTTGTTTTCGTCCCACGATAATCCCAGGTGCACCCACTCCCATCAGGTGAACGATGCACCCGTACCCGGCCTCCTACATAGTGCTACACGAAACGATATTCATCGGACCAGACGACCTTCCTCCATTCATTCGAGGTCCAGTTTTGATGTTCATGTGTCCATTGCAGGCACTTTCGACGGTGAACCGATGATAGCATGGGCACTCGCAGCCCTATTTTCAGCAAGATACGATGTACTACGTGTTGTGACGTATGACTCCCGTCATCAGCATTAAAAGTACAGGCGATGTGCGCCACAATATTCCTTCTGTTAGCTCATATTATACGGGACAACCCACGCTCAATTCCAGCATCGATGAGCCGTGGTCGGCCTACATCTTGCTGGCTGTTTGTGAGGTTTTTTTCCTCGGACAACTTCTTTAAAATACTAACAACGGCTGACAGTGAGCAACCCTTTCGGAAAACCTCTGACCTAATCGTTTGACCATTACAATTTGGCCTTTGTCAAACTCGCGTTAAAGCCTCTGCCTTTCCCATCTGAAGAACAGGAATAACACTGATTAACAAAGTTCAGTATCAGGTGTTATTTATACCGTTTCATTACCTACACATGACCTACACGTCACTTTTCATGACCTAAACGTCGTTTACCTGCAGTTTCTTTGATTTGCATGAAGACCTGCTGGTCATGAAGTTTTGGCTCTTCGGTGATTCTTGAGCAAGTACATGAGAAAATTATTAAAGTGAGGATATGCCTTGTAAAATGCCGTGAAGAGAGAGGACGACAAAGCGATACAAATAAACTTTGAGAAAATTTCATCAGCAGTATGGACGTTTACCGTAATGACCTGATATTTGCTTTTGCTAACTGGCGTAAAAAGGCATTATGAGTTTATAACTACAATGATGAATCAAATGGAAAATGGAACTGCGCATCATTAACAATCTGAATTACTTTGCAGCAACGGATCTAGATTTGGAACCCATCCAACTAAAGAAGGTATATCCTTTCCACTGTGTGTAACCAAAATGCATTTATTCCACCCAGCACAATTGTCATGAGCCTTGTTTGTTCCTCTCGTAGTGCCTGACGTCGTGCACTGAGTTCCTGAATTTTATCGGTAAAATTTAGGAGGGCAAAGTCAGTGTCCTTTGAGATAAAAATTAAATAACATGTAGACTTCTAAACATTGCCTCTAAATCATTATGCTCAAAAGACTTTATTAGATACAATAATAGCATAAAAGAGTTAAATTCATAATCAGATAACAGAAAAAAATATTTATATACAGATGAAAACGGAAATCTAGCTAGAATTACAGATTTTCAAAACCGTAGCTAATATCAACAATGAAGGTCGAAGCAACTGGTATAACTGTTACTAATGAAATTATTTGTTATATTTTTTATTAATTTTTCCAATAACAATTGATTTGATTGAATATTACAATTGCATGTGCAAACTATACAGATGAATAAAGAAATAAAGAAAGCAAATATTACTGTTCATTCTTTTACGAATTTTCAGTAAAAATGATTTCTCTCATAATTACATCTGTGTGGAAAATATTCAGATAAGGAGTAAAAATACATAGATGTGTGTGTATGTGTGTGTGTGTGCATTGAAAACATGTCAATTTTACATCAGGTATTTGAGATATGGAAGCTGATATAACTACTTAAGTTTTAAGACATTTTCAGTTTTCAGTAAGCAGGAATTTATTTCACGCATACATAAAATTATTTTCATCAAATGTAAATAACGAACTTCTGAGATTCAAGATGATCAGGAATTCAGTACGTTGAGATTCATTGGTTTTTAAGCGAATTCTTACCTGCAGATGAATTATGAGCGAAGTGTTTGTTGGTCTTGATGAACAGAAGATCTAACAGATGTAGTACGTTGAAGTAGAGGAAAGTTTTAAGTTACTCTTTTAGAAAGGTGAGCAGCATAATCACACAGTTGGTGATCAGTAGTGTAAGCAACTAAAGCGAAATATACGCTAATACATTCTCCATCCGTATGATGATTTCTTCAGATCAGTCGGTAGACACGAAGAATTTGAGTAAACATGATACAAGGGATATGGGTATGTAGAACGTCTCCAGTAGTAGGACAAAAGAAGCATAATGGTGAAGTGGAGATGCTGAACGATTGCAGGAACTGAGAGTTTTTCCCACAGAAATCTTCCTTAGATATCAACGTGCTAGAGAAAACTAATAATGTAATAAGCAATACACTGTGAGCAAGGGCTTTAGCTAGGGGTAGAAACCACTGGCGTCATTTGGAAAGGATTTCGATGAGGAAGGAACAGATTCGTGAAGAAGAAAGGCAAAAATCGAGTGGCTTCACGTAAGGGACAAGGTGAAATATGTGATTCTTTGGGTGCAGCAGCGGTTGAAGTACATTTAATTTGATCGATGTAGTGAGAAAAAGATGTCCAGATGGTATTTCGAAGAAAATAGTGTTTCGAAAATTCTCCGAAGTAAGGAGGAGTGCTGATGGGGAAATGTCGAGTTCTCGGCCATTGGCCATTTTCTGACTAAAGAACGCATATTCTTTCCACTGCACACAATAAAATGTATTTATCCTCTTAGTACAATTGTCATGAGCCCTCTGACGACGTGCGCTGAGCTGTTGGATTACCTCTGTGAAAGATTGTACACTGAGTGACCACTCAGTACTTCGTTGGGCCACCTTTTGCCTTTAATACTGCGTCGATTCTTCGTGGCATGGACTCCACGAGATGTTCATAGGTGGTTTGTGGAATCTGAGACCATGTTTGATGAATAGCACTTTCCAGGAGTGTGATATTGCAATGTTATGGATCTAGTTGTCTGATGGCTCGTTTAACATCATCCCACAAATTCTAAATGGGGTTGAGATCTGGAGATTGTGGGGGCCACCTCAGCAAAGTAAACTCACCGGCATGTTCCTGAAACCAATCCTGTACAATACGAGCAATATGGCAGGACGCATTATCTTGTTGAAAGTAGCCATCGCCATTGGGATAAACCATCCACATGACATGATGCAATTGATCCGCAACGATGTTTAGATACGATGTGCCAGTCAGACGTTGCTCAACATGAATTAAAGGGCCCAAAGCATGCCAGGAAAACATTCCCCAAACCATAACGTTGCCTCCATCATGTTGAAGGGTTGTAGCAATGCATTTGGGGTCCATGCTTTCGTGATGTTTTTGCCAAATGTGGTCATAATAAAGTGGCTACTAAGTGTATAACAAACTGGTGACGATTCGGATAAAAATAAATATCATATGACTTCCAAAAATCGCAGCTGCAGTTTCATTAAATTTGATGTCTTGGTCATTTAAACGTCTGGCGAAATACTGAAAAAGAGAAAAAGAGTGGATTCTGAAGCATATCAGAAATACACTTTAAGGTGCTAGAAAATACTTCAAGCTTCTCACTTAAGTGTATCCGCTTAATCAGTTGGTCAAGTAGGCGCCGAATGTTATCAATTCGTTTAGTTTGGTTTATTTTCGTTGAGATATCGTTCGCGCATTTTCTCAAAGCATTGAAGTTAGAAAAAGAGAAACTGGACTGCTTGATTCTAGTTTTTAGAACGACTGCATTTTAAGAGAAGGCTTGCCATGAACATGGCATCCACGCCTCAGATCTTATAATAGGATTAATAAATAATGTCTTAAAATGTTTTCAAAAGCGAGATTGACGCAAAGATCAAAATTGCGATTAATTCCAGCCATCGAAACCAGGTGGCTCCGCTCCAATGACCTTTGTTCTTCGCACAACCGACTGCAACGAGCCTGATGTTGCAAGATTAGCAAATTTAAGATGTAGAGAAATAATTACCTGTCTCGAGGTCTGTTGAATAACGTTGTATTTTTTGCTATGCTTAAACCAGGGATGGGCGACTAGTGTGATGACAATCCCACAGACCGATGGTGGACCTATCGTGTACTGCTTTCATTATTTGAGGTGCTAGTGACAGTGTGCTAATGTAGCATACCTCTACATGGCTTGAACTTGTTCCTTCGATGATTCTACATTTCTCAGGTTTCCATGATGCATCATTTTTCTCATTTTACGTAGCCCAGGACGGAAGGATTATTTCGCTCTCTCGGACCGCGTCCAGTTGGCTCAACGAACATGACGTAGATTTCTGCTTCTCTCAAGTCCCAGCCTTCCAGGCTTGCTCAGTCAGAAATTAAGAAGATCGAATACCTTTCAGACGAAATATAACAATGTAAATTTTGAAGATGACAATCCGATTTTGTTGTGAACGTGACAATGCTGGTAAGTCAGATAATTTCCGAAAACTTGAAAATTTCATCATCCTGGAGCGGGACTCGAATCCGCGTCTCCCAGATAGCGCCCGGGTATGCTAACCACTACACCACGCAGGACGACCAAGTCTCAAGTTTCCGATTAATTTGAATAAAACCATCGGAAACTTGAGACTTGGTAGTCCTGCGTGGTGTAGTGGTTAGCATACCCGGGCGCTATCTGGGAGACGCGGATTCGAGTCCCTCTCCAGGACGATGAAATTTTCAAATTCAATAACGTAATTGTCTTTTCACACTGCTACCTTATTTTAAAAACATCACCAAACGATGAAAGAGTTCCTAAATTAAACCTTAACGACCAGACGAAACATTTAAACAGAAGTCAAACTTACGGAAGACGATACTTTATTTCTCCAACACAGCTAATAGCACTTCAGGATAGCATAGAAATCACATACCACTTCTCTCACACAAATCAACACCCCACATTAAGCACTCCACGCTCCACATTCTACAGAAGCAACTGTTGTATCGTAGTTTATATCTCTCTTTCTTATCTCATAACAGGCATACGTCACGTTCATTCTACCTCAATTGTGTTGCTAATAGTATTCATTTGAGAGAGAAGATATCACGTTAAGTGTGAAGCATAACTGAGAACAAACTCAAGATTTACATAGGGAAAGAAACTATAAAGAAAAGTTAATTTAGAATATACGTCTCACACATTTACACCGAAAATCGGATTGTCATCTTCAAATTTTGCATTATAGGGTGTAATCCCGTATTTCTTTCATAACAATGTGTTTGAGGCCAGTCATCATTGTTTGACTTCAATGCGTGAACCAGAACACCCTCTAGATAGACGCAGAACGAACACAGGCCTGTTATTTACTGAAGATACTGTACTCGTGTATTGCTAGTCTGTCACACTGGGAATTTTAAACGTTACCTGAAGGAAGACTCTCTCCAAACGCAACACTTGCTTAAACGGGGTTTTATTATCAGTTGAACAAGCACTGTAATTCATAAAATACCATTGTCATTGAGATGTTTTTTGTGGACATTTGTACAAGTAAATGGCAAAACGAATGAATTTTATTGTTATATTTCGTATCTACTTCACCTCTCTTTGCCATTTGGTGGTCTTTAATTGTATATTTCTTCGTATACATCATCATCAGTCCAAAGCAATGACCATTTGCACCAGAAATTCCAAATTCGGTTTCAGCTTCGCCAACAATAAAAACGTCACGACTTCAATTTTTACTTCGTATTCTTATATCTATATTTAAATCCTCTACACAGAAGTTTGATGTTGCACCGATTGTTTTAAATAAAAACAATTGCTCATGAAGAGCATAAAACCAAAAATACAAACAAATAGCATTAAATGACTATGAAACAAAATTTCATAAGAAAAAATTTGAAACTTTAAAAGTGGCACATGGGCGAAATATCCAGATGTTTTCCGCTTTTTGCGTATTTAACGTAAGAAACGCAATTATGATAGGAAGCACACTGAGTAAATATTAAGATAGAAAAATTGTCCACCTACTGCGATAGATTTGCATATTCGGAAAAAGTGGTTTCAGTAATCGGTTCAGTGTTAGTTAATTTCAAGCGTTTATGCTTAGGATTCGTTTTCGAACAATATCAATTTTTACGGCCTGCGTCGATGGATATTCACTCTTATTCAGTTGACTGGTGTATAAAAAATAAGTATTTTAAATAATATTTTTTGAAAGTGGATACATTCATCTGTTCCGATGAAATTCATGACATTGTTTCAGTTCGAATTTCAGTCCTCAATCACAAGTCGGTTAATAATTATTTAGTTTCAACAGGTAAGCTATGTGAAATCGATGAATAAAGGTTTGTCTTCAAATGAAATTATCTTAATAATTTTAGAAAATATCCTCGAAGTTTGGAATCAGTATCAAATATTGTTCTACTGCACATTAAAAAGATCGTTGATATGACTTATTGTCCATGGTTCTTTCTGCGTATGAAGGCAGTGCTTCCACGCTAGTATTACATATCTCCTAAAAGGCTTTAAATTTCAGGTGCCTCGCTTGCCGCCGAAGATAGGAAAGGGACAAGATCTTCTTTCAAGTCAAACGGGTCAGGTCAAAAGTTTCCAGACGTGGTTTGACCCGTTTTCATTGACGATTAACTAATCTTTTTAATTTAATCTCTACAAAACAAAATTTAAAAATTCTACGTAATTTCTAGCACGATATTGATTTATGCAACATATTATTATACATTTTCATCGTGCCCTACCCGGTTGCGCAGTAGTCTAAGCGCTTGCTTCTGGCCATTCGTCCGAGATGGGTCGTTTCTCGAATCCTGGTAAGGCATAGATGTTGAGTTTGTCTTACGGCACTGGCCTTCTCACTTCGCTGGAACCAGTGGTTCTAAATTAGGAAATTAGGAACGAGCGACCACTTATAGACGATCGAGCTGCTCACTATGATTCATCGAAAAAACAAGACATGTTTCCATTGATCCGCAGTCCATGTTTTATGTTCTTGGCACCACTGTAGTCTCTGTTTCATATTCACCTGTGACACCAGGGGTTTCGCAATCACAGCTCTGGTGTAAATATTGTGCTTATGCAATTCCCTTTGCACGGTATGGGTCGACACTGGGTTTTGGAGATGTGCTTTAAGCTCAGCAGTCACTTTCGTCGCCGTGGTCTTCTTCCCTTGCGGTCACAATCTTCTTTAATGTCCTCCTGTCTCTCGCAGTGAGTTTGGTTTTCCTTCCACAGTTGCGTCTCGCAGACGATGTTGTGCCGTGAACATTGTGTGCTGTCATGACCTTCGACACGGTACCTCTCGATACCCCCAATACCTGTTCCACTGTGGTTACCGACACACCAACCAGACGGACTCTTACAACCTACCCTCTTTGGAACTCCGACAGGTCACTCATTGTGCCTTCACCTGGAAAGAAATTATGCAAATACCGATTTACATGCAATCACACAGACCCTTGAGACTATTAGCAACCCCTTTTTTTGGCAAAACAAATTGTAGTTACATGCTCGTGTTACTCAAAAAGCAGCACATACCAAAGTCACTGTTTTCAGCGAGGTGTTTCCATTATTTTGGACACCTGTATATATATATATCGTATTTTTACAATGGAATTTAGGAAGCACTTCATGATAAGCATTGTAATATACTGTATGTACAGGGTGCATAGGAAAGTCCCTTTGGCCTGGAATAACTTGCGAATGTAGAAAGGTACAGTTATGCAAGTGAGATAACGGTATAGTAAAGTAACTACGCAAGATCGAATGCTACCATTAGCAGCGCCCTCAGTAGCGAAATGCGGAGGTTAGCCATTGCAAATCGAAAACGAAAAGAGATAGAGCGAAATTTCCAATTACAAATTTGTAGACCATCAATTAATTAGTACAAAACGACATCTGTTTCACACGGATAAGATAAATTGTCGCCTGAATACCCTAAAATTTCCGAAATCGATGCGCGACCTTTTGTGTGAACGTTTGAAGGGAACAGGCATAGGTATGAGCAAATACACACAATTTATTGCATAAATGCGTACTTATGTCAATACAGTTTGATGACGTCAGACAAAACAAAAACAAAAAAGGCAAACTGGCGCACATTGATAGAAAGTTAATGTCCAGAATGTTTAAAGAGTTCCCATTGCCCACGATACACATGTATATTCGTGAAAGTAATTCTGCATGCACATTCCTCAGCATGGAAGGTGTCACACTATTGCAAAATTCTGTAACACGACGACGTAGATCCAGTAGACTTGTAGGCGCTGTTGCAGACATCTGATTTTTTACGTAACCCCAAAAATCCAAGCTCGCCATTCTCACACAGCATACGTAGACCTAAACTTCTGACCAGGGTACATCCTGCTACTGGTTTTTATATCATAGGCACGGTACAACGTAACAAACTGCATTTGCATACGGCTACATTTGCGAAATGTGAATATGCAGATTCGAATCGTCGCGCATCGATTTCGGACATCGTAGGGTATTCAGGCAACAATTTATCTCATCCATGTGAAACAAATGTCGTTTTATACTAATTAATTGATGCTCTACAACTTTGTATTTGGAAAAATTTGCTCTGTCTCTTTTCGTTTTCAATTTGCAAATGGATAACTTTCGTACTTCGCCACTAGGGGCGCTGCCGTTGGTTGCATTCGATCGGGCGTAGGCGATTTACTATACCGTTATCTCACTAACATAACTGTACCTCTCTCCGTTTGCAAGTTATTCCAGGTTAAAGGGACTTTCATATACACCCTGTATATATACACTGAAGAGCAACTGAATTAGAGATACCTGTCTAGTAACGTGTAGCGCCACCTTTCGTCCTGATGACGGCGGCGCCGATTCGTCTCGGCATGGACTCAACAAGACACCGGAAGCGTTGGGAAGCCATACGGATCCCCGACCCCTGAACAAGCTCCCACAGTTCACCAAGATTTGATGGAGGGGGTCGGAGCCTAGAACATCTCTCTCGATGGCATCCCAGATGTGCTCGATGGGATTGAGATCAGGTGATCTAGCTGGCCAAGGAAGGGAGTTCACGTCGGTGGAGTGTTCATCCAATCATTCGGATACAATTCGGGAGCGATGGCACGGTGCATTGTCTTGTTGCAGGATGAGGTCCCCAGTGGGATGTTGGAGACTCACAAACGGGAGCAAATGGTCGTCCAGAATATCCCGGTAACGTTGACCTGTGAGGGACGATGTCACACGTACCAGGGGTCCCATTTCAGTCCACGTAAACAGTCCCCGGACGGGAATGCCATCCCCACCAGCTTGAAGAGTACCCTGCTGGCAAGAAGGATCCATCGCTTCATGTGGTTTGCGCCGTACTCGTATCCTGCCAACGGCATGTACCAACGTGAATCTCGACTCATCAGTCCAGGCAACCTTTTTGTCACATGTCTAGGGTCCAGTGGCGATGTTCCCGCTCCCATGCTATTCTTTGCACCCTGTGATGTGCGGTCAGCAGCGGTACCCTCGTGGGACGAGGGCTTCTGTACCCCATAGCGAGGAGATGGTTCTGGATGGTGTGGCTGCTTACACGTTTTTGTGCATCAGCGTTAAATTGCCGAGTGATTTCTTGCACTGTGGCCCGTTTATCCGCTGTTACAATGCGAGCTAGCCGACGATGACTCCGCTCATTCACACGCTGTTGTCCACGGCAGTTGGCCCTTGCAGGGATGGTTTTACCGGATTCGATGTACTCACGGTGTACCCGTGACACAGCGGCTCGTGAAAATCCCAGTGCCTGCACGACTTCCGAGATGGAGTGATCTATTCGTCGGGCCCCAACAATTTTCCCACGATCAAATACACTTAGATCCTTCGCCTTACCCATATACTGCGTCCGACTCTTACTGATTCCCGTCGCATCACTCCTTATATTGTGGAATCGCTGCATACGTCATGTCGTTTCCGTTTACAGGGCCGCCCACAGTGTCACATTGCATAACGCCATCTGTCTCTAATTCAATTGCTCTTCAGTGTATATATAGCTGATTATAATCCAATATTTATTGGTAATCCATTAGAAGATTTATATCACCACCTATTAACTTACGGTATGGTTTAATTGGCATGAAGTGATAAAATGAGTGAAATTTTTAGGGTGCTCGTTCGGAAGTATTAGGAGTGGATATATAACCAGAGAAATCAAGACTGTCAGTAGAATTTATTTGCAGATAAAATTAACTGTTTTTATCTTTATCGCAAAATAGAACGTGGTATTATAAAACTTGTGAAAACGAAACCATTACAATAAAATTGGGTGGAGGGGAATACTTTGAAAAAGTTAGATGTAATGACTCGAATCTCACTATTTGGAATTTTTTCCCATATGAGAAAACATATTCCCAAACTTAGTCTCTTCCCCTTCGCAAAAGTGATCAGAAAGCAATGTGCTTGGGGGGTAATAAAACTGAAACGCTAGCAAATCGTTCTATCGACTAGTTCTCAACTAATAAACATTTTAATACAAAACATTCTCTCCGGCAGGGTCACAAACGAAGTGGAAATCTGTCCATTTGCCGATGAATTCTCTATGCTGTTGATACCTATAAATTTCAACAAGGTTCTTAGTTACGCATGTTCAAAAGTTTCTAAATATCTCTGCTGACTCAGGCGAATGTTGACATCTGCAGCGTAATGTAAGGTATTTTTCTGTTTTTCGGTTCACAAAGACAACTGAGCTGAATGTTCTTTAATCTGTGCAGGACTTTATAACAAATATTCAATTCTTTTCCATTAGTAATTTTCAATTCTTTTTCATTAGTATAATAAAATATGCTGGAGTTCTGTCTGTAGAAAGAAGTCTCATTGCTTGCTCTAGGCAGGAGCCCCAAGTGTCATGAGATGTTCCATAATTTATTCGTCGATGTAAATTTCTGCAATTTGCAGCTGAAGAAAATATGAGTTCGTTATGGCAGAGTAGTCAGAGGGGTAGTTCTCTGGACAGTTGTCCCTGCTGCGCCAGGGTTTAAGTCATGGTTGTTGAAGCCTGAGTGGTGTGCTTTTCTTACAATGCTGGCTCTCTTCATTCCCTGAAACCAGTGACTTTAAATTAAGAACGAAGGACTTCTCACAGCGCTTAGTGTTACACATGGTGGTCGCGTAACATCGATACAGAAAACAAAATGTAGAGAAAAAAGTTTGATCAAGTACAACAATGAAGATAGCATTAATATCACGTTTTGTTTAATAGAAATTCTATGTATTACAAGGTTAATACGTAATATAAAATCAGCATGTTAAGGACACCCCTTAATACGACAAGACTGCCTGCAGGTAGGATATTATGATCATAGCTGAATTTGTGATGCGTATGATTCAAGACCGTGAAGTTCAAGTCGAGTTAGAATCAGAACGAAGTATATTATACACTGAGAAGCAAGTTTGTTAGGTACAGCTACCGTCGTCACGTAAAGGGCTTACTCCAACACGCAAGAGGGCACGTCACCGTGGTGTGCAGTATAAATGGGTCACTCCAACATAAAAATGGTGGATCAGGAAGGTAAAAGGAGACTAGCGACTTTGCTGTCCGTTGTATTACCCCATTCCCCACATGTCTGGTATATGCAGCGTTCGGAGATGACCTTCGACTCAGCAATGCTGCCCCCCCCCCCCAGTGGTGCCATGGTACGAGCGCTGTCTTCTGATCATGGGCCCGATTTCGAAGCCAAGGTGATGATCTATGGGTGTTGTGTTTATCTTACGTTACTAGCTCTCTTCCTTCCCGGGAACCAGTGGCTCTGAATTAGGGACGAACAACTGCTTATAGCACATCGAGGTGCTCACGGGGGTGTTTAACCCTCCCACCTCAAAAACCCCAACAGTGTTGAATTCTGCAGTAATTTTTCAGGTTGTCGGCCTTCCTGTCCATTTGAGGATTTTTGCAAGCCTCCTTTAACCCTCCTGATTCACCTGCTGTTTGAGTCGACAGTATTACTGATTGCTTTTCTTTTTTGCGTGTCGCACCATTGACGGAATGCCATTGCTGCGGTTGTGCGCAGGAATCCCAGGAGGACAGCCAACCGGGAGGTGCTGGAACCGACACGCCTGGTGCTGCGTGTCATGCTCTGTTCAAAACCGCTCAGATTACCCGTTCTGCGCATTTCGACCCCCAGTTGAACGGTAAGTAATGCATGACAAGCTGTACTGTTCTGCTTTATTTGTGCTGCACTCCCCGCTCATATACCTTGTGAGATATTGGAGTGCGCCGTTCATGTGGCGAGGGCAGAGGTACCAAATAAACTGTCATCTCAGAATATATGTGTACATGGTCACAAGGTTCGGACGCAGTCTTATTACTTTGTATTAGTGGTACAGTGGTACGGATTTTGTAATCTGGGAAAGGTGAAACAACCTCAGAAAAGATGGATATGAAGGTTCTCACTCTGTGTAAATGAATGTGCTACAAAATTATGGTTCTTTGCTTGCAAAAAGTACAATGTTATGTGAGAAGTTTAAAATAAAAGTATGCTTTTGTAGAAAAAAAAACCAATACTGGGAAATCAAGTAGATGAAGATGAACTTTGGGTGCATTTGGCAAAGTTTTAAATGGGATTTTTCTTCCGTGCAAGGATCTTCTACGCTTATATAAAAATAACTGTAGAAACAAAGACAGAACTTCAGTTGCATAATGTGTTTAAAGGGAGTTCGTAAATGAATTTGCTAATTGAATTAAATTTCGTTTCATAAGGTTATTCACTCGCTATATGCGCTGTCATTTATTTTTATTTTGCCAACGATGTGTTTTTTTTTTTTTTGGCGTTCTTGGAACATGCGCGTTGTGTTAGCGATCGTATGCCTCAACTAATGTGCGTCATGTGTTAAGAGTTGATTTATGGTTCAGCTGGTACGTTAGTTTGGCTTCAAGACTTAGCAAGGAAATAAATGACCCGCTGCCTCCTGAGTTAACCTCTGAAAATGTGTATTCATTGGTCATCGTTGATATTCAAGAAGCCATAACACTACGAATAGGTAAGGGATAGGGATGGCATTTAAACAGCACTCTGCGCTTATAGTAAATTGACACGCTACCGTAAAACAAATGACTTCCTTCTTCAGAGAGTAACCAACAGATCAAGATGTGCGTTTTGTTATTTTTTTCTTTCAGGATGTTAAGCTACATGAAAAGAGTCGATTGCGTTCGTAATTACCTAATCGAAGTCTGATTAAAGTGATTATCTCTTTATGATACCGAACAGTGGGAGTACTTATATATTTTGATTACCATTGTGGCCAAAATGCAACTTCTAAAGTTGCGAGTGCTGCACTTTGGTTCGTAGTCATAGAAACAAGACAGGACGGAAGAAGTTTGATCAATAATCTTCTTTGATCGGTAGGAGGATTTTGGTACATATTGGCTCAAAAGTCAGCTTGTCTGTTTTGTTGTGCCGTTGTCTTTGCTTTATATATATGACGGTTACTCACGAAATCTAATTTATTTAACTGCAATACTTAAAATAAAAAATAAAACAAAAGGGGGAAGCAATCAAGTACGCGTTGAACATGAGTGTTACTTGATTAATGAGTGTTTTTTCAAACACAAGATTTGTGGTTTCACTGTTAGAAATCAGGCGCAAAGCTATGGCTCGGCTTTTTTTGAGCCCACCCTTTAGCCCACCCAAAATATTTAAGCAGTTGGAACATAAGGCGAGTACAACCATCTGAGATTCTAGGGTACTTGTATAAATGTATGCGAATTTCTGGAATTCACTGAAATTTTGTTACATAAAATTAATCCTTGGTTAAATGTAGTGTTTGTACTTATGGGAAACGAAAGGAGTCCTCTGAACGGATTTCTAAGATAGAAGTAGAAGCACACGATTTCTGCAAATATAGTTTAAAATGATAAAAGGGACAGAAAGAGAGAGAGAGAGAGAGAGAGAGAGATTCCTTGTCAGGTTACAAACTGAAATTAATATGAATTATATGAATTTTAGTTAGTATGTTATATAAAAATTCATATCTTTATTTACATTTTTTTCTGCCTTATGAAAGAAAAAAAATGTTAATAAATAAAAGACCTAAGTAAGCTGAAATTGCGAAGAAATAGTAACTTGCCATAGCGATTCGCATCCATGGTTTCCATACTACCTATCTGTTCATTGAGTAAACACTACATACAGTATTCGCTGGAAAACTTTTTTCGCTAGGGATAACAATATCAGCTTCGGGTAAAATGCACATAAAAGGAAGGATTTTTTTGCCAAACTTTCTGCCAAGCACTTCAAAATTTGTGTCCTCCTTCCATCATGCCTATCCCCCTAATAGCTCAGCCAGTTCTAAGCGGCTGACATTGCCGCTGTTAGGAATAGATCGCAATATGTATCAGCTAGCACCCCTCGGAACGCAACTGCATCTTAAATAATCATACCATTAGAATTTCACTTTTGCGGACATAAATCCGAAATACAACTAGAGACGCCATGAAAAAATGTGTCCTAATGAAGAATTTCTAGAGGAAAAAGAGACTATTATCATTTTCCGTCATCACACTCAGAAGGAAAAGAAAAATAATTTTATCTTTAGTCATGATGTTTGATTTGAAGTACTACTATCAAGATGATCGTCTTAGTTTTTTTGCTTACTTTACAGAAGAGTTGTCCCTTTAAAAGAAATCAACTTTAACACTAACTGTTTTGAACTCTTTTTAAACAGCTTTTCCACCCGCACTGTGGAATCAGTGGTTACTGTGATTTGCCGTAGTCAAACTGCAACAAAAGTCAATGTCATTTACAAATGGAATCAGCTTTATGCAAAGGAAGTTTATTCATAAAAATTATACATAATTTCCTGTAGTGACCAATCTTTCCTTTTAAGGTGGATATCTAATGATTTTGCTCCTTATACTTCCAATGGAAAAAAATCCACCCTATTTCTCAGTGAAGAAAGATTTCCCATTCATCAAAATTGGCCCACCGTTAAAAACACATCGTAACTTAGATTGTACAATGTTTTTTTTTTTTTTTTTTTGCAAAAGAACTTTCCTGAACTGTATCAAAAATAAATAACTTTACATCCATGTAGTGGCAAGGAAGAGTGGCGCCACCTGTAAGCAGGTATCATGACTACATCGAAGTAAAGTAATTGATTTCTAATATAATTCAGAAAAGTTTTTAGCAAAAGACACCGAATGTCCAATCTAAGTTAGTGGGCCAATTTTGGTGAATGGGAAATCTTTCTTCGCTGAGGAAATAAGATCCATTCTTTTTCCATTGGAGGTATATGGAGTAAAACCACTAGACGTCCATTTTAACTGCTACCAAGAATGAATGCCATCGTTGTTTGTCATTTCTGCCTCTTGTTAGCTGATAACACAGACAGAGAATGTAAACATACACGTTCTTTTGTTAAGCCCGAAGGCCTTTTTTCGCCCTGTTTAGATACATTTATATTTACTTTCTCATTTATATGTAGCTCTTTTTTACTGAGAATTAAAGAGTTTTCTCATATTGCGTGTAGATCGAGAAGCAAAAGGGGGTAGAGAAAATGATAGCATTGTGCAGAAAACGTTCGACTATGCCATTAAGGACGTGAAAACAAAAAATAATGTCAGATCTCTTTGGCGCACGTGTTTACATGAGGTCTGCAACCCAAATTTTCCTTAAAAGGTAATGATATTAACCCACGCAAATTCCGTAGAATCCCAACTCTTCCATTGTTCTCCGATAGGTCGAATAAATTGCGGCGTTGAACAAATAAAGATCCAAGACCAAATGGGGCATAGTGCACTAACATGACTCAGATTACAATATTAGTATTATGATACAAACTTTCGGCACACTATTCTGTGGCATCAGCATAAGTGCTGATCTTAATGCTTCATGCTGTTACCAAAGAAAATGTGCGATGAATTAAAAATAATTTACTGCTGTTCAAATTCAAAACCTGATTTCAAGTTTCTTCCCTTCAAAAAAAAAAAAAAAAAAAAAAAAGACAGTGCAAAATATTCCGAAACGACAATGTCATGTAGTAACTACACGAAAAAAAGGTAATACTTGGCAAAAGACACCCAAAGCAGTGAATTACTGTGAAAATTATAAAATCCCAAAATTTCTGAATCATAAAGATATGGAGCTTATGCAAGGTAGTACATCAGAATTTGTACACGGTGCAAGACAAGTAACTCTTTCTTGCTTCATATGCAGTTAAATGTTTAACAAACGTGTGTTCTGATATTTATTTCCTTTTTCTTTTAAGTTCCCATTTGCTTTCTTTTAATACTGTCTAAAACGGAAATCATTTTCACAGCTTTCTTCTGAAACCACAGTCGTGAAAACCGTTTCAGAATTATTTCGGTACTTGCAAACATGCATTTTGAGCTAGTTTTCGTGAACTTTCTCATTTCTTAAAATGGCAGCACGATTGCTTTCTTTGTAAATGAAAGAGACCGTTTAATTTCATGTTTAGAAATGTCTAGTATGTTACCTGAATGATCAATTGCATTGATATGCATGTTAAACTCGATTTTAGATAAATCAAAAGCGCTGAACTTTGTTAAAAAGCCAATTTTTTCACACTTCAATTATTGGCGTGTTTCTTCTTCAAACGTATCATGAATGGAACATAAGATATCTAAAACTAATAATGGTCTTACTTTCAAAACGCATCGTTTGCAGAAGTTTCGTCAGCTAGTTATTGTGCCTGCAAGTATCATTGTCTCTACGTATATTTAAATCGAATGTCTTCACTGAATTTGCATTTTTATTCTGCAGGTGTTTGCTGGCATCACTCAGTTTGTGGAAGAAGATATTCTTCAGCTCACAAGCTGTACTTCCGTCTTACTCTGACTAACAGAATTCTACAGAAGTCCAGCACACGTCATTAAACGTGTGCTCTATCATCAATAGATAATTAACGATTGGGTCAAATAAATTTCTTGTTGACAAACCTTTTTCAACCTGATAATTAGTGGAAGCTATCGCTCTCAACTACGTTCACACAAACAAAAAGCAGATTGGTGGAATATAAAATGTGTTCTCTTTTCATATCGATTTAGAACATTTGATATCCATTCAAGGTGACAGCGTTTTCACTTTAGTTTTCCTAAAATCTAGAATCTGTAGGAACACGTTAACCACCGATGATTCGAGCATAAAATAATGTAAAACCAGTGCAACGCTGACTGATTGAACCAGCTGAGCGTCCTCAGTATCGAGTGGTCTGTGCGCTAGCTTCTGACTGTTCTTCCGAGGGGGGCCGGTTTCCAGTTCTGGATGAGGCATGGGTGGTGTGTTTGTCTTTCCACCTTTCCAGGAACCACTTACCCTAAATAAGGGACGGGCGACTGCTTATAGCCATTTTATTTGCTCCCGGCGGCTGGTACTAAACCCCGAAACAAACAAATAAAAAGATCTAGATGAGAATCAGGTCTTGTGATTTACCCATACCCTTTAAAAAACTGGTGAAACTAGAAAAGACTAAGTACAGTTCATTGAGGTAAGCTAAGCTTTATTCTGCGGCATTTCTTTCTTTGGTGACTCTTTCACCACATTTTGAGTTTTCTACAAAGAAGCACTTTCGTCACACAGCTGTCATGTTTTGAATTACCCTTAGTTATCACTTAGAGCATTTTTCGCCACATGAAATCCCATGGCAACCACCACAAATTGTGCATGATTGCTATGAGTCCAATTATTCCCTTGCAGAATACTCAGCTTTTGGTGAATTCGGCTTCAATAAGAAATGGTGCAGAATAAGTTTCAGCTTACTCATTGAACTCTACTTTGTCTTTTCTAGTGTCACCAGTTTCTTAATATGATTGGTGTCCCTTTTATGCACGGGAATTTCTTTTGTTCTTAAACGAATTTATACGCAGATAAATAGAAAAATAGGGAAAGCTATTTGATTGGAGTTTTTCAAATCACATTTAAGAGTATAGTTCCGGAGTGCGTTAGTCAGTTTTCAAATCAATGTTATTAAACCGCGAGTTCACCGTAATTCTGTGTGTTTATCAACCCTGTCCACCCTTGGGTACAGCTTCGGAAAAAATGACAGGAAACACTTCGTTTCATTTTTAATAAATCCACTTATTTTCTTCTAAAGATTATCGGGATCAAATCTGGGAAATGCATAGCCGTGACCCTTTTTTTCTTCTGTGTTTCTAAGCAGGTGTTAATGTGACGCACTTCCACAAGCGAAGACAAGATCGCTTTGTACGCGTGACCCAAAATTCTGTGATTTTCCACACTTATTAAAAGCAACGTCAGTAACCTTCCAGCTAAACATATTAATTAGAAAGGTTGTTCCTAAACAAAAAGAAAGGTGGGTCGGAAAGACAGCTAAAGTCTATTATGTTTTGACTACCCTTGTGTACAGCTACCCAAAAAAGGGCGGAAAGACAACTAAAGTCGATTATTTTTTTAACACAATAATCTCAATTTTAAGAATTTTTAACTTTTGGCACCAATAGCTCCAATTAATCTACCAAGAACTTTCCAAAGAGCCATGATTGACGTCTATTTCGTCTTTGGTTTTCTCCGTTCCTCCTTTGCGTCTTGTCTTTTACCACAGAAAAAAGTGGAAAAACATGTGTTATCTGTTTCTCAAAACCGACCGAAACGCTTCGAATAAAATTTCGTATACTTACTAATGCTCAGTTTACACACCGTATACACAAAGTTTGATGTTGATTCATCTGCCTATTCCAGAGTTACAGATCAGAATTGTGTACTTAACATAACGCGCCTTTCTGTGTTCTCCAAATGGATACTATCGTGAAATTGATATTCATGACGCTCTGATCAGAAATCTTCTAAGATCATCTGATCACAGGATTCGTGGACGTACTTTATTGCGACTAGCGGAACGTCACAAGAGCCGATTTATTTCTTTAAGGCTCGAAAGAGAGCTCTGCGGGCGTTCTCGTTCCTGGAAGACGACATCCGAAAGATTGTTGTTGGTAATGGCATTGCTGTATTGGTAGTGAGTGTAACGGATAAATGTGCTCGAAATGTTTGGGTTAATGGGTGTACACATGATAAACAAATGTTCTTTCTTCATTTTTCTTCCCATTAATGGATATAATTCAGTTAAAGGATGGTTTCTTTACAGTTAAAGGGTAAGCGCATTTTACACTTAAAAAAAAATCGACGGATCCCCATAAAATCATCCGAGAACCATGAAAGCCGCTATGCAGATACTAACTCTTGGCCAGGCATGCAAAGGACCAAAGTTCCGCCGCCAATGATCGTACAGATCATTACCAGAGCGCATTTGAATCGTGCATCTGGTTGTCTAGAAAAAGTATGTCAAATGATCGCTGTAAACATTCTGGCTGCGGCGTTTTCGAGTGCGTTCCATTTAAGAGCCACATATCATGCCTCTACAAGGCTCTAGCAGACCCTACTATGTCTGAGCACATTTGAGTGCAGCCGATCGTAGGAATGCGCGAAGCAGGTTGGTCGTGTCCATAAATCGCCCGGCATCTGAGCCATAGTGCTGTAGCAGTGAGACGGTACGTCAGAGTACGCATACACAACTAGAAGGTTCTGATCGTTTCACAATCGGACATGTCCGAAATGCTCTGACGCGACGGCTTCTCTTTCCACCATTCAGCGAGATGTAGTGGCTTCTACGTGGCGTGCTGTATCATCGCGCATAATTGCGACACGACTTGACGATGCAGGAGTCCATTATCGTCTCCTCTCCCGACGTCTTGTATTAAAAACCTTACATCGGCGGTTCCGCCGGAGTAGTGTCATTCCCGAAAATCATAGTCGGCCTGCGAATGTGTCCTATTGTTTTTATTCACGAATTCCGCTTGTGCCTTGGTACAGATGACCACTGCATTCCCGTACGGAAGAGGACGAACTACACTCACGCCTGTACTACACTCACGCCTGTACTACACTGTGGTGTGACACACCGCCACCACTATTGGCATTACGGTGCGAGGTGCCTTCTCCTATGAGAGCAGGATGCCTCTGGTCGTGGGAATAGGGACGTTAACAGCACAACGATACGTTAAAGAGCCTAGTCATCTTGCCTATCATGTCACGTCTGGCAGGGGCCGCTTACCAGCAGGGTAATGCGCAGTCGCACATGGCTCGTTTCTCCTGGGAATGTATTCACGGTGTTTTAACCCTCCTTTGGCCAGCCAGTTTCCAGGATTTTTATCCTATCCAGCATGGCTGAGTCATGCTAGGACGTCAGCTGCAGCCGTTACGGAATAATGGGAATCTTGTGCAGCAATTAAAGAACTTTTGTTACAGTCTCTCACAGGTCAACGGAGGACGTTAAAACGCGAAACAAAACAAAAAATATTCACATTGGTAATGTGGGAGTAACAGAACTTATGGACCGCATGGTAAATTTATTTTTATCGTCTACTTACGCAATCCGTACTAAAAAAAGCAAACATAATGGTTCTGAAAGAACAGAGCATCGGGTAAATTTCACCTAACATTAAGATGGACCTAAGAATTCGAGCCTGCAGGATATGAAGTTTCTTAAAATTTATGGTTTTGTTTCTTAGCTTCTTTAACCCCATGAGCACATAAGTAGAGGAGGAATCACTTGAGCCTAACTCAAGGCTGTCATTTACATGCGAACGAATGAAATTTACAACACCCGCTTCTATGCCAGGGTTCGAAACTCTAGCTGAGCAGCACTCACAGATCAAAGCTCGCTTTCCAAACAATTCGGTTATGTACCAAAAGCAATGCAGCTATGAAACTTAACTAATCATTCCATTATCGGATGCTTGTTTGTTTAAGGTTTAATGAGTACTGTGAGCAACTAAGTGAGCTTTAAGCAATCATCAGTCCCTAATTTGGGGACACTGGTTCCGAGAAGAAAAGATAGCCAGTGCCGTAAGGCAAATACACTATCTATGCCTCACCCAGGGTTCAAAATCCGTCCCTTTCGGACGAATGATAATAGAAGCCAACGCTTCATACCCTCAGCCACCCAGGGTTCGAACTCCGTCCCTTTCGGACGAATGATTAGAAGCCAACGTTTCATACCCTCAGCCACCAAGGCGGCTTATCAGAAATACCCCTAATCACGAGAAGAATCTCTCTATTCTAAAAAAGTAACTGCCGCTGCCGCTGCCGCCGCCGCCGCTGTTTTAGAAATGTTGCGACACTCGCGTTTTCCTAGCTCGCAGCGCAAAAACTATTGAACACAAAAATATGAATTTTACATCGTTTGTAGAGAATTGTTTGGAGAACAAGCTGAAATAAACCGGTTTTTCGATTATGGCGATAGTTCGAGAGCTATTATATTTCAAAGTTAAGGTAAGCAAAAATATGCTATCAGTTCGCGTTCCGGACACACTAACAGCAACATAACCACAAAACTTTGTACAGACATGTAGGCCATGGCCGAATTTTTGCACCTCTTTGCCCTTTTTTTGAATTCCGATTTAGTTTACAAGAAATAAAATTTTTAAATTTCACAAACTTCTCTATTTCGCGCTGGGATCTATTTAAAGAGGCAGATCTGTGTCAAACTATAAATCATAACGCATTGCAAATTTTATAGCATAAAATCGCAACTATCATCCCTCTTTTAAAAAGAATTTAAGAAAAAAATAATTTTCTGATTTTTCAGCATTTTTTAAAGACGGAAATGAGAGGAACGAACGACTTTCTCTGTCTTCAACGGTAACCACACGGGAAAGTTCTGGTCCCGTGACCTGCTGCTATGGTGACGCAGCTATTTTTAGCACTCTCTTCTCATTGAGTGAAAGGTTACAATCAAACTGGTTATGGCGCATTGCTTAATGACGTAACGAGGTTTCTAAAGTTCGACATTTTTCGCCGGCATAAATAACATAAAATAAAAATACAAATGGTGACAATGGGACATTTCTCAGCTTGAAATGTTCGCGAATTGTTCTACCACTTCTACATGACCTGGAGATTTGAAAATTGTCCTGTTGATTGGTCTTAAGGTCCGAATACGAAGAAGAGTCCGACAAAAAAAAAAATGGCGGTTTTGGGACATTTTCTGCTCGAATTTTTCGCGAATTGCTCAACCACTTCTCAATAACCTTGAGATCTGAAAATTTGCATGCTGGTAGTTATTAAGGTCCGGATACCTAAATAAGTTTCAAAACCAAAAGGGAAATCTTAACTTTACTGTTCAAAATGCTGATAGGATTAAAGGTAATTATGCCAGAAACGATGAAATTCTGTAAAACTTCCATGAAATTTTGATTTAAAATTAAAGGGCGCCAAAGCCTGATGCGTTTTACGTCAAATCGTATGCATTCGCATCACGATCCTATTCTAAATCGTGAAACAGTTACAGATCTTAAATTACTTGTCTTTCCTTTTAGTACTTTTCCTATCTTTAATTTTATATTCAAAAATTACAGATTCACCGTTCGGAGAACGGGCATAACTGATAGTTACTAACAATGAAATAAATAAGTGCGTCCATTAGAATAACAAAAAAAAAAGCGACTTGAAAGAGAAAACTTGCAGCCTCACAAAAGATGGCCGAAAATGTGATTGATTGAATTTGTAACGAACGTAGCATAACTTATAAACAAAGAACACAGATCATATTATTTTTTTAAATGTGACAAAAGAACTTTTAGAACGGCTTGTTGACGTTTAGTATTTTCATAAAAGTTTGTCTTTTCGTATACATATTACACTGTGTAACACAATTTTTGTTCCTGAGAAGTAACTGTTATCTCCCGATTGCTCATACCTACAAAAAATATAAAATGACTATTATTCCCCATAAACTTTACTTTTGGACCAAAACAAACATGGTTTCACCATTTCACCCCTGAAACCAAACGATCGTCCATGGAATGGAAACATGACATTTCTCCAACAAAGAAGGCGTGCAAAGTCCAACCGTCTGCGGAAAAGGACATGCGACTGCTTTCTTTGACTGCGAAGGTGTTGTTTACACTGATTTCTACCAAAAGGGACTACTATCAATGCTGACTCATACTGTTAAGCGCTACGAAATTTGCAAAAAGCAATTAAGGACAGGCGCCTGCGTAAGTTGAGCGAAGGTGTCATTCTGCTGCACGACAACGCCACACCCCACACAGCACGGAAAACAAAGGAATTACTGCAGTCATTCAAGTGGGAGGTGTAGAATCATCCACCGTACAGGCCCGACTTATCCACGTGAGACTACCATTTGTTCGGTGAAATGAAACAGGGCCGTAGTGGAAAACGATTCCAAACCGATGAGGCTGTGAAAACTGCGGTCCTTATTGGTTGCACCAAACTAGAGGAGACTTTTTCTGTACAGGTATGGAAAAGTTTATCACAAGCTCCGATACATGCTTACAGTCCTAAGGCGACTATGGCGAAAATTAAATAAATGTTGTACCTTTAAACCTCCCTATTGAATAAAAAAGCAATAAAGACATATATATCCCCTGATTATATCTCTTTATTTTTTTTTTTTTATTCAACAACGTAGCTAACGTTTTGATAGGTATGTATGCATGTATAGATATTCGTAATCTTTGCCGTGGTTATCTTAGAACAGAAAAAATTTCCCATTTGAATCATTAACATCTTCACTGTGTACCTGAAAAACGTTAATTTTTTTTTCTGTCTTATAGGAAAGACATTTTTTTTGTTTAAAACAATTTTTGGACACAAGTGGAAGGAATCTAAAGAATAACCGAGGAAGTCCTCCTGGTCATCGCATCTGTACTCACGACTGGAGGAAATCATACATTCTATGAATCAAGCAAATGAAAACAACACTAGTTTTATTTGGAAGAAATGTTTGCACTAGAGACAAATGAAGAACTCAGAATCGAGCAGAGGAAAAGAGAACAAAATTGCATGATAAATAATGGAAAACAAGCTCTACGAAATAAAACTTCTCCTTAAGTTTTATTTCGTAGTAGTTTTTTTCTTATTTTTTTTAACAGAAACCATTTTGTTTTGTTTGTTTGTTGTATATCCGTTCTAGAAGCTTAATTACGGCTTTCTCAGAATAAGAATTTCCTTATCTGTCCTTTTTTCGTTCTTCGGTGTGGCTTTTTCTCTTGCGTTAAAGCTTCTTTTTAAGGAATTTGCTCCCTGTAATGAATAAAATTTTCCACCTCTGGTATTTAAAATTGTTTTTATCTGTCTTCCTGAACAATTTCATGGAGAAAATTAAACTTTTTGTGATTTTGCATTATTCTATGTCAATTTGTTTTGCTTCTTAAAATAGCATTTAAATTTTGATCACGATAGTCAACGGAATTTTAAATAGCCTTTGAATTCTGTTGGACTGATAGCTTGCCTCTCTGCATGACAATGACTTCCACTGAGTAGCCAAATTTACTCTTATACTCGGGACATGTCTTATAAGCTTCCTAACCCGCAGAAATATATCAGCCGATAATTTTCTTATTATGAAGTTTTCCATCATTCGATTTCGTATCACTCTTCTTCATTTTTCCCGCGAGTGCTAACATTGCCGGAAGAAAGTTGTCGGCTAAACATTGTCTTCGGTTATCCACTTTTTTGGGTCATTTTAAGCATGAAATATTCACATCGAAAACCGAATAGTAAACTGAACTTATTTTTATACCGAGAATAGTGTACTTCTGAATGTATGCGGCTAATTACGAACACCCACTATAGCAGCGAAAGTACTTTGGTTTAAAAATTAAATCCTGTACGCGTATACGTGTGTGCATCAGCGTGGGTGTTTCTGGCTATTATACATGTGTATGCCTAACGTCTTAGTTTAGGGAGCGAGCTTGAAACTGACACAATTTTGAGTAACGCAATATATAAAGTCACTCGTTTTATTTACCGATTAATATGTTGGGTGTATTTAATAAACATGGAATGTGTTATATGCACGCTTATGTTACAGAAGTCACCACTAAAAATTAGATTAAATAAACAGAAACATTATTTAATAGACACCTCTCACCTTGTATATAATTGCTCAATATAAACTGTTAATATCATGACGAATGCAACTTTCGAGTAACCGCCCTCCCTTAACTATCCAGAATTTTTATAAATGTAATAAAATTCACCAGATTGACCTTTACTTTTAACTGTGTATTCATTTGTTTCCTTTTTTTGTCATACCCTACAAAAATCTGGGAATCTAATTAAACATTTTTAGTGAACTGCTTGCACTTATGTATCATTCTTGTAAAAATTATATTATCATAACTTTTCCGATTGTTATCTGCGATGAATATTATTTTTTTGGGAGAACCTCTGTGAGGGGGAACTGCATTTCATACATTACTAGTAATATCTGTTAGCTGCCGAGAAGGTGACTCTGACACTTGGGGCTCTAAATTTAGGAAGATTGCTCTTAATCGTTCCATGAATTATGAAAGTGCATTAGATGTTTTTAATTTTTTGTTTTTCGGGTTTAACAACAACCATGATCAGCTCCTTTGGCTATAAGTAGTCGCACGTCCTTAATTTGGGTTCAATAGTTCCAGGGAAGGGAGAGAGCCAGCGCCGCAAAACACGCCGCAAAGAGGCGTGGGTTACCCAGAATCAAGAGGAAACGCATTAGGAAATCTAGTTAGAGTCCATATCCAGGGCTCGACTCATATCCGGCACCGCAAACCATGTACAACTCATTCAGGACTCGAACCCGGGCTCAAAAGAGAAGAATGGTCAGAAGCCAGCGCCTGAGACCATTAGGTCATCAGGGCGGAGCAGTGGGTATTTATAAATAGAAAATTAAAAATTAGCGCGTTCAGAAATTTAGACATACGATTCAGAATCTGAACATTTCCTACGCTGTCTGCATTGCGTTCTGTTCATCAGTCTAACTTCCTTTTCGTAGTAGCGCACGAGTTATTCGGAATGACGAGTTAGCTAATGCGTTTCCTGTTGATTCATGAGCATCCCAAAAATATTTCTTCCCTTAAACTTTCGATACTTTTCTTGCATGAAAGTGATCTGATATCCAATTAACTCATACGATTCACTGTTTTGCTGTTGACAGAACTCTTCATGCATGTATGCCTTAGATTATATCCTTTGAATTGTATTGCTAACGCTGTTTTTCGATGAAATGAGGCCATCACTGGAGAGTTATGCTTTCGGTAAAACCACTCCTCTTTATCAAGCAGCAAAAGACGTAAAAATATCCGCTTATTCTTATGCCGAAAAATCCCTTACGAAGGGGTACTTCAGCGTGCCTTTGGGGTTTAAACGTTTCTTTCCGTTCATCTTAGCACAGGTAAATTTCCTGCAGAAAGCTGGCTGCAGGAAGGCCGGAATTGCTTTTCGAGTTTCCTGGATTTTTCGTTTGAACATATATTAGCAATATATTTAACCCAACAATGAAATCTTGTCCAGTGAAGTCTTGCTTTCATATTTCGAATGATACATCCAGATCAACCCTGAAACTTTTTCATGCTGTTCAGAAAAGTACAATGCGCCTGACTTTAAACTCAGAACATAATGCTTCTCTACAATTCGTTTTCCATCGGTGGACACTGGCAGCTATATGAAGTTCTTTGCATGGCCTATCATTGAACACCCCAAGGGCTGTTAGCCTTTGTATTATGTAGAAAAATCCCACTAACCCAATGCCCTTCCATTTTGTACCGGGCTGAAAAAACTCACTCCTTAAACAAATTACTTTTACAAATTTATTTTCTACTTTTAGATGGAATTGTGGAGCTCCTTACCTGATTATTTTTCTTTCAAAACTGTGTACTTCAGAATTTCAAATCAAGAGCACAGACACGAGTCTGTGTCGTTCTATGGGCTTGGCTTCCGCAGAGTTACCGCTGTCAAACTCAACTGTTGTTTTACGGAAAAAAGGGCTGATCTCACCGGGATGGCTAGCATATAGATTGCCCAATCCATTTTCTACCGAACGGCTACCTAATTTGCACTGATTAAAATAATTCAAAAGTTGCACTCACAGTTTTTGTTGGACGACATTTATGGGCTCAGTCGTCATTGTTCGCGCATAAAAACAGGAACAGTTACACTGAAGAAATGATCCCTTTCTTCGTTTAGTGGTGAAAAACGAAATCTACAGAGTGAAAGAGAAACTGAAAATACTGTTACTCATTACAGGTCAGAGATGATCAATTTTCTATTTTCAAAAGTACTGTTCCGCATAATTTCTTTCCAAATTTTCAACTGCAGTAATTTACAACTTTACATCTAAATAAAAACCGTAATTGTCTTTTAAAAGCAAAACTATTCCCTTTCGACGAAAAGTGCATATTTAGCGAGCAGTTAACATGACCAACAGTACCTCTATGTTACTGTAATAAATATTGAGTGATAATATGACTTGGATTCATGCATTTGGTAATTGTCGACACCTATAAATATCCGTCGATATCCCTCACCTCCAGACAGCGTCCTCCTCCTCCTCGTGCGGAGGCTTTGTGCCATAAAAGTCTCATTAAGGTTATCTTGGGGCTGCAGAAGCCATTAATTTTCCATTACCTCCTACTCTGCAGACAGGGTGAAAATTTCAAGAGACCATTTACCTCATCCGTTCAAATGCAGAAGGCGTGTGTGTGTACGCATGCCTATGTGTGGGGAGGAATAAAAAAAATTGCAAAAATAAAACCTCTTTCACATCTTTGTTATACTCATTCCACAATTTGGTGGATTATAAAAGGCTTTACTCAGGTTAGTATGAGTTTTACAGAAGAAGATCGCGAATCTTTTCATACGATGCTCCTAATCGCAACTGAAGACTGTGTGCCTACGTCTAGTGGTTTGCACTTGTTTTTCTTTCGCACTTGCTTCTTTTTTTAGTCTTTTGACAGTTTGTGTTAATAAAAAATAATTTCTGCAAATTCTTGGTTTATAGTTTGATTTGGCATTCATTTAATTCATTTAGAATTAAATGAATGCCAAATCAAACTATGGAGAGAGAAGGAGAACCTTCATAAGTGCGCAGAAAACAAAATTCGGGAAATATGGATAAGATGGCGTTTGAAGGAATATTTTTAATATCGAATAAGTTGCTCGTAATTTAATTTCCCACCCTGTGGAAAACTTCCTGTGCAATTCTGTTTTTATACATTAATTTATATAAATTCTCCGAGCATTTTACATATCTATATATAATATAAATTCGTATGTGAGTGTGCGAACCATTCGAAAGACGTGGCAAAACTCCAGAAAGCAAAGTAGTGCGGTTGGAATCTCAGCTGCCATGCTGTCGAATGTTAAAACTGTGCACATGGTACGTGGGTTGCTGCCGTAACTATGTCCTTAACATTTGTCCGATATATGTGAGCAAAAAGTAAAACTTATTTAAACGAGAAAGGTAATATAAAATCCTCGGGTGTAATACGCACGTCTTTTGAATCCTTTCCAGCACAAAGCATTTCTCAAAGAATACACGTTTTTACAAAACGAAAAACCCACACCGAAGAAGAAAATGCATTTACTTCCCCAGTGAGAAAACTGTATACTATTTAAAGTGCGCAATGTACACAGTAAAAGAAAAAAATTGAAGTGGATTTCTAGGATCAGTAAAAAATCCACAACTGGAAATAACAACTCACACCAAGAAACGGCAGAAACGTGCGCTATGTAAAATCCGAATTTGTAAACGAAATGTTCTTTATGGCAAAAGGTATCTGAAACAAAATATTATTTTTAAATCGAATGATTACGAGACATATATTGTGGAAAATGGGATGTAACTTTGCACCTCCTAAAGGTAAAACTGTGCGGTATTAGAAGAAATAAATGGGCGCGAAATGTTCCTCATAGTGAACGGTATTCTACCAAAACATTATACTCCGAGGGTTTATCAGAATCCGAAATTCTCCTACAAATAAAAGCATGGGCTGAAGGTCCGGAGTGGCAGAATTGTGAATCATGAAAAAGCAGAAAATATACCTAAAATGTTTTTTATAGCGAAGACGACCCGATGATAAAAGATATTTTCAAGAACGATTTCTAGAAGCAAATACAACAGGACTGAAGTTTCTACATTGACACCCTAGATGGAAGCGCGTGTGCATTACTTAAAGAGGACCGTATTCGAAATCTTTACGACAGAGTACAAAAAAGACCTTTTTCGACAGAACTTTTAGAAGAGGTGATACAGTTGGAAAACGAAAATTGTGCACTAACGCCAATAAGCGTCAGAATTATACATTGTGAAAAATCTAAGTGTACACGCAAAATATTTCATGATGTGAATGTCCGATGTTTGGCGAATTTTTCAAATTAGAGTTATAGAAGTGGGGTAATCGAGAAAAATAGATCAAGTGTTTGCACTCCTAGGAGATCAAGTGTGTGTAATTTCGTGCAAAAAATGCGCATCGCATGTTTTCATTTTGTGCTCTATCTGATAGAAAAAGGATTTATCAATTGAGTTTTTAAGAGCGCAGATGTTATTGAAAATATATCGAAAACAAACATATGAACTTGCGACTTCTTTCTGGAAAAAATTTCCGTTGCAAAATATTAGAAAGTATTTAGATAGCTTTTTTCACACAAATCTATCCAACTGGAAAAAATTCCAATCGGTTCTTTAGAAACAGAGATTTTGGGGAAAACGCGGATGTACAAGTTTTGGGTCACAGCTGATGTTCGTTATTGTCGGCAGCTTCAGCATTTCTTTGCTAGAAGAATGTCCATTTTTCCTCAACAGAAAGCGTATTTTATTTCACCGGGTCAAATTACGTTCACATGCTGCTAACATCACAGAGGCCAGAATCCAGCAGCTTGGTTGTAAAGTGATCTTCAGGTCATCTGGCATCGATCAACCATTTATTCGAATGTCTGCAGTGTCATTCAAATGGGAAATGGCTACAGACACTGCTGTTGGTAGAAACGAAACCCTCCGCATTTCCCCCTGAAAATGAGCAATATTTTATAAAATATTGAGAAAGAAATTGCGCGAGATCCTGCAAAAAAGAGAGTAAATATACACTGAATAAAGTCTGATGTGATGGAATAATGCTCTCAGTTCGAAATAAGTTGTTAAAAAAAACCATGTATGTTTCTGTTGAAGAAACCACAAGGCTCATATATCTTATTCGTGTACAAACAGAATATTGTTATCTTCATGTTATCAACAAATGAAAACGAGGTGTTCATTTGCACACTTCAGAAGAAAGGTCAGAAGTTAGGGCATGGAGTAATTCCATGCAAGAAAATGTATATTACATTTACGTCATTTTCTTTTGTAAAGGTTGAATTGAACTGAAAAATTAAACTTACACAAAAAACAGGTATAAAACTGGCCAGAAACTTCACGACTGGTTGAATCCGTGATGCGTGATTATTTCTATCCTCCGTGAAAAATCATAAATGGTACTCCGAAGCGTTTTAGTTTAATTGTTGTTTCTTAAAGCTTATCAAGCATTTCTTTGAACTTATGTTGCTTGGATTTCAAACTAATACCTGTTAGCTTGACCAGCACATGGCTCTTCATTCCAGCACTTGAACTATAACCTGTAACTGCTCTGTGTTGACAACAATGAGATGTAGAGCAGAAGGATTGACAAAATGAAGCTGCATTTAAACCAGAACGCAATTTGATCTGCATTAATTACGACAAAATGACTTGAAAAAACTATAGGATTGCTGCAAATACTTTGTCTGCTGGAACAAAAGTTCGATAAAATAAAGTAACAAGAAAGATGACACCGAACTTTTGGGTGTAATAAGCACGTCTTTTGAATCCGTTCTGACGCAAATTAAATTTATCAAAGCTATTCAAAGTCAATGGAACCGGTATGGAATACAATAGTATCTGACGGAAAAAAGAAGTTTTTCAATCGGGTCTTTTTTCCCTCAGATATTACTGTAAACGAAATCTTGAGCTTACCAACTCTTAAAAACAGAGTTATCGACAAAATAAGATGTGACTTTACGTCCCCTAGTGGGAAAACCATGCATTACTTTAGGAAGAAAGTATTCTCAAAAGGTTTTCCCATATGAGCGGTATCGGTCCAAGAAAAAACAAATTAGTCGAGTTTTCAGGAGCTCAGATTTTGCTACAAATATATCAGAAGCAGAAATTAATACTTATGACCCCTGGTGGCCAAACAATTCTTTACAAAACATTAGAAATCCACCAGGTCTTGTATGCGATACAGGAAGAATTTTTCAAATCAGGGTTTTAGGAGCAGAAAACGCTATTTACCTTCATGCGCCCTAGCGGAAAGTCTTAAATGATTTACGTGAAAATTTTGAATTTATAGGAAAAACATTTCGCATCGGAAACACTATCCAACAACGAAGGAATTTTTCAAATTGGACTTTTAGAAGTAGAGATATTGACAAAAATAAGATATAAATCTACGCCCCCTGGTGTAGAAACCATGCATTATTTCAAGAAGAAAGTATTCCTAAAAGGTTTGTTGACATGAGTAGCATCGGTCAACAAAAGACTTTTTTTTCAATCGAGATTTTAGAAGCTCATATTTTGCTGTAAATACATCAGAAGCAAAAATTAAGACTTACGCCACCTGGTGGCCATACCATTTTTTTTTACAAAAAGTAGAAATTATGTGCAAACGATATCCCATCAGGAGCTGTATCCGATGCAGGAGAATTTTTCAAATCAAAATTTTAGAAGTAGAGATCTTGGTGAGAAACGAAATTTACCTTGACGCCCCCTAGAGGAAAATTTATATTACTTGAAAAATTTGAAACTATATGAGAAACATTCGCACCAGAAACGCTCTCCAACAATGCAAGCATTTTTCAAATCGGACACTTGATATCGGCAAAAATTAGATATACATCTACGCCTCTGGTGGGAAAACCATGCGCTGTTTAAAGTAGTTGTTATCAAAAGGTGTTCCAGGGTGACAGGTATCGATCCGCGAAATAATTTTTTCAAACTAGTTTTCAGGAGAACAGATTTTGCTGCAAATACATCAGAAACAGAAATAAACACATGCCCTTAGTGGCTAAACCAACCCTCACCAAAAATTAGAAATTATATGCAAAACATTTCTCATTAGAAGCTATCTTCGACGCAAAAGAATTTTTGAAATTGGTCCTTTAGAAGAGTGGATATCTGGGGAAATGCAATTAACCTTTACGACCCGTAGCGGAAAATCTATGCACTACTTGAAAAAGAAACTGAGCCTAAAATAGTCTTCGTTATAAATGCCATCGAAAGGAAGAATGTTTTCAATCAGATATTTAGAAGCAAAAATATGCAATAAAATATGTTTTGAATTAGATATGACCTGCGTTTACGCCCTCTAGCGACGAAGTTGTGCATCGGGAAAAAAACCGAAATGCAAGGATCATTTTCACGTTTCTCACATTTCGAGCTTCACAATATAAAAAGAACTTTCACATCGGTCTAATAGTTGCAGAGATATGGTGTCCACAGGCGGACGGACAGACAAACCTATAACATAAACACGACCTTTTCTATACTAAAGACGTGCTATAAAACGACTTTTACAGGAGTGAGTGGTCATTTGTTCTGTTGGAGGTTTACAGTGCATTTTGAATGTTGTATATTGCGGGGGGGTTAAGGTAGCATGTCTGTTTCATCACTTGATTGTTAAACAGAAACACTGAATACTTCCTCCTTAATTGATTCGGGTCACCATTCGCCCAGATTAATCTCTTCATTCCTCTCAAATAATCTGAGATGTACTTTAAAAGATCAAATTTTCATGAGAAAAGGTCTGAGGAGTCTGTTTTACTTATGCTTAATTGCGTGTGGTGCAAGTTTTCTTAAGATTCTCCAGAAGAAAAATGTGTTTTGACTTACTGTCAGGCTTATTACTGTAGCTCGGTTCAAAATGCTTTAATACACATCAGTTGTTGCTGAGCAAGCGACTGAGAATAAATGGATCATTTTCATCTTATCGGTGTAATTCTGCCCGAGAAGAATTAAAGCCGATTAAACAGGAATGTGCCAGCGGAACTGTTCCATAAATCACGATGGCGCCTTTTTGTTCCGCTGGGTATCCTTTGTTTTGCTTGGGACAGCATCTGGCGGACTTCCAAAGTTACCCCGCAGATTAACTTATAACACATTCACTGTTCCATCGACGTCGCTCGGAGAATCCGAAGGCAAGAAAGAAATCTGCCGTCTGGGCCCTACTGCAGCAATCGGGAAACGTTTAGAAATGGTTAATTAACATCCGATCTTCGACGTTCCCGGAAACATTTTACTTTTCGATGCACAAAAAAAGAAAGGCGGTCTTTACTGATGTTTAAAGAACAGACCTGCAATTTTGTATGAGGAAATCTTCCAAAAAAAATGTCGGGGCTGCTTCTCGGAAGAAGAATCTTGTATTTTCAGACATAAAAGATTTTTAACTACAAAAGCCAGGATTTTTAATTTTATTTTCTTAATTGAGAAACTCGGAAAAACTGAGAAACTATTTTCTTAATTAAAAAAGTTGTACAACGCCCCGAAAATTAAAAAAAAAAAGGTTTTTACAAAATGCATTTGGCAAGGCCGTAGTAGCAAGGAAAGAAGAACCTCATTGGCCTGCAACTTATTGAAAATAATTCAAATAGCCACGTAGGGGTTTTTTTGATTCTCCGACGTGTAGTTTCCTTGTAGGTTTCGCTGATGTATATTTGTAATTATCCCGAAATTTCCTGGTAGACAGATCGGTAAAATTCTTGTTAGATAACAATCATAATATAGTTAATTAAGCCTGAAGGAATTTTTTCAAGTATTTTCATTTTTCTAATGCACGGTTTTCGTACGAAATGGTTCAAATGTGTATTAAAAATCGTCATGACATCTCAGTTACTAGATCACAGATTGAAAAAAGGAAATTTTAGATATATAAAATGTAAGCGTGGGTGAGTTTTTCTATGGAAAATGTGTTTATCCTGTAGGTCCATATTCCCACTTGATAACGTGAATGTATATTTATATTTGTCACGATATCTGAGCTGCTGAAAGTGGAGAAAAAGTTCTTTTCAGATTTTATAGACAAAAGGAAACTGTTCCCATGATTCCTACGTATATCCTTACCTTCTTTAGTTGGACAAGTTTAGCTACTTGGCTCAGATATAGTTCTGTTTACCATAGTACCCTGGCTTCTTTAGATGACTGAACTCGAAAATTATTTGGTTTTTAGTAGCATAGAGGTTTATATCGCCCAGACTTGTCTGCATTTCTTAAAGCAGATTATTCTTTTTTGTCAGGCACATTGGATAGTGAAACCGAAAAACATTGGTACCATGTTTTCTATTCCGTGCAACTTTTGAGTAATTTTAGAAAATTGTGTAAAATTGTGAAACTTTCTGAATTTGAGTGGCTTCTGTTAAATGACGCCCCCATTGTGCAAAACATTTCTGCAGAATGTCTTCAGTTATTCTTAAATGCATCACTATGACCACACGTGAGAACTGCAGAAAGAAACATGGACAGAAACTTTGGAAAGCAAATTACACATTTCAGTTGGCAGAGCCCAACCCTTTACATCAACGTCTGACTTGTGTGACAGATCTCTCGGCTCGTTGGAAAAATATGTGTTTTGCTGAACGTTACGTGTTCAGAGCATGGAGGCTTCTTTCTGAGACGCAGAACTCAAGCTCTTTGCATGCTGTTCACCCTCGGTAATAAAAAAATCTTGTTACTGAAGTTCAGGAGCACAAAACTAATAGTTTCAACTCAAAGTATCTGGAACAGGCGGAACATTTTTCGTATTTTGAAGCTACGTACAAGAGAGAGAGAGAGAGAGAGAGAGAGAGAGAGAGAGTTTAGTTTACCGTCTAAATTGGATTGCGAAAGACTTCTGTAGCAATTTCTTTGACGTTCTGAAGACTTCATTACTCCTCCGTATGACGAAACTGAATTGTGGATGCTATTTTTTTGTACTTGTTATCTGGAATGCACATCTAATTAAGCTCTCCTAAATTAGTTTGATATCCATGTAACGGAGATAAACAATATACTTTTCTCGTACTTGGGCCAGAATTAGTTATAACGTAACACCAATTGTCCGGCTGAATAGATGTTAAACGAAGGGTAAATGCGATGCAACTCATTGTACCGGATAGCTCAAATTAAGGTTTAACGGACAGATGAAACATATACAGAAAGTATATTTCCCTTACGCAAAATCTTTATTGTTCCTGTAACTTTAGACGAAATCCAAAACATTGCACGGCGAGGTACATACACTTCACATACCTTAATTATCTGTCGTACAATCAAGCTTAGCAACGATCGAACATTTCGACCCACCAAGCAACCCCTACATCGTATTTTTTTCTAACGTTTTTATCACATACATACGTCACTCCCGTTCCAACCTCAGATTGTTGCCAAACGTCATTCTCGTTTGAGGGAAAAGACATAACGTTAACGTTTGAAAATGTCTAAGAAAACGAACTCAAATTTACATAGAAAAAGAAACTAAAAAAGAAAGTTAAAATTGAATATACACTCACGGACAATGAAATTTGCGCACCTAGAAGAAAACATGCTACAACCGCGAAACTTTGCAAATAGCTAGAGTGAGTGCAGGTATGCAAATGATCCACGTTTATTGCGATTGCGCATGACCGCATACCTTGTGATTGCGCTGTAAGCACGAACTGGCAGCCTTATAAACCGGAGTGCAGTCCATGCCCTATAACGAAGTAGATATCTTCGTCATTTTAGTCCACGCCGGGCATCGAACCCGGGTCCCCTGATTCCGAAATAAGTCGCTCTCCCAACTGAGCAACGCACACGTATGCTCTCGCCGCTATCTGCCTTTTCTCATGTGCGTCCTGCGGCGCAGGTACGTCACAGCCGCATGATAACGAAAACCACCGGCCGACGCAAGCAAGAGTACAGAGTGAAAAGAATACCGGTTAGACGCCGGAGACGTCGATTTACGTAACTTACTGACTTTGAGAGAGGCCGGATCATCGGGCTGGAAACCACATAGTGGTCGGCGCGCTGTATAGCCCGCCACTTGGATTATTCTGACCATACCGTCCGACTGTGTTGAGAGCAGTGGACACGTGACGGCACTGCCACACGGTGGAGCGGCTCCGGAAGGACCAGGAGGACGAGGATCGACGGATCGTGCGCCAAGCAAGAGTGGATCCCACGGGAACCCGGTACACTATACAGGCAGATGTAGTGGCTCCTGTGTGCCCACGAACCATTTCCCGACGCCTTGCGGAAGCGAATCTGCTATCCCCGCTCCCTTTACGTGTGCTGCCATTAACACTGGAACATCGCCAGCTCCGTTTGCAGTGGTGCCAGGCTAGAGCGACCTAGAACGCCACAGACTGGCGACGTGTGGTGTTTAGCGATTGGTGACGCTACTTTTTGAGGACAGATGATCATCGTGTCCGGATATGGAGGTCCCCGGGTCAACAGCACAATCCCAACCTCGCTATCGAGCGCCACAACTCCCACACTGCAGGCATTATGGTCTGGGGAGCCTTTGCCTACGATAGCCGATCAGCTCTAGTAGTGGTACGTGGATCATTGACGGGCCAGCGGTATGTGGATGAGATCCTACGGTCCCATGTGCTCCCATTCCTGGCCGGGGTTCCAGGGGCGCTATACTAGCAGGATAATGCCCGTCCGCACACGGCTCGTGTTGTGCAGGACTGTCTACGTCATGTCCAGACACTTCCACGGCTTTCCCGCTCCCCGGACATCTTCCCTATCGAGCATGTGTGGAACTAGTTGAAACGCAAGATGGCGCCGTACTACGCTACCCGGGATTTGGATCACACCGTCCAGCACGTGCGGACCAGTCTGTCGCTGGACAGCATTAGGCGTCTGTTCGCCTCCATGCTGGACCATATTGCTGCATATATCGCCGCACGAGGTGGTGCCACGCGCTATTGAAGATGGCCGGACTGCGTGCCACAGTTTCCTCTGTAATTAATTGTTCTACAGCTCTGTTTTTGCCATCATGTGTATCATTACGTCCATAAGATTTCAGTTCAATCCGATGCTACCTTCTTGGTGCGCAAATTTCATTGTGCGTGAGTGTACGTTACAGAGTCTTCTCATACATTAGTTGAGAAACAACAACGCACGTTTCTTTGTCACACGTTCAGCAAAATGTACAATAGTAGCCCGTTCTAGGATGGTTGTTTTTAAGCTTTAAATAATAATATTACGTGGGATGTTGCCCGTCCTATGACGTAGTGAAATTTTTAATTGAAGCAGATTGAAAACAAATCAAATAAACGCCGGATTTCTGTAAGGAAATATTGTAAGAACTTATATAGTGACAACCCGTTTATGTTACAACTAAAAATTATATGCTGTTTATTTCCATTTTTCAAAAGACCTCCCGATAAATAACATTCTCTGTAAAATATTTGTTGTTTAACAATTGTAGGTTAGAGCGTTCAGATAGATCGATATTTTGTAAAATGATATATACGTGCAATCAGCACTAAACTCGAAAAGTTGTTTTCGTGTAAACTTACCTTAATAACTTTTACTTTGATTTTTCGCGTTAAATTACTTTTACTTCGGCACACTTGTTATTCCCTTCACGGCTTGTTTTAGACTGTCCTATTCGACGATTAGTTTGAAACTTCATAACAAAGCTGTTTCTACAAAATAATGCGACATCTGGTATTACAAATCGGAACTATCTAATTTCTCGACAATATGCTATTGGGGCGATATCTGCTTTTAGATGCAATTTTGCTCATTTTGACATCTCAAGATTTCAGTTTTTATTGTAGGTTACAGCGTGTAGATAGATCGATATTTTGCAAAATGTATAATAAATAATCAGCCCTAAACTCGGAAAGTTAGTTAAATCAAAAAAGAAAAAATAATTAAATCGCAGAAACTAATATTCGAATTGTGCTAAATTTAATTAATTACAAACCCAGCTTGCCGTGGTATTAAGAATTCAATTCGAATTTTGTAGATCGGATAAATAGAACTTGAGTCATTGATTATCCAGTGTTTTTCAATTAGCACGCGATCACCTTGACATCTCAATGTGATCACGTGCAAACTCAACTTGCTGTGATATTAAGAATTTAGTTCGAATTTTGTAGATCGGAAAAATATATATCGAGTCATTGATAATCCAATGTTTTAAATTAGGACGCGACACGTTTGTAACGTTATGCTTATCCTGTTTTAAATCTGTGAGCACGTGGTACACTTGATCGTTGATGATCACTAACACGTGCATCACATGCTGTTGATCAAATATTGTTACGTTTGTTCAGATGTCATAAATTTGCTTATTGCGTAAATATTTTTTTTTGTAGCACGGAGGAGGGATCTACCAAATTATATATAACATTTTTCTTCCTCCCATTTATTTAGAAAAACAAAGTTAATACAACCTATGAGAAATTTAGTAAGCACATTTTTTAGAGAGTTGTACTACAGTAGAAGAACGATTTCCTGTCATGTGCACAAGCGAAGAGAGAATCTGCTGTAAAAACAAAATCAAATATCTTGACGCATTTTACTGTATAATTAAATTAAAAATGTGGCAGTAATATAAAACTGACGGATGCGAACGAATTTAAAATAGCCACTTCAGTTGCAAACTATCTTAATTTCCGCATCGTTTTCGTATGAATAATGACAAATCCCGATTACCCCCTACAACGTGCAATAATTAGACACTTCTGTTTTGTTTGGGGGTGAACGACCACCGTGAGCAACTCAGTAGGCTATAAGAAGCCGCTCGTCCCTAATTTGGGGCCGCAGTTTCCAGGCCAGGGTAAGATCCAAACAGTAAGCCCACACCATCCAAGCCTTAAGTCCACACCATCCAAGCCTTAAGTCCACACCATCCATGCCTGACCCAGGATTTGAAGCCAAATTCATCTCAGACAAATGGTCAAAAGTCAGTTCTTAGACCTTACCTCTGTTCCGCCGGAGAAGCTGGACACTATTAGTTTCACCTTCGTACTGTATCTCTTAAACCTCTGTTCCGCCGGAAAAGCTGGACACTTTATTAGTTGCACCTTCGTACTGTATCTCTTAGACCTCTGTTCCGACGGAGAAGCTGGACACTTTATTAGTTTCACCTTCGCACTGTATCTCTTAGACCTCTGTTCCGCCGGAGAAGCTGGACACTTTATTAGTTGCACCTTCGTACTGTATCTCTTAGAACTCTGTTCCGCCGGAGCAGCTGGACACTTTATTAGTTTCACCTTCATACTGTATCTCTTAGACCTCTGTTCCGCCGGAAAAGCTGGACACTTTATTAGTTGCACCTTCGTACTGTATCTCTTAGAACTCTGTTCCGCCGGAGCAGCTGGACACTTTATTAGTTTCACCTTCGTACTGTATCTCTTAGAACTCTGTTCCGCCGGAGCAGCTGGACACTTTATTAGTTGCACCTTCGTACTGTATCTCTTAGACCTCTGTTCCGACGGAGAAGCTGGACACTTTATTAGTTGCACCTTCGCACTGTATCTCTTAGACTTCTGTTCCGCCGGAGCAGCTGGACACTTTATTAGTTGCACCTTCGTACTGTATCTCTTAGACCTCTGTTCCGCCGGAGCAGCTGGACACTTTATTAGTTGCACCTTCGTACTGTATCTCTTAGACCTCTGTTCCGCCGGAGCAGCTGGACACTTTATTAGTTGCACCTTCGTACTGTATCTCTTAGACCTCTTTTCCGCCGGAGAAGCTGAACACTTTATTAGTTGCACCTTCGTACTGTATCTCTTAGAACTCTGTTCCGCCGGAGCAGCTGGACACTTTATTAGTTGCCCCTTTGTACTGTATCTCTTAGACCTCTGTTCCGCCGGAGAAGCTGGACACTTTATTAGTTGCACCTTCGTACTGTATCTCTTAGACCTCTGTTCCGCCGGAGAAGCTGGACACTTTATTAGTTGCACCTTCGTACTGTATCTCTTAGACCTCTTTTCCGCCGGAGAAGCTGGACACTTTATTAGTTGCCCCTTTGTACTGTATCTCTTAGACCTCTGTTCCGCCGGAGAAGCTGGACACTTTATTAGTTGCACCTTTGTACTGTATCTCTTAGACCTCTGTTCCGCCGGAGAAGCTGGACACTTTATTAGTTGCACCTTCGTACTGTATCTCTTAGACCTCTGTTCCGCCGGAGCAGCTGGACACTTTATTAGTTGCCCCTTTGTACTGTATCTCTTAGACCTCTGTTCCGCCGGAGAAGCTGGACACTTTATTAGTTGCACCTTCGTACTGTATCTCTTAGACCTCTGTTCCGCCGGAGAAGCTGGACACTTTATTAGTTGCACCTTCGTACTGTATCTCTTAGACCTCTTTTCCGCCGGAGAAGCTGAACACTTTATTAGTTGCACCTTCGTACTGTATCTCTTAGAACTCTGTTCCGCCGGAGCAGCTGGACACTTTATTAGTTGCCCCTTTGTACTGTATCTCTTAGACCTCTGTTCCGCCGGAGAAGCTGGACACTTTATTAGTTGCACCTTCGTACTGTATCTCTTAGACCTCTGTTCCGCCGGAGAAGCTGGACACTTTATTAGTTGCACCTTCGTACTGTATCTCTTAGACCTCTTTTCCGCCGGAGAAGCTGGACACTTTATTAGTTGCACCTTCGTACTGTATCTCTTAGAACTCTGTTCCGCCGGAGCAGCTGGACACTTTATTAGTTGCACCTTCGTACTGTATCTCTTAGAACTCTGTTCTGCCGGAGAAGCTGGACACTTTATTAGTTGCACCTTCGTACTGTATCTCTTAGAACTCTTTTCCGCCGGAGAAGCTGGACACTTTATTAGTTGCACCTTTGTACTGTATCTCTTAGAACTCTGTTCCGCCGGAGCAGCTGGACACTTTATTAGTTGCACCTTCGTACTGTATCTCTTAGAACTCTGTTCCGCCGGAGAAGCTGGACACTTTATTAGTTGCACCTTCGTACTGTATCTCTTAGAACTCTGTTCCGCCGGAGCAGCTGGACACTTTATTAGTTGCACCTTCGTACTGTATCTCTTAGAACTCTTTTCCGCCGGAGCAGCTGGACACTTTATTAGTTGCACCTTCGTACTGTATCTCTTAGAACTCTGTTCCGCCGGAGAAGCTGGACACTTTATTAGTTGCACCTTCGTACTGTATCTCTTAGAACTCTGTTCCGCCGGAGCAGCTGGACACTTTATTAGTTGCACCTTCGTACTGTATCTCTTAGAACTCTGTTCCGCCGGAGAAGCTGGACACTTTATTAGTTGCACCTTCGTTCTGTATCTGCGGAAAGAATACACACAGTCAGCGTAAAGAAATTAAAATACATTTACGTGTGAATGACTGCAGTGAAGACATGTTGAACTTTCCGTTGAATATTTCAAGTTCCAAAATGTTTGATCAGTTATTTATTAAAATTCAATTATATGAATTTGTTTTTCAGCACAGACATTTCCGCTATTTTTTCCTAAAATTTCAGAAACCTTTCGCCCACTCATGCTTTCATATCTAATAAAAATAGATTCGGGAATTTCCCTCTCTTTTCAGCAATTTAATAAAATTTTGGAAAAAACTGTACAGGGTGGGATTAATTCAGTGTGTTAAGTTCTGTTCTCTTGAAAGGTGATAAAACGTGATGATTAACTTCAATGTTTCATGTATATTTCCTTTAATTTAAGGTGCTTAATCGCTGCTCTTTAATAATGGTGTAATATCAAGAATTTCACCAGCTGTGAGTGAGTCTTTCTATGAGCACTATATGAAAGCCCACATAATGGAAAGGCCATACAGTTTGTAAAGATATGTCTTAAGAGATCCTGTGATATGCATGCGCAAAACCAAGACATATATGTTTTTTCAAAGCTTCCTGAAAGAGGTGAATATTGTTCGATTTGTACGATCTTATTTCAAACTAATTTTCACATCCATCAGGTCAATATTCACGCTTCTTTCTTTTCTAAGACTGAACCTTAGCAGTTGCCAGAAAAATAAAAACATTCTATGTATACGAAGATGTTAGTTTATTAGGTACACTTGCTCTCATCACATAAATGATCCACTGTAACATGTTAGACGGTACATGAACGGGGCGTTCTGAATAAATGAGGCAGGCCAGTTTGCAAAACATCACGTAGCTTTCGACTGCGGCTCGGAATAGGCAAAACAAGTAATCTGAGCTAATTTAAAAGTGGCGGGATGGTTGTCCCTAGAAGTACCACTTCAAACATCTCTCAAATGGCTGTACTCATGGGATTTTCGTTTACGATTGCAGTAAGAGTTTATCATGAACAGGGCGACACACAAAGAACGTCCAGCATGCGGCTCTCCTGTGGACGAATACAGCTGGTGGATCAGAAGAGTCAAAGAAAACTGGCGGCATGATAGTCGGCTGATGTAGCCCATTTGCAACAGTCCAATACGTGGTGCGTTCAGAGATGACCATTGGCACAACAATGTTGAATTCTGTATTGATTTTTCGGTTGTGGCTCGGCTGTTTGCTCGCAAGATTCTATCCATTCTCCTTTAACACCTCTGATCCACCAGTCGTTTTTATCCACTGGATAGCCGCTTGCTGAAAGCTCTTTTAAGTGTCGCACTATTAACGGTAAACTCTTTCTACGATTGCGAGTGAAAGCCCAAGAAAACGGCCATTTTGGAGATTCTCGAAACGACACTCTTGCGCCAACTATCATGCCATGTTCAAAGTCTCTCAGATCCCTCTTTTTGAGCATTACGTCTTTTAATCGAGCGCGTAACTGATGCTTGAAGAGCTGGTATGCATGATTTATACGCGTACCTTGCTCACATGCCGTCTGAGAGAGATTGAGAGCTTTATGTAGAAGATTTTAGGAAGGAGTGTCTGACCCCAGGTCTTAAACAATTCTTAGAAGTAGGAAACTAGGAGATTTGGATAGAGTGTCAGACAGAAAAGTCACACGGAAGTGAGGTAGAAATGGACAGAAAGAAGCCCTTACTTATAACCGGGAAGCAAGTACCTAGAGTCCGACGGCTTAACGTGCTCATCCAACGCACGGGAATATTTAGCAGTTCGAGCGTTCGTACCTGCCTGGGACTGATCCTGAGACTTTTCCGTGGCAGTCACGAATGTTGACCACTAGCCAATCCTCGGCTCACGTACCGCCTGGGTGTTTGAATGAGCCATTTATGGGATGAGGGTGGATGTATCTAATAAATTGGCATATCAGTGTATCTTTTTGTGAAAAAGATCAGACATTGCTTTGAAGGGAACGCCCAAGACTGACATTTGATGTCATATTATGTGAAACAGTGCTTTTTCAGTTTGGGAAAACCATGATTTCTGAGAGTAAATTTCTAAATTTCCTTTCAACCAATGTTTTTACCAATTTCTAATTTTTGGAATTCGTTTTAGTGTGTGTGCAGCGCGGTGAGGGTGCGCGCTCGCGCGTTTGTACCTCTCGGGTAATGATTATTTACTAGAAATTTCTCTGGAGTGCTTTGAGCTTACGGGTTTACGGCTCATATCCGCATCCCGTAACGTTAATAACAATGACATGATGCATATCTGGATTTTGTTAAATGTGAATCTGTCAAGATGAAGAAATGATCCCTTGCACCAAGCATCCACTTACGAACCTTCCCCATGTATCACTGTTTGTTGTGCTTTTAAAAAGATCACGTGACTTTGATCAAATGTACAAACAAAAATACAGTATATTAATATTGTAATAAGTCTCAAAATGGTGGAAATGAATTATTGCGCATGTGTTAAGCGCATTTCTCTCTCCTTTTCTATGCACTTTCATTGTCGTTTTTACATATTTGAATTTAGCATGAATAGTATACTCTTTAATTACTTTCTTTCAACTGCACGGATAATTCCTTTTCAATCATTAAGCACAAAAGTGCTCAACACAGCAGCCTCTACCCTAACCCAGGCGGTGAGCTTTAGGCCCAAACAGTGTGAGTGGCGTGCAGCCTTTGTGTTTCCGTGATAGAAAAAGGTTGTCGTCTTTTTTGTTTCGTGTAAGTTTGAACTGAAAATCCTACAGCCATGTTCTGAGTGTGCTATCATAACCATGCGACTCATAGTACATTATTCTTCCATGTCATACTGACAAATTGTGCCGTCACGATAAAGAGAAACAATAATCATCCTTCCTGCCCTTTTGTCAGCTTTCAGCTGCTTAAGAGACGATAAACCGGAGTTTACTCTTATTGCTTTATTATTTGTTCGTGAAGTCGTAATGATACATACACACGACATATGTGGTACAAGGATATAAAATAATTCATTGCCGTCGGCCCATAGGTGCTTTCTGCCCTCTTTACTGCTCACAAATAGTCACGCATTTGCTCAATCTTCTAGGACTTCACCATCCAGTGACAGGAAAATTAACAGAAAATTGGCTAACAGCCCTGTACTATGAGTGTTTACAGTCGCATCTTTATCGTAGTTGAAGGCTGAAAAATTACCACTGAAATCGTAGTAAATGACAAATCATTCTTCCCCAAAAACAGAATGAGCACGAAGTGACCTGTCAAGTAATCCTGTTCGTTACCAAAATGACCACGGATATCAAAGGAATCAGTCAATTTGTACCGGACACGAGCAGAATGAGAATAGACGTTAAAACAACTGTCCAAACTGTTCTGCGCACAAGTAGTATAACGGCGGACACCAAAGATACAAATCAAGGTTCCCTGTCATTAAATACAATAAATATTGTTAGCTAAGTAACAAAGCTATAAAAAACCGTTGCAATCGACCACGATGTCATCTGCATAAATCTCGCTAGTAATATCAAATATTATTCTTAACTTCGTTTTTGGTCGAACAAAATCGAAATCGAAGAAGCAAGAGTCAGAACTGAACGGTTTTCCTTGTACACATGAGTAGATGTAGAAAAGAATGTGAGATGGAAATTTTAGGTACAATCAGGGACAATGAAATTTGCGCTACAAGAAGGAAGCATCGGATTGAACTGAAATTTTATGGACGTAATGATACAGATGAATGATACACATGATGACAAAAACAGAGCTTCAGGACAATTACAGAGGGATCTGTGGCAATCAGTCCGGTCATCTTCAATCGCGCGTCGCACCGCCTCGTTCGACGATACATGCTGCAACACAGTCCGGCAAGGAGGCGAACAGACGACTGATGTTGTTCTGTGGCAGACACGCCCACACGTGTTGGACGGTGAGCTCCAAATCCCGGATAGTGGAAAGCGGCGGCAGCTGACGTTTCAACTGATCCCACACATGCTCGATAGGGGACATGTCCGGAGAGCAGGTAGGCCATGGAAGTGTCTGGACATGACGTAGGCATACCGGGCATTATCTTGCTGGTATAGCGCACCTGGAATCCTGGCCAGGAATGGGAGCACATGGGACCGTAGGATCTTATCCACATACCGCTGGCCCGTCAATGATCCACGTACCACTACTAGAGCTGATCGGCTACCGTAGGCAAAGGCTCACCAGACCATAATGCCTGCAGTGTGGGGGGTGTGGCGCTCGATAGCGAGGTTAGGATTGTGCCGTTGACCCGGGTCCTCCATATCCGGACACGATGATCATCTGTCTCCAAAATGAAGCGGCACTCATCGCAAAACACCACACGTTGCTCTGGCCTGGCAGCACTGCACACGAAGCCGGCGATGTTCCGGTGTTAATAGTAACACACGTAAGGGGCGCTGAGATCGCAGGTTCGCTTCCGCGAGGCATCGGGAAATGGTCCGTGTGCACACAGGAGCCTCTACATCTGCCTGGATAGTGGACCGGGTCCCCGTGGAATCCGTTCGTGTCTGTCGCACGATCCGTCGATCCTTTTCACCGGTGGTCTTCCTTGTCCATCCGAAGCCGCTCCGCCGTGTGGCAGTGCCGTTACGTGTCCACTGCTCCCAACACAGTCGGACGGCATGATCAGAATGATCCACGTAGCGGGATAAACGGCGCGCCGACCACCCTGCGTTTTCAGCCCGATGATCCGGCCTATCTCAAAGTCAGTAAGTTACGTAAATCGACGTCTACGGCGCCTACCCGGTATTCTGTTAACTCTGTACTCTTGCTTGCGTCGGCCGGTGCTCCCCGCTTTCATGAGGCATCAACTGCACGCCGGCTTATAAAGCTACCGGTTTATGCTTGCAGCGCCACCATATAGTGTGCGGTCATGCGCAATCGCATTAAACGTGAATCATTTGCATACCTGCACGCACTCTAGGTATTTGCAAAGTTTCGCGGTTGTAGCATGTTTTCTTCTAGATGCGTAAATTTTATCGTCCGTGAGTGTATATCTCAGTGCAGTGACAAACGTTTTACAACATTATATCCATTTGTGTTTTCGACTGATTACATAACTTAATTATTGCTGGTAGATATTTCTCTCTTTTCTTTCTTTATTTTGCACTTACTAGAAGATACTGGAGAGATGAATTGACTGTGGAGATTTTACGACATATTTGGTATCTACAGTGGGGATCAGAAGTTGAGGTCAACCGGAATGATATCGGTCGAGATAAACGTTACGGCCATGTGACTGTAACTTCACACCTAAGAAACAAGCTGTTGACTCCTCACGTAAAAAATATTGCGAGGGTTGGCTTTTGCATAGTACAAACTAAAGCAGGAGCATAATTAAGTTCTCAGTTATCATAAAAGTAGACAGTATGAGTTACAGGTCCCTCAGTGCGCAGAAATCGCTCAGGGACGACTAATTTGAACCTTGGTTCCTTTCGTCGAATAATAGGCTTCGAGACTTCGGTCTGTCAGCTATGGCTGGAATGTTATGCTTTTTCTTTGGTTTTGGTTCTCTCCTTACCCTGGAGCCATTGAAGAATAATAAGTAGATGACTTCCTAGACCTTCTATGCACATACAGATCGGTAAACTATAAGGAACATCTTAGAAATGATTTAATGTTTCAAGCGTTTGCTTACTGCTGGCAAAACATCGAGAGAAACACCACCACACAGACCATCCAGAATAACTGATTGTTCTGGAAATTTTCATATATTTCCTGCAACACATCGGGACTAATATCTCCATAGCCGTCTTGGGGCAGAGATCCACCCATTGGCAGTGGAAAGATCATTAGTCCCGACAGGCTACACACACACAGATACGTACGGCGGACAGAAATTTTCTCATATTCTTACATCTTTGGGGAGAGAGGAGACTGAGGAGATGTACAAAAATTTCCCAAATTCCTGACAAACACTCTAGTAAATGCCATAAAAGCTTAGCGAAAAAAGTCTTCTTTGACGCTTTGCACTCGACGGGCGAATATTCTTGTCATTATTTTCCATCACATTCCAACTACTACCTGATCCTGAGGACCTTATCAGGAAACGTTTTTAAAACAATATAGCGATGGCCTCAAGTAATTACCTTTATCCTTTGCAACGTTTGTGTGTAGCTCACTTACTAAACACTACATGTATCAATTCTCAAAAACTTCACCTACAGTGAAACAAGAATCACTCTAATAAAGTTCACGAAGTAGTTACTTACCGTTCTTTCTCTCATTTAGGTAAACACTCCGTATAGCAAGGTGAAAGATCCACACTACATTAATTGTAGACTGGTAATTACAATTTGTACAGCACTAAATCCACTTGTTACTTATGCAGAATCAGTACGATACAACCTCCAAATGCTTTACCGTTATTAAATTTAATTATCTCGTCGTAAAACCATGATCTACCCACACACAGCTGCTGCATAGCCATTATACACCAATGAGCAATTACATTATGACCACCTACGTAATAAGCTGTAAGAGCCATTTTAGCCAGAGAAACAGCGGCCACTCGGCAAGGCATCGATCCGATGAGATGGCGATCGGTATCCTGGGGTATCTGGTACTATAATATCAACAGCAGGTCCTCCAGTTCCCATGCATTTCGGGCAGGTGGTGATTTAGCGTGAACCAGCTTTTCCAAGTCAAACCACAAATGTTCGATTAGGTTTATGTCAGGTGAATTTGAAGGCCAGGGTATTAACAGAAAGTCACCAGCATGTTCCTCGAACCACTCCTTGACGATTCTGGCAGTGTGGCATGGCATATTATACTGTTGGAAATGGCCATCACCATCAGGGAACATAGTTCCCATGAATGAGTGAACTTGGTCCGCAACGATGTTCAGATACCTGACAGCTGTCAGGGATTGTGCTACTGGGATAATGGGGCCTAAAGTGTACTAAGAAAACATTGTCAACAGCATAGCACGGCCACTTCTGGCCTGTTTCAGCCCAACAGTGCATCCAGAGGCTATAGCATCTGTTGGTAATCGGCGTATACGCGCTAAGCCGTCTACATGATGCCCTACGGATCTTAATCCGTCAGACCAGGCCATTTTCTTTCAACCATACACAGTTCAATCTCGATTATCTTGGCCACATTTCATGCGTTGTTGGCGATGACGTGCAGTGAGCATTGGGACCCGGCTGGGTCTTCGGCTAGGCAGACCTATGCGCAGAAGGCTGCGATGAACTCTGTGTTGTGACACATTGCCCTGACCACCATTGTTGTAGCTGTGGGTAATTGTTACTCTGATTGTTACGATTGCCCTGACTACCATTGTTGTAGCTGCGGGTAATCTGTGGCCCTGCGGTCGCTGTGAACAATGCGCGACAGTCTCCTCTCCTCTCTGGCATCAACGAGCTGCGGACGACACACGGCTGAACAAAGTTTCATTGTTTGGTTATCCGTGCACCACTTTTGATACGTACTCACTACAGCGGTACGGAGATAACCTACAAGCCGCGCTGCTTATAAGATCGTAGTTCCGAGACGTTATGCCATCACAATTTGTTCTTTATCAAACTCCGACAAATCGGCAGCTTTTCCGATTCTGACTCCTAACGGTCTACTAACCGAAAACCGGCATCAGGTTGTATGTATACTGCTTTATGAACTTCACCAGCGCCACTGTTCGGTCTCCAGGCGCGCTCATTTCGCTAGGCTGATCGGTGGCTCATCGGTGTATATCTCTGGTCTTGTTCTTATCACAACAAGCATACGTCACTCTCACAGACCTCAAGTGTTGCCAACCGTATTCGTGTGCGAGAGAAGATATCACGTTAAGTTTGAAATATCGTAAGGAGAACGAACTCAAATTTACATAAAAAAAGGACCTAAAAATGAAAGTTAAATTAGGGTATACGTCACACCTTCTGAGATGTAAGAATCGTCACATCGCTCCTCGCAGAAATGAGCATTAGCTTTGAATTGCCAGTGCAGCAAAATTCTTCACAACATAATTTTGAGTGGAATATCAATTTAATAAGAGCAAATGTGGAAAGAGTACATGTACTTTGAAGAGGATGATTTACAATACTTAAAAAATAAGCGAAGTTATTATTAATATTATAAAATTCAAAGTATTCAATGAGCCACATATTCCATATTTTCAATGTGTGCCAAAGCGTTTGATTATGTGCAACATAACAGTCTGTGGGAGGCAATAACAAACGTAATATTAGATTAATTATACGATCATAATTATCAAAGACAGCTGTGAACACAAATTTGTCAAACAGAAAATGATTCACAATTGGAAAAGGCGTTCATCAAGTCTAATTTGTTTAATCACCTATCCATTTTTTTGTAGAAGATGATATCGTATTTCACGGAAAGGATCATAATGACGTTAAGCAAAAATAATAACTAGAGGTAATAAGGACAATATTAAATATGCTGACAATACAACTGAAAATGCCTACTCAGAGAGGCGTGTTTAAATGTCTCCAAACAGTGTTTGCGCAGCAAACGAAGAGGAAGACTTATGTGTTAATGTCAACTTTATGAAAAATTGAAGATGCTCGTAGAATGTACATAAAGAGACAGAAAAGAGAAGAATTTCATTATTTTCGATATGGAATAATTAAAGTTTCTAATTTTTAAAATGATATAAAAAAAGAGAAAAGCTATTGCCAAAACTTTCGTTCCCGCCCCAGTGGCCGACAGCTCAGAGACAAAGGCTTCTGGCTGATCGTCCGAGTTGGTTGTCCTATGGCTGTGGCTCTGCCCCTTCCTTGAAACAAGTAGCCCTAAATTAGGTATGGAATATTTTTTTGTGCCTTCAATGCTTATGAGAGCCAGCATACCCTGAAACGAAATTGCTACTGATTTATTAACAGATAAATTTTAGAATGATATATATCACCTCACCATAAAAAATTGAATATTTTACGCACAGTTATTATTCTAGTAGTTAGTTACGCGTTTGAAGTTCAAGGCTTCTTTTTGGTTGGAGGTTTAACGACCGCCGTGAGCAACTCAGTGGGCTAAAAGCAGTCGCCCATCCCTAATTTAGGACCACTGGTTCCAGGGAAGGTAGAGAACCAATGCCATAAGACAAACCCAACATCCATGCCAAACCGTGATTCGAACCCGGACCCAACTCGGACTAATGGTATAAGCCAGCGCTTAGACCACTGCGCTACAGGGGACGGCAACTTCAAAGCCACTCCAGAAAAACTGAAATATGCATTACTAAAGAAATTGGCAGACTTTTCTTATAGAGTGAAAAACAAATGCGTGTAGATCTTGAAAGAAAACTGGATAACTCAAAATATTTTTCATCATCTCAAGAGTAAAAATCCTTTGCTTAAATAATGTCGGAAGAAAAATGTAATGAAAAGGAATGCAAGTTGGCTAGCATTTGTTTGAAAGGGAGGAATCAGGGTCTATTTGAAGATGAGAGTTTCTGATGACTCACACTGAGCGCTAATCAGCTGCAGTTAGAATAGATTTATCATTGCCTCAAGATACAACTGCTCAACGGGCATAGTGACAGCAGAAAGGCTAGAAAGTCAGTGAGTTAAAATATCTTTCATTGTGATTCATTTAGAGCTAACCGCCTTCTGTCATCATTTAAAATTGAATTTTGTTACAGAGGCTGTTAACATTCCAAAAAGCTAGAAGGACAAGCAGTGTTTGCTTATTAGAGAAATGCTGCTTGAAAATTCTAATAAATTAACAGGATAGGGATTGCCCAACTTGTACTACCATACGAAAACTTTCATTCAACTGCTGTTCTTATTCTTCGAGAATATCCTTTACTCTTTTATGTCGACGAGTCAAATACGTATGTACAAATGTATGAATGGAATAAACAGAAATGGAATAAACGATATATGTGTTCAAAAAAGAGTACATTTGTAAATAGCGCTGCTGATTTAATTATATCTCGTAAGGATAAATAGACTGCACATTTTGGATAAATGGACAGACTAACGCTGAATGCTGAAAGGACTGATCAATCGTATGCATTTTACTAGACAAGCGATCTGACCCTGAATATATTGATAGAACGGACCAGCTCCAAACATTCTGCTAGAAGAATGAAACAGAGTCGAACGTGTTGCTAGAAAAACGAATCGGTTTCGGGTATATTACGAAGGCAAACCCTACTATAAACAGGAAGAAAACTCCACAGAACGTGAGCACGTGAAGATCAGACGTAAAGATCTGGCCAGACTTCCATTCAGCAATGGAGCGGGAATTAGCTATTGTTGACGATGCTGATGACGTAGACGTGTGCCTATGTGTCTATATGTGTGTCTGTGTGTTTCAGTGAAAAAGCGAGAAAAAAAGAGTGATGAAGTGGAATATGAAAAATCCAAAATAAGTATTTCCTGATTAACATCGGCCTACAAAAGTAACGTTTAGTGTGAATACAGTTTTAACAACAGGATATGAATCATATGTTTTTTGAAATATGCATTCAATATTTTTTTTAATGTTGACTCTTTTATGGCAAATTCTCTTTTATTATAGTTAAATACTAATTTCGTTGTGAACGATGTGCAAAAGTGAAGTAAGATTAAGAAGATTTGAAGAAGGAAACGAAGCTGTTCTACACCTATTGACCTGCATTTTTATAAGGTGCAAATTAAAACATTTTTTTAAACAAAAATAGCCTTAAAATTATCTATTTTGTCTTCAAAAGAAATTATCAAAGGAAAAATAGTAGGTCATTAAGGAAGCACATAATATGCATGTGCATTAAATTTGATTACACGTGAATGCCTGTTAAAGATTAGAGGAAGAAGCGGCTAAAAATGTTTGAAACTTTGCACAGATCAGTAAGGATGTGCAGAATATATTTAAAAAAATTGTCAAGGCAGAAAAGAAAAAGGTAGCATGTTTGACACACAAAAGCAAAGAATTTAAACTTGAGGTAATATAATTCCAACGCGTCGCTATGTGTTTCTTTAGGATTTTCAGGCATTTCCTATTTTTTTATTAAACGACCACCGTGAGCAACTCATTGGGCTATAAGTAGTCACCCATCCCTAATTTAGGGTCAATGGTTCTAGGGAATGGAGAGAGCCAGTGCCGTAAGACAAACAAAACATCCATGCCATACCGGGATCCGAACCCTTCACGAATGAATGATCATAAACCAGCGCTTAAACCACTGCGCCACCGGGCTGATCATAAACCAGCGCTTAAACCACTGCGCCACCGGGGCTGCAGGTATTTTCTCGGTAACGGGAAGTAGAGTAAACCTATTGTAAAAATATAAATGTCATTTTAGCAGTTGCTATTAAAATTTTGGCCCAGTTTTTTAGTGTATTTAATTTTAATCTGCTCATCGAAATGCTTTAATCAATCTCATCAGCCAGCTGACTTTCACGTGGAGGAAATCTGGGTTACAAATGCGTTTGTTTGGACCACGTGAATAAACATGGAAAATGAAACAGAAAAGTGCTCGCAAGAAAAGGAAAAAGAAACAGAAAATGGAAACGAGTTATTTGCGTTAATAAAAAGACTTTGAAGGCGTATTGTATTGTTAGCGCTTTGTTCAAAGAGTAACAATTACCTAGAAGATCATCGTTTTCCCTTTCACTACTTGTTGCGAAAGCTTGTTGTCTTCTACTGATCACGTACAGACCAGGTAATTTTTCGGTCCCGTGAGGCGTTCAACCAATTCTTTGGCGGCATCTTGATTTGATTTTTGACCCATCTGTTCGGTAATAACACGCTATCTACATGTACTTTCTCGTGAAATCAGTCTCACCGTGTGCAAAAAGCTATGCGTTTGAAAGCATTATTCATTACAACTCATCTCGATCACACTTGCATTTGCGAGACTCACTTGTTTTTTTATGTATCAGTGTCTTGCATCATTTTGCTTTTATCGTGAAAATGCAGCGCAGTATAAGAGAGTAAATAAAGTGAAGGCAACTTTTGTGTAAGAATAAAACATCATAAATAAGCGCGCTATCAAAAGTATGATGCATAGCCCACATGTTTTGAGTCCCAGTACGATGCAATAATACATGGTTGTTGGCTTCTTCTCATTAGTGTACTTCATCCTTGGATGTGGGTGAAAAGACGAACACTTGCCAGCTACCAACTGTCATGATTTTTTAGGTCGTCAATCATTAAAAGCAAGAGATATTTGAAGCTCCAGACAATATTCGAATTTTTAATGACCAAATTGAGCCAGTCACTATTCACCAGCGTACGAATAAACACCAGGAAACTTTTGCACTGACATTTCTTACCGTTAAAAGATGGTTATCATTATTTAAACGAGAAATAGAGTTACTGGAAAGTTACCCTTCTCGGGGTCCTCTAGTTGAACTGACCACGCACACACACACGCACACACAAACCCTTAAGATTCAGGCATTTATTAAGGAAATTCGTGCAGAAAAATTGGTTGTAACGCAGTCCTCAACATTTGATGCCTCCTTGTGAATTTTCACTCTTCGGATTTTGGAAAGAAACAATTGTCGAACACATTTCAGGTAAGCTTCATGACGCCGCAGAGCCGTTTTCAGAACATTAAAAAAGACTTTTCTGCTAAAGACTAATCCAATTGTAAACAAAAACGTGCTAAAAGCACTAGATTTATCTGGGATTAATTTGAAAAGTAACGGCACTATACTGACAGAATACTAAGCACAGGTGTCTTAGCTTTCACACATACTGAATACTCTCTTGCATTTTGTGGTTAACCAATCTACATGTGCCTTTCCAGTTGCATTTTCTCATTTTGTAGCATATAAACAAGAGAAAGATGCATCTCCGTTTTTCGTTACATCGTCAGTGAAGAACCTGTTGCCATCAGAATTTTGCGTCAGACAAACCCGAAACACAGAACAACGTTAGCTCCATCTTAGAAAAGAATATATCACTGAAAATATATGAGTCGGTGAAAACAATGGATGGTAATTTTTGAAAAAGTGGCACAAAAAGTTAGTTACCTAAGACTGCCAGGTGGGGTCACTTGAAATTTTAACAATAGCAAACAATTTTGATCACGTTAATTCCCTATTAGGATATAGTATTTTTATTTCTCCAGCTTGTTAAATGCTAGACATTGGTTATGGATCCGCATATTTGATCGGGTGTGATAGTCTGGAGTACCACTTAGGTGAATCATAGAATACAGAAATGAGAAAAACTGAAAGCACACGTAAATTTGAAAATTTGAAACGAAATGCACATGGGAATACGAAAAACGTCGTTTTTGATGCAGACCTCAAGTGCAAACAGCGAAGTACAGAGTGGAGACACATGTCCATTCATACGACTCAAAACCTCGAAAGTAGGCCTTTTTAGCAAGCCATCCCTATGTTGTTCGATGGGCGGGTAATTTAAGGATACAGACCTCGACTTACATGCCGCTGGTCTTCGTTCAAAACTCGGACAAGGCATAGCTGTTGTGTCTGACTTTCACATTCTGCTTTTGTTCCAGTGGCTCTACATTGGGCATACACAGAAGAGACAAAACATTATGACATGCGGGTCTTTATGCACATCGAAACAACTGCAGGTAAATGACGGCGCGTGTGGAGGTCATGAAACGGTATAAATAACACTTCATATTGAGCTCTGAAAATCAATGTTATTCTTGTTCTTCAAATGGGAAAGGCCGCGAATATAAGGGAGTTTAACAAAGGCCAAATTGTAATAGCCAGACGACTGCGACAGGGCATTTCAGGGACGGCAAGGTTTTGCGGTTGCTCGAGGGCATCTGTGATTCTTATCTTCAAAAATTGGTCCGAAGAGGGAAAAATCAGGAACCGCCAGCAAAGTGAGGATTGACAATGGCTCATCGATGCTAGAGGGGAGCGAATCCTATCCCGTATGATACCAGCCAACAGAAGCGGTACTATGTTGAAACTCGCCCTGAATTTGAATGCTGGTAATAGAAATAATGTGTCACAACACACAGTACACCGAACTCTGTTCAAAATGGGGCTTGTAGCCGCAAGCTGCTCCGAGTGCCCATGCTAACTTCGGTTTACTGTCGATAGCGCCTACAATGGGCACGTATAACGTAGAAGTCTTGTGTTACTTCTACGTTAATTTTAAACAGTAACATACTAAGAAATAGTTCCTAAATGAAAGAAACCTTAACGGCCAGACGAAACATGTAAACAACAGAAGTCAACCTTACGGAAAAGATGCTTTATTCAAGTTTGTAGCACGTCCATAACAGAACGATATCAATATTTAAACACACCACACAGCTTCACAGCCCTTAACACAACGCTCTCTTTACAATGCTCTCTTTCAATAATCAGTTTACACGCTCTCTTTCAACGCTCGCTTTACACGCTCTTTTTTCAACAACAGATCAGTCGTCGTTTTTACCTCTTGTTCTTACCAAAACTCAGGCATACGTCACGTTCATTCAATCTTAATTGTGTTGCCAAACGTATTCGTTTGAGAGAAAATATATTACGTTAAGAGTGAAATATAACTGCGAATAACTCAAGATTTACATAGGGAAAGGAACTAAAAAGGAAAGTTAATTTAGAATATACGTCACATCATCTGCCTCGTATTTTTTTATTTTTTTTTTTGCCAAGAACCTATCAATTTTGTAGAAGTATCCTTTCAAACAATCTGTTCATTCATTCAACTCTTTCAGATAAGAACTTACAAAATGGATGAAGAGATTTGTTGATTCGTTGTTGTAACTGACTTTATATCAGTACACATAATCTCTAGACATCAATAGTTCAATATCACGAACATTTATAGAAAAAAGAAACTTTTTGTACATCAAATGTCCATATTATAAGTCGTGATAAATATTTTGTCACAATACGTGCGGAGAACACTCGTCAATATACATGTCAGAAGTAGCATAGTAGTAAAAAAAAACTGCGTATGACAGGAAAAAAAACTACAACATTTGTAACGAAGTTAATTAACACATTCGTCCACTCCTTATAACTTCTCAGGGAAGACCAAACATTCAAACTAAGTTATATGAATAGTCGAACATTGTAACATAGTGTAAACTTAGTTAGTTGAAAAAAAAAACTGCACTTGCAGAAAACAATTCAACACCAAACACAACAAGTGTCAAGCACACAAAAAGGTTAGTCATAGCCCAACAACACATAAACCTTTAAGTGAACACTTCGCGGCCAGGGCAGACTTCGAACTATTCCCATGCATTCGCTCATCAATTTTTGATGGGAAAGGGGAAACCCTGGAAAACCCTATCCTGGGAGTGAAACATCTTTATAGATATCAACAAAGGCAATGGCTGATATTTATGTTATACCGAAAAAGCAACATGCACAAAATGAATTGACAAGCATTTTAGCACTAAAAAAAATTTATGTGGCGCCACACCAAAAAAAAAAAAACATTACATACTGACAAGAAGATAATGTATGCGATATTTTGTCCTCAAAGTCTGTCAAAAGAGTTCTGTGATACTTTGAGTACCGAGAAAAGTTCAAATAAATAGTCTTTTGATAGCAAAGTTCTGTGATATTTGTTTGTCCTCACAGTCCGTCACAAGGGTTCTACGATAGTTTTTTGAGGACAAAAACGTTCAAATAGTCTTTTGATAGCAAAGTTCTGCGATACATTTTGAGTATAAGGAAAGATTCAAATAGTCTTTATAGAGCAAAGCTTGGTAAAAAGTTCCTTTGGGCTTGAAGGTCAATTGTAATAACAAAAAAAAATGTTTTAACAGTACCTGTTGCTAGCAAAGAATACCCGTGTGCGAACATTCTTACTTTGCTGTCGGGGCGACAATGACACTCTGAAAGCTTCTCGCTTCACAGGCTGAGGTTGCAGGTCACTGGATCGCCGGGATGTCTCAGGATTTCAGGTGGACAAAGCATGTTGACCAGAAGAAGCAGGGTCATCAGGCTGTCGCAAGGAAGTCCCAGGCTGGAGCGAAGAGGTCCCAGGCTGGAGCGAAGAGGTCCCAGGCTGGAGCGAAGAGGTCCCAGGCTGGAGCGAAGAAGTCGCAGGCTGGCTCAAGGAAGTCGCAGGCTGGCTCAAGGAAGTCGCAGGCTGGCTCAAGGAAGTCGCAGGCTGGCTCAAGGAAGTCGCAGACTGGCTCAAGGAAGTCGCAGACTGGAGGAAGGAAATACCTGGCTGGAGCAAGGAAATACCTGGCTGGAGCAAGGAAGTCTCAGGCTGGAGCAAGGAAGTCTCAGGCTGGAGCAAGGAAGTCTCAGGCTGGAGCAAGGAAGTCTCAGGCTGGAGCAAGGAAGTCTCAGGCTGGAGCAAGGAAGTCTCAGGCTGGAGCAAGGAAGTCTCAGGCTGGAGCAAGGAAGTCTCAGGCTGGAGCAAGGAAGTCTCAGGCTGGAGCAAGGAAGTCTCAGGCTGGAGCAAGGAAGTCTCAGGCTGGAGCAAGGAAGTCTCAGGCTGGAGCAAGGAAGCCCCAGGCTGGATCAAGGAAGCCCCAGGCTGGATCAAGGAAGCCCCAGGCTGGATCAAGGAAGCCCCAGGCTGGATCAAGGAAGTCCCAGGCTGGCTTGGAGACGAACCCGGAATCTGAGAAGGGTGAAGATCCACTAGTTTCTTTGGTGGTCAAAGAAGCGGTGTAAAATTAGAAGGGCGCTTCCGTGAACGACGAGGAACGGTGGAGGAAGGTATAGGCTCCGTCCGTCCCGAGCGAAGATTCCAAGGACGAAATCCTGGCGGAATGAAAATGCTGGACTCTATGTCTGGATTGTAGCCCAACACTAGAAGTTGCACTAGGAGACTGTGGAACAAGAGGGGAAAATTTAGGCGGCGGACGCTTTGTAGGTTTAGATGGCACAGATGGCGAAAAAGAACGTTATTGTCCTACTTCAGATTGATTCAATGTTCCTAAAGTAGGCAGCTGCTCAGTAGAAACAGAAGGAGGGATTTTTTTATTTGGAGACTGAAGAACCTCAAAAATATTGTCCGATGATTCATATTCAGCAAGCGGTACGACTCTTTTAGGCACAGGAGAGATGGAACTACCTGAAGATGAAATTTCAGTTGTTTTTCTTTTTTTTTATTTAAAACCAAAGGGAGGCACTATGCGTGAAGAAGTAAATGGAGCGATTGGAGTACGAGAAGCAGATGAAACAACCTCGTTGCACACGACAAGAATATCCAGAGGAACTGGAAGTACTAGAACTCTCGTCTTTTGAGAAGGCAGGAGACGGAGGAGTTGAAAAAATGACAGCACCCCGAGTGAATGGAATAATGTCAGAATGGGAATCGTTAAAAGTAGAAGCAAAGACCCACTCAGACGAAGGTAGAGAATCGGACAGGACAGGGGTTGGGTCAATAATTTCATCATCAACTATACATACTTGTGAAGTCCCTTAGGGTTAATAATTGCATCATTGCTTCTAATAGCCCATTTCCTACATTGCTGCACATAGGCAGAATGTAGGGAGCCATCTGGCTTTTTTAATATGACATTATTATTGTACAATTCTACCAATTCAAAGGGGCCTTCATATAAAGGTGCAAATTTTTTCACAAAGGTGTGTGCAACGGAGGATTGGGAATGAGTTTCTAATAAGACCAGATCTCCAACTGCGAGATCTGGTTCTCTCTGTTTCGCATTATAGTCCTTAGCTTGGCTTAATTGAGCTCGACTGATAGCAATCCGTGCCTTTTGCGCAAGTAGTTTTACAGACTCAGGTGTTGGCCTTTGGTTGATTTCATCGATAATGCCAGTTAAATTCTCAAAAGGGGTGCGGATTTTGCGCCCTAGAAAAAGTTCAGCGGGCGTAAGCCGCGTTGATTCATGAAATAATGAGCGAAAGGCGAAGCAAAACATTTCAACGTGTTCGTCCCAACCCTCATGATTTTTGCCAATGAAGGTTGAGATTATTTTTAGTAAGGTTCTATTTACATGCTCAGCCGGATTGGTTTTAGGGTGATATGGACTGATAAATTTATGTTTTATTTGAGGCCTCGCACACATTCGCTCAAATAACTCCGAAATGAACTGAACCCCGTGGTCCGAGACTACGGTAAGAGGACAGCCAAATTGAGTAAAAACATTATGTATTAGAGTATCCCATATTACATCATCCGTAGCTGCTTTAATGGGGAAAGCTTCCACCCATTTAGAAACATTATCTGTAACAACTAAAATATAACTAAACTTAGTTTTAGTTGATAATGGATAAGGGCCCAATAAATCTATAGATATGGTTTCAAATACATAATTATTTGAACTACAAATAAGGTGACCGGCTGGTCGTTTATTATCATAATTGTACTTTTGACAGTATTCACATGAGCGAATGTATGCGAGTATACTATTGTACATGCCCTGCGAGTAGGCTACGCCTCAAAGTTTAGTAAGAGTTTTTCGTATGCCTAAATGGTCGGCAAGAGGAATATCATGGAACTCGTGGAGTAAGACCATGCGCAGAGACTGAGGTATCGCAGGGCGGTACTCAGCTCTTGAATTCACAATTTTTTTATAATACAAAATACCATCGATGATCTCATAATTTTGGCTACGATCCGCTAAAGGAGGTTCACTAAGAGCAGATGAACCAGCGAGTAAGAAATTATAAATTTCCCCAAAATCTGGATCATTCGGCAGTTCAGAAATTATTTGCTCTCTTGAGGTGATTTCCGAAATGAGAAATAGGGAGGGAGGTTCAGTATCCGCCTGGACACCAGAACTGACCGGACAGCGAGACAGTGTGTCAGGCAGTTGGTTTGATTTACCAGGGCGATACTGAATTCGAACATTATATTCCTGAAGTCGAAGTGTCCATTTTAACAATCTTCGAGATAAATTCTTTGCAGTGGTTAAATATTGAAGTGCCGAATGATCCGTAATGACATTGACATTTAAATGATTGAGATAGCATTTAAATTTGGTGATAGCAAATAAAATAGCTAAACATTCTCGTTCAGTAGCAGAGTAATTACGTTCTGCTTTGTTAAGAATTCGAGAGGCATATGCAATAGGATGCCCTCGTTGAGATAGAACAGCTCCTAGACCAACACTTGATGCATCGGTAAAGGTATTAAACATTTCTGCATGGTTAGGAAAGGCCAACACAAGTGGCAAAACCAAGGCATGTTTAAGAGCGTTAAACGCAGTCTGCGCCTCTGTGGACCAAACAAAGTGTCTATATTTTCGTTTCAAGGCAAATAAAGGTTCGCATAGAGTAGCGTACCCCGGAACGAACTGTTGGTACTACCCGGTCATGCCTAAAATCACGACAATTCTTTCGCGGACTTAGACCTCGGGAAGTCCGAAATTGGCTTGACCTTTGAGTCGTCAATTAGAAGACTTTAGGGGTAATTTTCAACCCGAGATATACTAGTTCGTCCCGGCCAATTTGATATTTGGCAGGCTTTAAAGTCAAACCTGCATTATGTAGCACTTCGAAAACTTGGTCCAACAGAGACAGATGCTCCTCAAAAGTCTCAGAAGAGACGATTATATCGTCCGGATAGACATGGACATTAGGTTCGAGCACAGGACGTAAGACTGCGTCCATTAAGCGCTGAAACGTTGCAGGAGCATATGCAAACCAATGGGCATTTATAGGAACTCATATGCTCCAAACGGGGTAATAAATCCAGTTTTTTCTACAGAATTTGGGTGGACAGCAACCTGCCAATAGCCACTAGCTAAATCCAAAGTTGATAGCCAGTTTGTTGACGATAGGTCCTGGAGAATATTTTGCCAATTATAGGCAATGGGTGATTGATAGCTTTAGTCACCGCATTGAGTTTACGATAATCTATCACGAAACGATACTCTCCAGATTGTTTTTTTGGAACAAGAAAAGCAGGTGCTGCCCAAGGACGAAGAGTTTCTTTAATTATTCCCGAATGGAGCATGTCCTGAATTTGTTTTTGGAACTCAGCTTTTTCTGGTTCGGACATGAATAAGGCTTACATGCAATGAGTTTAGCCCCTTCCGTATTAATGGTATGATACACCACCTGTGTAAACCCTGGCTTATCAGAAAATAACCCTGGTCTGCTGTGTAAAACCTGACCAAGTTGGCTCTTGTGTTCAGGCAATAATCTGTCCTTCGCAAGAACTGCAGAAAAATCAATAGGCTCTTCTGGGGTGGGAGGACTAATCTCAGGCATTAAGATTAGGCCATGCTCTAAATCAAGTGTAAGCTTAAACATTTTAATGAAATCGACCCCCAGAAGGCAATCCACGGGTAACTCTTGGATCAAAAAGAAAGTATAAGAAACTTGAACTTTGCCAATCTTGACAGGTAAATGAATTGATCCAGAGATTGAAACAACATTATTGTCGGCACCTCGCAGACATTGCTGGGAAAGGGCTCGACACAAGCATTTGGAAAGGTAGCAGCACAGAAATCAAACTTTAATGCAGAAGTGTCAGATCCAGAATCAATTTTAGAAGACACCACTACTTGACCCAAGGTGACCAAAATATCAGGCTATAGCGGAGCTTGAATTGTTAAAAAAAGAGATTTGAGATCTTCAGAAAAACGAAGAGATAGACTCGATCCATCTACCTCCTGCTGAAGTTTAAATTGTCGTGAAACTTATTAGAATGTCTAAATTGATTTTGGAAATTTGGCGAAGCACCAGAATGTGCTGAATTTTACATAGTAACGTGCAGGAGAGGCAGCATTAATATCATTAGGCTTGCCTTGCCCCCCAGCATGGTGTTTTGGATAGGTCTTGTCAACCGGGTAGTAATTATCCCGGGGACGAGAAACTTGGTTATTATCCTGGTTCCCATAATGGTCAGGATGTCGCACCTCTGGTGCCCGACGATGCGGCGGCACGTATCTAGACTGCTGATATGCGTTCTCCAACCTTGATTGATAAGCATCCTGCCTAGGGTGATTGAAAAATTGTCCTTGTTGAATGTTCTGTCTTGGCTGCTGATATCTATTAGTCTGAATATGAGGTTCGTGGTACTGCGTAGTTTGTCAGTACTCTTGGACCTGTGAAGATTGCCCTTTACTGTGGCGCTCTTCATAGACTCGAACGAGCTTTATGCATTCGTGAATGGAGACAAGATGTCGAACTTCCAAAAAATCCTGCAGGAAGGGATCCAGCTGCTGTAGCAAGGTGTCACAAATATCAGACTCGACTACAGCGGGATCACACAATTTGTAAAGTCGAACTGTTTCCAGGGCGAACGAGACAGGACTATCTAACGCTCGCTGTCACCTGGAAAACAGTTGTTGGGCTAGGCCAGCCTTATTGGTGCCAAAAGGAAAGACATCCAAAAATGCAGCTCGAAATTGCTGATATGAGCCCTCTGGGGTCATTCGACGCCACTGTGTGTACCAGACCTTTGCCATGTCTTGCAAACATGTGCCAGCAATAGGTATCTGACAGTCTTCAGGAACATTATATAGGTCAAAATGATCATCAAGATCCTCCAAAAACCTAAGCGAACCGCCGATTCCCCTGAATATAACAGAACCCGCATGGGGTACGTAATGAGCAAGAATTTTGCTCCTTCTCACGGGGGGTGGTGGGGTAAATTGTTGTTGAGGCTCTGCGGTCGAAGTACGCAGTACATAAGTTTCGTATCTCGCGTATTCGCTGTCTGGTAAGTCAGAACCGCAGGCTTCGTACAGAGCACTGGGTGAATTGTTTGGAACTCTATGACGCTGAATGCGAGATTGTCTGTTGTAGAATTATGAGCCTCATGATCCTGTCTATAACAGTCATAGAAGAGACCGATAGGATCCGTTCGGTTAGCCATTTTCCGTGATTTGTATGAATCTGTTCGACTAGAATTCGGGTGTCGATATAACGTAGAAGTCTTGTCTTACTTCTACGTTAATTTAAAACAGCAACATACTAAGAAATAGTTCCTAAATGAAAGAAACCTAAACGGCCAGACGAAACATGTAAACAACAGAAGTCAAACTTACGGAAAAGATGCGTTATTCAAGGTTGTAGCACGTCCATAACAGAACGATATCAATATTTAAACACACCACACAGCTTCACAGCTCTTAACACAACGCTCTCTTTACAACGCTCTCTTTCAATAATCAGTTTACACACGCTCTTTTTTCAACAACAGATCAGTCGTCGTTTTTATCTCTCGTTCTTATCAAAACTCAGGCATACGTCACGTTCATTCAACCTCAATTGTGTTGCCAAACGTATTCGTTTGAGAGAAAATATATTACGTTAAGAGTGAAATATAACTGAGAATAACTCAAGATTTACATAGGGAAAGAAACTAAAAAGGAAAGTTAGTTTAGAATATACGTCACACACGCGAGCAACAAAACTGGATCTCGAAAAGTTGGAAGGAAGTCGTCTGGTCCAATGAATCTCGTTTTCCATGGCACCATGAAGGCTGCAGGGTACGTGTCGTCGTTTACCTGGGGAAGGGGAAGTGTTGGCACCAGGATGCATCATGGGACAACAAGCCCGTGGAGAAAGTGTAATGCTTCGGGCAATATTCTGTTGGGAAACCCTTGGTTCAGCCAATCATATGCAGGAAACTAAGGCCTTTATCACCTACCTAAGCATCTTTGCAGACCAGGTACATTTTTCATGGTAACGGTGTTTCACTCAAGTGTGTCTTCTGTAATCCTTTCTTCGATAATTTACCATCCCACACTGCCTGGATTGTTGGAGAATGGTTCACAGAACATGAGGAAGACTTCCAGGTATTTTCCTAACATCCAGATTCCTCAGACTTCAATCCAATTGAGCACCTGTGGTTAGTGAGCATCCAGATTCCCCAGACTTCAATCCAATTGAGCACCTGTGGTTAGTGAGCATCCAGATTCCCCAGACTTCAATCCAATTGAGCACCGGAGGCTCAACACCAAACTTACAAGACTAAAAGGATCCGCTAGGAAGGTGTTGGTAGCAGATATCACAAGACCCCTTAAAAAATATTGTAGCGTCAATGTCTCGCCGTATAAGAGCAGTTTCGGCCGCACGTGTAGAACCAACATCATATTGCGCAGGTGGTCATAATGTTTTGGCTCTTCGGGGTCGATTAATCATTGTAGCCTTTCATTCTCATCAGCGACATTAAACTCGAAGAAAAAGTATACTACTTTCTCAGTGTAGCATTCTTTCACCCGGTACTATTTCAGTGAAGATTTCTTCAAATTCAAATTAGAGGAAAGGACTACTTTTGACAGTGCACAAAGTTTTTTCCTAATTTTTCAAAGGTATCTTACGTACTAAAATAAATTTACTCCACTTACAAAAATTCCTATGCGCAAAGATTCCGTAAAAACAATTCAAATAAAGAGCATTCCTTTGCTCCACTCTTAACTGTCCCGTAGTTTTTAATGTCCTGAGAGATTTACAGTGGACATCAAGAGTCTTAAGGTAATTCTGTGGACGTGTGCAGGGGTGTGATTTTTTCATAACTGTCTTCTGTTGCATTATCTCTGGGACATCAATATAGTGACTTATAGGTACCACTTGGAATATTCCTAGAACATTCAAACAGGCTCTTGCCCAAGGTTAGAGTCTGTACAGTCTTGCAGCGTCCAGGTGTTTTAGGTAGCTTCGTATGAAGTCGAAAACATAATCAACGATTATTCTGTTCTAGGGTATTTTGAAAAAGCGTAACGTTTTGTTCAGGGTTGATTTAAATAGTGCACCTGACTGGCAGTACGAAATACAGCTTCAAAAGTTTTCAAAAAGTATTTCCATCTTGTTTAATTTATTATTATTATTTTGTTGTTTTGCTTTCGTAATTACGATTTTGTTCAATCATTAGTTTGCATAACAAACCGCCTACAAATAACGGATCTGAATAATTTCTGTATTGAATTAAAAGAAAAACATATAATATTTACCTTACATGCAATAAGCTCATTATGTGGTTAAATATTCGATGCATGCAACTGGCTCATTTGATCGGTTGCAAACCCAAGTTTCTGAGAAATATTTTCTCAAGCCAAAGATTCTGAGCATGGAGAATTAGAATTAATTGTTTTGACACATGCTATACGCATTCACTCTTTCATATAGCACGTCAAATTTTAACTTCTGTATCCTGGAAATTTTGACTCATTACTTTTAAACGCTCGTGAAGAGAAAAATTGCCTCCAAGATTACGCGTGCGATTGACATAAAGAAACGTGAAACTAACTCAAGAAAGTATATTTTGTTGGGAATCCCTGCTCCATGTCGAAAATCTAAAAACACTTAAACAAATGTTTAAATAGCGGAAAGATCTTTTGAAAATAAAATTTTTCTATTATTTTCCCAAAGTAATTTTTTTCGACACAATTAGGTTTTCAGTACTTCTGCTTAATCAATACACCCTCATGTTGTTTCTTCGGAAAGAAAACTCAAAGTCTGTGTAATGTTTTAAATAACACAGAAAGAATCCATTGATAGTATACTGAACTCGAAATATATTCTGCCTAAACTCCGAAATCCGAAATGCGGCATCAATTACTTACGAAATACAAACAATGCAGAGGTGAAATGAACCCGCGCCAGTCACCACACCGAATTATTTTAATATATTTAAGTTACCCAGCATTAGAACGTTAGACAAATGATGATAAAATTGGTGCTTAAATTTCGTAAGGTTGAACATTATTTAAGCAATATTTTTAGCTGAACCTTTTATTACTAATTTTACCTATTAGTTTCCGTAGCAATAACACGAGTTTATGCCTAACAAAATATTCCCTTAGATACATTAAAAGTTAAGAAGAAAGGGATGTGGTTATGTTTTCTCCATGTCTGTTGGTCAGGCAAAGAACATGACATCGCTGCCTCTAGAAGTGAGATGTGAAAAATAACTTTTGGATCGTTTAGAGCTAAACATGACCAAAAGCTTCCGGATTCACGGCTATTACAGTTAGAAAACACAGTTATTCGATTTTCTTAATGCCTTCCTGATTGAAAAAATTACAAAATTCTGGCTTTTATGGTTATATACCGTTTAAAATGCAAATTACCTGCCAAGGAGCATTTTACGGAACTAATAGCTACTAAACCGTAGCGTTCAAGTTAGTTTCATGTACTGTGTAATTTATTTCATTTGATATGGGTTTTTTTTTCTTTTTCCTTTTCTTGAAAAATTATTTGATCAAAAATTATGTTTACTATGGCAAAGTTATAAACATTGGTTTCCAAAGTTTTTGACTATTTTGTACATTTCGAGTAAGTGGTGTTGATCTACTTATGCCGATTTAACTCATGGTGAATCGGCATAAGTAATTAATTTATTAAAGCTGCCCTGGTGGCAGAGTGATCTGGCTTCTGACCATTCTTCCAAGATGGTGCCGGGTTCAAATCCCAGGTGTGCTTGTCTTACGGCACTGGCTCTTTCCCTTCCCTGGAACCAGTACCCTTAAATTAGGGACTGGAAACCGCTCAAAGCACATTGAGTTACTCACAGTGGTCGTTAAGCCCCCAAAGAAACAAAAAATTATAATTATGTACCTGATACTGTGTTGAATCACCTTTGACATTCAAAAGAACAGCAACAGTTCGCCGCAGTATCGATTAGATTAAGCCTCTGCGATCTTCTGACTGAATGTCGGTCCACTCAAATCGAATAGAGCCTACCAACTAACACAGCCTGGATGGCAGTGTATACAGACGTCTGATGTTCCATTAACTGTATACCGTCGAACTGAGGTGGCTACTGAAGTACGAAAAAGTCTCTCGAATATTTCCGAAAGTACACTGCCTGACAGAGAAAATGCCACATCACGAAGGAATGTTCGAAAACAGACCAAATTGCTGACACGGAGAGGCAAGTAGGTCCTGAACAAATGATTTAATTGTCTCATACAGACTAGGCTTCAGTAGCCGAATATACAGAATGATCAATAAGGAGTGTGGTCCCCATTTTGGGCAATACAGCGTTGAATCCGAAGTGGCATCGAGGCAGTGAGAGTCTGATTAGGGTCCTGGGGTATCGTGGGCCATGTGGAGTTGATCCGAGTCCACAGTTCTTCTTCATTTTGCGGGGGTGGGAGTGTACTCAACAGACGTCCAATCGTGTCCCACAGATGCTCGATGGGTGAGAGGTCGAGGGATCGTGCTGGCAACGAAAGCACCTGCACACCGTGTAAAACATTCAGGCTGATCCGTCCGGTATGTGGCCGGGCGTTATCCTGTTGAAAAACGGCGTTTGGGATGCCCTGCAGATACGGTAACCTCACGGGCCGCAGCACCTCGTCTACACAGCGGTGTACCGTCAATGTGTCCGTAATGCGTACCAGCGGTTAGCGGCTCTTGGCGCTGATAGCACCTCGCACCATGATTCTACGTTGCCGGGCCGTGTAGCGCTCCACAATGGCGGAGGAATCTGCCCGTTGCCTACGTCGGTCGCCTCCAGACTCTCACACGCCGATCATCCGTGATGAGGCAGAACCACAATTCGTCGCTGAACACCACATTGTTCCATTCGGCACCCCACGCAGCTTTGGAACGACACCACGCCCAGCGGTGACGACGATGTCTTGCTGTTAAAGGTAACTTTCGCAAGGGGCGGCTGGATAGCAAACCACCAGACGCAGCCAATCGGCGCGACACTGTTCGCGTCTATATTGGAGCATCAAAGCCTCCCCGTACATTCCGCAAAATGTCGCCCGTTATGGCCTGTGCCTCCGCTACGGCATGACGTCGGATGCGACGATAGGTGGGCTCGAACGTCCGTCTCCGTGCTGCGGTTCCCATATGACGTTGCACAGATCCTTCCTGGGACCACTGTTTCCAAACACGACCGACGGTTGTGCCATCACGTTGTGTTTCTTTCGCAATAGGACGCATGGACCATCCGGCGGTACGAAGGTCTACGATAATACCTGTGGTGACCTCATATGTTTGACGAAATCACGTACGACTGCGTCTTAACGGTATCGGCACCCCTTGTTTGTTCTCCAGACACGGTTACGGCAAAACCACTCCTGGCTGCCGTGACGACGTCTCAACTGATGGCTTCATGAGCTGGTTGCCCGTTTATATCCCGCGCGCCGTTCGTGCAGTTGGCCTACAAATGCAATCACTTGCATAACTTGCACGTGTGCACCCACCCTGAAATTTGCATAGCGCTGCGTTTACGTCTTCGTGGTGTGACATTTTCTCGGTCAGGTACTGTACTTTGAGTCACTGTGAGCAGTGTAACATGATGCATTGTTCAGCTGGAGTTGTAGACCACTACAACTCCCCGATAGTTTTCCTTTTCCATATTCCCAGTAAACTTCAGTAGCATATTCCAGACAAGGAAGGAAGTGCTGCAGTTTACTTGATTCTGGAGTCACGGTGGCGTGAAAACAACGGATGACTTATTTGCATAAAATATTCTACTGAGCCTAATGAATTGACCACTCAGTGCACGGGCGATTTATTTTTTCGTCTCTGCTCATTGTTGCAAACTTTGCTCGTCCTGGGCGAAAATGTTTTTGCGAACGTAATGGACACTGGAAGTTTCCAAGTTAGTGGACTTAAGAAAAAATTTAAGCATTTTTGCACATTTCGAAAATCCCACTTTGTTTTTTTGAATTTTTTTTTTTGGGTGACTTTTTAAACAACTACTATAACATACCTGCAGCCTTAGTTATCTTTCATCCATTCCCAAAAAATAAGTACAATAATGGTAATCCTTTTTGGCCAACTTGAATTAGCCCTTAAAAGGACTTTTTCTGTTTTGCTGTTTTGTGTATTTTTATGTGCTTTTATGTAGCTCTCCAATGTAATACTATTATTTTATCCCAATTAGGAAGGAGGATAAATCTATCCTTTTTTATCATCTAGTGCCAGGGCTCCAGGGAGAGCCATGACACTTGATGAACTAGCAACAGGTTGTGCCACAATCTGAACATACGTCTCGACCACTGTATTTACCTATTGAGCTGTGACAGTTCTAGTCCTACGCCGGCCTCTTTAACTTCCTCTTTGGAAGCGGGGGTAATATTTCCCCTTGGGAGCTGCAGACCTTCCTCTGACTGAGGGTAGACGAAATTCCTCCAGCCGCATCCGATAACCAAATGAGGTTATTGGGCCGGGCCTAACGGGGTCGTCCGTCTTGAAGTTCAGTACCATTCTGAATGTTTCTGACTCATACCTGAGCCTATCAAAGTTCCTTGTATTAATTCCTCTCTCCTTTAGCTCGGCCGACACTTTTACTGAAAGCTGCGTAGCTGCACCTTTACCTTTTAGGATATACTTCTTTCTCCGTTTTACGCTTCTTAGCTGACCACCTATCTTCTTCTCCTTCAATCTCTAAAGCTTCCTTGAAACTGGCTAGCTCCTATTTGAAGATCTTTCTTACCAGCTGTTATGTCTTTTCCTTTATATCCTCCAGATATTGTTATCCGCTCATAAGCATCAAGACCCAAAATATGCAGCAGCCACTACCAACCAACTAACCAGCTGTCCTCACTAGTTTCTATTAAATTTTGTAAATTTTTCAGAGTTTATTTGTAAGCCCTAATGTTTCCAACTTTCTTAATAGGTGAACTCTTGGGATGCCTAACGTTAAGATGAATTCCAATAACTTGAGCTAAGGTTTTCTGCTGAAGAGAGCAGAATAATTTTTTGTTGTAAAAAAATGACAGCGAAGGATATGTTTTCTGTTGATATCGCATATGTTCAAACTGAAATCGTCAAAATGAAAACTTTTGCAATAAATATATTATTTGTCAAGTCGAAAAAAACGTATCATAGTAGCGGCATAATATCATGACAACACTTCACTGTTTGCTTCGAATCTGCATTCAGTGCTTTAGGTATCCACTCGAAGAAGCCTTCTTCATTACCAAAATAAACACCACAATATTCTGAGCTTGCTCATTGGAGATGTTGAATATTGTTTCTCTGTACTTTGATATTATTATGTTGTCCTGCATGATGAGGTCAAGAATAGTATCCATATTTGCACGAGTCAGCACTGTAGCAGACCTTTCGCTTAGGGTACTCTCCTTCAACACTATATCTTTTATGCTTAAATTCTGCAACCCAGTTTTTGACTGTGGAGTATGAAGAACGGGATTTCCGAAATATTTCCTGCATGTCCTCATGGATTTCATTCAACTACTTAATACCCACTTTAAAGGAAAACTGAATTGCTACAAACCTGAAACATACTCTGAACACACATCTAGAGTCAGAGCTCAGATTAGCAATAACCTTGTATTGTATTTAACGAAAAAGTTTGTGGTCTATATTTGTCTTAGAACTTTTCAACCCTCATTTGGATTTACGCTGCTCGACACAAAAATTGCCTCACCAAGTGAGTGAGCCAAATTATAATAGCTGTTAGTTACGAGAGACATAGAACATGAAGTGGATAACACGTGATTTAATTTCCAAGGCAGAATATCACTTAAACAGGTTATAAGACAGAATCACGTGACAGGAGTCAGTGCCTTGTGTGAACACCCTTTTGTGAAAAGGAATCAGACAAACGACACCATGGAATAATACAGCCCTCTAATGGTGTCCTAGAGCATTTGGGATCACGCAACGTTTACTTGGTCTCTTAATCCAGTGGTTGTCCGGGACGTCCGAAGAGTGGCTTGTGAGCGTCTTTCAATGAGGTCCTCTGCATTCTTGATTGATTATAAATTCGGAGATCTTGTTGGCCAATATAAGAATATTGAGCCCCTTATGTGAGGGTGGCAGAGCGTTATCTTGTAAAACGTCCTTCGGGATACCAGTCAGAAGTAAATACAATTTGGGCCGTAATAGGTCATCCAGGTTCCGACGGACTCTTGCTGTGCGCGAAATGACTAGCAAAGTTACCTGGCCATCTTAACTAATCGCACCCCTAGGAGGATGCCTTGTTTGTCAGCAGCGTACTGCTCGGTGTCAACATTTGGACCTTCCTTGTGGCCACGCCATCGCTGACGCTGATTTGACGATCGTCAGCACTGAGGCAGAATCGGGGTTCATCATTGAGCACCACATGGTGCTATTCCTGTCACGACTCAGCTCTACTGCAACACCCCTTCAGCCAAGCTCGACGATGTCCTATGATTAATGCAAGTCGACGCAATGGCTACCGAAAGTGCACACCTGCCGCCTTCAGTCATCGGTTCACCGAAAGAGTCATAACAGCGACATTCATTGTCGCCGTTACATCCCATGAAATGCTCAGCGCAGTATCTTGTGTCTTCAGAATTGCGCGACAAAGAATTTTAAGATCAAAGCGAGCTAACATCCGCCTGACTGAACCCGTCGTGCTATTTGGACAGGAGATGCCTCCTTACAACCACTGTTGCCAACAAAGTCCAACTGAGCTGTCATACCGATGTGCATGGACATCGATTCAATGAAGCGACGAACCAGCTTCATGAAGGCCTACGATCTTTCCTTGCACAAACGCGCCGTGTTGGTGATAGGGTTGGGACGAGATTTACAGTGTAACTTGTGTTCTGGAGTACGCTGTGGTAGTCCTCAACACGTCTTTGCTTTGTTCCATAACATCTGGAGTACTAGACATGCCATGGCTTCCGTGGCCGGTGTTTACTTTTTTATGAGGTGCACATCTCGGACGATTGGTTGCATACTCCAATCATTTGCATATCCCAACTGCCTGCACGCACCTACCAATTTGCATGCCGGTATGCAGACTCCTTCTGACTGGAAAAAGGTCCAATGTTGAGCAGTGTATGTCATCGAGAAAGAGGCTTGTTCACGTGAAAAATGCAAAGGATATGGAAAATAAAGGTCATTCACCTCATTTTTATATATAAATGCACTGCAAAAATCGTGTTAAAAAGGCACACTGGCGTGCAAAAATTAAGGACGAGACAGTTTTTCGAATGTAACGTCGTGCAGAAGTGCACCACATCGAATCAAATCATACCATAAGATCCCCAAGATGTAAGAATATGGGACAAGTGAGAAAAACCGTTCAAACAAGGAATCCTAAGGATACAAAGGCACTTTATTGAAAAGGTAGCTTCAAGCACAACTGGACAGAAGACAGAAACGTCCATGTGACAGGCGGCTGCCAAGAAAACTCCAGTCTTTAGTGTGACATATGATCACCTCTGACTGCGTTGCAGGATTTACAACGTCTGTCCATGCTGAGGACGAGGTTGTCAAGGAGCTGTTGAGGCATCGCGGCCCATTCCTCTTGTAGCGCCAATCGCTGCTGCGGAATCGTTGCTGGCGTCTGATGACGTGCTGCCAAGTGTCGCCCGAGAAGGTTCCACACGTGTTCGATCGGATTTAGGTCCGGGGACCTTGCGGGCCTATCCATTCGTTGAATATCTTCACTTTCCAACAGCTCTACGACACCCAATGTACGATGAGGTGTAGCGTTGTCGTCCATGAAGAGGAACTCAGGACCCACAGCATCTCTGAACAGACGCACATGAGACAGGAGAACCTCGGTACAATAGCGGACACCAGTGACTGAACCTCCTTGGAAGATGTAGGAGTCAGTACGGCTACCAAGCATGATACTGCCCCAAACGAGAACCACGCCACCTCCAAACCGGTCCCTTTCGATGATGTTGGAGGTGTGATTGCGTGTCCACTGCTCTCTCCAAATGTGCCGATGTGTATACGTCCAGAATCGCTCGTCAGACTAAATCGGCTCTCATCTGTAAAAATAACTCGGCCCCATTGCTGATGCGTCCAGTTCTTGTGTTCCTGGCACCACAGAAACCGCCATCTGCGATGAGCAGGAGTTAATGGCACACACCGTACTGGTCGTCGTGCAAATAGACCACCTTTGTGCAGCCTGCTGGCCATGGTAAAACGCGAAAAAGGACATCCAGTTGTCTGTTGCCTGTGCCTTGCGATTTTTCCCGCTGTCTGCAGTCTGTCTCTTCTCGCCTGTAGGACAATATACCGCTCGTGGACGACCACTGCTAAACTCTCGAACAGCTTTTCCTGTCGTCTGAAATGCTCTCCAAGCTCGTGAAACGATGCTGTGAGCGATCCCGTACTCCTCGGCCACACTAGTCACACTTCGACTTTCTTCCAACTTCGCAATAACGCGACCTCGGGTAAAGTCATCCAGATGTCGTCTACTGGATTGCCTGTTGGCCATATCACACGGTGGTAGCAACTCGACGTCGTTCAACAAACCGATATACACCGTGCAATAGCTTTCACCGAATTCCTGAGCGTACACCGCCCGTGTGCTTTATACCTTCCGACACCCCTCCCCCCCCCGTCACGCTGCATATTTAATTTTTGCACACCAGTGTATTAAAAATTCAGCGACCTTCTTTCCTGTTGAGATTGGAGCGATCGATGTTACTCCAAAAAGGATTGATCAGCCGGTTATAACTTGATCACGTGGTATTGTTCATCCAATTCGAATCTTGATTACTGTGAATATTATCGTCTGAACGTCCGTCAGACAGGACCGGTGTTAAACAGACGGTAGAGCAGTGATACTTGATATTTGAGGCAGAAGTTGATCAGAGATGGTGTCCAGATCTGACTGCGACGCAAACAGTGGGATGAGTTTTGTACTAAAATTAAATATTGGATGCAATTCATTTCTTCGTCCATGTTCAGTAGAAAACTTTCATTTTGAACAAAGCACCAAAGCAAAATGTGGGCGAACTTTTTAGACCTTGTTCTGTGGCACAATTGGAACCTGAAAGCACTCATAATCTTATTCTGAAAGAAAGTAGGACTTCGGACTTATGATCTCTGTTCTACAGCAAACTAGGACATTGAACGTTCATTTTAATCATTTCTTTACCTTCAATGTAGCTCTGCTTAATATCTGAATAGCGTAAAACAAAATTTAAACAGGGTGACTAACGAAACCAACTAGGAAAAGATTAGGATTTAGTTTTTTTGCATTAGCATGGAGTCACTGATATCAAGATTGGACACCCCAATGGGGAGCCAGTTTTCAGCCAAAGAAATCCTGTAAACTAAATCTGGGGGAATAGAGAAAAATGAAGAGATTCCAATATGTAAAGCAAAATATATAAAAAAAAAAAACTGTATTTTTTGTAAATTTTAGTTAAATATAAGGTATTGCTATCAATCCACATTCACGAATTGATTTGGAGAAAGATACGAATTGCAAAGACACTAAAATCATGGCAAGCTCTTTGTTTCTTGATCGACCCCTTTTTTGAATGTTTAAACAATTGCTATGGTTTGAGATTCCGTAGAAATGATTTCATGTGTTTGAGACCTCAGAAAACATGAAACTCTTAACCAAAATGTTTATATACCCTTTTATTAACAAAGCCTTGGTCGCAAACTTTTCAGTAAAACCAAATCAGTATTTTGTTTTTTAAAAATGAGAGAAGATTAGCCTTTATTTAGGATTAAAAGAAAGGTCTCGTTACTTCAGGCCCTCTTATTTTGAAACAAGTGTTGTTCCAAAAGAGTTCTTTCAAGTGGTTGTTGCGGGAAATTGACCCAAATAATTCTTCTTTTTCCTTCCTATTTCTCCTTTCCCTCTGGTTGCGTCTGTTGCACTACAGTTCCTATAGAGGGCGCTGTCTGTTGAGGTCGACAAACCGCCATTGGCGTGACCTAGAAATTCCCTCAGTTGCCACTCCTCCCACCGGAAATCCATCCCCCTGGTTACACGTGGGCATGGGGTGTGAACGGCAAGGAGAATGGCCGAGAGTGTCACTTTTCTGTTATTGCCGGAGACAATCGAGGCGGAACTACCAATCGAAAGGTCTTAATGATGTCTTCATTTTGTTTGCCCTCCAGGAGGATTTTTTTGTTTGTGTGCGTCATTGTTACGTAATTACTTTATTGAGCCCAGAATGGTTTCTCGTTCTGGAAATCTAAAATGGTTGTGTGATTTAAGGGTTGAAAATTGCCCAAGTTGTATCGATTCATTTCGATTTTTCGTTCGGATATTTGTCATGTTTTTCCTCATATCTTAAAACATTTCTTCTGGCAAACACAAAATCTGAGAGTAGAGAAGTATCGATGTGTTTCAAAGCTAGGAAACTAAGTCTTCGTCACATTTATGTTCAGAAGGTCCATAATTGTTAAGTAATTTTGAATGAGGAAAAATTTTATTCATTGTTCACGAGTTTCATTTCAGTCAGCAAAAGACAAGCTTCCATCAGCCAAACATCGTAAAAGATAGAGAAATTAAAATTAAAGTTCCTTCACTTTAGTTGATCCAGCAAAGAAACGTTCGTACTAAAGGGTAACAACAAAGCAACAAAAGATAAAAAATCGTAACCTCCCTTGGTGAAATGTCGGCAAAAGGTGATTTGCAAACTCAGCAAAAGAGTGGAAATTTAGCATTCACTCTGCATTGTTTTCTTTCCATATTCTTTTTCAGTGGCGCACTCAGTGGAAGTGGCGAAGGCAATCTCCGTGAGATATCACTTAGTCATTCGTTCTTTGTTATTTGCTGCTAATCTTAAAAATATATTTGTACATGTTTTTACATATGTATTTTACGAATAACGCTGGTTTATAAAATAAACTATATTTTCTGTTATTCAAGAAAAACTGTCTGATCCTAATATCATAGTTCTTTTGTTTCTGAATAACAATATGTCACTAGTTTTTCTCAATCACGCAGGGAGTTTTAGTGACACACAGGTTAAATCTAAAAACAAAACGCCGCCCCGGTGGCACAGTGGTCTAAGCGATGGCCTCTGATCATTGGTCCGAAAGGGGTCCGGGTTCGAATCCCGTTGAGGCATGGATGTTGTGTTTGTCTTACGGCACTGGTTCTCTTCCTTTCCTGGAAACAGTGACCCTAAATTAGAGACAGGCGACCGTTTATAGCCCATTGAGTTGCTCACGGTGGTCGTTAAACCTTCAATAAAAAAAACCGGTATATTTACATACAGTACGTTTATAACAAACGCTATTCATACCACCTAAAAAGTGACAGTTGATTTTCTTCTGTATTTATCATCTGTAACAGCCCTCTCTTAAGTGTCCAGTAATAGTCAGCAAGCATGCTTGAACTCCACTTTTCTTAGCACCACATATTCCATGATCAAGATGTCTTGGTGAAATCTGTGGTCATGTTCGTCGGTAATGTCACCGAGATTCTCAGGGAAGAAATCCAAGTGGGAATCCAAGAAATGAATTTTAAGGGATATATTACCCCTCAAATCTTTGAATGAATGTAGGAGTTCACTCACAATGTCACGGTAGTTCTGTTCTTTAAAAGTTCCCAAAAACTTTTCCGTGACACTTTGGAATGATCGCCATGCTGTTTTTGAACTTGGTTTAATAAATCTTCGAATTTTTCATCTTGAATCAAAGCTCTTATTTGAGGGCTCACAAAAACGCCTTCCTTAATTTTAGCATCACTTTTTCGAAGAAACCTTTCTTTCAAATAAACATACTGAGAACTGTTTTTATCCATGGCCTTAACAAAGTTTTTAAATAGCCCTAAATTTTATGTGAAGTGGAGGTAAAAAAATATTTTCAGGGTTGACCAGTGTGGAAGGGGGGGGGGGGGTCCGGGAGTGAACTCCACATTCCCGTTTTGGCCATTTCTCTTTGATGTAATGGCTTTTCTTGTCTCGACTGTCCCACATGCGCAAGGAACAACAAAATTTAGTATTGCCGAGCTGGAAACCAAGTAACAGCGCAATGCATTTTAAATTGCCACAGATGTTCCAATTTTGCATATCATACTGAATGAATATTTTCCAAAAGGAATTTCATATTTTCTTAAGATTCTTTTATATTTGCGTCATAAGCTAACAGCACAGAAGGAAACGTTTAAAAGTAGTTTTAGAGGAGTCAATGAACAGTCGCCACTCTGTTGCTCTATGTTCATGACCAACAGCATCCATCACAAAGCAAATATCATTACAATAAACTAAATCATTTTCTTGAGAATAAAAATTTTTAAACTCATCCTGGCGGTTACGAAAAAACACACACTTTAGTGTCTCGCCAAAGAAGATTCTAACCTTTCAGCCTAGCCCCCAAAAGCTCGGCCTGTGGTTTGGGTAAATTCAAGTCCCGAACAAGGTCGTTTAAATCAACAAATGTGGCTCAAATGAAGAGGTACTTGCTTCAAAAGTGGAGTCATGTTGCTTCGCATGTTTAACTAAGCCTGCTGCATCGTTTTTCGAGTCTTCATCTTCTACACTTACGTTTATTGGAGGCTGTACTATAAGTAAGTTCAAACTGTGAGGAACTGGCTTGATAACAGATGGGAAACTTTGGGTATATCACTGTGTGGTTGTATTTACTTGTTATTCCCTTTATGTTAAACAAAAGTAACAGTCTGACGAATGATCTTTGGATTCCCTTCCAAATCATGGGAACTGCAAAGGACATATGCCGAGAACCCTTTCCTCAGTCTGTCAGATGCTTCGAACAGGTCAAATATGAGGGGTATAGTTCTTGTCTTGGTTGCCTACTTTACAGCCAAAATATACGTTGCTCATAATATTTTTTAACGAGTCCAGTGAAATTTCGCTGTTGAGCTTTAAAGCTAAATTCTCCTCACCACATAACAGAAGGTATCTGGATGATTTCAACATTTTCTTGGCACAATGACACAGTATCAGCTACAACACAGTTGCACAGTAATTTAATCACAAGAAATAAGGGAACTCGAACTCTCTCACTGCGTACACAGTGAATGTCAGCTCACTACTGGCAAAGGTTGCTCAGACTAGTGACGTGTTTATGTGGTGAAACGCTGCGTAACTCGTTTGTATGCCGCCCGCCAGCCACTTGCTTCTATACACTAAAAACATCTGGGTGAAAATTGCATGACCAGTTTTGACAAAATGGGTCAAATCTTTCCATATATTTATTAATAAAATCTTCATCACAGAAAAACTGTGGGTGATAGAAGAATTCTGATTCCATATTGGAATTCAGCGTGAAAAGTTGTGTTAGAAACACTTTCAATGTTCCATATGGTAAAAGTCGTGTTGACCAGTGCAATTCGAAACGCCCTTGAATAGGACGGAGAAATTTTTATCGCTTCACAATATTTTGGTAGATATTTTCTCCGGGGTATTTTACATTTTTAATATTTTGGGCCACAATCATAATGAAATGTTTCGTGCACCCCTGTTCTTTTTTTTTTCTTTTTTTAATGTTAGTGACTGTCATTTGAGACAGTCGAAATCTCCAGTTGTTGCTGTGACGCAAGAACACTTGTCAACACAATGTCAGGAGGGGTCATGACAGAAACTTGACACAGCTGCAGCTGCGTTTTTCCTTAAAGACGTCACCTGTATACGTGTGAAAAGTTACACGTTTTGTGCATGTAAAAATGTTGAAGTTCAAAGAGTTTCGTGTGTTTAAGTGGGGTATTTCTTATGACTGAACAAGACTGATTCCGATGAAATTCTACATGTACGCATAAACCCAGTGCATTGCTTTTCAAATGTGCTTTAGGCTACATGTTACGCGAGTATTTTTCCTGGAAACTAAACCGAGGGGAAGGTTTTATTAAGAAAAAAATATTTTAAATGACACATATCTACTTTTGAAGATATTTTTATATTCTTTTACCAAAAATGACACTTTTCACAAAGGTTAAAAAAGGTGAGGAAAAGGAAGTTACAATGGATATAAAGGTAGTAAGTGTTCTGAGCAGCTCAATGGGGGAAACCATGGAAGTAATTTTAATTCCAGAAATAATAATAAACATTGTATATGTACCGAACATCACAAGAAACATTTTTAAAATCTAGATTCCTGTTAATAATACTAAGTTTCTCAATAAAAGTTCATATTAATTTTTTTACATCAACGGTTCCCATATGTCACCATAAGATGCTCGCAAATTCAGTTCTGTCATTAAACTACAATTGAGCGTAAATAATAACCAACCTTTGGTTACGCAGTACATAGTTTAGAGTATCAACTGTATGGAATTTCAAAAAACGATATTCGACACAGCTAAATATTCTATAAACATTATGTTATCTTCTCATATCAGCGTTCATGTGTTGTGTACTGTAAACAACCACGTCTTTGACAGTAAAGTACAAAATGTTTTCAGACAGTGCACCATGCCACAATGTTTTGCGTTAATGTGAAACACAGTATATTGTAATTTATAGTTACATATTCACATGATGATGGATACAGCATGGATACACACAACGTAACAATCCTTATCTTTTACAAAACAAAGGTTTTCAAATTTTTAATTTCTTTTTTCAGCAAATGCATCATATTTCTTATTTTAACCTATCAAAATATTCCCAGTACATTTCATTAGAAGATAATACACTGGCGTGCAAAAATTAAGGACGAGACGGTTTTTCGAATATAACGTCGTGCAGAAGTGTTCCACATTGACTCAAATCATACCATAAGATTCCCAAGATGTAAGAATATGGGACAAGTAAGCAAAATCGCCCAAACAAGGAATCCAAAGGATACAAAGGCACTTTATTGAAAAGGTAGCTTCGAGCACAACTGGACAGAAAACAGAAACGTCCATGTGACAGACGGCTGCCAAGAAAAATCCAGTCTCTAGTAGGGGATATGATCACCCCTGACTGCGTTGCAGGATTTACAACGTCTGTCCATGCTGAAGACGAGGTTGTCACGGAGTTGTTGAGGCATCGCAGCCCATTCCTCTTGTAGCGCCAATCGCAGCAGCGGAATCGTTGCTGGCGGCTGGTGACGTACTGCCAAGAGTCTCCCGAGAAGGTCCCACACGTGTTCGATTGGATTTAGGCCCGGGGACCTTGCGGGCAAATCCATGCGTTGAATATCTTCACTCTCCAACATCTCTGCAACAGCCACTGTATGATGAGATGTAGCGTTGTCGTCCATGAAAAGGAACTCAGGACCCATAGCCCCTCCAAACAGACGCACGGGAGGCAGGAGAATCTCGGTACAATAGCGGACACCAGTCACTGAACCTCTTTGGAAGATGTGGAGGTCAGTACGGCTACCAAGCATGATACCGCACCAAACGAAAACCCCGCCACCTCCAAACCGGTCCTTTTCGATAATGGCGGAGGTGTGATTGCGTGTTCCCTGCTCTCCCCAGATGTGTATACGTCCAGAATCGCTCGTCAGACTAAATCGGCTCTCATCCGTAAAGAGAACTTGACCCCATTGCTAATGTGTCCAGTTCTTGTGTTCCTGGCACCCCAGAAACCGCCGTCTCCAGTGAGCAGGCGTTAATGGCACACACCGTACTGGTCGTCGTTCAAATAGACCACCTTTGTGCAGCCTCCTGGCCACGGTAACACGCGATAACGGACGTCCAGTTGTCTGTTGCATGTGCCTTGCGATTTCTCCCGCTGTCTGCTGTCTCTCTTCTCGCCTGTAGAACAATAAACCGGTCGTCCACCGCCGTGGTTGCTCGTGGACGACCACTGCTAAACTCTCGGACAGCTGTTCCTGTCTTTTTAAATGCTCTCCAAGCTTGCGAAACGATGCTGGGAGCTATCTCGAACACCTCGGCCACACTAGTCACACTTCATCTTTCTTCCAACTTCCTAATGACGTGACCTCGGGTAAATTCATCCAGATGTCGTCTACTGGATTGCCTGTTGGCCATATCACACGGTGGCAGCAACTCGACGTCGTTCAAACCGATGTACACCGTGCAATAGCTTTCACCGAATTGCTGAGCGTACACCGCCCGTGTGCTTTATACCCTTCCGACACTCCCCCCCCCCCCCCCCCCACGTCATGCTTCATATATGCGCATGCCCTACCGTACCGGACCCTAGTCTATCTCCTGAGTGGTCTTTCGGTCCGTTCTGCTTGCTCGTTCCGCTGTTATGCTAATTTCTCCTTTTTGTCCTTAAATTTTGCACACCAGTGTACTTAAACAAATGTATTAAGTGATAAAAATTCATATAAACAATTAATACCAAAGCAAAGTCTATAGTAGTGAGCAAGGGAACTTTTAATTAAATACGCTGATGCTCCTACTTTGTCACTGCATTAAATTCTGTAGACGTGTAGCAATCCTAGGTACAAATAAAGAGAGAAGTTGTCCGACTAAAACTGTTGCACATACATTCATCGCAAAAAAAAAGTTTATAAGCTAATATGAAAAAGCAACTTATATGAAAGCACAAAAGATTGCCTTTTTTTTTAAAAAAAGTCCCTAAATTCGTTGTTCGGATATGATTCTCCCGTACAAGTTCCTAGCTGTATCGAAGGTGAACTACCGTTGCCATAAGGCTATGTTCGTCTCGGTTTCCGAGTGTTCTGAAGTGTTCTCTGGCTTCTGACTATTCGCCCAGATCAGATCATATATAGAGGATTTTAGGAAGGCAGTGTTTTACCCCAGGTCTTAAGCAACCCTTAGAAATAGGAAGCTAGGAGATTCGGGCTAGAGTGTCTGATAGGAAAGTGACACGGAAGCAAAGTAAGAGGGGGAGGAAGACACCCTTATTTTTTACCGGTGGGGGAGGGGGCGGTGTCCGACGGCTTAACGTGACCATCCGACGCACGGCGGATATTTAGTGGTTCTAGCGTTCGAACCTGATGTCTCTTCGTGGCTGTCACGAAAGTTGACCACTAGGCCATCCGCGCCCCGACTATTCGCCCACGGTGGATTAACCCTTGATAAGGCATGCATGATGTGCTTGTCGGATGATTCTAGTTCTGTCCCTTTCTTGGAAGCAGTTGCTCGAAATTTGAGACGGACGCCTGCGTATAACTCTCAGAGTTGTTCATGGTGATCATTAAATCCCGAAACCAAACATCACCAGCAATAAATAAGAAAATAAAACCATGAAAATGTCGCAATAAACTGAAACTCGTGTCATTTCAAACGCATACCAAAACAGATATCTGCACCAGCATTAATCAATAAAAGAAGACAAAGTAAAAGAAACAAAGTGTTATAAAAAAGGCTGCTACATGCTGGTTTGTAGTATATAAGTTTAAGCAAAATGCTGCGTTCTAAGCAGTTTAACTAAAACTGTTGAATATTCCAACAGCAGAGAACGCAAAAAGCTGTTCACCCCTTGAAGAGCACTGTAATAAGAATGAATGTTGTCGCATATGATGCAACTCTTTCAGTGACCGATTTTCGTGAATTTTTCAACTGTGGTTTTAGGTGGATGCCAAATTGATCTAGACATGATCACTGCAGTAAGGAACCGGAATACCATTAAACGTTCGCATACTTTGTACTCTCTCTCTCTCTTCCTTCTTTTATTTTTCCTGATGTTTTCACTATAATTTCTGTAGAAACGGCTGTTTTGACATCGAATATCAGAATGACAGGCTAGTTTTGCCTTTTCGCCTGTGGATACGATATACTCGCATGTAACTGGAAAAATTCAACTTCGCTTAGTATTATATATCCTTTACCATGAAAATGATGGTCCATACTTGCCTACCTATTTATTTTTGTTTATAAATATATGTATAAGGCTTTCTCGCTACTCGATGAAAATTCGTATTTACTTTTCCACGCAGGGTTCCTTATTTTCCTGATGTGCTATTTTCCATCCATGTAGCTTAAATGTGTAGCTATATTTCTAGAATTCACCTGATTCTAAAAATTGCTTAGAGAAAATTACTTTTGCACCGAACAACTTTAACGATGACCTAGATTATTTATATATCGTAAGTCCTCGTATAAATGTATCATATTTCATTCTGCTCAATATTTGTTGAAAACAGTGGGGTGCAACCATTATTTAATGGTGGTATAAAGCAAATTAATTCCTTAAAAATCCCTTATTATTCAACTTGTTTGGCATGATTGAATAATATCCTATTCCATATACAGATAAAAGACTAAATGTTCTCGTGTAGAGAAAATTGTAGATTTTATCCCGTACTTTACACTGTAAATGTTACGATAGAAAGAATCTAATACAGTATTTAGAAGCACGGATTTGCAAATATAGACTTTTGTTTCTGAAGCTTCTCCGCCTTTTCACTTTTGCAGGTGTCTGACGATCCATTCCCCGGGATCAGGAAAAGTGGCCCCTCGCCTCCCACATTTCGCCTCCAGCACATTTCGCCACCCACGTTTCGCCCCCACCACATTTCGCCCCCGGCACATCCCCCCCCCCCAGTAGATAATGAGTAGGCTACAAAAATGTAAATAATACACCTAATTTTTTAATAATTCTAATTTATTTTGTTTTAATGGAATAAATGCACATTGTTAAACAAAGACATCGCTCTTTCCACGTTTAGCAACGCACATCAACCGAAAAATTGTTATTCGGCCGCCGCCGGGGAATTGAATCCCGGATCTCTCGATATCTAGCCGAAACCCTTAGCCTTGATATTGAGAGATCTCTATATATGAGACTTGATATCGCTCGGCTAGATATCGAGAGATCCGGGATTTAATTCCTCGGCGGCGGCCGAATAACAATTTTTCGGTTGCTGTGCGTTGCTAAACGTGGAAAGAACGATGTCTCTGTTTATTCACTGACGCCGCGTATTTGGAGGATTTTCACTTTGCACACTATTATTGTTTAAAACTCGAAGTTGTATGCAATGCTTCTAAGGTAATCAATCACATTACGATTTTGAAAATCTTGGACTATTCTTTTGATTCTAGCAGAAATTGCAGCATACTTCTTGTTTCTTCGAGTGCCTGAATTACCGGCAATTAGTTGTGTAATTTCGAAATTGTGCAACCATTGTTGTTTCTTTAACGAATCAATGAATCGGTAAATATATATTTGGGAACAAAGTAGCACAAGTTTCCTGAAATCCCCTGTGCCACCCCTCCACGCTATTGTTGGTACGTTGCTGATCATTCAGTGTTCGTGTGTAAACATTCCACAATTCAATGGCAAAAATGGGTAATTACCGACCTCTTCGTTGTCTTCTTCCAATATATGTATCTTCAAAGTAATTTGCAATTCCCATAGCTTCAATGGGGAAGCTATCAGTTTTAACTAAATCTTCAAATGCTTGAATAACGTTAGCAGGAGGCATAAATGCCAATGCCAGAATCATTCGGGTCCAACGAGCAAATTCATGGTCTTGTTCGTATCGGACTTTTAAAATTTCATTTTGTACCTTTCGCCAAACACTTTGGGAAAGATGAAAAAAAACCGTATTTACAATGCCAGGAAATTCTTGTTGGAAGGCTTGCATGGCACTTTGTTCGAAATCTGTCATAAGTCGCTGGGGTTGGAGACCCGGTTGTAGATTTTTAACTTCTTGAAGCAACTTGACTTATATGACACGAGTTTTGTTTGGCAGAAGCGTGTAGACCACTAGAATAACTGCATTGAATTGAACCACATGAATTGCACAAAGCTGCTGGTAATGCGTGGGTACTGTGCTAAAAGTTCCATCAGAAAACCACTCCTGGCTACGCTCTAATAACTGAAGATTGTTACTAGTGGAAAAAATAAGCATGCGACCAGGGAGCAGTTCGTCCTGAGAATCATACATCAAAACCTGCTGTACATTGCCTTAGATAATAATTTCTTGATAGTTTTGTGAAATTACTAGGTCTTGGAGATTGCTCGGTAAAGCAGGAGTACCTTTGTTGCATCGAACATGACGAATGGTTCGTTTACGTGAATCCTTTTTAGGAAGTAATGCCGTGACATTGGCATGAGCCTCTGCTATTACTGATGCAACAATTTGCTGTGGCCGTTCGTTCGTGGTTGTTGCATGGTGCCGTATTTGATCAATCAATTGCAATGCTTCCGACCTTGCAGCTTGAGCTGCATGGTTATGTCTAGTTACGACTTTCATAACTGAGCCTTCCAAATCCTCTGTCCAAACATACTCTCTACAGGTGGAACGCTCTTCACAAACCCAGATTCCATGTTGTTCATCTACAGTTCTCTTTTAAAACACGTAAATGTGGTTGTTATCATCTACCCATTTTCTTTTGCCTCTTATTGACGGAACACTTTTTGCCATTGTACACACAGGATTTTTTGATTTTTTTCATTGGAAATTTAACGACCACCGCGAGCAACTCAACCCGTCCTTAATTTAGGGTCACTGGTTCCAGGAAAGGGAGAGATCCAGTGCGTGCCGTAAGACAAACACAACATCCATGCCTCACCGTGATTTCGGACGAATGATCAGAGGCCATCGCTTAGACCGCTGCGCCACCGGGCGGCACACACAGGATTAATCAATCAAGATGCAAAAATAGTATGCACATATTTCACTGTCTGCGACGCTCAGCTTGTTCACGTGATGCACCGCCGATAATGAGACTGCGAAAACACGTGTTTAGTTAATAAATAGAGAGAGAAAGCTGTCCACTGCGCCAGGAAATGTGAGGAACAATCGTAGCTCCCTGATTATCTACAGGGGGCAAAATGTGCAGGGGTCGAAATGTGCTGGGGGCGAAATTCGAGGGGCCACTTTTAAGTAAACCGTTCCCCAGCTATTCGTATTTTAGATGTGTCTACTTCGTCGTTTTTCCGCCGTACGTCATTCAGAGCCAGGAAAGACATTTGAATGAAACTCCATTGTAGTTGAAACTTCCCCATTTTGGCACATAGAAAAGTGCGTTTTTAAAATTATATAATTTGGTTTTGAACTAGTCGTTTAACCCTTTAAGCGGCCAATGTATCTGAACCAAATGGTGTCGAAAATTTTCTGCCCTCCTCAAACCCATGTTCAACAGGAATTTATTGGGTGTGTACATAAGTTCTACCCGTTTTTGTAGGCTACAAAGAAAGGAGGAGAACACAACAAATAACGTACCTAGGATTTCACATTATTGCCATCATTCTGTATGACCTTTCTCCATCTGTCTATGAGTAGATGAATCCCACGCCGTAAAAACTCTCACATCGTCCATATCATCGAAGGTTCGAAAAGCGAAGGGGTTCTGTAACGATCGAAAAAGGTGGTAGTCCGTAGGTGCCAGGTCAGGGGATTACGCCGGATGAGGTAACACTTCCCAACCAAAGTTCAGTAATTTTTGCCGAGTGATTAAAGCAGCATGAGGTCTGGTGCTTTCATGATGAAGGATCACGCCTTTGGGATTGATGTGTGCTGGCCGCTTCCATGTCAGTTGTTCTCTCAATCTGTCCAACTGTTGGCAGTAGAGGTCAGCATTTATCGTTCGTTTAGGAACCAACACCTCCCAGTGGATTATTCAACGGACATCCCACCAAACACTCAACAAAACGTTTTTGGGATGCAGTATTTCTTTTGAATTCGGTGGAGCAGGCTCCGCACCTTAGCACACAGTCCGTCTACGCTTTAAACTACGATACAGTATCCATTTCTTATTACCCGTTACAATTCGTCCTCAAAACACTTTATCTCTGTGAGGAGAAAGCAAAAAAATACAGGTACGAATTCTCTCCTCTCGTTGCTTTGCAGAAAGCTGGTGCGGAACCCCAGTTATCGAACGTGGTGACGAACTCAAGCACATGCTTCCGTCTTTCGACTGTTGTTCTGTGTACCGACAACGTTTTAGCTAATTCCTGAACGGTTGGATGTGGGTCATTTGTTATGGCTTGGTCCACATCCTCTTCAGTAACCACGTATGGACGTCCAGAACGTGGTTGATCTTTACAGCTTCTGCCTCCGTCTCGGAATTTCCGCAACCAACGGCGACATGTGCTGTCATCAATAGTATCCTCGCCATACACTTGACAAATGTTGCGGCAAGCCGCGATTGCAGTACTGCCTTTATCGAACTCGTACAGTAAACAATGTCTAATGGGCTCCTTGTCGCATGCCATGCTACACCGTTCGTGATTTCTGTTAGGAATGACTTACTCGGACAAACTTAGTGCCTCTATATGCTCTATTGCTCCACGCTTTATTGGTCGATAATTCGGCATCGCAGCGTCATCTGTGACGTAACTACTCCGATCGCAATTTGCATCTATTACAAAAACGGGGAGAACTTTTGCACACACCCAATACTATGAGACGATCGTGGTGAAATTTTATAAACTAATATCTCGGCTGCAAACGCAGGATGCGTCCGTTAATTAGGAAAATATATCTTTCCCCGATGCACTTGTTTAAGCGCTAGATGCATATTTGTATTGCGCACAATAATTTGGCTTGTCAAAGTAGTAACAGAAAATTTTCTTTGCGTTGGATGACTGCGAGCATGACCGTAATTGTTTGCATACCTGCTGCTTTTCCTACGATGATTTTCTCGTTAAGTGGAGCCAATGTAGTTTATATTTTTTCATAAATCATCTTATGGAAGTTGAATTGATTAAAACTTTTTTCTTCAGACAACCGCACTATTTCTGGTTTTTCTGTTCCAAGAGTTCTTGATAGGTGACGTATTTGTAAATTTGTGTTCGTGATGCAGCACTCAAAAACAAAATAAAAGAGAAAATCTAAAAAAATCTACGTTTTAAAGATATTGATTGTGAGCCTTAAAATGTACACTGAAGAGCAATTGAATTAGAGATACCTGTCTATTAACGTGTAGCACCACCTTTCGCCCGATGACGGCGGCGATTCATCTCGGCATGAACTCAACAAGACACTGGAAGCGTTGGGAAGCCATGCGGATCCACGACCCCTGAACAAGCTCCCACAGTTCACGAAGATTTGATGGAGGGGGTCATAGCCTCGAAGATCTCTCTTGATGGCATCCCAGATGTGCTCTATGGGATTGAGGTCAGGTGACTTAGCTGCCAAAGGAAGCGAGGTCACGTCAGTGGAGTGTTCATCCGACCATTCGGATACAATTCGGGAGCGATGGCACGGTGCATTGTCTTGTTGCAGGATGAGGTCCTCAGTGGGATGTTGAAGACGCACAAACGGGAGCAAATGGTCCTCCAGGACATCCTGCTAACGTTGGCCTGTGAGGGACGATGTCACACTTACCAGGGGCCCCATTTCAGTCCATGTAAACAGTCCCCAGAAGAGAAAGCCACCCCCACCAGATTGAAGAGTACCCTGCTGGCAAGAAGGATCCATCGCTTCATGTGGTTTGCGCCGTACTCGTATCCTGCCATCCGCTTGTACCAACGTGAATCTCGACTCATAAGTCCAGGCAACATTTCCCCACATGTCTAGAATCCAGTGACGATGTTCCCGCGTCCACACTAATCTTTGCACACTGTGATGTGCGGTCAACAGCGGTACCATCGTGGAACGATGGCTTCTGTACCCCTATAACGAGGAGATGGTTCTGGATGGTGTGGTTGCTTACACGTTTTTGTGCACCAGCATTAATTTGCCGAGTGATTTCTTGTACTGTGGCCCGTCTGTCCGCTGTTACAATGCGAGCTAGCCGACGATGACTTCGCTTATTCACACGCTGTTGTCCACGGCAGTTGGCCCTTGCAGGGATGGTTTTACCGGATTCAATGTACTCACAGTGCACCCGTGACACAGTGGTTCGTGAAAATCCCAGTGCCTGCACGACTTCCGAGATGGAGTGACCTATTCGTCGGGCCCCAACAATTGACCCACGATCAAATTCGCTTAGATCATTCGTCTTACCCATACTGCGTCCGACTCTTTCTGATTCCCGTCGCATCACTCCTTATATTGCCGGATCGCTGCATACGTCATGTCGTTTCCGTTTACAGGGCCGCCCACAGCGCCACATTTGCATAACGCCAGCTTCTCTAATTCAATTGCTCTTCAGTGTATGTGGTATCATTTTACATAAGACGTGGTGTTTACACGTAAGATAATGCGTTGGCATAATCTCATTTGATTTTCTACAAATTTTGTGATAAGAGACCTTTTTCAGTGCTTCTTCAAACGGGTGCTGTAAATAAATAGAGACAAACAGGATTAATCTTTCCGCAAGCAAGTTTCTTAGGCCATGATAATATTTATCGTATTTGCATTTCAAGGAAAACGTCTGACAATCTCCTGACTAAACTGTTCGTCAGAAGCAAAACAAACCTCTTCGACCCTGGATCAAGAATTCCTTAAATATTTCGTTGATGAAGATAGATTTCCTCATCTGCGGCTACTGGAATTGGCACATAAGTACACAAACCCGCGATATTTACAAGTTGGCACTCTAGTTTTGCATCATCGTTTTGCTCTTGACTGGAATGAATCCAAGAAGTGTCACAGAGTAATCTGTCACTTGTCATATAAATGTTGTGTTTCCGAATCTGAACAGAGGACAGTACATTCTTAGTGAGGTTGTTCTATCAAGGACGGAGTGAGAACAAATCCTTTTATTTTATTTTTATAGCTGTTGCCTGTTGCCATATGATTATGAAGGTAAATATTTGCTATGGGCGCTATACGTGTTGCTCTTGGAATCAGTTTCTATACTAGATATGTCATTTATAAATTCTGTGTGTTTCTCCCTGATATCCCTTTTCTTTCTTCACGTTGTTCATGGGATAGTTGACAATGGAGGATTTTTTTTTCCAATTTAAATTACTTATAAAGTTATACCTACGGAATGATTTTTGAAATCAAATTACTTTAAAAACCGAATTCAGTTTTAAAATAATACAACTACCTAAAGTATTCTAAAGGTTTTTCAAGCAAATATGGAACAACAGAGAGCCATATAATCAAAGATACAATATGTGTCAACATTATTTGGTTGAAATATCGGGATGAATTTTAGTCTTTTAGTTCTTCTATTGCATATATGAAATTACGCTTGATCTAAATTTTATAAGAAGAGAGAAGGTAATGTTGATACATAGTCTGAGTAGTCACTGCTTTTAGAAAAACCTGAAACTGTGTCCAAGCGAAGGAATTTAAATAACTGTTTCCGTGTAAGAAAATATATATTTAACAGAATTTATCTAAAGCTCCAAAATATCGTATGGCTTCGTCATTAAATCGCAAGATTTTGGGAAAAACAAAAACATACAGTGAACTGAAAAACAATTCACAATGCATAAGGAAAAATGTTTAGAGAAGCGTTGCAAAGATATTGAAATATACTATGCCGAACATAAAACTAGGGAAGTTTGTGAAATAAAAAGAACAGAAAATAGCAGCCAAAGATTTTGTCCGTCAAAGATAAGAATAATGAAATGATTATGAAGAAGGACAGGACAGTGCAACGATGATAAAAACATTGTTCAGGGCTATATGAGGTAGGTACAAATGGATACAACCGTATCATACAATGTAATTAGGTACTTAAAGAATTTTCACTACCAATCCACGAAAGTAAAAAGATATTGTAATAGTAGTTGAAGAAGTAGTGCGGGGCATGTGAAAAATAAAAAAAATCTGAAAACGATAAGACTACAAGGAAGATGATTAAATACGGTGGAGAAGGCCTCATCCAGTATTCACACTACCTATGTAATATTAGACGCGAAGAAGCTAAAACTCCTAAAGAAAAAACAATACAGAATAATACACAACATAAAAGAAGATAAAAAGAAAGTTCGGTGCATAGATTAAGAATCGTAAACATGTGATAAGTAAAAGATACTACAACTTTTGAAATAGATGGAAATGAAACTTGAAAACACAGTGAATAAACTTAGCGAAGAATACAAGGGAATCAACAACTCAGAGGCCTATTCGGAGGAGGGCAAAGGGCCTTGTCCACCGAAAATTTCATTTGTCATGATTTTGGTTAAAATGCGACTTGCGTTTGAAAAAAAAGGCTTCAATTTAATAAAATGCATCAACTTATATTAGATAAACAGGCTTTGATTTTTTCTTCCATTTTTGATTATTTTTTTCTATTGTTAGGAATAATTGAAAACCCTGAAATCACAAAACGCTTGGTATTTGGAAAGGAGGATTAAGAGGAAAATCAAAATAAAAGAGATCGAGCATGATGAATGTCGAGAAATAAGCATATCTGGGGAGCGACATGGTATATGAATCGGAAGTGAAGGGGAGATTATAACCAAAGAATAATAAAAGTAAAGGAAAACTTAAAAGCAATTGAAAAAGATTTGGAAAAGCAAAGAAACAAGCCTTCAAATGTAGCTAAACATCTTGAATGAGTGCATATTCGGCGGCCGTCACGGTGGGGCAGTGGTGGCTACGGGTTCGAATCCCGGTGAAGCATGGATGTTGTGTTTGTCTTACGGTACTGGCTCTCTCACCCTACCCTGGAACCAGTGGTTCTGAATTACAGACGGGCGACTGCTTATAGCTCATCGAGTTGTTCATGGTGGTCGTTAACCCCACCTCCCCCAAAAAATTATCCAGCTGCATGCTGTACGGCTATGAGACAATGGTAAAACAAAATATCTTTCATGTTGGCATTTGAAAAAAACTGATGTAGGAAGAGTTTAAGAACTGAATAGATGCCTTAAATTACTAATGAAGAGCTATGCAAAATATACATGTGAAAGTTAACCTACTTCAGAAAATTATAAACTAAAAGCCGAAATTGTTTGAACTCTGCAGAATACAAATTAAAACATTGTTATTTGGAATAAGGAAACGATGAAAATATTACATTACTTTCTCCATGGTAAATACGACGTGGAGCTACCTAATCTAATGTCAGTTGGAATTCAGTACGCTGATTTATTGCGTGAGTTGGAAATAATGGAAAATATTATAAATGTAAAGGACCGAACAGAGACGAAATTTTCAGTAAAAGAAAAAATTCTGCCGTCCACTCTTCCAGAATGCCAAGTTAGAATCTGTGGTGATTCTGGTTCATTCTCTGCCATCATGTAGTTCTTCCTTGCAGTCTCTGGAACTTTCAAAAAACGTTTCAGTGACGATAAGAAACTCCACAAAGCAACAGACGATTGGTTTTCAAGGCACAATATATTCTTTTTAATAGAACTGCACAGCTGAAAGAAATATAAGCTAAGACCACTCACGTTTCTGTAGACTGCATTAAAAAGTAACAATTTTATCAGAATGGAAGATATAGGAATATTCATCATCATCATCATTGTCAACCATTATCAATCCACTGCTGGACGAAGGTCTCCCCAAGTTTCCTCCACAACGGTCTGTCTTGTGCCAATCTCCTCCATGTCACTCCCGCATACTTTCGAATTTCATCCACCCATCTTCCATGTGGTCTTCTTCTGGGTCTTTTCCTGTCCCTTGGAATCCAATCTAAAATTTCGGCTGTCCATCGATGGTCTGTTCTTCTGGCAGTATGTCCAGCCCATTGCCATTTCAGGGATTTAACTCTGATCATGATGTCTTCCACTCTTGTCATTTTTCGGATCCACGAGTTCCTCTTCTTATCTCTCCTGGTTACACCAAGCATGCACCTCTCCATGCTTTTTTGAGTTGTCTGCAGCCTTTGTATGTCTCTTTTAGCTAAGGTCCACGTCTCTGCACCATACGTAAGCACTGGAAGGATGCATTGATCAAACACTTTTCTTTTAAGACATAATGGCATATTGCTCTTGAAAATTATGCTGTTTCTTCCAAAAGCTCTCCAGGAAAGTTTTGTACGCCGATTAATTTCTTCACCAATGTGACCCTCACTTGATATCTGCTGTCCAAGATAAACGTACGTGTCTGTTATCTCCAGCTTTTCTCCATCAATCGATAAATCTTCATTTCTTGTAAAAGCATTGTACATCACTTTTGTCTTCTGAAAGTTCATTTTTAATCCCACTTCTTTACTCTTGTCAGCAAGTTCTTGGATCATACTCTGTAGCTCTGATGGGGTAGTTGCAAAAATGACTATGTCATCAGCAAAACGAAGGTGGGTTAGATAATCTCCATTAATCTTTATCCCTTTGTTTTCCCAGTTCAGTGATTGAAAGACATTTTCCAATGTGGCATTAAAGAGTTTCGGAGATATGGTGTCACCTTGTCTCACTCCTTTTCCAATTTTTATGTGTGTTGTATTTTCAAACAGCCGAATCTTTGCACTTGCATTTTCATAGATGTTATTCATAATATTAATGTATGCATCTTCAATACCGCAGGATTTCAGAGCCATTGCAACTGCTGATGGTTTCACCGAATCAAAGGCTTTTTCATAATCGATAAAAGCCATGCACAATGGAAGTTCATATTCCCTCGCTCTTTCAATTAGTTCTCTCAGTACGTGGATATGATCTATTGTGCTGTAGCCACTCCTGAATCCAGCTTGTTCTCTCGGTTGAGCCATGTCCAGTGCCACCTTCAAGCGGTGTGAAAGAACTTTAGTGAAGATTTTATAAACCACTGATAGGAGGCTGATAGGTCTGTAGTTCCTGAGATCCTCAATGTCACCTTTTTTATGTAGCAAGATCATTGTAGCGTTGTTCCAATCCTCAGGAATTTTCCCTTCATTAAGGCATCGAGTGAAAATTTGGGCGAGTACTGTTTCGATTTCTCCACTTGCTTCTTGTATGATGTCTACAGTAATTCCATCTTCTCCTTTAGCTTTTCCCCGCTTCATGTTCTTGATTGCATGTGCAACTTCTGCTGAAAAGACTGGAAGAACTCTGGTACTGGTACCTTTCATGATGTCTGGAGTACATGTATCATCCCTTTCATGTAATTTGGAGTAGAAATCTTTCTCTCTTGTCAAAATTTCGCCTCTATTTCTTGTTACAGAACCATCTTCTTTTCTCAGTGCCATAATCTGTTTTTTCCCCTTACTGGGATGTCCCTTTGCTATCTTTAGGCTTTGGTTGTTTTCAATTGCTTTCCATACTAGTTCACAGTTGAATTTCCTTACGTCTTCAGTGATACTTTTTCGTACTGTCTTGCATAGCTCTATATATTCCACTTTGGAAGTCGCATCTTCTTTAGTTGTCCTCATCACTCTTCTTTTTTGCATCAACATTTTGGTTTTTCCTGATAATTTGTTCACATGCAATTTGTTCTTAGACCCAGCTAATTTTGTTGCTGTTTCCATAAGAGCTTTGGTTACTTTTCTGTTAACTTCAGAAATATCCACTTCTTCCGATGTTAGGCCTTTCTAAAGCAGAGAATCTGTTCTTCAGTTCCAATTTGAAGGTATTATGGTGTTTTTTAAGGTTGGTTATGTCAATAGATTTTGTTTGTCTTATGAGCTTGCTACGTTCGAGTTTAGTGATGAGGTGCATCTTACATCTCACCAATCTATGGTCACTGCCTGTGTTGAACTTGTTTAGCACACTGCAGTCTTCTATGACGAATTTTTTGTTACACATAATAAAATCAATTTCACTTGTCGTCCCATTTGGATGTCTCCATGTCCATTTCCTGTGTGGCTTTTTCTTGAAAAAGGAGTTCAAGATGAAAAACCCTTCTGCCTCTGCAAACTCTACGAGAGTATTTCCACGCTGGTTTCTGTTGCCGTGACCGAATTTACCTACTGAAGTTTCATTCTGTTGCCGTTGCCCTATTTTTGCATTGAAATCTCCCATAATTATCTTCAAGTGCTGCTTACCTTTATTATTTAGATCACGAATTTCCTCATAAAATTCTTCAATTTCTTCTTCAGCATGACTTGCGGTGGGTGCATAAGTTTGAATAATCTGAGCCTGGTATCTTCTCGAGAGTTGGATAACGAGTCGTGCAGCTCTGTCAGAGGAACTTTCAACTTCTCCAACTCTATCCTTCAGTTTCTTGTTTATTATAAATCCAACACCACTAGTTTTGCTAGTATCTGTCCCACGATAGTAGAAGAGATGTCCACTTTTCAGTTCAATGAGATCTTCTCCTTTCCTCCTTACCTCACTTAGCCCGACGATGTCCCACTTGATCCTTTGTAGTTCCTCTTCCAATTCAAGAAGCCTTGAATCAGAAGATAGGGAGCGTCCGTTATACGTCGCCAAGGTCAGCATCAGATGGCAGCCTAGTCCGGTCCTCCGGGGATTCTTAGCACCCTCTGCCTTCATGTCGCACTGGCCGCTGCCTTGGCCAGGTACATTCCAGCTGCCGGAGACTGAGGGCCAAGATTTAAGTTGTGGAGTCATTTTGGAGGGGTTTGGCCATAACTCACCACGCTGGCCAAGCGGGTTGGTGAGTGTGGGATAGCATTTCCTCTAATCCCGATGGTATAGTTATACCGCTATTGGCGGTCATAGGAATATTAGTTTAGCATAAATCCGTGATAAGTAGCCTGTGTGGTCTTTTAATATTGAAAATAACTTGCAAGCTGTATCAATTTAAATAATAATGACGCCCTTTGGAGATTTTCTGATATTTAATTTTTTCCTTGCTTTTTACATGCATTTAATCTTTCGCTTTCTGTTATGATCAGATTTCTTCGTGAACGTGAACAACTGCCTGTCACTTTCTGACTGGAAAGTTATGTTTTCGTGGTTTTTAGGCTGGTATGTACAGTATACCTAAGGCTTGCGGGTGGTTTTATTAATTTGTTGCCTTTTTTCATGGCAGAATGACTGAAAGACATTCAGAAGAACAGAATAAAACTGAATAATCACTTATGATCTGAATCCCAATCCTCGCACGGCTCTTTAGGTCTGGCTATTCTAACCGAACTTACAAGACAGGGTTCTTCCCCTATACAATTAATTCAACAAACCTTTTGCCGAAAAGGTTTTCAAATGGATTTCAAAAACGTTTTGAGAATAATACTTATGTTTTAATACCAAGGTACGACTATGAACTTAGATTTCAAGTTTTTCAAATGATAACATGTACCTTCTAACGTACAATGCGATGTTTCTCACATGAAAAAAATATTTTTATATAACTTTCAGTAAGCTGTGGCATTAATAGAAAGACAGAATGTGTCATAAAAAGGTTTCGTACTATAATTAAGATGAGAATTCATGCTTTTTCTGAAAAATATGATGTTTGTAAAACATCACTAAATTATGAATGAAATACGGGATAACACCAAATAACACAAATTTTGAAGATGGCAATCCGTTTTTTGGTGTAAATACGACAAGGATGGTAAGTCAGATAATATCCGAAAACTTGAAAATTTCGTTGTCCTGGAGCGGGAATCGAATCCGCGTATCCCAGGTAGCGCCCGGGTATGCTAACCGCTATACCACCCAGAACGATCTGGAAGACGCAGGCTCAACTCCTGCTGCTCCAGGACGACATAATTTTCAAGTTTTCGGATATTATCTGACTTACCATCCTTGTCGTATTTTCACCGAAAAACGGATTGCCATCTTCAAAATTTGTGTTATTTGGTGTTATCCCGTATTTCATTCATAATTTAGTGATGTTTTACAAACATCATATTTTTCAGAAAAAACATGAATTCTCATCTTATCCTTGTCATATTTATATCAAAATACGGATTGCCATCTTCAAAATTTGTATCACTAAATCTTTAAGCTTTCGTATTTGGGGTTTCTGGAAGCAGGCAGCCAGTTTTGTGAAACACTACAGAACTGCTACACGTATTTGGAGGATTTTCACTTCGCTGCACGATCTCGTAAACTTGTTATTTTGGTGTAACTGTTTTGTGTTCTTGAAATCGTGGAATCTAATATTTTGGCATCATCATCATCATCATCATTGTCAACCATTATCAATCCACTGCTGGACGAAGGTCTCCCCAAGTTTCCTCCACAACGGTCTGTCTTGTGCCAGTCTCCTCCATGTCACTCCCGTATACTTTCGAATTTCATCCACCCATCTTCCATGTGGTCTTTTTCTGGGTCTTTTCCTGACCCTTGGAATCCAATCTAAAATTTCGGCTGTCCATCGATGGTCTGTTCTTCTGGCAGTATGTCCAGCCCATTGCCATTTCAGGGATTTACCTCGGATCATGATGTCTTCCACTCTTGTCATTTTTCGGATCCACGTGTTCCTCTTCTTATCTCTCCTGGTTACACCAAGCATGCACCTCTCCATGCTTCTTTGAGTTGTTTGCAGCCTTTGTATGTCTCTTTTAGCTAAGGTCCACGTCTCTGCACCATACGTAAGCACTGGAAGGATGCATTGATCAAACACTTTTCTTTTAAGACATAATGGCATATTGCTCTTGAAAATTATGATGTTTCTTCCAAAAGCTCTCCAGGCAAGTTTTGTACGCCGATTAATTTCTTCACCAATGTGACCCTCACTTGATATCTGCTGTCCAAGATAAACGTACGTGTCTGTTATCTCCAGCTTTTCACCATCAATCGATAAATCTTCATTTCTTGTAAAAGCATTGTACATCACTTTTGTCTTCTGAAAGTTCATTTTTAATCCCACTTCTTTACTCTTGTCAGCAAGTTCCTGGATCATACTCTGTAGCTCTGATGGGGTAGTTGCAAAAATGACTATGTCATCAGCAAAACGAAGGTGGGTTAGATAATCTCCATTAATCTTTATCCCTTTGTTTTCCCAGTTCAGTGATTGAAAGACATTTTCCAATGTGGCATTAAAGAGCTTCGGAGATATGGTGTCACCTTGTCTCACTCCTTTTCCAATTTTTATGTGTGTTGTATTTTCAAACAGCCGAATCTTTGCACTTGCATTTTCATAGATGTTATTAATAATATTAATGTATGCATCTTCAATACCGCAGGATTTCAGAGCCATTACAACTGCTGATGGTTTCACCGAATCAAAGGCTTTTTCATAATCGATAAAAGCCATGCACAATGGAAGTTCATATTCCCTCGCTCTTTCCATTAGTTCTCTCAGTACGTGGATATGATCTATTGTGCTGTAGCCACTCCTGAATCCAGCTTGTTCTCTCGGTTGAGCCATGTCCAGTGTCACCTTAAAGCGGTGTGAAAGAACTTTAGTGAAGATTTTATAAACCACTGATAGGAGGCTGATAGGTCTGTAGTTCCTGAGATCCTCAATGTCACCTTTTTTATGTAGCAAGATCATTGTAGCGTTGTTCCAATCCTCAGGAACTTTCCCTTCGTTAAGGCATCGAGTGAAAATTTGGGCGAGTACTGTTTCGATTTCTCCACTTGCTTCTTGTATGATGTCTACAGTAATTCCATCTTCTCCTGGAGCTTTTCCCCGCTTCATGTTCTTGATTGCATGTGCAACTTCTGCTGGAAGGACTGGAAGAACTCTGGTACTGGTACCTTTCATGATGTCTGGAGTACATGTATCATCCCTTTCATATAATTTGGAGTAGAAATCTTTCACTCTTGTCAAAATTTCGCCTCTATTTCTTGTTACAGAACCATCTTCTTTTCTCAGTGCCATAATCTGTTTTTTTCCCCTTACTGAGATGTCCCTTTGCTATCTTTAGGCTTTGGTTGGTTTCAATTGCTTTCCTTACTAGTTCACAGTTGAATTTCCTTACGTCTTCAGTGATACTTTTTCGTACTGTCTTGCATAGCTCTATATATTCCACTTTGGAAGTCACATCTTCTTTAGTTGTCCTCATCACTCTTCTTTTTTGCATCAACATTTTGGTTTTTCCTGATAATTTGTTCACATGCAACTTGTTCTTAGACCCAGCTAATTTTGTTGCTGTTTCCATAAGAGCTTTGGTTACTTTTCTGTTAACTTCAGAAATATCCACTTCTTCCGATGTTAGGCCTTCTAAAGCAGAGAATCTGTTCTTCAGTTCCAATTTGAAGGTATTATGGTGTTTTTTAAGGTTGGTTATGTCAATACATTTTGTTTGTCTTATGAGCTTGCTACGTTCGAGTTTAGTGTTGAGGTGCATCATACATCTCACCAATCTATGGTCACTGCCTGTGTTGAACTTGTTTAGCACACTGCAGTCTTCTATGACGAATTTTTTGTTACACATAATAAAATTAATTTCACTTGTCGTCCCATTTGGATGTCTCCCATGTCCATTTCCTGTGTGGCTTTTTCTTGAAAAAGGAGTTCAAGATGAAAAGCCCTTCTGCCTCTGCAAACTCTACGAGAGTATTTCCACTCTGGTTTCTGTTGCCGTGACCGAATTTACCTACTGAAGTTTCATTCTGTTGCCGTTGCCCTATTTTTGCATTGAAATCTCCCATAATTATCTTCAAGTGCTGCTTACCTTTATTATTTAGATCACGAATTTCCTCATAAAATTCTTCAATTTCTTCTTCAGCATGACTTGTGGTGGGTGCATAAGTTTGAATAATCTGAGCCTGGTATCTTCTCGAGAGTTGGATAACGAGTCGTGCAGCTCTGTCAGAGGAACTTTCAACTTCTACAACTTTATCCTTCAGTTTCTTGTTTATTATAAATCCAACACCACTAGTTCTGCCAGTATCTGTCCCACGATAGTAGAAGAGATGTCCACTTTTCAGTTCAATGAGATCTTCTCCTTTTCTCCTTACCTCACTTAGCCCGACGATGTCCCACTTGATCCTTTGTAGTTCCTCTTCCAATTCAAGAAGCCTTGAATCAGAAGATAGGGAGCGTCCGTTGTACGTAGCCAAGGTCAGCATCAGATGGCAGCCTAGTCCGGTCCTCCGGGGATTCTTAGCACCCTCTGCCTTCATGTCACACTGGCCGCTGCCTTGGCCAGGTACATTCCAGCTGCCGGAGACTGAGGGCCAAGATTTAAGTTGTGGAATCATTTTGGAGAGGTTTGGCCATAACTCACCACGCTGGCCAAGCGGGTTGGTGAGTGTGGGATAGCATTTCCTCTACTCCCGATGGTATAGGTATACCGCTATTGGCGGTCGTCAGAGCCCTTTTGTGGGAACAGGATGTACCACGAGAAGGCGGGGTTGACATTTGTCAAGGAGAGGCTGTGATGTTACGCTCTGCACATCGGCATGACATCAACAGCTAGGTGGCTTAAGTCAGTGGGGGGCAGTTAGCTGTCAGAAGGCGAAGAGTGTTAATGCCAGCCAACATGGAAGTGAGAAAGAGCGCATCCGCCATTGCATTCTGCACGTGTTTTGTCGCGGAAGAACCCCCGCAAGCGCTGTAAGGAACATTACCAGGGAGTATCCCAATGCCATATCACATCGTCAAAGCTGTAGTTGGTCCGAACGATTTCGAGAGTAACATTTTGATTTGTCAGACCCTCCCAAAGCCGGAAGAGTCGCTATTGTGTATACGGAAATGCTGAAGACCTTAGTAGAGTAGGACTCGCGTGTGGCCACGCGCGAGTTGGCCGAACAGCTGGGGACTACCCACACGACCATTATCACGCACCTGCATCTACTTGGAAAGGTTCACAAGAGAGGAATTTGGGTACCCCATAAACTCACAGTTTAGCAGGTGACGAGAAATGTGTCCTTTATAACAATGTCAGCGCCCGGAAACAGAGGTTGCTACCAAAGCAGAAGACCATGCCGACTCCCAAAGTCGGCCTACACCCACGTAAGGTCCTATTGTCTGTTTGGGGGATATGAGTAGTGTGTGATTTGAGCTGCTGCTGCCAACACCACTGTCACCGCCAATGTGCACTATCGTCATCTCCACGATCTGCACACATCACTCACGTTGAGACGACCAGCCCTGCTGAACCCCAAGGGCGTTCTCCTACATCAGGATTGAGCGAAACCTCACACAGTACGGGTGGCCTGTCACAAGATCAGGCACCTGGGCTGAGAGTTGCTGTCGCACCCAGTCTATTCCTCGGTCATTTCCCCAAGCTACTACCACCTTTTCCGGTAGTTGCAGCATTTCCTGGACGGAAAGCGGTTCACCAACCGTGACGATGTTGAACACACACTTACTCACTTCTTTGCGTCCAAACCGCCACGCTTTTACAGGGACGGTATCCAAACTGCTGCCCAGACGATGGTAACAGGTCGTGACAAACGATGGCGAGTATATTTTGGACTGATTTGTACTTATATGTACGGTAGTTAGGACTTTTCTGTTGCCTTGCATTTGCAGACGTTACTTTCTTCCCATCCCAATACCTAATGAAAACGAATAGCGTACTTACACTGTTTTTGATAAAATGGGTGAGTGTGTGAGGGAACCAAAAATATACGAAACTCTAATATTTAATATTGTAATTCGAATTTTTGGCTACGTTTCTGAAACAAAGTTTCAGAACAGATCAAAAATGTGTTAATTGTTTGCTCAAATAAGGAAAAAGGCAATTAACTCAGAATTTTCAGTTTACTTCCCCAGTAACATTTGCACCTTTCAAAAACATTTTTCATTTGTATGCTAAAGTTTTCATTATCGAAGCAAACCCCGAAAATTCACATACGGTGATAAGCAGATAAAACTCATTAGTGTAGCGGTCGGCTGCGTACGCCAAAGAGGCATGGATTCTAGTGAGCGATGTTATACGGCTTATCAGTGTTCGGATGAAGCCCTGTTGATGATGGCATTTACGGCCGTTTACTTCTCAGCCGACTGCAACCGCGAAACTGAATTTCCGGTGGCTACTGGTTAATCTACAGCGACATAGGTTCAGATAGCAGGCAACAAATCCTGTGATAACAGCAAGCTTGGTCGCTCAGAGCAGCATTCATCTAACACATAAATCAACAGCTCAGGAAAACGAAATTCAAAACTACTGTAAACTATTGAAATCATCTTTTCTGTAGAAGATGCGAAATCTTAAATAATTGCTTTAAAGTTGTCTTTCTTCTACGGGAAGAGAAAGAGGTAAAGAGAAGGAGGTTCAGATAAATAAATCATCGTACGGAAACCCTTGTGTTCGAAAAACTTGATTTTAAAGTCGAGATAAAACAAAAAGGAACATAAGCGAGATAAAACAAAAAGAAAATATGAAGTGAAAAAAAGAAATTAGATTTCAAGTAATAGGCTGCTGCCAGTTCAGAAACTGAGAAGCGATGCGGGGATCAGCCAGTAACCTCTACGTCATCGGAACATGTATTTATTCCCTTAATATTAGTTTTGGGGTGAATTTCAATAGATATTCTTTAAGGCCTCTGTAACATTCCATTTCATCGTCTTCGGATTGTATTTGGAAGCGCTCATATTCTATGGTGGGTCGTTACGTAGTGCTGTTGACGGTTTCCGGATTTTTTGACACCTGAGATTTTCACTATCCCAAATCAGGATATTCAGTTTTCGAATAGTTCGGATATTCGGATTTCGAAGCCAAATATTTTGGATTTAAAAATTCTAATATTTAGGTATCCAAAATCCCAAGATTTAGATATCTAAATTTTGGGTAAACATATACCTGAAATTCAATTATCCAAAATAAGAGTATCCATATATCAAAATTAATATTTCAAAACCGAACTAATATGAAGATTAACAAACGCGAAAAGCGAAACTTCTTATTTCAGTGTCGAATGTAAGTAGCAGAAGATACCCCTCTTTACCTTCAGAGTCATTGTACACCCGTTCGCTTGTTATGCTCTATATACAGTAAATAGTAAATGTAAAATTGTTTTCAAGCTCATCATGCCTATCGGCTTGTGGTCTGTAAGAGAACAACAGCGAAAAGGAACGTTTATTATACAGTAGACGAAACCATATGTACCACAAACTTCTTCCTAAAAGATGTTGAGTTTTATCGGAGATGGGAAATAAAGAAGGGCTTTCTTCCGGAGCACAGTGTTATTTGAAAATAAGTTTATGAATGCGCCAAATGTGTCATAATGATACGGGAAATTAGCTACTGGAAATTTTGTTGTAGAAAAGTGATTCTGATTTTATCATGGCAGTTTAAAACTTAGTTATTAATGCAAATGTGTTTTCTTTTTTTCGGGAAAGATGTCAAACTTAGTTGGATACTGATTGCCAGATTAAGAATATCAGAGCATAATTACTTATAGGAATATACAGTTGTTCCAATAATTGCAGTGGTAAACATATGCAGTACTCTAGTATCTTGTGCTCCCATGGAAACTGAACTAGAGATGTTCTGAAACGGGTTCTTGCAATCCGGCACTAAAATTTTATAACGGTTACCGGAACCGATACCTAAAACTTTGGAAGCGAAAACAAGCTTGAAAGAAAGAACAAAACAGAGGGTAGTTGGCTATTATTACTGTAAGCCTGAACCCGACGCTGATTATGTAACATTCCCTTTTAAATCACATGTGCGTTTCCAAGAAGTAGATCTTCATTTTGATCGTTATCTCTATTCTGAATCTACGTAATAAGAACAACACTTAGAATCTAATTTCATAAGGAAACAATTGTGCAGCCTTTGTATCTCCTTCTCATAGTTATTTCTTGATAGTGAAGAACCACTTCGACCAACACTGTGAGAAATTAAGTAACAAAACATGCAGATTTCGTTTCTAATGTCTTTAGAGTCACCGGAGAAAAAACGTAAATGCCAGTATATCGATGTCTTGAAAAGGCATAATATACCTTTTACTCAAGTTTTATATGAATTAATATGTATTTTTTATCCATTTTCAGTAGTTCTCCTTTAGTAGATCGGCGAAATAGCATACTTAATCATGCCCAAAATAACTTCTATCCGCGCAAAGTAAAAATGAAACTGAAAAAGCTTTAGCAAGAGCATGTCGTTGTCTAACTCAAAAAATAATCCCTTACGAATGCCTCTTTTAGAAAATAAAACTATCATAGCAAACACGCAAACATATTTATTATGTGTGCTCTCTAGAAAGAGAATCGTGCACAAATAAAAGGGGCAATAATACATGAAACGGTCTTGGCATTGCTCAATCCATCCGTCCTAAAAGGAAATAAAAATTTATTTTCATTTTTTATGGAAAGACTGATGGTGTTTGCACACACGAACAAATAAAACGGTAAAATATATTTTGGCATGTGCAAATTTATTCGTAAGCTTCTGCAAAATTCAAGTGGGAATGCTCCCAGAGAAGCCTACAGACACTGCGCATTAATGGTGAATTTTATTTCGTTCTGAACGTGTTTTGCTAATAAAAATTGCATATGCATAATTTGTTTCAGATAGCACCCACACTGCCATAAACATTTTTTGAGCTAACTAATGACATTACATTTTCTACAGGTAAAGGCTCCATATATAAGGAAAGTTAACTTAAGTCACTTCTTCGGCTCTTTTACTAGTGTATTGATGTATAAACACCATTATCTTGCTGTTTCCGACTCCCACTTTAATTTTTTTCTTCATAAGACGATCGTAATTTTCCCCGTTGTTATACATAACGAGCATTATACTGTCCTTTTCTTTTCCTGATATAAAGATTAACTGTTCTGTTCAATCTATCAGATGATCTTCGAAGCTGTCTGGCAAAACCATATAGATAAGCTTTTATTATTCCTCTCTGAGCGAAGTGCTGTCGCCATTCCGAAAAAATTGTTATTCAAGCTCAATGTAATCCAGATGTCATGCAACTCAGTGAAACATTTGTTTCCCAACGTACTTACCATTTCCAGTAATTAACGATTTGCCTTAAGTGATTGCAATTCTCAAGAGTGAGACGCTAAACAACTTCTCATGACTTTTATAGCCTGTTCTTGAAGTGATAATGTTCCCGTTTTGTGTCAAGTGTAATCCTGAAAAAGAATGATGTCTTTTTGCAGTCGACTCTTGCTTTTATTGTCGAAAGATAAGGTGTTAGAATAATTTCGTCTTTCAAGAATTAAAGCGACATATCTCAGAATGTTTTCTCATATGTAATGTCAGTCTTTGTTATGCCTGAAGAGACATGATAAAGGGAATCAATGCGTGTTGCGAAAAACAAGGTTTAATAATTCTCTCGTTCTTTATGGTTAAAGGATCGACCCCTTTGAGGAGCAAAACCATGTCTTATCATTTTTTTGCATAACAACTATTTTTTAAGCCTTTTACATGATGCATGTGACTTCTTGATTTTTCGGGATATCATTCAGAATTATTCACATGCCATCCACTTTTTATTGCATTATTCTTACAATTTGCCAGTGGTATATCTTCAAACTAGTCAGACGAAAGCACCGCACTTTGTATTTTTCACTTACTATATGTTATCCTGAAGGGTATGCTGAACCACAGGCACACAGCCAGAGATATACAGTATGGGGTTACTTTTTAAAACCTAGTGCAGCATTTCATTCACTGTCTAATAAGTATACTATGGGATTGAAAAACAGAGGTTGTATTTCCGGATGATCTCTCAATTTCATACGCACCCGTTGACCTGTTGTATCCCAGTTTATATGGAACTGATATTTCGTGCTTTTCGAAACTTTGGGGTTACTCACTTCATTCTTACCACTCCTCATCCGACGATTTTATAATATCTTTTACAACAAAAGTACGTGATAAAAAGTACGTGTAGAAAATAAAAGTAGGTGTGTGATAAAAGTACGTGTAGCATCACTGAGGCCGTCTGTCTGTCTGCCTGAGGGCACCACATCTCTATTTATATTAGTCTGATATGATTTTTCTTTTCCGCATTGCGGTGCTTCAACTGCAGAAGGAAAGATCCAGCGAGAATATGCATCGGTGAAATTCGATGCATGATCTTGCAGCTATGGATGTAGATAAAGATGCTATTGACGTCCAACAATATTCTATTCTATATTATTGCTTCAAATTCATTTGCACTGTATGGTACAGTAGAAGTATCATCAACTTAAATATATATCAGACTTGGCCTTGATTGGATCATCATCTTTGATCTTATTTTGCCACCACGGTGTGGCGCAATGGTCTAAGCGCTGTCTTCTGACCATTCGTCCGAGAGGGTCTGGGCTCGAATCTCGGTGAAGCATGGATGTTTTGTTTGATTTACGGCACTGGCTCCCTTCCTTCCCTGGACAAGTGACCCTAAATTAGGGATGGGCGTCTGCTATAGCCCATTAAATTGCACCCTGTGCTCATTAAGCCCAAAGCAAACAAACAAAAATCTACCTCGGAGAGGAACGAAGGACATCATGTTTTAAAGTGGCTATCCTGTTACTGTTAGTACCTCACGCACGAAAGAAATAATGAATTAGATTTCAGTCGAGCTTATTCATTAACGTTTGTAATCGTGTTAACAGTGTTCCTGAATGACATACCGGCACTGGCGCACCCACGGGGAGTGGGCGGGGGGAAGTGGCTGTTTTGGTTCTTAAGTCCCCCAAAGCCACCTCGACGTACGTCAACTGTTTTATCTATCTATCTATCTATCTATCTATCTACATATCTAATGTATATACACTGGCGGAGAGTGAAAACAGAACACCAAGAGGGAATTGGCGGACGATCATGAAATTTATATATGTTAATGGGGTCGAGTTTACGTAGGTGTGATGTTAATTTCGGGACCAACCGGTGAGCGCTTACACCACAGCACGGCATAATATGCAAATTATCGTCGGTGGTATTTAAGGAGTACGGCGAAGTGAATGTAATCAATCGTCGACGTACGGACACGTGCGAAGACCCTGAAGAAGCTGCAATGCCTGGACATGGAAGACGTGTACGATTTCAGCAGTTATCGGAATTTGAGCGAGGTCGTCTAGTCGGACTCCGCGAGGCCGGGTGGTCGTATCGTCGTATTGTGGAGCGAATTGGACGCGAAGTATCGGTGGTGGTACGATGGTGGCGTAGATGGTCCGAGGAGCATTCCCACACGAGAAGACGTGGAACCGGGAGTCACAGATGAACTGATGAGCGTACCGATCGACGCATAAGAAGAGTGGCGTTGTCAAGCAGAACATCCACTGCGACGCAAATCCGAGGTGCCGTTGCACCTGAGGTGACTGTGCGAACAATCCGCAACCGTCTACTGGATGGAGGACTACGTGCACGTGTGCCTCTGGCATGTGTACCTCTGACTCCAGCCCACCGTCAGGAACGGCTGCAGTGGTGTCGCCAACGTCTGCACTGGAGAACGCAATGGCGATCTGTCGTGTGCAGCGATGAAAGCAGATTCTGCTTGGGAGCCTCCGATGGCCGTATGCGTGTTCGCAGACGCACAGGGGGCGTCTCCACCCTTATCGCATCCGCCAGCGACACACAGGGCCTTCCCCTGGTCTCCTGGTGTGAGGAGCGATCAGCTATCACTCCCGTACACAACTAGTGTTTGTATCGGGTACGTTAAACAGCACCTCCTACATATACAACATCATTCAGCCCGTTGTTGTGCCATTTCTAAGGTCGGTCCATCGTGGTGTTTTCCAGCAAGATAACGCACGCCCACACACGGCACGTGCAACGCAACATGCACTTCAGAGTGTGAGATAACTTCCATGGCCTGCACGTTCACCGGATTTGTCCCCCATTGAGCACGTGTGGAATTTTATGGGACAACGACTTATCCGGTCTCCACGGCCAGCCAGGACCATCCCCGATTTACGCGTCCAGGTTGAGGATGCTTGGAACTCAATACCCCAAACTTACATCCAACATCTGTACGACAGACTCCATGCCAGAATTGCACAGTGTGACGCAGTTCATGGCGGTTGAACCTCGTACAAACCATGTTACATGGAAATGTTATTTTTCAGTTTACCAGAATACAGCTGTATTTTGCCATAATGTTTTGATCACGTTATCCTCTGTATTCCGTTATTATGCTGTATAAATTTCGTTGGTATCAGACGTCTCCTTCTTGGTGTTCTTTTTTCACTTTCCGCCAGTGTATATATATTGGTCTGGTGGCCAGAAATGTCGGTTTGCCATGCTCCCTAGCATGACCAACCGACATTTTTTGTTTTCTTTGTCGTTTGTTGGTACTAGAAAAGCCACTCCCGCAAGTTGATGCTCTCCTGATGACGGCAACCTGTTTTTTTGTTTTTTTATTGTTCGGTTTTCAATTTTGAACTTCCACTTTGAATTTCATTCTACATTTTTTATAAAATTTTTATTTTTTGCAAATTTCTTTTTTTATAATTAACCCTCTCTGTTTATATACCCTTGGTATCTTGGTATCCAGTCTAAACTTTCGGTTGTCCACCGGTGGTCCGTTCTTCTGGCAACATGTCCAGCTCATTGCCATTTCAGGGATTTTACTCTGATCACGATGCCTTCCACTCTTGTCATTTCCGTTATCCACGAGTTCCTCATCACTGGTTACACCAAACATGCATCTCTCCAGGGTATTTTAGTTGTCTGCAGGCTTTGTATAACTTTTTTAGTTAAGAGTCCATGTCTCTGCTCCATATGCAAGAACTGGAAGGATACCTTGATCAAACACTTCTCCTTTAAGACATAACGGCACATTGCTCTTGAAAATTGTACTGTTTCTTCCAAAAGCTCTCCAGCCAAGTCTTATATGCCGCTTCATTTCCTCATCAGTGTAACCCTTGCTTGATATCTGTTGCCCAAGGTAAATGTAGGTATCGGTTACTTTGAGCTTTTCTCCATTGATAGCAAAATCTTCAAGTTTTGTGAAATCATTGTACATCAGTTTTGTCTTCTGAAATTTCAATTATAATCTCACTTCTTTACTTTTATCAGCAAATTCCTGGATCATGCACTGCAGTTCTGAAGGGTCACTTGCAAAAATTTACGTCATCAGGAAAACGAAGGTGAGTTAAATAATCTCAATTAATCTTTACCTCCTTGTTTTCCCAGCTCAATCATTGAAAGACAGTTTTCAATGTGGCATTGAAGAGTTTGAGAGATATGGGGTCATCTTGCCACATTCCCTTTCTAATTTTTATTGGTGCTGTATCCTCAAACACCTGAACCTTCGCAACACACACACAACACATCCCCAACAGGAATTTCCCGGTGCACCACTGTATGCCAGCCGAATCAAACAAGGCTGAGACTGTATTAAACAGACATTTATCGAAACAGTATTAAGATTTCCTATCACGCGTGAAATTCTTTTTAAGTGTTCCACCCTGAACCGTGAAATCACTGTGATTTAAAATTCTAGTGGGAGAAGTTTTCCTAAACATTCTGAATGTGCGCCGTTCATTTTTCATTCTCTCTTTCTAAGCCATTAATCAGACGCAAAGTTTCTAAGTTTTTTTTGTACCATAAATCAATCGCAAATAGGATTCCGTGATAAATGTGACGTTATGAAAAATACCAGATTTTTCCCTTCCCCTCTTTCTTTCTTTCTTTCTTTCCTTCATCTTTTCTGAAAGATAATAAGAAACTTGTTAATAGCCAAATTGTGGACACTTAACAAGTTTCGTCGCCGCACTCGTATATTAAAAAGGTGACTTTCATTGAATTCGGGGCTTCTTTCTTTCAAGTCAATGCTTTTCCCCAAAGGTTCTCGAGGAGTTGATTAATTTAAAAAGTTACATGTGACTAACGTTGTTTTGACATCAGAGGTATACATGTACGTTCTTGATGAGAGGCTATCACGAGATGAACATCACAAGCTGCGTTTTTTAAGAGATTACATTTTTTTAAGATTATCAGCTGCCTTCAATCTGTGATGGAAATGAGAAAGTAAAATTTCCCGCACTAATTAAAAACACAAGGTAGGCCACACGAACTCTAACACTCCAATCAAAAAGCCGCATCGTCACGTAAAAGCAAGAAGCAAAAGGAACAATCAGAATAGTTGTAAAAAAACATGTAGTTTACGTCCATCGTCATTGAATTCAACGTTTCTACAATATCTAAGAGAACTACCTGAACTAATAATACTTTCATCGTAATATTAACTGAACGGATATTTTCTGAACAGTGATCCTAAAAGAATGAGTTTTAGTGAAAGTAAAGCTAGTTACTTCTTAATTTCTAAGCAATATAGGAGTATAGTACCGATGAACGTATTTCTAGGCTGGATGAGTACACACTAGGAGTAAAGCAATGTGACCTTCCCTTATCTGGAGTTTGGATCTTTTCTGACAGGGCGGTGCTCACGTGCGAAGTTCATGGGCATCTGCAGCGCTGTCTGTGACGGAGGTTGTGATGGGTGAGGGATGCTTTTTCCTCTTGGATCATCAGGTACAGAAATTAGGGTTGAAATATCCAAAAAAACGGCGAACTTTGTCGGCTGTTCATGGGATTCCATGATCAAGTGCATCGAAAATGGATGAAAAGAGACCCAACGCATAACCGACAGGAAGGTGTTGGACAGCCATGGCTGGCTAATGAAGAGAGGTTTCTCGGCCGTATTGTCCGGAATAAAAAGGCTGTTACCTTGACGCAGCTTCCCATGGCTTGCAGGTAGCACAAAGAAGTATATCCACAGATATAATGCAATGATCTCTCCAACGTATGGGCTTACAGTGAAAACTAATGACTGTAGAAAAGTTGACTGGAGTTTACCGGAAAACAGCGGAAGAAGACCGTGGACGATTGGGAGAAATTTGCCCTCTCTAATGAATCGCGTTTCCTGTTGGATCGAGTAAATGGAAGGTCTCCGATAAGGCAGACAGTCGCTGAGATGGTGGTATAAGATTCCATGAACTCACGGGAACAGGCTGACGACGGGGTTGTAGTGCTCTGATGTATGTGTATCTCTGATACTCTCGGTCGCTTGGTAGAGAGGTGTATAGCTCCTGAACGCCACCGCGTACCTATCCATCGTTAGGACTAGATTCATCCGTCTCTGGTGACAGTGTTTCCAGACCGAAATCGGCTTCTAACAGAATAACGCGCAGTGTTATAAAGACCGTATTGTCCTCGACTATTTCAGAGAACACAAGGATGACTTTCTTGTTCTCCCATGGCAGCCCACGCCATCCGAGGTGAACCCAATTTAACATGTTTGACACCATATGGATCGGCTGTCACGGCGTATGGACACTCAACTACAGACATTCGACAAGCTAGGGGCAGCACTTGTAAGTACATAGAATTTCCGCGAGCTTGTGAAGTCCATGCCTCATCGCATGGCTGCCGTGGTAGTGGCTCACGGAGAACCTGCATAATGGTTACGATGTTTTGTTTCCACTTACTAATGTAGCATCCAGTTATGTATAACGGAATTCGGAGAAATGAAAGAAACTATTTAAATTTTAGCTAATTTTTATTAAAGTACTTACCTGCAAACAGTGTTAAGCATAAGTTGGAATTAACTATCAAAGAGTTTCCTTTACACCACCGCTGGCTGTATCATATTTTGGTGTTTGCAGAAGTTCTTGGTCAAGATGATGAAACGTAAAGTTGACCACATGAAAATAGCGTAAAGTCCTGGATGTTTCAGTGTTTCGTCTCGCAATTTGATGATTTCATGGAAAATGCAGGAGTATAGTCAAAAATCATACACGTTTCTCAACAGGCAGCAAATTGGTGCTCGATCGATTATAGTGGGAAGGATAAACGTGGCTCGGGAAAAAATCGGGAGAGTACCCCGGTACTCTTTGTAGATCATTTATGCTGTGCATCTTTCGCGTGCCAAGATCTTCGTGGGTGTCAATTAAAACGAGTGATTCGAGAGTATACATTTATTTATTTACACCACATTGCACTTATTCACGTCACTCAAGGACACACCGAGCCACAGTCCGGTGCATATTAAATGGAATTATATAATAACAATAAACAATAAGGTTTACTAATTCCTGAAACTGAGAGGTACTTAGGTAGGTGAAGTAATGAATGTTATTGTCAAAAATTGAAAGAAGTTATGTGAGACATAAAAGTAATATGAATTTAATACACTGTGGAGGCGGCAATTGTAAGTATTTCGACTGTTTAGTTTTTCAAAAAATATTTTATTATTATTTTTATTATTTATTGTTCAGAGTTAAACGAACATAAGAAACGAACCTAACACCGATAAAGTCGGATGTAGCAGCGAAAATCAATCTATGCATGCTCAAGCTAAAACCTGACCTCAAGATTGAAAGAAAAGTTGAATCGCAAGTGTTAGTTATGGAGATAGGTAAGTTTTGGTCTAGGACATCTGCAGGTTACAGCCCAGCGTGTTATTTATCGTTTTAAAGCTCTCGTCAGTAGAAGGTATCTCCCCCTTCCTTCGGGACATCGAGAGGAAGCCAAATTTCGCTACGACGGACCCTTTTCAAGATATTTGAGAAAATTAACCTTGGTGGCTCATCGACTACAGCATCAAAATGAATTTTTGTAGTGGTTTTTTAACAAATTTAGTATTAGGTTCTCGTAATTTACGCTGATTGTAAGAAAATATTGTTACGTTTATGTAAAATGAATGAAACGGTGTTCTGGGATAGTTTAGTAAAATATATTGTTGAGTAACAATGAATTAACTGTTGTTGTGTCACTTCATGGTACAACATGCGGCCCGATCAGATTTCAACAATGACGTAAAGTTATCCATTTTCGTTGCGTCGAATTGGCATTTTCAGCTTTGTCGAGCACACTTACACTGCTGTATTTCTCTACACAAGTGCAAATTGCTTGGTGCAGGGATTCCTTGACTCATTTTGAAGGTAATTTCACCTTTATTTCCCATTTTTTTTAAATCTCAATGAAATCAGGATCCAAAGCTTTCCAAAATAGCACAAACAATGTATAAACTGCAATTAAAAATTAGTGTTTTGGATGAAATCGATTGATTCAAAGAGATACGATTACCGTTGCAAAGTTTGCTTCCATTTGACACGAAACCTATTCTTGACTATTTGAGATAGTAGCACAATGAAAATAACTTACTTCTCTGATTTATTGCGTGCTGTGGTGAGTGGGACTGCGCTCTCTTCGATCACTCTAGTGAGCCGGACTACGTTCTCTTCGATCACTCTGTTAAGTCACGCGGAACGGTAATGCTACGTGCTTTCACATTTGACAGAACTTTGCGTAAACACACATACACATTACACACATACAGACCAATCTACATTCTCAGTACTTTATTGTTTGAAAACGTTCTTAAAATTTCTCTTTGTCTTTCATCTTTACCAGAAGCACCTTTTCATACATTTTTCACATTGTCATTACTGAGTCAATTGAACTCACAGGTTCATGGGTAAAGACTGTTTTAGACGACTTGCTAAAATACATTGGAGGACTAGATAAGAGAACATCAGCTACACCCTAAGGAACTGCACTCGGGAAAAATACACTGAAGCGACTCAGCGACTCAATGAATTGTTTGGCAAAGTGGTCCGGGAAAGGTCACAGGCTACGTGGCAGCGCTGGATCGCTTAAAGAGAATTCCAGCAAAATTTCCAATAAGCACAGGACTCTTCGAAGATTTTGTCAAGTGTCGGTATGCCAGGTAAGGAAAATTAATGCGCATTGCGATGCATATTTATTAGGTACACTTGCCCTTATCACGTAAAAGGTTCAGTCCAGTACGTAAGACGGAATGTGAGCGAGGTGTGTGGTATGAATTATGGAGACTAGTTCGTCAAGCATTACGTAGTTTCCAACTGAGACTCGTATTGGGCAAAACGAGTGATCTGAGCATCGGTTTTGCGATTATTCAAGAGTAATGTTTCTGCTACTGCAAAATACTCTTTGTCTATAAGATGATATTTAAACAATTTGAGGATTCTGGACCCCCATGTCTATTCCTCAGGATGCGTGCCTGCTTCCAAGCTACTACTATCTTAGTGTTAAGATAAAATGTGAAAGATTAATTTCTAACGCAGTTGGCGCATTGACTGCTTAAATTGTCACGTGTCATCTATTCTGAGCTGTTACCATCTTAGTGTTGACATAAAGTGAAAAATAACTTTTCAGTAAAATTTAGTGATTTTATTTCTGCATGCTAGCAATTGAAATTATTGCATTCCAAACACGCGCCTCTCATCTGTGTGTCCAGTTCCAGTGTGATCGGAGAAAATGCAGTTTCTATGATTCCAGAATTTCCCCTACGTGACATATTTCAGGAAATGGCTCTTAGAACATTGACTACTTAAATTGTCATGTATCATCTCATTTGAGTTACTACCAACTCAGTGTTAAACACAGAACGTTGCTCATCACCAACACCAAGATCTCTTCCAATGATCTTCGTGCAGAGTGATGCTGGCTCAGGAATGACACATGACACTGAAAGAAAGCAGCACTTAGGGAAATCATTCGACTTTTTGTCTTTAGACACGGGTTTCTTGGCCGCTACACAAGCCCGTGATGTCCCACATTTTGAAAATGGCACGAATTCAAGGATGAGATTTGCATAATATTGGAGTTGAACTTCAATATTCAACTCCAATATTATGCAAATCTCTTTCTCCAGGGCGAAGAGTCCATGTGCGTGTAGTCTATGACTCACTTCCAGTATCAGGAATTAGAAGTCCAGAAGTCCACGATCCGTGCTACCATGCCTCCAGGTCATATGTGCCGATAAATGCATTTGATGCGAATTTCTAGAACTAAAAAATTGCACAACATCTTTGTTTCTTTGGAGTGGAAAAGAACTGGACAGACATGGTTTGTAAGTGATAGAAAGTTCCGTGTCATCATACTAAAGATTCATTTTGAGTTTACTTATTCTGAAACGTTCACAAGAAAAGTTATGTCAAGCAGAAGTAAGTTGGAACTGGGATTTACTGTCGTGTACTAAAATTTAGTCTGATGTCGAGTTAAAATTCCACCTTTTAATTTACTTTTTATAGGTTTAACGTTCACCGTGAGCTACTAGATGGACTACGAGCAGTCACCCGTCCCTAATTTCGGGTCACTGCTTCCAGGAAGTGGAAAGAGCCAGTGTTTGTTGTGAAACAAACACGACATCCATGGCTCACCGAGATTGAAACCCAGCCCCATCTCGGACGAATGATCAGAAGCCTGCGCCACCGGGGCGGCCCATTTGTTTCATTTACTCTTTTCATTTCTTTCCGTTACAGCTACATTTTGCATTATACATTGTTTACTTAAAGTATTTCATCTAAAGTAATATATTGCTTGTGGTTTCAACAGTAGTACGTGTGAGTGAAATAAAAGCGGGACGGAAGCGCTATTCTTTCTACAGCGTATCGACTGAAAACAACAATTTGTCGAGGCAATGCTATGAAAAGTCGTGCTTGATCATCACCAGATTCTAGTTTAAAAACATGTATGGTTGATTTTCGAAGTCGCCATTATTGATTTAAGAAGTGTTTCAGACAAGGGTAGGCCTCAGGATGGGGTGCGGCATAATTAAACTTGAGTCGTAAGCTTTACATTAAAAGCCTGATGTGCCTATAACGTTTAACAGAAGAGTTGACATGTGGGCGTGGTCACAGTACTTTATATTCTCCAGCCCGTTCTGGCTATAAGGTTGATCACTCCTTTTTCAAAGCGCTGACCAACCAGTTTAACACAACACGGATCGTTTTCTTGACATCGGTGGACTCAAAATTTACATACTTTAACTGCTCAAAACAGCATAAAGTGTTCTACCACTTTGAAAAGCCTTAAGAAAAATAGAAAAAAAAGAAAGAGGTTTATTGCCACGGTCAGCTGCTTTTATTCTTTTTCCTTTCTCGAATTACAGAACTGAAATTTTAGGATGAATTTTTCCAATTATTTGTGCCAAAATAATAAGTTAGATAAAAAGACATCGTTTTTGGATCACAATGAAATTAAATACAAATTTTAAAGATAACAATCCGTTTTTTGGTGTAAATATGTATGCTGATTAGCATACCCGGGCGCTATCTGGGAGACGTGGAATCGTTTTCCGCTCCAGGACGACGAAATTTTCAAGTTTTCGGGTATTATATGACTTACCATCCTTGTCATATTTACACCAAGAAAAAGGATTGTCATCTTCAAAATTTGTATTGTATTGTGCAATCCCGTATTCCATTCATGATAAAATTAAATTTCTTTATAAAATTTCATTCAAACGCTCTATTATCTTAAATCTCGCATCACATTCTAAAAGTTGATCTAACCCTTCCGTGATTTACAGTATTTCTTTTACATACCTCAGGATCGACGTTATTTTTCTTTGAAACGGATATTAATTATTTATACGAAAATGAAATGACCTTAATTAATTATGACTTTCAAAATTCTTTCCAAACTTCTTTATGCTCTCACACTCTGATATCTTTGTACAGAGAAATCCGAACCATCCAATGCTTTAATAGCTGTTGCCTGCCCATTGCGTAGGCACAAAGTGCCCAAGCCTTCTACATATCTACTCATTCTTTATTTTTACTAATGAAAACTAATGTAAATAATTTTTGACACTGTTTCAAGATACTGAAGTACGTATTCAGGTATCGTCTTTTATGAGACTTCAGCACCGAGCGTTTTGAATTTTGTTTGCATCATGACTGCGAACAGTATCAGAGCCATTTCATTCTTCGTTTAAGATAATAAAGACGTGATTTATATCGACTTATTTCACGAAAATTAAGACACCCAGGTAGTTATATGTGGCACAGAAATTTCCAATGGCATGTTGCTTGATGTGGGAATGTGGCATACCTTTAGCACCATATTAAACTAAATGAATTATTAATTTACTTGAGATATCAGTCTAAAAAGATAGCAGGGCTCTGTACGATAATTTTTTAATACGATATGTTCAAATGAAGGTCGTGATTTCAATGACTGCTTATTTCCAGGGTGCGAAATTTGTTAAACGTTTCACAGTTTACTGAACACAATCATTTTCGGCTCCAGGCTAGCTGCGATATCAGAGACGTTGGCTTCTAACTAGTCATTCAAGTTTGGGCCGCTTTCGAGTTGTGAACGAATTATGGGAGTCATGTTTATTCTACAGAACCCTTTCTCCCCCTCCCAGGATCCATCGTCCCTACATTAGGGACGAGCGGCACCCAATTACCTAGGACGCTTATGGGAATCGCTAAAACCCAAAGAAAAAAAAAGAAATTTCTCTGCTCAAAATTTTCCACATCGGTTTCTTCAGAATATCGCATTTCCACCTTCCATTTCTTCACGTGCTTGGTTCAGTTCAAATATCGCATTTCCACCTTCCATTTCGTCACGTGCTTGGTTCAGTTCAAATATCGCATTTCCACCTTCCATTTCTTCACGTGCTTGGTTCAGTTCAGAATATCGCATTTCCACCTTCCATTTCTTCACGTGCTTGGTTCAGTTCAAAATATCGCATTTCCACCTTCCATTTCTTCACGTGCTTGGTTCAGTTCCAAATATCGCATTTCCACCTTCCATTTCTTCACGTGCTTGGTTCAGTTCAGAATATCGCATTTCCAACTTCCATTTCTTTACGTGCTTGGTTCAGTTCAACAAATGGTGGATTTTTTTCAGCTCAAGAATTTATCCGATAAAACAAATTTCAGAACTTTCGGGCAAAAGATTAGTTGTTAAACAAAATTTAGCATTACCAGTTGATTCCGATACTGATTATATTATTAAATATTGATTTATATTGTTGATTCCAATCATACATTATTTCAAAACTCTATCGAGTGTGACAAATATTAAATAACCGGTTTTTCTTAGTTTAGAATTCTACTTTCTTTTCTCTCTCTCTTTCAGAAGACTGCACTAGAAAGAAATAATTTTTTAATCGTAAAAAGCTCTTGATGAGTTATACCTAGTTACAGGGGAAATACTGAAGTAAATTTACAAAAATTACCTATAGCCCGACCCATCTATGAAACTAAATATCGTGATATGGATTTGGCGCTCTTTCATCAAAAATTTAACTTTTCGGGTTTTTCAAACAGATTATTCTCAGGAAAGTATCCAAGGTTATGCACACTGATCTGTACCGAAGATATACTTTCGTATCTTCTCTGTGCTTTGAATTAATATTCTTTCATTAATATTCCTTGCCTTTCATTCACGTTTAATATTCTTTAATGCAGGTGCGCTCCCTCAGTGGAATTTAAGAACATGCAATATAAAAACGTGATTATCTTTGTTAAAGCAAAATTAAAAGTTATTGTGTCGATGAATCAAATCTGGAAGCTTTAGATGTAATTGAATATTGTTAGTACATCATTATTCATCACGGAGAAAAATTTGATTAGTGTGATATTAAATGGATAAGAACTGCTGCATTTGATTGATGAAGTACGAAAAATAATTTTATAAGCAATTTATACGTAAGAAACAATTTTAAAACAATTTTATACGTAAGAAACGTTAATACAATCGCTGTTCTCATCGCTGATCTCGACATTTCATTACTGTTACAAATGAACATCAAGCACTTTATTTCATGGGGATTTCTCTTGAATGTTTAGCTCACTATCTAAATCATCATAGTAAGTTTTTCTTATAATTAAAATTAATTGAGACCAGTAAATTGAGCCTTAATCAGTTGCAGCGAGAATTACATAGATAAGGTTGCTGAGAATGTTATTGTTCACATGTTTTGTGACAGGCTTCTCATTTCGTATTTGTAATGGAATTCCAGCTTGCTGACCATCAACAGACACCTGCTCTGTGCTGTTATCAGTAGAACATCAATGAGCTGCTAACCCTTTTTTATTTTGGTATGGAAATTGTTCTATCACCAGATTCCAGAAATTCCCAAGAAAGAGTCGCTTAGTGTTCGTTCTACCTTGGAATCGATTACAAAAGGTAAATTTTAAATCGCAAAGCATCCGATCAGATTTGTGTGGTGCTGTGGTGCTTAAAACGCTCATGCTTGGTGTTTTCACATGTACTAATAATTTAACACAATCAATTAAAGTTCGCTTGCATTTTTTGGGCCATGAGATGAATAAAGAATTAATACCTCTATGATTCAATTAAATTTAATTTGAATTATTAGAGAATTTTATTATTTGATAGGTATACTTCATCACGAATGACATTCAGATTTCTTTCAATCCACCATTCACTTACCTTGAAATATAATGTGCATTTACAAATAGGCGAGGGCATGAGTTATAACATCATGAATTGAATGCTATTTTAGTAACCATAATCTGTTTCTTCTTTTGATCACGATGACTCCTTTTCACCATTGTCATATTTTAATTGTTTTTTAATTTCACCCCGTAAGGGAATGTTTAAGGTGAGAAGAACATAACCGAAAGGATAAGAATTGAGCTGGTTCAGAAATTCCTTAAGTGAGAGAGGTTTGTAGGGTAACACTGAATTATATTTCATTGTTCCTAACACCTCAAACTGTTAAATACATTTGAACACTGGTACAGGACTTTAGAGGGACAAGGATGTAACAGCATCTGGAACATCACGGACACTTTGCTGAAGTGTTCACGACCGAGTTCGTGTACTTTTCACCGGATAACTGGGAAGTGAAAGAAACATTTTTCAAGATTACGTCACACTGGTGGCGATATGCTGTCTCTTCGAATATATCATTATTTTCTCCTGATCTTCGGATAGAAAAAAGAAATTGGCTGTTGTACAAAGGCAACAACAGGAATTCCATTGCATTGCTCGTTGTGCGGAAAATGCGAAAGTGACAGAAGGAAAAAGAGAAGGAAGTATTTTTCTCTTCACAAGTTAGCTTTGATATCCCCGCTGAGTTTTCATACGTGGAGAAAGCAGATGATTAATGTACAAGAAATATGAAAGAAAATAACTGTGATAACTTCGAGATACTTCAGCAATATGCATAAGATTTACGCTATTCTAGTCACTGAATTATAAAAATTAGAAACATGTGTCCAGCAATGAGAGTAAATCCATAAAGCCGTGTACAAACTACTGGATAGTGATGACCTAAAACTGAACCCTCATGCACATAACAAATGGCAGAAAAAGCGTGTCCTCTTCTATTTAAACGACCAAATATCAGACTGCCATTTAGATGCTTTAAAGTTCATCAAATATTGAAAGTTCGTACCTTGCTGTTAGCACTAGAACAATGGCGTCTACGAAAATATTAAATTAGTCAAAATGGCACGGTAATTCCGTTTATGTTAAGGTTTCATTCAAAAATGAACCGCAATGAAGTTGCACATTAAAATAAAATTGAGTTTGACAAAATCTTTTAAGTTATCAAGAGATGCTTTTGTTCGTTACGGTTCAACGATCTCAGCCAACTGAAAGAAAGTTCCGTTCCCAAATGCAATTTAATGAAACATATATAGCCTCCCCGGTGGCGCAGGCTTCTAACCGTTCATCCGAGCTGGGTCCGGGTTCGAATCCCGGTGGGAAACGGGTGTCATGTTTTTCTTGCTGCACTGGCTCTCTCCCTTAATCCCTAATTTAGGGTCACTGGTTTGGGGAACCAGTGACATTACATTAGGGACAGGCGACTATTATTGCACCCGGAGAGCATTGAAGGTTGAAATCCGAAGCGCCGCCCCGGTGGCGCAGTGGTCTAAGGCGTTGGCCTCTGATCATTCGTCCGTAAGGGGTCCGGGTTCGAATCCCGGTCAGGCATGGATGTTGTGTTTGTCTTACGGCACTGGCTCTCTCCCTTCCCTGGAACCAGTGACCCTAAATTAGGGACGGGCGACTGCTTATAGCCCATTTGAGTTGCTCACGGTGGTCGTTAAACCTCTAACCAAAAAAAAAAAAAAAAAAAAAAAAAAAAAATCCGAAGCCGATTGAGTTGCTCACGGTAGTCTTTAAACCCTTAACATAAAAAAAAAAAGGAAAGAAAGAGAGAGAAAGAGAGAGAAGCTCATATGCATGATTAAAGATTTGAAGTGATTTACAAAAGATCTAAACACTCCAAACGGTGTGGAAATATTCTACCAATTACTTAAAAATTTGAAACCTTTATTCCTTAGCAATCATTGTTGTAATAGAAGCAATTTACTTTGTGATGATGGTTGAACAGGTACTTATCAGAAATAGCATATTTGAAATCAGTTATGTTAAAAGCAGCTCTGCTTTCATTATCAGATACAGAATCAGGAATAATATTTGGGTTATCTGATATATCAGAAATGAAATCTTCGTTATTAGATACATTATAAATTTTTTATTTTTAATCATTGCCATAGCTATGCTCTCCGATGTAATGGCCTTTCTTAGCCATTTTGTTCATTTTAGTCAAAAAATGTGGTTGCTGAACTGTTAGTAATAGCTCTGCAGATGAGAACCTGGCGTGTTCACAAGAACGTTCTCTAGAAATTGATTGCTGCTGTTCGTAAGGCATTCAGCAATGCGTATCCTATTAAGCAAGTACTGTACACAGTAACAAAGAGTGCACATACTGAGAGTACATTACGCCACAAAATGTGTTTGCTGAAGGAAATATGTTCAACGCCAAATTGTGTGTCTCTTTTATTTAATTAAATTTATTCATGTTTTGCAGTTTATTTAAACTCGGGAGCATTGAAGGTTGGGATGGGACGAGGTAATTCTAATATATACTGATTTCATTGTCCCGTTCCGCCAATCTGTCTTGGCTCCACGAGGACTTGTTGAGCACCTTGGATGTTATTTTGAAATGTTGCGACAATTATCCTGCCTTGAGACGCGGTTCGGACCCTGGCCACCCCAATGGCCCAGAGACCAGCCCGTGGTGACGTGCTGGCAGGCGACCTAGAATACCTTGTCTGGGTTCCCGCTCTGTCTGGCGGGATTACTTTTTCGCTGACTGGAAGATTCCTTGCCCTCGAACTTTTTTTTTGGGGAATAATTTCCTTTATTTTCATTTTCAAACACCTACACACATGTATACACTGTCCTCATGCTTAGGACTTACAACATCAAGAGATAGCAAAATTTATTTACAGAATATTTACATTGGTGGTCTCTTTGTCTGCTTTCCCACAGACTTCTACCCCTCTTTCATCTTCCGATTCGCTTTCGGTGTGCACGTTCACCTCCTGCGTTTCGGTCCCCGTTTGATTGGGGAAGATGGTGTGTTGCTGGAGGGTTAGCCTTTCTACAAAGGCTATTATCCCCCTCCTGTTAACGGAAGATTGGATGAGCAGATCCAATCTTCGCGTTCTTTGCACACCTGGGATCAGTGTGTTTCTCCATTCGGCGAAGCCACTGCATTCAAGTACGCAGTGTTCTATGCTTGCCGTTCTCTTTCCACAGGGACAAGTGCAGTTCCTGATGGCAAATCTGCCTAGGTATTCAGGGCTGATGCCATGGCCACTGAGTACTTGATTCAGGAACTTATTTGTCTGTGCTCGTTTGGTCGAGACTTTCGGAAACACTCTGTGTGTCTTCCGCCCTGTCTCTCCCGTGTCCCATCTGACCTGCCATTCGGTCATGGTCCGACGTGCTAATGCTGCGCGAGTACACCTTCGCGGCGTTCTGCATTGCACGTCGACCGTCTCTTTCAGCGTGGCTGCCTTCGCCAGCTGATCTGCCCTTTCGTTTCCTAGGGTTCCGACATGGCTTCGTACCCAGTGGAAACTAACTGCCCCATCTCCCTCTGCCCTCAAGAGGGTTTTGATCCTCTGAACGATGGGGTTTCTTCCCCTGAATCTACTCAGAGCCTGCAGTGCTGCCTCACTGTCCGAGTAGAGTTTTATTCTTTCTTCACTACGCCTGGGGAGTGCCCAGGTGAGTGCCATCTCTATCGCCAGAAGTTCTGCCTGGAAGACAGAAGCGTTCTGCGATAATTTCACGCTTCCTGCAGTGGCTTCGTTCCCGTCCGAGAACGCACAGAAGCCTGCCCCCACTTGTCCCTTCAACTTTGAGCCGTCCGTGAACAGCTCATGCCCAACTCCCGTGGGTTTCTCCTTGTCCCACGGTGGGCAAATTTCCTCGGCAGGGTGGATCTGCCAGTCCACACTTTCCATCTCCATGTCGGAGGCTCGATGCGGCGCACCGAGAAGGTAGGCGTCCTCGCCTGACCTTAGGCAGTGCATTGCTGCCTCCCTTTCCACTACTAGGTCTGCCGGCTCGCACCCCGCCAGCACTTGGAGTGCTAGGGTTGACGTTGTGCGAAAACAACCGGTTATCCCCAGTAGGGCCAACCTTTGGATTTGGTTTATCCCCTTCTTCATTCTGACTGTGGGATTCCACCATGCCCCACTTGCGTACGTCAGAATTCTTTCAATTCCTCTCTGATAGATGGCCTTCTTGGTTTTGCCCGTTAACCTCATGCCATTCAATCTATTGAGAATCATCGTGCACCTTGTTCTAAGGTGCCTCAGGTGTGGCAGCCCTGATAGACTCTGATCCAGGACCACACCCAAGTATTTCATTTCACGCACCGCCTTGATAGTGCACCCTTGGAATCTGCACTGGGGTGGTGTTTTCATTACTCCTCTCTTAGCTATTGCTAGCAGAGTGGTCTTCTCAGGAGCGAAGCACAGTTTGCTTTCTCTGCTCCAATTTTCTAGCACATCCAAGGCCCTATGTGCTTCTCTTTCGATCACGTGTCTCCCTGAGGCGGAGACCACGAGAACGAAATCGTCCGCATAGGCTTGAATCTCCACTGCGGGCCCCAGGTCTAGGTTCAGTGCTGAATCAGCAACTATATTCCACCAGAGCTGCCCGGAGTTGGATCCTTGCGGACACCCTCTATGGTACGAACGCGAGGATTGCCCATTCCCCGCTTCGAACTCGACTCTTCTATCAGACAGGTAGCTGCTGATCAGTTTGAACAGGTTCCTTGACAGCCAAGTTCTTTAAGTCTGGTTAAAACCATTGGCCACCAGACACTGTTGAATGCCCCCCTCACGTCTAGTGAGATGAAGCAGGTATGGAGCCCCTCCGCTTTGTTCCTCTCTGCCCTCTCTCGGAGGCTGCGAATTGCCTGCGTTGCGCAACGCCCCGGAAGGAAACCAAATTGGTTCCTGTTTAGCTTTCCCTGCTCCATGAGGAAGCCAAGCGCTCTGTTCGTTATGAGCTTGTCCAGCACTTTGCTCCACGCCGAGAGGAGGCAGATGGGCCTATAGGCTGCGGGGTCATTTTTGTTCTTTCCGGTCTTGTTGAAAAGGAGGTAATTCTAAATGATACACTTCGCGCAGCTGAAGATATTCTGCTGCAATAATCACTTAAGTATTTTTGAGGGCTAACAAACCGGATAAAGGGTAAACAATTCTCTCCAAGTGGCCAAAATGCAGGAATTATTGCCGTGCAATTTCAAGCAATGAATTGATCACCGCAATAGGATTGATTGATTACGTTGGCATACGTTTTAGGGTTTTTATGCTTCCAGTGTTTTTCGAAGGAAGCTTTTAAGTGATTGCATAAAAAGGTCGAATGTGGAACAGCTTAGATCTTAGAACTGTGAAATCCAATCTTAGAGCATCGAATGGTGAAAACCTTAAAATCCTGAAATACCTCACGAAAATCTTCTAAACTTACTGAAGATTACAACTAAACCATGTCGTTTTTACAACTGAATTTAAATCATTTATCGAAAAGAAAAACTTCAGTACGGAACAGGTCAATAACATGAACGTAACGGGATTGAATCTCAAAATGTTGCCAACGAAAACACTTAAAAGCAAAGCTGAAAACTCTGCGCCAGGTTACAAGATTATCAAAGAAAGGGTCATGACTGGGGTATGAAACAGTGCAGGGGGAGCACAAAAGTTACCCTTATTTCGTCGTCGGTAAATTTGAGAATCGTCGGGCGTTTAAATCTATAAATCGCTATTCCTTGCTCGTCAACTAGGGTTCCCAGAATACTTTCAGCGTGGGTGAATGGAAATTTAAGTCAGGAATGGTTTTCGATTGAAATTGTATAATGAATAAAGTTCTCCGCTGGACGTGTAGTGCAGGGAAGCTTACGTTAAGTCACGTTAGGGTTATTGGAAGGTTACTTGACGTAGCTAAAGTGTGCCTAATCTTCAAAGTGCTAGAGTTTGTTTAGGTAAGACACGCACGTGCAATAAGTTCATTGAATATGGAATTTCTTTTTACTCAGCGTTCCTCATTATCTTGAATATCAGTACTATAACTTCGGTTTAAGTACATTAGTACCTTGAGGGCTCCTTATTAGAGCGGTAAACTCAATATACCCTGAACTTAACGTAGACACTCAATGAAATAGACTTAACGGCCAGACAGAGGTCTGACAATAAAATGAACTAAGAAAACGTACTCACTTTTAACCTTTAATTGGGGAACTCCTGGTATTACTCAAACACACTCCAACAAAACACAACTACTGATATTCCGAACTTTCGTACTATCGTAGATAAATCACATAACAATAATAATGGAAGAACCTATCACATATGAAACGAAGCTGCTTGGTATAGTTGAGCGCGCCTATATATACTGCATACCACCACGTCATGACGTACACTCGTTGCCACATATAATTCAGCGGGAGAATCAACATCTCGTTAAGTGAGAAGATAATTTGCATAGGAAAATAAAATAACAAGAAATAGTAAAATCAAAAGGAAACTGAATCTAGAGTATACGTTACAATTGTTCCTGCGTGGAAAAACATTTTAAAAGTAAAATTTGTCACAAGTCCATTATTTTGCAAGATAATGTTTTCTCACAACCTAACCGTGACGGGTTTTAAAAAAAACCATTTAAATCGATGTTTTTGCCGCCATCTGTAACTTCTGTAGTGCTGCCAATGGAACACAGCGCCATAGACTGTTCTGAATAATGGACAGAAAGAAAATGGTGTCATCCATTTGTAGCACAAAAATTTACATCTGCTGCAATTTTTAAAGACTACCAATATAATGGACCTCGTGAACACGATAGCTCAAACTTGGACTAAAAATCTTAACTCAAAGATCAAAATAGCACCGAAGACGAAATTTTGTTGCCAGTTGTTAAGTAGCTGTAAAGGAATGAAGATGTTGATGAAGTCGATGTGAAAAAATGTATAGAAATGGGACTCCTTGTTGGAAAATGAAGTCATTGATGACACTGAATCGTTAAATTCATGCAAATCGAAGACGAGAATAATTCCGAACAAGAGATGGAAGGGAGACATAACGGTGCACGAAATAACGAACTCCGAGGGGAAGAATGCTCTGGAATCAGGTTTGTTTTACATTGAACAACAACTGTGTCATACTGCTGTGGATATCCTATGCATCAAAAGCTGGGGGAATATGATACTAAAAATCAATTTTCATGAATGAAGGAAAAGAAAATCACATATTTTACGAATACGTATAAAATATATGAGGTACGTATTTAAATTACAAATCCGTGTATTATGCTTTTAGGTATGTTTTTTTATTGTACATGTGTGCATTATGTTACAGTTTCATAAAATGATATTACATACCTACGTATATTTTTGCATTTTTTACACCCTATCTATCTTCGTTTTTTGAACGCATAATACTCTTCAATATGCATGAATGGGTGTTTTTTCGTTAAAATTTTAATGACGCCGGATAATTTGCGGTTTTCTCTAATTGGCAGAACTTTCGGTTCCGTCGGCCGCCAATTATCAAACGACTATTGTATGACTTGCCGATGTGAACAAACGCGTTTTGTTAGGAAAACCAATCCAACACACATTTACAGATTTTACCATTTATTCCCAAGCAGTAAAGACACCAAAAATAGTTGTTCTTCTTCCGATCTTCACAACCGCGCATGGTTAGAATACGTATATAATGCATCTATTTGTTCTACAGCTATTTATCATTTTTAGAACTGTGGAGCACATTTCGGAAACGAAGAAGACCTCCACGAAGCAATAGGGGCGTGTTTTGCAGAAACAATGAAGTCTTATTTCGAAAGACTGACACGTTTTAAAATACATGTGCAAAGATGACTCAAATTACCGTGACTTCTCCAGAAACTAATGGACCGATGTCATCTAAAAGCAGATCAGATGTGCGATAGGTTTGGAGCTCATAACCGATCAAATTATATAAATATGTTGAAGAAACACTTACATGTTAGATCCAGAGTCACTGAAATCATATACACTCATCGTAAAAAATAACAGTTGCACCCAGAAGGAAGCAACCGACAGGAATTTAACTTGGTGGGTAGGTTTGACATCGTGAGACATGCAAATGATTCAAGTATCACGCTCGTCTACGCATGTGACGCCAGTAAGAAGCGGTCGTAGCGCTGTGCCTAACCGGTTGTATAAGGTCGTCCCGTTGCGCGTCTGACTCAAGCTGTTGTGTTGGTTGCATCCTTTGCAAGTAAAGTATGCCTCGGAAAAAAGTTCGGACGCAATTCGAGCAGTTGGAGCAGTTCGAGAGGGGCCGCATCGTCGAGCTCCGGGAAGCGGGGTGGTCTTATCGCCGCATTGGGTGCCAAACCGGTCGTGCGGATATCACCATAGCACGCAGCAGCGACAGTAAGGGTCTGGGAGATCTAGAGGAACCACTGAGAGAGAGAGGACAGACGGGTTGTCCGACATGCACTGAGTGACCCAACAGCCACTGTTGCGGATATTCAGCGAGCAGTGGTATCTCCCATGCATCGTCCGATTAGTGCCAGCACCATTGGCAGACGGCTGCACGACGGAGGACTACACGCACGCAGACCGTTAGGACGACTTCCCTTAACACCATTGCATCGTCGTCAAAGACTGCAATGGTATCGTACCAGGCTGTCAAGGAGCCACTCAGAATGGCAGCAGGAGATCTGCAGTGACGAGTCCCACTTTTGTCTGGGAGGAGACGACCAACGAATCCGCGTTTAAAGGCACCGTAGTAAGCGCCAAGATGAACGGTTTGTTGTTGAGCGTCACACGCCCAGAAGACCTGGTGCCATGGTATGAGGTGCAATTGCCTACCATGCCAGATCCCCTTTGGTGTTCATTACAGGCATTTTGATAGCCCAGCGTTATGTTAATGAGATCCTGCAACCAGTGGCCCTACCTTTTCAGAACGTTCACTCCGGTGAGATTTTCAACAGGACAACGCTCGTCCGCATACTGCTGCTGCCTCAAGAGCTTGCTTTCAAGGAACTGACACTCTGCCATGGCCAGCCGCATCGCCCGAAAATGTGTGGGATGCTATTGGACGCGCTATCCACATTCCACACCTACCGCATGATCTGCAGGAACTGCGTGAGAAGATTCAAGCTGCATGGGATGGCTTATCGCAGGACACCATTAGGAACCTTTACAACTCCATGCCAAGACGTCTGGCATGCTGTGTGAGCAAACATGGCGGCCTGACCCCATACTGAGAGACACTACTTATTGGCGTGTAACTCAAAAATATTGCCCATATCAGTCTCAATGTTTAATCATTTATTGTTCCTGGTAACCTTTACCTTCTATCCAAATAGCAGGGCAATCCGACACGTCCTTCTGAGTGCAACTATTTTTTTGACGATGAGTTTATATCCGTCAGATTGCAAACGCCTTATAACGAGGTTTTACTTTTCAGGAATTTCTCTCCTATAAGAAGTCTTCTCCAGAAAAAACTCAACATGCTTTGACATTTAAACGGTCTAAAAAAGCAGATATAGTATAAAGTCCGTTGGCTTTATCAAAGGGTTATGATGGCACCTACTAATGATTTTGTTGATATTATACTACATCCTTTTTTTAATGTTGTATAATATCAAAAAGTTCATTCCTACGTGCCATCATATTCGTTTGAAAAAGCCAATCGAAATCAGTGAAGTATGATGGGAATTGCACAAAATAAACCAATTTTCAATAAAATTTTATTTATGTCAAAATATTCTTCCAATACATATGGTATAGCGTCACGAAGTTTTACGTATCGTTCAAACTTTCATTCTAAAGTACTTTATCTTTCATAATTTTTCGTAATCTGGAAAATATGTGAGCGTTTAAACGAGTTACTACAGAATAAGTTTCATATGTTAGTGCTGCATTACTAACACGTCTTGAGATATGAACCGAACGCACTAGTATTAAAACAATACCTGGTAGCATAACATACTGTCTCAAATTTTGAAAGGGCCCTTTTCTTGTTGGATGATTCTTGCGAAAGGTGTTATAGAGATTCTTCTAACTGCGGTATGATTTCTGTGGAATCCATGTTTTCTTTGGAAAATTAAGTTTCTGTTCCGATGGTGCACATCCTCGAAATATTAATAACACCAAGAGGTTTGATGAAGGATGATTCATGTTAAAAATGTTGAAAGTTAAAATATCGACTGAACACGATAAAACACATACACTGACGGAAAAAAAATATCAACACCAAGAAGGGGTTGTGTTAGATAAACGACAGTTGGTAGGCGGTGAGAGTACATCTGTAAGATAACGTGTATGCAAATTTCGCGCTCGGCGCATACGTGTGCCTCTAGTAGCGCCCCTAGGAACATGCAAAGCAGGTTTGCTGTAAATACGCGCTGTAACGATCGTGAGCGTTAGTTATCGTTGAGATTCAACGTAGGGTGTTGATGTTAGTCAACAATGCCTTTAAGAAGACGAAGAAGCCATTATCAACAGATCACGGAGTTTGAACGAGGTCGTGTAATAGTGCTACGAGAAGGTGGATTTTCTTTCCGCAATATTGCAGAACGACTTGGCAGGAATGTAGCCACTGTGCATGATTGTTGGCAGCGGTGATCAAGGGAAGGTACTGCCTGAATAAGACCTGTTTCCGGCCGGCCACGTGGCACTACTGAGAGGGAAGACCGCCGTGTACGGCGTATGGCCGTGGCGCATCGTACCGCGTCAGCGGCAGCAATTCGAGCTGCAGTTGCCACCACAGTGACACAACGAACTTATACAAATCGGTTACTTGAAGGACAGCTCCGAGCCACACGCCCTGTAGCGTGCATTCCACTTACTCCAAACCACTGCCGTTTGCGACGTCAGTGGTGTCAATCTAGAGCTCATTGGAGCACGGACTGGAGATCTGTTGTGTTTTCTGATGAAAGCCGGTTCTTCCTGGGTGCCAGTTATGGCCGTGTGTTGGTTAGAAGGAGGCCAGCTGAGCGCCTGCAACCAACCTGTCTGCGGCAGACACACACTGGTCTTACACCTGGAGTTATTATCTAGGGAGCAATTTCCTATGACAGCAGGAGCACTTTCGTGGTTACCCCACGCACCCTGACGTCACAGTTGTACGTCAATCTGGTGATTCAACCTGTTGTGCTGCCATTCATGAACATCATTCCAGGGGGTGTTTTCCAACAGGATAACGCTCGCCCGCATACCGCTGTTGTAACCCAACATGCTCTACAGAGTGTCGACATGTTGCCGTGGCCTGCTAGATCACCAGATCTTTCACCAATCGAGCACGTATGGGACATCATTGGACGAGAACTCCAGCATCACCCCCAATCAGCATTAACCGTCCCTGTATTGACCAACCAAGTGCAACAGACATGGAACTCCATCCCACAAACTGACATACAGCACCTGTACGACACAATGCATGAACGTTTGCGTGCTTGGCGGTTACACCGGTTATTAATGTACCAGCATTTCACATTTAAAATGGCTCTTCTTGCGCTTACAATAAGCTGTGATCTTCAAACCTTAATCGATTAAATATGTTACCTATACAAATGCGTTGCCGCCATTTCATTCCTCTACAAATATTTTTTCGTGGTGTTGGGATTTTTTTCCGTCAGTGTATGTAGCACAGATACACTATACATGCACTTAAGCTTTACTGATGAAAACATACATCACATGAGATCTTTCGAGGATCACAACGTCCCCATCCTCAGATGCTACATTCACGAGTAAGACCAAGATATATATACATATATACACAACACCGTCGTCACAAACCAGCAATAACGCAACGCCATCTATGATTTACACAGTGCATTTAAAATAAATCATGAAAATGTTTAAATAAAATAGTCCATGGTTCCGATATAACTTTAGGGACATAACCATTACAGCAACGAGATCCGAATGATGCAATATATAGGCTCTCCATAAAGAATAACAGTGAGAGCTTGCCTGAAGAGTTTGTAATGGATACCTCATTCTATCTTGGGGTATAGGAACCGGTCGCAACCAGACGAGACAAGGCGGTTGTTAACTTGCCATTACGAACATCATATTTATGCTCCCTGACTCTGGTACTCAAGTTCCTTTTTGTAGAACCAATATATACAGTATCCTTAGTGTCTGGAACTCCGGCTTGTAGAGGAATGATGTATATGTCGTGCCTAGTATGTGGAGGCACCTTGTCCCGATCCTTCTTGATTAATGCATAAATATTTCTAGTCGTGAGGCCAAAGTCAATATTATATGGCTTACTCCTATTTCTTTGTACATTAACAATCCTAGACACATACGAAAGTGATCCCATAAAACAGGGTTTACGAAAATGTCGTAATCTAGGGTTGGACGAATGTGAAAATACTCTACGTAATAAAACCCGAATAGACCCAAATTTGCAATAAGTCGGGTGATAAGAACAGAAGGGTATAATTTCAACACTGGAAGATGATTTTCTGAATACAGAAAACTGCAAATGATTCGAGGGGGTCCATTCCAAAATAAAATCCAGAAAAGGTAAACTCCGGTTCTGTTCGATTTCAAGGGTAAAATTGATAGACGGAACTTTTGAAGAACAATACTCAGAAAATAAAACCAGATCTGAAACGGAATATGTCCAAAAAAACAAAATATCATCCACGTATCTCACAAATAATAACGGAGTTTGAGGGTAGACGGATAAGATGTCCTCCTCTAAAGACTGCATCAATATCTCTGCAAGAATGGCGGAGAAGGGGGGGGGCACAGGAGCCCCACTCTCCTGACGGTAGATAATGTCATTAAACTTAAAATAGGATCTCGTCTGAACAAGGCGCAACGCTGTAAGCACAGCCTGGACCTCCAGTGTAGGAACGTCAGCTGCCAGCATCTTGGACTCAATAATTCCGTGAACAAATGTGACAGGAATGCTGGGAAATAACGATTCTACGTCGAGCCAGGCCATCAAAAACTTAGACTCAGGTTGAAGAAATGGTCGGATCCTGATCAAGACCTGAAATGAATTAGAAACATAATACATGGGATTAGAAATTAATGGTTTCAAATATGCTGCAAGGGTTGCTTTCAGTGGGCGGGTAGGGCTAGACAAACTAGAAACAAGAGGTCTTAAAGGTAGATCTGGTTTATGCAACATGAGTTGTCCAAATAATTCAGGGGTTCTGGAGCCACACGGAGGAGACAAAACTGAAATCAAAGACGAAGGGAGGCTTGCATGGGTTTTCATAGGAGCCAATGCTGATATAGTAGCCTGGGTGGGATCAGTCTGGACGACAACAATATTGATCTTGGAAATTGCTGTGCACATTTTCTGGTGATACTCCGTCTTGTCTAAAATAATGATCTGATTTGACTTGTCCGTCGAAATTATAGCTAGCTGTGGGTTGTCACGAAGTTCCTTTAATGCCTTACGCTCAGAATTGAATGTATTGTTAAGTTGTCAATCGAAATGTCGTTCCCGACTGCGAAGAGCTTTAGCCATTCTGTAACGCATTGGATCCTGTTCTTCAGGAGGGACCCCATGGATCACGGTATCAATCTGAGACACGACAGAAAAAAGGTTGGGTGCAAGTTCTGGGTAGGCAAACTTAGAACCACGTTGGAGTGCTCTGGTTTGGCAGGCACTCAACCTAACAGCACTAAGATTCAGATACGGTGGTTTATTGAGCAGCTCTTGAAATACACCTCTAGGAGAATAGTGATTAGTAGCTTTCTCAAAAGATACAGACCTTGCGACAAGTAGTCTCAACTTATGAATATGACCTACCTGTATCTTAGTAACCTCGGTTGCAATAGACGAACTGGATAAAATAAATGCTCTGTCCATAACAATGGGATGGTTGTTTTTAGTTAGAAATAAATAAGCATCAGAGATACGTCTGAATAAACCATCGATGAAATACCTATTCATTCTGATTGCACAGGTAAGTCGTCTGGATTCTGTATTTCGCAAAATAGTAGCGTCACCATGAGAGCATGGATTACAATTTAGAGCCAAGAATTTAGGTACGACTTTTAAGTCTCTACAGTTCAAAAGGAAATGAGATGGGCGTGTTAAATTGCCAAGCTACGACGTATGGTGAAAAAAGTTCTAATGGTCCCCATCATGATATCGTAAAAATAAGTACCACTTTAAAAGCGACACAAACTTGATAAAGGATGATTCGTGTTAAAAATGTTGAAAGTTAAAATATCGACTGAACACGATAAAACACATATGTAGCACAGATACAACACATGTACTTAAGCTTTACTGATGAAAACACACACCACATGAGATCTTTCGAGGATCACAACGTCCCCATCCTCAGATGTTACATTCACGAGTAAGACCAAGATATATATACATATATACACGACACCGTCGTCACAAACCAACAATAACGCAACGCCATCTATGATTTATACAGTGCATTTAAAATAAATCATAAAAATGTTTAAATAAAATAGTCCATTGTTCCGATATAACTTTAGGGACATAATCATTACAGCAACGAGATCCGAATGATGCAATATATAGGCTCTCCATAAATAATAACAGTGAGAGCTTGCATGGAGAGTTTATAATGGATACCTCATTCCATCTTGGAGTATAGGAACCGGTCGCAACCAGACGAGACATGGCGGTTGTTAACTTGCCATTACGAACATCATACATTTATGCTTCCTGACTCTGGTACTCAAGTTCCTTTTTGTAGAACCAATATATACAGTATCCTTAGTGTCTGGAACTCCGGCTTGTAGAGGAATGGTGCATACATCGTGTCTAGTATGTGGAGGCACCTTGTTCCGATTCATGTTGATTAATGCATAAATATTTCTAGTCGTGAGGCCAAAGTCAATATTATATGGTTTACACTTATTACTTAGTATATTAACAATCCTGGGCACATACGGAAGTGATCCTACAAAACAAGATTTACGAAATTCTCTAGAAAGGGACGAAACATTAGGCTTCTTAATTTGCCGAAGCAAGCCATCCACCACCGAGGGCTCGTATCCATAATGACAGGCAATTTGTTTAATCTTGACCAGTTCCAAATGTCGTAATCAAGGGTTGGACAAGTGTGAAAATGCTCTACGTAATAAAACCGAATAGACGCAAATTTGTAATTAGTCGGGTGATAATAAGTCTAATGTTTCGACTTTTCCTAGAGACTTTCGTAAACCCCGTTTTGTGGGATCACTTCCGTATCTGCCCAGGATTATTATTGTACTAAGAAATAAGTGTAAACCATATAATATTGACTTTGGCCTCACGACTAGAAATATTTATGCATTAATCAAGATGAATCGGAACAAGGTGCTTCCACATACTAGACACGATGTATACACTATTCCTCTACAAGCCGGAGTTCCAGACACTAAGGATACTGTATATATTGGTTCTACAAAAAGGAACTTGAGTACCAGAGTCAGGGAGCATAAATATGATGTTCTTAATGGCAAGTTAACAACCGCCTTGTCTCGTCTGGTTGCGACCGGTTCCTATACTCCAAGATGGAATGAGGTATCCATTATAAACTCTCCAAGCAAGCTCTCACTGTTATTATTTATGGACAGCCTATATATTGCATCATTCGGATCTCGTTGCTGTAATGATTATGTCCCTAAAGTTATATCGGAACAATGGACTATTTTATTTAAACATTTTCATGATTTATTTTAAATGCACTGTGCAAATCATAGATGGCGTTTCGTTATTGCTGGTTTGTGACGACGGTGTTGTGTATATATGTATATATATCTTGGTCTTACTCGTGAATGTAACATCTGAGGATGGGGGCGTTGTGATCCTCGAAAGATCTCATGTGGTGTATGTTTTCATCAATAAAGCTTAAGTACATGTATAGTGTATCTGTGCTACATATGTGTTTTACCGTGTTCAGTCGATAATTTAACTTTCAACCAAGAGGTTTAATGTCCGTTTTATAACAAAATAACACATGAAGATGTTAGATGTGGTTTGCACGAAAAGAATCAGTTAGTAGAGGGATTTTTTTTTTTTTGGCAACGAAAATACTTTTAGTTCGAAATTGCGATGAGAGGGGGCATTTTACACACATGTAAACCTTTAAAAGCACTAAGTGATAAGTTGCAGCTATTAATAATCTGTAAATTGCCTTCATCCCTCTCGTTATGGAAAACAGTATTCAAGAAGAGGGTTGATACGATATTAACTTTGCCTGATAAAGTCTTGTTGAAGCTGCTTTATGTAAGCTGCTAATCGCCAACAGAAGCTTTGCGAAAGTTCCGGGCACATAAAGGACTAAAGAAAGGCCAAGGTCATATCACCTGTACCAGTTTCCAGTATTTGGTGAGACAACTTGAGGAAACTGGAAGTTTGATGGATACCTCAGACGTTGGAGATCAGGATTGAGGGAGATGTGGTCCGAAGAGGTGTGGATGTCTCCCCCCCCCTTTCAAAATCACAGTTGGCAAATATATGAGATTAGCAAAATGTAAAATCGAGTGAAAACTTGAAAACTGTATGTAGGATGCAATAACATAATAGAAATTTGGCGTAGGTAGCCGTACGTGACATTTTCATTTCCAAAGGAAGGGAAGATAATAGTTTTTGATGCCTGTGCATGTTAGTATAAGCAGGAAAGACAATTATCTGTAAAGCTCTGAGAGATGGAGATGGGCTGTCTCGTCTCTTTTGAAATCAAAAGCATTATATTTTGCAATCATAAAATTTCCTTCTCCATCAGATTTATAGTAAACTTTCACCATTGTGAGTTGAAGAGTTGTTATTCCCAGCAAATTCAGTCGTCAACGGTGTCTCCGGAAAGAGAGCATCTAGACTTTGAGGTAGGAAATGTATTCGTGTGAAAGGGATATAAATTTACAACCCTGTCTGTTTCTTATGTAAAAGCACATAGCCCAAAGTTACATAACACAATCTAGCGCATGTAGTTTTGTCGTCTGGATTGAGTAATTAATGTTTTCTTTCCACGTGCAGCTCCAGTCTTAACAATTTGGTGGCCCTAGGCAAAGATTGACTTAGCCGCCTTTAATACTCTGCTTGTCATAGAAAATACCACGCCATGAAGGAATGTATGAAATGTGTCGAAGCTCACCACACATGTAGACAAGTGGAAAAGGACTGATTTTATTTCTCGGATATTAGGAAAATGCGGTGAGAGAGGTGATGGTGTAATGTTGCCTGCCAGTAGGTAGTATGACTGCCATGCTGGGATGTACCTTGGACAACACGGCGTGGCACCGAGTGGGAAAGTCCTCTGATGGTGTTCTGATGCATGGCTAACCATGCGTCGTTGACCTGTGTACATAATTCATCAACATTGCGTACCGGTCGTTCAGCGGCGTGGTGTTGCCTGCCAATGACGTCCCATACGTTAGGTATTGGAAAGTCTGGAGATTCCATCAGCCAGGGCAGAACCTAGACGTCCCATAGATTCTGTGTGCCGATGTTCGCAGTGTGCGGCCGGACGTTATCTTGTTGAAACTGAGCATCGGGGATACCACGGACATACGGCAACAAAACGGACAGCAGCCCCTTATCAACATATCATGGAGCTGGCATTGCACCCACTTTGAGTAAGAGCGGTGAACGGCTGTTGAAACTCATAGAACCTCAAAACCAAGACACCAGGCTGAAGAGCCGTATGATGCTCACGGATAACAGCAAGATCAGCACTATGACTACGTCGTCTCCAAATTCAGTCGGCTCTGAGACGAAAGCGAGACTCGTCGCTGAATACGACAAGGTTCCATTCGTCCCGCCACGCATGTCTGGTATGGTACCACTGCTACGTTGCGCGACAATGTGCTGTAGTGAGTACCAGTCGTTGCAATGGCTGGCTAGAGCGCAAACCTGCCTCAGCCAAGCTGCCATTCACAGTCCCTGTCGGTACTGGAGGTCCATAAATGCCGGTGCACCTTGCCGAATGTTGTCTGCTGTTAATTGAAGGGCTGCTACCGCTTCTTGTCAAATGAGGCGATCGAGGCGTTTGGAGGTCTACCGACGTGCACAAGGCACACTACGGTGAAGCACGTTACCTCCAACTGCTCTTGCTACATTAGGCCGATAGACGTTGCATCCTGATGCATTTCCGCCCCGATGCGAAGCAGGGGGTTAACCAGCAGTACCTCGCACTGTGATGAAGCCTCTGCTAAAGGTAACCGTGTGATGGTAGGATTCCGGATAACATCGCCCACCCATTCTTGCTTTTTGTACGTGATTTCGCCATCGCGATCCCTCCGAAGCAGTGGTTCACACGTCCAGGTGAGTACATCTAATTTTAGCCTAGCCATTCATTTTGCTTTTTATCTCCCTCACTTATCACGTGATTTGTTTACTCACCAATTTTCATGGCGTTCCGGCTATTACTTCCCGGTGTGGCATTTTGCATGTTGAGCACTGTAGTATTTTTCACTGAGAAACGTGCACTGTTTTTAATCATTAAAATGTCAATTTTCAATGAGATTTGAGTTCAAGGTCTGCACGGGGCTTTATTTGAAAAGCCCGGCTGGCCCGATCCGTTTCAGACTTTCATGTGCGTTCCCTGCCACTTATTGCAACAACGCAAGGCTTCCTCTCGAGCAGGGTCTCCGCGGTAAGCACTTTAATGGCCTGCGAGACTTCCACAAAGGAAATTATAAAATGGAAACAAGTGCATTTGTGAAATGGAAAAAATACATTTTAGAAATGAAAAACATACATCTTTGAAATGGAGAAATGAACATCCAGATACCTTGGACACAAGGACTTTTAATTCCTACATCTGCTATGAATTCTGATGCTAATAAATTATATAAGTCAAATTTTTAATTACTAAAAATTGTAGGCATATCAATTTCTTTGTAGCATCGATACGTTTTTTTTTATGATATATCATTCTTTTTCCGATAGTTAAGTTTTAGCATTCAAAGCCTCTGTGAAAATTTGATTTTCATTATGAACACTATGTTTACTCATCGTTTTCATGCAGTCTGAGAGTCCTATTTCATTTTGTCAAGTTCAAGTGCATTTTTTAAAGATTTAAATCTCTCAGGTTGTCTTTCACTGTGTTCTTGATTCACATTCATTTTAAAGGTTAGCTGAAAGTTGTAGCTACGGCAGTGTTCCCACTTTGATAGCGATATCGCTAATATGACTGACGTACTTGTAGGGAAGGCAGATTTAGAAATTCCTAGTGACCAGTGTACAAGAAGAAATAAAACGTCGCCATCTTCTAATTTTAGACTGCTGATTCCTGGTAGGACTATGAGACCAACACGCTACCAATGTCTCTTTTAGGATTCAAGCCAAGGCCCATCTTGTGCGAAAGGAAAAAAAACAGCTACTCATACCACTCGGACATTGAGGCTGCTTGTCGTATTGCATGTACAGACCCAGTTACTGTGTTGCGTCAAATGTTAGGTCCTTCAGCAAACGGAAATTTTGAAGGCTTACGTTCAATGATGACTGACAACCGTCCAGACTTATTGCTAATATCCTTCGTTGGAAAGGCATGAAAAAATTTATATTAGGAAGCATACATTCTGATGCATGTTGCCAAAGCAAATGGTGTCCATATATTTTAATGCTGAACTTCCGAATCGTAACATTGAATGAAAAGTGAAATATTCCTTCAAAACTGTAATCCTTATTTTTAATAATATCTGGGTGAGAATACTTCATATCAGGCAGATCGGAAAATCATGTATATATATTTCCTGTATAGTGGGCACTGTCGTTTGCTTGAATTTCTAAAGACATCATCATACAGTACGACAATTAGAAGAGATTCCTTTTTAAAAAATCTGCGGAAAACTATCAGAACAACACTTCTGAAAAAGTAGTCTTGAATGATTAAAAACTTATTCGCAAAGACTTTCCGATTAGCTTGAACGGAAGATTGGTATAAAGGCAACGCTTCTGTTGCACAGGGTGAAGGAAGCCTAGCGACTAGGGCAACCTCCTTCCGACCAGATGGTCCAAGAATCAGGCCGAGGTACGTTTAGTCGGTCCGAACCACTGAATATTCACCGTGCATCGAATGGGTACGTTAAGCCGTCGGTCTCGGAGTATTGGACTCCCGTTACAAAAAAGGCCGCTGTTCCTATCTCTCACCCTTGTTTTTCTTCCTAGGAGTGCTCGTTGCCACACCATAGTCAAACACTCCAAACTATCTCGACTCGCCTTTTTAATCTGGCTTTCTTACTTCTCTGACCCATTTAACCTCTGTCGTATCTGAGCCTTTAGGTTCAACTTCGTTTCTGATACGCAGCACAAAAGTTCCATTGAACATAGGTAGTTGCGTCTAAATCCTCTCTGTAGGTATAAAGCTTAGGAGAAATTGTTGGGTGCTTGCTACAAGATGAAGTGGATTTTAATGACTTCATTCTCAACTTAGGCTTCGCTAAATGAGATTATCTTTATACTGGATGAACACCAAGCACAGTATAATTCGTCATGGTACACATTGCTAATAATTATCTGTGTCACAGATAGAATGCGCACAGATCATTCCTTGTAGCAATATCACTAAGTACGTATTTCGTTTGATCCACCACACTAGGAAAAATTTCCATTATCAGAAATCTGAGAAAAAAAATAACTGAGTAACTGCGCTACTTTCTAAATCCCTCATATGCGCACAGTGCAAACATGGAGAATATTCTGCACAATTCAAGCATTCCCTCACAGAATTTCAATCTTTTACATAAGTACAATATGTACAGTACTAGTATATCATCATCGTTATCAAAGAAAAGCCGCTGATTTTTAGTACCTACCTTTATTTGCCGTTATCTGGAATTATTTTTATGATGAGTCACTGCATTACGAAACTACTTTACATTACTCGTATTTTGAACACCATTTTAGTGGGCAAATTTGAAATTGAAATTTGCAAATTCAGAAAGCATTGTATGTGAAACAAAATGTGTGTCTTTTGGGTATAGGAGTGCAATTTAAGTGTACGTTAGCTTTTCCACCATTTCAATACTTTCAGCGTTTACGCTTTTTAGTCGGAATTTTTCCTTTCATCACCCCTTGATTTTGCTTCACTCTGGGCCTGAGTGTGGGGTGGATTCACTTCATCCTTCATTCTTGTGCTATTTTTCTTTGAGGAACAGTGCCCCAGAAACGGGTAGAAGACTTGTTCGGCAAATGTCGAACGCTACATGAAACGGCTGAGTAAAAAAGTAGTGTCTGTTTCTCGAAACAAATCTGCTACACACAATCATGTTTATGCGGAATAATGGGCCAACTCACGTCGCGTCTCCAGTAAAGAACTTTCTTGTCACCACATTTGGTGCTGAAACACTAATCAGCAGGCAATGCTGCATTCCATGAGCACCTCGGTCTCTAGATCTGACCCCCGTGTGTTTCTGGTTGTGATGTTATTTAAAGTCCACAGTGTAGCAGACAAGATCTTTGGAACTGCCATAGCTGAAAGAAGCCGTTCGCCGCAAAGTCTGTTGCATTGAGCAGGATGTACTGCATTCGGTGGTCAGTGGAGTTAACACACGATTGAATGCTGTGGTGGAAAACGTGCTGGACAATTACTGATGTGATAGTGTCACCAAATAAATATAACATAAATATTTTCTTTGATTTTCACTGTATTTACAAACTGTTTACCCGTTATAGCCCTATATCGGTGACTATTCAACTAAATGTTTTTCCGTTGCCAAACAAAATCTCCTTACTAGTTGATGCTTTAGAAGCAACCCTCACTGCATTAGATGCATTTGTTCTTTTGTTACAAAGTTTTGAAATTTAAACCAACTTTTGAGCCATTCGGTATCCGTACTGAGTTTTAAGTCTGTTAATTTTCTCGGTTGTGTAGAAATATCTTCTGCAGACGGGCATTTTTCTTATAAATTTACTCGTCTATGGCTTGCCTAAAACGTCAGACCACAAATGTCTTCCAAGTGTAAAAAAAAATGTCTACCGTCGTTTATTAAAAGTAGTTCAAATATTAACTAGATATACATGAGCAATCATTTATCCATTTAGAACACCGAAGAATAAAATGCAAACTAACATGTATCTGAATTTTAATTTTGTGGATTTGGGGAAAGCTAAAATTAAAAAAATTATTGCGCACATCCACTGCGTTACGTTAGAATGTGAATTGATTTCTAAAGCGAAACTTTTCAGAATTGTACTGAACGTCCTGTTTTAGTTTTGTAAATCTCTTATATTTTCTAAACAACATTAAAGATGTTTTTGTGTTAGTTATATGCAGTCTGTTATTGTAAGGAGTAATAAGATGGGTGAACATTCGGGATTTCAGATGCTTAGATAAGCTATTCTTTACGCAATGTACCACAAAAAAAAAATTAAAAAAGAATGCTCGAGGTGTGTTCCGTATTATTTGAGCTTAATGTACACTGTTAGTGTTCATTTAATTCTGATCCTAACGTAAATCTGTCTTACGTTCTAGCAAATGTATTATTTATTATTTTCGACGCAGTTCTCTGTAATTACGAACTACATCGCACGCATTTGTTTCAGCTGCTCTAGTCTTCAGAAATCAAACTCTTTGTTCCGTCTTCCATGCACATGAGTTTTTCTTATTATTTTTTGTTGTTCCGTTTATGTAATGATTGATCATCTCTGAAGCGTCTTCTAAAGTTTCAGAGATGACGAATAAATAGCTTCGGGATCGAAGAAGTTGTTGCAAGATCTACAAAGTCTAACCGTTGGCTTGCCAATACCGGACGGCGCAGATCCTAATTTAGCTAAAAACTCGGTGACAGCCCGATGCTTAGCATTTACAGTTTTGCCCACCGTTGCTGACATAACACATCAGCGTGCTGAATTTCAACTGCTGATATGCAGTAGAAGTCTCGTTGTTTTTGTACTGCCAGGGAATAACATAATACGGAGAAGCACTCTCATTATTCATTAATTATTGCTTCATCACCTGACTTCGAAAGTACTGAACGCCCTGCGTACACCGTATTGCACTTGCATGATGGACTGAAATGGGAAACGTCAGGGTTAGAAGTTAAAAGCGACAGGTGTTGACTGTTTAGTTTCGTTTTTTGGTACACTGTTTAGCTTCATTTTTGATACGCGATGTGCGAAGTACTTACTAACCTCTGGGAACACGAAGCACCTCTTCCCGAACGTTGTGTGTTTTGGTGTGATTGTTGTATAGTTGTTCAAGAGTGCTCAAAATATGCTGATGACAAGAGGATTCAGAAATGATCGTAGACAGTCAATAAATTGTAAATAATGCGCAATAGAACGTGGAAAGTGCTAACAAGGAAATAATAAAAACTGCTTGAAAAGGGAGAAAAAGTGTGTGGAAGCATCTTCTAATCAATCAGTGTCAGGGGATGAAAAGGCGACTACCGCAAGAGATCGGTCAATGCTCTCCGAGGGAGAGAGAAATAAGCTCCAAGACTGCTCGCGCTGTTGGGACGAAGTCGGTCAATGATATTCAGGGGTTGCAAATTCCTCGCTCTTTCATGGGATCAAAAGAATCGCCTGAGTTTAGTGAAAGAGTAAATAATGTTTATTGAAATGGCGATTTCGTTTTCCTCCCCATTGCATTTGAAAGCAATGAAAAGTCAGCACAGAAACTGAATTACTTTAACTCCATTCACACAGGATTAATTTCTTAAAAGAGCTCGCGACATTAGACATGCAAGTTACATTTCACAAGTAAAGGCAAATGTTTAATGCAGCGAATCTCCTATAATGTATTATTCAGAAATCAGTGAAAGGGATTATGTGACGAAGTCCAATGAAATTCGACCTATTTTCCAACAAAGAAAAATTGCCGAGCTTCCTTTGAACTCAACATGGGATGTCATTACCGGGAACTGTGGAAAATAATAGTTATTAATAGGATGTCATAACGAAGAACTAATAGTTGTTGAAAACGAAAAGTACTGACGTTCGCTTGCTGTTGTTAAAAATCAAAATCATTTCGATAATCTATGTTTTTACTTTTTTGTTCTTGATTCCTTTAAACTCAATACACCACTTTCCTTTAAATCTGTCTTGTTTCAATACAATTTTCAATAACATAATAAATTTCTTCGTTTTAGTTTTTTGCATAGTTTTGCTATTTCCATTACTTATCACACTAGACTCACTAGAAACATAATGAAACAATTTATTTTTTATTGTTACTACAAAAGAAATAACAGCATCGTCATTAAGGAATTATCTATTTGATGATTTATTTGTTTTAATTAATAAAATATTGATTATTTATTTTTATAAAAATCGGTTATTTTTCGTAAAATATTATTCATAGGTAATAGTTATTAAAAATGAAAAATTTATTTGTTAGTTTTCACAAAAAACAATTACTTCAAAATATTTGTAGCATATGATATTTTAACTGTAAATTATGAATTGTTGTTGTAATGATAGTTATGTGTAATAAATAATAAAAATTATAATTCTGACAGTTAACAAAAACAATAGCAATAACAATGACTCAGTTAAGTACCTTGACACGTTGAAACCACTGAACATAGAAAACTATATGCTGAAGAAACAATTATAAAAATAATCATGTACAGCCTACAATTTCTGGGATCCTATCCCAATGTAAAGAATATAACTCAAACAAATGCATATTATACTTTTATATTCGGATGCAGACTACCCATAGTAGTTCCATAATCAAATATTAATTTGCACAATTTTCACGTATTATTTATTACGAAAAATATACATAGATCTCAGCGCAGTAAGTACTCTGAAGAGAGAGATAACCTTACGTAGAGCACCTGAAAGAAGAGGAATAGTGAACGGATTAATGAAAGATCAACACACAAAGTAAATCATATCTTCGTGGCTGTACTTCAGGAAACGTACTGAGCACTAACCATTGCGTAACTGCCCTGAGGCATCTGACAAAAACTTACGTACTGCTAAGAAGATTATCAAATAGAAAATAAACTACCGAGAAGCACAAACAAAAGCAAGAACGGTGGGTCTTTATGCTATGAGAACTATAACGGTCTCCAAAATCCTAGAGTGGACCAGTACTGGTCACGTAAGTGATTTAAATGTGGTAATCTGTATGCTGAAAAGTCAGATTACTATCCAGGCTGTGTCTACTTCTAACATAAACTTGAACAAGGTCAATAGCAAATCTAGGTAGAAACCAATGAATACTGAAGCAGTGTGAAAAGTACAAAATGCTGATTTCTGAGTAGTGTACGAGTCGGACCCGTGTTCGAGGCGCGGATGAGGAATGTGAGGTGTGTTGTCTTACTGTGCTCGAACGCTCGCTTCATTGGAATCAGTGGTCCTAAGTTAGAGACCGGCGACTGCTATAGCTCAAAGAATTGCTCATGGTAGTCGTTAAACCCGGAAACAAAAAAAACAGCACGCTGAAAGTGTCGACTGCATAAACTCTGAGAACTTCATTCTCACCGAAAATTTATGCGGACGGATCTACATAACCAAACAGTGAGCATGATTCACAAATAACTTGCAAAGGCCCATAGTTTTTCAAACATCTAGATCAGTAACTGGAAGTATGCTCGTAAATTCTTCTACAGCACTTCTTGAGAATGACGACATGAAAATCTATGCTAGCGTAATGATTTTCACAAACAAGGATTTTAAACTTAGCAAACTTAATGCTTCATGAAAATGTAAACGATGTCCATCTGTTTTCACTGAAAAGGAATCTACATGGGCCCTACTGTGGAAAAAAATAAATGCCATCGCCTTCAGTTCATATTTCAGTGAAACAGAACATATCTTTTCCATCATTTTATTAAATACAGAAATAATCCAAAAAACGCACCCAGAACACCACAGCTAATTAAATATTAAGATAAATGATTCATAGTACTAATCCATAAAACTGTTCTCTTCAATACTTTTCTTATGGTCCACAATTTCTGCCAAATAGATTGGTAACTGCTCGGTGGTTACGAGGATTTCGCTCGCCTACGAATAACAAGATACGTTGTAATAATCATAATAAAAGTAACAGCAGAACATAGTTTAGGTGGTTAACCACTTTCTGCACCTGAAGATTGTTTGAAATCCTGGCTTATTACCTCCATCAAACCAAAGACTTCTAAAATTCTTTATCAAAACCAAAGACACCCAAGATCCTTCATCAAAACCAAAGACACCCAAGATCCTTCATCAAAACCTTAACGTTAAATATAACCTTACAAAAGACTGTCGTTTACACGGTACAAGAACTGACCAGAATCTGTTCTTTAAAACCAAAATTTCATGTTGTACTGATACAGGCCGACAGACCAGTATTCACAGAGAGGGCACCAAGGATCAGAATCGACATAATATTACAATTTTGGATGAAAACAGGAGAAGCAGTTAAGTGATGTAGCAGTTCATCTTGCAGTGAACATCCAAATTACTGAGGAAGGAAAAGTTCCAAATACGAGAACCTACAAATGAGAATCCACAAGAGCTTGGAACGGAACACTGTCCTTTTGGCAACTGCACTGGTGTTTCATATGCTTCCTAAAATAGCTTGAAAAAAGGTGACTGGGAGAAAAACTGTTTCACCCAATCCAAAAGGCAGCTTCTAGATCTGCAATATTACTACAGAATTCCTAAATTTTTAGTCCTGAGATCAACATCTCTACCATATTTCTCCTGCTTATTTCTAGATTAATAAGTTTGTCGCTGTCACTATCAACGAAAGTGCAGACCAACATAATCAAATATCTCGAATGTTTAGCACCAGGAGCTTGTAAAGATTCATAGTTGCACAAGGCAAAATCTTAAACCACATATACATTGCTAATGCAGCACTGGAAAAAAGAAGACATGAAGATTTTTGTTGATAGAACGTCATTCTATAACTTGACTATAGAAACGACTGACCTGATATCGTAGCCCGTGAAAAGACGTAGCCAATTGGTGTGTCTGCTCCCCGTAACAGAATTTGTATAAGACCTACTTTGGAAAAATCAAGAAATACACTTACGTTGCATTTGAAACTAAAATTTTCTAATAGAAAATGCACATCCTTATTCTTTCATTGGTTATAACCATTATGAAATGGTCCGCAAAAAATGTCTAGAAAAACTCCTCACGGAAAACATTAAAAATGATTCATAACACTCTTTTTCTTTCTTACACTTGCTGAGTTTTACTGCCACTAATTTCCGAGATGTGCATTTAGAAAAGTTAGCGACATTGCTTTAACAAGAGGTACATTAAAATTTTGCCACACAGGTTTGGAAAGACATAAGGAAAGTAGTCTATACCTATTCATAGGAGACAGCTCTGAGGAATTTCATTAAAGTTTTAGCTGACCCAGAACCTGCAATAAACAGATTTTCACTAATCAACACTTGCTGGTATCTGCTACTTGGAATCTCGCGGCAAGTTAGGCAATTTACCTTTACCTTGCTTGCTGACCTTTCATTCACGTTCTATTCTTACCTCCAGTTTCTTTATTCTTTTTAAAATCTGAACCATTTTGGAAACCTCTCGTGACAACTTGTGTTTTACTAGTCCTGATGAAGTCATCTATCTGGTCGTGAAATCTACACAATGCATAGATTTTTGAAATCTCCATTACCCCAGTAAACGGAATTCAACATCATGTTTTCCTTTTGATTGCTTATAAGCCCCGCATTTGTTACACTACTGATGAACAATAATATTATTTTCATAAATTGCATATATTTTAAAATAGAAAGTACGAGCTTATAGTAACACCTGATCCGCCCATCTGCCCATGTGCTTGTCAGCCTCTCGGCACACGATGTTTCCTCACTACTGTGAATCGACTGAAAAAATATTTTGCAATCGATAGCTCAAACGATAGAGATGACGATTCGTGCATTTTTGAATTTCAGAAATGCACATTTTCTGCAAGAGATCGTAACTGAATATGATACATTGCACACATGGAAGACTGATTAGAAAAATTCCTTTTGCACCTAATTATTGGAACTATGCAAAATTTCTGGGTAATATTTGCTTTGGAAAGTAAACAGTCTCATCGCTTGGATAGCCAAGAGGTATGTTTACATTTGGCGTTATAGTTCCGCTCCAAAACGTCTGATGTATGAACTAATTTCTGCCTTCCATAACTATACTTACGACGAAAATGTTGTATGCACATTGCAGGATCACGTTAGTCATTTTTGTTTTCAATAATGAGCTGCTGTATAGTTTTGTAGCCACCATTCTAGGCACCCACATTTTGTTCTTAAAATAGTCCACAGTTTCACCGCCAGGGGGCGTGGATGTATATCTTATTTTCGTCAATATCTCTACTTCTAGGAGTCCGATTTGAAAAATTTCTTCTTTGTTGGATAATGTTTTCAGTGTGACATGTTTTTCACATAATTTTAAAATTTTCAAGTAATTTATAGACTTTTCGCTAGGGGTGCGTAAAGGTGAATTGCTTTCCCCCCGATATCTCTGATTTGAAAAATTCTTTCTGCAACGGATACAGCTCCTGATGGGAAATCCTTTGCACATAATTTCAAATTTTTGTAAAAAAGGGTTTGGCCACCAGGTGGCGTGAGTCTTACTTTCCGCTTCTGATGTATTTGCAGTAAAATATGAGATTCTAAAATCTCGGTTAAAAAAAAAGTCGTTTGTTGACCGATACTACTGATGTCGACAAACCTTTTAGGACCATTTTTTTTTCTTAAAATAATGCATGGTTTCTACGTCAGGCCGTCAGGGGTGTAGATGTATATCTTATTTTTGTCAATATATCTACTTCTAGGAGTCTGATTTGAAAAATTCCTTCTTTGTTGGATAGTGTTTCCAATGCGAAATGTTTTTCCAATAAATTCAAAAATTTTCAAGTAAATCACATACTTTCCGCTAGAGGACACAATGGTAAATTCCGTTTTCTGAGTTATTTCTGCTTCTAAAACTCCGATTTGAAAAATTCTTCCTGTATCGCATACAAGACCTGATGGAAAATGTTTTTCACATAATATATAATGTTTGGTAAAGAATGGTTTGGCCACCAGGGGGCATAAGTGTTAATTTCTGCTTCTGATGTATTTGTAGCAAAATCTGGGCTCCTGAAAACTCGACTAAATTTTTTTTTCTTGGACCGATACCGCTCATATGGAAAAACCTTTCCAGAATATTTTCTTCCTACAATAACGCATGGTTTCCTCCACCAGTAGACGTAAAGTCACGTCTTATTTTTGTCAATATCTCTGTTTCTAAGAGTCCGATTTGAAAAACTATTTCTGTGTTGGAGAGTGCTTCCGGTGCGAAATGTTTCTCATATAAATTCATGTTTTACTTAACGCACAAGTCTGCAACCAGAGGGCGTAAGCTCACGATTCCCGTTTACAGCAATATCTGAGGGATTAAAAACACGATTGAAAAAACATATTTCTTCCGTCAGATACCATTGTTTTCCATACCGGTTCCATTGACTTTGAATAGCTTTGATAAATTTAATTTGCGTCAGAACGGATTCAAAAGACGTGCTTATTACACCCGAAACTCGGTGTCATCTTTCTTGTTTATTCAAGTGGTCATTTACAGGGATGATTAACACTAATACTTTTTGAGTGACTGATAATAAAAGCTACGAACCTAAGAAAGAAGACAGAAATGTGTGATTCTCTTATTTCTACCCAGTGTAATGATGTCTATGGGTCTATCCTTTCCTCATCTGGCCTTGGAGCAGAGAATAAAGGACGAGAAGAGTACGCTTATCACCATTATGACGAAGTAAATATCTCCGTCATTATTGTCCACGCCGGGGTTTGAACCCGGTCCCCTCATTCCAGTATAAGTCGCTCTACCAATTGAGCTATGCGGACGTTCGTTATCGTTGCTATCTGCCTTTATGTCGTGTGCGTCCTGCTGGGCAGGCACGTAAGATCTCCCCCGAAAGAGGGCTGGGGGCATGGCCCACTGGTCAGCTGTGACCATGAATCGTCGTGAGCAGCCATCCGCTGCAGAAAGTACTCTTGAGAACTCCCAGTCAATCTGGTGTGTGGAATGCAACGTCACTCGCTTTTTATTTTTCGAAGCGCTTAGGAATGGATTCTCTTATTTTTCCTGTCTCGCGATGTGGAAAGAACATCACACCATTGCGAGATCTTGAACGGCCGGGTCATCCGGAAAGTTTGAGCGCCATTATAACGAAGTAAATTTCTCCGTCATTTTTGTCCAAGCCGGGGCTCGAACCCGGGTCCCCTCATTCCGAAATAAGTCGCTCTACCAATTGAGTTACGTGGACGTCCGTTATCGCTGTTATCTGCCTTTATGTCGTGTGCGTCCTGCTGGGCAGGCATGTCACACCAGTGCCAGGTTTTATAGGTCGGTACTGCAGAGATGAAAGGCTTGTTTTGCAGTAGCTTTCATAAAACCCAGCCGCTATGTGAACATTAATATTTGGCGAGCGCAGAAAATCTTGGGCACCCTTGGGTGCAAGCACATCAGCCGCTAAAAGGGTTAATAGAAAAAAACATATGAATGACACTTGAAACAGCAAACATGCCACAGAATTCTAGTGTAATGAATATTACTTTTAGTCTATTTTGGTCAAAAGCCTCAAACCTAATAAATATGCTGAAGACATTTCAAATCATTTTAAAAGTGTACGGTGTGTACCTTTGAAATAAAAACCAAAAATCTAATTTTGGGTCATGCAGGTGGGAAGTTTTGCATTGAAAAACGGAAAGTGTATGGAGAATAATCGCCATTGTTAAAGCAATACGGATATAAATAGAAGAATAGAAACAATTCCAAACACAAATAAATTTTTACACTTTCCTTTGTAAGTAAATTTTGCATCTGGAAAAGCAGATGTCATGTGTATAATATTGACCATGATTAGAAATTAAAGAGTTTTCCTGATCCATGTACTCATAAGCTGGGGTTTAGTGGAATTCAGCATCTAGTTCATTCCAGAAGGCTAGAAAAGCTGTTTCGGGAAAGTTGTAAAATGCACACAAAGTTGCGGGCATTGCTACCGCATCAATAAATGAAAACCGAAATTTTCAAATTACGCTTTTAGAAGAGCATATATAGTTCTAAATGCAAATATACTCTGACGCTCCTTGCAGATGTATAAAGAATCTTGAAAATCAAGGGTTGCATGTTGTTGGGATTCGTTACAAGTGTTATAGATGAAGCCAGCTTTTCTAAAAATATATTTACGAATCGAACCTGTAGAAGTTGGAATATCGTCAAATGAAATATCTACGCTTACTCCAGCCACTGAAAGCATTTTTATAAAATAAACCCTGAAAATGCAACGGAAAGTTTGTTCGTTCTCACATCTATGTAAAGCAAAAGATTGTTTGCCAAATCAGACTTAAAAAGGAAAACATCCATCTGTGTTATCTAATAGAGACACACACATTTACGCTACATAAATGAAAACACTGCGCGTCGTCCAAAGCAAAAACGTGAGAGAAGTTTGATCATAGTTTCAGCTATCGGATTCAAAAGCAGTTCGCGGGAAATATAAATCTACCTTATTTCTGTTACTGGGAAACTATGCATCAGAGAAATTAGGAAGTGCTTCAAACATTATTCTGATTGGGATCTCCTTCCGGTGTAGAAAGAGTTTGCTTAACCAGCTTACAAACGCAGAGATTTCGTGTTCATAGAAGAAGAAATGGACGGACCAAGTTATGCAACATGAACGGTTTTTTTTCCTCCAAGAGATATACGGAATGCGTTCGGGTGATTTGAGCAAACTTTAAAGATCAAAAGATCGAAAGCTTTGTTCTTCGCTTTGAAACGTATGCTTAAAACTATTAAAGCCCATTTATAATGCCTGTTTCTTTTGTTTGCGATTCCTGTTCCTTTTGTTGTAGAGCCTGGCAAAAGGGCGGACCTGCTCTGCAAGTGTTACGGTAAATCTCTTTAGCATGACATAATGCGTTAAAATGATACGCCAAGGTTCGAGCTAATTAGTAATTTCGTTTTCGCCTATTCAAACGAGCAGGTGATTAAGTTTTCTACCCTTCATTCACTATTTGACGCCCCAAAACCCACGTTTCAAAAAAGTCAATTGATCTTCTCTTTTTCGTTGAATGGGCCGGGAAGAGAACAAAGGTGGAAAATTATTTTTCTAATTTAAAGCTATTAAATACACTTCATATTTCAAATAAAAACCATTTTTGAACTGGATTTTGTCTGGAAATATAGCGGAAGCAATATTTGGATATCCAAAAGTTTGAGATGTATTTCGAGTTAACAATTACTTTTTTTATGTTGAATGTTTTTATTATTTAGGCATGGTTTAGAAAATAAAAAGCTCCCTGTATTTTGGGGTCACGGTTGCTTCTCAGTCACTTCTATTCTATTATCATTTGCATACAGTATATTAGTCAATTACTATTTTTCTAAAAATGTTATTGGGTTTATGGAAAATTAATTTCTGCTTTTGTGCTACAAGTTCAAAGTTTCACATGAAGCATTTGTTATTTTTCGAGTTTCTTAATTAAGTGCCGATAGTTTTATTTATTTGATGTCAATTTCATTTCAGTGGATGTTTTTCAGATACTTTTGTTAACAAAAATAACGACATCTGGAGAAAAGTCCGTTTTCAGTTGACTCTACATTTCGAATTTTAAAAGAATGTGAATGCAGGAAACCGTTCCAGAAATTTGCGACGTGTTCATAACGACGAGACTTCAGAACACACATGCTAGCTTTAGTTTAAGAAGAATCCATCTGGGGATTCTGACTTAATCGGCAGCCACTGTGATGGCAGCTCATTATTACTTGATGAAGACGATGCTTTAAAGATATACCTACCTACAGCACTTTGCAAAACTCTAGCTGAAAATCCAAGGAAAACAAATTAATAAAACTTGAACGAAGGCTTACTGTTGATCGTACAGTTCATATAGATAATCATCATAAGCTTAAAACTGTTACAAAATTCGATGTTGAAATACCTCATGAATTGACAAAAGAATAAAGCCGCCCCGGGTGACGCAGTGGTATAAGCGTTGGTTAATGACTATTCGTTGTAATGGGTCAGTGTTCGAATCCCTGTGAGGCATGGATGTTGTGATTGTCTTATGGCACTGGTTCTCTCCCTTCCCTGAAACCAGTGACTTCAAATTTAGGGAGAGCGACTGCTTATAGCCCACTGAGTTTCTCACGGTGGTCATTAAACCTTCATTCAAAAGAAAAGAAACTGAATTGACAGATTTAATACTTGAGTTGTCTTCGTCAAGTAAAGGAACAATTTTTCTGTCAAATGGCTATTTACTGATAATGTTATTCTGAGGGAAGAAACAGATGATGCCACAACACATATGAGCACCACGGGCCCTTCTAATGCAGCGACAGATTCATACACCATAGAAATGATGAAGCCCATAGAAATGATGTATGATGAAGACACCCGTGGGCTTCACCATGGTATGCCTGATTTGCCAAGGTTTCTCAGATACAAGATGAAATTCATAGGGTTTCCTAAGAAACGCAAATATCACATCAAACAAGAGGCTTGATTGCTGAATCAGCCAGTAAATACAAATTCCTTTTCCAGCAATAGTTTGAATTAAATTATGCTACTTTAAAAATAGTTTTTTTGGGAACTTTTAATAATATTTTTTTTTACGGTGGAGAAGTGGTTGTCACAAGCAGAGCCCATGACAGCGGTTCCCAACCTTTTCTACAGCATTCCTCCCCCATTGGGGTTAGCTTGCAATGGCGCCTCTCTCCAGAATACGCACAGCTGTTCATTGCTCTAAAATCAATATTTATTATCTTTTATTACAAAGTCAATGATACCGGTACGGCTTGATTAAAAATATTAACCAAAAACACAACTGTACTACTAAAAATACAGATATACCTACCTACAGCACTTTGCACAAATAAAGTAGGTAATACCTGTACCATAGTATACGACCAGGAGTTCATTCCTCCTGAATAAAGTGATAATAATGTAAATTAAAAAAATGTTTTTTATATTTTCAGAAACTGTACGCATTCATGTGAAACATGTGCTCGTTTTGAATTACACAAACGATCGATGTTTGGTTCTAACTGCGTCAGTCCCACACGCAGGTCCTTCTCCACATTAAAACTATTTCTGCACGTCGTTTTAACAGCAACAATTGCCCAAAATCCTGCTTCGCACGGGCAGCTTGTTGAAAATTGAAGGAGTACTTCCAAAGTCCTTTTTTGTAAGTTTGTATTCGCTTCGAACTGAAATCCAAAATTATGGAAGTGGGGCTTTGTGAAACGCTATTTGTAGTGTCTTGTCGCTCGAAAGTTCAAGTAATTGCTCTTGACCAACCATGCTTAGTTCTGGCATATCACTCACTGTTACGGAGAATGGATGTGGAATCCAATCGTGGGTGTGGCTGTATCTCTAACGAAAGTAATCTTCAATCTGGTTTTTCAGTGCTGATAGGTGCACCGCTACTCTTTTCACAAGGGAATTGATAGTTGAGCTATCACACCAGCTTTCTCTGCTATGAATTTTGTAAACAATGGAAACATTTCAGTAACCCCACAGTTGACACGACCTTTCCGAAAAAATCTAACTTCTTCACGAAGCCTTCCATTTTGTCCTGCGTATCCTAAAACATTTGAGTTCTTTCCTTGCAGTGACACATTCAAACTATTTAGTTTTTCAAAAATGTCTGTCAAATAGGCCAGTGTTGCTAAAAATTCGTCATTACACAAATGTTCTGCTGATTACGTTTTCCCAAGCAGAAAAATTCTAATTTCGTCATGCAACTCGTAAAGACGCTGTAGAACTTTTCACGGGACAGCCACCTGACTTCAAATATGAAAACGCAGATGCTTATGTTCATATCCCATTTCTTCACTAAGTTCAGTAAAGCAAAGAGCCAGCACTGACTGAGATTAGATGTAATTAACAATCTTAACATCATCCGTAATAACACAATGTATATCTGGTTGCATTTTTTGGAAGCCAAAGCCTCGCGATGCATCATACTATGAGTGCATTTTACTGCCGGAGCTACAGCTTTCACTCGAGTTACAAGACCACTATTCCACCCTGTCATAGTTGCAGCGCCGTCGGTGCATAAACCTATACAATTAGTGCAAGTCAAACCTTCAGCGCAGACAAATTCGTTAAGTACAGCAAATAATTTTATGTCTTTACTTGTAGTTGTTGTTGGTATCGTTTCACAAAACAGTAACTCTTCCCTTACATTTTCTTTCCTGGCATATTTCACGTAACAAATAAGCTGAGCGTAATTGCGCAGACTGATGGAATTAGACGAATGATAATCATTTCCACCACCACCTGTAAACTGCAAATGATCATCATTCGTCTAACTCTACGAGTCTGCGCAGTTGCTAACGCACATGACTACAACACTCCGGCTTGTATATAAGGCTTCGTCCGCCCCGTTTCACTCTTTCAACCAATTTTCCTGATGAAGAACAATATATAATTGTTCGAAAGATCTTGAAAGTATATTTTAATTTGTACATATGTGTTTTAACTAAAAGCTTTTAAATTTGTAACCAATTTTAGTTAATCGCTGTGTTTTTTGGGATCGTGTTGCGACAGAATTCTGAACCTTAACCATAACAAATGACATACTGCGGCTATTGAACGCCGGATTTGCTACTAAAACAATAAAATTAAAACTTGATATAACTTGCGTCATATTGGCGGCACTTTTTCTTTCCTTTATCCGGGGCTGTACTTGTGTAGTCAGTAGTAATCCTACTACTATTACTAGGTTCTCTTTGGTCTGCAGATTCTGCACTACACATAGTTCTCTTCAAAATGCGGTCCATTCGCAATGTCAAGTACACTGCAGGCCACCCAAAATGCAACACCAAGAAGGAAGCATCCGATTGGCTTGAAATTCGCAGCATGCGTCGCCCGCAAGAGGATATGCAAACGATTAGCATTGCAGGGCATATGCAAATCATGTGCGCCCGGCACGCCACCGATAAGCACTATAAGAAGGGTGCACAGAAGGCGGGGTGTAAGTAGTGGAAGTGTGTTGTGCTGCCGGACCTATGCGTGGGCAGCTTCCTGATGCCTCGTCGCAGAATACGGCTGTCATTCCAGCACGTTTCGGAATTCGACAGAGGACGAATAGTGGCTTATCGCGACAGTGGTTTATCGTACCGAGACATCGGCGCCCGTGTGGAACGACATCCAGCCACAGTGAGGTGAGTATGGATTCGGTGGGTGTGGGAGGGACGGACGGACCGACGAGAGCGATTGCCGCAGCCGCGGCACACCACCGAACGAGAGGACCGGCATGTTGTGCAGCGGGCATTGACGGCTCGCACCGCCACATCACGAACGTTAGTGCAGGAATTAGGTTGTGTTGCGCAACAATCTGTGTCAGCACGAACCGTTCAACGTCGTCTTCAGGAGTGGAGACTTGTCCCACGGCGCCCATTGCTCCGATTGCCATTGACGTTACACCGCCGGTGGGTGCGGCGGCAGTGGGCCGTTGAACGCTGCACCTGGACTACGGAATGGCACGACATTGTCTTCTCCCACGAATCCCGCTTCTGCCTGCAACACCGCGATGGTCGGATCCGCGTGTGGCGGCACCGCGGCGAGAGACTGTATGACGCCTGCATTATGCATCGCCATACCGGTCCGTCGCCTTGCGTTATGGTTTGGGGCGCAATTGGAAATGACACCCGCACCCCTGTGGTACGCATCGCCGGTACACTCAACAGCCACCGCTACATCTCCGACGTTTTGGAGCCTGTAGTCCTCCCTAACCTGCAGGATCTGCCAGCAGATACGTTTCAACGGAGAATGCGCGCCCGCACGTGGCACGCATCGTGCAACAATTCTTCATGGCCCACCAGGTGTCACTGCTACCGTGGCTCGCCTGTTCTCCCGATATGTCGCTTATCGAACACGTTTGGTCGCTGATCGGCAACCGAGTGGCCCGGCAAGCACCACCCGTGGCTACGCCTGATGAACTGTGGCAACGTGTGGAAGCAGCCTGGACCGACATACCCCAAGCTCACATCCAAAGCCTCTTTCGTTCGATATCGCGGCGTGTAGCGGCCGTTATTGCCAACCACGGGGGCCCCACGAACTATTGATATCTGCGTGTTCCGCAAGTCGCGCGGGCCTGTAAGCTCAATCGTTTCATCTTTGTATCTGTTGTTATGTGTTCAGTAAATCAGGCTTTGCTATCTCGTGTCCATCTTGGTGTTGCATTTTGGGTGGCCAGCAGTGTATATTAGTTCAGTTCTAGCTTATGTAGAATATATGGCGACAGTCACAACAAACGTTATGTGCGCGATAACAGAAAACAAATTAGGGAGTGACGGAAAACACTATAGTATGTGTGTGTGGAGGACTATCACATTGTGTTTCGAGGGGTGTCTGTTTTCATCCACGTACAGTGAATAACATTGCGTGCATCGCCAAGCGACTCCCCTTCAGGTGCTCTGCACCTCCCAAGGAAGGCACACCCCACCGGTTGGGAACCTAGGGCTTATGTTATATTGTTCCACTATAAATTTTCAAAGCATCAATTTCGAATGATTTATTTCGCTTAATTTAGTAATTTTTGTCTTAAAGGTCCGGAGGATCTGTTATTCAGATAATAATACGGTATATGATATGATGACTTGTAAACAGTAAGTTAGTAAAGCAGTCATTGCTACATTTGTTCAGGTAGACACAATGTGAATTCCGTAAGAATGAGTTTTTATGCCGTATCATATTGACGACCTATATTTTTAGCACGTCTTTTGTAAAAAAAGATCGTGCTTATTTTATCGGGTTGTCCGTCCGTCTGTCTGTACCCACGGTATATCTGCAACTATTAGTCCGATTCGAAAAATTCTTTTGCATTCGAAAGCTTGAAATATGCAAATGATGATCCTTTATTTCGGTTTTTTTTACGATGTACAATTTCGCCGCTAGAGAGCGTAAATGCAGATGATGTCGAATTCAAAAATACGTTTTATTCCACATATTTGCTTCTAAACATCCGATTGAAATTTTTTTTTTATCTTTCGATTCCATTTATGCCGAAGAGTACTTTGGATATAGTTACTTTTTCAAATTACGCATAGATTTTCCGCTAGGGGGCGTAAAAGTAAATTGCATTTTTTCCGATAACTCCTCTTCTAAAACTCCGATTTGAAAAAAATAAAATTCAGCGGATACATCTCCTGATGCACAATCTTTTGCATATAATTTCGAATTTTTGGTAAAGAATACTTTGGCCACCAAGGGGCGTAAGTGTTAATTTTCGCTTCTGATGTATTTGCCATAAAATCTGAGCTTCTAAAATATCGATTGAAAAAATTATTTCGTGGACTGATGCCACTCACATCGATAAACTTTTTCGGAAAGTTTTCTTCCTAAAATATTCCACAGTTTCTCCGCCAGGGGGCGTAGATGTATATCTTATTTTTGTCAATATCTCGACTTCTAGGAGTCCGATTTGAAAAATTCCTTCTTTGTTGGATAGTGTTTTCCCGTGTCGCATGTTTTTCATATCATTTCAAAATTTTCACGTAATTCATAGACTTTCCTGCTAGGGAGCGTAAATGTAAATTGCGTTTTCATCCTGTATCTCTGCTTCTAAATCTCCGATCTGAAAAATTCTTTCTGCACCGGATACAGCACCTGATGGGAAATCGTTTGCACATAATTTCTAATTTTTGTAGAAAAAGAGTTTGGCCACTAGAGGGCATAAACCTAAGTTTCCGCTTCTGATGTATTTGTAGCAAAATATGAGCTTCTAAATTCTCGGTTGAAAATAACGTCGTTTGTAGACCGATACTATTCATGCCGACAAACTTTTTAGAAAAAATTTCTTCTTATAATAGAGCACGGTTTCTACGCCAGGTGGCGTTGATGTATATCTTATTTTTGTCAATATCTCTACTTCTAAAAGTCCGATTTGAAAAATTCCTTCTTTGTTGGATAGTGTTTTCCGTGTCGCATGTTTTTCATATAATTTTAAAATTTTCACGTAATTCATAGACTTTCCGCTAGGGGGCGTAATGGTAAATTGCGTTTCCCCCTTTATCTCTGCTTCTAAATCTCCGATGTGAAACATTCTTTCTGCACCGGATACAGCTCCAGATGGGAAATCGTTTGCACATAATTTCTAATTTTTGTAAAAAAATGGTTTGGCCACCAGGGGGCGTAAACCTTAATTTCCGCTTCTGATGTATTTGCAGCAAAATATGAGCTTCAAAATTCTCCATTGAAAATAACATTCGTTTGTAGACCGATGCTACTCATGTCGACAAACCTTTCAGAAACATTTTCTTCTTAAAATAGTTCACGGTTTCTACGCCAGGGGGCGTAGATGTATATCTTATTTTTGTCAATATCTCTACTTCTAAAAGTCCGATTTGAAAAATTCCTTCTTCGTTGGATAGTGTTTCCGATGCGAAATGTTTTTCCTATAAATTCAAGATTTTCAAGTAAATCATAATCTTTCCGCTAGGGCGCACAATGGTAAATTGCGTTCTCAGCTCTTAAAACTCCGATTTAAAAAATTCTTCCTGTTTCGCATACAAGACCTAGCGGAAAATATTTTTCACGGAATTTCTAATGTTTGGTAAAGAATGGTTTTCCACCAGGGGTCATAAGTGTTTATTTCCATTTCTGATGTATTTGTAGCAAAATCTGGGCTCCTGAAAACTCGACTAAAATTAATTTTTCTTCGACCGATACCGCTCATTGGATAAACCTTTTGTGAATACTTTCTTCCTAAAATAATGCATGGTTTTCCCAATAAGGGACGTAAAGCCATATCTTATTTTTGTCGATAACTCTGTTTCTAAGAGTTCGTAAGCTCACGATTCCGTTTACAGCAATATCTGAGGGATTAAAGACCCGATTGAAAAACTTCTTTCTTTCGTCAGATCTATTGCTTTTCCATACCGGTTCCATTGACTTTGAATAGCTTTGATAAATTTAATTTGCGTCAGAACGGATTCAAAAGACGTGCTTATTACACCCGAAAATTCGGTGTCACCTTTCTTGTTTATGACCTGTTTGTAGTAAACAAATGATATGTAAATGAATAATACTTTACAATTAACACTTTTGCTCTATCGTATTTTGGAGTTCCGGTAGCGATCTCACTGCTAGGGGCGCTGACGTCCAGCTGAAGAGCAAAGCTCTCTTGTACTTATACCAATCGGTATCGCAGAAAGCGTTGAAAGCTTCCTATGTAGTGGCTATGTTAGTTCCATATAGTTATCCGCCTCCGTTCGTACGTTATGTTGCACCGATTGGAAATGGCCTTTGATTATCTTACCTCATCAGCAAAAATTCTTCCGTTCACTCCCACTTTTTATGACCGATGTTTTAGCAAACGAACGGTGCTCCCCAACTTTGCAACTGACAGTTTTGCTCTTTGTATAATATTTTCGGGGTTCGGGGATAACTTTGTCCAGTTTAAGTGCCCAGAGATATGGTTTTTAGCACGTCTTTTGTAAAAGAACATCGTGCTTCTGTTATCGGTTTGTCCGTCCGTCCGTCTGTACCCACGATATCTCTGCAACTGTTAGTCCGATTTGAATTTTTTTTTTTTTTTTTTTTTTTTTGCATTGGGAAGCTTGAAATATGCAAATCATGATCCTTTATTTCGTTTTTTTTTACGATGTACAATTTCGTCGGTAGAGGACGTAAATGTAGATGATGCCGAATTCCAAAAATACGTTTTATTCCACATATTTGCTTCTAAACATCCGATTGAAAAAAAAATTATCTTTCGATTCCATTTATATCGAAGAGTATTTTAGATATAGTTACATTTTCAAATTACGCATAGATTTTCCGCTAGGTGGCGTAAAAGTAAATTACATTTCCCCCGATAACTCTTCATTTAAAACTTCGATTTGAAAATTTTTTTTCTTCAGCGGATACATCACCTGATGGAAAATATTTTACATATAATTTCAAATTTTTGGTAAAGAATACTTTAGCCACCAGGGGGCGTAAGTGTTAATTTTTTGCTTCTGATGTATTTGCCATAAAATCTGAGCTTCTAAAACATCGATTGAAAAAATTATTTCGTGGACTGATGCCACTCACATCGATAAACCTTTTTGGAATATTTTCTTCTTAAAATATTCAATAGTTTTTCCGCAAAGGGTAGATGTAGATCTTATTTTTGTTAATATCTCTACATCTAGGAGTCCGATTTGAAAAATTCCTTCTTTGTTGGATTGTGTTTTCCGTGTGGCATGTTTTTCATATATATTTAAAGTTTTCAAGTAATTCATAGACTTTCCGCTAGGGGCGTAGCGGTAAATTTCGTTTCCCCCTATATCTCTGCTTCTAAATCTCTGATTTGAAAAAATGCTTTCTGCACCGAATACAGCTCCTGATGGGAAATCGTTTGCACATAATTTCTGATTTTTGTAAACAAATTGTTTGGCCACCAGGGGGCGTAAATCTTAATTTCCGCTTCTGTTGTATTTGCAATAAAATATGAACTTCTAAATTCTTGATTGAAAAAAACGTCGTTTGTTGACCGATATTACTCATGTCGACAAACCTTTTAGGAACATTTTCTTCTTAAAATAGTGCATGGTTTCTACGCCAGGGGGCGTAGATGTATATCCTATTTTTGTCACTATCTCTACTTCTAGGAGTCCGATTTGAAAAATTCCTCCTTTGTTGGATAGTGTTTCTGGTGTGACATGTGGTTCATATAATTTTAAAATTTTCAAGTAATTCATAGACTTTCCGCTAGGGGGCGTAAATGTACATTGCGTTTTCCCTTATATCTCTGCTTCTAAATCTCCGATTTGAAAAATTCTTTCTGAACCGCATACAGCTCCTGATGGGAAATCGTTTGTACATGTTTTCTAATTTTTGTAAGAAATGGTTTAGCCACCAGGTGGCGTAAGTCTTAATTTCCGCTTCTGTTGTATTTTCAGCAAAATATGAGCTTCTAAAATCTCGATTGAAAAAAAAAGTCGTTTGTTGACCAATACTACTCATGTCGACAAACCCTTTAGGAAAATTTTCTTCTTGAAAAAATGCATGGTTTATACGCCAGGGGGCGTAGATGTATATCCTATTTTTGTCAATATCTCTACTTCTAAGAGTACGATTTGAAAAATTCTTTCTTTGTTGGATAGTATTTCCGATGCAAAATGTTTTTCCTATAAATTCCAATTTTCAAGTGAATCATAGACTTTCCTCTAGGGGGCACAAAGGTAAATTGCGTTTTCTGCGTTATTTCTGCTCCTAAAGCTCTGATTTGAAAACTTCTTCCTGTATCACATACAAGACCTGATGGGAAATATTTTTCACATAATTTCTAATGTTTGGTAAAGAATGATTTAGCCACCAGGGGTCATAAGTGTTAATTTCCGTTTCTGAAGTATTTGTTGCAAAATCTGGGCTCCTGAAAACTCGACTAATTTTTTTTCTTGGAGCGATACCGCTTATATGGATAAACCTTTAGAGAATACTTTGTTCCTAAAGTAATGCATGGTTTTTTCACCAGGGGACGTAAAGTCACATCATATTTTTGTCGATATCTCTGTTTCTAAGAGTTTGTAAGCTCACGATTCCGTTTACAGCAATATCTGAGGGATTAAAAACCCGATTGAAAATTTTCTTTCTTTCGTGAGATCTATTATTTTCCATACCGGTTCCATTGACTTTGAATAGCTTTGATAAATTTAATTTGCGTGAGAACGGATTCAAAAGACGTGCTTATGACACCCGAAAATTCGGTGTCATCTTTCTTGTTCTATCTGCTCGTGGCGGTACAACATTCATTTTTATTTCTCTCTCTCTCTACAATAACATATTTTGGCTTTCTGTAAAATTAAAAAAAAACATATATGTTTATGTTCTCTGGTCCCCTCTCTCATTACACAAAACACGCGCGTGCACAGAACTATTTTATCGGCGTATGCGAATCTACCACCAACTTTTTTTTTTTCAGCATTTTGTGTGCATGAGTGCCCATTAGTCTTGTTTCGGTTTTGCTGCTGTACTTGTTTTGTAAAATGAAACAGATTTTACAAAAGAAGCACCAGATAAAAATTGTTAGATGTTTATCGGGCATTCGTCTGTAATGCACCAGTTCAATCATATGTTTTTTCTTGTCTCAGGTACAGACACATGTGCATACATTTACAGACGTGGCCGAAAGTCCTGCACCAGTAGACCGAAAGTCAATTTTTGATGTTTCAAGTCAACTTATACAGCGTAATGGTATATTCAGGAAAACATATTACACAACATTTTAATGGAAATTTTATGCTGAATTCAAATATTTTTACAGAATGTTATTACCAGTAATAGAAGTGAAGTTACAAACAAAAGTACAGCGTCTAGTCACAAAAAACAAAAAATAGTGGAATTTGTGAAATTAGTGTACAATGCATTTAACGTAAAATTACTGAACAGTACATTATTGAAACTTGCAGGACACTTGAAATAACTTGCCAACAAGCAAAATACGCTTTAATATTTAATTGGATAACTATGGTTTCTTAACAACAGAGTGCACCTTCTTGGCATGGAACTAATGAGCTTCTCTAGTTGTCCATTGGTGATAACGCGGTGCCATACGGCCCTTACAAACTCAATTAATGCTGTTTTAAATATGGGTCCTTGATGACGGATCTTTTGTTTCAATCTCACTCACAGATTCTCTATGGGATTAAGATCCGGTAATTGTTCCGGTCACTGAAATTTTCTTATAACTTTTCGATTAAACCACTCGTCAACCAACTTTGACCGATGACATGGCGCGCTGTCGTTCTGAAAGATAAAGTTCTGCAAACCCATGTCTTGTGCAGTTGGTAGCAGTTTGTACTCCAAAATATCCACATATTTCGATCCATTTAATCTGCCACCAACAACGTGCAGACGGCCAACATGACTGGCTGAAATACAGGACCATAACATCACCGAATGTGGGCGTTTGATTGTTGGCTGGGTGTAGCATGCCTTATATCTTCCACCAGCCCGACGACGTAAAATTATTTATATTATTAGCGGAAATAGTAACAGTTGTTTCATCACTAAAAAAAATGACATTTTTCCATTTATCAACAGTCCAGTTCTTGTGTGACTCGGCCCAAGCAATTCTTTTGAGCCGTTGTTGTTCAGTAAGGAAAGGTTTTCGTGCAGTCAGTCCATTTTCTTGTAGCCTACGACGAACTGTACGTGAAGATGCAATAACGCCTACTTCATTCTCCCACTCATTTCTTAAATCAGTGGCTGTTTTAAACCTTGATTTCACGGAACGACGAATCAACATGCAATCATCACGTTCAGTACACCGCCTTGGTCGATTTGTTCCTTTTCTTTTTCCAAAAAATCAAGTTTCTGCAACTCTTTTAATGGTGCGCAAGACAGTGGAATGATCACAGCAACATTTAACAGCAATTTTACGTCTACTGAATCCACGTTCATGCAAAGTAATAATTGTTGCCTGGGTTTGAAGAGGCAGGACCAATTTTCGGGTCTTTGACATTCCTTAATTCAAATATCACCAGGAATTCTGCATAAACTTCCGTCAACTAACTACAAGCAGCTGCGTTCTAAGTCGACAGACGATTCTACATAATTTTATATCTCACTAGCAGACGTCGGAGAAAGCTATAGTGGATTAGAGGAGCGCGAACGCTTTTTCAGAACTGGAGAGCCGCGGATGGCTTAGTGGTTAGCAGTTCCGACTATCGATGCAAGGGCCTCAGGTTCGAACCTGGGCTGATCTTTCAGAGATGGTGTGATTTGCTAACAATCACTGAATATCCGCCGTGCATCGGACGAGCACGTAAAGTGACGGCCCCCAGGCTGGACCCACTGGTTAAATGGGTATCCTTTCCTATGCCCCCCCCCCTGAAATTCTCTCACCCTTCTATGTGCAATATCATACTTGTACGGTGGCGCCATCTACTGTACTCTAATCTCACTACAAACTGTTCTGTCAAAGTCGCAAGACTTGCTCTCATTCCTTCCGTTTCTGTGTCCTGCCGAAAAGGCGATCTCGCTGCAGGTGGCTGGGACCTAAACTCTACTCACTGTGGACGGAAGTCCTACAAGAAAATGACAAAAAAATACAGAACTGGATTTGTGTTTCCTCACTAGCACACCTTTGCTTGTAACTTCACTTCTATTACTGATAATAACATTCTATAAAAACTATTTGAATTCGGCATAAGATTTCCTTTAAAATGATGTATAATATATATTTCTGACTATAGCATTACGCTGTCTAATTTGACTTCAAACATCAAGTGTTGACTTTCGGTCTACTGGTGCAGGACTTTTGGCCACGATTGTATGTATACGCAATATATGTGTACATGTGTGTGCCATGCAAAGGTAGTAAATGAATACCTTGAGGTTTATAAAGTATTTTGGAATAAGTAAATTTAAACTTCAACATCGTATAGGTCATAAGCTACATACGCAGCTTTTCATTTCTTAGAAAGAGCTGCATGAACACTTTCCTTTCTTTATAAAAATATAATGTCATAATACATTTTCTTAATGCGCACATTAATTTAAAAACAATTGTCAGACGCATCCTCAGTTGCATCTATTCATATCAAAACCAGTATTTATTATATTCATGTGTAGAGCCACAGGCTCTTAAATTTGTTGGTAAAAGAGAAACAAATAAACCAAAAGAAAAACAGAAAATATTCTGGACTTCTTGCTTTCCAGTGGTGTCAGTTTTGTTTCTGCATCATATAGCACCACATACACGTAATCTACAAGTCATTTTGGTACTTTTAGTTGTTCTCTTGGTAAAATAATAACTTACAGTGTTATTTACTGGAAATGGTGCATTTTATATTCTTCCTACACTTCTTCAACACTTTCTGATGATTCGAAACTTAGCGTAGGAGTTTCAAAACCCGAAGTTTCTTAAATACAAACTGGCAAAGGTTCTTTGACTTTTAGCTGGAGCGCATAATTCCGTTTCCCAGAAAATACCTTGTCCTGCATCATGTAATACTTCCTACTAGTACCAAACTTAGGGCATGCGAGTTCAAACCTCCTTAAAGGCAGTAAAACCTTCCCAAGTTCTTATTATCTTCAAGATGTTTTTCTACGGTTAACTAGAAGGCAATGTCAAATATAAATATTTGAAAAAAGTCAAGCTGCAAAATTACATCTGTAGAAAAGCAAATTCTAAGACTGATAACTGCTAAGATAGCGAATCCGAGACGTGATAAAAATTGAACATTGTGTTTCACAGAATTTATGCAGAATTAGAACTATTTATGTGAATATGCAGCTGTTTTGTTCAGAAATATATTTTCTTTCTAATATTGTATGAAACTCGGAAATTAGAAGTGCAAGCTATGCATCAAATGCTTTCATTCCTATAGCAATTCCACTGTCTTTTCCCGGAATTAAAATTTTTCTGGCAAAGACTCGAAAATTTACTTAGAAAAAGAGAGTCCGCATCTCAAGGAAAACATTCTCTGCTTGATAGTTAGCAAAGCGAGTCATCGTTGCTACGTCACATATACACATTTCATGTTCATAAACATGGTGTCTGAATGTCAGATGTGTATTTAGGATGGATATGTCAATATTACCTCTTTTATCAGCCGTCGGGAGAATTTTCCATTGAGTACCGTCATTGTTTTATAGAGCGTGTTTTCAGGCCTGTAAGAAAAATAGTTAACTAAATTTATGATATAGAGAGGCAGCTCCTTAAATTACATAATCTGATGCACAATCCATATGATGATATAGAGAGGAAGCTTAGATCACATAATTTGATGCACAATCTATCGAAGTGTGCGTTTCCAAGAAAGTTTGTCGATTTCGAATGTTGATTTTTCATTTCAAAGCTTTTTCTTTCAAGTATGTTTTCCTGGAAGCATAATATCAAATGCAGCACTAACAATATGTCATCTGATATGTACACAGTACATACATACTAAGTGGCCACTTTATTAAGCACATGCATATTATATTTGGGTAAAGTCGCATTAATAGCCAGTTCAACATTTTAAATAACACTGTAGCTAGATGAAATTCCCTGCCGACAAGTTGAAAGCTGCATGGCTTATATGAAGCACGGATATAGAAAGCCAATTATTTACTAAAATACGACTATATTGAAGCTCAACCTTTTCAAACAAAATTCCCCAAGGTAAGTGTTTCTCACTTATGCAGAGCAAAATTTAAAGAATTAGTTGATGTTCTTCTCCCACGCTATGACACACACTCAAGCAATGAATTTATTGTCTCACAAATTCTATTACCATTTTAATCAAATTAGAGTGCAAACTGTGTGAGAGAGAACTCATTTAATATATATAAATTTCGTTATTCTTGAAATTGGTAAAAGTACATATAACAGAGTGAGTCCAAAGTTTGTCCAGTTGGCAGCTAAAAAGCCTAATGATGCAAGAAAGGCATACTTGTATATGCTCACCTCATTCTACAAAGTACAGGCCATTGCTTTCTATATTCCTTTGCCAACGCTCCGCCTTATACACGCTTCAACGGCGGTACCATTTGGTTTCGAGGACAAAAACTCTTTGATTCCAGATTACACATCCACCACTGAAGCGAAGTGCCTTCATTGTAGGAAATGGGCCATAGAAAGAAATAGGTGGTATATAGTCGGATGGGGGCAAGGTCCGAAGAAATAGGTGGTATATAGTCTGATGGGGGCAAGGTCCGAAGTGTATGGGGGATGAGGTAGGATCTCAATCCCTTCCAATTCCTATAGATTTCGGTTGACCACTCTAGAGGTGTGCTTTGAGCCTTATCCATTTGAAACAACGCCGGCTACCTATTGATGAGCGCTGGGTAGCGTTGGCGAAGAGCATTGTTAACCCGTTGCAGTTGTCCGGCATAGAGATATATATGGAACGAGTTCCTAGTGCACAGCACCCTCACAATTCCACCAAATCCACAGAATGTCTTTCCTCTCGAATCACCTTCTTTGAATCACTGGCTGTGCTTCCTGGCGTGGACTCAGGCCCCTGGTTCCCAATGGTAAGATAACGTAGGAATATTCACTTTTTACCACCTCTGAAAAGACGACGCCGAAACCTATAGTCCTGTGAATTGAAACAGAGAGCGACACATTGTTCCGCCTACTAGAGTGTTCGATCATGGGGAACCATTCTATGGCGCCTGGAAGAGAAATGAAGCTGATTCAGATGACGAACGAGGGTGGATTTGAAAGACCCCACCTGAGCTGCCAGTTGTGGATTAATATGTTCACTACCACATTTTCGACCGGAGTGTCAATGTTGGTGGTCGTTGGACGTCCTTTCCTTGGCTTACCTTTGAGAAGGGTGCCCCAGCATTGAAATGCCGGAACCATTTTTGTACAGTACTGCTGTCCACTGTTTCCTCGCTTTCAACGGCACAAATTGCCATCTCCGTTGCTGCCAAGTTTAATCCGTTTATCCAAGAATGGCGTGGGATCACCCAAACAGCACGCTTATTGACCTCCGTCGTCTGACCTGATAATGAGGTGTGGCTCCCTATTAAATGCACGTCATTGGTCTTGTGTGTTCCACGTAATCGCCGTACCCAGTCAAATCTGGCGTACGTTTCGTGCAGGAATTGAGGCCTAAGATCATGTATTGGCTCAAAACGGGACAAACTTTTGACTCACCTTGGTATACAATTCAGGGTTTTGTATACATTTTTCTGCTGCAGTATTCCTTAAGCAAAGTTCTTACATGCTACTCTTATTGCGACAATGGCACTATCTGCCAGCATTCTTATCTATAGATATGAACTGTAGTGTACCTAATATAATGGCCGTGCATTGCACGTAAAACCAAAAGGGGTGATACACTGCATGAAACGTTTTAAACACGCAAGATGTCTTTTTTTATTGATTTAAGGTTTAACGAACACCGTGAGCAAATTAATGGGCTATAAGCAGTCGCCGGTCCCTAATTTAGGGCGACTAGTTACAGGGAAGGAAGAGAGCCAATGCCGTAAGACAAACACAACATCCATGCCTCACCGGGATTCGAATCCAGACCTTTCTCGGACGATTGGTAATAAGCCAGCGCTTAGACCACTGCGTTACCGGGACGGCCAAGATGTTCACTCTCAGAAGATTACAGATTCATTTTTCTCTGTGCGGATGCTTTCAGATCTTGCAAAACCAGAATAAATGGAAAAGACATTCCTTTTAATCTTCGGAGGTCCGGGCTTTTACTGTTTCTCAAAGCAACGGAACATCCTTTCTCAGGAATTATTTCTTTCTCATAAACGGAAATAATCGTATTCTGCAATTTTGGATCTAAAAGAAAGGTATTAGAAGAAAAAATTAAATTGTTTCGAAGCTGGATTGTATAACAGTATGTGTCTAAAAGAATGCTGAATGATGAGGTTCCTTCTATAACGAAGTGAATTTCTCCGTCATTTTTATCCGCGCCGGGGTTCGAACCCGGGTCCACTCATTCCGGAATAAGTTGCTCTACCAATTAAGCTACGCGGACATGTATTCTGATTCCTATCTGCCTTTATGTCATGTGCGTCCTGCTGGCAGGTACGTCACATCTCCTGGTACGTTACATCATCTCTCCCTTCTTTTTCTTTTGAAGTGCTGCTCATATTTTTCCTATCTCGCGGTGTGGAATTAACATCACACCAATGCGAGATTTTGAACGGTCGGGTCATCCGGATAGTTCGGGCGCCATTATAACGAAGTGAATTTCTCCGTCATTTTTATCCGCGCCGGGGTTCGAACCCGGGTCCACTCATTCCGGAATAAGTTGCTCTACCAATTAAGCTACGCGGACATGTATTCTGATTCCTATCTGCCTTTATGTCATGTGCGTCCTGCTGGCAGGTACGTCACATCTCCTGGTACGTTACACTTCCCACCCAGGAGTAACTTTTGGATGTGAGGCATGCACTTTATTAGCACTTGCGCATAAATCACAAGCGTTGATTAATCTATTTGTCTACAGAAGTGACAGCCTAATAACAGCACGTAAACTTGATCATGAAATCTGAGAAAAAGCGCAAACGAGAATGTGCGAGAATAAATAACAAACTTTTTTTCTGTTTGAGATGTTAGATTTTTTCAAATTCCATAAATGAAGTATAAATCTTTTATACGTATGTTTGTAAAAGATCGTTTTTCTGCTGTAGTCATCGAAAGTGATGGCGTGCTTTTTGGTTGTGTTTCCATCTGTGGCGCCAAATGTTATGTAGATTTTGTAGGTTTCCATACATTTGCAATTAAACGGGCCAACCAGTAGCTTCTGTACTTCGTATGTGTATCGTCTGGCATAGCAACTTTTACTTTCCATGTGTCTGGTCCTAATTCAGAATGCCTATAATATATCAGGAGAGTTCACATATTAGAAGTTTATTTGACGCCCTCTCAAGGTAAAAAATAAATAAAAATTATCATACTTCCAGAAATGACTTCTCCAGCGTTCTCACTAGTAATTATTGCCGTTCCATAGTGCAGTCTTCTGCGGAGTGCTCACAAACAGGCATGCAAGATAAACGGTATTTCCCTTAGCTTAATAATTTGTGCAGTCTAGTAACAATTTTTCATATTTTTTTCCTCTTCTTCAGTATTATACATTTTTCTGGGGCTGACTGCGATTCTAAGTGTTACGGCCCTTTTAGCATGCGTCTATATTAACATAATTCATTTTATAAGTTGGTGGAACGTAGTTGCATATCTTCATTTTTTATTCGCTCATTACGAGAATACTTTCATTCCTGCATAGAGTTCTTTTTTTTTTTTTTTTTTTTTTTTTTTATTGGAGGTTTAACGACCACCGTGAGCAACTCAATGGACTATAAGCAGTCGCCCGTCCCTAATTTAGGGTCACTGGTTCCAGGGAAGGGAGAGAGCCAGTGCCGTAAGACAAACACAACATCCATGCCTCACCGGGATTCGAACCCGGACCCCTTACGGACGAATGATCAGAGACCAGCGCCTTAGACCACTGCGCCACCGGGGCGGCTCTTAGAGTTCGTTAGATATGTTAGATATAAAATAGACCTTCTGTTCAGCTGATATAAAAATTTATTTATCTTGCAAATGGATTTTTGAGGACAGTGTTTTTATTGTTTGAATTTTTGGAATTTATGCCTTCAGCTGCTTCGTTCAAGTTTTTTTACAGAACATTTTCTGGAACACTCATTTATATTCTTTTCTAGTAGGAACACTCAAATATTTTTATTTTTGTGTTATTTTTATTTGGTTTTCATTCAACAGTTTTTTTTCCTATCTTGCATGACCATACCTTATGTAAGTATATTTCAAGATTAATTGTAATATTTCAACCTGCATAACGGATTTGCATTTTACGATTTGCAAAATTACAGATTTTCCATCCATTCACGTATTAGTAATACAATTGATATTGCGCACTGTTTGCTCTCGCAGTATTACAAGATATATGAAAATTTGTACCGTCAACATCAAGACAGACGCTGTACTAGTGATCCGATTTATTGGCGTAAAAAGTAGACACATTAGCATTTCCAAGCTTTCGCACATCTACCAGACGGCTCTTTCAAGGAAGTTAGACAGAAACTGCCTAGTTTCAAATTATTAGTACTTAATTGGTGTACTGTTCCTCGTTATCAAATCAAGACAGACGTTTTTGTTCTTTAAATAATTAAATTTAATTTTTTTTTATTATTTCCATGAAGTTATTACCGTTTTTTACTTTTCCACACAAAGATTTCGTTCCACTATTTTTACTGAAAAAAATTATTAAACTTCTGTATGAAAGATAAAACTGTTAAAAAGAAATTTATTCCTGTTGATATCTGTTTCGACCAGCAGAAGTAAAATCTTGATTTTTCTGTAATTGATACGTAAGCGTTAAAATGTCTAGATGAAAGTCTTTTAAATTAAGTTCTTCGTAGTTGCCTATCACGATCTGAAACTTCATATGGTGGTGATGTTAGTTTTTTTTATATATTAATATTTCACCCAAGATATCGATTATTTGTCTTTGGTATGCAGACGAGTAGATTGGGGATGTCACACAAATCACATAACAGGGAACCACCACGAGGAAGACTTATCTCTTACATGGAAACACTTATCACTTGTAGTTCATTTCAGCATTGATTAAAACGTAGAAAACCTGTTCCTCTGTGAACATGAATAAGTGACCATAGCATTGGAGAGACATACACGTGCACTCACGCATGCAGGGACACACAGGCAAGAGAAGAAATAAAAGAAAGGATTAACAACTCACTCACTGGCAACATTCTGTGAGATTTATAAGGCGGGTGCCTTGGTGCTTTTTGATCTCGTAATTTCCGGAAGTTCTTTTATATGATGGAATTGTAGATTACGAGACGAATATCAGCTTTTGAGTTGTGCAATGCAATAAAAAAATCCAAAATTAAGAAATTTTTCATAAAATTTCAGAATCACATGAAACCATGAAGATGCAGAAATCTGGTACCTAGAAGGAAAACTACAGCATTGTTTTCAACTGAGTCAATAATCCTTGAAAAGTCAACTTAGAGCACTTTGTGCCAAGGAAATGAGACTGTGAAGTGTTTTTCACAATTATTATTTAGTCTTAACTTTCAAATTAAAAAACGGGGCTCGATGTCAGTTAATCCAGGTGAAATATCTGGTTCGATCTCAGTTAATCCAATCGAAATAGAGTCTTGATCTCAGTTAATCCAGGGAGGCTGGATCTCAGTTAATCCAGGTGAAATACCGGTTCGATTCCAGTTAATCCAGGTAAAATACCGGTTCGATTCCAGTTAATCCAGGTGAAATAACGGGCTCGATCCGTACTAGAGGGAAAAAGGGAAGAATTCTTTCACTTCGTACACCAGAAAGAAAGACCTGAAGAAGACAAATTCATAGCTTTTGGAATATCTGTGTAGAAACGAAAAACACCGAAACTGACTTCTCTGGAGAAAAAATGGAATTAGTTAAAACGGAAAATCTATCAAAATACTATAGTTTCCCCAATTAGAAGCGGATAATGTTCAAAACGGAAATTTAGTTAAAAGTCAGAGACTTATCGACAATTTCACTGCACATTATTTTCAGACATTTTTTGTGAATTCATCCCATTTACTTTTTTCAGTGAAGAGAAAGCATTGCGTCACGAAAGCCGTAAAATGAATTATAAGTCTTTGGGATATTTACTACCTCCAGGCGCAATAAATATTCACAGTTCGTTGAGATAATAGAGTGAGAAATATTGACGTAAACGTGCGCCACCACATAGCACGAAAAATCCATATGAAAGGAAGCTGAAAATGTTGGAAATCTTGTTAAAGATCACGTTACCTCTGACAGAACGAATTTCTGGAATCCTTTTCATGCAGAGAGGCCATGAAGAATGCCGAAATGTATTTACACCATCTAGCGAGAAAACTCTTCCGCAAAATCCTTGAAAATGTATAGAGCAATTTTGCATGCCAGATACAAAAATAATTTTTCATCCCGATCACGAGAACAGATATAGCGTAATAAAAATAAATGTTAAAAGTCAATAATGCGTCGGAAAATTCCTGGAGAAAGGTGAAAACCTAAGAAAAAAGAAAATTTTTCTTCAATCACACGTCTTTCGGATGCAATTTTTTTTCGAATTCATCTTCTTGAGAAGGAAAAAATTGTCAAATTCGGGAAAATTAGGATATGCAAAAATACTGATAAAAATCAAGGAAGACTTGGATTAATTTTTTTTTAAAATACAAGAGTAGGACACTTAAAGCGAGTCTTCATTAATAATATGGATGACTACTCTCATGTGAATATTTGTTCATCATACCGGCATCAGCGTGACCTGGCGATTGGTCCCTTCAATAAATTGTTTTCTCCTCAGAATAATTAAACATCTAATGATCACGGAAAATACAAGGGTTTATCAAAATAATGAAAACAGCGATTGTGACTGGAGTACACACCACGCACTCTATATAAATCACAAGGACAACATCACCCGCGATGCGTGGTTAATAAAGAGGTGCAGTACAATGTCGGCTATCACACAGCAGTGACACAGTCGCAGGTAAAACAGTTGTGGAGTAATTGTCGACACTGTCAGATCTCATAGACCTGAAAAAAGGCAAAAAAGTATGATCATTAGTGCTTGTAATGCAGAAGCTTTAGTAACTAGAACCGCAAAAAGTGTAGGTGTAGCACCAGGAACTGTATCAAAAATTATGACTATCTTTAGGAGAATAATCCGTATTAAACTTATGAATTCTCCTTCGGAGAATTATTCGTATTAAGAAAAATTGTTTTTTAAGTGCTGTGCTCATTTCGTCGGAGGTACTCATACAATCATATTAGCATATGATCCGTAATTCTGTAATGCGCGTTATAAAAGCTCGCCATGGAAGTATGAAGGAACGTCGGCAGTCGGTTCGCTGTGGTTGAGTTTCTTTTCAAGAAAACATAAGTGATTTCATTTAAGCATGACAGTGCAATGCTAATCCCTTCAATTTTCAATACTTTTGGTAAAGGCGCATTTCGCATGATTGGACAATTAAGGATTGAGGAAAGCAATCGAAAGTGCGACTCAAAACTTTTGTGAATGGTCATATAGGAATGTGTGACGTATATTATAAAATAACTTTCATCTTTAGTTCCTTTTCCCATGTAAATATGAGTCTGTTCTCCCTTACACTTTCCAAACTTAACGTGATATCTTCTCTCTCACAAGAATGAGGCGGGCAACATTCTTGAGGTCAGAGAGAGAGCGACGTATAAATGTGATATGAACGTTAGATAAAAAGGACGATACAGCAGTTGCTTAATGTATGCATGTGTGTGGAGATTTTCGATTGATGTTAAGAGATACGTGAATTGTAATAATAGCAGTGCTATATTGTGGATGTCATCCTTCGTGCTGCACCAATAAAAGGTTATCTTAAGTCTGACTTCTGTATATGTTTCGTCTGGCTGCAAAAGCTTAATTAGGAACTATTGCATCGTATTCTCATTAGGTAAGCATTTCCTTAGTGATGGTTTTAGACATAGCGTAACACCAATCTCGCACACGAAAAAGGGTTACGTTGTAAATGTTACATGATGTTTTGGTTCTGATGTTTGGTTTCTTGAATGGATGGATTTAGGTTCGGTTCCTGATAACATATGGATGTTGTGTTCCTACTGAGGGCACTCATTCTGCCTCTTGATTTTTACATTTGACCCTAAACCACGGTCGGCTGATTCTTACCAGCCTAAGATGTTCATGCGTGGGCCATTAAACTCCGAAAAAAAATAGAAACAAAAATAAATTAATTAAAAAATATAAGTTGTTGTATTATACATGATGTTACTATATTTCATGTTTCTTTTGTTATACATGATGTTACTATATTTCATGTTTCTTTTGTTATACATGATGTTACTTTTGTTCTAACCCAAGCGCTTCTTTAGAACTTTCCAATTCCTACGCGGCCTTTTCCATGAAGTCGGCTGTTAAAAGAAGATAGAAATCTCCCACTTCACGTGAATGGTGTGTTTTGCTTCAGAAACATGTTCGTATGCTCAGTTGTTCCAGTGGAGATGGATAAAATTCTTCTTTCCACTGTTTTTCTTTTTGAGTACACGAATTTGCTTCTTTTCAAGAATACTTGACTTTTTGGTTTTCTCTTTTCATTCATATATTCATCTGATTATATGCACGATGAGTAGACGAACCTTCTGGAATCCATGAAACACTTTTTAAGAAACTAATTGCAAACGTACAGAACACATAATCTAAAAATATTTGTATTGCACGTATTCCATGTTTCAAACGGAACTTCAATCACCAGTATGGAAATTTTCAAGGAATTCAGTTTAAAGCATTTGACCTCCAAGTTCGAAGACGGCTAAAACAACGTAATATACATATATTATATGTTTTTAACGAAAGCGAATTCCCTCATCCATCTTAGAAGTTTACATGGAATTTGGTATGTGCACGAATTGAAACCTTACCAGAAACTTTTATGTGCCTTCGGCGTTTCGGACAAAGAGATCCCACTTCCTGTGTAAAATTAATAAACTAGATAAAAATGCAGAGCTGATGAGCTGAAAATTTCGGATGAAGACATGAGCTTCTTGTTTTAATGCATGTGTTTTCGGTAGGAAGTGTGAAAGTCCAAAATCGTAAGTTACAGAACTTCCCGCAAAACACTGTATGCGACGTTCCTGACTGATTTTGTTCCACATCCGGCAATGTGTTAAAATGATGGGCCAAAAATTTGAAAGACTTCATTAAGATATGATGCGTATCCCTAGGCTTCTGACTTAACACATTTTTAGAAACTGAGTACAAAAGTAAACTTGAAGCAGGTCGGCCATTGTCCCGTTCCGTATGGTGTAATTTTCAAGGGATAGATTACAAAACTACAACAAAAATAATTTAAACCTAACGGACAAGACATTGCGTGAAATCCGCGTTTCATGAAAACCGTTTCCTACTCATTTGGTTGAGTAATTTTTAAGAAAAGTAGCAGCAAACCCTAGAGTTTGTAAAAATACTTTGCCTCATGATATCAAGTTCATGCTTCATTTTAGAATAAAGCATTTTCTTATCCTTCTGGCGTAGCATCTGGTTATAAAGGTATAGGAGCCATAAACTGAAAGACTTTCTGTGAGACACTTCCTGCGGATTATGTTCACAAGTTCTTAGATGAATTTGCCGAAACACAATACTCTGCAATATCGTTGAGATTCGTTGCTGCAGCTGGTTGATTTACGAGAATATGTCATTTCGGATCCCTAATTGATGACTTACTTCACAAACATCGTTTTGAAGTTTGGTGTTCACATAATCACGCATTTTGTTTTTCTTTAAAGATGCAAAATCAATTGCGGAACTATTTCTTGCTTTAATGCCTGAAAAATACATATATTATTCAATCCGAATCGATGGAAGTTTATGTGTATTTTAATTCTTTTGGTCTAAGTGAAAGCTAGCGTTAAATAAAAAACAATAACGGGGCTTGATTACAAAGAAACAGATAAGCAACTTTGCTTTTGCAACTGCAAAATAATCCACTAAATTGTGTCTGACGAATATTACTGAGGAACTTATGTAGCATTCAACATGGGCAAAAGTCATGTCTCTTTCAAGAGATTGCTGATTGGATTATCGGTCAACAGTGAAATTAGGCGCGGGGAATATTTATTTGTTACAAAATCGTAGATTTGACCGGTTGCTGCTATACAGTATAGGTAAGGTATCAGTTATTGGCTCTCGCGATTCACCGCGCAGTATGGTTCAACTTACACAACGAAAGTCAGTTCCTGCTGGCATTCAGATGTTTACAATGGTGACAGTATGTTGAGGAAAACTGCAAAAATTATGAGTAAAAGCAATACATTGTGTTCAGGCCAAAGTAGAAATGTGAGTAACTTTCTATGTGCATGACAGATTCTTCGATTAGCTTCTGCAAGGTTTCTTGGACTTTATGTTATTTCCGCGGTCTCTTTCTTCAATACTCAGCAGGTGTAAGTGTGACAAGCGTTCTTTCTATAAAGTTCCGAACACAGTTTTTGATAGTTCAATTTTAGAAAATGTTCTTTGCCACCTCAGCGACCGAATGGTTTGAGTCGCTGGACTATAACAACTCGTCCAAGATGGGCGCGGGTTCAACCCTGGGTAAAGAATGGGTTGAGACACCAGCGTTTCGATCACAGAGCCACCGGAGCTGCTTCGCAGATCCTCCAAGATGGACAGAAAATGCAGTAATGCCAAACGCATTGCTGCTGTGTGAACGAAAAAAAAAATACGTCCCAGTTCTGTGGAATTTGTCTTTCATTTATGTATGACAAGTGAAAGAATATCTTGTGAGGGAGTTTTTAATTTACCCCACACAGAAACGAAATATGAAATGAAAAATAATATCGCCAGAAACGTTTTTAACTTTCCCTAGTATTATGAATCGGAAACACAATACTATTTCTCCAATAATGATTTCTGAAACATGGATTTTTTAATTCACTTCAAAATGTTTACCTACAGCTTAAAACCATGACTTCGAATCAAATGAAACATATTGTATGATGGACATCGAAGTCATAAAAGTTGAACTACTCAAAATACAGCACTGTTTGTGAAAACTGAAACACCATGAAGGACTGCTGGTGCTAACTTGAAACTTACTGAATAAATACAACAAGTTGGGACACGCAAATGATTAAAATTTCAATGAAAACGCGCAACTGGACTATCCGTTTGAAGCAGCGTCAACTGAACTGTCCAGTCTTCGGTATGAAGAGCTAGCTCAAACGAGATGTTGCAATCAATGAAGAATCGACATTGAGTCGAAAGGGTGTTTCTAGTGTCTTACTATGTCACGTCGCCAAAGAAGATCGCATTGTGAACACCTGACGGACTTTGAGCGTGGAAGGATTGTTGGATTGAGATAAGCTGGATTTTCCTTCCAATAAATTTCCAGTCGTATGGGACGAAACGCCAGTACAGTGATGAAACCTGGATTTTCCTCCCAATAAATTTCCAGTCGTATGGGACGAAACGCCTGTACAGTGATGAAAGCTGGATTTTTCTTCCAATAAATTTCCAGTCGTATGTGACGAAACGCCAAATCAGTGATGAAAGCTGGATTTTCCTTCCAATAAATTTCCAGTCGTATGGGAGGAAACGCCAGTACAGTGATGAAAGCTGAATTTTCCTTCCAATAAATTTCCAGTCGTATGGGACGAAACGCCAGTACAGTGATGAAAGCTGGATTTCCTTCCAATAAATTTCCAGTCGTATGAGACGAAACGCCAGTACAGTGATGAAAGCTGAATTTTCCTTCCAAAAAATTACCAGTCGTAAGGGACGAAACGCCAGTACAGTGATGAAAGCTTGATTTTCCTTCTAATAAGCTTATCTAACCCACCTTCGCTTTGCTGATGACGTAGTCATTTTTGCAACTACCCCATCAGAGCTGCAGAGTATGATCCAGGAACTTGCTGACAAGAGTAAAGAAGTGGGATTAAAAATGAACTTTCAGAAGACAAAAGTGATGTTCAATGCTTTTACAAGAAATGAAGATTTATCGATTGATGGAGAAAAGCTGGAGATAACAGACACGTACGTTTATCTTGGACAGCAGATATCAAGTGAGGGTCACATTGATGAAGAAATTAATCGGCGTACAAAACTTGCCTGGAGAGCTTTTGGAAGAAACAGCATAATTTTCAAGAGCAATATGCCATTATGTCTTAAAAGAAAAGTGTTTGATCAATGCATCCTTCCAGTGCTTACGTATGGTGCAGAGACGTGGACCTTAACTAAAAGAGACATACAAAGGCTGCAGACAACTCAAAGAAGCATGGAGAGGTGCATGCTTGGTGTAACCAGGAGGGATAAGAAGAGGAACTCGTGGATCCGAAAAATGACAAGAGTGGAAGACATCATGATCAGAGTTAAATCCCTGAAATGGCAATGGGCTGGACATACTGCCAGAAGGACAGATCATCGATGGACAGCCGAAATTTTAGATTGGATTCCAAGGGACAGGAAAAGACCCAGAAGAAGACCACATGGGAGATGGGTGGATGAAATTCGAAAGTATGCAGGGGTGACATGGAGGAGACTGGCACAAGACAGACCGTTGTGGAGGAAACTTGGGGAGACCTTCGTCCAGCAGTGGATTGATAATGGTTGACAATGATGATGATGATGATGATGATGGGACGAAACGCCAGTACAGTGATGAAAGCTGGATTTTCCTTCCAATAAATTTCCAGTCGTATGGGACGAAACGCCAGTATAGTGATAAAAGCTTAGCGTCAGTGGACAGATGTGGCTCGGGCGCACAGTAATCGAAGAAATGGACAGCAAAATTGCACGACTGCACGAGATGACAGGCACTTCGACCGCAGGGAAATCACCAACCGCACAAAGACATTCATGAAGTTAGCGCAGCATTCGAGAACTGTGACAGGTCAGGCTTTGTCCTCCAGCACGATTCGACGTCATCTGCTTAACAGAGGACTGGTCGCTAGCAGCCCATTGCTGGGCATTCCTTTAACCCTTCATCACATACACCTCAGGCTGCGGTAGTGTCTGGAACACAGACATTGGCCCGCTGACTGACAACAGTTCGTGTTTTCTGACGAGTCACGATTCAACTTGATGAACCATGATGGACACATACGTTTTGGAAAGCATCGTGATAAATGGCAGCTTGAAGCGTCATACCGACCCAACGCAAAGTGCCATGGTTCGGGGGTTATTGGGTTCAATTCACGATCACACCAGATACGAATTAAAGAAACCCTCAACAGCCAGCAATATATCAGGTCTGCTTTCATGGCCCTCGCATTCTGTTAAGACTCGTATCAAAACTGACCTGTATGCGAACCCGACTGCTTTGAAATTTGAGTACTGTAAATAAAATCAAGATTGTACTGTATGTTTACTTTATGCAGAGTGTATTATCAAATAAGCTTGGAAAATTGATTCGATTGCCCATTTACTTTATAGTTTAAAGGTATTTGTGTTGCGTAAAATACGCTTTTTAATGCAAGTTACGTAACATATACTGTACCACAAATATATAACATTAATATATGCTTTAAGACAACTTCATTTAATAACTTAGACATAACATTATACCTAATATATGCTTTTCATTGCAGATTACGTTATATACTGTACAAGAGGGTGATGATGAGTGCTTGGTCTTTCGTAGAAAGAATAGAGTCAGGGAAATGGCATTAATACATTATTCAACACATACGTAATGCTTCAACTTCTTTAAAACTTCCAAATAAAAATCTGGTGGTTGTGTTTGAAACCACGTGTCAATACCTGATGTGGCCTCGGAAATAAACTTAAATTTTATTTCTACGAAATGTTTCTCCAATTTGGTGAGCAAACAATAATTGGACAATTCCAAATCCAGTGGGTAAGCAGGTATTTCAATAGCTCAAAACGGATTTCCCATAACGTTGCCTAAATGATACCAGCCGTGTGGGCCGAAGCACTGACATACAAAAACAGAACGCCTTTTGACAATTTCCCCCTAGGTGTTGATTTTAGTTCCTGTTTAAATTTCCCTAGATTGAACGTATAATGTGTTGTTCTGGTGTGGTAGCAACTTTTTCCAGGTTGTCCTTTATCACTACCCCGTCCTCCTCCTAGAACAATGACGCCATCACCTTTGTCCCAGACTTCTGTGCTCGAAACATTTTTAGACGTACGGAACTGATGTGTCTTCATTCTTTGGATTATTTCTTAGACTCCGAATCACACAGGGTATCTGCATTTTATCTATGGCTACCAATAGAGGCAAACACTGTCCAAATCCTGCTGAAAACGCAATAATATTGCCTTACCTGTTGCAAACTGATAGCCCAATGACTCTTCTGATCTGCAGTCAGCTATTTCGGTACCCTTTTGATTGGGAGTTGTCTCATGCCCAGCACCTAGTGGTTGCTGAAAGAAGGAACTGTGCTTGCTGGTGTTCACTGGTCTCCCCTTTGTTGCTGAATTCTGTGCTCGAAACACTTTTGGGCGTACGGAACCAAGTTGTATTCATTCTTTGGATTGTTTCTTAGACTCCGAATCACACAGTGTATCCACACTTCATTTATAGCAACAATATTGCCTTAGCTGCTGCAACCCGATAACCCGATGACTCTTCTGATCTGCAGCCAGCTAAAGAGCCCAGCACCTAGTGGCTGATGAATGTAATACTTCCACGTGATGTCCCCAGTTTCCACTAGCGTTTTCACAAAGATCTCTTTTTTCTTTTTTTTTAATTGGAGGTTTAACGACCACCGTGAGCAACTCAATGGGCTATAAGCAGTCGTTCGTCCCCAATTTGGGTCACTGGTTCCAGGGAAGGGAGAGAACCAGCGCCATAAGACAAACACAACATCCATACCTCACCGGAAATTGAACCCGGACCCCTTTTGGACGAATGATGAGAAGCCATCGCTTAGATAACTGCGCCACCGGGGTGACAGAGATCCTTTGGTCTTCCAAAATTTTGTTAACACTATCCATATTTTGTGGAATAGGGACCACGACAGATCTTCTTGAACTATCTTCAACCTCAGATCTGAAATATATTGTTTTAAATTTGACAAACCAAATTTTGGTTGTGGAATAGAAATAACATTGATTACATAATGTGTAAGACGTTTGACCGTTAATTTCTTTCGCTGTATTCATTTTCAGGAATTAGAACTTATTTACTGCCCTGCTCTCCTTCGATGTGAGCATTACTTGAAAGGAAACCATACCCCTTCAGACCTCAAAATGAAATGGTTATTTATGTTACAATAGAATAAAAAGTAGCCACAAATATTGAGATATATATATTACAATATTGCCTAAAAATATTAAGATATTTGTTTTTGTGAGACACATGTTTCATATGTGGGAAAAAAGAGGAAGGTGTGAAAGGTAATGACTTATCAGCATCCCCTCCTAAGGTTGCAGTCTTTAATATTTCTACAGGATCCTATGCCAGAGCGGGCTGTCTCTTCAGTGTCTGAGAAACTGTAGAACAAGTTACACAGCTGATGAAGAAATCTAGAAATCTACTGATGCATGACTTTTAGTATGTAATAAATGTTTTCATTACCGGTGACTTATGAAAACAGCATTGATTTGCAGCAATTACATCGAAAAGTAAATGGTGGAAAATTGCCCTGATTCACCGAACAGATATTCTACGCTTACACTTTTGTTAACGATCGTCGTATATCGACGACGATCATCATCATCTCCAACCATTCACAGTCCACTGCTGGATGAAGGTCTCTCTTCCAAAGTCTCTCCTGTAACTTTGTCTTGAGAAGTTCTCTTCCATGTTTCTTGGAATCCAGTTTAGTATTTCGGTTATCCAACGGTGGTCAGTTCTTCTGGCAATAGTTCCATCCTATTGCCACTTCAGGGATTTTACCTTGATCGTAATGTCTTCAGCTCTTGTCATTTTCCTGATCCATAAGTTCCCTTTCCTATCTTTCTTGGTTACACCAAGCATAAATCTTTTATGCTTCTTTGAGTTGTCCGCAGCGTCCGAATGTCTCTTTCAGTTAAGGTCCATGTCTATGATCCATAAGTAAGAACTTGAAAGAAGATTTGATTAAACATTTTTCTTTTAAGACATAATGAAAAATTGCTCTACAAAAATTGTACGGTTTTTTCCAAATGCCTTCCAGCCAAGTTTCATACGCCTGTTAATTTCTTTTTCGATGTGATCCTTCCTTAATACTTGCTGACCAAAGCAGATTTTGACATCAGTTACTTCGATACATTCCCCATCAGGTTCTAATTTCTCACTGTTTGTAAAAGCATTGTTCCTCGGTTTTGATTTCTATAAGCTTATCTCTAATCGTACTTTTTTACTCTTGCACTTAGTTCCTTAATCATAGTCTGCAGCTCTGAGGGAGTACTTGCAAAATGACTATGTCATCAAAGAAAAGAAAGTGGGTTAAACTATTTCCTTAATCTTCATCCCTTTGTCTTTTAAGTTCAGTGATTGAAACGTATTCTGTAATCATGCAATGTTGTATTAAGGATCTTGGGAGATATGATGTCGCCTTGCATCACTCTCTTTCCAGTTTTTATAGGTGCAGCACGTTCTTTAACAATTGTACTTTTGCACTTACATTTTCGTAGATGTTATCAATAATTTTAATACATCTTCACTACCGCATGATTTAGAAGGCATAATAACTGCTGGTTGCATTGAATCGAAAGTTTTTACTTAATTAATAAAATCCATGCAAAGCAAATCTTCATATTCATTCGCACGGTTTATTAATTCTCTCAGTATACTACATGGATATATAATATATTGTGCTGTAGCCACTCGCGAATTCAGCTTGCTCTCTTGAATAAGCCATGTCCGGCGTATCCCACAAGAGATGCACCAGTTGGACGCTGAGGGGTCAGTAGTTCTTGAGAAACACGAGTTCCTCATGTTTTACGCAGCTGGATTACAGTAGCATTATTCCAGCCGCATGAATCATCTCTTCGTTGAACCAAGTGATGGTGGGCAAGTGTAGTTTTAATTTCTTCGGTGACTTCCTGTGCACTATTCACAATAATTCTATTCTCCCCTGGAGCTTTTTTTCGTTTCATGTTCTTAATTTCATTGAGAATTTGTCTGTAATAGATGCACATAATATTGGCGCGGAGCGAAAGATTGTTTACATAATTTTGCGCAGAGCCGATGATTGTATGCCACGTTTTGAGTTATGAAGTACTTTGGGGAGGTTGGCCATAATTATGTACACTGGCTGTGCGGGTTGATGAGTGTGGGACAGCATTTTCTCTAATCCAGGTGGTATAATTACACCCCTATTAGTCAGTAGATAAAGCCCATTCAGTGAGAACGCACTGCACCAGGAGAAAAGAGCAGTTGACATTTGTCTAGTAGAATCTACATGTTGTGCATTAGTAAACTTTGGACTAAAATAAGACAACTGTTTATACTTTCATTTTTACTTTTAAATACACCAGGTTGTGAATACGCAAGGAACACTCATAGCGTAGTAAATCCGTTTATTTTCGAGGTGTAAATTTGTATAAAGATTCCCCAAGCTTTCACACTCCACTGGGAGGCTTTCTCAAGGCAATGTAGACAAAAAGGCATATTTTATGTTTACATTGCCTTGAGAAAGCCTCCCAGTGGAGTGTGAAAGCTTGGCGATTCTTTATACAAATTCACCACGAACATAAACGGATTTACTTCGCTATAAGCGTTCTTTGCATATTGTTTATACTGTATTTAGCATAACTACTGATATCGACGATATGAGCTGCGATATTAAAGTTAATATCAGAGTTCATATTTGTGATATTAAAGTTAAGTTAATATCACAGCTCATATTTTTTATATTAAAGTTAAGTTAATATCACAGCTCATATTTTTGATATTAAAGTTAAGTTAATATCACAGCTGATATTAACTTATACTGCACCGATTTCCTACATATATAACATTATTGTTCTTTTTCCCTGTGTTTTAGTTTTTTTTCTCTTACAATTTTTTTCCTTATTTTTGCTGAATTTTTCAGTGATATTAATTTAAAGTCTGTTAAGACACTGTGCAAAAACGTTATTAAAATATTATTTGTTGCAATACAAATGCTCGGCGATCACATTTCAGACATACAAGGCAAGTTAAGGGCAAAGTCACTTAATTTTAAAGGTAAAAAATAGAAATGCCCAAAATGTGTCAGTAAATGCAAAGTTCCTATTTTATTTGCTACCCTGTAGATTGCGCATAAATCTTTGACCATGGCTTTTCAATTAAGAAGCTAGAGTTCCTTGTCCTGAATTTTCTAGTCCGTTCCGATTCGCAGATGTGTGATACCAAATGTTTTTCTTCTGCAGTTATGTTACTAGCGCTCATTTTGTGAAGCCACCAACTGGTGCATATCTGAAGGAAATTTCATTCACTTACTCTCATTTCGAAGCATGTTCTGTGGAATCTTACCTAACAGAACACTTGAGTTAAACATATCCCTTTCGTTTCATCTTAAGGAAAAACCGGAAGTAATTTCTGACAGCTCTTGGTGAAGACATTGTCTTCATTAAAGAAATTTATTGGATATATATTGCCCTTATGGTACGTTGTTATGTGTTTTCTTTTGAAAACACACCCTTGAAAAATTGGAAAGGTGAGAAACACGAACCCTGTTTCCATCATGTAAGTGTATGTAATACCAAATGTTCCATCGAAGGCAAAAAAAAAAAAAAAAAAAAAAAAATAGGGGGAACTGCATATGCCACTTGAAAGTTTATAGTTATTGTTTCATCACTAGGAAGCTTTAGTCAGAAATTCGTCATTCTTGAAATAACCGTTTTCACCAGAACACCGACGTGGAACTTGTCTGAAATTTTGTGAAGGTACACAAATTTTACAAGATTTGTGTAGAGCTTCTTGAAGATGCTGGTTCCACATGCTACAATTTTATCTCTAAAATTACAGAGGATGTTCACATATTTTAAGAACTATTTTCTAGCAATATAATTAATATTTAAAATAAAATTATTTATTTCTTAAATGCTCTCTCTGATAGCTCTTTCTCTGGATATAAACCTACATTTAGATTTCCAAGATAACAAGGCATTTCTTAAAATTAGTAGTGGTATTTTATTCCACTCCTCTTTCACTGCTTTCTAAAATTCAATCATTGTTTTAGGTGTGCCTTTAGAAAGAGCTCTTTTGTAGAGGTCCGAATGTACAATCGTTCATTGATGATACATCAGGGGACTTTGAAGGAATATCAGCAAAACGTATAGACTTGATACCCGTCTCTGTTTTCATTATTTTAAGAAACAGGGCTGTAGATTTGGATGTATAACTAGTTGGCTTATCTCGATGGCATTCTACTCTTTGAGTGCTCTGTGGATAAAGGAATGGTGTTTGCTCTTTAAATATAGCAGTTAAAACATTATTTTGATAAAATGCAGAATTGATTTTAACATTCTTTTCAACTTTTCTTAACTTTAATTTCCCATTGTATACGATAAACCAGCAATAATCATGAATCCTTTACTAAAACTTTATTTGGATTCTTGGAACCAAGTTTGTAAGCCTTTGTTTTTATTTTTTGGCTCTTTTGCGATAGTAAATCGATCTTTTTTTGCTACAGTCGTTTAGGTAGAGCCATGCTTCATTAAAAGTCACAATTAATTTCCGTCTGTCTCCGGCTAAGTGATTTTCATAAAGAAGTCCAGAACGTGTTCTACGCCCAGCCACGTGCTTAGGAAAAAGCGATGAACATTGTGGTTTTTTTTTCTTTTTCGGATTCTAATCTTTGTTTATTACCTTGTTTACAGTTGATACTGAGACTTTTAACGACTTAACAATCGCTCTTTGGGTCAGTGGATTTTATTTTAAAACCAAAGACATTACTTTTGAAATAGTCGTAAAAATATTCACTTTCTTTGAATATTCGTTTAATGTTCTTTTCCTGTTAAAAACAGTGCTTGACGATTTTGCCTCTATTATTAAGAATATTTCTTATTTTATATTCAGAAATGCTAATTCCATGATTTTCAGAGGGTTTCTTAATTACAGAATACGAATGTTTCTCTTCGTAAAGAGCAAAAACATAACCTACTATCCACAGTTTGACTACGTGAGCCATTTTCTTAGCCGGCGATATCTACAGTAACTGCAGCAGATGTTTCTTTCGTGTTGATCTAACACGCTGTGGCTAGTTTCAATTCTTTGAAATCCTTTTATTTTCTGTAATTTCTTATCAAAAGCGTTCTAAACATGTGTGAACATTCTCTGTAATTTTAAAACTTTTCCTAATGCAGGGGGTTTACCAATTCTTTAAGTTTTAATCATAGTTATTGGCTAACTTCAGTTCATTAAGTTTCAAAGTATAGGATAGAGTTTTTGAAATATGCGAAACAAAATTGCTGTATTTAAAAACAAAACGCATTCAAATTACAAATAATAACCTGTAGTGCGATTCATTGACTCCTAAATTTTCCAAAATAATTCCAACAAAAGCAAAGTGTCTTTAATATTTAAGAAATCCAATGTTTTCAGGAAATATGTCCGGATTAACGTGCTTTGGATCAACCGGTTAAGATATTGTAGTGACGGTTTGGTCGGAGGAAAAGGATTCTTCTTTCTGACCAGAGATTCGTGTGGATCTTCCAGCTTGATGCTGACGAGATTTACGTTGCGTCTGATTTTTCCGGCTCTTAATTGCAGTCATTTTTAAGAGGGGAGGAGAGGGACAAACACAAAGAACTATTTTTATTTAAAAACAAAACGCATTCAAAATACAAATATATAAGCACTCATTCGTTTCTAATTTAGGGGCACTGGTTTCAAAGAACGGAGAAAGCCGGTCTCATGCTTCTCTGGAGCTCGAACCCGGGCCTCCTCCGCAGAGTATTCAACGTCCAAAGCTTAACTTACTGCTCCCATGGGACGATAAATTGCAGCTCGAAGAACAATGAAAAAACTGTAATAGGATATCAGTAAAAAATCTTCGCAAGCGTTTTTAAAAGTATCAGTATTTATGTATTTGCAAAACAAGCATTCGATTAAAGGAGTTAATTCATTCATTAACTTCGTCTTAATTGAAAATTCCAAGAGGAAGAAATGAATTGACATTCCATCATCTTTAGGATGGACCAAGTATTTTAGCTACTGTTAAGAGAAATTAACCGTTTGACCCACAGTAAGGACATGAAATCACATTTCAGCCCGAACTTGTACAGCATTTTCAAGAATCGACAGCAGTCATATATGTAAAAGCAACACTGAAAGTTTATTACATGATACCTTCATCCACACTATTCACAATTGATATAAAAATAGTCGTAATATTATATATAAACGTGTTGTGTATTTTTTATCATTTATTATATTATTATACTCAGTTGAGCAACATCGCGCAGTATTAATCATGAATTCGTACACATAACGAACGATATGAGGCTACCGTGCCTTCGGATTAGCCGTATGCGGCTCTCTGTAAATATGCAACAATATCGATATGCTTTTCAAACTAGTTAGCCTTATGAAAAGACATGCAAGAACTGTATTTCGGTCTTCGATTCTGGCTCTTAGATTTAGCGAATTTCGGCGTTAGAGAAAGTTAATGTGAAGTAAACTGATCACTTCTAAATCGTATTAGAATTCTTTGTGTGAAACGAACGGTAAGGAGATGGGTATGTACAAGAACTATCTCGTCTTTCTTATACGCAGGTCACAAACAGTTAGGGGTATTGCGGTTTCGAAGGGAAAACGTGATAATATGCAAATTTAGCGATTGCTGGAGATCGGTAATCAGCGTGCGAAGCTACGTCATGTGTAAATTAGCATCATGAAAATACAGCACGTGGCATGCGAACTCCGATAAAAGTACCCTGTGGGAAACTAAATTTTACCGAGAATCCAGCTGCCTGTAGATCAATTTCCAAAATCGGGCGCCAGTATGAAACTCACAAATTTGTCGGAGATGGAAATCGAAGGAACGCCTCCTCCTTCAGGAGCCAGTTGTTCTACCGACCAAACTACACCTACGGAATTTGTCCCTGCAGTTTTGTCGTCTTGTCGTGACCTCTGTAGTATGTAATACCTACAAGAAGTGGAGAAAAGGTCATTTGACCCCTTGATCTAGAAGTTTGCTGAATGTATTACCTTCAGTGTGGGATTAACCTGAAATTGTGTCCAGACGACGTTTAAGCATTTCCAACAAAAATAGGGTTGTTAGCATGTTACAGGCAGGAAGATGTACGACTGATCGATGTAGCTTCTTCTTTAGATATTTCGCACTGTGTGGTAAGTCGGCTACACACAAAATGTTTACGGCATGAAAATATTGCAGATCGACCCAGGAGCGGTTGCCCAAGGATAACTACCAGGAGGCAAGATCGCTACCTGAGAATAAGTGCTCGGAGAAGGCCTAGTATCACTAGCAGTCACCTTCGGTAATCACTTCGAGCTGTTTCTGGTGTCACATTATGTACTCAAATGGTACGAAACCGCCTTCACGAGTACGGACTGAGAGCAAGGAGGCCGCTGGCATGTATAGCATTTGCATCAGCTCACCGTCTCCAAAAATGCACCTGGATCCAACAGTACATGTCATGGAGCACAGAGTGACGCTATAAACTTTTCACAGACGAATCCAGTTTCGTTCTTTATCCTGTTACTTGACACAGTCACGTGTGGAAAACATCCGGCACACGAATGCAACTACACTTTGTGCAGTCCGTCCACCCTTACCAGCGGCTATCAGTTCTGGTCTAGGCAGGAGTGTGTTTTAATGGCCGTACCTCCTTGTATGTTTGTCAAGGCAACATGAATGCCTCAGAGTACCGAAACGAGATCATTGTGCCCATTGTGGCACTGTTTCACGCTGCTATTGGACATGCATTCTGTTTTTACGATGACAATACAACTAGTCATCGTGCCTGGAGCGTACTTCAGGAGCTGGAAAAATCATGTGATTGAATAGTTGCAACTGCCACCAAGGTCTCTTGACCTTATCCTATTGAGAACATTTTGGACGTTGGAGAGCAAAGTCCGTGCCCCAGTACACTCTCATACCTCCGTAACGTGTTGCCTGTAATACGGGACGACTTGCCTTAAACACTCATCAATAATGACATTGCAAGTATCCCTTGTCGGTGTCAAGACGTTCTTAAGCACAGAGGTGATGTTGCCGGATACTGAAATCCAGAGGAATGGACATTCTCCAAATTTACTGTTTTGCCTACATTAAAGTGCTACCCTGTTGTGTGCAGAAATTGCGCAAAAAATGTTTTTGTAAACGCACTGTTTATCGTTTGTGTTACGTTGCCTCACTGATGTTATTTCAGTGCGTGTTAAAGTCAGATACATACATCTCTCATTTCATGCAATATCCCTGACTTTATGGGATCAGTGTTAAATGCTTTATTAGATGTGATAGATATGCCAACTTTAAACATAAAAAAAAACATTTCCTGGAGAAAGTCGAAGCAGATGTGGAGTACACTATACTTTTTAGACAGACGGACGGCTTTTTATTTTGTACCACACAGTTACGTTACGAATGTTCCATCGGAGGGTTATCTCAGCTGGATACGAATTCAGGTCTAGTGTACTGAAGACCAACGAAATAGAGTAAAACGAAAAAAAAAATGTAATTGCGTTTTTAGTGTAATTTCATACAGTGAGGTTCAAAGTTACCTTTTCGGTAAGTTCTCAAAAATTCTTCTTATACATACTATTCATTTATTTAGGAAATCGTGTGCACCTTGATACCTAGCTAAGTATTGACAAACGAATAAAACAGACGCTTTTCAAACTGTCTGCCTATCTCCCCTTTTCACAGCAACAATCTATTAGGTAAACGCCCACAGCGGGTTGTTCGAAGAACCCATATTTTGAACCACCTTTTTGTTGTCTTTCTCTCTAGCTATCTGGTATTCCCACTTCTATGTAGGCATACACGGCACCTTCGCTTTCAGTTCGGAGGAACAACCAAAAACTTACACGTCCCTCAAAAAAAAAATTAAGCATTAAACCTGAGAAATCACTGAAAAATTACACATCTGCAACATAATTCACACAATTTGGAAATGTACTCAAATGTTCGGAAATATGCTTCGCCAGTTTTTATTACGTCTTTTGAGAAAAAAGGTTCATTCTTAGAGTATCACTGTGTTGTTCTGTCCACCCGTCTGTCCATCCTTACGTCTGTAGGTAAAATATATCTGCAACACTAGAAGACGTAAATGTACATGCTGTTAAATTCCAAGCATATTTTACTCTATACATTAAAAAACAAAATTTAAAAATTCTTTTTACATTCCGATACCTTTTATCACGAAGGCAATGCTATATACAGTTTCTGTTTAAAATAATGTGTTGTGTAACCATAGCTAGGGCGTGTAAATGTGTATCCATCTTCCCAAAATCTCTCCTTCTGAATATTGGATTTTAAAATTCTTCTTGGGTCAAATAAAGGTCACAACGGTGAATATTTTGCAAGCATTTTTACAATATTTTGTGACAAAATTCTTTGCAACTAAAGGACGTAATTTTTTTCAGTCAGAATGCCATTCGCCGCTGTAAGATCATTTATATGTACTCTTTTTCATGTTTAGTTTTCCATCTAGGATGTATTAATCTTAATCTCTTTAATGATGAGATGTCTGAAATTCCGATTTAAAAACTATTTTTTTCTCGTGATAGAATTTGTGGCGAGGAATAATTTTCACGTATTTGAAAATTTCTATTTCACAGTTCTTCCACTAGGACGTATAAGTGTTCATTAATATTTGTACCATGCTTGGAATTTTATCTTCGTTTCTAAGAATCCGATTTGAACCTTTTGCTTGGATATCTCCCGATATGAGAAATGTTTTGTGCACAGTTTGTGATGTTTCGTAGCAAGCATTACAGCCGCCACTGGCTAGAGGTAGCTACTATACTACGTATTTCGATTTGTGGATGTTTTATCAATTATGTAGAAATACAGGCGATATTTTTTTTCTTTTCAGCGGGTTCGTTATACTATGAAGAATACTGCTTATATTGCACATCTTCAATTATGCCCGGGTTTTGTTTAAAAGGCATCGCTTTTCGATGAAATTTTTTCTAACAATCTGCCTTAAAATAATTTTTTCGTGTCGGATAGGATTCAAAAGATGTGCCCATTATACCTGTAAATTCGGTTCATCTTCCTTTTTCATTTATCGTTTTGCTGCATATGTTAAGGATCATTGCAAAACCAAAAACACGTTTTACCAAAAATGAAAGCAAAACAATCACAAAATAAATGTAAAACAAAATTGACGTGGAGTTAACACAAATTTTCTATTTTAGCAAAGTAATCAGACAACTATTTCTGTCATTCAAATGCTGAGTAGTATGTGATCTATTTAATCAGCTCGGCACTTCGTCAGCCCTTCGTTCATTTATTAATCGTCTTAACAGTGCCACAAAGATGCGATCATTAGTATTATTTGAAATTGCATGCTGGAGATACGCCCAGAGATCAACTGGAAACAAAACAATTAATACGTAGTAGTCCCACACTTCACGCACTTTAACGTTGAATTGAAAAGTTCCCCCTTACACCAAAAAACTGACATCGATAACTGCTTTATTTTTCTTCAAAAATGATAACTTGCTACCGTTTGAAACAACGTTTTGGAAGAAACTCTTTACATTGATTCTAAAAATCAGTAACAGATTTTGTTTTGTCTAACCATTTTAGATTTTTATCACAAGCAATGAAAAATATGTTTACGCTATATCAAAAACTGGAAAGTCATCATGTCCAATTTTTGTTCACATTTTTACAAATGCATGCAAAAGTTTCAGTCCAAACCCCAGCCCTGGGGAAGACACTTCGTTGCACTGATTGCAATAAAAAACAAAATTGACATTCTACCAAATTATGAATGGTTCATGCTTTGTGCAAACAGATTAAATTATATGCAGGCAGAAGTATACATATTTAGCCATTAGTTCCCAAACTGGGAGAAGAAGTGAAAAACTTTTAACGGCGACGAGAGATTGTGAGATTTTCATAACAAAAGTATGTTTTTATCAGACTAATAAAAATCCAGAAGGTGATGGAACTTTTTGAAACTTTCTAGCACGCTTGCGGAAGTGATTGGTATTGTTCTATTGTGGGACAAAGTCAAGGACATGTGAAGAGATGTTAGAGTGAGAAAGGCTCACCACTAATGGTGGTACTTTGTGGAACTCTGACGAGAAGAGCATTAGTGACACCACATGCTTCCCGATCTCCCTAGCGTAAAATCCTCTCTTCCACAGAAGAACCTGTTATGTACTCAAAGTCAACTAAGAGTGTACTATTCTGGAAGGTAGGGTAGTCGGCTCTCATCGTCACCTAGTAAACGCAAGAACGGTATCATTCCGCGATACGTCACACTCCTATGTTGCGAATGGTAAAAGAGGTCTTCTATGCTTTCCAATCCCGAGCCCACTCCCTTCAGAGTTACCTTTCTCAGCTGAAAATCAGCTATCAAAAATGCGAGGCATTTGAATGAGTAAATTCTTATGTCAAACCTATTTCTAAAACTCTCTGCCATTTTGAAAAACTGTTTTAGATAGTCATTTTGTCTGATGAATTACTAAAGTGAACAAAATTATGATTCTGCTTTTTGCTCTTAGCACTGGGGTCTACTCTTCGTAGCGGCGGCAGCTCTTTTGTAATATCCACAATAGTGCATTTGAAGTATAGTTTGTAGTGGCTGGTCCTGGGGTTTACACATACGTATATATAAAGAAGCATTCGTCCTTCCGTAGGTGTCAATAGGAGTAAACTAACGGTCGCGGTTACTTATGAAAGAAACTTGCGTCTGATGATTTTTTTTTTTTTTTTTGCGAATCAGCAAAATACTCGATTGAAAAAAGGAAAGACGATGAAGGCTAAATTACGCATTGGCTTCACTTGATCGAAAAAAACGGGTCTGATCCGTCTTAATGCATAGCATGCCACACAGTTCTCAGCAATGATGCGTTAGAATCAAGTCTTGTCCCGTAACATTTGATGACAAACCACAACACCTTGAAACACAAGCCAGTCGAGTTGTTTTGCTGCTAAACATCAAAATTTGAAAAGCATACGGTCGGACACTACTGGAGCTTTACATCAAGAGGCAGCCAAAGTAATTGATGCATCTTATGAATTGTCATTGCTCATCGCTATAGCCAAGAAAGTAAATATAATAGGAAAACATTTCGTCAAGCCTTTCTTATTGAAAGCTGCTGATATTGTGTTTAGTGCCGAGACTGGAAATTTCACTTTCCGACAATTCCATGAAACGCCGCATCGACAATATGGCGAATGATCTTCAACTTCAAGTTGTGAAGGCAGTGAAAGATTTTTTTTTTAATTCAGTGCTGTATCAGTGATGTAACACAATGCAGTCAGTTACTTCTCTACGTTCGATTTATTAGCGATGTATATGTGAAGAAACTGCGGTTTTAGATAAAATAGTCTCCAATACAAATGCTCGTAATGCTACTAAAACTATTTCCAGCATTTATTAAAAGAAAACGGACTTTCATGGGTAAAACTGATTGGTGTTTGCGAACTGTGTTGCAGCGATGCTTGGCCCTTGCTCAGGATTCTTAACTCAGGCGAAAGAAAAAAATGTGCAGTAACAACGACTCACTAAGTATTGACTGCTAAGATTCTGCCAAATGACCTACGTGTCTTGTTGAATTTGGGCATCAGAACTCTAAATTTTGTGAATACCAGCGCTCTAAATGCATGAATTTTTACATCTCCTTGAGCAAATTTGAAAGAGTGGATCTTTGTTTCACGTGGAGTTTCAATGGATTTACAAAAGAAAAATGCTTTATACAGAATTCGAACTAGAATACAGAGAGTTAATTTTTGCTAAGCAAGAGAAGAAAGAAGAGATGTACCGTAGTTTTAAGAATTAAAGGTTTTAACTGTTCCTGATATACCTCAGGGATTTTTTTCAATATTTGAACAACCTCAGTTTAAAGCTACAAAGAAATAACGCTGCAAACATTATGGCATGCCCCATTGACATTAAAGCGTTTAGGGAAAGTATCAAGCTTTGGAAATGACGAAGACAACAAAACTCAGACATTTGAATTTTCGTCTTTTCCAGATTCCCATTCCTCGCTTAAAATGGTTTCCAATAACTTTATAATGAGCATACGAAGAAAAACATTTTATTTCATCTGGACTGCCTTGCTAAAAAAATCCAGCGGCTATTTTCCAGACAGCCCTTCTAGCAACGCTTTTCATACATTAGCGCGCAGTCCGGTCAGCAGTGATGTCGATTTACCTATTACAAGAAGTACTGTAAAAACAAGCATTCGAAATGAGATACAATTTAAGTGCGAAGGATAATTTTGGAAACATATGCTGGAGGAATTTTAGACAAAATATTTACCAATTTATCCGAAAGTTGAAGCAGAGAAGCTACATATTAATTTTCAGTTTTGATCGACGTACCTGTGAAAAAAAGTTTTCAAACTTAATCACAATTAAAACGAAACAAAGGGACTATTTGGATGGATACCGACAACGATTTGCGTTATGGACCTTCATCCGTCAAGCCTACAATTTCCCAACTCATGGCGAAAATGCAGCATCATTCATCACATTACATTTGTTACGTTTATCCTTTTCTTAGAAATAATTACATTTTCATTAACTTCTGTAAGGTATTTGCGCTTTGTTTTATTTGAAATATTTTTTACTAAGTCTGTGTTTATTTTTTAGTTTGAAATTTTTTTTGTGAATTGAACATTTCGGTAAAAGGTGTTTGGGTGATAGTGTAGAAGGAATGAAGAAGCATGAGGGTTGCTCAAAAATGAAAAGGAAGACGTGATGCTGAAAAGTTTGGAAGCCGCTGAATTGAACAAATGGAGCCATACTCAACTACTGGGAAAATTGCTTGCTTCAGACCCAGAATTTTTACGTGGACATAAGCTATATGACGAAAGGTCGCAAAGCTTATTTCAAATTATTGACCATTCATATCATTCGAAGCATGAAATCATGTTAATAATCAACAAACAAGACATTTAACTTACAGAGATCGCCCATGTCAGTTGGGTAACAAACAGCAATACTCGTTGATGTACTGGTCTCTTTCTTTTGTCTGCGGTATTTTGTAGTTTGGCATTGATGTGAAAGAACAGAGGATTCAAAGTTTTAATCAAGCACTCCTCGCATTGCTATCGAAGCTTCTACTGCATTGACAATGCTAACAGGTAATCCGTTGTTGGCAATTTTGAGAAAATTTAAGGTGTGGTACTGCAAACACAGTAATTCGTTAGTGTTTACGAAAAAATATGCACCCATGTTATAATATGATTTGTTACTACCTAGTAATATGTAAGCCAAATTTTAAATATAGAATTGACGAACGTTCAAGTGTTCAAGTGGAAACCATCTTTGTTTGTTAGGGACTGTTTTTGTCAACTAATTTGTTACTCTCGGCAGAGGGTTCGTTCTACTATGTAGTCTGACAGTAACGATTAAAATGTACGAGAATTTTGTTTATCTGTCTTTCTTTCATGATTTAACGGCAACCATGAGTAACTCAAAAGGCTATAGGCAGTCACTCTTAATTCGAGGTCACTGGCTCCAGGGAGGAGAAAGAACCTGCTCTGTAAGACAAACGAACTGCCCATGCTTCACACGGGACTCGAACCTGGCACATCTTGGACTCTTAGACAGACACCTGCGCTCTGACTACTTGGCCACCGGGCAGGCTGCGAGAGTTTTCCTGCTCACTTTCTGCAGTGTAATCAATATTTCTCGTAAGCCAAAAAGCCTTTTTTGTTCTCGAAAAAGGGAAACTTTTCTCAGTATATCTGTGACTGCATGCTCATTGTGAACTTGAAGTTTTTGTTTTTGTATGTCCGCGAATCAAATTTACAATTAACATTTCCCTACAATGTTCGTAGCTTCGTTATAAATGCATTCGAACATATATACTCCTTTGAAAAATTTGAAAGCCTAATGAAATTTCGCACGCACATAATTTTTAAAATACAATAAGTTAACAAGGGAACTAATTTCTTCTGGTACGCTTTTTGCTATAAATATCCGTTTCCTGAAAAAGTGTTTTGTTTATGATATCGATTTTTTTGTAAGTCATGTGTATAAGTACTACCACTGCTCATCTAGAGATCTAAAAATTTATACTAGGAAAATTCATTTTGACTATGAGAGATACGAACAGGACTGAATATTATAGCATTTTTATGTCATGAATTTTTCTGCTTGATGATAAAAATATAAAAAGCATAATATCTCGAATTCCGGAACACTGTAAAATATATTTTGTCTTACTCGAAAGATTTTTTTTTCTCACAGTGGACGTGTTCATTGTCTCCATAATTCTGAAATTCCAGTTTTCTTTACAATCTTTTCTGTCCTTCAGGTTTTTAGAACAAATGCTATGCCATTGTGTGCAACAGAATGCTAATGCCTGGGTAAAGTAAAAATGGGGAGGATACATGATATCAGTGTTTAAAGATCTTTAAAAATTAAGGAAATTATGTTCCGTATGTATGATGCAGTCGCTCATTACATCTGGACAAAAACATCACTTTTAAGATTCAATATGTAATTTACCAGATTTTTATTTCTCTGCAGTAGAAATTATTGAGTGGAATAATCACCCATAACTACTTTTCAGCAGAATCTCCGATATGAAACAAGAACTCTAATGAAAATTTACATTAAAATATGCCGCCTTAAACAATGGCTGGCTCTGGATGGATGATATGCATTGCTTCCATAAATTTATTCAGGATATTGTTTGTACGCTAGTGATGGGTATTGCACACAGCATCTTGATGACCTTTCAAAGCTCATCTTAACAACGAGCGTTTCTCAAACAAGGAAATATGCCTTAATTTTTTTATATTATTGTTCCCGCCTATATCAGTCATTGTTAAAAAAGATAGCTGCTTTAATGAAGACTCGTGTATACGACATTTTCCGCGGGACATTTTCAAAACCACTTATTTTTTAAATCTTTAACATTTATTCACTGACTTACTGTTCCATTATATTTTATACCAGAAATTCCAGAAACTCTATCCCCAACCTCTTCCCATTTATTTTTATTTTTATTTGTTCTTCCCTTTTTCTTCAAACCGCATTGTCACACGAGTTTGAGACTGTTCAGCTATAATTAAGAATCAGACCAATTAACCGGGATTGACAAGTGACCCGCCTTTCTTATCTAATCCGACATGATCCGGACCAACCTCTTCCTTGTTTGGTTTCCTTCTTCCACCCCCCCCCCCACCCTCTCTCTCTCTACTTCTTTAATTTTTCTTTCTTTTTCTTTCCCAATAAAATTATACTTCGCACTTCGAGGTCGCTCTCGTGGAGAATTTTTTGTCGCCAAATATTCTCTGGTTTTTATCTTATTATTTACTTATTTATTTATTTCGGAAAGTGAGGTAACTTTCTTCTTGGTCCAACATCAATTATGGAAGAATTTATTGCATTTTTGTATTATTTTTTCTTATCCTTGGTTGATAAGAAATTATCCCGTCATCTCTTGCTGATCTTTTAACAATCCAGCATTTGCATGGAAATATCACCACTGTACGTGCTCGGAATAAAGCAGGTGCATCGCGGGGAGCAAACGAAGTGCTGCAGATGTCACGTAGGACCATTTTAGTACAGTAAATTTGAAAATAAGGGAAATTCTCTCCTTGAACGAATGAAGCAAATTTCGTGCACGTAAGCGTTCGTCAAAAAATGAAAAACAAATTGAACAAAATCACAAATCGTTTTTAGAATTTAAAACGTGCGACGGCGAAAGCCAAAAAGTGGATACAAAGTTTCATATATACCTTACACATTGCTGCCAAACATATATGCCGCTCTTTTTTGTATCAATGTACTCTGCTTTACAGCAGTAGCAGACGCTCAAGTTTGTTTTTCGTATAAAAGGCTCATCGGGAGCCTAATGACTTTCGTTGAGGACGTTTTTAGGACAAAATTGCCGTGAAACATTTGCAGAACGTTGTAAAATTTATTTAATGCTTCCGAATGTAGCCACTACAAATAATGAAAGTTTGAACAAATAGGACTATTTCCTTATGTGGAAGGATACTTTATTGAATTCGTTTAAAGTTTAAAACGTGTCCTTACATATTGCTATGGAGTCATGTGTCCTGTCTCCGAGCTTATCAATTTTTAGTTGGGCCAGAGCTTTGGGCATATCGTTAGGGCTATTACAGACTAAAATAATGAAAACTGCACAAGTAAGTAAGCGCTCACATTTCTATCAGTTCAGTAACTGTAATGGGAGACACCACTACAGTCAACCGTACATAATATTCAGAAAAAAGTTCCCTTTCCAATTCACAGGTGTAGCTCTTAAATGCTGGTAAACTGAAAAATCATACTTTCTGTGCATTTTAAAACACACATGGTTTCATAATGCGCTTGTAGATACTGTAGGCTATGTGTTTATTTAAACTGTTCTTTCAGACCGGCTGCTGAGTATTTTTTGTTTCTTTCAGCTGCTGATCGCCTGATTCGAATCCGGATAGGACATGAATGTTTTTCTGGTCTTTATGGAACTACTGCTACGTCACTCCCTTACTGAAATTGGCTCACAATAACAAGTGGGCGACTATTCCTAGCCTTATGTAATCATAAAGGTAGCTGGCCCCTCAAAAAAAATCTTCTTCCCTCATATTGTCGTTTCTGCGAATGCACAAGCCGTTACTCGCTATTTATACGACATAGGGAATATTTTCTATACGTTTCTCTTCTCCGTTCTGTTAAATTTTAATGTCATGTGCATATCCTCTTTAAACCTGTCAGTAAGTTGCAATTTCAACTCAGTGGAACGCACTACTTTTCCTACAGAACTTGTGACATTCACTTCCACTCTTCGACTGTTAAATTTTGACCGCTATTGTTTCCACTTTGCTTTTAGTTTATTTTTTCGCGGTAATATAAGTTTGTATGATCATTATCAGCCGATGTGCCCCTAGACTATATAACGGTAAAACTTGAAAAGAAGCTTTAAGGAAAAACAATTGCTTAAAAAAACTACAGCTTACTCATGGGTCAAATGTTGATATCTCTGGATGTTTTGTATTGTAGCCGCCTAAGTGGAATGATACTTTTTACGTTTGTGCGAATGCAATAGATGTAATGTCGTCATTCGTTACACCCTTGTAGAGTGAGGTTATCGCAAACGACAATTAATGACACGAATAACAACAATGGCATTTCATGAAAATCTTTATCTATGAGAAAATCTAAAGCTTCTTTACCTAATGAAATGAAAGCCTTAAGTGAGTTCGTTTAGACAATGGCTCTCTGTTTTTTCTTTTTCATCTGAGTCAAATTCACGTTAATATCTTTGACGCCGACAGAGCCTTAACGGATTCTTGTCTGTATGAGATATAAACTTTGGATTTTTATGCACTAACTCTTAGGATCTCAGTTACCAATTCTTTATAACGGGTTCGAGTTAAAAGAAAAGGAAAACCAGATATATGACGTAGAATCCTTAAGTGTAATGAGCATGCCTTTTGAATCGTTCCAACACACGGATTGTTTTTCACACCTGAATTTTAGATAAACAGAAAATCAGCAGGGCAAAAAATGCGCTAATTCCGCTAGTGGAAACAATGCGCATCATTTAAAGCGTACAGTCCCAAAGCAATCTTCACAGAGATTAACAATCTTCACACAGAATTGATCCAGTTACGAAAAAACTTTTTAGCCGGATTAATAGATTTTAGTAGAAGTTCAGTCTATACATACATATATTTGAACAATAAATTACGTGGGAGATAGGCAATGTATAATCGGACGAAGTCCTCTATAATACTGTTACACACGTAGTAGTATATGAGCTCCGAAAAGACAAGTTGACTTCAATGATAATGGAATATTTATATTTGAATTTAAGAATATTTCTACATGTACAGTATATATACATTTAAATATCCTCACATAGGTTATACCCTGTGAGACAAAAAACAGCAATGAAGCATATGTAGCAACACATATTGCGCTCACCTTACTCCGGCTTCAGTCCCTCTGGCTTGCAATCAATCATGCTTCTTGTCCGGTGTCCCCTGTTGTACCACATCCTTAAAGGTATTCTACGTTCAAAGTTCAACACAAACACGAACAACAGCACAGTTCTACAAGAAGGGGGTGATGAGTTAAAATAATTTTGAAACCACTGTCAAGACCAGATTACGTTGACGCAGCCAGAATTTTAGCAGTTGAAACATTCCGCTGTTCTATGCCAAGCTATTATGAAGTATCAAGATTAAAATATTTAAAAAGTCAACAAGTACCTCCTCGCTCGTCCGGACATGTTTCAGGCTACACTGTGCCCATCTTCAGCGGTCGGTTGTAAGAGACATCCATATGCTTTTATTGCACTGATTACCTCCCTGTCACCAGTCGACTCATTGCTCATTGGTCCTGTTGTATCCGTGCGTAGGTTAATCATGTGATTTACGACTTTTGCTATTGTTGCACCATCTAGTGTTTTTTTTTTTTTTTTTTTTTTTTTTGTAATTTCATTATTAATCGTTGTTGGATGAGACATTTTCAACAAATTTAGTTTTTATGTACTTTTCTTCAGTTTCTTTTTCTTTTGTTATTATGTATCGCCAGTCAAACGGCAATTCAAGTGGTGCTTGTTCATTGCAATTAACTCCTCTGGTTTTTTTCTATCACAACGGACTCAGAATACAAAATCTTTTTATGTGTGTTATGCGTAGTATATATTTTCGCATTTTCCCACACAGGAATAGAATTATTATTAATGCAATATGTAATAAGAGATGTTCGTTGCTCACCCTTTTCCCAATTTCTCTTGTGTTCTTCCATTCTTGTTTTTAGTCGTCTTTTAGTACTACCTATGTAGATATTATTAATATTACCGGTGTCGTTATTCTTCGTGGGTATACCGTATACGCCTGCTCTATGCATAATTGCGTTATTACTGTAATCGGCGGTAAGGAATTTGTTGTTATCGATTACAAAATCGGCGAATCTTATATCCACTTTATTACATTCCTTTTTTAAAATGCTGCTTAACTGTGGTATGTAAGGTAAACGTCCGCAAAACTGTGTGATGTTCTCAACGTTATTTTCACTCTTAGGTCTGTTAATATTGGTTTTATAATTTCTATACATCTTCCAAATGTATCTTTTATCATATTCAAATAATGCTGTGGCTGTTTCTACGATCCATTTCATTTCTGCCTGTTCTAAACCTCTATATGACGTATGGGAAACAGCTCTTCTAATAAATGAATGAAATGCATATTCTTTATAATGTTTAGGGTGGATTGAATCATTTGGTATAATTACTGGCACGTAAGAGTCTTTCCTGTATACTGAGTAGTTAATACGTCCATGATGTTTACAAAGCAGAATGTCAAGGAAGGGCAATTGTCCATTATTTTCTTTCTCGACATTAACCTGTATTGTTGGTAGTATTCGTTATATTTTTCAATAAACCTCATTAAGCTATCTTCTGAATATTACCAGATGACAAGAATGTCATCCATATATCGTAGGAATATCATCGGTAAATGTTCTTGTTCTTGTTGAAGTAGTTTGTTTTCAATATGCTGTATTACTACTTCTGACAACAAGCCCGAAATTGGAGAGCCCATGGGGGATCCAAATTTTTGTCTGTATATTACTTGATCATATCCGAAATAATTGTTTTCTGTAATTAGGTTGAGTACAGATATAATACTGTTAACCTCAATCTCTGGTACTCCAGCTGCAATCAATTTTTTGTTTACAAGATTAATAGCTTCGCGTGTGGGAGTATTCGCGTATAATGCAACGACATCTAGGCTCACCATTATACAATCACCAAGAAGGGGTTAAGGTATCTGAACAAAGCTTTTTCAAGGTTTATGGTAGGTGCAATAATTTATTAACAATAATCCGAATAGGGCAATCAGCTTTATGTGTTTTAAACTTTCCAAATGTACCAGGTATGGAAAATCCTGCTGGAGGATAGGACTTATTCTTGACTTGCAATGGAAGTTTACTATGATTTTTTAACATTGCTAATTTTCTAATTATTGCATCTGTAGGGTCCTTTTCTTATTACTTCGGTGTTTAGTTTTTCAATAGCTTGCAGCATCTTCTCATGAAATTCATCTCTGTCAACTATTACAAGTTGCTTGGATTTGTCAGCCATAACCATCTGAATGTGATCACGTTTGTTTAATTTAACCAGTTCTTGGCGTTCGTATTTCATACTGTTTCGTTGTTGAGGACGATCTTTTAAAGTGCTAATCGTCCTTGCTAACTTAAACCTCACTGGGTTTTGACGTTCCTTGGGCAAGTTTGAAACAATCTCTTCAAGGTGTGGCAGTAAGACTTCAATTTTTGGGATATCTTGTTGGTACGCGTATTTAACACCTCTGTCTCACTGGATATAACCTATGTGAGGTTTCAACATTTAAATGTATATATACTGTACATTTTATGTCTCACTGGATATAACCTATGTGAGGTTTCAACATTTAAATGTATATATACTGTACATGTAGAAATATTCTTAAATTCAAATATAAATATTCCATTATCATTGAAGTCAACTTGTCTTTTCGGAGCTCATATACTACAACGTGTGTAACAGTATTATAGAGGACTTTGTCCTAATATACATCGGATTAATAGATTTTGTGAAACATTTGCAAGCAGAAATAGAAAGCTGATTCCACCAGATGCACCAACGTAAGTTACGGAGAATCCCAAATTTAATTCAAAATGTTCGTCATAACGTAAGATATCCGAAGCAAAAATAATTTTTCCGATCCAAGATTTAGAGGCACAGGTATTAAGGAGAACGTAATACACTGAGTGGCCACTTTATTATGACCACCCCCTCAGTACTTCGTTGGGCCACCTTTTGCCTTTAATACTGCGTCGATTCTTCGTGGCATGGACTCCACGAGATGTTGATAGGTGATTTGTGGAATCTGAGACCATGCTTGATGAATGGCACTTTCCAGGAGTGTGAGATTGCAGGGATGTGGATCCAGCTGTCTGATAGCTCGTTCCACTTCATCCCACAAATTCTCAATGGGGTTGAGATCTGGAGATAATGGGGGCCACCTAAGCAAAGTAAGCTCACCGGCATGTTCCTGAAACCAATCCTGTACAATACGAGCACTATTGCAGGACGCCATTATCTTGTTGAAAGTAGCCATCGATATTGGGGTAAACCATCCACAGGACAGGATGCACTTGGTTCGCAACGATGTTTAGATATGATGTGCCAGTCAGACGTTGATCTACACGAATTAAAGAGCCCAAAGCATGCCAGGAAAACATTCCCTAAACCATAACGTTGCCTCCACCAGCTTGAAGGGTTGTGGCAATGCATTTGGAGTCCATGCTTTCGTGCTGTTTCCGCCAAACTCTCACTCGGCCATCGGCATGGTGCAACTTAAAACGTAATTCATCGGACCACATAATTTGTTTCCAATTATCGACTGTCCAATCCTTGTGCTCCTGTGCGAACTGGAGACGTTTTCTCTTGTTAACTGCAGACAGCAAAGGTGTTCGAGCAGGCCTTCGGCTGCCATATCCCATCCGATATAGTGTACGGCGAACAGTGCATGCAGATATCATTTGAGGGGATCCTTGATTAAGATGGTCTGTAATTTGCTGCACTGTTGCCCTTCTGTTGTCTGTTACCAGTCTGGACACTCTTCGTTCCACCCGAGCAGTCACTAGTCGATGACGACCACACGTTGCACTAGAGACCCAGTTTTTTGGCTGACAGTCCAGTCTTTAAATACTTTAACAGCTGCTGCTCTGGAACATTTCACGAATGCGGCGGTTTCGGTGATACTCGCTCCGTGGCTCCGAGCTCCTACAATCATCCCACGTTGAAAGTCCTTCAAATCGCATTTTTACCCATTTCGTCCCCCAAAATTACTTCTACTACTGTCGCAAGTACTAAGCTTTCCCTTTTTATACTAGCCTCGCCCTCTGGCGGCAACAGCGTGCAGACATAACTCATTTGCTTAAAACTGTCAGGTGGTCATACTAAAGTGGCCACTCTGTGTATAACTTGACGCTTTCTAGCGAGAGATCTGTGCGTTATTTGGAAGACAAAGCGGGAGCAAAATGTTCTTAACTTTCAAGGATATTTGACAGAGAAATGGTTTTTCAAAATGACTGGTAGAAGAGAAAAAAATTCCTTCAAAGGGAAATATACAATGCCCCTAGCGGCAAAACTGTCATTATGAAAAGTAGAAAATGTCCACTAACTGTTCTATATAGGGACAGCAATGTGGCGAAAAAAACATTTTCAAATACGATTTTTCTGAGTAGAAACATTAGGTATCTTTATAGTATATATCAAGGGAAAAGTTTATAGATATACGGACCCAGCGAGAAAATTGTTTATTATTTAAACTGGGTAATGTTTTCAGTCTTTATCATAGTGAATGGCATACAGTATAACAAGAATTTTGTAATCGGCTTTCAGAAGCGGATATATAGGTTCAAACAGAAATGCATACTTATGCCACCTAGAAAAGTGCATTATGAAAAAATGAGAAATGTATGCACAATGTGAGTATTCCAATGTAAGAAGAATTTTTCAAATCGAGATTTTAGAAACAGAGTTAAATATATGTACACTCGTATCGGGCAAATTTTTGCAATATTTTGGGAAACAAATGCCGAAAATGAGTTTTTCGTAATAAGAGGTTTCTAATTGGGAAAGAAACTTTTCAGTCGGGTTTTAGAGGCGTTAGGTATGTTAGAAAAAAGTGTGCGTATAGAAAAAGAAACTCGTGCTACCTAATTGTGAAATTGTGTTTAATGCGCGATTAGAAAATATATACAAAGTATATTTCATCATGAAATCCATCCAACGAAAAAAAAAAATTCATATCGGTGTTTTAGAAGCAGAAATATCGAGGAAATTCAATATTCCTTTATGCTCTCTGTCAGGAAACCTGCAAATTACTTGAAGGAGAAACTAGGCTCAAAATGGTTTTCATTTTAAAAAGTATCGAACGAAAAAAAGGAGTTCTCACAATTGCATTTTTAAAATGAGTTATGAAACGGTCTTGCGATATCACACGGGGTTTACGCAGATGTCAACAAATGCGCTCAAAAGCCAAACAAGAAGCTGGCCCAGGCTCATGGACACTAGGCTAATCACATGACTGTAATGCGGTGCTATGTGATTTGCATCGTATTGCGGCTAAACCCAAAAGACATCGATGTGATCACGTGCAGTGCCCGATCCCATTCGCATGCAGTGAGTGATAGAAAAGGGATGTTGTATAGAACACAACACTAAAACGGCTGATTTTCAACTTAACCTCGGTTGGTTATGGGCATACGGATGCAGACGCTGCTATTGAAGAACCGGGACGTAAACAAAACAGTCAGTAACCAAGATCACCAATTTCTACTAATTTCTTCTCCTTTTGTCTGGTTATCATGTAGCGGTCAGAAACCAGCGCTTAGATCTAGATCCGGGTTCGGATCCCAGTGAGGTATGGATATTGCGTTTGTCTTATACACTGGTGTACAAAAATTAAGGACTAAGAGGAGAAATTAGCATAACAGCGGAACGAGCTGGCAGAACGGACCGAAAGACCACTCAGGAGATAGACTAGAGTCCGGTACGGTAGGGCATGCGCATATGTGCACCATGACGTAGGGGGCGGAGTGTCGGAAGGGTATAAAGCACACGAGAGGTGTACGCTCAGCAATTCGGCGAAAGCTATTGCAGGGTGTACATCTGTTTGAACGACGTCGAGTTGCTGCCACCGTGGGATATGGCCAACAGGCAATCCAGCAGACGACATCTAGATGACTTTACTCAAGGTCGCGTCATTAGGAAGTTGGAAGAAGGTCGAAGTGTGACTAGTGGCGCCGAAGAGTTCGGGATCACTCACAGCATCGTTTCACGAGCTTGGAGAGCATTTCAAACGACAGGAACAGCTGTCCGAGAGTTTAGCAATGGTCGTCCACGAGCAACCACGGCGGCGGATATATGTCCTATAGGCGAGAACAGACAGACGGCTGGGTGCGAGAGAAATCGCAAGGTACATACAACAGACAACAGGACGTCCGTTATCGCGTTTTACCTGTCCAGGGGCTTCGCAAAGGTGGTCTGTTTGCACGACGACCAGTACAATGTGTGCCATTAACGCCTGCTCATCGGAGACGGCGGTTTCTGTGGTGCCAGGAACACAAGAACTGGACACATCAGCAATGGGGTTGAGTTCTCTTTACGGATGAGAGCCGATTTAGTCTGACGAGCGATTCTGGACGTATACACATCTGGAGAGAGCAGGGAACACGCAATCACACCTCCAACATCATCGAAAGGGACCGGTTTGGAGGTGGCGGAGTTCTCGTTTGGGGAGGTATCATGCTTGGTAGCCGTACTGAGCTCCACATCTTCCAAGGAGGTTCAGTCACTGGTGTCCGCTACTGTACCGAGGTTCTCCTGCCTCACGTGTGTCTGTTTAGAGGTGCTGTGGGTCCTGAGTTATCTTCATAGACGACAACGCTACACCTCATCGTACAGTGGGTGTTGCAGAGCTGTTGGAGAGTGAAGATATTCAATGCATGGATTGGCCCGCAAGGTCCCCGGACCCAAATCCAATCGCGCACGTGTGGGACCTTCTCGGAAGACACTTGGTAGCACATCACAAGCCGCCAGCAACGATTCCGCAGCTGCGATTGGCGCTACAAAAGGACTGGGCCGCGATGCCTTAACAGCTCCTTGATAACCTCGTCCTCAGCATGGACAAACGTTGTAAATCCTGCAACGCAGTTAGGGGTGATCATATCCCCTACTAAAGACTGGATTTTTCTTGGCAGTCGCCTGTCACATGGACGTTTCTGTCTTCTGTCCAGTTGTGCTCGAAGCTACATTTTCAATAAAGTGCTTTTGTATCCTTTGGATTCCTTGTTTGGACGGTTTTGCTCACTTGTCCCATATTCTTACATCTTGGGGATCTTATGGTATGATTTGAGTCGATGTGGAACACTTCTGCACGACGTTACATTCGGAAAACCGTCTCGTCCTTAATTTTTGCACCCCAGTGTAGTATCCGCTCTCTCCTTTTCCCGGAACCAGTGACTCAAAATTAGCCACGGACAACTGCTTATAGTCCACCGAGTCGCTCACGGTTGCCATTAAATCCCCGAACAAAAAAATCCGGAGAAAACAGTTCTTTGAGATTCACTGTTTCAAACGCTTTTAATACCTTTTTTTTCTCACGATCACAGCTTAATTTTTCTGGTAAAAAATGAAGTAAAAATTAAAATAGAAGAAATTTAAAAATCAACTCACAAATGTTAACGATGCAGTCTTTCTATATTTAGAAGCATTTACCCTTTAAGTAGAATCACGGAAAAGACGTGGCACCTCGAATCGGTAAGTGATCATTTTTTTAGTGCAGATGCAGAATGAAATTATGATATATTTACTACGAAACACAACTGATTACGCGCTTCTACACTGAAACTTCCAGTGTGATAAGACTTGTCACTTCTGCATTAATGCACTCAAAGTACATTTTACCATTTCAAGGAAATGGTCATCTTAATACATTGAGCGTGTTAATAATGCTACTTGCGTCAAGCTGAATTTCTTTAGAGCAAACGGTGCTGGTAAAATTTTGCTCAGTGGACATTAACGCTCGATGCTATGATGAGTATGAGCTAGGTTACAACTTAACAAGTAAGCATTGGGCTCCTATTTGCCAGTCGTTACCAGTAATATTAGGTTTGTGCAAAAGTTCTACATGTTTTTGCAGTAGATAAGAAAACCAATTTTGTTAACAATTAACATCTTCATTCTTTTACATAATTACCTATGACCTCTTGCTATTTTGTTTTGTAGTAACTGATTTTCCCTTCTGTGGAACTCCTCCGTTTTGGAGTCAAAAACTCTTGTAATTCAGTATCGACATCTTCAAATTCACCGAAGGCTTTTCCAGCGACGTTGTTCTGAAGAGATTGAGAAGTATCGTAATTCGTACATTAAAGGTCTGGGAATTACCTGGAATGAGTTATCACTTCCTATCTAATGTCCAATAATTTTCCCTGAATGGGTAAAGCAATATGGGGTCTGGCGTCGTCATGTTGCTGGATGGCGCCTTTGCGATGAACCAGTTTTGGACGTTAAGATTTCAACTTTTCTTTCAGCGCTTCCAACTGTTGGCAGTGCAGGTCAGCATTTATCGTTTTGTTAGGTGCAAGCAGCTCCCAGTCGATTACCCCCTTGACATCACACCATAAACTTAACAATACCCTTCCCGAATGCAGTCCTCCTCTTGAAGTCGATGGAGCAGTCTATCCACCGTCCATATAAGTGGGTCCTTTACAGAAATGTAATGCGCCAAAGGACTGTATATCCAACTCGGCATACAGTCGTTTGGCGCTTTACATTTCTGTAAAGGACCCACTTTTCATCACCGTAGGTAATCGTTCCAAGAAAGGTTCATTTGTGACGCAAAAGGGAAGAAAGGCAGGTGGTCACTGTGTCCGACCGATTTTTTGCGGATTGGTCTTGTAGCACCTATTGGTCGAACTTTGTGATAAACTCTAGCGCATGCATCCTTTTGTCTAGTTTTGTTTTGTGCACAAAAAATCCTTTCTGATAATTTTTCAACAGTTAGATGTTGGTTGTTTGATATGGCTTGGTTGAAATACACTGCAGAACCTCTCACGGAATTCCAGAATGTGGTTAATCTCTGCAGCTTCTGTCTCCTTCACGGAATTTCTGTAAATAACGGCAAATGTGCTTTTGTCTACAGCTTCTTCGCCATGCACCTCACAAATGTTGCAGCAGTCTTCAGCTGCACTGTTGCTTTTATCAAACTCATAAAGCAAACAATGCGTAATGTGATCCTTGTCTTTAAATATTAAGGCACCCCATGGAACACACTACAAAATGTGCCCCGCTGGGAACCTCTGAAGTCCATGTATCCCTCTCCCCTATAGGCAGGGGGTCACAGAGATTAATAAACAGAAAAACTGAAGAACCCTCTCCACCATTCAACAAATGGAACGGCTTTGAGGGTCTAACTCTGTAAAAACCATACGTCCATCATGTATTACTCTTTCTTTTATTCTCTTTCACTCCTCCCACTTCTTGCATTCTAAATGAATTTTTCACATTCACACGCCAACTTTAATACCTACCACAGGCAAGTGCCGAAAGCTGGCAGGCACTCCACCAAGGGGATCCTGTAAAGAAAGCAGCTCTCACGTGGGTTCAAAAAACGCATCTGGAAGTATAGAAAAACATAAATTGAGGGTCGGGGGAAATCCCCACCTCAACAAGCCATAAATTGCATATCTTTAACTCTATTGTCACTTGCCAAAAGTGGTATCTTATTAAAATACTTTTTTAAAAGCAAGTCTACTTAGAATTATTGTTAATTCCTATTTTACAATTTAGCTGTTTATTCAACAACGCTATAACATATACCCTCAGTAATCATACAAAAGAAACTGTATTTATTAATATTTACACCATAATTGCAATATAACATTTGAAATTAATGTCACACTATCAATATTTCATTTCTTCGTTATGATCTATTAACCTCCACAAGAAGGCTAAATGTGCTAAGATGATTCACAAGGCAATCATTAATACGCTATGCTTAATGATTAATTTTAACTATGCAATAAGAAATTGCATAATATTTTTTTCAGAGCTGAATTTAACATTCTACTTGAAAAAATCCATTAAAGCAGTTTCAAGATATTATTGTAAGCTTAAACTAAATTACTATATTTTTTATTATCTTAATTACCTTCTATTTCTGTGCACTAAATGAAAAGGAATTCACATTACGGGGAAATTAAATGCATATTATTAATCCAATTTCACTATGTTAAATTAGAATATTCTAAGAATAACTATTCAATTACGACATTAAGTAAACTGGATTATATTACTACATTTAAATCATGTTAATCATTTAAACACGTTTATTATTTCTCTTTATTATAATCCACTGGCAATTTAAACTCCTGAATCTCCCTCTTCCTTTTGGGGATACTTGCAAAGTATATTTCTCGAGCTATTACTGTTTGTGCTGAACTATAATTGTCACCCAAATTGAGTTCATCATGATAAAATATTGGTATTTTACTCTTCCTGGGGCCTTTCGATGATGTATCTTGATTTGTATATCTTTTTATTTGAAATCCGATGAAATACTTCAGAAAATTACTATTTGGAAAAGTATCCTCATTAACCCATTTCTTTATATATAAGTAACGAAATGTTTTAAACCATACTTTCAAATTCTTGATTTCTAATCCTCCATTCAAAATTTTCTGATAAAGGATATAATTGGCCCCATGTCTTCTTTCACCTTTCCATTCCAAAGGAATTGAAATAAACAATGAATCATTTTGAACAAAGTCAGTCTCGGTGGGTCTGTGAAAACTCCCGCGTAAGTACATTTAGTAACGAGTAAGGTATTAACCAGTTTAGCTGTGTTGGAAAGAGATTTTTATGTACTTCCCAGTCTCCTATGATTTTTTCTAGTTCTTGAACAACCTTTTCCCATGTACTGTGACTTATCCCTTAATGTGAATAATATATTCCAAGAATTTTTGCTTCGATGGCACCAGGGATTTCCGCCTTTTGTATCCATCTATTCCAAAGGAGTGCTTTGAATTTTTCGACATTAAGTTTGGCACCTGTTATTTCCCCATATTTTTAAAAGGTTTTCATCGCCTCCATGATGGATTTCTCGTTTGCTGCGTACAACAGCACATCATCCGCGTAAGCTGCATACTTGAGGTACTCATTATTTAGTCCAGGAATTGGGACACCCTGTATTTCGTTGTTACCCTGAATTTTTTAGGAATAGCTCAATTGTTAAAATGAATAATGCATGTGAAAGCGGAGAGCCTTGTTTTAAATAAAAAAAAATTTAGTTTTTCCTACATTGATTAATACTTATTTTTTTTTTGGTTGGAAGTTTAACGACCACCGTGAGCAACTCAATGGGCTATAAGCAGTCGCCCATCCTTAATTTAAGGTCATTGGTTCCAGGGAAGGGGGAGAACCAGTGCCGTAAGATAAGCACAACACCCATGCCTCACCGGGATTCGAACCCGGACCCCTTTCGGAAGAATGACCACAGAACAACGCTTAGACCACTGCGGCACAGGGGCGGCGATTAATACCTTCGCATACGAATTTGTATGCATCATCCTTACGTACTTGATGAATGTCTCTGTGAAACAACGTTGTTCTAATGTCTTCAGCAAAGCTTCCTAATTCACCGAATCAAAAGCTTTTTTTTTTTATTGGAGGTTTAAGGACTACCGTGAGCAACTCAGTGGGCTATAAACAGTCGACCATCCTTAATTTCGGGCCACTGACTCCAATCCAGGGAAGGGAGAAAGCCAGTGCCGTAAGACGAACACAGCATCCATGCTTCACCGGGATTCGAACCCGGACCCATCTCGGACGAGTGATCAGAAGCCATCGCTTAGACCATTGCGCCACCGGGGCGGCACAGAGGCTTTTGCCTGTCCCAATGAGAAAATAACAACCTTTATTTTCCTTTCATTTATCAAATAAATTATGTCTCGAGTTAAAAACATACTTCGATATATTTCTGTTTGAAATTGCACAATATTGTTGAGATCCTATTACTTTATTTGTAACAGGTTCTAATCTATTATTTAATATCGTTGCCAGAATCTTATAATCTATATTTGAAAGCATTATTAGCCTGATTTTATCAAAGTCCACATCCCGCATATCTGATTTTTTAATTCACTTGATATAGGTATCCTTAAATGTACTTGGAACTTCAGAATGTAACATTTCAATGAACATCTATTTTAGAAACTTTGATATTTTATTGGCGTAATGCTTATAGAACTCAGCAGTAATACCATCTGGTCCAAGGAACCTTTGGTTTTTTAGCTCTTTTATGGCATTTGTTTACCTATTCTAATGTGATATCTGAGTCAAGAATTTCATTGTCCAGCTCATCCAACTGGGGGAGCTGTAAAAAATTCTGTAAGTCTGATAATTGGACACCTTGTTCACTATATAAAGACTTGTAATATTTAAAATCCATCTGTAATGTATCACATATTTGATTTTGGGAATTGGAATACTCTAATGGTAATGGAAGGCTCATGGCTTTGTATTCTTGTTTGTTTTTTGATAAGTACTAACAAAATTTTCTTCCATGTGTAGATCACTCGTTGCTTTTTGTTCTCTAATTTTCCCTCCAACTTCCATCGTTATTTCTCAATTTTTTAACTGTTATTTCCTGCTGGATGTTCTGAATATTCCCTTTAATTAATGCTTTTAGCATATTAGTTAAGAATCTGTATTCTTTTCTTTTTTGTTCTGAAAAGACTTTTCCTTTCTGCTATAGAAATAGCCTAGGATTTTCTTTAAAATTTGGCAAAACATGAAATTTTCCGCCTGAAGATATAAGTAATTCATCCAAAAAATCTCTCGATTTCAGTTTTTATTGAGTCATTAGTTAGGAGTAATGGATTCATTCTCCAAGACATCTGTATTCTTCGTGTTGTAATATTAAAGTTTCACTTAATCAGTTTATGGTCGGAAATATGTGTATTTCCCACATTCGGATCAATAATTTCAATATCCTGTAAGGGACATGTATCTTGGGTAAATACATAGCCAGTTCTAGAGGCATAACCTCTAGAAGTGTATCCAGGAATGTTGCCTTGAAGGCTTCTCTAAACATCATATAATCCGTTAGCAGTGACCCAAATTTTGAAATGGGTTCTGCTGTCATCAGAGTAGTTAGCTTTACTGAGTCTGTCCAAATGTACATCCAATACTGTATTAATATCCCCCACTATAAAACAATAATCAAAGTTTCCTGTCCTATAATATGGCAGTGTGGTGAAGAAGTCTTTATGTTCATTTGAGGTAGAGGGAGCATAAAAACATACTATCTTTATGAAGCACAGATTTAATTCGAACATTGCCGAAACAACAAGGCCCTCGGCATCAAACTGAAACCCCATTGGTTTACCATTTTTATACAAAGTCATAACTCCGCTATAGCCAGAGTTAGCAAAGGAGAACACACACTTATAAGGCGATAATATCTTAAAATTCTGAATATCTTAAAAATGTGATTCCTGTATACAACAAAAATCAATTTTATTCAAAGAGGGAAATCCTTCAAGCCAATTACTTTTTCCGCCTCTTTCAGTCCTGCGACGTTAAATGAAGCAAAATTGGCAGTGGATTTTGATATAAGATATGACTGCGACGCTGAACAAGTTACATTGACGTAGAACGAATAATATGAATTAAAGCAAATGAACATCATGCATTTTATGAACTTAATTTATCTTTAACATTAAAACTGGATTAATTTAAACACGTTTTTATTTCCTTTCATTCTATCAAATTCTCTGTTATTCCTCCTGTGTTTTTGAATAGCATTTACATGAAATATATTCACTCTCGTGTTCATCTGTTACACTGGAGTCGCCCGAGTCACTTATCTTCTTTTCTTCTTCTTCTTCTTAGATATTTAAGGACTTGTGATGAATCCGAATCGTATAGATCTGTAAGTCTGTACCCTGATTGTTTCTGTACTTTCTCATTCTGTTGTTCACATACTGTTTTATCATTTACTTTTGTCATGTATAACGAAGTAAATTTCTCCGTCATTTTTGTCCACGCCGGGGTTCGAACCCGGGTCCCCTCATTCCGGAATAAGTCGCTCTACCAATTGAGCTACGCAGACGTTCGTTCTCACTCTATCTGCCTTTTTATGTCGTGCGCGTTCTGCGGGGCCGGCACGTCACATCTCCCCCCGTGAAAGAGGGCCGGGGCATGGCCCACGGTCAGCCGTGACCATGAATCGTTACAGGCAGCCATCCTCAGTAGAACATGCACTTGAGAACTCCCAGTCAATCTAGTGTGTGGAATGCAACTTCACACATTTATTTTTCGAAGTGCTGAAGAAGTTATTCTCTTATTTTTCCTAACTCGCGGTGTGGAAATAACATCACACCATTGCAAGATCTTGAACGGCCGGGTCATCCGGAAAGTTCGGGCGCCATTATAACTAAGTTAAATTTCTCCGTCATTTTTGTCCACGCCGGGGCTCGAACCCAGGTCCCCTCATTCCGGAATAAATCGCTCTACGAATTGAGCTACTCAGACGTTCATTCTCGCTGCTATCTGCCTTTTTATGTCGTGTGCGTCCTGCGGAGCAGGCACGTCACACATGTATATCTGTTTTGTTTTTCGTCTTCTTTGCTCCTTGTAATGCATATTTCTCTTCTTTCTTGTCTTTTATAATATCCTTGTTCTGTGTAGCCTTATCGGCCACAGTTTTTTCCCCAGTGTCTTGTAATACTTTATTGGTATTATTTTCCTGTTTTTCTTTGATTATGACCTTTGTTCTCAGTTTTATCTGTTGTATTTACTTGTATGTCCCCTTTTCTCTTGATTCATTTACGTTGTTTTGCATTCTGTGTAGTCTTATCATTTTCAGTTTGGGTTTTTGAACCAATTCTTGTTAAGTATACAGATCCCAGATCTGAGACTTCTATTTCCTGTGTTGTTTTCTGGCACTTTTGCCACAGCATTGTTTAATGATTTATTTTCTATCTGTATTACCAGAACATTGTTTTCGTGTTTATCAAAATCAGTGTTTCTTGAGGAACATAATTCCTCTGATAAACTTATGCCATTATTCTCTGGAAATGTATTTTCTCCTTGAACTCTTTTCTCTGTTGTAGTGTTTACATTTGATGTTCTACTCTCTTCCTGTCTACTAAGTTCTCCCTCCAATTCTTTTTCATACTCTGCCTTTTCCTCATCAAATATCTACGTGTCTTCTATGTTGTCCCCTCTAATCGGCATAGCGTATCTACGCTTACTACATGCAGGATGCATGTGTTTCCCTGAACCACATATTCCGCATGATAATTCGCACTTTTCTAGACTATGTTCTTGTGCTCTGCAATTATCACAATGGTTACATTGCATTGGAATGCCAAGTGCCCCGGATTGTTGCAACGTCTGCAAATCTTCACAAGTCCGACATATACGCACATTGCTCCTAAACCCTTGATGTACAGGAAGTCCGGGACTGGTTCCTTCATGCCCAACATTACTACGCGAGTGCCTGAAAAGGCATTCTTCATTAACTCGTCCCTTTCATGTGGACGAAGTTCTCTCTCTCTCTCTCTCTCTCTCTCTCTGAATATGTTGTAGATTGTGCCAAATCTTTTCAAGGCATTTGTAATCTCAATATCCGGAAACTCCGGTGGAAGTAGTTCGACAAAATCTCTCAACATTATTCCCAGCCTTAGAGACTGAAAAATGTGTCTTTGATCTGGATTCTCTGTGCCGCCCTGGTGGTGCTTGAAAAAATGTGTCCTTAATCTGGAATCTCTGCGCCGCCTTGGTGGTCCGGGTTCGAATCCCGGTGAGGCATGGATGTTGTGTTTGTCTTACGGCCCTGACCCTCTCTCTTCCCCGGAACCAGTGGCTCTAAATTAGGTACGGGCGACTGCTTATAGCACACTGAGTTGCTCACGGTGGCCGTTAAACCACCAATCAAAAAACAAATTATCTCCTGTTCTATCACTTTCTAAAAAGATCTTTGAATCTGTTTGAAAACTGAAAGTCAGTTTTTCGATTGGTGATCACCTGTACTGTGGAGAATAAATCTCCTTAGGGTTTACTCAAAAATTTCTATATCACCTGTCCAACATCTCTGGGTTTCACCCCATTTGGGTGAACCACTGAAATACTATTAGGTCTTTACATTGTCTTTCAAAAACTCTTCCAAAATGAAATGGGTAGAAAAAGTACTTACCCGATTCCATATGCATGTAATCCACAAGTGCACTATTTTAGCTCTTGAGACACACGTAAGCACTGAAAAAAAAAACACTTGCACTATGTTGAAAAGTAACAATAGCACACACAATAGTGTTGCCTGCACTTTGAAGCACTTTTACGATGGTCACAAAATGCAGCACTCAGCCTGTAGAAAGACTCTCTTTTCTAATATCCTGAAACCACTGGTGAGCCTCCACTACCCTCACCGACAATTAAAGACAAACTCGGCTCAAAGAGCTGAATTCACGGCCTTTCCGCTTGGTTGTAGTGGCAGTTCGAGTTTTCAACAGCAAATTTTCACTATAGAGAATGTGATCCTTATTGCTTGACATGTTAATCATTGTGCTACTTGTTTACGAATGAGCCTTGCTCGTTCAAGAACCGAAGGTTCAAAATTCTGAAGTACTCACCTTTAATTTGGAGAAACTCCTTCAATTACTGGTCCTTCAAAAGATTTAGTCACCAGCATACACACCCAACCGGGTCATGGAAGACGGGAAGAATACGTGACGCCGTAGGTTCAACCGCCTTTTAAAAGAGAAACATGAGCAGATATTCGTATAGGATAGCATTATAGAATAGCAATGAAAAATTAGTTAGAGTATACACTGAAGAGCAATTGAATTAGAGATACCTGTCTAGTAACGTGTAGCACCACCTTTCGCCCTGATGAGGCAACGATTCGTGGATTCGGCAAGACACCGGAAGCGTTGGGAAGCCATACGGATCCACGACCCCTGAACAAGCTCCCACAGTTCACGAAGATTTGATGAAGGGGATTCAGAGCCTCGAACAATTCGGATACAATTCGGGAGCGATGGCACGGTACATTGTCTTGTTGCAGAATGAGGTCCCCAGTGGGATGTTGAAGACGCACAAACGGGAGCAAATGGTCGTCCAGGATATCCCGGTAAGGTTAACCTGTGAGAGACGATGTCATACGTACCAGGGGTCCCATTTCAATCCACGTAAACAGTCCCCAGACGAGAATGCTACCCCCACCAGCTTGAAGTGTACCCTGCTGGCAAGAAGGATCCATCGCTGCATGTGGTTTACGCCGTACTCGTATCCTGTCATCCGCATGTACCAACGTGAATCTCGACTCACAGTCCAGGCAACATTTTTCCACATGTGTAGGGTCCAGTGGCGATGTTCCCGTGGCCATGCTAATTTTTGCTTCCTGTGATGTGCGGTCAGCAGCGGTACCCTCGTGGGCCGTTGGCTTCTGTACCCCATAGCGAGAAGATGGTTCTGGATGGTGTGGCTGCTTACACGTTTTTGTGAACCAGCGTTAAATTGCCGAGTGATTTCTTGCACTGTGGCCCGTCTATCCGCTGTTACAATGCTAGCTAGCCGACGATGACCCCTCTCATCCACACGCTGTTGTCCACGGCAGTTGGCCCTTGCAGGGATGGTTTTACCGGATTCGACGTACTCACGGTGCACCCGTGACAAAGTGGTTCGTGAATTTTCCAGTGCCTGCACGACTTCCGAAATGGAGTGACCCATTTGTCGGGCCCCGACAATTATCCCACGATCAAATGCGCTTAGATCCCTCGTCTTACCCATACTGCGGCCGCCTCTTACGGATTCCCGTCGCATCACTCCTTATATTGTCGGATCACTGCATGCGTCATGTCGTTTCCGTTTACAGGGCCGCCCACAGCACCACATTTGCATAACGCCAGCAGTCTCTAATTCAATTGCTCTTCAGTGTATGTATTGCAAATGTTGGAATGCTAAGCTGGAGAAAAGCTATAATTCAAACTGGAAACAGCTGATCAATTTGCTGCCTTTGAAATATTGGTGTTTTATATTAGTACTACAAAGACCTGCAGAGGTGGTTATTTTATTCATTTAATTAAATAATTGTTTATTTAACGGGTATTGTTTATTTAATAAGTATTTGCGCCTTGCTCTTTAATATCTCATTTACTTTTATTAATTATATTTGTTGAATTTCATTGAATTTCCATCGGGAGTTTTAATTTATAGTAATAGGAGATATATATAATTTAATTAAGGTGTTATTAATTTATTATGAGCTCGTTTGAAGTGCCAATCACTATTTTTTATACTATTGCGTTAATATAATTGCAGCATCTTGTTGTGGTAAAAATAATTTTCATACTATTATATTAGCACCACCTATGCTGTGGTGACATTCATTTTCTATGCTGTTATATTTGCACCACCCTTGTTGTGGTAACATTCAATTTCCATACTTTATATAATAGCACCACCTTTGCTATGGTGTCGTTAGTTTTTCGATGCTATTTACTTGCATCCTCTTTATTGTGCTACCTTGATTTTGTTAGCACCACCCTAGCTGCGGGGACTAGCAATATCGTAGTATTAGTGGTAAGCACCACACTTGTTGTTAAGTTCTTTCTTTGCTGTGTGTAGTTTAAAATCCTTACTATTTTTGGTTTGTACCATCCTAGTTATGGTTACTAGTGTTATCTAGCATTTATCTTGAACTTATTCTTTTATTTTGTGTGATAGGTGAGTACATTTCCTTCCTTCTTTTATTTACTTCCTTGTGTTTTTTTTTCCTTTCATTGCTTTCTTATCTTTCTTTCCTTTCCATAACGTTCTTTTCCTTTAATTGCTTTCTATTTCTTTTCATTGCTTTCTTTTCTTTCTATAACTATACTTGGTACGACTGGAATCTCTTTTTGATAAAATGAATTCAGCCCTGAAAAGGCATTTTCTTTTTCTAAATTTTTTCACATGGAATCCCCTTAGATATTTATAAAATCCTTTTCTTGCTCTCTTTCCGTTTCTTTGATTTCAGTTCAATACAATGCAAAAAAGATAGTGGGAATTATATTTATGACTACTAAGCTTAAATATCGAATTCACAGGTGGAATGTAACAAGCTGAAAGAGTTTGTCCTCAAAGTGACGCATGTAGACTTCGCATAAAATAGGTGACAGTGGGCTACCTATTGCAAGACCTTCCGTCTGTTGGAAAAATCTTCCACGAAAAAGGAAACTGTTTTGTCTTATAGAACTTTCCACTAGTCTCAAAATTTCTTCTACTTCTGGTTGGCTGAAATGATGTTCTTTGAGACTTGCTTTCAATGATTCGAGGGCCCCATTCACTGGGATACTTGTGAACATGGATTTCACATCAAAGGTTAACATGAACTGATCGTTGAATGGATGTCGCTTTAGTCTACTCACAAACTCAATGTATTTTTTACAGCTAATTGTTCGAAGAAATCGTTAAGGTGGATAGTTTGGAAGAGAGAAATTTGGCCGACTTATGTGTAGCTGATCCGATTTTGCAAACTATGGGACGGAAGGGGACACCAATCTTGTGTATCTTCGCAAGTGCATAGAAACGTGGACAACGGGAATGCGAGGGCTTTAGATGAGTTTTTGAGCTTTGGTCAAGAGTTACACAACTTGTTACCACTTTCCAAACTTCTCTAATTGTTTCTCCAGTGGATCATTTTTTATTTCCTTATAGGGTGCCTCGGAAATAAATTTTTCGACCTCTTTCTTGTAATATTTTTTATCCAGAATAACAACTTGTCCTCCTTTATCAGCTTTAGTGATGATAATATCACGATTTGACTGTAATTCTTTTGAAGCATTATATACTTCCTTGTTGAGATTCGGTTTAAATAGTGGAATGCTGATTGTGGTATTTACGCCAAATGTCCGCCCTGTAGCAAGCAGAGGGAAGGAATATAGAATTTTAGGAAAGTTTAGACGAGGATAGTAAAAAGTGCTAGTCACTTGGTAACTTACGCCTCAGATGGCAGCCCTGCGTGAGTAGCATAGATAATAAAAATCATATTTGCCTAATCAACGAAATCCTCCGAAATGTAGACACCTTATCGCGTAGCTCCAAGGCAGTGCAATGACTTACTAACCACGGGATGTCTCCGACACAAAACACAAGTTCCAGAGACGATGCCTTGAACACCAAGGATGGCTGAAAGAAATTTCACCAGCAACGATGACATTATACGGAGGTAACGTAGTATTACCTGCTTCATGCAAATAATCTACCACTCACCCGTAACACAACGATCTGGATTTCGCAGCTGTAACGCAGCTGAGCCTCCACACCACGTCAAGGTACCAGACCTCGTGGGGAAATGAGATTCACCTGCATACTTGGTACTATTTTATACACTGCTTCGTGAAGCACAGGAGCTATCACACGCATCATCTGTTAGTGCATTTGTTAGTTAAGTGTTTTACTTGGAATTTGCTTCATAAAAAACGGGTGGAACTTTTGCACACGCTTAATAATACAAGGAAATTTTTAGTAGTGTACTTTGGAATTTAATTTAGCATCTTATTATAAGGCTATTGTAAGGCATGTGCTGTGGAACATACAAAGTAAATTGCAAAAACCAGAGGTCAAATATTTTTACACTGTAATTAATGGTTATTATTATTGGTTCCGTACCACATGCATTTTATTTCCTCACATTTTAGAACGCGGTCCTCGACTTGAACCGATGTATGAAGGACATTTGGTTTCTCTCTCGCCTGAACGAATAAAACACGCCTTTTTGGATTGACAGGTAAATTAATTCGTATGAAATGTTCATGTATCGTACTATACGTATTATTAATGTCACTTGATATGTCTACCAAATATTAATTTTACTTCTCAGTTGCCGTTCCTCTCTCTTGTTTAAATGGCTTTCTTAATCATGAATAGAATAAAAAAAAGAAAACAAGTTTGTAAAATCATGCAATGCATTGATTATGATACGCTTTCCAACATAACAGAAATCATTACTCAAGTTATTACTCACGTTATGAGAATAATGGCTGTGGAATAAATCTCGCTCCTGTGTCCTGACCTTTGGCCCCACTTTGATTATATTAAACAGAATTGATTCAGTATACCTCCGGAACAACATACTAAAGTTTTGTCGTTCAATATCGCTTTCTTAGACAACTAATAGTGTACAATAAAACGGGGGCATATAACATGGGCAAAAGGCCAAAAAGACGTGGACAGAATCACAGGCTTTACACGTGAGGCACTGAGGAGAACAAGACATAGGAAAAAGAACTATGGGCGCTCAGGCCACTCTCGCAAACAGAGAGATATTTTGAGGAACATGAAATACTCAGAACATTAAGCATGGCTAAAGTCAAGCAGGAGACTAAGGGCTCACACTCTGGTAGATACTGGAATAACAAGGAACTGGTGTTAGCGGATATGGGAAGGAAAAGTCTGGATATTTATACATAGCACGTTTCACCCAACGCTCATAAGCGCGGGAAATAATCACCGTAAGAAGCAAAGTCTTGTTGTGCAGGAGGATCCGGAGCAAGAGGCTTACGCCGCCGTCGGGAACGTCGAGCCGTAGAAGATGTATAAGTAAGGGAAGTACTGTCAGCAGAAGTCGAGGAAGGCAACAATGGAGCATGATGAAGCACAGGTGAAGGTGCACTGGCAGGAACAGTGGCTGAAGCTGACGGAAGGACGACAGGAACGGCTGTAGAGGAAGATGACACGTCAGAAGGCAAATGAGCACACTGTGAGTCGGAGGATGCAGGTTCAATGGATATGACAAGAGTTGCTGGGAGTGGAGAACTCACAGTGACGATCGGCATGAGAGAGCTGATAAGAGGCGGAGTAGAATCTTCGTATGTCTACTCAGGAGTAGGCGAAGCAGAAGTGTCTAGAGAAAAAGGCCGAATGGAGACATCAACAGAAGACAAGTGCAACCCAGAAGACACTACAGGGCTGTCAGTGGAGGGCTCTGTAGAAAATAGACTTGCTTGAAGGGAGCACGGCGGTGAACATGAAGTTGCAACAGGAAAATTTAGGAGTGAGGACTGGAGGTGACGAGCAGGATACGAAGAAACATCAGCCGTCGGTAAAGGAAAATGAGATGCCGTAGAATCTGGAGTCACAGAAACAGATAAGTTGCACTGGGGTGGTGAGGAAGCAGGAGATATAAGGCAACTGGTAGACGCTGGCTCCGTGGAGACGAAGAGCGGAACCATAGAAGTGGAGACCACAGTCGAACATGGATACAATGGACAGACAGGAGCAGGAGATGAAGACGGAGAGGGTGACTGAGGGCATTTCAACGAAATATGGGCAGAAGACGGGCTCGATGGAGGCGTGCAAAGTGGTGTAGTAGTAACAGAAGTGAGAACATCCAGGTGAGCTGTCGGTAGTAGATGATCAGGAAAAATAGCCTCCGGAAAAACACGTGAAGTAGAAGAATCAAGGGCCGGGAATAAACCACTTGAAACCGGGAGCTGCGAATATGTAGAAGGAAAAGTCGACAAAGATGTGGATGATAAAGAAAAGTCTCACGATTCTGGCAAGGCAGAAGGGCGAGTGGAAGTCGATAAATTCCGAGTTGGACAAGAAGAACGATGGTGACCGGGCAATTTGCAAGAAAAACAATGATAGGCGGTAAAAACATTGACAGTGCGAGTGTGTGGACCGCAGATAACGTGGAAAGATGTCGGACAGGAAACAATGTACTGTTCGTCAGGGAAAACGACGAGAGCTTGACGTCGAAAACTATAATAGGGACGATTCCCTGGATCGTCTGAAGCAGCAGGCAAAGTCTTAATAGGGCCAATAACTAAACCACATTGAGAAAGGAAAGCATGCAGTAAATCGTTGGAGATTTCAGGATGAACTGGAGATAAACTAACGAGAGTATGGCACTGAGGAAGAAATATTGCGAACAAACTTTGGTCGCTGACTGAAATTGGAGGAGGAAGAACCAACTCAACTTGAGCGGGATTAGAAGAATAAACCAACACCGAGCGAGGCTTTCGTACGATGTGCGTGATGGCATCAGGTGGAACAATCTGATGGAGTGCTGAAGTGTAAGCTGTAAGTTTAGTATGTGAAAGCGCGGAATATTTTACTCCGAGAGCTAAAGAAGCGAAGAAAGACTTCCCCGGTGACGAGTACTCTAGTAAATGAGCTGTTAAAACGGAGCCGGTACGAGAAAACCAAAAGCCCAAAGCAGTTGAGAGAGGATCCGAGGGGAAGGCAGTGACTGCGGGCGTAGAGCGATAAGTTGAACTATCAAGTAGTACATCCGGAAGAGGCGTCAGTGGTCGAAGAAAAGCAGTAGACATAGTACAAATCAGAAACTGCAAAGCAAAGCCGCACAATCTCGAGAGCGTAAGACGATGGAGATGGCAAAAGGCACGTAAAGAATGCGGACGATGTGAATATGCGAGGTAATGACGCCACTAGAAGAACGGCGAGAGACAGATGGAGCACAGTAGCGATGACGTCACCCAAGGACCACTTCGAGAGGGTGACGTAAACGGGAAAGCGTGTAGATAACAGGAAGATAAGCACAGAAGGCAACTGAATAGAATGCTGGTGAGAAGACAGAAGGAAGTCAAGGCAAGTCATGATGGGCAGATGTAAACATACCCATCGAGATGTATTCCGTTATTATGCTGTATAAATTTCGTTGGTGTCAGACGTCTCCTTCTTGGTGTTCTTCTTTCACTTTCCGCCAGTGTAGTATGGGATAAGGGCGATGGAATGGATCCCGATCCTATGTCCTGACCTTTGACCCCATTTCCCCCAATTTCAATAGGGTTCGTCCCCAGGTGGTCCCCTACCACATATTAAAATTTCGTCGAAATCGAACCATTTTTACGCGAGTTATCATGCGGACAGACAGATGGAAAGAGCTAGAGCTTATACGCTTCTTCAACCTACGGTTGGAAAGTGTAATAAAGCACAGATCAATTTATTCTTCTCCGTCTGCCTATTTATCTGTTTATCTACCTACATGCTTATCGCACAGCAGATTTCTATGCGTGCACACGATACTTCAAAAAAGTAGAAAAATTATTTTTCTGCAGAAACATTGGTACATTTATAATACCGGGAAAGTGCATACCTATACTACAGAAATATGTAATTCGCTGTAAATGAACCTGAACGACAAAAACTGTCTACGGGTGTTTTGCTATTCATAGGTATTTGTTTTGTTCATGTTCGTAAACGTATCCGCTCAACCACTTTGTGCTTTTTTTTTCTTTTTTTTTTGCGATAGTTTTCTTTTCTTGCTCAGATTCTATACCTTTTTTTATCAAACACATCTTCCCACAACTCTCAGATAAAAGGAGCATAATCTCACATTCCTGACATTTACTTTAGGTGCTGTTTTTTTATTGGGTGTTCCGGTTTGTTTTGTATGTTTTCGTTTGGAAGTTTAATGACCACGGTGAGCAACTCGATGGGCTATAAGCAGTCACCCATCCCTAATTTAATGCCACTGATTCCAGGGAAGGGAGACCTCCAGTGCCATAAGACAACGCAACATCCATACCTCACCGGAATTCGAACCTGGACCCATCACGGACAAATTGTCAGAAGCCAGCGCTCAGACCACTACGCCACCGGGGCGGCAACCCATTTCATTGACGGACATTTGCATTCTTCCTTTCCTGCTTGACGTAAATAAATATTTTCGCTAGCTGGCGAAAATATTTGCACACATTAGTTTCGTAAGTGCATATTGATTTTTCGCGCCATATCTCCGCTTCTAGAAGAATCTTTGAAAAAACCCTGCATTCATTGGATAGGGCTAAACAACCGTCATGACGATTATAATTTACCTATTTTGTAGTTTTCCTGATGAGCAATTTTCCGCTATGTATCGCAAGTACATCATTCTCGTAATTGTCACAAATTCAATAGCAAGATGTGAAGTAAAGCATATCAATAATTGCGTTTTGGGTTTATCATGAAAATCAGTTTTCCTTTCATACCTAGGTACATATATTTTATTTATTTTCTTCTGCTTTTGAGACACACACATATAAGGTCATAATGTTCACTTAAAATATGCTGGTTGATATATTAATTACAGTTTTAATGTAAAGGCAGAGACACTACCTTTGATCTTTTGTTGGTCTTTGATATTTCAAGGACATTCCCTTTGATCTTTTTATTGTAACTTCTAAAGTTCGTTCGTTTCAGAACTCACAGTGATGCTGTAAAAGCAAAATTTCATAGCGAAACACATGAACCGACCTTATTCATAAAGGTTGGAGCTATTCAGCTTTAAACGTTTTAAAGAAAAAATCGCGATAAATATCAGTGCTTTTGCACAAAATTGTGGAATTTACCATCAGGAGGAAATGACAAGAAACGAAAGTAACCTCGAAAAATTCAATGCGTGGTGTAACTTGGGAACAGAACGTAGTTTGCAATGCGAAAATGAAATAGCTGTTTTGTACTTAAATCATCCAACAATTAAAGTCTTGTTTCTTTCAATTATTTCCTGTGTAATGCTCGGTATGTTAGTTATATAGAATCCTATGCACCTCCAGTTTTAGATTTAGACTATCATAATTACTTTTCTTCTAGTTCCTCTTTTTCTTAGGGGGTGCCATCTCCTAACAGATGGCAAAGACCACCCTGGCAAATTCCGATCTGATCCCAGTGACCTTGATTAAGTACTATATGTTTAATTTAGTATAGTTTTCATACTACCAAGCCAGGATATTATTTTTCTCCATGGAACCCTTCTTCCATTGATCCTGCCTTCTAATATCAACCGGAGAATGTTAAATTTATCACTCCGCATTGGATGTCCCAAATGAGCAGTTTCTCTGCTCCAAAATTGGTAACTCAGGAGTTTTATTTATTCTTTCTTTTCACACTGGCTGCCACACTCTTCGGAAAGTCTACATTCAAAGGCTTTAATTTTGCTTTAATACCCAGGTTTCAACTTCATACAACAGAATCGATCTCACGTAGCAGTTCATCATCCGTAGTCAAATTTTAATATTTTAATCATTATTGCACATAATCGACGTCAATTTTATGAACGATTGTTTTGACAACACAATTCCTGATATATCCACGTTCCAGTCAACGTTTTAATTCAGCCAGCATCTCACATTTTGAATTTCTCTACTTAATATGTGTTTATTGAAGTCGGAAGAAAAAGTAATATTTAATACAAGATTAATCAAAGCTAAAAATTACGGCGCGTTTCAATGAATATTGAGATTAATAAATTAAGGATAAGCTTATGGACCGATCGCAAAAGGTCCAAAATTTTGATTTCAGAAATTCTTAAATGATCATTACGAGAAGTTCTCAAATTAGCAAAAATCAGGTCTATGGAATCTCCAGTTTAAAAAACGTCGCTCACTAAATTTTATACACTTTGTGAAAACGCATACTCATTACTCTTGAGGAGTGAGTCGCACCATTCTTGTTTACAAAAAAATTTGAAAATCAAGACGTCCGTCAATGTGTCCTCATAAATATGGTCAAAGCAGTGTCGCAGTGCGACTGGCTCACGTATTCTCACTCCATCAAAATGTGAAAAAAGTTTTACTGTTTGCTATAAGTGCACATTTCGCAGTTCGTGACGTTGGCGTAGTGCTAAAGCGAATGCCCCACAAATTACCCCTGTCCACTTACAGGCTTATAAATACAGCCGCTGGATGCCGTTAAGATCTCTAAAACTCCGACGAAGGAAGATCTATGGCACTTTCACTCCTATCCAGAACATCTTCAATAAGCTACTCACATAGAAACGTGCGAAGCAAAGAAACTCGCAGCTAAAGGGATGAGGAAGAGGAGGAGAAACTAATCAGGATTCCAGGGAGAAGGAGTGTTTTCTGGATCAGAGAGGGGAAGTCAACAGGATATCGGCTCTTCCCTTTGACTTCCCCAGTAGTGTGACCGGTGATCCTCTCTTTCCCAGACACTGGGAGCTTCTCCCCAGAGACTGACGTCGACTGGAGAGTTGCAGTGACAAAGAACAATCTTATTTGCTCCAGCCTTTGATATACTGCCCTACTTCACAAAGTATCTCAGAAATTCCATTGGTTTTCTTGGACTTGGAAACTAATCTAAAAATAAATGATCTTGGTGTTCAATCGAATTTTAAAGGGGAAAAGTATTCAGTTTCCTATCCTAGAAATATGGTGGAATTCACCCTGAAGCACTTAGATGGGGAAAATATCACAGCAATAGATGAAATATAATGCCCTAATAACAGCGTGGTAAATGTTTTAAATTCCAAGTCAAAGACACATGATTCGGTCCGTAAGGTGCAAGGGATTTCCTTGTTTTGTATGAAACATGTGTTCAGCAAGAAGTAATCTCATATTTGTCTCTGGAACAATGACGTCCCTCCACTTCCATTTAAATAAAAAAACATTGTGGAGGCTTCATGTTTTACATATGGTACTAAAAATAAATAAGTTATAAAATGGTGGATTAAAGTTTAAGTGTACTTACACGTAACTTTCAAGTACACTGGTTTACGGATTAAAGTCAGCAAATTATTTGTTTCCATGACGTAGCATGATTTCTTATTTACAATACGTCGGATGTACGACATGTGCGTTACTGGTGTTCACACGACTTGTACATCAGTAATCCCACGTGGAGGAAAAAAGGTGGCCTGATACGTATAGGTACATTTTTTTTTATTGGAGGTTTAACGACCACCGTGAGCAACTCAAATGGGCTATGAGCAGTCGCCCGTCCCTAATTTAGGGTCACTGGTTCCAGGGAAGGGAGAGAGCCAGTGCCGTAAGACAAACACAACATCCATGCCTGACCGGGATTCGAACCCGGACCCCTTACGGACGAATGATCAGAGGCCAACGCCTTAGACCACTGCGCCACCGGGGCGGCAGGTACATTATAACCAGAACATTTCTTTTGTTTTACACCAGACATGCGCAAAATGATAATGCTTAGAAAAGCTCAAATTTTACAGAAGATATTCACCTGGCAAGGGACTGGGACTCCGAAATGAGAATCTTTAGAAATTACGAGCGTCTGTCCACGTCAGCCAACTAACACTGCGGACAGGTTTGCTTAAATTATGAGGATCCTTGCTCTCTTTCGAAACCACGAGGGTAAAGAAAAGAAACAAAGTACCTTGGTCATTTTCACGAGGATCTGTAGAAGACGAAATGTGCTGACTTGACCACCTGGGTCCGATAGTGCAGCCACCAGGATGTCCCGACAGGGTGAGAGAAGAGAAGAAAACAGAACGCATGCGACAAAACACAAGTAAAAGTAAAAAACAAAAAACAGTAATTTACACATTACACTTTTCACTAATTAAAGGATAAAACAATGTGGCCTGTAATACGAAATAATTCCGCTGCAACAGTTCCATTCAAAAGCATTTGATATTCCTTTGATCTAAGTTGTCGCACAGTGTAATGTTCAGAAGAAAATGTAATCAATCAGGAATGAATAAGTTAGAAAAGTCATTAATGTGACATGTCATTGATTGGAAACAAAATATATGTTGATGACCATGTGACTTGCAGCGCGAATGGAAACTGCGTGAGGTGAAACAAGATCTGATAACTCTAGAAATCAAAGCCATGATAATGCTGAAAAAGGATGTGTACTTGCCTGTGGGAAAGTGATTGAAAAGAATCCCTTTGTGTTGGGTTGTTCAGTATCTCGAGTAATTGCAGAGCTGATAGGGTGATGGAACCGATCTGCTACGCTATCGAAAAACTAATCAACTCTGAAGTGCTGATGGCTGCCAAGGTGGCGCAGCTGTCTAAGAGCTGGCTGCTGACCTTACGCCAGAGGCCAGAGTGGCCCAGAGCTCGATCCCCAGATGAGGCATTCTTGTGTGCTTCGCTGTCTCTCTACCTTCCCTGGAACCAGTGGCACTGAAGGGAAGAGCGACTGCTTATAGACCTTAAAATTTCCCATGTTGGTAGTTAAACCTCGAAACAAAAAATAAATTCCGATGTTTTGTTTTGCAAAAGTCTTTGAACTGTGTGACCATAATTGGGATGATACGAAAAATTTGTAGAACTCCTTCTGATTCATAAATATTTTGGTTATCAGGAAGCTGTGAGTATTGAGCATACTGACATTAAATCTTAATCACGACCATTGTTTTCACAGTTTCCTTTCCAGTTTTACCAAATCGTTACTCGAACTGTGCTGCAAGACCAAGATTCCAGCGTGTTTGATTTTGGCGAAAGCTGAACGAACTTCGCAACAGTAAAAAAACAGTCAAGAGATGAAACGCAAAGAAACAGGGGCGTCAGAATCTGCCATAAAGTCGCACGCAGAGTCCTGAGGAAGAAATCTTTGTTTACAAGCGGCCCTGCCGTTGGACGCGCCGTGCGGTCCCACAGCTTACTTCTTTATTCCGGGGCAACTTCCCCAAATGTCATTAATCAACTCTCGGCGTGACGCCTTTAGATTCTTCGCTCATGGCATCCTGCTTTAGAACAAAGATCCACATTAATAGCGGTGCGTAACTGAGAGCCGAGTTCTGAAGTTTCTAGTTTCTGATGTGATTACTGAGCAGAAGACAAGACACTGCTCCTTTGCTCACTTCGGGAAAAGGTTTTGTTTCTCGTTCCACAAAAGGCCATTTATGCTTTTTATTTCGAAAGTTTCTTGAATGAAGACGTATGAAAGACAATATGCGAACGAAGACGAAGAGACAGCAAACAGCCTCCTGAAAAATTTTAAAAAGAAATTACTTCAGCAAAATTGATAAAAAACATTACATTTCTAGGCAGACTTGTGTTAATCTATGTGTTTACGAAATAGCAAGATTTCATCATGCAGAAATTATAGATCGATAACTTTGAAAAATTATTCGTGTAAAGACTAAATTACAGTTGGCAATAAGCCAGGTTTGTAACCTTCTGTGAACAAGAATCGTACAATTGAGTTTCCATAATTTCTAGTTACCGAATTTGCATTATTATTTCCCAGACTTTTTTGAAGTGCGCTTTTATTTATGGCATCAGTATGTATTTGTATTTTTCACATCTCTTCCTGTTGGACAATGTCAGAAATGTCCTTTTTTCAGACCTCAGAAAGGCCGTATGTGTATAAGCGGGTGTTTAATTAATACCCAAGACTCAAGTCTCATCTAGGATTTTACTTGCTTTGCAGATAGGAGCTCTTAAACCCAATGCTAACAAAGTATCATCTTGGCTTTTACTAGCTAAGTCAGCTTTCAAGCATAAGCTACTATAGCGTAAAAGTATTTTCTATTTCTACTTTGTTTTAACACATCAACATACTAAGAAATAGTTCCAAAATGAAAGGAACCTTAACGGCCAGACGAAACATGTAAATAACAGAAGTCACCTTACGGTAAAGATGCTTTATTCAGGATGTAGCACACACATCGTAACATAGCATATTGCAGTAAACGCTCCACACACCACACATTATCACAACACTCCTATCAATAATCAGTTTACAACCCAACGCTCTCTCTTACAACGCTCTCAAGCCATAGTTCAGTCGTCGTTTTTATCTCTTGTTCTTATCAAAACTCAGGCATACGTCACGTGCATTCAACCTCAATTGTGTTGCCAAACGTATTCGTTTGAGAGAAAGATATCACGTTAAGAGTGAAGAATAACAGAATAAACTCAAGATTTACATAGGGAAAGAAACTAAAAAGGAAAGTTAATTTAGAATATACGTCACACTACCCAAACCAAAAGCAGTGCGTCAATTTTTACACAGCGAACACAGACCTTTTTTTAAATAATCCAACTCAATTAAACTAAGTTTTGAAGCAAGATGCAGTAATAAGTGTGATACCACAAACATATGCAAATAATAAATATATTTAAAGAGGGCTAAATAATATATTTAAAAATATGTTATTTAAATATATGTAGACTCTTCTTGATATTAAATAACCAAGCAATAATCTTACCCGAGTCTCATCAATTAAAAACTAAAATTGGTTTATTTACAATAGAATATAAAAAATATTAAATAAATGTAGATAAATTACAAAACATCTTAATTCTACGTCGGGGTCTGGACCACAACTAACTCACTGCGAGCCCTCAAGGCGACTGACTTCATCTTGTTCTTAACACGTGCTGATGTCATTGGATTGAATCCATCTTGGTGTTGCCAGGTGTGACGCCATCTGCCTTACTATGGCTCGTGCTTATCGTACAGAGATTCTCAATTCCACGAATAGCAGAACGCAATGAACACAAAGGAGCAATGATAAATCCTGCACATTCGGCTTTCCTGACAGTCATTTGTCCCTCAAATGACATAAAATAGTCAAAGTCAAAAGAAAGTCAAAATTAAAAGTACTTATAAAAATGAAAGTTCAATACAAGCATTGTTCACGCTGACACAAATATTTGAAACTTTGGCACAGTCCAGTCTTTCATATATTCCGCCCATGTAGTTGTTCGTAGAGATCCGTCATGATGTTCTTTTTTAACCACATCATACGTGTCACTTCCTTTTAATTTGGTGATCCTATGCGGTTCTAGAAACTTTGGCTCCAACTTTAGTCCTGGTCCCAGTTGAGTTCTTTTCACAGCAACCAAGTGATTGAGCTTGTATTTCTGAGGAGCACGTCTCTGAAGATTACACGCCTTTCGGTTTTCCTCTTGAACCTGTATGATTTGCTTTTACGCCTCCTTTCTAACTTCGTCTCTTGATTATTGGAACATAACTCGCAACTCGGCTTCTAATAATTCTTTAATTTTGATATCGTCTTTACAGTTCATTTTTGTACCAACAAGTAGTTCAAAATGTGGTGGCAACACTCCTCTGGTAAGTGGAATTTGTAATTATTTTCTGTAGTGTTCTAACATACCTGTACCACTTCGAAGGATCATCCAAAGACATTCTTGCCAAGATTGTAGTTAATGTGAAATATATGAATCGCTTTCAGATAACAAATTTTGGAGGTCAGTTTCGAACTTTTAACATGTGACGTATTACAGAGGTGACGTACATGTGAAGACAATAAGTGGCAATGATAAGCCCTTGCTAACATAACTTAATTGGAAAAGCATTCGGTTCCGGAACAAAACGATGTGTGTTCGAGACACGCCGCCGGGAGAAAGAGAGAGAGAGAGAAGGTTTGAGTTTCACAAAAAGGAAGTATTACAAACTTTCCGCCCAAACCCATGCTCCGTAGTATTTCGACGAAAGATTAAATTTTAATAAATGACGCAACTCCATGAATAGAGTAGGAAAAAATTCAAAGCGGTGAAACTGTATCTTAAAAGTTAACCCAACTCGTAATTGGGATGAAGAAAAAAATCTTGAAATTTCCGCTGATATTGTCCTGTCGCTCTACTGTTTCTTATTTTAAGAGGACAAAATTAAAACTGCGTATTTGGGAGCATGAAATGCATGTTCAAAGCGCGACAGCGTTAACAGTTTTTAAACAAAAACCGGGGAAATGTTCTCTAATTTACTAATTCACGCTTGAAAATTTGATTTGTTACCAGTTTTTTTTATGTGCCTTTGGAACAATATTATAAGCCAATTTACATAAAATTTAGATTTCACGAATTCTGTTAGTAAAATAATGTTAAAATATTTTCCAGATAGTCAATTATTTTCGTTTCAGATTTCAATCGGAAATATCAACGTGTCGTGTCTGAGAAACAAACAGTTATTAGCAATTTTTTTACTTCCAAATCTATTGGTTTTATAAAGCAATTCAGAATCAATAGCTTTTTGAGTAAACAAGCCGTGAGAAAAGTTTTTATATTTGTATTTGGGAACCAGAGGAGATGAATATGTGAGTGAGTTATGGAGTTAATGGAAATAGAGATAGTCAGGCATTGAGCTCCTGAAACACGACGGATTAATCAAGCAGGCAGCTAGAAGGGCGAGTAGCCAACTGCTCCATCACATGGCCTGGAAGCCGGCCTCATGGGGCGTCAGCTGGATCAAATGTACTGATCTAATTTTTCAAGCACTTCTGCAACCAACGAATAAAAAATGGGCTGCTGGTAACCTCTTCATTTTTCTTAGCATTCTTTCTTTCTTTCTGTCCTTCAGAAAACATGTAAAGCCAAAGGCACGGCAGGGCCTTCCCATAAAACACATCTTTGTACCTAAATTATAGGATGTACAGAAACCGTTTCTCCAGCAGGATGGTTAGCTTTTTTGTCTACTTACTGGAAATTAATATCCCCACGGATTGAAATTTCGTTTCTTCTCATAATGATAAGAGTTATCGTTTCTTCTCATAATGATAAGAGCTATCGTTTTCTTCTCATAATGATAAGAGCTATCGTTTCTTCTCATAATGATAAGAGCTATCGTTTCTTCTCATAATGATAAGAGCTATCGTTTCTTTTCATAATGATAAGAGCTATCGTTTCTTCTCATAATGATAAGAGCTATCGTTTCTTCTCATAATGATAAGAGCTATCGTTTCTTCTCATTTGTATCGCACTTAACGCTTCGTGGTCAAGTTTGGTTCTTTCGCCAAATTCCGAAAAACAACCACGGGTAACATTTTTAGTACACATAAGAGAAAATATAGACACGCATTTGTTATTCTGATATCCAACACATCCTCGGTAGGTATTATTTTGGGTGAATGCATAATTGACTGGAGCATAAGATTAAAATATTATGACTCCTTAAGCTGCATTCGCGGTTGTATCAAAATCGGTGGTGCCATAGTGAGCAAACGGAGCATCCTTAGATTTCGAAAATTTTATCAGGCTACTGAGCGTTTTATCACATCACACAACATAACTCTTAGTGTAAACCCCACGTCTGCAGTTCAAACGTTCTCTGGTTTCACGTTCAAGTGAACGACAGGGGCAACCACGAATGAATCTGGACTCTTCGCTGAATACTATTCATTTCCACTCTGAAGGTTTCCAGGCAATTTTTCCGCACGGTGCCTCTGTAACAGTGCATTATATTACGTGTTGGTTAGTGGTGCACGAAATATTGTGCAAAATACCGGCTACCTACGGTAGAGAAGGAACTGAGACGTATTGTCACCTGAAACACTGGACTGCTAACTGACGTCCATTTATGGTGCACAGTGAGCCACAGATGTCTGCCTTTGTGCCAGGTCGTCGTGCGTGTTTCGCTAATCGTCGACACGGAATGAGATTTCTCACCTGAGACAAAGGGAACTTCATGTCCATAACAGATGGGTTTTATATTTCAACTTATCAGCAAACTGGTTTTGTGCATTGGAATGGCATACCGATGGGACACCTTTGTTTTTCTGACCTTACACGCAATTGTACACATTTATATGTCTCTCGGGAACAGCAACAGAATGAAACTTCAGTAGGTAAATTTGGTCACGGCAACAGAAACCAGCGTGGAAACACTCGCGTAGAGTTTGCAGAGGCAGAAGGGCTTTTCACCATGCACTCCTTTTTCAAGAAAAAAACACACAGGAAATGGACATGGAGACATCGAAATGGGACGACAAGTGAAATTATTTTTATTACGTGTAACATAAAATTCGTCATCGAAATGGGACAAGAAGTGAAATTAATTCCATTATGTGTAACAAAAAATTCGTCATTGAAATTGCAGTGTGCTAAACAAGTTCAACACAGGTAGTGACCATAGATTGGTGAGATGTAAGATGCACCTCAACACTGAACTCGAACGTGGCAAGCTCATAAGACAAACAAAATGTATTGACATAACAAACCTTAAAAAACACCATAAAACCTTCTGGAACTAAAGAACAGATTCTCTGTTTTAGAAGGCCTAACATCGGAGGAAGTGGATATTTCTGAAGTTAACAGAGAAGTACCCAAAGCTCTTATGGAAACAGAAACAAAATTAGCTGGCACTAAGAACAAGTTGCATGTGAACACATTATCAGGAAAAACCAAAATGTTGATGCAAAAAAGAAGAGAGATGAGGACAACTAAAGAAGATGTGCCTTCCAAAGTGTAATATATAGAGCTATGCAAGACAGTACGAAAAGGTATCACTGAAGACGTCAGGAAATTTAACTGTGAACTAGTGAGGAAAGCAATTGAAAACAACTAAAGCCTAAAGATAGCAAAGAGACATCTCAGTAAAGGAAGAAAACGGATTATGGCACTGAGAAAAGAAGATGATTCTGTAACAAGAAATAGAGGCGAAATTTTGAAAAGAATGAAAGATTTCTAATCGAAATTATATAAAAGGGGTGATACATGTTCTCCAGACATCATGCAAGGTACCAGTACCAGAGTTCTTCCAGTCCTCCCAGCAGAAGTTGCACATGCAATCAAGAACATGAAGCAAGGAAAAGCTCCAGGAGAAGATGGAATTACTGTAGACATCATACAAGAAGGAAGTGGAGAAATTGAAACAGTACTCGCTCAAATTTTCACTCGATGCCTTAATGAAGGGAAGATTCCTGAGGATTGGAACAACGCTACAATGATCCTGCTACATAAAAAAAGGTGACATTTCAGGATCTCAGGAACTACAGACCTATCAGCCTCCTATCAGTGGTTTATAAAATCTTCACTAAAGTTCTTTCACACCGTTTGAAGGTAACACTGGACATGGCTCAACCGAGAGAACAAGCTGGATTCAGGAGCGGCTACAGCACTATAGATCATATCCATGTACTGAGAAAACTAATTGAAAGAGCGAGGGAATATGAACTTCCATTGTGCATGGCTTTTATCGATTATGAAAAGGCTTTTATCGATTATGAAAAGGCCTTTGATTCGGTGAAACCATCAGCAGTTACAACGGCTTTGACATTCTGTGGTATTGAAGATGCATACATTAATATTATTAATAATATCTATGAAAATGCAAGTGCAAAGATTCGGCTGTTTGAAAATACAACACGCATAAAAATTGGAAAGGGAATGAGACAAGGCGACACCATATCTCCCAAGCTCTTTAATGCCACATTGGAAAATGTCTTTCAATCACTGAATTGGGAAAACAAAGGGATAAAGATTAATGGAGATTATCTAACTCATCTTCGTTTTGTTGATGACGTAGTCATTTATGCAACTACCACATCAGAGCTGCAGAGTATGATCCAGGAACTTGCTGACAAGAGTAAAGAAGTGGGATTAAAAATGAACTTTCAGAAGACAAAAGTGATGTACAATGCTTCTACAAAAAATGAAGATCCATCGATTGATGAAGAAAGCTGGAGATAACAGATACGTACGTTTATCTTGGACAGCAGATATCAAGTGAGGGTCACATTGATGAAGAAATTAATCGGCGTATAAAACTAGCCTGAAGAGCTTTTGGAAGAAACAACATAATTTTCAAGAGCAATATGCCATTATGTCTTAAAAGAAAAGTGTTTGATAAATGCATCCTTCCAGGGCTTACGTATGGTGCTGAGACATGGACCTTAACTAAAAGAGACATACAAAGGCTGCAGACAACTCAAAGCAGCATGGAGAGGTGCATGCTTGGTGCAACCAGGAGAGATACGAAGAGGAACTCGTGGATCAGAAAAATAACAAGAGTGGAAGACATCATGATAGAAGTTAAATCCCTGAAATGGCAATGGGCTGGACATACTGCCAGAAGGACAGGCCATCGATGGACTACAGAAATTTTAGATTGGATTCAAAGGGACAGGAAAAGACCCAGAAGAAGACCATATGGGAGATGGGTGGATGAAATTCGAAAGTATGCGGGAGTAACATGGAGGAGACTGGCACAAGACAGACCATTGTGGAAGAGGCTTGGAGAGACCTTCATCCAGCAGTGGATTGATATTGGTTGACAATGATGATGATGATGATGATGTATCCATACCCTAGCTCTTGAAAATTAGTGAGAAATTATTGCTCTTGTGGTACCTTTGGGTCCACCAGGTGGGATTTATGTACATTCGACACGTCTTTGATATCTTTTTCGTTTCTCTTTATTTGATGTGAGCTCCACAATATTCAAAGGAAATGTGTGGTTTTTGTACAAATTAGACGTGCAATAAGATTTAGGTTGGCTTTTATTAGCTGCCTTTTCTGAACTGCCCCCAAATGAGTCATCAACAGGAAGACAGCTTCTCGGCAAACAGAAAGTAGCAGTTCACAAGAAATGGAGTATATAGACTCTACCACCTATATACGAAATTCTGTTTTTGCGTGAATGACGTGAAGAGGGAAAGTAACATGCCCTTGAAATAGCTCATGCAATTGTTTTCACACAACGGAAATAGTGTGAATTTCTAAAGTTTTTCTAAGCAATGCACCGACACGTATACAGTATATGCAAATATGTGGCCTCTCAGAGTTACTTGCCATGTTATTGTGTCATTACATTACACTCGCTATAATATCCAACCTAAATCAAAAGTACGTGGAGCTTGATCCAACGCAGCAAACATTAATTTAAGCACTTTTATTTCGGTAGACTGATCCCATGTAACAACATTAAAATATTGTATCACAAAAAAGAGATAGAGGACAAGTTACAATCAAAGTCAACGAGGCTTTCGGAGGCACCGCTTCGAAAACAGTTGTTAAGCTCACTGTTCTGGTATAGAGAAAAGCATTGATAACACACACACACTACCACATTAAGTTTAAGGTCATAGCCTGAGTATTAACGGTTATAGTGCGCATGAAATACATGTAACGTATACTCTAGCTTCAGTTTCTTTTTGATTTTACTATCTCTTGTTATTTTATTTTCCTATGCAAATTATCTTCTCACTTAACGAGATGTTGTTTCTCCCGCTGAATTATATGTGGCAACGAGTGTAAGTCATGACGTGGTGATATGCAATATCATCATCATCATCACTGTCAACCATTATCAATCCAGTGCTGGACGAAGGTCTCCCCAAGTTTCCTCCACAACGGTCTGTCTTGTGCCAGTCTCCTCCATGTCACTCCCGCATACTTTCGAATTTCATCCACCCATCTCCCATGTGGTCTTCTTCTGGGTCTTTTCCTGTCCCTTGGAATCCAATCTAAAATTTCGGCTGTCCATCGATGGTCTGTCCTTCTGGCAGTATATATATAACATCATCATCATCATTGTCAACCATTATCAATCCACTGCTGGACGAAGGTCTCCCCAAGTTTCCTCCACAACGGTCTGTCTTGTGCCAGTCTCCTCCATGTCACCCCTGCATACTTTCGAATTTCATCCACCCATCTCCCATGTGGTCTTCTTCTGGGTCTTTTCCTGTCCCTTGGAATTCAATCTAAAATTTCGGCTGTCCATCGATGATCTGTCCTTCTGGCAGTATGTCCAGCCCATTGCCATTTCAGGGATTTAACTCTGATCATGATGTCTTCCACTCTTGTCATTTTTCGGATCCACGAGTTCCTCTTCTTATCTCTCCTGGTTACACCAAGTATGCACCTCTCCATGCTTCTTTGAGTTGTCTGCAGCCTTTGTATGTCTCTTTTGGTTAAGGTCCACGTCTCTGCACCATACGTAAGCACTGGAAGGATGCATTGATCAAACACTTTTCTTTTAAGACATAATGGCATATTGCTCTTGAAAATTATGCTGTTTCTTCCAAAAGCTCTCCAGGCAAGTTTTGTACGCCGATTAATTTCTTCATCAATGTGACCCTCACTTGATATCTGCTGTCCAAGATAAACGTACGTGTCTGTTATCTCCAGCTTTTCTCCATCAATCGATAAATCTTCATTTCTTGTAAAAGCATTGAACATCACTTTTGTCTTCTGAAAGTTCATTTTTAATCCCACTTCTTTACTCTTGTCAGCAAGTTCCTGGATCATACTCTGCAGCTCTGATGGGCTAGTTGCAAAAATGACTACGTCATCAGCAAAACGAAGGTGGGTTAGATAATCTCCATTAATCTTTATCCCCTTGTTTTCCCAGCTCAGCGACTGAAAAACACCCTCCAATGTGGCATTAAAGAGCTTCGGAGATATGGTGTCACCTTGTCTCACTCCCTTTCCAATTTTTATGTGTGTTGTATTTTCAAACAGCCTAATCTTTGCACTTGCATTTTTCATTGATGTTATTAATAATATTAATGTATGCATCTTCAATACCGCAGGTTTTCAGAGCCATTGTAACTGCTGATGGTTTCACCGAATCAAAGGCTTTTTCATAATCGATAAAAGCCATGCACAATGGAAGTTCATATTCTTTTGCTCTTTCAATTAGTTCTCTCAGCACATGGATATGATCTATTGTGCTGTAGCCACTCCTGAATCCAGCTTGTTCTCTCGGTTGAGCCATGTCCAGTGTCACCTTCAAGCGGTGTGAAAGAACTTTAGTGAAGATTTTATAAACTACTGATAGGAGGCTGATAGGTCTGTAGTTTCCGAGATCCTCAATGTCACTTTTCTTATGTAGCAGGATCATTGTAGCGGTGTTCCAATCTTCAGGAATCTTTCCTTCATTAAGGCATCGAGTGAAAATTTGGGCGAGTACTGTTTCGATTTCTCCACTTGCTTCTTGTATGATGTCTACAGTAATTCCATCTTCTCCTGGAGCTTTTCCCCGCTTCATGTTCTTGATTGCATGTGCAACTTCTGCTGGAAGGATTGGAGGAACTCTGGTACTGGTATCTTTCATGATGTCTGGAGTGCATGTATCATCCCTTTCATATAATTTGGAGTAGAAATCTTTCACTCTTGTCAAAATTTCGCCTCTATTTCTTGTTACAGAACCATCTTCTTTCTCAGTGCCATAATCTGTTTTCTTCCCTTACTGAGATATCCCTTTGCTATCTTTAGGCTTTGGTTGTTTTCAATTGCTTTCCTCACTAGTTCACAGTTGAATTTTCTTACGTCTTCAGTGATACTTTTTCGTACTGTCTTGCATAGCTCTATATATTCCACTTTGGAAGTCACATCTTCTTTAGTTGTCCTCATCTCTCTTCTTTTTTGCATCAACATTTTCGTTTTTCCTGATAATTTATTTACATGCAACTTGTTCTTAGACCCAGCTAATTTTGTTGCTGTTTCCATAAGAGCTTTGGTTACTTTTCTGTTAACTTCAGAGATGTCCACTTCTTCCGATGTTAGGCCTTCTAAAGCAGAGAACCTGTTCTTCAGTTCCAACTTGAAGGTATTATGGTGTTTTTTAAGGTTGGTTATGTCAATAGATTTTGTTTGTCTTATGAGCTTGCCACGTTCAAGTTTAGTGTTGAGGTGCATCTTACATCTCACCAATCTATGGTCACTACCTGTGTTGAACTTGTTTAGCACACTGCAGTCTTCTATGACGAATTTTTTGTTACACATAATAAAATCAATTTCACTTGTTATCCCATTTGGATGTCTCCATGTCCATTTCCTGTGTGGCTTTTTCTTGAAGAAGGAGTTCAAGATGAAAAACCCTTCTGCCTCTGCAAACTCAACGAGAGTATTTCCACGCTGGTTTCTGTTGCCGTGACCGAATTTACCTACTGAAGTTTCATTCTGTTGCCGTTGCCCTATTTTTGCATTGGAAATCTCCCATAATTATTTTCAAGTGCAGCTTACCTTTATTATTTAGATGACAAATTTCCTCATAAAATTCTTCAATTTCTTCTTCAGGATGACTTGTGGTGGGTGCATAAGTTTGAATAATCTGAGCCTGGTATCTTCTCGATAGTTGGATAACGAGTCGTGCAGCTCTGTCAGAGGAACTTTCAACTTCTACCACTTTATCCTTCAGTTTCTTGTTTATTATAAATCCAACACCACTAGTTCTGCCAGTATCTGTCCCACGATAGTAGAAGAGATGTCCACTTTTCAGTTCGATGAGATCTTCTCCTTTTCTCCTTACCTCACTTAGCCCCACAATGTCCCACTTGATCCTTTGTAGTTCCTCTTCCAATTCAAGAAGCCTTGAATCAGAAGATAGGGAGCGTCCATTGTACGTTGCCAAGGTCAGCATCAGATGGCAGCCTAGTCCGGTCCTCCGGGGATTCTTAGCACCCTCTGCCTTCATGTCGCACTGGCTGCTGCCTTGGCCAGGTACATTCCAGCTGCCGGAGACTGAGGGCCAAGATTTAAGTTGTGGAGTCATTTTGGAGGGTTTGGCCATAACTCACCACGCTGGCCAAGCGGGTTGGTGAGTGTGGGATAGCATTTCCTCTGATCCCGATGGTATAGTTATACCGCTATTGGCGGTCGTCAGAGCCCCTTTAGTGGGAACAGGATGCACCACGAGAAGGCGGGGTTGACATTTGTCAAGGAGAGGCTGTGATGTTACGCATCACCTGACCTTATATATATATATATATATATATATATATATATATATAGGCGCGCTCAAGTATACCGAAGAGCTTCGTTTTATATGTGATAGGTTCTTCCTGATTATTGATATGCGATTTACCTACGTTTCTACGATATTACGATAGTACGAAAGTTTGGGCTATCAGTAGTTGTGTTATTTTGGAGTGTGTATTTGAGTAATACCAGGAGCTCCCCAATAAAACTTTAAAAGTGAGTACGTTTACTTAGTTCATTTTATTGTCAGACCTCTGTCTGGCCGTTAAGTCTATTTCATTGAGTGTTTACGTTAAGTTCAGGGTATATTGTGTTTACCGCTCTAATAAGGAGCTTTCAAGGTACTAATGTACTAAAACCGAAGTTATATTACTGATATTCAAGATATTGAGGAACGTTGAGTAAAAATAAATTCCATATTCTTGGAATTTATTGCACGTGCGTGTCTTACCTAAACAAACTCTAGCACTTTGAAGTTTAAGCACACTTTAGCTACGTCAAGTAACCTTTCAATAACCCTAACGTGACTTAACGTAAGCTTTCCTGCACTACACGTCCACGTCCAGCCGGAGATTTTTATTCATTATATACATTTCCATCGGATTGATAATTAATCCCAAAATAGATAAACCAAGTGTTCTGTCTTTTTCATCCACCCCTCCGTCGTAATCGCCAAAAATTTCACACAGCTTTTCCTGGTAGTAACGTCCAGTTGAACTCTTATACTTCACATTGGTTGGCCGGATTCGAACTCCGGAATTTCCCGCCGTGTGCTGCTATGGTGCAAATTATATTTTATTCAACAGATGGCTAATTCTGCTTCTTAAAAAAGCAAACAACTTTAGAGTCATGTGCAACATGTTGCCGAGTGGAGGAAAGTTGGCAAATTACGTACAAAAACGGTGGAAAACAACGAAGATAAATGCATCCGTTTTTCCTTTCATGTGGTCACACAAAACTCGCGTGAACGAATTCTGCCGAAATGTTTGCATTCGTAGTGTATGTATGGAAGTATCGTCAAACATTAATGAAAAATGGGCTAGGCTTCCTTTACTTCAGAGTAATTGAGTTTGTATCATAACTTACAAGGCAATACCCTTTAACGCCAGCGGCAAATGAATGCTATCAGACTCCTTTTCCCAGAATTTTTGCCTTCAGCTTCAAGTATTTATAATCCCCACTTCATCATATCCTATCGTATATCCCGCCATTTTTTCCACCCCCAGCCACCGAGAGTTCTCAAGTAAAGTGGTAGCGTGACTGGTTCGCCCACAGGAAGTATTTTTGTCGTTACATGGGCAAATGTCCAGAACCGTAAGTAGGGCTGCACCTCAAGTGGTTCATCAAGCTCTCTCTCCCTCAATCCCATCTTTTACTCTTCCCCCGTACCTTTCACTCTCATTCGGGTTGTCAAATTTTGAGTACCACGATTTTAAGTACCCTCCGTGGCAATATCACATGGATGCAATGACAAGGCACGTCATCGAGGTATCAGCACTTTGACTTAATTACACAAAGCTTCGAAAGCTCTGGCAATAACTTTGAAATCGCAACAAGCTTATTACGTCGCATTTTCAGGATTCCAGTTGAAATTTCAAAACAGTATAGCTATGCATATTTTATCCGTCGGGCTCTTTCCATCATCTTATGGTGTGTGTTTACCTTCTTTAAACAACAGTTCCCAAATAACCAAATGTTGGTACAAGAAATTCTGTTTTTAAAACAAAGACACTTTTGAATTGTCAGCTGCTCTTTTTGTGGTTTCAGTCGCTAACTTGCAAGATGGTCGAATGCCACCTTTGTGGCTGAGTGTTAAAACAGAACTACGAGGCCTTTAGTTGATTTTCTGATGCCTTTCCTTTCCTCTTCATTGTTTCCTCGTGATGCCCGTAGTGTTTATTCTTTCCTCGTTTTACTTTATCTTACGAGAACCGCTATGCATACTCCGGTCTAAAATGGTGACCGATGAATATCAACAAACCAAATTTATTGTTCTTGCTACATCTACTAGAGTTTGAGTTTCGTTGAAGCACAAATTATGGTTTCCATGAATGAAATACGGGATTACACTGTTGTACAGTACAAATTTAGAAGATGTGAATCCATTTATTATTGTAAATATGACATGGATGTTAAGTCAGATAATATCCGAAAACTTGAACATGTTTTAGCATACTGGAGCGCTATCCGGGAGACGCGGGTTCAATTTCCGCTAAATTTTCAAGTTTTCGGATTTTATCAGTCTTAACATCCATGTCATATTTACACCAATAAACGGATTCGCATCTTCCAAATATGGGTTATGGTTTCCGTTATCGAGCCTGGGTTTTTCCCTTCCCTGAAGCTTCAAAGCATAAACTAGATAATGGAGAAGAAAAACACACGTGCGTTTCGTACTGAAGGTTTGTGCTTAGGTATTCCTGTAATACTGTATTTTCAATGCGTTTCTGTTCTCCGATTGAAAGTTTGTCTCACACTTGAAGAAAGTAACTCATTCAGAATGACTGAGCTCCTGTTAATGAAATTACAGAATACGAAATAAAACTTTACTGACTCTACTTTATGGTAGATTATTTCTTCCTGTGGTAAGAGTTATGCTAAAAATATGCAAATTTCTATCGCGTTAGCTTTGTCAATTATTTCATTTATTGTCAAACTAAGCATAATTTTAAACACTGTTTCGTCTTCAGAAACATGGCGTATAATAAGTGTATCTGAACTTGCTAACAACGGTTATAAACTAAAGCATTTGAAAGTTTTTAACTTAAGTAAAAACAATATTTATAAGAAAAAGGATGACGCCAGATTCTCGTATATCTTTTAAATCCCTTCCGATAGAAAAAACATTTTTCATAGCAGAATTTTAGAAAAAGAGAAAATCAGGAAAAAGGAAAGACGCGTTATTAAAAATACTCAACGTGAGTAATTTTCTACGTAGTGAAGGAACCGGCCACGAAAAGAATATATTCAACCTGAATTTTCAAATCGGCAAATTAACAAAAAGTAGAAATCGATATTTATGGTCACTGACGGCAGAAATGTAGGTTGCAAAAAATTGAAAATTTTACAAAAGAAATATTCCTTGTATGGAAACATATCCCAAACAAAACGAATGCTTCAATTCGAAAAAATGGAGGCAGAGATATGAAAGAAAACGTGATACAGTATTACGCCTCCAGAGGGCGAGCTGTGCGTTTTTTCCATATGATTTTTTGAATCGGAGTATTCTTGAAAATGGAAATATACGCTGATGCGTGCTGTCAGCAGAATTGTGAATTATGAAAAGACAAGATATGTGAAAAGTATTTAGTATACCATAAGAAGAAGCGGAAATTATAAATATTATAAGAATAATGTTTACAAATATAAACCTTCTAGCGGAAAAGCTGTTCATTATTTAAACTGGATAATGTTTGCAATCTTTACCATAGCGAATGCCATGCAGTGCAGCAAAAATGTTTTCAGCAGGATTTTTAGGAGCAACGATAGAGTGCCAAACAGAAATGCACACTAACACCACCTACCGTCGGAACTGTGCATTATGTACGGGTAATATTCAAGAATATGTACTACATATTTCCAGCGTTGAGTGGTATCCGATGTTAGAAGAATTTTTCAAATCCGTTTAGAAGCAGAGATATCCAGTAAAACCGAATAGGCTTTTTTTTTTTTTTTTTTTTTTTCGCCTCTTACAGATTAAATTTGGCATAATTTTTGAAAAGAATTTCGTATAAAATGGTTTCGTAGTGAGAGGTATCTGGCCGGAAAGAATTTTTTAGTGGGGGTTTTCAGAACGGAGATATAGATTTAGGCAATCTAATGGGAAAATTGTGCTTTAAGGGTACTCAGAAATTACATGCAAAACTTTCTTACCCGGAACGCTACCTTTAAGGAAAAACAATTCATATAGGACTATTAGAAGCAGATATCTCGAGAAAAAAAAATATATATATATATATATAAGTTTACTCCCAAAGCGCGTACAAGCTGTGTATTACGCCGAGCAGGAAATATGTGCAAAATGCTTTCCATCGTGAATGGCATACAACCAAAAAAAAATATATATATTTTTTTTTCTACCCAGTTTTTCAAACCGCAGGTACTCCTGCAAATAATATATGGGAAACCGATATGTGCTCTTATGACTCCTAGTGGCCAAATTGTGCTTTACAAAAAATTAGAAATTATATGTAAAATATTCTTGACGACGAACGCTTTGCGACGGAAAAGAGATTTTTCTAATCTTACTTTTAAAAATATTAACTACAGAGAAGAGTGCAAAATTATTTTATGTCCCACATGTTTATTTCAAGCATCACTTGAAGTAAAAAATTGTGCGCAAATTAGTCTTCGTTGTAAAAGAAATCGAAGGAAAAAGAATTGTTTCAGTCACATTTTTAGAAACATTCATATGTAAATAAAATATTTTTTGCTTTCGATTGAACAAGCTTTTAGGCCCCTTAGTGGTGACGTTGTGCTTTGGAAAAATGCAAAATATCGTAATTTCAATGCAAGAAGAATTTTTCAAATCGGATCAACAGGCGCAGAGATATGATGTCCAGATACGGACGAACATAGTTGTAACGCAAGCACGGGCATTTTCTTTTCTTTCTTTCTTCTGTTTAATGTTTTCCGAAACATATTGACAAATTCATGGACAGACTTTGCTCACACAGCTAGTTTGTGTGCTGTGGAGATATAAAGTGAATATTGAGATTTTTTAATATCTCTCCATTTGAAATATGCCCACAAATTTGTTGGCCAGCCTTTGAAAAAGAGGAATGAAAGAAAGGAATAATTTGGTTGCCCTCAATGGCCGAGGAGTCAGAGGCGCTGGTCTCTGTCTTGTCGTCTCAGCAAGGCTCAGGTCCTAGGTCCAAATGAAGCATTGGCAGTGCACTTATCCCACGGCGTTAGCTCTTCTCTCTTTGTGGAACCAATGACTCTGAATTCCGAATCATCCTTTGTTTTTGACCCATAAAGTTACTCATAGTTACTCATTGTTTATGACCCATAAAGTTGCTCATAGTTACTCTTTGATTATGACCCACAAAGTTACTCATAGTTACTTATTGTTTATGACCCATCAAGTGGCTCACAGTGTTGGTCAAACCCCGAAACAAAAATGAACAGAAAAAATTATTAAAGTGAAAATGAGCCTTTAATTTTATTTGTAATACATAAAAATATGTTAATCTATTTTCAGCATGTCTTTGGAAAAAAAAGTACTTGATATATAATATTCTGTGCCTCCATTTCTGCGGACATCATACCTGGGCACCTTTCTGTCCGATTTGATTTTTTTTTCTTCTTCTTTTACATTGCGAAGTCTGAACTGTGAGAAGGAATGTCCATTCATTCCGATTTTTTTTTCTTCTTCTTTTACATTGCGAAGTCTGAACTGTGAGAAGGAAGGTCCATTCATTTTGATTTTTTTTCTTCTTCTTTACATTGCGAAGTCTGAACTGTGAGAAGGAATGTCCATTCATTTTGTTTTATTTCCGATGCGCAGCTTTCTCGCTAGGGGTCCTAAACGCAGATGCTATTGAATTCAAAATATGTTTTATTTCATATCGTTGCTTCAGAAAATCTGATTAGAAAAATTATTTGGCCCTTCGATAGCCTTTACCACAAAGATACAGAATTTCTTCTTCAAATAATAATCCATTTTCGGTTAGAAAACGTATGTGAATATTGAGTTTTTTTCAATATCTCAGGTTTTGAAAGTACGATTACAGAAAATGCCTTCTACATGAGTTCCAATTTTCGGTAACGCAAAATTTTGCCACCACTCCCCGCAAGAGCGTATATCTGTTTATAACATATTAGCAGCACTATCTAAGCGACGAAAAACGGGATTGAAAATTTCTTTTTGGTCAGATATTGCTTGCTAGGAAAACAATTTAATGTCCAGTTCCTGCTCAAAATAAAGCACACTTTTCTCGTTAGGAAGTGTAAAGTATGCTTCATTTTTATCGATAACTATGCTTCAAAAAGCCTTATTTTTTTCACATAAGATACCTTTCACTGCCAGAAATATTTTGCATGTGTTTTGAACCTTTAATACAGCATGGTTTTTATGCTAGGTGGTGTAAGCTTGCATTTTAGTTTACAATTTCATCGCCTCTTCTTAAAACTAGATGGGAACCTTTTTTGCGCTCCATGACATTTGCTATGGTAAAGATTTCGAGCTGTATCCACTGTAAATAATGCACAGTTTTCCCATTTGGAGGAGTATATGTATAAAAGTTTTTCTTGTGTTTTGTCTCTACTTCTAAAATCCGCACGTAAGAAATTCTTTTTCAATCAGGTAGATTCCGCGATACGAATTAATTTACTTATGTTTTCTGATTTATCATAATGAACAATGCTTTCCTTAAAGGGAGTGAGCGTATATTTCTGATATAAATTTGTAAAATGTGAATCCGTTTATTGGTGTAAATATGAAATGGATGTTAAGAGAGATAATATCCGAAAACTTGAAAATTCCGTCGTCCTGGAGCGGGAATCAAACCCGCGTCTTCCGGATAGCGCCCGAGTATGCTAACCATTACGCCACCCAGAACAACCAAGTTTCAAATATTGAATAGTAAGTGTCTTCTTCACCATCTTACTGTCAACAAAAAAATAAACTTTTCAAGGCCTTCAAGGACACAGCTGCAATGGTGATGATCATAAGTAAGAGTTCAAAAGCACTTCCCAGAGCAATCGATCATTGTATGTTAGGAGAGTTTCTTTCAGCTCAGTTTCATTGTAGTTATTTTAACTATGCTCTCAGCAATCCGTAACACGGTGAACGAAAGTGATCCCAGACTATGTAATTATTTTACTGGCATTTTCTTCAAAGCATGGGGAGCGAGGGAGCGAAACAAAGAAGAAATCAAGGTAGTCGATCACAGAAGGTTTGGGGTAGGGAGTGAAGTTTGAAAGACGTAGTATAAGGGGTGGGGCGTGAGATGTTTTGGGGTTTTCGGGATTCGAAACGCGCAAGAGAATGAGATGATACCCGGTAAATAGGGAAATACGAAAGCCGATGATTACGAAAGAAAACTAAAAGTGAGATAAATGAAAGTATAAACAAATAACTAAGATGATTCCAGGACAAATCGATTTCAACATAGTTGAAGATGCATATATTTTCATTTGTTTCTTCTTGATATGTTTTTTGTACTGTAAAAGTTGCAATATTAATCGATCCAAGAGCGGGACAGAAAACCCCCGCTAAAATTGTCATCGACATTTCTCCTGGTTTACCCTGCTGCATGTTTTTCGCTGGTTGGGGTAAGCATATCTTGTATTTCAGATTCAATTTCTGTTTCTAAAAGACAGATTAAAAATAATTATTTTATATGGAATAGAGGTATATTTTCTCAGGGGCCTTCGCCCCAGAACTTTTTCGCAAGGTATCGTGAATTTAAATGCATTTCGTACTGCTGAATGGTTTTTACAAAAGGTGAAGTAGAAGTGATGTGTGCATGTTTGAAAAAGTGCGCGATATCGTCTATCTGAGAGCCGAACATCTGTTTTTCAACAAAGTTGCATTATATTTCAAAATTTCCTGAATTTTGGCATTTTTTATTTATTTCTGTTTGTTTGCTTGTACGTGTGTGTGTGTGTGTGTCGAATTCAATGACGATATTGCCCGAACTCAGGGAAACAATTTAAGCGAAAAACTCAGTGAAGACCGATTTCTGTGTCACAGAAACAGAAGCAAATGGTAATTTTCCAGAACGGAGAAGTTTGAATGAGGTGTTCTGTTTATTAGTACGAAGTTAATTTCTTTTTCATAACGTGTCAGCCATCGAACGTATTCCAAAAGCCAACAGAGGAGAAAAAAATAATGCATAAAAAAATGGGAGGGTTTTTATTAGAAGCGATAGATCTCGCCCACGTCGTGAAAGAAAATAGCTTCCCTCGAAACGTGTTCATCAAACTCAGCTGGGTGTCGGTAATTTCGTTTCCACGCCTTCTGTTCGAAAGGAGGGAAAAATAATAAAGAAAGGGACTTTCAAGTTTTGGTGCTGTCGAAGTAAAGGATTTATTGCCCTACGAGCTGTGACGGAAGTAATTCACATGCACAGTCGGAAAACAGATAACGTAGGTTCTGAGGAACGACGGCTGACAGGGAATTCTGCCGACAGCAGCAGATGCGTTGAACTATGACTGTAACGCGACGTTTGGGAACCGTACGGTTCTGAGCATGATCTGAAAATTAACGTTTTCTGTGAGAAACTGTAATGGGCGTGTAGGAAAAGAACTGAATCAATCAAGGCGATGCAATCGAAGTTTCGAGTAAAATGAGCAGGCTCGTTCATAGGAACCAAAATTGACCAAAACATTCAATCACGCAGAACCTACCCTAATACTGAGTCACCCAAAGCCTTATGAAATATTCCAAACAAACAACGAAGTTAATAGCATCCACAGACAGACAGTGCCCCCCATCCCCCTCCCCATGTTTTTAGCAAAAATGTGCTGTGCATTGTGTATTCTTTTTCTGTAAAACTTTCGGTTAGCAAATTGTTCAACTTAGAAAACCAAAGAATCATACAAAAACATTTTGTCACAAATTGTATGTTCAACCAGCATTTTTTTTTAATTTATGTTCTGGGAATAGTCATCATTTCTAGTGAAAACACATTCAAACGTGCGATAAACGGAAAAATTGTAAACCAGAAACAGTTGCTTCTGCCTTCTACTTTGCCTTCCTAAAACAACTTTTGGTAGCCATCTTCTATAAAGAGAGATATCGTAATAAAATACTGTATATTGACATCACTGGATGGGGAAATTATGCAACTAAAAGTACGTCATGTGCCTGTGAAAATATGCGATTTACACAGCAAAACATCCTGATAATGATAGTGTCTCACTAGAGTTACCACGAATTTAGAATCAATTCTTCAAACAGTGAATGCCTTTTGTTTTCCTCTCAGGATTCCGCGTGCAAAACGAACATGATGCTTCGTGTCTTTAACTGAATAATTACATTTTTATATCTTCATTTACTGTCAAGTCAAGTCACCGCGTTCATATTGTTCAAGCGTTCTACTAACCAGTTTGCAGTTTGTTGTCTACCTTCTTTTAAAAAGGCATCTGGTTGATGTTCGAAAGCATGGAAATTTATTTTTATCTACGCCAACAATTTCGAATCAATAGTATAGTTATATTATCTTATGTATAGTTGGCGTAAAGTTCATTGTGTTATTATTTAAGTTGTACACTCTTCGAGCAATGTGAAACGCCTTTAAATAATTCCGATAGCTTCGACTCAAATTGGAAAAGGAACGGTCCCACCTCGATTTTTTAACCGCTTGCAAGACGTTAGGCTTAATCCCAAAGTTCCATAATTTTAAGACATCGGTAAAAGAATCATGTTTCGAGAAGAAAATGGACAAATTTGTTCGATAGACCCTATCAAAAATAGTGAATCTGAAAAGAAAGGACGTCGTGTCATTGAAATTCACGTGCTATGACCTATGTATGAAGTTACATAGACTTTTAGACCCGATCACTTTCAACAACCTTACGCTCCGAGTGAACATGCTAGTCGAAAGGCTCCAAATTTTCTTATCCTCCAGTCATAAAAAGAAGCCGGATTACTTGAAATCCTCTCAGAATCCAAAACCTAAAGATTTCACTATTCCCTTCGTCAATATTTTAAACTGGGCGCTCACACTGAAAAAAACGAACGTTTTGAAATTTGGATCACCAAAGTTCTGCTTCCGACAGGTACAAAGAGCTGCCAGGTTGACCACTATCCCGGAGGATTTCTAGAAGGCCGCCAAATTATCACCAGGCCCCCTGAATCGAAGCTCTTCGGAAGACTTAAACACAACAAGCCCGATAGTCCGTTTAGATCCATCGTGTCAAGGAGATCCGCAGCGACGTACCATTAAGAGAAGGCACTCTGCAAAAAACCTGGTTAATCACCTCCCTGAATCGGACTTCACGATAACTTCCATTCTAGATTTTATCTAGAAAATCAAGCAAATCTCCGCCCAACAACTTGACATTATCGGCAGTTTCGACGTGGTTTCACTTTTCCCTTCGATCCCCGCGCCGGAAGCCGCCAGATCGTTAAAAGAGGCCATATCTAATTCATCACTTTATTCGCAAGAGTCTTGCCTCAACATCTTCAAATTAATGAACTTAGTCTCAACTACTTTCTTCTACTGTGAGGAAAAATCTATAAACAGAAAAATGACGCTCCGATGAGATTTTCACTTTCAGCAATTCTCGCGGAAGCAATCCTTCGTCCAATCGAGCAGCACATATTCACCAACATTACCCCAAGATCTACCATTTGGCTGCGATATGCTGATGACGTATTTTTCATATGGTCTTATGGAAAGGAGACTCTTCCGCTTTTCCTGGATAACAACAATTATATACACCCTACGATCAATTTCACTATGGAGCTAGAACACAATAATGTATTGCCTTATCTGGATGTTTTACTGTGAAAATCGCCTGAAAATCGCCTGAAAATCGCCTCCGTACATAAGTCAATTATAAATCCACTTCCATTTCCAACCTGATACTCCGCTGGTCATTCTGTCCCTCTGATTACAAGACAGCTTTCTTCCGTTCTAGAATCAGAAGAGCTTTTGCCATTTCCTCTGATGTTCCTTCTAGACTAAGCGAATTAAAAAGCGTTATCGAATTGGCCACTCAGACGGGATATGACCCGAATGTGGTACCTAGATATATCGAAAGAAACAGAAACAGTCATGCTAATCTTTCTATGCAGCGGCTACGCTATCTGGGCTCTATTCCTTACATACCAAAAGTTCCCTATAAAGTCAAAAACGCGCTCAGGAAGATTAACCTCGGTGTCTGCATAAGATCTCCGTCATCTTTATATGCTATGCTTAAGCGAAATACTGACAAGCCCTTCCAATGAAGCAGGTGTTTATGCCATACTATAACGAAGTAAATTTCTCAGTCATTTTTGGTCTACGCCGGGATTCGAACCCGAGGCCGCTTATTCCGGAACAAGTCGCTCTACCAACTGAGCTACGCAGACGTTTATTCTGATTCCTATCTGCCTTTATGTCGTGTGCGTCCTTCTGGCAGGTACGTCACATCTCCTGGTACGTTACATCATCTCCCCCTTATTTATTTTTTTTTTTTTTTGAAGTGCTGGAGAAGGGATTCTCTTATTTTTTCTATCTCGCGGTGTGGAAAGAACATCACACCATTGCGAGATTTTGAACGGTCGGGTCATCTGGATAGTTCAGGCGCCATTATAACAAAGTAAATTTCTCCGTCATTTTTGGTCTACGCCGGGATTCGAACCCGAGGCCGCTTATTCCGGAACAAGTCGCTCTACCAACTGAGCTACGCAGACGTTTATTCTGATTCCTATCTGCCTTTATGTCGTGTGCGTCCTTCTGGCAGGTACGTCACATCTCCTGGTACGTTACAATACCTCTACAATATTCAGACTACTCCAAGCGATACTACATTGGAATGACCGAACGTTCATTTAGAATTAGAGTCAACGAGCATAAGAGGGACATAAAGAACGGCAAATTAAACACGGCCCTATCTAGAGAAGTCTAGTTTAAGTCTGTTGATCCTATGTGAGATGACATAAATAAATTAGCTTTCTACTCTACTTCTGAATCCACTGTCATTCGGGAAACTTTGAAGATCATAACCAACAATGAGGCCTGCAATGATAGCGCCTCGGGCGTACCACGAATTTGAAACCAATTCTTCAAATAATGAATGCGTTTTGTTTTCCTCCCAGGATTTCGTGTGCAAAACGAACATGAAACCTCGTGTCTTTAATTAAATAATTACATTTGCATCTCTTCGTTTATTGTCAAGTCAAGTCACCGCGTTCAAATTGTTGAAGTGTTCTATTATCCAGTTTGCAGTTTGCTGTCTACCTCCCTTGAAAAAGCCATCTGGTTGATGTGCGAAAGCTTGGAAAACGTTGATTTTTATCTACGCCAATAAATTCGGATCACTATTATAGTTATACTATTTTATGTATGGTTGGTGTAAAGTTCTTTGTGTTATTATTTACGTCATTATTCTTTTGTTTTTGTTCATATGAGAAAGGAAGTTAAAAATGTTTACAGAAAACGGCGGCCTCATTTTTGGCATGCGTGACTACACATATGCGAGATTTAAACGTGTTCGACCTGCTTGTAATAAGTTCTGTGTCTAACACACGTATCTGTGTTTTCAATTCTTGTAATACCTATTGTACCACAGTGTTTGAACATAGTCCTCCAAATCTTCAGTGCACTTAGCAAATTCTTTTTTCAGCTGTGCCTGTTCTTATTAACAAAGGTCTTCACGAACGTATACAGGGAACACCTCCTCCGCTGGATCTATTCACCATCCCTAAAGGTATGTTCCACACTTTTAGAAACAATGAAGAGTTTTAGAAACGCACAAGATAGTGCATAATCTTCACACATTCTAACAATAAGCTCGTGATGCTGCGGTGCAGTTCCTTTCTTCGTTAAAAATTCAATCGCAATTACAAGCTTGGTCTTCACAATCTTCGCTGTCATTACTGACTAACGTAAGTGGTCAACTTGTAAATTCTATCAATTGATATGAAGCGGATTTATCTTTGTTTTATGCTGATAACTGATAAAATACTGACAAGCACTTTGAACGTCTTTTAGTTACTCGCACCTAAAATACCCACAGCAGGTCAAAAGTGGAACATCTGTTTAAATCAGAATTAAGTTCCTGGCCATCTCCGTGTTGAGTGAAAGTCCTCCCCCCCCTTGTAATTATGATATGCATAATATACATTATAACTAAACAGTTGTTTTCCTTTGAAGTCCGATTATAGAATTTCATTACAACAGAGTATTAAGTGTTAGGACATACCAAATGTACCCGGCTATATCTGGAGTAGCTGTTTCAGTAGCATCGTTGCAATGATCATTATCCTTAATTCTTTGAAAATGGATAGGAAGGATTCACGGGAAATATTACCCTTAATGCAACACTATAGAAAGAAATCGATCTATGAACGATCTCGGCAAGCAGTCATACTTGTTCGCCCAATCACCAAACCCGAAAAGCAGACCCAAGCAAATTTAAGTGTCTTTATGTAAACGCAATGATATACCGGTTTGGTAAAAAAAAAACATCTTTATGTAAACGACTTGGGGAAAATTCATATTGCATGTTATGAACGTCTACGTATTATGCAAGATAAGAAAGTTTCCTTGTATGTCCTGGTTTTGCTGGAATATACTATAGAAATGCTTTCAATTAAGGAAACTTCTGTACAATGGAAACTGCGTTGGTCATTGTGTGTTGTGTTTTTAAACAGCGCACAAAAATGTGACTGGTGAAAGATGTTTCATTCTTCAAACTGTTACATTGTATTTGAATTTCTGTCACATTGTATTTGAGTTTCTGTTCTGTTATAAGGAAAATGTACCTCCACTAAACATAATGCATTCGAACAAACGTTCACCTTGTTCTATTCGATATTCATGAGCATAGGATGTACGACGCTTGACATTTTTTGCCATTGTCGCATCTTTTCTCTGAGTATCTTGCAATATTTTATAGAATATCTGCTGGAGGGTCTTTCCTGACTCCGGTGACAAAAGTTGCACACCACTTCGTTTACAGAATTCGTTTCTTCCAGCCAGAACACATATCTCCACGAACTCTGAATGAGGCAAAGCTGAACAAAATATACAAGACTAGCAAAGCTTTATGGCTTTTGAAAATATTTCTGGATATAACACATCGACTTCAACAATACACTTACAAGAAAAAAACACTGTGGATACAGCACAGTTAACTGTAAACCAAAAAGCACAATACTTTATGGAGAAAAAATCCGGGTCTTTATATATACTGGCGTGTTCGTACAACATTTGCCAAGCTTTCACTCGCCAACGGGCGGGTTTTTCAAGGCACTAAAACAATTTCAGACTTAAACTGTAAATCATAAATAGATTAATTTGATTTCTTTAAGCTCCTCGTTCTATTTATGATTTACAGTGAAAATCTGAAACTGTTCTAGTGCCCTGAAAAAGCCACCTGTTGGCGAGTGAAAGCTTGGCAAATATTGTATGAACACATCGGTATATATAAAGACTCGGATCTTTATCCATAAAATCTTGTGCTTTTTGGTTTATACCTAATACGCTTACAGTTTTTAAAGTGCGAAACTACTTTCTCTAATTTTCTTGTATATATATTATACATTACAAATAAATAAAAAAGTCATTTAAATTATGGTAAGCAAAGACTGTTCAAAGTTTTTCTAAAACTGAAACACTGATTAGAGAAAACTGTTTTAAATATTCTGGGAATTTCGTAATTGATTTTATTGCGGAATATTTTTCTCCGAACTCTCAGCTGTCTGAAGAGCTGTTGTGTGCAGTACTGAATTCCGATTGTTTCGATCTTGTGCTTTAGCAGAAGCATTAAACAATTTCGCTTCAGGTCATTGTTTCTGTCCTTCCATTTAGTTTCTGACATGCTTCGATTGCACTTTTTGTTTTAGTACTTTTTACTGCAAAAGGCAGTTCATATCGAAAACGTCCGATTCACTTGATGGTCTGAAGAAGAATTTTTGATATGCAGATCTTTCTCTAGCGATTGATGTGCGTATTTCCCTCCACGCAAGAAATCAGTAGCAATGTTAAGGGCACCATATTTGATATGCATGTTTTCTCTTTTTTAGTTCATTTAATGTTCCATTCAAATCTCTCATAGTCTGAGCGATCCACAATTCTGAACTTTCAGCATTGTCATGAGGTAGAAAACTATGGCTTTTCACAATCTGTTAGGTTAACGAGATCTTGAACAACGTTTTTCTTTTTCACATTTCTCTTTTCTCCTCACATTTCTGAAAGTTTGACGTCCGCATTTATCTTCTAAGGCTAGAGGTAACACCACTCCTAAATTTAGACTTACGATTTTCAAGAAAGGGGAGAGTTATTGAGGTACGGTAAAACAGAACACATTCTTTTCTTCACCCGAATTCAAATCAGGTACAGTAGTGTCATCATCATCATCATTGTCAACCATTATCAATCCACTGCTGGACGAAGGTCTCCCCAAGTTTCCTCCACAACGGTCTGTCTTGTGCCAGTCTCCTCCATGTCACTCCCGCATACTTTCGAATTTCATCCACCCATCTTCCATGTGGTCTTCATCTGGTTCTTTTCCTGTCCCTTGGAATCCAATCTAAAATTTCGGCTGTCCATCGATGGTCTGACCTTCTGGCCGTATGCCCAGCCCATTGCCCCTTCAGAGATTTAACTCAGATCATGATGTCTTCCACTCTTGTCATTTTTCGGATCCACGAGTTCCTCTTCTTATCTCTCCGGGTTACACTAAGCATGCACCTCTTCATGCTGCTTTAAATTGTCTGCAACCTTTCTATGTCTCTTTTAGTTAAGGTCCACGTCTCTGCACCATATGTAAGCACTGGAAAGACGCATTGATCAAACACTTTTCCTTTAAGACATAATGGCATATTGTTCTTGAAAATTATGTTGTTTCTTCCGAAAGCTCTCCAGGCAAGTTCTGTACGCCGATTAATTTCTTCATCAATGAGACTATCACTTGATATCTGCTGTCCGAGATAAACATACGTGTCTGTTATCTCCAGCTTTTTTCCATCAATCGATAAATCTTCATTTCTTGTAAAAGCATTGATCATCACTTTTGTCTTCTGAAAGTTCATTTTTAATCCCACTTCTTTACTCTTGTCAGCAAATTCCTGGATCATACTCTGCAGCTCTGATGGGGTAGTTGCAAAAATGACTACATCATCAGCAAAACGAAGGTGGGTTAGATAATCTCCATTAAACTTTATCCCTTTGTTTTGCCAGCTCAACATCTGAAAGACTCCCTCCAATGTGGCATTAAAGAGCTTGGGAGATATGGTGTTACCTTGTCTCACTCCCTTTCTAATTTTTATGTGTGTTGTATTTTCAAACAGCCGAATCTTTGCACTTGCATTTTCATAGATGTTAGTAATAATATTAATGTATGCATCTTCAATACCGCAGGATTTCAGAGCCATTGTAACTGCTGATGGTTTCACTGAATCAAAGGCTTTTTCATAATCGATAAAAGCCATGCACAATGGAAGTTCATATTCCCTCGCTCTTTCAATTAGTTCTCTCAGTACGTGGATATGATTTATTGTGCTGTAGCCACTCCTAAATCCAGCTTGTTCTCTCGGTTGAGCCATGTCCAGTGTTACCTTCAAGCGGTGTGAAAGAACTTTAGTGAAGATTTTATAAACCACTGATAGGAGGCTGATAAATCTGTAGTTCCCGAGATCCTCAATGTCACTTTTTTTATGTAGCAGGATCATTGTAGCGGTGTTCCAATCCTCAGGAATCTTCCCTTCATTAAGGCATCGAGTGAAAATTTGGGCGAGTACTGTTTCGATTTCTCCACTTGCTTCTTGTATGATGTCTACAGTAATTCCATCTTCTCCTGGAGCTTTCCCCCGCTTCATGTTCTTGATTGCATGTGCAACTTCTGCTGGAAGGGCTGGAGGAACTCTGGTACTGGTACCTTTCATGATGTCTGGAGTGCATGCATCATCCCTTTCATATAATTTGAAGTAGAAATCTTTCACTCTTGTCAAAATTTCGCCTCTATTTCTTGTTACAGAACCATCTTCTTTTCTTAGTGCCATAATCTGTTTTCTTCCCTTACTGAGATGTCCCTGTGCTATCTTTAGGCTTTGGTTGTTTTCAATTGCTTTCCTCACTAGTTCACAGTTGAATTTTCTTACGTCTTCAGTGATACTTTTTCTTACTGTCTTGCATAGCTCTATATATTCCACTTTGGAAGTCCCATCTTCTTTAGTTGTCCTCATCTCTCTTCTTTTTTGCATCAACATTTTGGTTTTTCCTGATAATTTGTTCACATGCAACTTGTTCCTAGACCCAACTAATTTTGTTTGCTGTTTCCATAAGAGTTTTGGTTACTTTTCTGTTAATTTCAGAAATATCCACTTTTTCCGATGTTAGGCCATCTAAAGCAGAGAATCGGTTCTTCAGTTCCAACTTGAAGGTATTATGGTGTTTTTTAAGGTTGGTTATGTCAATAGATTTTGTTTGTCTTATGAGCTTGCCACGTTCAAGTTTAGTGTTGAGGTGCATCTTACATCTCACCAATCTATGGTCACTACCTGTGTTGAACTTCTTTAGCACACTGCAGTCCTCTATGACGAATTTTTTGTTACATATAATAAAATCAATTTCACTTGTGGTCCCATTTGGATATCTCCATGTCCATTTCCTGTGTGGCTTTTTCTTGAAAAAGGAGTTCAACATGAAAAACCCTTCTGCCTCTGCAAACTCAATGAGAGTATTTCCACGCTGGTTTCTGTTGCCGTGACCGAATTTACCTACTGAAGTTTCATTCTGTTGTCGTTGCCCTATTTTTGCATTGAAATCTCCCATAATTATTTTCAAGTGCTGCTTACCTTTATTAATTAGATGACGAATTTCCTCATAAAATTCTTCAATTTCTTCTTCAGGAGGACTTGTGGTGGGTATAAGTTTGAATAATCTGAGCCTGGTATCTTTTCGAGAGTTGGATAACGAGTCGTGCAGCTCTGTCAAAGGAACTTTCAACTTCTACAACTTTATCCTTCAGTTTCTTGTTTATTATAAATCCAACACCACTAGTTCTGCCAGTATCTGTCCCACGGTTGTAGAAGAGATGTCCACTTTTCAGTTCGATGAGATCTTCTCCTTTTCTCCTTACCTCACTTAGCCCGACGATGTCCCACTTGATCCTTTGTAGTTCCTCTTCCAATTAAAGAAGCCTTGAAGCAGAAGATAGGGAGCGTCCATTATACGTAGCCAAGGTCAGCATCAGATGGCAGCCTAGTCCGGTCCTCCGGGGATTCTTAACACCCTCTGCCTTCATGTCTCACTGGCTGCTTTCTTGGCCTGGTACATTCCAGTTGCCGGAGACTGAGAGCCAAGATTTAAGTTGTGGAATCATTTTGGAGGGGTTTGGCCATAACTCACCACGCTGGCCAAGCGGGTTGGTGAGTGTGGGATAGCATTTCCTCTAATCCCGATGGTATAGTTATACCGCTATTGGCGGTCGTCAGAGCCCCTTTAGTGGGAATAGGATGCACCACGAGAAGGCGGGGTTGACATTTGTCAAGGAGAGGCTGTACTGAACCAGAAGTCCGTGCGCTACACTTCTATTCACTTTAACGAATAGTGGTCTTAGCGACGGCATCTGACCATTCGTCCGAAAGGGGTCCGGGTTCAAATCCCGGTGAGGCATGGGTGTTGTGTTTGTCTTACGGCACTGGTTTTCTCCCTTCACTGGAACCAGTGACCCTAAATTAGGGACAGGCGACTGCTTATATATCCCATTGGGTTGCTCACGGCGGTCGTTAATCCTCCAATAAAAAAACATCCGAAGAGCGAACTGCGAGTTTCTTGGGTTTCTGTCACTAAAATTATTATCTCTTCAATTTTCTGATGTTTTTTTTTTTTTTTTCCAATTTACGAAAATCTCTCAATTCTGCACTTGCTTGATTTGCTAAAATTTAGAAATAATTTTTTCGATTTACAGACTGTATTTCTAGCACGGAACAGGTTTAAACGCTTTTTGGAGCAGCGAATTAAAAATATGTAATCAACATATCTAAGGTCGTTAATCTTTCTTTCACCTATGTTGACAACACTGTCAGCATTTTCAGATATCTGATTGATAACATCTTCATCATATGAATCGATGAGATCTGATGATAAATACAACCTTGTATAATACTGTCTCAAATTTTAAACCATTCTGTATTTCTCACTTTGCTTTTTTCCTGGCAATGTTAGAGATATTCGATTAATTTTAGCATACTTTTCTCCTCCTCCTCCTCGTATAGCATCATTTGTCCCATATTTCCGCAGTGCCACTGGTGCAGGTCATCTTTCCACATCCAGCTCTGCACAACATCATCCCATTTCTGAAATTCCTTCCACTTAAGACACTGTCTAAAGAGTCCTTCCGTCCGGTTTTTATCCATAAACTCGGTCATACGTGTGCTGCAAATTTAGGCACATGTCATGAAAATCTACGTTCATTCTGTTAACAAAAAACCTCTGGTAAATTCTACAGAATTTATATATCACTTTATTCTTTAAATATTTTTATTTTATTTTATTCATAAGCTCACGCTGCTACGTTGCATGATAGCTTCTCATGCGTCTACAGTTTTCTTCCACTATGTCAGCAGAAATAAAATTTTCCCCAAATTGTTACTTTTTATGTGGCAATTTAATTACAGGACAAATATTAAGTGGAAACTTGGCAAAAGTGATAAAGATTTTTTTGTAATATACTTAATATGAACCACAACTCCCCAGCTTCGCACTGTGCTTTCCGGTTGGTTGCTAAAATGAATTTATTTTACCAAAATACTTCTCTGTGGACTTCAAAGTAGCTTAAGGTAGAACAGATTACATTCCACTGCGTCTGCTACCTGTCACGCGGTGGGGAAAAATTCATTTCCCCTTTTTTTTCAGATTGAGCTCACCTTATATCCCCATTACGCATTCCAACCGTAGTTTGAAGAAGCGTATATGCTCCAGCTTTGTCCGTCCGTCTGTCGGACGGACAAAGCTGGACAAAGGTTCGATTTCGATGAAATTTTAGTATGTGGTAGGGGACCACCAGGGGACGAACCCTATTGAAAATGGGACAAATGGGGTCAAAGGTCAGGGATAGGATCGGGATCCATTCTATCGCCCTTATCCCATACTACACTGGCAGAAAGTGAAAAAAGAACACCAAGAAGGAGACGTATGACACCAACGAAATTTATACAGCATAATAACGGAATACAGAGGATAACGTGATCAAAACATTATGGCAAAATACAGCTGTATTTGCTGGTAAACTGAAAAATAACATTTCCATGTAATATGGTTAGTACGAGGTTGAACCGCCATGAACTGCGTCACACTGTGTAATTCTGGCATGGAGTCTGTCGTACAGATGCTATGTTGGATGTAAATTTGGGGTTTTGAGTTCCAAGCATTCTCAACCTGGACGCGTAAATCAGGGATGGTCGTGGCTGGCCGTGGAGACCGGATAAGTCGTTGTCCCATAAAATCCGACACGTGCTCAATGAGGGATAAATCCAGTGAACGTGCAGGCCATGGAAGTTGTCTCACACCCTGAAGTGCATGTTGCGTTGCACGTGCCGTGTGTAGGCGTGCGTTATCTTGCTAGAAAACACCACGATGGACCGACCTTACAAATGGTACAACAACGGGCTGAATGATGTTGTTGATGTAGGAGGTGCTGTTTAACGTACCCGGTACAAACACTAGTTGTGTACGGGAGTGATAGCTGATCGCTCCCCACACCAGGAGGCCAGGTTTAGGCCCTGTGCGTCGCTGGCGGATGCAAGAAGGGTGGAAACGCTCTTCTGTGCGTCTGCGAACACGCATACGGCCATCGGAGGCTCCCAAGTAGAATCTGCTTTCACCGTTGAACACGACAGATCGCCATTGCGTTCTCCTGTGCAGACGTTAGCGACACCACTGCAGCCGTTCCTGACGGTGGGCTGGAGTCAGAGGTACACATGCCAGAGGCACACGTGCACGTAGTCCTGCATCCAGTAGACGGTTGCGGATTGTTCACACAGTCACCTCAGGTGCAACGGCAGCTCGGATTTGCGTCGCAGTGGATGTTCTGCTTGACAACGCCGCTCTTCTTATGAGTCGATCGGTCCGCTCATCAGTCCTTCTGTGACTCCCGGTTCCACGTCTTCTCGTGTGGGAATGTTCCTTGGACCATCTACGCCACCATCGTACCACCACCGATACTTCCCTTCCAATTCGCTCCGCAATACGACGATACGACCACCCGGCCTCGCGGATTCCGACTAGACGACCTCGCTCAAAGTCCGATAACTGCTGAAATCGTACACGTCTTCCATGTTTAGGTATTGCAGCTTCTTCAGGGTCTTCGCACGTGTCCGTACGCCGACGACTGATTACATTCACTTCGCCGTACTTCTTAAACACCACCGACGACAATTTGCATATTATGCAGTGCTGTGGCGTAAGCGCTCACCGGTTTGTCCCAAAATTAACATCACACCTACGTAAACTCGACCCCATTTTACGGAAACTCGACCCCATTTACATATGTAAATTTCATGATCGTCCGCCAATTCCTTCTTGGTGTTCTTTTTAGCACGTCTTTTGTAAAAAAAGATCGTGCTTCTGTTATCGGTTTGTCCGTCCGTCCGTACCAACGATATTTCAGCAACTATTAGTGCAATTTGAATTTTTTTTTTTTTTTTGCGTTGGGAAGCATGACATATGCAAATCATGATTATTTATTTCGTTTTTTTTTACGATGTACAATTTCGCCGGTAGAGGGCTTAAATGCAGATGATGTGGAATTCAAAACTGCGTTTTATTCCACATATTTGCTTCTAAACATCCGATTGAAAAAAAAATTATCTTTCCATTCCATTTATGTCGAAGAGTATTTTAGATGTAGTTACCTTTTCAAATTACGAATAGATTTTCCGCTAGAGGGCGTAAAAGTAAATTACATTTTCCCCGATAACTCTACTTCTAAAACTCCGATTTGAAATTTTTTTCTTCAGCGGATACATCTCCTGATGGAAAATCTTTCGCATGTAATTTCAAATTTTTGATAAAGAATACTTTGGCCACCAGGGAGCGTAAGCGTTAATTTTTGCTTCTGATGTATTTGCCATAAACTCGGAGCTTCTAAAATATCGATTGAAAAAATTCTTTCGTGGACTGATGCCACTCACATCGATAAACATTTTTGGAATATTTTCTTCTTAAAATATTCCATAGTTTCTCCGCCAGGGGGCGTAAATGTACATCTTGTGAAAATGTACATCGATTTGAAAAATTCCTTCTTAGTTGGATAGTGTTTTCCGTGTTACATGTTTTTCATATAATTTCAAAATTTTCAAGTAATTCATAGACTTTCCGCTAGGGGGCGTAGGGGTAAATTGCCCCCCTTCCCTATATCTCTGCTTCTAAATCTCGGATTTGAAAAATTCTTTCTGCACCGGATACAGCTCCTGATGGGAAATCGTTTGCACATAATTTCTAATTTTTGTAAAAATAATAGTTTGGCCACCAGGGGGCGTAAATCTTATTTTCCGCTTCTGTTGTGTTTGCAGCAAAATATGAGATTCTAAATTCTCGATTGAAAAAAACGTCGTTTGTTGACCGATACTACTCATGTCGACAAACCTTTTAGAAACTTGTTCTTCCTAAAATAGTGCATAGTTTGTACGCCAGGGGTCGTAGATGTATATCTTATTTTTGTCAATATCTCTACTTCTAGGAATCCGATTTGAAAAATTCCTTCTTTGTCGGATAGTGTTTCTAGTGTGACATGTGGTTCATGCAATTTCAAAATTTTCAAGTAATTCATAGACTTTCCGCTAGGGGGCGTAAATGTAAATTACGTTTCCCCTATAACTCTGCTTCTAAATCTCCGATTTGAAAATAATTTTCTGCACCGCTTACAGCTTCTGATGGGAAATCGTTTGCACATATTTTCTAATTTTTGTAAGAAATTGTTTGGCCACCAGGTGTCGTAAGTCTTAATTTCCGCTTCTGATGTATTTGCAGCAAAATATGAGCTTCTAAAATCTCTATTGAAAAAAAGTCGTTTGTTGACCGATACTACTCATGTCGACAAACCTTTTAGGAACATTTTCTTTTTGAAATAATGCATTGTTTCTACGAAAGGGGCGTAGATGAATATCTTATCTTTTGTCAATATCTCTACTGCTAGAAGCCCGATTTGAAAAATTCCTTCTTTGTTGGATAGTATTTCCGATGCGAAATGTTTTTCTTACAAATTTAAAAATTTTAAGTAAAGCATAGACTTTCCGCTAGGGGGCACAAAGGTAAATTGCGTTTTCTGCGTTATTTCTGTTTCTAAAACCCCGATTTGAAAAAAATCTTCCTGTATCGCATACAAGACCTGATGGAAAATGTTTTTCACATAAGTTCTAATGTTTGATAAAGAATGGTTTAGCCACCAGGGGGCATAAGGGTTAATTTCTGCTTCTGATATATTTGTAGCAAAATCTGGGCTCCTGAAAACTCGACTAAACATTTTTTTTTCTTGGACCGATAAATACCACTCATATGGAGAAACCTTTTAAGAATACTTTCTCCTTAAAATAATGCATCGTTTTCCCATCAGGGAAAACAATGTATTTTTGTCAATATCTCTGCTTCTGATAGTCCGATATGAAAAATTATTTCGGTGTTGGAGAGTGTTTCCGGTGCGAAATGTTTCTCAAATAAATTCATGTTTTTCTTAACGCTCAAGTCTGGAACCAGAGGGCGTAAGCTCACGATTCCGTTTACAGCAATATCTGAGATATTAAAAAACCCGATTGAAAAACGTCTTTCTTCCGTCAGATACTATAGTTTTCCATACAGGTTGCATTGACCTTGATTAGCTTTGATAAATTTAATGTGCGTCAGAACGGATTCAAAAGACGTGCTTATTACACGGGAAAATTCGGTGTCATCTTTCTTGTTTCACTTTCCGGCAGTGTATTAAGGTGGACGTCAAGTAATTTTGCTTCCTATAATTCCAATGGAAAAACTTTTGTGCACATTTCCTTCACAATTAGTGTGCTCCCAAGGATGGAAATTTGAACATCGATTAAAATACACTGGCGGAAAGTGAAAAAGAATACCAAGAAGGAATTGGCGGACGATCATGAAATTTACATATGCAAATGGGGTCGAGCTGACGTAGGTGTGATGTTAATTTCGGGACAAACCGGTGAGCGCTTACGCCACAGTACGGCATAATATGCAAACTATCGTCGGTGGCATTTAAGCAGTACGGCGAAGTGAATGTAATCAGTCGTTGGCGTACGGACACGTGCGAAGACCCTGAAGAAGCTGCAATGCCTGGACATGGAAGACGTGTACGATTTCAGCAGTTATCGGACTTTGAGCGAGGTCGTCCTGTCAGACTCCGCGAGGCCGGGTGGTCGTATCGTCGTATTGCGGAGCAAATTGGTTGGGAAGTATCGGTGGTGGTACGATGGTGGCTTAGATGGTCCGATGAATATTCCCACACGAGAAGGCGTGGAACCGGGGGACACAGGTGGACTGATGAACGGACCGATCGACGCATAAGAAGAGCGGCGTTGTCAAGCAGAACATCCACTGCGACGCAAATCCGAGCTGCCGTTGCACCTGAGGTGACTGTGTGAACAATCCGCAACCGTCTACTGGATGCAGGACTGCTTGCACGTATGCTTCTGGCATGTGTACCTCTGACTCCAGCCCACCGTCAGGAACGGCTGCAGTGGTGTCGCCAACGTCTGCACGGAAGAACGCAATAGGGATCTTTCGTGTTCAGCGATGAAAGCAGATTCTGCTTGGGAGCCTCCGATTGCCGTATGCGTGTTCGCAGACGTACAGGAGAGCGTCTAAACCCTTCTTGCATCCGACAGCGACACACAGGGCCTAAACCTGGTCTCCTGGTGTGGGGAGTGATCAGCTATCACTCCCGTACACCACTAGTGTTTGTACCGGGTACGTTAAACAGCACCTCCTACATCAAAAACATCATTCAGCCCGTTGTTGTGCCATTTGTAAGGTCGGCCCATCGTGGTGTTTTCCAGCAAGATAACGCACGCCTACACACGGCAGGTGCAGCGCAACATACACTTCAGGGTGTGAGACAACTTCCATAGCCCGCACGTTCACTGGATTTTTCCCCCATTGTGCTCGTGTGGGATTTTATGGGACAACGACTTATCCGGTCTCCACGGCCAGCCACGATCATCCCCGATTTACGCGTCCAGGTTGAGAATGCTTGGAACTTAATACCCCAAACTTACATCCAACATCTGTACGACAGACTCCATGCCAGAATTGCACAGTGTGACGCAGTTCATGGCGGTTCAACCTCGTACTAACCATGTTACATGGAAATGTTATTTTTCAGTTTATCAGAAAATACAGCTGTATTTTGCCATAATGTTTTGATCACGTTATCCTCTGTATTCCGTTATTATGCTGTATAAATTTCGTTGGTATCAGACGTCTCTTTCTTAGTGTTCTTTTTTCACTTTCCGCCAGTGTAACTTCATATTACAGTATAATTTGGAATACTTAATATTTTCTAAAACACAACCTTAATTATATTGAAAAAGAATAACGTTTCCTTTGGTGGTGTTGAAACCAGAAAAAAGATGGCGCGACCTGTACTTTGATAACGTCAGTAGATAAATAAATCTTGGATTGCATGATTATGGTTATGTTTTAGAAAATATTAAGTATTCCAAGTTATATAATGAAGCTATTTTAATCGATGTTTAAGTTTTCATCCTTGGGAACGCATTAATTGTGAAAAAAATGTTAATAGAAGTTTTTCCATTGGAAGTATAGGAAGCAAAATTACTTGACGTCCACCTTAAAGGAGCAATTCTTGTATCTATGTAAATTTTATTTTGAAAACGGCTATAAGGATTTTGATGAAAGTCGTTAACCTACCGTTTTCTGGTACTAGAAATCGATTTAGCTTGATCTTGACTTTAGGAAAATTGGTTTAGTGCGGTAAATAACCACCCCGAATCACCACGTTTTTAGTGTCATGTTTTGTTTTGTTTTCCATTAATGTTACACATGCTTAGAAATCTTATGACGTCACAATCTCGCGACTGAGATGTTGGCTCGCGGTCACGCCATCTGTCTCATTACGTCACGCCTTGTGTGTGGATCATATTAAAGTTTTATGACGTCATACTCTTGCGAGCAGATGGTCGCCATTCCCATCTGCCTCATTACGTCACGCGTTGTGTGCGTATGTCCGTCAGCACGATAACTGGCGTAACAATCGTTCGATTTCGATGAAATTTTAGTATCTGGTAGGGGAACACCTGGGAAGGAACTTATTGAAAGTGAACGAAATGTGGTCAAAGGCCAGGACATAGGAGCGGGATCCATTCCACTGCTATTATGCGTCATAACTAATGTAAAAAAGGGTTCGATTTCGATGAAATTTTAGTATGTGGTAGGGGACCACCAGCGGACAAACCCAAATTAAAATAGGCGAAATGGGGTCAAAGGTCAGGACATGGGAGCGGAATCACTTCCATCGCCATTATGCATCATAACTTACGTGAAAATGTTTCGATTTGGATGAAATATTAGTATGTTGTAGGAGCCTACCTGGGGACGAATATATTGAAAATGGGCGAAATGGGGTCAAAGGTTAGGACACAGGAGCGGGATCTATTCTACAGCCCTTATGCATCATAACTTACGTAAAAATGCGGCTATTGCGACAAAACTTTATCATGTTATTTCGCAGGTATACTGAACCGGTTCTGTTGAATATCATCGAAATGGGATCAAAGGTCGGGGCACAGGACCGAGATTTATTCCACAGCCATTATCCTCATAACTTGAGTACTGATTTCTGGTATGTTGGAAAGCGTATTATAATCAATGCATTACATGATTTTACTAACTTATTTTTGATAATTTTATAGGAAATTATCGATAGTCGCATATTCGACCTATCTTTTTTCACAGGTGACGTATTAAGTAGTAGTGCACTATATCTAAATAACAAACCCAAGCAGTTAATAAAAGGCATATTTTCATACTTTTACATTGCTGAAGGCATAACTTCCGTTGTCGTAAGGTGGTCAGAGCATTTTCTGATCTGCAGATCACTTATACGTATTAAAGTTATGTATCTGCATTGTCTTCGCAAAATGGCTAAACCACTGCCTTCTCAGAATTGACTCGTTGAAAAATGCCAGAAAATTCTTCTCGATATTTTAATATCCTTGTAACAGATTAACCATCAAAAGCAGTGCAATCGTTTTCCCTCCTGTAAATGAAATTATTATAGTACAGTATATCTTAATCGTGCATGCGCTTATAAAAATGAGCGTTAAGTGTTTTTTGAGATCTCATTTTACTGTCAATAAAATAGTCATATGATTGTTAATTTCTTTATGGAATAATGGAAATGTATATTTGCATAAATTTGAAGGATTTGAGCGTTTTACTCTGAGTTAAAAATTGTTGTAAACGCTCCTCCGATTGACATCTTTAGTTTAAATTCCTTAGGACGAGGGCATCACTCAGGGAAGGGCATTCGATTATCCTTGCTCATGAAAAATATTTTGCACAGTAATCAGAAGGAATAAGCATGATCTTCCTATCTCGCATGTTGAGATGTAGAAGCCGGTTTATTGACAAAGAGCTCTCCAAATGTGCGAATTCATAAGTGTGTATTTGGCTCACCTATAACACAACAGTGTTCACCAAATTAAAAGTATTTGTCCCGAAAGCCATGAAATGTTTTACAATATTCACTAAACCAATGCTGAGTTTTACTTTTCGTTTCATGAAATCACTTTTTTTATCCACACAACACGCTGGCAAGTGCAATATGTATAATGTAGCATATTACTCATGCTCATTAGAATATGCATATTTCCACAATCATTTTCCTGGTGCGGCATATTTATTTCGCAGGGCCAGGTTTGTTGCGGGATAGAACCCCCCCCCCCCCCCAGGCATCCAGCGCAGGGTGATAAGATTTGGGCAAAGGAATATTTTATTTCGTGTGACCGAATGTTGCCAGACTTCGAGAGTGGGTGATATCGAAAAACTACAGGAACTGTAATTTGGTAGTATTAGTACACGAAGTAATCCTGTCAGTGGAAGAAATTGAACGAAATTACATTTCCCAAAAATTCAACCAGATTGATGTGCTTAAGAAGATTTCCTTTCCACGACTCCACTACGAAAATAGGTATAGCTGTTGTACAACCTGGGTGTTTGCTTCTGATCATTCGTCCGAGTTGTACCTAGGTTTAAGTCTCGCGATGGTGTAAAAGACTAGAAGTGTACAGTACTACACACTTAGTTTATTCAAAACAAAGGAGTGCTAAAACTAAGCGTGCGATATTGCACACTTATTTTATTCAAACCGAAAATGTGCTAAAGCGCGCATATACATAGAATCGAAATAAACAAAAACCAACAAATATAAAAACGACCAGATGAACAGTTGGTTTGTGAACAAGAAAAATATTGCACTAATGATATAAAAATTATTTCCCTCAGCACATGACAGGTGCAGGAGACATCGGATTGGCAACTTCCAGTATGAAGCAGAACATAAACAGCACAACACACATGGTCACACTTTCCATGAAAAAACGAAATTTACATACACTTGAACACTTATAAGCGGTAAACACAGGGGGAAGCAACACCATAGAATAATTCGTGAATATAAGCACAAGAAGAAAACATACTGAAAGAAAAACACTCAGTCTCGATTTTGTACATCTATAGAACGCAGAACTTAATACAAGAAACGATATTTAATTGTTGACTCCAGCAATGAATCAGTACCGAAGTAGAAAAAAATGCCAACTTGCCCAACAATGCATAACAGTGCGTAAAACTGTAATCAACATTCGAACGCAAATGATAAATAATCTGTATATGTACACTTAACATACCACAGAAAAACATAGGACGGACATAAAACAGTAAGAAAAAACAACAACAAGGAAAATGCTCCAACACAAAGGATGAAAAAAAAAACACGCTACTCAAGAGCAAACAGTAATAACTCAAGTTACTGAAAGTTAATTCAACGGTCATGTCATAAGAAAATCATCAAAGAAATACTTATGGTGATAAAACTAAATACCAAATACGACGAGCAGTAATTAAGAATTATAAATAAAACATATTGACTCCAGTAAGGAATGGAACAAAATACAATATAAAACACGACATATACGCAATTTATACAGTGACACAATGTATACTTACAATACAAGTATGCAATAGCATGCAGCTTCAAAATACAAACACTCATGGATGGAAAACTCCGAACTGTGATAGTACATGTTTCAAAGAGAATTCAATTCGTAACAGGTTGCTCAGAACAACAAGTAAAACACTAACAATCTGAACCCTTATGAAGAACGATAATCATATACTATGTACACAAAGGCAAGAGCCAAAACATGCAAATACTCAAATATTACTTTGATTTGGTAAAACTGTTGACTTGTGTAAACATAATAAGTACGCTAACAACGTGTGTTGATAAAAACCCCAATGGAAATAATTTAACAAAGCCCGTAGTGATTCGACACATGACCAAAACGAGAAATAAAAAGAAAAAAAAAGCATCACTTGAGTCAGAAGTAAACCGGGATGTGCAAAAACGGTAATGGGAGATTAACGGAAACAAGTTTAAACATCGAGAATCAGCCTGTGTGACTGGAATGAAAACCACGGGTAGGCTGGTGACCAAGTTTTATACAACTGCACCGGCGTATACTTGTGAATGGCAGCGATATGTTCGATGGAAATTCTTTTGATAACAGCATTACGAAATATCTGTTTACGGGAGGCTTGGGCAGTGGACAAGGAACGAAACTGTGCAGTAGAACTGAAAGAGAGCCAGAAACCATAAATAACGAATTTAGCAAGTGTAAAGACATATGGGCAAAATGAAGTTTGTGCGGAGCAACTACTTTTTTCCAGAAGAAATAAAGTAGTTTAAAACATGTAGAACATGTGAAATAGAACAGACAGGTGAAATAATAGTGGAAAAGAGGGTGAAAAGAGAAGTGAGTACTAGGAAAGAATTTAAACTGATCTCCTGGGGAATGACAGAACGAACAAAGAGGAGAAGAAATAAATCCAACCAGAGAAATCCATGTTCGAGTCTGGAGCAGAGATGGAAACGGGTCAACGGGTCGACAGTTTCTTGCGGGTCAAACGGATCAGGTCAAAATGTCCCTGGCTCGATTTCGACTCGGTTTTGTTTCCGTTTTATTTTTGAAAAGGAAAAAAAAATATTTCAAAGAAAAATGTGTGCTGTGAAATTTTGTGCTCCATACTGGTGCCATCGAAGTGTAAAATGATATCTCATACAAAACATATTCTGGCTGAAAAAATATATTTTTAAAAAATGCACTAGACAATGGTGGTATCAATTTTCTGGTACAATGGTGGTATCAATTTTCTGGTATCAGTGAACGACTTTTCCTAGTCGTTCATTGGTACCAGAAAATTGTTGTTCTCCTGATGAAGGCAACCTGGTTTTTTCCCGGGTCGTTGCTCTCCTGATGAAAGCAACCTGTTTTTTTCCCGGGTTGTTGCTCTCCTGATGAAGATAATGTGGTTTTTTCCCGGGTTGTTGCTCGCCTGATGAAAGCAACCTGGTTTTTTCCCGGGTTGCTGCTCTCCTGATGAAGGCAACCTGTTTTTTTCAGTTTCATTTTATTTTTTATTTTTCTACGTTCCTGTCTTCACAAAAAATATTGTGTTCGATATTACTTTGTTGTTGTTTCATAACTCTCTCTCTCTCTCTCTCTCTCTCTCTATATATATATATATATATATATATATATATATATATATAGCTTAAAATAAAACCCAACTAGAAGCACCTAACAAAAAGTAACTTTGAAATTATAAAGTTCTAAAGCGCCAAAGGCTGCGTACAAGAAACATCAAACCAAAATACATAAAGCTAAAAACGAAGCAAGAAAAAAAAATTTAAATAAAGAAAATAAAAACAAATTAAGACCGAAAACTTGGCAGAGAATAAAACAAAACGAAACAAAAACACTTCCGAAGTAAACAAGCCCCGGAACAAGCAAAAGACAAAAAGCAAAAACATTCTTAAGAAAACCAGAAGAACATAGGGATTGCAGACCAATGATAGATTCTCTTATGGCTTCGTCAGGGGCAGGCATGAAGAATATCTGTCACGTATCTCCAAAGACCAGAAAATTGTGGGTTTCTGCTAGTTTAGTTTGCTACAAGGACAAATAAAATTTAAGGTTAAATTCAACTAATGTATAAAGGGATAATAAACCCAAATATCAGCAAACTAAACCACATTGCTCAACGCACACTCAAAATAACCAGTCCAAGAGAATTTAGCTAACTACATTTTGAAGGAGGACAAACACCCCTTACAACACAAAACAAGAGAAGAAATTAATTTACTGATGAAAAGTGAAGAGCTTTGCCTAAAGAAAAGGTATACATATTCAGTAACATTTGTCCTGAACCTTTGAAATCTTGAAAAAATATATTTTTTGAAAATGCACTAGACAATGGTGCATGAGTGTTAAAGCACTGTGTTAATATTAGAGATGGAATCCATTGCACCAAGGTGCAAAACTCAGAGGAGTAAGAGAGACACACATACAAATTACCAAAGAAGTTATATATATATACCCCGTCTTCTCGTGGTGCATCCTGTTCCCAGTAAAGATGTTCTAACGACCGCCAATAGCGGTGTAACTATACCATAGGGATTAGAGGAAATGCTATCCCACACTCATCAACCCGCTTGGCCAGCGTGGTGAGTTATGGCCAGACCCCTCCAAAGTGACTCCACAACTTAAATCTTGGCTCTCAGTCTCCGGCAGCTGGAATGCACCTAGCCAAGGCAGCGGCCAATGCGACATGAAGGCAGAGGGTGCTAGAAATCACCGGAGGGCCGGACTAGGCTGCCATCTGATGCTGACCTTGGCTACGTATAATGAACGCTCCCTATCTTCTGATTCAAGGCTCCTTGAATTGGAAGAACTACAAAGGATCAAGTGGGACATTGTTGTGCTAAGTGAGGTAAGGCGAAAATGAGAAGATCTCATTGAACTGAAAAGTGGATATGTCTTGTATTATCGTGGGACAGATACTGGCAGAACTAGTGGTGTTGGATTTATAATAAACAAAAAACTGAAGGATAAAGTTGTAGAAGCTGATAGTTCCTCTGACAGAGCTGCACGACTTGTTATCCGATTCTCGAGAAGATACCAGGCTCAGATTATTCAAGCTTACGCACCCGCTACAAGTCATCCTGAAGAAGAGATTGAAGAATCTTATGAGGAAAATCTTCAACTGAATAATAAAGGCAAGCACCACTTGAAGATCATTATCGGAGATTTCAATGCGAAAATAGGGCAACAGCAACAGAATGAAACTTTAGTAGGTAAATTCGGTCACGGCAACAGGAACCAGCGTGGAAATACTCTCGTAGAATTTGCAGAGACAGAAAGGTTTTTCATCATAAACTCTTTTTTCTTTAAGAAAAAGCAGCAAAGGAAATGGACATGGAGGCATCCCAATGGATTGACAAGTGAAATTAATTTTATTATGTATAACAAGAAATTTGTCATGGAAGATTGCAGTGAACTAACCAAGAAAGTAGTTACCATATAATGGTAAAATGTAAGATGCACCTCAATGCTAAACTCGAGCGTGGTAAGCTTATAAAACAAACAAAGTGTATTGACATGAAGAACCTTGAAAAACATCATAATACCTTCAAATTGGAACTGAGGAACAGATTCTCTGCTCTAGAAGGTCTAACATCCAAAGTGGACATCTCTCAAGTTAATAGAAAACTAACCATGGCTGTTATAGAAACAGCCACAAAAATAGCTGGTACTAAGAGCAAGTTGCATACGAACAAATTATCAAGAAAAACCAAAATTCTGATGCAAAAAAGAAGAGAGATGAGCACAACTAAAGGAGATGTGACTTCCAAAGTGGAATATATAGAGCTATGCAAGACAGTACGAAAAAGTATCACTGAAGACGTAAGAAAATTCAACTGTGAACTAGTGAGGAAAGCAATTGAAAACAACCAAAGCCTAAAGATAGCAAAGGTACATCTGAGTAAGGGAAGAAAACAGATTATGGCTCTGAGAAAAGAAGATGGTTCTGCAACAAGAAATAGAGGCGAAATTTTGACAAGAGTGAAAGATTTCTACTCAAACCTATATGAAAGGGATGATACATGTACTCCAGACTTTACAAAAGGTACCAGAGTTCTCCCAGTCCTCCTAGCAGAAGTTGCACAAGCAATCAAGAACATGAAACAGGTAAAAGCTCCAGGGGAAGATGGAATTACCGCAGACATCATATAAGAAGCAAGTGGTGAAATTGAAACAGTACTCTCCCAAGTTTTCACTCGGTGCCTTAATGAAGGGAAGATTCCTGAGGATTTGAACAATGCTACAATGATCCTGCTACATAAAAAAGGTGACATTGAGGATCTCAGAAACTACAGACCTGTCAGCCTCCTATCGGTGGTTTATAAAATCTTCACTGAAGTTCCTTCACACCGCTTGAAGGTGACACTGGACATGGCTCAACCGAGAGAACAAGCTGGATTCAGGAGTGGCTACAGCACTATAGGTCATGTCTCCGTACTGAGAGAACTAATTGAAAGAGCGAGGAAATATGAACTTCAATTAAGCATGGCTTTTATCTATTATGAAAAGGCCTTTGACTCGGTGAAACTATCAGCAGTTACAGTGACTTTGAAATCCTGCGGTATTCAAGATGCATACTGTGAGAGCGAAAGTACTGGTCACGTGCTGTGGCGCCGCCTCCTACTTATGGATCTGAGGCTTCCACGCTATATGGCCTCTCACAGACACAAGGAAGTGTTTGTGCTTCTCTGAAACATTCCTCCAAACTCTATTCGAGCGAACAAACGAAGCTTTCCCCACTTTAATATGAAATCTGTTATTCGGGAAGGCGGAGCGACAACATCTGAACGGACAGAATAATATTCACACTAAGATATAATGATATCAAGAGGAGCTTCTATTAAAAACACACAAACAGTTATTACGTAATCAATTAGGGTCCAGAAGGCGGTGGATTACTCCTTCTCGAACATCAGGTTTCTTTAAGGATCAGACCTGACAAGAGGCGTGAAACACGAAAGCTAGGATAATTACTTCCTGAGAAAATCTCTGCGAATCTTAAGAAATAGTAGTCTAACTATTCTTCTCTGCAACATGTTTCAATCTTAGCCTGTGCTAAGCTCGTATTCCCTGTAACGAAATATCTACTACACCAGCGGGATCCCTGACTAGGGCCTATACAGCTGTAGCTGAGAGTTCTATCTCTTCCAGGATAGATGCTCGCTAAACTCGACCTGAGTGTCGGACCTCTCTGGCTTGGAGCGTCCCTCGGCTCACACACAAGCAAACAAACGCTTCGCGTCTCCTCTTATCGGAGAACTCCTCTCGCCGTTGGACGAAGGCAGATTAATAAACAGCTCCTCTTCAAGGGACCTGCTAGTCTTCCCCTTCCGCGCTACGCATGCGCCAAGACCTCGGCGCTGACCTTGCCCTCACGCTGACCTGCTGATGTGGCTTGCCTCATCCGGTCACGTGGGTCAACTTTCGCGCCCTTCACTGGCCACACCCCTGGGTGTTGGCCCGGCGTTTTGCTGATGAGTTTTAATCCTACCTCCCGCATCTCTGCGGTCCTCGTCAGATTTTCCATTAGTGAGTGCCCCCTTCGACAAAAATCCTACCGCCGAAGTACATTCTTATAATAACACAATACACATTGTTATGTTTATACAAAGGTGGATGACTGTTTTCCGGACTTTTAGTCGTCTGGATGACACTGACAATGTACAGCGAAAGTCGTGGCATCATTGAAGATGCTATCAGTTCGTCGAAAAAGGCCTCTCCCTTCTAAGGCGTGAGAAACTAAGGTCCTTTGTTTGAAGCTCTCGATCTATGAAAAATAAGAAATGTTCACAAACTTTGTGTCGCCATTTTGGGCTTGTAATAACTTTTTCTTCATGAAAAAGTAACATAATGTTCATCATTACTGTAAATTAACATGGTTAATATGTCCGTTCTTACAGGCCCCTACTTTCGAGACGAAACATGTGGGATGTCATATTTCACATGTAGAGTCTTAAACGAAATAAACAAAGTTCGCTCGGTAACTTCTCTGAGGCGTCTCCTTAAGCAGACACGCCCACAAGCTTCTGTTGCGACACACACACATACATAAATACACTGGGCAGTACCACCAAAGGACCTCGCTGGGATACTACCTGAGTGTAGACTACAAAGTCGTGGCATCATTGAAGATGCTGTCAGTTCGTCGAAAAAGGCCTCTCCCTTCTAAGGCGTGAGAAACTAAGGTCGTTTGTTTGAAGCTCTCGACCTGTGAAAAAAAAATGTTCACAAACTTTCTCTCGCCATTTTTGGCTTGTAATGACTTTTTCTTCATGAAAAAGTAACATAATGTCCATCATTATTATAAATTAACATGGTTAATACACTGCTGGACAATTGCTAAGGACGGATCATAAACGGCTATATAGCGCATAAAAAAGAAAGTGTGGTTGGATGCCAAGTGAAATAAAATAATGTCAGAATGCCAGGACATTACAAGAAAGACAATTTATTGTGCTCTGAAATCCAAAAGGCTTTGGAACGTGTTCAAGGGACAAACAGGCCATTTTGTGCAGAATACGTAAACGTGAAAAAATGCAATTACCGTCCGCAGGCGTTCCGGCGTAAGATGTCAATACGGGATATGGCCACCATGGAAGGCGATGCAAGATTCCACACGTCGTGTCATGCTTTGCACAACATTATCAAGCAGCTGTTGGGGTAATTTATCCTATTCCTCTATCAGTGCACGGATGAGGGTGTCCTTGTTTATTGGAGGACATTGGCGACCAGCAAGACTCCTCCCCAAAGCATCCCACACATTTTCAATGGGGTTTAGATCTGGAGAACGTGCTGGCCATACGAGGCGTTGAATATCCTCGCTCTCAAGACACTCCTGGACAGCGACTGTTCGATGACATGTTGCGTTGCCGTCCATGAAAGTGAATCTATCACCGACAGCACCACGGAACATGCGAACATGAGGTAGCAGAACATCATTAATGTATCGTTGGCCAGTCATAGTCCCAGTTGGAAGAACATAGAGGGACGTACGGCCATTGATCATGATGCCAGCCCATACCATGACATTACATGTCGAATATCGGTCCCTTTCCTGTATGTTTGCTGGACAATATGCAGTACCACTATCACGCCAGATCAGTTGTCGTCCACAATCAGACGATAGACTGTATCTACTCTCATCTGAGAAGAGGACAGCAGACCAGTCATTATCAGTCCAATTGCGATGTTGATGGCACCATTGCGAACGGTCGGTACGGTGACGTCTGGACAATGGGATGCACAACACACGACGGCGGGCGTATAGTCCTCCTTCATGCAAACGTCTGGCGACAATTTTTCGGGAGATCCACTTGCCAGTAGCAGCCATAAACTGATTTGCTACCTCACTAGCTGTTCTACGCCGGTGTCTTTTTGTTGATAGCACTATGTACCGATCTTCTGCAGGTGTCGTACTGCGAACACGACCTCCCCCGTGACGTTTGCTACACTCTCCATTTGTTTGAAATGATTTCCAAAGCCTTGAAACAACACTGTGGCTGACGTCGAACTCCCTGGCAACATCTGTTATTTTTCGCCCTTCTTCAATCTTGCCAATAATACGGCTACGCGTAAAATCATCTAAGTGATTTCGGGAAGACATACTGAAAATTGCAAGTCCGTCAATTGATTCTTTCCCTTTCAACTTTGCGTTTGAACAACAACGGTCAATACGCGTCAAATCCTTTATATCTCTTATCAGTGCTATGACGTCACGAACAAGTTCGGCAATCCAAAAATTTGCATACGCACAACACGTCTTACTGTATCCCGCACTTATGCTAATTTCCACATTTTCCTGCCTTTCATTTTATGGTTGCTATCGTTGCTATTGTCATCCGTCCTTTGCAATTGTCCGGCAGTGTATGTCCGTTCTTACACATACATTAATATTATCAATAACATCCATGAAAATGCAAGTGCAATGATTTGGCTATTTGAGAATACTGCACCCATAAAAATTGGAAAGGGAGTGAGACAAGGTGACACTATATCTCCCAAACTCTTTAATGCCACATTGGAAAATGTCTTTCAATCACTGAGCTGGGAAAACAAGGGGATAAAGATTAATGGAGATTATCTAACCCACCTTCGTTTTGCTGATGACGTAGTCATTTTTGCAACTACCCCATCAGAGCTGCATAGTAGGATCCAGGAACTTTCTGACAAGAGTAAAGAAGTGGGATTAAAAATGAACTTTCAGAAGACAAAAGTGATGTAGAATGCTTTTACAAGAAATAAAGATTTATCGATTGATGGGGAAAAGCTGGAGACAACAGACACGTGCGTTTATCTTGGACGGCAGATATCAAGTGAGGGTCACATTGATGAAGAAATTAATCGGCGTATAAAACTTGCCTGGTGAGCTTTTGGAAGAAACAGCATAATTTTCAAGAGCAATATGCCATTATGTTATAAAAAAAAATGTTTGATCAATGCATCCTTCCAGTGCTTACGTATGGTGCAGAGACGTGGACCTTAACTAAAAGAGACATACAAACACTACAGACAACTCAAAGCAGCATGGAGAGGTGCATGCTTGGTGTAATCAGGAGAGATAAGAAGAGGAACTCGTGGATCAGAAAAATGACAAGAGTGGAAGACATCATGGTCAGAGTAAAATTCCTGAAATGGCAATGGGCTGGACATACTGCCAGAAGGACAGACCATCGATGGGCAGCTGAAATTTTAGAATGGATTCCAAGGGACAGGAAAAGACCCAGATGAAGACCACATGGGAGATGGGTGGATGAAATTCGAAAGTATGTGGGAATAACATGGAGGTAACTGTCACTAGACAGACCGTTGTGGAAGAAACTTGGGGAGACCTTCGTCCAGCAGTAGATTGATAATGGTTGACAATGATGATGATGACATATATATATATATATATACAGTATACACACACACACACACACACACACACACAAATAATCAGGGGCTCAGGGGCTACAAGCTGTTCTGGTATAGGGAGACATTCTGATCGACGGATGTACGGGAGTACAGATATTGGAAGCATGTACTGTAACTGGTGCTCGCTACTGTAATGAGGTTATCTTTCTCCATGTTCGTCTGTTCCAAGGTGCCCACAGTTCGTGTCAATGGATAATAACGACTCACCCTGTCGTACGGTGGCTTTTGATGAGCTGTTGGAAAGTATAGACATTCAGCGAATGGATTGGCAAGCACGTTTCCCGTACCAAAATACCATCGAACTCGTGTGGGACGCTCTGGGGAGACACGATGCAGCTCTGGGGAGACACGATGCTGCACGTCAACACACACCTGAAGCTATCAAACAACCAACTAAAGGAGGACTGACGGAAGAATGAGCTATGGGGAGACATGATGAGGCACGTCAACACACGCCTGAAGCTATCAAACAAACAACAAAGGCGGACTGACGGAAGAATGAGCTCTGGGGAGACACGATGCGGCACGTCAACACACACCTGAAGCTATCAAACAACCAACTAAAGGCGGACCGACGGAAGAATGAGCGATGTTACCACAAAAACGCATCATCAACCTAGTGCAAAGTATGGACAGACGGTGCAAATCATGCATCGACGTTTGAGGCGATCATATCCCCTACTGAGGACCTTCTCTTCCCTTTGTACCCTTTTTTGGCAACGATGCGTTTGTATCATGATACCCAGTGCTGTGTAGCCTATTCTGAATAAAGTTCCACTACATCCTCATTACCTTCAGTTCTGTCGGTGTCATTTTCGTCATCGTTTCGCTAACGAATGGAGTTCCTATGATTTGAATTTCACATATTCATGCCGCTTGTGTGCGACGCTGTACGTCAAAATTTGTTTGGTTCTTAAGTTTTGCAAACCAGTGTATCAGCACGTAGTACACTGATGTCCATAATAAGGTGACAAGTACAAATTCGAGAATATGTCCAAAATGAAACGACCGATTGTAAAGTTTTTCAGACACATGTGCAAGGGGAAACACCAAGTCGACGTACCCAAACAACACTGTGCTAGTTCTTATGGAAATATGCAATGACGTCCTACGTCATCGAGCCGGCAGGAACACGGCTGGATGCTGCAATTGAAGCTTGAGTTGGACTATTAGTGAAAAAAGGGCTACGCACCATTGCTTAGAAGACTCTTTACGGTGGAGAACGATAACCAATCAACACGACTGGTATTTGTCTCTAATAGATCGCCGCCACAGGGAGTAAGCAGCCACGCAACTTGCAGGAGCTCTCCAATGCTGAGATAACCCCGTTATAGAGGCAAATAGTGTACAGAAGACTCCACGAGAGAGGTATGTATGCAAGAACGCCAACAAGAGGGTGTATATCACTCGCTGCATCGCACAGAAGGGTCCGTGTGAATTGCGCTCGACAACATCACCCTAGGACCTTTGATCAATAGGCCTGCATTCTCTTCAGTGACAAGTCGCGGTACACCCTAAACACGGATTCTCGATGTGTATACCTTTGGAGAGAGACGGGAGACCGTAATCTTCCCTCCAGCATTAGGGAAATTGACCGCTACGGTCATGGAGGACCCGTGGTATGGACTGACATGTTGGACGGACGCACGCCGCTGCACGTGTTTCCAGGAAGCACCCTGAGTGCCGCATACTACAGAAATATCATCCTCGAGCCATATGTGCGGCTTTCCAGGGGAGCTGTTGGCCCCAGTTCTTATTTTATGAACAACAGCGTCCGTCTCCAAAGGGCTAGGCTAGTCGACAAATACCGGGAGAGTGAGGATATTTACTGGATGGTGTGACCCGCGAGAATTCCTGACCCGAGCCTGATGAAACATGTATAGGATGCCGTGAGAAGAGCAATTGTAAGTCGCCATTTCCATTACAAAACCTTCCCGGGACTCCAACGCGCCTTGGTGGAGGAGCGGCACTTATTGCCCCAAACTCTCTTACACAGCCTTGTACACAGCCTTGTACACAGCACGAGGTCTAGTTGTGCGAACTGTATTGCTGTTCTGGGTAATCACACTTCCTATCATCCCCTCAAAATTCGCGCTACTTTCTGCACCATTTTTGTGATGCCATGCTGTCATGCACATGCTTCCTCCTCATGCGATAATGGCATTCCTTTTGTGTTGTGTATTTCTGCTTTATCGATATATGAATGTTCGTGACAACTGTCACTAAACTCTGTCGTGTGAATTTTGCCTTATTCATGATTTTATGTTCGTCACGTTAATTTTGGACGCCAGTGTAGTTTCCCAAAAAACGTGCTAAATACAACCTGAGAAATGCTTGGTATGAATATCAATTTTTCTACACTCTGGTTAAAAGTAGAGATACAGAAACAGATATGTGCATAAAGCACGCCATTTCTCAAGGGCAAAATCTTTTTCAGGAGGTGGGACCTTTATAGGAATGAAATCTTCTTTAGGATTACGTTCGTCAGATGAGAAAAATCTTCCAGTACAATTTCTCAAAAAATTGTTCATAACAAATTAGAATAAACATTAAAAGATAGTCTAAAGACTCCGAAAGATTTCAGTCAGAAAAATCAGTAACATATTTTTCCGTTCGGAAAAAAAATATAATTTTTGTGGATACAGCAAAGAGCTCCCTCGTTTTCCTTTTTTTTTTTTTTTTTTTTTTTTTGCGTTGCTGATATAATCAGATGGCGATATTCATTTCTAGTAACTTTTGTAAGATTTTTTGTTGTTAATCGATTCTTTCTTATGTTCTAGTGCCATAAAAATTAAAACGATGTACACTGCTGTCCTAAACTTTAGGACAAACATGAAATCTGATGAGTACAGAGCGTCGTGGAGCTGAAAGAGCTTACGAATATATGCACACATGTAAGGTGTGACATATAAAGACATTCCATGATGCGTAGCCCATATGCAAATATTTTGCGAGCAGGTGACAGCTGCAGAGGGTATACACGTGTTTCAGAGACGAAGCGGGAAACTGCGTGTCTGAGGTAACAAAAGAATGTCTCGCAAACATCATATGGATTATTTTACCCGAGGTCGAATTATCGGCAAGCTAGAAGAAGGTGTGACCGATGTCGCCAGAGTGTGTTAAGCAGCACAAAACATAGTATATCGGCTTTCGGCAGTGTTCAGGAAAAACAGAACTGTTACCAGATGCTTTGCTGGAGGTGGCCCCCATTGTACGCCAGCTACTGGATCCTTTGCTGAAGGTTGTCTCCGTTTTACGAGCTAGTACGATGACCGCTGCCTGGTCATAATGGCAAAACGGAGTCTAAAAATATCTGCTACCCAGTTGGCTAACCGTTTTCAAGAAAACACAGGTGTGTCAGTTTCGTGCCAAAGCGTGTAAAGACGTGCAGTAGGACAGTATGTTTCGTGCCAAAGCGTGTAAAGACGTGCAGTAGGACAGTATGTTTCGTGCCAAAGCGTGTAAAGACGTGCAGTAGGACAGTATGTTTCGTGCCAAAGCGTGTAAAGACGTGCAGTAGGACAGTATGTTTCGTGCCAAAGCGTGTAAAGACGTGCAGTAGGACAGTATGTTTCGTGCCAAAGCGTGTAAAGACGTGCAGTAGGACAGTATGTTTCGTGCCAAAGCGTGTCAAGTGCAGTAGGACAGTATGCCCGGAAACCCGTACGCTGTTATCATTATCCAGGTAGCATCAAACAGCCATCCATCAGTGGTGTATATCTCACTTCGACTAGTTTTTAGGTCACTGGGCAAAGATAATGTTCACAGTTGAAAGCAGCTTTAGGCTTTCATCGGATTCCAAGTAGCAGTTTTTCTGGAGCAGAAGTGGGACTGCGTATGATGTCAAAAATACCGTTGAATGAGACAGATATAGCGGTTGCTTTGTCATGGTGTGGGCCGCTATTATGAACTGCAGGTGTTGGATCAAAGGACCACTACCTAGCAGCAGTACTACAATTATGATATTTTTCGCCACATTCTTCTGCTCCGTGGTGCTGTGGCGCAAATTTGATTTCTGTAGAAGGTAACTCTCGTCTTCGCCGAATAGCAGTGTAAATGAAATACTGGCTAGTCAGAATATCAGTCGGATGGAGTGGCCAGCGTGCTCCTCGGTTCTCAGTCCAATAGAATATGCGTGGGATGCCCTGGGAATATGTGTTGCTCAAAGGAATCCTCTACCAGATACTATTTCAGCACTTATCAGGGCTGTCCAGCTGGGCGAAACAATTTACCCCAGCAGCTCCTAACCGTCCTTGGTGCTAAGTATAACACATCAGTGCCAAATATGCATTGCGGTGCGGGGTGGACATATCTCATACTGAGGACTTTGCCCTGTAGTCTGTTTATGCAGTGCTAATAAAAAAGTGCCACTGGAAGACAAATGAGTCTGTACCTCCTTCATAACACTTCACTTTGTTTCGATCTCTGTTACATATTACTTTTGATTTTTTATGTCGTGCGGTTCTTTTTACTGTTGCTATTACAATCGATATCACTTACAACTGCAAAACTGCTTTTTCCGATTCTGAATGGTCAAAATGTATCTCATATTTAAGATTTGGACAGCAATGTATGCATAACACGGTATTCCTGTTTTGGTTTTTTCCCAGAAAGTAGAAAATGGATTTCTAAACCATGGTGAGTGTCCCAGAAATTAAGAGATAGCTTCTTACACACAGTGAGTTTTTTCCTTCTTCCAGTTCTGAGTGAAACATGAGTTGGTATTGTGTTTGTTCTTCATTTATCGTTTCTCTTGCCCATCAGTTCTGGTGGTCTGATTAATTCTGCTTTTTCCTTTATGTCATTCATCTTCTCTCTCACTCTTTCTGTCTCATTCGTTTTCTTCTCTCTTTCTCTCTCTCTCTCTCTGTCAGCTCTTTTTGTTTACCTCTTACCTGTCAATTCTGTTCTTCTCACCTTCCTGTCAAGTTTTGATCTATTCCCTCTCTTATGATCTGTGGTGTGTTCTTTCCCTGTCCGTTCTGTTCGTCTCTTTTTCTGTAAGTTTAAATCGCATCTTTCTTTCTTTCTTTCTTTCGGGACCGGTTTTATCATCTGTTTCTTTCTAATGAATTCTGGTCGTCTCTGCCTTTGCTACGCATTCTACTCTGCTTCCTTTTCCATCAGTTCTGCTAGTTTCTCTCCCACTTCATTATGATTTTTTTGTCTTTTCTGAAGTCATAAACCTCAAATTAGAATTGATTACACCTGTTAGCGTTTCATTGTCGACCGAATAAAGGAATAATACAATAAATGATTATAAAAATATTTGCTACCCACATCCAATGATTTTCAAGTCGTGTCTTAATTTATCAAAATTTTTCATAATTTTCAAAAGGGCGATTTTATACGACAGCTTTCGTTTCTAGTGTCGTTTCGTATCTTGGAAAATAATAATTTATGTTTACGTGTAAGTCTACGAATAAAACTACTGAATTCTTTAATCATGAAACTAAAGCGTATTAAATCCGTTTATAGACGGGTTTAATACGCTGTATGCGTTTCATGATTATTCAAGCTGGTGTATTTAAAGTAAAGTTACTGAATTTTTTTATCTGCACAAAGAGCAAACTGTTAACTGAAAAATATCGCTAGACAATATAACAAAGTTACCCATTTCAGGTTTTGAGGTCGGTGTTTTCGTGAAGCAGTACATGACTGCGACAATAGTAGTGCTGCGGAAGACAAATGTGTAGAACTGCAGCATTGTTTGGTTTCTTTTTATTTATTTAACAAAAATAAGTGTGCCGCCAGGGACTCGAAAGGACAAAATCACAAGAGCAAACATAGCGCTCACGTCTCACTGGTATACAAATTCTGACCCTCAGTGGAAAAAACCAGCAACTGAACGTATATGGCAACCGTAGGCAGACAAACAAGTACTTCAGACCCTTACGAGAACGCTAATTCTTACTAGAACGTGCGGTAGTACCAATACATGTTATGTTGATCTACGTGGGTGGTAGTCAGAGGGCGTACGAAGTTAAAGATACGAACTCTATTTTTCTGAACTGCTGACGTTACTACCGTCAGCGCTGCCATAATTCCAGATTTCAGTAAAGCGCCGACGAGAGTTGTCTCTCTTCACTTAGTATTGCATTTCATGGATATTTTAGTTATTTTTGTACGGCAAAAAGTTGCTTCCGAAGTGAACGTTCCTTCTAGCCGCAGGCGGGATTCGGTATATGTGAATCATTAGCACTGTATTTTACTAGCTTCTGCAATTAGTCTTTGAAGAATAAAAAGAAAGAAAAAGAAAATGCTCAACGAACTCTGCACATCATTTGAAGTGAAAAGCGTCTGCTTTCCTTTCGAAAGCATTTCCGTTGCCAAAGTATTTGTCAAAACTTGACAGAGTTGAACTGTTGCCACAAATTCCGACGTGGTTTATGCCTAGCGTTGAGTTCGTCGTAACGGTGGCAATGGGGGTTTCCTAGGTCCGCTGCCTGCCAAAACATCCTCGTCACCCGACACCAGTCAACACAGATGTCTCCCTGTTGTTAATTGGAGGATTTTCTTATGTTGCGCAACTTCGTCCCCCCACTTGATGGAACGTCGCAGGTTTTGGGTCGCTGACATTAAGTGTGCCTCTGCGCCATTATTTTGGTGTTTCCTTCGGTGCTTCTGTACGTCTTCAATGGCTACGACAAATTACTAACGAAACAAGTACGTTTATATATGGAGCCCTACGAGTGGGAATTCGAACAATTAGATACCGTTCTTGCTCTTAAACTGTCGGGGGAAATATTTCATTGTCATTCTTTGTTTGGGGTGTGAAATCTAAACGTCGTTTGGTTGTTGGAGCGCGGCACAGAGGCGTCACAATCATGCTTTCATGACGATGAGCCATCAAAATAGGATGATTATTTGAATGTAACAAAAAATTTTCTTAGTATAACGCAGCGTCGTTTGTAGTCAGTTATCTTTTGATTTACCTTCATATTAACCGCGGCTCATGTTATCTTTTTGACACACGAGCAACAAACATTTTATAAAACATATTGCAATGGTTTAAGAAAAATTCTAGACCCGTATTTGCAATAATTTCTCACCAGTTGAATTTCTTAAAATAAAAATGTCCGTTGACTTAATAAATTCGAAATAATATTATTTCAATTATTGCTATCGCGTATGGGTTTGAAATTTTTAATTACTATACATACGTTACTCTACATTGCATATATACAGATCCCACCCGTTAGTACATTGAATTAGCATTGTTCCCATTAAAAAGCACTCTCAGTATTACAGAAGAAACACATGAGGCTATTTAATTCAATATTTACACAAAATATATATGCTTTGCTAATTTAGGAAAGATTAGGTGCAATGGCATACTTCTCCAAACAGCGGAGACACATGACAAAAGTAATACTGTTCGTGAAGCTCAGTCCAGTCCATGGAGACGCCAACCCCAAAGAACTAGAAGAGTCAGCTGACTCCGTGATGACAATGCCTATGTTTGTGCATATTTCCTGTCATTAAATATACATATTATATATACAGGGGTCCAAAAGTACACTCGTCCGCTCGTTCATGACAAGACAAATATTATAGCTGACGAGTGCGCTGCAAGGTAAGCATTTGTTTCCAGCGAAATTACAAAGTTTTTTTGAATTACCAGCTAAGTAAAACTCACTGGTTTTAATCATTGTCATATTTTTTTTATTTTCTGCTTTTCTTCCGTAATATGCGTCAGAACAAGAACGTAATTAATCATTATATCTCACTGATTACGTTCTTCTTCTGCATTTTTGAGAACGGACCAGTGCTTTGCTTTAATCCTTTAAGCTGCCGAAGTACCTGAGCCACATACTGCCCAAACTTTTCTGCACTGTCCACAGAGAAATGCTCAAAAAGTGACCGGGTTTTACGAAAACTACGGCAAAACGATTTCTTTCCCCCATTCATCTCGGCGGTACGGCCCATAAACCTGTCATTCGTGAGACGATATCCCCTCTAGTACTATATTCTCTGTTCCATAACCCAGGGTATAATAGGAAAATGATAGTCCCTCTGACACGGACATCATGCCACTCTGCAGCAACAAGGGACTGAAACATCTTTCTCCTTTCGTTGGATCGTCGCCATTGTTATAGCCCAATTTTAGTATGTAATCGGTCAGAAAAGATAATATCAATCATTCCCGTAAATGACCGTTTTCTTTGAACAAAGAAGATAAGGGGAAAGTAACGTTTTCTGATGCGCAGGTTCACCTGTCCCAGTTTCTATGTAGACAGCTAATATATTCGTTGGAGCTGATTTTAGTCCATTTTGCTAACCCAGAGATAATTTGTTCTTGTCGGTTATATGTAAGGCAATGAATAAAAGTGAAATCTCTGTTCCGCAAATGCTAACAGCTGTGCCAGGACAGCCAACGTGTTGCCAATTGTCCTGAGCTGAACAAGTGCGGGTACTGGCCGGTGTGAAATGTTGGGGACCAGTCCTACAATATAGAACAAACAGCGCGTGGGTGAAACGTTAAGGTAGGAAAGGGGATGTCGTATTAGGATTGTGTAATGCAAGTAGTTGATAGGAAGGGCAGTCTTGTTACTGAAGAGGGAAATGCCGAAATCTCTGACAAGTGACATTCTCTGCTGACTGGTGGACAAATATATTTTTTGACACACCTGGGTATATGTATATACCGTATCATCATCATCATCATCATCATCATTATTGTCAACCATTATCAATCCACTCTCCAAGTTTCTTCTACAACGGTCTGTCTTGTGCCAGTCTCCTCCATGTCACTCCTGCATACTTTTGAATTTCATCCACCCATCTCCCATGTGGTCTTCTTCTGGGTCTTTTCCTACCCCTTGGAATTCAATCTAAAATTTCGGCTGTCCATCGATGGCCAGCCATTGTATCTGCTTCTGGCAGTATGCCAAGTTGATTGTAATTTCAGGGATTTAACTCTGATCATGATGTCTTCCATTCTTGTCATTTTTCGGATCCACGAGTTCCTCTTCTTATCTCTCCTGTTTACACCAAGCATGCACCTCTCCATGCTGCTTTGAGTTGTCTGCAGACTTTGCATGTCTCTTTTAGTTAAGGTCCATGTCTCTGCACCATACGTAAGCACAGGAAAGATGAATTGATCAAACACTTTTCTTTTGAGACATAATGGCATATTGCTCTTGAAAATTATGATGTTTCTTCCAAAAGCTCTCCAGGCAAGTTTTGTACGCCGATTAATTTCTTCATCAATGTGACCCTCACTTGATATCTGCTGTCCAAGATAAACGCACGTGTCTGTTATCTCCAGCTTTTCTCCATCAATCGATAAATCTTCATTTCTTGTAAAAGCATTGAACATCACTTTTGTCTTCTGAAAGTTCATTTTTAATCCCACTTCTTTACTCTTGTCAGCAAGTTCCTGGATAATACTCTGCAGCTCTGATGGAGTAGTTGCAAAAATGACTACGTCATCAGCAAAACGAAGGTGGGTTAGATAATCTCCATTAATCTTTATCCCTTTGTTTTCCCAGTTCAGTGATTGAAAGACATTTTCCAAAGTGGCATTAAAGAGCTTCGGAGATATGGTGTCACCTTGTCTCACTCCCTTTCCAATTTTTTTGTGTGTTGTATTTTCAAACAGCCGAATCTTTGCACTTGCATTTTTATAGATGTTATTAATAATATTAATGTATGCATCTTCAATACCACAGGATTTCAAAGCCATTGTAACTGCTGATGGTTTCACCGAAGCAAAGGCCTTTTCATAATCGATAAAAGCCATGCATAATCGAAGTTCATATTCCCTCGCTCTTTCAATTAGTTCTCTCAGTACGTGGATATGATCTATTGTGCTGTAGCCACTCATGAAACCAGCTTGTTCTCTCAGTTGAGCCATGTCAAGTGTTACTTTCAAGCGGTGTGAAATAACTTTATTGAAGATTTTATAAACCACTGATAGGAGGCTGATAGGTCTGTAGTTTCTGAGATTCTCAATGTCACCTTTTTTTATGTAGCAAGATCATTGTAGCGTTGTTCCAATCCTCAGGAATCTTCCCTTCATTAAGGCATCGAGTGAAAATTTGGGCGAGTACCGTTCCAATTTCTCCACTTCCTTCTTGTATGATGTCTACAGTAATTCCATCTTCTCCTGGAGCTTTTCCCCGCTTCATGTTCTTCTTGATTCCATGTGCAACTTCTGCTGGGAGGACTGGAGGAACTCTGGTACTGGTACCTTGAATGATGTCTGGAGAATATGTATCATCCCTTTTATACAATTTGGAGTAGAAATATTTCACTCTTGTCAAAATTTCGCCTCTATTTCTTGTTTTCAGAACCATCTTCTTTTCGCAGTGCCATAATCTGTTTTCTTCCCTTACTGAGATGTCTCTTTGCTATATTTAGGCTTTGGTAGTTTTCAATTGCTTTCATTACTAGTTCACAGTTAAATTTGCTTACCTCTTCAGTGATACTTTTTCGTACTGTCTTGCATAGCTCTATATATTCCACTTTGGAAGTCACATCTTCTTTAGTTGTCCTCATCTCTCTTCTTTTTTGCATCAACATTTTGGGTTTTCCTGATAATTTGTTCACATGCAACTTGTTCTTAGACCCAGCTAATTTTGTTGCTGTTTCCATAAGAGTTTTGGTTATTTTTCTGTTAACTTCAGAAATATCCACTTCTTCCGATGTTAGGCCTTCTAAAGCAGAGAATCTGTTCTTCAGTTCCAACTTGAAGGTATTATGGTGTTTTTTAAGGTTGGTTATGTCAATTCATTTTGTTTGTCTTATGAGCTTGCCACGTTCGAGTTTAGTGTTGAGGTGCATCTTACATCTCACCAATCTATGGTCACTACCTGTGTTGAACTTGTTTAGCACACTGCAGTCTTCTATGACAAATTTTTTGTTACACATAATAAAATCAATTTCACTTGTGGTCCCATTTGGATGTCTCCATGTCCATTTCCTGTGTGGCTTTTTCTTGAAAAAGGAATTCAAGATGAAACACCCTTCTGCCTCTGCAAACTCTACGAGAGTATTTCCACGCTGGTTTCTGTTGCCGTGACCGAATTTACCTACTGAAGTTTCATTCTGTTGCTGTTGCCCCATTTTTGCATTGAAATCTCCCATAATTATCTTTAAGTGCTGCTTACCTTTATTATTTAGTTGACGAATTTCCTCATAAAATTCTTCAATTTCTTCTTCAGGAGGACTTGTGGTGGGTGCATAAGTTTGAATAATCTGAGCTTTGTATCTTCTCGAGACTTGGATAACGAGTCGTGCAGCTCTATCAGAGGAACTTTCAACTTCTACAACTTTATCCTTCAGTTTCTTGTTTATTATAAATCCAACACCACTAGTTCTGCCAGCATCTGCCCCACGATGGTAGAAGAGATGTCCACTTTTCAGTTCACGGAGATCTTCTCCTTTTCTCCTTACCTCATTGAGCCCGACGATGTCCCACTTGATCCTTTGTAGTTCCTCTTCAAATTCAAGAAGCCTTGAATCAGAAGATAGGGAGCGTCCATTATACGTAGCCAAGGTCAGCATCAGATAACAGCCTTGTAGGTCCTCCGGGGATTTTTAGTACTCTCTGCCTTCATGTCGCACTGGCCGCTGCCTTGGCCAGGTACATTCCAGCTGCCGGAGACTGAGGGCCAAGATTTAAGTTGTGGAATCGTTTTGTAGGGGTTTGGCCATAATTCACCACGCTGGCTAAGCGGGTTGGTGAGTGTGGGATAGCATTTCCTCTAATCCCTATGGTATAGTTATACCGCTATTGGCGGTCGTCAGAGCCCCTTTAGTGGGAACAGGATGAACCACGAGAAGACGGGGTTGACATTTGTCAAGGAGAGGCTGTGATGTTGTGCATCACCTGACCTTATATCCCATATATACAGTATATATATCATTATCTTCATCATCAACAATCATTATCAATCCACTGCTTGATGAAGGTTCCCCAAATTTCTTAAACAATAATCTGTCTTGGGCCTGTCCCCTCCATGTCACTCCAGCATGCTTTCCGATTTCGTCCATCCATCTCTCATGTGGCCTTCTTCTGGATCTTTTCCTGTCCCTCGGAATCCAGTCTAAAATTTTGGTTGTCCATCGGTGGTCCGTTTTTCTGGCAACATGTCCAGCCCATTGCCTTTTCAGTGATTTCACTCTGGTCATGATGTCGTCCACTCCTGTCATTTTCCTCATGCATAAGTTCCACTCCTTATCTTTCCTAGTTACACCAAGCATGCATCTCTCTTTGAGTTGTCTGCAGTCTTTGTTTGTCTGCTTTAGTTAAGGTCCATGTCTCTGCTCCATACGTAAGCACTGGCAGGATTCATTGATTAAACACTTTTCTATTGAGTCATAATGGCATATTGCTCTTAACAATTGTACTGTTTCTTTCAAAACCTCTCCATCCAAGTTTTATACGCTTATTTATTTCCCTTTATCAATGTGACCCTCTCTTGATATCTGCTGCTCAAGATAAATGTAAGAATCGGTTGCCTCAAGCTTTTATTCATCAATTGATAAATCTTGGTTTCTTCTAAAAGCATTGTGCATCACTTTTGTCTTCTGAAAGTTCATTTTTAATCTCATTTCTTCACTCTTGTCAGCAAATTCTTGGATCATACTCTGCAGCTCTGAAGGAGTAGTTGCAAAGATGACTACGTCATCAGCAAAACGAAGGTGAGTTAAGTAATCTCCATTAATCTTTAGCCCTTTCTTTTCCCAGTTCAATGATTGAAAGACTTTTTGCAATGTGGCGTTAAAGAGCTTGGGAGATATGGTGTCACCTTGTCTCACTCCTTTTCCAATTCTTATTGGCGCTATATTCTCAAATATCCGAACCTTTGCACTTGCATTTTCATAGATGTTATTAATAATGCTAATGTATGCATCTTCAATACCGCAGAGTTTCCAAGCCATTGTTACTGCTGATGGTTTCACGGAATCGAAGGATTTCTCATAATGAATAAAAGCCATGGATAATGGGAGTTCAGATTCTATTGTTCTTTCAATTAGTTCTCTCAGAACATGGATATGATCTATAGTGCTGTAGCCACTCCTGAATCCAGTTTGTTCTCTTGGTTGAGCCGTGTCTAGTGTTACCGTCAAGCGATGTGAAAGAACCTTAGTGAATGTTTTATAAACCACTGATAGGAGCATGATGGGACAGTAGTTCCTGAGATCATCAACGTCACCTTTTTTGTGGAGCAAGATCATTGTAGTATTGTTCTAATCCTCAGCAATCTTCCCTTCATTTAGACGGCAGGCGAAAACTTGGGTGAGTGTAGTTTTAATTTCTCCACTTGCTTCTTGTATAATGTCCACGGTAATTGAAATTTGGGGAGACCTTCGTCCAGCAGTGGATTGATAATGGTTGACAATGATGATGATGATGATTACCTGTCGTAATGTCTGGAACAGATGTATCATTCCTCATATAGTTTTGAATAGAAATCTTTCACCCTTGTCAAAATTCTGCGTCTATTTCTTGTTACAGTACCATCTTCTTTTCTCAGAGCTATAATCTGTTTTTTTCCCTTACTGAGATGTCCTTTTGCTCTCTTCAGGTTCTGGTTCTTTTCAATTGCTTTCCCCACTATTTCACAATTGAAGTTCCTTATGTCTTCAGTGATACTTTTACGCACTGTCTTGCAAAAGCTTTATATATTCCACGTTGGAAGTTACGTCTTTATTTGTACTCATCTCCTTTCTCTTTCGCATCAACATTTTTGTTTTTCCTGAAATTTTCTTTATATGTAACTTGTTCTTAGTACCACCTATTTTTTTTTTTTTTTTTTGCTGCTTCCGTAAGACCCTTGGTGAGTTCTCTGTTAACTTCAGAAATATCCACTTCTTCCGATGTTAGGCCTTCTAAAGCAGATAATCTGTTCTTCAGTTCAAACTTGAAGGTGTAATGGTGTTTTTTAGGTTGGTTATGTCAATACATTCTGTTTGTCTCATGAGTTTGCCACGTTCGAGTTTAGTATAGAGGTGCGTCTTACATCTCACCAATCTGTGGTCACTACCTGTGCTGAACTTGTTTAGCACACTGCAGTCCTCGATGACGAATTTTTTGTTACACATGATAAAATCAATTTCACTTGTCGTTCCATTCGGATATCTCCACTTCCATTTCCTGTGCGGCCTTTTCTTGAAAAAGTTTATGATGAAAAACCTTTCTGTTTCTGCAAATTCTGCGAGAGTATTTCCACGTTGATTTCTGTTCCCGTAACCCAATTTAACAACCGAAGTTTCATTCTATTGCTGTTGCCCTATTTTTGCATTGAAATCACCCATACTGATTTTCAAGTGGTGTTTGCATTGTTGTTTAGATTCCGAATTTCAATTCGGAATATAAAATAAAGGCAAACACACATGAAACAACAAGTGCTGTTTGCCTTGTTATTTAGATTCCGTACAATTTTTCAATTTCTTCTTCAGGGTGACTTGTGGTGGATGCATAAGCTTGAATAATCTGGGTCTGGTATTTTCTCGAGAGTTGGATAACTGGTCGTGCAGCTCTGTCAGAGGAACTTTCAATTTCTACAACTTTACCCTTCAGTTTCTTGTTTATTATAAATCCAACACCACTAGTTCTGCCAGTATCTGTCCCACGATAGTAGAAGAGATGTCCACTTTTCAGTTCAATGAAATCTTCTCCTTTTCCTCTTACCTCACTTAGCCCGACGATGTCCCACTTGATCCTTTGTAGTTCCTCTTCCAATTCAAGAAGCTATAATGAATTAGCTTTATAATCTTTTTGCTAAGCTAATTATTATGAATGAATAATGCTCTAAGCTTCAAAATAATGAATTCCCAAAAGGGTGTTGTTACTCGTTAATTATGAACTTAAACAAAGTCTCAACGCTGGTTATTTATATTAAGTAATCAAAGTCATAAACCTAACAGCCAGACAGAGGTCTGACAAAACTAAGAATTGAGAAAGACTGAACTTACTGAACAACTGTTTATTTCCCAGACTCTTGGTCAACTAAGGCACTCATATATCTTGTACATAATAATGAATAAACTTTCCTCTTATAGTACACACACTCTCATAACAACACCTCGCAACGCCAACACATCAACCAACGCTCTCTCCAACGCAACACAACTCCAACCACCAACCTCAACACCACAAGTCTCGATGAACGCGCCTATATACGAGCTACCACCACGTCATGACTTACACTCATTGCCAGATCTCATTCAGCGGGTGAAACAATATTTCGTTCAGTAGGAAGATAATTTACATAGTAAAATAAAATAACCAGAGATAGTAAAATCAAAAGGAAAGTGAATATAGAGTATACGTTACAAAGCCTTGAATCAGATGATAGGAGGCGTCCGTTGTACTTAAGTAGCCAAGGTCAGCATCAAATGCCAGCCTTGTCCGGTCTTCCGGTGATTCTTAGCACCATCTGCCTTCATGTCGCAGTGGCCGCTGCCTTGGCCAGGTATATTTCAGCTGCCGGAGACGGAGGGCCAAGTTTGAAATTGTGTAAGCATCTTTCAGGGGGTTTGGCCATAACTCACCAATATATATATATATATATCAGCGTTCGAATTACCCAGTGGTCTGCTGGCCATTGGGTAGTAAAACTTCCGTCTGATCAGAGGACTATTGATTTTACCTACCCGATGACTAGTAAGTTTTTTTCTAATTTGTCACAAGTTAAAAAAGGAATTTCTGTTTCTTTTAGCTTGCTGCATGGTTTTCCTTTTAGACTGAAAACTAGTCATAGGTTTAAAAACAAATGTTTAAAATAATTCCATTGAAATGATACGTTACTTTCTACATGTGTTGCAAATGTGTTTAAGGTTTTTTTTTTATTTCTTTTTATTTTACGGATCAGTGGTTTGCAAATTCTAGTAGTTTGCTGTGCCAGTAGAAGATTTATTTCTAATATATATAAAAATCCTGTTTACTTTCAGGAATCGGCTTTAAAAAATTTATATTTTTTGTTTTTTATTTTATAGCATTTTGGATAAAACTTTTTTTCACCACAAAGAATAAGACTTTGTAGTCCTTTGGTACAGTTAATCATGTTAAATTTCTCTCTCAGGCGGCTTGGTTGCTCGGCAACGTGTTTTTTGCTGAATAGTTCTGATGATTTATTCAGACCCTCTCACAACTTGTGTTTTGTGTAATCGTTTTTCTGTTTTTTGTGGCATATGATGAGCGTGGGTTGGGCCAGGAAAGTTATAGATGCATTAAAAAACTTTAACTAAATGATTCATCATGCAACTCTGAGGAAGTTATGATAATTATAAAAATTTTTGATGGGCTTTAAACTTGCATCTATGGCTTTGCAGAAACCCATTTACAAACAGGCCTTTGTGGAAGTGAGTAAATGCAGAGTTCTGCTGATCCTTAATGAAGCCAAGGCTCGGCATTCTCGACACTTTCTACATTCAGGTTGCTATTACTTTATCTTCTTTTTTTCTCATACCTGTTGGTTTTTGAGTTTTTCTTTGTTGTTTTAGTACCTGTTAAATATTTTCCTTGCTACTGTCTCTACTTAATAGTATATATATATATATATATATATATATATATATGTGTGTGTGTGTGTGTGTGTGTGTGTGTGTGTGTGTGTGTGTGTGTGTGTGTGTGTGTGAACAAATTATCAGGAAAAACCAAAATGTTGATGCAAAAAAGAAGAGAAATGAGAACAATTAAAGAAGATGTGACATCCAAAGCGGAATACATAGAGCTATGCAAGATAGTACGAAAAAGTATCACTGAAGACGTAAGAAAATTCAACTGTGAACTAGTGAGGAAAGCAATTGAAAAAAACCAAAGCCTAAAGATAGCAAAAGGGCATCTCAGTAAGGGAAGAAAACAGTTTATGACACTGAGAAAAGAAGATGGTTCTGTAACAAGACATTGAGGGGAAATTTTGACAAGAGGGAAAGATTTCTACTCCAAATTATATGAAAGGGATGATACATGTACTTTAGACATCATGGAAGGTACCAGTACCAGAGTTCTTCCAGTCCTCCCAGCAGAAGCTGCACAAGCAATCAAGAACATGAAGCGGCGAAAAACTACAGGAGAAGATGGAACTACTACTGTAGACATCATACAAGAAGCAAGTGGAGAAATCGAAACAGTACTCGCCCAAATTTTCACTCGATGCCTTAATGAAGGGAAGATTCCTGAGGATTGGAACAACGCTACAATGATCTTGCTACATAAAAAAGGTGACATTGAGGATCTCGGGAACTACAGACCTATCAGCCTCCTATCAGTGGTTTATAAAATTTTCACTAAAGTTCTTTCACGCCGCTTGAAGGGAACAGTGGACATGGCTCAACCGAGAGAACAAGCTGGATTCAGGAGTGGCTACAGCACAATAGATCATATCCACGTACTGAGAAAACTAATTGAAAAAGCAAGGGAATATGAACTTCTATTGTGCATGGCTTTTATCGATTATGAAAAAGCCTTTGATTCGGTGAAACCATCAGCAGTTACAATGGCTCTGAAATCTTGCGGTATTAAAGATGCGTACATTAATATTTTTAATAACATCTATGAAAATGCAAGTGCAAAAATTCTGCTGTTTGAAAATACAACACACATAAAAATTTGAAATGGGGCGAGACAAGGTGACACCATATCTCCGAAGCTTTTAATGCCACATTGGAAAATGTCTTTCATTTTCCAATGTGGCATTAAAATGTGGCATGACACTGAGAAAATGTGGCATCCAATGTGGCATGGCACTGAGAAAAGAAGGTGGTTCTGTAACAAGAAATAGAGGCGAAATTTTGACAAGAGTGAATGATTTCTACTCCAAATTATATGAATGGGATGATACATGTACTCCAGACATCATGAAAGGTACCAGTACCAGAGTTCCTCCAGTCCTCCCAGCAGAAGTTGCACATGCAATCAAGAACATGAAACGGAGGAAAGCTCCAGGAGAAGATGGAATTACTGTAGACATCATACAAGAAACAAGTGGAGAAATCGAAACAGTAATCGCCCAAATTTTCACTCGATGCCTTAATGAGGGGAAGATTCCTTAGGATTCGAACACCGCTACAATGATCCTGCTACATGAAAAAGGTGACATGGAGGATCTCAGGAGCTACACACCTATCAGCCTCCTATCAGTGGTTTATAAAATCTTCACTAAAGTTCTTTCACACCGCTTGAAGGTAACACTGGACATGGTTCAACCGAGAGAACAAGCTGGATTCAGGAGTGGCTACAGCACAATAGATCACATCCACGTACTGAGAGAACTAATTGAAAGAGCGAGGGAATATGAACTTCCATTGTGCATGGCTTTTACCGATTATGAAAAAGCCTTTGATTCGGTGAAACCATCAGCAGTTACAATGACTCTGAAATCCTGCTGTATTGACAAAGATGCATACATTAATATTATTAATAACATCTATGAAAGTGCAAGTGCAAAGATTCGGCTGTTTGAAAATACACCACACATAAAAATTGGAAAGGGAGTGAGTCAAGGTGACACCATATCTCCAACGCTCTTTAATGCAACATTGGAGGGTGTCTTTTATTCGCTGAGCTGGGAAAACAAAGGGATAAATTTTAATGGAGATTATCTAACCCACCTTCGTTTTGCTGATGACGTAGTCATTTTTGCAACTACCCCATCAGAGCTGCAGAGTATGATCCAGGAACTTGCTGACAAGAGTAGAGAAGTGGGATTAAAAATGAACTTTCAGAAGACAAAAGTGATGTTCAATGCTTTTACAAGAAATGAAGTTTTATCAACTGATGGAGAAAAGCTGGAGATAACAGGCACATACGTTTATCTTGGACAGCAGATATCAAGTGAGGGTCACATTGATGAAGAAATTAATCGGCGTACAAAACTTGCGTGCAGAGCTTTTGGAAGAAACAGCATAATTTTCAAGAGCAATATGCCATTATGTCTTAAAAGAAAAGTGTTTCATCAATGCATCCTTCCAGTGCCTACGTATGGTGCAGAGACGTAGACCTTAACTAAAAGAGACATACAAAGGCTGCAGACAACTCAAAGCAGCATGGAGAGGTGCATGCTTGGTGTAACCAGGAGAGATAAGAAGAGGAACTCGTGGATCCGAAAAATGACAAGAGTGGAAGACATCATGATCAGAGTTAAACACCTGAAATGGCAATGGGCTGGACATACTGCCAGAAGGACAGACTATCGATGGACTACCGAAATTTTAGATTGAATCCCAAGGGACAGGAAAAGACCCAGAAGAATACCACATGGGAGATGGGTGGATAAATTTCGAAAGTATGCAGGAGTGACATGGAGGAGACTGGCACAAGACAGACCGTTGTGGAGGAAACTTGGGCAGACCTTCGTCCAGCAGTGGATTGATAATGGTTGACAATGATGATGATGATGATGATGATATTCAAGAAATGCGAAACTCAAAAAGAAATATTTTTGAAAAAAAGAAATTAAAAACAACAAATTTTTGAGAACGAGCGGAAGAACAACACATCAGTACCCAACCGTCCGAAGCAAACTAGCTCCGAACGATGGAAACCAAACAAACAGAAGAACGCAGGGAAGCAGATCAATGACTAACAAAGAGAACAACGCAGGAAGGCAAATCAAGGGAAGCTGGACAAGCATAAAGAAAATCAGTCTTTTATCTGCTGAGACCAGTGAAAAGTGGGTTTCTGCTTATTTAGTTTGCTGAAAGGACATGTTAAATTTAAGGTTAAACTTCTCAAATTAAAGAGGGATTTCTAAACTAACCCAGCAAACTAAATAACATTACCCGACCGCACAACAACAACCAAGATAAGCACGACTTAATACGAAATGGAAGGAAAACAAGCACCCCAATATATTGCAAATCTAGGGTAAAATTAATACTAAAAGAGTGCGAAAATCCTAACTTTTGTACAGTTGTAATATCAGAGATGGAACCCAAAGAACCAAGTTGCAAGTCTCAGATAAGCGTTTTAAATGCCCCTGACACACAGCAAAATTATTAAAATAAGGTAAAGTTTAAATCCAAAGAGCTAAGTTGCAAGTCTCAGAGAAGCAAATGATATGCCCAAGACACACAAGAACTTATTTAAAAGATAGCTAAGTTTAGTGCACATCTGTAATAAACGAAAATTCACTCCATACCTAAAAACGTTAACACAACCTAAATATAAAATAAAAAATGAAATTGCATGTAATGCAGTGTTTTGCTAGTACAAGTTAAATTATTTACAACATATTATTCTAATCATTAAACTCACAAGAAGGACCGAAGCCTACGAAAATTGAACTTGTAACAAACCTCTGTTTACAAGCAACGATGGGACACGAAACGCTGACCAAAGTCCCGCGGTAAGACTTTAAACGCGGCCAAAACGAACAACCAACTTTCAAAGAGCATTAAAAAACTCAAAAAATAAAATAAAATTAAAATTAAAATAAAAAAAGAAATATACAGAATACAGAGTAACGACTTACCAGTCCATTGAAGAGCATGTTGCTCACTACTCAGGGTAGACGAAAATAACTGCAGGGGCATGTCCATCGCAGCGTTACCTAGCGGCCAGCTTTAGAACCTTCCTGGGATGCAAATCAAGGAATTTCCTCAGAGGAATCCACAAACTCCAGACTTAATATTCTGAAAAAACCGCTACGAGTTTTCAGAGCAAACCGAAATACTAGTAGGCCCTTCCTGGGTGTAGAGAATATGTATTTTTGCTCCCAAGAGTTCAAAAAGTATTACTATAACCCAAATAGCAGTGTCCTTCCCAAACCTTTGATAATTAAGTATTACTATTATTTCTTGCTTTTATTTTTTATATATATATTTTTTAGGAATTTTTCTTAAGATTTTTATGCTTTCCTTTTTTTTTTTTTTTTTTGCATATTTTTAATTATAACCTTTTTTTTTAATCAAAGGAGAAGGATAGAATAGTGTATTATAGGTTCCTTAATTGTTAGTTAGCCACATCATTGTCTAAACCTCTAAAATTAGCTTTAATTTAGACAATTCATTCGGTCAAAAAGATTTAAATTAAATTAAGCCTTGCATCCTAATTCTATGCTTGAGAACTATTTTTCTTAATGCAACATTGTAAGAAGTTTCTAGGCACTTGGTTTTCAAGAAACTGTTTGATCAAAACAATAACATGTTTCTCTAGTTCAGAGTTTAAGCATCATATTCTAGAAAGCCTTAGGACTTGTGAAATAAATACGTTTTCTATTACTTTATTGGAAATACTGCTTCAACGCATACCATATTAGACTATTTTAAATTTAAACTGATTTCTCTTATCATAAAGGCTTGTGACTGGGCTGCCTGCATTAAGATTTATTGCTAAATCCAAAAATTCAAGAACTTGGTTACTATCATTGGTTTTATTTAGTTTAAGGCATTTGGGATAAATAGCTGCAAAGTCTTTTTCGATATTTCCTGAATTATTTAAGCAAAGTCGGTCATCTATGTATCTGTAGGTATGAGAGTAACTATCCTGATTGGAAGAATTTGAGTTCATGAACTGAAATTCTTTGAAGAACAAGAATAGGTTGCATACACTCGTGGAATGTGAACACCCCATAAAGATTCCATTAAACAGAACTTCCCGAAATGATGCTAGATATTTTAAATTTATTAAAGAGTAACTTGAGGGTACTGATAATGTCCCCTAATGGGAGGCTGGTATACAGGTTTTCAAAGTCATAGCAATATTTGAAGAAGGTATTAAACCTAATTAAATCCAAGGTAAACCAAACATGTAAGAACTTCTGGCTTATTAAAAGCAATGCTGAGGTAATTTCTGAAATTCTTGATATTATGCCTGCTGCGGCCAATTGCCATGGCTTTGAAAACTTGTATACCAGCCTCCCATTAGAGAAAATTATCAGTACCCTCAAAATACTCTTTAATGAATTTAAAATCTCTAGCATCATTTCAGAAAGTTCTTGGCCTACACTTCTAAATTGCTGTATTAAAAATATTTTTCTCCTCTACAATAACAAGTTTTACAAACAGTTTAATGGAATCCCAATGGAGTGTTCACATTCCACGAGTGTATGCAACCTATTCTTGTTCTTCAAAGAATTTCAGTTCATGAACTCAAATTCTTCCAATCAGGACAGTTACTCTCAAACCTACAGTTACATAGATGACTTACTTTCCTTAAATAATTCAGGAAATATCGAAAAAGACTTTGCAGCTGTTTATCCTAAATGCCTTAAACTAAATAAAACCAATGATAATAACCAAGTTCTTGAATTTTTGGATTTAGCTATAAATCTTAATGCAGGCAACCCAGTCATAAGCCTTTGTGATAAGAGAAATCAGTTTAAATTTAAAATAGTCAAATATGGTATGTGGTGGAGCAATATTTCCAATAAAGTAATAGAAAACGTATTTACTTCACAAGTCCTAAGGCTTTCTATTGTAGAATATGTAGCTTAAACTCCAAACTAGAGAGACATGTTATCCTTTTGATCAAACGATTTCTTGAAAACCAAGTGCCTAGGAACTTCTTAAAAGTTGCATTAAGAAAAATAGTACTCAAGTATAGAATTAGGATGGAAGGCTTAATTTAATTTAAATCTTGTTGACCGAATGAATTGTCTAAATTAAAGCTAATTTTAGAGGTTCAGACAATGATGTGGCCAACTTACAATTAAGGAACCTATAATACACTATTCTATCCCTCTCCTTTGATTCAGAGAAAAAAGGTTATAAATAAAAATATACAAAAAAAAGCATAAAACTCTTAACAAAAAATTCCTAAAAAAATATATATAAAAATAAAAGCACGAAAAAATAGTAATATTTAATTATCAAAGGTTTGGGAAGGATACTGCTATTTGGGCAATAGTAATACTTTTTGAACTCTTGGAAGCAGAGACACATATTCTCTACACCCAGGAAGGGTCTACTAGTATTTCGGTTTGCTCTAAAAACTCGTAGCGGTTTTTTCAGAACATTAAGTCTGGAGTTTGAGGATTCCTCTGAGGAACTTCCTTGATTTGCAATCCAGGAAGGTTCTAAAGTTGGCCGCTAGGTAACGCTGCGATGGACATGCCCCTGCAGTTAGTTTTGTCTCCCCTGAGTAGTGAGCAACATGCTCTTCAATGGACTGGTAAGTCGTTACTCTGTATTCTGTATATTTCTTTTTTTATTTTAATTTTAATTTAATTTTATTTTTTGAGTTTTTTAACGCTCTTTGAAAGTTGGTTGTTCGTTTTGGCCGCGTTTAAAGTTTTTCCGCGGGACTTTGGTCAGCATTTCGTGTCCCATCGTTGCTTGTAAACAGAGGTTTGTTACAAGTTCAATTTTCGTAGGCTTTGGGCCTTCTTGTGGATTTAATGATTAGAACAATATTTTGTAATTAATTTAACTTGTACTAGCAAAACACTGCATTATGTGTAATTATGTTTTTTATTTGATATTTAGGTTGTGTCAACTTTTTAGGTATGGAGTGAATTTTCGTTTATTATAGATGTGCACTAAACTTAACTATCTTTTAAATGATTTCTTGTGTGTCTTGGGCATATCATTTGCTTCTCTGAGACTTGCAACTTAGCTCTTTGGATTTAAACTTTACCTTATTTTAATAATTTTGCTGTGTGTTTTGGGCATTTACAATGCTGATCTGAGACATGCAGCTTTTGTTCTTTGGGTTCTCTCTCGGATATAACAACTGTACATTGTTGCTTAAAATTTGCCTTTTTTCAAAATTGCAAAGTTTCTCTTCGTTTTTGTTTAAATTATTTTTTTTATTTTTCTGGGTTTCATTTCCCATGGCAGGGTTAAAGTTATCTTTTTTGAACTTTTCTTTGGTTAGGATTTTCGCACTCTTTTGGTATTAATTTTCCCTTGGAATTTCAATATTTTGGGGTGCTTGTTTTCCTTCCATTTCGAATTAAGTCGTGCTTATCTTGGTTGTTGTTGTGCGGTCGGGCAATGTTATTTAGTTTGCTGGGTTCGTTTAGAAATCCCTTTTTAATTTGACAAGTTTAACCTTTAATTTAATCTGTCTTTATAGCATACTAAATAAGCAGAAACCCACAATTCACTGGTCTTAGTAGATAAATAAGTGATTTTCTTTATGCTGGCCCTTGATGAAGCCATCGGAGAATTAGTCACTGATCTGCTTCCCTGCGTTCTTCTGTTTGTTTGGTCTCCATCGTTCGGAGTTTACTTGCTTCGGATGGTTGGGGAATCGTGTGTTGTTTTTCTACTCGTTCTGGGAATTTTTCGTTTTTGATTTCCTTTTTTTAAAAATATTTCTTTTCGAGTTTTGCATTTTTTTAATATTGTGGTTTGATTTTTCTTTTATGCCGCCTTTGGCGCTTTGGAATTTCCAATTTGTACTTTCTTTTTTGTTTATATCTTCTTGTTGCTTTTTTTGCTATATATATATATATATATATATACTTAAGAGCAAAACTGAAGACTAAGGAAAAAATTTTAGAATTTAAAACGAAGGGTGCAAAATAACCTGAAAATCAAAACGCGCAACGCAGCAGTTTTGAAAATTCAGAATTCACATTCTATAAAGAAGATACCTAAGCAAAAAAATACATATATAATTTTGACTCACACCTAATACAACATAGAAAAGGTTATGTATCTACCTGTGTGAGTAAAAGGAGAAAAAATAAAAAAATAAAATAAAACAACTGAATGTAGAAGGTGTCGAGAATACTGAGCCTTGGCTTTATCAAGGACCAGCAAAAACTCTGCATTTTCTCACTTCCACAAAGACCTAGTTGGAAATGGGTTTCTGCAAGGCCATAGATGCAAGTAACATTCCCACCTAAAATAGTTTAAAAATATATATATATAAGTCATGTCCTCCGTAGAGTAGCATGACCTAGCACTAGTTAACAATTTCGCTTGCATCCATTAACCTTCATGGCCCGACCCATGCTCTTCATCTGTTACTATTAAACAGAGAGAAGAAGATTAAAGAGAACTCAAGCTGTGAGAGTGACATAATAAATAGAAATGATTTTCAGCTATAACGAAATTCCAAGTTCGTTTGAGAGAGAATTTAAACCTGAAAAACAATGCAAAAGAAATCCAAATTTTACATTGCAATTAAAAAAGGAAATGTTAATTTATAACGAACAGATTTTTGAAAGAAAACTTGAGTCTAAAACCCCCTACTCTACAACTTATGACAGCACGAAAACGAGAATAAGTTAAAGATAATAATTAACTAAAGAAAACTTTGTGAAACAAAGTTTGTGAAACAAAGTTTTCTTTAGTTAATTATTATCTTTAACTTATTCTCGTTTTCGTGCTGTCATAAGTTGTAGAGTAGGGGGTTTTAGACTCAAGTTTTCTTTCAAAAATCTGTTCGTTATAAATTAACATTTCCTTTTTAATTGCAATGTAAAATTTGGATTTCTTTTGCATTGTTTTTCAGGTTTAAATTCTCTCTCAAACGAACTTGGAATTTCGTTATAGCTGAAAATCATTTCTATTTATTATGTCACTCTCACAGCTTGAGTTCTCTTTAATCTTCTTCTCTCTGTTTAATAGTAACAGATGAAGAGCATGGGTCGGGCCATGAAGGTTAATGGATGCAAGCGAAATTGTTAACTAGTGCTAGGTCATGCTACTCTACGGAGGACATGACTTATATATATATTTTTTAAACTATTTTAGGTGGGAATGTTACTTGCATCTATGGCCTTGCAGAAACCCATTTCCAACTAGGTCTTTGTGGAAGTGAGAAAATGCAGAGTTTTTGCTGGTCCTTGATAAAGCCAAGGCTCAGTATTCTCGACACCTTCTACATTCAGTTGTTTTATTTTATTTTTTTATCTTTTCTCCTTTTACTCACACAGGTAGATACATAACCTTTTCTATGTTGTATTAGGTGTGAGTCAAAATTATATATGTATTTTTTTGCTTAGGTATCTTCTTTATAGAATATATATATATATATATATATATATATATATATAGTGAGGGTCACATTGATGAAGAAATTAATCGGCGTACAAAACTTGCCTGGAGAGCTTTTGGAAGAAACAGCATAATTTTCAAGAGCAATATGCCATTATGTCTTAAAAGAAAAGTGTTTGATCAATGCATCCTTCCAGTGCTTACGTATGGTGCAGAGACGTGGACCTTAACTAAAAGAGACATACAAAGGCTGCAGACAAATCAAAGAAGCATGGAGAGGTGCATACTTGGTGTAACCAGGAGAGATAAGAAGAGGAACTCGTGGATCCGAAAAATGACAAGAGTGGAAGACATCATGATCAGAGTTAAATCCCTGAAATGGCAATGGGCCGGACATACTGCCAGAAGGACAGATCATCGATGGACAGCCGAAATTTTAGATTGGATTCCAAGGGACAGGAAAAGACCCAGAAGAAGACCACATGGGAGATGGGTGGATGAAATTCGAAAGTATGCAGGGGTGACATGGAGGAGACTGGCACAAGACAGACCGTTGTGGAGGAAACTTGGGGAGACCTTCGTCCAGCAGTGGATTGATAATGGTTGACAATGATGATGATGATGATATATATATATATATATATATATATATTTATATATCGATAAACCAATAATGCAATTTAGGACATGCCGTACCATTGTTGAAAATGTTCCATGGAAATTATTCTACTAAACACACCAATTACTACTCTAAATAACAGGTAACTACTACATTATTCAATTTGCATGACTGATTTCTTCACAAACAAACACCTGTAATTCATGTAATTCACATTTCTGTAAGTCGGAATTCTCAATCTCCGGAATTTTTTTTTTCTTTTTCGCAAGTCTTTCATCTCATTGGACCTTGACATGAAATCATCCATCTTGGTTTTCTTATTTTCTCGTCTCCCGTATTATGACTCCTTGGCTTCTTTCCATTGAAAACAAAATATCTTCTTGTCCATCAAAATCATCTGAATTTTGTTTTTGCATTTGTTGTTTCTCTGACATTGCCGCATGGCAATCTGCTATACGGCTTTTTTTACGCGTCTATCTTTTTCTGTACTTTATACAACCAGTCTGCATGCAGATTTCGACACTTTCACATGCATTAGAATTTTCTCTACTGAAAAAAGAAAAGATTGAATAACTTTTCATTTTGTAATATTTTCGAAATACGTGGTACGCTGCTCTAAGTTGCCGTAGTGTATAGAGTATATTACCCTATGTTTGTTTACAAACTTGTCGCTAATGATTGTGATTCTTTATCCAGTTGGATGCAAGGAAAATATCTCAAAATGTTCTATCGTTCATAAGTCGTGGTTCACTGCTCATATGAGAGTAATGTTATTTTTTTTAATTGTTCCACTACCCTAGCAAAAAAAATAGTTTTGGCTGTGACACTGCACGATGAATCAGTCGCTGGTTGGCATTCTGTGTATTTAGCATTGAATAACCTCTGTATGACTTGTTTATATAACGTCATGTTAAAAGGGAAAAACTCCTTGGAAACTAGCAAGCGATGCAGCCATTAGGTTCATCATTCCATCATTTTTCAGGGTTTTGTCATTGTCAACGGATGCGTTCTCGAAAGCAGGTTTTCGCTCTAATTGTCCACAAAATCTTTTTTTTTTTTATTGGAGGTTTAACGACCACCGTGAGCAACTCAATGGGCTATAAGCAGTCGCCCGTCATTAATTTAGGGTCACTGGTTCCAGGGAAGGGAGAGAGCCAGTGCCGTAAGACAAACACAACATCCATGCCTCACCGGGATTCGAACCCGGACCCCTTTCGGATGAATGATCAGAGGCTATCGCTTAGACCACTGCGCCACCGGGGCGGCCTTTTTGTTATGTGCCCTTCTCTTCAAACCAGTGTACTATTTTTTTATTTTGTTTTTTAATGGCAAGCGAGTTTCTTTTTACTTTTGAGAACATCTGTGCACCTTTCATTGGTAATGTTTGTCTCTTTTCCCTATCTGTCCATTCTTTCAATTCTGTTATTGCTTTGATTCCAGCCTGTCCTTCCAACATGCTTCTATTTTTTTCAGTACTTGTTGAAATAATGAAAGTATTTAGTTTCGCAACGTAAAAATCGTGAATACGCATACCACATTTCGCACGAATTTGCTGATCTTTTCTGTTGTCAAAATAGTTTTAATTTCAAAAGTACTCACTCACTCACCTCTAACATTTAACCTTCAATAGTTAAGTAGTAGTTCTAGAATCTCACCTTAGGGTGAGAGCAGCTGCTGCTCTGGTCTGAAGAATACGCAACACGTGGGGCGGGGGAAGGTGGTGTGGTATGTACACTGATCACATAAAGTTAGGGATAATGTGCTTTCGAAGGGAAAATGTGGTAATATGAAAATTTAGCGGCTACTGAAGATCGGTTATCAGCGTGGGTGGCTACGTCATATGTAAATTAGCATCATGACAATACAATGGCATGCGAGTTCTGATAAACATATGCTTTGAGAAGTGGAAAACGGGTCGTTTCACCGCTTGGTCTTGAAGTTTGCTGAATGTATTGCCTTCAGTGTGGGATTAACCTGAAATGACGTCCAGACGACGTTTAAGCATTCACAATAGACATAGAGCTGTTGGCATGTTATAGGCAGGTGTACGGCAGATCGATGTGGCTTTTGCTTTAGGAGTTTTGCGAAGTGTAGTAATTCGGTTAGACACAAGATTTCTACGGAATGGAAATGTTTCAGATCGACCCAGAAGTGGTCACCTGAAAGAGGCAAGATCGCTACCTGAGAGTAAGTGCTCGGAGAAGGCCTAGTGTTATCAGTTGCTAACTCCGGGAATCACTTCGAGCTGCTTCTGGTGTCACAGTATGTACTCAAGCGATCAAACTGTCGTCACGAATACGGACTGAGATAAAGGAGGTCGCTGACATGTATAGCATCAGCTCATCCTCGTCAAAGTTGCACCTGGGTCCAACAGTACATGTCATGGAATACAGAGTGACATCATGTACTTTTCACAGACGAATCCTGTTTCGCTCTTTATCTTGATACTGAACGAGGACACGTGGGGAGAAGATCCGGCACACGGATGCAACCACACTATGTGCAGTCCGTCCATCCTTTCCAGCAGCAGTCAGTTCTGGTGGAGGAAGGAGTGTGTTTTAATGGCCGTACTTCCTTGTATGCTTGTCTAGGCAATATGAATGCCTCGGAGTACCAAAACGAGATCATTGTGTCCATTGTGGCCTTTTTTTGACGCTGCTATTGGACATTTTCTCGATGACAATGCAACCAGTCACCGAGCCTGGGGCGTGCTTCAGGAGCTGGAAAATCACGAGATTGAATAGTTACAGCTGCCACCGAGGTCTCTTGACCTTATTCTTATTGAGAACATTTGAGAGATTGTAGAGCGAAATTCGGGTGTCCACGTTCCCCACCCCAATACAATACACTCTCATATCTCCGTAACGTGTCGCCTTTTGGAGCGAAGTGCCCCAAACACTCCTCAAATATGTCATTGCAAGTATCCCTTGTCGGTGTCAAGACGTTTTTCAACGCAGAGATGATGTTGCCGGGTACTGAAATCCAGCGGTACATACATTCTCCGAATTTACCACTTTGTCTATGTTGCAATGCTGCTTAGCTGTGCGGAGAAATTACACAATAAATTATTTTTGTAAATGCACTTTTTATCGTTTGTGTTGAGTAGCCTCACTGATGTTTTTTCAATGCGTGCTACTTGAGTCAGATACATACATCCTCCATTTCATTCAATATCCCTCACTTTTTCTGACCATCGTATACATATACACATTTAGAAATGCCCTCTAAAAGTTTCTGTTTCCAGAAGGGGTGCCGAGCGTTCGGAATGAAAATTTTCTGTTCTGCCCTTTCTCAAAGAATGCGTGAAGTGACGAAGGTAAACCAATGAAGCTGACATTCGTATGTCAAACTGTATGACTTACGCGTTGTAAAATGGAAATGGGTGAAAAATATCCTGAAGCCATCGGAACCGAAAGGAAAGCAGTGTAGTTGGGAACATCTTTACGGGGTTTTGTTTATGGCCCAAACGAGATACGTACTTCGGCTTTGTCATTCATGCTATCTCAAATACAATACATTCCTAAGTCCATGACCTTCCTTGTTCCCAGTTATTAAGGCAATACTAAAGAACCGAACAAAGTGCATGAATTATTTTTCGTGATCAAATAAAAATCTCTTCGCACTTCCGTTATGAACTGTCTGTTTCTGAATCTCTAGTTGTTGTTTCTTTTTTTCTTCAATAAAACTAGAGTGGAACGCTTTATCTCCAAATTCACAGTAAATCTCAATTCTTATAAAACGTTTTTCAAATATTTCTGTATTTTTATTGTGTTTTGCTTAAAATATTGTCTTTATGTTATTACGTTGTTCATCCGTCCGTCCGACTGTGAACACAATACATCTCTGCAACTATTAGCCCGATTAAAAAAATCGCCTTGCATTGGAAAGCTTGAAATACACTGCTGGACAATTGCTAAGGACGGATCATAAACGGCTATATAGCGCATAAAAAAGTAAGTGTGGTTGGATGCCAAGTGAAATAAAATAATGTCAGAGTGCCAGGATATTACAAGAAAGACAATTTATTGTGCTCTGAAATCCAGAAGGCTTTGGAACGTGTTCAAGGGACAAACAGGCCATTTTGTGCAGAATACGTAAACATGAAAAAAATGCAATTACCGTCCGCAGGCGTTCCGGCGTAAGATGTCAATACGGGATATGGCCACCATGGAGGGCGATGCAAGATTCCACACGTCGTGTCATGCTTTGCACAACATTATCAAGCAGCTGTTGGGGTAATTTATCCCATTCCTCTGTCAGTGCACGGATGAGGGTGTCCTTGTTTATTGGAGGGCATTGGCGACCAGCAAGACTTCTCCCCAAAGCATCCCACACATTTCCAATGAGATTCAGATCTGGAGAACGTGCTGGCCATACGAGGCGTTGAATATCCTCACTCTCAAGACACTCCTGGACAGCGACTGTTCGATGACATGTTGCGTTGTCGTCCATGAAAATGAATCTATCACCGACAGCACCACGGAACATGCGAACATGAGGTAGCAGAACATTATTAATGTATCGTTGGCCAGTCATAGTCCCAGTTGGAAGCACATAGAGGGACGTACGGCCATTGATCATGATGCCAGCCCATACCATGACACTACATGTCGGATATCGGTCCCTTTCCTCTATGTTTGCTGGACAATATGCAGTACCACTATCACGCCAGATCAGTTGTCGTCGACAATCAGACGATAGACTGTATCTATTCACATCTGAGAAGAGGACAGCAGACCAGTCGTTATCAGTCCAATTGCGATGTTGATGGCACCATTGCAAACGGGCGGTACGGTGACGTCTGGACAATGGGATGCACACAACAGGATGGCGGGCGTATAGTCCTCCTTCATGCCAACGTCTGGCGATAGTTTTTCGGGAGATCCGCTTGCCAGTAGCAGCCATAAACTGATTTGCTACCTCACTAGCTGAGCTGCGCCGGTGTCTTTTTGTTGATAGCACTATGTACCGATCTTCTGCAGGTGTCGTACTGCGAGCACGACCTCCCCGAGGCGTTTGCTACACCCTCCACTTGTTTGAAATGATTTCCAAAGCCTTGAAACAACACTGTGGCTGACGTCGAACTCCCTGGCAACATGTGTTATTTTTCGCCCTTCTTCAATCTTGCCAATAATACGGCCACGCGTAAAATCATCTAGGTGATGTCGGGAAGACATACTGAAAATTGCAAGTTCGTCAATTGATTCTTTCTCTTTCAACTTTGCGTTTGAACAACAACGGTCAATACGCGTCAAATCCTTTATATCTCTTATCAGCGCTATGACGTCACGAACAAGTTCGGCAGTCCAAAATTTGCATACGCACAACACGTCTTACTGTATCCCGCACTTATGCTAATTTCCACATTTTCCTGCCTTCCATTTTATGGTTGTTATCGTTGCTATTGTCATCCGTCCTTAGCAATTGTCCGGCAGTGTATGAGAATGATGATTTTTGCATTCCGTTTTTTTTTTCGAAGCACAACTTTGCCGCTGGAGAGCGTAATGCAGATGATATCGAATCGAAATACATTTTATTCCGTATATTTGCTTATAAATATCAGATTGGAAAAATTACTTTTCCTTTCGATGCTATTTATATCGAGTACTATTTTAGGCACACTCTCTTTCTCATGTAATGCATAAATTCTCCACTATAGGAGGTGTAAAGACACATTGTATTTCCCCAGATATCTCTGCTAAAAGTTCGTTTTGAAAAATTCTTCCACATCGAATACAGCTCCTGATGGGAAATGCTTTGCATATAATTTCTGATTTTTGTACAGATTGTTTGGCAAACAGGAGGCGTACGTAAGTGTTTCTTTCTGCTTCTGAAGTATTTGCAGCAACATCTGACCTTCTGAAAACTCGATTGAAAAAATACTTTCGTGGACCAGTATCACTCACTCAGGAAAACCTTTTCAGAATACCTTCTGCTTAAAATAGTGCATAGTTTTTTCCGCCAAAGGACGCTGATGTATATCTTATTTTTGCCGATATCTTTACTTCAAGAGTCCGATTTTGAAAAGTATTTCTTTGTTGAAGAGCGTTTCCAATGCAAAAATGTTTCTCATATAATTTTAAATTTTTCAACGCACAAATGTGCCACTAGAGGGAGTAAGTTTGCGTTTCCGTTTACTGCAATATCTGCATGACTAAAAACCGGATTGAAAAAATTATTTTTCGGTCTGATACTCTTAACTATGAAAAACTCTGTGTGTATATTTATATTTACATGTAACTATGAAAAACTCTGTATGTATATTTTCCCCAAAAATGCACAATTTCGCCGCTAGGAGGAGAACATTTTTAATCTGTTTTTCTCAATATCTCTGCTTCTAAATATGTCATTTCGAAAACTTCTTTCAATACCGGATGCTATTTGTCTTGTGGAACACTTTAGGTTTGCATTTGAGGAGTTTTATAGTTCACGGTTCTGCCGCTAAGTGGTGTTTGTGTTTACAGCTGTTTTTTTTTTTTTTTTTTTTTTTGATTGGATATTTAACGACCACCGTGAGCAACTTAACGGGCTATAAGCAGTCGCCCGTCCCTAATTTAGGGTCACTGGTTCTAGGGAAGGGAGAGAGCCAGTGCCGTAAGACAAACGCAACATCCATGCGTCACCGGGATTCGAACCCGGGCCCTTACGGACGAATGATCAGAGGCCAGCGCCTTAGACCACTGCGCCACCGGGGCGGCATTTACAGCTGTACCTCTGCATCTAAAAACGCTACTGAGAAATTTCTTTTTTTACGGTATGACATTCGCTACAATAAAGATGGGCAGCATTATCCTATATAAGTAATGCACAGCTTTTCCGCTACGTGTTATAAAGATCAAAACCTTTTTCACGCTGTCTCTGCTTCTGAAAAACGTATTTGAAAACTTCTTTTTCCTTAGCACTTCTTTTACCATGTAGACTACTTTTCTCCTTTTTTCAACTTTTTCGTTATGTAAAATTCTTCCGCTAGAAGGGGTACAATTATATCATGTTTTCTTCTATATTTCTGTGCGCCATTTGTTAATTTTCGCAACATACTTTTTAGCTGCTGGTGGAAGTAAGAAGGAAACATGATATAACTGTGCCCCTTCTAGTGGAAGAATTTTGCATAATGGAAAAGTTGAAAGTAGGCAAAAAATATTCTTCATGGCAAAAGTTGTGCTAGGGAAAAGTAATTTTTCTAATACGTTGCTTGGTAGCAGAGATAGCGAGAAAAGAGTTTGGATCTTTTCTGGATGTTTTATTGGTTGTAGAAATCCGGTTGATTTTTTTTCTAACCGGTTCCATTGAATTTTTATAACTTTGATAAATTGTATTCGCGTAGGAAAGTATTCCAAAGACGTGCTTATTACAAACAAAATTTTGCGTCATCTTCCTTGTTTACTATATTTAAAAAAAAATAAGTGCATTTATGGTTTACGAACTTTTCCATGTAATAAGGAAAACCTTGTTTGGGAGCGATCGCACTTGTCTTCCCAAAACAATCATCTGGTTAACACATTAAAAATAAATATGATCAGCATTTCCATTCATTAGTTAACACACATGAAGAGGCTTATCTTTTCTGCAAGATTTTTTCATCGGGCAGCTAACCGCATGGTTTATATAAATGTTGCCACGCGCAGCATTTTACGCTATATTGAGAGCAGTGACATGCTCCGTGTTACACACCTGTTCTGGGAAATCCGTAAGAGCCTAAATGTTAGGCATGACGTTGATTACTAGAAAACTAAAGGAAAAAGAAAAAGATTTAGAAATTATTTTCTACTGGAAAATAAAAGCAAAATGTTACAGTCCTTTCAATAACAGTCACCACTTCCTTGCCTTCTTCACATCTTCCTAATTTTTTTTTCTACGTTTTGTTTTTATTATTCTTCCTGCATATTCGATATAAATTGCATCAAATATTTCGCAAATTCACCTACCAAAATATCTTAATTCTTGTACAATAAAGAAGTAATTAAACTACTTTGCATTACTCATCAAAAAAATTGTGGGACAGTACGATGCCCATGAGTAACAGAAAATCGATGAGCAGAAATCCTGTTGTGAAAGGTTAACCTCTAAGCGGCACGTGTAAAAAACAAGACGGGAATTAAAACTTGCAAATGCGCATTGCTGACGTATTTGCGCACTTTACCAAAGTTCAAAACAAACCGGTAGCAAGTATCGCTCTCGTTCAGCAGAAATTTGCAGCTGCTATTGTGTTTTAGTTGAACGATATCTCAGCAACGCGATTTACCAGAATCGACAGCTTGGAGAGCAATCGGAAATCTGAAGGTTGGCCAGACACAGAAGATAGTGGCAGAAGCTGAGGGAGTGTCTCAAAGGGTCATCAAGTGACCGTGGATCCGTTACTAGAAGAGAGGAACAGTGTAAAGAAGACCAGGCAAAACTCAGCCAACAACAGAAGTAGTACAAGGCGACCGGTATTTGTGTTTACGGGCCCGTAGAAACCGCCGACGAAATGCAACTGAACTACGGCGCCTGTTTACTGCTGCCACAGAACTACGTGTATCGAGACAAACCATACATAATTTGCTTCACCAAAGGGAAGTGTACGGCAGCTACCTCATTAGCCCATAATTTTTTGAACAGTGTAAAATAACCGTATGGTGGAAAACTGGTGCGTAATGAAATGTAATGAAATGAATTTTCATATCCTTCCAATAAACATGTATATGAATTGTTCTTTACTTTTTTTCGCAGCTGCATAATTTTTTCATATCTGGAAATCGGCGGTCGAGATCAGTAGCGTAACCATGTTTCGAAAATCTGGGGTGTGGGGGTGGGGGTCCGATCACACATACACACATTATATGTATTCATATACATACAATATTATATACATACTGTATAAAATAGAGTTTGGGACCGCCTCCCCTACACACACACACGCATCCAGGAGCAAAGCAGCTGCTGAGGCGTGATGTAACGGCACGACATAGGTGCCTCTGTTGGTGAATTGTGGAACTTAGCGAACACAACTGTAAAACTACGACAGATAGGGCGGAAATGTAAATTGCAAAGTTGTAGAACTGCCTTTGCTTATTATAGGAATAGATGAAAATCTGGAAGGGTCCTGACTGACCCCCCCCCTCCAGTGGTTACGCCCATGGTCGAGATGTACCCATATTAGGTACTTTTAGATTTTTTACACACATACTTAGTGAAGCACCTTGGCTTCTTCGGTGGCTATTACCTTAAAATTTCCAGGGAAAAATCTGAGAAGGACTTTCCAAATCTAGCTATCTTTGATATTTTTAGATCAAAAGTCGGATATTAAGATAAAAAGAATTCATTGCGAAAAAGGAAAATTCTGTTAAGCATAAGACTTCCTTATTTTCATTATTATTATAATTATTATTAGGATTTCATGGTTTCGGGATTATACCCAATAATCTAAGAATCAATGAAAATCGTCGAAGGACGTGAGAAATTTCAAAAACTATCACTTTCTGAAAATGTGCTGTAATATGATATTTTATTTATAGAATCAATCTCACCGAGTGTCTGACTTCGTAAAATCAACATATCTTACAAAGTGCATCACTTCGGGATATTTAATGATATTTTATTGTTATCTAAATAATATAACAATATCGTAATTTATTATTATCTAGATCATGAATTTAATTCTAAAAATACAAAACGTTTGGAATGTGTGGTGAAAATATTAAAAAATATATTAAAATCTAGTAGTGAGACTTTGTGTATCTAATTTTGAAATCATTTGCCAGAAATCTGGAAACCCCGAATCTCCCTGATTCTTTTCCGACTTCTTAACAACAAAGTCTCACTACTGCTGGGATAGGTATGGGAATAAAGCCGTCGTTTTCTCGTTAGTGAACAAAATGCAATAGTTCTTTTTTTTTTCAGTATAAAATTAGTTATTGGAAACAGAAGCCGCTTTTGCTGTTGGAAGCCACTCGTGGCGTTGACGAAACAAGACAACAGTTGTATATCAGGGATTTTACGTTTGTGCAGGGATAAATGAGCACTGAAGAAAATATTTTCCTACACCTGTGTGGATATTAAACGTATAGACATGAATTCCAAACAGGATTTATAAAATTTAAAGAGATGAATACTTTACATCCACAGCAAATCTAGGAACTATTCTTGTTTTATACAGATATAAACACCAAACTAACAAAAGAATAAATCAAAGAAATGTACATTTTCTCAGTAGCACCACTTTCAAATTTCATATGGTGAGTTACTAGGATTGTTGCTAATAGCATGTATCGGACAGAAACGGTTCACGTACTTTTATCCTCCGTTCATATCACGATCACAGAGTATTAGCGAGAAATCAACTTACAAATGCTCCGTGACAGTCAACATTGTTGATGATGTCACATGCAATTCGAATACTTACGTGCCATCCGGCCTGAAGAATCTGGCCAAAGCACAGCAAAACCTTGGCCTCCAGTGAAAATAAATGTAATTTTAGCTATACATTACTTCCCTTAATTTTATATTCCTTACAAAGCTCGTAGTGTACAATTTATGATATCTAGGCTTTTGTTGCTGAATTCTGATTACAAATCTGCAGCCGTCATTCCATGATTGTTGAAAATTTCAAACAATATAATTGGCTGGTAATTTAGCTCATCTGGCTCCCGCAAAGATAAAAATTCAAGTAAAGAAAAAATGTTCTACTTTAGCTAAGAACAAATAAGTACGAAAAACTAATCTGATTTTTAGGTGTAAAACAGTCACACGAGGTGAGTGATCTTCCAAGTTTTCACACGCAAACGGGCGGTTTTTTCAAGGCACTAGAACAACATAGACTAAAAAACTGGAAGACGTAAACGGAACAGAGAGGCCAAAATGAAATAAATAATGGTCACGTGAGGTAACAGAATAATATCTCGCGTGTTACGTACATCAGATATAGTTACTTTTGTTTTAGTGCAGCCGTGTTTCAGCCCCACCGGAGTGGTCCATGCACGTGGTAGATCTATCGCTATGAAATCATTGCACGCTTCTCTTTGAGCCGCGGATGGCTTAAGAGCCGCGGATGGCTTAGTTGTTAGAGAGCCGCGGATGGCTTAGTGGTTAGTGTTTCAGATTATCGATGCTGGGTCCCCAGGTTCTAGCCAGGGCTGATCTTTCAGAGATGGTGTAATTTACTAACAATCGCTGAATATCCGCCGTGCATCGGACGAGCACGTAAAGTGACGGCCCCCAGGCTGGACCCACTGGTTAAATGGGTATCCTTTCCTATGTCCTCCCTGAAATTCTCTCACCCATCTATGTGCAATATCGTACTTGTACGGTGGCGCCATCTACTGTACTCTAATCTCACTACAAACTGTTCTGTCAAAAGTCGCTAGACTTGCTCTCATTGTTTCTGTGTCCTGCCCAAAAGGCGATCTCGCTGTAGGTGGCTGGGACCTAAAACTCTACTCCCTGTGGACGGAAGTCCTACATGAAAATGACAAACCTACTACTGCTCCAACGTCTTGCACGCTTCTCTATGAGAGATAATCTATCGCCCCCTACACCACCGCAGGAGGAACCTTACTAAGGGAGACCATAAGGATTCTATCTCACAGACAGGCGTGCAACGATTTTGTATCGATAGATCTACGACTTACATTGATCGTTCTGTTGGGGCTAAAATACGGCTGCATTTAAATATAAAGTAACTATATCTGATGTACAATGCGTGATATTAATCTAATGCTTTTTCACGTAACCATTGTTTATTTCATTTAAATCTCTCTTCTATTCACGCTTTCCGGTTTTTAGTCTATGTTGTTCTAGTGCCTTGAAAAAGCCGAGTGGAAGTTTGACAGATTTTGTATGATCGTATTACACCTATAAAAACCGGATTATCTTGAGAAGTATTGTACTTATTCGTTTCTAGTTAACTCTGGTGTATCCATGGCATTTTATTCTAATGCTCTACATTTGCACTGTTACGTTCAAGAGTGGTCCATGCACTATTACATAACAGTATTTTAAAATATGTGGATTGTTTTTCCTGAACTCTAATACAAAATACTGGTATTTTTCTCTGGCTAGTTAATCGTCTAAATAAATGAGTGACTATTCATCTACTTTACTAGCTGTTTTTAATCGTCAGGCCTGAGTGCAAAATAATGCCAAGAGAATGGCATAAATAACAATACGCACTGAATACTTTGGGCATTTACTCAGCCGGATCTGGTTGTGGAAACGCTCCTCCCCACACAACAGCGAACCAGGAGTTCTTTTTCGGGAATAACTCATGTAAATGGAATAACACTGATAGACAGTTTTTATATGTTTCAGCAGAGTACATGTTGTAAAAACGAAAACTTAAAGAGTTCTGGTGCATGGAGAAACATGATGCCATCAAAAGTCGTCCTTTTTCACTATTTTGATAAACTATCGACCGGTAATGATGAACTATAGAACCACAAGAAGTGCTACTTTCCTTGTGCGATCATTCCCATTGGTATGGAAAAAAATAGGTTTTCGCGGATGTGCTTATGTGGGGCATGTTCAGAAATGATGTCGTGGAAAATGCTTTCCGATCCTCATTGCGCACGCGAAACAATAAGTAAGATTACCTAAAAATGAGCGTTTTTCCTATTTGTCATTTTGGGAACAAAATTGTTCAGACTTTGTTCAGAGCATTGTTTCCCATTGACTTTAACTTACATTATCATATTAAGTCTATTTCGATTGTTATAATCTATTCAAAGCTATGTATCAGGATCGTGCATTATGCGGTTCTTCCTCCATTGTTCCAAACTGAATAAGCCGCCCCGGTGGCGCAGTGGTCTAAGGCGCTGGCCTCTGATCATTTGTCTGTAAGGGGTCTGGGTTCGAATCCCGGTGAGGCATGAATGTTGTGTTTGTCTTACGGCACTGGCTCTCTCCTTTCCCTGGAACCAATGACCCTAAATTAGGGACGGGCGACTGCTTATAGCCCATTGAGTTGCTCACGGTGGTCGTTAAACCTCCAATAAAAGAAAAACTGAATAACGGCATGAGAAGAACAAAGCAAAGGTAATTCAGAAATTCCTTCTTCTGTGTTTAGAAATTAAAAGAAAATTCAGTGAACTGAAACTCAGAACAGAGTGTTTACACCAAGTGTTAACGACACTTGATACCTGCTCCACAGAACATTTCAGTTTTTTATCGGTCTCTTATAAGCGTAATACAATTTTGTCACATTGTTCATCTTGGACTTCACATCGATTCAAAATGTTACTTAACTTCGTTTTATCAGAATTATCAGATTTCTGCATTTGGTTGATTTAAACAGCTGACGACATTGTGCCAGTGAAAAGCAAATCCTTATTCTCATTGTGATGCCGTAGCGTATGTTCTCAAGAAGATACAGAAATCATAATATCTGCATCATTTCGATAAAAGCCTTTCTTGGAGTAACCTCCCGTAGTTTGACAAAGATTTCCGAAATTTCGTACAGCAAAATTTGTAAAATGACTCCTGTGTACTGCCGCATTAGATTTTTATGGTTTCACAAGAGTTGGCCGCAATATCTAAAACATCACTAAGATTTTGCGCACCAATTTACGAAGCTCCAATACAATATGATGTCTCCAGAAAATAACAGTAATTTTTAGGCCCAAGTCATTAAGTTCAAACCACGCCTGCTGCCATGGTGGCCGAGTGATCAGAGACTCTTTCTGGCTAATCATCTAAGCTGGATGCAGGCTCGAGACCTGCATCAAGCAATGAGTGTTGTGTTTGTACTACCGCACCGGGTTTCGTCAGGAACCAATGGCCTGTAGAGTTGCAGATGATTGGTGATCATTAAACTCCATAAATAAGATCGAGGAGTGCAACAAGAGAGTTAAAATCGACGTCTCATGTTTTGTACATATAGCAAACGACGGCTGGAGTGCTACACGCTTGAGCTGATGGGGTCTTAGGAACCCAAATGTGTAAACTCTATAATGCATGGAGCAATGATTTTCTTCTTTATCCATGGGCAGTTTTTAATGAATGGACACGATTTATTTAAGAGATAAAGATGTAGATGCATAGCAGACTTAACACTTGCACTGAAAGTTTAATAAAGCTAAACATGTACACAATCATTTTTATCGTTTGATTCAACATTGTGGCATATTCTGAAAGACAAAATGGGTATCAGATTCTTTAAAGACATATAACGAAGTAAATTTCTCCGTCATTTTTATCCACGTCGGGGCTCGAACCCGGATCCCCTCATTCCGGAATAAGTTGCTCTACCAATTGAGCTACGCGGACGTTTTATTCTGATCCCTATCTGCCTTTATGTCGTGTGCGTCCTTCTGGCAGGTACGTCACATCTCCTAATACGTTACATCATCTCGCCCTTATTATTTTTATTTTTTTTTTCGAAGTGCTGGAGAAAGGATTCTCTTATTTTTCCTATCTCGCGGTGTGGAAATAACATCACACCAATGCGAGATTTTTGAACTGTCGGGTCATCCGTATAGTTCGGGTGCCATTATAACGAAGTAAATTTCTCCGTCATTTTTATCCGCGCCGGGGCTTGAACCCGGATCCCCTCATTCCGGAATAAGTCACTCTACCAATTGAGCTACGCGGATGTTTTATTCTGATTCCTATCTGCCTTTATGTCGTGCGCGTCCTTCTGGCAGGCACGTCACATCTCCTGGTACGTTACAGACAAAAATAAATATTTTAGGACCGTGCGTATTTTTAGATAACCGAGGCTTCACCAATAGATATGCAAAGATCTTTGAAGTTCCGGAGGCTGTTCTTACAATGCTTGCTGATCACCCATCAATCTCAACTTTTGAGAGGATAAGTGAACACATAAGTAGGTCTGATGTGAAGCATTGTTGTTTCGGCGCTTCCTTAAAGATATAGGGTCTACGAAAATTGTACACGTAAACACACACACACGCGCCCGTACAGTAAATGAATTATATACATTTCGCAGATATGTACACCATCTCTTCATCCCTTTTCAGGAAAATGCAATTTCAGATCATAGCAGTTTTAAGATGCATCTGCATAGAAGAAACGAAAAATTTATTATCTGATTGCCTATAAATAAACGTCCATGTACACGTGCGTGTTTCTGATATTTCACTGTACGTTCTTGTGATAGATACATTGCTGAAAAAATATTGTATTTTAATGTATCAAACGTAATGGTAAAAATCACTAAGTCCTCCACTGAGTAGTCGTTCAGAGGTTTTATTCAATTTATGCCCGTGTTAGATATAAATTGTGAAATGCTAGCAGTCATTTTCAAGTCATTTTTAGAAAAATTGAACAGCCATTCTTATGAAAAATTACACGAGTTAAAAAGCAGAATCATGTAATAAATGAGGGTGGAATTCTGCCATATCTGCTGAAGAGAAGACCAGAACCGAAGTTGTATCTCATGAAAGATGCCCTGGAAGACGAGGAGGAACACAGATGCAAGGAGGGTAGGAACCTCGAGAGCGGGAAATCGCTGACATGGATGAGAAGCGGAGCAGGGGGAATGGCACTTCCGGTTTCGGCGACTGCCAGCCACAAAGCGTAGTTCCGAACATCACTCAGAGCTCTGACATAGCAAGTCCTCCTCATTCAATCAGTCCTCGAACGGCAAACAACACATAACGCGGGTCGGCATATTGAAACGGAATAAAATGCGAGATGTAGAGATGCACAGGCAGTGTGGATCATTGCTCGAAATCAACCACAGCTTCTTCTAAAATAAGAATACCTAATCAAGTTGTCCAGAAGTGATGAGGGTTTTAAAGTATCATAAAGCATTCTGCTGATGACGTACGCTGGAAACCACGAAAGCTTCTTTTTTCTTTCAAGATTAGCTATATGTCTCCTTAACAGAAGAAAGTAATTATGTTAACATTACATTTCAAATGGCTTGTTAAATTATATCAAAATTTAATTATGCGAAATTGTTTACAGAATTCTGACTTACACCACCGCAGAATGCTTGCTTATTCATTACTATGCAGCGAGTTATTCAAGTTGAAAGCACTTTGAGCAGAATGTTAAATGCAAATAAATTTTATGATATCTCTTCGCGTCATGCGACAGTGAGAAAAACTGCAGAAAATTGTTACAGGTAATGCACGTAATGAAGCTCGCATTTTACAGAGAACAAAATTTGGCTTTAAATCAGATGCATCAAGATGTGTGGTTTAATTCTCATTCAAGAACATTTTCCCACTGAGCAGTTCAGCATATTCTGTGTTCCTAATAATACGCTTAAAAATGTTGATCCCAGTAACAAGAAAAATTTTGTGCCGTCGTCTGATTCCATGATGAAACATTAAGAATTTCCTAGATTTGTTAGTATATTCACTCCAGTATACGTTCTTTTGTACAGCGTTACTTGGCCACATATCACGATGCGATTTCGCAAATTTTATTTACGTAAAAAAAAAATTTTAAACTTTTGCATTTCCCCATGTAATTTTTCGCATATTGTTGGTCAGGTCACCGTCGCTCTCTTCACGCACTACGTGTCGATACATTTTCCGCTGCTTTTATATATTTGGTAATTGAACTTTGATGTAACGTAAGCGATTTCAGTTTTGTTTATTTAGTGTTTACACACAGGGGAATTAATCAGCATATCAAAAATTCATTTGTAACTGATAGTTTTAAAGCGAAGTCACGAAGGATTACATTTAGGGAAGAACAAACCTTTAAACATTCTTGAACACTTTTCCACGGTTTTCATTGGGTTCTGGAGTGAATGAGATCGTTGTGGTTTTAACAGTGGTGATCATATTGAAACGGAATAAAATGTAATTCCGTCCTGTTTTTTCTCCAAACGTGAGCGTGGTCCTTGCTACCTAAAAACTCGTTATCTCATATTGATAATTCATTTGAGGGTTAGTTTGGTCCTCAACCTGCTCGGTACTCTACATGCATGAGGGTTTTGATACCACGTGGGAATGACGCCCGTTCCAAATAGGCCAACGGAACATCCAACTGTTCTGTTAAAGTTCCTTTGCACACTTTGTACAATATATTAATACATAACGGCAGCAATGTTTATCCTGGCTAAAAACAAAGATATACACTTAGGAGAAAGAGTAATTTCTATTGATCATTGTCCTTTGTTAATATGTTATACGTTATTAAATGCAAAAACATTTTCGACGAAATTATATCATTGCATAAATCTTCAAGTCGAAGGCAAACACAAGAGCGGTACCGCTAAACTTTTGGTACTATCCTAATGCAGTAGAAAATATATGAAAATTGTACTTCATAGGTGATGGTATCTAGAGAAAAACGAATTTTTCTATCATATTTTTCCTGAAGCAAACATGTTTTCGAAATTTGGATATTAGAGATAATGGAATTCTACATATTTCATATATCCACGCTGTTACCATAAGGAAAAATAGTTTTGCAGACAAATCTTTCTTACGAAATTGATGTTAACATAAGGAAAAGAAATGTCACGGATGAAAATGTTAGGTTTTGCTTACTACACCTGAATATATTGAGTTTTATGATGAAGTAAATTTCTCCATTATTTTTAGGCCAAGAACGGAATTAGAACCTACAACTCTCGGCTCCGGAGCTCCAAGTACTATCTACTATACTACACTGGCATGTGCCTCCACTGCTATCTGCCTTTATCTCATGTGCGTCCTGAGAGGCAGGCACATCACAGTTTCCTTACTTATTATATAAAAAGAAGTCTTTTAAACATGTTTAACGGGTGTAAAGACATTTCCAAAAGTAAACGTCGTGTGCCCATTTAGAACTCAAAAAACAATTTTTAAATTATTGTGCCTTTTCCATTAAAATATTTTTTACCTCACATTATCAATTTTATTCAGCTTAAACTTCCTTTTCTTGTGAAGCTCAATACACGATTTTGAATGCAACTTCATGAGTGTTCTACGTTATTAAACGCAAGAAATTGGGAAGCAACAAAGATAAGTAATCTTTTGACATAATTTCACTAAAGTTGTAATGATTATTACTGCATGAATGATTACACAACTCCTGCTGGGTTGATTTTTTCGCAGTATGCCACCAATGTAGACAAGTACAAAAAAAAAAGAGAACCGAAAACAATTTTTATGGAAATTCTCAAAAAAATGAAAGTTTTGCATTTTTCCATTTAAATGACGAAAAAATTGTGGTAAAACTAAAATTGTTGGCAGAACGTTTTATATTTTGTCAATTCATTGAACAAGTGGGTGAAAACTGATGTCTTACACATTTTCTATCGAACGGGAAGGATCTATTGTTTACCAGTAAACTAATTCATAATCCATCATAGCTAGGAATCCAAAATATCTGAGAGCAAAACCTGACAGTTTCCTCTGTTGAGTGCAAAACCTGACAGTTTCCTTTGTTGAGTGCAAATCCTGACAGTTTCCTCTGTTGAGCGCAAAAGGTACAATCGAAGTCAGTTGATTAGTTTCACTGATGCTGAGCTCACTGACTGATGGACATGAAAATATGTGCGTACAAAGCTTTACCTTTTCGTATATGCAACGGAAGAAGAACAATCGAAATCGATTAACTGCATAGATATCTGAACTTTACATGGACGTGAAGAACACATCTGCAGGCTTTCTTACTTGAAAAGAAAGTGGGCGGAAAATGCATTAAGAAAAAAAATACGATATCTCCAGCAGTACACATGAAAACATCATTTTGTGTCTTTAGAGCAATGTTGCTCTTGCAAAAACAATCTTTGGACCAATGGGTATTGGACTAATCGTACCAAGACATCACTCATACATTTGTACCATTCACCTGTTGGACAAATTTTCTTCTACGGACTAATCGGCGTCGGACCAGTTGTCGCTGGATGAACTGCACTAGAGCTGTGGTCAACCTAGCATTAATACTTAAAAAGAACGAAGTGGTTAGTGCTGTTCTGGAGAGCATGTCCAGATTTAAATTAAAGGTAACAATTTATCAAATTCTCTGTTCAGAATCCGTATGGATACTTTTTCACTTTTTCAGTGAGGAAACAGAAAGCTATTAAAGATTGTATTTATGATATTGCGTGATATAAAAGTCTGGAAAAAAATCAGGGAGAGACATGCGTTTGACGTCTTTAGTGATCACACTCGACTCACAACCTCGTCGCTTTGTGGGACTACACACATTGCACATTGTCTACGGAAGTAGCCATGCTGTGATGTTCCCAATGATATGAATAGCGAAGTCAGAACACGGTGTACACAAGCAGCCATGAAAAAGTAGAAACGCCAATGTATTTTCAATAAATCATATAGGAAGATGGTTAGGGGTTAAAAATAATCATTTAGAAAGATTTTTTTGTTTTTTTTCCGCGCATCACATATTAGTGTACCTTTCCATAAAACGCTGGGTAGAGCTGGTGCGGTATCAATTTTTATTGCACATATTACAAAATTTTTAGCATTGCAATCTGCGTCATGATACAGTGCAAAAACAGAAAAGGTATTCACTGATATTTACAATTCCATAATTCTTTCTGTCGAAGGACATACATTTTGGCACCATTTGACTTTAAGGGACGCTCTTTCGCTTCTGCTTGCTGGACTAAATGTGAGACAGTGTAAACAGGACTGTACCGTTTCACGTGCCACTTCCAGTAACTATATTCTAATTATGTTCTCATGCGTACTATGCAATTACCTTCCTTCCAAAAAAGAATTTCTTGCAATATTCTGAAATAGATTAGAATTAAATAAATAAAATGAGAAGAAAGCGCAATTTAGGATAGATAAAGAAGAGACGGCGAAAGCAATGTCACTTGAACGTTTATCTCCCGAAAATTCATACATTCATTCAACTTAATTTATATGCCATTTGTAATTTCCAGGAATCTGGTAGGTTTATCACAGAAGGTAAAGAATATGGTCGCGTAAGTCTAAGTGTGATGTATCGTTGGTCAAGGGTGAAATGATTTTACGATAAAACAGATAATATATTCCGCTCACTGCACCCAGGAGCTTATGTAAGCATTTACGTCAAAGGGACAATTTAACATACAGTAGTATCCATATATAAACACAAGTTGTTTCCTTATCTGCTTTGATCTTAGGAAAAGAAGATGTTGCATTCAATGCTAAAGGGATGCTGCAACAAAAATCATCATATAAGCAGGTCATACCTTGAAAAAAATGAGAGAAATAAACTTCAACAAATAAATGAATAAGGCATTTAACACCGTATAACAGATAGTGTTTTTTTATTTCTTGCAATAAAATATCGTGAATTATGATAAATGACAATATTAAATATATTTCTTAATTTTCTGTAGCACATCCAAATGTGTGGATACATGTTGTTTACACCGCTATTCTACAAAATATTTTCTGATGGTATTATGACTTGAAAACATATAAACCGAAAAATAAACACAGATATGTGTCAAGTTATTTAGCTATTTCCTCTGGGAATTTTATCATACCCAAGAAATTCCTAATAGCTATTATCAGTGCAGTGGGTATGCTATTTGAAATTTAAATATCTTAATGACTGTCATAACGTCATTGTATTCATTGAGAAAGTACGTCGCCGTGTAGTCGACTGGTAAAGAGTGATACAGAAGCTTCTAGTTCTCTGTAGGTACTATTTTTGAATTTTGGAAAGAATAAGAGTTTCGTGCTCTTTCAATTGCCTGTCTCCCCTGACCATAAAATCACTACAGTCTGGTGCTTACACTGAAGAGCAATTGAATTAGACATACCTGTCTAATAACGTGTAGCACCACCTTTCGCCCTGATGATGGGGGCGATTCGTCTCGGCATGGACTCGACAAAACACCGGAAGCGTTGGAAATCCATACGGATCCACGACCCCTGAACAAGCTCCCACAGTTCACGAAGATTTGATGGAGGGGGCTCAGAGCCTCGAACATCTCTCTCGATGACATCCCAGATGTGCTGGATGGGATTGAGGTCAGGTGACCTAGCTGGCCAAGGAAGCGAGGTCACGTCGGTGGAGTGTTCATCCAACCATTCGGATAGAATTCGGGAGCGATGGCACTGTGCATTGTTTTGTTGCAGGATTAGGTCCCCAGTAGGATGTTGAAGACGCACAAACGGGAGCAAATGGCCGTCCAGGATATCCCGGTAACGTTGACCTGTGAGGGACGATGTCACACGTACCAGGGGTCCCATTTCAGTCCACGTAAACAGTCCCCAGACGAGAGTGCCGCCCCCACCAGCTTAAAGAGTACCCTGCTGGCAAGAATCGCTTCATGTGGTTTGCGCCGTACTCGTATCCTGCCATTCGCATGTACCAACGCGAATCTCGACTCATCAGTCCAGGCAACATTTTTCCACATGTCTAGGGTCCAGTTGGCGATGTTCCCGTGCCCATGCTAATCTTTGCACTCTGTGATGTGCGGTCAGCAGCAGTACCCTCGTGAGACGATGGATTCTGTACCCCATAGCGAGGATATGGTTTTGGATGGTGTGGCTGCTTGCACGTTTTTGTGCACCAGCGTTAAATTGCCGAGTGATTTCTTGCACTGTGGCCCGTCTATCCGCTGTTAAAATGCGAACTAGCCGACGATGACCCCGCTCATCCACACGCTGTTGTCCACGGCAGTTGACCCTTGCAGGGATGGTTTTACCAGATTCGATGAACTCACGGTGCACCCGTGACACAGTGGGTCGTAAAAATCCCAGTGCCTGCACGACTTCCGAGATAGAGTGACCCATTCTTCGAGCCCCGACAATTTGTCCACGAACAAATGCGTTTAGATCCTTCGTCTTACCCATACTGCGTCCGACTCTTACTGATTCCCGTCGCATCACTCCTTATATTGTCGGATCGCCGCATACGTCATGTCGTTTCCGTTTACAGGGCCGCCCACAGCGCCACATTTGCATAACGCCAGCTGTCTCTAATGCAATTGCTCTTCAGTGTATATACGTAGTGGCACAATATTCAGACATGTGTTTTGGTACAATTTTTGCCTGTAAACTGTCTTCATATCTTTCTGTCGATTGCAAGATTTCTTTCCTGTACGTTATTTCTTCCTCAATCAGAGAAGGATGTTTTCACACTTCAAAACCATTTGACTTTAGATATATCACTTGAGCTGCGGACTCATAACTACAAAACTTGACATCGCCCTGAGCGCTCTTTCATCTTCCGTGCGACAAACGTCAATAAATCATCTCAATATTTCTCATGATTTTCTACCAAAGAGTGCCCAGCTGAGTTCTAATATTTATATGATTATTTCCTTTTCTTTTTATTCAGTATTTTCGTTGTCGTTTTGAATCGCTGTATTCTTCTAAGTACTTTCACTTCTGTAGCTTCTAATCTACTAGAGGGCTGACTTTGCTCCTCACTGTAATTGCAGGAAAAGCTGGTAGCGTTTCATTGCACGGTATGGAACAAATTTATTTCTCAGATTAACCTCTTTCTCAGCCAAAATATTTTTATGCAGCTGATGAAAGACTTTCCTTGCTTTGCTGACTCTTTTTTCCAGTTCCTTAACAGTCTTCCTTGTTTCATAGGTAATCATATCCCAATAATTAACAAAATTAAAATCTACTTCTGTCACGAGCCTCTTGACCTCTACTGCGCAAATAATAAATTTTGGAGTTTGACTTAAAATTACTGATTCAGTCTTCCCAATACAGTATTTATCTCTTTCCAAATATTTTTCATGTCATGCTCAGCTAATTAAAATTTTAATGGTAACTTCTCTTCATATTTAAAAACTAGCATTATCATCAACATACCAAAATGCTGATATTAGAAAATCCTATTTCAATGTCTGAAAGAAAATTAACTTTTTTTCAAGCAGTTTATTCATAGATAGGGACCAAAAATGAAAATGAGTATTAGTCCTTGTCTGTAGCCAACGAGCCCTTTCTGCGAGTGGTGAGATTCGAACCCACCTTGCTCCGGAGTGGGATTTTCTCCAGACTGAACTATTCCGGCAAAGCTTTTCGCTGCAACTTGCTAGTTTGACTCTTGCGTCACTTCAGTAGTACGTCACATGTTGTTTTCCAAAGTAATTTCAAATCCCTTTGCAACACATTTTTCCAATTGAATTATTGCAAGTGTCTCAGTTTTCAGGCTTGTGACTATTTTAATATACTGCATTCCACTTCAAAACCTTTTAACATACTGAACAACTAGTAGAGACATTGTCAAACGCGTTTGCAATGAACACCGTGTAATAGTCAAAAGATTTTTGAAGTGAGCTTTCAATAAACACTTTACATAGTCAAAGACATTTTCAGTTTGCACCAGATATACGTAAGTACTCATTCAAGTCCCGAAACTTTTCAGAAAACTGCCTTTGTACAAATATATTATCTTGGTGTCTTTTTTCTTGAAGCCACCCTGGCGTTCACTCTGCTCATTTTCCACATTTCTAAGCTGCTTACTCAAAATGTATGAGTATTGTATAGTAAATCTTGAACCAGTGTCCTTAAACTAAGTATTGCCGACTTTCTCTACGGTTTGAACTTGCGGATACCCATAAACTCCTTAATAAAAAAATTCAAAAGACCAATATCCTTAGATATGCGGAAAGTTTGTGAACTGAATAGTTCCATTACAATAAATTTCGCAAAAGTACTTATGTACATTCTGTAAATTACATTTTCGTATTAAAATCTGTAACTTGAGAAACAAATATTTTTACCACGAAATGATGCACATTACGCATTCCAAACATTTGACCCGTGTCCGCTGTACACGCTATTGGTATTAAAATCATACTTTTCATTTACAGCAGAGCTCGTTGTGTAACGTAAAACGTAAAAGAAATGTATTATCGATGAAAGTCATTGTTCGCTTTTTGCATTCATTAAATCGAGTTTTGTTAGCATTCATTAGAAAACAAATCAATTAAATCTTCTCAGACCAAAATTTCCATGCCAGCGTTTTTGGCCGTCCAGGTAGCCTAGTTGCCAGAGCCTAAGGCTTTAGGGTATTAGTCCGCGCTGGACCTATTGAAGTTTGAATAGTGAGTTTTTCGTGTGGCTCTGTTCGTGTGCCTATAACGAAGTGAATTTCTCCGTCATTTTTATCCGCGCCGGGGTTCGAACCCGGGTCCACTCATTCCGGAATAAGTTGCTCTACCAATTAAGCTACGCGGACATTTTATTCTGATTCCTATCTGCCTTTATGTCGTGTGCGTCCTTCTGGCAGGTACGTCACATCTCCTGGTACGTTACATCATCTCCCCCTTATTTTTCTTTCGAAGTGCTGCTCATATTTTTCCTATCTCGCGGTGTGGAAATAACATCACACCAATGCGAGATTTTGAACGGTCGGGTCATCCGGATAGTTCGGGCGCCATTATAACGAAGTAAATTTCTCCGTCATTTTTTATCCGCGCCGGGGTTCGAACCCGGGTCCACTCATTCCGGAATAAGTTGCTCTACCAATTAAGCTACGCGGACATTTTATTCTGATTCCTATCTGCCTTTATGTCGTGTGCGTCCTTCTGGCAGGTACGTCACATCTCCTGGTACGTTACATGCCTTCCATGGAAATAGTGGCCCTAAATTAAGATCACACAGCATCTTATATCCGTTAGTGCTCACATAGATAATTAAACTCAAACACAAACAAGATGAAGGATAATTTCACAGCATATGAGTTGGACTTGGACAATGGGCACCTCCTAAGATGCAACGTAAGGCACTGGTACATCAATGTCTGGGAAGGAAAATATTAGAAGTTTGCGCTGTGAATAGCGTAGCATGTGCAATTATTTAGTTGTGCATCTAACGGATCTCTCAGGACCACGGCAAAGGAACTGAACTGAGCCATAACTTGCCGCCTCGGTAGCCGAGTTGTTCGTGTAGGTCCTGAATTCAAATCTTTGAGGAAGCATGGGTGGTGCATTTGTCTGTTGACTCTGTCCTCTCTCTTTCCCTTGGACCAGTCCCCCTTAATTAGGGACTGTCGACTGCTCATAACACTTACAGTTGCTCATGGTGGTCATCAAACCTCGAAACAAAAGTCTGCTGGACTCAAACCGCATGACTAAGCCACAGCGTATTGCGAGTCTAGTAACAACGTGTCTCATATGATCAGCAAGTGCAGCAGTCGTTCTATAACTCATGCAGACTACAAGATTTGCGAGTTCAATCTATTATGTCTTTTGTTTTCAGTACTCTTTGGGAAATATATCCGCGGAATTAGAGAGTTCGCTGTAATGAGAGTTCATGAATAGTGAATAGTCGTTAGGATTCTATTGGAGGAGTGTCCACGAACTGTAAATAGATGGGAGGGTAAATGAATAATGGTGAGTACTAGAATAGTGAGAAAAGTGTTCACTACAATGAGTTTGGTTCAGTGTGGTCTGATCATTAATAGTACTAAGCGTAATGTTTGTGATTACCAAACAGCACTGTTTTTTTTGTATCATCAGAAACAATAGCAGCAGATAACTTTTCCAGAAGACATCCTTCAGTAGCAAGCCCATCTTTTCTGTAGGAACTTTCGAAGAATCCCAATGGAAATTTTTAAGAGCCCTTGAATGATGAAAGTGAACTTTTAGGGAGGAGAAAATTCATCATTTTCCACTATAACATGCATCTACAACGCTCCAGTGACTTCACTACTTTAAGATTCGGAACGCATGAAACATTGTTCGATGCAAAAGAATTTCTCCTCTGGGAGGAGGAAAAATAAGGAAAAATCTGGAGGGGAAAGGAATAAGAGGATACAATGTCAGATGTTAAGAGGAGCAGAGTGAGAAGAGGGAGAGAGAATAAAGACGTCATTGTCATCGTCAGAAATAGTTTATTCTCACAAGAGTTTTTGGAAAATTTTCTGCGGATATCGAAGGTTTTAAAGTAGGAAGTCGCTTTTTCGTATCATCAGTCACTCGAGCAGTCCTCTTTGTCCAATGCAATCGATTTAGCCGAGAAGGTTGGTGAACTAAAAGTCGATAAAAGGCGAATATGACCGTTTTAAAAAAAGCAGAGCTTCAGTGATTTATGAGCACATGTCACATAGCTGGCGATATTTCCTGGATGCTCCCTTATACTTGCACTGCTGGCATGTCATCCTTTTGCAATCCGAAATCCGTTACAGGTGACTTCATGGTTCGATATACGTCCCGATTAAATGCTAATGTCAACTTTCTTCCTGTTTTAGCTTTTCTTTAACCAAATAATAAAGTAAATGAACGAAAAGTAATGGGGATTCATGATTTAATTGCTTGCTTTTCAGTGATAATTTTGAACGTATTCACTCAAAAAGTGTTATCGTATATAAAATGCAGCATTGCGTTTTTTCCACAGAAGACTGATAATAAAAATTAAACTTCGTAGTGTATTCCGCCGTGCATTTTTTTAACATTGAAAGTAATTATAAGCAAATACGTGTGTTCTAGTTAATCTGTTTGCTATGAAGTTCGTAAATCACATATTTTCTCTTTTTTGTTATTTTTTCTTGTTAATTGTCTCTGTTTTTACAACAGCAATCAGCGCACAATCCTGATTCGTACTACTTAATTTTCTTTCCCTTTTTTAAACACTCTTCTGTAGTATTTTTTCTAACTTCTGCGTACCTAAGAAACAGGGGCCAGTCCTATACTGTTGTATTAGTATTCAAAATACTTAGAATATAGTTTACTGCTGTCAGGCAGACATCATTAGCATATTATAGTATAGTATGCTAAAGATATATGTATGTATACTATCAGCCACATGCTTTATGTCAATAGCAAGAGCTGAGCTGCGCATTACCGAACGGGATATGACGCCTTTGGACTTTTCTTTCAACTCAAGTGCGTGGTATATTTTTCTGAGGGGCATCGTATGAAAGAAATTGTCGATTTTTTTTTTTTTTTTTTTGATTGGAATTTTAACGACCACCGTGAGCAACTCAATGGGCTATAAGCAGTCGCCCGTCCCTAATTTAGGGTCACTGGTTCCAGGGAAGGGAGAGAGCCAGTGCCGTAAGACAAACACAACATCCATGCCTGACCGGGATTCGAACCCGGACCCCTTACGGACGAATGATCATAGGCCAGCGCCTTAGACCACTGCGCCACCGGGGCGGCAAATTGTCGATTAAATGTTGATGGAACACGAATGCATATATCTTCTTTCTAGAAGAAATAATTTGGTATGCCTCGTGGCTCAGTAGTCTCGGTGCTGGCTTCTGATCAGTCGCTTGTCATGGGTCCGGTTTCGAATCTCCGTGAGGCATGGATGTTGTGTTCTTACGGCACTGAGTCTCTCCCTCTCCCGGATCCAGTGACGGGAGATCGCTTGTAGTGCATTGTGATTTCCTCACGGTGATCATTAAGCGCCCAAACAAAAAAAAAGAAAAAAAAAGAATTTGAGTATTGGCTCCTGGAAGTCGCTAATGGAGGAATAGGATTATATAGTGACTCTCTGAAGGCTCTTCCCGAGACGGATGAGAATGAGATCAAAAGGTTTTTAAAGTGGGCTCCAAAATGTTAGTAGGACATCTGCTGCGAAGGTTGTAAGGGAAAATAAAAAACTGAAGCTAAAGAGAATAAATGGCTTTCTAATTTGTTGAAATTCTGCATGAACAGTGAGGGAAAAATGAAATTTTCACTGAGTGTAATGTTGCTTTGTAAGTTTTATTACGTAATGATAGAAATTAATGGTGGCTCAGGCTAAAACTTGGACGTTACAAAAAAGCGTGGGACCACTTTCATTATTGAAAAACTGTGAACACTTTTACTCACCAGGAGAAGAAGGCGAGTAAAAATGTTCTGATCATCGAAACATCAAAAACGATATGATTACCAATTAAAACCAATTCCTATCACAATGTTTATCAGAAAAGAAGACAAAATGATTAGTATTCTGAAGAAACGAGTGATTTAAGGACGAAACAGGAAATGATTTTCAGAAAATTATAAAAATAAAAGAAAATAACATTCGAGTCATTAAACATCATACATAATTTTAAATATCATACATCCTTGTAAAATTTCTTAAGAGTCTTAAAAGCTTTAAAGTAGCATGCTAGCTTGAGCTATAAGCTTTTAAGCTTTTTAGTAATCGCGGTAGAATAGTACGCTGCCACAGAAGCTGTACTGCGACAGTAGCAAAATGAAACTCATCTTTTACTTCCGGTTTTAAAGGCGACCTCTGTTACACACGCGTGCAGAATAGCGATTAATTACCACAAGACACTAAGAGTAAGAGCTTTTTCGGTTTTTAAAGGCTTCCTCAAGATCTCGTGAAGCAGCGTTCACTGGGGGTGATGTGTTTCCCTAGATTTCCCAAAGATCGTGTCATGCCAGTGTTCGTGTACTGCTGTTGCTTCCCCACAATGAATTAATTCCTTTATTTTTGATTGAAGAATAAGTCCAATATCTTTAGTCAAGTGTGAACATCGTGAAGCCTAATCGTCAGCCATGATTTTTCCACTACAGAGACAGAGGACTCAATCCAACCAGCCAGTGCTTTTCGTTTACCCTCAGATTAAGCACCTTATTTTGTTGTATTAGCCTTACATTGCTGAAAGTAAAAGAAAGAAGTAGTTGGGCCGTTATTCCCTGACACCACTGGATTAACTTAAAAGATTAATAGTACTATTTTTATGGTTTTTATTTTACAAGCTACTTCTCAAGAACTTAAAGGGACACCAATAATGAAGACTACAAACAAAGATACATTTCAACTCAGCAGTGGAGTACTCATCATCCCTGTAAATGCGCTGAAGTGGTCTTCAGCAGTGTAGATACCATTACGATTGTAAAGACTGATGATCGTTCGTACAAGAATCCTTGAACAAACTTTACACCAAAAGGCCTGATTTCTTACATACCGAAACTCAAATAGATCTCACCATGATTCTTAGTTATCTAATATCAAAAAGAAGACGGCGCAATTTTACGAGACTTACCTTTACTCGAAACCACATGCATATTCGGAACAAAAATTATTGAAACAGCAAATATAGAACAACATTCTATGTAGTAGTTCAAGAATCGCACTCTTTCCATCAGATTCAAGTATACCGTTCACTTTCGAAAAAAGTTCTTCGTACGATTGGTTTTAATTTTTACTAACGATCAATAAGCCCTAATGCCAGACTTCTGATAAAAAAATGCTTTTAATTACCTCAATCAGATTTGCGCTGGATATCTCATGTTGCTGAAAAATCGAATCGTTTGGTTCATTTTAGGTAGGAGTCTGAATGAAAGCCCTTAGCGACTAACAACTGCATGTTCACAGAATTCCTTGATTAATTATTCTCAGATGAAAAAATTCGATGTACGATTTCTTACTTTAGAATTTTTTAAACACTGCAAGAACCGTATGTTCTAATCTGGGTACAGCTAGTTACCTAAAAATCTGTTGAAACAACCACAGAAGGACGATACTGTTTCCTCGTGTTTTTTGTAACTGAGCACCAATGCGCAAAAAGCTCCCCGTTTAAATTCAGAGTCAATCTCTATGCTAAAAATAGTGAGGGACAACAAAAAGATTCTTCTTTCTGTAGTACAACAGAGGCTTTTATGTTGTTTAATCATATTATGGACAATGAAATAGTTATTTACATGATATACACTGAAAGGACAATTTATTATAATACACCCACCTAATAATGAGATAATAGGGGAGGGTCTCACCTCTCGCCTTCACAATAAAAGCAGCACATGATGGTATGGACTCGACCAGGTTTTGGAAACTCTCACGTGGTATTGTAGATCATGATTCCAAAGTAGTCGGGCGTAAAACACCGAAAATCGAAAATCATCGGTTGGTGAATACATGGCTCTACTGCGTCCCCAAAATGGTTGATTGGGCTTAAATCCGGAGATGAGTGGGCTATTTAAGGGTTGAAGGAGCATTCTTATGGTTACGAACACATAGGAATGCTCCTTCAACCAGTCCTTCGGCAAAAGGGAGCGATGGGGTAGGGCGCTGTCTTTTTTAAAAAAGACAACTTTTTGAAAAAAGACAACCCACGGTGTAAAATCAATAGCTAGTAACTGGAGTAGGTGATTTGCGAAAATGTCAACACGGCCGTGTGCGGTGATAATGGTCTTAATAGTTTCAAAGAAGCAGTCAGAAGGTGTAGCGTGTAATAAGCCCCAGAATATTACACGGCCTCCACTGGCCCGTAAAATCCTATCTTAACAGTCGGGGTCCATGTCCTCTGTTGGTCAACGCCACACACGCACACCCCCTTAAGCGTATTGTAGTTTGAATCTCGATTGGCCTGCCAAAGCTTCCCATTTCCAGTTTTTCACAGTGAAGAGTCTATGTTTTTTCGCCCACTGCAGCTTCGTATTCCCGTGACGTGCTGTAAACTAGGGTGCCGTATATAGGCATCAGGTGCCATAGCCTACCCAGGTAGCACATCCTAGTAATTTAAAGTAGGTCTAACACTGAGCCACCGTCTTTTAGGAATTGGAGACGGTGGCTCACTGTTGGGTCTACGTTAAATTGCAAGGATGTGCTACCTGTTGCACATACCTTCATAGGCGATACGTCGTTGAAAACCGACTGACTTCTTCGTTCTCTGCATTCTGGTCCTCCTTCCTGAGTTTACGATACAGAACGGTCGGCAATCACCTAAACGAAAAAAAAAAAAAAAAAAAGAACGGCCCGTTTATTACCAAATTTTTCTCTGTGACTACCAGTTTTGATGTAGTTATGGTACACACGCGCGACTGTTGCACTCGGAAATGCCAGAAGTTCTCTAGTCGAGGAAGTGGAACACCCCATTTTCCATGAACCGACTATCTGCCCACGTTCGAACTCGCTCTGGTTGACGTGCTTACCCATCACCACAGTCGCAGGTACTTTATAGAGCATGTAGCTACATGAAATTTTTGTAGTCAGCCAGCAGAGGGTTTTCGTTGGCTACACTATTATAGCCGGGTAGAGCAGGTTTGTGGATATTTCATACATGGAAATCACAGTTTATTAAGGTGTGCGTTATAAACTATGATTTCCATGTGTGTAATGATTCTTAAGAGCTCCTCGTTGCATAGTGACATCTAGATAGCTTTAAAAACACTTAACGTCAGTGCTTCAGTGTTGTCATTTTTTCTATTCAGCTTTGGATATTAGTTCAAGAATTCAAATTCATTGAGAAATCTTAATTAAAATGAACTGAATGGGTGGCACTAAGTTACTTTTTTGTTTCGAGCTAAAATTTTCACATCAGCAGATATGGCAGAAAATTGAATTGATTCGATAAGAAGTTGAAAACCCCACGAGCATTGAAATATAATAAGAAGAGTCCTTAATTAGCTTGCTTCATCGGGGAATTTAATGTACAGTAGGTACTTCTGACTACCCGGCCACCAAGGCGACAGGAAGTTGGTGAGAGATACAAATAAACAGGTGTTCAGATATTATCAGTCATTCTGGTACGAAAACTACTTTATGAATTTCGTTCCTGAAAGCGTTGCAGGTGCTCCAAAATCCGACAATTTTCCTCAGTCCCGTTACCTCAGAAAATCGGGAAATTGTGACACATTTATGGAGTTGCATCGGAAAGTCTTTGTTGCTCTATATCCTTTTTAGAAATGGAAGGTTTCTTTCGGTTGTTGAAAGAGAAACAGAAATATTAAGTCCTATCAATAAATTATCTGAAAACACTGCGCTTGAAAACAAACGCAAGCTTGAAAGATATCAGTTCATTCCGAGATTTTGAAAACAATATCGGTAACAAAGGTCTGGAATTATTTTTGTTGCTCATATTACCTGTAGAAGAATTAATTTCCCTCTAAACTGTTGCATGTCGTTTATGAATGCCTGTCTGTAACAGCTCTTACATCTTTCCCCTGCTTTACGTAGGTATTAAATTATCCTTTGAATCCAGCGGGAGTCATCAGAATTTTATTCAATTCAATCCCTCTACGACAAAGTCTCAATAGTCCCTCTTTTTGAAAATGTGTCTAAGGAAGCTTGCTTTCTTATGCCAACAAAACGATACACGTAAAATAACAGTCCAGGCCCCTCTTGTAACGAAACAGTAAAAAGGTTTTAAAAAATTTTAAAACAAGATAAATCTGGTTTCCAGGCTTATCGTTCTGGCCAATGGATGAAGCAATTTCCACTTGTGTCTTCTCTTCGTTCACAATTATAACGCAAACCTAGCTGCCCCTAACCGCAAGCTTAATTTCCCCCTCCGCGCTTTCTTTTGATACGCAGAGGAAATATATTCCTTGAGTTAACAAAGGTACGAGCGAGCGTCCCGATTAGGCTTCATGGACGATCTTCAGGAGCTTTCAACATCAACAGCGTCTGAAACGCAAAATGCTCCACTTTCCGGATAAAAACACCTGCACATTAACATGAAACTTTAAAAGCATTTAATCTTCATTGACTAGCCGCGCCAAGCCTGTAATCTTTTTTGCCGGATCGTCTTTCGAGTCCTTAACTAATCCTTCTCCTTCCACTTACTGACACAGAACGACAATCGCTTACCGACGCATCTGCACAACACATTATCAAATGTACGTCATGTATGTATATCCCTATCGCTATTATTATCGTGAACTTTACATTGTTCACCCATTCGCAAAGATTGTTAATCCTTGTGTGTTCGGAGCTCTTCCGCCTGGAGCCACTCCTGTTTCACGGTTGCTGTTTAAAGTGTCTGAACAAAGAGACTTCATGAGTAAACGTGAGTATTATAACTTATTTACAATAGTCCTCATTGGCTTATTGGAGTTGGAAAATCTAACAACTCCCTCGCCATTCAGACGAAAGCCTACGTCCTTCATGTTACTTGAGTCGATAGGAGCTATAAAAGGTTTTTCAGTTTTCGCAGAAGAGAAACATCATCGTTCCGGACTTTGGTCCGGTATGATGACTGTTTCTGTATGTTCACATGCACATTCACATGGCGTTGCAGATGTGCTATGCTTTATTTCGTAATTGTATTCAATTGTCGTAATCAAATGTGCAGCTAATTATATCTGTCCGTACCGCATGTGATTTTCTCTGCACTTAACCTGATGCTCAACCTGACGATTAACCAAAATCATGACTATAATTTAATATTTTACTTTTAACCAAGATAAACAGTCGGAGTGTGGAATTAATTTATCTTCCACCTGTTCTATTCTACTTTGAACTTTGAAACTGCGAAGTTTCCTTTCCGAAGAGCCCAGCTCAAAGCCATGTTCAATTCCTCTTATTAGGGCTCTGTTCTTATGAAGGAGGAACGTATAGCTGGGCTTTGGCCTTACCTTCTGGTTCGTTTCTCGGTGGGTCTTTTGTTGGTGTCCATCTACTGTTCCATCTAGAAACCACTTCAATTTTCTGAGGTTCCTTGAAGCTACAACGTTCGTTCTTCTTCAGGAGGCGCTTCTCTGCGTGCTGCATATCAGCTGATGTATCTCGGTTGGTCTTTTCCAGCCGTCGGTTCCAAAAGTGTTCTTCCAGCTACCTTAAATCGCCCTTCTGTAACATTTTCTTGATTTGTAGCTGTGGCCTTCTGCTTTTGAGATGCTATTTCCTGGATTTTACTCATATTTAGGAAGTCCTCCGTTGCTATTAAAACGTTACATTTCCAACTCGGCACGATGGCACACTTCAATTTGCTATAACTTCAATGTACCATTTTTTTTAGAATTTTAGCTATTATCATCAGTAGCTAAAATATTTACGGGCGAAGGGTGTAGGGCATCTTGCGCGCAGCTGTCTCAGGCTATCTTGGAGTTGCTTGTGTCGTCTAGCGTATTAGAAACAGAAGCAAAAATAATAAGCTCAAAATTATGAACTGCTCTTCGTAGAAATATTGGTTGATCCACTGCTCTGGATTACCTCGATTTCAGTAATCTTACACATCTTGCAAGCATAAAAACTGATTTCAATTGTATATCGCAATGAAATCCTGCTCTGCCAAGAGAAGTAATTTAGTCTTTAGAAATTCGCATTAAAATAAATACGGAAAATTACTTTGTCATGTAACTTATAACTATCATCTGCATAATCTCTCAATTTAGGGAAATTAATGGTCATATTATTTACCTTTCATCTATATGTAACATACGTACAGTATTTCAGTATGCTAATTCATGAATTGTCACAAAAGGTACTAGAACTACACCTCTCATTAATTCTTTTGAGGATTTTTTTCCAGAATGTTTGGAGTCGCGAGAATTTCTTATCGATTTCAAGATGAAAAAGCCTTCATCGTATTCACCTCGCAGTTCTTAAGCGAGACTCACAATATACAGAGATTTTTGTTGATCCACCATTTTCAGTTTCTCTTTCCACTACTGAACCGTATCCTCTCTCTCGCTTTGTCTTTGACGAGACATCATATAACTGATTGTATGGGAACAAGACTTTGTTTCGATGAATGCGTAAGTTGCATGTATTGATTCTTTGATTTGTTATATACTAGTAAATGCTTTAGCACAGCAAAGCGTTTTTTTTTCTTTCCATGAAACTTTATAGAGTTTTTAAGAACAAACAATCTGCTCCTAAAAGAATGTCTTGGGCGCACTCAAATGGACCCTTAAACATCTTGTTGCTGTACAAAAGAGAGTACTTCGCTGATCAAACAAAAAACACTTTCCGATCTTCTTCAAATTCTTTTCCACAGGTGAACAGTATCAGTTCTATGTGCGCATGTCTGTTTCCTTCTTACCATCGTCGACGTTGCTGTTAAGAGTTGTCCGCCTATGTCGCATACCAAGAAACAAAATCCCTTAACACCTTGTTGATATCAAACTGTGTGAGTGCATCTCTAACCATTCTGACATTTTATTATTTCCTGATACATCAGCCTTCGGAATTCCTAACCTGGTTACATATCGTCAGAACACTAAGAACATGAGCCATTTCGATCAGAGACAAACTTTTTCAGCACAGTTTCCCGCTTTAACATAGAAAAACAGGTTTATCTTGTTGCTATAAAAAATGCATTTTGCTTTTCACGATCAGTTATTTGTAAAAATATTTTCCATCTCCTGTTGCTGTCGTTTTCACGTGGACTTCTTCCATTCTAAAGCAAATAATTTTTTCTCTCATTGTAGGTTTATTTTTACATGAGGGGCACAACATCAAAACAAAAATTTCGTCTTCTCACGGAATGTTTCATAAATTATGGCATTATCGGAAAGGCTTGGTTCAATGAGCATATTTTGGCCGACGTGCTTAAATTTATTTACTTGTTTTTAATTTTAATTTTATCTTTTGTTTAACAACTAATTCTCAAATTTTATTCCGCCTAGCTCATCCAAAAGTGAATAGTAATATCCACCACGCAAGACAGCTTTTTGACTCGGATGACTTTATAAAATATTTTCAGGTGGCCAGTATAAAATATTTCTGCTCAGATCATTATCATCTCAAGCTAAACAAAATTGCTCAATGATGTATTTTCTTATTGAAAACAAATCGACAAACAGGTAATAACGGGGTAAAAGTATCTGTCTTTAAAGCATTAAAGAACCTGCTGGTGAGATGTTTACGGCGTGGATTCTTGTAGTGCTGGGCTAGGTTAGAGGAATGGTAGTGTGTGCTATTCCTTTAACCAGTGGCCGCTCGCCTTCCACTCATGTATTTCATGTTCATTACGGTTGTTGAACTCTAGACAAATAAATAAACTAACGAATAAATTTGGCCAATAAGCACTAAGTAGTCGAATCTGTCATTTGAATTTTCAAATTCACTTGATCCATTTGGCCAAGGTCAGTTGTACTTCTTGAGACGATATCAGGAATATGATTTTTGCAAGAAAACTTCCATTGAGAAACAGGCATCAAGAGAAAATGGAATTCATCAGAGACTATCGTATTCGCCTGTAATGATCCAGTTATAATACGTGGTGAGTTCTGAAACAGCACCACACAGACTGCATCTTCCAAGCCTTTATTTGATGCAGAGTACTTCTGGCTGCCATAAATTCTTAGACTTCTCAGTAACTTTGCATCTGTTTCTCCGGAGTATGGTGTTCTATCACTGACAAATCTGACGTTAGGTGTTGATAAATTGCATTCATCAGTTGACTCTCTGTGCTATAAATCTGTGGACTTTTGAGTTCCCCAAGTTTGTTTTTCGGGCGTGGAGATTCAGGCCTGATACGCCACTCAAGTTAATTTGATGGACACAATATCTCGCTTGAATCGAATATTCTTCGAGCATTCATGACAAGTTCTAATGCAATAAAGAACAACGCCATGATTGAAAAGCAGATGCTGTTTGCCTAGCTGAATACTGCCGTGAATCACGATTCCCCTCTAATGGGCCTCGCCCATGCCTTAGACCATGAGAGCTGGAAACGAGGAATGCATGCTCAGTTCAGCCAAGTTCAAAGGTGCGGTTGGAACAGGAAGAAACACACAGCGAAAAAATGGAAATAATGCGTCGTCAATTCCTTCCTTATCGCCGTTACCATGAAGTAAGAAGGCACACGAGTTTCCTTGATTTTCTGTACATGCAGAAAAACATCTCGAAACAAGCCTTTACAGGAAAATTGGATAACATGTTAAGCCTACGGAAAGACGTATTTGCTGTTCAATAACTACTTGTGACATAGCACTACGGGAAATTTTCACAGGACAAAATTTACAGAAATCCTAGTGATTCACATTCAATTTCTTACGAAATTTCAAAAATAGAAAGGTAATCTGCTCATTCTTCGGGGTTGAGGAGTTCATGCCTTTCTAGTAATTTTGTTTTCTTTGTAGAAATAACGAAGTTGTGACAGTGGCGGACTGGTGATCCATAAACGGCCATGAAAGCTGATTTTGAGCTGCCCACTTTTGGAAAAAATTATGAAGTTGCCCCAGCCCTAAAAAAATAACAAAAAAAAAGCCTTATATTGGCATCACCGTTTACTGTTTAAGCATCTTTTCAACACAAGCCTACGAATCATTGCAGTTTTTTGTATTGAGGTAATAAAAACATTTAAGAACATTTTACCCAATTCACAACATTTTACCTATTTTCCTGGACCGCAGCTCGCTAGTTAAATTTAGCATGAGAAAAAAATTACTTCCGTTGCCGAGAAGAAACAAACAAGGTACGTTTTCCGAGAGATACTGTCGAAAACTTTATTCCATTCTTACAATTTTTTTTTGCTTTAACTGAATTCAGAATTTGTAATTATTCCTTTGCTTTTAGTGAGAACGGAAATCCGAATGTGCCAAAAAATTAATTTCTTTTTCAAGACTTTCCTATTATTAATAAAATAAGTACGAAAAAATCTCGTTAGAAAACAAAAAATGTCCAGAATCGCAAGAATTTCAGTGCAAATTTATAAAGTGACAGAAATTAAAAAATGCGAAAACATTTTTTTTAATTGCTTTCAAATGGAAAGCTTTTACTTTAACTGGAACAGACTTTCCAAAAGCTGCAGTTCAAGAATTCATGTAACTGTAAAGCCCAAAATGTGGTAAATCTGATTTCGTTTGAAAAAACAAAACGTATACCTGCAAAAAGCAGCAACCCAAAATTTTTACCGTAGATGAACCTTAATGAATTAACGTGCACAATGAATTTCGAGTTTCTATTCCACACTATTGATATTTGGCTACAATGTATTGATCATTCGACTGCAAATGGCAAAGGCGGACTGTAGTAGGCGATATGAGTCCGAAGGAACAGGGCTTAAGTTTGGAATTCGAGAAAGGGGAAGGGATGTACTGAAACAGTGTTTGGCTCAACAGAACGTGTTTGATAAGTAGTTATTTTTTTATATAAAGCCGCGAAAGTGGTAGACAAACTTTGCCATTTTACTATAACTTGGTTTTCTTCTACAAGAATATTAAAGTACAAAACATAATAAGAAACGATTAAAAAAGTAAGGAAAAATATACTATACATTTACTCTTTGTTTTTTAGTTAGCGTGAGGCCTACCGGCTAAGAATGTAGCTGCCCACCGGGAATCCTGTCGGCATCCCGGCAGCCCAGTCCGCGTCTCGTGGTCTACAATGAAGCAGCGTTGGGTTTAAAATCTAAAATCCGGAACATCCCTAAACACTCAAATATAAGTTCTCGAAAACACCGATGTACGCTGCCTTCCCACTTTACAATGCGCACCTTCAAGCTATGACTAAATGAAAAGGAATTCTCATAGTTATTATAAATAATATTCCAGATAAGTGACAGAGTACTTTAAGGCACGTTGAACTCGACATAACCTATCTAATGTATAGAAATACAGCATCAGTAATTTATTGAATGGAAGGACATGGGAGCTGGAAATTTTGATATAAGTTTTCCAATATAAGATTTCCTCTTGCATTTTGAATAAAACTTTAAAAATTACTACCCATTCACTCTACATCATCATCATCATCATCATCATTGTCAACCATTATCAATCCACTGCTGGACGAAGGTCTCCCAAGTTTCCTCCACAACGGTCTGTCTTGTGCCAGTCTCCTCCATGTCACCCCTGCATACTTTCGAATTTCATCCACCCATCTCCCATGTGGTCTTCTTCTGGGTCTTTTCCTGTCCCTTGGAATCCAATCTAAAATTTCAGCTGTCCATCGATGATCTGTCCTTCTGGCAGTATGTCCAGCCCATTGCCATTTCAGGGATTTAACTCTGATCATGATGTCTTCCACTCTTGTCATTTTTCGGATCCACGAGTTCCTCTTCTTATCTCTCCTGGTTACACCAAGCATGCACCTCTCCATGCTTCTTTGAGTTGTCTGCAGCCTTTGTATGTCTCTTTTAGTTAAGGTCCACGTCTCCGCACCATACGTAAGCACTGGAAGGATGCATTGATCAAACACTTTTCTTTTAAGACATAATGGCATATTGCTCTTGAAAATTATGCTGTTTCTTCCAAAAGCTCTCCAGGCAAGTTTTGTACGCCGATTAATTTCTTCATCAATGTGACCCTCACTTGATATCTGCTGTCCAAGATAAACGTACGTGTCTGTTATCTCCAGCTTTTCTCCATCAATCGATAAATCTTCATTTCTTGTAAAAGCATTGAGCATCACTTTTGTCTTCTGAAAGTTCATTTTTAATCCCACTTCTTTACTCTTGTCAGCAAGTTCCTGGATCATACTCTGCAGCTCTGATGGGGTAGTTGCAAAAATGACTACGTCATCAGCAAAACGAAGGTGGGTTAGATAATCTCCATTAATCTTTATCCCCTTGTTTTCCCAGCTCAGTGACTGAAAAACACCCTCCAATGTGGCATTAAAGAGCTTCGGAGATATGGTGTCGCCTTGTCTCACTCCCTTTCCAATTTTTACGTGTGTTGTATTTTCAAACAGCCTAATCTTTGCACTTGCATTTTCATAGATGTTATTAATAATATTAATGTATGCATCTTCAATACCGCAGGTTTTCAGAGCCATTGTAACTGCTGATGGTTTCACCGAATCAAAGGCTTTTTCATAATCGATAAAAGCCATGCACAATGGAAGTTCATATTCCCTCGCTCTTTCAATTAGTTCTCTCAGCACGTGGATATGATCTATTGTGCTGTAGCCACTCCTGAATCCAGCTTGTTCTCTCGGTTGAGCCATGTCCAGTGTTACCTTCAAGCGGTGTGAAAGAACTTTAGTGAAGATTTTATAAACTACTGATAGGAGGCTGATAGGTCTGTAGTTTCCGAGATCCTCAATGTCACCTTTCTTATGTAGCAGGATCATTGTAGCGGTGTTCCAATCCTCAGGAATCTTTCCTTCATTAAGGCATCGAGTGAAAATTTGGGCGAGTACTGTTTCGATTTCTCCACTTGCTTCTTGTATGATGTCTACAGTAATTCCATCTTCTCCTGGAGCTTTTCCTCGCTTCATGTTCTTGATTGCATGTGCAACTTCTGCTGGAAGGACTGGAGGAACTCTGGTACTGGTATCTTTCATGATGTCTGGAGTGCATATATCATCCCTTTCATATAATTTGGAGTAGAAATCTTTCACTCTTGTCAAAATTTCGCCTCTATTTCTTGTTACAGAACCATCTTCTTTTCTCAGTGCCATAATCTGTTTTCTTCCCTTACTGAGATGTCCCTTTGCTATCTTTAGGCTTTGGTTGTTTTCAATTGCTTTCCTCACTAGTTCACAGTTGAATTTCCTTACGTCTTCAGTGATACTTTTTCTTACTGTCTTGCATAGCTCTATATATTCCACTTTTGGAAGTCACATCTTCTTTAGTTGTCCTCATCTCTTCTTTTTTGCATCAACATTTTGGTTTTTCCTGATAATTTGTTCACATGCAACTTGTTCTTAGACCCAGCTAATTTTGTTGCTGTTTCCATAAGAGCTTTGGTTACTTTTCTGTTAACTTCAGAGATGTCCACTTCTTCCGATGTTAGGCCTTCTAAAGCAGAGAACCTGTTCTTCAGTTCTAACTTGAAGGTATTATGGTGTTTTTTAAGGTTGGTTATGTCAATAGATTTTGTTTGTCCTATGAGCTTGCCACGTTCAAGTTTAGTGTTCAGGTGCATCTTACATCTCACCAATCTATGGTCACTACCTGTGTTGAACTTGTTCAGCACACTGCAGTCTTCTATGACGAATTTTTTGTTACACATAATAAAATCAATTTTACTTGTCGTCCCATTTGGATGTCTCCATGTCCATTTCCTGTGTGGCTTTTTCTTGAAGAAGGAGTTCAAGATGAAAAACCCTTCTGCCTCTGCAAACTCAACGAGAGTATTTCCACGCTGGTTTCTGTTGCCATGACCGAATTTACCTACCGAAGTTTCATTCTGGCACTCTACATATATATACATATATTCAATCCAAGCAGAGGATGTTTCCTTATTTTTTTATTCGTTTCTTAATTTTTTCAAATTCATAACTGGACCTGCTGAACAGACAATCGATTTAATATATTTATGTTCTAATTCTTGTAAATCCTACATATTGCTGGACTAAATCTTAACATTTCGTAAAACTCTTCAACAGTGTTGTTCTTTTAATTGTCACACAGTCTGTGTGTCTTTTGCTGGGCTTGTAATATGCTGATGATCTTAAAAATCGACCAGGTAGTGTACATATAAAAATATCAAAAATTATGAAATTCTACAGAGATCTCAGGTGAAATGAGATCACAGTTTGACAAAAAATCTCAAATTTAAAATGGCATACATATTCACGATCAGCGTGAAAACTTTTACTTATTCCAAGATGACAAAGATATATTAACACGTTCATAGACTAACCACGAAATTCATTAAAGCCAACCCGGTGGCTCAGTCAACTATGCGCTGGCTTCTGACAGTTCGTCCAGCATGGTCCTGAATGAGACATGAGAGATGTGGTTTCCTAACGGCACTATTTTTCTAAAAACAAGGGGCCCTAAATTAGGGACTGACGAACGATTGTTGCTCTAATAGAGTTGCTCACGGTGATCGTAGACAACGAGAAACAAAGTTAATGAAATCATACTCTTAGATGGTGTGAGCATGGCATGTGTGTCATATGGGACAGAAAGATTACCCAGACAAATGCTACATTCTAAAGCACTTGGTCACAGGCCAAGGAAAAGACCGAGGACAAGATGGATTGTTGGTGATAATTAGACCTTCAATGTAGCCAACGCTATTGGTAGGAAATGCAACAAAAAATATGGCAATGGAAGACTAAAATTACGTATTTCTGTAGAATGGGGGCAGAAAATTACTCAAAGCGATTGGCCATGCCTGAACAGAAAGAAAGAGAGAAGGTAATAAGAAAGCAAGACTCCATAGTCGAAGAAGTTAAAACAATCCAGAAATGCTCCATAAAGCGTGTTACCTCCCAGTATAAAATTTCAAGGCTTTAGTTGTCAAGTTAGAGAAAGACGTGTTACTGTACAAAACATAGTGAAAGTCACTGCAGCAAGCGTTTGTTACCAGCAACAGATTTAAAGACATGAAGTGGGTTCATCAGCCGTAGTGTCAAAACTGTTAAATTCGGCGTGCTGCACTGACATTTTTGATAAATTTCTGTTACACAAATTGCAACAATTCGTTGGAAATAACTTCTGCGTGGTACAGCGTGATAATGCTTCGGCTTGTAATGAAAATCTTTCGAAGAATAAGGTGTGACTACATTGTTTAAATTTCTTTACATCAATGATCTGAATCCAAATGAACATCTCTAAGATACGCTATAGAAGTGGGGGAGGAGAAGTTAATGAAACATAATTCTTCTACTCAGACTAGCAGCTGGTTTCAGGGAGGAACAGAAACATATATCATCTGAGCTTTTAACATTACTTGCGTGATATCGCTTCTGAACGACCGTTGTCGTCTTTCAGCCATTTGAAAGCCTCACTGGTTGCCAAAATTAGTGATATCGTTGCCATAAACGTACTGATATCCGAATGTTCCTATCTGGTAAAAACTGTGCTTAATTTTTTTCATAAAATATTCTGGATTCGTCTGCTTCTCTTTCTGTTCGCTCGAAAAGATTGAAAACTAATGCGGAAGAACGTACCGTTATCGAGCTAAACGCCTCATGTAAGATAATGCGAAAGCACGTAGTCATTGATAACCAAAAATTGGAATGACAAGTAGCCATTGGTCGTACCCAGACCAAGTGATTAGAAAAGAAATTCATTGGTTCTGTTAGCAGCTCAGAACTATTTATTTCATGTAGTTAACCAATATACACATGTTTGCGCCTCACACTATGTCAGTTAAAACTTCGATTTCGTGTTGAAAGTCTCATTCAGTACTTTACACCGTTTTTCGACGTAAAAAACTTTTCCTTTAAAATTATTTAAAATAAAGTTAATTCTTGTGGTTAAAATTTGTGTTTCCTAATGGAAATTCAGGTTCTTATTGATATAAGTAAAGTTATTAAAAGGTTAATTCGTTCTTCGAGTTTTACTGTAGTCATCAATTATTGGTTGCGAGTTTTAATGTTAGAAGAGATTTTCACGTTAGAATAAAACCAAAGCTTTGTTTATTAAAGACCTGCAAAGAAACTACCTGGCAATTAAAAGCACATTTCAGAATTTCTGCTTGGAGATATAACTTTCCTTCTGGCAAATGAACTAAGTGACAGTTTTTAAGTTTATTCTGAAGTAAGGACACTTTCTTACAATTCCTGAATTTAGTACGAGAATAAAGAACATTCTGAACCAAATGCCGAAACAAGTCAGTTTTTCTGAACTTGGGCTGCCTTCACATCGCTTTTTCGACATCAAAATGTCCTGAAACACTGTAAACACAGAAACATGTCTAAAATCAATGCGTATGCAAGGAATATTTCGTGATTTAAATAATAATTAGTTTAGGCTTAACGTTGTTCCCATAAAAGTGCTTGAATTCACGACACCTCAAATTTTGATGTTTTCTTTTACTATTTTAAGTTCCCTTAAACTCGAAATTTTTATGCCAGTTGGTACATAGAAAATCCCTTATAAACATATTCGTTTATTGACCTTCATTTACGTTACAGATAATACCAGCTCGATGTTCCACCGCAACTTAAGGTTTGCATTTATCGCTTCACACAACAAATATTAAATTTCCGTCGCTTGCTCTTAAATACGCCACAAAGAATAAACATAACTACTTAATTAATAAGTTAATAATCAGTTTTTCAGCATATAAATATCTAGAATGCTGAGGTTTCTTATTGGCGACATGTTGTTAACTTTTAAAGTTACAAAAGCAAAGAAAGCGCTTCTGATAGAGGATAATAAAAAACAGTAATTCACATCTGCTAAAGAGGAAAATTATTTCGCATTTAGAGTTTGTGACTGGAATTTAAATTTTTGCAAGTAGAAAATTCAACTTCCTCAAAACGAACTGCGAATACATGTAGAGAATCAGCATGTCTTAGTAAACGATGTATGCTATTCTTTGACACAAAACTGAATCGATTTCAATAAAAAGAGCTTCATTGGACAATTTTTCTTTGACGACAATATGAAGATACCGTTGTGACTGCTCCTCATCGGATTTTAAATTTATCGCGCTGGAGCAAATATTTATGACTCCAGTAGAAAACAACTGATGTTCTGAGAATGTCTTAACTTTTTCTGTTTTTAGTTTTAGCCAGAGATTCCTTTTCTTTACCTTATTAGTGCTTAGATGTTGCTGGTTCCTATTCAGAGCTTTCATAAAACCTCCGTCAGTAAGAAACTGAATGTTCCGTCTCTCTTTCCCGCTGAAATTCATGAAACCATATATCATCACATGAAGGCATTCAACTTCGTTAAAAATAATTTGCGGCTTTCATACTTTACTAACAATCTTGTGCATTCCAGTTTCATAAGCAAGAGAAAGGAAAGAAGGAAAGTAACTCTTAAAAACTTGCTATGTGAGAAAAAGTCCATTTCTGAGAACCTTTAATAAGACGTGTTGTGCATTTAACAAACGCGCGCTTATACCGAAGAAAAATATTCTCCAAAAAAATAAACATTAAACTTCGTTTGCTTTTGGGATATTGTATGCGTTTAATAATAATAATAATAATAATAATAATAATAATAATAATAATACAGGTTGCATTTATCATGGAAAATTGGAGGCAGAGGGCTACTACAAGTACAACAGGTAGTAGAAGAACAACAAATAAGCCTGAATGATTACGTCAACAGCATATGGGAAAAGCTACTTCAGGCAGTGAAAAATTAAATTATATTAAAAACAACAGAAAGCAAGGCGAGCAGTTTGAAATCAAATGAGATGGCTGGAAGAATAAGCCACTGCAAAGGGAATTTCTGAAAAACATTGAAAAATAAACTGACAACTGGACTTGGGCATAGCTGAAATTGGGTTCCATCAAGAAAAAAAACGGAAGGGCTGATTTTTGCTGCACAAGGACAGTCATTGCAAACAAATGTTATGAAGGCTAAAATCATGAAAGTCAGAGAACATCCAAAGTGTTGAATTTATCAAGAAAAAGATGAAACTGTGTCTCATCTTATATGTGAATGTAACAAAATTTCACAGAGAGATTACAAAGCTAGACACGACAGGGTTGCAAAATTGATTCACTGGTCATTATCTAGAAAGCACTATCTGCCAGCATCTAAAATTTCATGAGAACATCAGGCTGAGAAAGTCTAAGGAAATGATCAGGTCAAGATCTCCAAGATCTTGTGAGATTCTTGAATTCAAACCGATCGGTACCTAGAACATAATACACCAGACATAACAGTCATAGAAAATCGGAAAGTCTGGATAATTGATGTAGCAATTCCTGGAGATGCCAGAGTCGATGAAAAAGAACTGGAAGAAATGATTGAATGTAGAGACCTGGCCATAGAATTTACCAGATAGTGGACTAAACACACAGCGGTAGTCCCCATTGTCATCGGGGCACATGGAACAATGTCAAAAAAAATTATGAATCATTTCAAAAAATTGTAGCTTTCTGATATACCACCTACAGAACTGCAGAAGACATCTTTACTTGGGACATCATATATTTCACTTCGATACTTGACTGATACCTAGGTCTCCGGTGGAAACTTGTATCAGCTCAACAATACCGGTCAATGATAATTTCGTTGTTTATTTTTGTTTCTCATAGGCTGTGTTTCGTATATTTCGAATAAAAGAAATAATAATATATTATTCTTAAAAACATTCGGAAAGAAAAACCAAAGAAATAATTATATACGAAAAAATTAATTTATAAACAATAATGACATTTTTCAGATATTAAAAACCTTTTGAAATTTATTAATTGATACTGATATTCATGTAAGAAATATGCTGCTTTTGGAATGTATACTTCATTTCTGTAAAACACAAGGGCGGAGACTGGATGTTTGAAACCGTTTTTTCACAGTATGAGAAAGTTACTTCTATTACTAAGATTTTTGTACTTTTGTATAACCAGATTTCGAAACAGATTAAATTTTTACAGTTCTGAACAGGTAGTTCGGGACGCATTCTTGTTTCTTGCAAAAACAAATAAGCGAAACAGATAGTTTAGGACGTATTATGGTTTTCTGTAAGCGGAAGTAAAGAAATAGGTATTTCAGGACGCATTCTGATTTTCTATAAGCGGAAGTAAAGAAATAAGCAGTTCAGGACGCATTCTGGTTTTCTGTAAGAGGAATAAAAGAAACAATAACATCCAGGTCGATGTTGTCAAACTTTTCTTCGCAGACTAATTTAATTTTTGTTAAAATATCATATAGATCAGTTAAACCAACAGCTCTGTTTATCTACAAGCCACACGGGAAATTTTACTAAACAACTGCTAATTAACAAAGACTCATGCATGTGGGGTGCCTTAATCAAAATGCTGAACCTAGTTTTCTGCTTTCTTGGGTATTTCAGGTTTGGTTGCAGTTTATTTCATTAATTAACCAATTTCCTGCAAGATTTTTTTTTTTTTTGGAATTATGTTTCCGTAAAAAGGTATGTTTTAACATGTAAAAAAACATGAAATATGAAATTTTATAATAGACAGAGTAAATATATGATATTTATTGATGTGAACAAGAATTTATTCATCAATACTAATATGACGCGAAAATACTCCAAATTGCATGAAATTCTTACTTAACTCATTCACAATTAGTCGAATTTTGAATAACTTGTCTCTGTTTCCATTTATTATTGGTATACCTGTATTATCACTAAAATGTAGGTTTCTCTTTATTTCAATGTAGTGGTTTTTCGGCATTCATTTTCGTACAATTACAATATTTATGTCTTCGTCTTCTAACCAATACATCCGCTTTTGGGGTAAAGAGTGATATCCAGTTAAAAGTAAAATTCCCAAAAACTTTTTGAAACAGTCTGCAGAGAACGTAAATTGATTACGATTATGTTTAGCTGCATAAGAGACACTATACTGTACGATACGCTCTGCTAGGTCCTCTGTAAATAACATTTCAAATATTTCTACTGGTGTTTTAACTTTTACTCTTACCATAATGTTTATTTTATGTTCATTGCATTCTTTTTCTCCATGAGTAGAAATGTTGAAAGATGCTTTTTCTCTCTTCCACTAGCTATGGATATTTCTTTTCTACGTTTCTTATTCCTTGGAAGTACAATCTCTTCTTTACATCTCGTGCCATGAATTTCTATTGAACCTGAAACGTCGTTTGGAACGGTATCTCCCAGTATATTGTCATCTATGCATTCCACATCTGAAATATCACCCACTCGATCCAGTGGTAGTTGCACTGTATCAGTAGTATTCCCAAGGTCATCATATGTCAAATCCAGTTCATTTCCCAAAAGTCTTCAAGTTCTCTTAGTGTCAGAAATTTTTTGCGTCTCATGGTTATGCTGGAACATAAATGGAATAAATGTAACAATATCCCTCAGAATAAAAATTACCATAGTAGTAATCAAACTGTCAGTTTCATTACGTCATCCTGAATAAGTGCACATACTACCTACGTCCTGTTACTTTACAAAAGCCGGGGGCCCCAAATGGGGATCATTATTTTTTTTCCGATTATCAAGTTATGAAATCAACAATTTCCTCAATTTACGTACTGTTTTATTCAGAAAACATATGCGCATAATCTGTATAAGGGAAAATTATTTATTTTGATATAAAGTATAAAATATTCGATTCGGAAATAGGTATATATGACAAATCGTCACTTATCGGTGAAACTTTGAATCAATCTCATATATTTTAATGTATTTTTTAATCACACTAAAAACTCTTACTACATACGTTAGGAACAAACTCTGATGTACACATATAGCGTTACAAATTAACACAAAGTTGCAAATTAGTGGCGCTAACATCATAAACTTTGCTGAACCCCAAACGGCCGCCCCGGTGGCGCAGTGGTCTAAGCGATGGCCTCTGATCATTCGTCCGTAAGGGGTCCGGGTTCGAATCCCGGTGAGGCATGGATGTTGTGTTTGTCTTACGGCACTGGCTCGTTCCCTTCCCTGGAACCAGTGACCCAAAATTAGGGACGGGCGACTGCTTATAGCCCATTGAGTTGCTCACGGTGGTCGTTAAACCTCCATTCAAAAAAAAAAAAAAAAAAAAAAAAAAAAGAACCCCAAACGAGGATCACGGCAGCCAATGCGTTAATGTGGCTTTGTTTCTTTCCTTCACCCAGTGTCAAGTTTGAAACTGAATAAAACGACGTTCTCTACGCTGATCACTTGCAATATTTATTGTGCTTATTAAGTACAAAGTCCGATGTTAAGAGAACCTCATAGAGTAAGTGTTGATCATAATCAACCGCATGTTTGACGGAATGGGAATGCTGGTACACTACAACGAACCCCCTGCCACCCCCCACTAAGGAAACGGTAAGCAACAGCGGACGTTTAGTTTTCAAATTCACAATTTTTCCATAAAAGTGCTTGATAAGGGTATATGATCTGGTATCATGGTTTATCACTTCTCTCAAAGCCTGTTCTCTCTTTATGCGATCTTTACTTAACTTAGGTTTCTTACGTATATTCAAAATTATAATAATAAGTGCTTTATACTTTCTTAGATATTTTCGGTCACTCTTTAATGCAAGACCAGCAGGGCAATTGCCTTAGGTAATGTTATTTTTAAATGTAATAACCCATGATAGAATGGAAAAAATGTGCAATAAAAAAATGTAAGGATAACTATTGTCAAGAAAGTGCTATGTAAACTAGCAATGATTTCCAACAAATTGCAAAGAAAATCGAATTGTTTGCGATGTAAACTATCATTGATTTCCAACAAAATGCAAAGAAAATCTGTAGTAAAACTCGAGAACAGTCATTAATAAAACGTAACAATACTCCGTAATTAAGAAAGCTTCAGTGATCAGTAAATAAATGTAAATATAATTTGTAATAAAATGCAAGGAAATTGCGCAGTAGTTACTAAAATTGTCCAAAACAAAACTGAATCTTACAGTCTTTTAAAAATGAGTATTTACAATCCAATTTTTTGCTAATTAAAATAATCAACTTTTGTTTTTCGAGTAGTTTTCTCTTTTTCCCCTCACCATTGAGAAATTTAATGAGCAGAAGGAACAGTAATTAAGAATGATTAGAAATAACATTCCGAGCAGAGAAATTTCGCAAAAACGGTTTTCAGCAAGAAATATGACACAAATTTTTCGGTTGTAATGAGCACGTCTTTCGAATCCTTTCGGACACGAAAAATATATCTCAAAGTAGATTTTTATAAAATCTAAAAATTCGGCAAAAAAAGAAAAGAAAATACCACACAATTACATTATACAATTACGCGCATAATTTAAAATACGTAATATTACCAGTTATTCATGGTCAAAGAAACTTGTTAAAAAGTCAACCAGATGTCTACAATCGAAATAACATCCAGAAATAGAAATATCTACTTACACCCACTAGCGGCGGAAAAGTATGTCACAGAAATTTGAAAAAACCGTGCACAAAAAGTTTCTCATAATGGGAGGAAGATATCAGAGACTAACAGGTTTTTAAATCAGCCGGTTAGAAGAAGAAACATAGAACGAAACATAATATAACTTTAGGCTACCTAGCAGAAACTCTTTGTGTTATCTAAAGAAGAAAATAGTTCAAAACACTCTTTATTATGAAGAGTACCCTACGAAATAAAAATTTCTGACAGATTTTAAGAATCAAATTAACCCTTTCAAATACAAATATCTGCTGACGCCCTCTGGCGGGAGAATTTTGAATAATCGAATTCTTCATAGCAAAAGCTTTGCTTGGTAAAAAGTATTTTTTCTAATACATCTCTTGGTAGCAGAGATAGAGAGAGAAAAACATTGATCTTTACTCCCGTAGTGGAAAATCTGTGCTTTGTTTAAATAGGAAAATGTTCGCTATCTATACTGTAGCGAATAGCACTCAATACAAAGAGAATTTTTTGAATAAGATCTTTAGAAGGAGATATGTGGTTGTCAATACACACCAACACCTCCTAGCGTCAGAATTGTGGACTACAAGAATCCTTTGAGCACAGGTAAAGTGTTTCACAAGATAAATAGTAGCCGGAATTTTTTTTTAAATCGGACTTTTACAAGCAGAGGTACAGAACAGATTAAAAATCTGCGCCCCAGGCGGGAAAATTGTGCATGATTTGGGGAGAAAATGCACACAAAAGTTTTCGTAGTTAGTAGTATCTGACCGAGAAAGGATTTTTTTTTAATCGGGTGTTTAGCCGCGCAGTTATGTACATATATATGTTTGTTTGTTTGGGGGTTTAACGACCACCGTGGAAACTCAATATTTCATTTTTGTGAAAACTCAATAAACAACCCGTAAACCAGTGGTTATAAATGAGGGAGAGCTACTATAAGAAGTCGCTCCTCCCTCATTTATAACCACTGGTTCCAGAGAAGGTAGGGACCCAATGCTGTAAGACAAACACAACATCCATGCCTTACCGGAATTCGAACCCGAACCCACCTCGGACGAATGCTCAGAAGCCAGTGGTTGTTTATTTTTTAAATCGGACTTTTATAAAACAATATGTGTGCGCCACCAGGGCGGCGTACACATATTGTTTCAGATATGCTGTAAACGAAAATGTAAACCTATATCATCTGGCAGCAAACTTGTGCGTTTGAGAAAAAATTTGAAATCATATGCAAGACATTTCACACCAGAAACGTTTTCCGGCAAAGAAAGAATTTTTCAAATCGGACTATCAGAAGCAGAAAACAATATCAAGAAAACAATGTATGAGACTACGTTTGTCTGGCAGGAAAACAATGCATTATTTCAAGCAGATGGTGTGCTCAAAAGGCTTTTGTTGTGAGCGATATCTGATCACGAACGGAACTTTTCAATCGAGTTTTCAAAATCGCAGATATTCCTGCAAATACATTAGAAATAAAAAATGTACATTTACGCCTGCTGATGGCAAAACGTTTCCAAAATTTCGAAGTTATATGCAGAACATTTTCCACCAAGCTCTATCCGATGCAAAAAGAATGTTTCACATCGGACGTTTAGAAGCACAGGTAACGGGGAAATCTTTATTTAACTTTACGCTCTCTAGCGGAAAAACTGGGAATTACTTGAAACAGAAACTATCCTCAATAGTCTGCTCTGTAAAATATCATCGAAGGGAAAAAATAAGTATTTCAATCGGGTATTTAGAAGCAATGAAATGGAATAAAGTGAATTTTGAATGTCATAGCATCTGGATTTATACCCTCTAGCGGCGAAGTTATGCATCGGAAAATAACCAGAAACCAAAGATGACCGTTCTCATATTTCAGGCTTCCAATTCAGAAGGAATTTTTCAAATCGGAGATACCGTATCCGCAGGCAGATTGACGGACAAAGTGATAACAGAAGCGCGTACTTACCACTTACAAGCACAATACCACTTACTTTGTCACTGAATGTGAGTGATCCTTTGAACCCGAGAAGAGATTATGTTCCAGAATGCATTTCCTACATGAAGATCAGAAATAAAATCGTTCTCTCCATTGAAGATAGAAGGTGTGGTCTTCAAGTTTTCTCTAGCAATGAATCAGTTCTGTTTCTCCTTTTGTAAAAAAAAGTACGTCTGCCTGTGGACACCATGTGTCTTCCACAATTAGACCGATTTAAAAAAAATGTTTTTGCATTGGGAAGTTTAAAATGTGAGAATAATTTTCCTTGCTTTCAAGTGAGTTTTTTTATTCCAGATATATAACTTTGCCCTGGGAGGGCATAAATGCAGATGTTATCGAATTCAAAACCTATTTTATTTCATATAATTGCTTCTAAATATCCAGTTCAAAGAATTATTTTTTATACTGAATACCATTTGTAACAAAGACTAGTTTGAGTTCAGTTTCTTTTTCAAGCGGTGCCCAGTTTCTCCGCAAGGGAGAGTAAAATTAAATGGCGATTTCTTAGATATCTCTGCTTCTGGATGACCGATTTGAGAAATTATTTTTGCATTTGATACAGCTGCTGGTGGGAAATAGTACATATAATTTCAAATTTTTGGTAGAATAATTCTTGCCACTCGGAGCGTAAGTGCACATTTCTCTTTCTGATGTATTTTACACAATATCTGCGCTTCTGAAAACTCGTATGAAAAAATTATTTTGCTTTCCAATACCGCTAACAATGAAAAAAAATCGTTAATGCCTTCTGTTTAAAAAATTGCATAGTTTTGCTGCCAGGGGGCATAGTACTACATCATGTTTTCCCCTATATCTCATCGTCTAATAGTCCGATTTGAAAACTTCTTTCTCTGTCGGAGAGCGATTCTGGTGTAAAATGTATTGCGCATAATTTAAGATTTTTCTTAACGCACAATTTTGCCACTAGAGCGCATAATTTCTCGTTTCCGTTTACATCATATTTACAACAATATATGGGTGTCTAAACGTCCGATTGAAAAAATCCTTTTTCGGTCAGATACTACTGACTACGAAAATATTTTGCATATATTTTCCGCCCAAGATAAGGCACAGTTTCCCTACTAAGGATCGCAAACTTTTAATTTATTTCTCTCAATACCTCTGCTTCTAAAAGTCCGATTCAAGAAATTCTTTCACCACCAGATACCATTCATCACATGGAACAGTTTGCATGTACACATGGGTTTTTGCAATTAAGAAAGGTCATTTTTTCTTTTTTTTTTTTTTTCTTTTTGGCGCTGGATTTTATTAGGATGTATTTCTGTTTATTTCTAAAATTCCTATTGAAAAATATCTTCTTCTATTGTATGCCACACGCTATAGTAATGATGGAGAACATTTTCCTATTCAAACAATGCACAGTTTTCTCACTGAGGGAAGTAAAGGTCAATTTTTTTTCTCACTATATCTGCTTCCAAGAAACGTATTTGAAAATTTCTTTCTCCCTAGCAAAGCTTTTGCTATGAAGAATAATTTTACCATATTTTCTGCTTTTCGATTATTCAAGTCTTCCGCCTTATCGCATCAGCGTATATTTCTATTTGTGAGAAAGTTAACTCCGATTCTTAAAATCCCTTACAAAAATCCTTATTGTGTAGGATAATCTTCATTATGAAGAGCATTTTAAATCCATTTTCTTCTTTAAGTAACACGAAACTTTTCCGCTAAGAGGTGTAGAGATATGTCATGATTTTCTCTTTATCTCTTCTTTTAACTTTTCGATTTGAAAATATCTTTGTCTCTGATATTTCCTTTCACTATGAGAAACTTTTTGTACACAATTTGTTGATTTTTCGTAATGCTTTTCAGTCGTTAATATGTGTAGTCCGCCCCGGTGGTGCAGTGGTCTAAGCGATGGCTTCTGATCATTCGTCTGAAAGGTTTCCGGGTTCGAATCCCGGTGAGGCATGGATGTTGTGTTTGTCTTACGGCACTGGCTCTCTTTCTTCCCTGAAACCAGTGACCCTAAATTAGGGACGGGCGACTGCTTATAGCCCATTGAGTTGCTCACGGTGGCCGTTAAACCTCCAATAAAAAAAAATAATAATATGTGTAGGTCGCTATTTCTCATACTGGGTGTTTTACCGATTATAAAAATCTGGTTGATGTTTTAACCGGTTCCAATGACTGTGAATAACCCTGTTCATATTACGTGTTTGAAATAATGTGCAGTTTTTCCTTGGTGGTGTAGGTGCATTTCAATTTCTACTAAATTTTTAGATTTTCTAAAAGTCTGCTTTGAAATGTATTTTTCGTGTGGCAAAGGATTCAAAGGTCGTGCTCATTACAACTGAATATTCGGTGTCATCTTCCTTGTTTAGCACTGATTTTGAAGAAAATGAGGCGTGCTTATGATATCAGTAGATACTTCCGACCGTCGAACTGTGGACACCATATCTCTGTACCTATGAAATTGATTAGAAAAATCTTCTTGCATTGTGAAACCTGAACTGTGAGAATGATAATCTCTGAATTTCAGTTCTTCTCAGGTGCCTATGTTTTCCGATAGGGTTCCAAATTCAGATGCTATCGAATTCTAATGATGTTTTATTCCATAACATGCTCCTAAAAATCGAACGAAACAACTGAATTTTTAAAGTTTCAGTTATTTCAAAGGAAGGAAGCAAAGTGTTCTCTTCCTTTTCTAACTGCCTAACAGCAGATTCCACACAATCACCATCATACTTATCTCTCTCTCTTCTTCTTCTTCTTCTTCTTCTTCTTCTTCTTCTTCTTCTAAAAGCTTTCTTTGAAACAGTACTAGCTTGACTCACTGTGGGATGAGACAAAGAGGTTATTTGAAATAACCCGAGAGACTGAACTCCTGTACTTCATATAGGGCCAATGAGAATGTAATAAATTCCAGCCAAAATATGAGAGGGCTGAGGAGAAAATAAATGACTGCGTCTTTCGAAAAACACGAATGAAATCTAAATATTAGACAAACTTTATATAATTTCAGCAAGTCAGTTTAAGCAAGCAAATTAAATTAAAGGGATATGAAATTTTTTTGTGAAATTACGCTGAAACATCTACGAGATTTCGTTAACAGCTGAAAATCAAACTGTTGCCGCAAACAGTTCCGTCACATACACTGCTTTTGAACAAAATCTCGGAGTTAGACAAACATTTAAAAATTCAAGCACGGCAGTTTATTAAAACACATAATTTGCAACTGTATCCCGCTTCTTAAAACTTTTTGTAGTGTATGCTATTTGCCATACTATAGATTGTGAACATAATTATCATTAATTATTGCATGGTTTTCTGGATACGTATAACCTTTTTTCTATCTTCGTTTTGAAGAATTTTCCAAATACGACTTCTAGAAGTCTTATTTGAAAAATTCTTTTCGCTCTGTTGAAATCGCATTTGAAAAATTCTTTCGCTCTGTTGAAGTCGCATTTGAAAAAAAAATGGCTCTCTTGCTATAAAGAATGCTTTGCGCGCATTTTTTCTGCTGTTCTGTAAGGTACAGTTCGACCGCTAGGGGACGTCAGCGTATGTTTCTAGTAGAAGGAGTATTTCTGATTAAAAAATCACTTGGAAAAATCTTTCTTCACGGGATATCTTACGATACGAAGGACATCTGAAAGCCGTGCTTTATTTGTAATAGAAAATAGATGTAAATTCGTATCGTAAGATATCACGTGAAGAAAAATCTTTTCTTCACGGGATATCCTACGAAACGAATTTACATCGATTTTCTTTTTAAAATAAAGCACGGCTTTTCCCTCAAGTAGTCGTGAAGATATGATAGCATCTTATTATTAGATTTGAAAAATTCTTTTTTTTTCAGATATGTTCCGCTATGTGGAAAAATTTGCGTACAAGTTTTGAATTTTCGCAGAGCACATTTCTACAGCTACTAGGCGGCGTAAGAAGCTGTTTCGACTTCTGCGTGTTTTACCGATTCTAGAAATTTAACTGAAAAAAATACTTGAACTGTAGAGCACAAAGCACATTTTTGTATTTTAGGTAGTATGCAGTTTTTCCATTAGGAACGCAAATCCGGTTTTTTCGCTGTCTTTTTTTAACTTTTTCAAAAAATCCGCATTAAAAGTTCTTCCCATATGGGAAGAAATCAAAGAAAGAGAGAGAGAGAGTAAATAATTATTTATTAGAAACAATAAAATATGTACAAAAAAAACAAGAAAAATGTACATATAAAAACTGTGTCACCGGAAAAATATGTAACACGACGGAGTGACAAAACAGATATGTCAGTCCGAAAATAAGAATAAGTATTAACCCATTGCAGACTTCAAGGTAGCGATATAATTTGCAATAGTAAATAACGTGTCACTTGGATTCCGAAGTTCGTGGAAGACTGGAAAATACTCACGGCTCCGATGACATCGAAATTCATTGGTTATTGTCAAGCTCGCAATATAAAGCAAATTGCACTGTTAGTAAGCGTTGAGCGAAACTCAACTGCGATGAAGAGTTCCTGTGCGTTAAATGGTAAGTATAGACGACAGCTTTCATCAGGATGCACACAAAAGAGCAGACAGCTGAATATCCACTGGCGGAGAATGGTATTTTGTAGTCGGCAGAGGAGTGCGGAAGATTACAAATGGAGCAAAGGATTCTAAAAAGAAGTGGGATCAGGTGAGGTAGGAGAATACAGGAAACATACGAGTGGAGAACTGTACCTGGGACAGAACAGTGGATACGATTCGGAGAGGGAGAGATGCAAAACCGGCGAAGGGTTAAAGGAACGGAAAAACGTTCGTGCAAGAACCTCAACTGTACGTTTCACTCACGACGAGAGTTTAAAGAATCATACGTGAAGGTCCAGAAGGGATGAAAGTTTGGATGGCCGGAAGAAAAAATGGGAATACGGGCGGCGTTGCGGAGGAGAAGGTGATAATAGAGAGCACAGTTGGAAGAAGACGAAGGAGAGGTGGTCAATACGAGCAGAAAACCAGTGAAAAAATGTTAGGGGTAAGGAGAGTAGTCAGAGATGCATCCGAAGAGGTGACGATACAAGGGTAAAGAGAAGTGAGTGGAACTGAATCAGGGAAGGAGTTTGGAGAAGCATCTGGAGTTGGGAAAGTGAGAGCCGGCGGCGGTGAGAGTCAGAGAGCTGAGAACAAAGAAGAAGCAGGAAGAAACCCTTGGGGAAAAGTAAAAGGACAGTTATTAGGCGGTGGAGGAGAGAAGAACAAAGGAGAGGTTTCATGAGAAGATAAGAGGAGGAACCCGAGCGATGGGAGCGGAGCGCCAGGAAAAAAACAGGCACGGTGCAAAGGATCAACATTGGCAGGAATGATGATGAAAACGAACTTCTTAAATAAGAGAGAAGAAATCATGACTGGAGAGCGATATAATAAAATGGCATCTAAAAGCACCGATGCATCGGTAGTCGAAAGATTGATTCTTCGGATGAGGATACTGATGTGAGAGTCATGGAGTGTGCGTTTTAGTGAAATCAGAGCAGCTTTACCTCAGGGACTGGCAGGAAGAATGTGCTTGGCAGCTGGGAGCCAGTGCACAGAGTTCCATCAAAACTTGTTGAAAACTGTTACACAGTGGTTACAAATTTAGAAGGCAGTGGAAGGACTTGGCAGAGGTGACAAAGTATATGTCAAGCATCTTTCTCCTGATGGAGGAAAAAGATTGTACCTGAGACCAGGCAAGAAGCCTGGCCTCAAGGCGTTGTTGCAATGGTAGCCAGTTGAGTGAGGTGGAAAAGGAGGGGTCACCTAGATGAATCCCCAGGAACTTCAGGGAGAGCGAATACCAGCAGACATTGAGTGATGTGTCAGTGTGAATTTTACATCAACTGTACCATAAACTGGCAGTTTTAGTTGTGTTGAGGCAGGACCCAGATGCAACGGAATAAATAGAGTAGACTATTGCAACGTTTGAGCTTCTTGACGGATGATGGTGGAGAGGTCGTCGGCAAAAGCACATACGGTGATATCTTCATAACGATAACAGGAGGAAATTCTCTGAGTTGAAATGTGATGCCAAAGTCAAGAACAAAACTGTTCGAAATCGAAGGGAAAAAAAGTTGGCCCGAAAGGGGAAAGCCCTCCCGAATAGCAGATTTTAGTGGAATAGAAACAGTGAGAGCATTGGCACAATAAAAACGCAGAAATTGCTGTAGAGGAACAAACGGCTTTTACTAGTATAAACAACGAAGGGTAGTGGAATTTACTAAAAACATGGGGAAAATAGCCATGAGATACTCTGTCAAAGGCTTGTTTCTGATTGAGATCCTAAAAAGCTCACAGTGCAGCATGCTGTCTGGACAGGAAATTTACATCACAGATAACTAAAATGGTGTCAGATATGGTGCATCCTGGAATAGCGTAAATCTGCGAGGGTTCAATAACGAAAGGTAGAATGGTACATAAGCCAAGAGACATGAATTTTACAGTAATCGATGTTAAGGACTGTAATTTCCCGCCAGTTAGAAAGATGGAGAAGATTCCTCTTTTTGGAGAGGAAGAGTGATCTTTGCATGAGGGAAAGTTTCAGGGGTAGTTCCCTTGGAGAATGTGATTAAAACAATTAAACAGAGACGGTAGTAAGGGAGGAAAAAAGGTAATGTAAGACGACAAGGCCAATCCATCCTAGCCAGGAGTGCTGGAGGTGGAGAAGCTACGAAGAGCAGTTTCGACTTCGTCAGGTTGAATGGGTTGAATGAAGGCATCTCCGAGATGAATGGGAATGGCAAGTAATTTGGCGAAGAACTGAGGTGAGTTCGGTGTCACGAAAGACGGTACAGAAAAGTAATTCATAAAATGACGGTGCACGTGTCGGTAGACAGCTTCAGGTTCAGTAAGGATAGCACCGGTGCACGGCAGTGGCGGCTCGTGGTGTAAAATGCTGGTGAGGCGAACGGTCTTGATGTAAATGTAAAACAGTAAAACATATGTTATTGAAATATATATAAATTCGTATACCGTTATACGAACATATATACATATCAGTGGCGTAGCCAGGGTGGTCGTGGTTTGCACCCCCCCTAAGTATGCGAGACAGTTAGCTTTTTCTAAGTACGTTTTATAGATAATTTCCCTATTTAAATTGATTGATTTTTACATAACTTACAATGTAATACAAATAAATTACATTGATACATAATATCAATGTAATTTCTTGATAATAGAAGAGAAAGTAAAGCAAAGCGGCCAAGAAGTTGCTTTATTAAATTTTTATTAAAGCAACTATAATTTATTGCATTTTCTTCATTTTATTAAATTAGCTTCGTTTTGTATTAATGTTCAAGATGTGCGTACGTACCAATAGAAAAATATTTGTCGAAGCGCCCCCCCCAATTGTTACATGTACTTATACACAGTTATACAGCAGAAGTGCAGAACCCTTCCCCCCTCAAAAAGTTTCATTTCAAAGGCAGTATCACCCATCGAATATCTTTGAAGTCCTGGGTTCGAGTCGGCTGAATCATTAAATTCCGCTGAGATTCGGAAGTCTCGTTAAGCCATTGGTCCCGGGTAGGCGCCTTGTTATAAACAGCTGTAAATCCCATTCCTTAGGGCTTCAGCCCATGCCATTAAGCCCTTATATACAAATATTATTCAACAGTAATGGAATAAAATTACAGAAATATATGAAACACGGCGTGGGGAATCTTTCTTCACGAAAAAATCCAAAAATTTTAGAGGGAAAATGTGCATATACCACTATATATATGTGTGTGTGTGTGTGTGTAATATACGCTACTTTTGCAACAATATTTTTATGAAAACAATTATTCGATAATTTTACAACAAAGAAAGAAATATTTCACCTGTATTCTTTTATGTAATACACTTCAGCGAAAATACGCAATTTGTGCGGTTTCTTTAGCTAGTCAATGCTACACTCACATCCCAACGCCAGTCGGAGATACACTTCTTAAAAAATTCAAAGTAAATCATTTGAATAGAAATTGTTTTCTCACGAAATGTTTCTTGAGCTTGAATAAAAGTCACAGTTCGATTGGCATATTAGTGAAGGTGCATTTAGCACGGGTCACAAACTGAAGACCAGGCTCGTGATAACTATGTACAGGAGAAGTCAAGTTAAGGAAGCACATTTCTATATTAAAAAAGTATTAGGTAATTTAAACCTGGAATTAAAAACAGAGGAATACGATATTAATTTGCTTTGGTCTCGAACAGCATGCTTTCAGTTTATGTTTTATAAATAAGTTCAATTCTGCGATCCTTTTTGGCTGCAAATTTGTCTATGATCAGATCATAAAATGGTTGAGTGGACATTAGATGGTTCAGCAATTCTTTCTCGATTGAAATTTTAGCGAGTGAAGACAAACGATCTTGTGCCGTTGTATTACGGAGGTAAGTCTTAATTCTCTTCAAACAAGAAAAAACTCCTTTCAGCAGAAGAACTTGTTGATGCCAGTGTCAATACAAAAGAAAATAATTTGTAGGCTTCTGGTAACACATCTTTCAACTCGTTTTCTTTCATTGTTTTCAAGGTTTTCTGAACACTGAGTTCCCCCAAGTTGTGATCATTATATAAAAAATTAATTCGTTTTTTAGTCGTTGTGTGTCTGTAAAAATGTTTAGATAATTTTTTTTTGAGAGTGTTAAGGGCACTGGATGGAAATGACTCTGAATTACTATGGTATTTTGAGTTGTCAACTAGCTGCAGAAACTCGAGCTTCCCATATCTTCAAATCTGGTATTTATTTGGACTATTATGCTGTCAACGGTTTCGTAAAACAAAATTTTGTAATAGTTTTCCACTTCTTCTTCAGCCAAATGTTTCTTTTGGCGACATTTAGGACCTCCACTCAAACTAATTGCTTCACTGAAATGTTTCAAATAAGTGGTTACATTCCTTTTTTTTATTTATTCGTTCGCAACATTGTTTAATTTGTCTTTGGCAATAACTGATATCTAAAGTCTTTTTTTGTAAAACATCAAACAGTACATCCGTAATTCCAAAAATGTCATAAAAAATCAGTGATAAAAAAGCAAATTCAAAATTAGTGAAATTTTTCAAATATCCTATGGCTCCGTTGATTGATTCTGCCGTTGATTCCGGGTCATTCATTATGTTTTCAAACACATTCTTTAGTTTGCCTCATTCGCTTACAATTAAACGCAAAATTTGCGAACGTGATGCCCAACGTGTTTCAGCTATTTGAGGAATCCGTTTCCCAACAACTGAATCTGCTACGTGGGTTCTCTTGGCAGATTTATGAAAAAATGAGGGCATGCTGGATTGAGGTGCGAAATATATGCGACATTTTACAATACTTTTGCACCCCTGTTGTAGGACAAGGTTAAGGCGGTGGGCGAAACAGTGGGTAAACAAAGCTTGCGGGGCTTCTAGCTTGACTCTTTTCTGCAAACTGCTCAACTCTCCAGCCATAACGCTTGCACCATCATAACACTGGCCTACTAACTTTGATTTAAAATCAAACTCCTCCAAAACCGAAGCTAGCAGATCATACAGTGCCACAGCAGTCCTGTCAGTGCTGATATAATAAAAACCAAGGAAGCGCTCAACTACTTCACAATTTGAGTCCAATATGTATCTGACAATTATTGAACACTGTGATTTTTGAGTAATATCAGTTGTATCATCAACTTGCACTGAAAAAAATGTTGACTCATTAATTTCGCTTTTAACACATTCGTTTATATATTCATGAATACACTCCAGTAAATCATTCTGTATCGTTTTTGATTGTCCAGAAAATAATCTTCGTATTTCTTCAAAATATGCTTAATTCTGGGGTGCTTCTACGAAGTAACAAACGGAACATCTCCTTGAAATTACCTTTATTTAATGAGGAAATAGATCCATCATGTCCTCGAAAAGGCAGTTCTTGCTTGCTTAGAACGACAACTAAATCGATTATATGTTCCATAAAAAGCCTATTTAGTCTGACCTTTTCATTAAACTTAGCTTTATGAAGAGCAGCATTTTCTTTGAGCATATCAGAAATAGTGTTTATATTTTTTTCCATTCGTTTCAGACCTACGCGGGTAGTTATATGCTCTTAAGAGCTTTCGTGCAATTTTGCACTACGAGAAAAGTTTTTCAGATCAAAATAACCCGTTGTATTCCACACATTTTTCTTATTGCTCAAAAGTAAACATGGCCAGCAAAAGAGAGTTTGCTTGTAATAGCTACCAGAAAGCCAGGGAAATTTTCGTACCCTGACTTATTGAAAGACGTAAAAAACGATTTGCCGCACTTCTTATCTTTAGATATTGAACTTATTATAGGTGTCGGTCTTCCAGATATGAGAACATCCCTTTTATCATAGTCTTTCCAGTGTTTAAAAGGAATTTCTTCCAGAACACAAATCACGTCGTTTGTTGGGCCATTCATATTTTCCAACCAAAATCAAAATATGCTGTTTAGTAACAATAACAAAATAAAAAGAAGAAAAACTCAACATTACTATGAACTAGCCAACACCCGCAGAAGAGAGGATTGAAAACACACTACAAAAAGTTAGACTCAAATACACTCTGACGAATGAATAGTTAAAGCTACGCAGAAATCATCGTACTCCAAAGCAATAGAGGCGAACGGCGTCATCGCCTGTAAAACCAATTTTTACCAAGGTCATCTGCTCATTTTCCCGCGCCCATTGGATACACAATCCTTGGATTCTCCAATAACAGCAGAGATGCGATTCCAGTTTAACCGAAATGGAGGGTCGCCTCAGAAATTTCGTTTCTCTTACTGGAAGTCCGGCACCTCCTTAGGTAGACTTCGGACCGTGGGGGTGGGGGTTCACTCTGTAGGGCTCTTCTCTGATCCCCAGTTTCCAAACCGGCTTCTCATCGAGACGATTCAGCCGGTCGCCTCTAAGCGCTTAAAACGTACAGCTCCTTTGCAAAAATAATGATTCATTCCTCTTCTTGAAAGCCTTTCTTTAACCTAATTCATGAATCACAATGTGAATTTCAGTGTTTCATTTATCCTGCAAAGCTCTTATATCTTTTTACTGACCGAAGTTGTTCTTTTTTTCACTTCTCATTCTGCGGAATTTCAGGTGAGGCGGCGCCTCACTTGCCTCATCTGACGGGCCGCCACTGGTGCACGGCACGTACTGTATTTAGCAGAGTTGATTGGTGGCGATGTTTTTCGAAAGACATGCTTTTTACACCCAAGAATTTGGTGCATTTTTTTTAAACCACTAATTCACATTTCACTTTATCATAGGTTTTAGTCCAAAGCCGATCACTGTTTCGTGGTGCCAGTTCGCATATATTTTAGCGATTCCTTTCATTCTTGTTACCAAGAGTGTTTATTATGAACATCATGAACACTTCATTGTTGTCAAATATTCTAAACATTAGCTCATGGGAATGGTATATGTACACGAATGAGTCAATACATTATGACCACCTACCTAATAAGCCGTAGGACACCCTTTAGCCAGCAAAACAGCGGTCACTCAGCGAGGAATTGATTCGATGAGGTGGCGATAGGTATCCTGGGGTATCTGGTACCATAATGTCAACAGCAGGTCCTCCAGTTCCCGTACATTTTGGGGGATGTGATTAGCGCGATCCCGCCTTTCCAAGTCGAACCACAAATATTCGATTGGGTTCATGTCAGGTGAATTTGGAGGCCAAGACATTAACAGAAAATCCCCAGCATGTTCCTCGAACCACTCCTTGACGATTCTGGCAGTGTGGCATGGCGCATTATCTGTTGGTAATAGCCATGACCAGCAGGGAACACAGTTGCCATGAATGGTGAACTTGGTCCAAAACTATGCTGAGATACCTGAAAGGTGTCAGGTATCTCAGCATCGCTATTGGGATAATGGGGCCTAAGGTGTCCAAGAAAACATCGCCCACAGCATAACACCGCCGCTGCCGCCGGCCTGTTTCCACCCAACAGTGCATCCAGATGCCATAGCCTACGTTGGTAATCGGCGTATCCGCGCTGAGCCGTCTACGTGATACACTAGGAATCTTGATTCGTCACACCAGACCACTTTCTTCTAATCATCCACGGTCCAATCTCGATGATCTTGAGTCCATTTCATCCGTTGTTGGCGATGACGTGAAGTGAGCATGGGGAACCGCCTGGGTCTTCGGCTACGTAGGACCATGCGCAGAAGGCTGCAATAAACTGTGTAGTGTGACACATTGCCCTGATCGCCACTGTTGTAGCTGCGGGTGATTTGTCGCACTGTGAACCTGTGGTCGCTGTGAACAATGTGCGACCCTCTGCGCTCCCCTCTGGCATCAATGAGCTGCAGACGATACACGGCTGGACGACGGTTTGTCGTTTGTCCATCTGTGCATTCCTTTTGATACGTACTCACTACAGCGGCACATGAACAACACACAAGCCGTGCTGTTTCCAAGATCGTAGTTGCGAGGCGCCGTACCAATACAATTTTTCCTTCATCAAACTCCAATAAATCGGCAGCTTTTCCCATTCTGACTCAGAACATTCAACTAACCGAAACCCGGTCCTCGGGTTTTATATATACTGCTCTGTGAATTTCATCTGCGCCACCGTTCGGTCTCCAGGCGCGCTCATTTCTCTATGCTGGATGTGGTCATAATGTAATAGCTGATCGGTGTATTTTTACGTTAATGTGTACAATGAGTATCATATACATCGGGGAAAGCAGTCCTTCGTGGTAGTGGCTATGTATCTGGTTTCACTTTGATGCTGAGCAGTTCAAGCACGGTCTTATGCTGTATCACTCACTTCAAGACGGCAAAACTTGTTTTTCACAGATATATGAACATGTGTACGCGTGATTATTCAGGTGTTTCGTATGTAGAGGAACATGGATTTTAAGGGCCATGCCGTAAATGTGACACAAACAATTCTCCTATTTAAAAATACATTGCAGCAGATTTGCGGTAGCGAAATTTGTAATTCTAATGACCGAATGGGAAACCATTTTCGTGTTCCTAGGCAACTGGTTGAATCGTCTGAGATGCCGAGTCCGTTTTCTGTTATTTTTTTTTTTCGTAATGAAAACGTTTAGCAATCTTGTGTTTGTATGTCGTGTGGAGACGTCGCCGTCAGCGTAAATATAGACCTTAGTTCGAGTTCCTCTCCCGTGCAAAAAAAGTTGGTGATTTCCGCACAAGAAATCAACGGCCATCTTTGAAATGATGAAAAGAATGTTCACTTAATGGTTTCTCTTGTCATCCAAGTTGATGACATCTTAAAACAAACAGCGTATGTTCATTTTTCCTTCGCTGGAGCTACTGCAAGCAACTTTTTTCCAGCTTTTTTTCTTACTTCTGTTTCTTCCACGAAATTTCTATTTATGTTCACACTTGACAGGAGGTTCTGAATTTCTCCTTCTTTTCCGTTCATTCGACGTGTGCGAGGCTAATCTACGTGAAACATGGTCGATATTTCTATCCAAAATATACAAAATATTTTTAATTCTCTCCTCAGCATGAAACTGTATGATGTTTAGAAATCTTGCGTACAACAGCAAATCAAGAAAACTTTGCCAGCGAATTTTCTTCTCTTGGAATATTTTACTGCCATGTACGCTTCGGATTATACAAACTAATAATGATTTCGAAATGTATTTTGAATAATTTCTTCCGGAAGTTGGCATCACTGTACTTCCTATTTCGAAATTCTGTTATTTCCGCATCTGAGCCAGAGGAAAAAAGAAATATTGTTCTTTATTTTTGATCCCAGAATGTCACTTCAAGTAATATTTTTCGGCAGATGCTCAAGAACTCCACTCACCCTTGGCAAAACAAATTCATATAATACATGAGAATGACTACTCGAAAGAACATTTTTCCTGGCAGGTTTAAAATGTCTTGGCCGAAAATGAGTAAAACTTCAAAAAAAGTTGTTCACCCACGTTGGTGTAAGTATTAAATTCACACATGTTTTTAAAACGAGAAAAAAAAACACAAGTCAAAAAAATAAATAAAAACCTTTTCTGTCTGTCCCCATACTATTCAAACTTAGAAAAAGGATTTGTTCGACAAGTTCTTGGTTTACTGTATTTAAAATTATCATAACCTTGAAATGCGATAAATGACTGGTGAAAAACTTAAGTTTTTACGTAAACTTTGTCTGTTCCTATACTCCTTAAGTTCAGTCTTACATGCAACTGCTATTGTTAAACAACAGAATTTACGAGTGTTTCTTTCTTGAGAATGATTCTAATAAGACAAGAAAATATATATTTCAAATTGGCGGTACTGTTATTGATTTCCGAGGTTGAGAGAATAGAAGGTTTGTTCAACTTGTTCTTTTTCCAGACAAAAATTCGATAACATCACTCAGCTAGGTCACCGTTCTAATAGATGAATCGTGGATCCAAACTGAAGATGTGGTAGTGAAAGATTTCTCAATTTTTTTTAACTCAAACAGGTCATAAAACTGCAAACTTTACAGTTTCCTGTCCGACGCGATGTAGATTTCAACTTGTCTGAGGAGTTTACCACACGTAAGACAGTTGACGGTATATTTCAGTATTAAAAGACTGTGGTCATATCTTTTGCGATGTACTAAAAAATATTATTCACTGATTTTTCTTACGCGCAGCTTTCGAGTTAGGATGGATAAAAGCATTATCATGTCTTACTGTATTTCTCTTTTTAGAAGACTGGCTGAAAAATCAGTTAAAAGTGATGCAGATGTTATCTTCTCCGATATCTCTACATGTTTCCTCTGAGGTTTCAGAGCGCAGAGTTTCCGCAAAATACTGTAGGCTGATTTAATAAGAGTTCTCGTTTTGCTACGTATGGAATTCTGCTTTTAATTGAAAGAAACGCGTGTGGTGCATTTGGAAAGCATCCACGGCACTTCCTCTATCAAAATTCCACGGGATTTTCTCAAAGAGTAAAGAATTTGAAAGTTGAGTTTCTTTCGGGGATTTTGTTATTTTATTTTCCAAAACTTTGCTTAGTAACGTTGCTCTTGTTTGTTCCTTTATTGGAAAATAAAGACTTTTAAGCTTCGTTTTTGCATCCATGACAAAGTCAAAGCATTTAATTGAAACTGCTTTCTTCAATGAAATCACAAGTTACATTATAAAATCGTTCTTTTTCAGACTTAAATGTAATTTTTTATGTCTATGATTTGTTATTTATCACCGTTGCGCAATGAAAATGGCTCTCAAAAAAAAAAAATATCAGAACCCATTACATTTGAACTTGAATTTGCCAAGTTTGTTGGTGGCAGTGTCTTTCCGGAACTTGTATGTTTTATTTTCTTCATTTTGTAGGCGATATTTTTAGATTAGGTATGGGGACATGTGAGATTTATGATCTCCATTTCTCGGTTGCTCAGCAGTTAATCAAGTGAATTGCACTAGTGAATCTCAGCGAGTTTTACACTGCGAAAGACGCAATAAATCCTGCAAGGGATTTTTTTATCACTCACTAAAGCGAACCCGTCAATTCGGTCGATTCGGTTAATACTTGCAAACTGAATACCAGTAAATCACCCATGTGCGAAGGATTTCAGTCAATGCTACTCATCCTTGTTGTAATGAAAGTACAGAAGTCCTTACGTACAGATAGAAATATGATAGCTTACCAAAAAAGAAGTATTCCGAGAAAACAATGTTTAAAAATGTTGATTTGAAAACAGTAAAACTGCTTACCATAAGCGATAACACACACACACACACACACACACTAGAATGCCAACCAAGACCAAAGTGCAATGTTTCATTCGTTTAAAAAGAAAAAAAAAAGGTGATCCAGATTTAGACTGGGCACACTGTATGAAATGATTTATAATGCTCTATGAGATTCCGAAGGAACGGATATGTTGTATGATCAAACAGAAAAATACAGCACTTCATTTCATTCGGTATTACTATTGGGATTGGGGTGCCCAGAAAAAAAGCGTTCTTGATACAACAGTTTCACTTACCTAGGATTTCGGAAGAATCCAAGGCCATCCGGGTGGCGCAGTGGTCTAAGCGATGGCCTCTGATCATTAGTCCGAAAGGGGCCCGGGTTCGAATCCCTGTGAGGCATGGATGTTATGTTTGTCTTACGGCACTGGCTCTCTCCCTTCCCTGGAACTAGTGACCCTAAATTAGGGACGGGCGACTGCTTATAGTCCATTGAGTTGCTCACGGTGGCCGTTAAACCTCCAATCATAAAAAAAGTCCAAGCAAAATTTCAGTGCATGCCATTCTGTTCAATAGTTTGAGCCTATCTGTTCGCCAGTTGTTCAATTCCAGCACGGTACTAAGCTTTCGGTTTAGAGGCAAAGAACTCTTGGCACTCGCGGTCAACGTAGTCCGAAGTCGTCAAGTTCTCGCCCTGGAGAAAATGCTCCATCGCCCGAATCAAGTAGTAGAAGTGGCTAGGTAGGGGCTGCATGCTTGATGAGGCAGCAGGCCGATTCCATGCAGTTCTTGAAGTTTAACTTCGGGTACGATCAACGGTATGAGGTTTTGCATTATCTTGTTGCAGCAGTGCTCGCTTTCGATTGACTAAGTCAGAATACTTCCGTTGAATTTTGCCATACATCCTGTGCAATTGCTGAGAATACACTTCGGAATTGGTAGACTTACCATTCGGAATGAACACATTGTTGATTACACTTTCATAATTCCACCAGACACACAGCATGAACTTTCTCTCAAAACGTGAGCTTTTGGGGGTAGGTAAAGCTGGTTCACCTCTATTCAACCACTGTTCTGAAGAATCTGGATTACGCAAATATATCGACTTTTCATCCCTAGGAACTATTCTTTTGATACATCGAGTATCGCGTGGATTTCTGAGCAGTTATTTGCAAACCCCGACACGTCGTTGAGCTTGAGTTGGGGTGAGCTCTCATCACGGCATCGTCTGTAAAATTTTCCGATCTTATGCAGATGCTCAGCGATAGTAGATTTAGAAACTACCAGTTTTTCTGACAATCTGCTAATGCTTGTTCGTGGATTGTCTTCCATAGCCGCTTACAAAGAGTCTGAATCAACAGCAGAGGAGCTACCTGAATCTCCTTTTCTTTTCAAATTCAAGTCATTAGCCACAACTTCTTGAATCATGTTTGGTCGTCCGAGTAACCGCCAGGCCATCACCTTCAACTCCGTTCATTTTTCAGACTACTTCAGTAACTTTAAGCCCCGGTATCCAGTAATGTTGTGACAGAACCAATATTTCAAACTTTGTATCCATTGCAATTTACCGCGGTACAAGTTCAACACATGGGTCGCGACATGTGCTTCACGCCTCATTTTATTCTCTAGAGTACGCGCGTTCAGTCGTGTGCAGCACAGGAAAACTACCCCTTAGAAAATATGCATATTTACGTCGCGGAACTGTCCTATGCAAAAACATCGTTGGTTTTTTTCGGACACCCCAATATATGCTACTGAAACTTAGAAGACACAATCAGGACTAAAAACCTAAAAAAGATTGGACAGCCATTACTCGACACGTACAAAATGTTGTTCTTTATTGTTGTTGAGTTCTTTTTCTATATACATAAATGTTGCAAATAAATGTGTACGGTTGCATTTTCCAATGAAAACACATTACACCAAAAAATATCAAAAATATACATTAAAAAGATTTGGATCAAGCCTACAGTATTGTGATCAAATAAAAAAAAGCGGGTAGTATGCCACCACATTCTTGGATATTATAATCGTGGGTAAGGTCCTACGCCTAGTACGTTTTAAGTAGTTTTTTAATCATGCGATCAATAGTTTTTAAAATATAGTTTCCATAGACAGCATGAAGAAAAATTCGCTCATGTTCGCTGATAAAAGTACAAAAAGAACATCTTTTAACCCTACCATCTAGAGCAATAATATCATAGAAGTACGAAATATTCAATTCATGAGGCAACCTTAAGGGTTGTCTTATGCTGTAAACGTGCTTTTGATTAAAAATACGTAATATCTAAAGTATTGTTTACCTGATATTGTCAAAGTATTTTGCACGTTGTTGCTCTGTGAGGCACGTGCTCCCGGCCCCGAGAGGTCATTTTGTTACGGGTTTTTCGGTTAGTTATAAAAAAAAATTCGAAATAAAACAATTAGGTTATATATTTTCAGTTCTATATTCATTCATTCTCACAATCAAACGTTTTAAATTTACATTAATTAAAAGAATTTAGTAAAAAGAGTTGTACTTATCGGGTCCGGAGACGTCTCTCACGGTAAGTATAACTCTTTCCGCTAAATTCTTTTAATTAATGTAAATTTAAAACGTTTGATTGTGATAATGAATGAATATAGAACTGAAAATATATAACCTAATTTTTTTATTTCTAATTTTTTTTTTATGGCTAACCAAAAATTCCGTAACAAAATGACCTCTCGGGCCGAGAGCACGTGCCTCACACAGCAACAACGTACAAAATACTTTGACAATATCAGTTAAACAATACTTTAGATATTATGTATTTTTTTATCATAGAAAGTTTTAAATTTACATGCATGTCACCCAGTGAAAGATTTATCGCCAGAGAAGAGGGCTTGAACTTCTTCACTGATATTTGCTATATTGTACAAATAAAAAATTTTATGTTGCTAAGTTATACATTAAAAGTACCATACACAAGTATATATTTTTTACACGATAGCCAGATTTCCTGAATTCCCCCCCCCCCTTTTTTTTTGTTTTTTATTTTAGGTTCTATCTAACAGACGATTTTAGCCTGTTCAATAATGAAATAAGTAGACCTTTCCCTGTACAATTCGATGTGGGAATTTTCGAAAATATCCTCAGTGCGATTTCCACATCAGCAAATGCAGACGATAAATTCAGGTCCGTTAATGTTTCGAACATTTCTAAACTACTTTGTTCTTTCTCCACTATAAAACTGAACTCGTGAGTCCATCGGGAAAATCTTCTTCTAAACCTGTTGAATAACATTTGAGTAATTTTTTTGCTATATATGATGAACATTTTAAATTTGTAATACTGGAAATACCAAAGTCACATGGCATTTTCCGACTTGGCAAATGGGAGGTTAAGGAATCAAAAAGCACATAATGGCATGTAGTGATAAATTTTAGATGTGGCTCAAGAATCACTTCAAAACACCACTATCGTCTGAAAATCTATTTTTTGGGTTATGGTTTCTTTCTCGTAATTCCGTATAAAATGGTTCCTGGTGAAAATTCACAAGCTTCCGTTTAATGATGATCATAACCGTGTCGTATAGAATGAATTTACTGTATAACTAAATTAAGCAAAAGCTTATGTTTAGTGATACTTAAATTTTCGTTTAATGTTTTCCACCGATAAGTTGACGGAGAATAGAAATTGTATCGTTCTTGTAACACACACACACACACATACACACACATACAAATAAATAAATAAAATATCACTGTAGCACAGAACTTCTCAGAACTTGCGCCCACATGGTTTAGTGCATGTGCCGAGCACACGGGACAAACTCAGTAAATGGATTTCAGCTCTAGATGACGATAATGACGAAAACCTTGAAAGGTTTAGAACCTATCTCGTTGCAACTCGTTGAGTCTCTTGGAAAGGCTGAAAAAAGAAATTAAGAGCGAGAACAAAATGCCCTGATGGAAAAGGAGCCAAAAAAAAAAAAAGATAGTAAGGAATGATTAGAGTTTTAGGAGTGGATGGTTTTCCATTAAGGTGGTGAAGTTGCAAGCTACCCTACATACCGTACTTACGTGGTTGCATTCCAAATCACACCATTACCAGCAGAAAGAGGGAAAGGTGAAAAGGCTGGGAAAAGGAGAGCCTAAAATAGAATAAAATAAAACATCGTAAAGAAACTACGCGAAAAACAAACAGTTTTTAACCCAAATTTCCTGAAAAGGGTCCTTATATTTTTTCACCAACTTTGCTCGCCTTATGAGAAAATGCGTTTGCGAACGTAATGGACACCGGAATTTCAGCATTTTCGCATAGTTCAGAAACCTTGTTTCTTTTCTTAAACGAACAAAACTTTAATCCCAATTATCTAATGATTTTTTGGGCCATGTTTTCAGTTTATATTATTATCTCACACATTTTCTATGTTTTGCAAGTACGAAAGTGGAAACGCCCTTTTGGCCGCCCCGGTGGCGCAGTGGTCTAAGGCGTTGGCCTCTGATCATTCGTCCGTAAGGAGTCGGGTTCGAATCCCGGTCAGGCATGAATGTTGTGTTTGTCTTACGGCACTGGCTCTCTCCCTTCCCTGGAACCAGTGACCCTAAATTAGGGACGGGCGACTGCTTATAGCCCATTGAGTTGCTCACGGCGGTCGTTAAACCTCCAATCAAAAAAAAAAAAAAAAAAAGAAACGCCCTTTTGAAAAGTTTGTTCTGGCACTGAAAATAGCCTTTCTCTCTTCCCTCTTTTCTTCCAGCCTATTCCATTTTAAGTAGCACTTCTGTAATCTCTATCCGATCTTTCGGCTTCATTTAAGGTATCCGTTGAAACTGTAGTAGCTGCTGCAGCAGAAGCTAGGGAGGCTGCCACAAACTGGACATGTTGAGCAGCCACTTATGCATACGATTTTTGCTGCTGCAACACAGGCTGCCATGTGTGAGAGTTGACTTTCACTCCTCTACCGTTAGGGTTGTTAGCTTTCGCTCCTCTGGAGACCGGTCTGCTGTTTCCCTGCTTTAAGATCTCCTGGATCTGGTTGGTTCTCTGTACTCATCTAATCCAACTTGGTAGTTGAACAGCACTAGCTGACTGGGCTGCTGGAGTTCGTTTGCTAGAAAGGCAATCGAATTTAAGTTGTTTATTGTCGCCTGCAGCTCTGAACATTCTCCTGCCTTGTTTGAAGCATTGTGATGTTTCGACCTGTACAGTTTTGTATATCTAGACACATCTATTTTGAAGTTCACATTATAACGTCTGGTAAATATTCTGCTCCATGACCATAAGCAAGTATAATTTTTTTTATATCTTTATATAGGGTTAAACTAAGAATGACGGTTACGCAAAACTAAACACAATTTGTCGAGGTGGGGTATGTCAGATGTTGAATCCACGGCAATAGAGAAGTAATTTGCTTCTAAGATTTCTTTGTTGGTAACATTCATTACCTTTCTTCAATAAGTTCTTTAAAATTCATTTGTGCTGGATGACGATAAATAATTAGTGTTGCCAGTACCTTGATTATATTACTTTTCGATATACCAAGCTAAGAACGAATCAAACTGATATATTGACTCTAGACATCCCAAGAAATTTCTATTATGAGTTGAACCTATAGTTTCGTCTCCATCAAAACAGGCCTTGCCTCTTTAAAAAATGTTTTACTGTGGCAGCAATTCTTTCTGAAACAGATTTCCAGAATTACAATTCATTCTGATACTGAAGTATTATGTTAGAATACATTTGATGAGAGTTTTCTTTTGAAATTGAAGTACCGTGTTGGTATCTATTATTATAGTTTTTCCTGATACTGAAATACCATGTTGTTATCTATTCGATGAGAATTGTTTAGTCTAGAGGAAAATTTCAAAATTGACTCTGTATATAAGAAAGAATTTTCATGTTCTGCTAATCTTACAACACGTTTCCAATCTTTAAAGCACAAGTTGAAAGGCTTGTGATATTGCTGCAGAATAATTTTCAAATCTAACAGAATAAACTTTCGTTCGACTCTGATAGCACAAGCCACTCTCTAGCCACTCCACTTTCTCATTGTTTATCTAAATAAGATAAAAACTTCCTTCGTTCAAAAAACGTTTTAATCATTGCATTTATGATTACACCCCAGTTTGTCGGATCAGCGTTGCAGTTTAATTTTGAGCTCCCCTGAAGTGGGAGTCAGGGAATATTGTCCTCACATAAACAGGCGATGCAAACGGGAGGCCAAATATTCTTCATAGTGCGAGATATTTTACAAACGTAGGATTTTTTCAAAGGATTTTTAGAATTGTATACTCTCATATATGAAATATATACTGCCATTCCGCGACGGCAGGATTGTGGGTAATGAAAAAATTAAAATATGTACAAAATACACCCATTTTCATAAAAAGCCGAACACCACAAAGGAGCCGATCTACGACTTTGATTTTTACTGGATATGCTCATTAAGCAATAGAGAACAAATGATTCGCATTCGGTGTCATACGTACCAGGTGCATCGATGTAGCTATGTTTGCTTCACCCGCTGTACGCGCTGTGGCATCGAATCAAATAATGTGTGAATGGTGTGTGGTGGAATATCCATCCAAGCTGTATTGACCTGCTTCCAAAGTTCAAGAGTTGTTGGCGGATCGTCGTACAGCTGCACCTCTTGTTTGAGCATGTTCCAGAGACTTTCTATGGGTGATAAATCCGGCGATCTAGAGCGAACAACACGATCGAGGTGGTCCCACAGATGCTCAATTGGGTATACGTCTGGGGTATTAGGGGGCCAGGGAACTACTTTCAAGTCTTCATCGTGCCCTTCCAACAACTATCGGACATTTCTAGCTGTGTAACGCATCGCATTGTTGTTCTGGAAAATCCCATCAGCGACGGGGAAGACAATCAGCATGCATGGGTGTACGTTATCTGCATGGATGGATTCGTAACAAATTCGGTCCATAGTGCCTTAAACAGGTATAAATGGACCCAGGGAATGCCACGAAAACATTCCCCAGACCATAACGCTGCCCCCACCATCTTGTGTTCTTCCAGCAATGGTTGAAGAGTGTTTGTTCTCCAATGTTTCTCGCCTTATACGCCAACGTCTATACGTTCGATGAAGCAGAAAACGTAACTAATAGGAGAAGACAATCCTTTGCCAATCAGCGGAGGTCCAATTACGATACTGCAAGGCAAATGTAAGCATTTTCTACAGATGCACCTTCGCTAGCATAGGCACAGTGACCATCCGTTTGCATCGAGCCCCATACGCAGCAAGGTTCGCTGAACTGTCGTTTTAGATACACTTCCGGTAGCGCCCTGGTTCATTCGGCCAGTGAGTTGCTCCAATGTACCGTTTCGATCGGCCCTCAAGCACCTTGGAAGCCGACGTTCACCTCTCACATCAGTGGCACGTGGTGATCAGCTGTTTCTACGTCGCTTATCCGGAATGGTGCCATTCCTCCAATCACGATACACTTTAAACACAAGATTTTCCCACAGAAATAAAAACAAATCATGCATTCCTATCTTGTTCATTTAGAATCTTTATTTTTTGGTGGTTATAAAAATATCATGTTATAAACGTTTACGTCTTGGAACTCAATGTCATTCAAAGTAAGTCCATTTGGAAACTAAAACCCTGGCCAATCGATTTCACGATAGTTTTTCAGTGTCTAAAAAATGGAATTTTTTTGAATCGCTAAGTGCTGTGCTTACGATTTCTATGAACGGTCTCAGCGTGTCGTTCATAGTTCCCTTTCATTATATATTTTTTTCGAATTCGGAGAAAAGAAGATGACGCATGGCCAGACATTCTGTGAACACAGATATCTTTCTTTTCTGTGTTTGACTTCCAATTACTTTCGAACGGCCGTTTGCAAATATGATCTTTGGCAGAAATGAAAAGCGAAAACCAGCGCATATCATCAATGCGAAATATTAGAAGTAACTTTCTCAACTCGTTTCGTATGTAGCTCTCTGTTTACGCGTACGCGTGCCTGTGTGTGGAGGCGGATGTTCGTCACCTCTGGAGCTGCATTTTTTGTTTACTGCCTAGTGAACATCTTTATCTCTCAATACCGTTGCTTTCCTCCTTTTCTTTTCTTGTGATCTCTTCGTCCTGAAAACATTTCAATTTATGCAACGCACCTGAAGATCTCCCACCCAGTTTTATTGTCATTCGTCCGTTAAGTTAATAAACAAAAGCTCGTGTTTGCGTTTTGTTTGGGTGCCCCAGAAGTTTGACTGCTATGTAGTAAGGAAACAAATTACATCTCTGACTGCGAGAATAGAATATTGTGGTATACACTTACGGTGATGTGCAGACAGTGCAAATTAGATTATGTTGATTAAAATTGCAAAAAATATTGATTTGATGTCAAAGGTGTTTTCGTTTAGTACCAGAAAAGAAAGGATGTGTTTCTGCAGTTGTTTCAAACAGGACGATAAAGGTTGACATTTATTAACCTAAATTATTTTTTAAGAGTTTTAAATCGGATACCTTTTTATTCTAGGATTCGTTCGATTTGTGTTTGGGAACGAATAAAAAATAAAAATAAAAAAATAAGATTTTGGTCTGTTGTTCGTATGTATTTTCGTCTCCATATGCGTAAGATATCTCGACTTCGAGAAATCCTTATAACGTAATGTCTGTCGTGCCGATTCTTTGTCGCTCTTCTTACGTTATTTTAAAACCATCACCATACGATGAAAGAGTTCCTAAATTAAACCTTAACGGTCAGACGAAACATTTAAACAGAAGTCAAACTTAGGGAAATTGGCTTTATTCCAGATGTTTTCTTCAATACATCGTAGCACTTCACATTTTACTTAACCAATCAGTGTCATCCACATTCAGCACCCAACACTCCACACTAACAACTGTTGTCTCGTATTTTATATCTCTGGTTCTTATCTCATAACAGGCAGCATTCGTCACGTTCATTCTACCTCAATTGTGTTGCCAACAGTATTCGTTTGAGAGAGAAGATATCACGTTAAGTGTGAAGTATAACTGAGAACAAACTCAAGATTTACATAGAGAAAGAAACTAAAAAGGACAGTTAATTTAGAATACACGTCACATCCTTTTGAGCGTTTTGCTTTTATTTTTTTCATTCGATACGATAACTGGATCTGATCTTTCTACGCACCGTTTGAATTTTGAAATGCACGATTTCTTTAATAGTGGAGTAGTAAAATAATATTTGTAACGACAATTTATCTCTACCGGACGGCGTCAGGAAGTTTTTGCATCGTACTAAAAGAGAGCATGCTCAGGTTTCCATTGCAATGTTTGCTTGTCCCTGTGAAAAGTTTTCTTTTGGCTTAGTGTAAATGTATGCTTATTTTTTGTCACGCTATTTCTGCATTAAAGAGGCAGACTGTATATTCAGTTAATAGCATATACCAGTTATAGGGAAATACATAATTAATATACCTTTTCCCAATTTTTTGGTTTTAATTTTCACAGAATTTTCCTTCTAACTAGCTACCAAATACTAATGTAGTCGTAGTTTGAAAACAAGAATCATATCTGTAGTTTGTGAGCGCAATATCTCTGTTGCCTTACTATCTTTCTCCATTTCGGGGAGCTCCAAGATATTACAAAGCATTCTAAATTTGAGTTTTTGTTACAAAATAAACTGTTCCAGAACACTTCCAATTTCAGAGAGTGTTTGTGGAAATGTGTTAGATTCACTCGAGTTTTCCTGGTATTCCTTCTATAGACAAGAAAGGAACAAAGAGTTAAATAGAAGTGGAGGTGCATGAGAAATATTTTTAAAGCTGCCACGCTTTTGTTTCTTATAGGATGAAAATTTCAAAATAAGAAACCCAAGTTTTTCAGTTGTTTTACGTAGTCATCTTTAGAACTGTAAAAAGAAAAACCTATATGGGGAGATTCGGGGCATATGTTCATTATTCTTTTTTACTTTTATTGGCAGACTTTAACCTTATTAATCTCTAGTGCCAAAGTGTTTTAGCACTGTTATTCATCATAAATGTAAGAAATAAAGGAAATACTTATGTGACCATTGTCACATTTCTTTTCTATTTAATGGTGAACATTTTTGATTATGTTTGTCTAATGATTATCCTTACTTAAATCATTTTTGATTGATGATATTCTATAGAAAATTAATCACCCCTGTCAGAACTTACCTAATAACAGGTGACGGCGCCTCTTGCCTTGATAACAGCATCAATCCGGTGTGGTAGAAACTCCACGAGGTTGTGGATATATTGAACATCTATTTGCAGCCACTTTATGCATCAATTGGTCCCAAAGTTCCGCCAGAGTACGTGGGTGTCAATTCCGGCGTTTCACCTTCTGTTCCAAATGATCCCACAGATTTTCAATAGGATTTAAATATGGGGATTTGGTGGGCCAGTAGAGGTGAAACATTGTATCAGATTGTTCGTTGTGCCACTCAGACAGTTATAGCCCTGTGCACACGGCAATTGTCGTCTTGGAAGACAGGAGTGGCAATGTGATGCTACTCCTGGAGTCGTAGGGCAATGGGTAACACTTCGTCATTTAGAAAGCGGAGGTACGCATGCTAGTTCAAATTCATCATCACTGCAAAGAGAGGGCCCATTTCGTGGTACGAAAAACATCCCCAGAACATCATAGAACCTCCTGCAGCTTGAACAAAACCTTCTGCACAATCTGGATTAAAGGCTTCATTGGGCCTGCGATACACTCGTCGCCTCCCATCATTGGAGTACAAACAAAAATGAGACTCATCAGACCGAATTATTCGTTTCCAATCTTTCACAGTAAAGTTTTGGTGCCTCTGAGCCCATTGACAACGTGCGACTTTGTGACTTGCTGTTAAAAGAGGCCTCTTCCGTGGTACTCTGCTCCAGATGTCCATTGCATGCAGTTCTCGTTGCACTGTCTGTTCGGAAATTGGTTGGAGTGGACTTTCATTGACTGGTTTGGAACTGTTCTTACCTGGTTTGAAACCGATTTGCTGTTAATAGGCGTGAAACATGGCTGCGGTCCCTGTTCGTGAGATCAGTTTTCCGGCCACAGTTACGTCGCCGATTTTCAGTTGACTGCGAACTAAACCACTGTTTGTAGATTTGCTGAACAGTACACTTTGACACACGAACAAATTGGGCGACTTCATTCACTTTGTGTCCGTGGGCACGGCCAAACACGATGGGTCCTTTTTGCCACTGAGTAACGTCTGTCTTACGACCTATATATCAGACTAAATTCAACACACACGTTACTCTTCCCCCACTGCACGAGACAGAAATGATCCTTTAGACCACGTCAGTGGTATTTATCTCTCAACTATGCTAATCCGGCGGCCTCTGTGCGACCGGTAACTTCCTACTGTCATTTCTGTTGGGGGTGACGAATTTTTTGTCCGGTGTGCTTATAATTACGTTTGAAATAATACGGTTACTCAGGAACGTATATGTAATAGCTTTCAGATAAATTTCCTATCACATCTCGTGGCTATGTGTTTAAATCGCCCCTGTCAGTTATTACGAAGAGTCTGTGCTCTAATTTTGAATAAGAAATGTATAGTACATTCTCTTACGGTTCTGGTTTTTTTTTTTTTTTTTTGATAAAACTAATCACGTTAAATTATTAGTGGTAGAAGCCTAACAATCTAACAAATAAGCACACGGTTTTCTTAGCTATCCTGCCTCCTAAAACAATTTCGTTCAGATTATCGTACTTAATGGGCACATTCATAATTTTCTAAATATATTACCTTTGTACTTTTTGTGATGCGCGCAGATTTAACTGACATGCAAAAATGCAGTAATGAAAAAATTGTATATGTTTAATTCAAGTGATTGACTCAGCAGCTGCAATTTTCCGGAGGAGAAATAGGTCGGTTGAAACAAATGCCCGATTGATACAAAATCAAAAACATGCAAGTACACATTAGTTACCGACAGTGATTGCTAAGCTTCAATTAATGGAAGAAATCATTGGCGATGTAGACGACCTTTGATTTCATTACACTTTTGCTTTCGCATACGCTAATTGCGGTCCTCAGAGCGTGATCAAATCCCTTCGCTTACGAAATTTATTTATATTGCAGTGTAATCTACCGTCTACTTTTTTGTTCATTTTTTACTGGTGCCGAAGCAAACATCTGTTTAGAAGCCCAAAGATTAAAACTCATCGCAAAACATTTCTTTGTGGCAGTATAATTAATGTCAGTTGCTTGGCCTGCGTGCGGTTCATCGCTCCTTGCACCCCTAAATTATAACTCCAAAATGATCATGAAATCAATTCAAGGGTCTTTCCTCCTCTCCCTAACAGTTATTAGGAATAATTTCTGTCATATACTGCATCTTCCTTCGTGATATCAAGTAAAGTGTGTTGGCTACCAAGTCCAGGACGAAGCAAGCCAAACCGGTTGATACCGAGGCATTTGCGGTTCGCCGGTTCAATACTAAGTGCATTTATTTCGCATTTTTCTTTATTCGCTGGCATTTCAAAGGGCATCAATTTTAGCTTTGGGCGTGTTTTGTTGCTGTCAGATATGAATTGTACGTTTCGGGACGACTGTGATTTATACATATAATGCTAAAATGAAACTTATGAGGATATTACCCTGTAAACAGACCTCCCCGAAATTTCGTGTTTCAGAGCTGAGTGCTGACATGGGCGTTGTTCGCGCAACCTACGCACAAGCGGAAGGGTTCTTAGTAGCACCTGGCACACAATGAGGCGCGTACATTTGTCATGGTCAGCGCGAAGACTCGATGACATGATAAATTGGATCAACTTAGATCTGTACTCAGCGATTTTCAGCAAATATGCTTCAGCACAGGAATTCTATTTCTGTAAAGACGTAATTTATTAAGACAGGTTTTTTGGTCCGTTTTGCAATTTGCTATGTGTTAATAATTACAGAAAGCGCCTCAGTCGCAAACAAAGGGCCTATGGTTGCTAAAAGCGATTGATGGTAATTCAGAATTACCTTCGTGTGGAAGCACAAGGCTTCCAACACGTGGGACCTTCTGACATTTTGCAGCGCAGCAGTGTTTTATCTATGAAGGCTCATACAAAACCCTTTTAATACATTATTAATCTACATAAATGTTTTGAGCAAAAGTTAAAAAGTTGTTTTCAGAACAGAGTTCATTAACCGTTTACAAGAGCAACATCACAGGTTTTGCGATTTTTAAAACTGAAGTAGAAATATCTCGACATTTTAATATGAATTTAGCAAAGTCAGAAATATTTTAAGGGTTTTCTCAGGGGCAGATCGAACTCTTTTTTGTGCCGATGTGTGGGTGGAAGCATACGTGGCTTCTTGTTCCAGTGGAAGCCCCTACCCGGTCCCAGCGATGACTAGATTCTTCCTCCAATGAAAAAAAAATTGTATTAAGATCAGCATAAATTCTTCTTTCCAATTTAATGCTACTTTCTTGCACTGAGATGCCAAGACATACAAAGCAAAATTCTTCCCGTGAGACAGATCCATTCATTACAATCACAAATAACACGATTTAACAATTGTCCACAGGAGAAGGGTGGCCATTTGTTTTTCGTTTAATGTCACAAAAACTTTAAATTTGCCTTTCCGTTAAACGCCTACTTATCCCCTTCTGATAAGATCGTGTGATTCGGGTAACTAAAGAATAGTTCCGTGCCGTCTTAACATCGTTCTTCCTAATATAGGCATCTCACAGTTTCGACTTTTGGTGAAATAATGAGTGTAGCTGAAAGATTTAGACAATTAAAAGCAATTTTTTTTTTGTTTCTTTATTTGGGGTTTAACAACCACCGTTGGATTTTTTGTTTGAGGGTTTAACGGCCACCGTGAGCAACTCGATGAGCTATAAGCAGTCTTTCATCCCAAATTTGGAGCACTGGCTCCAGGGAAGGAAGACAACCAGAGTCGTAATATAGGCCTGAACAAAACATCCACACCTCACCCGGATTTGAACTCAGACTCACTTCCGAAGAGTGATGATAAGCCAGAGCTTAGACCACTACGCTCTCGGACGGTTAAAAGTGATTTTCAGAAGCAATAAAAAGATTCCAACGACTTAAGCTCCTAAAATACCTCTTACCATTCCGCAAATTCTAGCCAAAAATGGATGAATAATTTCCTTTTGTGTTATTTAAAGTCCTGTGGATTCTCAATTGTTGTTCCTGTTTAATTCTTCTGTCCATGGTAATTCATTTTAAACTTTTTACCAGAGCTTCATTAAAATTTCCCTACTGGACGGCTTAAGAAATTATTTGTCATTCTTTTACTTTTGCTATTTCAGATGTATCAGAAACTAGGTTTGCAGCAGTGGGGGCGATTGAAGAGAAACGCGGATATAAATTTATCACTGAAGAGGAGCCTAGAATGCATTTTTGGCATATCAGATTTTAATAAAAGTGTAAACCCAGATTTCCCACTACAATAAATATTAAATATTGTAGCTTTTTTAAAGAACTTTCTTTCACGATCAGAACTCTTTATCATATTTTACTGTGCAGTCACCCAAACATAAATAAGTGTAACGTTAATAATTTTACGATGTAATTGTAAATCGGCCTGCATAAATGTAAATGGTCTACACTAGGAAAGCGTCAGCCTGGAAGCAACACGTGCAATTCAGATCAAACGTTCCGGTTTGATTGAAGAATGTTATGAAAAAATATAATGAATCCTTTGATTTAAAGTCTAACTTCAATAAATGTGTTCATGTAAGTTTCCTTTATGGCCTTGTGACATGCCTGCACCGCAGGACGCACGAGATAAAGGCAGATAGCAGCGAGAACATACGTCCGCGTAGCTCAGTTGGGAGAACGACTTACTCCGGAGTGAGTGGACCTGGCTTCGATGCCCGGCGTGGACAAAAACGACGGAGAAATTTACTTCGTTATTGCCTTTTTTCTTCTTTTATGGTTTTTCTAATGGTGTTAGTATATCATCGTTCTATATTGCAGATACTATGTCGACATTCCTAAAAAACTGGAAAGCAGTTGTTTCAGTCGTGTGCAGGTAATTTCGTCTTTAGCAAAGAAGCTCGGGTCACTTATGATTATCAGCAGCAGGAACTAGCATTTTCCCACAACTATACCATAAAAAACTTAATTTGCATTTTCAGGTAAAATAATGCTTGATTATTCATTCGTGTTACGTGATTCAATCATGATAAAAATTCAAAAATGTTAAAGCTGTTGAATATCAGTCAGAAGAATTACTCAACAGCCAATTTAATCGAGAATAAATATTTCCTGAACGAAGCAATAAATTCCGAATGAGAGAACTTACATTTTCTCCAGCAGCGTAGAGTTACCTATAATTTATATAGGACTAAATATTTTTAAAATTGTTCCTAACTTCCTTCTCTACAGAAAAATATATATTTAAAAGATTGTGTGAGATTTCCAAACGCCAGCTGCCGAAATCATACTTGACCACATAGCATGAGTTAGGAGTTATATATATTTATATATATATATGTATATAGTATCCAATTTTTATGGATACTAAAAATTGGAAAAGGAGTGAGACAAGGTGACACCATATCTCCGAAGCTCTTTAATGCCACATTGGAAAATGTCTTTCAATCACTGAACTGGGAAAACAAAGGGATAAAGATTAATGGAGATTATCTAACCCACCTTCGTTTTGCTGATGACATAGTCATTTTTGCAACTACCCCATCAGAGCTGCTGAGTATGATCCAGGAACTTGCTGACAAGAGTAAAGAAGTGGGATTAAAAATGAACTTTCAGAAGACAAAAGAGATGTTCAATGCTTTTACAAGAAATGAAGATTTATCGATTGAGGGAGAAAAGCTGGAGATAACAGACACGTAAGTTTATCTTGGACAGCAGATATCAAGTCAGGGTCACATTGATGAAGAAATTAATCGGCGTACAAAACTTGCTAGGAGAGCTTTTGGAAGAAACAGCATAATTTTCAAGAGCAATATGCCATTATGTCTTAAAAGAAAAGTGTTTGATCAATGCATCCTTCCAGTGCTTACGTATGGTGCAGAGACGTGGACCTTAACTAAAAGAGACATGCAAAGGCTGCAGACAACTCAAAGCAGCATGGAGAGGTGCATGCTTTATGTAACCAGGAGAGATAAGAAGAGGAACTCGTGGATCCGAAAAATGACAAGAGTGGAAGACATCATGATCAGAGTTAAATCCCTGAAATGGCAATGGGCTGGACATACTGCCAGAAGGACAGACCATCGATGGACAGCCGAAATTTTAGATTGGATTCGAAGGGACAGGAAAAGACCCAGAAGAAGACCACACGGAAGATGGGTGGATGAAATTCTAAAGTATGCGGGAGTGACATGGAGGAGACTGGAACAAGACAGACCATTGTGGAGGACACTTGGGGAGACCTGTGTCCAGCAGTGGATTGATAATGGTTGACAATGATGATGATGATGATGATATAGTATCACTAAAGACGTAAGGAAATTCAACTGTAAACTAATGAGGAACGCAATTTAAAAAAGCAAAGCTGAAGAGAGCTAAGGGACATCTCTTTAACAAGAGAAAACAGATGATGGCACAGAGAAAAGAAGATCGTTCTGTAACAAAAAAAAGACAAAATTTTGACAAGAGTGAAAGATTTCTACTCAAGACTATATGAAAGGGATGATACATGTACTCCAGATATTACGAAAAGTACCAGTGCTCTTTCAGTCCTCTCAGCAGAAGTTAAACATGCAACCAAGAACATGAAACGAGGAAGAGCTCCAGGAGAAGATGGAATCACAGTAAACATCATGCAAGAAGCAAATGGAGAAATTGAAACTACACTCGCCCAAGTTTTTACTAGATGTCTCAATGTAGGGAAGATTCCTGAAGATTGGAACAATGCTAAAAGGATCCTGCTACATAAAAAAGTGGCATTGAGGATTTCAGAAACTACAGGCCCGTCAGCCTCCTATCAGTGGTTCATAAAATTTTCACTAAATTTCTTTCAAATTTCTTTCACTTTCTCTTAAAGGTAAAACTGGACATGGCTCAACATAGAGAACAAGCTGAATGCAGGAGTAACTACAACACTGTAGATCATATCCATGTACTGAGAGAACTAAGTGAAAGAGCGAGGGAATATGAACTCTCATTATGCATGGCTTTCATGGATTATCAAAAGGCCTTTGATTCCGCGAAATCATCAGCAATTGCAATGGCTTTAAAATCCTGCGGTATTGAAGATGCATACATTGGTATTATTAACGACATCTATGAGAATGCAAGTACAAATGTCGGCTATTTGAGGATAGAGCACGAATAAAAATTGGAAAGGGAGTGAGACAAAGTGACACCATATTTCCCAAACTCTTTAGTGACACATTGAAAAACATCTTTCAATCACTGCAATGGGTAAACAAAGCAATAAAGTTTAATGGAGGTTATTTAACTCACATCAAGATTTTTCGTTTTACTGATGACGTAGTCATTTGTGCAACAATCCCTTCAGAGCTGCAGAATATTATCCAGGAACTTGCTGACAAGAGTAACGAAGTGGGATTACAAAAGTGAACTTAAAGTAAGACAAAAGTGATGTACAATGCTTTTACAAGAAACGAAGATTTATCAATTGATGGGGAAAAGCTGGAGATAACCGATACCTACATTTACCTTCGACAGCAGATATCAAGCGAGGGTCACATTGATAAAGGAATTAATGGGCGTATAAAACTTGTTTGGAGAGCTTTTGGGAGAAACCGTACAATTTTTAAGAGCAATATGCCGTTATGTCTCAAAAGAAAAGTGTTTGATCAATGCAACCTTCCAGTGCTTAAGTATCACTTAAACTAAAAAAAACATTCAACAACTACAGACAACTGAAAGAAACATGGAGAGGTTCATGCTTGGTGTAACCAGGAGAGATAAACGTATGGACCTTATATATAACTAAAAAAAGACATGCAAAGACTGAAGACAACTGAAAGAAGCATGGGCATGTGCATTCTTGGTGTAACCAGGAGAGATAAGAAGGAGAATTCGTAGATCAGGAAAATGACAAGAGTGGAAAACATCGCAATCAGAGTAAAATCCCTGAAATGGCAATGGGCTGGACATATTGCCAGAAGGACAGGACAACTGAAATTTTAGACTCGATTCCAAGGGACAGGAAAAGACGCAGAAGAAGGCCACATGGGAGATGGGTGGATGGAATTCGAAATCCTGCGGGAGTAACATGGAGGAGACTGGCACAAGACAGACCGTCGTGGAAGAGACTTGGGGAGACTTTCATCCAGCATTTTATTGATAATGGTTGATCATGATCAACCATTATCAATACATATGATGATCATCATGATCCAGTGCTATATAACATAAAATAAAAGTTTAGGTTTTTGCCTTACTTCACTTATAAAGAAACGTATCCCTGTTTTTTTGCAAGGAGAACTTCTCAATAACTTTCATTTTAAAATTCTCAATTTCTGAAATGAGTTGTTCCTCAACAAATCAAACAATTAAGGCATTTAACAGTTCTTGCTCCATTGTATTACGTAAGCAAGTTTTTACACGCTTCAAGGTAGAGTTCTAGAATGACTCTTATGTTTTTGCACCAAGCAAATATTGATCGATGTGAGTCCAAGTTTTTAACTTTTCTTTTCTTCATCCCTTAACAACTAAAAGGGTGTTCCAATAAAATGTCCAATTCGTCCATTTTATTTACACGAACAAACCTAACATCTCCAGAAACGAAAATCAACCGCTCACTGCGGAAAGACGCGAAAGCAAAATTGCTGCTGTTCAACAGATAGGCGACTAGCCTCGAAAAACAGTTTTACGTATGCGCAGTTCATTCCGCATCTGCTGATTCGTTACTGTTCTCTGAATCTTCGACAAGGAGACAAGTTGGCTGGAGTCACCTCCCAGAAACACTCGGTATTCAGCCATGGTTACGAGACCGCGCTCCAGTAAACAGATATGGTAGGCTGAAAGATTAACTCAGATTGAAAGATTTAAATTTTGCATCAGTTATCTTTTGATCTACGAAAAGATCAGTGGCGTCGGGTCATTACTTGTATCTGGGTCTAAGCTCGGCATGAAAATGAGGAAGACATTGTTTCTTACTTTAATCGGAAAAATTCCGAAAGAAAATTGGTATTAGTATCCAGTCCCCAGATTTTCTGAATTAAAATGTGAGCCATTACAATAGTTGAATAACTGGGTAACGTATTTCAGCCTACGATATCTTTTAACTGCAGCGCGCGGAATCATAGCCACGGCTGAATACCGAGTGTTTGGGGGAGGTGACCTCAATCCACTGGTCGCCTTGTCGAAGCTTCAGAGAACAGTAACGAATTAACAAATGCTGGGTGAACTGCGCATGCATAAAACTGTTTTTCGAGGCGTGTCACCTTTTTGTTTAACAGCAGCAATTTTGCTTTCGCATCGTTCCGCAGTGAGCAGCTGATTTTCGTTTCTGGAGCTCTTAGGTTTGTTCGTGTAAGTAAAATGAACGTAGTGGACACTTTAATGGAACACCCATTTAGTTTGTTAAGGGTTGAAGAAAAGAAAAGTTAAGATCTCCATTTGAATGTCGGGTAAAATGTGGACGGTATATATTCTCTTTCGTTCTTATTCTATCGTCTTTTTGTGTTCAGTAGCCTTCAATTATATATGGACGGCGATTTATAGCTTCCTATTCTTTAAAGTGCATCATTTTTCTAGATAAATATTTAAATGAAGTAAACGAAAGTATATGCTGAATTAAAATAAGTACAGATCTTCTGGTAAAATGGAATCTGTGAAGCTTCCTCGAATCTTGGGAGGCAAACTTTTCGATGTTTAACAACAGTCATGAGCACTTTATAAAACAAAAAACAGTCGTCCGTCCCTAATTTAGAGCCGTTGATTCCGGGCAACTGAGAGAGCACCACAGAGCACGCACGTCATGATCCAGCACCACACAGCACGCACGTCATGATCCAGCACCACACAGCACGCACGTCATGATCCATGCCTCATCTAGGACCCGAGCCTGTACCCATCTTGGACGAATGGTCAGAAGTCAGTGTCTTAGATTACTCCGCCAACGAGATTGCAAAAGTTTTTCCCAATCACATGCGGAAGGAGATAACTATGTCAAGATGAGACTAATTTCCTGTTGCAGAAATCTGGCATTATGCTCAAAAACATTATTTTGATAACTCTTCAAAAAATTATTTAAATATTGTGAACCAGGTAAATGTACAAACGTTTGATTAATATGTTATTGGTAACTTAGTGCGTAAAGAAAAATCTGAGCTTAATGCTTAATGTTTTCGTTTTAGGTACGTGAGCGACAACAATATCACCAGGATAAATGCTTCAGTTTTCCATCACCTGTTACATCTGAACGAACTGTAAGTTGATTTTTCAAAGCCACTAAATTTTAATAAGCATTTTACGCTGAAGGCAGTCAAACATAAATGGTATTTAATCGACGATGAGATATACGTATTTTATTATTTGGTATTCCGTGCGAAAGACAGTTCAACATAATCTGCGTTTGTGCTGTACACTAAATTGCATTTTGTTGTTCACTTTCCGATATCCAGCTACATTTTATTTGTATATCCTGAAACACCTTTTTGTATTTGTTGGTCTATATCACTTTATTAATTTTTAGTTCTGGTTCACCTGCATTTTTGCACTTCATAGTCTAGGTTTAATTAGAAGTTATTTGTCTATTCTGAATGCAATTCAAGTTAAATTTGTAGAGCTGTTTAGTTTAACTATAAGTTTTGTTTTGTTCTTTAATCAATGCTTAGTACATTCTAACTGTTAATCTACAATGAGTTTGCTTTGCTTTAGGAAACCTACTTAATAACGCCTTGGTCTACCTATCCGTGCAATCACAGCTCGCAGACGCCGAGGAACATATTCTACAAAATGTCGAACAGCTCGATGTCTAATTTGACCCAGATCCATTGCCGCAGCTCCGACAGTTCACGCGCATTCCTCAGAGGAACGTCAGCAGTTCTCACATCCCGTTCTATCATATCCCACAAATGTACAATTGCTTTAAGGTCAGAGGAGTTTGGGAGCTAAGGCAATATGGCCAATTCGTTGCCGTGTTCTTTCAACCACTCAGTACTTATACAAGCCCGATGACACGGTGCATTGTCCTGTTGAACGATTGCACTCTGGTTCGGGTAAGCCACCTACAGATATACATGGAGATGGTTGGCTAACAGGTCCTTGTAACGTCCAACATTCAGTGCTTGTGGAATGATAGCCAACGGTCATAGGGCTTGCCAGGAAAAAGCTACCCAAACCAGAACACCTTCTCCACTGGCCTGTTTATCCCATATTGTGCAACCAGGAGATAGGATTCATACTGTTTACGCCATATGCAGCCACCAGCATGGTGCTGCAGGAAACGGAACTGATCACTCCGGAGACATTCCATCTGTCGAGAGACCATTGCCGAATTTCCTTGGCACATGCGAGACGTTGTTTGCAATGACTGGGAGTCATCATGGGTAGCCTCGTTGGTATTCGGTTGTGAAATCGTAGACGAAGCAAGCTACGATGCATGGTGCATGTGTAAATAGGTCGAACTGCACCGCTTGTATACTGGTGGAAGAGTTGGGTGACTGTTGTACCTCGTTGCTGAGATACCAGTTGTGACACCGGACGCTCACCTTAAGTATCAACGGCGTGTAGCTGATCAATGTGAACCCTCCTGATGGATGCCTGTGAATGATTAATCTAGTCCTGGTACACCCTTGCTACAGTAGTACGGGTGCAGAAAGCAAGTCCGGCTGTTTCCGAAATACGGGCACCTGTTCTCCGCACCCCTATTATCTGGCTGCTGTCAAATTGACTTAAGTCGCCACGTTTCCCCTTTACTGGAGAACGTTTAATGATTACGTACAGAGGATAGGTGTGCACAATTTATTGTAGCCGCACGTCACGTTCATATGGCGTGGTACTTCGTTATCTCTCTGAGATAACGAAGTACTATTGGGGTATTTCTAATGCAAAGCTGACTCTGACTGAACTCTGAGTCTAACTCTGAGTGCTTCGTGTCCAGATATTTTTAGTGTCTGCGTAACTTTTACTTCCTTTCGTCTCTCCTATCTGTGTGTTTTGTCATTATAAAGGCACGAACTACGTTTTCACCTACTTTTACCTCATAGTTTGCTGCCATTATTAAGCAATGCTCATTTTTCATCTCCGAACCCCGTTTGTTTATCTTTGGAATTCGTCAAAATGGCAGCTTCCAGTGATCCCGCCTCAGCGTTAGCACGGCCCGAAGCTAATTATCTCCAACTCCATAGAAATACATGTTCCCTAGCTCACAGATGCCAGCGTCATGGATGACGTCCTCCCGTCTCAGAACTTGGTTAAGACGTACTGCTTCTCTCTGAGACTGTTGTGCTTTCCCCTTCTGTGCCTGCCGTCGCGTAGTTTCCTTCTCGTGATCCAGTGCTGCCTTCTCCACCTATCAAGGCGTCTTTACAGGCATCATTCGTGACTGCTCTTCAACGCGGTTCATCTCCATCACCTGCTCCTGCCTCTGCAGTACCATTGTCGCCGTCCTGGTGTCGCAGTGATCTAACCGATGGCTTCTGATCATTCGTCCGAGATGGGTCCGGGTACGATTCCCGTTGAGCCATAGATGTTGTGTTTGTCTTACGGCGCTGGCTCTCTCCCTTCCCTGGAACCAGAGGCCTTAAATTATGGACGGGCGGCTGCTTATAGCCCACTTAGTCGCTCACAGTGGTCGTTAAACCTCCAATAAAAAAAGTACCGTCGTCGTTAGGTTTCCCAATTGTACGGATCTCCAACAAAACCGTACCTTTACAGTTTATGATCAGTCAAAGGTAGGCAGAGAGTTGGCCTCCTAGATCAAGGTGTTCTCTTTTATGTCCTACTCAACACTCCTCTACCTTGTTACATGAAGGCTCTATCGATCTATATTCCAGCAACAGCCATTTTGGGAAACACCAGAGCTCCTCGAGGTGTCTCGGGCTGTTTGACAGCAAAACTGTTGCTGACTCCTGCTTGGCCAACGGCTTGACCTTTGGTACGCATCACCTTATTTCATCTCAACTTTCAAGATGGCCTGTTGCTATCACTTTATACCCCATCCCTCAGGAGACTCCTGATAACCTACTTCCGTTGCTGGCTGAGAAAGTCTGCTAGATCTTTGCTGCAGTCGCTTCTGTGGGGCGATCCAACACAGCCGCCCACGTCTCTGGCTTTCAAGGACAATTGTTGGTTGTCTTCCCGACCGACCAGGCCATGCTACAGATGCAACTGTGAACATCTGTAATCATTCATATACTCTCAAGATCTTCACCACTCATTATTGTACACAGTGTCTGATGATGATCACACCACGGCAGCATGACCTAACCGACGACGTGACCCTCCTGGAGATCGCCCGTCCACCGTATCTTCCCGTCTGATATTTCCGCAAGAACATCACGTGGTTGTGCTTCCCTGTCTTGTGTGTTTCCTCCGGGCCATCTGAAAGACTCTAGTCGTTTTCCACCGTTGTCCCAGCGGAAGGTACTGCATCCTTCTCCACGCTTCTTCGATACTGCCTCGAACACTGATATCTGTTCGACTGAACTCTCCGACTCTGATGTGCCAAGTGTTCTTCCAGCGCCAACCGTTAGGGACTCATCAGTGTTACATTCCGGACCGGAAGCTCCAGGTGTGGCTCTACTGATCTCATTCCTTCAGAAATACATAGCCGTAATCGCGTCTTGATGTGCGTTGTCCCTTTCAGGCAAGGCTGTCTTTCACGTTGATGATTAGTCTGAGCAATTTGTTCTCCTTCGTTTCGGATCTGAATCCCTCTTTGATCAGCAGATGGATGGGTTGACTGCTCCTCCGTTTTCTAAAAAATTTCAAACTGAAGAAGGCGCGTCAAAAGTCCCGTTCACTTCCTACGGACGTCTTCGAGAAGTCGCCTCTTCCTGATATCTCTTTCGTCCTATTCGAGCAAAGTGCTATGACGCTGCCTCGCATAGCATCCGAGCCTCCGGCCATCACTGTTGCCAACACTGCACGTGCGTTGGACTCGATTCCTCTCATTCCCGGACCATTATCCATTTAACAATTTACTCACCTTCTTTCTCCAAACCCGATGGCACATATTCTTTCATCGAAGTTTCGCCGATCTTTTAACTTGGACATTCAACATCTGCTCGTCAGTTAGAACAATATACACTGGTGTGCAAAAATTAAGGACGAAGAGGAGAAATTAGCATAACAGCACAACGAGCAGGCACAACGGACCGAAAGACCACTCAGGAGATAAACTAGGTTCCGGTACGGTAGAGCATGCGCATATATGCAGCATGACGTAGGGGGAGTGTTGGAAGGGTATAAAGCACACGTGCGGTGTATGCTCAGCAATTCGGTAAAAGCTATTGCACAGTGTACATCGGTTTGAACGACGTCGAGTTGCTGCCACCGTGTGATATGTCCAACAGGCAATCCAGTAGACGACATCTCGATGACTTTACCCGAGGTCGCGTCATTGGAAAGTTGGAAGAAGGTGGAAGTGTGATTAGGTGGCCGAGGAGTTCGGGATCGCTCACAGCATCGTTTCACGAGCTTGGATAGCATTTCAAACGACAGGAACAGCTGTCCGAGAGTTTAGCAGTGGTCGTCCACGAGCAACCACGGCGGCGGTCGACCGGTATATTGTCCTACAGGCGAGAAGAGACAGACGGCAGACAGCGGGAAAAATCGCAAGGCACGTGCAACAGGCAACTGGACGTCCGTTATCGCGTTTTACCGTGGCCAGGAGGCTGCACAAAAGTGGTCTATTTGCACGACAACCAGTACGGTGTGTGCCATTAACGCCTGCTCATCGGAGACAGTGGTTTCTGTGGTGCCAGGAACAAAAGAACTGGACACATCAGCAATGGGGTCGTGTTCTCTTTACGAATGAGAGCCGATTTAGTCTGACGAGCGATTCTGGACGTATACACATCTGGAGAGAGCAGGGAACACGCAACCACACCTCCAACATCATCGAAAGGGACGATTTGGAGGTGGCGGAGTTCTCGTTTGGGACGGTATCATGCTTGATAACCGTACTGACCTCTACATCTTCCAAGTAGGTTCAGTCACTGGTGTCCGCTATTGTACCGAGGTTCTCCTGCCTCACGTGCGTCTGTTTAAAGGTGTTGTGGGTCCTGAGTTCCTCTTCATGGATGACAACGCTACACCTCATCGTACAGTGGCTGTCGCAGAGCTGTTGGAGAGTGAAGATATTCAACGCAGGGATTGGCCCGCAAGGTGCCCGGACCTAAATCCAATCGAAATCGTGTAAGACCTTCTCAGGAGACGCTTGGCAGCAAGTCACCAGCCGCCAGCAATGATTCAGCAGCTGCGATTGGCGCTATAAGAGGAATGGGCCGCGATGCCTCAACAGCTCCTTGACAACCTCGTCCTCAGCATGGACAGATGTTGTAAATTCTGCAACGCAGTCAGGGGTGATCATATCCCCTACTAAAAACCGGATTTTTCTTGGCAGCCGCCTGTCACATGGACGTTTCTGTCTTCTGTCCAGTTGTGCTCGAAGCTACCTTTTCAAAAAAGTGCCTTTGCATCCTTTGGATTCCTTGTTTGGACGGTTTTGCTCAGTTGTCCCATATCTTTACATCTTGGGGATCTTATGGTATGATTTGAGTCGATGTAGAGCAATTATGCACGACGCTACTTTCGAAAAACTGCCTCTTCCTTAATTTTTGCACGCCAGTGTATCTGTCATTTCAATTGCACGGCCGTTCTGATCAACTACCTTTTCCGCACCTTTTTTTAGTCCGCACCTTTTTCGTGCTTGAGACAAGAGATCTCTGTGTCGTCTATGTGTGATAATCCTCTACCTGAGGTTGCTAACTCTTAGTTCCGTGAGTAGCGAATCCTTTGGTCAACTCTTTGCTGTTCACAGATCTTGCGACTTTGGATTCTATCATTGTTTTATTTCTTCAAAAAACAAACTGATCCACATCTACTTCATTTATCTCTCGATCTTTGTGACTTACTGAATGAGCCCCTTTTTATTCCTACCACGATTGTCCAGTCCGATTCCTCTTCGCTGTTGTTTAACTTCAGATTCATAGTCCTCTTTTCTGCTCTTTTCTTTTTATTCTTAAAAAGTTCTCAGTCAGTCCCTACCTATTGCCCATTCACTTTCTTATTATTGAATGGTGGTTGATATACTTCTTATGTAATCCACACTCCTTTTTACTGTTCCGGAAGTTGCCGTTCTTTCTCGTTGTGGGGTCTCTTCCCTTCGCGACAGCAGTTTGCCTCTCGCTGCGGTTTTTTCCCTTACTTTACAATTCCGCAGTTTTTTATCTTATTCTGGCTGTTTCATTGTTTTTCCGTTGTGTATCTATGGTGCTACCACTATGACAAACCTTCAACTTACGTTGGTTTGCCCGTCTTTTCTCCGTATTTTACAGCATGTTTTTTTTGTTTTTTTCATTATTCTCGTGCTTCCGGGCGCTTTGATTTTCTTACGCTCTCACCAGCGTATTTATGACATTGTCGTCGCTTTTCTGTAGTCACCCACGGCGAGGCATTCCTGACTCTAGAGTTGCTCCTTTCAATGTAGTTCTGGGTTTGGGTTCTTCCCGCTACGTCCTCTGAGATTTTATTTTGTTATGTGCCTGTCTATCTAATATTATTGTTATGTATCTCTCTCTACTACACATTTGCTATTATTTCATGTTGTACCGTACCTTTTAAGTTTTCCCAGATACTTTTTCTGTGCTTTTTCACGTTTTGCCATTACCATGGTACACTGCAACCCATGACACTTGTCTGTATCCCGTACTGTTCACATTTATGCATCTATCATGGTTCTTTTTTCTAGGTTTGGCATTTTCTTGTTTGCACTTTGTTTTTCATTTGACGTGCCCCATGTGAGCGCGTTCATTGTTCTATGGTGTGTCCTTTATTTTTGCTGTTATTTTTCCGTATTTCATGTTCTGCCTGTATGTCTAAATGCGAATAAATTGAGTATCCTAGCGGATACTCACAGTTTCTAAAATAAAAAATAACTTAGTAAATATTGATTGCATTTTGATATCTTTTACGTTATGTTGAACTGCGTAGTTTTTTTCTGTCAATCTATATTAAATTTCAGCTTGATATTCTCTAATCCATGTTTAACGGAGAATCGCTATTAATTAGTCTGTGTTGAACTCCATTTTGCTGTTTTGATATACAGTGTGGCATATGGCTTTTACTAAATCTGTGATGAGATGTATTGTATTTTGATATTTATTCGTTATACTGAAACTGTTTTGTTACTGTTAAACTATTTTAAACGGCATTTTGATATTTGATAGTCTAGGTTTTTGTTTTTTAAACCTTTCTTTAACATCTCAAAATATTTGGTATACATATTAGGAGGATTTTCACTTTGGTATACAGTTTTACAAATTTGAGTCAGAGGGAGTCTAAGGCATTTCACACTTTCAGTTCATACATTTTTGCTTTTGTTTTTTCATGGGACGGTGCTGCTTCCTAACATAAAAGGCACGGTTGGCAGTAAAGAGCCCTAAAGGTTTAGGTGTGCCCACGAAAAGACAAGAAATCAGAAAGTACATTTGTATTAGTATATAATCGAAACAAAATTACTCAGAGTATTGAAATTTTATGGAGTTTTCTTAAAGATGCTATAAGTGTGACTCCATAAGTTTCTCAGGTTACTGAATTAGAAAATAAAGAAATTCATTAATCACACTTTAAATGTACTGGGTGTGGGGTGGGTTTGGTGGGGGTGGGGGGGTGGATGTGAGGGAGATTTCACGTGATTTTAGCAAATATTAAATGCTACTGGGCAAACTATCGGTATTTTAGCAAGGGGGGAATTGTTTCACATGTACGGTCTGTCTGCCTCATGTAAGAAAAAGAGAGTAAAGGAAGAAAAAGATATTTTTTTGAAAATCGATTCATATCAAACTCATAAATTAAAACTCTTGAAAATGTTTACCACGGTGCAATGAATTTATATTTCTTGGATAAGAGATGGAGTAAGATTGCATAGAAATCTTATCTTGATAAATGATATTCCACCATTCCCTTAAAAATTGTACATGCTACAAATTTAGTACAGATCTTAAAGGAACTAGCTTAAAACTTGGCACTTTTGCTAATAAGATCTAAACATATTAAGATAATACAACGTTGTTTGTCACAAATATTTATTTTTCAAGTCGACTATGGTTTCGCTGGGTATTGACCTAGCTTCATCAAGACGAATGGCACGTAAATATTCAAATTATATATGATATCGTAAAGGGTGTTTACAGTCACAGGTTTTGGTTAGTTGCTTCCCCGCGCTTGATAAAAATGGGGTGGATGCCATGTCATTAACAAGTTGCGAAGACTTCTGATATATATGGAAAGCTTCCAAAATATCAAATTTGGTGGTTGAATCTGGCTTGTCAATTAGTTTTGCTTCTTCAAAGAGAAATTTATGGTGCTTTCGGTAACAGTGTTTAGCCATCGATGACTTCTTTAGGTCACAGTTCCGAATGTAGGTCTTGTGTTCCTTCAATCGAAAACGCAAGGCTCTGCTGGGCTGTCCTATATACGAAGCGCAACATTCACATGGAATTTGATAAATTCCCCACGAGTTTTTGTTTTCAACATAGTCCTTTGATCCTAATAAGTTCGTTTTGTTCATTGGTCTAAAAATCACTTTAAATTTAACGGTTTTGAAAATTTTTGAAATTCTGAAGGAAATGTCACGGGGAAAATGGAATAATGGCAAAGTTCTCTCCCAATGTGCGCATTACAAGAGTTAACGTGGAGACAGGCTTCAGTTTCCGGAGTTTTTTTAGAGCCTTGTCTGTAATTGAAGGGTTGTATACTCGCTGAACTGTAATACGTTTAAGGAAATAACGTTCTTTTTTAAAACTGTCATTATCTGAACATATATCTATCGAGCGATATATATAACTGTAAAAGGTGCTAAATTTTTGTTGCCAATGGTGATTGGAGTTGGCATGTGGAGGTGAGAAAACAGCGAAAGGCTTCCGATAAATCGTGGTTGCGAGAGATCCATTTGAGCGAGTAACCAGGACTGAAGGTCTAGCTATGGGCAGCCCACTGTGTCCTATATTATGTGAGATCCACATGCTTCGATTCGAAGAAAAACTTTTCAAACTAAAGGACGCCAGGACGTCAAGGAATGGTAATTATCCGTTATTTTCAATTTCGTAGCTGAATTGAATGTGAGGATCAATGGAATTTATAAGTTTGACTAATTCCGGAATTTCAGAATTTTCTCCCTTCCATAGAACGAAAGTATCGTCTACATATCGTATCCATAAATCGAATTTCACGAGTTTGAAATGTTTTTCTTCAAATCGACGCATGTATTTAGATTATAGGTGTAAGAGCGAGCGTATTCATCTCATTATGTTGGACACGCCCAAAATTATGTTTCTGTGGCGTCCACGTAATAGGCTCCCCTCACAGCCAATACAAGTACGAAGGTCCGTTCCTAAGAACTTACCCAAAACTATGACTCGGTGAACGGACGAAATCCTCCCCGCTTTTCTATATGTAATTATTTGCGAATCAGGAGGATGGATCGAGACCGCTGAAACTCAAAATAGATACTTCTAATGCCATAAAATAATACAGGAGGATTTGATCAAACTTAACGACTTTATTTTGAAAGATCTGAAGTTGGAAAGTCAGTCTGTCCGTCGAGTCGCCGCCTTCTGAACGCCGATCAAACGTTCGCTATATGGTGAAAAACTCGTAAATCGCCTAAGTAAGCTTGGCGTCTTTATACTAACGACATTTTCTTGAATTTGGGAGAGAGTCTTTTCCGTATGAGATAAGATCTGTATCTCCGCTGAAATTCTATTTCCGAGTCGTATTCAAACTCAGCTCCGACCATCGTCTTCGCTGTACTGGAAGCTATCTTCTTTCGACTAGTAATAGTACTCCGTGAGAGTCTCGAGCTTCTGAGACCTACTTCACGAGTAACGTTAACTTCGCAAAAATATCTCCCTACCGTTCAGTGCGCAACTGAACTATCGGACACCGTACCGCTTGGCGTCCGCACGCACTCGAAACACTTCGAGTCACGCCTGCCGGAGGATCTACATCTCCCCTTCACGAAAACAGACACACTAACTAAATTCTCTCGTGCGCCTATCTCTTTTCCTTCGCCGGCGTCGCGCATCTGTCACATCGGTGTCCTTTGCCTTCGGAGGTCCCGTCCTACCTCTCTTTCTCTGCTGACGTGGTATGTCATGATGACCAGCGTTTCTCTTCTTTCGTGTCCTCTAGTCTCGCCCTTCCTGTTTACGTACTTTTCGGCCCTTCACTAGATAGTCGGCGCGTTTGATTCGCGTCCATTAGCGATTCTCTTTTAGACAGACTGAACTTACCGCAAAGTACAGAAACGCATCGAGTACAATACACACTGCTACATGTATACAATAAGTAAGGTGCAGACTTCCAGACATCTTGGCGTCTGCTCTCCGCGGACAATACTTAGCGGATGTCGCTCAGTTAATTGCTGATGGTTATCTTGCTTGGGAAAGGTATCTCACTTCCCCGAGTGTGAGAAATACAGACCTTCTTTGTCACATACAAATAACTTCGAAAAAGTTCTAGAACAATCTATTGCTTTTGTGTCCACCTGGACCGCATTTTAAGTTCTGTCAATAATTACATATATATGGATGTTCTCATCATAAGTCCATCTAAACACACATTAATTTGATATTATATTGTATAAACATAATGTTCTTATCAATAGTCCATTAATGTGTAACTTTCCTGATATTACAGGTTCAAAAAATTATTTATCGGGCGTAAATAATTCTCCCGCTCTCACAATAGGTGACAGTGGGCTGGCTGCCCATGGCTAGACCTTCCGTCTGTTCATAAAACGTTCCACGGAAAGTAAAACTGTTAGTAAGTAATATCGGCACAGCAACATATATGTTATCCAAGTTCTTATCTTCAAAAGTATCTACCTTGGCCACTCCAAAGGAAACATCTGTGAAAAATTCCATTGATTTTACCAATTGACTCAAACTACACCCCTGCGTAGATCAACTTATGCTATCCTTTGATGTGGTATCTATGTTAACCAATGTTCCAGTAAAAGGAGCTCTGGAATCCCTAAAAGTGAGTCTTATAGAGCATCATTACAGCCAACCTGAAGTAGAAGAAATAACAAGATTAGTGGACATTTGCATAAAACAGAACAGTGGAGCGTTTTATGAACAGACATGAGTTCTAGCCATGGGGAGCCCACTGCCACGTATATTATGTGAAATGTACATGCGTCGATTTGAAGAAAAACTTTTCAAACTCGTAAAATTTGACTTATGGATACAATATGTAGGCGATACTTTCGCTCTGTGGAAAGTAAAAAATTCTGAAATTCCGGAATTAGTCAAACTTATAAATTCCATTGATCCTCAAATTCAATTCAGCTACGAAACTAAAAATAACGCATGCCTACCATTCCTTGACGTCCTGGTTACTCGCTCAAATGGATCTCTTGCAACCACAATTTATCGGAAGCTTTTCGCTGTTTCCTTACCTCCACATGCCAACTCCAATCACCCTTGGCAACAAAAACTCAGCGCCTTGACAGTTGCGAATATCGCGCGGTACATATATGTTCAGATAAAGACAGTTTGCAAAAAGAACGTTATTTCCTTAAACGTGCTGTAGTACAGCAAGGATACAGCCCTTCCATTATAGACAAGGCTCTAACAAAATTCCGGAAATCGAAGCCTATTTCCACGTGAACTCCTGTGACGTGCCCATTACAAGCGAGGTTTTCCATTATTCCATTTTCCCGTGACATTTCCTTCAGAATTTCAAAAATTCTCAAAACCGTTAATTTTAAAGTGATTTTTTAACCGATGAACAAAACGAACTTATTAGGATCAAAGGACTATGTTGAAAACAAAAACTCGTGGGGAATTTATCAAATTCCATGTGAATGTGTCGCTTCTTATTAAGGACATACCAGTAGATCCTTGCGTTTTCGATTGAAGGAGAACAAGACTTACATTCAGGACTGTAACCTAAAGAAGTCATCGATGGCTAAACACTGTTACGAAAAGGACCATAAATTTCTCTTTGAAGAAGCAAAACTAATTGACAAACCAGATTCAACCACCAAAGTTGATATTTTGGAAGTTTTCCATATACACTGGCGTGCAAAAATTAAGGACGAGACGGTTTTTCGAATGTAACGACGTGCAGAAGTGCTCCACATCGACTCAAATCATACCATAAGATACCCAAGATACAAGAATATGGGACAAGTGAGCAAACCCGTCCAAACAATCCAAAGGATGCAAAGACACTTTATTGAAAAGGTAGCTTCAAGCACAACTGGACAGAAGACAGAAACATCCATGTGACAGGCGGCTGCAAAGAAAAATTCAGTCTTCAGTAGGGGATATGATCTCCCCTGACTGCGTTGCAGGAGTTACAACGTCTGTCCATGCCGAGGACGAAGTTGTCAAGGAGATGTTGAGGCATCGCGACCCATTCCTCTTGTAGCGCCAATCGCAGCTGCGGAAACATTGCTGGCGGTTGGTGACGTGCTGTCAAGCGTCTGGCGAGAAGGTTTCACACGTGTTAGATTGGATTTAGATCCGGGGACCTTGCGGGTCAATCCATGCGTTGATTATCTTCACTTTCCAACAGCTCTGCGACAGCCACTGTACGATGAGGTGTAGCGTTATCATCCATGAAGAGGAACTCAGGACCCACAACACCTTTAAACAGACGCACGTGAGGCAGGAGAACCTCGGTACAATAGCGGACACCAGTGACTGAACCTACTTGGAAGATGTAGAGGTCAGTACGGTTATCAAGCATGATACCGTCCCAAACGAGAACTCCGCCACCTCCAAACCTGTCCCTTTCGATGACGTTGGAGGTGTGATTGCGTGTTCTCTACTCTCTCCAGATGTGTATACGTCCAGAATCACTCGTCAGACTAAATCGGCTCTCATCCGTAAAGAGAACTCGACCCCATTGCTGATGTGTCCAGTTCTTGTGTTCCTGGCACCACGGAAACCGCCGTCTCCGATGAGCAGTCGTTAATGGCACACACCGTACTGGTCGTTGCAAATAGACCACTTTTGTGCAGCCTCCTGGCCACGGTAAAACGCGATAACGGCCATCCAGTTGTCTATTGCATGTGCCTTGCGATCTCTCCCGCTGTCTGCCGTCTGTATCTTCTCGCCTGTAGGACAATATACCGGTCGGCCGCCGCCGTGGTTGCTCATGGACGACCACTGCTAAACTCTCGGACAGCTGTTCCTGTCGTTTGAAATGCTGTCCAAGCTCGTGAAACGATGCTGTGAGCGATCCCGAACTCCTCTGCCACACTCGTCACACTTCGACCTTCTTCCAACTTCCCAATGACGCGACCTCGGATAAAGTCATCCAGATGTCATCTACTGAATTGCCTGTTGGTCATATCACACGGTGGCAACAACTCGACGTCGTTCAAACCGATGTACACCGTGCAATAGCTTTCGCGAATTGCTGAGCGTACACCGCCCGTGTGCTTTATACCCTTCCGACACCCCTCCCCCCCCCCTACGTCATGCTACATATATGCGCATGCTCTACTGTACCGGATCCTAGTCTATCTCCTGAGTGGTGTTTCGGTCCGTTCTGCTTGCTCTTTCCGCTGTTATGCTAATTTCTCCTCTTCGTCCTTAATTTTTGCACAACAGTGTATATCAGAAGTATTCGCAACTTGTTAATGATATGGCATCTACCCCATTTCTATCAAGCGCGTGGAAGCAACTAGCCAAAACCCGTGACTGTAAACACCATTTATGATAGCATATATAATTTGAATATTTACGTGCCATTCGTCCTGATGAAGCTAGGTCAATGCCCAAAGAAACCATGGTCGACTTGAAAAAATAAATATTTGTGGTAAACAACGTTGTATTATCTGAATATATATAATCGTCACAAGACTGTAGTCTTTGAGATCAAGAAGATTTAAGCATGTTTACTTGGAGTCGCAACTTTCGTTCCTTAGGAGGAAGAAATATTTCGCAGAGTTCTTTCCAGGTGAGCATCGTTTCTCAATTTCGGCAAAAAGATGTACATGGTGCGTTTAGACAGTTCGGGAACTCAAACAGTTTAGCTCCACCTTAGCAGTTTGCAATCTAAGAGTAAGTGTTACCCACACAACTTTACCTGGGCCGAACTGTCGGATATTTATTTGGAATGAGATGTCAAGCCTGAATTTTTTTTTAACAGTCGTGCATTTTTTGGTAATAGGAATCCCGAATTCTTTTTACTAGAAGTGTTTGAAATATTTTTAGTAGAGAATTTTTAACGATTTCTCTAAACAGCGCGGTATAAACCATGCAGTTAGTTGCAGTTGGACAAACTTTATTTTAATATTTTTATTATTATTATTATTATTAATTTTGATTCTAAAATCACTTTTCATATTTTTCTGAATAATTGATTTTGAAGTGGAACCAGATTTCCAATCTCGCTGGTTAATTGTATTTCGGTTTAGATATTGGTAAACTCTGTTTGGAATGTAGGTAGTTGAGAGATACATTTTCATGTTTATCGAAGCCTGATAAAATCTGTAGTATTTCTTTTCAGAAAGGGAAAAAAGAAAAATGGAGAAATGAAAGTGTGTCGAAAGTAAACTCATACGTCCCATATGTTCGCGCTGCTGATGCCTGTAGAAAAAGTGTATTTAGTCTGGTGGATTACCTGTACTCCAGTGACAGAAATCGGGCGTCTATAGACTTAGTAGAGATAAAACTCCAAGTATAGTTTAATTTTGTTTACTGATTTTTCGAAGAAACCTGAAGGCAAAAAAACCCCAAAAAAACCAGACAGATGGAAACTTGAAACGCCTTTGTGACTGAACAAAATTATTTCAGCAAGAAAAAGTAATCTGAATGTAACCATGTAATTTTAAAATTTCATGTGCTTTTATTTTATTAATAGATTTCTTTCCTATATTTAAAGCAGCACAACATTTTCCTTTTTGGCCAACACTTGCTTAACTTCTAGTAATTCTTTCCTTTCGTACATAACTAAACAGACAATATTAATCGAATAGTTACCAGCAAAATTTATTTTTTCTAATTTTCATTTTATGGTATTTTGAAGAAATTGAATACACAGAAGTGCTATAACTCCTGACTGTATGTGCTCATAATTTTTCGGTAGTGGAGAATTGTAACAATTAAGGGAATTATGGTATAAAACTTTAAGTTGCAACGATCCTGGTTTGGAATGACTTTCAAAAATGAGGTAACCTTATATTTTTACTTTTAAGTTTTGCCCAGACTCAACGAAAAGTCAGCTCGCAGACTATACGGCAAGCCAGGGTAGTTACGCAATCGAGCGACAAATGTTACATTTTCATGTATTGCGTTCGATGAAGTTGTACTCTGGGACTAGGACTATTAAATTATGTGTTTCTGATCTCGTTATCTACGTTATTTTTGATTTTCAACAGATTCTTTTCACTCTGTCATGATAAAGTAATATCAGTGTCGAGAAAAGAAATGTCTGTAACCATTGTCAAATATGTGTCTTTGAGATCTAAAAAGAAGTTTTTAAATACGTCTTCTACGAACCGAGTTGTTGTAATGAGCATAGATATAAACTTGTGTAACCTACCAGAAAATTGGTACTAAACGTGAACCAGAAAATACGTAGAAAAAAATATAGATTTTGTGTGACCATTATTTAGAGATGTTTCACAATTGGAATGGTCTACAGCTAAATGTTATTTTATTTCGTTATAGGAACCTCGCCAACAATAACATCAGTTTCATTGAGAATCATGCTTTCATCGGACTCACTAAATTAAGATCATTGTGAGTAATTATCCAGTACCTTGTGTTTATATTTTCTTTCTTTTCTTAGACTTGTAATGCTCATGAGAAAAGTTTTCTGTGTTCTAAATATGCTTCAGGTTAATGAAAACATGAGGTGTAATTAAAATATCTAAATCATTTCCACATTATGAAAATATGCGGATACTTCTTAACACAAAAAAAGCAGCGAGATTCACAGTAAGTTTGTAAAAGTGTTGAAGGCATCGTGTTATGTCTGATGATTTTCAATGAGGCAGGAATTTTTTTCAGAAGATTTACAACCTTATTACATTCACACAATGACATCACTGATCGATCATTATTTTAAAATGTCAAGATTTTCACAGTGTTCGATGTTTCTGATTGTATGATTTATCGGCAAGCGTCAAATAGTTTCATAATTATCACTAAACGATTTTAACTTATTAATTATATTCCATAATAGTCTTTTGAATCAGCTTCAACTACTGGAAAGGTTCAAACCTACCAATGCAACCTTTCTCAAACGGTAAATGTCTGAAATTATAATCTTGTGAGTTATAATCTCTCATAAAAACACACTTTGCATATGATCAATATCACATCTTTTTGCTAGTGTGAAACACCAAGCGATACATGTACTTTCACCAAGAGCCCACCGTTGCAAAATAACACATTTTAATTAAAGTGTGACCAAGTTTTTGGAGGTCCCATCCACTTCACTCAAAAAACCCTATGCTTTTTCAGTTCACATATTATAGACTATACGTTTGTAATTATTCCTATCTCACAGTTACACCATGTACTTCCAAAGATATCTAAAATCCTTTTAATGATACAATTTTTTTACAATACCTTATTTTTCTGTTAAACTGCACATACAGTTTGTATTTACACATACAGTTTCTGCAATACATAAAATTTATGTATAGCAGAAACTGTCAAACACCTACGAAACAATTGGTTTTTTGGTTGCACTTTGTCTATTTTATGTTACCAAGTACAGTAAAAATTCACATACTCTACTGTAATGATATCTATTGATAAAAAATAGTTAACATTTAGTTATATGCATACAGTTTCCTTGCAAAGTCCTTAGGAAATCTCGCACTCTTTTCACGGACTTGTCCTTCATTAGTCAGTTTCTATTTACACATGCAGTTGAAAAAAACCGCACAATTCTACGTTCACTCACACCATGTGCATCCATGAAATTCTTGAGTGAGACAAATAAGCACTGTCCAAATAACACATAAAACTTCCTCTATTACTGTCGATTTAAAATTTATGTATAGCACAAAATCTCCCGAGAAAAGTAGTGGAAACACTCCAACAATACATGTATTCGTTAACGTTTTCGAACATAACCATGTTCATCTTCTGACGCACACTTATCAGTTTTAATAGCACATCGAAACTGTGCTGTATTTTAACAAAAGTACGGGGTCTTCTGACTTGGCATGTGGGGTATTTCGTCATGTGGTCTGTCTTCTTACGTAACATTTACAACAGTGTCGCCATCTGTATTTTGACTCCTACATCTTTTTTTTTTTTTTCCTCTCTTCTTATAATCAGCTTCTGTTTCTGTTAGTGTTTTCCACACTTCTGGTAAAATATGCGGTTCATTGCTATTGCAAGCACTATCTTTATTCTTCTCAATCATTGCAGCCACTGAGAATCGTAGCTCCCATTCTGTTCTATATGCTCCACTTATTCATACATTTTCAAAATCTGGGCTTGTTCTTTCTTGTAAGCAATGTTGTATCTTTGCTGTTTTTCTTCTTGCTTTTCCCAATTATTTTTGTGCAGGTTAATTCTATTTTTTTGTTCTATTCTTGGTACTACCATAATAGCATTTCTGTGGATCTGTTTCTATTTTTGGTTTTATTGGTATTTTGTAAACACCTGCCTTTTCCATCCGCGGTGTTTTTTGTTTAGTGTTGCATACTAATTTATCTAATGTCATTAGTGATGTTCATATTTTCTTTTTATACTTTTTAATAGTCTTATTTATTTTTTGGCTGGCATCTTGTAAGTATGAGAACGATCCCACATATTGTATTTTTTCTTTTTTTTCTTTTTTATTGTCTCTCTTCTGTCTTTTTTTATGTCAACAAATTTCTTAATTAAGCTGTTAATCATTTTATTAGGATATCCATATGTTCTAGCTATATTTCTAATCCATGCTATTTCGTCTTGTTCGTATCTTTTATTAATCGTATGAGTAAATGCTCTTTTTATTAAGTTATTTAATGCATTCTACTTTTGCAATACTGGATGATAGGAGTCATATGGTATTACAATTGGTACATATGATGTTTTTCGAAATACTCGATATTGAAAACATTCCTGTGTTTTTATAACATTTACATCCAAAACTGCAATTGTGTTTTCATGTTCCATCTCTAAAGTTAGATTTATCGTGGGGTAAATCTCAGTAAATCGATCAGCTACCACTTGTAACTCATCTTCTTGCATATGTGATACAATAAATATGTCATCAACATATCTAGCATATACAGTATTATAAGTTTTTCATTTAGTTTGGTTATTACTTGCTCTTCAATGTCCTGCATGACAACCTCTGCAAACAAGCCTGACAACGGGGATCCCATATGTCCTCTACTTTTTTGTCTATAAATCTCATCGTTATATTTAAAAACATTATTCTGTGTTATGTACTGCAATATATCGTTTATTTCTGCAATTTGTTTTATTGTCAATTCTTCTTGTTCTTTCAACTTTTTTACAATAAGTTCAATGGCTTTATTAACTGGTGTATTCGGGTACAATGATATTACATCCATTGTATATACTTTCTGTGTCTGTATTTGGTTTTCTCTTATACATGCAATGAATTCCAAACTATTGCTGACGGTATACTTATTAGTAATACATCTATTTGCTAGAAATTTAATTAATTTTTTTCCAAATTAATCAATGGTGCTTTTTCCTTTGCCACAATCAACCGACATGGTTTATCTTCTTTATGTGTTTTTATCTTGGGTATCACACCTAATAAAGTTGAATTATAAAAAATTAAAATATGAAAAGAAACAACTTATGGATATAAAAAATAATCAAGAATTAAAAATATGTGAGGCTGATAAAAGTAAACAAGTGGTCCTTTTAGACCAAATTGGTTATCAACAAAACATGGAAAAAGCTATTGATGAAATGAATTGTGAAAATATTAAATATGATCTTACTGATAGACAAATTACATTTTTAGCAAAGATCAGAAATCACAGTGTATTGCCAGATGAAATTAAAAAATGCTTTCCACCTATAGGAGCAACGATCCCAGGTGTGATACCCAAGATAAAAACACATAAAGAAGATAAAACATGTCGGTTGATTGTGGAAAACGGAAAAGCACCATTGATTAATTTGGAAACAAAAATATTTAAATTTCTAGCAAATAGATGTATTACTAATAAGTATACCGTCAGTAATAGTTCGGAATTCATTGCATGTATAAGAGAGAACCAAATACAGACACAGAAAGTATATACAATGGATGTAATATCATTGTACCCGAATACACCAGTTAATAAAGCCGTTGACCTTAGTAAAAAAGTTGAAAGAACAAGAAGAATTGACAATAAAACAAATTGTAGAAATAAACGATATATTGCAGAACATATCACAGAATAATGTTTTTAAATATAATGATGAGATTTATAGACAAAAAAGTGGAGGACATTTAGGATTCCTGTTGTCAGGCTTGTATTGCAGAGGTTGTCATGCAGGACATTGAAGAGCAAGTAATAACCAAACTAAATGAAAAACTTATAATATGTGCTAGATATGTTGAGGACATTTTTATTGTATCATATATGCAAGATGAGTTACAAGTGGTAGTTGATCGATTTACTGAGATTTACCGCACGATAAATCTAACTTTAGAGATGGAACATGAAAACACAATTGCAGTTTTGAATGTAATAGTTATAAAACACAGGAATGTTTTCAATATCGAGTATTTCGAAAAACATCATATGTACCAATTGTAATACCATATGACTCCTATCATCCAGTAATGCAAAAGAAGAATGCATTAAATAACTTAATGAAAAGAGCATTTACTCATACGAGTAATGAAAGATACCAACAAGAAGAAATTGCATGGATTAGAAATATAGCTAGAACATATGGATATCCTAATAAAATGATTAACAGCTTAATTAAGAAATTTGTTGACATAAGAAAAACAAAAGAGAGACAATAAAAATGAAAAAAAGAAAAAATACAATATGTGGGATCGTTCTCATACTTACAAGATGCCAGCCAAAAAATAAATAAGACTATTAAAAAGTATAAAAAGGGAATATGAACATCACTAATAACATTAGATAAATTTTAATGCAACACTAAACAAAAAACACCGTTAATGGGAAAGGCAGGTGTTTACAAAATACCAATAAAACCAAAAATAGAAACAGATCCACATAAATGTTATTATGGTAGTACCAAAAATAAACTAAAAAAAAGAATTAACCTGCACAAGAATAATTGGGGAAAGCAAGAAGAAAAAACAGCAATGATACAACATTGCTTACAAGAAAGAACGAGCCCAGATTTTGAAAATGTATGAATAAGTGGAGCATATAGAACAGAATGGGAGCTACGATACTCAGTGGCTGTAATGATTGAGAAGAATAAAGATAGTGCTTGCAATAGCAATGAACCACATATTTTATCAGAAGTGTGGAAAACACTAATATAAAAACAGAAGCTGATTATGAGAGAGGAAAAACAAAACAAAAAGAAAACAAAGATGCAGCAGTCAGAATACAGATGGCGACACTCTTTTAAATGTTACGTAAGAAGACAGACCACATGACGAAATACCCCACATCCCAAGTCAGAAGACCCCGTACTTTTGTTAAAATACAGCACAGTTTCAATGTGCTATTAGAACTGAAAAGTGTGCGTCAGAAGATGAACATGGTTATGTTCGAAAACGTTAACGAATACATATATTGTTGGAGTGTTTCCACTACTTTTCACGGGAGATTTTGTGCTATACATAAATTTTTAAATCGACAGTAATATAGGAAGTTTTATGTGTTATTTGGACAGTGCTTATTTGTCTTACTCAAGAATTTCATGGATGCACATGGTGTGAGTGAAGGTAGAATTGTGCGGTTTTTTTAAACTGCATGTGTAAATAGAAACTGACTAATGAAGGACAAGTCCGTGAAAAGAGTGTGAGATTTCCTAAGGACTTTGCAAGGAAACTGTATGCATATAACTAAATGTTAACTATTTTTTATCAATAGATATCATTACAGTAGAGTATGTGAATTTTCACTGTACTTGGTAACATAACTTAGACAAAGTGTTACAAAAAAACCAATCAATTCGTAGGTGTTTGACAGTGTATTAAAGTATGTGCAATTTAACAGAAAAATAAGGTATTGTAAAGACTTGTATCATTAAAAGGATTTTAGATATCTTTGGAAGTACATGGTGTAACTGTGAGATAGGAATAATTACAAACGTATAGTCTATAATATGTGAACTGAAAAAGCATAGGGTTTTTTGAGTGAAGTGGATGGGACCTCCAAAAACTTGGTCACACTTTAATTAAAATGTATTATTTTGCAACGGTGGGCTCTTGGTGAAAGTACATGTATCGCTTGGTGTTTCACACTAGCAAAAAGATGTGATATTGAACTTTTTTGAACAAATATAAGCATAGTATGATTCTAATGACGTTTAGTAATTGCCAGTAATTTCTTGTGAATCTCTTTTGAAGAACTAGTAATTTTTTGCGATCGTTCCTGGACACAATCAGGAATGTGACAAAAATTATTAATGTACTATGACAGTAGGAAAATAAATTTATGTTTATTTCAGACGACACAGTGATCTTTGAGCATGAAAACTTGGCCACAGTTTCGCGAGCTTTGAAAAGACGAGTCATCAGTTATAAATGTAAATTTCAAGGACAGAGATTCAAAATTTTGCATTTATTTCGAAAAAGGGGTGAGGTATACAGTCCGGTACACAGGAAGAGGAAATGTGATGCGCTGACAAGATAGAAAATTTACGGATAGCTCTATATCTTCGCGAAAACGTATGATAAAACGCTTTCCTGGAGTCTCACTACATTTGACATAGAGCGATACATGAAAAAAAACGGGTCTAGTACGATTCACCCAACGACGACTGCTGCAGTGCCAATTCCTCCAAATATACCATTCGTCCAATGGTGCGGTGCGAGTGATCAAATACCAATTTGTCCAGTGGTTTAATTGGTCCAGTGCCCATTCGCCAATGGTACGACTGATTCAATTCCGATTAGTCCAATGGTGCAAATATTCCAATACCGATTTATCCGAAGGGCTACTTGTGCGAAACAAAGCAGCTCATCTGTTCCGATGCGATCTTCTTTGTCGTATAAAGGTATCAGTAGTCCACATAATGTAAAAATAATATTACATTCAATACATGAAATTGTGGTTATAGATTTTTTCAGATTCATTTTTGCTTGTTTTCCCTTCAAGAAAGAAAACGTGCTTATACTTTCCTTGCTGTCGAATGAAAGTGATGATGTGCGAACCATTGCATCGCCTTCGATGTTTCTTTCTTTTTGCATTAAGTAACGGAAAAGACAAGTTTTCGATTTTAGTTTGTATGTGCACGTAGGATCTTTGGAACTACTGGGAATATTTATTTTGTAACTTTTACACAGAGTGTAGGAAAGTGGTCAGGTTTTCCCCTATTCATACCTAGAATTCCGAAGTTCAGGCAATAAGGTCGGAGGTAGATTCCACATGACAAATGTGGTTGTGTCTTCAGTTATGATAAGTTGGAGGGAAAACCGAATTTCTTTGCTCGTTCCACACCTGCTCCTTTACGAGGATGATTTCGAAGTATCCATAAAAGAGTTTATAAAGCCTACAGAAGCTCTGTTACGTGTACTTCGAAATCGTCCTCAGAACCACGAGCAACAGATGTCTTAATATCCTGACTGACAATAGATGAAACATCGACATGCTAACTTGATCCTGCAACAGAATCCACGGTTAAGCCTGCAGCTACAGCTTCAATAGAAGCACAATAAAAAGATGGAAACGAAATAGGATTTCAGGAAGAAGCAAAAATCACTGGTTTCGGCTTTAACATAGATTTGAATTATTTTTGAGATTGTGAACAACGAATATACCACAGATATTTCTAATTTTCCACAAAATCTTACAGATGATGTGAAACAACTTGTATTGCACGATTGTTCTTCTAAACCTAAAGGCTCATTTTAAAAACATTTAACAAATATGAGTCATTTTCTAAAGCATAATATCACAGTTTCTACTTCCGGTTTTAAGAAGCATGGTACATGATTATGTTATTCTCCAAAATTCGTTGCAGCATACTGTGAACTCTCTAGCTGTTTTCTAGAGTATTGGACATTAATTTGGCAAAACGTACGTCCAACGACTGGCAAAATTTATCGCACAAGATTAAAGATGATGATGGAAGTCCTTACCACACAGAAGCTTGCTACGCAAAGGAAATGTGAAAAACAAACTAACTCATCCGACAAGAGTTTCTATAGATTAAAGATAAGAATAACTGTGAAAGGTATTGCAGCATTTTATAAAAGTAATTCTTAAATTTGTCCAAAACGGCATAGCGTAATTTCAAAGGTCACAGAACAGATTTCAATGAAACTTTCATACGGAGGTTTTCTCCGTTTTTCGCATATGGAATTATGGCGTATTACGATGAGGTACTGCGATAATTATTGAGGATTCCAGTGGGTTCTACGAAATGTCTGCGCTCAAATTCAAAATAAGATTATTTAATTTTTGTGTGATCATTTGAAAAATAGACTTCTTGCTAACATTGGAGATGTCATATTTTTCTGCTGTCATAGCGGATACTACCCAAAACATTACAAAGATGAATCAATTGAGCCAGTGGTTCTTTAAAATACTTTATTCTGACAACTGCTAAATTTTTAAAAATCTTCTGTATGTGTTTTAATATTTTAAATATTTTTATTGCGATCAATTATTTTTCTGTACGTCACAGTTCCATTTTTCTTAGTAATCGTTATTTTTCTGGTTCTTTAAAATACTTATTCTGACAACTGCTAAATTTTTAAAAATCTTTCTGTATGTGTTTTAATATTTTAAATATTTTTATTGCGATCAATTATTTTTCTGTACGTCATAGTTCCATTTTTCTTAGTAATCGTTATTTTTCTGAGTGTCTTAGAGTCTAACAACAAATATTAGTACACATATTTATACTGATTTATCTTACTTACTCAAAGAGTTTTTAACCTCTGAGCGCATCAGTACTGATTGACGCCAACATTCGTATAAACAAAAATATATCATCGTCAATATTGTCAACCATTATCAATCCACTGTTGGATGAAGGTCTTCTCAAGTTTCTTCCACAACAGTTTGCCTTGAGCCTAGAGTCTCCATGTCACTACAGCATGCTTTCGAATTTCATTCACCCATCTGCCACGTGGCCTTCTTCAGAGTCATTTTCTGTCCTTTGGTATCCAGTCTAATATTTCAGTTGTCCATCGGTGGTCAGTTCTATAAACATTTCCAGCCCATTGTTATATCAGGGAATTTATTTTGATCGTGATGTTTTCCAGTGTTGTCATTTGCTGATCCACGAGTTTCTCTTTTTATCTTTCCTGGTTAAACTAAACATGCATCCCTCCTCGTTTTTTTGTTGTTGTCTGTAGCCTCTGAATATCTTTTTTAGTTAAGATCCATGTCTCTGCTTCATACGTAAGAACAGAACGCATACATTGTTTAAACACTTTACTTTTAAGACGTAATGTTATACATGCATTGCTCTTGAGAAATGTTCGGCAGGCAAACTTAGATTTCGGTTATCTCTAGCTTTCCATCATCACTTGCTCAGTCTTCATTTCTTGTAAAAGCATTGTACATCACTTTTGACTTCTGAAAGTTCATCTTTAATCGCACTTCTTTACTTTTGTCCACAAGTTCCTGGATCATAATCTGCAGTTCTGAAAGGGCAATTGCAAAAAGGACTACGTCATTAGCAAAACAAAGGGGAGGTAAATAATCTCCATTAATCTTTACCCTTTTGTTTTTCCAGTTGAACAGTTTAGGACATTTTGCAATGTGGCATAAACAGTTTAAGAGACATGGTATCACTTTGTCTCACTCACTTTCCAATTTTTATTGGTGCTGTATCCTCAAAATAGTCAAACCATTGCACTTGCATTTTTATAGATGTTATTAATAATGCTACTGTAATATAAGCATCTTCAATACCGCAGAATTTCAAAGCCATTGTAACTACTGATTTTTTCACGGAATCAGAGGCCTTTTCATAATCGATAAAAACCATGCATAAAGGGAGTTCATATTCACTCGTTCTTTTAGTTAGTTCTCTCAGTACATGGATATGATTTATAGTGCTGCAGCCACTATTGAATCCAGCTTGTTCTCTCGGTTGAGCCATGTCCAGTGTTACATTCAAGCGATATGAAAGAATCTTAGTAAAGATTTTACAAACCACTGATAGTAGGCTGACGAGCTTGTAGTTCCTGAGATCCTCAGTGTCACCTTTTTTTATATGTAACAGGATCATTGTAGCATTGTTCCAATCCTCAGGAATCTTCCCTTCACTAATACATAAAGTGAAAACTTGGGTGAGTCTTGTTTCAGTTTTTCCACTTGCTTCTAGTATAACGTCCACGGTAATTCCATCTATCAGTACATGGTATGATATGCATTGTTGTAGCGACTCCTGAATTCAGATGTTGCTCTCGGTTGAGCAGTGTTACCTTCAGGCCATGTGAAAAAAACTTAAAGAAAATGTATATACACTGAATAGGCAAAACATTGGAAATGCCTGCCTAATAGCGTGTTGGTCCTCCTCTGGCGCGAATAACAGTCTGTACATGCCAAGGCATCGGCTCCACCAGATGCCTCAGATGATTGGGGGGGGAGTAATGCCAGCCACGTTTTTGCAGCACTGTCCAAAACTGCGCCCGAGACATCCGTCAAGGGTTCATGGATCTAATGTTGCTCTCCATGCCATTCTAGGGAGCTTCCACAGGAATTTAATCCAAAGATCTTGAGGGCCACTGGATGGCTCGAAACACAGATGAGTGTACCTTAGCTATGTCTGGGTGGTTAGATGCCCGGTGGGGCGCCGCATTGTGAGGTCGAAACCGACCGTCGACCGCAGGATGCGCGAAGGCCATGTAAGCGAGTAGGTGATCATTAAGCACATCGGTTGAAGACCTATGCAGACACATTAAGAGGCCTAATTTGTCTCATGAGAATGCTCCCCAAACCATCGCAGAACCATTACCGCCTTGAACAGAGTTGGGCCATGGTCTCATGCGGTCGGCGTAACATCTTCACTCTCCTGTCACCTCGATACAGCTGAAAACGAGAATCATCTGACCTCTGGATGCGGTGCCACTTTGTAGAGGTTTAGTTTCGATGTACGGGGCACTAGACGAGGCGTAATGTCCGATGACGAGCAGTGAACAGTGACACACGAGTAGGGCGTCGGCTGCCGTAGCCCAGGGTATGTATTGTGCGCCATATCGTTCCCTGGCTGACGCTGCTTGGCCTCCGACATTCAGCCAAGAAGCGGTCAGTCTGTACTAATCTGGATAGTCTAAGGCGACTCGATTATCATTGGCATGTGCACGGTCACCGCTTGCTCTCTGGGAGTTGGTACGTCCGTCGCTGTTAACGCGATACAGCCTTAGTATGGTTGCCCTGGGGAACACTGGTGTTCTTACCACTTGCGTTACACAATGACCCATGTGGTTTGCACCGACAATGCGTCCACGATCAAAGTCGCGCAGATCACCGCGTTTACCGATGTTCGTCGATTCGATACACTGCTATTAAGCTCTGCTCTTCTTCTATTTATTGCCTGCGTTCGATTTGGGTTTGTTTCACTGGGCGCGGGGAATGACCATGTCAACTGCCCATCACCCCTATCTCTAATGTTTTGTCTACTGAGTGTACGTATCATCAACCATTATCAATCCACCGTTGCAGGATGAAGGTCTTCCCAAGTCCCATAGGCAATTTTCTGTATTAAACAAGTCCCCTACATGTCATTCCGGCAGGCTTTCGAATTTCATCCACCCATACCCCACGTGATCTCCTGGATCTTTTCCTGTCCCTTGGAATCCAGCCTCATATTTTCCTAGTCCAACAGTAGCGAGTTCTAACAATATGTCCAACCGATTGACATTTCAGGGCTTTTTTTTTTCTGTTGTTGTTTTTCTTGATCGTGATTCCATCAACTCTTTTTATTTTCCTAATTCCTTTTCCTATCTTTTCTAGTTACACCAAGAATACACTTCTCCACATTCCTTACAGTTGATTACAACCCTTCAATGTCCTTTTTGATTAACGTTAATGTCTCTCATCCATTAGTAAGGAACTATACAGATGTATGTTTACACAGTTTTCTTTTAAGACATAATAAATGCATTATGTTTGTGAAAATGACTTGTTCATTTGTCTCGTGCATTTTTAGTTCGACCATCGCCTTCAGGAAATTCTCTATGTGACACTGATTGAGCCTAACATTTGTTATGTCTAAATTATAGTGAATCATGAAAACAAGGCATCGAACCAGCAAATAAAACATCCTTTCTTTGATTATTGCTGCCACTGTGTTCAATTAATAACAAAAATTATTTAACATTTTTAAAGTGCAGAGATCAAAGTTATGATGAGGCCATAAATAACATGACAAATACAAAAATATGAATAACGCAAAATCCACACGACGGAGTTCAATGACAGTTGGTACGGAAATACATATATCAATAACGCAGCAATACACAAGAGAAAAGAACTACCATCACCACAAAACGAGAAAGCATGCGCATTACACCACATCAGCCCAAAAGTGATGCAGGCCGCGCCGCTGATTTCTAGGAACTAATAGGGGTGTTACTACACCGAACAGAGGTGCAGCTCGCACAGGGAGTCTTCGTTCTGTTTACAAGACTTTGAAACAGGGTTCAGGTCAATAAGTGCAATTCCTCTGCGAAGACGCGTCGATTTCCGGGGAGGGTTATAGGAGAGAGGACTGTCGGCTTGCAACTGCTCTTCCCTAGGCATCCCAGACATGCTCTTACGAGTTCATATCCAAAGATATCATGCAGCCACTTCATCCTATGAATATCGTCACTCTCCAAGTTTTCGTCTACTAGCCGAGCATTATGGGGACGGACGTTATCGTCCATAAGAAGGAACTGAGGGTGACCAACAGCTTCCCTCTGAAAAACCAGGCATAGGCCTCTGGGTTGTCATCCTTGTAGAGTTCAGCAGTCTGAGTGTTTACTTGAAGTACGTGCAGCGGCGTGCGTTAATGCAAGATGATGCCAGCAAAAACAAGGATTCCACCACTACTGTAGTGACCACGTTCCCTAATGTTGGACGGAATATTTCAACTTCTTTTCTCTCTCCAAATATACACACGTCGATAATACGTTTTAGGCGGTACTGCGCGACTCGTCACAGAAAAGAATACAGGCCCAGTGATTAGTGGTCTAGCGGTGATGCTGTCGGGCACAATTCAGACGCACCATTCTTTGCGATGCGGCGAGTAGGATACATTCCACTGGTTTTCTTGTATATAGAACTCTTTTGTGGAGTCTTATGTTGACTGTCTGCCTCAATATCGCGGTTCTCGTAGAAGAGGATAGCTTTTGCGAAAGTTGCCTGGCAGTCGACTACCTATGGCGGCGAGCTGTTCGAGACATATATACTGGTGGTTTTGACATCTGTGGCTTGGGGGACGTCCTTGTTCCGGCCTTCTGGTTATTGTTCCGGTTTCCCGAAACTGTGTTCTGGATTGCAGATCGCTTTCCTTGACACATTCAGCCATCTTCGTCACTTAAGAGAACACACCATCTTGCTACCTCATGCCACTCCGATTGGTAGATTGCTTCCAATTTATCAATCACTCTCCACAGTAAATCGTCTTGTAAGCGATGCTGCTGAGTAATTTTTTCTCCCACAGTCCGACTCAAGCTCCAATTGCCACATCCCGCTGAGAACAACGTTTATCTAGGGTGCGTGCCTCCCAACTGGATGACGTACAGTTGTCGTTCGTGTGTTGCCATAGTAGCTAGAACAATATTGCATGGGTACATCTACTTAGCGTTTTTGCTTTCACATGTCTCTGAAAACTCCTTGCAATCGGTCGACTCGTTTTGGACTTATTCTCAAATTTGCATATGTAACCTTAATTTTGGCACAAGTGTATAATAAGTGGGATTTATTCTGAGGTTCAATAAAAAAAGAGGAATCGAATGCTCTATATGTTCACTTTACTTCCCACAACTTGAAGTTGGCATGTAATGACTCCGTGAATGGTACTAAGAAAATGTTTACAAGTATTTGCATGTTCTTACAACACTGCCTTAAGCGCAGGAATTTGCAATGAATATTCACAAATGAATCGAACATTATATTAAAGAATTTTAATATTACGCGATGACCGAGCAGTTTAGTATCGATAAGAGTCTTGAAGAAGCGTCATTCAGATGTCATGAAAGACGTAGGCAAGATACACTGTTCGACACTCAAACTCCTCCACCTAGAAGGAATAGACGTAAATGCATGTAAATATTGCGTGTTCGCATGCAGGGGGAATGTGCAGATAATTCTAGTATGCAACCAATCTCATGAGAAGTGCGAGAGATAAAAGCGAAACCATTGGCTTCTGAAACTATATACGCGTTGCTCCAGGTAATACGGAACAGAGCAACGGGTTGTGAATTTCTCTATATCTAAGAACCAGAAACGCCTCGTAGAACTTCACGACAACCCTATCCTCAGCTAGAGGCGTTAGAGAGAAGTAGGATCGTAGGGCTCTGTGAAGCTGTTTTGTTGATTCGTCGAATAGCGCACAAGTCCATCTAAATGCCAGAACACATGGACGTTATTGGTAACAGTAGTTGCTAGGAGGCACAGTCAATATCCGTCGTGGGACCGATGCAGTCAGGTGAACATGAGCACTCATTGATCGGCATATTCGTTTACAATCAATAAAGAAGCCAGAAGTTACCGAAGAGAGCAATCAACGGGAAGTAGCGGCGAATAAGGATATGTCCGTCACGATTCGTAACGTGAACCGCAAATTGGAGAAGGTAGGTCTGCACTTCCAGTAGCCGCTGGATCGAATGCACTGATCGTAAGACAACATTGATCTTGCCTGGAATGGTGTCGTAATAGAGAGTCGTGACGTATCGAGAGGAATAGCAGCATGTGGTGTTCAACGATTAGTCCTTATTCTGCTTCGGTGCCGACGAAAGACGAGTCCGTGTCTGATGACACCGTGGAAACAGGGAGCATCCAGTTGCTGTCTACGTGGAACACAGACAGGTATCGTCGGGTGGGGCATCAGTTTCGATAGCCGGTCCCTTGATATGCTTAGGGCACGGTTACAGCCCGGTGGCACGTGGATGACATTTTACAGCCCGTGATATGGCCATTTATGAGTGGTATCCCGTATCTCGTGGACCGTTTTCCAATAAGATAACTCTCGATCACACACAGGTAGCATCTCCCGAGCGTTTGAACAAGGGGCCATATTCTTCCATGTTCCGCGAGATCTCCGGAGCTATCATCCATCGAGCATGTATGGGGACCTCATTGGACAACACTTCCAAGCCTCTCATTCGCAACCCCGGAATGAAGCTGAATAATGATGCAGATAAATGTTGCATGGTCCCAGATACGCAGAGCACCATTAAAAGGCTGTATCACTTCATGCCGCGCCGTGTATCTGATTGCATTGCACAACATAATGTTCACACCAGGTATTGACTGCTGTTACGTGATGCTGCTTTGTAGCCTATCAAACTGATGCATTGCCTTGGAAATAAAATGATGCATTATTTACCTCGTGTTCCATGTCTCTAATACTTTTCCGCTCATTTGGCGCATTCTTTACGGGTGGTACAATTTTATTGTCGAACAGTGAACTTCTGTAGCCCAAAATTGACGAAACAAAAAGCTTCGGATTCAAGTACATGATGAAAGAAGTTTAATTCGTTTCTGAAACTGTATTTCAGTGAAAAATTATATCCATCGTAATTCAGGCGTCTGAAATATTGAAAAGAAAAGAACTTTACATATATTGATATCTCGGGGAGCATAACATCAGCCAAAATCATCAGCAGTAAAGCAGCTATGAAATGAGTTTTCATATCTTGTCGAGCAGACGAGAAACGTTGCTGGCTAATGAAACACATCAAAATGGTTGGTAAAAAGGTATTTAAACCATGAAAACTTGTAGACGACCTGTAGGAAGACAATCAATTTGAAGACCCAATTAAATCAAAAATCAGATGCGATGATAAGAAATAACGCTGCGAAAGATGAGCAAAAATATTGTAATGATTGTGAAAACACAGACTGGCTGGTGGTGGAACTAAATTTCGCATTCTTATGTTCCGGATCCGAATGCTTTCCTAATTCAGCTACAGCAACAAGTGCTTAGCACTGCTACTTGCCGTCTTAAATTGTGCGGTATCTCTGTCGTTCGTCACGTAATTTCTTTGAAAGCTTTTCACTTCAACGGGCTCTCTTCATTAAGATACTGAAATCCGAAAATGGAAAACTCAACACTATCAGAAAGATGGCTGAGCTGGTCTTGATTAATCTCTATCACGTGAGTACATGCTACTCTAAGATGTGTTCACTGCGAATGCTTTTCCAAACCATTTCGTGACTGTAGCAACAGCCGAAAGAGAGTTTCTAAAATGCAGCTTATCAAAAACTACGTTCAGAACTCTATCTCGCAAAAAATACAATATAAGAAATAAATGCAAGAAATATTACGGGCGTTCAAATTTGACCTAGACTTTTGTTTCTAATGCATTAATTTGAAACATTTGCGTATTATTATTGTGCGTTTGGTAACACTGGTATCTCACGTTACCAGAACGCCTCTTGTTTCGTTAATTTTCGTTGTCATGACAATTCTCGCATTGCAGAAAGTGAAATGACGAGTTTGGTGACTTCGGTGCAGCAGAGAATAATTATCAAATTTCTTTGCAATGAAGGGGCGAGTGGCAGTGAAATTCACCAGAGACTTCAAACATAGTTTGGTGATTTGTGTCTGTCCCATTCCTCCGTCTTCGAATGGTGTAAAACGTTCAAGAAAGGCAAAAAAGCGACGGTAACGAACTGCACAAGGTACGACCGGTAACTGCTGTTAAAACTACGCCATAACTGCGCGCGTAATGAGCTCATACGGAACAACAGGAGGATTACTGTAAGTGATCTGAGCTCTGCACTGAGCGTCATCGCTGGCAGCGTGTATACCATCATGCACGATAAGCTGCATTTCAGCAAAGTGTGTGCCAGATTGGTACCGAAGCAGATGTCCAACGAGCAGAAAGCCAGCAGGTTGTAAAATGCAAACATGTTGCTCCGAAGACATCAGAGAGAAGGAGACAACTTTTTCAGACGTGAGATGACAGTGGACAAGACATGGATTCATCACCATACGCCGGAAAGCAAACGTGCAAACATGGAGTGGAGACACAGTGATTCGTCCCTACCCAAGAAATTCAAGGTCAGGGCATCAGCAACGAAGGTAATGGCTACGGTATTTTGGGACATTAACGGTATTATTCTTGCGTATTTCCTGGAAGATCGTCAAACAATCAGCGCTACCTATTACAGCGATATCCTCAAGAATTCCCTTAAGGCAGCACTGAGAAAGAAGAGACCAGGACTCCTCAACAGTGGAGTATGCCTTCTCTAAGACAACGCTAGGATCCACACCGCTAAAGTGACTATGGAAATATTGGAGGAATTAGGATGGGACGTTTTACCACACCCTCCGTACAGCCTGGATATGTCGCCGTGTGACTTCCACCTGTTCGGCTCATTAAAGGAATTTTTGGAAAGACAGAAATTCAGATCAAATGAAGAGGTGAAAAGTGTCGTCCTGAGATGGTTTAAACAACAGACTAAAGAACTCTATGAAACTGGGATCCGGAAGCTTCCAGAACGCTGGAAAAATGTTTGGACAACGACGGAGATTACTTCGAAAAGTAAGTGATGTAACATCATCTGTATGGTAAATAAGTATCTGATTTAAAAAAAAGTCCAGGTCAAATTTGAATCCCCATCGTATATGAAATGAATTATAGATTCAGATGACAAGAATAAATGCAAGAAATAAATGTATGAAAGAAATGCAAGAAATAACTTTTTGAAAGAAATGCAAGAAATAACTTTTTGAAAGAAATGCAAGAAATAACTTTTTGAAAGAAATGCTAGAAATATCGGGCAATACTATCGGGAAAGAAAAGGTACAGACACTATGGACGTTCTAACATTTATTAGCAAATTTGCTTCAATGAAAACAAGACAGAAAAAGGCTGAAAGGTAAGAATTTTCTTCATAACTTGTGCGTCATTTGTTATTCCGTTCAGAGCGTCTAAACTAAATTAGGTAAAGTATTGTAGCCTATCGGTAGTTTTTGTTCTAAGCTTCCACCACCATTTTTACACCTATTGGAAATCAACATTTATTTGCAACATTGCCAATAAGCATTTTTGCCCTGATTGATAATATAAATACGATGCGTTTAAAATTGGATGTGGTCTCCCAATTTGTAGTAGTATTATAGCCCATGAGTTGTACCTTCGCCGCTGCACGATGGTGCAATTTTACAGAAAAATATTTTTAAAGAGCTGCCGAAAGAATGTTTTTCTTGTTAATTGGTTCAAAAATGTTTTTTAATAGAAATAAGGGATAGCGCGGAAAGCCTATCTTGTAACTGACTTCCTGTTCGGTTGGAAGCCTTTGATTATTTCTAAGGCAGAGATTTCTTTCAGCCAAGGCAATGAATTGTAGCTTGTAAAGACAAAAGAAAGTCAGCTTTGAAACTTCTGGAAATGCTTTCTGAAGTGCAGTGATGCATAAATTTTGGTAAAATTCATCATTAAGAATGCCATGCAAGTTATTGGACTTTGCATACAGTACAGAGATTTCTGCTTTCAGTTTCATATATTCAAATCGCTGCACTTAAGACCTCACTACAGACTGAAATGCACTCTTTGAAAATTCTTCACCGTAAATTTTAAAATTGTTGATGTCTAACAACGAAAGAAATTCTAGTTTACTGATATCATAAAATCAATTTGAAATCTGTTTCAATATTGTATCCACAACTTCAAAATGTATTCTTCGTTACGATGTCTTTTCATCATTCAAGATACGTAGTTTCAAATCTTGTTCTTCTAAAAGTTCAGAGTTTTTCCAAAGCATTAAAATTTTTACCACTCTCTTTCAAAATTATCTTCCACAGACTGCAGAAAGTATTTCAACTTTTGAATCTCTTTAGTACAAAACCAATATCATAGATTTTTTTCTGCAGAATTTTGGATATGGGGTGGATGGAAGCAAACACGTTTTAAAAGAATGAAATTAAACTCTCACATAGTTACGCAAAATCTTTTCCCACAATTTCGGGTTTCGCCATGCCATTCTGATCCATCTTCATGTATTTCAATTCTCAAAAGAATTCTGCGAATTCAGGATGAACCGATGAAACAACTTCAACCAATATCTCAGCATTAATCTATGTTGTAGCCGCCACTGTTGGCAAGTGCCTTGAAATTATTTTAGCCAGGACAACAGCGTTTTAAGGAACTTCCTAAAAAAAGCAACAAAACGCGATGAAAAAATTTGCATCCCCATGTTGCCCAGTCATCAGTGTGAACAAATATTCGCGTGAAATATTAAAGCTTGGAAAATGCTTTAATTCATCAAATAGAAGTCATCGCTCTTTTGCACTTTCATAAGTGAGTTACGGAAAAATTCTCAGAATTTTTCCGTGACTCCTTATAAACTTGGAAAGAGCGATGATTTCTATTTCATGTTCCTAATCCACGTCAACTGTGTATTTATTATGCTTTAATTCAATATTTGGGCTTATCAATGTAAAAAGACCCTTAACTTAGCCCTAACTGTTTGCAGCCCGATGGTGCGCAGCCATCAGTGCTGCACCATCGTTAGTGTGGGCAATTATTTCATCGTCACAATGGAATTCATCCTTGATGTCAATTAAGCGTTTCGATAAAGAAACAGCAGAGCAATCATCACTGATATCGACAAATTTTTATTTTCTTCTGAACTTCATATTCGGGACAAACATGGTTAAGTAAAATTGAAAGCGGCTCTTTGTTGGTCACGTCTGTGATTTCGTCCATTACAACAGAAACGAAACAAACTTTATTCACTTCCACATTTATTTCAGTAGATACAAAATTTGATATTGCTTGTATTGTGGCATTTGATGTGTGACTCAAAATGCCTGAGAATACTATTCACATCTCGAAATGAAAAATTTCATATTTTTTGCCATTAATATTACTAGTTACCTGTAGTTACCTATGTTCTCAAAATCGTAGGTTTTACAGTGACCCCTGAATGATAACTCTTGCATACCTTGAAAGCAGACTGTATCGATTAAGATGCTGATAATATACCGGCTATGTTTTTTACAGATTCGTTGTGTATGTCAATGCTTTTGGTAAACGCCGAGTTAAAACAAAATTATTTTCGTTCTTTTTCCTGAATCAAATCAGTTAGAGAATTGGTATGTCTGGGAGATATGACGTCGTTTTAAGACTTTGAAATTGTCTAAGTCGTGCATACAATCTTTAGTCCAAGCGTGTTTTTTTTTGTAGAAAACGGATGACACGGCCAACAGTGAAGTCCATATGCATTATCGCAACCCACCGAGCAACTTGTAAGCACAGAAATGAAAATACAAAAAAGTATTCACCACCTAAGAACAAGCTAGTAGTCAAATACAGCAGTGTTAACAGCGAACGTATGCGCTGTTAGTTAGAGCGACTCTGAGTTTCTGCTTTCTCTTCGGCTTCCCACTCAAGATCAGCAGACCGAACTTGCGGTGTTATGTCACCACTACTGGAAGTGGAAACACCTGACCCTGTCAATGGTCCCACTATGTGTTACTACATAAGGCAGGCCGCCGCACGATATCTTTCAAAGGCCAGTACGGAATAAACGACTTCCTGCGTAAGCTCTGCATTAGTGTTTCCGATTTGCATAAATTAATTTTATTTATTTAAAATTGTTTCCAATGGCAGTACTGGATACTAGTACGCTTCGTCCCTATAGCTGGGATACTGACGTCTTCTTTGATATAAATATAAAATCAAAATATAATGCAGTTTATTTTAGATTGTAGAAGTTGTTGCTGGATTATCGTATAAAAAGCTGTTGACCCCTCATCACTTTTCTCTTTTCTTTTCAGAAATCTCCAGAATAATAGACTTACCAAAATTCCTTCCAAAGCACTGGAGCATGCGCATTCACTAGAAGCACTGTAAGTTCTCATAACAAGATAAGCATTATTCAAATTCTGTGCCAAAGTTACTGACGGAATTCTTGGTTTCCAAAATGGGTTATATTAGCTCTTAATATAAAATTGCATTACCCGTTTGTTTTTGCATCTTCATCAACTACTACAAAACAAAAAGGTTTTGTGGTAGTTGCTTACTGCCAAACAAAGTTTGGTTTCAACAATTTACTACAGCAATACACTTTTTTCTTTGCCCATCTTAGGTACTTCCTGCTCGCTCAGATATATTGCTTCAGTTAAAAATTCAAATTACACAATATATTTGTTCCATACGCTTTTTGTATAGAATCTCTGATCTCAGTTTCTCTGGTTTCAGCCTGTGACTGACGCATCAGCAGAAAAATGCTGGAGTTAGTAATCATGCGCATTATGCACAGGCAATGTCCATTAACACCCTTTTTCTTTAGTGGTAAATTATATTACTCAGAGTTCGTTCACACGACACAACCTCGCTTTATGACGTATTCATACATACGTTGGTAAATAAGCAAAAGAAGAGCTTAATTTCACATCGAAGTGCTAACCGCGTTTAATTCGTTCTACGCAGAGGATGAAGCCCATCATAACAAATTACGGTATCTTCCACTTCATTCTTATGCTAGCGACTAATGCTAATGTGCCGGCCCAGTAGGTCGGTGATCACAGCCGCTGGTTTCTGGATAGTCGTTCAAGCTGACCTCGAGCTCGTAGCAAAGAAGGTTCGTTTGTCGGACAGCGCAGGATCCTCCATCACGCCTTTCTGAAAACTGGGATCTAAAATTAGGGATGCGAGACTATTTATTGCCGCAGGAGTTGCTTGTGGTAATCGTTAAACCACTGAAAATAAAAAAAAATGTCACTTTGTGTTTAATTTTACACTGGCGTGCAAACGTTAAGGACGAGACGGTTTTTCGAATGTAAGGTCGCGCATAAGTGCTCCACATCGACCCAAATCATACCATAAGATCCCCAAGATGTAAGAATATGGGACAAGTGAGCAACACCGTCCAAAACAAGGAATCCAAAGGATACAAAGGCACTTTATTGAAAAGGTAGCTTCGAGCACAACTGGACAGAACACAGAAACGTCCATGTGACAGGCGGCTGCCAAGAAAAACCCAGTCTTTAGTAGGGGATATGATCGCCCCTGACTGCGTGCAGGATTCTCAACGTTTGTCCATGCTGAAGACGAGGTTGTCAAGGAGCTGTTGATGCATCGCGGCCCATTCCTCTTGTAGCGCCCATCGCAGCTGCGGAATCGTGGCTGGCGGCTGGTGACTAGCTACCAAGCGTCTCCCGAGAAGGTCCCACACGTGTTCGATTGGATTTAGGTCCGGGGACCTTGCGGGCCAATCCATGCGTTGCTTATCTTCACTCTTCAATAGGTCTGCGACAGCCACTGTACGATGAGGTGTAGCGTTGTCGTCCATGAAGAGAACTCAGGACCCACAGCACCTCTAAACAGACACACGTGAGGCAGGAGAACCTCGGTACAATAGCGGACACCAGTGACTGGCCCTCCTTGGAAGATATGGAAGTCAGTACGGCTACCAAGCATGATACCGCACCAAACGAGAACTCCGCCACCTCCAAACCTGTCCCTTTCGATGATGTTGGAGGTGTTATTGAGTGTTCCCTTCTCTCTCCAGATGTGTATACGTCCAGAATCGCTCGTCAGACTAAATCGGCTTTCATCCGTAAAGAGAACTCGACCCCATTGCTGATGTGTCCAGTTCTTGTGTTCCTGGCACCACAGAAACCGCCGTCTCCGATGAGCAGCCGTTAATGGCACACACCGTACTGGTCGTCGTGCAAATAGACCACCTTTTGCAGCCTCCTGGCTACGGTAAAACGCGATAACGGACGTCCAGTTGTCTGTTGCATGTGCCTTGCGATCTCTTCCGCTGTCTGCCGTCTGTCTTATTTCGCCTGTAGGACAATATACCGGTCGACCACCGCCGTGGTTGCTCGTGGACGACCACTGCTAAACTCTGGGAAAGCTGTTCCTGTTGTTTGAAATGCTCTTCAAGCTCGTGAAACGATGCTGTGAGCGATCCCGAACTCCTCGACCACACTAGTCACACTTCGACCTTCTTCCAACTTCCCAATGACGCGACCTCGGGTAAAGTCACCCAGATGTCGTCTACTGGACTGCCTGTTGGCTCTATCAGACGGTGGCAGCAGCTTGATGTTGTTCAAACCGATGTACACCGTGCAATAGCTTTCACCGAATTGCTGAGCGTACACCGCCCGTGTGCTTTATACCCTTCCAACACTTCCTCCTACGTCATCCTGCATATATGCGCATGCCCTACCGTACCAGACCCTAGTCTATCTCCTGAGTGGTCTTTCTGTACGTTCTGTCGGCTCGTTCCGCTGTTATGCTAATTTCTCCTCTTCGTCCTTAATTTTTGCACACCAATGTATATCTGAAATGTCGATAAAGTTTTGTAACACACTGCTCATGGCATTAGATCTGTTATTTTGCAAGAGACTTCAATCTGTTCACTTAAGACCCCCTTGCGCGTAATATTTTGTTCTTGTGATATTCTTACAAGCTGATAAATATCTGCTACAAACATCTCTCCGGCTCTGCAACTAATAACCCTCTCGAAAAGTCATAATAGCGCTGATATCACTCGCCATCTTTTACTTCTTCCCACATCCGTGCACTCGATTTAAAAGAACGTGACACTAAACACTACGGAAAGCTCATTTTACTAAAAAAAAATTCTGTGAAGCTGACACAACCAAAGAATCCTGGAAACCAAAAAGTTAAAGTATTCTAGACAAGTGATTGAAGAAATTCCGTAAAGAGAACCGATGTATCAGTTTAGAGGACATCCGGAGGAAAAGACATTATTTTCTGCAGAGGAAAATATCTTTCATCTTACAGGAACGAAACGTTCGAACAATGTGTGTTAACCTGTTTAGAAATATTTCTAGACAATGTGAACTATTGTAGATAGTGCAATGAATCTTCGTTTGATATTTTATAGGAAAGTAACCCCGGCAGTATGTTGTCTTCATAACGTGGTGACGTTATAAAATTTGTAAATAGTGTGCAAACTTCTGAAAACAAATGTGTTCTTCAAACTTTAGCGACCAAGGCTTAGACAAAGGAAGAGATATAGCGCAAAACATCCTATTTCTATACAAAAGAAAAATATATAACACTATATACAGGTGTTCCAGCACTGTCCTAATTAATTTTTCTTGTTTCATGGCGTAAAGATTACCATGAGCAATTTGAAGGGCTATAAGCAGTCCTCCGTTTTTGACGTAGGTAATTGGCCCAAAAAAGGACAGCCACTGTATATTTCTAACTTTTTGATGTATCACTGAAGTGACCACCACCGGCAAAAAGGTTTTGCACTATAACGCTAGGGTTGCTTATCGTGGCGTTTGACTTTTTTCCAGGTTGAAATATGTGATGACACAGTAGCTGTAAATTGCAAGACTGGATCAACATCACGGTGAACATGAAAAGTGTAAATCTGGGATGCGGGGACAGTAACAAGTGGCTAATCATCGAGGTCTGCCAAGGGAAATTCAGCCGCTGCAGCCGGGATAGAGAGAATTTCGATACTGAGAAATGCTCATTAAGTTTTAAGGTTTGTAATTGTAGGTTTAAACTGTGTGTAAGTTTTAGATGCTTAGCTACAAACTATGTATCTGAACTTGCAAATATGTAAATATTCCACACTTGTAAATACAAAAAAAGAAAAAGAAAGGAACCACTAACGGCCAAGGTAATGAATGAATTAACATCATCAACTTACATGAGCTCAAGGTAATGAATGAATTAACATCATCAACTTACATGAGTTCAAGGTAATGAATGAATTAACATCATCAACTTACATGAGTTCAAGGTAATGAATGAATTAACATCATCAACTTACATGAGTTCAAGGTAATGAATTAACATCATCAACTTACATGAGTTCAAGGTAATGAATTAACATCATCAACTTACATGAGTTCACATGTATTTGTTCATTTGTTCTTCATTGGTACTTCATCACAGTAGGACACGCTAGTCAGAAAATGAACTTGACAGTGTTTACTGAAAACCATAAATTGAGCTTCGTTGTCACTTTCTCCAACAACAGGTTACCGGTATGCAGGTAGTCAAAGAAACAGTCTCCAAGATTAATATCTAGAACTTTCTGCTCAGTACGAACCTGAGAAGCTTCCCAGGTGAAATAGGTGGACAAAGTCGATGAGCCGCACTGCAGGCGCGCACATTTACTGTAGTTCAGCATGGCGCCACTGGCCTTGGAATTCGCGTCGAAGAAAATCTTGAGACTTTCAATTTCTCCATGCCAACGCCGGAACATAGTTATTTTCCCTACATCCGCATATAAGAGGACGTTCTGTGGTCCTGTCGATTCGTCGAGTGCTGATTAATTTAATGCCGTTTTGTTCAAACCGGACAGCTCGTCCAATGCGCCTTCCTCCAATGGCATCATTCGTTCAACAACCATTCGTCCAATGGCACGATTTGTTTAATGCCCATTTGTCCAGAACCTATTAATTCAGTGGTATGATCCTCCCGTCTACAGTACGTGTAGGCTGGACGCACACGACATAAAGGCAGATAGCAGTCAGAACGAACGTCCGCGTAGCTCAATTGGTAGAGCGACTTAATCCGGAATGAGGGGACCCGGGTCCGAGCCCCGGCGTGGACAAAAATGACAGAGAAATTTACTTCGTTATAACTTGTGAAGTATATAGATTTCATAAATGTGAAAGAATTGGTTTCAAAATATTTCTCTGACAAGCGATTAATGTACAAAGATATATCGCAAAAATTTTAAAATTTAGTGTATTGTTTAAGTGTTTTCAATAATATTTAGGTTTTGTTTTAAGGAAAATTAGTTTTCAATTACATTAGGGGACTTGAAAGGTGGCATGGTTGTCGCCACTCTGTTTTTTTATGATTTTTTCCGTCTAATTTTCATTCGTTTCACAATCTCATTTTCACAAATTAGCTGCAAGGCTTTGCATAACAAGAATTAAAAAAGCCATGGATCACAATTTTCATTTTTTAAGCTACCAATGGAAAATTCACTTTTTCCACACGGATCATTAGGATAAAAATATGTTATCCACAAGTGGAGGTAAGAACTAGCATGTCGATACTAGTGGCACGAATTTTTGCGTATTTCATATATCCAAAGTTTTGCTAGAAATAAACCAATGTCTAAGTGCAAATCTTTCCCTTGAAAAAATTGTAAAAATGAAGAAAAGAAATGCCACAGATGAAAATTTTAAGATTTGCATACAACTTCTATGTCAATTCAATTTTTTTATGTATTGTATAAGAAGCGGCTTAAACGAATTTAAGGAGTCTAAAAGCATTTCTAGAAGTAGATGCTGTGTGCATATGTAAAAGCCATTAAGATATTATCAAATTATTTTACTTTTTGCATTAAAACGTTTCGACTCATAATATCAATTTTATTCAAATTAAACTTAATTTTCCTGTGAATTTCACAAACCGACTTAGAACAAAGTTTTATTAGCGTTACACATTCGTGAACGCAAAAAAGCAAAACTAATCAAGCTAATCTTCTAATACAATTCCATGAAATGCGTAGCATTTCTTACAACATGTATATTACAGGCCCTTGAATGAATTACGCAGGGCCGCCCCTGTGGCGCAGTGGTCTAAGGCTCTGGCCTCTGATCATACGTCCGTAAGGGGTCCGGGTTCGAATCCCGGTCAGGCATGGATGTTGTGTTTGTCTTACGACACTGGCTCTTTCCCTTCCCTGGAACCAGTGACCCTAAATTAGGGACGGGCGACTGCTTATAGCCCATTGAGTTGCTCACGGTGGTCGTTAAACCTCCAATCAAAAAAAAAAAAAAGAATTGCGCAGGTGTAATCGATGTCAATTGGTTAGTTTTATAGATACTGCGTTCACTGGCAGACGGACAGAAAATTATGGGTGTTGAACACTTGATCTTTTACTTTTTCTGCCCCAAAAAGAATCATCGAAGTCGATTGGCGGTTTCGATATCAGTGCGTTCATGCGGTCCTAAAACAAATCTTCTTTTCTTTTTTGAGAAGAAATCGAGTAAAATCGAACGAAAAGGTACCGTATCCCCAGTAGTGCATATGAAAGCATCATCATTTCATTGGCTTCAGAGTTTGATACTTTTGTGCGAATAGGCATTGGACTGATTGGTATAGGACCAGTCATCGTTGAACGAATTGTACCAGACCCTACGTTATGGTAATGTGCCCGGGGCGATGAAACGGGACCAGTCTTCTCCAAGTAAGTGCGGAGTAAGTGAAAATGATAAATAATTGCCCGACCGACGGCCGTCCTGCCTGATTCCTCGATGGAACGGGAATGCCGCTGTGACGAAAGTTCGTTCCTTGATCTATACAACTGTGCACGTGTACAAAGACCAGAAAGGAGTGGCCTAACTGAGGTGAAAAGCTGCTGAGTAGCAATGTAGTTGATAGATATGCTTCTGATATTCAATCAAAGGATTTTATTTTTTGATTCACAGGGAAGGATGCTAATTTTCTACGATTCTTGTTCGCAATGTGAGTTAGATCTTTAATAATCATAGGGTTATTTTCAATAGATATTTCTGGGACAGTGCATGACTGCGAAGGATGTATTAGATGATGCAGCCCTTTGTTGAGCAGTTCCCTAGAATTGATGTCTTATAATCGACGTTAAGCATATTAACGGGGCGATAATTTTCAAGAGTACGGTGGTCACCCTTCTGGAGCAGTTTAATACAGGAGGACATAAAATGTTTGAAAAGACTCAGAAAGCAAAGCGGTATATGCAGCTGGCCAAAGCTGCAATAAATAAGGGAAGAAGAATTGGTAAAACTGCAGAACCAGACATCCGGGAGCTGTATGTATGTTCGTTAACAGTAGTTATTTCGACTTCTTCTGGAGAGATTCTGCGTCAAGAAAATGCAAGTATTTAACAATTTGCAGTAGGATATCCAAACGTGGTGGGGCCTCCCAGTGAATAATTTTGTTAAGAAGTAAAACACGAGTATTCTGAGAAATTTTGTTCAGTCACAACAGCTCCAGCCAAGTGAAATAAGACTGTTAAGGTAGCAGTTTTTGGGCAGCGATTCTCTAACCAGTCCGAATAAGAAGTATAAGAAGTTTCTTCCATCAGTTGCGAGACCTCAGACAGAAGAGCACTTGGGGTGAAGCCGACAACTGCATAGCTTTTAGCTGCTTCAAGTTTAGTCTTCGTTCTTCAGATGCAGGCGGAAAGCCAGAGATTACGTTTTTGAGTATGGTAACTTTGTGAGAATATTTGCGGTGGAAGTAAAATGAGCACTCCTTCGAGACTGTAACTACCCGTTCTTTCAGTGCTGCAATTCAGGCGTCAAATATAATTTCTATTCCAAACTGGGAGGAATTGAAATGCAGATAATGAATTAAAGTGATTAGAAAGTCAAAGAACGCTCTATCGACATTATGATGCCGTCATTTTGACCGTTGACATTACGACTTCTACCGTTCCGCATAACAGAGAGGTCTGCATGACTTCCAATGCTGGTGATGCCTGCTCACAGGCTCCACCACTACCGAACGTAGGTATTTCCTGCATAAAGAGTAGATTACTTCATATTCCTTGTCCTCGCCAAAGACAGGCTCGATGATCTTCGAACTGCAGGCTACTGATCCGTGTAAGGAACGAAACGCCACTATTCACGGTCTCAACTACAATTGTTTGATAGTTTGCAGCTTAATATGTACGGACGCTCAGGGGACGTCCGGATGGAGCATACATGACCGGTGGCAGAGCATACAGTCCTCTTTGGTAGAGCCGACTCTACATTCAATGGACAAAACATTAGAGATACCTACCAAATAGCGTGTTGGTCCTCCTCTAGCGCGAATAAGAGTCTGTACACGCTGAGGCATTAATTCCAACACATACCGGAGGGTATCCGGAGGTAATGCCAACCATGTCTGTTGCAGCATTCTTCAAAACTCCGCCCGAGACTTCGGTCCAGGATCTGATTTTCTTCTCTATGGCATCACATAGCGCTTCCACAGGGTTTAAATTCGGGGACGAGGCCCACTGGACACTGGATGGTTCCAAACTCAGATGAGTGTTCCTCGAGTGATACCTGAGGGCTTGCGGCCCGCTGGTATGACTCGAGCCGCTCGCGGTACACCTTTATTTTTCATGCGGCTCGCTCACGTTACACCTTTATTGTGCTAGAACAAACCATCGGCCGCAGAATGCGCGAAGGTTATGAAAGCATATAAATGATCAGCCAGCACCTGCTGGTAGCAGAAAGGCAGCGGTTAAGGATCTCTCCAGGCACACTAAGGGACCGAATTTGTCTTATGAGAAGGCTCCCAAAACCACCACAATGCCACCACTGCTTTGAACACAGCTGACTCGGCACACGGGACCATTGCGTCATGTTGTCGACACCACACCCGCATCCTCCCGTAAGCTTGGTACAGCAGAAAACTGGATTCATCTGACCAGATGTTGCGGTACCACTCTGTAGAGGTTCAATTTCACGGTTCCCGGCACTAGGCGATGCGTAATTTCCGATGAGCAGTCAACCGTGGCACACGAGTAGAGCGTTGGCTCCTGTAGCTCAAGGTATACATCGTGTGCCGTTCCCTTTGCTCGCTGACGCTGTTTGTGCCTCCGATATTTAACCTAGATATGATTGGCGCCGCCGTTGCTAAGAGGTCGGTGTGTACTAGCCTGGATAGTTTACGTCGACCTTTGTCATCAGTGATGTGTCATCGGACTCCGCTTGCTCTCTGAGCGCTGATACGTCCGTCGATGGTGTACTCGCGGTGCACCTTTCATACTATCCATCGTCTAGGTTTCTTACCACTTGAGAGATAGAATGGCCCATCTGTCCTGTGCCGACAATGCGTACACGATAAATTTCTCTCAGATCACCACGTTTACCCATGTTCGTCTATTGAGATAAACTGCTGGGAAGCCCTGCTGTTCCCTTCTTTGTCACCTCCGTCCGGTTTGGCTTTGTTCCACTCCGCGCGGGGGATGCCTATATCAACTGCTCATCACTTTAATCTCTAACTTTTTGTCTACTGTGTGTATATGGTCGGTGTGATGACTCATGGTCCTGTGGCCGCAGGTCACAGGATTGCAGTTCAGTTGAATTTCGTCGACGGTTCTTATGAGGCAAAAGGTTGTTGGTGTTGGCCTACCGTACTTTGGCACGGTTACTGTGTCCTGGAAACGCTTCCATAATCTATTGATGACGCTTTGAGAAACTCCAACCTCTTCTGCCACTCTTGCTTGTGTCTGCTAAGCTTCTGGACTTCCGATTGCTCTGTGAGATGTCGGTTCTGGTAAATCAAGTTGTTAGGACATCGTTGATCTAAAACACATCTGCAGCTGCAACGGTCTGCTGAATGAGAACGACTCAGCGTGCGCGATACTTATAGTTGGTTTGCTTTGAGCTTCGGTAAATTATGCAAATGCGTGCGTTAGTGCTGCTCACTTGCATTTTCTGATGCCTTCCTTGTTGGTGACATGTTCCTTTCAGATGATGGCATTACATTACAGATTTGCTGGTCGGTTTTCCCGTAACTTCATAATGATATTGCAATGCCACCTGTTTTGTTTTTTATTACCAGTTTACTTGAGCATTACTTTTTAAGGTCACGGAAAGACAGGTTGGCAGACGCACAAGGACAGATATGCGTTAACTGTTCCTCTTCTTAATGCATTTTTATTTATTTATATCCAATGCAACGAAGCTTTATCTCTTCAAAGAAATTCTAAAATCCAATGCATATACCATCCGACTTAACAAACTATTTTAGTTGTTCTTCACATTTCGCATCTTGTTTTAATCGAAAACTATTCATACACCAGGCTCGCAAAATATGGGATACGGCTGCGACGCCAAAGAAATGCAGTCGGATTCGCTCTATGTCTGTAATGAAGAAAACGTGCGCGGTGACAGTCTCTTCAGAGGATGCTTGAGCTGGCGTTGGAAACAATGCCGGTTTCTCCAACGACAAAACTACGACTACAAACAGTGCGCTGTTTCGCGTAAAAGCAAACATGCGTTAAACTACTTACACCGCACAGAAATGCCTTTCTATTTTTATTTGTTGAGATATTTCTGCTCAAGGCTTTATGGACACCAAACTTTACGTTTACAAACAACGTCTGAGGTGTACAGTATTTCGAGTTTTCCAAAAGAAAAGGAAATTTCCTAAGCACTCATGTGTTAATCAGGGTACCCTAAAAAGGGGACCTTCTGACGTTTACTAATAAGGGAACCTTACGATGTTCTTCTGAAGCATTTCAATAATACTGTTCGAGCGGATAAGCCTTAGTATGAAACTTTATTGAGCAAGGAGAAAGCGCGCTTCACAAACGTATTCAAGGAAATCGAAGTTAAAAAGTCCCGAGCGACTTATGAGTAAGTTTTGCAAAGCGTTTCACCGCAGACCGCTTGGCTCGGGGGCAACATACCTGACTCATACTCGCGGGATCGCTGGTTCGACTCTCGATGAATGAAATCATTTGTTTTATTTTTTAAATCAGAAGTGTGTTTTCCTCTTGATGTTCTAAACAAACCCTGTGGGTGTAAAAAACAGGTTTTGTCCGATGCGCAAGATGTTGTGAGGCTTATTGTTTCCCTTGCTTCTATGACCTCATGTACTGGTCCATCTGCTTCCAACGATAAACGAAACATCTTGTCTTTATTTCTGTTCTATACGTCAATCACCTGTGTGAATTTGTTACTTTTTAGAAAAAAAATCTATAATTAAATTTGTTTTTAATAGACAGTAATTCAGAAAGAGAATTTTCAAGGCAGATAGTTAAAAAGGGAAACTGCACATTTTTAATAGAAAATAAATAGACAAAATGTATAATCCCATGTGATTTACAATTATTTTATTACAAATTGCATTCTGATTTGAAAAATTAAAAAAAGTGCCCTCATCAAGAGTCTAACCAGAGATCTCGCGAACAGGAGTCAGTCATGCTGCAACTGAGCCACGCGGTTTGCGGTAAAAGGATTCGTGACGCTTGCTCTTATACTGTATAAGTCGTTCGGGATTTTTTAACTTCTCATTTTCTGAAGACGTTTGAGAAACACTCGTTCTCCCTTTGTTCAATAAAGATTCGTACAATGGCTTATCCACACAAAGAGTATTATTGAAATCCCTGAGGGGAACGTCGTTAGGTCCCTTGTAAGTTTTCCGAATGGCAGCATACTGGCATACTGGGGGATCACAGCAAATGTTCATTTGCCTTAAGTAAGTTCTTAAAATTCAAAGCGTTAATCATTTTTGCAGGTAATTTTTGACAAAATACCCAGGCAACAATAATTTGGGATGAATGGTAGCTCGAATTAGTGGCCAAAGAGCTTTGGTCAAGGAAGAAATTCTGCTTACTTTCATTTTCAAATCAGTGCTAATACGCTTGTGCTACAAGTCTGTAGACTACCATGTTTACTTATTTAAATGAGAAAACAGAACTATGTAGGGCGAAGGTGATAACTTTTTCCTGCTGATTACTACTGACCGATGATATACGAATTGAAATATTCGCAGTTATATTAATTTCACACTCACCCAGTTGTAGACAATATGGCACTGGATCGCCAACTTCATTTGCAGGGATGATGAAACACTATAGGCAGAGAAACCTGTTTTTAACAGATTTGCACAACATCCGTCAAGATTGGTCTATTACGAAGATAGGTAACATATTTTTAGTGTTAAATCGAGTGACATCAGTTGGTGTCGGAAATTTTATATATAAACTTTTCTGCGTGTGAAACAAGAAACAAATTGTGGGATGTTTATGATACGATTTTTTCTCTGCCTGAGCTAATCATATGGCCCCTTCAAGAGCACAGAGTGAAAAACATTCTTCTCTGACTGAGCTCCAATCGTGACCAAGATTATTTCTCACTGACTGAGCCAACTGCATCGTCTCTTGAAGATCTCGGGGTAGAAAATAGCAAAAAGCGTCACCAAGAAGTATTACCCATATTACTTTCCGGTTTCTGTGTTACGCAGTCCCAGAGTTAAACGGCATAAATGTGTATTAATGTTTGCTACAGTACCTCGGTATTACTAGGAGACATATAAGAGTAAAACAGTTTTTTTGGGTTCGAATACACGTAAAAATGACAAAGGTTTTCCTTATGCGTTTAGGTTATCACATTTTCTACCAGCAGGCAAAAATGTTTATTTGAATTTTATCACGATGTCTCTGTTTGTTGAAGAGATATTGAAAATGCTCGTTTCTGGACCGAATAAATGTAAGCATCAACATGATTTCTGTTGCGTGAAAGTATACCTGTAGGTGGGTATACATAGAATGCACTCTAAGAGCACATCATTTGTTTGTGGACAAGATAGCGCCGTTACCAAGGTTTAATTCAACTATGTAGCATTGTGAAATGCTCTAAATTAGAGTCGTTTTGGTAAACCATAGGTCTGCTGCATCTTAGTCTTCGACATTACCCTTCTTGGCAGATCTGATTGCGCACTTTTGATTCTCCAAAACTTCTAGAACATGTGTTATTAATAGTTTCGCTTGAATAACAAAACCCATTAGATTTACTTCCTGTTGTTTTCCGATAAAATTTCAACAACCTCAATATATTCTGTGCATTCAAATCCATCTTTTATACATGCTCCATACCACAAAGCTGTTTTACAGGAAATACTTTTTGCCTAATCTCTATCCTGAACTCTCGAGTGTCCTATTCCAATTTTTATTACATGAATGCCTTTTGAAATAACACTTTGAAAAACTTTCAGTGCGAATTCGAAAGCACAGTCAATTGAAATGTACGTGACAGGGTCTCGTGCAAGAATGACGTTTAGTATTTTTCAAATATTATCTTATTTAATAAGTGGAAGTCATAAATTCACTTATCTATTATAAAGTTCTTGAATATTTAAATGCTCGAGTGTTGGATTCCAAATAAAGCGTCTTTTTTTTAGTAAACTTAGCTCGTAGGTCATTAGTTGAGGTGTGGCATACTATGGTCGTTCCTGAATTAATGTTTTGATATTAATGTGTAATAATAAAAGTCGGTGAGTCTGTGTGCGCATTTGTTTATGCAAAGGCAACGTTTCTTGAAAACTCAGAGATTAAAGACCAAAAATGTGAGATGCATACTAAAGAGTTTCAAGGATATGCATCGTAAGGGTCAGAATCTTGATTCTCAGGCGGAAGGAGATGGCTTCCATACTAATTATACCCTGTTATGCAATGACTTTCTGTTCCTGTAAAACGAGAAAAAGTCATTGCTGCATTCTCAGTGTGTTCTTCAGTGGAAGTGAACAAACTGTTTTACGCAGGTGTTATTGGATTGACAATTATGCGAAGAGTTTCAGGTGAAGGATCCATCCCATATCGCATACAATTTTTGCAGTTAAATTAACATATGGTTCACTTTCTGATAGTTTTATTTTGTACAATATACATGGTATTTGTACATTTCAGTAGAGGTCAAATTGGTGGAACATGTATTGTCTGATACATATATTTATTCACGGCTTAGCTTATTTAATTTTTTTCAGGCTTTTAGATGCCTCTTTTAGCTTGGTCACTATGCCAATCAAGGAGGAGAACTGATGTTGAAAAGAAGTTATTTACATTTAAATGAAGGGAAGGAACTAAGGAGTGAAATGAACATGATAATTACTACATGTAAATCCCAATGTTCGTCTATTTATCTACATTTAAATGAAGGGAAGGAACTGAGGAGTGAAATTAACAGGAAAATTACTAAATGTAAATCCCAATGTTCGTCTATTTATCTACATTTAAATGAAGGGAAGGAACTAAGGAGTGCAATGAACATGATAATTACTATATGTAAATCCCAATGTTCGTCTAGTTATCTACATTTAAATGAAGGGAAGGAAGTAAGGAGTGAAATGAACATGATAATTACTATATGTAAATCCCAATGTTCGTCTAGTTATCTACATTTAAATGAAGGGAAGGAACTAAGGAGTGAAATGAACATGATAATTACTATATGTAAATCCCAATGTTCGTCTATTTATCTACATTTAAATGAAGGGAAGGAACTAAGGAGTGCAATGAACATGATAATTACTATATGTAAATCCCAATGTTCGTCTAGTTATCTACATTTAAATGAAGGGAAGGAACTAAGGAGTGAAATGAACATGATAATTACTATATGTAAATCCCAATGTTCGTCTATTTATCTACATTTAAATGAAGGGAAGGAACTAAGGAGTGAAATGAACATGATAATTACTATATGTAAATCCCAATGTTCGTCTATTTATCTACATTTAAATGAAGGGAAGGAACTAAGGAGTGCAATGAACATGATAATTACTATATGTAAATCCCAATGTTCGTCTATTTATCTACATTTAAATGAAGGGAAGGAACTAAGGAGTGAAATGAACATGATAATTACTATATGTAAATCCCAATGTTCGTCTATTTATCTACATTTAAATGAAGGGAAGGAACTGAGGAGTGAAATTAACAGGAAAATTACTAAATGTAAATCCCAATGTTCGTCTATTTATCTACATTTAAATGAAGGGAAGGAACTAAGGAGTGCAATGAACATGATAATTACTATATGTAAATCCCAATGTTCGTCTAGTTATCTACATTTAAATGAAGGGAAGGAAGTAAGGAGTGAAATGAACATGATAATTACTATATGTAAATCCCAATGTTCGTCTAGTTATCTACATTTAAATGAAGGGAAGGAACTAAGGAGTGAAATGAACATGATAATTACTATATGTAAATCCCAATGTTCGTCTATTTATCTACATTTAAATGAAGGGAAGGAACTAAGGAGTGCAATGAACATGATAATTACTATATGTAAATCCCAATGTTCGTCTAGTTATCTACATTTAAATGAAGGGAAGGAACTAAGGAGTGAAATGAACATGATAATTACTATATGTAAATCCCAATGTTCGTCTATTTATCTACATTAAAATGAAGGGAAGGAACTAAGGAGTGAAATGAACATGATAATCACTATATGTAAATCCTAATGTTCGTCTATTTATCTACATTTAAATGAAGGGAAGGAACTAAGGAGTGCAATGAACATGATAATTACTATATGTAAATCCCAATGTTCGTCTATTTATCTACATTTAAATGAAGGGAAGGAACTAAGGAGTGCAATGAACATGATAATTACTATATGTAAATCCCAATGTTCGTCTAGTTATCTACATTTAAATGAAGGGAAGGAACTAAGGAGTGAAATGAACATGATAATTACTATATGTAAATCCCAATGTTCGTCTATTTATCTACATTTAAATGAAGGGAAGGAACTAAGGAGTGCAATGAACATGATAATTACTATATGTAAATCCCAATGTTCGTCTAGTTATCTACATTTAAATGAAGGGAAGGAACTAAGGAGTGAAATGAACATGATAATTACTATATGTAAATCCCAATGTTCGTCTATTTATCTACATTTAAATGAAGGGAAGGAACTAAGGAGTGAAATGAACATGATAATTACTATATGTAAATCCCAATGTTCGTCTATTTATCTACATTTAAATGAAGGGAAGGAACTGAGGAGTGAAATTAACAGGAAAATTACTAAATGTAAATCCCAATGTTCGTCTATTTATCTACATTTAAATGAAGGGAAGGAACTAAGGAGTGAAATTAACATGATAATTACTATATGTAAATCCCAATGTTCGTCTATTTATCTACATTTAAATGAAGGGAAGGAACTAAGGAGTGCAATGAACATGATAATTACTATATGTAAATCCCAATGTTCGTCTATTTATCTACATTTAAATGAAGGGAAGGAACTAAGGAGTGCAATGAACATGATAATTACTATATGTAAATCCCAATGTTCGTCTATTTATCTACATTTAAATGAAGGGAAGGAACTGAGGAGTGAAATTAACAGGAAAATTACTAAATGTAAATCCCAATGTTCGTCTATTTATCTACATTTAAATGAAGGGAAGGAACTAAGGAGTGAAATGAACATGATAATTACTATATGTAAATCCCAATGTTCGTCTATTTATCTACATTTAAATGAAGGGAAGGAACTACGGAGTGAAATTAACATGATAATTACTATATGTAAATCCCAATGTTCGTCTATTTATCTACATTTAAATGAAGGGAAGGAACTAAGGAGTGAAATTAACATGATAATTACTAAATGTAAATCCCAATGTTCGTCTATTTATCTACATTTAAATGAAGGGAAGGAACTAAGGAGTGAAATGAACATGATAATTACTATATGTAAATCCCAATGTTCGTCTAGTTATCTACATTTAAATGAAGGGAAGGAACTAGGGAGTGAAATTAACATGATAATTACTATATGTAAATCCCAATGTTCGTCTATTTATCTACATTTAAATGAAGGGAAGGAACTAAGGAGTGAAATGAACATGATAATTACTATATGTAAATCCCAATGTTCGTGTATTTTCCGGTCACAACCACACTTCGGTGATCTTACGGAGACACTTTGACGTGCTTCGTGCAGCTGAGGACCTGTCAGGTTCTGCACAGACGTCAGAAGAGAAAACACCACATCAGTGTTTTAACAGGTATTCAGACTGAATCCCAACATCATCAGAAGACACTGCTTTAAACTACTTGATTTGAAGATCAATAATAATTAGCTAGTGTTTCATATTTAGAAAAAAAAAACAAAGTTGTTCCATTGGTCGAGTGTGTCGTCACGGTGGAAAATTGAATCTGATGAGGCGCTTGTGCCAATTCGATCCCAAGTTAGGAATGGATGGTGCGCTTGTGTTGCGGCACTGGCTCTCTTCCTTCCTCGGAACCAGTGTTACTAAATTAGAGACGAGCGGCTGCTTATAGCCCATTGAGTCGCTCACGCTGGACGTTATACCCCCAAACAATGAACAAAAACGAAATAAATCAGTCGAGTAATATTGAGCTAGCGTGCCGAGCTCTTCATACTGGTGGGTTTCCTCTCGAATTCTGGGAAAAACATGGATGTTGTTTTGATTCCAACGGCGTTGATTGTCTCCCTTCCTTTAGACCCGTACTCTTAGGGAAGGACGAGCCATTGGTTGTAAGACATTCTCTATAATTTGGTTCCCAGTAGACCGGTGAATTCCGGAAACCAAGGAAAAGAAGGCGAATCTGGCTGATGTTAATCGTTATATTTAAAAACAGGTTTCGAATTCGCGAATTGTTCAGGAGATTTTAAGATTTTTTTTTCCATTTTGTGTGCTCAAAATTATTTTTTTATCGTTGCTCGCGTTATAAAATATTTTTTTACAAAATTTAATCCTAGAAAATGAGTACTTCGGTTATTCTGTTTTCTGTTAAATTGTTGTTTTGTTGTTATATACTCTTCGAAGAATCAAAAAGAGTGGGAAAAAAATGACAATGCATAAATGATGAACATAGACTGTAACGACAGGGTAGACAAAGAAAAAGGCGAAAATGGCTGACATAGCCCAATACTCCCCGTAGAAGAAACAAATGAAACAACAGATAGATACATCAAGTCAGACAATCAGAAGACGTTTTGCCAATCTTTTACTTTTTTTTAATTATTGAAGAAGATAGAGTTTGAATTTTTTTAAATTAATTAAAATTATTTAAGTTAGCCAGGTTGCTAAGTAAAGAATTCCAGTATTGAGGACCTCTGTAATTCAAAGTAAGTTTAATTGATTCCGTTTTTGGAAAAATAGATTCTAATTGTAGTTTATTCCTTGTTTCATACGAATGTGCATGTGTATTAAGAAATATGAGATCTGAATATAAATTATATTAAATTCGTTTGAACATAATTTTACCAAGATTAAAATAGTATAGTTTAGTAATAGTAAGTATATTATATTTATTAGGATATACTTTTGTTCTAAAATTTATTAAAGGTCGAGTATTAGGATGTGATTTGAGATCAATTAGTCTAATAAATTTATTTTGTAGAATTTGTAATTTATTAATATTGTATTGTGTTGGTTTATAGTATTTGTGTTAGAAAATTTGAAAGTATTGCAAATCTGTCGAGTTCCCTTTGACTTTATTTTTCTTTTCACATTTTTTTCTTTTATTTCCTTTGTAAGACATCTGGATAGCAACCAAGTGAGCGTGGTGCCCCCTGGGAGCATGTCGTCATTACGAAGATTGCAAAGACTCTGGCTCAATGGAAACCTTCTGGAAAAAGTGCCTACCCAAGCTTTGGGAGAACTGTCGGACTTGGAAGCATTGTGAGTAAATTTCCTGTTTTCTTTTTCTTTTCTTTTATCCTTTTCCCCCTCCTGTTTGATTTCTTTTGTTATTTATTTCTTTTCCTTTTCTTCACTCAAATACCGGGAGTTACTTCTCCTCAATGTCGGAAATTCACTGTTTTGCTTAAAAGATTTTTCTCGGATTATTTGACGACTGTTTTACGAGAATAGAACTACGAATGATGCATAAGCAAACAGGAATTTCGAAGTCGTACAGCTGCGTCTAACATATCGAACTGCTGTTAATCACTTTGTCGATTCTGCCCTAAATCTTGGTCACTAACATTTGGCAAATTGTATAACTTTTGAAATACAGTACAAGTGCGCTTTCATTTATGATGCATGTAAAGCAAAACAGCATTTCAAATGAAATTCCGCTTTAAAAAATACAGGAAAATGTAGATCTAAAACATTCTGACCTCATTGAATTTTTATTAAATTATGGTGTGATGGAAGCCTAGGGAAATGGCATCCAGGCACAACATGAACATTATTCGAATTTCAAAGAATGTACATTGCCTTGCAAAAAGAATGCCTACCCTCCTTAAACAGAACATGAGCTTGTCTGTTTTACACTGCGTACAAATAAGTTCCTGAAAAATCGTTAAATGAAATTCATGGATGTATGTTGTAACTTAATGGCAATGAGTTTATAGATCTTTAGATGGGTTTTACATTCTGATTATTTAAATTCTGATCTGTCTCTTGCGCCATTTGATAATGTTTCTATTTAAAAACGAATTTAGTAGATTCAGCTGGGAAACTCAAAAGTATTTACAGAAACTGCATTCGTTTTTAAAACAGAAGTATCCGAACACTTCATGTAAGTAGTTCACATCCATCCCTACTTTTTAATCGTTACACATTATTGAATAAGATTATTTGCAGATATTTTTATTGATTCACGTATAATTGTTGCTTAGTTATCACGAACTCCTCTGAAACGTACAGACGCACGCATCATCTTCCATCGTCATGCCCTATCTTCATACCCTTGAGAAGCATTAAGGTCACTTCTGTGAGATTTTATTCAGTTGACTTCCTCTATTGGGATGATTCGACTGTCATGTTCTCTTGCAAATGTGATCATTGATGCAGTTTGTGCTTTTGAGGCTTTGCCCATTTACAGGGCCGTAGCTAGAAGGGAGGTGGAGGGGCTCAGCCACCCTCCCTGAAAGGCAAGCAAACCCTTACCTGGATGACGGACGTTGTTGTAAATTCTCTGAATTTTTATTTTCGGTGATTTATAACAATTACTCTTGTGTTTCGTTATAAGCATGAATACCTTATTTATTCGTGTATTGATTTTTTTAATAAAAAGGAAATTGCCCTGTCGAGAATTTTCATGATCTTAAATCTTGGGGAAACTGATCACTTCGCTGAGATTTGCGAAATAAATAAATAAATAAAAATACATAGAATGAAAATACTCGACAGTCCACGTTTCAAAATTTTGTTTGTAGGAGGCGATGAAGTGAGGTATAGTGGCTATTTTCGTTTACTTCTCAGCCCTGACCAGACAAGCAAAATTTCTTAAAAGAAAGGGTAATAATTGGCATTAAACTTTTTTTCCCTTTTTTTTTTTGGATTAAATTACTTTTGTAAGTTAAAAAAAAAAGGCGAGTAAGAAGTCACCATCAACCCTTTAAGAAAACAAAATTATTCGCTATTAATCACGAAATGAGCAAAAAGGGTTTCTGTAAATTTGTGCAAAAGAAAAGAAAATCTTTCTTTCAGTCCGCCATTTTAGGCAAGAGTTTAGAAGAGCTCTGAAAGTATGGCAGAAAAGTTCCCTCAAGCCAGCGTCAGGCAATTTTTAGCTCAACAGCATGCTGAAGGCTACGGCGTTTCCCCAGAGTGGAGGTCAGAGGTCACCCGAGCTGGCATGTTAGGAAGGCCATATGGTCAGTCAGAGTTTTCGCGCGAACTCTTAGCCAATGGCCAGCGAAGCTGTTGGTTACTACGGGAAGTTTTAGCAAATGGGGGGTCAGCAGTTTTCAAGCATCCGAGTTTTTGGGAAAGCGGCACTCTCTCTTGATTTCCTTCTTTTTTGCTGGACACAATGTAACATCTAGGAGAACGGAGGCTCCGTTACGGGTAATCCCGCCCGCCGGGACCTTTGGCCTGTCTGGCAGGAAAAATGGCGCCACTGCTCTTCAGAATGGGTAATAGTGGCATGGTTACGCGCTGTGCTTTGTACCTCCAAGTTTGTTTATTATGTGTAACAAAAAATTCGTCATAGAAGACTGCAGTGTGCTAAACAAGTTCAACACAGGTAGTGACCATAGATTGGTGAGATGTAAGATGCACCTCAACACTAAACTCGAAACGTGGCAAGCTCATAAGACAAACAAAATCTATTGACATAACCAACCTTAAAAAACACCATAATACCTTCAAGTTGGAACTGAAGAACAGGTTCTCTGCTTTAGGAGGCCTAACATCGGAAGAAGTGGACATCTCTGAAGTTAACAGAAAAGTAACCAAAGCTCTTATGGAAACAGCAACAAAATTAGCTGGGTCTAAGAACAAGTTGCATGTAAATAAATTATCAGGAAAAACGAAAATGTTGATGCAAAGAAAGAAGAGAGATGAGGACAACTAAAGAAGATGTGACTTCCAAAGTGGAATATATAGAGCTATGCAAGACAGTAAGAAAAAGTATCACTGAAGACGTAAGAAAATTCAACTGTGAACTAGTGAGGAAAGCAATTGAAAACAACCAAAGCCTAAAGATAGCAAAGGGACATCTCAGTAAGGGAAGAAAACAGATTATGGCACTGAGAAAAGAAGATGGTTCTGTAACAAGAAATAGAGGCGAAATTTTGACAAGAGTGAAAGATTTCTACTCCAAATTACATGAAAGGGATGATATATGCACTCCAGACATCATGAAAGATACCAGTACCAGAGTTCCTCCAGTCCTTCCAGCAGAAGTTGCACATGCAATCAAGAACATGAAGCAGGGAAAAGCTCCAGGAGAAGATGGAATTACTGTAGACATCATACAAGAAGCAAGTGGAGAAATCGAAACAGTACTCGCCCAAATTTTCACTCGATGCCTTAATGAAGGAAAGATTCCTGAGGATTGGAACACCGCTACAATGATCCTGCTACATAAGAAAGGTGACATTGAGGATCTCGGAAACTACAGACCTATCAGCCTCCTATCAGTAGTTTATAAAATCTTCACTAAAGTTCTTTCACACCGCTTGAAGGTAACACTGGACATGGCTCAACCGAGAGAACAAGCTGGATTCAGGAGTGGCTACAGCACAATAGATCATATCCACGTGCTGAGAGAACTAATTGAAAGAGCGAGGGAATATGAACTTCCATTGTGCATGGCTTTTATCGATTATGAAAAAGCCTTTGATTCGGTGAAACCATCAGCAGTTACAATGGCTCTGAAAACCTGCGGTATTGAAGATGCATACATTAATATTATTAATAACATCTATGAAAATGCAAGTGCAAAGATTAGGCTGTTTGAAAATACAACACACGTAAAATTGGAAAGGGAGTGAGACAAGGGGACACCATATCTCCGAAGCTCTTTAATGCCACATTGGAGGGTGTTTTTCAGTCGCTGAGCTGGGAAAACAAGGGGATAAAGATTAATGGAGATTATCTAACCAAACCTTCGTTTTGCTGATGACGTAGTCATTTTTGCAACTACCCCATCAGAGCTGCAGAGTATGATCCAGGAACTTGCTGACAAGAGTAAAGAAGTGGGATTAAAAATGAACTTTCAGAAGACAAAAGTGATGTTCAATGCTTTTACAAGAAATGAAGATTTATCGATTGATGGAGAAAAGCTGGAGATAACAGACACGTACGTTTATCTTGGACAGCAGATATCAAGTGAGGGTCACATTGATGAAGAAATTAATCGGCGTACAAAACTTGCCTGGAGAGCTTTTGGAAGAAACAGCATAATTTTCAAGAGCAATATGCCATTATGTCTTAAAAGAAAAGTGTTTGATCAATGCATGCTTCCAGTGCTTACGTATGGTGCAGAGACGTGGACCTTAACTAAAAGAGACATACAAAGGCTGCAGACAACTCAAAGCAGCATGGAGAGGTGCATACTTGGTGTAACCAGGAGAGATAAGAAGAGGAACTCGTGGATCCGAAAAATGACAACAGTGGAAGACATCATGATCAGAGTTAAATCCCTGAAATGGCAATGGGCTGGACATACTGCCAGAAGGACAGATCATCGATGGACAGCCGAAATTTTAGATTGGATCCCAAGGGACAGGAAAAGACCCAGAAGAAGACCACATGGGAGATGGGTGGATGAAATTCGAAAGTATGCAGGGGTGACATGGAGGAGACTGGCACAAGACAGACCGTTGTGGAGGAAACTTGGGGAGACCTTCGTCCAGCAGTGGATTGATAATGGTTGACAATGATGATGATGATGATGATGATATATATATATATATATATTCAAGATTTCCTGTACCGGAGATGAAGTGTGCCCTGATTCATCCCTCTCATAGTGGACTATTGCAGTGTTGAGCTGCATGGGAAAAATGGCCTCAGCAGGAGAATTTCTTCCTACCCACCTGCACGTTGAGTGAGCCTGCAGATCCGAATGCTTTAGCCGCTCTGTTCAACATATCATGTACATGGAGAAACACTTGTAACGTACCAGGAGATGTGACGTACCTGCCCGAAGGACGCACACCACATAAAGGCAGATAGGAATCAGAATAAAACGTCCGCGTAGCTCAGTTGGTAGAGTGACTTATTCCGGAATGAGGGGATCCGGGTTCGAATCCTGGCGTGGACAGAAATGACGGAGAAATTTACTTCGTTATAATGGCGCCCGAACTATCCGGATGACCCGACCGTTCAAAATCTCGCATTGGTGTGATGTTATTTCCACACCGCGAGATAGGAAAAATAACAGAATCCCTTCTCCAGCACTTCGAATAAAAAAAAAAAAAAAAAAAAAAAAAAAGAAATAAGGGGGAGATGATGTAACGTACCAGGAGATGTGACGTACCTGCCCGAAGGACGCACACGACATAAAGGCAGATAGGAATCAGAATAAAACGTCCGCGTAGCTCAATTGGTAGAGTGACTTATTCCGGAATGAGGGGATCCGGGTTCGAATCCTGGAGTGGATAGAAATGACGGAGAAATTTACTTCGTTTTACACTTCCAGAGGTATTTTTGAACCCGAGACAACTGGAGGCGGCGTCATCAATGGCTGTCGTTATTTTGGAAGAAGCCAGCCCCTCTCCAAAGGAGACCGACGGTGGTGTTGAAAAAGTTGTCAAATCATGCCAAGACTCCCTCCTCAAACTAAGGGCTACAAGGAGATTTGGAAACTTTCTCCAGGAGAGGCAGTGTTTTTTTCCTTCTGTTTTGGGTGAGTGAACATTTGTGTGTGTGTGTGTGTGTGTGTGAGAGAGAGAGAGAGAGAGAGTGATGTGAGTAAACATGAGCGGTGCTGTGCACAGTGAAAAAGGTAAAGAAACTTTTTGTTTTGGCATTTTTAAAGGAAGAGGAAAATATATTATGTTAGGGTTACTTTAAAATATTTAACATGTGAGTTTTTGACAGGTTTCAGTTATAATAGTTTTGGTCAGGTTTCAGTTATAATCCATGCTTGGGTCAGTAAAAATAAAGTAATAAAAATGTAAAAGTTTTTTCATTCAGGTTTTGTTTTTTAATGGTAGTGTTATGCTGTGTTAATTTTTGCATGTGTAAGGAATATCTGAAATCCAAATTGTGTTATAATCTATCTTGAAAAAGCAACTCCTCAAACCAGTTATTATTATTATTATTATTATTATTATTATTATTGAAATTTAACTTTTTGTGCTTGGTAAATTTTAATATATAAATTGCACTTGGTAGTGATAATCGTAAAATAAGAGACTTGTAATAAGTTTTTTGTCTTAAAGGCAGGTTATGGTGATTTTTGAGTTTGGCAAGTAATGAGTGTAAAATTGTACCATTTAGTAGTAATTGTGACTAGAGACCATATCAGCAGATGGATCTGGAAAATTAATTTTCGTGAGTGGGAGACATTAAAAAAGGCATGCACGCTGACTAGATTAATAAAGTGTTGTACTGTACATTACCCTTGTATAATGTTGGAATTCTTCAGGAGGAGGTGATTTCTGGAAATAGATAGTTCTTTGATAGGTGTAATTTTCCGGAAATAAATGGTTCTGCTATATAGTGTATTTTTCTGGGAAATGAGTGATATAGCGTATTTTTCTGGGAAATAATGAGGTTAGTGCATTTTTCTGGAAAGTAGTGTTAATTTTCTAGAAGCTTTGTGCCTAGGGAATGAAAAGAGAGTATTTCTGGAAATAATGTGAGTCTTCGTATGGTGTTTTTCTGGAATCTGTGTGTACCGGAGAAGTTCTTGCAGGGTGTTTTCCTTATGTGGAAAAATGCTTTGCGACTGAAAGGGTATAGTTGAAAACAATTGGGGTATTGCTCTTCCACCCCTGGTGGGCCGAAGACCCATAGGAAGCTATCCCGAGCAAGGCGAGTGCAGGTGTGTTGTCCCAAAACAGTAAGAGAAAGCAATACAGGGTGATAGTCACACATATTCTTCCATTTCGGTGCATAGGCCTGATTGGATTCACGACCCAATCTCACCTTCAGCCTCAAATAATACTTCCTCACAGTGAGAATTTTGTTTTTAGTGAAATTGAGTAATTTGACTGAGATGTTTTGTCTACCCGTTACCTCAGTGGCTTACTACGTGAGTTGGTAAAATTACAAAAAGCTTACATGGTACTAGTGTGAATTTTTAGATTAATTTGTTTATAAATTGCTGGCAGAATTAGTGGTATAATTTTAAATTTGTATGAACAGTGGGAGTGCAGATAAGTATGATTTTGTGTCCAGGAGTGTTGAGAGTTCGTGTTTGCCTTTTATTTACATAGTGGGATATTGTGTACTCAGAGCAAGTTTGAATAGTGAAGTATTTTGAATTTTTCCAGATGATAGGGTGAATTTTATGTATATTTGTCAGCATTATTGTGTAATGATAACTTTTGATGTAATTGAGTAAGGTATTTAGTGCAGTATGTTTAGTAGAGTGTTGAGAGTGATTTTGTATCAAGTAATGCTAGAATGTTGAGTATATTTAATTGTAAGGCAAATATTCCTGGGGAGTGGGGAACCATTTAGTAACGTAACTTTTATTTGTGAATTTTGGTCAGTGGTTGTGATATATAAAATTAATGTGTTAATAAATTTGGTTTGAGGGGGTTGTTCGAGAAAGTAAATGAAATTTGTATTGTTCACACTTTGAGCCATAAATTAATGACTGAGAGAGGAGAGGGAAAATACAATTCACGTAAACAACATAAAAGAAAAAAACCTCACATTTATTTAGTGAATATTCTATTTTTATTCGTGGATGATGTTTTATTTCTTGTGAAGCAATTAAGCTAAAGTTGTCATCTGAATGTTACTTTAGGCCAGGGGCCAAGATTAGCAATTGTGGATATCTGCTAAATTGTAGCAGTAAAATTTTGCCGACATTGTGTTGCCTTCATGAGTCTCCGACTCCTTAAAACATTTTGTTGTGTTTCTTGTTATTTTGATTTTAAGTTTTTTAAATAAATGCAGGCCAAGTGGCCTTTCAAAAACCCAAACCTTGTGCAGTGAAGAATTAGTTGACTCAGTTGAAGTTCATCGCAGGGTCACATGCTAATCCACCTTAGCTTGCTTAAGACCGGAAACAACTTGGGAATTTTTGTTTTTATTTAATTAATGCATTTTGTGCTAACCACTAATATGATCATCGCAGCCCACAAAAGTTATTACACGTGTACATAGTATACCATCCAATTTTTTGTGTTTACAAATTTGGTACACATGTAAACAATAATTACTTACTTTACACTTGCAGGTGTCTCAACTCATCGAACATTCAAACAACGCAAACCTACAATAATAACTTTTGGGAATTTTCAACATCAGTGTTGCATTTTATTTATATTTTCATTTGTCATGGCCTAAAGATAATTGAATTTATTTTTGTTTCGAAATGCATCCACCCATCTCCCAAATTTTAGTTTTCACCTAAATTCAACTTTTACCTCAATTTTATTATTTACAATAACATAAATATTAATTACCCAGGAATAACTAATCTCTTTTTCCCCGCCATAACAAAATTAAAATGATACAGTACGAACGATGAACGACTCAAAAAAAATTATCGCGGTGAATCCGCAGAAACAGTTGCGCCAATGATTCTCAACCATACAGGCACAGGGATTGTTGGTGTTAAGGATCAGGAAAGAGAGAAATGTCTCTTTTTTCGGAGAAACGTAAGATATGGAGCAACGTTCGCCCTCCCTCTCCAAAAAGAAAAGAAAGGAAAATGAAAAAAAAAACTTTTAGGTACTGGAAAATTGTACTAAAAGGAAATACTTATGAGAGAGAGAGAGGGAGGAGGGGCTTTCAACTTTTTCCTATTCATTGCTTCGGGATCAGTCGCAGCGATTTTACGAGCCTGTGTGTGGGAGAGAAATGTTTTGTTGGAATGAATCTGAGGGCTCTTAGTATTTGAGTGGGGAAGAAAGGGGATTTGGTTGTTTACCATAGCAAGAAGAGGGTATCTCCGAGCACCAGCGAAGGAAAATATGATGAAAGACGGACAAAAATTGGAACTCAAGAAAGGGAGAGAAAAAGTCAAAATACGATATCAATAACTCTTCGATTCTGTTACGCGGGTCCACAGAAGGAACTAGAATAGTAAACTAAAAAATTAAATGCACTGCTCAAAAGAATCAGAAGAACAAGAAACATATTGTTAGGAAAATCATTCGCGGCTCACGTTGTTGAACATAAAATATTATTTTCATGAAAGATACAGTAGAATATATAGTAATATGGGTAAGGAAAACCACATTAGCGAATTTTTAAAATACGCATATCCGTACAAGACAAATGGCATTTCAAGGTGGTAGCTGATCTCTAGTAGAGCGTATGGTCTTCTTGAACGGCTAAGACCGATGAACTCCTATGTCTCATGGAATTCATGAGGTAATCGAGGAAGGGTTGGGGGTATCATTACTACCCCCTAACGAGGGCGGTGTCCAGTTTACGAAGAGTCAACGCAGGTGCTGGCCGAGCTGCAATGCGTCTACCAAGTGCATCCCACGCATTCTCAATTGGATTTCAGCCAGGAAAGTATGTTGGCCACTTCATACGCTCGATTCTCTCTTTTCGAAGCATGTTGTTTACTAGCCGAGCTCTGTGAAGTCGAACGTTATCGTCCATGAAAGGTAACGAACTACCGAAGGCTGCAGCATACGGCGTGACAATAAGTATTGGAATCTCGTCTCTCTGCCTCTGGGCCCTCAGATTGCCGTTTCGAATAACGGACAAGTCCGTACGTCCACCGATACTTATGCATTCCGAGGCAATCAATCCATGTCTGCCGGAATGGGAAGTTTTCTGCACAAAAGCTGGTTATTTCGTGTGCCGAGTTCCCTCCAGATAAGAAATCAGGCTGAATTTCGACAGAGAAAATAATTTCACTCCACTCGTCGTGATCCCAACCACGATGTTCCGCAGCCCAGTTTCTATGGGACGTACAGCGTCATGCAGTTAAAAGGACACACACCATTGGTCTACGGGCATAAAGGACACCTTGGTGAAGGCAATTACGGATAGTTTGAGTTGACAACCTATGTCCTGTTGACACGAGAAGTTCTCGATGGAGCTGAGTAGCATTTTTGTCGCTTGTTCCGATAGGCTGTAAACAATAAAACACAATCGTACCTGGCTGTAGTTGTTCGTGAACGGGCTTGGCCTTGCCTCCTTTCCATATTCTGGAATGTTTTCCGTAGTCGAGAAATGACACTTACTCACACTCCAATGACTTCTACTACCATCCGCTGTGTCTGACATGCAGCCAGCATGTCGATAGCTCTCCACGACGTTGATTCCGGTAAACCATGCTGCTCTGATATCATTCGAAATAAAGACTTCAAGAAACAAAATGTCACGATAAACGCGGAAGAATAAAAGACTTTCCGAAAAATCGTCGTTTTTATCGCGATCTGTGATTTATGCATCCTGTCGTCACCGGCGCTAATTTGCGTAAATACACTATCTACCAACAAATAATTAGACACCCCTGCAATCGACGATATCTGCGGTCCTGATACACGTCACGGCCGCCGCCGTTACATATCGTGTGGGAAACAACAACGCAACCAGTCGAATGCAAGATGCCACAAAGTTCGGAGCTGTCTAATTTCCAGAAAGGTGTAATCGTCGGGTATCACAGAAATGGCCGATCCATACGTGACATATCCAGCGAGTTGAAGTACTCAAAATCGACAGTGGCCTACGTGATTGGCAAGTGGAAGATGAGAGGTGACTGTCGGAATGTGCCCCGACCCGGCAGTCCCACAAAACTGGGAGTTAGAGACCGACGGGTGCTGGCCAGAGAAATTCGGAAGAACCACACCAAATGGATGGGCCACATCCGCGAGGAGTTTCAACAGGCATCCGGGAGTGTTCTTTTGATGAATACCATCCGTAAAGAAGCCCATCTGCTCGGTTATCATGGACGTGCTGCCGCCCACAAGCCTTTGATCACCAAGTCCAATAGCGCTGCTCGGCTAACGTGGTGCAAAGAACGTCAACAGTAGACCGTTGAACCGTTGAAACAGGTTCTCTGGAGCGACGAATCAAGGTTCACCCTCTACCGTTCGGATGGCAGGATCTGGGTTTGGCGTCTACCTGGAGAACGCCTCCTGCCGGAATGTATTGTGCCAACTGTGAAGTTCGGCGGCGGTGGAATTATTCTATGGGGGTGTTTCTCCTGGTATGGCACGGGTCCCTTGGTCGCAATTCCTGATAGACTCTACGCCGAGACCTACTGCACCATTTTGGATGACCATGCGCTTTCTACGTCGTAGCAGTTTTACGGGGTGGTCCCATGTTACTTTCAGGATGACAATGCCACCTTTCATGTTGCGAGGTTCACCATGGCTTGATATGGTAACAATGGGGTTAATCGAATGGACTGGCCTGCGCAGAGCCCGGACCTTAACGCTATCGAGCACATCTGGGACGAGTTGGAGCGACGACTTAAGGGGTGCCCTCACCGTCTGAAATCTGTGAAGGAACTGACCTGTCTGCTCCAAGCCGAGTTAAAGAAAATACCGCTAGCCGTCGTACAACGCCTGGTTAAGAGTATGCCCCGGAAGGTCGCAGCTGCAACCGCCGCTCGTAGAGGCTCCACCAACTATTGAAGGTGAATAAACTTCGTTTTCCTTTGCTATCACAGGTGTCCAATTACTTATTGGTAGATGTTTGGTTGATTTTTATGGCGCAAGGGCCATGGTTGGCCAAAGAGCGCCTTACTTATTGGTAGATAGTGTATATGCATGAATTGGCGTTCTACGTCACGCTCGCGTTTTCCACGTTTCGGCAAGATATCACACGATTGGCTTGCACGATGTCACCAAAGCCGCATGCTCTCCTAATTATTTTGAGCAGTGTAGTCACTGTAGTTTATCCAACAATAAAGAACCTGCAAATCAACTACAATCAAATAAATTTAGAGAATGTGATATTTTACAAATATTTCAAGAGAGTTCAATTTTGTTTCAGCCTCTCGTTTTTCATATTTTGTATTTTATTTTACTGGTTTTACTTTTTGGCGTGGAAAAGTTATTTGCAAGTGAGATAAATTAACAAAGGGGAAAAAGAACAACCAAAACCCTGCGTATGTATTCGTGTAAAAGGCTAGTTTGTAGTATAACACCGAACCTGTCCCTGATGACTCTTCAGCCAACCCCCCCCCCCCCTCCCGGATTTGAGTCTAACATCTGAATCTGAGTTATAACATTGATGCCGTCTGATTACTTTGCTCCTATATTCCAATGGGAACAACTGCACTGCAATTTCTTGCTGCTGTAATAAAGATAAGACTGTTACCTAGCTGTGGTCTTCATCGCCTGTTCCCCCGCACGGGGATAACTGGTTTTCCAGTTATTTGGGGAGCGGCGCCCCCACGGCCCGAGCTGACCTTGTGACTGGTCAACATCTGATGTCATGCCACCGCTTTGCTGTTGGTGTTTGCAGGGACGGCTGTTCATCCAGCTGTTGGGGAGTCGCGGCCCCACGTTCCCGAGCTGGTCTTGTGTCTCGCTTTTTCGTTTTTATTTATTTTCTCCACTGGCTAGTTGCCCGTGTTGTATTCTCTACCTAATCGCTACCACGTTATGTACTAACACCCCGGTCTTGTGGTTTTGTTACCCTCCACCACTAACTGATTTATATTAACCGCTCAGTTCGTAGGTTGCTGAGATTCCGTTTAGGTTCCCTGCCAGGATTTGTCTTCTTTGGATTTCTTTTTTTTTTCCTTTTAGCTGGTTTGGGTGCTAGACCTACCTGCATGTTTGCCGCGTGCGGAGACCCGTGAGGCGGAAATGGGATGTCTGGCGGCTGAGGTCGCAGGAGACCGGTTAAGTGCCTCCTGTGTACCAACACTCCTCTTCGACCCCGGCTTCGCTGTAAACGGGAGGCTAGAGACTAACCCACCTCTAGTCAGAAGTCTTGTACCAAGTTGTGTACAGGGCTTTAGCGGCTTTTTTGTCGTATGGCACGGCAGGGTGAGCCCGGGGGCTGTGGGATCATGCCAAAGGCGTTGGCATGACGGTACCCGGAGGCCGAAGTGTCCGCCGAGTGCGTGTGATCACAGCCAACGGACTATATTTGCAACTAAGCTCTAGAACTGTGTCTTGCGTCATGTGTTTGGCTTGCGGACCTCCAGTTCTCCCCTGTTGGGCTCGATTGTGGGCGGAGTACGTTGCTGATGAATTTTTCTTACTCCCATGGGGAAACATAAACCCTCCTCAAAATTTAAAAAACAACAGGATATGGTGATTGATCAGGGGCCAAATTTGCCTCAACCACCTCCCACACATAACACACTGAAGAGAACTTTCGTTGAAAAACGACATCACCGCGACGTATCTTTAGATCCAGGTGTTGAGCCGTCAGCTCAGAAACGTCGCATTACACTTGCAGATTCGATACCTCAAGCTACTTTTCTCGTCATTTCTTCTACTGACCAGATGTTGAAACTTTCCTCAAAGTCTCCTTTTTCATCTCGAAGGCACTTGCGGGTGTTGCTGGCTCTTTGAAGTCAGTGAAGAAGCTACGCTCTGGTGACCTGCTTGTGGAAACTTGCACTCTCTCTCAGAGCAAATCTCTTCTGCAGTTGACCAGACTTCAGGATATTCCAGTTCAAGTGACGGCACATCCGTATCTCAACACCTCCAAGGGAGTCATTTCTGAGCCCGACTTGTTGGTCTGCGATGAAGATGAACTTGTGTGTGAACTTGCTGATCAGGGTGTCATAGCTGCCCGACGCATGACTTTCAGGCGCGATGGCGCGCTGATCAAATCACGAAATGTTATTTTGACTTTTAACAGCCCGAAGGTACCTACTGAAATAAAGGCTGGTTACTTGTTATGTGCAGTTCGTCCTTATATACCAAATCCTCTACGCTGTTTTAAGTGCCAGAGGTATGGACATTCCCAGCGGTCCTGTAACAGTGTTGCGAGGTGCGCCAATTGTGGTTCCCGCGACCACGAAGGGACTGGATGCACTTCAGAGCCCTGCTGTGTAAACTGTGGTGACTCCCACGCTGCTTATGCCAGGTCCTGTTCGAAGTGGAACGACGAGAAGGCGATCCAGCGCCTCAAGACCCTGGAGGGCCTCTCGTACCCTGCTGCCAAGGCCAAGTTGGGTATTCCCAACAACCGACAGCGTACTTTTGCCGCAGTTGTTCAGTCTCAGCCACAACCCGTGCAGCCTTTTGTTCCGCGCCCTGTAGCTCTCGCCGCACTTGCCAAGCGATCTACAGCTGAACAAGCGACACAGGTGGATTTCACCGAGCTCCAGCTTATTCGACCAGCTGCGTCTTCGCCTTCTCTTTTGAAGACGCCCGCCTCTTCCGGTTCCCAGCAGACAGCCTGCACGTGCGGAAGACCCGGCCCTCAATCCGCAAAGGTGTGCGGTGTCCATCAAACTGTCTCGGCCTCAGCGAGGTCCCCACCCTCACCCAACATTATAGAAGAACACGGGGGGGAGGAGAGTGACAGTTCGTCCCCAGCCTCTACCAGCATTGCAGAGGAACATGGGGGAGGAGAGTGACAGTTCGTCCCCGCCCTCTGCCAGCATTGCAGAGGAGTGTGGGGGGAGGAGAGTGACGGTTCTGTCCTTTTCCATTAGTAAATATGTTACTTTTAATAAACTTCATTAACTACCTTTTCTTCACTGCTTTCTTCATACTCTTTTTCAACTTTTACCAAGCCTGTCTGATCTTAATCATTTTCCACGTTTTTAAAAATCTGTGGCTGATCGTTCTTTGTCTGGCGCTCTTTGGCCAAACCTGGCCCTTGCGCCAATAAAATCCAACAACCAACCAACCAATCACCGCCTGTTCATTTTTTGTTGTACACCGAGGCCAGTTTAAAGAATATTACTTTACTCTATTCAAATACTTGTTACGACGTGTGCTCCTTAGGAGTAAGTTACCGCTGCGCCTTCAATTTACCTTTCATGGCTTAACTCAACGTGCTTTCCGTAAGTGTTATCATAGTTTGATTTCCGCGTTGGGATTTGGTATCCACTGGAGATTTCTTCTTGAAATGATGCCCACTCTAAATACTCTACATCGATTCCTGTACCGCTATGCGTGTCCTATGTGACTTTGAGGGAAGTTTCTCGGACATACGTAAAGTGTAGTATTCTACTAACTTTTCTCTTACCACCAGCAACTATATGCGCATGAGAAACGAATTGCTCATGGTGGTCGTTAAACCTCAAAACAAAAATTTTAAAAAAGTTTTGACTCCTTCCTTTGACATATTGAACTCATATCTGACATCTCAATTTCTCCTGCGTAAAAGAGGCGTTGCCTCCGCTTACCAATATAATCGGACTTCTGGGTAGCTAGCTACCGTATATGTAGCTAACCCACATTACGAATGGTGAAAATTTCATTTACGACGTAGTTACTTGTGTAATTCTGATTTGTAAATCATGTATGTAGCCTATATTAAACTTTTTGATTTTCCGACAGCTTTTAGGCTGATTCTGTACTTCGAATTTGTTTAATGAAGTTATTCTCCGATTTAAAAAAATGAAAAATGGCTGATTCACAGTGACAGGCGATGGCGACAGTTCTTGTTACTTCCGAGCCACAGAACACCTGGGTCACATCATATTGCTCCTCAGCAAGAGGTGAAAATGGCTCATTTTTCCAAGTTTAAACTGCCTATCATTCCTTCCAAATAGAATAGGCTCTACTTTTTAGAATTTCAATTAAATTTACTATATACAATCCGAGTTTTTTCTTTTTTTCTTTTTTTTTTTGGGGGGGGGGTGTTTAACAACCACCGTATGCAACACGAAGGGCTATAGACAGTTGCCCATCTCTAATTTAGGGCCACTGGTTCCACGGAAAAAGGAGTATCAGTACCATGAAGTCAAACTCATATCCATGCCTCATCGAGATTCTAACCTGAACCATCTCTGACGAATGGTCGAAACCCAGAGCTTAGGCCATTGCGTCACCGGGTAGACTACAATCATTTCAAAAAGTAAATTCTGAGATCAAACCGACAGATTTCTACCATGACGACTGATCTGCTAGTCTGAATACCTTCAGAATGGTGCTGCGGGACAGATTCTTACATAATTGTATGGGTTTCACATCAGATTCGAACAAAAGTTGCTAGTTTAAAAAACTAAGAAGCGGTAAACATCGGCATCCCTCTAAGAAAGTGCGCCAATTATAAATAAAAAATTACATGCATTATGTTAGGTGGAAACTCTGTGTGTATAAAAGAGATGACCTGTTTTTTAAGTCGTCTAGATGGCACAGTGGTCTAAACACTGGCTTTTGATAATTTGTCCAAGATGAGTCCGGGTTCAAATCCGGCAGAGGCATGGATGTAGTGTTTGTCTTACGTCACTGGCTCTCTCTCTCTCTCTCTCTCTCTCTCTCTCTCTCCTTTCCCTAGAACCAGCCGTCCTAAATTAGAGACGGGCGATTGTTTAAATTTCATCCAGTTGCTAATGGTAGTCGTTAAGCGCTCAAACAAAACAACAACAAAACACTGCTTTGGGATGCCTGGTGCAAGAGTATAGTAAGTAGTGAAAGCGATGCAGCATGTTGCTTCTAGAACACAGTTCGAGCAACTCTCTGCGGTTGTTTTGAATAGAGAGTGCTAAACAATATGCTCTAAAAACGATTTGCCGTACTGTTCCTAGATGAGTGATCGACGGAGAAAAAAATCAGCTCGTCGAGAGTGTGGATGTACGCTTACAGAGTTACCTGATTAAAAACGTCCCGCCATGCCGCTTCTAGAACAAAGTGTGAGGAAACTCGACACTTCAGTCTTGAATTTTAGTGAGAAGCTCCTCATACACGGTGAAAGGTGCGCATTAAGCTGTTCGTAAAAAGCAGATTGAGGGAACTCCCTGCTACACGCTACTCAAAATATATAAACAGTATTATCCGCGTAATAGATGCAAACTCACAGGGAAAACGGCGTATCATGCCTTTTCTGGAATACAAAATGAGGAAACTCATAACTATTTCTGTCTTTGAGAAGTTTGGTGCAAGGTTAAGCACACGCCGTTAAAACCGAGAACACTGCTTATTTTAGAACAGAGAGTGAAGTGCATCGATGCAGACTTTGAAATTTTGTGATGGTCACAATTATTCAGTAGAGCAGATGTAATTAACTTTTAGCGATAAAAGAATGACTTGGCACAATACGTCAAATGAAATGAAATCCTCACCGTCAATGTACGATATTTAATAAAATATGAAAGATATTTACAGTTAAAATATCCCACTAGTACTTTCGGGGTAACATTTACCCCATCATCGGGTGGAACAGAGGCAATGCGGTATTCCTTTATATAGTAGTGCAACGATGCATTATGGGTATAAGTCATCAAACGTCACATGGGTCGCGACCTTTACCATTATAACATTGTAACGGGTATAATTTCACAAGTTATTAGTTTAACATATCAATACAAGGATTCGTTACAAATACAAAGTTATGATCAATTTTTTATATATTGTTGGAATTATAAATATATATTACTATAATTTAAAGTTCAGGTTGGTAATACGCTCTTTCCAAATTCTTGATATGTCCACAGGCAAGTAGCCATTAGGGGACAAAATTTGTCCCCTAAAGCTTCGATGTACATACTTTCAACAAAATGCAGCGAATGTATATATGCTGGGATGTCCAATAGTCTAATGTTTTCCCAGTCTGGTTGCAGAATTCCATTTACCACATTCCTTGATAAAGCTGTATTATTGCTGTTGGTTTGGATATTGTATTTGTGTTCCTGGACACGGATACCCAAACTTCTTCGTGTCGAGCCTACGTAGTTGTTAACTTGTTCTCCTGTTGAGGGGTCCAAAAGTGGAATATTATACACACCCCATTTGTTCATAATATCTGTTGTTGCTCGATCCTTTTTAACTGATGATAGGAGGTTCTTCGAGCGGTTGCCGAATTGTATGTTATGTTTTGAACAGATACGAGATAGTGTGTTAGTGATATGGGGGTGCTGGTCCAATGCTCCCACGAATTGTTTATTAGGCCTTGTATCTAGCTTCAGATTAATAGTTCGCTCACTTGATATTCTAGTGTATAATCAATTAACCATCGTACTGGGGTATCCATGTTTATCCGCTAATTTGAAAATGAACTGTATCTTAGAGTGGAAATGACTATCATTTGAAGAATGCGTGAAGGCTTTTCTAAAAAAAAAATTGATAGCAGAAACGTTTTGTGGGGTTGGATGTGAAGAGTTAAACGGGATAAGGCTGTTACAATCGGTAGGCTTTCGATAGACACTAAAGAACAGTGAGTTAGTATTTGGATCACGAAATAAATGAAAATCCAAAAACGGCAAAGAGAAATTAGATTCAAGTTCTATCGTGAGCCCGAGAGTAGGAAATACTGACGATAGTGCGTCGGCGAATTGCTTTAAATCATCCTTTGAGTGAGGCCAGAACACAAGGGTGTCGTCGACGTACCTAAGGTATAAACTGGGAACTAAAGGGAATTCGTTGAGAACTTTGTTCTCAATGTATTGTAGCAGGATTTCTGCTAAAACTGCGGAAAGTGGGGATGCCATGGGGGAACCCTCGGCTTGTAAGTAGATTCTGTCAAGAAATTTGAAATACGAACGCCGTTTAACTGAACGAAGTGCGTTCATAATAGCAGAGATTTCAGTGGTGGTAACATTAATTTCAGCAAGTTTGGCCTCTATGATATGATGAGTGGCGTCCACAGGTACATTAGGGTACAGTGAAACCACATCTAGAGAGGCTAATATGAAAGGGACAGCATGTGGCTGAATCATTCTGATGCTTTCTATTGCCCTAGTGGAGCTTTTAATAGGATACGGGGAGCTCTCTGCTAACTTAGCCAAATATAGGGCAAGAGCTTTTTCAAGCGGTCGGGTGGGGCTAACATAGCCCGCGACCAAAGGTCTAATAGGTAGCCCCTCTTTATGTAGTTAATTTGACACGCCCAAAAATATCGGGCACACGACAACCAGGTGAGGGAATAAAAGCTTTAGAAAAACCTTCAGGGAAATTGTAAGAGTTCTTCAATCGGGTTAACGCTGCACATGTTGCTTTTGTTGGTTCACGCTCAACTACTTTGTGCGGAATAGAAGATATAGCTTCAAACATTTTATCCCTACAGCATGAGCTATCCAATATGACTGTCTGATGCGTCTTGTCCGAGGCCAAAATTGAAATATCATTATTATTTCTAAGCTCGACTAGCTGCTGTTTTTCTTCATTATATATTAATGATAGTTTAGGTTGTTGCTATGGTTTGCCTCTTCGTAGTAGTCTATCAATATGTAAGCGTGTAACATCATGTTCGGCTTCAGGTAAGTTTTTGATAATATTCTCTTCTTGTGGTACTGTCTGAAAGACGTTAACTTTGTGCCTCGGATATGCGAATTTGGTTCCTTTCTCCAAAGCTCGATGCTGTACTTCATTTAATTCGTAATTACTGAGATTAACAACAATAGATTTTAATTCCTCACTTTCGCGATGTCTTGTATTGATATGTTAAACTAATAACTTGTGAAATTATACCCGTTACAATGTTATAATGGCAACGGTCACGACCCATGCCACGGTTGATGACTTATACCCATAATGCATCGTTGCACTACTATATAAAGGAATACCGCATTGCCTCTGTTCCAAGAGCCGCGGATGGCTTAGTGGTTAGTGTTTCAGACTGTCGATGCTGGGTCCCCAGGTTCAAGCCTGGGCTGATCTTTCAGAGATGGTGTGATTTACTAACAATCGCTGAATATCGGACGAGCACGTTAAGTGACGGCCCCCAGGCTGGACCCACTGGTTAAATGGGTATCCTTTCCTATACCCCACCTGAAATTATCTCACCCATCTATGTGCAGTATCGTACTTGTACGGTGGCGCCATCTACTGTACTCCAATCTCGCTACAAACTGTTCTGTCAAAGTCGCTAGACTTGCTCTCATTCCTTCCGTTTCTGTGTCCTGCCCGAAAGGCGATCTCGCTGTAGGTGGCTGGGACCTAAACTCTACTACCTGTGGACGGAAGTCCTACAAGAAAATGACGCTGAGTGAGTGAGTGCCTCTGTTCCACCTGCTGATGGGGTAAATGTTGCCCCGAAAGTACTAGTGGGGTATTTTAACTGTAAATATCTTTCATATTTTATTATATATCGTACATAGACGGTGAGGTTTTCATTTCATTTAATTCACTTTTATTTTTGCACTAATATATCCATGGAGAATGTAATTTGAACTAAGCGTGTTAGTCCGAATTTAGAACAGTTAACTCGTAACAAGCTTATTTATCAGATTAACGCTGATGGAATCCCTGTGAGTTTTGTAGTTCAAATACTAAAATGTCTTCCAATTCTTTCAATTAGAAGCGCACATTGAACTGAAGGTGATAAACCTCGAATATGAACTGCTTTATAGAGATTAGTGTGTAACAGATTGGTACAGACAGGATGCGCATTAGTTACTGGTTTTGAAGGCTCATGATGTTTAAAAGCTTGTAATAAATTTGTCTTCATAGGGAAGCAATTATATATTCTTGTCTGATATGTTCGGATTTTTTTTCTGAAAACTTTACTGATAGCCTATGAAATTTTACAAATACTGCCTTCAAAGAAATCCCCGCCAAAGTTTGCTAAATTTAGGTTAATGTGTGACGTACTACACAGGTAAATCACGTGTCAAGAAGACAAATCTGCACCGATACATTCCGTCGGTGTAACTTAGTCGGTTAGAGCAACTCATTTCCGGAAGAGGGGACGCGGGTTCGATCCCCGTCATCGACAAATTCCTGTTTTCACAAATGATATTAAAGAAATCAGTTATAATTTCCTTTTCTAACTATGTGAAAACTCTACCTATATTTCCTAATAGTTTAACATATAAATGCCTTAATACTTGGAGATCATTTTCAGGATATGAGCATTTTATGCGTGCATTTCAGTACCTAGCATACGCATTTTAACCTTGAAAATGTTTACCTCATTGTATTTTGTATGTGAATATCATTACTTAGGCAGGTGATCGGAACTTAACATTCTGAGCTCTTAACACTTGAAAATCGTTTCTTAGCGTATGAGCACCTTAACATATGAATGAACATCGGCTGTGAAACAGTTTAATAGTATTTTAATGCTGTGTATAAATAAATTTGTGCACTTTTAGCAGCTACGTTTCAATGCTTCAAAAAATATTATTTTCACGCATTTCTCAATTACAATTTCTTAATTAACTTTTATGCAAAACTATATTTTTATATAATTACAATTTTTTGCAGTTTTTCTAAAAAAATCATCAAATTGTAACAGTTTCCTTCAAATATGCACTGGACAATTAACACATTGTGCGTTAATATTTCAGGAACTTGGGAGACAACAAAATACAAAAAATTCCAGATCATTCCTTCCAGAATTCAACGAAGCTTGTCATTTTGTAAGTATGGGTTTTTCTGTGTAGAATCTCTAAAACTTAGTCTGAAAGAAATTCCTTTCCAGTTACGAAACCTGATATCCGTTTGAAATATCTCCTAGTGTCCTATGCATGACTTTTTAGGGGAGCAGTTGGTCCTCAGTTCCTTTTTACGCTAGAAAATGTCTGTCCCCATAACGCTCGGTTAGTCGATGAATACCTGGAGAATTAGGATATTCACAGAATGCAATAGCCTACGAAATATTCGAGCCTGAACACGATAGAGCATGTCTGGGATGCTTTGAGAAAAGCAATTCCAAGCCAGCAGTTCTCTCTCAGAGCCCTCCGGAAACCCGACACCCTTTGGTGGAGGGGTGGTGGCACTTATTGCGCCAAACTCTTTCACGGCGTTGAAAACACAATGAGGGATTGTTCTGCGAACTGTATCATTGTTCAGGGTAATCACACTTCCTATAGTAATCCGCGCCACTCGACATAACACTCCCTGTCGAAATCCTGGCCAGTTGTAAACTGCGCCTCTTTTTCATCACTTTGTAGTGCCATGCTCTCATGCGAATACTTCAATCTCTTGCGGTGATGGCATTCTTTTTTCTGTTGTGTATTGCTGCATTATCGATATATGTATGTCTGTACCAACTGCAATTAAACTCTGTCGTGCGGATTTTGCGTTATTCATGATTTTGTGTTTGTCAAGCTAATTTTGGACACCAGTGTATATATATACCGGGAGATCACAATTAGGTGAAGTAGGTGAAGTGCCTCTTCACCTATTTTACTTAAAATAAAGTTTTATTCAGTAATTTGTATAATATATTATTTTTGTCTCTTTTGTGTTACAAAATACTCAAAATTTTGATTAGATATTAATTCACATAGCGCGTTCAAGACGAAAAACAAGTCCTCATACGCAAAACAGTGCAAGTGAAGAGCCGAAATGAAAACCCTTGGAAGTCTGCAGCTGTCGACCAAGTTGCTATGGTAACCGTGACGTCAACCTCCCCTATCTGGAGCGCAAGTGAAGTGTTTTATCTTTCGGCTCCGAAGCTCTGCAGATGGAATCGTGACCTTCGAAGGAGATCACGGTGAAACGTTGTTTTACCCAGAGCATCTTGCAGTGTTGTGATACATGCTTTCCGAAAGGGATTTGTTTTTTCGTGCTTTGTGATTATTTGTCAAAAAGTTTAGCTGTTACTGTAGTTTCGCGTACAGTTAAACAGTTAGTAATATTTTAAATTAAAGTATGTATCCTGTGAACGACATTGTTTGTAATTTATTACAAACTCCATTTAATCGGTAAAAAGATGAAGATAAAAGAGACATTTTACTTCAAGGACGACCGACGGATTCACTGAAAATTGTTGCCAAAAAAGAAATCAAGAAGAGCGGTAAATCCTACAATATTAATTTTAAAAATTGTTGGTTTACTGAATATAAATGGCTTTGTAGTACTTCTGTGTTACAAAAATTATTTTGGTGGCCCTGCTTACTTTTTAGTAATAAACATTCGGCGTGGAATAAAGACGGATTCTCAGATTTATTAAATATAACACGCTCACTTCATAAACATGGTGATTCTAGCGAACACCTGAAATGCGAGTTAATGCTAAGGAATTTTATAAAAAATCAGAACACCATTGCCGATGCCCTGAGGGAGAATGCTAGGCTTTTGAAAATGCATTTCAACAAAAACTTTCGTTTAAATAGACTTTCCCTGCAGACAGTGATTGATGCAGTATTATATTTGAGCAAACCAGAACTAGCATTCCGTGGCCATGACAAAAGCATGGACTCGATAAATCGTGGAAATTTCAAGGAATTACTTTCATTGTTGATATCAAGAAGTCCTTTAGAAATTCAAAATCAATACGAAAAGATAAAAAATGTCTTCACAGGTGACTCAAAAACTATTCAAAATGAATTAATTGAATGTATTTCTGAATATATAAACGATCACGTTAAAAATGAAATAAATGAAGTTCAATGCTTTTCTATTCAAGTACATGACACCACAGACATAAATCAGGCTTCTCAGTGCGCTTTAATGATAAGATTTGTTGATTCGGAAGGTGTATTGGCTGAGCGATTTTTGTGTTTCCACGACGTGAGTGGAGATCGAACGTCAGAAGCTTTATACAAAATGTTAGACAAAATTTTGGAACAATTCGATTATCAACACAAATTAATAGGACAATGTTACGATGGAGCAAGTGTAATGTCTGGACACTTGAATAGGCTCCAGAAAAAAATCAAAGATAAAGCTTCTGAAGCTGTTTTTGTTCATCGCTTAGCACATCGTTTGAACCTTGTACTACAGCAGAGTTTTTCTAAAATTTCAAAGTGTCGTTTATTTTACGCAAGCCTCACTGGAATTCCTTCGCTTTTTCACCACTCAGTGAAGCGATCTTATACACTCACATCTACAACCGCAAGACGCATACCAACCATAGCAGAAACTCGATGGTCCTCCACTTCGAAGTTAGTAAGTGTAATTGTTGAAGATTGGGATAAATTGAAGGAAGTATCTGACAAATAGTGAGCAATCAGACAAAAAATCAATTCAACTTGCCAAGGGATTTTTAAATGATATGAACACTTTTGAATTTACGTTTTTGGCAATAGTATTTAATGAAATTTTTGGCCCCACCGATCTATTATTCGATATTTTGCAGAAAAAATCACTAGACATAAACTACTGTGTAACTCAAATTAAAAAAACCCGTGAAATTTTGAGTCATAAAAGGAACGATGAAGTATTTGTAACACTGATTGGAAAAGCTGGCAAAATCACAGAAGATGATCTAAACGGGAATATGCTGCTCTTACACAAGAAACAATTTTTTAAAATTATAAACAATTGTATTTTGAAATTTTAGACCACATTTTTATGGAAATGGATATAAGATTTCAAGACTGTGAAAAACTTCAATTTGTTTGCCTTGCTGACACAACCAAATTCGAACAATTTAATTCAAGCTTTCCCTCTCACGCTTTTGAAAATCAACAACATTTTTACGGAAAAATATTTACTAAACTCCAGCGCCTTAAAAATGAACTGAGTCTTGTATATGCCAACGAAAAATCAAGGAATATATCGACTCAAGAACTTCTTCGAGTGCTTCATGAAGATAAAGACATTTTTACAGAAGCGTATAAATTGTTTGCCCTCATTTTAACCATTCCATCTACAAGTGTGTCAGTGGAAAGAAGTTTTTCTTGCCTTAAAAGAATACAAACTTACTCAAGAAACACCATTTCTCAAGACAGACTTGCTTCTTTGGCAAATATTTCTATTCAAAAAGATATTTTATTGATGCTTACGAAGAAACAACCATTCTATGACGACATAATCGACAAATTTGCAGCTTTAAAAGAAAGAAGAATTGATCTAATATACAAAAAATAGGTCAGTCCTCATATAGTGATTTTCATTGAAGACAGTAGATATCTTTTCATATTGCTCTTGTAGCTCTTCACCTATTTTTTCAACCACGAGCCGCCACTGTAAATATGTTTCAATGTTTCCTCCATGCAGATGTTTTGGGGTTTTTTTACAGTAATTAAGGGTTTTACGACCACCGTGAAAAACTCGCTGGGCTGTAAGTGGTCGCCCGTTTCTAATTTAGGACCATTGGTTCCAGGGAAGAGAGTGAGCCAGTGCCACAAAACAAATGAAATATCGACGCCTCACCAGGATTCAAACCCGGACCCATCTTGGAAAAATGATCAGATGCCAGCGCTAAGACCACTGCGCTACCGGGGCGGCCATGCATGCAGATGTTCTAAGCACTGCATTCGTTAAACGACGTTCTCCACAGAGAAACGCAACTGGTCCTTATAAATTTGTTTAATATGCTGTGTCATTCTCTTTCTCAAGACTGCCAAATCGGGAACATAGCCCTGATAAACTCGGCTTTTGTGGTGCTCCCCAACCAAAAACCACAGGAAGTGTGTTCAGCCGAACAAGGTGGCCAGCGCTGGGAAATGCACCACTAATTACTGTGCTGTTGGTTAACTGTTGTCGTAACAGCTGCTGTAACAACAATGCAACATGGAGGTGCTTAGGTACTACATCCTGCATGCATATCGTCGTTTTAAGACTTCGTCGCTGCTGAAGTTGCGGTAAGTTGTGGAACATCTCTCGATAACCGTCTGCGTTGATGGTACGAGTCACTGGTCCAGTTGGATGGTTTTCTTCGGGAAAATGAGGCCTAATAAAAAATAATGCCGTATAATCACACCACATTGTAGGTTTCGGCGAGTGCAACGGGACTGCTTGGCACACACGAAGCCCCAAATGCACCGATCTCAGTGTTAACACTGTCGTGTAGATGAAAATGAATCCCGTCACTCCACATGGTCTTCCAGGGTCATACATCTTCCACCTCCGTGCAAGCTATACATGAGAAAGCAAACGTCGGTTTTGCGTATCACCATGAAGCAATTGTTGCGTGTGAGTTATCTTGCAAGGATAAAACTGCAGGGCGTTGAGAAAAATCTTACACACCGTTGTGTATGTCATATGCAGCTGCCGTAATATTGCTCGTTCACCGCAGGAACCTGATGTGTTACCCATTCCACGCTCCACGACGGTAGTAGAGGCTTCTTCCGCCTCTTGGAGCATAATCAGTTTGTGCCCTTGTTTTGGTATCACTGCAAAAGACCAGGTATTTTCAAACTGTAAAATCATTTTTGCAGGTTGTTTGAAGTGTTCATTAGGGCTCTCCTCATATGCTTCAATCTTCAAAATTTTCGAAGCGCAGCAGTTGCACTACCGCTGTTTTGTAAATTAAATTTGACAAGCAACGTACGATCAGGTAAGTTAAGAGTTATAGCACGTACCACTTGTACGAATGGTATGCTGCGTTTCCCGTCTCGTTTATATCCACCCAATCTCCAGTAGACGACGTGCGGAATGCAAGACGTCCATCACCATCAAAAAATGCAAGATGCCCATCACCATCAATGCAAGACGACAAAGCACCAGAAATATCTTATGTTTTTCTACTGAGTGCATATACACCGATGATCCATTACATTATGGCCATCTACCTAATAAGCTGTAGGGCCCCTTTTAGCCTGAAAAACAGCAACCACTGGGCTAGGCACCGATTCGACGAGGTGGCGATAGGTATCCTGGGTTATATGGTACCATAATTTCAAGAACAGGTCTCTACATTCCGTACATTTCAGGGTAGTGATGATTTAGCGCAAACTTGCTTTTCCAAGTCGAACGACAAATGTTCAATTGGGTTCAGGTAAGGAGAATTTGGAGGCCACGACATTAACAGAAAGTCACAAGCATGTTCCTTGAACCACTCCTTGGCGATTGTAGCAGTGTGGCATGGCGCATTATCCTGTTGTTAATGGCCATCACCAGAATGAAACACAGTTGCCATGAATGAGTGAACTTGGTCGGCAACTATTTTCAGATACCTGACAGATGTCAGAGATTGTGCTATTGGGATAATGGGGCATAAAGTATCCCAAGAAAATAAAGCTCACAGTATAACACCGCCGCCGCCGGCCTGTTTCCGCCCAACAGTGTATACAGGTTCCATAGCCTCCGTTGACAATCAGCGTATCCGCGCGCGGCCGTCGAAATGATGCACCACGAATCTTGATTCGTCAGACCAAACTACTTTTTTCCGATATCCACGGTCCAATCTCGATGATCTTGGGCCCATTTTATGCGTTGTTGGCGATGAAGTGCAGTAATCATGGGGACCCGGCTGGGTCTTCGGCTACGAAGGTCCATGCGCAGAAAGCTGCAATGAACTGTGTGCTGTAACACATTGCCTTAATCACCACAAGCTGCGATGACCTGTGTGCTTAACACATTGCCCTGATCAGCTGGGAGTGCTTTGTCGCACTGTGGCCCTACAGTAGCTGTGAACAATGAGCGACCGTCTCCTTTCCCCTCAGGCATCAATGAACTGTAGACGACACATAGCTGGACGACGGCCCGTCGTTCTGGCATGTGTGCAACACTTTTGATACACACTCACTACAGCGGCACGTGACCAACCCACAAGCCGCTCCGTTTCCAAGATCGTAGTTCCGAGACTCCGTGCCAGCACAATTTGTCCTTTATCAAGCTCCCATAAATCGGCAGCTTTTTAAATTCTGACTCCGAACACTCTACTAACCGAAAGCCGGTCCTCAGGTTGTATAACTGCTTTGTGAACTTCACCTGTGCCACCGTTCGGTCTCCAGACGCGCTCATTTCTCTAGGATGGGGTGTTCATGACGTAACGGCTCTTCGGTGTATGTAAAGCTGGCATCTCTCCAACTACCGAAGAACCGATACTGGCAGAACTAGTAGTGTTGGATTGATAAAACTGACGGACAATATTCTAGAAATCAAAAAAATGTTCTAGAAGTTAAAAAAACTGAGGGGACAATGTTCTAGAAATCAAACGTTCTTCAGACTAGGCCTGACGCCTCGTTATCCAACTCTCAAAGAATAATACATTCAGATCATTCAAGCCGACGACGCACCCACCGTGAGCCATCCTGAGTGCGAAATCGATTAATTTTAAGGGTAAGTAGCACTTGCAGATTATTATGGGTGACTTCAATGCGAAAATACATCAACACTAACAGACTGTACTTTCGTCGAGTTTGTGAAGGTGGAAAGGCTTTTCATCATGAATTCCGTTTTCAAGAGAATTTCAAATGGGTAATGGACATCGTTGCACACAAATAGGGTGAAAAGTAAAATGAATTTCTCTCTCATTATGTTTAACAAGCAACTCGCAATCGTGCTCAAAAAGCAAACTAAAAGTATCGACATGGCAAACTTTAAAAATTAAAGCTCTCAAACTGGAATTTAAAAACCACTTCCCTGCGCCAGAAGGCCTGACAACAGAAGAGCTAGACATCTCCGAAGTTAACAGAAAATTTACCTCGGTCCTTACCGAAACAGAGGCAAAAATAAATGCTGTTAAGAACAAAACCCACAAGAAAGAAAGAAGGAAGATGAAGGTAAATAAGAAAGTTTGACTTCCAGAGTGTACTACAGTGAAACCTCTCTAAGATGAAATCAAAGAGATAGGAACTATTTTCCGTTTTATGCACGTGCATCCATGGAAACCATTGAAATGTAAACATTTGGATTTTTATCATGCTAATAACAGATTCTACATAATTAATGTTTAATATAATGCATTTTTCATAGTATCTTAATCAACTAAAAATCACACACTTCTATTTTTTAAATAGTCCAGCATTAATTTATGTATCTTTTTGACATCTGCCGCTTCACCACAAATTTCCTAAAACGAAATGTGCATCTTTCGAAAACTCTCTAACCATCCTGTTTAAGCATGGAGCTTTTTCCAAACTTTTTCGCTACATCTCTTGCTCGTGTTTGCAGCATAGGGCCTGAAATTGGCAAATTTCTCGATCTTCACTAACAAACCTATTCCCAGACATTTTTATTCAATCGGCTGTTCCGGCCCCTTTACTTCCGACACTGCGAACACGTATCACTAGAGATATAAGAAAATTTAATTGTGAACTAGTGAAAAAAAAATTATAACCACTAAGACTGAAGACAAGAAAAGGGTCTTCTCAGTAATGGAAGAAAAGAGGTTATGGCACACCGAAAATGAAGATAGTATTATAACAAGACACAAGAGCGAAACTTTGAGGAGAGGTAAAGAATTCTGCATAAAACTACACGGTCGAATCACATTACTGTAACCACCAGCTAATATCCAGAGTAACCACCGTGTGCAGCGCGGACAGCCGTTAGACGCGCTGCGAGTGAGGCAATAAGGTGCTAGAAGGTGTTCACATGTATGTGGAGCCATTCTGACTGCAAAGCATCGGACAGCTGCTGGAGGGTATGTGGTGGAGGATCCATATAACGAACAACACGATCGAGGTGGCCACAGATAATCAATTGGGTTTACGTCTGGGATATTAGGGAGCCAGGTAAGTACTTTGAAGTCTTCATCGTGCTCTTCCAACCGTTCTCGGACATTTCTAGCCGTGTGACACGTCGCATTGTCGTTCTGGAAGATCCCATCCGCGACAGGGAAGATAATCAGCATATATGGGTGTACGTGGTCTTCAAGGACGGATTCGTAACGAATTGGGTACATAGTGCCTTCCACAGGTATGAGTAAACCCAGGGAATGCCACAAAGGCATTCCTCAGATCATAACGCTACCCCCATTAGCTTGTGTTCTTTCAGCAGTGGTTGAAGAGTGTTTGTTCTCCAATGTTTCTCGCCTCATACACAAATGTCCACCCGCTCCATGAAGCAGAAAACATGACTCATGAAGGCAATCCTTTGCCAATCAGCGGAGGTCCAATTCCGATACTGCCGTGAAAATGTAAAGCTTTTCTGCCGATGCATTTTCGTTAGCATAGGTGCAGTGATATTCCGTCTGCATCGGAGTGCCATACGCAAAAGGGTTCGCTGAACTGTCGTTTTAGATCCACTTCCGGTAGCCCACTGGTTCATTCGGCCAGTGAGTTGCTCCACTGAAGCGTGTCGATCGGTCCTAACGCACCTTCAAAGCCGACGTTCAGCTCTCACATCAATGGCACGTGGTGCTCCGCAGTTTCCACGTCGCTCATTCGCAATGGTGCCATTTCTCTGATCAGGATACACCTTAACCACAGCAGCACGCGAACAGTGCACAAACGTCGCTTTTTTAGAAATACTGCCAACCTTGGCCCGAAAGCCGATGACATCCCTTTTTGCAAATCTGATAAATCGCTCCTTTTATCCATGACAACAACGAATGATATGTTTTCAGAATGCCTGCAGCACACCTTATACTTGTATACCCTCCAAGCCAGCTCACGACACGTGCTTTCTTTCATTGGCTACACGCTGTTGACGTCAAAAGTAGGAGGCGGTCACAATAATGTGACTGGACTGTGTATATAAAAAGATTATATACAGTACTGTTGCAGGTTTTATGAAATATTCAGGCACCACAGCACTTCCAGTCCTCTCTGCAAACGTTACACATGCAATTTAGAGCATGAAACGGGGAAGAACTCCAGTGGAAGGTGAAACTTCCATGGATATTGTAAACGAAGTCAGTGGGGATACGCTCACACAAATTTTCACTGGATGCCTCAATGAAGGGAAGATTCTAGTATGGTCATGCTACATAGAAAACAGGGCCATGAAGACACATGCAACTAGAGTCCCATCAACCTGCTATTATTCACGAAATCTTAACTAAGGTAGTGTCTGATAGCTTGAAGGAAACACTACACTTTGCTCAACCAAGAGAATACGCTGGATTCATAAACGGATATAGCACTGTAGATCACGCCCATGTACTGAAAGAACTAATTGAAAGGACGAATAAATATGCACGACCACCATGTGTGCGGCTTTAATTGATTATGTAAAGGCCTTTGATTCCGCAAAATCATCCGAAATTTTAATGTCTTTGAAAACCTGCGGTATTGAAGATACATACATTACCAGAAACATCTATGAAAATGAAAGTGCAAAGGTTCGACAGTTCAAGGACACAGCACTTGTAAATTTTGGAAATGGAGCGAGACAAGGTCACATCATATCGCCCAGACTCTGTAATGCCATTTTTCAGAATGCCTTTCAGTCGTTGAACTAGAAATGCCAACGGATAAATTTTAATGAAAATTATTTTACCCGGCTTCGTTTTGCTGAGGACATAATTTTTTCAAGTACACTTTCAGCGCTACAATGCATGATCCAAGAACTTGCCGACAAGAGCAAAGAAGTGGGTTTAAATATAAACTTAAAGAAAACAAGATCGATATATAATGCTTTTACAAAATTAATTCAGACACGACATACGTGACTCACTTACAAACGTGGAAAGAGCGATGACCTCTGTTTGATGCTTTTACAAAAACTGAAGATTTGAAAATTGATGGGGGAAATCTAAAAGTAACCTATCCTTATATTTACCTTGAACAATAGACATCAAGCGAGGGTCACATAGAATAATAAATAAAATAATAACATTTGGTTGGGAGCATTTTGGGGGAAACTGTGTAACTTTCAAGAGCAATTCACTACTACGTGTGTGTCTTTAAACAAAATATAAGAAGAAAACATGTGTCTTCAACTGAAAGATAAGAAGTTCGTCTTCTTATCTTTCGGTTTCTTACTTATGAATCAGAAACCTGGATCTTAACTAAAAACACCAACAGAGGTTGCAAACAACGGAAAGAAGCACGGAAAGGTGATGCTTGGCATAACCAAAAGTTAAGAAGACGAACTCATGGATCAGGAAAATGACGACTTGATGACACCATGTTCAAAGTGAAGAACCTCAAGTGGTATGCTGCTAGAGAACTGGCAGCCGTTGGACAACTGAAATAATAAGTAGGATGCCAACCAAGGAGAAAACTATTATATGTGGGAGATACGTGATTTGGAAGGTACTGAGGTCAAGAAAGAAAGTCTGGGAAATGGCCTGTGCAGACCTTCACACAGCAGTGGATTTATAATGGATGATGATGAATATGTTTCTATTTTTATATTTGTCTTGGACCCAACGTTGTTTTATCGCAGGGGTACTCAGGTTCTAGCTCTCGTGGAGCAGATGCCAAAGGGTTCTCTTTCATTGCTCGGAGTCCATCTGCAGGTTCTTCTGTGGTTCGGAAATTAATCGTGCGGTATTACAGTTCGACGCACCTAGTCCATATTGCAGTACTAGCTCCTTGATAGGGTATTTACTTAAAGCATTGCATTTCCACAAGCATCCAATGAATAAGCCCGGCACCTAGGCAGCCTCCTGTCCTTAACTCTGTTGCGAGAGAACAGAATCTAGTCCGATGTGGCAACAGCTAGACTAGATTTCGTTCTCCTGCAACAGATCCCAGCGTAGCAACAGCTAGTGAGATGCCTATACTTGCCAGAGGTGCACGATGGTAGTTGAATATGAAACGCCCTAGGTGCTCCTTGATTGTATATCCGCATACCAACTTCAGTTCAGTCTTCACAATGAGAAAACGTTTTCGGCCAACTTATTGGATTTTGGATGAAACGCTGCAGTTCAGATCTTCTTAAAACCATTCATCACCTTAAAGGGACGGGAAACTTTACTAGTAAATGAAGTGAACATCATTTACATACTTAGATCGGCCTAAAAGCATCATCATCTAACTGATGATGCTTTTAGGCAGACCTAAATGTGTGAACGATATTCTATGCACCGCTATGGTTCCTGCAGACGATGTGGATTGAGATGGAGAAAATTTCAGCCATTTTAAACCATCATCAAAGATAACCAGTAAGATTTCAACCTTTAGCGGTCCTGAGTGATTAATATGGGTGGGGTCTCGGAAATAAGCCAAGGAACCGGCTTAGCACACGACAAGGAAGCATTCTATTGGCAGGAAATGCGGTTCCGTTCTTGGGCTTCAATATATTTTTCAATATGAGGCTACCAAACTTATCAGCGGGCCATAGGTTTGATCATGGTTATGCCCCAGTGACTGCTATGCAACTCGATAAGAATGAGATTCCTAAACTTTTCAGGGATAAACACTCTAGGGCACGTAAGATGACGTCATCTGCAATGGACTGTTACTTCTTGCAGTATCAGAAGGTTTTCAGTTCAACCGAGTAAGATGAACTGTTTAACACTTTAAGAGGCCGATGTATCCGAGCTAAGTGGTGCCCCAAATTTTCTTTGCTCCCCAAACAGAAACGTTTACATAGTGTCTGGATTTTACGAAAGCTACGGGAAAATGATTCTGTAACTATGCCAGCAGTACCAACAATAAATCTGTCAATGGTGATGAGCGGTCGCTTCTATTCTTTTATTTTCTACTGCATGACCGAAGCTATGGTGCGGAAGGGCTAGTCCTCTCTGACACGGACATCATGCCACTGAGTAGAAGCGAGTGACTCAAACATATCTCCCCCTCTTTTAAGTTCGTTACCATTGTTATAGCTCTTTCAGCAAATAATCAGCCAGAAAGGAATAATGTCCGTCATCTTCGAAAAAGACCACATTTAATAACAAAGCTAAAGAGAAAGTAACGCTTTCTGATACGCAGGTTTACTCGTTCCAAAAGCGTTTGATCCCCTTCTTAGACAGCGAATGCATTGGTTGGAGCTGATTTGAGCCTATTTTGCTAATCCTAAGTTAATGCGCTCCGGCCGGTTAAAGAGTTAATTCGACACAGTAATGGGGTGTAGGATATATAGCTGTGTTGATGTGGTGTGCAATGACTAGACTATCGTAAATCTGTTTAAACAGAAGGATGAATTCTACCGGAAGGTTAGGCTCACACTGCGTTACCGGTAAGAGTAAACGGGTGCAAGTATTAGCATTGTTATTTAGGGTTCCTTTGCAGCACTGAATCTTGTTGGAATAAGCTGAAAATGTCAACGTTCAGCATTGGATGCAAGTCACTGCCACCTTTGACAATGACTTATTCTCGAACAGCAAGTTCACTATTGGGCGGTAGAGTCTGTGAAGAAGGTAAATTTGCAATTCAAAAGATAATTTTGGAAGCGTGTCACTCCAGAAACAAAAGCCAAAGTTTCATTTTTCTATTGGATGTAATTGTTCTTTACTTTCGTCAATGCATGTGCAGCAAAAGTTACGGGTCTTTTACTCCCGTGGATCTGGTGCGATAGAACAGCACTTATATAATACGAACTTGCATCGCACGCTAAAATATTTTGCTCAGCGTTATCAAAACTCATCAGAAAAGACAAACTCCGTTGCACCTGTTTGGCCTTGTGGAAAGCATTTTCTTGTTTTTATGACCGTTTCCATGGTTGATTGTTCTCCAATAACTTATGCAAGGGAGCCAGAAGTGTACCCCTGAATAGCAGGAACTTTGAGTAGTAAATCAACAGTTTAATGAAAGAATTTTCCTCGGTGCATGCTAATTATCCCTACCGTTCCTTGATTCTTGATCTACTCGAGTTGATAGTAATAGTCTTTAAGATCCAGCGGAGTAAAACTGTCACCTCCCGTTAATTGGGAGAACACGTTTTCGATTTTTGGAAGATGATAATGATCTAGGCGTGTTGCTTGATTTATTGATTCACCGAAAACTAGAAATCTCCGCAAAGCCAAAACCTTTCTGTTTCGTTTCAATACTGGCAAAACTGGGGCAGTCCACTGCAAGGATTTCCTCGGATCGATAATTCCTTCTTAAAGCAATCCCCTGATTTCAACATTGAGCTTTTGTCGTAAGGCGTAAGACATTGGACAAGCGTCATAACATTTAGGCACCCCCGTTTAATACAGAGAAATGTGTATCTGCGTTCCCTTGATCAATCTAGTCCAGGGAAGGAAAGTTTGTACTTCTCCAAAATGGACCGCATGTTAACTTTGATGTTACAGTTACGCGAACGTCATGTGGAGTAACTTTCTCACTGAAGTCAGATATGTGGACATAGTAGGCAGCGCAGAGCTTCTGCTTCGGCCAGCAGTAGTGACTGTATCTTTCTTAACAACTAGCAAGGAAATATTTTTCTGAGTCGTGTTCAAAGCCACATTTGCATGTAATCTTCCCAAAATTGATCATTCGTCCGAGATGGGTCCGGGTTCGAATCCCGGTGAGGCATGGATGTTCTGTTTGTCTTACGGCGCTGGCTCTTTCCCTTCCCAGGAATCAGTGACCCTAAACTAGGGACGGGCGATTGCTTATAGCCCACTGAGTTGCTCACGGCGGTCGTTAAACCTCCGACCAAAAAAAAAAAATCCCAAAACATTGATTGGATGTTCCTTGTGCGGCTGAAGTTTCGTATCTGTTTTCTGAAAAGATGGGTAGTCATGCTTCTTTTAAGTCGCACCCTGTAGTCACACTTCTCTTAAGTCGCCTGTAGTCACACTTCTTCTAAATCTCCAAAAGCTTCTTTTTTAATGTCTTCACTCATATTAAACCGTTCTGTTACGCTGCATCATATTTAATGTTGTACTGTAAGTACAGAATTTATCCTTACGATACGCTTCATCTGTGAACATAGCAGCCGACTGTCTTCGTCTTCGCGGTCTGCTATTCAACTTGAAGAGTTCTACTATTTCAGACGGACCAAGGTGGAAGTGGAAATTTAAAACTGATTCCAGAGCTGTTCCAATATTCTTGAAGCAGGAACCTCTGGAGATATTAAATTTTTCAACAAGCTATATGTGGAAGGTTCGACCAGTGTGAAGAAAATGGCTCGTCTCCGAACTCTATTGGTAAAGACTTCAGCCTGGATTTTGAACCATCGCTCAACCGTCGTCTTCAGGTCATTGTCCTCATCGAACCGCTGGCAGGCAAGAAATCAATTCAAGTGGAGAAACAAATGACAATCACTGGATACCAAGTCTGGGCTCTAGAGACCGTGGACCAGCTACTCCCATCCAAATTTGGTGGCCATGTTTTGCGTCACATTTGCAGCATGAGGCCTTCCATCGTCATGTAGAGCAACTCCCTTGCGTGCTCAGCATGCCGCGTTGTTTGTTTTGATTTGCACGACGCAAATTTCTCGGTGTCTTATTTACGTCGTATTTACGTCGTGCCTTTAGGCAAGAATTCCGCCTACAAAATTCCTCTCCCACCTCAAAAGACAGTGCACATGTCCTTCCTCGTTGACACTGTCTGTTTGAATTTTTTGGTCGTAGGCGAGCCCGTGCGTTTCCACCGCAGGGACTGCTATTTCGATTCAGGTGTGATGTGAGAGACCCAAATCTCATCTCCCGACACTCTACGGCTTGAAAAAGATCATCGCCTTCCTCCGCGTGCCGTCCTAAAAAATTCAAAAGCAGATCCATGAGCTTCGTTTTGCGCTCTTCTGTCGCAGTCTTTGGCACCCATTGTGTGCGCACTTTGCAGTACTGAAGCTTTGTTTCAATGATTTCGAAACTTCAGGGAAATGTACTGATATATCAGAAATTGTGAAGCGGTGGTTTTTCCTAATGCTTTCATTCACTCTCTCCACCAAATCTTCCATGACCAGAAAAGGCGGTCTTCAACTGCGCAATTCGTACTAAATGCTCTATCGTTTTTCATTAAACATTCAAACCCACTTCCGCACCATACCTGCACTCATCGCGTTTTGTCCGTAAGTTTTGAAAATTTTCCGATGAATCTCACTTGTTTCCACATTTCTCGCGTTCAGAAACCTGATCAGAGACTGCACTTCGCAGTCAGAGGGCCTTTCTTTTAACTTAAACATTGTTAACGCACAGCACAAACCTTTAACATACACAACCTCACAAAACAGCTTCAGGCCGTGGCTAATGGATGAAGCAACATAACTGCGCATGTGCGACTCTGAAGCAAATACTCGTGCGGGAGTGAGGCGCGAACGATACTTACTTTCTCGATGGCCCTCGTATTTGCGAATGATTAAGTTTCGGTACATTTCGTACCATTTATCAAATGATGCTTTCTAAATTGTCTTCCTATTTCATCGTTTTTTGAGCCGAACAAGAACTCTACAATATATTAAAACAAGTGCTGTTGAAATAGCTTCATTCCTATGAATATTGTTTCCCCCAGACTAGGAAAGAAATACTTACATACTGGTAACTAGCAAGATTCAATTTACTTGTTCAGTAGTACTGATTACATTATTGAATTATTAATTACCTTATTCCTGTGACGTATTTAGAGTTAAAATTCCATAAAATGTATTATCCAGAATAGTTGCAAATGTTCATGATTATGCATGAATAGTGCGAACGCAGTTTTGAAGAAAAAGCAAAAATCGTACATACAGTATATTGCTTGTCCTTGAAGTTAAGTAATGATTTCAGAAAATGAGGTTTCCTCCGTGAAGAAATAAAAACATTACTTAGCATTAGCGTTTCGAATAACAAACGGCCATTTTTTTCTTTTAAGTATACTTGTTTTCTTATATCAATAAAACCTTCATATGTCAAAAAGTAAAAGCAACAACAAAAAGAATGAGGATACCGAATTTTCGGGTGTAATGAACACATCCTTTGAATCAAAAGAACGTCTGATAATATAAAATTCAATATTTGTGGAATATTTATTGCCACATGAAAATTTAAAGAGAAACGTATATTGACAGTATTTTCATCATACACAATGCAGTTTGATGCAGAAACGAATTTTGAAATCTGTCTTTTAGTAGCTGAGAAACGGTTGAAAATGGAAATATCCATAAAATTTATTTACGATGGTAGAAAAATCATGCAAAATATTTTTTACAAAGAAATCTACTAGGTGCAAAGAAACCTGTTTAAGATCGGACTTTTAGAAACAGAAATGTAGTCGCGTAAGAAAATAAACACTTGTGCCCCTCGAAGAAAAAAATTAGCATCAGTAAAAGCTAGAAATTTGCGTTAATCTTTGTAGTCACCGTTATATTCTGCAGGAAAAAATTTTCCTTGGTTGCTGCGAAAGCGAAAATATTGTTTCATTTTGATTGGAGGTTTAACGACCACCGTGAGCAACTCAATGGGCTGTAAGCAGTCGCCCGTCCCTAATTTAGGGCCACTGACTCCAGGGAAGGGACACAGCCAGTTCCGTAAGACAAACACAACATCCATGACCCACCGAGTTTCGAACCCGGACTCATCTTGGACGAATGGTCATACGCCAGCGGTTAGACCACTGCGCTATGTGCTACTGGAGCGGCCGTTTCATTTGCGAATGAGCGTTTCCAATCGCGAAGGGCAGAACTGCGCGTCATGAAAAAGTGAAGTGTGAACAAAATGTTTCCAATACTTGAAGGTTGCAGAAACAAAAGGAATTTTCCAAATCATATTTTTAGGAGACAACCAGAGAAAAAAGATTATGCACTTACCCGACCCTCTATACCATGTACACATTGTTCTTGATAGTGAATATTACAAAAAGAATCGACCCGAATTGTAGAAGCTGAAATGCACTTACATATAGAAATATGCAATTTCACCCTCCTGTGTCATAAAGAGTATTTCGAAAATGATTTTTCTGTAGCATAGTGTCCAACGCGAGAAACATTTTACGTATAATTTCTGCTGTTTCCTCATAGTCTAAAATACATAACGCGAAAAGGAGTTTCAAATGAAACTTCTGGAAATGAGATATCGAGGAATTCTTCATAGCAAAGGGTATCTGAACAAAAAACGGTTTTTCAATCGGATTTTTAGAAGCGGATACACTGTTTCAGAAAGAAATATGCATTTACGTCTTCTAGCTGCAGAAACGCGCACTGTGAAACAGCAGAAAGTATACGTAAAATGTTCCTCCTGTTGGACGCGGTGCTAGAGGGAAAGAATTTTTTAAATACTATTTATTGTGCAGAGATAGGAAGGAAATCACAGTATACCCATCCGCTCCTAGAAGATTTTTTTTTATTATTTGAAGAGAACAATGTAGGAAATATTCACCATAGTGAATGTTTCTCACTGCAAATGGAATTTTACAAGCGGAGATTTAGGCATAAACAAAAGTACGTAACAACTTGCTCAAACTAGCAACAAAATTGTGCGTTATGAGAAAGTAGATAAGATTCGCGAAATATTCTTCCAACTGAAAAATATCCAAGATGACAATTTTTCAAACTAGAGTTTTAGAAGTAAAGCACAAGTGTACATCCCCTAATGGGAAAACCGTGCAATATTGTCCGCAGAAAACATACGGAAACCATTTACTTCAGGGAGTGGTATCCCGTCAAAAACTAGTTTTTTCAATTGGAATTTTTGAAGCCGAGACACCATTGCAAAAATAAATACGCAGTTAGCCTTCTGGAAGAAAAACTGCATCAAGAAATATTCGAAAATATAAAGGAAGTATTTCACATTGTGGGACGATGCAGTACAAAAGGAATTTTTTGAAATGGACACTTCGAGGCAGAGAAGAAAAGAAAAACAGAACATGTGTTTACTCCTCTTGGCCGAAGAACTATCAAGCATAAGCTTATATTTGAGGTAGAAACTGTGTTAAAATGACTATCATGGTAGAAGATATCCGAAGGAAAAATGGGATTTTGTGATTAATTTTTTTGAAGGTTCATTGCGTTCTAACTCATTTGAAGGTTCATGGCATTCCAATTTATTTGAAGGTTCATGGCATTCTAATTTCTTCGAAGGTTCATGTCATGTGCAATTATTTTCTAGCGACAACACTATGAATCAAGGAAAAGAACAAATGTTGACGGTGTTTTTTTCTCATACGATAACTTTTCAAATGGTACTATGAGATGAAATAAGATGCGTCGTGATAGATGAACGGAGGGATGGATAGATATAATGATACCACATTCACGTACTTCTTCCTAAAAGAGTGCTGAAAAAATTCGGAACATATTAATTGTACTTCGTGATTTTCTCCTTTCTCTGAAAATTATTTACTTTCATTCCCGCAACAGCAGAGTTTTCCGGTGGTCTCCATCTTACAAGAAAATATAATTTTTTTAACACGATACTTTCCTGTTTTGTTGCAATCCAGGGAAATAGTTCTTAAGCTTATGATCCATAATTAATTACTTTTCCTGGTATGAATAGTGTTGCCAACAAAGATGATTTCCGTCTGTCGGAATGGCACATTAATTCCGATAGCATCGTGGATTTATCTATCTATAAATTAATAATATTATTCCCTGCTTACTAACAGTCATGAGGAATTATTTTTTTAAGTACACAATATACTTTTAAACGTAAAAATATGAACGTTTTGTAAGAATTATAACAAATATTTATTGCCATTAGCGATAATTTTTTCTTATTGATTTAAAATTGGACCCCAGCATTCCATTAAGATTTGGAATCCTGCCTTTTATAAAAATCGGAAAGCAAAGGTTGATAACTTGCCAGATGTCTTTTTGAACACTACTTCAACTCTAACTAAGATAGTCTCAAAAATGTGCCCTCTTGAGGACAAATACCGGAACCTACTCCTTACTGGAATAAATACAGCCGTCAACAGAAGAGTACATATTCGTAATGTTCCGTTATCCACAAGATTATATGACACATAGGTCGTTGAGTAAGTTACTAAGGCTGAGTACGATAAATGGATGCTAACAAAGTTTATTTCACCCTATAAATTTCTTGTAAATAGTAAAGTATTTTATGAGGGCATTCTATTTTTCATGTGTTGTTTCGGTATAAAAGCTTGACGAATCAGATTAAAGCTTTCGCGATAATGTTTTATAAAAACTACAGTCCTGTACAAGAATTTAAGATACAAGGATTTGGAATGCAATCTTCTCTCCATCATTTCATTTTCGGGATCACCCATCCAAAACTGTGTTCCTTCGCTTCCCTTCCACCTATGCAAGGTCGGAAAGAGACCAATAACCAGAGCTGTTTGGGCGCTTCCATTGGAATCGGAATACTTCTTCCTTTCCCATCGCATGTTCCATTCTAAAAACGGTAAACTTGAGAAAATCACCGGTATGCGCTTCTGCTGGGTCAGACCACATCTTTTGCAGGATTTCTTCTTAAAGTGATGTGAAACCACTTTTTCATGGTGATTATGGATTATAGACGTTCACATGATGCGGTTCACCTCGTGTTATATTGTTATATGTATTTCTGTTGGCTGTTTTCTGGTGCCATTTATTATTGTGCACCTGGTTATTACGTCATTTCTATTAGTATCGTATTTGTCTTTAGGACCCGAAACGTTTCTTGACTTTTGATGGTTAGGTTGTAGTTAAACTCAGACTAATTGTTGAATGCTCCTCTTTCTTTCTTTCTTTCTTTCTTTTTCAGCACGTTTTTTGTAAAAAAAGATCGTGCTTATGTTATCGGTTTGTCCGTCCGTCTGTACCCACGGTATCTCTGCAACTATCAGTCCGATTTGAAAAATTCTTTTTGCATTCAAAAGCTTGAAATATACAAATGATGATCCTTTATTTCGTTTTTTTTTTTTTACGATGTACAATTTCGCGGCTAGAGGGCGTGAATGCAGATGATGTCGAAATCAAAAATACGTTTTATTCCACATATTTGCTTCTAATCATCCAATTGAAAAAAATCTTTTATATTTCTATTCCATTTATGTCGAAGAGTATTTTGGATATAGTTTCTTTTTCAAATTACGCATAGATTTTCCGCTAGGGGGCGTAAAAATAAATTGCATTTTTTCCGATAACTCTTCTTCTAAAACTCCGATTTGAAATTTTTTTTCAGCGGATACATCTCCTAATGCACAATCTTTTGCATATAATTTCGAATTTTTGGTAAAGAATACTTTGGCCACCAGGGGGCGTAAGTGTTAATATTCGCTTCTGATGTATTTTCCATTAAATCTGAGCTTCTAAAACATCGATTGAAAACATTCTTTCGTGGACTGATGCCACTTACATCGATAAACCTTATCGGAATATTTTCTTCCTAAAATATTCCACAGTTTCTCCACCAGGGGACGTAGATGTATATCTTATTTTTGTCAATATCTCGACTCCTAGGAGTCCGATTTGAAAAATTCCTTTCTTTGTTGGATAGTGCTTTCCGTGTGACATGTTTTTCATATAATTTCAAAATTTTCAAGTAATTCATAGACTTTCCGCTAGAGGCGTAAAGGTAAATTGCGCTTTCCCCTATATCTCTGCTTCTAAATCTCCGATCTGAAAAATTCTTTCTGCACCGGATACATCTCCTGGTGGAAAATCGTTTGCACATAATTTCGAATTTTTGTAAAAAAATGGTTTGGCCACCAGGGGGCGTAAACCTTAATTTCCGCTTCTGATGTATTTGCAGCAAAATATCAGCTTCTAAACTCTCGATTGAAAATAACGTCGTTTGTAGACCGATACTACTCATGCCGACAAACTTTTTATAAATATTTTCTTCTTATAATAGTGCACGGTTTCTGCGCCAGGGGCGTAGATGTATATCTTACTTTTTTCAATATCTCGACTTCTAGGAGTCCGATTTGAAAAATTCCTTCTTTGTTGGATAGTGTTTTCCGTGTCGCATGTTTTTCATATAATTTCAAAATTTCCAAGCAATTCATAGACTTTCGGCTAGGTGGCGTAAAGGTACATTGCATTTTCCACTATATCTCTGCTTCTAAATCTCCGATCAGAAAAATTCTTTCTGCACCGGATACAGCTCCTGATGGGAAATCGTTTGCACGTAATGTCACATTTTTGTGGAAATTATTTGGCTACCAGGTGGCGTAAGCCTTAATTTCCGCTTTTGATGTATTTGCAGCAAAATATGAGCTTCTGAAATCTCGATTGAAAAAAGTCTTTTGTGGACCGATACTACTCATGTCGACAAACATTTTAGGAGCATTTTCTTCTTGAAATAATGCATGGTTTCTACGCCAGGGGCGTAGATGTATATCTTATTTTTGTCATTATCTCTACTTCTAAAAGTCTGATTTGAAAAATTCCTTCTTTGTTGGATAGTGTTTCCGATGCGAAATGTTTTTCACATAAATTCAAAATTTTCAAGTAAATCATAGACTTTCCGCTAGGGCGCACAATAGTAAATTGCGTTTTCTGCTCCTAAAACTCCGATTTGAAAAATTCTTCCTGTATCGCATACAAGACCTGACGGAAAATATTTTTCACGTAATTTCTAATGTTTGTTAAAGAATGGTTTGGCCACCAGGGGTCATAAGTGTTAATTTCTACTTCTGATGTATTTGTAGCAAAATCTGGGCTCCAGAAAACTCGACTAAATTTTTTTCTTCGACCGATACCGCTCATATGGATAAACCTTTTGTGAATACTTTCTTCCTGAAATAATGCATGGTTTTCCCACCAAGGGACGTAAAGTCACATCTTATTTTTTTCGATTACTCTGTTTCTAACAGTTCGTAAGCTCACGATTCCGTTTACAGCAATATCTGAGGGATTAAAGATCCGATTGAAAAACTTCTTTCTTCCGTCAGATACTATTGTTTTCCATACCGGTTCTATTGACTTTGAATAGCTTTGATAAATTTAATCTGAGTCAGAACGGATTCAAAAGACGTGCTTATTACACCCGAAAATTCGGTGTCATCTTTCTTGTTATTTTTAGGTTGCGCCATGTTTGTGAGTGGTAAATGGGGTCATGATTGTTACAGTTCTCGTCAAAGGTTGTTTCGACAGAGATTGGTTCTGCAAAAAGGATTTCCTAGTTTTTGTGTTCGTGCGCGCGCGCGCGTTTGTTTTGTGTGTGTGTGTGTGTGTGTGTGTGTGTGTGTGTGTGTGTGTGTGTGTTCAGAAATGAGATTTGTTTCTTCCTAAATTACTTCTAAATCTCCTGTAAATTTCTTTCAGTTCAAAAGAAAAACTGATTTCTCAACACAAGAAAAAGTACGAAATCCTTATTATAAAATCAGTCTGTGCCGAAAGAACTTTTGAAGGAAACTGTAACACTCATGATCCTATTTACCACTCATAAACGTGGTGTAACTCAGTAAAAGAAGAAAAAGACAAACATAAAAACTGCAAAAATAAAAGAAAAAGGCAAAGCACTCAACAGTTAGTTTAAGTTTAACCACAACCTAACCATCAAAAATCAAGAAACTTTTCGGGACCTAACGACAAATTACGGTACTTATAAAAATGGCAAAATACCAAGGTGCTCAATAAAACATAGCACAAGGAAATAGCCAATATAGCCTAAATATAACACGTTATGAACCGGATCATGTGAACCTCTGTAATCGTTACTGATAATGAAAAAGTGCTTTCGCATCACTTAAAGAAGAAATCCTGCAGATGGTGTCTGGTCTTACCCCGCAATAATTCATACGGGTAATGTTTTCAAGTTTAATGATTTTTAGAAAACAACATGCGATGAGAAAGGAAGAAATATTCAGATTCCAATGGAAGCGCCTAAACGAGCTCTTCTTATTGATCTGTTTCTGACCTTGCATTGGTGGGAGGGAAACGACCGAAGGGAGAATATTGAACGGGTGATCCTGAAGATGAAATGGCGATGAAACGATTGCATTCTAAATTTTTGCACCTTAAATTCTTTTACAGGACTGTAGTTATTGTAAAACATTATCGCAAAAGCTTTAATCTGATTCGTCAAGCTTTCTTTAATAGCAAAACAACGCGTGAAAAACAGAATGCCGTCATTAAAATACTTTACTATTTTCAAGATATTTATTCTATTGCACCTCGTAACTAATTGTGCAATCACTGAATATGAATTTTTTGAAGATTCTTACAAAACATAATATTTACATTACCCTTTTGTAGTATATAAGTGACGAAACAGCCAATGAATGTCAATTGTTGGAGTTCAGAAAACCGATTGCTATGTCAGTTAGTTAGAATGGCGAAATTCGTATGCATCTGGTAGTGACAGGAATTTTAAATAGAGAAGGAACTGCACCAGGCAGTATTCGCGTGCTTATATATAAAGACTACGGATGTTATGAACCATGCTAGGCTACAGTTAGAAAGTCAACACTACTTAAACGAGACGGAAAATTACTGAAACAGATGCAATGGCTCTCTCAGTCAGGCAGCTGAAGTGATGCAAAAGAAATGTGCCATAAGGTCAAGGAATATTTTTATAGAAAATTGCTACCTCATGGTCGCAGAGATTCTTAAAGAAAATGGAATAATGAAACCACTGAAATAATTTAACCCAAAAAGCGCATCCTATCAAAATGTATCCGAGATGGATTCGAAGAGTGTTGACGACACTGACAACTTTCTAGATGGCATACTAAATAGTTATTGGCTTGTTGTCCTGTAATGTGGGTCTCACTAGCTATGTGACCCTCCGTATTCTTCAGATATCCCCTTTCTTTACTATGGTATTTTCAATCGTAATTAGAAGAAGCTATTCCGTAGAACACGTTTCTAACTCAACGATTAAAACCACGCTAACACAGAGATATGGTTCACAGGATAAGATTTTTTGAACGCCTAGCTTGTCTGTGAATACTGTAGCCAAACCTCAGGTTTGTTTTACGGAGTTATTTTTACGGCTGACGTTATACTGAGACACGTAAAGCTATACTAAAAAAAACTTTGAAGTATGTTTTCCTAGCTTCATTTCTGACCTTTGAGTATAACGAGTGAGAATCCCCAAGTCAAGTGAGTCAGGGATGCTGAAAGTAGAGGCTCAGGATTTCTCAAATCACGGAAACACTGAAATCTGGTTTACAAGCTGTAATGCTCGTATTATTGAGGATAGTGAAGTACCAAGTTTCTAGTACTAATTAAACAGATCAGCGCCACCCCTGTGGCGCAGTGGTCTCAGCGATGGCCTCTGATCATTCGTCAGAAAGGGTACGTGTTCGAATCCCAGTGAGGCATGGATGTTGTGTTTCTTTTACAGCACTGGCTCTCTCCCTTCCCTGGAGTCAGTGGCCCTAAATTAGTGACGGGTGACTGCTTACAGCCCATTGAGTTGCTCACGGTGGTCGTTAAACCTCCAATAAAAAAACTACTTAGCTTGAAATCATTTCAGCCATATTCTGCGAGAAAAGTTGCTCTCACTTTTTATGCTGGTACGCTGTGTTAAAATGATTTTTTCACTGACGCAGTAGACGAGCTGTCGTAAATTATTAAAAACATTTTACGAAACTTGCGGAATTTCGTGCAATCCAGAAGAGGGTTAAATTAATTTTTATAGATCCTCCCGGGAAGCGTTTATAAGTCAAGATACGTGAATTCTTCTCTTTTCTTTACAGAAAATGTTCATAATTATCGTATACATATAGAAAGATTTCAGTTTGTTCAGAATACTAAGTTCGTGATCTTGTCTTTTTACTTAATTTGTTTAGTTTTTTCGGGGAAGGGGGATTTCTCACGTTTTCTGCCCGATAAGTATGCTGCGCTGGTGACATCGTCATCTGCAATGCTGCCGAAACTGAGAGTGGGAATCTCAAGCTTTGAGCGAAGAAAAAGAACCGCGGCGTTTTTATCAGATATAGACTTGAGCTGATTACCACGTGCACAGCACCGTGACAGCTTCAGAAATAGCAATTACATGAACTGAGTTTTTAAGCAGCTTTAATTCTTAATAGGTGTCCACTTCCACAAAACTCTATAATCAGTTTCCATTTATAATCAACTTCAAATTATTTCGCTATATAGTTTTGCTATTATTAATACGCTGCTCTGTTATTACAGTTAACTGAAATTCATTACCTAGATAACTTTATGACTCATCACACTTAATAACCAATAATTATGGATCATGAAGGCCTTTTAAAGACACCAACGACATATTATCCGTTAGTTGCAAGTGAGATCTGTCTTCAGCATGTCAGAAGTGCCGAAATTAATCAGATTGAGGAAAAAACAGTAACAGCATCGTACGTTTTCTGACCCCTACTTTTGACATGTAAAATAAATTTGTATCAAACATAAAGCATTGTTATCAACGTTTTAAAATATGCAAATGAAAATCGAATATTTAACGCACTTTTTAAAAATGTCCCGTACCTTGGCTACATTCCACTTCTTATGAGATTCCAAGAACAGGATCTCTTGTGTTTATCTCTAAGAAAAAATTAGGCGCAGCTCTTTCTGATCGTGAATTAAACATTATTTATCAGGAATGTTTTTGCTGCACTGAAGCAAAAGCATTTTTTCATGACATAGACGAGAAGCTTCGAAAGGCCATGCGCCTGTTCTGTTTCTTCAGCCCAGCAACGAACATCGCACAGGATGGGGTTGACGCTTGGAATGCTAAAACAAAAAAAAACTAATTTTCATATAGGTATGTATTTTAACATTTAGCACATTTAAAGTTATATTGACGTTTTGTATCTTTAAAATTAGATTTGTGTGTAGTATATGTAAATAAATTTCCTTCATTTATAACTTCGCTTTTCTTGAAGAAGAATCAGTTAATACTACCGGTAAGATATTGCAACGAAATTTGAAGTGGACTTACCGCAGTTCGTGTGAAACATGATGACATTACAACATATGCTGGAAGTGGCGGCCATTTGCGTCCAGACAGCATTGAACCCGGCGCACCATATTGTTGAAATTCCTTGCCAGTACGTCCGCCGTCACTGCCTGAATTTCTTCGGTGATGTTTGCTTTCAAGGCATTTATGGTTCGCGGTTTCTTTTGGTAAACTCTCCCTTTCAGATATGTCCATAAAAAGTAATCAGTAGGCGTCAGATCAAGCGAGCGCGGTGGCCATAGACCCTTCGAAATGACGCGGTCGCCGAAAAAGGATTGAATTTCCGTCATTCTGGTGTGTGATTTGAGTGATTTGTGTGATGTCGCTCCATCATTCTGGTAATATCCAATGGAGAGTTCTTCGTCGTCCAATTGATTTACAAAGGTGCTGAAGATTTCCATATATTCAGCTGTTGTGATGGTTCTTCGTTGTCCAATTGATTTACAAAGGTGCTGAAGATTTCCATATATGCAGCTGTTGTGATGGTTCTTCGTTGTCCAATTGATTTACAAAGGTGCTGAAGATTTCCATATATGCAGCTGTTGTGATGGTTCTTCGTTGTCCAATTGATTTACAAAGGTGCTGAAGATTTCCATATATGCAGCTGTTGTGATGTTGTGATGGTTGTATGGAAGAAGATGGGACCAATTATGCTGCGCTGGATCATCCCACACCAAACACCAATTTTCTGTGCATGAAGGGGTTCTTCATGTATCTCATTGGGATTTTCACTGGCCCAAATACGGGAATTTTGAGAATTCATGTATCCGGACAGGGGAAACCGCGCCTCGTCCGAGAACCACGTGTAGTCCAGAATGCCCGGATTTTCCTGAAGAAATGTCTGAAACCATCGGCACTATGTTATTCGTTTCACGTGGTCAGGCTCTTTCAGTTCGGGGACCACGGTGATACGGTACGTATGAAGCTTTACTTTTTTCACAGCACGTTGACAAGTGCGTTTGGTTGTATAACCCTGTTTCCTGTGACAGTCGGTGAATTGATTTCCTGGAGACGCAAGTAGTCGGCCCTTTACATTCTGGACTGTTTCTTCGAACATTTGTGGACGACCTCCTGCATGGTCACCTAATAAAGACCCCTTTGTTACCAATTTTCTTCGACAATGCCCAAATGGTGGACTTGCTCGGCGGATGTCTGCGTCCAAACCTCTCCAGGAATTGCTTTGACAAGACTTTATCGATTCTGTATTCCAATAAGTTTGAAAAATAAACACTCGCTCCTTTCGCACGTACGCGAACACCCACGAGCACACACTATCAACTACTGTACTGTGTGGACACGCTCAGCGAAATGGCTTAACAAAGCAGCAGAGAGGCGCGTCCGGCTGCCGGGCTTACTGCTGCTCAGTGGCGCCACACTTAGGAATGTGTCTGCCACTAAGACGCACTCCAGCTGGCTGGCGGACAGCACCGGGTTCGATGCTATCTGGACGCAAATGGTGACCACTTCCAGTACATATTGTGACGTCATCACATTTTGCGCGAAATGAGGTAATCCCACTTCAAATTTTGTTGCAATATCATCATTGGTGTTAGTATTATTGAACAAATGCCGGGTTGGGTAGCGAGTAGGACACCCGTACCATCATAAACAGCCATGGGACAAATGCCCGTAGGAGCCGGCCACCAGATGGCAGCATATTACAATCGTCTTGTATTTTTACTACCACCCCATCGACACACATCTGGTAAAGAGAGACTTAGTGTGGATGGCCAACTTCAGAAGAAACCATCCACACATTCGCATCCCCACACCCGGGGAATCTGCTGAAAACCCCGGAAAAACCGCAGACTAGTTAATACTGCACACATACGCATCGTCTCTCCTGATGCGACGCGGTGGGTGAAGGGCAATGGAATGCGGCTGACATTATCCAGATAAACCGTTTTTACCACGTATCGTCAACCAACGTGAAGTGTGAACTCGTGTCGAAACAATGGACCTGTCGTGTATATCTCCCACTGGTTAATACGTATGATGGAGGCATCCAATTATCGAATGGTGTAGGGTACAAGGTTGCTCACTTCTCGTAGTTCTGGGCTGAGTCGAAATCCAGGGGCAGGAGATGAATGTTGTGTTCGTGCCTCCGGATCTCATTCTTTTCCCCTACCTCGAACCAGGGAAACCAAGTTGGATTTGGAAAGTCCCTTATGGTATTTTATATGGATGTGGTTTACTGAACAACGAAACGAATGGGAAGGGGATTGAGGTGGGGTTATTATTTTTTATAGGATGTTGTGAACAGGGTATCCAAGGGAATACTCTTCATGGTGCATCATTTCCGTTCCGGTGAAAAAAAAGTGAAATTTGTCGCTCCAAGGTCACGTGCAGTCTTTTCGGGGTACAAGAGATAGACTTGTGACACTCTTACTGTTTCACACATGGACTGGACCACATAATACCCTGACTTTGACTGTCTTCCGCTGAGCCGACGACGGAAATGTTGAAGGTTCATAATATATCATCCAGGCAGTTTATAATTAGCGATAGATAGACTGATGTGCCGAATTTCAGGTTGCGATTTTTTGAGAGAACTTTGTGAAAGATCAACATGTGGTATGCCGGATAAACAGGCATTGCTTATCTTAAAGTAAATGGCTAGACTATTCTTTTTCTTTTTTTCACTGGTGGTTAAAAAATTTTAATTACTTATTGGACTTGGTTGACCATATACAGGCAGACATATACAATACAAATATTTTGTGTCTCGACGTCAGCAATGTACATATGTAGTGAACATTGAATGCTGAATGCCGGGTAAACAAGGAATACAACGAATAAACCCCGAAAGACATACTGTGATGACCATGCCTGACTCGGGATTCGAACCCAGACCTCCCTGTTGGGCGAATGATCAGAAGCCATCGCTTAGATCACTGCGGCACTGGAGAGGCTGGTTAGTCTAGATTAATTCACCCGTTTTTCAGAAGCGGGTAAAGAACCTATTTTAAACGCATCATTTAACATATATTTATTTATGTATTTATGCCGAAATAAGACGTGCTCATGTCATTCCTTTGTCGTGTGTCTGTTCGCCTGTGCCGACAGCTTTTTCCAAGGCTAAGATTATACACTTTCCTATTTTTTCTGAAGTACAATGATGCCGCTTGAACGCTAGTCAGAATTTGAACATACATGGCGTAACATCTCCATTTCTCGGCGTTTTCTTTCAAAAAACCGGATAGGATATCTGTAGGCATTTGAAAAATTATCCGCATACTTTTCTATCTTTTCTAGAACGTGAACGTACATGTTTGGCAAGATATCTCAGTTTTTAGAAGTCGATATACAACTGATATGGATCTTTTATGCGGTTTTTGTGTTTTAAAAACACACCTATTCTCTTAGATGACACGAATATACTTTTGCATTTTTAAACATATTTCTGTTGCATCTTATATGAGGTAATTTCTTTTCGTGCTGAAATATTGTAGTTCTTACGTTATGTCTAAAGCATTAGGTACGAATACGATGGAACACTTCCTTAATTAAACCTTTACGGCCAGACGAAACATAAGACAAAGTCAACTTACGTTAATTGATTTATTCCACCACTATATCATCAGCACAACATCGCACTTCACATTTTACTTAACAAATCAATATCCACCACACATCCAACACCCCCGAGCAACTGTTGTATCGTTGTTTTTATCTATCGTTATTATCTCATACATTCATGCTTCACATTCACTCTGACCTCAAAAGTGTTGCCTACCGTATTCTCGTTTGAGGGAAAACATGTCACATTTAGTTCGAAAGTATAAGCAGAACAAACTCAAATTTACATAGAGAAAGAAATTAAAAAGTTAAAGTTAATTTAGAATATACGTCACACTTATTTTATTGCATAGAGGGTATCCAAATCAAAAGAACAGACAGGAAAAGAGCGAGCGTATAATATCAGAATGTCCGACAACCCTTCTACGGAGAGTGTATATCTACATCTACTATTCCGATTTAAAAAGCCAGAACTGTCAGAACGATGATCCATTGTTTGTTTTTTTCGATGCACAACTTCATCGCTAGGGGGAGTAAATGCAGATGTTATTAAACTGAAAATATATTTTACTCAATATCATTGCATCTAATGATCCGATTGAAATAGTTCTTTGTTTCCTTTATACCTTTTTCGACGAACACTACTGTGCTTGCAGTTTATTTTTCAAATAATGCGTAGATTTTCTCTCACTAGAGGACGTAAATACAGTATGTACTGTGTTTTCCCTATATCACTTCCTTCAAAAGTCCGATTCGAAAAATTCTTCTTGCATTGGAGAGTTCATAGTGAAGAACATTTCATCTATAATTCCCAATTTTTCATTACTCACAAGTTAATCATTATGGGGCGTAAGTACGTTCGCAGCTGTATCTATGCTTCCAAAAGACGGGTTGCGAAAAATAATATCATTGAATACGTAAACCATTTTGCGCATACTTCGTTCTCAAAATGTTAAAAAGGTTTTCTTCTAGGGACGTAAATGTATATCTTAATTTCCTCTAAGTTACTTCTAAAAGTCCGATTTGAAAATACTTTTTGCTTTGGATACAGTTTACGATGAAAAATATTTTCTGTGTGATTCTAATCTTCCGTAGCATACAGTTTTCCCACTAGAGGGTATAACTACATATTTCTGTTTACAGTCCTACTGCAGTCCTACTTACATATCTTAATACCTTATTGAAAACACCGCTTACAACGAAAAACGCTACTTCGTATTTCCTGCCCAAAATAGTATACAGATTTCCTAGACGGTAGTTTTTTTTTTTTTTTTTTTTTTTTGATTGGAGGTTTAACGACCACCGTGAGCAACTCAATGGGCTATAAGCAGTCGCCCGTCCCTGATTTAGGGTCACTGGTTCCAGGGAAGGGAGAGATCCAGTGCCGTAAGACAAACACAACATCCATGCCTCACCGGGATTCGAACCCGGACCCCTTCGGACGAATGATCAGAGGCCAACGCCTTAGACCACTGCGCCACCGGGGCGGCCTAGACGGTAGTAAATATGTGGTTTGTATTTTATCTATATCTCTGCATTTAGAAGTCCAGTTTGAAAACTTCTCCTTGCAAGGGACATCATTCACTTCAAGGAACAATTTGAGCATATTTCTGATTTTTTAATGCCAAGTTTGGATGCTAGATGAAGTAAGTCTGTATTTATGTTTGCAACTATATCTCCGCTTCCAAAAATCCGATTGAAAAAAGTTTTTTGTGTAGTATCACATTCGCTATGGTAAACATCGTGAGCGTTATCCACTTTAAATGACGCACAGCTTTCCCGCTAGGTGGCGTAAACTGGCATATGTAAACTTTTTCTTGATATCTCTGCTTCCAGCAATCGCATTTAAAAAACCATTTTGCATTTGAGAGCAGGCTCTCCGAAGTAATTTTTGTCCTATTTTCTGTTTTATAATGCACAGGTTTGGGCCTATAAGGCCAGTGTATATACTTTTTTGTAAGATTGTTTTCGGTTCTTAAAGTCCCATGCAAACATCCTTTCTTGGTCAGATACCCTTGCCCATGAAGAAATTTGATACCTATTTTCTTCCTGAAATGATGCATAGTTTTACCACTGGTGAACGGAAAGTTATATTATGTTTTCTTCCATATTTCTGCTTCGAATCGTTCCATTTAAAACATTTATTTCACTTTGTATACCTCTCGCAATAAAGAAGATAGATTTTGTGCATAACTTGTAAATTTTTGTAACGCGCATTTGTTCCTGACTCGTAACAGGCGTAAGTAGCTGTTTTTACTTCGATTCTAGGAATTCGATTGAAAAATATTTCTTACAGAATTGGCCCCATTGACTATGAAACACACTGAGCATGTTGGATGCGTAATTATTCCTTTAAGGGCATAAATGCATTTTGTTTTTCAATAAGTTTCTCTGTTTATGAATATTCACTTTGAAAAGTTCTTCATGGGTCGGAAAGGATTCAAAAGACACCCGAGAATTTAGTGCCATCTGTCTCGTTCTTTTTTAGGGAAGGGGGAGAGGGGGAGGAATTTGGAATGCTACCTCTAAATGACAATGCAATACATCACTTGAACAGGCAAAAGCGTAATTGTCTTGTTTTACACGAAATCTCCATTGTCTTGGAAAATCTTAAGCAGTCCTATATATCCCTAAAGTGTTATAAAATATTCTAGTTCAGACTGTTTTTTGTCAAGCAACGAATTCATTTCATCTGATATTTTTCTGTGATATTCCCTTGTGAAAGATTTTTTACTTTGATGATCAAAATGGTAAAGTTAATTGACTGTACAGTGTGAATTAGAAATTTCGTTACAACATTGCAGATGCCGTAACACCTTTCTTCAGCTAGATGGTGTTGGGATGTACTTTTATGAGCAAGAAGACATCACTGGCCATTTCATACTGCCTTAATAACTTCCCAGACAGAATTGAGTATACTGATGAATAAGTGTTCTATAAGATACAGAATATTGGTCCATTTTGTTTTTATCTTAGTAAAGCGTCTTCAGAGAAACATGGAATGGTACCAACTGCTATTGAAAAGCATTCCTTCTTAAGAGCAGAAATGTTCAGATGGTTTTCACGATTTAAAGGTAACAGAACTTTTCCTAAAATCTATGAATTTCGGAAGCTGTAGAATGTTCTGAAGGGCTGTTAGAATTCCTGATCGGCAATACATTAGAACTTGCGATATCTGTAAGATTTCTCCGCAGAAAGCTGACATAAATCGAAATGTTACGTTCCCGTGGAATTCTTAATATAAATGGGCTTTGGTAATGTAGTAAAGTGTTTTACATTTTAGTGAAACGATATTTCATGTCAACAGTCTGGAATTTTATCGAAAATTGCTGAAGATAACTGATGTTTCCGCGAAAGGAGTTTCTGACTTGAATGGTAAGAAAACTGAACTTTGTATATCAACGCCCAGGGCAAACTAATATTTCGAAGGCAAGATAGTGGCTAGTTCGGAAAGTTAAACGAAACTTATTTTCCAATACATTTTCTAAACTTTTGCAGCACCCTTTTCACATGTAATTTACCATTGTAGACACGTTTTGCATATTTTTAAACTCAATTTATTTCAGAATCAGAATCACTTCCCACAGACATCGCGCGACGGTTTCTGAACTTTTTCCTTCGTCGCCCCCAGGCTATTTGCTTTTTTGACGGAGCATATATAGAGCTGCAGAGTATGATCCAAGAACTTGCTGACAAGAGTAAAGAAGTGGGATTAAAAATGAACTTTCAGAAGACAAAAGTGATGTTCAATGCTTTTACAAGAAATGAAGATTTATCGACTGATGGAGAAAAGCTGGAGATAACAGACACGTAAGTTTATCTTGGACAGCAGATATCAAGTGAGGGTCACATTGATGAAGAAATTAATCGGCGTACAAAACTTGCCTGGAGAGCTTTTGGAAGAAACAGCATAATTTTCAAGAGCAATATGCCATTATGTCTTAAAAGAAAAGTGTTTGATCAATGCATCCTTCCAGTGCTTACGTATGGTGCAGAGACGTGGACCTTAACTAAAAGAGACATACAAAGGCTGCAGACAACTCAAAGCAGCATGGAGAGGTGCATGCTTGGTGTAACCAGGAGAGATAAGAAGAGGAATTCGTGGATCCGAAAAATGACAAGAGTGGAAGACATCATGATCAGAGTTAAATCCCTGAAATGGCAATGGGCTGGGCATACTGCCAGAAGGACAGACCATCGATGGACAGCCGAAATTTTAGATTGGATTCCAAGGGACAGGAAAAGACCCAGAAGAATACCACATGGGAGATGGGTGGATGAAATTCGAAAGTATGCAGGAGTGACATGGAGGAGACTGGCACAAGGCAGACCGTTGTGGAGGAAATTTGGGGAGACCTTCGTCCAGCAGTGGATTGATAATGGTTGACAATGATGATGATGACTTCACTGAGTCGCTATGAACGATATTTCCGCTGTTGAAAACGCACCGTACGTCCTACATAGCAAACTGATGATCTAAAGCAGTTGTTGTAAACCTGGTTCCTACCGTCCACTGGTGGGCGATTCAAGCTTTCATAGTGTCCGTTGTAACAAATTCTTCCACCATATATCGATTACATTGCTAACAACTTCGCGAGTTTGACTTTTTAAATATGCTTTTGCAATTTACTTTTGAATTCAATCTCTAAACTTTGAATATAGATAATAATTTAAACAAGGTTACCCGTAAATACAGAATGTTGAGGATAACACAAAACACGTTTTATTAATGATGTAGATCAGTAGCCCCCTCGCTAGTAGGCACTGTATCTGTGGAGATGGAGAAATTCATTAAATTGAAATTAACTATGTATAAACGTACAATAAGTAGAAATAAAAAGATAAATTTAAGTACATATTTTTTACAAACCCTCCCCCTAAGAATTACTTCCAACTTCCGCTAAATTGAGTTACTGCGGTACAGTGGGCGGTAAGGAAATTTTGCCATTAACGAAAATGCAAAAGTGGGCGGTAGGTAATAAAAGGTTGACGGCTCCTGATCTAAAGGTACCTTTTTTATCTTCTGCATGCTACCTTGTACTTAGCTACAAGGGTTGATCGAAAAGTAACGCACACTATTTTTTTTGGCGGCAATTTAATAGATAGGCAAAACAAAGCATATGCACAACGAAACTACATTTCTTAGCTATTTTTCAACATAAAAATCAACACTCTCGAGACATTTATCACAGCGCTGTACAGGTGTAAGTATACCTTGTTAATAAAAGCCGGTTTTTAAGCGTATAGCCACTTGCGGATAACCAATTTGACTTCGTCAGCCGAATCGAAGCATTGGCAGCATAGGAATCTTTTCAAGGGACCAAACAGATGAAAGTCCGGAAGAGAGAGGTCCGGACTGTACAGTGGGTGCTGGAGCACCTCCCTGCCAAATTGCGTAATTTCCTTTGTCCCTTCTGATCGTCTATGAAGTTCTTGGGCATTCATTGCGCACTGACCTTGCAAAATTGCTATTTGTCACGCACAATAGCTTGCGCTATACAGTGCAAAATGTTGAACTTCTGTGCCAATGTTCGCAGATGAATCCACTAGTCACTCAGAATTGCCTGTTCAATGCCTCTCACAGTGGAAGGTGATGACGCGGTTACAGGTCGAACGGAACGTGGTGAATCGGTAATGTTGTCGCATTCCTCTTCAAAATAACTGCACCATCAGGAGATGTTGCTGCGGTCCTGGTGATACTTCGACCATTTCTTTGTGAATTTCCGTCTGAGTTTTTTTGTTTAGCCCACGAAAATCGGACTAGACCGCATCGCTCTTCATTCGTACACAAGGCTAACAAGCGCGACATCTTTGTGCGACATTGTCTTCCACCACAGCGACATCTGAATCAGCCAAACCCGTCTGTAGCGTGATACTCAAACTCTTTGCCTGCCAAACTGCAGCCTGCAAAGAGAAAGAAATTGATGTGCGTTACTTTTCGATCCTCCCTAGTATATGATGCAATATGACGAATTTCCTTTTAATGCAGTAGTTATTTTCTCTCTGTAAATTCTGTTGCCATGATGCTTAATATATTCTTCTTTCTTTCTCTCTCTCTCTCTCTCTCTCTCTCTCTCTTTCTTTTTTGTGTGTATAGAATGCTTCACCGGAACGAAATCAGTTTCGTCGGACCGCGGGGCTTTGATGGACTTCCATCTCTTAAAGTGTTGTGAGTTAATATTTATTTACTTTTCACTCGTTATTTCATTACAGAATGCCACATGATCGAAGTCATTACATAATTGGGAGCATGAGCTTCTGTTACTACACACATTCACTCTGAGATAAAATTTATTTTCTCGTTCGTTTGCAGGAAGTTTCAATTACGCGGGATCGAAATTTCAGTTCAAAATGTTGCCAGCGTCAGCTAATGTCGTGCCTGAAACATTACGCACACACGCACAGAACCAAAAAATGAATTACTTCATTAAATTCTGAAGTAACTGCATATAACGAGATTGCTGTAAAAAGAATTGTTACCTGGATCTGAATCGGTACTCTGGATGGGAACTTGTATGAAACAATTATCACTGTGTGTTTTTCTATTGTTTCAACTAGAGTAAAGCAGCGGTATTTTCTTTTCTCCGTTTCTGAAGATGCTCTGACAACATTAAATTTCTTGAATCGGGTCATTCATATTATATTTAGATTGAATTTATCGATTTACCGTGTTTATTTTCTTCATACTGCATGTTCTAAGATACTACATTGAGCTTGTATAAAACATTTTAAGACTTTTATGATGCAGTGAAAACCCATTTCGTAAACTTTTAGTGTACAGCGTATTCTTTGTTAACAGAGGTAGTTCCACCATAAGGAAACAAAAGTGGCAAATACATCGGAATTACCTGATCCCTGAAAAATTTACAGAAGTGAAATCACCGTATTTGCTCTCATATTGGTCATCAACGTTTGTTGGCTTCACCTCCAACAGGTCGGGTTTTTTTATTTTTCCTTTATTGATATTTCGTACACCCGAATATATTCAAATTTAGTGTATGTTGTTCGTGTGAGGCGGAGTCTGTGAACCAGATTTCGATCTTCCTTTTAGCCATTATTTTCAATTTTTGGGCAGTGTGTTTGATTTGGTGTTTTATGTTTGCTAAAAATGAGATGTTACATAGGTATTTAATATTAATAATACCGTCCATAAATACGCAAGATAACAATATCAAAATGTTCTGTTCATTAACCTCTTAATTTTTATGAATAGTTGAAATATTTCTGTAAGTAAAAAGGCGTATAATCTTAATGAAAGCGAAAAGACCTGTCTAAATTCAGTAAAGTTGAGATGGGATTGCTTGTATGTACAGTATAAATTCATATCTGCAACAATAATTTACCTCTAGGAAAGAGAATAGAAAACATATTTGTCCCATATTTTTTACTTCTGTGTATTTCACGGAAATAATTAGGCGCTAAAGCAACATATAATTATCCGTAAACTAAAAACTGTACACTGCTCCACGAAGTAGGCAAAACTAACAATATGAAACTTTTAGATGTATTAGGAACTTCTATGCACCGAGATCAATATCAACACAATGATAAACCTTGCCGACGTAACCAATGAATGGAATTCGGCCGCCCCGGTGGCGCACTGGTCTAAGCGATGGCCTCTGATCATTCGTCCGAACGGGGTCCGGGTTCGAATCCCGGTGAGGCATGGATGTTGTGTTTGTCTTACGGCACTGGTTCTCTCCCTTCCCTGGAACTAGTGACCCTAAATTAGGGACAAACGACTGCTTATAGCCCATTGAGTTGCTCACTTTGGTCGTTAAACCTCCAATCAAAAAAAAGAAAAATTGAATTCTGTTATGTTAATATGAATCTTTAATCTTTTCCCGTCAGAAATGTATGTGCTTACGTGTATAGAGCTTGATGACTTGTCAAGAGAATATGCATTATAGAGTTATACAAAATTTGTGAGCCACCCCGGTGGCCAGTGGTCTAAGCGATGGCCTCTGATAATTCGTCCGAAAGGGGTCCGGGTTCAGATCTCGGTGAGGCATGGATATTGTGTTTGTCTTACGGCACTGGCTCTCTCCCTTCCCTGGAACCAGTGATCCTAAATTAGGGACGGGCGACTGCTTATAGCCCATTAAGTTGCTCACGGTAGTCGTTAAACCTCCAATCAAAAAAATTGTAACGTACATATACTCTAATTTAAACTTCCTTTTTAATTTACGTCTTCTGTGCAAATTTGGTTTGTTTTTGCTAAACGTTTTTCTAAGCTTAACGCCACCGATTCCTGTCCGATGAAATTCAGTTTGGCAAACTTGAAAAGAGGTCAAAGTGCAGTTATATAATCCAATGTTAACGATAAGAACCGATGTGTTCAGTTACAGTAAGGCAATCATAGTAAGGATAGTTTGTAATCAGCCAATGTATTTGGCTATATTCTTCACGCAATATTATTATAGTCATGTTGATAGAATGATATTAAAACAAGCTTCCGTTAGTAATCTATGTTAGTCAACGTTTGATATTTGTTCAGTATTGATATATCACTAATCAGTGAGCTAACGTGTCTGTGCTCATGTCGTCCTGTAGATACATGTTCTTGAATGTAGATTAAATCACACATCTTGGTGAATGTGAATTAAATCCAACTTGTGTGCTCTATAAATCGCGTTCTTGATGACGTGCGCTTAAAATAAAGCATTGGACCATTTACTTAAATCATTTGTTTTCTTGCTGACCTTTGATCACATGTTGAAGTTGATGATCTAGTTATATTGTGGGATTTTCAGTTATTAGAATTTAAACTATTAGGGTCAACGAAAGTTACTCTCCGTCAAGCCTAACGAGCTCTAATCCTGTGTTGTTCTAAAGTAAAGCTAATGTAATATTAACTAATGGTTCAACTTAAAGTAATTCCGTAAGCCTTAAGTGTAATTTTACTGTTAAGTCTAGTTACTGCGGCGAGTTTAAGCCTTTAGTGGGATAAGCTGTGTAGTGCTTTCGCAAAAGTTCAATGTTAGGGTCATAGTAACGATCTACAAACATTACATTACGTAACTATTACCTTTCAAAGCTCAAACTTCAGGTGCTTAACTTCTTTCTGTATGACATCCCGCTTCTTTTCGCATTGCATCTCTTTTGGTGACGTATAAAGAAGTAAATTTTTCCGTCGTTTTTGTCCACGCCGGGGCTCGAACCCGGGTCCCCTCATTCCGGAATAAGTTGCTCTACCAATTGAGCTACGCGGACGTTCGTTCTGACTGCTATTTGCCTTTCTGGCAGGTACGTCACATGTTATATATGCATACTCACGGAGATTTTTTAAAGCTTCTATTCTAGCAGTTCGAATTTAGAAGTACGTAATTAGTTATTTCCTATTCCTAAAGTAATGTCTTGAGTATCAATTTCCATTAAACCTTTACCCACGCTGAACAGTTTCTTCCCGATAACCGACACAAACTGCATTACTGACAGATTGCATTAAGATGTTTCCCATGCTTTCTGTTGCAAGCGATTATATTTATCAGAATTATCAACGGTATTATCACCTGTGAGTGCCACGCACTTTGATGACAAAATATGATTTCCCCTGCACCTCGGTATGTCATTTTATACTTTTTTCAGATATTCGATTAGAAGTACGCCATTGAATAACAAAAAGTACGTGAATGCCTAAATGCTTTATTAAAATTAACGACTTCCGTCTAGTTGCACGATAAATAAGTTAAAATCATATTAGCTAAAACTTTGTTAAAAGCATTGACACACATAAGGCCTTTCGGGCATTAATATACGGCCATCTTCGGATGATAAAGTTAGACCGTACATCCAAGTATATATAAGTAACATAGGTAAGAGTCCAGAATCAAAAGAAATTTACATGTCAGTCTTGACATTATGGTCACGGTTAAAAGTCTCTAGTTCCTAATTATGTGACTGCGTGAAATAGATGTTGCCATGGCCCTGGAGTTTGACGAGGAGAGCTGTCATTACAACATGAGTCGCGTAAATGTGCAGGCTCTCAAAGAATAACAATTTAGCCTGAGTAGAAGCTGAAGAGATACTTATTGCCTCGTTCCATTGTGGTACGTATTTACCCATGCTTACAGTTCTTGCTAGAGCCGTGGACAAGTTCCTCTATTTCAAATCATTTTTATGTTCTTTCAAACGTAAACCTAGGTTCCTCCGGGTGGAGAATATGTAACAGGAAGGAGGCAACGACGGGTCCAGGGTTCGTAGAGGTCCTTATTGGCTTTGTCACGGTCTGAACGTACAAGAGAAAAAATATCCAGGGTTCGGATCCCAATTCTCAATTGTAGTCTTCTACAAATATTCCTAAGAATTGGGGCTAGCGATGGATGAAAGTCCACTGAACCAATATATCTTGTGGTAAAAGTATCTGAAATTAGGATGGTTTCACACGTTCTCAGTGTTTTCTTTATAATTTTCTTGACTAGATAATCAGGATATCCAAAGTTCGTTGCCAGATTTTTAATGAAGGAAAGTTTTTGAGTCCTTGCCTATTGAGAGGAGCTATGGGTTTGAGCTCGTTTAACTAAAAAAAGAAATTCAGGCCAATTTGTAGTTCTGAGGGTGATAAGAATCAAAAGGGATTAAGATAGGGAATGTAGTGGGTTTTAGAAACGAAGTATTTCGAAAACCCACTACCTCCTATCTTTATCCCTTTTGATTCTTATCACCCTCAGAACTACAAATTGGCTGGAATTTCTTATTTAGTTAAACGAGCTCAAACCTATAGCTCCTCTCAATAGGCAAGGACTAAAGAACTTACCTTCATTAAAAATCTGGCTAAGAACTATGGATATCCTGATTATCTAGTCAAGAAAATTATAAAGAAACAATGAGAATGTGTTAAGCTATCCTAATTTCCGAGACTTTTGCCAGAAGATATATTGGTTCAGTGGACTTCCATCCATCGCTAACCCCAATTCTCAGGAACATTTGTATAAGACTGCAATTGAGAATTGGGATCCGAACCCTGGATATATTTTCTCTTGTACGTTCAGGCCGTGACAAATTCAATAAGGACAAACAACATGGTGTTTATAACGTATCTCTACGAACCCTAGACCTATCGTTGCCTCCTTCCTGTTACATATTCTCCACCCGGAGGAACCTAGGTTTACATTTGGAGGAACATAAACATTATTTGAAATAGGGGAACTTGTCCACGGCTCTAGCAAGAACTGTAAGCATGGGTAAATACGTTCCAAAATGGAATGAGGCAATAATTATCTCTCCAGCCCCTACTTAGGCTAACTTGTTATTCTTTGAGAGCCTACACATTTGCCATTTGGGCGATTCGTGTTGTAATGACAGCTCTCCTCGTCAAATTCCAGGCCATGGCAACATCTACCGTGACCGCAATGCCAAGACTGACATGTAAATTTCTTTTAATTCTGGATTCTTCCCTATGTTACTTATACGTATGTACTTGGATGTACGGTCTAATTTTACTATCTAAAGATGGTCGTATAGTATTTTTTTTTGGTTGGAGGTTTAACGACCGCCGTGAGCAACTCAATGGGCTATAAGCAGTCGCCCGTCCCTAATTTAGGGTCACTGGTTCCAGGGAAGGGAGAGAGCCAGTGCCGTAAGACAAACACAACATCCATGCATCACCGGGATTTCAACCCGGACCCAGTTCGGACGAATGATCAGAGGCCATCGCTTAGACCACTGCGCCACCGGCGCGGCATATAGTAATGCCCGAAAAGTCTAATGTGTGTCAATGCTTTTAATAAAATTTTAACTAATGTGGTTTTTACTTATTTTTCGTGCAACTAGACGGAAGTCATTAATTTTAATATTTGCAGCACGAATATTGTTATATAGGGCTGAAATGCCTGCTACATGCAGTTCGTTACTTGACCAATAAGGGGACATTCCTATTTTACTTTGAAAATTCTAAAAAGATACAAAAGAGGACAAATTTATTTTGCTTGACGTATGGTGTCTTCAAATTTAACTCAACTTGCTCTTGATAGAAAATTGCTGACGGTCTGGTTATTTTTAGTTAAAAATAAATAAAATAAAACAAATTTTCATAGAAGTTTTGACCAATGTGTTTGAACATTTCTAATTTTAAGACTTATATAAACTTATTATTCTGAATATTACAAATCAAAGCCATCTGAGGAAGTCAGAGCTTCCTTTGTAATTTATTTTCTTTCGTAGTGCAAAGACATCAGCAAACGTCTAAGGCATCTAGCACTAATTTTGATCCAGCGGTGCCTGGGGAGAAGCAGGGCTGTCAGAACGAACCCAACAACCAAATATTACTGAGGGTTGCTGATTCTTCAATCTCTATATTCACTAGACTTGGCCCCTATGTTACTATGACTTTCGTTTGGTCAATAAAAGACGCAATAAAAGGTCGTCACTTCTCGTCATCTTTAGGTGAAGAAGTCAACCTCGCGTCGCTTTAGTGGATTCAATAAGAACTACAAGCCTTCCTTTTTTCTTTTTTTTTAATTCGAGGTTTAACGACCACGGTGAGCAACTCAATGAGTTATAAGCAGTCGCCCGTCTCTAATTTAGGGTCACTGGTTCCAGGGAAGGGAGAGAGACAGTGCCGTAAGACAAACACAAAATCCATGCCTCACCGGGATTCGAACCCGGACTCCTTTCGGGCGAATGATCAAAAACCATCGCTTAGACCACTGCGCCACCGGGGCGGCCAATTCTTCTTCACTCAAGGAATCTTGTTTTTTTTTTTTTAGTTGGTGTTTATTTGTTTGTTTTATGGAGCATTGGTGAAAGCGGGTCGAATGAACTGGAGACTGCGTTGAATATTGGCATGCATATTTCATTTATTGTTTATGAGAAATAACTTTCTCCCACTTTTACTGTTTCATTTTAGTGAACTTATATGAAATATGTATGAATAAAAAGAGACCTTTGTGACGTATCAGGTGTGAAAACATATGTCAAGACGACAAATCTGCAGCAGGATATTCTGTCCGCGTAGCTCAGTTGGGAGAGCGGCTTACTCCGGAGTGAGGGGGACACGGATTCGATGCCTGTCGCAGACAAGCTTGTGTTTTCATACCTTACAGTATTGAGATGAATATTAAGTTATTCAAACTAACAGTATGTTCTCCCTGTCGTGTTTTCAGCAGAATTTGATAACGTTGATAAAATTACGATATTAGTCGAAAAAATATTCTGAAGTAAATACTAGATTCAATTACTGAAATAAAATGATTTATGGAAAGATATTTCTTAAACTAGCGATGAGTTCTGGCTGGCAAATTACGAGTTTTTGATCGATACAGTGCTGCACTATAGTGGACAAATTTCTTGGTTTTCTGGAAGAATTGCATGCATAAAGTGTTTGACCATGTAAAACTACAGAAGAAAGCCTTGCTTTGTGGAAAACACAACTAGGCCCAAAAACTTGTCTCACTTTCTGACGTTACTGCAAAGTGGAATTTGTATAGTGTACCAGATTTTTGTCCATGATTTCAACACTTGAATAAAAATTCAGGAGTACATTGATTTTTTGGGAAGAACAGTATGATTTTTTTCATGGAACAATAACCTTTCAGAAATTATAAATTATTATTAGATCAGCAAATGGGATATATTGACTTTCAATACGCTACTAACGAAGAAACTTCAATAAGTTCAATTACTTCCATTTTTTTACAAACAGTGCATTTCAAAAGAAATCTCCGTGAAAATGAGAAGCTATTCACTAATGATGAGGTAATTTTCCTGTAACACATACATTTGTAAACATATGTTTTCGAATGAGAAGACAGTGGCGAACCCTGCCAAAGCGAACTGAGATCTCAAAACGTGTGTCGGATATTAATCATCTACCGAAAAATCAATCAACGTAAATTCCTCATTCAAATCAACATTCTGAATATCTTTGAAAAAGGATTTCCCTCATTTTTAGTTTATGCGCATTTTGACACTGTTTAATAAAATATTCTGGGCACATGATATGTTAGAGTTTTGCAGCCCGTAGGACTTAATTAGCAATAAACGCACATGGTACGTCAGTCGAAAACTTGATCGCCCCTCATTTATTAGGAACAAGAATTAAATTGCTGTACCATGTGGTATTTCTTTCTCCAGAAAAAAGAAACATTTTTTAGACCAAAGACATAAATGACAGTCTTGAACATCGTATTATTAGCATTAGAAGCACTGTCGTAGAAATCAACTGTACAGTGTATATACCATTTGCTTTGCGTTGCATAAAGTGTAGATAAAGTATTAATGAATGAAGAAATAAGCATTTCAAAACTCAACTGATTTCACATAATTTGCTGACATGATAACTAGTGCGAATTGTGATCTACTCAAAGTTTGTTCTGTTGATGTGGTTATAATTCATTCCCATTTCTTCATAACATTTCATTTGACATTTTTAGGGGGGTTGTGTTTTTACCAACAAACAAAATCTAAAGTGTCTGTGATAATTTATTTAATCTTTTATGATTAAAAAACTCCCCTGTCTGCCTGTGAGTTTCCTACAGAAGGAGCTACTGAACAGCAAGATTTGGAATTTGGCAGAAACCTCTCCAGACAAATGAGAACTTACAATTTCGAGCTCCTTTTTGAAATTCAAATTTGCAAACTCTTTGACTTCATTTCTTCAACCATTGTTTCAAATTTGGCATAACGCGTGGTTTATGATCTGAAATTTGATCTTGCTATTTACTGTGTTATGTGCTCACGCAACAATATTTCATTTCCCTTCTGCGTAATTTGGAGGAAAACGATCTACGACAAACTCACTGCAAAACGAAATAGAAACTACAATATCAATACGTTGTGGCAAACGTTTTGGGGTGGAGATAGAAACTACAATATCAATAGGCTGTGCCAAACGTTTTGGGGTGGACTCCCGAAGTATATGTGTCCTTCCACCGCAGTTGCTGGAAATTATGTTTATGTTTTAGACCGCGGATATACGTGTTTTACTACGCACTACAAATGGCCTCATAATAGGAATATCGAAAACATTTTAAGAAAAGGTTAAATCAGCATACAAAAATTGGCAAAAAAAAAAAAAGAAAAACAACCTTAATTAAGTACTGTATTAAAAAAAAATTCCGAAACTTGACAGAATTAAAATATTGAGTTCACATGTAGAAATCAGCATGAACTGAGAATTCCTTAAACAGTCTGGATTTAAAATAAATAAAATATTTGTAAGCAATGATCATGAACATACCCTGCGGGTTAGCCTTCACTCATTTTGCAGCTCAAGACTGACCTATCCCGTTTCTCAGGAATTAAGATCAACCAACACTCTGCAACGTCATGTCACATGTTATCGAATATACCATCATGACTGGCCATGCTGCAGGAGAGTGTTTTTATTCTACGCATTCTGATCGTTCTATTTCGGTTTAAACACTTACTTTTCCTGTTCGTCTCACTTCCGGCATGAGTATTATCAAGGAGCAGGGTCAAACGTTTAACTTTTTTAGATTCAACCGGCATAACCTATGCTTTTCTCACGGCCATCACTATGTTGATTATTCCAGCGTTGATAACAATAAACTCTTCTTCATGTTGGCTCAAATTAGAACACTCAACGCCTTTCCCCCAAGGCTCTTCAATGATAAACTTACTTGAGCTTCGGAAAAAGTGCACGTTACGCTGGTCACAACATATTTGAAAAACGACTCTGAAACAGAAACGAGACTCCTCCATGCACGTCTGGTACAGCACCACTGCAACCTTGCACGACGATGTGCTGCAATGAGTGGCAGTTTCCACAATGTACCGTGATGACGAGAACGGAAACCTGCTTCAGTCAATCTGCGATTGATTGTCCGTGCTGATACGGGGATGTCCATAGATGTCTGTTCTACTCGTCGAATGTCATCCCCTATAGATAGTTAGGCTGCTATGCATTGCAGTCAAATGCGGCGTTTGACAATAAACTTCGGACGTCCACCTGCCTGCACCAGCCCCATTACAGTGATGCACTCTACCCTCCTCCAGCAACGGTCACTACATTCGGCAGACAGTTGTTGCATCATGATGCGTTTCCTCCTCGATGCGATGCAAATACCAACCGACCATACGTAACTCAATTATGAAGTCTGATAAATTTGACCATTTGATGATAGAATTTCCGATTATGTCACTCGTGTATTCCCATGCATTACGTGTGCTTTTGCCACCGAGATCAGTTCGATGCAGTGGTTTATACCACCAGGTGAGGACCACCATGATCAGATACGTCTAGTCGTTTTGCTCTTTTATCTCTCTCACCTATCACGTGATTAGCTAGCAAATGTAATAACTTACATAAACCCAACAATCGACATATCCCCACCGATTTGTAAATCTCTCCCACAAACACTTCCTTGTGTGAAACTTCCTAAGTCGAGCAGTGCATTTCAGTAAAATGTTTCCGTGTAATATATGCCATTTATAATTTCCGAAAAACTCGGGCAATGCTAGCCTAGAATCCGAGTCATGTATTTTTTGTAAAACTTGAACAAACTGCACCACTTTGATAATTAGTTACAAATATAAAAGCAAAAATGTACGTCAATAGTTTGAGCATAAATTTCGTGTACAACTTTTTATTTACTTTGAGCAAAAAGTCATCACTTCTTTTAAGTAAACCAGCCCTGAGTCATTCATGCATGAAAATCTTATCCTGTAAACAGGTCTCTAAATTTCACTTTATCTTTTTACATTTTTTATAATCTTGCGCTGAAAAATAATCAAAAGTTCTTGCATATTTCTCTGCTACATTTTTTATTGGAGGTTTAACGACCACCGTGAGCAACTCAATGGCCTATAAGCAGTCGCCCGTCACTAATTTAGGGCCACTGGCTCCAGGGAAGGGAGAGAGCCAGTGCCTTAAGAGAAACACAACATCCATGCCTCACCGGGATTCAAACCCGGACCTATCGCGGACGAATGATCAGAAGCCATCGCTTAGACACTGCACCACCGCGACGGCCTGTTACATATTAAACCCATAAGATTTTCTGCTGAACTCAACAAAATTTCACTGATTGGTTTGAATGCTGTAACAGCATCTGTGATATTTCAAACTGCCCAGCAATTAATAAATACCCCAAACTGGGATAACACGGAAATTAATGCTAAAGTTTACGCTACAAAACCAAATCCAAAAATTGCTCATTTTTTATTTTAACAGAATGTATTGTATTGAACTTCTCAGAACTTAGGGAGAAAAGTGAATGTTTTGAAGTACTGTTAATGTCTTTCTACAACATTGCAGTTATTTTTACGTCATTACAAACATGACACCTTCCCTTTCAGTGTCCTTGCCACAGATACAGCAGAGTATTCAGCGTTAGTATGAAAAGATCACCTACCGAATAACGGACATGACGTCCTGGATAAACCTAATTCGCGAAACCCGGCATTGTTCCTTTCAAGTACCCCACGAAGTCCTACCCGAAGTAAAGCAATAGCAAATTCATGATTGCAAATTCTCGGAAAATATTTTTAAGTACTCATTAAACACACACGATTAATTTGTACGTCCCGAAATATTCATAACAATAAAACATATTAAACAAAGCCGTCCCGGTGGCCCAGTGGTCTAAGTGATGGCTTCTGATAAGGCAAGTCGCATATTCGTAGAGCTCCCGAGTGATAGTCGATTCTTACTTGACCTTGGATATTTTTGTGTTGGTTTAAGTGTTCCTGGTATAGTTTTATTGTATTCTACACTCCTTTCCACTACACAAGCAGTGATTGCGGACAGCCACAGGTTTGTGGTTTTATCTCTTTGAGTGTTGCGAGGTGCAGCACTCGCTCACGTTAGGGTTCATGGCCGAGATGGCCGCAACCTCTGCTATCCTCTCTACCGCTTCACATGATTCTTCTTCGTCTTCAGTTTCTCCAATATCGTATTTATCAGCATTGAATGTGCCTGCATCTTCACCTGTGCTTTCTGATATCTCTACTATGTTTTCTACAAGCAACGACCCATACACCGATGGAACCAACTCTAGTTTTAGGGCTAGTGATATGTGCCCACCCCCACCCCCGCTTGTGTCTGTTGCTGGTGGCTCATCTCAGCGGATTATGAATTCATTTTGTGATAACATTGAACTAACCAGAGTGGATAAAGTATTGAAGATTTTGGTTCCTGAAGAATCTCATGAAGGTAAGCAGTATAACTCTGCATTACTTCTTAGTGTCTTTTTTCAGTCATTGTCCGACACCCCCTCCCACTTTATCTATATGCTGTTTATAAAGTTTGTTCCCGAAAGACAGACAGTGTCTATAATTCGTATGGGAGGGGGAATTATAGTCAATTTACAGACCCCACTACTGTTGATAAAACTTTTTAGTCAGGAATTGATAATAGACATTTCCATTTACAACCTATTCCTGCTTCATATAGGCCTATTAGTGTTATCCTCTCGGCATTGCCTACAGTCATTCCAAATTCAATACTAATTAAAGCACTAGGGTCTTTTGGACGAGTGATTGGTAAAACGAAAATTCTTCCAGCTTTAGGTCGCGACTCGCACTACAGTTCAGTGCAAGGAGAACGTCAACAGTACCGTATCATATTCCCTTGTGATGAAGTTATTGTTGAACGTCGCACATCCATGGAACTCAGCATTGGCACCCGCACATTCGTTTTTAATGTGTTTGCGGGTGTCCAGTGCTTTAAATGCAAGGCTGAAGGGCACGTCGTGTCTGAATGTCCACATCGTGTTCTACAGGACAGTTCTGCTGCCGCTGCTACTTCTACTTCCAGCCTACAGGAACTTTCATCGCCTTTATTTGCTGCTCAAGCAGGAACTGCAGGAAAACCACCTGTAATACCTTCTATAGACTACTTCTACTGGTAACCAGTTGCTTTATATCCTGGATCTCGTCGATTTGATAATGTTCGGCCATGTCCGACTTTGACCTCTAATGCAGTGGGTTTACCTAATCCCCTTGATATGGACACTTCAAATTTTCCACATCTGCTACCACCTCAACAGGCCACCCAGTTTCAGACAGCTAATAAACGCTCTATTTTCCCAGCTTCACCCCGATGTACTCGTGCGTCTTCTCGTTCCAGTTTACTACAAAAAAAACACTTTAACCCCGCACTCTTGACGTTCTTCTGCTTCACCTAGCCAGGACAGTCAATACGCTGCTTCCACATCCAACACCTATGACAGTGTCTATAATTCGAAAGCATGGAAACTGCCCATGATAGTGAATCGCAGTCTGCTTCTTCAGAAGGTGAATGCCCCCCTCCCCACACTCTTCTTGACTTTCCAGAAGATTTCCAGGACAGCACTCCCCCCAATTCGCCATTTACTCTCGCTGAATTAATATCTCTCTATCAGTGTCCAAAAAAGAGCAGCATTATGCAAATACCATGTGTACGGAGGAATTTACAGCGCCTTCCCAAAGTGGTTCAATAACTCGCAGCGCTCGAGGAAGTCTTTAGTAATGATTCTCTGCCGTGTTGGGCCATCCAATATGATAGAAGGACAAAATATATGCTTAAGGTTCCCATGCCTAAACTTGCAGACCATCTTCAACCACCCCAATGATGCTCCGTTTTATACAAATCGGTTATTTTTTTTGTTTAGCTGCTACAGGCAAAATACGCCTGTAGCAACGTTTCAACGCTCTTCTTTTGTCCATACAAATGGATGGGCACACCATTTTTTTTTCTTTTTGGGGAGATCAAGGTTTTTTTTTGTGTTAAGAACGTCTTTTTCTAGTATGTGCTTACTGTGGTTTTTTTCTTTTATCACCCGGAAGTGTGACTAGTGTTTCTTTCTCGTGATGAGAATGCCGCATGTTGCATTAACAATTTCGCATCGTGTTGTGCGTAGTCATCGATTACCTTTTTGCGTCTTCCTATGATGAGCTCCTTCCTTCACAGTGAATCATAGCGCTTTCCACGACGGTCTTTTTTCTGCGAAGCCGGCACCCAACATCAAGCTGGCTTTTTTTCCCTACTTCATTGGGGATTTCCCTACATTTCTTCAACAATTGGTCACTTTGTGTTTTTTTCCTCCGAAATTTTAACATTGCCTGACTGACTTTTACTGACTTTTATGAACAGTTCTATATATGCGTCACTTTTTTGTTACTTCTCTTAATTGCTTTGTCAGGTGTAAAGCATGATGGGGTCGCCAATGCGCGACGACAACCCGGTGATTGTAAATACTTGTATATATTTGTTTCTCAATAAATACCATTTGAATTCTGATCATTTGTCGGAGATGGGTCCGGTTTCGAATCCCGGTGAGGCATGGATGTTGCGTTTGTCTTACGGCGCTAGCTCTCTCCTTTCCCTGGAGCCAGTGGCTCTAAATTAGGGACGGTCGACTGCTTATAGCCCATTGAGTTGTTCACGGTGGTCGTTAAACCACCAATCAAAAACAATATATTAAACAATAGGTGCTAGAAAAAGCTAAATCATTTGCCTATGTAGTATCACTTTGTTCTAGTACAAAACACCGACACTCACAACACAGACAGATCGAGGCAGGGACAAATCGGAACACCGACAGTTCAACCGACTATCAGAACACCGACAAATCAAACCGCCGTTAATTATAACACCGACATGTCATAACACCGACAGTCAAAACGCATACAGTAGGGTGGAGCGAAAAACACCTTTTCTTTTATTTGAAACGTCACCATGTGCAATAGTTGCGATTTTGTTACTTAAATGACCCCGAAATATAAATATCATTATCCGATATCTTAGGCTTTCCCAAGAACTTCTAAGTTTGAAAGTTATAGGGGAAATGCTTTAAAAACACCCGCTTCCTCCACTTTGTAAATATAAGAAAATACTGTGTCACCATGTTATTTAATATCACCTTTGAGTGTATAAACATGGGTAAAAATTCAGCAGACGTGAGTTAATTTCTTAGGCTTCCCCAGATCCCTTAAAGTATGTTATTTTTCGCCAAAAATGGCATGATAAGAAGCATGACAACTTATCATGTTGTTCGACAGCAGCCTTAACGTTATCAATTTGGGCTTAACATTTACAATCCCCCTCTCTCATACTTTCTAGAAACCTCGTGTTGATTTTCAGATGCATAACTGCAACCTTGCGCTCTCTTTTGTTTTTACTTTCTTCACCTCACCCCACCACATCCCTCACAGCGCAGCTCTCTTTGTGAACTTGCTGAGTCATCTCATCACAGTCGCACAGATCCCTTTGGGAGAGAGTGTTGGCTGGTGGTGCGTCATAATGATGCAATAGTTTCTTTCACTCCTACGGACGTTTATTGGAGATACCGGCAGTTTCATTTTGTCGTTCTACTGCTTATGATGGCTGAAACAAGAAATAAAGCTGATTCCTTATCCTCAAGAGTTATAAGAAAATGCAAGAAAATTTGTTGCCTACGTACGAAAATCTAATGTGCCATTACTACCTTGTGATGAATACTCTTAGGCAGGAAGCTGCAAATTATGAGCCTGTCTGCAGCAGAAATAGCAAGTATTGTCGCGGACAATGTGCTGAGTGTATGGAAGAACTTTGTCCGCGACAATACTTATAACACGATGCAAGAATGTATGAAACATACCGGAATGAGGTTGAACAATTTCTCGCAGATTCACAACGTATTTTTGACATATGCTCGTGCAAGTGCATATGTTTTAGAACCTGCAAGTGCAGCTCTGCAAAAAAAGTACCCTTGAAAGAGCGAGACTTTCTAATAGACCAGAGAACAAACAAAATAATGATAGTAGGTGGGCTTGATGCAAAAACCACCAGTGTACTGAAGAAAAGATCAACTCGAAAGAGTGATAGGGAAGAGCATGTCCGTAGAAAATTACAGAAAACTGCATCACTGAAATCGCCCTGCGTGTCGAGGATGATACTTCAGAAGAGGATACAAATACTAATTCTGCAGCAAAACCAGACGAGCCGGGTCCTAGCCATTTGTTGGCCTCGGAGAAAGATTATGATTTCAGTCCACATCGCTCTTCCAAACCGAGGCTTCAAATGACACTGTCTGCTATTTTCTAGAAAGTGTGGTAGGTGAGACATCAGCGATCGAGAGGCAGCTAATCTTGCGTCGGCGTTGCTTCATAATGTAAGCGAACAGGTTCAGTCAAAAGAATACAATGCACCTTTTATTGACCTGAATAAAATACAACGAAAAAGGAAAAAGACATGTCAAACAATTGAAGATGAGGTAAACTTGACTGGTCGCAAGATTGTAGCTCTATTTTTGGACGGAAGAAGGGATGAAACTCTTACGAATACACAGACAGATGATGGCAAATGGCAGAAATGAAAAGAATTGAAGGCGCATATTGCACTTGTTGAAGAACCAGGTTTGGTCTATTTGGGACATTTTGCACCAAAGAGCAAGAGTGCAAAAGACATTTCCGACCATATCATAAGCTTATTGGACCAGAAGGCTTTTGACTTGTCGGAGTTACTCTTTATTGGAAGTGATGGGGAAGTGACTGATACCGGCACAAATGCAGGTATAATTAGGCGCCTTGAAGATCAGCTCAATTCTCCCGTACACTGAATTATATGTCAACTTCATTTTAATGATTTGCATTTACGCCACCTCACTGAAGCACTAGACGAGAAAACATCAGGTTAAAGAAGATTTAGTGGACTTATTGGAAAGCTCCTGAAGAAGTGTGCAAAAATTCCTATCGTTAATTTCCAGAAAATTGAATTTTCGTTTAAATCTGACATAAACTTTAGAAATCTTAGCTCGAATCAACTTTATTTGTGGGAAATTTGTAAGGCAGTCTCTGCAGGTGATTGCCCACAAGATCCGGCAAATCGGGTTCCTGGAACACTTGCAAAGTCCCGTTGGCTGACCATCGCATATTACATTCTGCGTTTGTATGTTGGAACTAGTGATACAACACCACAACTTGTCTCATTAGCCACCTTTGTAATGAAAGTATATGCACCATCGTGGTTCACGATGGAATGTAACGGTACCTGTAAAGATGGTCCAAGAAATTTGCAGGTTTTTATATCTCGATTTCAGTATCTTGTAGATAATTTAAAGGATATTGCAAAAAGAGTCGCCCAAGGCAACGCGTATTTTGCCTATGCAGAAATCTCGCTCGCTGCAATGTTTTTTGACGACAGAAGGTATGTCCGTGAGCTTGCTGTTCGACGAATCAAGAAGGCCAAGAAATCTTCTGAAGAAACAGCCACCATTAGGAAGTTTCGGATTCCTAAGCTGAATTTCCAAAGCAATGATTACATCGACCTAATCTACTGGCAAGAGGGTATTGTGACTGGGCCTCCCATCACACAGAAATGGAAAGCCGATGAGTTTCTGGAATTACTACAATAGGATAAATATCCAAGTTCTTGCCCCGAATTTACAAAAATATCCTGCCATTCTCAGGCAGTAGAGAGGATGGTTAAGATTGTAGCATATTCTTCTGTTCACGCGTGCGTCCTTCTTGCAAGAGATGGATTCATCAGAGCAAAAATTTTGGACAGGAAACTGATCCCAAGTTTTGAAAAAAAGTCTAATTCCCAAGTGAAATAAACTCACTTCTCAAGTTATACTACTAGGTAAGGCTGATGTCTATCATATTTACATAACTTATGCATTTTAAGAAAAATATTACAAAATCTGAGCTCTATGGGGAAACCTAAAAAATTAACTCACGTCTGCTGAATTTTTACTCGTGTTTATGCACTCAAAGGTGATATTAAATAACATGGTGACACAGTATTTTCTTGTACTGTGTTTACAAAATGGATAAAGCGGGTGTTTTTAAAGCATTTTTTCCTAGAACTTTCAAACTTCGAGGTTCTTGGAGAAGCCTAAGATATCGAATAATGTCATCCATATTTTGGGGGGTCATTTCAGCAACAAAATCGCAACTATTGCACATGGTGACGTTTCAAATTTAAGAAAAAAGTGTTTTTCGCTCCACTCTAGCATACAGGTCGAAACACCAACAAATCAAAACACCGGCAGGTCAGATTTGAAGTTACCAGCTTAATATTTGGTACCTGAAAATAAGTAATGGAGTACATCAACGGGAGTACCACATATCAATCCTTAGGCGCTCAAAAGGCCTCTAGGCCTCAGGACTCCTTAACGAATTTGAAGTTACAATTTTAATATTTGGTATGTGTAAATGACTAACGGAAAATAATAAGAGCAATAATGCACATCAATCCTGAAGTGCATACATGGCCTATAGACCGCAATTCAAATCGGGCAGTGAAAGTATTCATGGCGAATTTCACTGCAATATATCATAAACGAAAAGCTAGCACTCAGTGTCAGTTCATCTGGAATCTGGCTTCTGGCTTAGAATGGTTTGTTGCAATGTAACCCACATACCGGTGGAATAATCGCTGGTTATTTCGTTTTGGACGGAGTTTCCGCTATAATTGTCATCTTCTCATACGGTTTCACAAGCAATCTTTCACACCAGCTGCTGGGTTTTTTTCTCATGGGAACCAGAATGGGTAAAACATATCTGCCGCAAACCAGTTCCAACCGGCTACCACTGATTCGAACGCGAGGCAAAACAATCCTGTTTCATTTGATCAAGACTGATACTTAGTTTTATTTCTTACTGAGAAAACATTTCTTTTATAGACAGTCTTCTGTTTGGACAAACCTGTATTTCCTCGAATTGTATCTTTCTTTTCATAAATTTGAGTAGAATAAATTCTGTAATTGATTTCTTGTAGGATAAATTAGTTGTCTGGGAAAAAATAAAGCGAAAAAGGCATGGTTGTACATACCCCCCCCCCCCCGCCTTATACTCCTATTTTGCTCTTGATTTCCATTTGTAGAAAAACATCGATGTTTTCATCGATACATCAAAAAATTTAAACCGATAACGTCGAATAAGCGATGTTGTGTCAATGAGTGATCACCGATGTATCGATGTTTTTCACCGATGTGCCCAACCCTACTTCGCGCAATCCATGCATGTACTTGCATCCTTCAAGAGCTCCGGGCAATTTACTGCTGCCTGAGGAGACTTACTTCGTTATCTGTGAAAGCGAAAAGGAGGTAGACAGTTTCCTGTCTTCTACCTGATGTGTGGTTGTACAAACACTGCACTCTTCATTTCCGCTTTTTAAAGCTCTATTGAGTACTGTCTTCCATGAATGCTAGTTCGTTAATTTGTTTTATCTGTGATAAATTCTGTCTGGATAATTAATTTATTGAAAGAATTGTGCCTGAAATTTGTGAATTAGTACCCCCACACAAATAAGGAGAAAAGCTGAGTGCAAAATGGCATCTCTATTTAAAAGAACGTAAACGTAATGATTTGTTCTACTGAATTTGTGATCAGAATTGGAAAAGATGCAAAGACAGAGCCCGAACAGTTTTGTGTAATGGTGAACACCATTTTAAAGACACCACCGAGCACACCCATGCACCAGATGCTTTAAAATCTCAACTAGCGAAAAAATGGAAGATGTGAAAGAACATGCTCGCTCATCTAACAATTTACCGATTCAGCTGGTTCAACAAACAATCACAGGAGTAAGTTTAGTCGCTTCCTAAAGCATGCCATCAAAAGATGCCCTGAGACAACGAATCAAAAGTGCCCGATGCAAAGACACACCTCTAGAACCAATGTCACTTGAAAATTTAAATATTCCCGACGAACTGAAGCATACAATAACAGGTGATTTATTTCTAGTTAAGGAATCCATTTTTAGCGAGGATAAAATATTGCTCTTCTCGACAACTGCGAATATTAAAAGTATTAGCTAACTCAAGTACTGGATTATGGATGGAACATTTAAATCAGTGCCGAATGCTTTCCATCAGCTATATTCTATTTGTGAACAGTTGAGCTATAAAATAACAGTCAAGTACCGCCCTCAGCTTATTCTTTGATATCTAGAAGGCAACGAGTCAGATTGATATGCAAGATTTTTTGAGATTTTATTAGTTTTACAGTAGAAAAAAATTTGCAATTACAGCCAGATTACATTGAAACTTAGTTTGAAAAGGCTGTTATAAATGCTATCAAGAATGAATTCCCTCAGGCTCAACATAATTGCTGCTTTTTCCTTTTAGGGAAAAACATATATCGTGAACTTCAAAATATTCCAGGACTCCAAACCCAAAACGTAGACGATGGCGAATACAGTTTTTGATTCGTCATATCGCTGTTGTGCCTTTCATCACTTCTGATCGAATTGCTTCAGTGTTTTTTGAAATTAAAACATTATTCGATGAGCCGTCGCTCTAGTGGTTCGACGACTATTACGTAACAATTATATATTCACTAACAGATCAAATACTATTCCGTACCTCTAATCTTTAGTTTATACGATGCATATTCTTGGTGTGTCATTTTTCTTGATTTGTGGATTCATTGACGATTGTCAACACATGTCGTGATATTCCAATGATAATTCTTTGGGAGATGAAACACTCGGTTTCAATCCTTTCCTCTATGTACACCACTGCTCACACATTATTGCACTCTGGTTCCAGTACTTTAAATGTTAAAATCCCTATATACATGTTAATAAATATCTATTCCATCGTTGTTCACTGTACTTATTGCACCAGTAGTTTAATTTGAAATTTAAAAATTTATCATTAAAAAATCACATTCCATCGATGTTCACTGTACCTGTTGCACCAGTAGTTTAATTTGAAGTTTAAAATATTTCACTATTAAAATCCAATAAAAAGTTTAAAATCACGGCATGCTTGAGATCACCACCATTCCACCAAACTCTCGTTGAAGCTTTTCAAACTTTATAAGGCCATCCTCAGAACACTTATCCTAACCACGATGTTACAGACTGACAATGTGCATTAGATGAATCCTTACGGTGTCTCTCTACGTGTGCGAAAGGGCTAAAAGATCACGTGATCCCCCCGCATTCCCGAGTTTCGTGCTTTTGTCTTTGATACTGTGCTGCCATCTATATTTCATTCGCTGTTTTATTCTCCTATGTTTCCTTCATTCCTTTTTGTCCCACCTTTCCTTCTCCATTGCTGTTCTTTATATTCTTTTTCTCTTTTTATTAAGGCCTTCCAAGGTTCTGCCATGATGATTGGTTCATCATTATTATTACAGGCTCTATGTTTATTTTTTCAATGGTGAGAGCCTCTGAGCACCTCAACTCCCATTCATTCTGATATCCGCTTTTTATTTGAATATCTTCAAATTTTAGTTTCGCATTTTCTTCAATACAGTACTGCACCATTGCTGTATTGAAGAAAATGCGAAGCTAAAATTGTCAACGAGGACCCGAAACAAAGCTTTTGTGGTTCTACTGAGATATTTTATCAAGACTATTACGTTTGTGGGCCGATTCGGCGAAGATTACGTAACGGCGAAGTTCAACGATCAGGACCACTGGTTCCGCCAATCATCTGGTCAGTTCACGTGGCATACCCCGAACACAAATCGGAGCCGAGGTTTGGGCTCATTGATGGGAAAATTTTGTTGAACATCCTCACGTTAAAAATTCCATTTTATACAGAACTACGGAAAGAATAAAATACTGTCTGATATGACAGAAAGGCCATAAACCAAGTCAAAGATTCCATACCTCCAAAGAAGAAATGTATTATACGATAAGAAAGAATTCAAGGGATTCCGGAAAGCCGGGACTCATGTTCTGTTATAGATTATTGTCGCGGAATATCGTACAATCTTCCCTTGTTATTTATTTAAAAAATTAGTTGTTATCTAGGGCACGAAAGAGGAGGAATGTTATTCAAGAAAATATATTTTTCGTAATTTGTGTTTTGGTAAGTCGCATAGCTCTTATTTTGTTCCTGTCTTACAGTGCTTTTTATTAAACTAAGAAGAAGAATGTTATTCAAGAAAATGTATTTCCTATTTCCTGTAATTCGCTTTTTTTTTTTTTTTTTTTTTGGTAAGTCGCATAATTCTCATTTTGTTCTTGCAGTGCTTTTTACGAAACTTATCTGGTAAAAAGTATTAGCTTTTTGTGCTGAAATTTATATATATTTTTTATTTATGAAATAATATACTGATTTTAATTAAGTAATTTTGATAAGGTTATAGGTGAATGCTTAAAACCTCAGTGCCGATAAATGCAGCAGGAAAAACTTTACAGTTTTTGTCTCATCACAGGATGAGTAAGATTATTTTGAATTCAACTAGTTGGTGAACTACATTGGTGAAAAAGACACTCTTTGCTAATTAACTGGAGTTCAGCATACTTTGTAGTGACTGAACAGAAAATTGTAATATCCAAAAAGCATAATATACAGAGTGCAAAACACCGACAGGTCGAAACACGTTGTTATGATTTCTCGGTGTTTTGACTGCCGGTAATTTGATCTCTCGGTATTTTAATTGTGACTATTTTTATCTGCCGGTGTTTTGACCTGTCGAAGTTTCGAATTATCGATGTTTCGATGTCAGTGTTCCGATTTTCGTCGTTTTGACCGACACTCGTATCACTAGTAGGACGTTGGATTCTTCCCCTTCGCGATATCGATATATTTTAGTAGAATGGCCCTAGTCTGTTTGCTAAATTCCAGTCAAAAACTTTATGATCACACATTTTGGGCAAAGGCTTTCAGCTCACAATTTTCGCTAAACAAAACTAAACACCCCCATTTATGTGGAGTGAAACATAATGTGTCCTTCTATGCAGTCACTTACTGGAAATTAAAATAATGTTTCTCCTTTTCTTTCCTTTTTTTTTTTGGGGGGGGGTGTATTTCCGTTACAGAAAACTCATAGTTATTCTCATTCATGTTTTCCGCGATGCTGCTGTCATTGAGTCCATTCAATCCTGTTCTGCTTATTTCTTCTCCTCTGGAATGCATCCAAATCGCCATCCATCTCGGAAAGCGTCGTTATTCAGAAAGATCATCAAAGCATGACGTACAGAACGGCCATAGGAGAGGATAAAGCAAATAAGAACAGCATACTGATATGTAGATTTTCATGGGGAGCGAGCGAGAGGGAGCAGTTCCCTGTCATTAGAATTTCCATGAAAAGGAAGTTGATTCTGGTGACACTGCGGGTGAAAGTGCTGCAGTGCGCCCCGAAGTCTCGATGCTCCAGTGAGTTGAATGATGATTTGATAGCGTTGCAGTCCCTTTTGGTAGACATTAAATGGAAATGTGTAATCCTGCTCGATTAAAATCATCTTACCGAATTTGAATATGTTTGATGTAGGAATCCGTTCACAGCTTTAACTTGTTAGACATGAGACTGGATATGTATTTCTTTTTTCTTTCCTTTTTTTTCTTGCTATCTGAAATTTAAATAACTAGAAAAATTCTGCGGATCTCTAGACGCTGATACGATAAGCTGCACATTTCAATCTAATAGATCTTGTAAGAATTGCTGGGTCAGTATTCTTTATCCATATTGCCCTCCTTGATGTCCATCTGTCTGCCGTACGTCCGTTTACATTGTAATTTAAAAACAATTCAAGTAAAACTAAAAATCATTCATCCCCATAGTTTATAAAAAACACAAATTCATAGTTCCAGTAACTGTGAAAGTAACATTTTCATGAAAAATAAAGTGAATGGCAAAGAGTTCAGCCTAGCAGAACTCTGAACAGCACCTAAATTTTGTACCATACTTTTTTCTGTTTTACCATTTGGCGAGATACGACATCTCAAAGAAGGTTCGTTAATTTTCCTCACAAATCGTGTACTTCTAAATTTAGTCGAAATGATAAAGAACACCTTCCAGATAAATTCGTTCGGCTTCAAACTAAGGTTTTTTTTAAATCACTAAACGTTTCTTGAATTTAACTTGAGTTTCCAATTGTAAATACTATAATTTACGGACTACAATATTTTAGTCTTCCCTGTACACCGTCTCCCGATCTGGTTACGAACTTAATCTTTAATTCGGTTAATCAGTACCGAAATGATTAGCGGAAGTTCACTCACCTTCACAAAACTGGTAATCCAAAAATATTTTCAATAACGTTTGCTTACATAATCATAATCTACATATTTTACTTGCATAACCTTTTTTTCTGATACACATATCGTTACATGCAGTTTATTAATCAACCGTTGGAATTCGGAATATAACGTGTGCCGTAACGTTAACCATTTGTGAAAGTACTTCATGTACTTTCGAATGTTGTCCATTCGATCATTCACATATGAATACCTATTTCAGAAGAATAAAAGGAAAAACATAAAAAAAAAAAAACAGATGAATCCTAAATAAATCGTCTGTGTGTGACGTCATATTATTATCTTGCGTGCGTATTTCGAACTTTCGGGCAATTGATTGTTCCTGTTAACTAACAGTTCGCTAATATTAGTCCGATGCAGAACGATATACATCGAGTTACACCCTTATCTGATTTTTTATTCAAATATTTGTATTTATCGGATCTCCTGTATAGTCTGTTATGTGATTGTTGCTGTTCCGCGATTTGGATGCAATATTGAATCTCAATTACGTCTTTCAATTGACCAGTATTGAAAATCAAAAAAATTATGAAAATATGATTTACTTAGGAAGCCATTGTAAAACTACATATGTGTTTGCATGTAAATATTTGTAGTATTTTGCTGCAATTATTAGGCTTACGTTTAACTATTCGAGGTAGTTGTTTTCACTGGAAAATGTTTAAGGCTTCGGCTTTAACTGTAAGCTGTAATCTCAACTTGCATAAATGTCGACTTTCCTTAAGAACTAGTGATCGTTATATTTGTACTGTTAATTATTGAACACACTTTAACAACCAAGGGTATTAAATGAATCAACGCTGACTTGCGTAAATCCACTCCTTCTATTGGCTGCTATTACGCATCATCACAGGTTCCGTACACTAACCAAAAAACACTTGTTAGCTGCAATTCAAATCACAAGATCAACATCAAATCGCGCTACCCCAAATGCTCTTATCGTTAATAGAACATTATCTTTAAATTATCTGCAGAAATCGTTACCTTGCTAGGCCTTTAACAATTAGGGAACTCAAGGACTCTGCTCATTACAAATCGTTAGCTGGAAAGAAACTGTTCCTATCATTAACATAACAACTTTTCACTCTCTCTCTCTCTCTCTCTCTCTCTCTCTAACGCACACTGTGCTTAGCGTTATCTCAAATACACTGTCATTACATTTTATTTTGTTTTCATTTTATTTTATAATATTTATATTTTATTTCGCCATTGCCTTTTATTTACCCCCGACTCACTGCCAGTGATGCCAATTTAGAAACCTCGTCGGGGAAAATAATGCGTCGTTAAGTCAGAAAACATTTTACGAGAAGGAAATAAATTTACATAAGAACATAGAACTCAAAAGTAAGGTTAAATCAAAGATATACGTCACAGAACAAATATAAGTGAAATTAAAAGTGTTCAGTTACATCATCGTACCAGTTATAAAAACATATGAAGATGTAATCCATGTCTGAAAAGCATGTAATACTCAACGTTCCACCATATTTTGATCTATGAGTAAATGAACATATTTTCTTGCAACACAAGCTTAAAAAAAGGTCAAAAGGAAAAAGCAGATATTACTCATTGATTTGGAAACAGGCGGTAGAGAGGCTTGCTCAGGGCAAGACCATCGTACCGTTATTTCATTATTTAACAAAATAATTACTTTCAAGGTCGCTTGCTTATTATTCTAATATGAGTTGCTCATACTAGTAAATTATTGTTTTTTTTTTCAGCGAAAGTAGGGAATGGATATGCACAACGGAAATACTTTTCTTATGCATGGTGTGAATACAAAATCTGAATGACCTGCAAATGGAGAGGGTGAATTAATGAAATCTATATGCTCGAAATGTTCATGCGGCAGTGTATTGACCGCGTGCATATTTGTTGTACATATTGTTTTTCTGGACTGTACGCCTTTTTTTCACACAACAGTGAACTGCAAAAAAATCGTGTTGTGATATGGTAAAGGAATGGAAGACGTACTATCATTCACATGACGGGACTTCGCGATTTTACTTCAAGGAGTTTAAAATGACATTTCTTTAAGAGTTCCAAACAGAAGTCATCGCTCTTTCCACGTTTATAAGTGAGTCACAAAAAATTTCTTATCGACCGCCACGGGGAATCGAATCCAGGATCTTCCAGTTACGCGCCGGACATGCTACACCTGCACCACAGCGGCCTCGAATTATCTAGGCTCACATACGACTAACTGCCAAACCACTTGGCAGGCTGTTTCTTGGAGCCCCGCGCAATGCTGGGGATTCACCAAAGATGGTAAGCAACAACTGAATACATAATTAAGAATTATGTTTGATGTTCCTAATCCACGTCAATTGTGTGTATTTTTTATTCATTCGCCTTCTAATTATTTATTCAGTTGCTGCTTACCATCTTTGGTGAATCTCCAGGATTGTGTAGGGCTCCAAGAAGCAACCTACCAAGTGGTTTGGCAGTTAGTCGTGTGTGAGTCGGGAGAATTTGAGGCCGCTGTGTTGCAGTGGTAGCATGTCCGGCGCGTAACTGGAAGACCCTGGGTTCGATTTCCGGTGGCGGAAAATTTTTCCGTGACTCACTTATTAACGTCGAAAGAGTGGTGACTTTTGTTTGATGTTCCTAATCTACTTCAATTGTGTGTATTAATTATTCTCTAGGAGTTGTTAAAACGAAGTTATCTTTCGTTTTCCGCATTTTCTTCCACCCTCTTTCACCACCACCCTTTACGTTTACTTTTGCAGAGTATGTTTTACAAACTTTCAAGTCAATTGTTTGAACTTGATTTAGTTTTTGAACAGTTCACGGCATTTTCTCTTTAATTTGTATGTTGTTCAGTAGACATACATCTGTATTATCTTTGTTTGTGCAAAGACTTCAACACGTGATGAAGATTTCTGCGCATATACACAGTTCTAATTTCAGATATTATATTAAATCTATTTTATGCAGCAGCACTATAAAAGAAACACGAGAACTAATATTAGTGCGATAAATCACATAGAAAAATTGCATTTATTATAAAGCAGTAGAGTGCTTTAGCTACTGTTTCTTTCATAACTGATTGAGTGATTGGTAATCGTGATACTCTTTAGCGACAACAAAGAATCTTACTAATTCGCAGTTTGTGCCCCATAACCGAATGGGTTGAGACGTGGTTTCTGACCGTTCGTCCAACTGCTATGGTAAGCCATTGATTTTGTAATGTTTGCTTGCATTGGCTCTGTTCCCTCCCAGGAAACAGTGGCCCTAAATTAGAGACGGCTACTGTTTATTGCCCTATGAGTTGCTGCTCATGGTGGTTGCTAAACCCCATAAAAGTAATAATAAGCAGTCAGAAGTTTTATCTGGGCTGTGGAATATTTTTTCAATGAACTTCTATCATGTGAATAAAATGTCTCAGAATTTACTGATTATTGTGTTGTTCCCTTCTCATGCAATAACCTCGGATGAGAACTACAAATTTGAGGAACAAGATAATAAAAATGTATTATTAAAATTCCTTCATTACCTTTTGCACTCGAATAATTTATGCCATTGCAACAGGCTTTTCAATGACATAATTACAGATAAAACTAATGCCGGTTTATCAATAATGTTTCAGAAACCTGTACTTTTCTTATTGGAAATATACCAAAGTCACCAATGTACTGAGACCATCATCGATTTTTGTTTCTGTAAAGGAACACTCACAGATGCAATAAGTAATACGTGATTGAAATAACGTTTGGAGATAAGACCTATGTTTAAGAAATGGTGAAAGAGAAAATAAACGCAAACAGTCAAATTCATCATCGCTTATTTTCTTATTTCGGATGACCTCTTTTTGTTGTTTTGGTGTTAAACTACTGCCATGAGCGTGAGAAACTCTAAGGGCTATTAGCAATAGCCCGTCCCTAATTTAGTACCACCGGTTCCAGAGAAAGGAAAGAACTTGTGCTGTAAAACAAACGCATCACCTATGCTTTAATGGGATTCGAACCCGGGCCCACTGGGACGAACAACCAGAAACCAGCGATTAGACGACGCCCCAACAAGGCGGCCATTTTGAGATTATGGGGACTTAAATCTATCTACTGTATGTAAAGCGAAGTGGGAAAATGTGAAAATGCAAGTGTTTCCGCCCGCGAATTGTTCGACCATTTAAATGACTAGATATCTGAAAATTGATATGCTGATACGTCTTAATGTCCGCATGCCTAGAAAAATCCGAAAACCAAAAACAATCGAAATGGCAGCTTTGGAACATTGCCTGCTTGAATAATTTTTTCGTGAATTGTTCAACCACTTCTAAATGACCTAGAGATCTGTAAATTGACATGCTGATAGGACTTCAGGTCCGAATACCTAAAGAAGTCCAAAAACCAGAAAATCAAAATGGCGGCTTTGAATATTATCTACTTGAATTTTTCTACCACTTCCACACCTAACAAAAAGCCTGAAACGCAAAGCATTCAAAAAGGTGGCTTCTTTGTACTGTTCAAAATGCTGATAGGTTTAAAGGTATTATGCGAGAAACGCTGAAATGCTGTAAAAATTCCACGAAATTTTGATTTAAAATTAAGAAGCGCCAAAGCCTGCTACCGTTAGATGGGTGAGGTCATCCTAATACATCCTGCCTTTCGATAATGTTTGGATTTTGGAACCTCTACATCAAACCGTATGCACTGACGTCACGACCTTGTTCTAAATCGTAAAACAGTCACGGATGTTAAATTACTTTTCTTTTCTTTAATTACTTTCTTTTTCTTCAATTTTATGTTCAAAAAATGATTTTATAGATTCACATTCACCGTTCAGAGAACGGGCACGACTGCTAGTACTGTATATAAGACCATTCAGCAGAATTAAGCTCCTGTTTGTTCTGCTACCACGCAACACGGTGTAAGAAATACTGATGGATGGCAATGATGGACACTGAACGCAACTGATGTGTAGACAGATCCCCTGTCTGACCAACGTAAAAACAGTATGCACCAAAGAGTGTGGAGTAAATTCCATTGTCAGTTGTGAAAAGGGACAACTGAAGCATTATATAAGTAGTGAAGATTATGAAAAATTGTGCAGTCCGAAGTGATATGGGTGTTTTTAAAGAAGTATTGCTTTATGCTGATAACTTGGAAAGGGATCCACCATCCGTGGAAACTGAGAATTTCATTGACTGAGGAGTAGTGGCAAAGAGTGCTTTAAATGATGTTTCCTTTCCTTGCCAAGTACACATGTCATTTCTGCTCTATGGATGCTTGCCCATCTTGACTGCCTGGATTAAAGGGTGAGTATGCATGATACGCTATATGAATAGCTGCAACTAGACACAATGAAGGTTAAATAAAAGGTTTTCTGTGCTAAAGAAAGAATTTTAATAGGAATGGGTCAGATGGAGCTTCATTTCCTAAAACAATAGCATCCCTTCGTCCCGAGATGACCTGCCAACAAAGTATATAACATGAAGCTTTTCGATCAAACATGTTTCTAAAACCAATTAAATTTTATCACCAACGAACATTACTTCTGTGCTTCTGGGAAGTTACGCAAAGTTTCGGCTTGTCGTCAGAGTATTCTTACCAGTGGAACAGTTATTTTAAAATGCTACAATGATTATACATGTCTCCTTTCGTAATATAATACGAGAATGTATCTAATAAAGTGAAGCGGTTATTTTAATATCGAGCCATTAATTCCCTATTAGTAGATGAAATTGAGTTCTTAACCCAATTCTGAATTCTAAGGATAGCATAATGTTTAAAATCTAATCATCATACTGAGTGAAAAATTTCCTACTTGTTATCTCAATTTATCCCCACAAAATGCAAAGTTCTCAAGAAACGCAGATTGGAAATAAAACATCAATAAATAAATTTTTCATTGTGCTTTGTATTAGAAAACTTTTGAATTCCGTTCCAAAGAATAGCAATAGTTTATTGAGAGTTTGAGAGACTAGCAAGCGCGTTTTCTTACCGTGTGGAATAAGTGATTCTTTGTAAAAAAATCGGGGAAAAGTTATTAAAATATGCTCGTTTCCTTTTCGTCATTAAAATAAAAAAGCGGATTTGATTTTAAAAAGAAAAAGATGCACTGCGTCACACAAGAATAAAAGCATTAATCATAACGACTAATCTTGTCTGTGTCAATATATATTTGGACTGCCGTTAGAGCCAATCCCATCATGCGTATCTCAGTTTCTCTAAAGATTCCTCGCGAAAGTAAGGTACAAAAAATGGGACTCAGAAGTAACTCTGGCAACTGAATAAATGGTTTTATTACGAAGTATTGTGCGAAGTTTCATTAATTCGTTAATTAATTTCGGCTTTTACAAGATTGCATCGATGTTACCATGGAAACTAATCTAGAAGATTTATCACATTTCTAACTTTGTTCGACACCTTGGTGTTTTCAGTTGCACCACAGATACAGTAGCAACCTAAACTCACTGTGAAAGGTTGAGGAAGTGTTGCACGTATTACTGTACCATCGCTGTCATCCCCTACGAGAAAACTTAAAAAGTTTTCGCTGCACCGCTGGCGCAGTGGTCTAAGCGCTGGCTTATGATCGTTAGTCCGATATGGGTCCGGGTTTGAATCCCGGTAGGGCATGGATGTTGTGTTTGTCTTAAAGCACTGGCTCTTCCTCTTTCCTGGAGCCAGTGAGCCTAAAATAGGGACAGGCGACTGCTTATAGCCCATCGAGTTGCTAACGGCAGTGGTTAAACCCCCAATAAAAAAAAAAAAAATATATACATGTAGGCTTAGTTCTGATTGAGCCGTCAGTTTGGAACATAGGACTACGACTTACCGATCGGAGAGATGAGATGAGCTAGTCGAATATGGTTTCAAAGCGTTTATTTAATTTGTTATAGCCAGCATAGGTCTATGATATGAAAGGTAGCTCACATAATTTTTACAAAAAATGCCGGATACATTGCGAACACAAAGCAGAGTTCGAGATGTGTCTGGTTCGGGTTCGACTGGTGTGTTGAATTTTTGTTTGGTGGCGGCTGTCTTTAGACGTTCTCGATTCTCTCTAGTTCGTTGGACTGCGTCTTCTTGGGTTCATACATTCCTTATCACCTGCTCTTGCGTCTCTTTTTGATTTTCTCCACTTTTGCTTGCGTTCATTCTGCGAATTCTGTGGCATTGTCGAAAATGTTAACGCGTTCAAACGAAAACTATTTTTTTTAATTTTAGTTTAGACCACTGCGATATATTTATTACATGTTTAAATAGATCTCGTCGAGAGCTTTAAAACGATACCACGCAGAGTCGTTTTGCACTCACGGTTGTCCAGATAAATCGCGATATTGTCAAAAGTGTTCACTGGTTCACAAGAAAACAATTTTTAAAAACGTTCAGTTCAAGCACTGCGAAATGTTCTTCGTATATTTAAATAGATCTCGTCGAGAGCTTTAAAACAATACCACACACAGTCGTGTTGCGCTCACGGTGGCCAAGATAGGCTGAGTCCAACGCGGCGGCATACCCAGAAATATTGCATCCTCTATTCCGCGGACACAGTGCGAGGGGATCATCGCGCGCATGTTGTATTGCGCAGTACGCGAATGGGACGCCATGCTGTGTACGAATATGCTAGCACGATTAGTGTATGGGAAGTATTTTTAACACTATAGTGATTTCAGTTGGGACTTATTTTTGTCACAGGCAGTCGGCCTAAGTCGCCCCATACTATCCGTGGACTTAGACGTAGTCCTACGTCAATTTTTTTTCTCTTGGTATCACGTATTACAGGCATTAGTTAAATACACCAAGCTCAAAGAAAGTACTTTTAATCATTGACCTAATTTCTTAAAGAAGTAATGATACGGTAATGATTTTAAGAGAAATGGTGAAACTGATTATAAAACGGAAAGTCATTATACATTTTCCGATTCATAATTAGTTCTTCAAAAAAACTAAAAGTAACACTTCAGCTCAAGAAATGCTTTCACTGGCATTATTAGATATTTACTTGGGCACGACTTCTGAAACTTTGAGAAATGATGTATTTTTTCTCGAACTTTTCAGAATGAATGTGAGATAACTGATTTAGAAAATACACTGACGGAAAAAAATCCCAACACCACGAAGAAATAGTTGTAGCGGAATGAAATGGCGGCAATACATTTGTATAGGTAACATATTTAATCGATTAAGGTTTCAAGATCACAGCTTAATGTAAGCGCGAGAAGAGCCATTTTAAATGTGAAATGCTGGTACATTAATAACCGGTGTAACCGCCAGAATGTTTAATGCAAGCACGCAAACGTTCATGCATTGTGTCGTACAGGTGCTGGATGTCAGTTTGTGGGATGGAGTTCCATTCCTGTTGCACTTGGTCGGTCAATACAGGGACGGTTAATGCTGGTTGGGGGTGACGTGGAGTTGTCGTCCAATGATGTCCCATACGTGCTCGATTTATGAAAGATCTGGTGATCTAGCAGGCCACGGCAACATGTCGACACTCTGTAGAGCATGTTGGGTTAAAACAGCGCTATGCGGACGAGCGTTATCCTGTTGGAAAACACCCCCTGGAATGCTGTTCATGAATGGCAGCATAACAGGTTGAATCACAAGACCGACGTACAACTGTGCCGTCAGGGTGCGTGGGATAACCACGAGAGTGCTCGTGCTGTCATAGGAAATTGCTCCCCAGACAATAACTCCAGGTGTAGGTCCAGTGTGTCTCGGCCGCAGACAGGTTGGTTGCAGGCGCTCACCTGGCCTCCTTCTAACCAACACACGGCCATCACTGGCACCCAGGCAGAACCGGCTTTCATCAGAAAACACAACAGATCTCCACTCCGTCCTCCAATGAGCTCTAGCTTGACACCACTGACGTCGCAAACGGCAGTGGTTTGGAGTTAGTGGAATGCACGCTACAGGGCGTCTGGCTCGGAGCTGCCCTTCAAGTAACCAATTTGTAACAGTTTGTTGTGTCACTGTGGTGGCAACTGCAGCTCGAATTGCTGCCGCAGACGCGGTACTATACGCCACGGCCATACGCCTTACACGGCGGTCTTCCCTCTCAGTAGTTCCACGTGGCCGGCCGGAACCCGGTCTTCTTGAGGCAGTACCTTCCCTTGACCACCGCTGCCAACAATCATGCACAGTGGCTACATTCCTGCCAAGTCGTTCTGCAATACTGCGGAACGAAAATCCACCTTCTCGTAGCCCTATTACACGACCTCGTTCAAACTCCGTGAGCTGTTGATAATGGCTTCTTCGTCTTCTTAAAGGCATTCTTGACTAACATCAACACACTACGTCGAATTTCAACTATAACAAACGATCACGAACGTTACAGCGCGTATTTACAGCAAATCTGCTTTGCATGTTCCGAGGGGCGCTACTAGCGCCACACGTATGCACAGAGCGCGAAATTTGCATAGACGTCATCTTACAGATGTACTCTTACCGCCTACCAACTGTCGTTTATCTAACACAACCCCTTCTTGGTGTTGGGATTTTTTTCCGTCAGTGTATGTAAAATCAAGATCTGTCTTCCGAGCAACTGCTAGAGTCATAAATTTCTCACTCTGAGCATCTGAAATCAGGCTGAACAAAAGTGCAGACAGGTTGAAAAGCAAGCTTCTCTCTTAAATCAAAATCTATACATTTTTGCTGTCAAACTGCTTAAACGAGATGACTTGGGAAGTAAGATCTGCGAACCTATCAAAGAAGGAGGTATCGAGTCATCCAAAAAGTCTTACAAGACTTCGTGTGAGCAGCAGATGCTCTAAAACTTCCTACGACTCTCTCTCAAAACTGTTTATTGAATATGAAGTTGATGTAGGCGAGGTAACACTTCCAGGCCGTAATTCTGGTTGAACTGTGGTGAGAGCTGTCCTAATTTAAAGATAACCATCGGAAATGTTTTTATTGTCATGGCGCCTGTCAGTACCAACCCACGTATCCTTTACCCCTATGGGGATTTCGCTTACCCGTCATCAATGGCTTCTCCGCTTTGATGTACTTGGAATTTTGCATTGAATTTCATGAACCGCATAATTAAAATGTTGACTTAATTTGAATCAGCAGCTTCCTTTAAGACGAAGAACATCCTCCTTTGCATTTATTTATGCGCTTAGATAAACTCAAGTATCGTTTATTAAATCGGTAATGGCATTATTTAAACATAGCTGACGCATTTAATCACAGTCCTGTACTTCTTTGTATTAACGTTAAGCCACATTTTCCATTATTTCAGTGTTGGTGTTGCAGCTCAAAAACACCAGGCTAAACTTTTTACCCCGCTTTTTAACTCTTTACTGTTCCAATGAAAAATAAACGTAGACAGTTTACTCAAATATGCATTTATAGAATCACTTTATCATTTATATAATCCAGTATTAAGGTCTATGATGATGTTCTTCCAATTTCTGGAAGTATGCGCTTAGCGATTATCATAACTTGGCAGTAAATCAATAAATCAATTTGCGATATAATTACTCTTCTTATCTGGCGTTTTATATCTTTAACGCATTTTTCCTAAATATTGTGAGCCTTTGTACGTAGTACACAAGATGGTGTCCAATTTAAAAAAAGCATATACATTTAGAGCTACATGATGTTACTCATAAAGTTTAACTGGCAGTCCCGCAAATCTTCCTTCGGAGAAACGGAATCCACGCTAACTTCCATGATACTTTTTCCAGGCTGACAATTAATGCTACCACTCCGTAATACGACTCCTAATAATTTCGTAGTTGCATGTATAATATACACTCCCGGATCTGTCTACCTCTCAGGAACGCTTGACGTCACAGCAAGGTCTGCATTGTTCCGCCTACACTTTGATCAATTCATGTGTGCTCTTGCGGTTTCAAAATTAGTGCCTGCTATATAATAGCACGCTAACACTTTTAGTTGTCAAGTTGATCGCGTGCTAATTTAAAAACATTGCATTATTAATGACCAAGTGTGGGATGTGGTGGACCTACCAATCTTGAGAAGGATGATCCACCACGGTATCAACCTGGCACTGGAAGAAGGAAAATCAGAAAGAGATCTCGGCTGAGTGAGTGTAAGATTGGTGTATGGAATACTAGAGGTATAAATGGCAAGATGAATGAGATGATTGAGTAGATGAATAAGTATAGATTGGATGTGCTGTGTGTAAGTGAAACCAAAATGAAGGAAATTAGGATAGAAGAAGTGAATGGAACGGTGAGTGTGCGGTCTGGAGTATTGGATAATGTGAGAGGACAGGATGGTGCAGGTGTAACTTTAAGTGAAAAGATGAAGAACAACTGGATTCACTATAGTTGCATAAGTGAGAGAATTCTTTGGATTCGTTTGAAAGTGAAACTTCGGAGAAAAGTAATTGTTGTAGTGTATGCTCCTAATGACTCGGAACCTTCTGATAGAAAGGAAGATTTCTGGAATGAGCTAAAAGCTGTTTTGAGCTAGTTTGGTGCTAAAGAGAAAGTTATAATAGCAGGGGACTTCAATGCCAGATTAAGCGTGCAGAACGCAATTTCTGGCAATGTTCTGGGTAAGTTTAATGATCCTTGTGTGAATAATAATGGTGAAACATTTTTTGAGCTCTGCATTGAGAATGGTTTGTGTTTATCTGATACAGTTTCCAACCATAAGTATATCCACACATATACTTGGGAAAATCGTACTCTTGGTCAAAAGAAAGTGATAGATTTTGTTGTCTACGATCATCGTCTGAAACACTTAGTTGTTGACACTCATGTGAGGAGAGGTGCAGATGTTGGTTCTGATTAAACTGGGTAGTGTCACGAGTGAAATTGAATGTTGGTTAGAGGAAAAGGAATATGAAGAGGCCCAGGATGGAAAGAATAAAGGTTGAAAGGCTCCCTGAAAATCGTCAGTGTTTTTCTGACGTACTCAGAGAACGACTGAAGGAGCTGTAGTCTTGTGAGAGGGATATAGAAAAGAAGTGGAAATGTTTTAAGAAGTGTGTTGTCACTGCTGTTTTAGAGCTCTGTGGCACCATAATAGTGGGTAACAATAGAGGTGGTGCTTGGTGGAATCGTGAGATTGAATAGGCAGAAAAGAGAAAGAAGAAAGCGCATTTGGGGATGTTGCAAAGTAGAGTTTCAGTGGATGATTATCGCTGTAAGAAGCGCCTGAAGCCACTAGGCTCGTCCGCTAGAGTAAAGTGAGGCAAAAGATGGGAAGGATGAGACGGAAAAGCGTGAATTGACATTTTAGAAAGATAGGGAGACTTTCTGGAAGTACATGAGACTCAGGAAAATAATGGAAACAAAGTTGTAAGTTGTGTGAAGAATAGAGTTGGGGAAATGATATGGGAACCCAATGAGTTAAATGAAAGATGGTGTGAATACTTCTGTGAGTTATTACACTGGCGGAAAGTGAAAAAGAACACCAAGAAGGAATTGGCGGACGATCGTGAAATTTACATATGTTAATGGGGTTGAGTTTACGTAGGTGTGATGTTAATTTCGGGACCAACCGGTGAGCGCTTATGCCACAGCACGGCATAATATGCAAATTATCGTCGGTGGTATTTAAGGAATACGGCGAAGTTAATGTAACCAGTTGTCGGCGTACGGACACGTGCGAAGACCCTGAAGAAGCTGCAATGCCTGGACATGGAAGAAGTGTAGGATTTCAGCAGTTAGCGAGGTCGTCTAGTCGGACTCCACGAGGCCGGGTGGTCGTATCGTCGTATTGCGGAGCGAATTGGACGGGAAGTATGGGTGGTGGTACGATAGTGGAGTAGATGGTCCGAGGAACATTCCCACACGAGAAGACGTGGAACCGGGAATCACAGACGGACTGATGAGCGGACCGATCGACGCATAAGAAAAGCGGCGTTGTCAAGCAGAACATCCACTGTGACGCAAATCCCAGCTGCCGTTGCACCTGAGGTGACTGCCCGAACAATCCGCAACCGTCTATTGGATGCAGAACTACGTGCACGTGTGCCTCTGGCATGTGTACCTCTGACTCCAGCCCACCGTCAGGAACGGCTGCAGTGGTGTCGCCAACGTCTGCACTGGAGAACGCAATGGCGTTCTGTCGTGTTCAGCGATGAAAGCAGATTCTGCTTGGGAGCCTCCGATGGCCGTATGCGTGTTCGCAGACGCACACGGGAGCGTCTCCGCCCTTCTTGCATCCGCCAGCAACACACAGGGCCTACACCTGGTCTCCTGGTGTGGGGAGCGATCAGCTATCACTCCCGTACACAACTAGTGTTTGTACCGGGTACGTTAAACAGCACCTCCTACATCAACAGCATCATTCAGCCAGTTGTTGTGCCATTTGTAAGGTCGGTCCATCGTTGTGTTTTCCAGCAAGATAACGCACGCCGACACACGGCACGTGCAACGCAACATGCACTTCAGGGTATGAGACAACTTCCATGGCCTGCACGTTCACCGGATTTGTCCCCCGTTGAGCACGTGTGGGATTTTATATGACAACGACTTATCCGGTCTCCACGGCCAGCCACGACCATCCCCGATTTACGCGTCAGATTGAGGATGCTTGGAACTCAATACCCCAAACTTACATCCAACATCTGTACGACAGATTCCATGCCAGAATTGCACAGTGTGACGCAGTTCATGGCGGTTCAACCTCGTACTAACCATGTTACATGGAAATGTTATTTTTCAGTTTACCAGCAAATACAGCTGTATTTTGCCATAATGTTTTGATCACGTTATCCTCTGTATTCCGTTATTATGCTGTATAAATTTCGTAGGTATCAGACGTCTCCTTCTTGGTGTTCTTTTTTCACTTTTCGCCAGTGCAGATTAGTAAAGCAAAGGTGATTCAGATGCAGATGATGTCCCAATGAGGGATGAAATCACAGGAGGGATCTCAAGAGAAGAGGTGTGTAAAGCTCTAATATCTCTTCAGAATGGTTAGGCTCCGGAAGTTTATGGCATACCTGCCGAGATGTTGAAATTGACTGGTTCACTGTAATTGACTGGTTCACTGAAATTTGCCAGTTGTGCTGGGAGTTAGGAATTGTCCCTCGGGATTGGAAGGATGCTATCATTGTTCCCTTGTATAAGGAAAAAAGTGATCAGACTGACTGTAAAAACTATCGTGGTATTAGCCTACTAAGTGTGCCAGGGAAAGTGTTTGGTAAGGTCTTTATTGAAAAAGTACGGGGTCTTACCTCTGAGAAATTGTAGGATGTTCAGAGTGGTTTACGCCTGGTAAAGGCTGCACCAACCAAATTTTTGCATCACGCATGGTGATTGAAAAGTATCTGGCTGCTGGTAAGAAAGTTTTTGCTGCCTTCATAGATTTAGAGAAAGCTTACGACCGAGTAAATAGGATACTTTTGTTGAAGTTATTGAATGAATATGGTGTTACTGGGAATCTATTTAATAATGTAAAAGCCATGTATGCTGGTAGTAGAGCTTGTGTACAAGTGAATGGTGTTTTATCCAAATGGTTTTCTTTTGGTGCAGGAACCAGACAAGGTTGTGTAATGTCACCATAGCTGTTTAATATATTTATGGATGCGTGCATGCGTGATGCCAAAATAGATAATACTGGTTGATGTCTTGGTGATGTCCGTGTGTGCAGATTGATGTATGCTGATGACACTGTCCTGTTGGCAGAGAGCGAAAGTGAGTTGCAGCGTGTGTTGTCCCGGATGTACGAAGTTTGAATGAAATTCAAACTGAGTATAAATAAGAGAAAAAAACAATAGTTATCGTTTTTGATAGAGGAACTGGTTGGACTGAATGTAATGTAAGTCTAAATGGCACAGTGATTGACCAGGTGAGTGAGTTTGTGTATTTAGGAAGCATGTTTGACAGAGAGAACAAATTGGATGGTGAAATTAGTAGGCAAGTGAATTTTTCTTGGAAAGTCGTAGCTGCTCTGGGAGGTTTTCACAGGAATGATGGGCTCTCAATAGAGTCCCGCATGGCTGTGTATGAAAGTGTAATTGTTCCTACTCTGATGTATGATAGTGAAACCTGGGTACTACGGAAGAAACATGGAAGTCGTTTGTGTGCGGGAGAAATGCGTTACCTATGGGAGGTTTGTGGCAAGACACGTTCTGACTGTATTCGGAATGAAGATTTGTTGCAGTTGTGTGATACGAAGCAAAATGTTGTTAGCAAGGGGGAGAGATACTTACTATAAAAATGTTTCTAGCCCAAGTGGCAGGAAGGAAAGGCAGAGAAAGGTCAATGAAGTCATGGGAGGATCAGATTCAAGAGTTTCTGCATGAGAAAGAGATTATGAGTATGAAGTATAGAAGATCTTGTGTACGGCGTGTGATGGATGTCAGAGAAGCCCGAGTTGTATGTCAAGATCGCCGTAAATGGAGAAGTTTGATACGGCAACAGTAAATAAAAATTATCTGGTAGTTTGTATTTCTTTTTGGAGCTAACCTCTGAATCTCAGAGAAAAGCTTAGTGATAGTATGTATGCATGTATGTATGTATGCATTATTAATAACTCGAGTTCAATTTATCCGATCTACAAAATTCGAATTAAAATCCTAATATCACGGCAAGTTGCGTTTGTATATTAATTTAATTTAGCACAATTCGAATATTAATTTGTATGCTCTAATTATATTTTATTCTTTTAAATTAACTAACTTTCCGAGTTTAGTGCTGATTATTTTACACATTTTACAAAATATCGATCTATCTAAACGATATAACCTACAGTAAAAACTGAAATCTTGCGATGTCGAAGTGAGCAAAATTTCACCTAAAAACAGGTCGCCCCAACAGTACATTGTCGATAATTTAGACAGTTCCGATTTGTAATGCCAGATGCCACATTATTTTGTAGAAAAAGCTTTGGTATGAAGTTTCAAGCAAACCTTCGAATAGGACAGTATAAAACAAGATGCCACATTATTTTGTAGAAAAAGCTTTGGTATGAAGTTTCAAGCTAACCTTCGAATAGGACAGTATAAAACAAGATGCCACATTATTTTGTAGGAAAAGCTTTGGTATGAAGTTTCAAGTTAACCTTCGAATAGGACAGTATAAAACAAGATGCCACATTATTTTGTAGAAAAAGCTTTGGTATGAAGTTTCAAGCTAACCTGCGAATAGGACAGTATAAAACAAGATGCCACATTATTTTGTAGGAAAAAGCTTTGGTATGAAGTTTCAAGCTAACCTTCGAATAGGACAGTATAAAACAAGATGCCACATTATTTTGTAGGAAAAGCTTTGGTATGAAGTTTCAAGCAAACCTTCGAATAGGACAGTATAAAACAAGTTGCCACATTATTTTGTAGGAAAAGCTTTGGTATGAAGTTTCAAGCTAACCTTCGAATAGGACAGTATAAAACAAGATGCCACATTATTTTGTAGGAAAAGCTTTGGTATGAAGTTTCAAGTTAACCTTCGAATAGGACAGTATAAAACAAGATGCCACATTATTTTGTAGAAAAAGCTTTGGTATGAAGTTTCAAGCTAACCTGCGAATAGGACAGTATAAAACAAGATGCCACATTATTTTGTAGGAAAAGCTTTGGTATGAAGTTTCAAGCAAACCTTCGAATAGGACAGTATAAAACAAGATGCCACATTATTTTGTAGAAAAAGCTTTGGTATGAAGTTTCAAGCAAACCTTCGAATAGGACAGTATAAAACAAGATGCCACATTATTTTGTAGGAAAAGCTTTGGTATGAAGTTTCAAGCAAACCTTCGAATAGGACAGTATAAAACAAGATGCCACATTATTTTGTAGAAAAAGCTTTGGTATGAAGTTTCAAGCTAACCTTCGAATAGGACAGTATAAAACAAGATGCCACATTATTTTGTAGGAAAAGCTTTGGTATGAAGTTTCAAGCTAACCTTCGAATAGGACAGTATAAAACAAGATGCCACATTATTTTGTAGGAAAAGCTTTGGTATGAAGTTTCAAGCTAACCTTCGAATAGGACAGTATAAAACAAGCAGTGAATGGAATAACATGTGTGCCGGAGAAAAAGTAATTTAACGCGAAAACACACAGCAAACGTTAAGGTAAGTTTACCCGAAAACAACTGGACTACTAGGAAAATTGTTAAACAACAAATATTTCGCACACAATGTTTATTTATCGCGAGGTCTTTTGAAAAACGGAAATTAATAGCATATAATTTTCAGTTCTAAAATTAATGAGTTCTTACTATATAAGCCTTTACTGCATTTCCTTACAGAAAACGGCTGCGTGTATTTGATTTCTTTTCAATCTGCTTCTATTAAACATTTCACCATCTTAGGACGAGAAACATCCCTACGTATTAATTTTTATTCAAAGCTTAAAAACAACCGTCCTAAAACAGGCTATAGGCTAGTTATTTTATAGTCATAGCTCACGTCCAACAGTGAAATGCGGGTTCAGGCTAAAAAAATTCCAGGCTGCTAATTAAACGATTAATCCCTAATTTTGATGCGTAATCAGAAAATACTGCAATTTGCATATCAGCAAACACATCAGAATTTACTAGTGAAATGAATGCTGTTTTTTTAAACTTCTCGCTTTAGAATGGTATAGACTTATTGCAACTAAGGCACATCATTCAAAACATTCTTAAACCTTTCTCTCGGGACTACCTTCAGAACAGTTATAAAATAAGAGTGCTGCCACAGTGCCCAGTGGTTTGAGGCTCTGGCTATTCTTCCAAGATAGCCCCGAGATCGAGTCCCGGATGAGGGACTCGATCTCTGGCCTATCTTGGAAGAATAGCCAGAGGCCAATGTTTGTCCGACGCCAATGTCTCTCTCCGTTTCCTAGAACCAATGATTACTTATAGCCCTTAGCTTAACGACTACCATGAGTTCTAGGAACTAAGATTACTTATAGTTCCTAGAACTGGTGGTCTACCGAACAAACAAAGCAAGATGCGTTCCGTAAATGAACTGGACATATTTCTGGAACTTCCCTATCACTTGAACTTTTCCTAGAATGTTATCAGTGAAGTTTTGAATAATTATGAAACTTAGAGATTTCATGACTAAATGTCTACTTAAACCTATTTACTCTAAAACTTGTGTCACACATACTTGGAAACTAAAAGCTCACAGAACACAGATTTCTATATATCTGTTATCATCGTACTTTATGATAAAGTATCAAAGAGAAATTTATACACTAGGTCAAAATTTGAAGTTTTTCAGAATGGTTATATTAACAGTTCGTGGTGCTGTGTCACCACGAACTGTTAATATAGCCATTCTGAAAAACTTCAAATCTTAGCCGAAATTATACTACAAGAAACAGAAGAAAAAGTTCTTAGCAACTTCTAACCCACCCCTGCTGTTTACATCAGATATGTTAATGACGTTCTCTTGTTTTGGCCCCATTCACTCCAAAAATTTGAAGAATTTACTAAGAAACTTTTATCCCTATATGACACCATAAAATTTACTATTGATCTCAGAACTGATGGTACGCTAACCCTTTCTTGACTGTCTAGTAGAAAATTATACAGACAATACTGTTTGGTATACAATATACCGTCTATAGAAAACCTTCAGCCTCTACTTCTACCATACCTGCTTCATCAGCTCATCCACAAAAGTATAAAGTTTCAGCAATCAGATTTATGTTACAAAGGGCTATAACTCACACCTCTGACGAACAGCGCCGATGTATTGAAATAAAAAAATATTTAAAATTACTTCAGCCCACGGATATTCCAATTCCACAATGAAAAATGTTCTCACAAAATTACATCGATATGACCATACAACGCTCCAGAGAGATTTTATACAACATGCATTCGTTGGATCCATGTCTTACCACCGGTATATTACACCAATTCTCAAAAATATCTGCAAACACTTTAATCTGGACGTTGGAACCCAAACAACCAATATCTACACAATGGTCAGGAAATATTGTGACCGTATACCAAACGAAAGCAGATGTGGCGTATATATTTTCTAAACGCTTGAAACGTTTTGATGAGAATAAACCTAATAAAGTGTCCTTGGCTCTACCAGACGCACATTGGTAACAAGGATCCGCGAGCACAAATATGATGTTAAAAACGGCTCACAAAAGACCTCTTTCACGATTTGTAAGCCTTAATTATTGCATCCCCCAAAAATAAATTCTCATTATTATTCACAGAGCGTTTGGCCATTCATAAATATGACCAGAAATGCTGCAATGATGGTGCTCCACTACATATTCCCTTACAGTGTAAAATACTGCTGTATACAGATGCTCACAGCCAATCTATCACATGATGAAACATCATGTGATACCGACGTGGGCCACGAGGGGAGAACTCGGACATGATGCTCCTTCCTACACCTTTGTAATGGGAGCCATGACAAGACTTTGACCCTTCTGATTTTTGTGTGGAGTGGTCCGGGCCGCGAGCTCGGATACTCTGAGAAATATAACTGCACTGAAAACTATAATTTACATATTGTTTTTTTATAATATTACATTGCATATTACTAACTATATAATGAATAGGGGATTCCGTTAATATATTTTATTGCTACATTGAAAAGGAACTAACGAATTATACTTAAAAAGCCCTTTTATACTGTATATTTGGAACAAAATGTTGATTGTCTAACCTATCATTTAAGATATTATCTTCACGTTCATAAATAATTGCGTGACTCAAATAAGCATGAGCATATACACTGAAGAGCAAATTGAATTAGAAATAACTGTCTAGTAACGTGTAGTACTACCTTTCGCCCTGATGACGGCGGCGATTCGTTTCGGCATGGACTCGACAAGACACCGGAAGCGTTGGGAAGCCATACGGATCCACGACCCCTGAACAAGCTCCCACAGTTCACGAAGATTTCATGGAGGAGGGTCAGAGCCTTGAACATATCTCTCGATGGCATCCCAAATGTGCTCGATGGGATTGACGGCACGTGTCCTAGCTGGCCAAGGAAGCCAGGTCACGTCGGTGGAGTGTTCATCCAACCATTCAGATACAATTCGGGAGCAGGATATCCCGGTAACGTTGACCTGTGAGGAACGATGTCACACGTACTAGGGGTTCCATTTCAGTCCACGTAAACAATTCCCAGACGAGAATGCCACACCCACCAGCTCGAAGAGTACCCTGCTGGCAAGAAGGATCCATCGCTTTATGTGGTTTGCGCCGTACTCGTATCCTGCCATCCGCATGTACCACCGTGAATCTCGACTCATTAGTCCAGGCAGCAGCATTGTTCCACATGTCTAGGGTCCAATGGCGATGTTCCCGCGCCCATACTAATCTTTGCACCCTGTGATGTGCGGTCAGCAACGGTATCCTTGTGGGACGATGGCTTCTGTACCCCATAGCGAGGAGATAGTTCTGGATGGTGTGGCTGCTTACACGTTTTTATGCACCAGCGCTAAATTGCCGAGTGATTTCTTGCACTGTGGTCCGTCTATCCGCTGTTACAATGCGAGCTAGCCGACGATGACCCCGCTCATCCACACGCTGTTGTCCTCGGCAGTTGGCCCTTGCAGGGATGGTTTTACCGGATTCGATGTATTCACGATGCACCCGTGACACAGTGGCTCGTGAAAATCCCAGTGCCCGCACGACTTCCGAGATGGAGTGACCCATTTTTTGTGCCCCGACAATTTGCCCACGATCAAATTCGCTTAGATCCTTCATCTTACCCATACTGCCTCCGACTCTTACTGATTCCCGTCGCATCACTCCTTATATTGTCGGATCGCTGCGTACGTCATATCGTTTCCGTTTATAGGGTCGCCCACAGCGCCACATTTGCATAACGCCAGCTGTCTCTAATTCAATTGATCTTCAGTGTACGTCAAATCATGAGTTTATTATGCTTGTATATTTCAAATGATTATCTCTATGTTGTTGTTATGTTCATCTGACGATGGGCCCACAGTGGAACAGAAAGACCTCGTGCTTTTTGAACCTTCATCTTAATAGCTTGTATGTATGAATCGCTTCTGAGAACCTGCACAGTTGCTGACTGATGTATACACATGTGTACATAGGCATAATAAACAATGGATCCCAGATTGAAGGTGTGTTTCTTACCAGTTATAATCGGATACATCTTGCTATGGGTCTTGGCCGCCCTAATACAGTATATCAATAGGCTGAGAATTGAAAAACTAAAAAAAATTCTTGCTTTATGTGTCACTCATCAGCTGTTATATCTGACTTTTCACGGTCGACTGAAAGAGTATATTTCAGAAACCTTGATTATGAGGCTTATCTGATGAATATGCACCAACTATTTTGCAACATTCTTCTTTAATCTATCTTTCTGATGCTGGCGATCGACAATTTAGTCCATTATGAATGCAGTTATAAACAACGTTTCTTTTTCCCGAAGATTTAATCGTTGGTCCCTTGGGGAAAATGTTTCAAGTTTCTATGTTTGCACATTCTGTTTTCCTTTTTTGTTGCATAACTGAACGGTAAACTCGAACATCGCTATAACAAACATGGGAAAATTAAAATTTTAGTTCTGATATGACTAAGTTTTGAGTATTATTTAAGTTTCCATTCTATTTTGTGATCAGTGTAGCCACGATTCTCTTTAATTTTACATGAAAGAGGTTGAGAAATTGTTTATTGCTCAGCAACGTTACGTTACTTCATTTTGGGCAAATTATCATTGCTTTTAAATAGACTTTCCCATAAAAACTCAGAATCAACATTTTTATGCACCTCCGCTGTTGAAGGTTATTAACTTTTTTTAATTTTGAAAGTTCAGGGCTTTTTTTCTTCATGAGAACAGTAACCATAAATCTCCGATACTAAAAGCAAGACCTTACGAAAGTTCAAGAATTGCTGATACGTATATTTCTATATTATATATATGGTTTACATTGGACAATATTTATTGTACATTGTATTTGCTTTTTGCTTAGTGTTCTTTTTGAAACTTCTCTAATGCAGCTTCAAGCGCAAGTGCAGAAATTTCTGTAACGACATAACGTTCTTCTTTGTGCCAATCCTACACTCACGGACAATGAAATTTGCGCACCAAAAAGGAAGCATCGGAATGAACTGAAATTATTTTATGGACGTAATAATACAGATGAATGATGCACATGATGACAAAAACAGTGCTGCTGGAAAATTACTGAGGGATCTGAGGCACGCAATCCGGTCATCTTCAATAGCACGTCGCACCGCCTCGTGCGGTGATACATGCTGCAATATGGTCCGGCATGGAGGCGAACAGACGACTGATGTTGTCCTGCGGCAGACTAGCCCATACGTGTTGGATGGTGTGCTCCAAATCCCGAATAATTCAGCACGGCAGCAGCCGGCGTTTCAAATGGTCCCACACATGCTCGATAGGGCACATGTCCGGGGAGCGGTCAGGCCATGGAAGTGTCTGGACATGACGTAGGCAGTCCTGGGCAACCCGAGCCGTGTGCGGGCGGGAATTAGCCTGCTGGTATAGTACAGCTGGAATCCTGGCCAAGAATGGGAGTACATGGGGCAGTAGGATCTCATCCGCGTAGCGCTGGCCCGTCAGTGATCCACGTACCACTACTAGAGCTGATTGACTATCGTAGGTAATGGCTACCCAGACCATAATGCCTACAGTGGGGGAGGTGTGGAGCTCGATAGCGAGGTTGGGATTGTGCTGTTGCCCCGGGACCTCCACACCCGGACACGATGATCATCTGTCCCCTAAACAAAGCGACACTCTTCGCTAAACATCACACGTCACCAGTCTGTGACGTTCTACGTGGCTCTGGCCTTTTGCCACTGCACACAGAGCCAGCGATGTTCCTGTGTTAACAGCATCACATCTAAGGAGCGCTGGGATCGCAGATTCGCTTCCGCGAGGCATCGGGAAATGGTTCGTGGGCACACAGAAGCCGCTACATCTGCCTGAATAGTGGACTGGGTCCCCGTGGGAAAAGTTCGTGCCTGGCGCACGATTTGCCGATCCTCTCAACCGGTGGTCCTCCTGGTCTATCCTGAGCCGCTCCACCGTGTGCCAGTGCCGTCACGTGTTCACTGCTTCCAACACAGTCGGACGGTATGGTCTGAACGACCCACGTGGCGGGCTATATGGCGCGCAGACCACCCTGAGGTTTTCAACCCGATGATCCTGCCTTTCTCAAAGTCTGTACGTTGCGTGCATCGACGTATCTGGCGTCTACCCGGCACTCTTGTCACTCTGCACTCTTGCTTGCGTCGGCCGGTGCTTTTCGCTTTCATGTGCCATCAACTGCACGATGGTTTATAAGGCTGCTGATTCCTGCTCGCAGCGCCATCACAGGGTGTTGGGTCTTGCGCACTCGCACCAACCGAGTGCGCAAGACCCAACACCCGGATGTAGCACGTTTTCTTCTGGGTGCGCAAATTTCATTGTACGGGAGTGTATTGTCCCCCATTGACTTCTGTCTTGTGCATACGAAGTGCTATTGACTTCGAAGCAAAAATGATTTATTAAGACTTTAAAAAATGTCGACTAATAATTTCGCTCTCCGAAGGTAACGGTAATTGGTGCACATAATCGACGATCACTATCAACGTTGAACATCATTTTGTGGGATTTCATTTTTTTTGTTCCAACTTGTCACTTGACATACCTCAGGTGAAGAAGTAATAACAATATCCGAAACGTTGATTACAGTACTTGGTGATTTTCGCATTTCAGTTAATTCTGCTTGGGACATAATGATTCTGATAACATTAGCCAAATGATGGTATTACTGTGATAGCATTAAGCTGTGTTTTGGCTCGGCTTCATGAGTACAAATGGAGGGTAAGTATTTAAATCATTGTGACATCATCAGTGTTCTGACGGTCACGGATTTTGATGAGATGTTTCAACTCGCTTGAAAGAAATGTGGTCGGTGCCATGTCATTGACAAATCGTGAAGAGTTGCGATATACACTGATGAGTCATTACATTATGACCACGCCCAGCTTAGATAAATGAGCGCACCTGGAGATGGAACGGTGGCGCAGTTGAAGTTCACAAAGCACTATATATGCAAACCAAGGACCGGCTTTCGGTTCGTAGAGTGTTCGGAGTCAGAATCGGAAAAGCTGCTGATTCATCTGAGTTTAACAAAGCAAAAATGTGATGGCACGGCGCTTCGGAACTACGATCTCGAAAACAGCGTGGCTTGTGTGTTGTGCACGTGTCTCTGTAGTGAGTACGTTTCAGAAATGGTGCACAGAGCGCCAAACGACGAACTGTTGTCCAGCTGTGTGTCCTCCACAGCTTGTTGATGCCAGAGGGGAGCGGAAACTGTCGGGCATTGTTCGCAGCGACCACGGGGCCACAGTGCGACAAATCACCCCCAGCTACAACAGTGGTTATCAGGGCAATGTGTCACAGGACACCATTCATCGCAGCTTTCTGCGCATGGGTTTAACAAAACCCATGCGCAGAAATGCATAGTGAAAGATCCAGCTGGGTCTCCATGCCCACTCAACGTCATCGCTAACAACGTATGAAATGAGCTCAAGATCATTGAGATTAGACCATGGATGATTGGAAGAAAGTGGCTTGGTCTGACGAATCAAGATTCCTAGTGCATCACGTAGACGGCCTAGCGCGGATACGCCGATTACCAACGGAGGCTATGGCACCTGGATGCACTGTTGGGCAGAAACAAGCCGGCGGCGGCGGCGGTGTTATGCTGTGGACGATGTTTTGTTGGGACACTTTAGGCCCCATTATCCCAACAGCACGATCCCTGACAGCTGTCAGGTATCTGAGCATCATCGTTGTGGGCCAAGTTCACCATTCATGGCAACTGTGTTCCCTGCTGGTGATGGCCATTACCAACAGGATAATGAACCATGCCACACTGCCAGAATCATCAAGGTGTGGTTCGAGGAGCGTTCTGGTGAGTTTATGTTAATGACCTGGCCTCCAAATTCACCTCACATGAACCCAATAGAACATCTGCGGTTCGACTTGGAAAAGCGGGTTCGCGCTAAATCACCGCCACCCCGAAATGTGCGAGAACTGGAGGACCTGTTGTGGACATTACGGTACCAGATACCCCAGGATACCTATCGCTACCTCATGGAATCAATGCCTCTCCGAGTGGCCGTTGGATTTGCGGGCTAAATGGGGTCCTACAGCTAAATAGGTAGGTGGTCATAATGTAATGATTCATCGGTGTATGTGGAAAGCTTCCAAAGTATCAAACTTGATAACTGAATTAGGTTTATCAAAACATTTTATTTAGCGTTTTTAGACCATAATTTATGGTCATTTTCGTCCTAATGTTTAGTGATAGACGATGTCTTCAGTTCATAGTTCTGTATGTATGCATATATGTCTTGTTTTCCTTCAGACGGAAACTTAAAGCCCCGTGGGTCTGTCTGTGTCTCGTTCTTTGCACTAATGTAACGCGTTTCGTTCTTTGTAGTAATGCAATGTATCTGGTTGTTTGCACTAATGCTACCTGACATGCCTGTGGCTTTGAGTTAGCGGCATGCAAAGGAGAAAAAGAGTCCATCCGTAGTATACCAGCTTCTGAAGGAATCGATATATGATACTAACAGTTACTGATAGTGCCCATCAAGCATTCATTCCAAACCGTTGTCACGCGAGGAAAACCGAATCCGGAACAACGATGTGGAACACCTTTCCGTGTTCATTGCTTCCAGTTCGCATTGTGAACCAAATACACTGCAGTTTGTTGCGTAGACCATCATGTTTCACGTAGACGTATGGCACGACCTCCTCAAATTGCCTGAGTTAATTGATCATACGACGTAGCTCTTCGATGGCACCAGGTTTACAGATCAGGTTCGGTTTCTTGAATCTACATTGCCCAATTTTTGCCAAGTACAACCTTCCGTACAAACTAACAGAATCCGTATTATCCTCCGAATTTGAAATGTAACCAGACCCACGATTTCCTCTTCACTTGCTTTATCCTTGTCCCTCACTTCTATTCTAATTTGCGTAAACAAAGTTCTACTCCTTCCGAGTGGAACCATTTTATTATTATTATGATTATTTTTATTTCACTTGATTTTCTCATCTACAGCAATGGCATCTGTAGCATGGTCTACTTGTTCAGTCATTCATGGTTTAAAAATCGTCGTACGATGTAGCACGTATCGAGAATTACTGCTTATTGGATTTTGCGCATAAGGTGTTGTAGACCTAAACCATCAAGTTAAGTTATAAGAGTCTGAGGAATTATACCAGTTGCAGAAATAATCAATGGACGTATGTGAACTGTTTTCAGCTTAATCTCTGCAGCCAGTTCCACGTACTTGTTGATTTTTGTTGCATAGGCGTACAGATATGTCGACAACGACTGCTTACTTCTGCCTTTTGTCATAAAGCACTATGTCTGGACGATTAGCAGAGATGGTTACGTCTATTTTAATCTCACGGTCCCAAAATAATTTGTATTGTTTATTATCTAGTACATCAGTGGGTTGATACAATATTTATAGTATGGCACTTCTGACACTAATAGTTCTGTATCGCGCGCTAATTGTTGATGTATCATCTTAGAAAAATTATTATGTCGCTGCATATAATCAACGTTTGCTAGCGTGGTGCATCCTCCTCAGATGTGTTTAATTGTCTCACTGCATATACCACATCTTCTACATTTGTCACTTTGAAGATCCTCCTTTAAATTTATTTTCTATAATTTTGGTTGCAATCATTTTGTCTTGAACAGCCATCATAAACCCAATAATCTTTCCATATAATTTTCCTCGCTTCAATCACTGATATGAAGCTTTCTTGTCAACTTCTGGCCTGTCTAACTGATTTCGATGAAGCCCATGATGTTCCTTTTGTTTCGCTTCCATTTTCGAATCAGGTCTTCCATAAACGGATCTTCTATTTCATCATCTGGTTTACTTAACATTAGAGGAGTGCTCTCTTTGTCTGCAGCACATATGATATCAATATATTATTATTATTATTATTATTATTATTATCAACATTGAATAATGTACACACGGAATTCGTCCTTTTCCAGTATTTCATTGTAGTTCCATGGAGGATGACGATTCTACGCTGATGGGATGCATTTCTTTGATTCTATGCAATTTTCATATCTCCGTTTTTTTAAATTCCGCAATTTGCATTTGTATAAAAGGGGAACAATACATTATCTGTGCATTCTTTAGATATGTCTGCGTAATACAGGGAAAGTATGTTTTTCCTTTGCAAGATATTGGGTTGATGCATAAGTTCATGCCGTTTTATTTCACGAATGTTTCCCAGGTCATTAGTGACGGCCAGACGTATATCAAAATGTAGCCGGTAATATCGTGTATCTAATTCGTATTGCGTTGTGTGATTGTGGCTAATGGTTTTTTGGTTTTCAGGTCCGGAAGTAAGGATTGTCAAGTAGAGAGGAATGGACATTTCAAACATCTGCTCCTCTATGATTTTTAACAAGGGATCCTCAGCCGCCGCGGCTACTCGACAAATTTGTGCTGTGTATGAGAGAGGATGCTACTGCTCCGAGGACAGCACGCAAAGGTTTGAGCGGTTCCGATGTGGCAATTTTGACCTCAACGACTCTCCAGGCTCAGGTCGTCCATCTCTCACTTCCATGAGGAACGTTTGAATCATCTCATCCACTTGCATCTGCGTCAAACCACACGCAAATCGGCCACTGAGATAGACTGTGATCATACCACAGTGGTGCGACACCTGGAACCTATGGGAAAGGACCAGAAATTGGGGTCTCGGGTGCCTCAGACTTTCATCGAGAACAACAAGGATCAGCGTGTTGCCATATGTGGTTCCTTGCTCGTCCGTTATCGCGAATGTTCTCAGCAACACAAACCCTTTCTGTCACGTATTGTTACTGAAGATGTAAAGTAGTGCCTGTTAGTGAATTTCAGGCATCGAAGGGAATGGTTAGGCCCAAACAAGACGCCCACACCACGTCCAAAACATGACTTTCATCCTGCGAAGATCATGTTGTGTGTCTGGTGGGACATGGAAGGCATTGTTCACTGGAAAATACTGCCGAGGAATAGGACTATCAACGCTGCACTCTATTGTGAGCAACTCCTCCGTGTGGAGGGAGCAATTCAGCAGAAACGGCCACATCGCGCCATAGTGTCCTTCTCCAACATGATAACGCACGTCCTCACAGTACAAACATGACCAAAATTGCCATTCAGGACATGAAATGGGAGATCCATCCACATCCGGCATATTCTCCAGATGTCACCCCTCAGACTATCACCAGTTCCGGTGTCTATCGAACTAACGAATGCACTCCGTGGCAGAACGTTCAACAATGATGTTGATCTCCATAATTTCCTTGAGGATTTCTTCGCAGCAAAACCTGCATGTTTTTTCAAGAATGGCGTTGCAGACCTATCCAGACGTTAGGACACCATCGTAAATAATGGGGAGAAATACATAGTTGATTGATTCCGTTTTCCCTTCTGTTGTAATACATTCCTGTAGTGCGGTGAAAAATACGACATGAAGTTATGCATCAACCCCAGTAAAAGTCATCATCCGTTCCGCTGTGGATTCAGTAGTTAAATTTTGGCCCCGATGGGAAAAAGCTGCCGATCCTCGGTTTAAGCTGGTTAAGTAGGGTCATCAAACGTTCATAAGCATTCTGTAGGTTGAATTTCAGTCCGAAAACAAAATTTTGTACAATCTTATGTTTTCGTTTTATATTTTTTCTTTTTCTCTTTTTTCCAGCACTTTGAGCATTTGTTTGCATTCAGTGATCATAAATTTGAGCTGGAAAATGAAAGCGTCCAATACTTTTACTTCCCGTTTCCTTGAACTATGCCACTCGGAAGGAAATTAATTGAATTCGATGTGCGCCCGAAACTTTGGACAGAGGTTAAGATCTCTCGCATTTCATCCTCTTCAGATCAGAAAGATATATGACTCTTAGCCCTACGGAAGGACCATTTGTCTTCTACAAATGTCAAACTTTGGGGAAATGAAGCATGGGTAAAAACTATCATAAAGACACGAAGAAAGGCGTGCTTTTTTCTTTATTCCGCAGTTATCTTTGCTTTCGGTTAAAATGACGTGAATGTGAGCAATATCTGCCAATTGGTTGTTGGTTATTGAGGCAATATGTTTCAGCAGTTACAATAAAATTGCTTGCGTTAAAAGTTTGGCAAATGGATTGGGGAGATTCCATTTTCTGTGTGTGTGTGTGTGTTTGCTGACAGTTTATGATGAACCAAACGTTGGCTTTAAAGGGTATTACTTATACAACTTCCATTCATTTCTTTCTGAAAGTAATTTACCTTAGCAACAAGGAGGATGTTTGCTTTAATTGCCAGACATTTAATAGCTGAAGAGGTTTAGTCTTACAATACCTCCCACGCTACAACGAAGCTACTGATGAACACCTCTCAGGTTTTTTTGTTGTTGTTGTTTTTTTAATTTTCGCTATTTTTTAGATACACAGACTTTCATTATTTATTAAGTGAATGCAAAAGCATATATTAAATAGAGAACAAATGTACTTATTGTAATAATTGTTAGTGTTCGTATAAATGCATAATTCTGTCTTCAGCTTTTCACTAGTGATGGTAAGTTTATTTATGTAATATTCTTAGTTAATTATGTGACTTAGAATACTGCTTTGATTTAAACGATCCGTAACTTTTATGTGATACCCCGGATAGCGAAATATACCATAAAGATATTTCTTGATCACAATCTGATTGGTCTGAAGGGCCGTAAATAACATTTCTAGTTGCTGAAACTTTAACTTCCTTATTTCATCCAAAACTGGTCACTTGAACGTTTAGTACACTTCATTATACATTGCTTGTAGTGTGTATTACTCTTCAAATATAGCAAACTTGGTAAGATATTAATGCTGTAAACTTGAATCAATTTAATAGTCGACGAGTCTAAAAATATCTAACTAACAAAATATATTAAAAAAAAAGAAAAAAACACTTTGACAGAAGTCAACTAAACAGCGCCTCACCAAAGTCAGCTAGAACGCCAACCCAGCTCAAAGGTCAGCCATCATACATTGCTAACATCATTCTTATCTCTATTTTTCTCGTACATCATTCTACTTTTTCTTATACGTCATACCCGGGAATTTCGAAGGCCTTTTAAATTTTAATTGTTTCACAGAATCAAAAGCCTTTTCATAATGAGCAAAGCCACACATAGTAAGAGTTTATCTTCATTCCCTATTTCAATTAGTTCTTTCGGCGCATATATATGTCGTATTTTGCTGCAGCGATTCCTGAATCCAGCTTCTTTTCTTAGTTGAGTCACGTCCTGTGTTTCATTCAAGTAATACTATAGCACCTTAGTCAAGATTTTGTGAACAACTGGTACGAAGCTAATGGGTCTGCAGCACCTCAGCAGTATGCAGCGGGATCAGTGTGACATTGTTCCAGTCTTCAGGAATCTTTCCTTCATTGAGACATCCAGTAAAAACTTGGGGAATAGTGCGGTTCCTATATCTTCACTCGAAAACTCATTTTTTCTTCTTCTGGTACTGTTTCCTATTTCAGTTCTTAACTGCATGGACAGCTCTACTTGGAGCACTGAAAGCCCTTACACTCCTTTATGTCTGAAACATATGTATCATATGTTGCATATAATTTTGTGTAGAACTCTTTAACTCTCCTCAACATTTCACCTCTATCTTTTGTTATAGTATCATCTTTTTTTCAGAGTGCCAAAAGAGTATAATGTAATAAAAAGTAGAGGCCAACATTAAAAGAGTTAAAGAGTTCTACGCAAAACTATATGAAAAAGATGATACATCTATTTTAGGCATAAAGAAATATAAATTAAATATCCGTTTATAGAAATAGATATAGATTTTTAGATGCGATATTGATTGCTAAAATAAATTGGGTATGCAGTGCTTTATTTGTTCATCCACAATGCCGAACTTTACCTGCATAACCGCACAATTCATCGTATTACGTGCATATTTGCAATGTTCAGCGCAGAAAAGTTTTAACAACATTTCAGAGCATGGAAGTTTTCTTTTTCTTTTTCTTTTTCTTTTTTTTTTATTGTGGACAACAAGTCCAATGTGAACTCCATTAGTAGTTCTGCTTACATCCAACTCATATAATTGGTGTTATTATGTTGAATTACTTGTGACTTATTGTGGGCGGCAGCACGTCCATGAATATTGTACAGTAACCTTTTATAAAGCAGCTTGTATACTTTGAAACATGGAACTTTCAACTTCATACAAGGAGATGCTGATAAGTTCTCGGCCTACCAAGAAAGAAATGGGCAGAGCCATGAAACTTACAAGTATTCCATATATTCACTCCGAAGTTCAACACACTTAGCACAGCATTTCTGGAGTTTCTTTAAAGCTTCCAAAAATATTCTGAAGTCTGATCACTCAAGTACTGTTTTGCTGCTGATATAACCTCCGGATTATTCAAAAGATTATTCCCTTTCAAACTTTTTTTGAAGCTTTGGGAACAGGAAATAGTCCGATGGAGTAAGCTCTGGTGAGTAGGGTGGATGGTCTAGGCACTTAAACCCCAGATCCCTTAAAACATCCATTGTCTGGCCAACCTTGTGAGCCGGCGCATTGTCTTGCAAAAAAGCCAACAACTTTCCGCAGTTTTCCTTTAACGTCTTCTTTCATCGACACAGCAAGTTTGAATAGTATTCAGCATTTATTGTTTGACCGTTCGGGTGATAGTCAGTCGGTAAAACGCCTTCCGAATCCCCAAAACCATTGCCACGACCTTTTATGTAGACCTTTGAGCCTTGAATTTCTTTAGCCGTGAAGAACCCGAGTGCCGCCACTGCTGGGACTGCTTTTTCGTCGTCTCTGGATCGTAGTGATGAACCACGTTTCATCACCAGTGACATGTCGCTGCAAAACATCGTCACCAGATCGCTCAAAGTGTTGCAAAACCCATTTGGAAGTGTTCACTCGTTTCGTTCTGTATATCCAAGTGCTCATGTTTTTCTTCTGAATATCCAAGTGCTCATGAATTATGAACCAACGCGTTCTATGGATTTCTCCAGTATCTCAGCTGTTGTTTTAGCTGAGGTTTGCCAATCTGGCAAAATCAAGCCATGAACACGATCAACAATTTCGGGTGTTGTCACTGTTGAAGACCTCCCAGATCTTGCTGCATCTTCAGTCTCAAAGTCTCCATGCTGAAAGTTCGCACACCATTTCTTCACTGGGGAATATGAAGGGCACTTGCCACTTAATGTTTGCGTTAAATACTCATAGATTTCTTTTCCAGTTTTCTTCTGCAGGAACAGAACTTTCATGACAACCTGGAGTTTCCCATTCGAAAATTCAACACTTTGCATTGACATGATTCTGTTCAGGATGTCAAACGTCTACAACAAAAGAGCTATTATTCTGAAAATTGGCACTTTACAATACAAAAGAATACTCTTTCGAGATGCAGTGACAAAATTATGCAACAATTACAGGATGTGGGTTAGGTTTATAACTTTTCAGCATCCCCTCTTAAAGCATCTTAAGGATACAGTCCACTGCTTATTTAGAAATTCCTGGGCGTGCTCTTGAATTCAGTTTTTAAATATTATTGATATGTTTAAATTGATTGTATTTCAACTAGACACATTCGTACATTTATTACATTCTAATAAGTACATTAAAAGTTGCTCCAGAAATTTAGGGGTGCCCATGGTAAGAGTTGATGTACAAGTTGGATGTACGACGAGGTGCAACCCTTGCTCTTTACTTAGAATGAGTTGATCCATAACTCGGAGCGCGAAATTTGTTAGCTGACATATCATAATCCTTTCAGTATATATTTGTGTTTCAAATGATAGCATTCTTGGTGAAGTCCAGTGAAGAGGTTTTTTCAATGTTGAAAGAGTGTACTAAGTAAAATGTATTCTTGTGAAACACTCATATGAAGCATATTTTATCCATAAGATGTAACATTAAAGTTCTATTGTGAAATGCATGTCTGCAGGTCGCAGGCATCTGGTATTTGAAAACATACCAAAACACTGATGGCCACAGCGTTTGATTTTAGACACATGTCCACACGTCGAAAAGTAATAAATACTTAAAGCTAAATTTAAGGAATTTTGACCTTTTTTACCATGGCAGATATTTTAATTTAGTGAAAACATTTATTTGAATGTACATGACATGTCGGGAGTGACACAAGACAGACCTTTCTGGAAGAAACGTGGGAAGACCTTCTTCAAGCAGTGGATTGATAATGGTTGATGATGATGATATGACATGTATGAAAATTTTTGTGCTTTGGATTTAGTCTTTTCTGATAAGATAAATGTTTTCTTTCTTTTCTAGGGAAATTCACAACAACAAATTGATCAAACTACCCGTAGCTATATCCAGTCTTCCAACATTAAGAGAGTTGTAAGTACATCAATAAAATTACGAAGGAATTTTTATCATAGAAATTACTAAATGATTAAACTTCATAAATACAAGGCAGTCATTTAAGGTTATTAATTTTGACAAAAAATTCCGAAATTAAGTGAATACTTTTATTAATTAGTTCATGTCGTAAATATCTAACAGACAATGTATCTTCTTTGTGCCCCGTTGCAATCAAACAGGCACCGTCGTTCGTAAGTTATGATCAGCCGTTGGTCTCGGGATGCAGACTTCTCAGAGTAAACAAGCCTGCCTGCTTTTTGATCTAGGTATCTTGCCTGCTGTTCAGTGCAGGAATTGCCAGCTTGGAAATGCCTAACCAATCGTCTGAATTCCGTTTAATACATAGATGTTGCACTGGTTCTTAGGAAATTGGTTCTCTTGCTTTCCTGGATCAGGTGCTCGTAAGTTGCTCAAGAGCTAACGTTAACTTGAACAATTCCCAAACAAAAATAATTACGCCAAACCATTTCCCTTCTTTCAGCGCAAATTAGCACAACTAGATGGTGGTAATGCGTAACAGCTTATATGATGATACCGGTGAAAAGTCTCCCGGAATTGATGAGTCGAATGTTAACCTTGAGCCTACAGTTCAAATAGCAGTTTTCTTATCTGTAAAATCTGTACGAGAACGTCTCGTGTTTCCTAGCTGCAAAGTGAACTTTTCCATGGTGCCGTACACTAGGCTTTTGGGTCTGTCAGGTGGACATGGTCGAATCAAGATGTACTAATGTAACTCTACCCTTGTACGAACCTTTCTATGGTGCCATACATTAAGCTTTTGGGTCTGTCAGGTGGACATGGTCCGATCAAGATGTACTAATGTAACTCTACCCTTGTATGAACCTTTCTATGGTGCCATATATTATGCTAATAATATATGTCCCATTTCAGGGAGCATGCTACGACACACTAGTGAACTTATTGAACATTTCTATGGTGCCATACACTAGGCTTTTGGGTCTGTCAGGTGGACATGGTCCGATCAAGATGTACTATAATAAATATACCCTTGTCTCCAGGTTTAATGTGTGTTGCGCTTACCAATTACAGAATCAGATCCGCGGCTCAATGCTTCATTTTATGAAGCATTTTAGCCTTTTCGTGGCATCAGGATTCCTACTAAGCTCACTTCTCACCCCTCGTATGGATTTCGAAGTACATTTGATAGGCTAGGCTATCAGTTCTTCCTCCATAAAGCAGAGGAAAACAACTGGATCCGAAGATTTGGTGGGCTCCAAGAAAGTAGCTTATAACGTGGCTCCCGTACTTCTTGACCAATGTTGCCAGGAATTTTGGAACGTTCGTCCTTCTTCACAAAAGTTAAGGACATGCTTAACTTTTTATTCATCCCAAAGGTTGAAGATAAAACATAATAAATTAAATGCATTGGAACTACATAACTACACTATGTAGCAACTATTTTTCTAACTTTTCAGAAATTGCCTCCTTCCCCATTAAACCAATTGCTTCAACGATAGAAAAAACAGTCGCTTTAAAATATCAAAAAATTAGCATCGTTTAATATAACTCAAATTTTAAGCGAATATGATTTGTCTCAATATTACCATTGTATCAGAGAATCTCTTCAGTAATTGGCTCTTGACTAGGAAAATTCCTCTGTGGAAAAACAAGTTTTATCAGATTATTTTTTTTTTGTTTCTGCTGATTTTCACTGCGGTTTTTCAAACTTCAGGTAGAAATCTGAATGAAAACATTTTTCCTTTCAGTTTTCATTTTGACAAAATTGAATTTCTACTATCAGTACAACGGACAACACTCATGTTTGGACTCGGGATCAATTGTTACCTTGGTTCTCAGGTCCATGGTAACGAAAACTGAAATCACAAAGCCTTCAGTGACAGATACGCTACAGCAGATACTTTAACTGCACTGAAGGTGATCTCTATTCACAACCAGCAGCTGAAGTTGATCCTTACAATCACCAGCAGCTAAAGATAAACTCTAAAGTTGGTTATACGTAAGTTGTTGGACATCATTGAAGGAAATAAGCATGATACACATGAAAGGCAAAATTCTGTTTGAAAAGTGATAGAGTATAGCACCTGATTGTTTTCATTGGAAGGGGGAGGGCTTAAGGACCTCTGTGATAATCTAGCTCCGTGATCGCCTAGTGCTACGAGATGGTCGCGAGTCCCTAATTTGATGGCATTGGCTCCAGGTAATTGATAGAGCCAGCACCGTAGAACAAGCATACCGCCCATGTTGCATCCTAGACTTGAGTCCGGCTGAATACGAATGATCACCCAGCAGCCCTTGCCTTTCACCTATAGGGGAACATGCTTTTTTGATGTGACATCACAGTAGGACAGGAGATGACTATCGCTGAACTTTGATACAGTGAAAGTTTGCCATTTCATGATTCGATGGTCTCGTATCTTTTGGCATACTGTATGCTGAATTCTCTGTTTCAGCTAAACGTTGTGTTCGTCATCTTTTAGCTCACTATGTATACACGATATACACTATCTACCAACAAGTAATTGGACACCCCTGAAATCGACGATATCTGCGGTCCTGATACACGTCACGGCCGCCGCCGTTAAATATCGTGCGGGAAACAATAACGCAACCAGTCCCATGCTAGATTCCACGCAGTTCGGAGCTCTCTGATTTCGAGAAAGGTGTAATCGTCATGTGTCACAGAAATGGTCGATCCATACGTGACATGTCCAGCGAGTTGAAGTACTCAAAATCCACAGTGATTGGCAAGTGGAAGATGAGAGGTGACTGTCGGAATGTGCCCCTACCCGGCAGACCCACAAAACTGGGAGTTAGAGACCGACGGGTGCTGGCCAGCAAAATTCGGAAGAACCACACCAAATCGATGGGCCACATCCGCGAGGAGTTTCAACAGGCATCCGGAAGTGTTCTTTCAAAGAATATTATCCGTAGGGAAGCCCATCTGCTCGGTTATCATGGACGTGCTGTCGCCCACAAGCCTTTGATCACCAAGTCCAATAGCGCTGCTCGGCTAACGTGGTGCAAAGAACGTGGACAGTGGACCGATGAACAGTGGAAACAGGTTCTCTGGAGCGACGAATCAAGGTTCACCCTCTAACGTTCGGATGGCAGGGTCTGGGTTTGGCGTCTACCTGGAGAACGCCTCCTGCCGGAATGTATTGTGCCAACTGTGAAGTTCGGCGGCGGTGGAATTATGCTATGGGGGTGTTTCTCCTGGTATGGCACGGGACGCTTGGTCGCAATTCCTGGTAGTCTCAACGTCGAGACCTTCTGCACCATTTTGGATGATCCTGCGCTTCCTACGTTGTGGCAGTTTTATGGGGTGGACCCATGTTACTTTCAGGATGACAGTGCCACCTGTCATGTTGCGAGGTCCACCATGGCTTGGTATGATGGCAATGGGGTTAATCGAATGGACTGGCCTGCGCAGAGCCCGAACCTTAACCCTATCGAGTACCTCTGGGACGAGTTGAAGCGTCGACTTAAGGGGTGCCCCACCGTTCGAAATCGGTGAATTAACTGACCTGTCTTCTCCAAGCCGAGTGGAAGAAAATACCGCTAGTCGTCGTAAAACGCCTGGTTGAGAGTATGCCCCGGAGATTCGCAGCTGTAATCGCCGCTCGTGGAGGCTCCACCAACTATTGAAGGTGAATAAACTTCGTTTTCCTTTGCTATCACAGGTGTCCAATTACTTGTTGGTAGATATGTAGCAGGAACTAAATTGGTTTTCAAAAAATTAAACAATAAACAGATTTTTAGGCGGTGAAACCTATCGGATAGCCTAAGCACACAATGCTGCTGTCAAAGACCGTACGCAAGTGTAGGTAGTTTGTCGCCAAGGTTATATAACCACTTCCATATTAGTCTTCCTATTATATTTTTGAACCCAGGAGCCCGAAAATCCAGATTATTCATGTTACAACTTGGCTACCGTTTACAGTAACATTATATCCATGCGAAAGAGAGCCATTGTAAGACTTAAGACCTGGCAGCCACAAGAAAATGTTGCTAGAGAACTACGTCTTGATTACTCCATTGTGCGCAGATTTTGGAGAGGTTCTCAAGAAACCGAGTATGTTGTTAGAAGACCCAGCGAGACATAGAGTGACTACATTATATCAAGATAGGTATCTTCAACTTACATCATATCAAGATAGGGATCTTCAACTTACACCATATCAAGATAGGTATCTTCAACTAACATCATATCAAGATAGGTATCTTTAACTTACACCACGATGGCGCAGGTTGACCACAACGGACAAACTCTACTGCGTTCTGACTCAACTGCAACGAAGGGAGCGTTTGTTTCTGCAGCCACCATATACAGGAATTTACACGAAGATAGACTGCATGCATATCGTCCTTGGTGTTTGTCCATCTGACTCCTCGTCACAGGAGCGAGCGGTTGAATTGGTACAGAAGGCATGTGGCTTGGACTGAAGACCAATAGAGTTGTATAGGCGCCCCTGTGGCGCTGGCTTCTGACCATTCGTCCAAGATGGGTCCGGGTTCGAATCCTGGTGAGGTATGAATCTTTAATTTGTCTTACGCCACTGGCTCTCTCCCTTCCCTGGAACCGGTGACCCTAAATTAGGCACGAGCGACTGCTTATAGCCCAATAAATTGCTCACCGTGGACGTTAAACCTTCAATAAAAAAAGCGTTGTTATAATGTTGATTGATGAGTCGTTATCTTCTTTACGGATTGATTCCTAGAGTGAACTCATATGAAGGGAACCTGGATCATGTCATCATTTCTTCAACAAGACTGAAGCAGATTCCTTTGGTGTGTGCAATGTCATTGGTTTGGCTGGTATCCCAATAGGTAGAACTGCGGAATTTTCTTTGCCTCCAAGAAGCTCAGGAGCACAGAGATGAGGTCCGAGACACCCGTATGCCATCTAATACCTGTGCTATAAAGAGGAAATTTCATTTTAAACAATGATTATGCTCGACTCACAGGGAAAAACTGGTTGACAGATATTTAAAAGTAAATGCCATCGCAGCCTGGCGCGACTGACACTATCTTCCGATCAAGTATATTTGGGATGCTCTAAGAAAACAAGCTGCTACACTACAAAACTCTCTCCATCACCTTGAAGATTCTACTGCCTACTTTTGTACAGTCTGAGAAAGAATGCATAATAGCTGAGTCCTGTATTGCAGTCAGGAGTGACCGCACTCGTTATTGACTTTCATTTCATAATTTCATAGTCCACAAAGTATATGGTTTTGCACCATTTGTCGTCAACGATGAGTTTGGGTAGGGGTTTCAGTTGAGTAACAATAACTGTTTGTCAATCCATAGTCATTGTTTCACACTATTAGTGTTAATTTTGAACTAGAGATTTCCGTGGTAATCTAAGCTGTGGTCATTTTAGTTAACGTTGCTTAAGTTCGGGAAAGCAGTGCATTTCGAAAATGATAACAGATAGATTACAAGAAAGATGACACCGAATTTTCGGTTCCAAGGAGCACGTCTTTTGATTCCTTTCCGACGCGTACAAAGTTTATCAAAGTTATTCATAGTCAATGGATCGTGTTAGAAAAAACCAATCGGATTTCTACAATAGATAAAACTTCCAGAAAAAGAAACAGCTACGTAGCGGCTAAAAAGTACATTACGAAAGCTAAAAGTACATTACGAAAGTTAGCAAATGAGATACAAAAAGTTTCTCATAACAGAAAGAACGTATCCGTGACAAAGAGATTTTCAAATAGAACAGTTCAAAGAAGAAGAAATATAGAAGGAAACATGAAATAATTCTATGCCTTCTACGGGAAGAATTTTTCGTAATGGAAAAGTTGAGAATAAACAAAAAAATGTCATCATGGAACACAGCTATGTTAAAGAAAAATAACTTTTCAAGTACGTCTCCCGAAAGCAGAGGTAGCGAGACAAAGATTTGACCTTTACGCTGCGAATTATTTAGAGAAGATAATGTTCCCCATGCTTATTGCAGTGAATGACATACACTAAAAACAGAAATTTCTCATTAAGGTTTTTAGATACCGCGATACAGCTGCAAACAAAAGTACACAAACACCGCCTAGCAATAGAACTGTGAAATACAAGCTCCTCAAATACAGACCTAAAGTGTCCCACAAGGTCAATGGTATCTGATGTTGAAAGAATTTCTTCAACCGCACATTTTGGAGCAGATATATTGAGAACAACAGATTAAATATGGCGTCCCTAGCGGCGACATTATGCGTTATTCTGCGAAGATAAATACACAAAAAGTGTTTTCTTAGTTAATAGTATCTGACCGAAAAAAAAATTAATAGGGTTTTAGTTCCGCTGATATTGCTGCAAACATGCTGTAAACGGAAGCGTGAACTTACGCTTTCTAGTGGCACACTTGTACTTTAAGAAACATTTGAAAGTATATGCAAAGCATTTCACTTCAGAAACTCTCTCTGATAAAGAAAGAATTTTTCAAATCGACTCTTAGAAGCAGAGATATCGACAAAAATAAGATATATATCTACGCCTCGTAGCGGAAAAGCCATGCATTATTTTAAGAAAATATTCCGAAAAGGTTTTGCCGAGGTTAGCGGTATCGGTCGACGATAAAAAAATTTAATCGAGTTTTCAGAAACTCAGATTTTGCTGCAAATATATCAGAAACAGAAATAAACACTTACGCCTCCTGGTGGCCGAACCATTCCTTACCAAAAATTAGAAATTCTATGCAAAACATTTCCCATCAGGAACTGTATCCGATGCAGGAAGAATGTTTCAAGTCGATGTTTTAGAAGCAGAGATATCGGGAGAAATGCAATTTGCCTTTATGCCTCCCAGAGGGAAATTAATGCTTTACTTGAAAACTTTTTAATTATGTGAGAAACATTTCGCACCGGAAACGCTCTCCAACAAAGAAAAAAAATTCAAATCGGACTCTAAAAGCACAGATACTGACAAAAATAAGATACACATATTCGCCCCCTGACGGAGAAACGTGCATTATTTTAAAGAAAAAATATTCGGAAAAGGTTTTTTTTCGAGGTGAGCGGTATAGGTCTACCAAGGAATTTTTTCAGTCGAGTTTTTAGAAACCCATATTTTGCTGCAAACACATCAGAAGCACAAACCAACACTTTCTCTCCTGGTGGACAAACCTTTCTTCACTAAATATTAGAAATATATGTAAAACATTTCCCATCAAGAGCTGTATCCAGTGCAGGAAGAATTTTTCAAATCGGAGATTTAGAGAGATATTGGCAAACACGAAATTTACCTTTACGCCTCCTATCGGAAATTCTACGCATTACTTGAAAAAGTGACTGGACCTAAAATAGTTTTCTATAGAAATGGCATCGAAAAGTAAAAGATTGTTTTCAATCTGATATTTAGAAGCAAATATATGGAATAAAATGTATTTTGAATTCGATATCATCTGCATTTAAGCCTTTTAGCGGCGAAATTGTGCATCGTGAAAATAGAGGAGAAAAACGGAATGCAAGGATCATCATTCTCGTATTTCAGGCTTCCGAATGCACAAAGAATTTTTCAAATCCGACTAATAGTTGCAGAGATAAGGTGTCCACAGGCTGGCGGACGGATGAACAAAGGGATAACATTAACACAATCTTTTTTTTTACAAAAGTCGTGTTAAAACTCACGTAAAACACTAGTGTCAGTTAACAGATTTCCCCATTCCCCGAATCAAAAACTGCACACATGATTCAATAAGTTGCCCATTTAAAAAACCAGTTTTAAATCCATCCTCAGGTCTAACTCCTGATCTCAACTTGCAGGAATTGGTGTGTGTGGTGCTAATTCCGAAAGGACGAAAGTGCGAAAGTTTATTTTTGACTGTCGAACGCATATTTGATGCTACAATCCTTTTTAAGATTTTGGTTTCCGGGTTTAGCTACCATTATGAGCGTCTGGGACAATAAACATCCGCCAAAATCTAATTTGGAGACACTGATTTTAGGAGCTTGCGCTGTAGGACAAATGCATCTTCTATGCCTCATCGTGGAACCTGAACGCGGTCTCAACTTGGACGATTAGTTTGAAGCCTAACCCTGTTGCCGCAGGGGTGATTTTGCTCGATTTCACATAATTAATATCAACCAAGGGGAAGGAAAAGTGTTATTATCAGACTCTTCAGCTCTAATCTTGTATTGACGTAGACATTTTTTTCTTTCTTTGTTGTCTACATGTATATTGCAAGTCAACGTGTGTGCTGATACCCAAAAGATGACGACTACGTCACTATGACATTAAACTAAAATGAAGCAAGTAACACATGTCTATGATGTAATTTATCCGCTTGGACGTGAAAATGCTGACTTTCGTCGCATTGGAATTCAATCTTGTGCTGTCCTCATTTTGCAACAAGACTTTTCATTTCGTTTGAAATGAGCTTATTTTGTTTGGTGATATTTAACAGTTTACGTGTCTCCCGAGCTGGAATTTGCATACCGCTTCCAGTCACTATGACGTGAATAAGCAGATTTCAACTTTAGTGCAGTTAATATCTATATCTTCTATATGTAGTTTGTCTGTCACTGAAGATATTGTGATTCAAACAGTGTATTCTGATTACAGATTCCCGACTACTGGAACCAATTTCCTATAAACAGCAAAAAAATAAAACACTCACTTCCAAACGATGTGATGACTGACCTCAAAGAAAATTGCCTGTGAAATTCATGCAGCGTGGTATTCAGGGAAAATGGGAACTGGTCACTAAACTTGTGATAGCCTCCACGCACCGAAAACGAAGATTGCGGGAACTCACGGAATTATCAATTCACAGAATCTAACCAGATTATCAAATACAACTGTGAATCTTCTTATCAACTGATTTCACCGAGATGTAGTAAAATTGTCAATGTATGAATGATAGGAGATTGCCAACCCCGAGTAAGTTACGTTGCTATTTCTAAAAGTGAAAGCGAGGCCATATGTTTATGAACTTCATTCATATTTCAGACCTAAATTTAAACTCTAAAATCAAAAAGTATTCATTCGCGGAATAAGAAATATTTTGGTATATATGAGACGGAATATTTAAACTTCTACCCAAAAATAAAGAAAAACTCACAGCTCGGGACCATTCGACTGTTCTGCCCTTAGCTATATCTAATGCTACAGTGGAGTATACTTATACATTGTCTGCCTGGCCCATAAGGCAAAATGCTGATGTTTTGGATTCAATTTATAAAGAAGCTGATATCTGAGAGATTTAAATTGAAAAAAAGGATTTCTCATCATCGCAGACAGTGGTACAGGGCAGAATCTTGCAGCTAAGATTCTTAAGTGGGACAAATTGCATAAAATTTAGTTATACCGGTCACAGCGAAGACGAAAACTGTCGATCATGAACTGCATCATAAGCTTCGTGACATTTTTACCACTAACATGAGTACATTCAAGTCCTAACCTAAGGTATTTTTACTGTGCTTTTCTACGAAGTTTTCTTTCAATGCAAATTAAAAAGAAAACAACGTAAATTACTTTTTGGTAAACGCGCATGAAATACATTTCAAAGATGTTTCGGGAATGCCATTGAAGAAAATGCTTTTGAAAAAGTAAAGTTAAAATCTTTTACTTGCGATGTTTTCGATATCCAAACTTCAAAACATTTCTTTGAATAAAGTAAAACTAATATAACTATTTAACAGAAATAATTGTGTGCTGTTTTAGTGCGTATCTTAAATATTGATCTGTGAACTTCGTAAGCAACGACGATTTGTTTACAGGAACGGAAAGAATATTTTCTCACATAATAAACCAATCGGAATTATAATGATATTTTTAGTGAAGCGTATCTTATGAATCTGCATTCTGAGTACAGTAGCTTGAAAGCTCAAGGAAGACAAAGTTTCGATTCTTGTTCACCCACCTTTTGAGAAACAGCACCTGCCCTTCAGGGTAACTTTATCAGTATTTTTCAGTTAGTCTGTAGATGCAATATCTCAGTATCCATAAATCAATCACAAAAATTCTAGCTGCGTGGCATATCTTATGTCACGGGAGGGCTAATCATGAACTTTGGATGAAATTTAGTTATATTGGTTTTCTGCAATTCCTTGTTTTCCTGCTTTGTAGCGTAGGCGTATTTGTAAGTTTGGTGCGTATGTATTCTTCTAAAAGTTGAACTGGAAAATTATTTTTTCTTGCAATCGATAGGTAGAATTATATGTAAAACTTTCTGCGCATTTTTTTCTTTGCACGATACACACGTTTGCTTTTAGGTGGCGCAAATATATGTTTCCATTAGGTGAAGTAACAGTGTATACAGAACCTAGGGCTATATTTCTGCTTTCAAAAGTCAAATTTGAAATATTGTTTCCTGAATTCGATAAATTCAATTACAAATAAAATGTTCTTTCATTTTGGGATCTTTTATGTATGTGTTTCCTCAAGCTGTTCTAAATTTAGATCTGTAATTAAAAATATTTCCATTTTTAAATGTTCGACTAAAAAAATTCTGTTCAGTTTTAGTAGTGGTCAATATTATACCAGTACCATGTGATTTTTCAGGGAGGCTGTTTCTCCACTAGCTCTACGGTTTGTGTAAACTGCAACACCAAGAAAAAATCGCGCTATTCAAATGAAATTTGTATCACAGATTTCTCATGTTACAGGAAAAAACTGATTACATTTGCAGAGCTATACAGGATTTTTCCGCTTCAGAACTCAATATCGTATGAAGCCACCTCGAGCAACAATAACAACCTCTACATTGCGTGGCATTGAATGGAAGAGGTTTTTGATATCGTCATTGAATGGAAGAGGTTTTTGATATCGTCCTGCATTGAATGGAAGAGGTTTTTGATATCGTCCTGATCTTGCATAGAAGGAGCCTGCCAGGCTCCTTCTATGCAAGATCAGAGTTCATTTCTGCTGACTGTTGGATGCACTTGATGGGCCAGTCGCTTAGCTACCATGTCCTAAATATGCTCGATCGGGGACATATCCGGCGAACGTGCAAGCCATTAAAGAAGCGGTATCTGTCGTGCATGGAAGAGGTCTTGGATATTCAGGGAGACATGTGGCCGAGCATTGTCCTGCTGGAATATAGCTCCAGGACAATTCTGAAGGAAGGGTGTCAACATCGCTGATGTATCGCTGGCTGTTAAGATCCCTCAATTCGTGTCAAACAAGATCAATAATTGAACCCAATGACGCCCTAAACGATGACGCTTGGCGTTGGGCCGGTATGATGCTGCAAAGTGCCGTTCACCACGATATCTTCGAACAAGAATGCGACCGTCATAGTACATCAAGTTGAATCGTGACTCATCAAAAAACACGAACTGTTGCTAAGCAGCACGCCAATATCTGTGTTGGACACCCCACTGCAGTCTGAGGTAACTGTGGTTGAGGACAACCACAGATCTCTGCTTAGTACGCCATGTTCGCATCATTGTACTCTCGACTCGCCCCGTACGAGTCGCAATTTCGCGGAAGGAAAATTCAGGTTTCCTCCTTCCAACAATCCTTCCTCCATCAAAGTCCTTCAGGTGTTCATAATGCGACCCTCTTCGGCGACGGAGCATAGTGAGACACAAGAAACACCCTTTCGACTCAATGTCGGCTTTTCACTAACTGCATTGTCTTGTTTGAGCCAGCGCTTTATACCCAAGTATAGGCAGTTCAGAGAGAGCTGATCCGAAGCCGCATGGGCATTTTCATTGACATTTTAATCATTTGCATGTTCCAACGTTTTGTACACATCTATAAATTTCAAACTAATATCAGCCGTCCCGTATGATTCTCCAATTTTCGCAAACAGTAGTGTATGTCTGGACTTTGCGTAGTCTAATCTTCTTGCTTCACGTTTGTTGAAACCATGATTATAATTCTCCTACCTTCTCCATCTTTTACTTATCAAACCTTTATCATCTGGATGACGTAAATTGTAATTTTTCAATCGACGTTACCCCACTTTCTGCACGTATGACTGGAATTGTTTTGAGCTCGTTCGCTGTGACCCAGTCACCTGTATTATTCACGTACATTTTGATTTTATACAAATACTAATTCACCAGTAGCGGCATAATAACATATTTGCTTTTGCCATAATGTCTGCTCTTCTAAAAGTCCTAGTTTTTAAATTCATTTTACACCTGTTTGTTTTAAACAAGGTTGCGAATATGCACTCAGCTTTTACCGTTTCCGGAGCAAAATTATTCAACCAGATAGCCTAAGTCTTTATTTTATTTTTGAAAAGCTACGATGGCATAATTTAGAATTAAAGAAAAACATGAGGATGTCGACATCGAATTCTCAGGTGTAATAAGCACGTATTTATACTTTTTTCTGACACAATAGAATTTAAATCGGATTTTAGGAAAAAGAAAATATCAGCAAAAACGAGAATGGAATTATTCCACAAGAAAAAAAACTGCTCACTTTTTAAGTACGTAATGTACGCAATTTTCTTCATAGTGCGTGGACCAAAAAATTATTTTATTTCCTTTATTTCCTTTACAGGATTTCTAGAGTCGGTGAAACACCCACGAATAGAAAGAGCTGCTTCGTCGATTAGTGACCAAGTTATGCATCGGAAAAAAAAACGCAAAGGCAAGAATCATTTTTCTCATACTTCAGGCTTCTCAATGCAAAAATAATTTTTTAAATTGGACGAATAGGTGTCCAGTACACTGTCAACAGAGATGGACAATAGACGGACATAGTGAAAACATATACACGTCATTTTTTTGTTCAGAAGACGTGCTAAAATTTCTTGGAGCACATATATGCACAAGTCGTGTTACATTCGGAACGTTTGTCAAAAGATGGGAATATTACACCCGAGGCTTTGGTGTCATTCCTCTTGCTTCTAGAGTAAATGATCATAGGTGCTGTGCAATTTCAGGATGAAATACTCCGTTAAAAATTTTATTGGTGCAGCAAAACATGGATCAATATAAAGTTGAGACATGTTCTTCCGCTTCCAAATCTAAAGCCAGTGGTTAAATTTAGAGGGTAGGTCTAATTCTGGCACACGTTCCACGTAGTTTGAATTTCTTTCTGTTTCCTTATTTGAAAACATTAACAACACTTAGAAAATGTGCCACATCTTTTTTCGGACTGTGAAATAATCGATTGTGTCTATTCTTAAAAGTCCATAACGCAATTTCTTTTCGTGCTGAAATATTGTCGTTCTTACGTTACGTCTAAACCACCAGATAAGAATACCATACAATAGTTCGTAACTGAATTATTACGGCCAGACGAATCATAAAACAGAAGTCAACTTACGGGAATACTTTTTATTCCAGCACTTAGTCATAGAACATCTCACATGGCACTTTCAAATTTTACTTAACAATCAAGGTCTATCATATCCAACACACAACCACATCAGCAAGTGTCATCTCGTCCTTTTATCTATCGTTCTTATCTCATACATTCATACGTCACGTTCACTCTGACCTCAGTTGTGTTGCCAACAGTATTCTCGTGAGAGAGAAGATGTCACGTTAAGTTTGGAAGTATAACGGAGAACAGGAGATGTGACGTGTCTGCACCGCAGGACGCACATGAGATAAAAGCAGATAGCAGCGAAAGCATACGTAAAAGACGTCTTTAAAAGACGGCTGATACTGCTATTCTAGTATGAAGTAAATTCTCCCTGTGCAGCCACTCTCTGCGGAACAAAGTTTCAAGGACGTCCTACACAGCCCTGAGGAGCTGGCCATAACAATTCTTCGAGGTGGTGTAACAGAATATCTATTTTCGGAGTTGGTTAACTCAGTGTCTCGTATTGTCATTCCGGCATGTCCAAGTCATGCTCTATCGGCGATAAATATGAATACCGAGCTGGCCAAGGCAGCATGTTTTCTCCTTATAGACATTGCCTTCATTCATTTGCTCTGTGAGGGTATGACGTAGAAGTCTTTTCGTACTTCTACGTTATTTTAAAAACATAACCATAAGATGAAATAGTTCCTAAATTAAACCTTAACGGCCAGACGAAACATGTAAACAACAGAAGTCAAACTTACGGAAAAGATGCTTTATTCAAGGATGTAGCCAACACATCGTAACATAGCATAGCATATTGCATTAAACCCTCCACACACCACACAGCTCTTAACACAACGCTTGTGGAGCGTTGTGTTAAGAGCTCTCTTCACAACGCTTTCACAACGCTTTTTAAGCAACCCTTCCAAGCAACAGTTTTTTCGTAGTTTTAATCTCTCGTTCTTATCAAATCAGGCATACGTCGCGTTCATTCAACCTCAATTATGTTGCCAACAGTATTCGTTTGAGAGAAAAGATATCACGTTAAGTGCGAAGTATAACTGAGAATAAACTCAAGATTTACATAGGGAAAGAAACTAAAAACGAAAGCTAATTTAGAATATACGTCATATCATCTCCCTTGTAATTTTTTTTTTTTGCCAAGAACGTATCAGTTTTGTAGAGGTATCCTTTCAAACAATCTGATCATTCATTCAACTCTTTCAGATGAGAACTTACAAAATGGACGAAGAGATTTGTTGATCAGTAGCTGTAGCTGACTTTATATCAGTACACATTCTGTTGCATCAATAGTTCAATATCACTAACATTCATTGAAAAAAGAGACTTTCTGTACGATATGAAATATTCATTTTATAAGTCGTGATAAATATTTTGTCACGATATGTGCGGAGAATTCCCATTAATATACATGTAAGAAGTAGCATAGTAGTAAACAAAAACTGCGTATGGCAGGAAAAAAACTACAACATTTGTAACGAAGTTAATTTACACATTCGTCCACTCCTGTTAACTTCTCAGGGAAGACAAAACATTCAAACTAAGTTAATTGAATAGTCGAACATTGTAACATGGTGTAAATTTAGTTAGTTGAAAAAAAAGTGCACTTGCAGAAAAAAATTCAACACCAAACTAACAAGTGTCAAGCACACAAAAAGGTTAGTCATATAACAACAACACAAAAACCTTAAACTGAAAACTTGGCGGCCAGGGCCGACTTCGAACTACTCCCGTGCATTCGCACATCAATTTTTTGATGGGATAGGGGAAACCCTGGAAAACCCTATCCTGGGAGTGATACATCTTTATAGATATCAACAAAGGCAATGGCTGATATTTGTGTTATGCCGAAAAGACAACATGCACAACATGAAGTGACAAGCATTTTAGTACTAAAAAAAAACTAAAGCGGCGCCACACCGGAAAAAAAATTACATACTGACAAGAAGATAATGTATGCGATATTTTGTCCTCAAAGTCTGTCAAAAAAGTTCTGTGATACTTTGAGTACAGAGAAAAGTTCAAATAAATAGTCTTTTGATATCAAAGTTATGTGATACATTTTGAGTATAAGGAAAGATTCAAATAGTCTTTATAGAGCAAAGCTCTATGTAGCATAAAGTTTCTTTGAGCTTGAAGGTCAATTATAATAACAAAACCTTTTTAACAGTACCTGTTGCTAGCAAAAAATACCCGTGTGCGGACATGCTTACTTTGCTGTCGGGGCGACAGTGGCACTCTCGAAGCTTCCCGCTTCACAGGCTGAGGTTGCAGGTCACTGGATCGCTGGGATGTCTCAGGATTTCTGGTGGACAAAACAAGTTGACCAGAAGAAGCAGGGTCATCAGGCTGACTTGGAGACGAACCCGGAATATGAGAAGAGTGAAGATCCGGTCGTTTCTTTGGCGGTCGAAGAAGCGCTGTAAAACTAGAGGGGCGCTTCCGTGAACGACGAGGACGGTTGGAGGAAGGTATAGGCTCCGTCCGTCCCGAGCTAAGATTCCAAGGACGAAATCCTGGCGGATGATAATGCTGGACTCTATGTCTGGATTGTAGCCCAACACTAGAAGTTCCACTAGGAGACTGTGGAACAGGAGAGGAAAATTCAGGCGGCGGACGCTTGGTAGGTGTAGATGGCACAGATGGTGAAACAGGACGTTTTTGCCCTTCTGCAGCTTGATTAAATGTTCCTTAAGTAGGCAGCTGCTCAGTAGAAACAGAAGGAGGGATTGTTTTTACTTGGAGATTGAAGAACCTCAACAATATTGTCCGATGATTCAGATTCAGCATGAGGTACGACTCTCTTAGGCACAGGAGAGATGGAACTAACTGAAGATGAAATGTCAGTTCTTGTTCTTTTTAACTTTTTTGATTTAAAATCAAGCGGAGGCACAATGCGTGAAGAAGTAAATGGAGCGATTGAAGTATGAGAAGCAGATAAAAAGGAACCTCGTTACACACGACAAGAATATACAGAAGAACTGGAAGTACTAGAACTCTCGTCTTTTGTGAAGGCAGGAGACGAAGGATTTGAAATAATTGCAGTACCACTAGTGAATGGAATAATGTCAGAATGAGAATCGTTAAAAGTGGAAGCAAAGTCCCGCTCAGACGAAGGTAGGGAATCGGACAGGACAGGGGTGGGGTCAATAATTTCATCATCTACTATACATACTTGCGAAGCAGTTCCAGCCTCTGCCTGAGGATTCCTACCAGATTTAGGGTTAATAATTGCATTATTGCTTCTACTAACCCATTTCCTACATTGCTGCACATGGGCAGAATGTAGATAGCCATGTGGCTTCTTTAATATGACATTATTATTGTACAATTCTACCAATTCAAAGGGGCCTTCATATAAAGGTGCAAATTTTTTTACGAACGTATGTGCAACAGAGGATTGAAAATGAGTTTCTAACAAGACCAGATCTCCAACTGCGAGATCTGGTTCTCTACGTTTCTCATTATAGTGCCTAGCTTGGCTTAATTAAGATCGACTGATAGCAGCCCGTACCTTTTGCGCAAGTAGTTTTACAGATTCAGGTGTTGATCTGATCTTTGGTTGATTTAATCGATAATGCCAGGCAAATTCTCAAAAGGGGTGCGGATTTTGCGCCCTGGAAAAAGTTCAGCGGACGTAAGCCGCGTTGATTCATGAATTGATGAGCGAAGGGCGAAACAAAACATTTCAACGTGTTCGTCCCAACGCTCATGATTATTGCCAATGAAAGTTGATATCATCTTTAGTAAGGTTCTATTTACACGCTCAGCTGGATTGGCTTGAGGGTGATATGGACTGATAAATTTGTGTTTTATTTGAAGCCTCGCAGACATTCGCTCAAATAACTCCGAAATGAACTGAATCCCGTGGTACGAGAGTACGGCACGGGGACAGCCAAAACGAGAAAAAACTTTATGTATTAAAGTATCACATATTACATCAGCCGTAGCTGCTTTAATGGAGAATGCTTCCACATATTTAAAAAAATTATCTGTAACAACTAAAATATAACGAGACTTAGTTTTAGTTGATAATGGATAAGGGCCCAATAAATCTATAGATATGGTTTCAAGTACCTAATTATTTGAACTACAAATAAGGTGACCGGCCGGTCGTTTATTATCATAATTGTACTTTTGACAGTACTCACATGAGCGAATGTATGCGAGTATACTATTGTACATGCCCGGCCAGTAGGCTACGTCTCGAAGTTTAGTACGAGTTTTTCGTATGCCTAAGTGGCCGGCAAGAGGAATATCATGAAATTCAAATAATAAGGCCATGCGGAGAGACTGAGGTATCGCAGGGCAGTACTCAGCTCTCGAATTCACAAATTTTGTATAAGACAAAATACCATCGATGATCTCATAATTTTGACTACGACCCGCTAAAGAAGGTTCACTAGGAGCAGAAGAACCAGCGAGTAAGAAATTATAAATTTCCCCAAAATCTGAATCATTCGGCAGTTCAGAAATTATTTGCTCCCTCGAAGTGATTTCCGAAATGAGAAATAGAGAGGGAGGTTCAGTATCCGCCTGGCCACCAGAACTGACCGGACAGCGAGACAGTGCGTCAGGCAGTTGGTTTGACTTACCAGGGCGATACTGAATTCGAACATTATATTCCTGAAGTCGAAGTGTCCATTTTAACAATCTTCGAGACAGATTCTTTGCAGTGGTTAAATATTGCAGTACCGAATGATCCGTAATGACATTGAAAATTAAATGATTGAGATAGCATTTAAATTTGGTGACAGCAAATGAAAGAGCTAAGCATTCTCGTTCAGTGGCAGAGCAATTACGTTCTGCTTTGTTAAGAATTCGAAAGACATATGCAACAGGATGCCCTCGTTGAGGTAGAACAGCTCCTAGACCAACACCTGATGCATTGGTAAAAATATTAAACATTTCTGCATGTTTAGGAAAGGCTAACACAAGTGGCGAAACCAAGGCATGTTTAAGAGCAATTAAAGCAGTCCCTGTCTCCGTGGACCAAACAAAGTGTCTATACTTTCTTTTTAACGCAAATAAAGGTTCGCATAGAGTAGCGTACCCCGGAACGAACTGTTGGTACCACCCGGTCATGCCTAGGAATCTAGACAATTATTTTGCCGACTTAGTCCTCGGGAAGTCCGAAATTGGCTTGACCTTTGAGTCGTCAGTTAGAAGATCATTAGGGGTAATTTTCAGTCCGAGATGTACTATTTCGTCCCGTCCAATTTGACATTTGGCAGGCTTTAAAGTCAAACCCGCATTATGTAATAGTTTTAATAGTTTGAAAACTTGGTCCAACAGAGACAGATGCTCCTCAAAAGTCTCAGAAGAGACAATTATATCATCAAGATATACATGGACATTAGGTCCGAGCACAGGACGTAAGACTGAGTCAATTAGGCGCTGAAACGTTGCAGGAGCATATGCCAATCCAAAGGGCATTTGTAGAAACTCATATGCTCCAAAAGGGGTAATAAATCCAGTTTTTTCTACAGAATTTGGGTGGACAGCAACCTGCCAAAAGCCACTAGCTAAATCCAAATTTGATAGCCAGTTTGTTGACGATAAATCCTGGAGAATATCGCTAATTATAGGCAATGGATAATTGATAGCTTTAGTCACCGCATTGAGTTTACGATAGTCTATCACAAAGCGATACTCTCCAGATTGTTTTTTTTTATTTTTTTTTTTTGGAACAAGAAAAACAGGTGCTGCACAAGGACTACGTGATTCTTTAATTATTCCCGAATGGAGCATGTCCTGAATTTGTTTTTGAAACTCAGCTTTTTTCTGGTTCGGACATGGATAAGGCTTACATGCAGTGGGATTAGCCCCTTCCGTATCAATGGAATGATACACCACCTGTGTAAACCCTGGCTTATCAGAAAATAACCCTGGTCTGCTGTGTAAAACCTGCCCAAGTTGGCTCTTGTGTTCAGGCAATAATCTGTCCCTCGCAAGAACTGCAGAAAAATCAATAGGCTCTTCTGGGGTGGGAGGACTAATCTCAGGCATTAAGATTAGGCCATGCTCTAAATCAAGTGTAAGCTTAAACATTTAATGAAATCGACCCCCAGAAGGCAATAAACGGGTAACTCTTGGATCAAAAAGAAAGTATAAGAAACTTGAACTTTGCCAATCTTGACAGTTAAATGAACTGATCCAGAGATTGAAAAAACATTATTGTCGGTACCTCGCAGACATTGCTGGGAGGGCTCGACACAAGCATTTGGAAAGGTAGCAGCACAGAAATCAAACTTTAATGCAGAAATGTCAGATCCAGAATCAATTTTAGTCGACACCACTACTTGACCCAAGGTGACAAGAATATCAGGCAATAGTGGAGCTTGAATTTTTAAAAAAAGAGATTTGAGATCTTCAGAAAAACGAAGAGATAGACTCGATCCATCTACCTCCTGCTGAAGTTTAAATTGTCGTGAAACTTATTAGAATGTCTAAATTGATTTTAGAAATTTGGCGAAGCACCAGAATGTGCTGAATTTTACATAGTAACGTGCAGGAGAGGCAGCATTAATATCATTAGGCTTGCCTTGCCCCCCCCTCAGCATGGTGTTTTGGATAGGTCTTGTCAACCGGATAGTAATTATCCCGGGGACGAGAAACTTGGTTGTTATCCTGGTTCCCATAATAGTCAGAATGTCGCACCTATGGTGCCCGACGTTGCGGCGGCACGTATCTAGACTGCTGATAGGCGTTCTCCACCCTTGACTGATAAGCAGCCTGCCTAGGCTGATTGAAAAATTATCCTTGACGAAAGTTGTGTTTTGGCTGCTGATACCTAGTAGTTTGAATATTAGGTTCATGGTACTGCGTGGGTTGTCAGTACTCTTGGACCTGTAAGGATTGCCCTTTGCTGTGGCGTTCTTCATAGACTCGAATGAGTTTTAGGCACTCGTGAATGGAGATAGGACGTCAAACTTCCAAAAAATCCTGCAGGAAGGGATCCAGCTGATGTAGTAAGGTGTCACGAATATCAGACTGCAGCGGGATCCCATAATTTGTAAAATCGAACTGTTTCCAGAGCGAACGAGACTGGACTATCTGACGCTCGCTGTCGCCTGGAAAACAGTTGTTGTGCAAGGCCGGCCTTATTGGTGCCAAAAGGAAAGATCCAAAAATGCAGCTCGAAATTGCGGATATGAGCCCTCTGGGTTCATTCGATGCCACTGTCTGTACCAGACCTTTGCCGTGTCTTGCAAACATGTGCCAGCAATAGGTATTTGGCAGTCTTCAGGAACATTATATAAGTCAAAATGATCGTCAAGATCCTCCAAAAACCTAAGCGATCCGCCGTTTCCCCTGAATACAATAGAACCCGCATTGGGTACGTAATGAGCAAGAATTTTGCTACTTCTCACGGGTGGTGGTGGGGTAAATTGTTGTTGAGGCACTGCAGTCGAAATACGCGGTACATAAGCTTCGTACCTCGCGTATTCGCTGTCTGGTAAGTCGGAACCGCAGGCCTTGTACAGAGTACTAGGTGAATTATTTGGGACTCTATAACGCTGAGTGCGTAAATTGTCTGTTGTAGAATTATGAGCCTCATGATCATATCTATAACAGTCATAGAAGAGACCAATAGGATCCGTAAGGTTTCCCATTTTCCGTGACTTCTACTATGAATCTGTTCGACTAGAGTTCGGGCGCCAATATGACGTAGAAGTCTTTTCATATTTCTACGTTATTTTAAAAACATAACCATAAGATGAAATACAGTAGTTCCTAAATTAAACCTTAACGGCCAGACGAAACATGTAAACAACAGAAGTCAAACCTACGGAAAAGATGCTTTATTCAAGGATGTAGCCAACACATCGTAACATAGCATAGCATATTGCATTAAACGCTCTACACACCACACAGCTCTTAACACAACGCTCCACAAGCAACGCTCTCTTCACAACGCTTTTTAAGCAACCCTTCCAAGCAACAGTTTTCTCGTAGTTTTTAACAACTCTCCTTCTTATCAAATCAGGCATACGCCACGTTCATTCAACATCAATTATGTTGCCAACAGTATTCGTTTGAGAGAAAAGATATCACGTTAAGTGCGAAGTATAACTGAGAATAAACTCCAGATTTGCATAGGGAAAGAAACTAAAAAGGAAAGTTAATTTAGAATATACGTCACAAGGGCGAGTACTGTCTTTCTGAAAAAATGCATTGTTTAAAGTTTCCACGAAAGGTAGCGCAACGGGTTCGACGATTTCTTCGACATGCTGACAAGCCTTTAGAGATCCTGTAATAAACATTAAACTGGAGCATGAATCCTAGGAGGTACAACCCAAACCATGATACTCACTACTCCGGCGGTGTTAAATTCGTTAAAAGTTGCATTGATCACATTAGACCCACAGATGTACCCAACGACTCTCTGGATTAAGGCAGAAGCGAAATTTTACTGTTCTGCGATACCTATGGCTCTGAAACGGCGCTACTCCAATCGCTGACCACGGTGAGTAGGGCTCAGTTGTAGATGGTGCGATGGACACTTTGTGTGTAAGCCTGCTTCTCGTAGACGATTTTAAATGGTTTGCGGTGAGATTGGGTGACTTATCATAGCCATAACAGATTTCTTACTGAAGGGGCAGTTGCAAAAATAAATATGTCATGAACAAAACGGTGGTGAGTTAAATAATCTCCATTAATCTTATCACCTTCTTTTCTCAGTTCGATGATTGAAAGGCATTCTGCAATGCGGCCCTGAAGAATTTCTGGAGTATGATGTCCCATTGTCTCACTCTCTCCCAATTTTTATTGGTGCCCTGTCCTCAAATACCTGCATTTTCATACATTTGCACTTGCATTTTCATACATGTTGTTAATAACATCTTCAATACTGCAGGATTTCAAAGACATTATAACTGCTGATGGCAGAATCAAAGGCCTTTTCATAATAAATGAAAACCATACATAATGGGGTGCGTATTCGCTCGTTATTTCAGTTAGTTCTATCAGTACATGGACATGATCAATAGAGCTGAATTCAGTTTTTTCTCTCAGTTGAGCCATGTCTATTGTCATCTTCAAGCGATGTGAAATAGCCTTAGTGAAGATTTTATAAACAACTAATTTGAAGATGATGGGTCTGTAGTTCCTGAGATTGTCAATTTCACCTTCTCTTATGAAACAGGATCATTGTAGTATTGTTCCAATACTCAGAAATTTTCCCTTCATTGTGAAATCTGGTGAAAATTTGGGCGAGTGTAGTTTTTATTAATAATGAAACCCATATAGCGTATTAAATCTGTTTATTTTTGTGGTGTAGTCAGCACAAAGATTTGCCAAGCTTTGGCACTCCACGGGGAGGGTTTCCAAGACAATGGTAGACATAAAAATGTCCACATTGTCTATGAAAAATAAATCATAAAAATGTCTATATGTCTACCATTGTCCTGAAAAGGCCTGCCAGTGGAGTGAGAAAGCTTGGCGAATCTTTGTACTGACTACATCACAAAAATAAGAGGATTTAATACGCTATATGCGTTTCATTATTATTCATGTCTGGTGTGTTTAAAATGAAGTAATTTTTATTTCTCCACTGGCTTCTTGTGTAGTGCCCACGGTAATTCTATCTTTCCCTGGATCTCTTCCCTGTTTCATGTCTTTAATCGCATGTGCAACTTCTACCAGGAGGACTGCAGGAACTTTGCTAGTGTTAGATTTGTTTATATTTGGAACAAATGTATTTTCCCTTTGATATAGTTTATTGTAGAACTCTTTCACTCTTGTCAAAATTTTGGGTCCATTTCTTTTTGCAGTGCCATCTTTTCTCAGTGCCATAATCTGTTTTCTTCCCTTACTGAGATTCCCCTTTTCTTTGGTTCTTTTTTGTTTATTTGTCCTCAACTCCCTTCTTTTTGGCATCAGCATTTTTGTTTTTCCTGAAATTTTCTTCACGTGAAACTTGTTCTTAAATACCACCTATTTTTACTGTTTCCATAAGAGCCTTTGTTAGTTTCCTGTTGATTTCAGAGGTGCCTACTTCTTCTAATGGTTGGCCTTCTAGAGAAGAGAATCGGTTCCTCAATTACAGTTTGAAGGTATTGTGATGTTTTTTAAAGTTGGTTAGTACATTTTATTTGTTTTATGAGCTCGCCATGTTTGAGTTTAGTGCTGAGTTGCGTCGTACATCTCACCATTCTATGTTCACTACCTGTGTCGAACCTGTTTAGCACAATGCAGTCTTCGATGACAGATTCCTTTTTCCATTTTTTTTATTAAAGTTTCAGTTTATTAAAGTGGTACGTAAGTTTTTATACACTGGTGTCCAACATCTAAACATAAACAAAAACAAGTGTTAAATTGCGAAAACAAGAAGGCAAAATGAAATGGGCTATTTACTGTACATAGACATCTTAGTAAAGAACTGAATGCTCCGTACAAATCTCATTAAAAATGATGAACCGGGAAATGTACCAATGGTGCAAAATGGTGAAAACAGCAGAATTTTTTCTGAGACGAATTTGATTTTGTACAACAGTCTAAAGGCGTATGGTGAGCTCTTTCAGCGCTGCAAGTGTCACACCGATGTCTCATGCTGTTAGCAAGGGAAACAAGAAGACTCTGTGGCAGTAAATCCCATTTCTGAACAAGAGCATGTCGGAGTACCTCGATTCTAGCAGGAGATTGACGACCTACAGAGCGTCTCCCTAATGCATCCCACACATACTCAATTGATTTGAGATCTGGAGAGTGATGGCCGTAGCATACGATGGATATGTACTCTTACCAGATAATGATTGACAATAGCCCCTGTACGAGGTCTCGCGTTATAGTCCACGAACAGGAAATCTGGGACGTAGGAATCAAGGATTTCGTTTTGTATCTTCGACCTATTTAAAGTTCCACCAAAATAGAAATGGAGCTGTGTGCGCCCGTTGAACCTAATACCGACCCAGACAAGTAAACCACCATCATCTCTAATTGTGCATTTCTTGGCTGTTTATGGGGGAATAAGAGAGTCCAGGTTCTCTCCAGATACGGACATGACGGCTCTCGCTTTCAAGACTGAACCTGGATTAATCGGACATGGGCCTCGGAGTTCCGTCCCAGTCTTGATGTTGTCTGCTCCACAGTAACCTGGCATTTATTTATTAGCCGCAGGCAGCTCTAAAGCAAGCGCTCTTCCTGACATCCATCTGTTACGTCTCGCTATTAGTACCACATGCCTATCATCCTCAGTCGTTGTAATCCGTGGATGACCTGCCGCAGGTTGACGATTAACATCTCCTGTATCCTGTTACCTTCTCCAAAGTCTGGGTACAATGGATTGATTCACTCTCGCAACCTTACTCTACGGCTCTCGCAACCTTACTCTACGTCTGTCCGAATTTCAACATTCCGATAGTCCGATCATATGTAAACATATCCACTTGCCCTCTTTCTGATATACTGTTACTAAAAAATAAATTTTCTACTAGCAGAGCGCAATGACAACAAGAAATGTCACTTTTCGCATATTTGTAGCTCTTTCTCAACTTCACAGATGTCCTGCTTTGTCTTTTATTTCAATTATCTGTTTCACATGGTATTACGTCATGATTTCCATAATTGTATATTCCCACGTCCTCTGTATTTTACTTAATTACCCTTCTTCCCCCTTTTGTTTGTTCTAAAATGCCTCTGTTTTTTAACAATGCTTAACTTTTGGACACCAGTTTATATGCTTGCATACAGTGGTGTAGGGTGGCTTAAAATTTATTAGGGACGAAATATTTTTAAACTTGCTGTCAACCTTCTTCCGTACTGTGAAATACTGTATACTTTCAATGGATTGTGAGTTTTCCAAACGCCACCTGCTGAAATCATACTTAACCACATAAAATAAAGCAGAAATTTTATTTATATAACGTATATGCAGTGCTGCATAACAAAAAAAAGTAGAAGCCAAACAATAGAAACACAACAAAGTATGTTCGCTTTCACTTCGTTAACCAGGATATTATGCTATAGCTCCACATTAAAAGTTCTAGACTGATTCTTGAGTTTTTGCACCAAGCAAATATTTGATCGACGTGGGCCTAAGTCTTAATGGGTTTTTTCCTTCATCCCTTAATAAACTAAAAGGGTGTTCCAATAAAAAGTCCCTGTGTTTACTTTACTTACACAAGCGAACCTTACAGCTAGCTTAACTCCACAAACGAAAATCAAACTTAACTCCACAAACGAAAATCAAACTTAACTCCACAAACGAAAATCAAACTTAACTCCACAAACGAAAATCAAACTTAACTCCACAAACGAAAATCAAACTTAACTCCACAAACGAAAATCAAACTTAACTCCACCAGCGAAAATCAAACTTAACTCCACAAACGAAAATCAAACTTAACTCCACAAATGAAAATCAAACTTAACTCCACAAACGAAAATCAAACTTAACTCCACAAACGAAAATCAAACTTAACTCCACAAACGAAAATCAAACTTAACACCACAAACGAAAATCAAACTTAACTCCACAAACGAAAATCAGACTTAACTCCACAAACGAAAATCAAACTTAACTCCACAAACGAAAATCAAACTTAACTCCACAAACGAAAATCAAACTTAACTCCACAAACGAAAATGAGCCGCTCACTGTCCCACGCCGCGGAAGCAAAATTGCTACTGTTAAGTAGAAAAGCGACCTACCCCAAAAAGACAGTTTTACGCATGCGCAGTTCAGCGCGAATCTGCTCATTCATTACTGTTCCCCGAAGTTCGAGAAGGGCGCAAGGCGGCAAGTTGACGACAGTCGCCTCTCAGACACACGCGTTATTCAGAGAGCTCTAGTAAATGGATATGGAAGGCTGTAATGTGTTACCCAGTTACTCAACTATTGTAGTGGCTCACATTTGCATTCAGAAAACCTGAGAACTGGTTACTAATACGGGGTTTTTTTCGGAATTTTTTCAATTAATAGAAAAAAACATTTTTTCTCTCATTTTCATACGTTTTCTCTCATTTTTATACGCGGCTTAGCCCCGGATGCCCATAATGACCCGACGCCACTGCTTGTATATATATAAATATGGCAGAGCCAAAAGCGATAACCTTGCATGCTTTGATAATGGATTTCCAATATACATAATGGATTTCACATACATGATAGTTTTTACATACATTAGATTTCCAGAGAAAAAGGAAAAATGTTATTAACTAGTGACTTTCAGTTCATATTATAGTTTCAGTTTATTTAAGTGGTAATTTATGAAACCATCTGGTGGGCCATTATTCTTAATTCTCAAATTAGATGTTTTAGGTCAATGGTGAAAAGTGATTTGTTGAGCAAATTCTTGTTATTCTAATTGTCTGTGTAATGCGGGTGTTTGCTATGATTCTTCTTCGCATGATACTGTTCGAAGGTATTCACTTCATTGGATGAAACGAAAGTGGCACTCTTTGTTGTATAGGTTAATATCAATAGAATGAGGGGTGCTTAAACTAAAAAGTCCAAAAAGTTAAATTCTAGCACTTGGTCATGAGTTTTCTTTAACTTAGATCAGTAGGAGAAATTTCACGCATTAAAATTACTTTTCATTCCCTCATTGTTACTAGCACATAGGAGATCATTAATATACTTATGTATGAATTTCATTATACGTAGGGCAAATAACCTTCTTAAATCAATAACAGACTTACAGTAATTAAATTTTAAAGTGAGGTTTACAGAAGTCAGACACAGTAGGTACCCACCCCTCCCATTTCAGCAAATCAAGAGTTGCTATTTTGATCTAACTGCTCTCAGAATTTCGCACTTGGCAACATTTTCATTATGTGTTGGTCCATTTTTTTTTCCAAAGAGCGTAGTGCACAAAAGGTAAGAATAAATACCTACCAGAAAGAAGTAGAATATCTAAAGAATGTTTTTTTGTTTTAACAATTAGAGAATTTTTCTGAACGTTTCAGAATAATTCAGTGAAATCATTCAAGTTATCTGAAGTACTTATTACAATTGATGACGCCATTTACACCCTAATCTTTTTTTCTTTTTTTTTCAGAGTATTTTCTAACAACGCCATCAACGAGTTAACAAATGATGCATTTCACCGTAACCGGAAGCTGACTTTACTAGAAATGGGTGGCAATCCCATTACAACCGTTGGAACACTGACCTTTGCACATCTACCAAATCTCAAAAAGCTGTGAGTAAACAGCAGTTATTCTATGCATTTCATTCACCGCACTGGTTGCAAAATGGATACTATCCATCCTATTGTCTGACAAATGCTGTCCTCTCATTCTACCTAATTCCACTCTGCCTAACATTTGTGTCATTAATAGCTGTAAAAACAGGAGTACGAAATTTCAGTAGAAATTCGATTTTTCATTTTGCCTTATCGCATTCCACTTAATATTGGTGGCCATAAAACAGAGAGAGTGTACCTTCCCTCAAAATGTTGCTACTAAAGCTTCTAAAATAACTTTGCTTTTGAGTTTCTGTGTTGTTATGTAAATATGGTTTTTCTCGTTAAACGTTTTCTGACTGAAGGATGCATTGTTTTTCCGAAGATCATTTTAATTTTGGCATCACTGACAGTAGGTTAGAAGTCGATAAAACATTAACATGCAATGCAGCTAGAAGATACTTTCCATAGACTTGTTAGAATGAAGCGCAATTTTGATAGAGACTTGATAGCAGATATGCATTGCAGCAACGAGCCTTGTTAGAGACACATATTGCGATTGTGCTGACTTGTTACACAGATCTGTTGACCGTATGTTACGTTGAGTTATAAATAATCATATGTATGGAGATTGTACTGTGATTGTAGTTTTATTTTAAGCCAGCGAATTCACATTGTGGCTCGAGTTGATCTTCCTGTTCTGAAGAGCAAGTGACAAGCTAATTAATATAGAACGTACGAACGTAAATTCTTTCACTGATTCATTATCCTGGCCATTTTAATTTCTATGTCATAAAATGATATATTTATTCGCACCGAGTTCAGTACAAACTTTGCAGAGACGATGCCATTTAGAAATTAAACACTTAAGCATACGTAAACCTTAAACCTAACACTACAGCTTTAAATACACTCATCGTCAAAACAATAGTTGCACCCTGGAGGAAGCAACCGACGGGAAGGAAACTTGGTGGGCAGGCTTGATATCGTGAGATATGCAAATGATTCAAGTATCACGCTCGGCTGCGCATGTGACGCTAGCAAAGAGGGGTAGTGGCGCTGTGCCTGACCGGCTATATAAGGTCGTCCCGCTGCACGTGCTTGCCATCCTGACTCGTACTGTTGTGTTGTTAGCATCCTTTGCAAGTGAAGTATGCCTCGGAAAAATTTCGGAAGCAATTCGAGCAGTTGGAGGAGTTAGATAGGGGCTACACCGTCGGGCTCCGCAAAGCTGGATGGTCTTATTGCCGTATTGCGCGCTCTACCGGTCATGCGGATATCACCATAGCAGGCTGTTGGTGGCAGCGGATAGAACAAGGCACGCAGCAGCTACAGGAAGGGTCTGAGAGACCTAGACGAACAACGGAGAGAGATGACCGACGGGTTGTCTGACATACGAGGAGTGAAAAACAGCCACGATTGCGGATATTCAGCAAGCAGTGGTGCCCTCCATGCATCGCCCAATTAGAGCCAGCACCATTGGCAGACGGCTGCACGACGTAGGACTACAGGCACGCAGACCGTTACGACGACTGCCCTTTACACCACTGCATCATCGCCAAAGACTGTAATGGTGTCGTGCCAGACTGCCATGGAGCCACTCAGAATGGCAGCGGGTGATCTTCAGTGAAGAATCCCACTTTCGTCTTGGAGGAGATGAGCACTGAATCCGCGTGGGGAGGCACCGTAGTCAGCGCAAAGATAAACGGTTTGTTGTCGAGCTTCACACGTCCGGCAGCCCTGGGGTCATGGTGTCGGGTGCAATTGCCTACGATGCCAGATCACCTTTGGTGTTCATTACAGGTACTTTAACAGCCCAGCGTTACGTTAATGAGGTACTGCAACCAGTGGCTCTACCTTTTCTGGACGCCCACTCCGGTTCGTTTTTCCAACAGGACAACGCTCGTCCGATACTGCTGCTGTTTCGAGAGCTTGCCTTCAAGGCACTGACATTCTGCCATGGCCCGCCGCATCGCCCGACCTGTCGCCGATTGAAAATGTGTGGGATGCTATTAGACGCGCTATCCACACACCACCCCTACCGCACAATCTGCAGGAACTGCATGAGAATATTCAAGCGGCATGGGATGGCATTTCGCAGGACACATGCCTTGAGCTGCCATGCATGATTCGTGAGCAAACATGGCGGCCCGACGCCATACTGAGACACTACTTATTGGCGTATAGCTCAATAAATATTACCGATATCAGTCTCAATATTTAATAATTTATTTTTCCTGGTAACCTTTACCTTCCTGCCGAACAACATTGCAATCCGACACGTCCTTCTGGATGCAACTATTTTTTGACGATGAGTGTATAACTGAAACTTTACAAGTTCTTCACCCGTTTCTAAGAACATTTCACCAGTTCCGGAAGATGTTAGCCGTTCTTTCATGCTGCTGGTCTACCCTTATTTCTAGCTAACCGCTTTGTTTTTCCGTGTCGTGCTTGTAAATAACTTACTCTTATCTACAATAAATAAATAATAAATCACCTTATCTCTGAAAATAACTTTTGTGTAAGGGTTTTTTCTCAAAATTAAAGTTGGTTTATCTTAGGCAGGGAATGAAATATAGTAAAAACTTTGATTTTCTTGCCATAAAGAATAAAATTAAGACACTTAATTTCATTCATAACCGATCTATGTACAGGTAACAATTTTCGGGGTGTCTATACAGTTATGTCCATAGTTACTCAACCCTCTTCGTTTACATCTCTTGAAGGCATTCACGAAGATTCGACTTTTTTATAAAAGAGTAAAATCTTTGTGAATATCTTGAACCAGTATTTATGTATTATATTGCATATGTGCGTATAAAAATATGTGTACCTTACTTCTGTTTTTACATTGTAAAAATATCCATTCAGCGTTTCACCAAAAAAAGAAAATTAATGTATTTACATGTATTTCCCCAAAAATCAGTGAAATGAAATTTAAATAATGCGGATATTAATACTGCAAAAATGTTAAGAATTCCATCAAGCATTGCAAATTGGGTACAGATAAATAAATGAACATACGAAAAACTGGTCGCTTGCAATTTCAGAGTTCGGAAGCGGATCTGCTTTTCTCTCGTTCCTGGCCAATTGTCCCCTTGCGTTTTGCCCAGAAAAAAACTTACCGTTGACATAGTTTCCCCAACTTGAGCAATTGTTCTTCAAAACATATTTGTTTTTCATATCATTATTTTATTAAGAAATGAAGACATTTTTATGATATTCTGGCTGAAAAACAAGACGGACAACTGGCCACAAAAGCGTTAGGACGCCGCACAAATACTTTCTTCTTGATTTCTTCGTGTCCGCTTCCATATAAGCTGAAGGAAAAATGCTTGGGGGTTGTATACAACAATAGGATTTTTTATTACACCATGTCCACATCCCCGCAGTATATGTACAGTGTTTTGTATTGCTTGTATTTATATCGAGATAATTTGTCGCAACACTGCAGTGCATTTTAAGATACAGTACTCATGTTAGTAAGGTATGTAAAAAAGTAAAAATAATAATGTCACACATTTGTTCAGGCAGAAAACATTTGTGATAAACCATTCACCTGGGCCTTTTTATCGGTTTTAATCCGCCGTTCTCATTTTTCTAAAGTTTACATACCAAATCAAATTAATAATGTTGATCGTTTACTCAAAACTCCAAACATTACTTACAAGACCCTATTAGGCTGGCTTGCTGGCAATTTTGAATCCGCTATGCTCATATTCGTAAGGTTTCCTTAACAAGCCAAGTTAGTGATATAACGCTTTACTCAAGCATCAAACATTAATTATAGGTCCTATGCTTGTGCCATATAATTAAAGTGCCACACTTTATATGCAAACCTCGGCGTATTAAAATGGCCTAGGGATATAACTAATGCTTCAGTCTAAAATCAAGACATTATTAATTTGACTTATTATGCAAACCTTATTAATATAAGCACGACGGATTAAGAATTTCTCGAAAAACCCAGTTCTTGGGGCTTATGATTAATGATTCGTGCCTGAGTAAATATGTGACATTTCATTGCTCCGAAAGTCGCTGTTTTTGCCATAGTGAGGTCATTTCCATGTTGCAAAAGTTAAAATTCGGTACCAGTAAAATCACCGCAATCTCAACTGTCCGTACCCCCCCCCCCCCCCCCTTATTACTGATTTCCGAATATACACTGCCAGACAGAGAAAATGCCACACCATGAAGGAATGCTCAAAAACGGAACAAATTGCACACACAGATAGCCAACTAGGTCCTGAACAAATTATTTGATTGTCACACTTGTTATATAGTCTAGGCTCCAATGGTCTAATATACAGGATGATCAACAAGGAGTGTGGCCCCCATTTTGGGCGATACAGCGTTGAATCTGACGTGGTGTCGAGTCAATGAGAGTCCGAATAGAGTATTGGGGTACGTGCACCATGTGGTGTTGATCCGAGTCCACAGTTCATTTTCATTTTGCGGGAGTTGGAGGGTACTCCACCGACGTCCAATCGTGTCCCACAGATGCTCGATGGGCGAGAGGTCGTGAGATCGTGCTGGCCACGGAAGCATACGCACCCCGTGTAAAGCATTCAGGCTGATCCGAGCGGTATGCGGCCGGGCGTTATTCTGTTGAAAAACGGCGTTTGGGATGCCCTGAAGCTACAGTAGTATCATGGGCCGCAGCACCTCGTCAACATAGCGACGTGCCGTCAATGTGACCGTAATGCATAAAAGCGGTGAGCGGATGTTGGCGCTGATAGCACCTCACACCATGATTCCACGTTGCCGGGCCGCGTGGCGCTCCACAATGACGGAAGAATCCGCCCGTTGGCCACGTCATCTCCCGACTCTCACATGGGGTCATCCGTGCTGAGACAGAACCGCGATTCGTCGCTAAACACCACACTGTTCCATTCGGCACCCCACGCAGCTCTGGAGCGATACTACGCCAAGCGGTAACGACGATGGATCGCTGTTAATGATAGCCTTCGCAACGAACGGCTGGACAGCAAACTAGACGCGGCCAATCGGCGCGATACTGTCCACGTCGATATTGGAGCATCCAAGCCTTCCCGTACACTCCGGAAAATATCACCCGTTGTGGCCTGGGGGTCCACTGCGGCATGACGTCGGATGCGACGATCGGTGCGCTCGGACGTCCCGTCTCCGTGCTCTGATCCACCAATGACGTTGCACAGATCCTTTCACGGACCACTGTCTCCAAATACGACCGACCGTTGTGGTATCACGTTGCGTTGCTTCCACAATACGACGCAAGGACCATCCGGCGGTACGAAGGCTTACGATGACACCTCTCGTGAACTCACCCGTTTGACGAAATCGCGTATGACGGCGTCTTAACGGCATTGGCACCCTTTGTTTTGTTCTCTAGACACGGTTACAGCAGAACCACTCACTTCTAGTGGCCGTGACGACATCTCGACTGATGGCCTCACGGGCTGGTTGTCCGCTTACATCCCGCGCGCCTTTTGTGCGATTGGCTTGTAAATGTATTCATTTGCATAACTTATAAGTGTTCACCCACCCTGCAATCTGCATGGCGCTGCGTTTACGTTTTCGAGGTGTGGCATTTTCTATGTCAGGCAGTGTAGCATATGTCATATTATAATTCTGTTGTTTCACAGAACACTGTAGCTTTAAAACGGCAAAATGAGAAACGGAAATTTGAAATTTCGTAACGTCGTTTTGCAGCCACTAATTAACCCAATATTATGCAAAATGGTTAGCAGCCAATGAAATTCACTGAATGACCACATAATGAAGTAAACTGTTGAATCATGTCTAAGGAAACGAGTTATTTAAACAATAATTGCGTGCAAGACTGATTAAGGAATGTTGAAGCACGCAAATTATACGTGAAATACGAGTATTTAAATTCATCTTAATATATTTTCCACGATCTAAGAACATCGGAACTTGAATATTCTAATCAGCTCATTGTTTTACAGATTCCACTTTAAAATTAGATTTAATGAACGAAAACAGGGAATTCACTGTGTATTCAATACATGTGAAGGTATTAGTCGAAAAATAGTCCCGATGGCGCAGTGGTCTAATTTCCGGCTTTTGACCATTCGTCGAGAAGGGTCCGGGTTCGAATCCCTGTGAGGTATTGATGTTGTGTTTGTCTTACGGCATTGGTTCTCTCCTTCCCCTGAAACCAGTGGCTCTAAATTAGGGATGGCCGACTGCTTATAGCCCATCCTTTGGATTTAACTGCTCTAATATATATATAGCCAGTGCCGCTAATGCCCACCAGGCCGCCCTGGTGGCGCAGTGGTCTACGCGATGGTCTCTGATCATTCGTCCGAACGGGGTCCGGGTTCGAATCCCGGTGAGGCATGGATGTTGTGTTTGTCTTACGGCACTGGCTCTCTCCCTTCCCTGGAACCAGTGACCCTAAATTAGGGACGGGCGACTGCTCATAGCCCATTGAGTTGCTCACGGCGGTCGTTAAACCTTCAATCAAAACAAAAACAAAAAAATAATGCCCACCAGATGGAGACGTCTCAGTAGCTGAGCCCATCTTACGGATTTATGATGCCAGAAGTTGACTTAAAAATACACATAGTACCGTGGATTGTTGGCCACCGTGGTGTAAATGTAACGCGCTCGGCTAGTTATCGAGAGTTCTGTGGTTCAATTCCACAGCGGCGGCTGAAAAACAATTTTTCGGTTGCTGTGTGTTTCTGGAACGTGGAAAAAGCGATGTATTTATTTATTTGCTCACCGTGGTCGTTAAACCTTCAATCAAAAGAGGTAAATAAATAAGTCGAAAACTTTTTTTCAAATAGTTTACCAAATACAACGGAAAAAATCCTGTTCTGTTGAATTTGATGTCCAAAGTTAGAACTTCCCGTATTCTTGCAATGTTTAACAACTGTTTCCGTGTTTGGGTACTTAAGATAGATTATATTGAACTGATCTTATTGTCTGTGCATCTTTTGTTACGAAAAGTGTTACACTAATTAATTATGAATGTCTCTTTCCAAAGATACACTGCTCAAAAAAGTTAGGGAATATTGCGCTGTCAGTATGAAGTGACAGAAAAATCAACGAGTTGCAAGTTTGTTGTGTATTAAATGTCAGCCTCTGAATCGCACGTGTCAATAACAAGAAGATCAAACAGTGCAAACGAGCAGTACTGGCATATTTACAACAAAGAGAGTGCTTCACATTCGGTGTTTGCAACAACCACTTTACTACACTTTACCGAAAGGCAAAGCAAACCGGTTATAAATATCGCGTTCGCTGAGTCGTTGTCATTTAGTAGGATGTTGCAGCTGCAGGTGCGTTTCAGTTGAGAGATGTCTCATCTACGCGAATAACTAAAATAGGCAGCTTTGAGAGCTACCAAAGGCTGGAAGCTTCTAAGACACCGGAGATATGGAAGAAGCTGTTGGAGTGCCTCAAAACCTCATCAGTAAACTGTGGGGTCTTCTACAGGGGACTGAAACAGTACAAAAAGCGGGGGACAGCATCAACAACAGCACAAGGTGACCTGTGTTTCGGTTTACTCACTCGTAGGAACCGTTGACGAAATACTGCTGAATTGCAATGACTGCTTACTGCTACTACAAGATGTCACGTATCCAGGGCCGACTTCATGGGTGTGCGACCTGTGTAGTCGCACACGGCCCCATGCCTAGAGGGGCCCCACGCCCGCGTTTTTATGAAGTTTTTGAAGTTTTCGCAATTTTTTTTCTTGTATTAAAAATAAATGACACTTAACGATGTAAAAATGGTATTTTTTTTAATTTTTACATCATTACACTTTATTGCCTTAGTGAACAGAATTCAAGTATCTTGGGTCCATTGGGATGATTCACCGTATCACCGAGAGAGAATTTGTATTAATGACATCATATATATAATCACCCAGATCTCTCTGGAACGCTGACGTCTCACCTACGTCTGCATTCTGCAGCAATCACACTCGGTCAGTTTGGTTTTCGCGTGCGTGTGCAGTGAATCTCTGGCAGATGGTTTATCAATAAAAAAAATGAAAAACGTATCTTTGCGAATTTTTTATGAAACTGGCTGAAATTTTAATTATAACTCTATAACTGACAGATCGATTGTATCTGAGGACGACAAGTGACGGTGAATTGATAAATTGCAACATAACGTCGATTCGGGATCATCAGGACACTAGACCACTGCCACTGGTTCCCAGAGACTCTTACAAGCAAGCCGCGGACCAGTAAAATATCACAAATTGCTTCGCGGACCGACGGGCACGAAGTTGCTTTTATTTACAAGGACGTTTGTGCATACCTGTTTTTACTGGTGAAATTCGGAAATATATTCCATTTCTCAAGTTTTCCCCCGTTTACGCGAACCGGTAGTAACCTCGTGACGGACCGGTGGTGTTTGGAAAACACTGCACTAGACTGCTATCACACTCACCTCATTTGAGCTCCAAAGCTGAAAGCTCCCACTAGCCACTAAAACAAACTACAATGAACTGTAGAACGTGGCCAGCAAAAGAATATTTCTTCCTAAAAGTAAAGAGACTTAGAGTGATAAGGTAAGAGTTTTCTGAAAATTGCATTACTCATTTAGTATTGTACGGACGGTACGTCTTTTGAACCTCAATATTTCAATCATGAATCATTGAAAATGACATTTCCTAGGATCCTACCTTATTTGTTTAAACGATAGCTTTTTTTTTATTTTGGATAAATTACTTTAATTTCTGCCATCATCACACATTTCGACGAGGAGTGGGAATTATATTTTGTCTTTTCAATTCGATCAACCTCAATTTGATCTGACAATGTAAATTAATATAACGTAATTTTAAAATATCTTTTTATTCTTCAATGAGTAATAATAACAGCTTATTATAACTCATGAATAAACAATAATATTCTATAGTACCACCATGCTTTATTAAGCTTCATGAGAAAATGAAAAAATGTGGTTTCTCTACCTGACTCTTTCAAAAACGTTCCAACGTCCAAGCCCATTTAGTAGATGTGGAACTCGTTACGAAAAGGGCCCCGCAAATTATGCAGCCGGCCCTGCACGTATCTTGACAAACCATATGCAATGATCTCCACCAAAGAGGACGGCATTCCTTTCTTCACATTATCGGACAGCCCGCTCAAAGTGAGCTGAAGGTTATTGAGTGTGGAACCGTGAACATTAGCGTCTCGTTCGTTTTCACGGATGATTCGCGGTTCAGTCTGCAGTCCGATAATCGTCGCGTTCTTGCAACAGCGTTGGCGGTCGTACGGACTTCTTCGGCATCCGGAATGAATTCCTGACAGCTGTCAGATATCGCGATGATATCCTGTGACTCATAGTGGTGTCCTACGTCGCGCGCAGCAGCTGAGTTTGCAGTCCTCTTCGATGATGAAACAGTATAATCGCATGAGCAAACTGAGTGGGCTGAGATTAATAAATGTGTGACACAAGGATACATCAATTTTTGGAATCCATATATATAAGAGAAAAATCACATGATTCTTTAACTGAAGAAGAAATTCTATCAGGCTAAATGATGTTACGGTAGGTAATCGGAAATATACCGACTGCACCGAACAATTGGTCATATCCCAAGAAATGACTTCAAATCGTGGTTATAAAAAAACAGAAAAAATTGAAGAAATGGGACTGCGATTAAATGCCCGGCTTCAGAAAAAGAGGGGGTTTCATCTGGTATGAAAAAAGAGGGTTACATCTGGTATGACAGACTTGTGAACACTTGCAAATCAACGGCAAGCTGGAACAGGTTAGTGGAATTCGCTACCTGAGAAAATGGTCTTTCTATAACAATGATCAAATTAGAAAAAAGCAGAAGCATAACTGAAAATACGAAGAACAAATTCTGTAGGATATGAGAAACTATTCGTGATGAAGGACTTCGTTGAAGAAATTCTGAAGTCATTACATTTGACGTATTCTACTTTTTTGAAAGTGTGATGTAGACAATCAAACATCAATCAGTGAAAAACCTGAATCTATTTAACGTGATGCATTCGGAGGATATTAAAAGTTACTTTGACTTATGAAAAACTCATTGCAACAACCGCACAAATACCTGGATACAATGGTGGCCTACAAAACACAATATGGCAACTAGATCTGGATTATTCTGGCCACACTCTGAAGAGAACAATACATGACACCTCAGTTAACCTAGGCTGGATACATTTATGACTTGTGAAAAGGAAGTAGATTAAACTCGAAGGAAATTATTCCCATCCGTAGAGATCCATGGTATTTATTTGCCGACAAAAGTAATGGTTCTTGAGATGTCGCTCGAGAAAAACAGCAGAAAACCAAATTTACGATGATATTAGGAGCTGTTGATTCTCACAAAACTACATACAGTGGGTAGGTCGAAAGTTTTGCGATATTTGCATCACTTTATATCTTCATACGTACCTTTACGACGAAAGCTGACTAGCATTCAAAGTAGAGGCCATCGTGTTGCACCGTCTTTAGCCATCTCGCTGCCAGTTCTTTGATTCCGCGGCGGTACCAATTCTTATCCCTCGAGGTAAAGAACTCCTTCACCTCAGCTGCCCTTTCCTCCTGGTTGTTGAAGTGCCACCCGCGAAGGAAGTGGGCCATGAACAGGAACAAGTAATAATCCGACGGGGCAAGCTCCGGACTATATGCTGGATGTGGTATCAGTTCGATGCCCTCAAGTTCCTGGAGTTTTGCGTGGATCGTTCGCGCGGCATGAGGCCATGCGTTGTCCTGCTGTAAGACAGCGCGCTTTCTGTTCAACAGTGCCGGGTACTTGTTTTCCAAAATGGCATACATCTGCTGCATCTTTTCAGAGTAGAGGTTGGCGTTGATGGTCGGACCGTCTGGAACAAATTCGTAATGGATTTTCCCCTCGAAATTCCACCAGACGCAGCGCATCACCTTGTGCTCGAAGCGCCCACGTTTGGCAGCATGTTCTGGAAGCTGGACCGGGCTGACCCACTGTCGTTGTGTGTTAGTATTACGGAAATAAGCCCACTTTTCATAGCACGTAACATTTCTCTTGATGAAACCTACATACATCGCGCAGGTTTTCTAGGAGTTTCGTGCACACTTCCACTCGGCGGTTTGCTTCAGCTGGCGTTAGTTCGTGAGGGACAATGTGGCAGCTCCTGTAGACCTTGCCGAGGTCCTGAAGGTGACGAACCACGGTGGTTTGGGGATATGCCCGGCTTGCCTGATAATCTCCGGGTGCTGGTTGTCGAATTTGTCTCTACCGCCTGGCGCACGGCCTCCGAATCCACGGTTCGTGGTCTACCTGACCTTTACTAATCTTCGAGCTTTCTGTCACCTGAGCGAAATTTCTTAAATCATCTGGTTGCGGTGCTGTGGTCCATGGAACCTTCCCCTTTCGCATGACAAATGTTTCGTGTTGCTTGAGCAACGTTATGGCCGAGTTCAAACTAGTAAAGCAAAAATTCCCTAATTAGCCGGTTGTGGCTGTTCATTTTTAGGCTTCCGAACCACAGACATAACGACGACATGCAATGCTGTTCCCAGCAACGACTACTACTTTATATCCCTTTCGACTGACTGCGGTGCGCGACTGAACTAGTTTAAACACGCGACATACCCGCCGCAGCACATGTGTTTATGTACATGTTGCAAAACTTTCGACTCACCCTCTGTAAAAGGAGAGGAATACATAAAACCTGAAACCGACTGATTTAGGATCAGTAAATTAGTTGCTCCCCAGTATGCACACAGAGGGGCAAATGTTATCACCGAAACTTCTTTTTTTTTCTTATTCAGTTTAGAAATTTCTAAATGATAGAAATATTTTTGTAAAGACAAATCTATACATCAAAGAGTCAACCGTTTTCTCGTTGTCTATATCGAAAGATGAAGCCCTAAAACTACCAATAAAATAATTTAAAAATTATATATTATATATTGATGATGAACATTTTGGATATGTAGTACAAATGTGAAAAAAATAAGTGAAAATTAGTAAATGTTAACTCTAATAGCATAAACTGCTTTTAAAGAAATTTAATGTTTGAATACTTATGCGATTTGTTTTATTTTTAATAAAAACTAAAAAAGAAATTTCTAGGGTGAAAGAAATTAAGTTGCGCCAGTAGCTAGATAGTAGGACTGAATCACTCACTGTCTTTATGAATATCAGAGCTTTAGATGCTTCACAAAAAACAAAGGGTAGAAAGGGCTGGAGAAATCCTGTCATAGTCCTGAGATTTCTTCATTGAGCTATGTCACAAAAATGGTACTCCACAATTCTTTGAGCAATACAGAATTTTATTGAGACAGAATCTTAGTGCTTCAGGATTGGAATAAGGTGCAACTAAGATTTTTCTGAAAGAAGAGAAGGATGTTTATTTAAATGCAGAAGCAACTCAATACAAATTACACAAAATTGTGCAACTAATTTTACAGTTATTTAATTCCTGTGTACATTAACATAGCTTTTCTTCCTCTTCTTTTGTTCATTACTATTTCATGCTAGCAAACAACCAATTTAATCTACTTGTAGCTACCATCATGGTGATCCTTAATTAATTTCAAAAGGTAAGAATAAAAAGCGGAAACATGCATCGTAGCTTACAAAAAAAAATTCGTCGAGATACATTAAAAGCCTGATGCAGACTGGTTAATTTTGAAGTTTATTTAATCCATGATATTATCATTTGGCTTTACATTTTCTACGGTTGCTCACAGCATGGGTCTCTGAAACCACTCATTAGTTATGCATTAAATAAATTTGTACAGATTGTGCTAGAAAATCCAGCATTTTATTTCGTTCGAAAGAAATCAGTAAATTCATATTCGATTCCCTTTGTCACAAATTAGTTGATGACTGTCGCATTTCTAATCCGACGTCACCATTGTTCTGCAGATTATGTTTCACTAACATTTTATACAACGAAAGAAATCGAGAGAGTACACTAGTACTATCTGTAGATAATGCATGCATAGCATACATTATCTACAGATAGCATGCTAAGATATTTTAGGGTTGAATGTTTGCTCGTCCCGTGGCTAGTAGCGACCTTTCTCCGCAATGCACTCCCCATGACGTCACGTGTCTTACAGCAGCAGCTGAACTAAGCGCGTGTGGCCCTTGCACATTCATGATTACTTAAAAGAAATTTCATAAGCGAATTGATATTTTTTTCTTTCGCACTGATTCAGCTTCTTGAAATATTTACTCCGAAATATCCAACTTGGATTCGTTTGGTATGAAATCTCATCTTCAAATAATGCTAAAAACTATTTTAATATGTAGTGGGCGATCCTTTTGTGTTTCTGTAATTATTCTTGCAAGATGAAACAGCACACGAACTGTAAATCATCACAACACAATATTGAAAGTTAAAACTCAACAGTAGTTTAAGGTTACTTAATAGACTTAGAACACAGCACACAGAATCAAGGTACAGAATGAGCTGCTTTAAAGCAAAGAAAACTCAAGGCGAAAAACATTGACGCCAGGTCGGCCGGAAGCACTGACGCCAGCAAGCTCTGTAAAACTGCTGATGTCACAACGTCTCCCTCATCGAACGTGAGGCTTGGCAGACTAGGTTATACCGTACGGGCATAACCTAGTATGCCAAGTAACCTTGGGTTGAAATAAAGCTAATGATTCGAGATTATACAACACATTGCATTTATTTGCGTCACTCACGGCCGCATAGAACCACAATCCGGTACATATTAAGTGAAGTTAAATCATTAGAACGAGCAATAAGGTTTACTAATTCTTGACATTTAGCAGTACTTAGGTAGGTGTATTAATGAATGTTATTTTCGTCAGACCAATGAAAGAAGACACGTAAGTCTAAACTTATAAGTAAACTATGGTAAACCATGTTTACTAAACTATGGCGGTGGCAATAGTAAGTATTTCGACTGTTTAGTTTTTCAAAATCCATATTTATTCTTATTATTTCTCTTGTTGTTGACTTTCTCGGCCAGAGCCGGTGAGCAAAAGGCGGAGATATTATTCTCAAGCCTGGAAATTCAAGAATGTTCTAGTGATATGTCAGGTTTGAAGAATGACCGCTCTTTGGATTGGGTGAAGCAGTCTCTGTAGCAATCCTAATCCCTCGAGATTTTTCAGAAATTTCTTTGGTACCACTGCGATTTCCGAAATGACAACTGGTACGATCTGTATTATGCTTCGTTTCCAAATCCTTTGGATATCCATTCGAAGGTTCTCATATTTTGATATTTTTTCAGACATTGTTCTTTGGATGTTTTCTGTAAGTGGGACAGCTTCATTTATCAATTGTGTCCGGTTTTTTTGTCTACAATTACAATGTCAAGTCGATTGTGGTCAATGGTCTTGTTCGAGTACATGATGTACTTCTGATTTTCGAGAATAGATTCTGGTTAGCACTTGTAATAAGATGGAATATAACCTTTGATAAGGCCATATTTAACGCCAAGCTGTTGATATAGGATCTTGGCTATCTGATCTCTGATCATATCTCTTAAGGCATTGTTTTGAAGCAAGAAGGGAGCAGCCTGATGTAGCTAAGAAAGTTCATCTGCGCATGCGCAAGCTAAAATATGACCTCTAGATGGAAAGAAAGGCTGAATCGCAAGTGTGTTAGTGAGGAGGATTATTAACTTTTGGTCTAGGATATCTACAAGTTACACCCCATCACGTTATACATCAATTTAAAACTGTCGTCAATAGCAGGTAATACCATTGCGGGAGTCGAGAGGTAGCCAAATTTCGTTACGATGCGCCGTTTTCGAGGTATTTGAGAAAATCAAACTGGATGATTCATCGACTACTTCAGTTACTCATATTCGTTACATCAATGTTTTTTACTTAGGATTTGCTTTACTGCTGTCGGGAAAAATTCATAGCATCAAACACATGCCATGAAGACTTCAAAATTTTATTCGTCTTATGATTATGGTCAGAAAATCGGAACATATTAGGTATAGAGACCAAGAAGTTGCATCGATTAGAAAACGGAGCGCATTGGACATATTTTTTCCCTTGGAAAATGAGGTAAATAAATTGGGAGTCACTTTTTTCAGTAGGATCGTCAACTTTTCCTGTGTTACTGAGAATGAACTTTTGTCTTCATAAAATGCAAGAGTATGATCTTGGAATAACGAGTACTTTAGTTTGAAACACGAACTCAATTATTTTTAATTGAGATTTTGCGTCACGGTATATTTCTAAACATATTTTCCTTACTACCGATTTTAAAAACTCAATGCGAGACAGAGAACTAATGCATTCAACAGGAGCGATTATGTATACTGAGCTACTGTGTTTTTCAGTTGTAATTTAAGATTCAGTGTGGAAGCGAAATTTTACTTTATGGCTGACAAACTGGTTGAAAGACGTTGTGTTGGCGATTCATTTATGAACTAAAAGGTAACATGAGAAAAACTGTACAAACCACCAAGTTGTGAACATCATTGACAAAGAGGCTAAGAAACATAAATGCAAACGAAACATCGGTTTCAGACGCGCAGAAAACGAAAGGTCGATCATGATAATTAACACAGCAATCAGACATCTCTGAATTTACTGTTCTTCACGTAATATTAATCACATCACAAAACTTGAAAATTCCATGGCCCTGAAGCGGGAATCGTATCCGCATCTCCCGATTACCGTTCGAGCATGCTAACCGTTACAGTTTTCTGATGTGATTGATATTATGCGAAGAACAGTAAATACAGTCAATTCAAAGATGTCTGACTGTTCTGTTAATTATCATGACGTATTTTTCACGTATTATGAGAAGAATATTTCTTCCACACTATATACGAAAGGTGGAAGATACAAGCAAGGACAAATCAGTCTCATTTTTGTACTCAATATGCATAGTAAGAAGCACAGCGTAATTACTACCAAAAAGATGGTAGTTTAACAAGCAAGAGGTACAAGTTTTATTGTAAAATATTTTGAAATAGTTTCTCAACCACGTAGTTGCAAATAATTACAAAACATTACTGCGAAATGTGTTTATGAGGTGATTTTTGGCACACAGCACGATATGGTGTTAAATCCAGCGCTTGAAATGTTTCGAGATAACAAATGAGAAGATGTAGTCTCCTGATAAAGTTCTCTCAATAACTGATACAACATAAAATGGTATTCTTACAAGAAAATAACTGGTTCTCGAACACACAAAGCTTGGTCGTGATTCTTAATATTGACGGACATGAATATTCAATCATAATTACAGAGAGTGACTTAACATGCAGTGTAGCTTTTACTGAATTCTCTGAAAACGTAAGAATGTACTGACTTATACATTGAAGAGCAATTGAATTAGAGATACCTGTCTAGTAACGTGTAACACCACCTTTCGCCCTGATGATGGCGGAGATTCGTCTCGGCATGGACTCGACAAAACACCGGAAGCGTTGGGAAGCCATACGGATCCACGACCCCTGAACAAGCTCCCACAGTTCACGAAGATTTGATCGAGGGGGTCAGAGCCTCGAACGTATGGGATTGAGTTCAGGTGACCTAGCGGACCAAGAAAGCGAGGTCACGTCGGTGGAGTGTTCATCCAACCATTCGGATACAATTCGGGAGCGATGGCACGGTGCATTGTCTTGTTGCAGAATGAGGATCCCAGTGGGATGTTGAAGACGCACAAACGGGAGCAAATGGTCGTCCAAGATATCCGGGTAACGTTGACCTGTGAGGGACGATGTCACACGTACCAGGGGTTCCATTTCAGTCCACGTACACAGTCCCCAGACGAGAATGCCACCCCCACCAGCTTGAAGAGTACCCTGCTGGCAAGAAGGGTCCATCGCTTAATGTGGTTTGCGCCGTACTCGTATCGTGCCATCCGCATGTACCAACGTGGCTCTCGACTCATCAGTGCAGGCAATATTTTTTCACATGTCTAGGGTCCAGTGGCGATGTTCCCGCGCCCCGGCTAATCTTTGCACCCTGTGATGTGCGGTCAGCAACGGTACCCTTGTGGGACGGTGGCTTCTGTACCCCATAGCGAGGAGATAGTTCTGGATGGTGTGGCTGCTTACACGTTTTTGTGCACCAGCGTTAAATTGCCGAGTGATTTTTTGCACTGTGTTCCGTCTATCCGCTGTTACAATGCGAGCTAGCCGACGATAACCCCGCTCATCCACACGCTGTTGTCCACGGCAGTTGGCCCTTGCAGGGATGGTTTTACCGGATTCTATGTACTCACGGTGCACCCGTGACACCGTGGCTCGTGAAAATCCCAGTGCCTGCACGACTTCCGAGATAGAGTGACCCATTCTTCGGGCCCCGACAATTTGTCCACGAACAAATGCGTTTAGATCCTTCGTCTTACCCATACTGCGTCCGACTCTTACTGATTCCTGTCGCATCACTCCTTATATTGTCGGATCGCTTCATACGTCATGTCGTTTCCGTTTACAGGGCCGCCCACAGCGCCACATTTCCATAACGCCAGCTGTCTCTAATTCAATTGCTCTTCAGTGTATTAGATCAATGTATTTTTACTTCCCTCCATACAGTTGATCTTTTGTCATTCCCGTTTAACGCAGTGGATCATTTTTTACCTGCAAAGAATGAATGTAAATAAAGAGGCAAACTTATCAGCAAACATATCTGAAATTGTGCATTCAAATTAATGGTATCGCTCTAAATTAGCCAACCTGAGAAGTTTTAAACTTCGATCTTTAGGAAAACATTTTTGGGACTCTTTTTATGTCATTTGCCATCACTGCCGGCGTCACATGTTTTTGAATTCATTGGTTGATAGCATTACAACATACTTTCGTCCAAACGGTGTTTGAAGAAAAAACAGATGTTACTATACTCAGCGGCGCTTTGAAATAAGGGTTACAAAAGTTATAGCTTCCTAACAGACCAGAAAATTAATGGTGATTGTATGAGATTAATCACTCGTTTTTGTGACCGTAATTTCAAAGGAAAAGTTTTAAAAATATTTTTTAAAATGTCAGCATCCTTGAAAAAACTATTTTGTCTCCGAAGGACGCTACTTTAAAGGGAACAACATTCATTTTGATGTGCAAGTTAAGGTACGTTTACTAACAATAAATCAGGAATATAACTATACAGTCTCACATGGTGTACGTAACTCAGTTTCTGTGTTTCTTTGGATATTTTAATTAGTATCATATGTCTCGGTTCTCTTATTTGAAATTATTTCATAATTCAGAAAATGGTATTTTACAAGATGTGATTCGGGTTCATATTTGGTCTTTTCTACTTGGGCCTAAAAATACAGTACTTAGTTTTGTGCATGTGCTCCGTTTTTGAAGCGTAAGTTTGTTTGTGAAGCTAAATTTTCTTGAACGTAAACTAATGAAATATTATTTTCTTAGTACAGTTTCGGAGGCCCGCCAGATGGAAATATTTCCTGATCTGACAGGCACAGGGGCTCTGGAACACTTGCGTCTTGATCGCGCAAGCCTGCGTCTCATTCCACGCGATCTGTGCCAGAAGGTACCACTCCTCCGAAGTCTGTAAGTAACTCCTTTTGGTATTCTTTGGTGAAATAAAAGTAACATTTGTAATTTTACATGCATGTCAACATTAAAATCCATTTCATTAGCAAGAAATGTGTTTTTACGAGAATGTACAGCGGCCGATTAAGAACACTTAAAGCAAATATATGATTTGTAAGAAGTAGGCTCTGTTTTTCAACCATGATCAATTTTATTTTTCTGCTCCAGCTTACTATACTGACTGAGGGATCAGCAGTACAGTATGAGCTGTCTCACTGATTAAAACATTCAGTTTAATGCTTTTTGCGACGCAAATTACAGGGATTCGGAAATGTATTCAGGTAATAAATAAAATGTAAATGTGTGATGTTTTCCTGCAAATAACTAAGTAGCCGTAATAACGAGAATCAAGAAACAAAGTTAACCCCAATATGCGGGAGTTTTGAATGTAGGTATGTGTGTAGGGCGGGAGTGAAGTTTGTTCTCAAGAAAACGTTTCTGTCCATTATCCTAGATTAAAGCAATTCAGTTTGTTCATGTAAACAGTGACTTTTTCACTGTACATGCTATCAATAACGATTAGCTTTTATAAGCGTTCCAGAAAATGTTCTATACATGTCCTATCGGATTAACGTCAAGAGAAGTATTTTGAAATTTAATTCGTTTATTTTTTGCAGAGGACAATTCGATATAAGTTCCAAACTAAATAACATGAGGTAATAATAATAGTCAAATGCTAAATGTGAACAAATAAATTTTAAATGTGTTTTTGATTCAATCAATACTGAACGTAAAATCATCTAAATACGTGGCGTCAGTTGAGTAAATAAATCCATCGCTCTTTCCACGTTAAGCAACGCACAGCAACCGAAAAATTGTTATTCGGCCGTAAATACTAAACGTATTCTGTTATCTCACAATACTTGAAGTATGCATAATTAAAAACTTACATGTAATTAAAATTATATGCATTACATACAAGCACTTGAAGATAATTATGGGAGATTTCAATGCAAAAATAGGGCAACGGCAACAGAATGAAACTTCAGTAGGTAAATTCGGTCACGGCAACAGAAACCAGCGTGGAAATACTCTCGTTGAGTTTGCAGAGGCAGAAGGATTTTTCATCTTGAATTCCTTTTTCAAGAAAAAGCCACACAGGAAATGGACATGGAGACATCCAATTGGGACGACAAGTGAAATTGATTTTATTATGTGTAACAAAAAATTCGTCATCGAAGACTGCAGTGTGCTAAACAAGTTCAACACAGGTAGTGACCATAGATTGGTGAGATGTAAGATGCACCTCAACACTAAACTGGAACGTGGCAAGCTCATAAGACAAACAAAATGTATTGACATAACCAACCTTAAAAAACACCATAATACTTTCAAGTTGGAACTGAAGAACAGATTCTCTGCTTTAGAAGGCCTAACATCGGAAGAAGTGGATATTTCTGAAGTTAACAGAAAAGTAACCAAAGCTCTTATGGAAACAGCAACAAAATTAGCTGGGTCTAAGAACAAGTTGCATGTAAACAAATTATCAGGAAAAACCAAAATGTTGATGCAAAAAAGAAGAGAGATGAGGACAACTAAAGAAGATGTGACTTCCAAAGTGGAATATATAGAGCTATGCAAGACAGCACGAAAAAGTATCACTGAAGACGTAAGGAAATTCAACTGTGAGCTAGTGAGGAAAGCAATTGAAAACAACCAAAGCCTAAAGATAGCAAAGGGACATCTCAGTAAGGGAAGAAAACAGATTATGGCTCTGAGAAAAGAAGATGGTTCTATAACAAGAAATAGAGGCGAAATTTTGACAAGAGTGAAAGATTTCTACTCCAAACTATATGAAAGGGATGATACATGTACTCCAGACATCATGAAAGGTACCAGAGTTCTTCCAGTCCTCCCAGCAGAAGTTGCTCATGCAATCAAGAACATGAAGCGGGGGAAAGCTCCAGGAGAAGATGGAATTACTATAGACATCATACAAGAAGCAAGTGGAGAAATTGAAACAGTACTCGCCCAAATTTTCACTCGATGCCTTAATGAAGGGAAGATTCCTGAGGATTGGAACAATGCTACAAATGATCCTGCTACATAAAAAAGGTGACATTGAGGATCTCAGGAACTACAGACCTATCAGCCTCCTATCAGTGGTTTATAAAATCTTCACTAAAGTTCTTTCACACCGCTTGAAGGTAACACTGGACATGGCTCAACCGAGAGAACAAGCTGGATTCAGGAGTGGCTACAGCACAATAGATCATATCCACGTACTGAGAGAACTAATTGAAAGAGCGAGGGAATATGAACTTCCATTGTGCATGGCTTTTATCGATTATGAAAAAGCCTTTGATTCGGTGAAACCATCAGCAGTTACCACGGCTCTGAAATCCTGCGGTATTGAAGATGCATACATTAATATTATTAATAACATCTATGAAAATGCAAGTGCAAAGATTCGGCTGTTTGAAAATACAACACACATAAAAATTGGAAAGGGAGTGAGACAAGGTGACACCATATCTCCGAAGCTCTTTAATGCCACATTGGAAAATGTCTTTCAATCACTGAACTGGGAAAACAAAGGGATAAAGATTAATGGAGATTATCTAACCCACCTTCGTTTTGCTGATGACGTAGTCATTTTTGCAACTACCCCATCAGAGCTGCAGAGTATGATCCAGGAACTTGCTGACAAGAGTAAAGAAGTGGGATTAAAATGAACTTTCAGAAGACAAAAGTGATGTTCAATGCTTTTACAAGAAATGAAGATTTATCGATTGATGGAGAAAAGCTGGAGATAACAGACACGTACGTTTATCTTGGACAGCAGATATCAAGTGAGGGTCACATTGATGAAGAAATTAATCGGCGTACAAAACTTGCCTGGAGAGCTTTTGGAAGAAACAGCATAATTTTCAAGAGCAATATGCCATTATGTCTTAAAAGAAAAGTGTTTGATCAATGCATCCTTCCAGTGCTTACGTATGGTGCAGAGACGTGGACCTTAACTAAAAGAGACATACAAAGGCTGCAGACAACTCAAAGAAGCATGGAGAGGTGCATGCTTGGTATAACCAGGAGAGATAAGAAGAGGAACTCGTGGATCCGAAAAATGACGAGAGTGGAAGACATCATGATCAGAGTTAAATCCCTGAAATGGCAATGGGCTGGACATACTGCCAGAAGGACAGACCATAGATGGACAGCCGAAATTTTAGATTGGATTCCAAGGGACAGGAAAAGACCCAGAAAAAGACCACATGGGAGATGGAGTGGATGAAATTCGTAAATATGCGGGAGTGACATGGAGGAGACTGGCACAAGACAGACCGTTGTGGAGGAAACTTGGGGAGACCTTCGTCCAGCAGTGGATTGATAATGGTTGACAATGATGATGATGATGATATATATATATATATATATATATATATGAAAACTAATAAGAAAGCTAAAGCACTTCAATACAAATCATAAAAAAGCCCCAAACCCCCTGATGCGCAAAGCAGCAATCCGGGCGGAAAGTCTATACAGGCAAATAATAATTAAAACAGACCAAGGAAACCCACAAACACTCAAAGGAAACACACAATACATACCACTAAAGAAACAAACAATTCCCACATACTTCCAATAAGACCTGAACCCAAAAAAAACACATAAATACTCGAACTCATTACACGGATAACGTACCGAATGGAGCCCAAAATACAAACAAGAAACAAATGCAGAACAGCACCACAGCCGCCTCTCTTTAAAAGGTGAAGCACAAAACAAAAAAAGAACCGAGACGATACTCAAATCAAATTAAAATGGTCGTCATCAGGAAAGCACCCGCTTTTTGTTACTGTTTGTTAAATAATATTTTTTACAATTACTCAAAAATCACAAACTTCATTCTGCTGACACATTTAATTACAGTACTTTTATTAACAATTGGTCTGACAGTATTGAATAGTTGAAAACTCTAAGTACCACTCGGTAGACCACTTGTGACCACATAAGTATTTGCTTTCTTCCCACTAGCTTACACATAGCCTGTAAAAGGTAAACTACATTTCTCCATTTGGCAAACAGGTTTTGTTTAAACCGTATACCATTACTTCCTTATCAGCTTAATATTTGCCTTTTTGCAGTTTTGGCATTCTTGATTCTTTATCAGTGGTTCTTGGTGTTAGGTGCTGTAAAGATCTTTGGTTTTAAAAAGTGAAAATCCTCCAAATACGTGGTGTCAGTAAATAAACAAGTACATCGCTCTTTCCACGTTCCAGAAACACATAGCAACCGAAATGTGTTTGTTTATTTATTTTGGTTTTCCGTTACTTTTTGAGTTCGTTCTTGCTTTCTTTGGTTATTTTTGTTTCTGGCCTTCTTTGTCCAGGTAGGACAAATCATGATTGCACTTATTCTTTTTGGTTTTTTGTCTTGTTTGTATTTTATTTCTGTTCTTTTGCTCTTGTGGCTTTGGAGGCACAACCAAGGGGACATTTGGATTTGTCCGTCCCTTTCTTGGTTTCAGAAAAGCCACTTACAAAAAACGGGTGCTTCCCTGATGACGACCGTTTTAATTTGATTTGAGTATCGTCTGGGTTGTTTGTTTGTTTTGTGTTTCACCTTTTAAAGTGGGGCTGCTGTGGTGCTGTTCTGTATTTGTTTCTTGTTTGTATTTTGGGCTCCATTCGGTACGTTAGCCGTGTAATGGGTTCGAGTACTTATGTATTTCTTTGGGTTCAGGGCTTATTGCAAGTATGTGGGAATTGTTTGTTCCTTTGGTGGTATGTATTGTGTGTTTCGTTTGGGTGTTTCGAGTTTCTTTGGTCTGTTTTAGTTATTATTTGCATACATGTATGTATGTATATCATCATCATCATCATCATTATCAACCATTATCAATCCACTGCTGGACGAAGGTCTCCCCAAGTTTCCTCCACAAAGGTCTGTCTTGTGCCAGTCTCCTCCATGTCACTCCCGCATACTTTCGAATTTCATCCACCCATCTTCCATGTGGTCATCTTCTGGGTCTTTTCCTGTCCCTTGGAATCCAATCTAAAATTTCGGCTGTCCATCTATGGTCTGTCCTTCTGGCAGTATGCCCAGCCCATTGCCACTTCAGAGATTTACCTCTGATCATGATGTCTTCCACTCTTGTTATTTTTCGGATCCACGAGTTCCTCTTCTTATCTCTCCGGGTTACACCAAGCATGCACCTCTCCATGCTGCTTAAAGTTGTCTGCAACCTTTGTATGTCTCTTTTAGTTAAGGTCCACGTCTCTGCACCATACGTAAGCACTGGAAGGATGCATTGATCAAACACTTTTCTTTTAAGACATAATGGCATATTGCTCTTGAAATTTATGCTGTTTCTTCCAAAGGCTCTCCAGGCAAGTTTTGTACGCCGATTAATTTCTTCATCAATGTAACCCTCACTTGATATCTGCTGTCCAAGATAAACGTACGTGTCCGTTATCTCCAGCTTTTCTCCATCAAACGATAAATCTTCATTTCTTGTAAAAGCATTGAACATCACTTTTGTCTTCTGAAAGTTCATTTTTAATCCCACTTCTTTACTCTTGTCAGCAAGTTCCTGGATCATACTCTGCAGCTCTGATGGGGTAGTTGCAAACATGACTACGTCATCAGCAAAACGAAGGTGGGTTAGATAATCTCCATTAATCTTTATCCCCTTGTTTTCCCAGCTCAGTGACTGAAAAACACCCTCCAATGTGGCATAAAAGAGCTTCGGAGATATGGTGTCACCTTGTCTCACTCCCTTTCCAATTTTTATGTGTGTTGTATTTTCAAACAGCCTAATCTCTGCACTTGCATTTTCATAGATGTTATTAATAATATTAATGTATGCATCTTCAATACCGCAGGTTTTCAGAGCCATTGTAACTGCTGATGGTTTCACCGAATCAAAGGCTTTTTCATAATCGATAAAAGCCATGCACAATGGAAGTTCATATTCCCTCGCTCTTTCAATTAGTTCTCTCAGCACATGGATATGATCTATTGTGCTGTAGCCACTCCTGAATCCAGCTTGTTCTCTCGGTTGAGCCATGTCCAGTGTTACCTTCAAGCGGTGTGAAAGAACTTTAGTGAAGATTTTATAAACCACTGATAGGAGGCTGATAGGTCTGTAGTTTCTGAGATCCTCAATGTCACCTTTCTTATGTAGCAGGATCATTGTAGCGGTGTTCCAATCCTCAGGAATCTTTCCTTCATTAAGGCATCGAGTGAAAATTTGGGCGAGTACTGTTTCGATTTCTCCACTTGCTTCTTGTATGATGTCTACAGTAATTCCATCTTCTCCTGGAGCTTTTCCCCGCTTCATGTTCTTGGTTGCATGTGCAACTTCTGCTGGAAGGACTGGAGGAACTCTGGTACTGGTATCTTTCATGATGTCTGGAGTGCATGTATCATCCCTTTCATATAATTTGGAGTAGAAATCTTTCACTCTTGTCAAACTTTCGCCTCTATTTCTTGTTACAGAACCATCTTCTTTTCTCAGTGCCATAATCTGTTTTCTTCCCTTACTGAGATGTCCCTTTGCTATCTTTAGGCTTTGGTTGTTTTCAATTGCTTTCCTCACTAGTTCACAGTTGAATTTTCTTACGTCTTCAGTGATACTTTTTCGTACTGTCTTGCATAGCTCTATATATTCCACTTTGGAAGTCACATCTTCTTTAGTTGTCCTCATCTCTCTTCTTTTTTGCATCAACATTTTCGTTTTTCCTGATAATTTATTTACATGCAACTTGTTCTTAGACCCAGCTAATTTTGTTGCTGTTTCCATAAGAGCTTTGGTTACTTTTCTGTTAACTTCAGAGATGTCCACTTCTTCCGATGTTAGGCCTTCTAAAGCAGAGAACCTGTTCTTCAGTTCCAACTTGAAGGTATTATGGTGTTTTTTAAGGTTGGTTATGTCAATACATTTTGTTTGTCTTATGAGCTTGCCACGTTCAAGTTTAGTGTTGAGGTGCATCTTACATCTCACCAATCTATGGTCACTACCTGTTTTGAACTTGTTTAGCACACTGCAGTCTTCTATGACGAATTTTTTGTTACACAGAATAAAATCAATTTCACTTGTCGTCCCATTTGGATGTCTCCATGTCCATTTCCTGTGTGGCTTTTTCTTGAAGAAGGAGTTCAAGATGAAAAACCCTTCTGCCTCTGCAAACTCAACGAGAGTATTTCCACGCTGGTTTCTGTTGCCGTGACCGAATTTACCTACTGAAGTTTCATTCTGTTGCCGTTGCCCTATTTTTGCATTGAAATCTCCCATAATTATTTTCAAGTGCTGCTTACCTTTATTATTTAGATGACAAATTTCCTCATAAAATTCTTCAATTTCTTCTTCAGGATGACTTGTGGTGGGTGCATAAGTTTGAATAATCTGAGCCTGGTATCTTTTCGAGAGTTGGATAACGAGTCGTGCAGCTCTGTCAGAGGAACTTTCAACTTCTACCACTTTATCCTTCAGTTTCTTGTTTATTATAAATCCAACACCACTAGTTCTGCCAGTATCTGTCCCACGATAGTAGAAGAGATGTCCACTTTTCAGTTCGATGAGATCTTCTCCTTTTCTCCTTACCTCACTTAGCCCCACGATGTCCCACTTGATCCTTTGTAGTTCCTCTTCCAATTCAAGACGCCTTGAATCAGAAGATAGGGAGCGTCCATTGTACGTTGCCAAGGTCAGCATCAGATGGCAGCCTAGTCCGGTCCTCCGGGGATTCTTAGCACCCTCTGCCTTCATGTCGCACTGGCCGCTGCCTTGGCCAGGTACATTCCAGCTGCCGGAGACTGAGGGCCAAGATTTAAGCTGTGGAGTCATTTTGGAGGGGTTTGGCCATAACTCACCACGCTGGCCAAGCGGGTTGGTGAGTGTGGGATTGAATTTCCTCTAATCCCGATGGTATAGTTATACCGCTATAGGCGGTCGTAAGAGCCCCTTTAGTAGGAACAGGATGCACCACGAGAAGGCGGGGTTGACATTTGTCAAGGAGAGGCTGTGATGTTACGCATCACCTGACCTTACATCCCATATATATATATATATATATATATATATATATACTTAAGAGCAAAACTGAAGACTAAGGAAAACATTTTAGAATTTAAAACGAAGGGTGCAAAATAACCTGAAAATCAAAACGCGCAACGCAGCAGTTTTGAAAATTCAGAATTCACATTCTATAAAAAAGATACCTAAGCAAAAAATACATATATAATTTTGACTCACACCTAGTACAACATAGAAAAGGTTATGTATCTACCTGTGTGAGTAAAAGGAGAAAAGATAAAAAATAAAATAAAACAACTGAATGTAGAAGGTGTCGAGAATACTGAGCCTTGGCTTTATCAAGGACCAGCAAAAACTCTGCATTTTCTCACTTCCACAAAGACCTAGTTGGAAATGGGTTTCTGCAAGGCCATAGATGCAAGTAACATTCCCACCTAAAATAGTTTAAAAATATATATAAGTCATGTCCTCCGTAGAGTAGCATGACCTAGCACTAGTTAACAATTTCGCTTGCATCCATTAACCTTCATGGCCCGACCCATGCTCTTCATCTGTTACTATTAAACAGAGAGAAGAAGATTAAAGAGAACTCAAGCTGTGAGAGTGACATAATAATTAGAAATGATTTTCAGCTATAACGAAATTCCAAGTTCGTTTGAGAGAATTTAAACCTGAAAAACAATGCAAAAGAAATCCAAATTTTACATTGCAATTAAAAAAAGGAAATGTTATATATATACAGTGTATGGAAAATGTCTTTCAATCACTTTGAACTGGGAAAACAATGGGATAAAGATTAATGGAGAGAGCCTAACGGTCCCGCTCACGTTTTGCTGATGACGTAGTCATTTTTGCAACTACCCCATCAGAGCTGCAGAGATCTAGGAATCCCGCTGACAAGTGGGATTAAAAAATGAACTTTCAGAAGACAGTGATGTTCAATGCTTTTACAAGAAATGAAGATTTATCGATTGATGGAGAAAAGCTGAGATAACAGGCACGCATGTTTATCTTGGACAGCAGATATCAAGGAGTGCCACATTGATGAAGAAATAATCGGCGTACAGCCTTGAGAGAGCTTTGAAGAAACAGCATAATTTTCAAGAGCAATACATTATGTCTTAAAGAAGAGTGTTTGATCAATGCATTCTTCCAGTGCGTGCAGAGACGTGGACCCTTAAGTATGACATACAAAGGCTGCAGACAACTTCAGTGCAGCATGGAGAGGTGCATGTTTGGTGTAACCAGGGAGAGATAAGAGAACTTGGGATCCAAAGAAATGAAGAAGTGGAAGACATCATGATCAGAGCAAATCTCGAAATGGGCTGGACATACGCTGCCAGAGAAGGACAGATCATCGATGGACAGTCGAAATTTTAGATTGGATTCCAAGGACAGGAAAGACCCAGAAGAAAACCAAATGGGAGATGGGTGATGAAAGTAGCGGTGAGAGGGAGAGACTGGCACAAGATAGACGTGATACTGCAAACTTGGAAATCTCGTCCAGCAGTGGATTGATAATGGTTGACAATGATGATGATGATATATATATATATATATATATATCATCATCATCATCATTGTCAACCATTATCAATCCACTGCTGGACGAAGGTCTCCCAAGTTTCCTCCACAACGGTCTGTCTTGTGTCAGTCTCCTCCATGTCACCCCTGCATACTTTCGAATTTCATCCACCCATCTCCCATGTGGTCTTCTTCTGGGTCTTTTCCTGTCCCTTGAATCCAATCTAAAATTTCGGCTGTCCATCGATGATCTGTCCTTCTGGCAGTATGTCCAGCCCATTGCCATTTCAGGGATTTAACTCTGATCATGATGTCTTCCACTCTTGTCATTTTTCGGATCCACGAGTTCCTCTTTCTTATCTCTCCTGGTTACACCAAGTATGCACCTCTCCATGCTTCTTTGAGTTGTCTGCAGCCTTTGTATGTCTCTTTAGTTAAGGTCCACGTCTCTGCACCATACGTAAGCACTGGAAGGATGCATTGATCAAACACTTTTCTTTTAAGACATAATGGCATATTGCTCTTGAAAATTATGCTGTTTCTTCCAAAAGCTCTCCAGGCAAGTTTTGTACGCCGATTAATTTCTTCATCAATGTGACCCTCACTTGATATCTGCTGTCCAAGATAAACGTACGTGTCTGTTATCTCCAGCTTTTCTCCATCAATCGATAAATCTTCATTTCTTGTAAAAGCATTGAACATCACTTTTGTCTTCTGAAAGTTCATTTTTAATCCCACTTCTTTACTCTTGTCAGCAAGTTCCTGGATCATACTCTGCAGCTCTGATGGGCTAGTTGCAAAAATGACTACGTCATCAGCAAAACGAAGGTGGGATAGATAATCTCCATTAATCTTTATCCCCTTGTTTTCCCAGCTCAGTGACTGAAAAACACCCTCCAATGTGGCATTAAAGAGCTTCGGAGATATGGTGTCACCTTGTCTCACTCCTTTTCCAATTTTTATGTGTGTTGTATTTTCAAATAGCCGAATCTTTGCACTTGCATTTTCATAGATGTTATTAATAATATTAATGTATGCATCTTCAATACCGCAGGTTTTCAGAGCCATTGTAACTGCTGATGGTTTCACCGAATCAAAGGCTTTTTCATAATCGATAAAAGCCATGCACAATGGAAGTTCATATTCCCTTGCTCTTTCAATTAGTTCTCTCAGCACATGGATATGATCTATTGTGCTGTAGCCACTCCTGAATCCAGCTTGTTCTCTCGGTTGAGCCATGTCCAGTGTTACCTTCAAGCGGTGTGAAAGAACTTTAGTGAAGATTTTATAAACTACTGATAGGAGGCTGATAGGTCTGTAGTTTCCGAGATCCTCAATGTCACCTTTCTTATGTAGCAGGATCATTGTAGCGGTGTTCCAATCCTCAGGAATCTTTCCTTCATTAAGGCATCGAGTGAAAATTTGGGCGAGTACTGTTTCGATTTCTCCACTTGCTTCTTGTATGATGTCTACAGTAATTCCATCTTCTCCTGGAGCTTTTCCCTGCTTCATGTTCTTGATTGCATGCGCAACTTCTGCTGGAAGGACTGGAGGAATTCTGGTACTGGTATCTTTCATGATGTCTGGAGTACATGTATCATCCCTTTCATATAATTTGGAGTAGAAATCTTTCACTCTTGTCAAAATTTCGCCTCTATTTCTTGTTACAGAACCATCTTCTTTCTCAGTGCCATAATCTGTTTTCTTCCCTTACTGAGATGTCCCTTTGCTATCTTTAGGCTTTGGTTGTTTTCAATTGCTTTCCTTACTAGTTCACAGTTGAATTTCCTTACGTCTTCAGTGATACTTTTTCGTACTGTCTTGCATAGCTCTATATATTCCACTTTGGAAGTCACATCTTCTTTAGTTGTCCTCATCTCTCTTCTTTTTGCATCAACATTTTCGTTTTTCCTGATAATTTATTTACATGCAACTTGTTCTTAGACCCAGCTAATTTTGTTGCTGTTTCCATAAGAGCTTTGGTTACTTTTCTGTTAACTTCAGAGATGTCCACTTCTTCCGATGTTAGGCCTTCTAAAGCAGAGAACCTGTTCTTCAGTTCCAACTTGAAGGTATTATGGTGTTTTTTAAGGTTGGTTATGTCAATAGATTTTGTTTGTCTTATGAGCTTGCCACGTTCAAGTTTAGTGTTGAGGTGCATCTTACATCTCACCAATCTATGGTCACTACCTGTGTTGAACTTGTTTAGCACACTGCAGTCTTCTATGACGAATTTTTTGTTACACATAATAAAATCAATTTCACTTGTCGTCCCATTTGGATGTCTCCATGTCCATTTCCTGTGTGGCTTTTTCTTGAAGAATAAGTTCAAGATGAAAAACCCTTCTGCCTCTGCAAACTCAACGAGAGTATTTCCACGCTGGTTTCTGTTGCCGTGACCGAATTTACCTACTGAAGTTTCATTCTGTTGCCGTTGCCCTATTTTTGCATTGAAATCTCCCATAATTATTTTCAAGTGCTGCTTACCTTTATTATTTAGATGACAAATTTCCTCATAAAATTCTTCAATTTCTTCTTCAGGATGACTTGTGGTGGGTGCATAAGTTTGAATAATCTGAGCCTGGTATCTTTTCGAGAGTTGGATAACAAGCCGTGCAGCTCTGTCAGAGGAACTTTCAACTTCTACAACTTTATCCTTCAGTTTCTTGTTTATTATAAATCCAACACCACTAGTTCTGCCATTATCTGTCCCACGATAGTAGAAGAGATGTCCACTTTTCAGTTCGATGAGATCTTCTCCTTTCTCCTTACCTCACTTAGCCCCACGATGTCCCACTTGATCCTTTGTAGTTCCTCTTCCAATTCAAGAAGCCTTGAATCAGAAGATAGGGAGCGTCCATTGTACGTTGCCAAGGTCAGCATCAGATGGCAGCCTAGTCCGGTCCTCCGGGATTCTTAGCACCCTCTGCCTTCATGTCGCACTGGCCGCTGCCTTGGCCAGGTACATTCCAGCTGCCGGAGACTGAGGGCCAAGATTTAAGCTGTGGAGTCATTTTGGAGGGGTTTGGCCATAACTCACCACGCTGGCCAAGCGGGTTGGTGAGTGTGGGATAGAATTTCCTCTAATCCCGATGGTATAGTTATACCGCTACTGGCGGTCGTCAGAGCCCCTTTAGTAGGAACAGGATGCACCACGAGAAGGCGGGGTTGACATTTGTCAAGGAGAGGCTGTGATGTTACGCATCACCTGACCTTACATCCCTATATATATATACACTGCCGGACAATTGCTAAGGACGGATGACAATAGCAACGATAGCAACCATAAAATGGAAGGCAGGAAAATGTTGAAATTAGCATAAGTGCGGGATACAGTAAGACGTGTTGTGCGTATGCAAATTTTGGATTGCCGAACTTGTTCGTGACGTCATAGCGCTGATAAGAGATATAAAGGATTTGACGCGTATTGACCGTTGTTGTTCAAACGCAAAGTTGAAAGGGAAAGAATCAATTGACGAACTTGCAATTTTCAGTATGTCTTCCCGACATCACCTAGATGATTTTACGCATGGCCGTATTATTGGCAAGATTGAAGAAGGGCGAAAAATAACAGATGTTGCCAGGGAGTTCGACGTCAGCCACAGTGTTGCTTCAAGGCTTTGGAAATCATTTCAAACAAATGGAGAGTGCAGCAAACGTCACGGGAGGTCGTGTTCGCAGTACGACACCTGCAGAAGATCGGTACATAGTGCTATCAACAAAAAGACACCGGCGCAGCACAGCTAGTGAGGTAGCAAATCAGTTTATAGCTGCTACTGGCAAGCGGATCTCCCGAAAAACTGTCGCCAGACGTTTGCATGAAGGAGGACTATACGCCCGCCGTCCTGTTGTGTGCATTCCATTGTCCAGACGTCACCGTACCGCCCGTTTCCAATGGTGCAATCAACATCGCAATTGGACTGATAACGACTGGTCTGCTGTCCTCTTCTCAGATGAGAGTAGATACAGTCTATCGTCTGATTGTCGACGACAACTGATCTGGCGTGATAGTGGTACTGCATATTGTCCAGCAAACACACAGGAAAGGGACCGATATCTGACATGTAGTGTCATGGTATGGGCTGGCATCATGATCAATAGCCGTACGTCCCTCTATGTGCTTCCAACTGGGACTAAGACTGGCCAACGATAAATTAATGATGTTCTGCTACCCCATGTTCGCATGTTCCGTGGTGCTGTCGGTGATAGATTCATTTTCATGGACGACAACGCAACATGTCATCGAAGAGTCGCTGTCCAGGAGTGTCTTGAGAGCGAGGATATTCAACGCCTCGTATGGCCAGCACGTTCTCCAGATCTGAATCCCATTGAAAATGTGTGGGATGCTTTGGGGAGGAGTCTTGCTGGTCGCCAGTGCCCTCCAATAAACAAGGACACCCTCATCCGTGCACTGACAGAGGAATGGGATAAATTACCCCAACAGTTGCTTGATAATGTGGTGCAAAGCATGACACGACGTGTGGAATCTTGCATCGCCCTCCATGGTGGCCATATCCCGTATTGACATCTTACGCCGGAACGCCTGCGGACGGTAATTGCATTTTTTTCACGTTTACGTATTCTGCACAAAATGGCCTGTTTGTCCCTTGAATACGTTCCAAAGCCTTCTGGATTTCAGAGCACAATAAATTGTCTTTCTCGTAATGTCCTGGCATTCTGACATTATTTTATTTCACTTGGCATCCAACCACACTTCCTTTTTTTATGCGCTATATAGCCGTTTATGATCCGTCCTTAGCAATTGTCCAGCAGTGTATATTGTAATATATAGGCCTCATGTTGTAACATATGTTATATTTTTCCTTTCTTTCTCTACAAATTTTCATAAAAATAGATACTAGATGAGAGCCCTGATCCTCTGTCAGAAACAAACTTTCATTAATCATGAAACGCATATAGGGTATTAAATCCTTTTATTTTTGTGGTGTAGTCAGCACAAAGATTCGCCAAGCTTTCGCACTCCACTGGGAGGTTTTTTCAAGGCAATGGTGGACATAAAAATGCAGAGAATTGGAACATGTGAAGAACGAAGATAGTTTCTGAAAAATAACGTGGGGGACATCACGAGTATATTACATGAATTTTTATTACGCAATTATACGGTGCGCCGTGATGTGTTTCCATCTTTTAATAACGCATGGCAAACCATTGGTAGTTCAGTAGAGCCTGCAACATTGACTGCCAGTTTGCTGGATAGGATTTCGACTGTTTCCCTGATGGCGGTGTCTTTAAAATTCGTGTAAGGGGCAATTCTTCTAATATTAATCCATACTGGAGCGATCGAGCAATGCATGTCTTTTCTGGCGAGGGCTGCATTCTGCATGTCCTGGTTCACACTTCGTAGGTGTTATTTTTTAGTGTCCAACGATCGCTTTGTCATTCCGATATATATCTTTTCCGTGTTGTCCGGATGTACCAACCGCATAGCGTAGACACCCACCTTTTCTTTCTCACCCTGTCTCTCCTTGCAACTTCATACTATATGTGATAACGGGGTCGGGGACTTCATTGCTATTAATATGTTGAATTTGAGTAATAAATGTTTTAACCAATATGTAAAACCTAGGATATATGTGATGGGATACTGCGTGTCTCATCGTCTTATTAGGCGATTTTGTTATTGCTGACCTTTAGAACTTTGCTATAAATTTTATCGATTTCTTTATTATTTTGGTAGTCGGGTTCGCATACGTTATACGCTCTATAGAACCATGCTCTAAATGTAGAAAGTTTGTACTCTTTTGGGCAGTGCGAATCAGGAGGGACAAAATTCGGCACTGTGGTTGGTTTATAATAAACGTTAAAATCGAAGCTGGGTGTTGTATTTGTTCTGAGCGCGACGTCAAGATATTTCAGCATCCCATTCACTTCAAGTTCCATGGTGAAGTTTATCTTATTGTGTATCTTGCGCATGATATCATTTAATTCGTCTACTTCATTTCCCATATGAAGAATATGCCGTCGTCGTAGCGGATCCACACTCGGAGTTTCTTGATACAATTTAAAAGGATGAGATCTTCTAGCGGTCTAATTACTGCTTCCGCAAGGACTGAAGATAGAGGTGAACCCATCGGTGCTCCTTCAGTTTGTTTGTAGATGTTTCCATTCAACTTGAAATAGTTGTGGTTAGTAACCAGATTTAAGGCGCCAATGATTTTTTTTGTTCGTGACGGTGTGAATTCACGGGAAGTGACGATTATTTCTTCAAGGTTTGCAACAGTCTCTGGCATAGGTATAGACGGATATAAATACACTATGTTGAAACTTCCCATTATATCATTATCAAACATATTTAACCTTTTTGCGTGTTCCACAAATTCTTTTGTTGACTTGATTACGTAATCGGAGTTTTTTAAACGTGAAGAGAAGAATTTAGCTAGGGATTTATTTAATATGTACGTAGCAGATTTGTTTTAGCAAAAAACAAATTTTCTCATAAATATATGATAGCGAAGTGTAAAATCTCTTTTTTTGTGATTCCTTTAAAAAGGAGTCGGATCTTGGTTGGTCGGCTTTCACATAACTTATTTTTAAAAGAACTAAGAATTATTAATCAGATCACCTGAAATGCAACAATGGACATATAGCTTTCAGCATTACAAATTTTCTTTCATGATTTCATCATTACATTCGGTTCATTGTTATAAGAATTATCTCAAAATTAATAAAAATAACTACTGGGAAGTTGTATGCATGATGCGACTAAAACTGCATGTAATTTGTTGTTTGAAATGTCGATAAGAAGATCAGATATTTTCAGAAAGGTATTTGTTTCTAGTTCGTGCAAATTTTACGGATTACTGTGATAAGGAAGGTCTCATCATAGAACAAAAGTCATTTTTGATGTAAGAATCATTGTCTTCTCTTTCCAGAAAAAATTACAGTAATAAAACCTTTTTTCTCGTCTTGGTGTCACCAACTGGTGCATAGCTTGACGTTTGTGCAGTAACATGCTGTAGTTTAACTGCTGTTTCAAAGCAAATGCTGCAGAACAGTATGTGCACGTCTGCGCAATAGCTTGTGCGGATTTAAGGATTAGTCCCTCATTAACCGTGTTACACAATTATGAAGTTTATTGAAGATGAACCGTGGCTCCGAGAAACTGCAGTGGATAGACAATTCACTGAATTGTGCTTAAGGCATTGTAAGTATATACAAATTGTATATTCATACCCTTGCCTACTACACGACGCCAGTGGCCCAGAAATGTTGATCCAGCCTTTAAGAAATCACATGAGCCCAACAACTAGATATCTCGGTTCAGGGATTCCAGCGTGTAGTTGATAGTTACAGGCACCTAATATGCAACTGTTATCCCTAGGTTTGCCTCTGGCTTTTGCATACCTCTGAAAAATCGACATCTCTCTCTTCTTCTACTTCAAACCCACTTTAGTACTTTTGTCACAGTTTGTTTACCAACAATGTACGGGTTATACGTCAATTCGTCGCGTGCGATAATTCGTCGCGTGCGATAATTCGTCGACTGCGTCAATTCGTCGACTGCGACGATTCGTCGCGCGTCAATTCGTCGACTGCAATAATTCGTCGAGCGTCAATTCGTCGCGTTTGCACATTTTGGTTACATAAAAAACGAATGCAGGAAAACGTACGATTTCGAACGTCTTTAGCCCTGATCAAATTTATAAGGTTTGGACACTCAGACGGGATAGGAATATTACGCTTTTTCTTTGGCACTAAAAATATTAGACGGTAGACGGTTTTTGGAAGGGGTCAGGGCCCGGTTGGTCAGAGCCCCCATATAAAAATTTTTCGTAAACACTAGTTTTCAATTCAGAACCACCAAATCTGGTATACTATCTCATGATACTCTAACTTAGATGCTAGACGGTTTTTGGAAGGGGTTGGAGCCCGGGGGTAAGAGCCCCCCCCCCCCCCCCCGTCGTAAAAAATGCCGTAAAATCTACAGTATTCAAATTAGAACCACCAAATTTGGTATACTATCGCATGGTACTCTAACTTAGACGGTAGACCGTTTTTGGAACGGGTCAAGGTCCGGGGGTCAGACCCCTCCCCCCATAATTTTTTTTGTAAAATCTACAGTTTTCAATTCCGAACCATTAAGTATGGTATCATCAGACTCTAACTTAGACGTTAGACGCTTTTTGGAAGGGTTAGAGCCCGGGGGTGAAAGCCCCCCTCATAAAAATTTCTTAAAATCTACAGTTTCCAATTTAGAACCACCAAATCTGGTATACTATCTCAAAGTACTCTAACTTAGATGCTAGACGGCTTTTTAAAGGGGTTGGAGCCCGGAAGTCAGAGCCCCCCCCCCCTAATAAAAAAATCGTAAAATCTACATTTCAAAATTGCCTTTATTCTTTAGTAAAATAACATTTCTATGTACATGACAATGGAATTCTGCCAATAAATACAGCGGTATATACATCAGCTGGAAAGTTCCAGTGAAACGTAAAACAAAATATTGTTAAAATCATAAAAAAAAAAAAAAAAAAAAAAAATTATTTCGCCACGTAGGGCGAAGGAGAGGCAGACAATAAAGCACGAGCGATACAAACGAAAATGTTTACCTACAGTATTGTAGACAGGGCAAGACATGATTCTATACTATGCACAAATTCCAATTAAGCATTACTACCATACTAAAGATTAAACATTAGGTACTAATTCACAGAAATGCATCAGTGATGCTACATTCAAAATTTACAACATATGTACAGAAGTATTCAGTGACAAGGGGAAATAACGCTAAATGTACTCAGAAGGGCATCTTGTTACATTATATTATACACACAGTGACTAATATGTTAAAAAAACATTCAACATAATGAAGGGGACATTGCGTGGGCAGTAAACTGTGCAGAAGGAAGAATTATATACAACAACATAAAACCCAAACTTTATCGAAGAGAACATGGGAAACATGGTGAGCTATCTTCAATGGCACATTAAAACAGAAAAATCACAAATAGCGAAGCACCAAAATTAATACGTAAAAACATGATTTGTTACAGTGAACGTGGGCGACAACAAAAATCCCACTTATAGGTTGAGATGTAACTGCAAATTGTGGATATGGAACCACCCAGCCGATTGGGCCCAAGTGGATTGAAAAACGCTATCGGTGTTTGTTGAGGCAGCACGAGAGTGCTCCATTTGGAGGCGAGTGGTTAACCGTGCTAGGAAGCGTCTCCGAATGATAGCACTTGCCTCCTGAGGAGGTGGAATAAGAGCGGGGAAGCGTTGTTGAAGATGGAAAGCATAGACAGTGAACTTCACAAGAAGAAAAATATAACGGCACACGGGAGGCAAGTGAGTAGGTGGATGCTTAGTTTGGAGTAGCCAAGCATATGCAAGAAATGGTAACGATCGAGCACAAATTCGATCAGCAAGACGAAATGCTGTGTTTAGGACTGGCAGGAGAACGGGGCAGAATAGGTATTGATGTTGGACGTCGCTGACTTCAGGGCAAAAGGAGCACTGCGGAGAGGTGAGAAGGGTCATGCGAAACAGTACTGATGGGGCGGGGAGACGAAGGTGAAGAAATTGCCAATGGACATTGAGTTACTACAGTTTTCAATTTAGAACCACCAAATTTGGTATACTATCTCATGGTACTCTAACTTAGACGGTAGACCGGTTTTGAAAGGGGTTGCAGCCCGGGGGTAAGTGCCCCCTTCATAAAAAAATCGCAAAATCTAGTTTTCAATTTAGAACCACCAAATTTTGTATACTATCTCATGGTACTCGACGGTTTTCAGAACGGGTCAAGGCCCGGGGTAAAAGCCCCCTCCCACACACACACATACAACATTTTCTTTAAAACTACAGTTTTCAATTCAGAACCACCAAATCTGGTATCATGAAACTGTAACTTAGACGCTAGACGGATTTTGGAAGGGTTTGGAACTCGGAGGGTGAGAGATATCCCTCCTCATAAAAATTTCGTAAAATCTACAATTTTCAATTTAGAACAACCAAATTTGGTATACTACTCATGGTTATCTAACTTAGACGGTAGACGGTTTGGGGAAGGGGTCGGAGCCCGGGTCAAGGGAGCCCCATACAAAATTTTTGTAAAAGTTCCTTTTTCTACTCTTAAGAATATCCTATCTACGTTCTAAGGCGCTCTTTGGCCCTTTAAGGGCCTTTCACCATAAACCATCAACCAACCAACTAACCAACCTTATATGCGTTCAATGGTGAATTAACACAAATCAATATAGTTTAGCTTTCACTACCAACGAACGGCTTATCAGGAAGAAATATAATGTAATGTAAATAGAGAGTTCCAGATATTCAAAATTCACAACGGTAAGAAAAAGATGATCAATGCCAATGTGAAGTCGTACACAATCGACATCACATAGGTACATTGCATTTCTGTGTTGCGGGATTCACAGAAGCACGCGCCAAATGTATGGCAGTTCTATAGATGTCTCCTAGAAGGTAAGTATTCCCATTCCTTTTTCTTCCTTTTTTGTTTCGCAAAATTAAATTAACTAAATCAAAATATTTTAAAATAAGTTTACTGGAAAATTGCAGGAATATCTTTTTCATTCATTAACTTTCACCCGCTGAACTTGGTGATTCTACAAATAGTAATACGTTCCTGGCAAATAACTGGTATCCCTGCTAGTACAAATTATATTAATGATTTATTTGCGCCCAGTTTAATCTGCTATGTCCATAAGAGCGTTTGGGGCCGTATGAAAAATACATTTCAACGTGTGCCGCTACGACGGCGGAGTGATCTAGGGGCTGGCTTCTGACCACTTGTCAAGAAGAGTTTTGTATGTGGGGGCACTTACCCCCGGGCTTTGACCCGTTCCAAAAAACCGTCTACCGTTTAAGTTAGAATACCATGACATAGTATACCAAATTTGGTGGTTCTAATTTGAAAACTGTAGTTTTTACGAAAAATTTTTATGGTGGGGGGCTCTGACTCCGTGCCCGACCCGTTTCAAAAACCTTCTACTGTCTAAGTTAGAGTACCATGAGATAGTATACCAAATTTGGTGGTTCTATATTGAAAACAGTAGATTTTACAAAATTTTGTAGGGGGAGGCTCTAAACCCCCGGGCCCCGACCCGTTCCAAAAACCGTCTAACTTAGAGTACCATGAGATAGTATACCAAATTTGGTGGTGCTAAATTGAAAACGGTATATTATACGAAAATGTTGTGGGGAGGGAGGGGCTCTGACCCACCACGCCACGACCCGTTCCAAAAACCGTCTCCCGCCTAAGTTAGAGTTTCATGATACCAAATTTGGTGGTTCTAAATTGTAAACTGTAGATTTTACGGACATTTTGTATGTGGGAGGCTCTTAACCCCCGCGCCTTGACTTATTCCAAAAACCGTCTACCGTCTAAGTTAGAGTACCGTGAGATAGTATACCAAATTTGGTGGTTCTAAATTGAAAACTGTAGATTTTACGAAAAATTTGCATGGGGGAGGTGGCTCTGACCCCCCTGGCTCTAACCGCTTCCAAAAACCGTCTACAGTCTAAGTTAGAGTTTCGTGAGATAGTATACGAAATTTGGTGGTTCTAAATTGAAAACTAGATTTTACGAAATTTTGTAGGGGAAGGGGGCTCTAACCCTCCGGACTCTGAACCCCGGGCTCCGACCCCTTTCCCAAAACCGTCTACAGTCTAAGTTAGAATACCATGAGATAGTATACCAAATTTGGTGGTTCTAAATTGAAAACTGTATATTTTACGATAATTTTGTACGGGAGGGGGGGGGGAGTTCTGACCTCCCGGGCATTGATCCGTTCCAAAAACAGTCTTCCGCTAAGTTAGAGTTTCATGACACCAAATGGTGGTTCTAAATTAAAAACTAGATTTTAAGGTAGTTTGGGGGGGCTGACCCCCGTGCGCTCCAACCGCTTCCAAAAACCGTCTACAGTCTAAGTTAGAATACCACGAGATAGTATACCAGATTTGGTGGTTCTGAATTGAAAACTGTAGATTTTACGAAAATTTTGTAGGGGGAAGGGGCTCTAACACCCGGGCCCCGACCCGTTCCAAAAACCGTCTACCGTCTAAGTTAGAGTACCATGATATAGTATACCAAATTTGGTGGTTCTAAATTAAAAACTAGATTTTACGAAATTTTGTTTGGGGGGGGGGCTCTGAACCCCGGGCTCCGACCCTTTCCAAAAACCGTCTACAGTCTAAGTTAGAATACCATGGATAATATACCAAATTTGATGGTTTTAAATTGAAAACTGTATATTTTACGAAAGTTTTGTATGGAGGGGGGCTCTGACCTCCCGGCCCCGATCCTTTCCAAAAACCGTCTCCTGTCTATGTTAGAGTTTCATGACACCAAATTTGGTGGTTCTGAATTGAAAATTATAGATTTTACGAAAGTTTTTTATGTGGGGGCTCTTACCCCCGGGCCTTGACCCGTTCCGAAAACCGTCTACCGTCTAATATTTTTAGTGCCAAAGAAAAAGCGTAATATTCCTATCCTGTCTGAGTGTCCAAACCTTATAAATTTGATCAGGGCTAAAGACGTTCGAAATCGTACGTTTTCCTGCATTCGTTTTTTATGTAACCAAAATGTGCAAACGCGACGAATTGACGTAGTCGACGAATTTGTCCGCGACGAATTGACACTCGACGAATCGTCGTGGTCGACGAATTGACGCGCGACGAATTGACGCAGGTGACGAATTGTCGTAGTCGACGAATTGACGCACGCGACGAATTGACGTGACACCCAATGTACGTATACACTTAAGAGGCATATCTGGGACAAATCGCCATTAACAAATCGTTAGAATGAAGTTACTTATAGGAAAAGACAATACTTTTATTCTGCCTAGGAATTACCTCATACATAATACACTGACGGAAAAAAATCCCAACACCACGAAAAAATAGTTGTAGAGGAATGAAATGGCGGCAATACATTTGTATAGGTAACATATTTAATCGATTAAGGTTTCAATATCACAGCTTAATGTAAGCGCGAGAAGAGCCATTTTAAATGTGAAATGCTGGTACATTAATAACCGGTGTAACCGCCAGAATGTTGAATGCAAGCACGCAAACGTTCATACATTGTGTCGTACAGGTGCTGGATGTCAGTTTGTGGGATGGAGTTCCATGCTTGTTGCACTTGGTCGGTCAATACAGGGACGGTTAATGCTGGTTGGGGGTGACGCTGGAGTTGTCGTCCAATGATGTCCCATACGTGCTCAAGTGGAAAAAGATCTGGTGATCTAGCAGGCCACGGCAACATGTCGACACTCTGTAGAGCATGTTGGGTTACAACAGCGGTATGCGGGCGCGCGTTATCCTATTGGAAAACACCCCCTGGAATTCAGTTCATGAATGGCAGCACAACAGGTTGAATCACCAGACCGACGTACAACTGTGCCGTCAGGGTGCGTGGGATAACCACGAGAGTGCTCCTGCGGTCATAGGAAATTGCTCCCCAGACCATAACTCCGGGTGTAGGTCCAGTGTGTCTCGGCCGCAGACAGGTTGGTTGCAGGTGCTCACCTGGCCTCCTTCTAACCAACACACGGTCATCACTGGCACCCAGGCAGAACCGGCTTTCATCAGAAAACACAACAGATCTCCACTCTGTCCTCCAATAAGCTCTAGCTTGACACCACTAACGTCGCAAACGGCAGTGGTTTGGAGTAAGTGGAATGCACGCTACAGGGCGTCTGGCTTGGAGCTGTCCTTCAAGTAACTGATTTGTAACAGTTCGTTGTGTCACTGTGGTGGCAACTGCAGCTCGAATTACTGCCGCAGACGCAGTACGATGCGCCACGGCAATACGCCGTACACGGCGGTCTTCCTTCTCAGTAGTGCCACGTGGCCGGCCGGAACCCGGTCTTCTTGAGGCAGTACCTTCCCTTGACCACCGTTGCCAACAATAATGCACAGTGGCTACATTCCTGCCAAGTCGTTCTGCAATATTGCGGAAAGAAAATCCACCTTCTCGTAGCCCTATTACACGACCTCGTTCAAACTCCGTGAGCTGTTGATAATGGCTTCTTCGTCTTCTTAAAGGCATTCTTGACTAACATCAACACACTATGTCGAATCTCAACGATAACTAACGCTCACGAACGTTACAGCGCGAATTTACAGCAAACTTGATTTGCATGTTCCGAGGGCGCTACTAGCGCCACGCGTATGCGCCGAGCGCAAAATTTGCATAGACGTCATCTTACAGATGTACTCTCACCGCCTACCAACTGTCGTTTATCTAACACAACCAATTCTTGGTGTTGGGATTTTTTCCCGTCAGTGTATGTGCCGCAAACGTTGGACCAGGCTTTATATGCTGCCACGCGCTTCACAATATTTAGTTCGGTAGGACATATCACTCTTAAGGGCTTTAATTTATACTGACTAGAGATGATATTGCATCAAAAGCACACCCTCCTCTGTACTGCCAATATGTTTATTTACTACTTGCATTCCTAATGACTTTCAGAGTGTTGCCGGTTATTGGCAAATGGTACACAAAGCGTTCTACAAGGAATGATACTGCCAGATTTAATGCTCTTATTGTTGTTTTGTTTAAAGGTATTCACATTTCCTTTTACTCTGGCTTGAAAACTCACCCTGTACATCTTAACTAATACATACCCAGTTAGGAAAAATCGTTATTAAAACCATTCCATTCGAACTAAAATCAAATTATAGCGGACAATAAAACCGTGTAATTTGCTCGAGTATTAACAGGAAAGTGCAGTGACTGGTTGTGGCGGCTGGTTGGTTGGTTGGTGGATTTTTATGGCGAAAGGGTCATGGTTGGCCAAAGAGCGACAGACACAAGGCCAATAAAGAATAATATCTTAAGAGCGTGGTATAAGAGTTACAAACAGGTTAATGCGGATGAACAGCTGTCCCTGTGGTGATGGTATTGTACGAAGACAAAAAGACGAAATAGTCCGTCACAAGATCAGCTCGAGCCGTGGGGACGTTACTCCCCAAATAACTGGAAAACCAGTTATCCCCGTGCGGGGAGGTTGTGGCGGAATGGTAGATTTGTGGAACGAAATACAACGAAATGTGAGTTGACTGAATACAAAACAGGGTTTGTGTTTGGTTATCAGAATGCCGCCGTGATCATTTCGTCGGACGTTATACGCCAGGCTGACTATACACATAGTACGGCGATTAAGGCGTCAAAAGGGTGGTGGGGGTAAATGAAGAATTTCCAAAGGCTCAACGCTGCACAAGTGGATTAGATTGAATGGGTAGTGACTTCAATGAGTGAGAGGCAAGTGAAACGGTTTGTCTGTGAAGATCATACGACGCGTAATATGGAGAAAATCACCCCTCCAGTATTTTTGAAATTTTCATGTAATTTAATTTCAATTTTAAATAATACAGCTTTCAAAACTTACTTCAATCTCAACCCTACTAATTTAAAATTTCCACAGATTTTAATGAATCGCCAAAAAACGGGTACTTCTTCCTTAAAAAACTGCACAAAATGAAAACAATTTTCTTCCTTAAAAAACTGCACAAAATGAAAACAATTCCCGACCAACTATATTGCAAGTGAATTTCTTCATATCTGGCGTTCATAAACTCAAACTCAGCAGGAATTTTTAGTTTGAGTTTTGTCCCAAAAACACACACAGTCCAAGTGGCGCTTACGGAAACGCCAAGATTGCCCGCAGCAATCCGGAACCGAGCAACTCAATTTCTACCTGAGAAGTACCGTGTACTCTACAACTGTTGAACTAAATGAGTTGATATCCCATTCGCCAGACTATTCTAACCTTTAAACACCAACAATTACTGTTGGCCAGATGTCAAGAGAATGTTCATGTCTGGCAAAAATATTCGTCAATCTGATAAGTTTAGAAGTCGGCTGAATTCCATTGACTTCAAGCTTGACATTTGGAAAGAAAAGAGACAAGGCTGTGGATTCTGCGTAACTAACGCCGACCTACCAGTCTGGAGGAGTCTTCTGTTGGGCCCTTTTGGTCTCTTGTCAAAAAAGGATTGCGTAGACGGTGAGGAATATCATGATATAGGCTATCATTTTAACCCACTTCTGCAGGTCATATTTCTTGCAAATGATGCTGTGTGCCGAAAAGACTATGTAAACTGCTATGGTATGTGCAAGTATATCTGGAAAAGCATCTAATAAGTGACTTTCGTAATACCTTTGGAATGATTTTGAGGAATTTCTCCTCCGTTTCTATTCCCCGTCGTCCACCAATGTTGTGATATGGAATACTCTATCGTTTGTGTTGTCGGAAATCTATCTGTATTCCAACAACTTCATGAGCCGAAAGTGGCATCGTTAAGAAAAATCATGTTGCTACGTTAAGAAAATTTCTTTATTGTAGATACAGGCACTGAGATGCCAACTTATTAGGTATATCTGTCCTTGTCACATAAGTGGCTGATTCCAACAAATAAGACAGCACGTAAAAGCACTGTGCAGTATAAATCTGGCTGATCAGCATGTTGATCATCAGTTAACGTTCCATTGAGTGTTCCAATAGGCAAAATAAGTGATTTGAGCGATGCTGAGGCGTGATATAATATATTGTGCCAGGCTTACAGGCCCAAGTATCTCCCAAACGGCCATCCTCCTGGGATTTCATAGGAAGAGTTTAGCGTAAATAGCAGGGCCCGACTTACACAGAATTGGGCCCTAGGCACAACCCAAAACGAGGCCCCCTCCACTCGACATTTACTTTACGGAGTCGAGTAGGAGTGTGACCATTTTGGGCGACTGTATTACAATCCAGCATAATAATTTAATAAACACAATACATTTATAAGACTGACATTAAATTACGGTAGTACCTGGTAAAAATATTGTTTTCTCCTAGATTTTTATGCTGTCCTACTGATTTGCATCTGAAAAAGACTTGAACCTTCATCGATGAAACAGTTGTGTGTGACAAAGCCATATGACGGGTAAAATTCAATTGGACATTGGATTTTTTGCCAGGTGTGTCTAAACTCTACTATTACCATATTAACCAGGGGTGTATTTCAGAGAGAGGTTTGGGGGATTCAAACCCTGCCCGAATTAAGTCCAAAGATTTTTCAAATATAACTTTTGGGAGCTAAAATGTCAAAATGTTTAAAAATTGCTTCAGAACCATGCAGTATTTGAAATTGAAGTATATAGTTGATCTTAGTAAGCCATAATTACAAACATACACATACTGCTGGTTTTTATTACACAACACGACAATTTTTTGTTTCATCTCACTCAAAAACCCTTCACAAATTATCTGAAAAGTGTTACTGATATTAACTAGAAATATCACATATTATATTGCCAGTACTTGCTAGTGTTTTGCCAGCGATTTATATATAGTTACTCCACATCACATCTACCCACGTATAAATATTTTGAAAAAGGGAAAGTTTTTTTTTTTTAACCAAGATTTTGGGGCCCTTTCAATTTGAGGGCTCTAGGCATGTGCCTTGCGTGCCTAGGCGTAAATCAGGCCCTGGTAAATAGTGTTACACGCAACAAATTTCCAGGCATCGCGATCCTTCGGACGAAAAAGCCTGGGGGATGAGAAGTGTCACAGAAGTCTGGCTAAAATTGTACAGGGGAACAGAAGGATCACGTGCCGGAAAATCACTGTAGAATTTAACAATAGCTGAAAACCATGTCGCAAGTCTTCTTTGAGTCTCTGATCCACCAGCTAATTTCGTCCGCACGATCACCGGTTTTGGGAAGTATTTCCGTCGCACCATTAACGGTACACTCTTGCCACGGTTGTGGGTAAAAACCCAAGACGACGGGCGTTTGCTAGCAGCTCAAACAGGCACACCTGGCACCAACGTTCAAAGTCGATCATATCACTCGTTTTGTCTATTCCGGCAAGCAATCGAACTCCAACTGATGTTCTACGAGCTAGTATGCCCGATTTATACCGGACATCATGCTCACGTGGAGTCTTATGTGTCGGAATGAGCAATTTACGTGACAACGGCAGTTGTACCTCATAAACTGGCATGTCATTCTACGCACAGATAATAATAGGGGTATGCAAAGGTTTTCGCCGCCCCCTAGTGGGCGCTGTAGGGGACTAACCGGCCGGCAACCCGTGCTGTCAGTTCGTACATGACGCCAAGCATGACGGTCGATAAAGTTCATTTGCGGCACTGTTTGTTATTCATGTTTAATTTAGGGAAAAGTGCGAGTGAAGCATACGGTTCAATATGTCAGGCGTATGGCGAAACGGTTATGGGTAAGCGGACGTGTCGTGAATGGTTTGCCTGGTTTAAGAAAGGTGATCTAAACTTGGAAGACAAGCCACGTGCAGGTGGACCGCAGGAACTCTCAGACGAGGAGCTGGAATCACTGTTGCAAGAGGATGCCACACAATCGACCTCGCAACTGGCGAAACGTTTGCAAATAGCTCAATCGACTGCGGTACGGCGTCTACAGGCCTTGGGGAAGATCCAGAGGATTGGTAAGTAGGTTCCGCATACTTTAACGGAGCGTAATATTGGTCAACGGGCATCTGCACTTCGTTGCTGAAGAGGTTTCAAGGAAAGAATTTCTTGTTGAAGGTTGTCACCGGGGATGAGAAATGGGTCTATTGCGACAACCCCGTACGAAAGCGATCCTGGGTCGACCCAGGTCAGCCATCAACATCCACTGCAAAACAGGATATCCACGGGGGAAAAGGTGCTGTTGTGTGTGTGGTGGGATATGCATAGAGTGCTGTACTTCGAACTGTTGAAACCGAGCGAAACAATCACTGCCCAACGATAGAGCGATCAGTTGATGAAACTGAACGCTGCAATCGAGCAAAAACGCCCATGGACAGGTAAAGGAAGGACGCCTTCCAGTCATCCTGTTACAAAATAATGCCACACCACATGTCGGTGTCACCACGAAATCAGCCCTTGAATAGTTACACCGGGAAGTTTTACAGTACCCGGCTTACTTCCCGGACATTGCACCGTCAAACTTTCATCTGCTCCGCTCTTTGCAACATGCCCTAGCCCATCAGCGGTTCACCACAGTTCCAGAGGTGGAAAATTTCGTTCCTGCGTTCTTCAGCTCAAACCCCGAGTCCTATCACAGGGGCACTTATTTGTTGCTTGAAAAATGGCAAAAACTCATTGACCCTGACGGCCAATATTTCGTTGAATAAATGTGTACTGGTTTTCCTGATTGTTTCTGTCTTTCTCCTTAAAACGGCGGAAACTTTTGCATACCCCTAATATGATTACTTTGGGCCTTGAATGGCATTTTTTCTTCCGTTTGAGGAATGCAGATTACATGTTACAATCGAATTGTACAAAGGCCGTTCCATAAAAATTAAGGGTATTTTTTTTAGTTGGCTACAGTGCAAAGGGGAAAAATAACCACGCAGATGACTAACTGAATTAAGGAAGTATCTATGGCAACAGTTATTAGCCGTAGCAGACGATTTTGGTTTTGTTATTATGCATTTCTCCGTACAGCTGTGGGAGTGAGTGATTCAGAGTTAAGAAATGATATGAGTTGTGCAATAAAATTTTGCTATCGTTTAGGTAAAACGGCTACAGAAGCAGTTGATTTAATGAAAAAGCTTACAAAGATTAATGTTTGGGTGAGTCAAAGAATTTTATATGGCACCATGATTTCAAAAATGGGCGTTTGTTGGCAGAACTCGCTCCTAGGCCTGGTCGACCTGAAAGTGTTCTTACGGAGCGTATTGTTAACACTGTTTGGGTAATCCTGCAAGAACATCAACGAATAACGTATGAAGACAAAGCGGCGTCAACTATTATTTCAAAAACATCGGCATTCCGTATTCTAGGCGAGAAATTACTGCTGCGTCGCTTCTAGTTGGGAACCTCATCACCTGACGAAAGAGAAATTTTTTGCCAGAGTTCAGGTGAAAAATTGTTTCCCAAATTATTTCAAATGATCCAAACCTTCTAAACATAGTAATAACTGCGGATGAAACATGGGTTCACTATTTCGACCCCCTCACGAAGCGCGCAACGAGAGTCTGGAAACACGCAGGATTGCCTGCTTCGACAAAAGTCCGCCAAACCAAATCAGCTGGGTAGGTGATGATGATCATTTTCTTTTATCATGAAGGTGTAGTCTAACAGCAGCATGCCGTTCTTCCACAAATTGCTGTCAATGCTGCGTATTACATTTCAGTCTTGAAGTGTCTGCGACGACACATATCGATTAAGCAATCGGAACTGGTGGGCAAGTGGACCCTACATCGCGATGTCGCCCGTCCACCTGTGGCTGCTTATGTTCAACAGTTTCTTACGAAATGCAATATTAAAATCATGCCACAGCGTGACTACAGTCCTGGCCTCGCCTCGTTCAATTTCTTGTTGTTTCCAACAATGAAGGAGAAGTTCCATGGCGCAACATTCAACACAGGGGCTGACGTTATTCAAGCTGTACAGGGATCGCTAAAGCAGCCTTTACAAAATGCCTTCGCCAAATGTTTTGAAAAGTGGACTGAACGATGGGACCGTTGCATATCATCCAAGGGAAGATAATTTGAGAAAAAACAACATGTATTTTGCTGTACCTATATTCCTTCATTTTGTGTTATTTTACTTTCAGTTTTATGGAACAGCCATTGTATGTTATGCACAGATGAATGTTTAGTCCTTAACTTTGACACCATGTGCCAAAAGGCAGTGCGTAGTAGTGATCGCAATGTGTATTTGGGAGTTTTCATAAACCACTCTTTGGAAGCATAGTATAAACGCCAACTTAAAGATCTTTAAGGCTATAGAGTATCATATCTACGCGAGACATACACGAACTATTTCTTCTGTTTACTAAAATAGTTGTACGCACCACCGCAAAACGTGCTCTTAGTGTTAACATTTGTCACAACAGAAGTGTGCTTCAAAGATTTCGCTAATGTGGTATTTGCCGAAAGCGATCTTCTCTGTAAGCCATGATGTTTTACTCCGAGAAAGATGAAAGAAGGCAAAAAAGAGGATTCATTTTGTTTATTCTTAAGTGCACAAAACCTAGTCAAACTTTGTGGCAAGTAAATTAAATATACTTTGTAAGAAAAGAAAAAGTTTTGATTTGATTTTTATAAAAATTCTTGTTTGAAATCGCATGATAATAACGAGGAGAGGAGAATGCTAGTTCATCATCAAATGCTGACAGTTGTTATGAAAGCAAGCAGGATCCAGATACAAATGTGTAGTACGTAGAATTTGTTATTTTTATCTTCTTGTTTTCCTGCCTTAGAAGTCCAAAGAAAAAAAAAGCCGTGAAATGTCAGTTCTTGCTACGTTGGGAAGTTCATACAATTCACGAAATCGCTTGTTAAGGGGAATATCGCATTACGTAAACAAAACCTTTTAACAGCGTTAGCAACCGGAAAGCTTTCAAAAACTTTATGTGCCGTATCAAAATTTGATGATTCATACTCAGGTTTGGTTCCCTTCATTGTCCTTATATTATTTCCAATAAACTAATTTTGTTTGAGTTGGTTGCTCATCACCTTTGTAAAGCTGCTGCCTGTGATTTTTTTAATTGTTGATGAATTTACAATAACATTCATCTCCGTGTTTTTTAATTTGCAGGAATTTGAAGTCGAATAAGATCCAAGTTTTGCCACTTTTGGATGACTGCAGTGAATTGAGATTATTGTAAGTAAATAGCATTAATCGCACATAACAATAAACGAAATGTTATTCGGTGAAGCCCTTGAATGCATATTAAAAAACAAACAGAATGATTTCTATGTTGATGCAGTGATGTCTTTCCGAAGATTTTAAATCAGCATTAGACGAGCTCCCGTCACATTTAAATTAAATTTCAACAGATTTGGGAATGACTGTTCTATATAAATATGTTTTTCCATGCCTGACTTCACGGTTTCACTCCCTACAACACCTGGGGTATGAGCCGTAAGTATCCCCCTGACATACAGATAAAAATAAGATTTCTGAGTGAAAGTATTGCTTTATATCTTTGTATTTTATAATATGATTTCATATCAGCTGTTATAAATCACCTGTGTCTCTCGGTGTCTTAAAACTTAGAAGAAAACATCCTTCAACAAGAGCCTCTGTTCGAATATCGGTAAAATATGGTTATTTATTTTTTACTTCTTTACGGCTGTCGACACTTTTCCTGGTGCAAATAATTCTAAATCAGATCTAGGGAACTACATGGACGCTTAGATTTTCGTAAATTTAAAAGTTACCTGATTAAAAAAGCCATAGGCTGTAAAGTATATATGCAGAATTATTTTTTTAAATATGTGCATGATTCGTTTCGTTTTGATATCTTCATAATACAATGTTTCACGTATTCTTTCCAAGAACTTCCGAAGAAATCTACATAATGTTTCGTTTAGAAAATTTACTACATTTTAGTAAGGAGACAGTTTTCTTCCAATATCATTTACACATCATAAATTTTATTTTGTTCTGTATACTACTGGCTCTACTTTCATAACGCTACGTCTCACATTCCTTTCGTTCCACCTCAAATGCATGTTCATGTAAGCGTAGTCCTGTTCCTGTCACTTTAACTCTTGTTCTTTTTTTTTCTCATTTCTGGTAACTCTACGCTTGTGGTTCGGTATCTTAATTTCTACTGTATTTAATTTTTCTCATCCATATGTTTTGCCACACTGTACAGCAGTGCTGACGTTATTATGGTCCTCGGAACTGTTTTTAATCTTCACTTGCAGTTTCTGTCATAGAGCACACTTCCTGCTTTTTACCAGTTTTTTTGTAATGCTGTCTTTCCGGTACTTACTATCTGTCCTGATGAAGCGGAGCCAAACGCTCTGCGAAACTGTAGTAGATGTTGAAATAAATATTTAATTATCCTCCCCCTGGTCTGTGCTGATTTCCTCCAACAATGATTCCATGTATTTGAATCTTTTTCCTGATGCATTCCCTCTCTTTTGCACCTAAATTTTCATGTTTTGAAATTCTGATTTTGCATATCAGCCATTGACATCTTTGCAGGAGAGAAGTATATAATACAAAATTTTCAGGGAAACGTTGATGCCATCCTGGCAAAGATAGGTTAATATCTATTCATGTCATCTTCGAAAGAGTTTAGATGCTCTTCAGATTTCCTACAGATGAACTATGCAGAAATAATCAGACTGTGAACCACAAAACTTAACAAACACTAGTTCTCTGATTTCTTTTTTTGATTGGTGGTTTAACGACCATCGTGAGCAACTCAATGGGCTATAAGGAGTCGCCCGTCCCTAATTCAGGGGCTCTGGTTCCAGGGAAAGGATAGAGCCAGTGCCGAAAGACAAACACAACATCCATGTCTCACCGGGATTCGAACCCGGACGCCTTTCGGGCGAATGATCAGAGGCCATCGCTTAGACCACTGCGCCACCAGGGCGGCGTTCTCTGATTTCAAGAAATACTGATGTTCTTGCTCTTATTCACTCGTGAAGGCAGAGAGTGCTAATAAGTAATAGAGGGCCGGACTAGACTGCCATCTGTTGATGACCTTGGCTACGTTTAACGGACGATCTCTGTCTTCTGATTCAAGTTGTCTTGCATTAGAAGAGTGACTTCAAAAGATCAAGTGGGACATCTTCGGAATGAGTGAGGTAAGAAGAAAAGGATATCTTTTTGAACTCAAAAGTGGCAATCTCTTCTACTATCGCTGCACAGATACTGGTGGAACTAGTGGTGTTGGATTTATAATAAACAAGAAACTGAAGGACAATGTTCTAGAAGTTGAACTTTCCTCGGACAGAGCTGCGCGACACATTATCCACGTCTCAAAAAGATACCAGACTCAGACTGTTCAAGGTTACGCACGCGCCACAAGTCATCCTGAGGAAGTAATTGAAGAATCTAACAAGGAAATTGGGCATATAAATAACAAAGGAAAGCAGCACTTGAAAATCATTATGGGTGATTTCAATGGAAAATAGGGCACCAGCAACAGAATGAAACTTCGGTAGATAAATTCGATCACGGCAACAGAAACCAGAGTGGAAATGCTCTCGTAGAGTTTACAGAGGCCGAAAGGTTCTTCATCATGAAATTCTTTTTTAAGAAAGAGCCATAAATGAAATGGAGGCATCGCAATGGGATGACAAGTGAAATTGATTTTATTATATGTAGCAAGAAATTTGTCATCAAAAATTGCAGTGTACTGAAAAGGTTTAACATATTTAATGACCATAGAAGTAAGATGCACCTCAACACTAAACTGGTGTTGACATGACAAACCTTAAAAAGCATAACAATACCTTCAAATTGGAACTGAGTAACAGATTCTCTGCTCTAGAACCTAACATCGGAAGAAGTAGACATCTTTGAAGTGAACAGAAACTAACTAGGGCTATTATGGAAACAGCAATAAAAATAGGCGGTACTAAGAACAAGTTGCATGTGAAGAAAATATCAGGAAAAACAAAAATGCTGATGCAAAAGAGAAGGGAGATGAGGACAAACAAATACGCAACTTCCAAAGTGGAATATATAGAGCTAAGCAAGACAGTGCGAAAAAGTATCACTGAAGACATAAGGAAATTCAATTGTGAACTAGTGAGAAAAGAAATTGAAAACAGCCAAAGCCTGAGGAGAGCAAAGAGACATCGAAAGAAATAACGAAAGAAAGTAGATTATGGCACTGAGAAAGGAATATGGTACTGTAACTGGAAATAGAGGTGACATTTAGACAAGAGTGAAAGATTTCTACACAAAATATATGAAAGAGATGATACATCTACTCCAGACATTACGAAAGGTACCAGTGCCAAAGTACTTCTAGTCTTCCCGGCAGAAGTTACACATACAATTAAGAACATGAAACAAGGGAGAGCTCCAGGAGAAGATGAAATTACCGTGGACATGATATAAGAAGCCAATGAAGAAACTGCAGGTGCACTCGCCCAAGTTTTCACTAGATGTCTCAATGAAAGAAAGATTCCTGTGGATTGGACAATGCTACAATGATCCTGTTGCATAAAAAATGTGACATAGAGGATATCAGGAAATACAGACCCATCAGCATCTATCAGTTGTTTATAAATTCTTCACTAAAATTTTATAAACCCCTGATAAATCACTAAGGTCCTTTCACATATTTGAAGGTAACACTGGACGTGGCTCAAGCGAGAAAACAAGCTGGATTCAGGAGTGGCTACAGCACTCTTGATTATGTCCTTGTACTGAGAAAAGTAACTGAAATAACGAGGGAATATGAACTACCGTTATGTATGGTTTTTAAACACTATCTACCAACAAGTAGTTGGTCACCTGTGATAGCAAAGGAAAACGAAGTTTATTCACTTTCAATAGTTGGTGGAGCCTCCACGAGCGGTGATACAGCTGCGACCCTCCGGGGCATACTCTCAACCAGGCGTTGTACGACGGCTAGCGGTATTTTCTTCCACTCGGCTTGGAGAAAACAGGTCAGTTCCTTCGCTGATTTCGGACGGTGGGGGCGCCCCTTAAGTCGATGCTCCAACTCGTCCCAGAGGTGCTCGATAGGGTTAAGGTTCAGGCTCTGCGCAGGCCAGTCCATTCGATTAACCCTATTGTCACCATACCAAGCCATGGTGGACCTCGCAACATGACAGGTGGCATTGTCATCCTGAAAGAAACATGGGTCCACCCTGTAAAACTGCCACATCGTAGGCAGCGCATAGTCATCCAAAATGGTGCAGTTGGTCTCGGCGTTGAGTCTACCAGGTATTGCGACCAAGGGTCCCGTGCCGTACCAGAAGAAACACCCCCATAACATAATTCCACCGCCGCCGAACTTCACAGTTGGCACAATACATCCCGGCAGGAGGCGTCCTCCAGGCAGACGCCAAACCCAGACCCTGCCATCCGAACGGTAGAGGGTGAACCTTGATTCGTCGCTCCATAGAACCTGTTTCCACTGTTCAACGGTCCACTGTCGACGTTCTTTGCACCACGTTCGCCGAGCAGAACTATTGGACTTGGTGATCAAAGGCTTGTGGGCGGCAACACGTCCATGATAACCGAGCAGATGGGCTTCCTTATGGATGGTATTCATCGAAAGAACACTTCCGGATGCCTGTTGAAACTCCTCGCGGATGTGGCCCATCGATTTGGTGCGGTTCTTTCGAATTTCTCTGGCCAGCACCCGTTGGTCTCTAACTCCCAGTTTTGTGGGTCTGCCGGGTCGGGGCACATTCCGACAGTCACCTCTCATCTTCCACTTGCCAATCACTGTGGATTTTGGGTACTTCATCTCGCTGGATATGTCACGTATGGATCGGCCATTTCTGTGGTACCCGACGATTACACCTTTCTCGAAGTCAGAGAGCTCCGAACTACGTTGCATCTTGCATGCGACTGGTTGCGTTGTTGTTTCCTACACCATATTTAACGGCGGCGGCCGTGACGTGTATCAGGACCGAAGATATCGTCGATTGCAGGGGTGTCCAATTACTTGTTGGTAGATAGTTGATATGCCTGTTATGAAAAGGCCTTTAATTCTGTGAAAGCATCAGCAGTTACAATGGCTTTGAAATCCTGTGGTATTGAAGATGAATACAATAGCATTATTAAAAAGATCTATGAAAATGCAAGTGCAAAGGTTCGGTTATTTGAGGATACAGCAGCAATAAATATTGGAAAGGGAGTGAGACAAGGTGACACCATATCTTCTGAATTGCTTAATGCCACATTGCAAAATGGCTTTCAATCACTAAATTAGCAAAAAAAGAGATAAAGGTTAATGGAGATTACTTAACTCACCTTCGTTTAGCTGATGGCGTCATCACTTTTGCAACTTCCCCTTCAGAACTGCACAGTATGATCCAAGAGCAAAAGAGTAAAGAAGTGGGATTAAAAATGAACTTTCAGAAGAGATAATTGATGTACAATGCTTTTACAAGGAATGAAGATTTATCAATTGGTGGCAAAAAGCTGAAGATAACCGATATCTACATTCACCTTGGACGGCAGATATCAAGTGAGGGTCACATTGATGAAGAAATTAATCGGCGTATAAAACTTGGTTGGAGAGCTTTTGGAAGGAACAGTACAAATTTTAAGAGCAATATGGCATTATGTCTTTAAAGAAAAGTGTTTAATCAATGCATCCTTCCAGTGCTTACATATGGATCAGAGACGTGGACCTTAACTAAAAAAGACATACAAAGACTACAGATAACTGACATAAGCCTGGAGAGGCGCATGCTTGGTGTAACCAGGGAAGATAAGAAGAGAAACTCGTGGATAAGGCAAATGAAAAGAGTGGAAGACATCATGATCAGAGTAAAATCCCTGAAATGGAAATGTTCTAGACATATTGCCAAAACGTACCACCGATGGACAACAGAAATTTAACCCTGGATCCCAATGATCAGGAAAAAAGCCAAAAGTAGACCACGTTTGAGATTGGTGGACTGGCTCAAGACAGATCGTTGTGGAAAACACTTAGCGAGATCTTCTGTCAACAGTGGATAGACAACGGTTCACAATGATGACCAGTGGCGGACTGGCCCACCGAGACGCCGGAACATTTCCCGGTTGCCGGTTGACCACTCAAGAAATGAACTATTTTCTTTTTTTTTCTTTTTTTTTTTTTTGATTGGAGGTTTAACGACCACCGTGAGCAACTCAATGGGCTATAAGCAGTCGCTCGTCCCTAATTTAGGGTCACTGGTTCCAGGGAAGGGAAAGAGCCAGTGCCGTAAGACAAACACAACATCCATGCCTCACCGGGATTCGAACCCGGACCCCTTTCGGACGAATGATCAGAGGCCATCGCTTAGACCACTGCGCCACCGGAGCGGCACTATTTTCTTGTACAGTTTTTTTGTCTGAATTTTTGGAACGAATGAATGATTTTTGACACTTATGAATAATAATCGTTAACCACATATGAACTTTATTTCTGCCTGAGAAGTTGCTTCCTTGAAAACAGAAAGTTCCAAAAGTTTTCTTCCATATATACACTATATTGGCAAAAATCACCGGAAACCCCTTCAAAAGCAAATGAACGGATCCGTTGCGTTGTTAAGATGCGCGGTACAGCTGTAAACGGTATTAAAATAGGCCTGTAGCTGACCGCGATCATATCGCACTGTGCGGTTGAGTGAAAATGTCGTGGCGGGAGAGAACTGACTTTGAGAAAGGAAAGATTGTTGGGTGTTGTATTAGTGGGTTGTCCATAAGAGAAACCGAGAGGCGTTTAAACATACCCAAGTCAACTGTTTTGGATGTACTGAATAAGTGCAAGACACATGGCGTGCCTGAAGCAGCAAAACGTATCGGCAGACCAAAGAAAATCAGTGATAGAGGACGTCAAAGCCTCAGCGGTCACGTTCGTGTGAGTTCCGTATATATTGGGTTTGTGTTGTGTGATATCAAGTGTTTCTTCCTTACCTGTTTATCGTCGTCGATTAGTGAAAGTCCTGTGATCATTTTAAGTCTACTCCCGAGCGAGTGATTTTTTTCTTTTGCTATTATCAGTTTGTTTACGTTCGACCTAGCCGGTCGGCGGTGCACACTTCATCAAAATTGCAAATGGCGATTTCCGGTGGAGAGGGACGTAGCCCAGACCTCGCTTCCGGTGGCCCATGATCATCATCATCATCATTTTCGTCTTCGACTGATGCCAGCGTCCCTGCGCTGTCTTCCCTCGCTAGCACTGATGCACTACCCTCTCCGAGTGGTGCGTTCGGTAGCCTTTCGGGTGCCAATCCGTTGACTTCCCCAGGTACGTCAAACCTTTCAGCTTCTGCTCCAGTCGATGAAGCCATGGATATTACTGGTGGTGAAGCCTCTTCCAGTTCTTCTGTGCCCGTTCAGTTGTCTGCCACGTATTCTAAGGTTGAAGCCTCTTCTACTTCTCGACAGCTTTCCAAGGATCTGTTTGCAAGCGCTCAAGCTTTGAACATTTATATTCATCGTGCTGGAAACAACATTCTTCTTGAAATTCCAGCAGGCTCGCCAGCAGCGACTGCTTTCTTTGAAAACCTGGCTAAGGGATTTAGTTTTGAGGCTCTCCCAGATTCACCGATGCGGATCTATGCCAATGCCCTTCAGCGCCTGTTTCCCCCAGACGCCATTACGCATATGTTCCGGCGGGGCCGGACGGTTGTCGTTTATTTTGCCAAGGTTGAGTATGCCAAGTCTGTCCTGACGACAGGCCTGACCATAGGAGATCGCCAACTTACTCCAGAACCAGTGGCCCAACGACCAGTAAATGTTTCTTTTTACCCTGTACCCCTAGAGGAGGCTGACGTCATGTTATATGCTGTGCTTTCATCTCTGGGGCGTGTCGTTGGTGGGATTCAAACACACTTAGCAGCAAAGAACGACCCGATGCGTGATACCATCCGTGGAGCCCGTAGAGTTGCACGTGTCGTTTTCCCTTCCCAAGAAGCTATTGCTCAGCTCCCAACTCACTTCACAGTTAAGTGTGATGATCAGACTCGCTAAATTGATCTCTTGACTGAATTCCATTGCAGTCAATGCAAGGAAGTTGGACATTTCTACAAAGAGTGTCCTATTGCACGGCCATCACCCGGTTCTTCTGCACCACGGATGGATACTCACCACACCCCTGCTGGTGCCTCATCGCTATCTTTAGCACCTGCTGATTCTCTTCACCTGGAGATCTCTCCTAAGTCGACTGCCTTACCACCTCCAGCTTCTGTGGAGCATTATCCCGAATTACCACCAACATCGCCTTTCCTTGCTCCTGCACCACCTGGCAACATTACTGATGCTGATGGTGGGGTGTTGTCTGATACTGAAACTTCAAATGTGGACACCGACACCGCTTACCATAGCGTCAGTGACCATACCTTAAGTGATGGGTCGGACGCGACCTCTCGGTCCCGCACTGACGAAAGAGAAGCGCCAAAAGCCCCTCGCGGTTCCTCCAAGCGACGGAAGCCTCAAGGGAAGTCGAAACTTTCTACTCGATCCCGTACGATGGCTTCTCGCCTGAAAGACTGTGATTTGTCTTCGAACCCTGAAGACTTTATCTTACCTTATGAGGATTTTCTTGCAAGACTGCAACAACATGTATTTCCGTCGACTCCTCTGTCATATCCGGAGTTATATGACATTTTCTGTCGGAAATCGTTGCCTGGGGGATTCCCTCCTTTTGTCCAGGCACATACTGCTCAGCTTCCGGCGGTGACTGCGCAGTTGACGGCGTTGGACTGCATCTATCAAGCGCTTCGTAGTCCGTCTTCTGATGATGCTGCTGCCGTGAAAATGATGCATCGTCGATACACCAATCTTCGAGGCCACTTGCGTAAGGTGCTCAATCCACCCTCTGATTTGGCGCTTTCACGGTAACGACCTTCAACTGTCGCGACTTTGCGACCCCTGATGTGAATGCCCTTGTCTACGAGGACCTCGCGGCGAATGATAGTGATGTCCTCCTCCTTCAAGAGACTCGATGTTCAACTGGTACGCCGACACACAGAAGGCGGTCGTGGTCTTACACATTCTACCATGCGTACCGCCAATCGAGGTATGGTGGCATTGCCGTCGGTGTACACCGTCGTTTGATACACCGTATCTCTTTTATTTCTGTCAATAACTTATCTTCAGATTTATTGCAATGCCTTACTTTCTGTGTTGATACTGTAACTTTTCATGTGTTTAATGTGTATATACCAAGTGAAGAATCGTATGTTGATCCACTTTTTCGGAGTCTACATTCCCTCCGGGGATTTTTTCATCATTGGAGGGGATTTTAACTGCACGGTGCAGCCCTCTGTAGACCGCTATTTATCGCACGGCGAACACCGTGCGAATCTAGTCTCCAAGTTAACACAGTTTATTGCTGATTTTCAGCTTGTTGACTTTTTCGCCAGCTAAATCCTCAAACCATTTCATTTACTTGGTGCAATTCCCCGACACAGTTTTCTGCTGCCGCTCGATTGGACCGTATTTATGTTGTCTCTTCTTTGATTCCCACTATTACTTCGGCACGGCACCACCCCACAGTGCCCTCCGATCATAGCGCTGTGTATTTATATGTTTGTGTCTCCTCATCACCACCTTCGGCTCGTCGTGGATGGAGTTTTGATGACAAGATCGGTCTTTCTGCGAGACAGTTGAGCAGTTCCTTGCTGCTCGGAAACCTCTGCTAGCTACTACTCCGAGTGCCCTGCGCCTGTGGCTCGACATTAAACAAGACCTTCTATTATTGGTACGACGCCTTTCATTTTCCATCACCACCACTCGGGCGATGGCGATCAGCAATCTTCGGAGCTTGCTTTCTTCGTTACCAAAGTCGGATCCACAGTATTCGGTAGTTCATGATGAACTACACACTCACCTTCAACCGGTTGCCCAACAAGCTGTGCGTCGACTTCGACTTCTGCATCTATCTCCAAGGACACAAGCCTTTGAAGTTCTTTCCAAGATGGAATCATCGAGACGAGCGTCAACTTCACTACGACATCTTCGCCTTCTTAACGGCTCCACCACGTTCGACACATCTCTTATTTTCCGTCACTTCTTTCAGGAGAAGTTCCAAGCGGTCATGCAGGTTACTGATCTTTTTTCTTCTCCCCTTCTCTCTTCTCTCCCTCAGGTCCCGCCTTCTCTCTGTGCTCCCCTCACTGCTGAGTTTTCTTTGCCTGAACTTCGAGAGGCGTTTTCCTTCCTGAACTCCCATGCCTCCCCGGGACTTGATGGTCTTCCGCTGTCTTTCTATCGTGCTTTTCTTCCGTCTCTTCTACCTTTTCTTTCTGCTGGTTTTTCTTGTGCTGTTTCTTGTTCTGAGCTTCCGCCGGAATTTACAGTTGCTCATGTCATCCTCCTGCCGAAGAAGGGGGACCACCTGAATCTGACAAATTGGCGCCCTATCTGCATCCTTAATATTGATTATAAATTTTTCAAGTAACTCCTTTCTCGGCGTCTTAACTCTGTCCTTTCGTTTCTTGTTTGTCCCGACCAGTCATACACTGTGCCTGGTCGGTCTATTGCTAACAACATTTCGTTTCTTCTTAATCTCAATTTTCTTGATCGCAAACATTCAGAACGCCTGGCCCTATTTAACATTGATCAACAGTCTGCTTTCGATATCGTTTCCCATGACTATCTCTCTGCTGTTCTAACCCATTTTGGCTTTCCTTCTCCTTTTGTCTCTCTCCTTCTCAGTCTTTATCGAGCGCTCATTTTCATGTTCGGGTGGCCTCATTTTTGACGGCACCAATCTCTTTCCAACGAGGAATCCTGCAGGGTTGCCCCCTCTCAGGGCAACTCTTTGCCCTCGCATTTGAACCTTTCTTGATTGCCAGCCGTTCACCTCTTTTTCTGCATTGCCGTTGACCATTTCTATCACCAAGCATCACCGTTTCTTTGTTTCCGCCTATGCAGATGACCCCACGTTCTGTCTCCGACGAGATGAACAGCTTGATATACTATTTTCCACGTATAAACAGTATGCAGCTCTTTCTGGTGCGTCCTTGAACGTTCTCAAGAGTACCGGGTTGTGGTGTGGGTCTTGTATGGGCCGCACCGATGCCCCATGGGGTGCGGTGTGGTCCTCATCGACCCAGAAAATTATTGGCGTACAGATTGGACATCCATTCACTACTGGAATTATTACCTGGAATGGTCTCCTTTCTCGATTACAACGCTCAGCTGCGTTTTGGCGATTCACGCATTCTTTCGCATCTTACATTCAGAGAGCGCAAATTGTCCAGCGATACCTTCTATCCCAATGCTTGTTTTCTTGGAACTCATCGGTGTTTAGCTCGGCTCGTCTCTCTACTATCAACAGCATCTTCACTTCCGTGACTTGGTCAGCGAAGTATTGGGTAGCTGCTACGACTCTCACTCTTCCAGCCTCCCTGGGAGGAATTCGCCTACCGGATGTACGCCTTTATTACCGAGCCTTTCGCATCGTTTCATTCCTTCGCCTTCTCACTCCTTCTCCATCACTCTGCTCTACTTTTGATATTCTTATCTCTCCCCGAGATCCATCCTTTTCTTTTCTCTTACATCTTCGGATGGACTCTTATCCTTCTTATTTTAATCAATTTCTTCTCCTCATTACTCAAGCTCTGGCGTTCCTCCGCTCACTTCCACTTCTTCGAGCAACTCTCTTTACTACCCGTGATCTTCTTGCCGAACCACTTTTCTTTTCCTTTCTGATTCACCCTCCTGATCAACCCTACTTCATCTTCCCTCCTTGGGTCCGCTCCGGAATCTTAACTGTTCAAGCTTTAGTTACTGCTGACCTCTCCTGGGAGCCCCTTTCCTCTCTCTTCCCCGCTTCTACTCTTGCCGAACCATCCATGGTTAATTCTTACTTACTACTCGTACTGGAGGAAGATTATGATCTCCTTCGTTCTACTCTCTGTTTTCTCTTCCCTTCCCTTGTTTCTGATTCTGGTCTCATCTCCGTTTCTAGTCCTAGCCTCTCTATTCCTTTCTTCCTTCCTCTTCGTGACTCTGTTGTCCCATTTCTTCTTTTTCCACCGGTTCGATCTGTACTCTTCTCAGCGCACCCCTCGCTATTCCCCACCCACTCCCGGATGTTTCTTCTTTGCTTTCTTTGACAATCTGGTCTGCATCTTTTTCGCCGCTCTCCTCCCAGCTAGAGCTTAACCTCAAATGGCGGTTTCTCCACCGTCGCCTTCCTGTTCCTTCCTCTCTCTTTCGTATGTCTATCTTTTCTTCTTCACTCTGTATTTTTTGTGGTTCTGAAGGTGATGTGCCCCACGTTTATTGTCACTGTCCCATTCTGTTACCGCTGCTTCATACTGCTTTTCGTCTTGCCGGCATTATTTGTTCCAGGGATCTTCCTTTCCAAGCATACCCATATTTACTTCTCACTAAGCATCCTCCAACTAAACTTCTGAATGCTTCTGCCTACCTATTCGTCCCTGTGAAGCATGTTGTTCATCTTTACCGCCATTTTATACGTTCCCGTTCTGCCACACCTAGCATCCTTTCTGCAGGTGCAGCTTTGCGGAGGATTTTTCGGAATCGCATCTTGGCTCGTCTTCGGCTGGAGTACTTTGCAGCGTCCACCACCCCCACCCCCACCCCCCAATCTCTGGCTTTCTTCCGGCCTGCCTGGGCGCAGGAAACCGGGTGGTTCCGAGTTGAAGGGTCGACGCTGTATCTTTCGTGTTAATTGCGTTGTGCTTTCTCCTCTTACTTTTCCGTGTGCCTTTTGGGACACAGTGTATATTTGTAATTATTTTTTGTTATTTTGTTTGATCTGCATTTCTTAGTGTCTGTTCTCTCATATGGCAGAGTATGTTTTGTCTACCGTGGTGTGCCTTTCTCGGCATAGGTTTTGCGATTTGCTAACTCATGTGGCTCGTTTTCTTTTGTTTGGATACAGGTTGTTTGTATCCGCGTCCAAGCTGCATGTACCCCTTTTATCATTTTCTTCCTGGTGTTTTATGATATATATGTACCATATCTCCTTATGGTCACCTTATTGCTGTCAATAGGCGTGGCATTGTTGGTTGCTTGTAATTGTATGCTGTTGTAACCTATCTTCATTGTACATAATTTCTGACTGTCACTCTTCTTCGCACCTTGGATTGTCATGCACCCTGTTTATTGTAAATTGTTCGTCCATTGTTTTTTTTTTCCCTACTGTTATCTGAGACAGCGAAGTTCTGTTTTCTATGCTTGTAATTTATATAGCCTGCTCATTGTGTATAATCATACTGAAGTTTTATATCGTTCCTGTTTACTGGACCGTTGTACTGTGTACTGAGTAGTGTTATGCAACGAGGAACAGCGTAAACTGGTTCGTACCTCTCACTCGAATGTTCTGTTTCCCTGTGTACCCAATGTGCTTATTCCTTGTTCCTCTTCCCAGTCATGTATTGTTCGGCTTATCACAGGGTTTATGTTCGAGTCCGAAGTTCTCGGACTCTCGTTCCCCTGTTGTATTTGTATTATGTGAACGTGACCTCGCTGCACACTTTTCACGCTCTTCGTTCTGTTTGAGTTAGTGAAAGCTCATTGACCTGTGAATACTGTATCGTTTTCTACGATTTTCTTTCTCATGCTTTCGCCGGTTCACGCGAGCGTTGTGCTTCTATTTTTCGCACTCACTTGCGGTGTTCATCACGGATAAGCTGATAATGTGTACCGTGTTGTTTATGCCTTGTTCTTGTTATTGTGTTTATTGAATATGTACAGCTTTTTCTGTTTTCTTGTATGTATACACTGTACTTTTCTTCAGCATTCCTGTTGGTACTTGTTCATCTGTGATTCTTTGGTCTTTCGGTTGAATCCTGGGTCATTAACTTTCATATCAAAGTTGATTTTTGTGAATTGAGCATATCACTAGGTGTGAGTGGTCACAGGGTTTATGTTCGAGTCCCATGTTATTGGACTCTTGTTCCCCTGATGTCTTTGTACTATCTGAACGTCACCCTGCCGCATACTTTTTCATGTTCTTCGATTTGTTTTAGTTGGTGATAGCTCGTTGACCTGTAAGTGCTGTATTATTTTACACAATTTTTCTTATACTTTCGCCGGTTCTCGCGAGCGCTGTGCTTCTACTTTTCGCAGTCGCTTGCAAGGTTTTATCACTGTTACATTGCTTACGTGTACCATGTTGGTTATGCCTCGTGCTTGATAATGTGTTAAAGGAATATATTCAGCTTTTTTATTTTTCTTGTATGTATATTGTACTTTTTCTTCAGCATTTGTGTTGGTACTAGTTCCTTTGTGATTCCTTGGTCCTCGGTTGAGTGCAGGGACACTATACATTTTGTATCAATGTTGATTTTTGTGAATTGAGCTTCCCATCAAGTGTGAGTTGTAATTTTATTGTTTTGTTTTTCTTTAGTTGGCGCTTGCCATTCACCTGCAGTGCGTATTATGTAACTTACCGTAATTTGCATTAATTATCCGGTACTGTGCTTGCGGTCATTATCAACTATCTCTCACGCGTATTTTCCCTGTTCTCGGTGCACCGTGCTATTTCTAATTCTTGTTTGTTATGTATCCCCGATGTGCCCCGGGGGTTTTGCACTTGCGTTTTTGCCTTTTCGTATTGTTTCTTCCAACCTCGTGCGATTTCTGTTCGAGTCGGTGTCATTGGGCTCGTATTTCTTTGTACCGTTTTATGAATCGTGCATGATGCTATGTTGTTCCTTTCTGTTTTTCCCTCTATGTTCTTGAGTGGTGCTGCCTGTTCACTTGTATATCTGTTTTCTCATTGGTTAGCGTCGCTCAGTGTGGCACGCCTTGATCTTGTCTTCAGAATCACTCACTGGAGTGGTATTAATGTGAATTTTCCCGGGTTTGTTGCACGCTGTTGGTGTACAGTGTTTACTGTATTTATCGTTTCTATTTCTGGTTTTCCTGATTGTTAATAGAGTGCCGTGTTGGATGTCTTTTTCTGTTGTTATGTGTTCCTCGATTACTCCTGGCTATTGCCAGTGTCAATTGTAATTGCTTTCGTGTACTTTGCTGTCTCTGTGTATTGTGCATTTTACCACCTTGTTGTGGGTTTTAGCATTTTTCATATTATTTTGACCGGCGTAGCCGCATTCATCTGTTGATATTGTCATTACTTTCATTCATTGTTTAATTATTGTTTTTCCCAATTTGTGGTGCGCCTGTATTCTTTTATGCCTAAGAGTTCAATAAAATTTGTTAATACTCAGGAGAGTCGTTATAGCTAATAGACGGAGTACTGCACAAGACCTCAGTGTTCAGGTGAGTAACAATGCCGGAACCTCAGTATGTACATGTATCATTCGCAGAGAACTTCATTCCATGGGTTACTGTAGTCGTGCGGCTTCTCATAAGCCTTTCATCTCCACTCGGAATGCTACTCGTCGTTTAGCATCGTGTAAAGAATATTTATCGTTGACCGTAGATCAATGGAAACGGGTCCTATGGACTAATGAATCCAGATACACTATCCATCAGTCTGATGGTCGAGTGTGGGTATGGCGGCAGCCGAGAGAAAGCTAATTACCACAGTGTTCTGTTCCTGCGGTGAAGTTTGGAGCTGGCAGTGTACACGTGTGGGAGTGTTTTTCGTGGTATAGTCCCGGCCCATTGGTTTTTGTGGACAAACCTGTTAACCAGCACGTCTACCTTGATATTCTGGACAATTATGCCCTACCAACTCTGTGGCAATACTATAGAACCGAGCCTTTTGGTACCAGCAGGATAATGCACCGAGCCATAAAGCAAGGACTGTTACGGCGTGGTTTGACGATAATTCCGTATCGTGTGTGGACTGGCCAGCACAGAGCCCAGAGCCTTGATCTTAATCCCATAGAGCACCTATGGAATGAATTAGAGGACCGCATTAAAAGTTTGGAACCAAGACCTACTACTAAGCAACGGTTAGCGGCAGCATTATGTAGTGAATGGAAGCACAGACCTATCGCTGTTTTCCAAAACCTTGTCGGAAGCATGTCTTGAAGGGTCCGTGCATGCATTAAGGCCAAAGGTGGACCGACGCCGTACTAAAGTATGTCCATAAATGCTATGTTGTGTTTCTCTTCTAGGAGTCCGGCGACTTTTATCAGTATAGTGTATATTGGACTTTGGCTCTTAAATGACATAACAAAATTTACTGTACTCACGTGAAAAAAGTGTCACCGGATCAAGCACCCTGTTATAAATTAATTACGCTGAAACTAACTATAGTTGGTCGCAGACTTCGTAACGGTCAACGTTTTGGACTGTCACGGAAAAGTCGCAAGATCGATCCCAGGCAGGTGCGAACGCCCGAACCACTGTGTATACAAAGTGCGTCGAATAGCCACGTTAAGCCGTCGGACCCCGGGCACTGTAATCCGATTATAAATAAGGACATCTTCTTCACCCTTTCCACCTTGCTTCCGTGTGACTTTCTTGTCGGACACTTTAGATCAAATCACCTAGCTTCCTACTTCTAAGGGTTGCCTAAGGACTGCAGGCAGACACTCCTTTCCTGAAATCATCTACATAAATTTCTGCAAACTATAGTTAGACGTAGGTGATTGCACTTGGTGACAAGGTCATTGGTATGCCTTACCCTCCCTTAGTAACCTTGGAGGAACTAGTACCGATTGTGATGACCCATGATCCCAATGCTCTTTTCCCCGACTGACACAGAGCGAAGAGTGATCCTGTGGCTGAGATATTTTGAAACCCGTGTTCCACCCACATTTTGCTTAAACGAATCGATGTTTTACCAGTACTGGTTCATGGTCATGGGGCAAAATGGTGGTTCGTGGGGGAAATTATTGGTTCGTATGTCAGATTTAAAAAAAGCGTCCATTCAAGGTGTTGATGCTAATACAAATGCCTAATTGGCAATCAGTGACCAAATAAGTATCAAAATTACTTGCATAGAAAAATTGCCACGAGGCATGTGCACATTTCAACTTTCAGAATGATCTTAATGGTGATTTAATTTGAAATAGGGTCATCAAAAGACTGCTTTTTGGAGATAAGAGGGGGGGAATATTTGTTGTCTTAGTCAAAACCAACTTTTTTAAAAGAAAATAATAATCTGGGTAGATACTTCATTCAATCATGGGCGGATTTTTAAAGCTCTTTCACCATTAAATTGTTATTAAAACTTTTCCACAACGGAACTAGTTTTACATTCATTTGTGAACACTTCAACGGTTTCCTTTCATCCAGTATCTAACAGATTTTTTTTCATGAGGGAATTTATGAAGTATTCCTCTGTAGATACGTTTCTTTTTATTTATTTTTTTACAGTGGACCAGAAGACTAAATTTCCCGGCATGGTTTGGTCGACCCAATCCGTCCGTGATGATGATGTTTAGCACTTATATTATCCATTCGTAGAGACTGGACATAAATTCCACTCGAGGTGATAAATATTTCACACTTTCTGTGTTTTTTTGCAAAGATGGGGATGATGAACATATTTGTCGTATTCTTGACGAGAAAGTTGGTGATGACGAAGATTGTGTTTAAAAACTTCTAGCCGCCCTAGTGATTTGAGGTGCAGACCATTCATCCAGGATGGGCAGACGTTCGAGTCCTGGATGAGGCATGGGCATTATACTTGTCCGTTGCCACTGTTTCTGTCCCTACCATAGAACCAGTGGCACAAAAGTAGGGGCAGGTAACTTCGTACAGTACTCAGAGTTGTTCGTGGTGGTAGTTAAAAAAAGAAAAAAGCATGAATTCATATCATGTTTATCAGGGGCGGTTCGTCATTAGGGGCCAGAGGGGCCATGAAGTAGAATAAGAGAAAATCGTCTTCATTAGATGCAAAATGGAAATAAAACACAGCAAGGAACACAAAAGGAAAAATGCTTAACATGTTTCATTCCGATTAAAAAGTACAGAAAAATAGTGATCCTGTTCCTGAAAAAACGATCCCATTTATTTTTGACAGATGTTACTGTGGATGAGACTCAAAAGCAAATGAAGAGATGGAATGAGAGAGAAACAATTACAGAATATTTAAAATTACAGTTAGACATTTGTAACGAAGAAGACAAATCTTTTATTGGACTACTTGCATTTTCTGCTGTCCATCCAGAGAAAAATTTACCTGCTAGGCTGCTATTTGAAACTGAATATCACTATGGCAAGAGAAAGGCTTACGCACTTGGTAAATTATATTACATTTAATGACGGAGAAATAAAGGAGGGAAAATCCAGCTTTAAAAAGACGTAGCTCATGCCTATAAACAAACAAAAGAAGCAACTTGGACCACAATGTCCCAAAACGATAATTACACTGAAGAGCAATTGAATTAGAGGAGATACCTGTCTAGTAACGTGTAGCACCACCTTTCGCCCTGATGACGGCAGCGATTCGTCTTGGCATGGACTCGACAAGACACCAGAAGCGTTGCGAAGCCATACGGATCCACGACCCCTGAACAAGCTCCCACAGTTCACGAAGATTTGATGGAGGGGAGTCAGAGCCTCGAACAACTCTCTCGATGGCATCCCAGATGTGCTCGATTTGATTGAGGTCAGGTGACCTAGCTGGCCAAGGAAGCGAGGTCACGTCGGTGGAGTATTCATCCAACCATTCGGATACAATTCGGGAGCGATGGCACGGTGCATTGTCTTGTTGCAGGATGAGGTCCCCAGTGGGATGTTGAAGACGCACAAACGGGAGCAAATGGTCGTCCAGGATATCCCGGTAACGTTGACCTGTGAAGGACGATGTCACACGTACCAGGGGTCCCATTTCAGTCCATGTAAACAGTCCCCAGACGAGAATGCCGCCCTCACCAGCTTGAAGAGTACCCTGCTGGCAAGAAGGATCTATCGCTTCATGTGGTTTGCGCCGTACTCGTATCCTACCATCCGCATGTACCAATGTGAATCTCGACTCATCAGTCCAGGCAATATTTTCCCACATGTCTAGGGTCCAGTGGCGATGTTCCCGCGCCCATGCTAATCTTTGCACCCTGTGATGTGCGGTCAGCAGCGGTACCCTCATGGGACGATGGCTTCTGTACCCCATAGCGAGGAGATGGTTCTGGATGGTGGCTGCTTACACGTTTTTGTGCACCAGCGTTAAATTGCCGAATGATTTCTTACACTGTGGTCCGTCTATCCGCTGTTACAATGCGAGATAGCCGACGATGACCCCGCTCATCCACACGCTGTTGTCCACGGCAGTTGGCCCTTGCAGGGATGGTTTTACCGGATTCGATGTACTCACGGTGCATCCGTGACACAGTGACTCGTGAAAATCTCAGTGCCTGCACGACTTCCGAGATGGAGTGACCCATTCGTCGGGCACCGACAATTTTCCCACTGTCAAATGCGCTTAGATCCTTCGTTTTACCCATACTGTGTCCGACTCTTACTGATTCCCGTCGCATCACTCCTTATATTGTCAGATCGCTGCATACGTTATGTCGTTTCCGCTTACAGGGTCGCCCACAGCGCCACATTTGCATAACGCCAGCTGTCTCTAATTCAATTGCTCTTCAGTGTATTTACAAAACACAAAAATGGGATATGGTAATGTTCTGTAACATCTTAATAGTTGTAGCAATAAATGCAGGTCACATATACGTCTGTCAGTTTTTCAAAAATACGCCAGTCGCAAAACCGATGGCCTCCATCAAGTTTGAACTTCTCGATAGAATTACAAAAGCAACTCTCGTTTAATGACAGAATTTCTACTTTAAGATGAAGTAAAAACCTAAGGGCAACAAACTTCCCCGAACCGCTAAATAACAATCAATGGTTCTGTCACCATAAAAAATGGAAGCAAAAAATTGGAATGTGTCAAGAGTAAATACTCGAAAAGGTTTCTCTCTGCCTATTACGTAGCCTGTAACAAGCCAATCTGTGGAAAAAAGAAAAAAACTATGCCCTACTTATCCGTAAAGGGAAGAAGCATACTGATATTATTTCTAATTCTTTCAATTTAAAAAATCAGGTTTAAACTTCAATTCCTCATACAATGTTATTCTTAGTTTTTGAAGGAATGAAAAGTCATCTTTTTCAAGTTAGACTACCTTCTAATGTCTTTCAGTTTATTTCTTATTAAATATATTATTAAAATAATGTAAAAAAGCAGTCCTGCAGCGAAAATACTTACATTGCAGTTTGAAAATATTTTGTAATCCAAACTTTTTTATCACAATCGGTTACTGTTCATCTATTGTCTGTCCTGCTTTTGAAAAGACTCTTTCATATGGAATGGGTTTGGCTGGAATGCACAAATATCTAAATTGTAAGTTACATGACTCCGGTAAATAGTTCCTTTATTTGTCCCAGAAATTCAAAATGTTGCTTATCGGCTGATGTGTGGCATTTCAAGGTACTGCCTTATTATTAAAGAAATGGTGGTGTTAGGCGCAATAATTGTTTCTACTTGAGCTTATTTAGCATCAGAATGTTTCCAGATAAAATATTTATCCGTATAACCTGGTTTCTGCACTATGCTTGCTTCTGTTGTTTAGGATTAATGGGAATATCCACCTTATTACAATATTTCTTACTGTAATAAATGATTCAACTTCTTCAGTAATTCCTTTTCGAAGTTTCTGAAAGCTTTATTCAACACCAAATGCAGTTTTCTTAAACCTTGAGCATTTTCCAGATATCGGTATTTCGAAATGATCGATTTGAAAAATTACTTTTTGTATCTGATTGGTCTCCTGTTTGGAAATAATCGGCACATAAGTGCTAATTTTTGATAAAAAAATAGTTTTACAGCTAGGTGCGTAAGTGTATAATTATGTTTCTGATGTATTTACAGCAACATCTGCGCTTCTGAAAGCTCGAAAAAAAAATTCTGTTGTTGTCAGATACCGCTCACAACGAAAAACATTTCCCAAATATCTCCTGCTTAAAATGATGCTTAGATTTTCCACCAGGTGCGTAGATAAATATTTTTTCATCGATGTCTGTGCTTCGAGCAATCCGATTTCAAAAATTATTTCTTTGTTTGACAGTATTCCTGATGCGAAATGGTTTGTATACATACAGTAATTTAAAAAATTTCTTAACGTACAAGTTTGTCACCAGTGGGCATAACCTCATGTTTGTATTTACAGCTTCTTTACAGCAATATCTGCGCGTCTGAAAACCCGATTGAAAAAAATCCTTTTTCAGTCAGATAGTACTAACTAGGGAAAATATCTGCGGACATTGACTTCCCGAAATGATGCACGATTTCCCGCTAAGGGTGCAAAGGTTTAATCAATTGTTTGCGATATATATGCTTCTAAAATTTCGATTTGAAAAATTCTTTTAACCTTTTGCCTGTACTCGTGGGTTCTTTCTAGTTTCAGTTCTGGCGCTAGATGGTGTTAGTGTCCTTTTTTTTCTTTTTTTTTTTTTTGCAGTTGTATTTCAGCTTTGAAAAATCATATTGATTTTTTATACAGTACACCACTACAGTAAAGGTTGAGAACTTTATCATCTTTAAATAATGTACAGTTTTTTGCGCTATGGGGCGTAAATGTCAAAATATTTTCCTCACTGCCTCTACTTCCCAGAGACGTGTTTAACAAATATTTTTCTTTGCATAGCTTGTTCTGTGAAGAACAATTTTCGCATATTTTCTGCTTTTTCATTATGCAAAGTTCTTCCGCTGGGAACGCAAAGTTATATCATATTCCTCTCTATATTTTTTCTTCCAGCTGCTCGATTTGAAAATTCGTTTGTCTCTGATATCTCCTAGTAGCTATGAAAAACCTTTCGAGCCCAGTTTGTCAGTTTTCGTCACATACTTTTCAGCCGCCAGTGGGTGATGGTATTTCTAAATGTTTCATCGATTGCAGAGATACAGTTGACTTTTTATTCCGATTGGTTCCTTTGAGTATGAATAACTTTGGAATATTTTATGTCGGAAAGGATTTGAAGGACGTCCTGATTGCAAACGAAAATTCGGTGTCATCTTTCTTGTTACTGTATACCGGAAACCTGTAACAAGAGAAATAATCAGAGAAATGGTTGGACAGTGGACACTTTTCCCAAAGAAGTTTGACTATCAAACGTTCAACCACTTTTAAGATGGGGATCCACTCCAAAAAAATCCCCTCCCATTCAGAGCAATCTAGACAATTTGGAGCTTGAGGAGAGGGGACATTGTTGCTGTTAGGAGTATTTTGATTTCCACTAACCTCTCAACCACTGCCAACCAAGAATTCCACTTTGTTGACACTTTCTGCTTCACCTTCAATTCTGGAAGTTCCATTCTTTGTTACATTTCTTCCAGTTTCCTGTTTGCTGCATCACTACTCTTAAAATGTTCTACTATTATTTGCATTTTAACTAACTCAAACAATAGAGTGTGAATTACACAAAGATTATGATGTTTCTCATATGCTCAGTGACAGCATTTCAATATTTAATTCGTTGTTTGTTACAACTGTAACTATTTTGTCTGTTCTTTTACATTTAGAAAAATAAAAATAAGGACGGCTTCAATACTTTCTCCAATTTTACTTACACAGATTTCTGTAGTTTCCAAAACTATTTCATATGAAGTTTTCTCATATGTGAACAATGTTCGGTAACAGAAATTATTTATTTCTATCTATATCCACATATCCGTTTTTATTGAAACATGTTTTACAACATCTAGAAGGCTCTAACTGTTTATTTGCTTCTTCGTTATAGCGCAGACAACATTTCTGTGGTTAAAACTTTTCTTCTAGGAGAAAGGTACAACGGTTGTAGTTTTTTCAGTACTGAAAAAACATCGATTCTCCTCTAACAACAATAGCGGACAATCCTTTACAATGATTAGTTCTACTAGTATTCGGGCGGTTGAATTTTTCACCTCACTTGACAATTATCACTGTACCTCTGAGACAAACATTCGCATCTGCGTTGTCGCTTGGGTGAAGGAATTCTGCATTCTGGTGAACTGCTCATAACTACTGATACGGTACATTCAACCACTTCTGGTCCTGACACAGCACATCTACCAGATATGCAAGCTTCAGTGTGGCGTTCTTGTTAAGTACATACCACCGTGCTTCAGCTGATGATCCAACTCAGTGTGTTCGCCCCTCAGATTATAGTAACCGGAATGTTTGCGCTTCAAATGCTTTCTAAAATTCGTAGTAAAATTGCAGCTCATTTCTGCATAATTGTCAAATTGTCAATTTATCCGAAAGTTCTTAAAATAATCCCAAAATATTGAGCGCTTACCTCCAGGCCACGAAATATAGAAACGTTGACACTTGGATTTAAAACAATTGCTTTTCTGAACTAGTGTTTTTATGCATTTATGAGAACTGTGAACGAAAAAATTATTTGTTTTACAAGATTAATAAATGTTGGAATTAATACTTAAACCCAGAAGTAATACAAAAATACGCTAACCTGATATAGCACTGGGGAAAAAAGCACCACGAAATATTCAGTAGAAACGAACACTTTGTAAGCAACAAAAAAGTTGTATAAATACAGATGTGGCGTCATTTATCGACAAAGTTTCACGTTAGAAGCAAATTATTCGAGTGATTATTTCGAGAGAATTTATCGATGTATTAATAGTAAATCTCTCGATTAAGATTCTTTCGATCTTTTATTCATTCTATTGTGCTCATCACTAACCCCAGTCTGAGTCTATCCATGGTTAAAAGTGCCACCAACCTCTATAGCTATTATTTTCCGGGTATATGATTTCTTTGCTTTTATTATTCATCGTTTTCTCGCGAGTTGTGTTCTGTAATTTATAGCAAAGCCCTGAATGCCATGAAAAGGTTTCTTTCCGCAAAGTGTAGCAGCTTCCTTAAGGGCACACATTTATTATTTTTCGCTTTTATGCACATCCTATGACGATGTACCTCAGCATGGTTCCACACACGTTAGAAAAGGGAATTTTGTGGGGGTGGAAAGGGGGGTTGCTCTCATGAATCCACTTTGTTGAGCTTAAATATTGGCAGAGCTACCTCAAGAAGGTTGTGTTTTTTCTCTACGTACAGACCGTTACCACTTTTTATAGATCTCAAACATCTCGCGGTTTTGGAGATTATGAAAATCTCAAAGGAATCGTAAGGGTTTGCAAAATCTCAAGAAGATTTTAAGAATGGAATTCTGACCCCTGGTTTATAAAAGCCCTTGAAAGTAGGAAGCTGGAAGATTTGGGCTAGGGTGTTCGATAGTAAGAACACTAATGGAAGTGTGCTAAAGAAATCTAAGAGTAGATGCCCTTATTTGTAACGGAGATCCAACACTCTGGGATCCCCATGAACGTGCTCTTGGAGGTACGGTGGATGTTTTATACAAAGTACGGGGACCCTAAGCATCTGGCTGGGAGGTCGGCTGTTCTAACCACCGGAATACCCTCATCCTTTCTTTGTAACCTGGTTGCTGCATTGTTATCTTTTATACTTAAAAATAATGATGCGATACTAACAAGTACTGTTAATTTCCACGTGTTATTGCATCATACTCTGGACAATAGTTTATTGAAAGCCCTCTGTAATTGTATATGTCACAAGACGTAAGAGAAAGCACCATTCACAGCTTAAAATTCCTCTGGTGCTGTTTTAATTTTAGAAAACTGACTTTCTTTGTGCGTATTTAAAGATGCAGATAAATGTAAATAGTATTTATTTGTATTTTCATTTAAATGTATACATACATAAACGTACATAAATGCATTTAAATATACATATATATTAAGCAAACACCTGATAAAATTCATATTTTTTTCTTTATTAGGAGTCTTGCAGTATCTTTAAAAAGAGTGTCTGTTTCTACCTGCATACAGTGCATTCTTTTTTCTGTTTCAGAGATATAAGTAACAACGAAATTTCCTCACTAGAAAATTCACCATTTCGAAACCAGAGCAAACTTATTGATCTATTTCTAAGTTACAATAACATAGAGTACATTCCTGAAGATGCTTTTCGGGGCATGGAGAGTTTACAAGTTCTGTAAGTATTTTATGAAGTTTGTTTGAAAGTAACCATTCCTCCCACGCTCTGCAAAACAAAGTGTGCTGAATACGCCGTGTAGTTTGAGGGTTGAGACAAATCAAATTATTTGTATGTCACACTTTTATTACATATACTCTTAGTGGTAATATCGTAATGTGATATAATACATATTATTTCCCATTACGGCAGACTGATGCTATTACGTACATTTTGCATGTGCCCCAAAAATCATGGTGTAGATGTATAGTTTAATAGGAAACTTAGTCATAATGATCAGTTTTCTTGTGATGTGTTTTGACTCAAAAAATAATGCTTTCCTGAATTTTAACTTTTCTTTTTTTAATCAAGAGGGATTGATATGGAGCACGTAAGACCTAGGAAAAAGGTATTTGCCAAGGTGACCGAAAAGTTGCTAAATAATGTTCACGATGGAAAATACTGTATTTTCTTCGTAAAACAAAGCTCTGTTTCAGTAAGGATAAGCAAATATTGGGCTGCAGAACATTCTTCTTACTTTTGTTGCATTGTTAAATAAATATGTCGTTGGAACACATTTATTTTTTAAAGTTTCATTTCATTTGTTGTAGCCTGTATTGGAAAAATGGTTTCACTAAATTTTTCGCATTTAACGAAAACGATGGTGTAAAAAAACGTTACAAATATAAACAAAAAACAACTCTGGAACTCTATAGCTGATATAAAAGTCCATAAGAAAATTATTGCACAGCACATCAGTTGTTCATATGTAATGCCTGCCCTCCATGTTTGAAGTGATGGCGAGCAGATACTAGAACTTGTTGTCAGTAGTACTGCAATGTGTACTGTAAGAAGAATGTGCGAGGAATGTGTCTGGTATGATTCGTGCAGTGAGGACTGGTTTAATCTCGACTAATCTTAGGCCAGTTCATTCAAATAGCACTTGGTCTAAAGACACGATTCGTTCTGTGGTGAATCTGGTGCAGTTCCCATTCGTTCGTACTAGTACTATTATGTTTTGACCAATACTCATATGTACAAAGGACATCTTGTTGGAAGTTCACTCGTCTACGACCTCTCTCGGGTCCGGAACGCCAGAAACTGGAAAGATAAGAAAAAACAAGAGACTTTTTAAGGGCCAAAAAAATGTTTGTTCCTCCAGACTTTGAAAACCCATTACCCATCAGTGAAAGGGAAGTCAGGTTTCACATTAATAATCTTAAAAATAAAAAGGCACCGGGCAAAGATGGCATAAATAATAAAATTATGAAAACACTACCGGAAGAGTATGTGCAAACCCTTACTAAAATATACAATTGTGCCATTAAATTAAATTATTTCCCTGATGATTGGAAGACAGCAGAGGTAATATTATTACCCAAGCCAGGTAAAAACCCGGCAAATCCTGAAAATCACAGACCGATTTCGTTGCTCCTAACCATGGGAAAAATCTTTGAAAAAATTATACTTGTTAGGAGGCAACAGTTCTGTGAAGAATGCCCAGTTATTCCATTTATTCAAGGAGGTTTTCGTGACAAACACTCCACAGTGCACAAGCTCTCGAGAGTTACTGAAAAATGTGCAGAAGGAATAATGAATAAGAAGCATACAGCGGCTATATTCCTGGATGTAGCTAAGACTTTTGATAAATGTCCACACGAGGCAATTATCTACAAACTAATAGCACATGACTTCCCACCTTGGATTATTCATATAATCAAATCTTATCTTGAAAACAGAACATTTTGTGCAAAAATTAATGGGAAGAAATATTCAAAAAAATTGAAGCCGTTGTTCCACAAGGCAGTGTACTTGCTCCTACGCTATACTCTATTTTTACTTCAGATTTTCCAAATTTTAACAACAGGAATCTGACTACAGCACTTTATGCTGACGACACTGCACTGGCATATACTTCCATGAATAAAAATCAAGCAACATTTATGTTGCAATACCATGTGGAAAAACTGGAGAATTACTTCTTAGACTGGAAAATTAAAATTAATACTGACAAGACACAAGCAATTCTGTTCTCCCGTAAAACATACAATTACAATCCTGACTTTGAAATTGAACTGTATGGCAAAAAAATACCTTGGGTAAAAGATGTCAAATATTTAGGCCTCATTATGGATCATAATTTGAGCTGGAACAAGCATATTAAGGAAACCCTGGCTAAAGCACTTAAACTAAGAGGAAGTCTCCGACACATAATTAAAAACAAAAGGCTTAGCAAGAAAAAATAAAACCTTGTTATGGAAAGCATGCCTCAGTCCGGTGATTACCTATGGCTGTCCTATCTGGGGTAACTGCAGAAAGCAGTAAAAAAATAATATTACCTCGTTTCAAAATAAAACTCTTCGTATGATGGTAGGACTCGATGGAAAAACATCCAATAATGCTATCCGTAGTATGCTAAATATTAATTCTATACATTATACTATATATGATCTATCGCAAAGGTATTACGAGAATGCCAAGAAACATCCCAATCCTCTTGTCAGGGAGGCCCTTAATTATGTTATCAATGATACTGACAAATTTAAAAGACCGAAGGCTATTTTAAATAAAATTGCTGAAAAGAATCCAGTTCACAGTTATACTTCCAAAAAAATTAAAAATAACTGGGACTAAATTGAAGTTATTCTTCGCACATGGGAAGAAAGCTAGAATTGAATATCAGGAGTTTTGGAGGGAAAAAAAACAAAAAAAAAAAAACCGGCCCTTTTAAGGGCTGAGCAAAATGTTGCATAAAAGATTTATCTTTTTTGTACTGAATATCTCTCCCCCTAACTAACAAGGTGTTGTTGGTCTTGTCCTTTATATTGCATTTTTTTCTTACGCCTTAGTTCTGACTTAAAAAAAATATAAAAAAATAAAACAGGACTTAATTTTTTCCGCTGTTGCACACAATTGTGCAACAAGCAGACAAGTAGCGAAGAAAAAAATGATTGGCCCTTATACTACCGGTTCCCTAAATAAGGAATAAAAAAACCTGATTGTGGCTGTTTTTATATTTTTGTTTTTCTGTTGTTTACTCAAAATGAGTAACTTAAATCTCGATCGGTGTAATCTTGTGATCACACCACCTCAGCTATCGTTAGTCTGGCTTGTCAGGCAAGAATCAACAAAAGTAAACCTGAGAAAAAAATTTAAACCAATGGAGAAAAATCTTTTCTCTCATTGGCTAACGAGTAACGAAGCAATAGCGGACCCGAGAGAAACACTGAGCAAGTGGCCAGTTTTGTCTTATCCAGTATTGAACGTCGATTTTCCTCTGGGAAACTTATTCTGTGTGTGATGGGTTTTTTTTTCAGGTTCCTCTTTCCCTTGTCCTTCCCTTCTTTTCCCCCTGTACTCATCCGTGACAGCGGTGTACCGGGCATTTTTCTGCGGAGAGAAATATCGCTCGGAACGGCTTGTTGTTGCAGGTAAGTATGTAGGACAGCTTATAACTTCACTACTTAACGGGAAACCGTTTACTTCTTGTGCTATAATATTTCCATTCTTTTCTTTCGTGCTATTTCATCAGGACAATCTGCTCCTTACTCTCTTAGATTCTCTTTCACCTGCCAAAAGGCGCATAGCGCTGTGGGTTCGGGTATCTCAACCTAAATTAGGAACCCCCTTGTCGTGTGTCGTTCACTCGTCCGAAAGCACTAGTAGTCTAAAGATGATAAAATAATGTTGCTTTTAATGAGTGTTATTGCAGATATAGGAATTCTGTGTGCTTAATTTTTTAGCCCTATTCTTTTAAGTGGAAAATGCATTGGTGTTATCTTCATATCTGTTGGAACATGGTGATTTTGGAACTTATTTGGAAACAATATATCAAATATCGGAGACAGTCCAGCGGCGGCGGAACCGCCCGGGCCACCGGGGCCCGGGCCCGGTCAATAATTTCAGGCAAGATTTTTATTTTTATTATTTTTTTATTTGACATATGTGCGGTTGTTGTGATGTGCCTTAGAAAGTTCCTCTAGGTAAGTGGTTGGGTGGTCCTAATTCCCAACAAAGCTCCTTAGGCACAGTAGCGCACCCAGAAATTTCCCAAGGCCCATGCGCCCTGGCACCAGTGGCGTCGCGTACCCATTTAGGTTGGGTGTGCGTACTTATGGGAAAAAGCACGTAAAATTTTTAATATGTATCCCGAGCTGCGAAATACGCGTATTGATTTTTAACATATGAAAGTATTTCTTTTATTTGCGTTTCGTCTAATAATTTACGGTAAAGGTCTTTATGTACACTCCGTTGTAAAAAAAAACTGAATGAATTTCCTGTGGAAATACTAGAGTGATGAACAAATTTTCGGTATCTTATATTCTTATATATATATATATATATACTTAAGAGGGGATGTAAGGTCAGGTGATGCGTAACATCACAGCCTCTCTTGACAAATGTCAACCCCGCCTTCTCGTGGTGCATCCTGTTCCCACTAAAGGGGGCTCTGACGACCGCAAATAGCGGTATAACTATACCATCGGGATCAGAGGAAATGCTATCCCACACTCACCAACCCGCTTGGCCAGCGTGGTGAGTTATGGCCAAACACCTCCAAAATGACTCTACAACTTAAATCTTGGCCCTCAGTCTCCGGCAGCTGGAATGTACCTGGCCAAGGCAGCGGCCAGTGCGACATGAAGGCAGAGGGTGCTAAGAATCCCCGGAGGACCGGACTAGGCTGCCATTTGATGCTGACCTTGGCTACCTACAACGGACGCTCCCTATCTTCTGATTCAAGGCTTCTTGAATTGGAAGAGGAACTACAAAGGATCAAGTGGGACATCGTCGGGCTAAGTGAGGTAAGAAGAAAAGGAGAAGATCTCATTGAACTGAAAAGTGGACATCTCTTCTATTATCGTGGGACAGATACTGGCAGAACTAGTGGTGTTGGATTTATAATAAACAAGAAACTGAAGGATAAAGTGGTAGAAGTTGAAAGTTCCTCTGACAGAGCTGCACGACTCGTTATCCAACTATCGAGAAGATACCAGGCTCAGATTATTCAAACTTATGCACCCACCACAAGTCATCCTGAAGAAGAAATTGAAGAATTTTATGAGGAAATTCGTCATCTAAATAATAAAGGTAAGCAGCACTTGAAGATAATTATGGGAGATTTCAATGCAAAAATAGGGCACCGGCAACAGAATGAAACTTCAGTAGGTAAATTCGGTCACGGCAACAGAAACCAGCGTGGAAATACTCTCGTTGAGTTTGCAGAGGCAGAAGGATTTTTCATCTTGAATTCCTTTTTTCAAGAAAAAGCCACACAGGAAATGGACATGGAGACATCCAATTGGGACGACAAGTGAAATTGATTTTATTATGTGTAACAAAAAATTCGTCATCGAAGACTGCAGTGTGCTAAACAAGTTCAACACAGGTAGTGACCATAGATTGGTGAGATGTAAGATACACCTCAACACTAAACTGGAACGTGGCAAGCTCATAAGACAAACAAAATGTATTGACATAACCAACCTTAAAAACACCATAATACTTTCAAGTTGGAACTGAAGAACAGATTCTCTGCTTTAGAAGGCCTAACATCGGAAGAAGTGGATATTTCGGAAGTTAACAGAAAAGTAACCAAAGCTCTTATGGAAACAGCAACAAAATTAGCTGGGTCTAAGAACAAGTTGCATGTAAATAAATTATCAGGAAAAACGAAAATGTTGATGCAAAAAAGAAGAGAGATGAGGACAACTAAAGAAGATGTGACTTCCAAAGTGGAATATATAGAGCTATGCAAGACAGTACGAAAAAGTATCACTGAAGACGTAAGGAAATTCAACTGTGAGCTAGTGAGGAAAGCAATTGAAAACAACCAAAGCCTAAAGATAGCAAAGGGACATCTCAGTAAGGGAAGAAAACAGATTATGGCTCTGAGAAAAGAAGATGGTTCTATAACAAGAAATAGAGGCGAAATTTTGACAAGAGTGAAGGATTTCTACTCCAAATTATATGAAAGGGATGATACATGTACTCCAGACATCATGAAAGGTACCAGAGTTCTTCCAGTCCTCCCAGCAGAAGTTGCTCATGCAATCAAGAACATGAAGCGGGGAAAAGCTCCAGGAGAAGATGGAATTACTGTAGACATCATACAAGAAGCAAGTGGAGAAATTGAAACAGTACTCGCCCAAATTTTCACTCGATGCCTTAATGAAGGGAAGATTCCTGAGGATTGGAACAATGCTACAATGATCCTGCTACATAAAAAAGGTGACATTGAGGATCTCAGGAACTACAGACCTATCAGCATCCTATCAGTGGTTTATAAAATCTTCACTAAAGTTCTTTCACACCGCTTGAAGGTAACACTGGACATGGCTCAACCGAGAGAACAAGCTGGATTCAGGAGTGGCTACAGCACAATAGATCATATCCATGTACTGAGAGAACTAATTGAAAGAGCGAGGGAATATGAACTTCCATTGTGCATGGCTTTTATCGATTATGAAAAAGCCTTTGATTCGGTGAAACCATCAGCAGTTACCACGGCTCTGAAATCCTGCGGTATTGAAGATGCATACATTAATATTATTAATAACATCTATGAAAATGCAAGTGCAAAGATTCGGCTGTTTGAAAATACAACACACATAAAAATTGGAAAGGGAGTGAGACAAGGTGACACCATATCTCCGAAGCTTTTTAATGCCACATTGAAAAATGTCTTTCAATCACTGAACTGGGAAAACAAAGGGATAAAGATTAATGGAGATTATCTAACCCACCTTCGTTTTGCTGATGACGTAGTCATTTTTGCAACTACCCCATCAGAGCTGCAGAGTATGATCCAGGAACTTGCTGACAAGAGTAAAGAAGTGGGATTAAAAATGAACTTTCAGAAGACAAAAGTGATGTTCAATGCTTTTACAAGAAATGAAGATTTATCGATTGATGGAGAAAACTGGAGATAACAGATACGTATGTTTATCTTGGACAGCAGATATCAAGTGAGGGTCACATTGATGAAGAAATTAATCGGCGTACAAAACTTGCCTGGAGAGCTTTTGGAAGAAACAGCATAATTTTCAAGAGCAATATGCCATTATGTCTTAAAAGAAAAGTGTTTGATCAATGCATCCTTCCAGTGCTTACGTATGGTGCAGAGACGTGGACCTTAACTAAAAGAGACATACAAAGGCTGCAGACAACTCAAAGAAGCATGGAGAGGTGCATGCTTGGTATAACCAGGAGAGATAAGAAGAGGAACTCGTGGATCCGAAAAATGACGAGAGTGGAAGACATCATGATCAGAGTTAAATCCCTGAAATGGCAATGGGCTGGACATACTGCCAGAAGGACAGACCATAGATGGACAGCCGAAATTTTAGATTGGATTCCAAGGGACAGGAAAAGACCCAGAAAAAGACCACATGGGAGATGGGTGGATGAAATTCGTAAATATGCGGGAGGAGTGACATGGAGGAGACTGGCACAAGACAGACCGTTGTGGAGGAAACTTGGGGAGACCTTCGTCCAGCAGTGGATTGATAATGGTTGACAATGATGATGATGATGATACTTAAGAGCAAAACTGAAGACTAAGGAAAAAATTTTAGAATTTAAAACGAAAGGTTTTTTTGCTTAGGTATCTTTATAGAATATATATATATATATATATATATATGGGATGTAAGGTCAGGTGATGCGTAACATCATAGCCTCTCCTTGACAAATGTCAACCCCGCCTTCTCGTGGTGCATCCTGTTCCCACTAAAGGGGCTCTGACGACCGCCCATAGCGGTATAACTATACCATCGGGATTAGAGGAAATTCTATCCCACACTCACCAACCCGCTTGGCCAGCGTGGTGAGTTATGGCCAAACCCCTCCAAAATGATTCCACAACTTAAATCTTGGCCCTCAGTCTCCGGCAGCTGGAATGTACCTGGCCAAGGCAGCGGCCAGTGCGACATGAAGGCAGAGGGTGCTAAGAATCCCCGGAGAACCGGACTAGGCTGCCATCTGATGCTGACCTTGGCTACTTACAATGGACGCTCCCTATCTTCTGATTCAAGGCTTCTTGAATTGGAAGAGGAACTACAAAGGATCAAGTGGGACATCGTGGGGCTAAGTGAGGTAAGGAGAAAAGGAGAAGATCTCATCGAACTGAAAAGTGGACATCTCTTCTACTATCGTGGGACAGATACTGGCAGAACTAGTGGTGTTGGATTTATAATAAACAAGAAACTGAAGGATAAAGTTGTAGAAGTTGAAAGTTCCTCTGACAGAGCTGCACGACTTGTTATCCAACTCTCGAAAAGATACCAGGCTCAGATTATTCAAACTTATGCACCCACCACAAGTCATCCTGAAGAAGAAATTGAAGAATTTTATGAGGAAATTTGTCATCTAAATAATAAAGGTAAGCAGCACTTGAAAATAATTATGGGAGATTTCAATGCAAAAATAGGGCAACAGCAACAGAATGAAACTTCAGTAGGTAAATTCGGTCATGGCAACAGAAACCAGCGTGGAAATACTCTCGTTGAGTTTGCAGAGGCAGAAGGGTTTTTCATCTTGAACTCCTTCTTCAAGAAAAAGCCACACAGGAAATGGACATGGAGACATCCAAATGGGACGACAAGTGAAATTGATTTTATTATGTGTAACAAAAAATTCGTCATAGAAGACTGCAGTGTGCTAAACAAGTTCAACACAGGTAGTGACCATAGATTGGTGAGATGTAAGATGCACCTCAACACTAAACTTGAACGTGGCAAGCTCATAAGACAAACAAAATCTATTGACATAACCAACCTTAAAAAACACCATAATACCTTCAAGTTAGAACTGAAGAACAGGTTCTCTGCTTTAGAAGGCCTAACATCGGAAGAAGTGGACATCTCTGAAGTTAACAGAAAAGTAACCAAAGCTCTTATGGAAACAGCAACAAAATTAGCTGGGTCTAAGAACAAGTTGCATGTGAACAAATTATCAGGAAAAACCAAAATGTTGATGCAAAAAAGAAGAGAGATGAGGACAACTAAAGATGTGACTTCCAAAGTGGAATATATAGAGCTATGCAAGACAGTAAGAAAAAAGTATCACTGAAGACGTAAGGAAATTCAACTGTGAACTAGTGAGGAAAGCAATTGAAAACAACCAAAGCCTAAAGATAGCAAAGGGACATCTCAGTAAGGGAAGAAAACAGATTATGGCACTGAGAAAAGAAGATGGTTCTGTAACAAGAAATAGAGGAGAAATTTTGACAAGAGTGAAAGATTTCTACTCCAAATTATATGAAAGGGATGATATATGCACTCCAGACATCATGAAAGATACCAGTACCAGAGTTCCTCCAGTCCTTCCAGCAGAAGTTGCACATGCAATCAAGAACATGAAGAGAGGAAAAAGCTCCAGGAGAAGATGGAATTACTGTAGACATCATACAAGAAGCAAGTGGAGAAATCGAAACAGTACTCGCCCAAATTTTCACTCGATGCCTTAATGAAGGAAAGATTCCTGAGGATTGGAACACCGCTACAATGATCCTGCTACATAAGAAAGGTGACATTGAGGATCTCGGAAACTACAGACCTATCAGCCTCCTATCAGTAGTTTATAAAATCTTCACTAAAGTTCTTTCACACCGCTTGAAGGTAACACTGGACATGGCTCAACCGAGAGAACAAGCTGGATTCAGGAGTGGCTACAGCACAATAGATCATATCCACGTGCTGAGAGAACTAATTGAAAGAGCGAGGGAATATGAACTTCCATTGTGCATGGCTTTTATCGATTATGAAAAAGCCTTTGATTCGGTGAAACCATCAGCAGTTACAATGGCTCTGAAAACCTGCGGTATTGAAGATGCATACATTAATATTATTAATAACATCTATGAAAATGCAAGTGCAAAGATTAGGCTGTTTGAAAATACAACACACGTAAAAATTGGAAAGGGAGTGAGACAAGGTGACACCATATCTCCGAAGCTCTTCAATGCCACATTGGAGGGTGTTTTTTCAGTCGCTGAGCTGGGAAAACAAGGGGATAAAGATTAATGGAGATTATCTAACCCACCTTCGTTTTGCTGATGACGTAGTCATTTTTGCAACTACCCCATCAGAGCTGCAGAGTATGATCCAGGAACTTGCGGACAAGAGTAAAGAAGTGGGATTAAAAATGAACTTTCAGAAGACAAAAGTGATGTTCAATGCTTTTACAAGAAATGAAGATTTATCGATTGATGGAAAAAAGCTGGAGATAACAGACACGTTCGTTTATCTTGGACAGCAGATATCAAGTGAGGGTCACATTGATGAAGAAATTAATCGGCGTACAAAACTTGCCTGGAGAGCTTTTGGAAGAAACAGCATAATTTTCAAGAGCAATATGCCATTATGTCTTAAAAGAAAAGTGTTTGATCAATGCATCCTTCCAGTGCTTACGTATGGTGCAGAGACGTGGACCTTAACTAAAAGAGACATACAAAGGCTCCAGACAACTCAAAGAAGCATGGAGAGGTGCATGCTTGGGGTAACCAGGAGAGATAAGAAGAGGAACTCGTGGATCCGAAAATGACAAGAGTGGAAGACATCATGATCAGAGTTAAATCCCTGAAATGGCAATGGGCTGGACATACTGCCAGAAGGACAGATCATCGATGGACAGCCGAAATTTTAGATTGGATTCCAAGGGACAAGAAAAGACCCAGAAGAAGACCACATGGGAGATGGGTGGATGAAATTCGAAAGTATGCAGGGGTGACATGGAGGAGACTGGCACAAGACAGACCGTTGTGGAGGAAACTTGGGGAGACCTTCGTCCAGCAGTGGATTGATAATGGTTGACAATGATGATGATGATGATATATATATATATATATATATATATATATATATATATATATATATATATATATATATATATATATATAGTTGTGGAATCATTTTGGAGGGTTTGGCCATAACTCACCACGCTGGCCAAGCGGGTTGGTGAGTGTGGGATAGAATTTCCTCTGATCCCGATGGTATAGTTATACCGCTATTGGCGGTCTACAACACAAAAAAAAATGAAGAAAATACAACACACGTAAAAATTGGAAAGGGAGTGAGACAAGGTGACACCATATCTCCGAAGCTCTTTAACGCCACATTGGAAACTGTCTTTCAATCACTGAACTGGGAAAACAAAGGGAAAAAGGTTAATGGACATTATTTAGCCCACCTTCGTTTCGCTGATGACGTAGTCATTTTTGCAACTACCCCATCAGAGCTGCAGAGTATGATCCAGGAACTTGCTGACAGGAGTAAAGAAGTGGGATTAAAAATGAACTTTCAGAAGACAAAAGTGATGTTCAATGCTTTTACAAGAGATGAAGATTTATCGATTGATGGATAAAAGCTGGAGATAACAGACACGTACGTTTATCTTGGACAGCAGATATCAAGTGAGGGTCACATTGATGAAGAAATTAATCGGCGTACAAAACTTGCCTGGAGAGCTTTTGGAAGAAACAGCATAATTTTCAAGAGCAAAATGCCATTATGTCTTAAAAGAAAAGTGTTTGATCAATGCATCCTTCCAGTGCTTACGTATGGTGCAGAGACGTGGACCTTAACTAAAAGAGACATACAAAGGCTGCAGACAACTCAAGGAAGCATGGAGAGGTGCATGCTTGGTGTAACCCAGAGAGATAAGAAGAGGAACTCTTGGATCCGAAAAATGACAAGAGTGGAAGACATCATGATCAGAATTAAATCCCTGAAATGGCAATGGGCTGGGCATACTGCCAGAAGAACAGACCGTCGATGGACAGCCGAAATTTTAGATAGGATTCCAAGGGACAGGAAAAGACCCAGAAGAAGACCACATGGGAGATGGGTGGATGAAATTCAAAAGTATGCGGGAGTGACATGGAGGTGACTGGCACAAGACAGACCGTTGTGGAGGAAACTTGGGGAGACCTTCGTCCAGCAGTGGATTGATAATGGTTGACAATGACGATGATGATGATGATGATGATGATGATGATATAAGTTTTAAATACAACAGGAAGGTTACTTTCTTTAACTCGCTTTACCCAATCTGCAAAGTTTCTGGCAGAAAATGGGACACTTAGTACATCATCAGTCTAAATGGATGTCAAAACTCAAATTGTATATTTAAATCTGTGCTCATAAACACACTGATTCATGCAGCGACGAAAAGACATAAAAACATTAACCCATACTTAGCAGAACGTTTATTGTGTTTATGACTCCACGCTATTTCAAACGCAAACAAGTATGACCAGTGGTTCTGTTTAAGTGCGCACACTCAGGGAATTTAAACCTCTGTGTTGGATCCACGAGGAAATAAGAACATGGCCTGTAGCGCCATCTGGAGAGCTTTGAATTGCAGTTGCTTTGACGACTTAGGGTGTCCGCTGCTAAAACAGCACTCCTGCAGCTGCAAATATCATTACTACGCTTTGTTTACTGCACGAAGCAACGAATCTTCTCCTCTTCACGAAAATATTGCATAAGGGAATTAAGTTTAGCGGACAAACTTTAGGGAAGAAATAACAACAACAATGTAACAGCAAATGGTTGCACTGCTCCGTGGGACTCAAGCAGTGCTCATATTGGGTAGCACACCTTGAAAGTTCCGCTGTTAACGTTTGAAACCACAGGGAAATTAGAGCGTGGCCTGTAACGCCGTCGGAGGAGCTCTTGTACCGCAGCTACTTTAAGGGCGTAGAATGTGCGCACGAGAAACAGCACACCCGTGGGTTCTAGCGCGAATGCGATATGCTTGCTGAACGAACCTTCTCTTCTTAATGAAAACATTATGTGGGGAAATTAATTTTAACGACCACTGGAATCCTTAGGACGAACTCTGGCGAGTTTTATCAGAAATAAATCCCTAATTGTGACTGGGGAGCGCTTGTGTTTGACCGGGGAGCTCTTGTACCACAGCTGCTTTGAAATCGTCGTGTGCGCACGAGAAACAGCTCCACCAAGTATTCTAGCGCGAATGCGATATGCTTACTGAACGAACCTTCTCTTCTTAATGAAAACATTATTTGGAGAAACTAATTTTAACCACCACTCGAAGCCTTAGGACGAACTCTGGGGAGTTTTATTAGAAATAAATCCGTAATTGCGACTCTGTGTGGGTGTGCGCCGCACATCTAGCACACCTTGAATATTCGCCCCTGCCTGGCACACAGAATTTTCCCAAGGTGGGGGTGACCCCCTCCCTAAATTTGCCGGGAAAAGTAGTCAGGTGCTGTAACAATTAAAGAGGTTGACTTTGATGCATTTATTCTTATCCAGTTACTACTAATATTACAGTACAAGAAAGTTAATTGCTTAGAAGAAGCAGTGAAATTGTTTTCCTTGTTAGATGTTTCTAAATTTATTTAACAGAACTACTCCCTTATAATTATACGGTACATGATTAAGAAGTACCTGTAGATCGCGTATTGTGACTTTTTGTTTCAAACTTTGACATAATAATTTTCCACTCTATCAGCCGAGGGGGGGGGGGTCGGCCACTCCTGTGGGTGCGCCACTGCTTAGACATTGTTTTTGTTCTGTTTGTTCCGGGAAGGTAGAGGGCGCATCACGATTCGAAATTTCGGGCCCGGTCAGCGAATTTCACTTTCCGCCGCCCCTGAGACAGTCGTTCGATTTCAATGCATTTTTTTTTTTTGCTTTACTTTGCGTGAAAGAAGAGGTGTAGCTTTGCACGCACAGGCTCACAGGTTTTTGTTTCTGTATGTCAATGCAGTAAAATCCGTGGAACTAATCAAACGAGTTTGTTTATTCCTTTTAAGCTGGAAAAAGAAAAGGATCTGGTTTCGCTCGCGCACAGTTTGAATATATGGGTATGGTAAAAACCAATTACGTTCTGGAGAATAATGTTCTTTCGGGGATTTTTTTTCATAAAAACATTTTATATAATTAATTATTTAAACTGATCAAAAATTAAACGCCTCTTTTATCATCCAAATTCAAAAGAACATAGTTTCCATTTCTTTGGGTATCTTTAATTTTTATTTGGTTTTCATCGGTTCTGCGTGCATATTTTTAATGATGGCATATTCCGCGAAGAGGAATTAAGTGGCAGCTGGGCAATATATTTAAAAACTTAAGTTCAACACTAATAAAACGCTGAAATCAGTTTTTATTGGTGTAATATTACAGAAACTAGAATAGAACGCTAGCTTTCGCCACCACGGGTGGCTTCTTCAGGAAGAAGTATTATTCAAATGCAAAAAAACAAAAACAGAGTTTCCGTTATGAATTCAAAAATAGACGTTTGCAAGAGATATTATAGAACGTGCGCGTCATACTCAAGACGTGTAATTAAGAGCGCGCGTATTCATAAGCAGGCGCCATACATGTGGGAGGTCCATTGATGTTTCCTCGTTGCATATCCCGTGACTGGATAGGATTTCTATACTCTCTCTGAGGAGGATGGCTCTGGCGGTTGTGTATCGTGCGGTTTTCTTTATTTGTCTCTACAAAGGTGTTGCAGAGTTGTTGGTGACTTCACACGCTAGTGCTGTAGTGAGAAGTCCTCTTTTGGCATCTCTCTGGTGTTCCTGGAGTCTTAGTCTTAAAGACCTCTTGGTCATGCACACGTAGTTTTTGGTTGTTCCGTCTGGGTTCAAAAGGGATATAGTGTATACTCCCGCATCTTCCAAGTCCACGTCGGCGTTTTTCGTTGATGCGAGACAAGATGCTGTTGTCCTAGGTGCTGTAATCCCTATGCCGAAACCAAGTTTTTTTAGGGAATTTTTTAAGAAATATGTGAAGCCTGGTACGTACTGGCATGAGCCGATGTATTGTAGTTTTTGGCTAGGGCATCCGGTGCTACGGGATGAGAGCTTAGATCTCGTCTGTTGTATGATCTGATCGACCATGCTGGGTGAGTATCCTGTAGAAAAGCCTAAAGACCTGACGGTGTCAAGCTCGGCGTGGAGTGTGGCGTTGTCTGATGCGTGGGTTAAAGGTCGCCTGGCCCTGCGTCGGAAAAGGGCAAGCTTTCTCTCCTTGGGGCACGATGAGGAAAGCAGTACGACGTTAGGAACATAGGTAGGTTTGTAGTGGACACTAGTTTTGAGGTACCTGGATGGCGACTTCTTGACTATTACATCCAGGAACGGTAGGAATGCATTTGTTTCTCGCTCCATAGTGAACTTTATGACAAGGTTTTCCAAACTGATGGTGGTGAAAAACTGATTTAGTTCTTCCTCGGTGTTTGTCCAGATGAAGAAAACGTCATCTGCGTAGGGTTCTTAGGATTGCTTCGGCCAGTACTGCAGAGAGGGCGGAACCCATTGGGACCCCTTTGGTCTGCTTGTAGGTATGGTTCTGGAAACTAAAGTAGTTTGCATCAGTAACGCTGTCAATTACTTTATATATCTCCGTTAGTATACTTTTAGTGTAAAGCGATGAATCGGCGAGCGCTTGCTTTAGTATGTTTGTAGCTTCTTTAACAGGAATTGAGGGGTACAGGGAGACAATATCAAAACTCCCTAAGATATGAGCAGGCGTTACCTTTAGGTTTCTAATTCTTTCGATAAAGTCCTCAGACGACAACAGGACAATACTTGAATGCGGCAGGAAAGGATACAAAAATGTAGCTAGCTCCTTTTCTAGATGGAAGGAAGGAGCACACCTTCTTGAAATGATTGGTCGAATTGGGTTGCCCGGCTTATGGTGTTTAAGCCTTGCGAAAATTGGTGGTATCTTTGGCCCTGGAGGTAGCTTGGCCCCTTTCCTGATGGTGTCTGGGACCGCGTCCTTCTTCGCCACCATTTTAGCCTGCGCTATCCAACGGTTAAGTGGGGATTTGGTTTGGAGTGTTGACTGCGACTGGTTGATTGAAAAACGCCGCCGTGGACCTGGAAGATGCAGGAGTATACACTATACCCCTTTTGTACCCAGACGGAACAAACAAAAACTAAATGGACATGACCAAGAGGTCTCTAAGACTAAGACTCCAATAATACCAGAGAGATGTCAAAAGAGGACTTCTCACTACGGCAGTAGCGTGTGAAGTCACCAACAACTCTGCAACACCTTTGTGGGGACAAATAAAGAAAACCGCACGATACACAACCGCTAGAGCCACCCTTCTGAGAGAAACTGTAGAAATACTATCCAGTCACGGAATATGCAACAAGGAAACATCAATGGACCTCCCACATGTATGGCGCATGCTCATGAATACGCACGCCCTTAGTCACACATCTTGAATATGACGCGCACGTTCTATGATATCTTTAGCAAACTTCTATTTTTGAATTCATAACTGGAGCTCTGTTTTTGTTTTTTGCATTTGAATAATATTTCTTCCTGAAGAAGCCACCCGTGGTGGGGAAAAAGCTAGCGTTGTATTCTAGTTTTTGTAATATTACACCAATAAAAACTGATTTCAGCGTTTTATTAGTATTACTGTTGTATATCTACCTACCCAATTGTTACGTTAAGTTAAACAGTTCTACATTCAACAATGATTGCTACGGATTAAACAAAATTTAATCAAGGGGTTATCTTTTGTAAGGTACTTTCCGATTTCTTACGTTTAGTGGCATTTAATACTCGATAAAGGTTTATTTAAAACTGTTCACTGAACTTTATAAGAAAACAAAGTTATACATGCTTACATTTAATGACATGATGAGAAAAAATTTTCACAGAAAGAACAGAATATTTTGAATATTATTCTACAGTTTCTACGCATGGTATGCGGCTTTTGCTTTTGGAACTGCCTTTTCCACACTTTAAAAAAGGTTTTAAATGCTTCTTACAAAACCAGATGTAAACTGATTCTCTTCAAGTGCAGAAAGTAAATACTAAACTTTCATCTGTGATATTTCTTTTTTTTTGTTTCTTTTATGTTTTTCATTGATCTTAGAAGTAGCATATGTAATGATTTTACCAAGGTTTTGTCTATAAGAATTCCATAAAAATCCATGTTATTATTATCGCTATATTTGTCTATCTATCCATGTAATTATGGATATCATAAGTCAGAACTTATTAGTTGAATGGGAAAATTTATTTTCCTCTAAGCAATTTAAACCGTAAGAAACATAAAAACAATGACATAATATTGGGTCGTTTCATAATTATTAGCCGATGCCTACAAGGCGAATCTGCATAGCCGGTTACAAGGGACACCTCGTAGGAGGAATTACCAAACACCCATGCAAATTAAATCGGTTCAGTCCACGTGTATAAAACGGTATTTCAGACAGATCTCAGCAATTGGGGACGTGATGGAGCAACCCGACGTGAGATCAGTGATTTTGCACGAATTCAAACTTGGCCGGAATGTGTCCGAAACGGTCGCAAATGGAAATAGAGCGGGAGTTGTCGGAATGACGAGTGACAGAACTTTCCGTAGACTGTTTTCCAAGTTCCATGCCGGTGATGTTGCCATCGACCATAAGCCAGAAGCCAGTCGTCCCGTTCTGTGTGACACTATACATTTAAGGCGGAAAGTGAAAGAAAAACCAACGTGCACAGTACATGAGCTCAGTGAGGAACTTGTCGTATCATCAGCGACAGTTTCCAGACACCTAGCAGCTATGGGCAAGGTTAAAAACTGAATACCTGGGTTCCACACGAACTCACCGAACAGCAGCAGATACGGCGCCTAGAAACATGCATTGCCCTCCAAAAATGTGAGGCTAGTGCTCCCTTTCTGCATCGGATCCTTACGGTTGATGCAAAATGGGTGCTTTATGACAAAAGAAAGCGAACAGCGCCGTGGCACGATAAAGGGGAACCACCCGAACGCATGTCCAAACCAGAGTTGCACCCACAGAAGATTTAGATCTCTGTGTGATGGACTGCCAAGACTATGGTTAATTATGCGTTTTTGCCGCAAGGTCAAACAATCACAACGGACGTGTGCTGCCGTCAGCCGAACGAATGTCACCAGAAATTATGCAGCAAACAACCATCGCTCGCCAATCGTTTGGGTCCCATACTGCTTCAGAATGGCGCACGACCGCATGTATCTATTTTGGGAGCATGCGAAAACTCAACGCCTTGGGGTACGAGGTCCTCTCTCACCCTGTTTATTGAACTGACTTGGCCCACGCAGACTTTCACATGTTTCGCCATTTGGACCACTTCTTCAGGGGCAAGCGGTTCGCTAACAAGGATGCTGTTATTTCCGCCGTTAGTGATTCTTCGGACCACTGTGATGCCAGTTTCTGCCACCGTGGCTTTTTTGCACTGAAAAAACGTTGGCCACAGTGTATTGCTACGGAGGGCAGACATTTTTGGAATAAAATGCATTTCGCCGTCTGTTACTGCTATTTTTTTCTTTGTGTACGAATCCGCCAAATATTATGAAACGACCCAATATTTGCTATTTTTCTGATTCGAAGTCTTACTTTAGGTAGCGTAAATTCAAAAATCTCGATACTTAGTTTGTTCAGCCTAACTAATTTCTACTAAAGATCCGATTGAAAAAACTGTTTTGTCGGGTTCCTTTCATTATCATGAATGTTGAATACAATTTCTACTTCAAATGAGGTACAGTTCTCCTCCTCGGAAGGCATTAATGCATAATCAATTTCCATATTTTAAATATTCGTTTTGAATTAGATAGTTTTGTACTTCATAGCTTCTACAATGTGGAATACTTTACATATATTTCCCGCTTTTTTGTAATACACACTTCTGTAGCTCAGGAAATAAGTTTCATTTACCACCGTATCTCCGTTTTTCGAAAAAACAAATTGGTGAAAAATTTCTTTTTATACCAGTAGCCGTTGACAATGGCGAAAGGGTTTCACTCACACAATTTCTGACGTTTCTAGTACCTGTCCACATTTCCATTTGATGTTTTGTTCCGAAGGCCCAGTAATTGCAAAAATGGTTACTGAAGGAAATGAATGAAAACTAGAAAGGCATAAACAGAAAGCTTACGTTGGCGACCGTTAGGGAGAAGGGCAAATATCAGTATTTACACTGAAATCAGGTTTTTTGTTTTAATAAAACCTGAATTTTGAGGAACACACTTCCACAGAATTTCAAATGAAAAAATTCTTGCTATGTATTAGACTAATCTTATAAGCGCATATACACAGTAATTCTATTGTGTAAAGATTTTTTTTATGTTTATGAAATTTATAATATTTTTCAAAGATCGGATATGATTAACGGTTCCTTTTTCAGTTTAAATCAAGTTTGTGGAATTAATAATTTATTAGCGTTATTTGCAAATTAATAAGTTTCTTTTTTTTCAGCAAAACCCGTTTCAAACGCAAATCAGGAGATCTAAGTCATTTCCAGAAACACCATAAAGAGGAGAGCAAATTAATATATCAATATATTTTCAGAAATTGAACCGCATCAATTTAACCGCAGTTGCCTAATTCTTACCAATCTTTGAGCACAGTAAATAAAATGACCGTTGGATGGACAATACTGTTACGCTTTCCCCCTGTACCAAGGTTGCGTGCCTGAGCATGAATTCGTTGCAATACAGCGAGAATTAAAAAAGAGGTAATTTAAATTCCGCTGATTGGCCGGAAACCACGCAACACACACTCAAGCACGAACACAACATTTAATTACACTCTTAACAGCTTGAATAAGAATTAAAGAGAAGAAATGCCCTGTACCATTATTAGCTAGAGGTGGTAATCGGAATCGTCATCACTGCTGATCAGATGAACATTCTACGAAGGAGTTCACACCTCATGTGTACGGCGTTAGTTTTCAGAGATCCACTCACCGAGTTCTCACAGTGAGAAACAAAAATGTACTTAAATGCGCCGATTTAGCGCTTTGGAGAAACACACACACACACACAGTAATCACGGGGGATGACGTACAAGTAATCACGGGGATGACGTACTTTCTGGGTATCATCTGTGTGGGTCAATCTGTCTGATGGCCTAGGAATATTTTTCCCCAGGAGATTGCGTCTATCGTACCCAGATTTTTTTCTTCTCACCGATTGCGAGGTGTAGAGGGTAGTGGAGCATAGGAGTGGTCCCCTCTGCACCCGTAAAGGCTACTGATCTTAAGAGCGTCTCCTCCGCGCTCTCCTTGACCACGTGTCTTTTTGCCCTGAGATCGAACGGCAGTCGTTTCACTTCTCAGTTTGTTCCTCAACAAGGTTGCGGAATAGCGCAGCTCCTTCCTGCTTCTCGAATTTGGCTGGCCATTTTGGACTTGGCGTCCGCTATTCGCCTTCGTTCCTTCTGTTTTCTGCTGCACGGCAATCCGAGCGAAAATACCAGCGTCTCCGCTCCAGCGTGTGTCCCCGCTCTCTCCGTGTTGCTAAGTGTACTCTTTTTCTTCGTCCCGAGCTCCGACTCGTAAAGCTGTCTGTCTTTGCACAACGTTGCTGAATGTCATCTGGTCATTCTCATGATGTTCGTCCCCATGCAGCAGTAGATTTTTGGCCGGCCCCTCAACAAGCGCGCTGCCTTATCTGGTCAGCATCTTCGCATCCCCAAAGAGCGTTTTCCGAAGTTTCTACACGGGAATTTGGTTAACGCCGAGGAAGCCAAGACAAGGAAATTTATTACCTTGTCTTTGCCACTTGCGACGTCGTTCCTGAGAGGCCCGAATGGGGAAATAAGTCATCCAAAACTCCTACAGGTCCTCTCAAAAATTGCTGCTTCTCACAGTTCATTTTTGACCCCGCGTAACAATACGATTGGATAAATGTATATTCAAAGAAACGCACCGCTGGACTAATTTGACGAGCAGGTCATTTGATCAATCGAGAATGGATGAATCGGCATTGTATCAATTCTCATTAGACAAATCTTCTGGGACCGAACCAATATATTCACCAAATTATTAGCGAGAGTGATATTCTATTCTTAAAACATTGAAATGGATGTTGGTTAAAATTGTTAAATTAATAGAAATGTACTTATGGAAATAGTCTGAATTTCGCGCTTGAATGATGGAGATACATTCTGAAAAATGACACTAAATTCTGAAAGAAAACAAGTTAGACGGGAGTTGTTCCTAGTAACTACTTTTTCTTCTTGTGCTTTAAACTGTCACAATAAGTACACTGCTGGCCACTCAAAATGCAACACCAAGAAGGACAGAGATAGCAAAGCCAGATTAACTGGACACATAACAAGAGATACAAAGATGAAACGATTGATCTTACAGGCCCGTGTGACTTGCGGAACACGCAGACATCAATAGTTCGTGTGGCCCCTATGGCTGGCAATAACGGCCGCTACACGCCGCGGAATCGAACGAAAGAGGCTTTGGATGTGGGCTTGGGGTATGTCGGTCCAGGCTGCTTCCACACGTTGCCACAGTTCATCAGACGTAGCCGCGTGTGGTGCTTTCCGGGCCACTCGGTTGCCGATCAGCGTCCAGACGTTTTCGATGGGCGACATATCGGGAGAACCGGCGGGTTACGGCAGCAGTGACAGCTACTGGGCCGTGAAGAATTGTTGCACGATACGTGCCATGTGCGGGCGCGCATTGTCCTGTTGAAACGTGGCCACTGGCAGGTCCTGCAGGTAAGGGAGGACGACAGGCTCCAAAACGTCGGAGATGTAGCGGTGGTTGTTGAGTGTACCGGCGATGCGCACCAGAGTGGTGCGGGTATCATATCCAGTTGCGCCCCAAACCATAACGACAGGCGACGGACCGGTATGGCGATGCATAATGCAGGCATCATACAGTCTCTCGCCGCGGAGCCGGCACACGCGGATTCGACCATCGTAGTGTTGCAGGCAGAAGCAGGATTCGTCGGAGAAGACAATGTCGTGTCATTCCGCAGTCCAGGTGCGGCGTTCAACGGCCCACTGCCGCCGCACTCGCCGGTGGTGTAACATCAGTGGTAATCGGAGCAATGTTTTAAGTCCCCCTCCTGCAGACGACGTCGAACGGTACGTGCTGACACAGGTTGTTGCGCAACACACCCTAATTCATGCGCTAACGTTCGTGATGCGGCTGTGCGAGCCGTCAATGCCCGCCGTTCAACATGCCTGTCCTGTCGTTCGGAGGTGTACCGCGGCTGCGGCAATCACTCACGTCCGTCAGTCCGTCCCTCCTGCACCCAAAGAATCCATATTCGCCTCACTGTGGCTGGATGCCGTCCTACACGGGCGCCGATGTCTCGGTACGATAAACTGCTGTCGCGATAAGCCACTATTCGTCGTCTGTCGAACTCCGAAACGTGCTGGAATGACTGCCGTATTCTGCGACGAGGCATCAGGAAGCTTCCCACGCACAGATCCGGCAGCACAACACACTTCCACTACTTACACCCCGCCTTATGTGCACCCTTCTTATAGTGCTCTTCGGTGGAATGCCGGGTGCACATGATTTGCATATGCGCTGCAATGCTAATCGTTTGCCTGTCCTCTCGCGGGCGACGAATGCTGCGAATTTCAGGCCAATCGGATGCTTCCTTCTTGGTGTTGCATTTTGGGTGGCCAGCAGTGTATTTTGGGAGCTGTGGGAGTATCGTGGTAGACCTCTCGATCGTACGAAAATGAAGCTTGGTCCTCAGACTGACTAATGAACTGAAACTTGTTAACCCAAAAGTGAATAGAACTATTCTAGGCAATCTTACCCTTGCAGAAAAGAATAAAAGTACTGGGTCAGGACACAAATACGAGTAAAAAATATATGCCTATGTAGTTGTCAAAACAGCATTGGACGGTCATTTGTTGGAAATGCTGTCAAAATACGTATAGTCTTATGACAGACTGTACGACAAGAAACAGGACTAGAATACTAGGAATGTTTAACTCTATGCGCAAAAGTGTACTGAGATAGTTTGCATCATATTACTGCGGAAGGAAAGCGGAAGGTAATCGAAAATCAATAAAACTCGGGGAGATCTTTTCTCTATTTCTAGACCATAAACTGCTTAGAAACAGTGTGAATTGACAAAGGACAAATTGAAAATTTATGACAGGGATTGAAATGCCAGAGGTCATGCTTGACTTACCCTTTTAAATATCGCTATGTTAGTCTTGGATCCAAACCCGTAAGGTTGGTTGTAAGTAACTGCCAATCATACTGTAAAATGGTATATTTTAAGTCCAGTGAATTATACGTACATCTCTGGAAAGAAATCAAAATTATTACGTACTAAGTGATCCTTACCGTTACAACTTTATTCAGGCACCGAACGCCTCTTTCATTGGACTCCGCATCGTCCATGTTAAGCATTTACAGCAAACCACAATATTCATCCTGCTTTGGCCGATGGGTGCGTTCGTTCACTCATATTCGCTCAATACTGAGAACGCCAATCAGTCTGAATGCAGTCGGCAATGTGAATTAGTCACTCCATGTGTTCTGGAAAGCAATCTTAACAACCAAGAAACTATTAACACACATCATACTTTCGGGGAAAAAACTAGGCAATATTTTTTCGCATCATACTTTCATTAATTTTAACTTGGAGGTTCACTGCCAGAGTTTCATTCGTGAAATTATGGTGTCAATAAATGATGATCTTCTTTTATGGAATCCTAACTCGTTTGCTAAGTTTTAGTGTTTTTAATAGCGTAACAACTGTCTTTTGACTAGTACAAAATTATGTTGAGTGTAGGGGCAGGAGAATAGAGTGAGCGTGCATAAGCGATCGCGCGCTTCTGTTGTTCCTATTCAACGGAGACATGCTTGAGTAATCAGCGGTTTTCGTACAGTTTTTGGTTCTCCTGTTTTTGTTATTTCTTATTTCACGGAGACATGCTTGAGTAATCAGCGGTTTTCGTACAGTTTTTGGCTCTCCTGTTTTTGTTATTTCTTGTTATTTGAAGTTTTAGAACCCCTCAAATTCCTCGGTATACAGGCAGCCGCTCTTTCCTGATTTAGTGCTATTTCTTTTTCAAGAAAGGGGCACGACCAACTGTTCAATTCAAGCACACCACCCTTATCTCCTCCATGTCTTGAACCGGGGCCCACATTAAATTTTTAGACAGAGATCCGCTCTTCTGACCATTTGGCAATAAGGGCAGCTCGACGTTTCCTTGTCTGTGAATTTTGCTTATGTCATTTGCTATTTCTCTTAACTTCATTTTGGCTATAGCTGCTTTCACATAATTATTATTATTTTTTTTTGCCTGAACTGCAGACACAAATTTCTACAAACCACCGGGGTAACATGAATGAGATGTTCACTGAACATCTATAGCTTCGCTTAAGCACAAACTTTTGCTTACTTTTTCGGATAACACAACGGTTACAATTCAGTGTTGTTTCCTGATCTATATAATGCAATTGCTAATTATTCCTATGTAGAGCTTTATTAGGGTTTCCGTTTAAAGTAGTCAATGTTCGATGAAAATAAGATAATTTTTCCTTAGAGAAAATTTAAAGTATATTTATTTTCCTTGCAGTGATTTCATGCACAACAAAATAGAAGACATCCATCCAAAAGCATTCGTCAATTTAACAGAGCTAAAGGACCTGTAAGTATTAACTCTATATATCTTATTAAAAAAGATATGTGTACCGATATGACGTCACGACAGACACGTAACGTTATCATTTCTCTTTTCGCACTTACTAAGGTGCGAACCGGTTTTAGGATGAAGTGAATTTCATCTAAAAATTGATATATTTGTAATGCATTAATTCCTGATCAGCTTTTAAACTAATATGTGTGCAAGGGCAAAAGAAATAAAAATGTGATTCCGAGACTCTCTTATAGGATTCAATGCGCCAACACTTCATCACTAAACTGAGTCGTTTTTTTTTTCAAAAGACTGGATTATGGAAATGATGAATTTGCGCCTATAATACTGGGCGATAGGAATTTTTTACAGTCAATATTTCTCTTCATACGAAAATGACAATTAACTTTCCGGATTTAGACAAACTTTGAGAGATAATATTATTTTCTCCTCATCATCTTAAAAAACATCGTTTATTAACTGAGCAGATTAATATATGGCGTGCCAGGTTCAGTTACAGGAGAGCAGCAGTCATACTCAGTTTACCTACTGTACAAGTCGTTATTGCGAAGCATAATCATCAAGGTTATACATTATAATTTTCTCGCCGTAGATTTTTACGAAGTGCGGATTAATTCAACAGGAATGCTTAGAAATATATATATTTCAGAGAGCTTTTCCAGAGTTTTCACAGTCAAGGACAACAGCTCACTGGTAACTTGCGAAATTTCATCGGGGAAGAAAATCCCTGATAGATGAAGAGCTAAGTGTGTCCTAAGCTTCTCCCGTCAACAGTATTAACGGCAGGAAATGTAGCCCATGTAGAGGCTTTGCTAAAGAAAAATGCACAAGTAACTTATAAATACAGAAAACTGTGTGCATTAATTCGCCGAATGAGTCGGAAATCATATACGTAAGTACTTACGTGAATGGAAATTTTTCTGACGTTGATGTCCCGCAAATCGACAGAGACAGAAATGGGAGCCAGAATGGAGTGGTGTCGTGAAATGATCCTAAACTTCGCAATAGGAACTCTAGCCCTGTTCTTGAAATTGTCACCAGAAACGAAACCTGGTATTCCAATATGACCCCGAGACGAAGCGTCAGTCCGCGGTCTGGGTGTTTTCCCATGATAATCTTTGTGTGAAAGTCAAGCGTCCCAGAAGTGTTGGCAGAAAGTTGGTGCCCTCCTTTTCCTCTGTGAGTGAACATGTTACGACGATTACTCTAGAGCAGTGTTCCGCAACCTTTTTCTACTCGCGGCACACCATAAATTATCCATGACTCAACACGGTACACCAAAATGTTAATCCCTTCAAAAACGTATGATATGACACTATTAATATACATACGTAATGTAATCAACCTATTATTATTATTATTATTATATTATTATCATATTATATTGTTATTATATTATATTATTATTGAACAGAAATCGACTTGTGCATTTATTAACAATTTGTGAACTGTAATTCACTGTAGAAAATACAAGAAAATACAATTTTCTATTACTATTAAAGTGAATAATTCTACTCATACCTTCAATATGATACTTGCGCCTGCTCAGCTGCCCACAGGCGGTTGATCCCTGGAGGAATCGTTGACAATGCAGGTCTCATTTCTTCATCGACGGATTTGAGTCTCTCCTTCTTCGATGTTTGAATTTCAGTCAATGTCGAGAAACGCAGTTCACACAAATATGTAGTTGAAAACGGCAATAACACATTAACTGCCATCTCGGAGATAGCCAGGTATTCATTCCTTATTGCCAACCAAAATGTGCCCAAAGGCACTTTGATAAGTTTTAATTTCAATGTTCTGTCTGCTTTTAAATCTGCGAGTTCCTCTTGTGTATTAATCGGAAGAGGTTTTGAATTCGCAACGAATGGATCACGAACCCAGTCGAAATCTTGAACACTCTCTCCAAAATACTTCTTGAACTTCTGGTACAAGATTTCTAAATGTTCTTTAATTAATTCCATCACCACTTTATTCCCGTCAGCAAATGGCCATACAGTCGGGAACATCTCAAACGACCCATTTTCAATTCTGTGTATCAACAAATTCAGCTTATTCACAAATCCTTGAATCTTATCCATACTAGTCAGAATATTTTCGTTCCTACCTTGCATTTTCTGTTCAGCTCATTCAAGTGTACGGAAATATTGGAAAGATATGCCAACCCAACTTACCCATTCATCATCTGCAAGTAAATTCGCGTACTCATGCTCCTCAACAGTCAAAAATGCATGTACCTCCTCTTTAAGTTCAAATATTTGCATTAACCCTTTTCCTTGTGATAACCACCGTACTTCTGTATGTAGCAGGAGTGTAGTGTGTTCTGATCGGACAAAACGGAAAAAGCCGCGAATTTAGAGGCCGCGATTTGATGAGGTTCATGACTTTTACTACTTCGTCCAGCACAACTTTCAGAAAACATGGCCAAGACTTAGCAACAATGGCTTCACGGTGAATGAGACAATGATTGCATCGTATGTTAGGATTTACTTCGCGTACTTTAGCTACAAATCCTTTCACTCGGCCCGTCATAAAAAGCTGCTCCGTCTGTACAAACACTTACGCAATCCTTCCATTTTAATTCATTATGGAGCACATATTCATTTGTCACACGAAATATTTATTCACCAGTGGCTCGCTCGGGAAGTTCTTTGCAAAAACAAATTAGTTGCAATTACATCTCCATCGATGTACCGAATGTCGGCAAGAAGTTATGCGTGACCGCTAATATCGGTGGACTGGTTGATCTGAAGTGAGAACTTCTGACTGCTGTTGATTTTCTCCTTCACAATGTCTTCAATGGTACTGGACATGTCACTAACTCGGTGAGACTGATTGTGTCAGCAGAGAGAGGAAGTTTTGAAATTTCACTAGCAGCTTCTGAACCGAGGAACACTTTCACCATCTCTTTATGCCGCCCAGATGGCGCAATGATCTAAGCGATGACCTCTGATCATTCGTCCGAAAGAGGTCCGGGTTTGAATCCCGTCAGGGATGGATGTTGTGTTTGTCTTACGGCACTGGATCTCTCCCTTCTCTGGAACAAGTGACCCTAAATTAGGGACGGGCGACTGCTTATAGCCCATTGAGTTGCTTAAGGTGGTCGCTAAATCTCCAATCAAAAAAAAAACATCTCTTTAGAAGAAGGCATTAACAACGTTTCAGCCATTGTGTGCGGTTTTTTGGCCTTTACGATAAGTTCGGCAGCCTTATAGCTAGCTAGCTTCCTGTTCTTTTTCCGAAACACTTACTGTCGCAGTTATGAACGTTGCTTGTTTTTTGTTTTGTTCCAACAACCGACGAAAATAATTGATGTCTTTGCTTGACAAAGAAGAATGTTTTGTTGACAAATGTTGATTCCATTTATTGGGAACCATAGCACCATTACTGAGTTTTTCACCACAAACGATACACTCGGGGATTGGACACTTTTTTTCACCACAAAAAAAACCGTAAGATAAATAATTATCACTATACTGCCGGTGCATTAATTTTTGTTTCTATTTTTCGGGCTCAGGGATTTCACTACTTGCACTCGTGGACGGAACACTCCGTACAAGGAACTAGTCCATCTAGAAAAAATAAAATAGTTTAGTAGTAATAAAAAATAGCAAGACTGACTAGTAATCACAATTTTCGGACTACTTCAGAGCAAAGCTGTGTTAGCACTGATATACACTGGTGTGCAAAAATTAAGGACGAATAGGAGAAATTAGCATAACAGCGGAACGAGCAGGTAGAACGGACCGAACGACCACTCAGGAGATAGACTAATGTCCGGTACGGTAGGGCATGCGCATATATGCATTATGACGTCGAGGGGGGCGGAGTGTCGGACGGGTATGAAGCACACAGGCGGTGTACGCTCAGCAATTCGGTGAAAGTTATTGCACGGTGTACATCGGTTTGAACGACGTCGAGTTGCTGCCACCGTGTGATATGGCCAACAGGCAATCCAGTAGACGACATCTGGATGACTTTACCCGAGGTCACGTCTTTGGGAAACTGGAAGAATGTTGAAGCGTGACTAGTGTGGCCCAGGAGTTCGGGATCGCTCACAGCATCGTTTCACGAGCTTGGAGAGCATTTCAAACAACAGGAACAGCTGTCCGAGAGTTTAGCAGTGGTCGTCCACGAGCAACCACGGCGGTAGACGACCGGTATATTGTCCTACAGGTGAGAACACAATGACGGCAGACAGTGGGAGAAATCGCAAGGCACGTGCAACAGGCAACTGGACGTCCGTTATCGCGTTTTACCGTGGCCCGGAGGCTGCACAAAGGTGGTCTATTTGCATGACGACCAGTACAGTGTGTGCCATTAACGCCAGCTCATCGGAGACGGCGGTTTCTGTGGTGCCAGGAACACAAGAACTGGACACATCAGCAATGGGATCGAGTTCTCTTTACTGATGAGAGCCCATTTAGTCTGACGAGCGATTCTGGGCGTATACACATCTGGAGAGAGCAAGCAACACGCAATCATACCTCCAACATCATCCAAAGGGACCAGTTTGGAGGTGGCGGAGTTCTCGTTTGGGGCGGTATCGTGCTTGGTTGCCATACTGACCTCCACATCTTCCAAGGAGGTTCAGTCCCTGGTGTCCGCTATTGTACCGAGGTTCTCCTGCCTCACGTGCGTCTGTTTAGAGGTGCTGTGGGTCCCAAGTTCCTCTTCATGGACGGCAACGCTACACCTCATCGTAATGTGGCTGTCGCAGAGCTGTTGGAGAGTGCAGATAATCAACGCATGGATTGGCCCGCAAGGTCCCCGGACCTAAATCCAATCAAACACGTGTGGGACCTTCTCGGGAGACGCTTGGCAGCACGTCACCAGCCGCCAGCAACGATTCCGCAGCTGCGATTGGCGCTACAAGAGGAATGGGCAGCGATGCCTCAACAGCTCCTTGACAAACTCGTCCTCAGCATGGACAGACGTTGTAAATCCTGCAACGCACTCAGGGGTGATCATATCCCCTACTAAAGACTGGATTTGTCTTGGCAGCTACCTGTCACATGGACGTTTCTGTCTTCTGTCCAGTTGTGCTCGAAGCTACCTTTTCAATAAAGTGCCTTTGTATCCTTTGGATTCCTTGTTTGGACGGTTTTGCTCACTTGTCCCATATTCTTACATCTTGGGAATCTTATGGCATGATTTGAGTGGAGCACTTCTGCACGACGTTACATTCGAAATATCGTCTCGTCCTTAATTTTTGCACGCCAGTGTAATTGTAAGACGTGGGACCTATACTCTTCAAAGGGAAGAAGGGACACATGTACCGACTTATTTAAAATAAAGTTTAGCAATGGATGGACCGCCCCGGTGATGCAGTGGTCTAAGCTCTGGCTTGTGACCATTCGTCCGTGATGGGTCTGGGTTCGAATACCGGTGAGGCATAGATGTTGTGCTTACAGCCCTGGTTCTCTCCCTTCCCTGAAACCAGTAGCTCTAAATTAGGTACGGGCGATTGCTTATAGCCCATTGAGTTGCTCACGGTGGTCGTTAAATCTTCAGTACCCCCCCCAAAAAAAAACAATGTAGGGGGTGCGTCGGTACAAGTGAAAAGTAATAAAGTTGAAGAAGCAGTAACAAACAGGGACAAATACCAAAACAACGCAATAAAACAATAAAAGACAGGGAAAGTTTTGCTAATCTCCGCACTTTTAGGGAAAAGCGTACCCAGAAAATGCGGCGGGTGTAACAAAGGAGCCGCATAGCGCAGCGGTAGAGTCGAGAAATACAAATATGGCAATAAGCAAAACTACGATATAACAACAACTGTGAGTAAATAATTTACATTTAATTTCTTAGAATACATAACAATTCGCGGCATGTAATAAAGAATAAACAAACATCATCTTATTTAGTGAGTGCAGCAGCAGAGAATGAAATACAAGAATATGAAACACAGTAAATGGGATAAAATTAAAAAATAAACCTCGACAATTAATTTCTTACAATAGGATAATAGGTAAAAGTTCACGTCACACCTTTCACCTTGTGGGGGCACACATGTTGCGGAACAGTGCTCTAGAGGACCGCAGGATAGTTACTACAGAGTGTTATTACATAGCATCATGTTTTTGCCCAAGGTTTTTCAAATGATATAGGAGAAAAGACCAAATACGAAACTTCGCGGCATTTTCAGGGCCCAAAGAGTGTCTCTTCCCACGTAGATGAAAATGTCGGACTTTCTGCAGGAGTATGGAGTCCGATTGGTGAAACTCCCACCACACAGCCCCAAACTTGCTCCGTATAGCTTTTTCTTGTTCACAAACATGAAAGAAAAGCTGCGTGAGCATTTTTTTCTGAGTCCAAAAGAGGCCATTGCTGTCCACAAAAGACAAATTCGGAAAATGTCAAATAAACACGTCGCCAATATTTTATTGATTGATTTCAGAGGATGCCGCTTTGCATGGAGAGTGGTAGAAATTTCTTAGAGAAACTTTAATTATAAAATTAGCACTTTCGATTTAAAAATTCTGAGAATCCAAAAAATTTAATAATCACTTATGTTTTACTTACTCTTTCCTTAAAAGATTCTTTACTGGTAGGTAAGTAAGTGTGCACTGTCTTTACTTGAGCATTACGCAAACCCTCTGATTCCATAAAAAGAAATACATAGCTTTTTGGGATTCCATACTGTATTATGTAGGTGTACTCCATGATTGTCGTGAATCTGACATTGATATTTACTACTCGTCGTGGGGAAGAAACATTTTCAAGACATAATGAGCAGGTGAATCACTTCGTTCAATTTAGCTATAAAACTTCAGCAAAAAGAAGGTGAAGATCCACTGAAATTCATTAGCCTCATTAAATATTTTGTAAAATTAGTTACCGCGACTTTCAGCTTATTTACACATCAAACTTTGTAGGACGCTGTAATTTTAGTAAATATGCAAAGCCATTCCGGTGGCAGAGTGGACAGAGGGATAGTTTCTGGCTAGTCGTCCTTGCTATTCCCTGGCTCAAGTCTCAGATGAGGAATGTGTATTGGCCCTGTACTGTAGTGCCAGCTCTTTTCCTTCCTGTAATCAGTTTCCCTAAATGAGGGACAGAAGATTGCTAATAGCCCTAAGAGTTACTCGTGGAGGTCATTAAACCTAGACACAAAAAACAAAAGTAATACCGAAATATCAAAACTTACTGGTGCCCTTAAATTATTTATATTCAAATACATTGGTCCTCAAAATTAAAGAATAATTTATAAATTCGTAGATAACTCGAAGTATTTATGAGGAAATTCAATTAAGTTTTGTAAAGAGGTTTATCATTATATTACTTATGTAACCCAAGCAGAACAGAATCATTGTCCTATTATTTTCACGTGCTGGTTTCGTAATTTTGTAATTTACATGAAAAAAGCAGTACATGGAACAGTATTGAAAGTCTTTTGTTTAAGACAACTGGGACTTAAATGTGGAATATGATCACACCTGACAGCCACGCAGCTCAAGCAATGACTCATCACACTATTTATGGGGGTATTGATGAGTTCTTAAGGTATTAATGACCACTCCTCAACAAGAGCTATTTTTAGTTCTTGAAGTGTTCTGGTAGGGTAGTGGCGAGCTCTCTCTCTCCGATGCGGATCATTAAAGAGTCCCAGATTGGGGTCAGGTATCTGAGTGGCTGCTTTTAGTGTCATAAATAAGAGCTTTAGTGATCTTAGATCTCCCACTTTCCCATACATCGCGCTACAAACGGTAAAACTGTGCGCTTAACACATTGCCTCGTCAGCTCTGTTTAGTCTACGCTGCTGCTAGAGACAGTTCCGCACAGAATCATCCTCAATTTGTGGCTCTGTTTCTCGCCTTCGCAGACCACTCATAAAGCACCACCAGTGCCTCTATATTCTCCAAATTTCTTAAACAATGTTAAACTTCCCTTCCCTTTCCGTCTAAATTAGCGTTTACCAATTATTTAGTTTAATTTGGTCTGCCTAATTGGCCACTTCCCTTTAAATTTAAAATAATGGGGCTTAAGTCGTAACAACACTTTAGTATCTCGGTGGAAAAGATCCCATCCTTTATGCATGGATTCTTAAAGTTTAGCCAGTTTTTTCGGGCAAATTTAAATCACTCACTGAGTCATTTCGTTTTCTCTGTTTTAATAAATAAGGCTCACGTGACGAAGTACTTCCTTCAAAATCAGCATCATGATAAATGTTCAATATGAAAGTGATGTCGTGCTACTAAATCACAATATAAAATAACACACCGTCTAAGCACGATTTATTATAAAAAACGAAAACTATTTACAGGTTGAAACCATGAGCACTTTCGGAGTGCCGTTCACTCCATCATCAGGTGTTCCGGGCATCTATCAAGGATAGCTGTATATATACACACAGGTCATGTGTGACATCACAAAGCCAGCTACTTGTTATTCATATACCACCACAAAACGATATAACATACACAGTAGTTGCCACAGATTAAGTGAGATTCTTACGAATTATATTAAAGTTCAATGACTTCACAATCGGTGTCCAACTTTCATGGAGGTCCACTGGGTAATAATCATTACAACATTTTTTGTCCAACGCTTTAATAAATACACTCTCGGCTATCAGTAAGGTACTGACAGAAGAGGGTGTCAAGAGTATACGAGCATTGCACCAATCCGGAAGATAAGTCCCATTATTGACATTTCTTGCAAGAGAAGTGTTTTGAAGGTGTGCTTTAACACTATATTTATGTTCCATTAATCTCAAATTCAAATCTCTTCTTGTGGAACCTACGTAGTTACAAACGTGCTGTTTAGTAACAGGGTCCAAGAGAGGAACATTATATACTCCCCAACGTCGTAATATGTTGGGTTTATCCCTGTCACGCCTGAGTTGTGCAAATAAATCCTTGCACTTGACACCAAATTGTAATTCATATTTGAAACACACACGTGACAGAAAATTCGTTATTCGGGTAAAAACCCTAATGATCCAATAAACCTCGGGTTACTCTCATTAATTCCTACTAATGTAGTGGATCTCTGTGCCAAAACTCTTGCATGGATCTTACGAGTAATATAATTGGGATACCCAAATGTTTTAGTCATTTCAAAAATTCTATCGATCTCACTATGCAAAGCTGAGTGTGTAGAGGAGTGAGTATATGCTCGTCTAAAATAAAAGTCGAAAGTCGATGGCTGACGTCTTCTGCACAAAAGGGTGGTTTGAACTGTATGGAATAATGGAACAAACATATACGAGTAATATAATTGGGATACCCAAATGTTTTAGTCATTTTAAAAATTCTATCGATCTCACTATGCAAAGCTGAGTGTGTAGAGGAGTGAGTATATGCTCGTCTAAAATAAAAGTCGATGGCTGACGTTTTCTGCACAAAAGGGTGGTTTGAACTGTGTGGAATAATGGAACAAACATAAGAAGGTTTACGATACACTGAAAATGATAATTTTGAAAATCTTAAAATGTTTCAGCCACATGGTAAGCCTTTTATTTTGGCGTCCCTTGATGTAGTTTCCTTGTACCCTAACCTAACGTACCTGTGGAATCCGCCCATCAAATTATTGAGGCTCTTCTCGCTGATTCTTGTGTCCCTCCTAATGAAATTTCGGCAATTTTGAACGCTCTTCGGCTTGTCATGCAACGTTCATATTTTAAATTTCAAGGGTGCATTTATCAACAGTTGGAGGGCTCACCTATGGGCTCTCCACTGTCGTGTATCGATGCGGAAATTGTTACGCAATTTTTTGAAAATAAGGTTCTATTGGAATTCCCTTACACCCCCAGCTTATATTTAAGGTATGTCGACGATATCCTGGTCATTTGGCCTCATGCACAGGAATTATTGATTCGATTCGTCGACACGCTTTCTTCTATTTTTCCCACTATCAAGCTCACGGTAGAACTAGAATATAATCATTTTTTACCGTTCTTAGATATTAGTATCTTACATGATCCAACTACTCATAAATTATCATTTTCAGTGTATCGTAAACTTTCTTATGTTTGTTCCATTATTCCATACAGTTCAAATCACCCTTTTGTGCATAAGACGTCAGCCATCGACTTTTATTTTAGACGAGCATATACTCACTCCTCTACACACTCAGCTTTTTGCATACTAAGATCGATAGAATTTTTGAAATGACTAAAACATTTGGGTATCCCAACTATATTACTCGTAAGATCCATGCAAGAGTTTTGGCACAGCGATCCACTACATTAGTAGTAATTAATGAGAGTAACCTGAGGTTTATTGGGTCATTAGAGTTTTTACCCGGAATAACGAATTTTCTGTCACGTGTGTGTTCCAAATATGAATTACAATTTGCTGTCAAGTGCAAGAATTTATTTGCACAACTCAGGCGTGACAGGGATAAACCCAACATATTACGACGTTGGGGAGTATATAATGTTCCTCTCTTGGACCCTGTTACTAAACAGCACGTTTGTAACTACGTAGGTTCCACAAAGAGACATTTGAATTTGAGATTAATGGAACATATATATAGTGTTAAAGCACACCTTCAAAATACTTCTCTTGCAAGAAATGTCAATAATGGGACTTATTTTCCGGATTGGTGCAATGCTCGTATACTCTTGACACCCTCTTCTGTCAGTACCTTACTGATAGCCGAGAGTGTATTTATTAAAGCGTTGGACAAAAAATGTTGTAATGATTATTACCCAGTGGACCTCCATGAAAGTTGGACACCGATTGTGATGTCATTGAACTTTAATATAATTCGTAAGAATCTCGCTTAATCTGTGGCAACTACTGTGTATGTTATATCGTTTTGTGGTATATGAATAACAAGTAGCTGGCTTTGTGATGTCACACATGACCTGTGTGTATATATACAGCTATCCGTGATAGCTGCCTGGAACATCTGATGATGGAGTGAACGGCACTCCGAAAGTGCTCATGGTTTTAACCTGTAAATAGTTTTCCGTTTTTATAATAAATCGTGCTTAGACGGTGTGTTATTTTATATTATGATAAATGTTGTTGTCCTGTTCCATGACGAATTTCATTAGTGTCTGAGTCATCATCACTTAACGTCACATTTTCTGGTGGTTGTAGCACAGGTAAATTCTCTCCGTGAGAAACCGGCCTCATTGCAGAAGAAAAATCAGGGTATTTGGTATTTCGTGCTCTGTTCGGACTGTTGTTAAACAGGAATAATAGTCTGAAGAGTGGTCTTTTGGTTCCGTCCAAACCATGGTAACTGCAAAAGCCAAATGGCGAGGACCATTACCCCATCTCCAGACGCCTAACAACTGTTACGGAAGAGACAAGAGGGGAGCAATTGTTATCTGCCGTCCCAGTGGCGCAGTGGTATAAGCTCAGGTTGCTGACCAATTGTCCGAGATGGGTACAGGTTCGAACCCGGGTGAAGTATGGATGCTGTGTTTGTCTTACGGCACAGGCTTTCTCCCTTCCTAGAATCAGTGGCTTCAAATTAGGTACGGGGTGACTACTTATTGCCATCTAGTTGCTCTTGATGGTCATTAAACCCTCAAAGAAAACGAATTTTTTTTTATCTTAGTCACCCAATTTACAACTAAGATAAAACTCATAAAATGTTTTAATTAGGGGTAAAATTTCGCCTCGGAGCTTTGAATGTTATTTCACTACACATGTAACAGAAAGTATCAGTAAGATTTAAACACTTTCGCAAAATTATGATACGATTTGAATCACAGCACTTTTGCACAAGCTATCACAACAACAAAAAAACGTTAGCACAACAGAAAGATAGCAGCACAACACTCGCGATGCTTACACAGTAAACGCTTGCTCACAACAGGCATAACAACGGCTGCTCACATGTTGTCGCGATGAGTCAGTGCACGAATCTGCCCTAACAATCTGAGCAAATATACTAGTGCCTTTATAGTGATAGATTGCCCCCACCCCCCAATACATGAGAAACAAAATACAAAAAAGGTACAATTTAAAAACACATTTTATGCTCATTGTTTCTGTCGTCATAATACCTAAAAATTCAGTAACCAATATTGGAACAAACGTTGTCCCCCAAATCTTGTGTGTGATAGAAAAACCCTGATTACAATTTTGAATTCAGCATAACACGTTATGTTAGAAAGACAGTGTGACCCATGTGACAAAAAGAAATGTGTTCACCAGTGTAATTCTTGGGAACTTATTTTAACTGGAACTAAAACCACCTTTTCTTCTTATTTTCACAAAGTATAACACTGAACAAGTGTTATTCAAAATCATTTATTAAACTTCACAAGAAAATACACTTGTATAAGAATGAAACTGATAATACGAGCTGGGATATTTTCACAGAACAGATGATATATTGAAAATTGTTTCTATGCATTTCACATACAGCAGCGTAGATAGACTTAAGTACGGCAGACAGCAGCAGGAAAGCATGTACCATCTTGTCTTGTTAACAGTTGTAAGTTTTAATAAATTATTTTCTCACTTGGGGTTAAATACTAGTCACTAAATGCTTAAAACTGAAACTTCGACATTTCATTTCTTCCAACTAAATAGTCCAATAATTCCAACACTGAAGGATGGAAGTGATTGAAATGATAGCTTAGTTTTTACTTTTGCTCGCTGCAGTAGGTGCACACCTTTGAAAATACTGCACTTTGCACAACGTTCATACATGGCAGAGTATTTCAACATGTAACTTTATTTGTGAGAACAAAACAACTATACGTACACTAGTTTCCATAAATTAAAGAAGAAAAAAACAGAAAAATCGTAATAATTTGTGAAAGATGAGCTCGAGAATCACGAAGCTTTGGTATATGACGTAAAATACGTATATATAATGCGGAGTCAATGTATCGTACGCAAATGAGTGGCCATGGCTTCGGTTTTATGCAAATGAACTGCAGCATAAATGGGGCAGTTACGGAGGTGTGTGTCACATAATTTGCGAAGTGCAGAGAGAGGATTTTGAGATACCAGATTGGCTGTAATGGCTACGAAACATCATTTAACAGAGGAACTGAGGAGGAAAGCTGTCGGAAGACTAGAGGCAGGCCAAAGACTGCAGGAAGTTGTAATATGGCTGTATGTGTATTATTCTGTGGCTCACAGACTGTTAAACAAATTTTAAAATACGCAATCAGCCTGTCGAAGGTACAGCGAAGGAAGGCCTAAGGCTAAAACATCCGTGGATGATCGATATCTCCGTTTAACTGCACGGAGGAACAGGATAGCTACTCAGACACAATTGCGATCTGCCCTTTCTGTGGCTATTAGAACTGTGGTATGGGCTTCTATTGTGGTGGAAGGTTTCACACAGGAGGTTTTTATGCTGAGCGACCAGCACTCTGCGGGCTCCTACCCCGCGTCACAGGAGGAAACGCTTGAATGGTTCAAGACTACATATCAACTGGAATGAAAACCAAAGCATGTCAGTGTTTTTCACAGATGAGTTCATATTTGCTTTACAGAGTGTATGGTGGTGTGATCTGAAGAGAGATCAGCAAAAGGGACACTTATGGTGGTGGTCATGTGCTGGTTTGGGGTGGCATCTCGTTAGGTGGACGTACCGAACTCTGTGTGCTTCTAAGAGCAACCAAGAATGCTTGACGCTATAGGGATGATATCCTGGAACTTATGTTAGCTCTTATGCAGGTACCATAAATGATACACTTCTCCTACAAGAAGATAACACTCATCCCCCAAAGAGCAAAGCTGTAGAGCAATGTCTTCCAGACGCTACCATTGTCCTTATGGATTGGCGCGCCAGGTTTCCCGACTTTAATCCGATCAAGACAACCCGGGATGCCCAAGGGAGACGTATTCTGCCCTCAACCCCCTCATCCTCAAGATCTGGAGGGACTTAGACAAGCTTTGCACAAACAATGGCCGTTGCTACCCCTGAGCTCCTAGGTACCATTATCACTAATTTGAAATATCGATGTGAATGGTAAATACACTCCCTCTTGAGGTATACTTTGGCTGTTTCCATTTGATATTTTGTTTAACCTGGTTCTGTATGTGGTCATTTTTGTCGGAATGAAGTATTTCATACCAAATGTTTTAAGGTCTTTCTCTAACGTGTGGTATAATAGATAAGAATGTTTACATCTCATCATGTATTCCTTGAGTTATCTTGATTCTTTTCTAGAGGTTTTTTTCCCTTAATTTATGAAAACTAACGTAAATATATATACATATATAAATACAGTGATCGGAGGTAACGTTCCTACTGTAGCACGATACTTTAGTAATAGCGTTGCATATAGCATCGTTACAAATGGGAAAATGTAGTTGTAGCAGTAGCATGGTACAAAATAAAGTAGTTTGTAGCAAAAATTACGCTGCAAATTGGGCTACTTTTAAAAACAAAATGAAATATAATTCCTCAAATCATGTCGTATTTTATGAAGCGTTATTGGTTGCAACAGGGACTGAGAGTTTTCGATTTATATTCACGTGCCGGATCTGTCTCACATTGTCAAGCTAGCCAAATCGTTAACCATTTTTACCACTTCTTTTGCAAAAGAATAACGTGCATCACATAATTAGCACCACTTCGACTATCCGTCCGTCCGTCTGTGGGCACTGTTCTCTGATTAGTCCGATAAAAAATATTTTGCATTGGGAAGTTGAAATGTAAGAACGATGATATCCTTTCTTTCCTTTTTTTTTTTTTTTTACGATGCATAACTTCGATGCCAGGGAACGTACAAGCAGATGCTATCGAATTCAAAAAAACATTTAATCCATATGATCGCGCCGCCCCGGTAGCGCAGTGGCCTAAGCCCTGGCTTCTGATCATTCGTCCGAAATTATGTCGAATATTGGTGAGGTATGGATGTTCAGCTTGTTTTTCAGCACTGGATCTCACCCTTCCCTAGAACCAGTGACCCTACATTAGGGAATATATATATATATATATATATATATATATATATATATAACAACGCTACAATGATCCTGCTACATAAGAAAGGTGACATTGAGGATCTCGGAAACTACAGACCTATCAGCCTCCTATCAGTAGTTTATAAAATCTTCACTAAAGTTCTTTCACACCGCTTGAAGGTAACACTGGACATGGCTCAACCGAGAGAACAAGCTGGATTCAGGAGTGGCTACAGCACAATAGATCATATCCACGTGCTGAGAGAACTAATTGAAAGAGCGAGGGAATATGAACTTCCATTGTGCATGGCTTTTATTGATTATGAAAAAGCCTTTGATTCGGTGAAACCATCAGCAGTTACAATGGCTCTGAAAACCTGCGGTATTGAAGATGCATACATTAATATTATTAATAACATCTATGAAAATGCAAGTGCAAAGATTAGGCTGTTTGAAAAATACAACACACGTAAAAATTGGAAAGGGAGTGAGACAAGGTGACACCATATCTCCGAAGCTCTTTAATGCCACATTGGAGGGTGTTTTTCAGTCGCTGAGCTGGGAAAACAAGGGGATAAAGATTAATGGAGATTATCTAACCCACCTTCGTTTTGCTGATGACGTAGTCATTTTTGCAACTACCCCATCAGAGCTGCAGAGTATGATCCAGGAACTTGCTGACAAGAGTAAAGAAGTGGGATTAAAAATGAACTTTCAGAAGACAAAAGTGATGTTCAATGCTTTTACAAGAAATGAAGATTTATCGATTGATGGAGAAAAGCTGGAGATAACAGACACGTACGTTTATCTTGGACAGCAGATATCAAGTGAGGGTCACATTGATGAAGAAATTAATCGGCGTACAAAACTTGCCTGGAGAGCTTTTGGAAGAAACAGCATAATTTTCAAGAGCAATATGCCATTATGTCTTAAAAGAAAAGTGTTTGATCAATGCATCCTTCCAGTGCTTACGTATGGTGCAGAGACGTGGACCTTAACTAAAAGAGACATACAAAGGCTGCAGACAACTCAAAGGAGCATGGAGAGGTGCATGCTTGGTGTAACCAGGAGAGATAAGAAGAGGAACTCGTGGATCCGAAAAATGACAAGAGTGGAAGACATCATGATCAGAGTTAAATCCCTGAAATGGCAATGGGCTGGACATACTGCCAGAAGGACAGATCATCGATGGACAGCCGAAATTCTAGATTGGATTCCAAGGGACAGGAAAAGACCCAGAAGAAGACCACATGGGAGATGGGTGGATGAAATTTGAAAGTATGCAGGGGTGACATGGAGGAGACTGGCACAAGACAGACCGTTGTGGAGGAAACTTGGGGAGACCTTCGTCCAGCAGTGGATTGATAATGGTTGACAATGATGATGATGATGATATATATATTGGCGGAAAGTGAAAAAAGAACACCAAGAAGGAGACGTCTGATACCAACGAAATTTATACAGCATAATAACGGAATACAGAGGATAACGTGATCAAAACATTATGGCAAAATACAGCTGTATTTGCTGGTAAACTGAAAAATAACATTTCCATGTAACATGGTTAGTACGAGGTTGAACCGCCATGAACTGCGTCACACTGTGCAATTCTGACATGGAGTCTGTCGTACAGATGTTGGATGTAAGTTTGGGGTATTGAGTTCCAAGCATCCTCAACCTGGACGTGTGAATCGGGAATGGTCGTGGCTGGCCGTGGAGACCGGATAAGTCGTTGTCCCATAAAATCCCACATGTGCTCAATGGGGGACAAATCCGGTGAACGTGCGGGCCATGGAAGTTGTCTCACACCCTGAAGTGCATGTTGCGTTGCACGTGCCGTGTGTGGGCGTGCGTTATCTTGCTTGAAAACACCACGATGGACCTACCTTACAAATGGCACAACAACGGGCTGAATGATGTTGATGATATAGGAGGTGCTGTTTAACGTACCCGGTACAAACACTAGTTGTGTACGGTAGTGATAGCTGATCGCTCCCCACACCAGGAGACCAGGTGTAGGCCCTGTGTGTCTCTGGTCGATTCAAGAAGGGTGCAGACGCTCCCCTGTGCGTCTGCGAACAAGCATACGGCCATCGGAATCTCTCAAGCAGAATCTGCTTTCATCGCTGAACACGACAGATCGCCATTGCGTTCTCCAGTGCAGACGTTGGCGACACCACTGCAGCCGTTTTTTACGGTGGGCTGGAGTCAGAGGTACACATGCCAGAGGCACACGTGCACGTAGTCTTGCATCGAGTAGACGGTTGCGGATTGTTCGCGCAGTCACCTCAAGTGCAACCGCAGCTCGGATTTGCGTCGCAGTGGATGTTCTGCTTGACAACGCCGCTCTTCTTATGCGTCGATCGGTCCGCTCATCAGTCCGTCTGTGACTCCCGGTTCCACGTCTTCTCGTGTGGGAATGTTCCTCGGACCATCTACGCCACCATCGTACCACCACCGATACATCCCGTCCAATTCGCTCCGCAATACGACGATACGACCAACCGGCCTCGCGGAGTCCGACTAGACGACCTCGCTCAAAGTCCGATAACTGCTGAAATCGTACACGTCTTCCATGTCCAGGCATTGCAGCTTCTTCATGGTCTTCGCACGTGTCCGTACGCCGACGACTGATTACATTCACTTCGCCGTACTCCTTAAATACCACCGACGATAATTTGCATATTATGCCGTGCTGTGGCGTAGGCGCTCACCGGTTGGTCCCGAAATTAAAATCACACCTACGCAAACTCGACCCCATTAACATATGGAAATTTCATGATCGTCCACCAATTCCTTCTTGGTGTTCTTTTTTCACTTTCCGCCAGTGTATTTAGGGGTCGCGCAGCACCATCGAATTTCTATTGCAAATTAGCAGAATGGACCAATGAAGGATAATGTATAATGCCATTACGCTTAATAATAATACTATCGAAAGGGTATAATGTCAAAAGTTTAACATCTCTACAAGTTAAACAGTGGCCTGTCAGTTAAAGAAATGAGATCTTTCCGCTTGTCCTGGCTTTCTCAGTACCGGCGTGTCATGAGTGCAATCGCGCGCGCCGCCAGGTGGCGCTTGCCGTGTAGTTACGCATGCCGTGCACGGCAAATTCTCTATTGTTCTCTGCTGTGTGAGTGTATCCAGCTAGCCTTATATGATATTGCAGTTATTTTATTGTTTTGAGACTGCGTTGAAAGATGATAGCTCCCACTCCCTGTGTACCGAGAAGACGCAATACGATAATTTATGCGTTAGGAACGTCAGAAGAGAGGGAAATTAAAGAGAGTAAACTCTCATCTAATCGGTAAGTTCTAAGTACATTTTTTACCACCATAAAACACTGAACAAGACTATTCGCGAGAGTTCACGAGCTGTGATAAGAGAAGTTGCATTATTTTGGTCAAAGGCCCGCATTCCCACTCGTGATGAACAAGTGGAGCCAACTAAAGAAAAGTAGCAAACAAACCAGGTGAAACTCTGTCTGCGTTCTAATGAAACAGCATTCGTTGGTAAATTGGATTATTTGTTCGATATTGCACATGCTGATGCCATGGGCATGATCACAACCCATGAGGACATAGAATTCCTTCTTGGACAACGTGAAAAAGGTCGACGGGGTTGTATGATGGAACTCGACATAACTCTTGCTAAAAAAGAAGTTTGAGCTGAAAAAAAGGAAACAGAAGGCAGACATGTTCAGAATCGAATGAGAAGAGCAGCAGACTTCCACCAGTGCTAATACGAGTCGATTGTCATGTTGGAAATAATTCCGCAGACAATGTAACCAGCGGCGAACTGATGAAGATATCAGTGATAGTGAAAAAGCAGTATACTAAGTTGACCTAGTATACTGCTTTTTAAACGATTTCAACAGTCATGGTCAAAGATTGACTACTCTAATTTTGAACCCGGAGTGAGGAATGCTGAGGTGCTGGCTGACATTCAGAGCGACATGCGATCAGTAATGGAATTTGCGCAAAGCCAACTTCTAATGTCCCATGCACCAGAGGATTACAGAGAGACACTGGAGTGCGCTGTCATTTTTCTTGGAGGAACACCTCCTCGTGGTGTACGCTTTCTTGCTCCAGGAGCTATCCATCATGTTAGATGAATGTCGAAGGTTCTTTACAGCTTCAAGCTGTGGATGTTTTGCAACCAGTTCAAACTTACAGCACGAGAAAGTAAAGGTCTTCGTGACATCTGTATTTTTGTTGTGAAAGAATATCTGAGAGCTTCTTTGCAAGCACCGAAAAATGATCTGAAACTTCTTCAGCGTTTTGTAGCATACGGAGACGAAAACCCAGATATATCAACTGTGGCCGTCGACAAACTGTCACGATATCTTTGGTAACTCAGCGAGCATCTCGTAACATTGGCTTTCTTTGATTCGGATGTTTCGGCGGAGGAAAAGCGAAAGATGGTAAAAGCCCTTTATGAACGAGATAGTGAGGATGAACCACTGAAGCGCGCAAGACTACAAAAGGAGGAAATTGACGAATTGACGACTAAGACGTTATCCGACTTTGTGATAAAAAACACAAACATGTTTTTTAGCCAATTATGCATCGACAAGGAGTTTCTGCAAATCGATCCTGAGCATTGGGAACTTCAAGATTGCTACCAGCCCAGCTTCGAAATAGCAAAGAAACTGAGAGTTGTGAACGACAACGCGGAGCGTGGTGTGGCCCTTATCGAAGCAATTGCTAAGGCTATTACAAAGGACGAAGAGCAGAAACAGTGTCTTCTTCAAGTGGTTCAGGCGCATTTAAGAAAGTACCAAGATTGTAAGAAAAGTTCCCTTAAAAAATAATTTTAGAACTGAAGAGCGAGGTATTATATATTTTTTGTACTTGATTTGTCTCTGATATTTTTTTCTGTAATACTTATTTTGTGTTTCAGTGAATATGATAAAAGATGTAAAGTAACTTTATAATTTATTACTCATTCTTGCACATTTTCGTACATATTACGAAATTTCAATGCGGCTGCGCGACCTCAAATATAAACCTATTTTACCGAAATTTTACACAAATCATCGTTATATATATATTGGCACGAAATAAGAGGGTGAGGTCAACAAAAATACAAAGTTTATTTTTTCCACACATTTCTGAAGCACCCTAATATCATCATCATTGTCAACCATTATCAATCCACTGCTGGACGAAGGTCTCCCCAAGTTTCCTCCACAACGGTCTGTCTTGTGCCAGTCTCCTCCATGTCACTCCGGCATACTTTCGAATTTCATCCACCCATCTCCCATGGGGTCTTCTTCTGGGTCTTTTCCTGTCCCTTGGAATCCAATCTTAAATTTCGGCTGTCCATCGATGGCCTGCCCTTCTGGCAGTATGTCCAGCCCATTGCCATTTCAGATACAGAGAGAGAGTGTGAGAGTTGTGAAAAAACGACCTAGGAGACAAAGGAATTTCGAACAAAAACATTTTTGTGAGTGCAGGAATGTGGAGGACAAAAATAAGAATTAAAACTGAAGAAACAACCAGGTTGCCTTCATGAGGAGAGCATCAACCTGGGGAAGTGGCTTTTCTGGTATTGGTAAACGGTTAGGAAAAACCAATAGTTGACTGACCATGCTCCCGAAGCCACATAAATCCAAACCAGGCGGAAAAAGAAACATTCAAATGTTACAAACCTATAAAAAATAAGGGAACGATAACTCACCCGAACACAGTGTGAACCCTACAGCCGGACTAAGCATGCATTGTAACTTCTGAGACTGAAATACGAATGGAAGGAACACGAAATAAATAACAAGAAATGTGTGTAATTAAAGGTTAAACAAATAATAGGTAACCTAATTGACCGAACCAAGTAAGCGTAATAATAGATGCAAGACTGTGTATGTCGATGTTCTTCAGCCACAGGATACCTGTCAAGTGGCACTTGGTACTGCTGAAATTAAATTTGCAAGGTCCTGTGTTAGTACAGAGCGTTGATGTGTAATTTATAGCTGTGGGAGGTTGAATTAAAATTAAGAATTAATTTATAAAAGTAACGTCTGAGAAAGGGGGTTGAAACGTTATTAGATTTAAATTTAATGAATAAGTTGTTGAGGTTTTTGGTAATATTTTCTGTGTTAGAACATATTTTGATAATACGGTGAAACTGAGAAATAATGACTTTACGGTTTATAGCATTAGAAACATTGGAAGAACAGTGGGTGAAGAATTTTATTTCAAAATTAAAATCTCGTCTTTTATCAAAGAGGTCAATCCGAAAACCCATTTTTCTGCTGATTATAATGTCAAGGTCTAGAAAATTCACGTGGCTAGATGTACTGTTAGTTTTTTCCAGGGAAAGGTCATCGGGATAAATTACCTCACTCATTTGTAAGAAACGAGGGTTATTGAAGACAATAATATCCTCGATGTATGTCATAACGATTCCGGGATCATCAGATTGAGTAGCGAGGAATGTAGTTTCGAAGTGGTGCAGGTAAAGATTGGCCAGACTGCTTGAAAAACTCCTACCCATTGGTATCCCACGAGTCTGCTGGTAGAGCTTGTTTCCTTCGACTGCATAATTATGGCTAATGCAGAAGTCTGTGAGGTAATGCCAGTACTGCGAAGTGATGCTGTTATCCAGTGAAAAAAACAGGTCTTTCGTTTCTAGGAGTAAGCCCGATAGTGAAATGGATGTGAACAGGTTCTTGAAATCCTAGGTACCGACAGCGATGATACAATTAAGCGTATTTGAGTTTTTAATGACCCTAGCATTGCTGCAAATAATCCAGGTAGAAGTTAGTTTTTCATTATGGCTGAAAGGAAGCTACTGAATAGCTTACCTACTTTTCTGTTATAACAATTACGCCCGCTGGTGATGAAACAAAAGGATACCGGTTGTTTACGGAATTTTGGAATACCGTAAATGAATAGATAGTTAACGTTAGAAACTTGGAGTTTGAGACGTTTATATAAGGCAAGAATCTTTTTGGAGGTAGCTTTAATACTTTGAGTATTAATTTATTCATTTCTTGAATCATGAGCTCCGTGTAAATTTTCTCGCAGATGGCTCCGAAACATCTGTTTGAATATTTTCATTTACTGTAAGATCTTTGGCATACTGATGACATCTGTAGAATAATCTGATGCTGGAAGCAACCCTTGGAACGAATGCAGGGCATCTTTGAGAATGGTGTCCATCCATTCATGAGAAGCTTCAATGGGGAGGTTGAATTCGTAAGATAGCTGTAGTAATAAATACAGTAGGTCAGACTTCAGAATGGAAATACAAGCTCTGGGGTATAGTGGTTGAGGTAATCTGTATTTAGACCCTAGAAGCATCACTTGACGCAGTTCCTCAAAAGGCACAATATCTTGGTTTCCAGGAACAATGTGCTTGTGATGTGGGTCCACAAATCTGTGAAATTCACTTTGCTGGCATAGACAGAGGCTGTCCCTATTTTCAGAACATTTATCAATATCCAGAACCGTTTGCTTATAATTGAAAATTAGTATTCCCAGTTGTTTGCTGTAACGGTAGCAGGTTAGTAGCTTAACAGAATTCTTTAGTTAGAAGAGGTCATCATTCCTGGTAAATATGGATTCTAATCTTATGTGATCAAGAGCTTTAGAAGTGAAATTAAGAACACATTACTTCTTGACAAGACTATGGTCTAAAGCTTTCTGTCGAAAGGACGAAAACCTGTATTTAAGGAGGTCTGCAATCAAGTGAGAAGCATATTCGCTTTTGAAGGCGTAGCTCCTCAATGTATTAGCAAGTGCCTTAATCTTGCTGTTGTTTTGTTGAGGCTAAAGATGGTTGAACGGCACTTTCTGACAAAGTTCAGGTGCAAGGTATCCAAATTATGTAACATATTTAAGAAGTCAACGGTTGCGTTACAGTTGCTACCACTGCCTCTCTTTCCCCTGTGCCTGGTAGTAGTAGATTTGTTGAAGGGTGTATATTTGAAATTATGATAAATACAATAATTGTTCAAGTTCAGTTATTTGCCTTTGAAAACGTCATTAAGACCATACGGATAAAGAGTTTCAAACTGTAGTATGCTGATATTTTCGAGAGTCAGTCTTTTTTCCAATAGTGGCTCAATAAATGGAATTTCCAAGGTAATATTATTGAAGTCATGAATCTGAAAGTGCCGGATCTTGTGGTTATTTTTTTCCTGTAGGTTCTAATGTCTGATCTGTGCCCATTAATACGGATATGTAAGGGCTACGTTGTCCAATGTAACTGCTTAGGCAAGTATCACATGTAATCATGTAAACACAGTTGCTGGTTTTGCAGAAAACAGGAGAATTATTGTCACGAATGTTTGAGGGATCAGCAAGACAACAAGTCCTACATCTACGATCGCAGCACCTGGAGAATTGTAAAATAGGAACAAAAGTAGGGATTACAATTTTTTTCTTTTAAGGTTTTGCAATATTATGAACAAAATCGAATGGAGGCCGTAATGTGTTGGTAACGCTGGACCCCTGTGCCTCAGATCCAGGTACCTTAGGCTGTAGTTCATTTTTCGAAGTGCTTCCCCCCCCCCCCCCCGCAGGCCAAACGCGGTCCTTGTCAAATCACGCGAAGACCGATGTGGTTTGACAACATTTTTAGACCTTAAAGGCATGAATAGCAAAATAAGGATTAGAAAGTGATATATAAAAAAGCCAAATGCACATAGCAGCAATTATGGAGATGCATATTGAATATAAGGTGGGTTAAACAACTATATACTTTGCTAATTCCTTCAGTCTGCTGCATACTGCGCAACCGAGATATTAGCTTCGTATTTTCGTTTTATTGTATTTCAGTTGGACTTCAGTTACACTCTTTAGATATATTCTTGTGTTATTGCATTACTTCTATTTAACCTGCCTTATATATATATATATATATGAAGACTATTTTATGTATTGTTTCATTTTTCAAGTCATGCATTCTTTTCCTGCTAGGGGACGCAAAGTTAAATCGCGATTTCTCCGATATTTCTGCTTTTAAAAACCCTGTTTGAACATTTCTTTTTACATCGGATAAAGCTCATGGAAGAAAATGTTCTGCATATAATTTTCTAACTTTTGGTAAAGAACAGTTTTGTTACTAGGTGGTGTAAGTACATATTTCTGGATCCGACACATTTGCCGAAACATTTGAGCTTCTGAAAAATTCTTTTGTGGTCAGATATTGCTCACCACGACAATCCTTTTGAGATACTTTCTGCGTAAAATAGTGCTTAGTTTTTCCGTCAGATGCGTAGATATGTAATTTACCGTATTTCTGTCCATATCTCGGCTTCTAAGAGTCCGATTTTCAAACTTCTTTCAGTGCCGGAGAGCGTTTCTAGTGAAATGTTTTGCATGTAATTCAAAACTTTTCTCAATGCACAAGAGTACCCATAGACGGCGTACGTTCACGTTACCAGGTACAGTATATTTTCAGCAATATCTGTGCGTCTAAACACTCGATTGAAAACATTATTTTTCTGTCAGATATTGCTTGCTATGAAAACATTGTGTGTGTATTTCTTGCTCAAAATTTTGAACAATTTCCCCGCTAGGTGCATATATGTTAAATTTGTTTTTCTCCATATTTCTGCTTATAAATGTGCAATTTAAAAAATCTTTTAACGCCGTATAAATTTACCTTATGGAACATTTTGCCTATCCTTGTTTAATTTTTTGCAGTTCACAGTTCTGCCGCTGGTTAGTGTTTGTGTGCTTATGTTTGTTCCTGTATCTCCCCTTCTAAGAATGTGGAAAAATTTCTTTCTTTCTTTCTTTTTTTAACGGTATGACATTCGCTAGAAAAAAGACAGAGAACATTATCCTCGTTAAATAATACTCAGTTTTCCTGATAGGGAACGTAAATATCAAAACTTTTTTCTCGCTATCTTTTCTTTCAGGAGACGTATTTGAAAAATTATTTTTCGTCAGCATAGCTTTTGCTATGGAGAATACTTTTGCATATTATGAACTTTTCCATTACGCAAAGTTATTCCTCTGGGGATTAGATATACATCACATTTACATCTACATCTTTTTCTAACTGTTCGATTTGAAAATCCCTTTGTTTGTGATATCTTCCTTGTGCCATGCGAAAATTTTTGTGCGCACTTTGTCAGTTTTCGTAACATAATTTTCATCCGCTAGTCGGAGTAAGTAGATGTACCAATTTCTGAATGTTTTGTCGATTTTTGAAAACCGGTTGATTTTTTCTAACTGGTTCCATTGACTATTAATTACTTTGAAAAATTCTATTCTCATCGGAAAGGATTGAAAAGACGTGCTCATTGCAACCGAAAATTCTGTGGGTGTGATCTGTTTTGTTTTCCTCATACCCTTTCCACACTGCTGAACATATATATAATTTATATATGTATTTACTGTTTTAAAAGATGATATAATAAAAGTGGTGAAACCATAACCAGATATAAGGAAATGTGGAAATAAATATTTCCCGTAACTAAATTAGGAGAAAATTGTTCGTCCACCTACAAGTTGTTTAATAAAGCATCACTGCGTGCTGATGCTTTATTATATCGCTTGCAGCGACAGAAAGAAATGATTATCGTCTCATTTTCCATTTTGTTCAGAAATATGCATCTAATACACATTACACTTTGAAGTGCAGCATCCTTCTTAAAATCCATTAAGTTAAATGCAGAGTTCTTGTTTGCTTCGGGGTCTAACAACCGCATGGTGAAATCTAAGAGCTAAATCCGGTAGCCTATCCCTATTTAGAGTCATTAGTTCCAGGGAGGTGAGAGAGCCAGTGCCATCCAACAAACACACCAGCCTGGACTTTCCTCGAACGACTGATCCGAAGCACGCGCCTCAGGTCACTTGGCCATCGGGGAGGCGTTGTAGAAAAGAATGCATGTGTATGTACAGGAAACTATAAAAGCCAAATTATATATAAGCTGCTCAGGTGACAAAGTGCTGATTTCGCCTATTTATTGTGTCTGAATGTGCATTCACTCAACTTAGAGTATTGTTTCTCCAAACTGAGTGCATGCATAGCTTAATCAAAATCATGTTGAACTATTATTTGAACACCGTAGTTCCTACCAGTTCACTGTCAACAAAATTTCTCACCTGAGTGAAAGAGACTACCAAACCGATTGAAAATTGATGCCAACAAGCAAAGCCACACTAATCACATAGTATCATTCCTCAATGAATGTCAAAATTTTCACAAAATAGGTTATCTCATTCGGGAGAAAAATTATCTAGTTCCATAGTGATACTGAGAAAGGATGTAACGCTACAATGTTAGCGAATTTTTTCTAGCCTCCCATTAAAATTGTCGCAGTATCCCTGTCCATCTCTTTCGTTTTTAAACTAATGACACTTTGACTTGGTGTCTAAATCTGAAATCTGCATGTACTTTAAGAGGATAGCGACTTTCTAAAATAAGACTCAGCAGCCTTTGAGCACTTGCAGGCCACGTTTAAACTTAAAGGTAGAATTAGTGAAAAGATGAAGTAACATGAAAAGGTAAAGTGAGAGGTTTTTGTCATCACAGTGATAGAAAGTGACACAACATATATTCGTTTATTTGGCGAAAACAGTTACTTTAAATTAAAACATTTCAGGAAATGCAAATGCCTAGAGCTCAAAACTTCAGGATAAGACCAAACAAATGTTACTTTAAAAGCATAAATAGCAATACACGCGAATAATGTTATGAAAAAAATGGAAATATATATAGCTTCTGAAAGTGAAGTTTTAATCCAAACAAGAAAGATGACACCGAATTTTCGGGTGTAATAAGCACGTCTTTTGAATCCGTAATGACGCAAATGAAATTTATCAAAGCTATTCAAAGCAATGGAACCGGTATAGAAAACAATGGTATCTGACGGAAGAAAGAAGTTTTTCAATCGGGTTTTTAATCCCGCAGATATTGCTGTAAACGGAATCGTGAGCTTACGCCCTTTGGTTGCAGACTTGTGCGTTAAGAAAAACATGAATTTATATGAGAAACATTTCGCGCCGGAAACGCTCTTCAACATAGATAGAATTTTTCAAATCGGACTCTTAGAAACAGAGATATCAACAAAAATAAGATGTGACTTTACGTCCCCTGGTGGGAAAACCATGCATTATTTTAGGAAGAAAGTATTCTCATAAGATTTTTCTATATGAGCACTATCGGTCCAAGAAAAAAAAATTAGTCGAGTTTTCAGGAGTCCAGATTTTGCTACAAATACATCAGAGGCAGAAATTAACACTTATGCCCTGGTGGCCAAACCATTCTTTACCAAATATTAGAAATTATGTGAAAAAAATATTTTCCACCTGGTCTTGTATGCGATACAGGAAGAATTTTTCAAATCGGAGTTTTAGAAGCAGAAATAACGCAGAAAACGCAATTTACTTTTGTGCCCCCTAGCGGAAAGGCTATGATTTACTTGAAAATTTTGAATTTTTAGGAAAAACATTTCGCATTGGAAATACTATCCAACAAAGAAGGAATTTTTCAAATCGAACTCCTTGAAGTAGAGATATTGACAAAAACAAGATATACATCTACACCCCCTGGCGTAAAAACCATGCATTATTTCAAGAAGAAAATGTTCTTAAAAGGTTTGTCAACATGAGTAGTATCGGTCAATAAACCACTTTTTTCAATCGAGATTTTAGAAGCTCTTATTTTCCTGCAAATACGTCAGAAGCGGAAATTAAGACTTGCGCCACCTGGCGGCAAAACCATTTTTACAAAAACTAGAAATTATGGGCAAAGGATTTCTCATCAGGAGCTGTATCAGGTGCAGAAACAATTTTTCAAATCCGAGATTTAGAAGCAGAGATATAGGGGGAAACGCAATTTACCTCTACGCCCCCTAGCGGAAAGTCTATGAATTACTTGAAATTTTTGAAATTATATGAAAAACATGTCACACTGGAAACACTATCCCACAAAGAAGGAATTTTTCAAATCGGACTCCGAGAAGTAGAGATATTGACAAAACTAAGATATACCTCTACGCTCCCTGGCGTAGAAACCATGCATTATTTTAAGAAGAAAATGTTTCTAAAAGGTTTGTCGACATGAGTATTATCGGTCTACAAACGACTTTTTTTTCAATCGATAATTTAGAAGCTCATATTTTGCTGCAAATACATCAGAAGCGGAAATTAAGATTTACGTCCCCTGGTGGCCAAACCATTTGTTTTCTAAATTAGAAATTATGGGCAAACGATTTCCCATCAGGAGCTGTATTCGGCGCAGAAAGATTTTTCAAATCGGAGATTTAGAAGCAGAGATATAGGGGGAAACGTAATTTACCTCTACGCCCCCTGGCGGAAAGTCTATGAATTAATTGAAAATTTTGAAATTATATGTAAAACATGTCACACTGGAAACACTATCCAACAAAGAAGGAATTTTTCAAATCGGACTTCTAGAAGTAGAGATATTGACAAAAATAAGACATATATGTACGCCCCTTGGAGGAGAAACTGTGGAATATTTTAAGAAGAAAATATTCCGAAAATGTTTATCGATGTCAGTGGCGTCAGTCCATGAAAGAATTTTTTCAATCGATATTTTAGAAGCTCAGGTTTTTTGGCAAATAAATCAGAAGCAAAAATTAACACTTACGTCCCCTGGTGGCTAAAGTATTCTTTACCAAAAATTTGAAATTATATGCAAAAGATTTTCCATCAGGAGGTGTATCCGCTGAAGAAAAATATTTTCAAGTCGGAGTTTTAGGAGAAGAGTTATCGGGAAAAATGTAATTTGTTTTACGTTCCCTAGCGGAAAATTTATGCCTAATTTGAAAAAGTAACTATATCTAAAATAATCTTTGATATAAATGGAATCGAAAGATAAAAGTATTTTTTCAATCGGATGTTTAGAAGCAAATATGTGGAATAAAGCGTATTTTTGAATTCGACATCATCTGCGTTTACGCCCGCTAGCAGCGAAATTGTACATTGTAAAAAAAAACGAAACAAAGGATCATCATTCGGATATTTCAAGCTTCCCAATGCAAAAATAATTTTTCAAATCGGACCAATAGTTGCAGAGATATCGTCGGTACAGACGGACGGACGGACAAACAGGTAACATAAGCACGATCTTTTTTACAACAGACGTGCTGAAAACTGCACTTTCAGAAGACAAAACTGATATACAATGTTCAATAAGTAGCAACTGTACATGAATTATACTCAAAATAGTATGACTCTAATAATAATCCGAAATTTCTTGGCGTAGAGTAGAAATAAAACATTTCAAGCTTTCGCACATCAACCACATGGTTTTTCCAAGGACGTTAGACAGCTAAGTGCAAACTGGATAATGAACGTTTAAACAATTTGAACCCGGTGACTTGACTAGACAATAAATGAATAAGCGCAAACATGATAATTCGAAGAAACGAGGTCACGTTGGTTGGGCACGCGATACTATGGTAGAAACCGCAGCATTGTTTGAAGAATTGATTCCAAATAGTGGCAACTTCAGAGAGACGCTATCAGTGCAAGCTTCGCAGATGGTCACGTTTTCCAAGGTTTCGCGAATGGCAGTAGATTTAGGTGTGGAGTATGAAGCTAATTTCTTTACATCACGCCATATAGGATCGGCGGACTTGAACTTGACTTCTCTTGGTAGGGAAGTGGTTATTTTTCTGTCTTTTGTATCTCTTTTATGTTCGCTGATTCTAATTCCAAACGAAAGTTTGGTCATTCCGATGTAGTATCGTCTGGAGCCGTCCGGATATTGTAGTGGGATGGCATAAAACACCTGCCTCATTGAGAAGAGGGGGGTTGTCAATATTTCTCTTAAACATCGTATGTAAAGATGCCGAAAACCTTATGCCGACTCCGAAGTTCATCTTCTTCAGCGCGTTTTTGAGTTGATAAGAAACATTTGGTATGTAGGGAATATAGAGCCAAGGTAGCGAAGTTGTGGCATAGAAATATTAGTGCGGCTGGTTCTGGCTTTCTAGACAAAGTTATGCATCTGGTTCGACGTATATCCTGCCTCAGTGGCCAATTCGACGATGTTTTTAGTTCATATTGTCTGGAACGGACATCGGATGAGACTGCGAAGGCTCTTCTAATTCGAGAACGGAAGAAGGCTGTCCTGTATTCATCAGGGCAGAAGGAACTGCGGAGCATCAGGTTGGGAACGGAAGTGGGTGTATAGTAGACTCCCGTGTGAAGGTGGTTGTCATGTGATTTGCTCACTGAGACGTCGAGATAAGTTAAGGTACCATTGTGTTCAAGCTCCATGGTGAAATTAATCGTACGGTGTATATAATTAATTTTATCGAGGGAAAATGTGAGAGTCTCCTTTCCGTGTGGCCATATGATCGTCGGCATATCGTAGCCAGGTGGTATTCCTTGGGGTGATGTTGGTGAATATATGTTGCGCAATGGGACGAAATATAATATTTCTGCTTCCGCGAGGACGGCTGAAAGCGTAGATCCCATCGGAGCGCCATTTACTTGTTTATAAATTTGTCCTCGGAAACTGAAGTAGCTGGAATTTGAGACCAAGCCCATTAATTTAAATTTGCTGAGGCAAGACTCCTGATAATAAACTGATGAATTAGATATAGCCTCTTTCAATGTTCTGATGGCTTCCAGTACGGGGATCGATGTATAAAGAGAAACGACGTCGAAACTGCCGATAATGTGCCGTTGTTGAACAGTGAGCTGCTTGGTTTTCATGATAAAACTAAAGTGGAAGTTATTATAAAGCCCGACTCCGGTAGATGATTAGTTAGGAATTTGGATAATACTTTCCCTAGATGGTACGTCGGTGCAGATCTTCTGGACACGATAGGTCTCAATCGAGTGCTGAGCTGGTGGTACTTATGTCTTCCGAAGGGTATTAGGTTCTGAGGGACAGGCGGTACTTTGACGGATTTCTCTTATCATCCGAAATAGCGGGTAGCCTTGCAGCTCTTTGTACCTGTGCAATCCAAAAATTTAAAGGATTCCTTCGTAAGATTATACATCCAGAATCGGATATAAATTCTTCTAGTTTTTTATTATAGTTCACAACGTCCATTATCGCTATCTGGCCGGATTTGTCCGTTAGCGTCAACATTAAATTCACTGTGGCAAGACAAGAGTTTAAGCGCATTTGTCAAACATGAAGTTTAAGCATTCTAGTTTTCAAGAAAGAGCCACACAGGAAATGGACATGGAGACATTCAAATGGGACGACAAGTGAAATTGATTTTATTTTGTGTAACAAAAAATTCGTCATAGAAGACTGCAGTGTGCTAAACAAGTTCAACACAGGTAGTGACCATAGATTGGTGAGATGTAAGATGCACCTCAACACTAAACTCGAACGTGGCAAGTTCATAAGACAAACAAAATGTATTGACATAACAAATCTTAAAAAACACCATAATACCTTCAAGTTGGAACTGAAGAACAGGTTTTCTGCTTTAGAAGGCCTAACATCGGAAGAAGGGGATATTTCTGAAGTTAACAGAAAAATAACCAAAGCTCTTATGGAAACAGCAACAAAATTAGCTGGGTCTAAGAACAAGTTGCATGTGAACAAATTATCAGGAAAAACCAAAATGTTGATGCAAAAAAGAAGAGAGATGAGGACAACTAAAGAAGATGTGACTTCCAAAGTGGAATATATAGAGCCATGCAAGACAGTACAAAAAAGTATCACTGAAGACGTAAGGAAATTTAACTGTGAACTAGTAATGAAAGCAATTGAAAACTACCAAAGCCTAAAGATAGCAAAGGGACATCTCAGTAAGGGAAGAAAACAGATTATGGCACTGCGAAAAGAAGATGGTTCTGCAACAAGAAATAGAGGCGAAATTTTGACAAACGTGAAAGATTTCTACTCCAATTTATATGAAAGGGATGATACATGTACTCCAGACATCATGAAAGTTACCAGTACCAGCGTTCTTCCAGTCCTCCCAGCAGAAGTTGCACATGCAATCAAGAACATGAAGCGGGCAAAAGCAGTTACAATGGCTGACCATCGGTGGACAGACGAAATTTTAGATTGGATTCCAAGGGACAGGAAGAGCCCCAGAAGAAGACCACATGGGAGATGGGTGGATGAAATTCGAAAGTATGCTGGAGTGACATAGAGGAGACTCGCACAAGACAGACTGTTGTGGAGGAAACTTGGGGAGACCTTCGTCCAGCAGTGGATTGATAGTGGTTAACAATGGTGATGATGATTTCCTCCACAACAGTCTGTCTTGTGCCAGTCTCCTCCATGTCACTCCCGCATACTTTTGAATTTCATCCACCCATCTGCCATGTGGTCTTCTTCTGGGTCTTTTCCTGTCCCTTGGAATCCAATTTAAAATTTCGGCTGTCCATCGATGGTCTGTCCTTCTGGCAGTATGTCCAGCCCATTGTCATTTCAGGGATTTAACTCTGATCATGATGTCTTCCACTCTTGTCATTTTTCGGATCCACGAATTCCTCTTCTTATCTCTCCTGGTTACACCAAGCATGCACCTCTCCATGCTTCTTTGAGTTGTCTGCAGCCTTTGCATGTCTCTTTTAGTTAAGGTCCACGTGTCTACACCATACGTAAGCACTGGAAGGATGCATTGATCAAACACTTTTCATTTAAGACATAATGGCATTTTGCTCTTGAAAATTATGCTGTTTCTTTCAAAAGCTCTATAGGCAAGTTTTGTACTCGGATTAATTTCTTCATCAATGTGACCCTCACTTGATATCTGCTGTCCAAGATAAACGTACGTGTCTATTATCTCCAGCTTTTCTCCATCAATCGATAAATCTTCATTTCTTGTAAAAGCATTGAACATCACTTTTGTCTTCTGAAAGTTCATTTTTAATCCCACTTCTTTACTCTTGTCAGCAAGTTCCTGGATCATACTCTGCAGCTCTGATAGGGTAGTTGCAAAAATGACTACGTCATCAGCAAAACGAAGGTGGGTTAGATAATCTCCATTAATCTTTATCCCTTTGTTTTCCCAGTTCAGTGATTGAAAGACATTTTCCAATGTGGCATTACAGAGCTTTGGAGATATGGTGTCACCTTGTCTCACTCCATTTCCAATTTTTATGTCTGCTATATTTTCAAACAGCCGAATCTTAGCACTTGCATTTTCATAGATGTTATTAATAATATTAATGTATGCATCTTCAATACCGCAGGATTTCAGAGCTTTTGTAACTGCTGACGGTTTCACCGAATCAAAGGCTTTTTCATAATCGATAAAAGCCATGCACAATGGAAGTTCTTATCCCCACGCTCTTTCAATTAGTTCTCTCAGTACGTGGATATGATCTATTGTGCTGTAGCCACTCCTGAATCCAGCTTGTTCTCTCGGTTGAGCCATGTCCAGTGTTACCTTTAAGCGGTGTGAAAGAACTTTAGTGAAGATTTTATAAACCACTGATAGGAGGCTGATAGGTCTGTAGTTCCTGAGATCCTCAATGTCACCGTTTTTATGTACCAGGATCATTGTAGCGTTGTTCCAATCCTCAGGAATCTTCCCTTCATTAAGGCATCGAGTGAAAATTTGGGCGAGTACTGTTCGATTTCTCCACTTGCTTCTTCTTTGATGTCTACAGTAATTCCATATTCTCCTGGAGCTTTTCCCCGCTTCATGTTCTTGATGGCATGTGCAACTTCTGCTGGGAGGACTGGAAGAACTCTGGTACTGGTACCTTTCATGATGTCTGGAGTACATGTATCATCCCTTTCATATAATTTGGTGTAGAAATATTTCACTCTTGTCCAAATGTCGCCTCTATTTCTTGTTACAGAACCATCTTCTTTTCTCAGTGCCATAATCTGTTTTCTTCCCTTACTGAGATGCCCCTTTGCTATTTTTAGGCTTTGGTTGTTTTCAATTGCTTTCCTCACTAGTTCACAGTTGAATTTACTTACGTCTTCAGGGATACTTTTTCGTACTGTCTTGCATAGCTCTATATATTCCACTTTGGAAGTCAAATCTTCTTTAGTTGTCCTCATCTCTCTTCTTTTTTGCATCAACATTTTGGTTTTTCCTGATAATTTGTTCACATGTAACTTGTTCTTAGACCCAGCTAATTTTGTAGCTGTTTCCATAAGAGCTTTGGTTACTTTTCTGTTAACTTCAGAAATATCCACTACTTCCGATGTTAGGCCTTCTAAAGCAGAAAATCTGTTCTTCAGTTCCAACTTGAAGGCATTATGGTGTTTTTTAAGACTGGAACCCTCAGCTGTGGGCTAATCCCCCACACTGATGTACTTACCTGATTAAAAAGACAAAAAGAAATATTAAGAATGACTCAAGTGTGGGATATGGTGGACCTACCACACTTGAGGAGGACGGTCCACCACGGAATCGACCTGGACTTTCTAAACGGCGTATGAGAAAGCGATTTTGGCTGAGTGAATGTAAGATTGGTGTATGGAATACTAGAGGTGTAAATGGTAAGATGAGTGGGGTGATTGAGGAGATGAATAAGTATAGACTGGATGTGCTGTGTGTAAGTGAAACCAAAAAGAAGGAAATTGGGGTAGAAGAAGTGAATGGCAAGGTGAGTGTGTGGTCTGGAGTATTGGATAATATGAAAGGATAGGCTGGTGTAGGTGTGATTTTAAGTGAAAAGATGAAGAACAACTTGATTCACTATAGTTGCATAAGTGAGAGAATTCTCTGGATTCGTTTGAAAGTGAAACATCAGAGAATTGTAATTGTTGTAGTGTATGCTCCTTGTGACTCGGAACCTTCTGATAATAAAGAAGATTTCTGGAATGAGCTAAAAGCTGTTTTGAGCCAGTTTGGTGCGAAAGAAAATGTTATAATAGCAGGGGATTTCAATGCTAGAGTAGGTGTGCAGAATGCAATTTCTGACAATGTTCTGGGTAAGTTTAATGATCCTTGTGTGAATGATAATGGTGAAAGATTAATTGAACTCTGCATTGAGAATGATTTGTGTGTATCTAATACATTTTTCAACCACAAGTATATACACATATACAATTGGTAAAATCGTACTCTTGGTCAAAAGAGTGTGATAGATTTTGTTGTTTACGATCAGCGTTTGAAACACTTAGTTGTTGACACCTGTGTGATGAGAGGTGCGGATGTTGGTTCTGATCATTACTTGGTAGTGTCACGAGTGAAACATAATGTTGGTTGGAGGAAAAGGAATAGGAAGAGACCCAGGATAGAAAGAATAAAGGTTGATAGGCTCCTTGAAGATCATCAGCGGCATTCTGACTTACTCAGAGAACGGCTGAAAGATCTGAAATCTTGTGAGAGGGATGTAGAAAAGAAGTGGGAATGTTTTAAGAACTGTGTTGTTACTGCTGCTAAAGAGGTCTGTGGCACCACAATAGTGGGTAACAATAGAGGTGATGCTTGGTGGAATAGTGAGACTGATGAGGCAGTAAAGAAAAAGAAGGAAGCCTATTTGGGGATGTTGCAAGTTAGAGTCTCTGTGGATGAATATCGCTGTATGAATCGTGAAGCTGCTAAGCTGGTTCACCACAGTAAGGCAAAAGATAGGAAAGAGAAAGTGGAAAGGCATGAACTGGGTTTTGGAAAGATAGAAAGTCCTTCTGGAAGTACATAAGACTCAGGAAAAATAGGGGAAACAAAGTTGTAAGTTGTGTGAAAAATGAGATTGGGGAAATGATATGGGAGCCCAATGAGTTAAGTGACAGATGGGGTGAATCCTTCTGTGAGTTATTAGATCAGGAGAGCAAAAATGATTCTGAGACAGATGCAGATGATGTCACAATGAGGGATGAAAGCACAGGAGGGATCTCAAGAGAAGAAGTGTGTAAAGTTCTAAAATCTCTTCAGAATGGTAAGGCTCCAGGAGTTGATGGCATAACTGCAGAGATGCTGAAATATTGTGGTGACTCTATAATTGACTGGTTAACTGAAATTTGCCAGTTGTGCTGGGAGTTAGGAATGGTCCCTCGGGACTGGAAGGATGCTGTCATTGTTCCCTTGTATAAGGAAAAAGGTGATCAGACTGAATGCAAGAATTATCGTGGTATTAGCCTACTGAGTGTGCCAGGGAAAGTGTTTGGTAAGGTTGTTATTGAAAAAGTACGGGGTCTTACATCAGAGAAAGTGCGGGATGTTCAGAGTGGTTTTATGCCTGGTAAAGGCTGCACTAACCAGATTTTTGCATTACGCATGATGATTGAAAAGTATCTGGCTGTTGGGAAGAAAGTTTTTACTGCCTTCATAGATTTAGAGAAAGCTTACGACCGAATCAATAGGACACTTTTGTGGAAGGTATTGAATGAATATGGTGTTACTGGGAATCTACTTAATAGTGTAAAAGCCATGTATGCTGGTAGTAGAGTTTGTGTACGAGTGAATGGTGTTTTATCAAAATTGTTTTCCATTGGTGCAGGAGTTAGACAAGGTAGTGTAATGTCGCCCTGGCTGTTTAATATATTTATGGACGCATGCATGCGTGAGGCCAAAATAGATAATAGTGGTTTATGTCTTGGTGATATCCGTGTGCTCAGATTGCTGTATGCTGATGACACTGTCCTGTTGGCAGAGAGCAAAAGTGAGTTGCAAAGTATGTTGACTCGGATGCACGAAGTTTGCATGAAATTCAAACTGAGTATAAATAAGGGAAAAACCAAAGTTATGGTGTTCGAGAGAGGATTGGGTAGCACTGAATGAAATGTAAGTATAAATGGCACTTTCATTGACCAGGTGAGTGAGTTTGTGTGTTTAGGAAGCATGTTTGACAGAGAGAACAAGTTGGATGGTGAAATCAGTAGGCGGGTGAATTCTTCTATGAAAGTCACAGCTGCTCTGGGAGGTTTTCACAGGAATGATGGGTTCTCTAGAGAGTCCCACATGGCTGTGTATGTAACTCTAATTGTTCCTACTCTGATGTATGGCAGTGAAACCTGGGTACTACAGAAGAAACATAGGAGTCGTTTGTGTGCTGGAGAAATGTGTTACTTACGTGGGGTTTGTGGCAAGACACGATCTGATTGTGTGAGGAATGAAGATGTATTGCAGTTGTGTGATATAAAGCAAAATGTTGTTAGCAAGGTGGAGACCAATATGCTACGGTGGTTTGGCCATGTTGAAAGAATGAGTGATGAAATGCTTACTAAGAAAATCTTTTTAGCCCAAGTGGCAGGAAGGAAAGGCAGAGTAAGGCCAAGGAAGACATGGGTGGATCAGATTCAGGAGTGTCTGCATGAGAAAAAGATTATGAGTAAGAAGTATAAAAGATCTTGTGTACGGCGTGTAATGGATATCAGTGAAGCACGAGTTGTATGTCAAGATCGCTGTAAATGGCGAAGTTTGATACGACAACAATAAGTAAAAATATCTGGAAGCTTGTATTTCTTTTTGGAGCTAACCTCTGAATCTCAGAGAACAGCTTAGTGATGTGTATGATGTACGTATGGTTATGTCAATACATTTTGTTTGTCTTATGAGCTTGCCACGTTCTAGTTTAGTGTTGAGGTGCATCTTACATCTCACCAATCTATGGTCACTACCTGTGTTGAACTTGTTTAGCACACTGCAGTTTTCTATGAAGAATCTTTTGTTACACGTAATAAAATCAATTTCATTTATCGTCCCATTTGGATGTCTCCATGTCCATTTCCTGTGTATTTTTTTCTTGAAAAAGGAGTTCAAGATGAAAAACCCTTCTGCCTCTGCAAACTCAACGAAAGTATTTCCACGCTGGTTTCTGTTGCCGTGACCGAACTTACCTACTGAAGTTTCATTCTGTTGCTGTTGCCCTATTTTTGCTTTGAAATCTCCAATAATTATCTTCAAGTGCTGCTTACCTTTGTTATTTAGATGACGAATTTCCTCATAAAATTCTTCAATTTCTTCTTCAGGATGACTTGTGGTGGGTGCATAAGTTTGAATAATCTGAGCCTGGTATCTTCTCGAGAGTTGGATAACGAGTCGTGCAGCTCTGTCAGAGGAACGTTCAACTTCTACAACTTTATCCTTCAGTTTCTTGTTTATTATAAATCCAACACCACTAGTTCTGCCAGTATCTGTCCCACGGTAGTAGAAGAGATGTCCACTTTTCAGTTCAATGAGATCTTCTCCTTTTCTCCTTACCTCACTTAGCCCGATGATGTCCCACTTGATCCTTTGTAGTTCCTCTTCCAATTCAAGAAGCCTTGAATCAGAAGATAGGGAGCGTCCATTATACGTAGCCAAGGTCAGCATCAGATGGCAGCCTAGTCCGGTCCTCCGGCGATTTTTAGCACCCTCTGCCTTCATGTCGCACTGGCCGCTGTCTTGGCCAGGTACATTCCAGCTGCGGGAGACTGAGGGCCAAGATTATATATATATATAGGATTAATGGTCACGGGTCTCTTGTTAACAAGTTCACTTCCAAAACAGGGTCAACCCATCCATAGGTACAAACCAGTATACTTTTGAGTTGGAACATTTCAATACTCATGGGTTTGACAAGGTGAAAATTGAGGTTTTGTATATCATCCCTGACCTTTATGCTGGCTGGAAACAGAATCACTTGAAATTCTGCAACATCAGTCTCTATATCCCTATGGACTTAATTCCACTCTATCTGAAAATAAGCTAACTCATCATAAATTTTCCATTCGTGAACTTTTCTTTTTTGTTAACAGTAAGGTCTGCTCTATAGGTAAAAGAGGACAGAGACATTTTTGCACTGCTAGCAAGGTAGATTTTGCAAATTTACAGTAAGCTCTGTGTGGTTTTAAAAATATTTCAAATTTTGTTTAAAATGCTTGCAGTCTTAAATATTTTAACCACTCTGACTTAAAAAGCTTTTTCAAGTTCTGGAGGGGTTTTGATAATCATGTTGATAAGCATGTTTTTGATTTAGTTCTGGATATTAACATATTCTTAAAGAAAAGTTTCTCTAAAAGGTTTTTCCAGGAATTTTGTGACATTCAGGTTTCTCAATAAAAGCTATGATCATCTCAATGTCAATAATTTGTTCTACAATAATGCTGTTTATTTTCCTATTACTAGCCACCAGTCTGTTGTTAGTTTTAAGTACGTCATTACCTTAGGGTCCACAGTTAAAAACTACAAGTCAGGTTCTTCGTGTTTCTTACCTGCAGTCTTTGCGTGTTCTTGTGAAGAATATAAGAATACAGTTCACTATAATAGTTATTACAAACACATTATCACTGGTAACTTAAGTTTTGTTGAGGATGTCAGGCTCAGGAAGTAATTAGAGTATGGTACTAAATTCAGGCCTTCTTTCATTATTTCTAAAAAGCAAATTCTTGTAAGTTTTACTCAAAATGTTAATAGGTACATTATTAAGACTAGTTCGGCATGCAATCAGCCTATTGAGGCCATTGCAGAGTGGAAGTTTAATGTTATCCGTAGCTTCTCAGAAAAGTTGGCTGGTCTTGATTTATGTTTTGACAGCGACCTGCATTTCTCTGGTGCTTCAAAAAAGTCTCTCTCTAAACTTCAGGAGCAATATATTTTTACAACAACTGATAAAGCTAGCAATAATTCTGCAATTATCTGTAAAAATTTTTATTTTGAATTGATTAATCAGGAACTTAATAATAGAGTAACCTACGAGTCAGTCAGTTACTGCACCAAGCAGCTTGAAAATCGATTCAAAGCCTTCTTCAAGAAGCTTAAAATTCCCTCATTTAGGGACTATGAACCTGAATTTCCATTTCTTTTTACTACTGCTAAGTTTCATATAGATCCAGTGGAGTTTAGGATCATAGCTAGTGGCGTTAGGAGTCATAAAAAGTAAATAGACCAGGCTTTTGAGGCACTTTTGAAAAACGTTTTGTATCTTGTTAGCCACAGTACTAATTTGCAAAACAGGGATTTTTGGATTATAAATAACAATTCCGAAGTGATTTCAACTATGCTTAGCTTAAAGCCCGTAGATATTAATAGTTATGATTTCGAGTACCTATATACTAATCTGTCTCTTTCAGATATTATTTCAACCTTTAAGAAACTGTATGTAGAATTTAAATTCAACCATATCGTTAATGCTAATGCTTGGAATACTTATCTTAACTGTTGTATCAATAATAACCATATTTTGTATAATAAAACTCTCTATAAGCAAATAAATGGCATTCCAATGGGATGTTCCCACTCAACTAGCGTATGTAACCTTTTTTGTTCTACAAAGAATATAAATTTATTAAATATAGGTCCTCGAACTCAGATAACTATCTATACACATAAAGGTACATCGACGATTTGCTATGTATTAATAACTCTGAAATTATCGAAAATGATTTTTCAGATATTTACCCTAGCTGTCTTAAATTAAGTAAGACAAACCAAAATAACCAAGAGCTTGATTTTTTGGACTTAAGCATTAAACTTAACAAATGTAACATTTCCATTAGCCTATTTGACAAAAGTAAAAATTTTCCGTTCACAGTAATTAAATGTTTGCACTGGAATAATAATATCTCAACCAAAGTAATAGAGAATGTACTCATTTCACAGGTACTTAGAATTTCCAGAATATGCAGCAATAATTTGGACTTCCATGTACACATCAATATCCTATTAAATAGTTTTGTAGACAACCAAATTCCCGCTTATTTCATTAAAACAGTTTTAAGAAAAATAGTTCTGAAAAATAGAGTTAGTTTAGCAGATCTGTTTTAATTTTCCACAGTTAATAGAATGATTCTGGCCAATGAAAGATAGATTACTTGAAAGTTGGTCTAGAAGATGCGTATTAACTAACTATAAGGAACCTTTAGTGCTATGGACAGGACAGTCTTATTAAAAATAAAAATAATAAAATAAATATCAAAAATCACAAAAAAAGTTTATGAATTATATATATATAAAAAAATTTACAAAAAAAAATTTAAAATGTAAACTAGATATTCTTTCTCAAGAATAGCTAATATAAAAACAGTAAAACTTGCGTTAAACTAATAAGTAACTGTTTTGCCTGTAGAAGTACACTAAGGTATTTTAATACAGGTAAAAATTATTAAATACACATGGTGTATTTGATAATAATTTTCGTGTATTCTGGTGAGTTTTTCTACTCTTACTAGGCAAACAGGTCATCATTCTCAGTTTGGAATTTTTGATTGGAGGAATCAAGTGTGCGGCGTGTTCTTTTTTTTTTTTTTTTTTTGTGCGTGACAGTCTTCTAGCTGTCACCTCCCTGTCTGCAGGATTACGGTCGGCCATTTTGTCCGTGAGGAGGTAACAGTTGGAAGCATTGCAGGTAGGCTCTTACATTTGTTCGTATGGAGGATCTTTATATACTTCTTATCGTTTCTGTGCCTGCTAAAATTTGTTTGTTCCGTGTTTGGGTTTCATTCAGCTTGCGTTTTAAAAAAAACTTTTTCTTTTTTTGGCCTTGCGCCTGTGTTGTGCTCCGTTATGGGAGTGCATGCTGGTCTTTAGACCTCGTGGTTGTTCTTCGAATTTCGTTGTAGGGCGCTATTTTAAGCAGTTGTACTCAACATAAAGCATTCCTAGAATACTGTGTAAATAATGCAACTTTTATTTTTCATTTTTAAGTACATTTACCAATGCTTTATATTACGTGTTTTTGTATTATGGCATTCCGTGCTTTGTGGGAACTGCTGTAAAATGAGCTATTATTTGCTCCTGTGCTCTCTGTTTTTTAATTTATTTTCATTTCATCCTTTTTTGGTAGGTCTTTTACACAGGGACTGCCACGTTTTTATGTTTATTTTTTTGTTTCGCATTGGTTCCTAGTTTAGAACTTAGCTAGGGTAGCTCGCCACGTGTGGGCCTAGCTGTAATGCAGTGGGTACTTTTGGTACTTTTGTCTTCAAATTTAATCCTTGTATTGCGTGGTTTTTTGGTTAATCTGTTTCTTTTTGTAGTCTTACAGGTCGAGCATTTTTGACTTTATGTGTTACTCCCGAAAATAATAAAAAAAATTTGTAGTGGTGTTCCCACGTTTCATGGGAATGTCTAAGCCTTTTTCACAATATTTGTGAACTCTAGCAAATGTATTTCTGGTTTTTGTGGAGATGATGAGTATGGGTTGGGCAAGTTGATTTAATAGATGTAAGCAAAAACATTTTTTTAATTTATATGCTTAATTATAATGTTTCCGCACCCTAGTGGGCGGGTATGTTAATTTGGAATTTTTAGGGGACTTAATTTTACATCTATGACTTAGCATAAACCCATTTTTCAACTACACTGCTGGCCACCCAAAATGCAACACCAAGAAGGACACGAGATAGCAAAGCCAGATTTACTGGACACATAACAACAGATACAAAGATGAAACGATTGAGCTTACAGGCCGGTGCGACTTGCGGAACACGCAGACATCAATAGTTCGTGTGGCACCCATGGCTGGAAATAACGGCCGCTACACGCCGCGGCATCGGGCGAAAGAGGCTTTCGATGCGAGCTTGGGGTATGTCGGTCCAGGCTGCTTCCACACGTTGCCACAGTTCATCAGGCGTAGCAGCTGGTGGTGCTTGCCGGACCACTCGGTTGCCGATCAGCGAAAAGACGTGTTCGATGGACGACATATCGGGAGAACAAGCGGGCCACGGCAGCAGTGACACCTGGTGGGCCGTGAAGAATTGTTGCACTATGCGTGCCACGTGCAGCCGTGCATTGTCCTGTTGAAAAGTGGCCGCTGGCAGGTCCTACAGGCTCCAAAACGTCGGAGATGTAGCGGTGGCTGTTGAGTGTACCGGCGATGCGTACCAGAGGGCTGCGGGTGTCGTATCCAATTGCTCCCCAAACTATAACGACAGGCGACGGACCGGTATGGCGATGCATAATGCAGGTGTCATACAATCTCTCGCCGAGGTGCCGCTACACGCTGAACCGACCATCTTGGTGTTGCAGGCAGAAGCGTAATTTGTCGGAGAAGACAATATCATGCCATTCCGTAGTCCAGGGGCGGCGTTCAACGGCCCACTGCCGCCGCACTTGCCGGTGGTGTAACGTCAATGGTAATCGGAGCAATGGGCGCCGTGTGACAAGTCTCCGCTCCTGCAGACAACGTCGAACGGTAAGTGCTGACACAGGTTGTTGCGCAACACACCCAAATTCCTGCGCTAACGTTCGTGATGTGGCGGTGCGAGCCGTCAATGCCCGCCGCACAACATGCCGGCCCTCTCGATCGGTGGTGCGCCGCGGCTGCGGCAATCGCTCACGTCGGTCCGCCCGTCCCTCCTGCACCCACCGAATCCATACTCGCCTCATTGTGGCAGGATGTCGTCCCACACGGGTGCCGATGTCTCGGTAAGATAAACCGCTGTCGCGATAAGCCACTGTTCGTCCTCTGTCGAACTCCGAAACGTGCTGGAATAACTGCCGTATTCTGCGACGAGGCATCCGGAAGCTTCCCACGCACAAGTCTGGCAGCACAACACACTTCCACTACTTACACCCCGCCTTCTGTGCCCCTTCTTATAGTGCTTCTCGAATGCGTGCCGGGCGCACATGATTTGCATATGCCCTGCAATGCTAATCGTTTCCATGTCGTCTCGCGAGCGATGCATGCTGCGAATTTCAGGCCAATCGGATGCTTCCTTCTTGGTGTTGCATTTTGGGTGGCTAGCAGTGTAGGTCTTTGTGGAAGTTAGTAAATGCAGAGTTTTGCTGGTCCTTGAGAAAGCCAAGGCTCGGCATTTTCGACACTTTCTGCATCTCGGTTTTATTTTTTTTATTTTTTTCTCCCTGCCTGTTGGCTTTGAGTTGTATCTTTTATATTATTTTTTATTCCTTTTTCTTTAAGTATTTTTAGTTTTTTTCTTTTTTCTGCTTTGTTGGTTAATATGAGTGTTCTTCGCCGCTGCTTTTGCGCGTTTTCGTCTTCAGAGTATAAGTATGTAAAAACTTTTATTTTTTATTTTAAAATTTGGTTTTCTGCTCAAGTTTTGTTTTAAGTTATATATATATATATAATTTAAATCAAACTTTAGCCAAAAATAAAAATTAAAAAAAAATTACATAAACTTACAATCTGAAAACGAAACGCGCAAAAGCAGCAGTGAAGAATTCTCAGAAACAATACCTTACAAAGCAGATACAACTGCAACTATAATAAAAAAACAAAAAAACTTTAAAGTCAACGAGCAGGTAGAAATAAATAAAAAAACAGGGATGCAGAAAGTGTTGGAAATGCTGAGCCTTGGTTTTATCAAGGACCAGCAAAACTCTGCATTTACTCACTTCCACAAAGACCTAGTTGAATCTGGATTTCTGCTATGTCATAGATGCAAAAGGAATAAGTCCCCAAAAAAACACCAAATTAACAGAACCGCCCACAAAGGTACGGAAACTTTAAAATTAAGCAATTTTTTTTTTAATTTATCATTACATCTAGGGCATATATAGCCCAACCCACGCCTCATCATCTTCCACAAAAACAGAAAAACTTCTGTACAGAGCCCACAAATATTGTGTAAAAAGCTTAGAATTTAGACCCAAGAAAGGTGGAGAAAAGACTGCAAAAACATTTTTTTAGAGGAGCACAGCAACGCAAAATTTGCCCAACTTGAAAGAAGACAAAAAAATCATAAAAACAAAAAAATCACCAAGTACAAGGGTTTTATTTTAAGTCAGAAATTTCAAATTTTTACAGCAGGGCCACGTGGCCAAAACACGTGTCAGCTAATCAAGGAAAAACCCAACCAGGAACCACAGCAAAAAAAAAAAAAAGAAATAAAATGTAACAAACCGCTGTGTAAAGGAACAACCTAAAGTTAATTACATTGATTCAATGCTACCTGCAATTAATCATATATTGATTTGATTAATCAAATTAACAAACAGTAAAGTAAAAAAAATTAATGCTCAGATAATGGATAGTAAGTCAAAAATTGCCCATTCAAGTTGTAAGTACAGCAATTCAGTCCAAGCTACATAATAATTAAGCAGTTCCGTATAACAGCCAAATGAAGGACAAAATCAAAAGATCAGTAATTCAGTAAGCCATCCCAACTTGGGATTCACAATAAAGCACCAGTAAGTAAGAGTAACAAGTTAGTAAAACCATGCAATGAATTGATTATGATCCGCTTTCCAACATACTAGAAATCATTACTCAAGTTATTACTCAAGTTATTACTCAAGTTATGAGGAAAATGGCTGTGGAATAAATCTCACTCCTGTGCCCTGACCTTTGATCCCATTTCGATTATATTCAATAGAACTGGTTCAGTATACCTCCGAAATAACATGCTAAAGTTTTGTCGCAGTCGAAGCAATTTTACGTAAGTTATGATGCATAAGGGCTATGGAATAGATCCCGCTTCTGTGTCCTAACCTTTGACACATTTCGCCCATTTTCAATAGGATTTGTCCCCAGGCAGGTCCTTATAACATACTAACATTTCATCCAAATCGAAACATTTTTACGTAAGTTATGACGCATAATGGCGATGGAAGTGATTCCGCTCCGATGTCTTGACCTTTGACCCCATTTCGCCAATTTTCAATAGGGTTGGTCCCCAGGTGATCCCGTACCACATACTAAAATTTAATCGAAATAGAACCTTTGTTACGTTAGTTATGACGCATACGAGCAGTGGAATGGATCCCGCTCCTATGTCCTGACCTTTGACCCCATTTCGTTCACTTTCTATAGGGTTCCTTTCCAAGTGTTTCCCTACCACATACTAAACTTTCATCGAAATCGAACGATTTTTACATGAGTTATCATGCGGACGATCATACGCACACAACGCGTGACGTAATGAGGCAGATGGGAATCGCGACCATCTGCTGGCAAAACTGTGACGTCATAAAACTTTAATAGGATCTGCACACAACGCGTGACGTAATGAGACAGATGGCGTGACCGCGCGCCAACACCTAATCGGGCGACGCCATGACATTACACTAAAAACGTGGTAATTCGGGGTGGTTATTAACCCACTAAACGAATTTTCCTAAAGTCGAGATCAAGCTAAAACGATTTCTATTACCAGAAAACGGTAGGTTAACGACTTTCATCAAAATCCTGAAAGCCGTTTTCAAAATAAAATTTACATACATACAAGAATTGCTCCTTTAAGGTGAACGTCAAGTAATTTTGCTTCCTGTAGTTCGAATGGAAAAATTTCTGTACACATTTTCTTCCCAAATAATGCGTTCCCAAGGATGAAAATTTGAACATAGATTAAAATATCTTCATTTTATAACTTGCAATACTTAATATTTTCTAAAACATAACCATAATTATGCAATCCAACATTTGTTTGTCTACTGACGTCATGAAAATACAGGTCGCGCCATCTTTTTTCTGGACAATTAATGCGTTCCCAAGGATGAAAATTTGAACATCGATTAAAATAGCTTCATTTTGTAACTTGGAATACCTAATATTTTCTAAAACATAACCATAATTATGCAATCCAACAATTTGTTTGTCTACTGACGTCATCAAAGCACAGGTCGCGCCATCTTTTTTCTAGGCAATTAATGCGTTCACAAGGATGAAAATTTGAACATCGATTAAAATAGCTTCATTTTATAACTTGGAATACCTAATGTTTTCTAAAACATAACCATAATTATGCAATCCAACATTTATTTGTCTACTGACGTCATCAAAGTACAGGTCGCGCCATCTTTTTTTCTGATTTCAACACCACCAAAGGAAAAGTTATTGATTTTTAATATAAGTATGGTTATGTTTTAGAAAATATTGAGTATTCCAAGTGATAATAAGAAGTTATTTTAATCGATGTTCAAATTTTCATCCTTGGGGACTCATTAATTGTGAAGGAAATGTGTACGAAATTTTTTCCATTGGAAGTATAGGAAGCAAAATTACTTGACGTCCACCTTAATAATATGGGATAAGGGCAATGGAATGGATCGCAATTCTATGTCCTGACCTTTGACCCCATTTTGTCCATTTTCAATAGGGTTCGTCCCCAGGTGGTCCCCTACCACATGCTGAAATTTCGTCGAAATCGAACCATTTTTACACACGTTGTGATGCATAAAGGCAATGGAATTCATCCCGCTCTTATGTCCTGACCTTTGACAACAATTCACTTATTTTGAATAGGGTTCGTCTCCAGGCGGTCCTTTACCACATAGTCAAATTTCATTGAAATCGAACCATATTTGCGCAAGTTATGACGTATAAGTGCAATGGAATGGATCCCACTCCTACGTCGTGAGCTGTGACCCCATTTGTCCCATTTTCAATATGGTTTGTCCCCGGGTGGTCCCCTACCACATACTAAAATTATCGTGCGGAGAGATGGACGGACGGACGGACGGACAAAGCTGGAGCATATACGCTTCTTCAACCTACGGTTGGAAAGCGTAAAAAAATATATTGTTTCCTCATTAATATCAGTCAAAACTCACCTGAACACTTTATGTAGTAGGTAGACTAAATTCACTTAAGTCATGCAGAGTAAAGATTTTTTTACTTGGAGCAGAATCACTTATTTTTACATAAGTGGAACCATTGCTCACCCATGCATATCTAACCAAGCTCCGTTGAAGCCGTTTACGTGAATGCCAAAATAATTCCTTATATGTGGGAATTAAATTTTCATTTATATATACACTGAAGAGCAATTGAATTAGAAACAGCTGGCGTTATGCAAATGTGGCGCTGTGGGCGGCCCTGTAAACGGAAACGACATGACGTATGCAGTGATCCGACAATATAAGGAGTGATGCGACGGGAATCAGTAAGAGTCGGACGCAGTATGGATAAGACGAAGGATCTAAGCGCATTTGACAGTGGGAAAATTGTCGGTGCCCGACGAATGGGTCACTCCATCTCGGAAGTCGTGCAGGCACTGAGATTTTCACGAGTCACTGTGTCACGGATGCACCGTGAGTACATCGAATCCGGTAAAACCATCCCTGCAAGGGCCAACTGCCGTGGACAACAGCGTGAGGATCAGCGGGGTTATCGTCGGCTATCTCGCATTGTTACAGCGGATAGACGGACCACAGTGCAAGAAATCACTCGGCAATTTAACGCTGGTGCACAAAAACATGTAAGCAGCCACACCATCCAGAACCATCTCCTCGCTATGGGGTACAGAAGCCATCGTCCCACGAGGGTACCGCTGCTGACCGCACATCACAGGGTGCAAAGATTAGCACGGGCGCGGGAACATCGCCACTGGACCCTAGACATGTGGGAAAATGTTGCATCGACTGATGAGTCGAGATTAACGTTGGTACATGCGGATGGCAGGATACGAGTACGGCGCAAACCACATGAAGCGATGGTTCCTTCTTGCCAGCAGGGTACTCTTCAAGCTAGTGGGGGTGGCATTCTCGTCTGGGGTCTGTTTACGTGGACTGAAATGGGACACCTGGTACGTGTGACATCGTCCTTCACAGGTCAACGTTACCGGGATATCCTGGACGACCATTTGCTCCCGTTTGTGCGTCTTCAACATCCCACTGGGGGCCTCATCCTGCGACAAGAAAATGCACCGTGCCATCGTTCCCGAATTGCATCCGAATGGTTGGATGAACACTCCACCGACGTGACCTCGCTTTCTTGGCCAGCTACGTCACCTGACCTCAATCACATCGAGCACATCTGGGATGCCATCGAGAGAGATGTTCGAGGCTCTGACCCCTCCATCAAATCTTCGGGAAATGTGGGAGCTTGTTCAGGGCTCGTGGATCCGTATGGCTTCCCAACGCTTCCAGTGTCTTGTCGAGTCCATGCCGAGACGAATCGCCGCCGTCATCAGGGCGAAAGGTGGTGCTTCACGTTACTAGACAGGTATCTCTAATTCAATTGCTCTTCAGTGTATCCTAGTTGATGGAAGTGTATTATCAAAATCACAATTCAAGATATGATATATTTTTTTATTGAGCCAGCTGTCCCTTGAAGACCTAGATTTAAACTGCAGTATAATGGTAGCATTTGGTAGTAGATAAGAGTCAGGTTTTAATGAATGCAATTATTCAATATCAGTTGATTGATAGTTCAGTACACCTAATTTGGAAGTCAATTTTTCCATCAGAGCCCTGAGCTCAAGTTTATTGTAAATCAAAGAAAGGTCCAGTCCATGAAGTTCAGTATTTCTGTTACGCGTGTATTGACTCAGCTCATACAACTAACTTTGCATCTTGCCTGTCTACTTTCTGCAGAAGGTTTTCATGGTGAATTTTCAGTACTTTATTCTCAGACACTATAGAATCAAGTTGTTGTGAAATGCTATTATATTTCGTAGACAGATTTTCAATAGTTGCTTTGCATTCTGCCACTTCTATTTTTAATTCAGCAATAGGATCTATTTTTTTGTTAATTTGATCAAGAGATTGTCTTAGTTCAGTCTTCACCTCAAGGTTGGAAAGCTGGATTTTTTGGTTGATGTCCACCAAGGATTTCATGATTAAGTCCATGTTCACTGTGTCAGTTGCATCCCATGCATGAACAGTTCCTTCAGGTTTGCTCATACCACTCGGTGTTCTCTTGTTTGGCATGATATTACTCAGTAATAGCAAGGAATAAAGCCTAGCTTGGCATTACAAAAATCTTTGACATCCATCACCAGATGGAAGCACAGTGTAAAGATGTATGATAATGTTATAATCGTAGAATCAGTCAATGAATGACAGTATCCATAGGGGTAATACAAGTTTACCTGTGAGAGGAAAGTCACGCATCAGCATAGCATGAATTTTACGTTACCAGTCCCACGCAGAGGCACAATATTTAGTTATAATGAAGCCACGATTTCAGCAATGAAACAATCCTACAACATATATATATATAAAATATGAATCCAAATATTCAACAATTCCAAAGACAATTTCAAATTTCTAAAAGCCAACCATTAAATATTATAGTTATATGTGAGGAGATGGCGAAACTCTACACCATTAGCCTACCTTGACTTGACTGTCAAGTACAAAGACGAATATTCCATCTATGAGGATGTTTTTGAATTAATGTTAGCTATTCTTGAGATAGAATATCTCTTTTACGTTTTAACCTTTTTGGGGGATTTTTTAATTATGTATAATAAACTTTTTGGGGGATTTTTAAGTATTTTATTATTTTTATTTATAATAAAACTGTTCTGTCCATAGCACTAAAGGTTCCAAATAGTTAGTTAACATACATCCTCTAGACCTACTTCCAAGAAGACTTTCATTGGCCAGAATCACTTTATTAACTGTGATGTAATTAAATTAGATCTGCTAACCTCACTCTATTTTTGAGAACTATTTTCCTTAAGACTGTTTTAATAAAATGAGCTGGAACTTGGTTGTTTAGAAAACTATTTAATAGGACACTAATGTGTTCATGGAAATCCGAATTATTTCTGCAAATTCTGGAAATTCTAAGTACCTGTGAAATAAGTACATTCTCTATTACTTTGGTTGAGGTATTTTATTCCAGTGCAAATATTTAATTACTTTGAAAGGAAAATTCTTTCTTTTATCAAAAAGGCTAATGGTAAGGTTACCGTTGTTAAGTTTAATGCTTAAATCTAAGAATTCAAGCACCTGGTTATTTTGGTTGATTTTACTTAATTCAAGGCAGCTAGAGTAGATATCAGTAAAATCATTCTCTATTATTTCAGAGTTATTAATACATAGCAAATCACCAAATATCAGAGTTTGAGGACCTACTGTATATTTTATAAATTTATATTCTTTATAGAACAAAAAAAGATTACAAACACTAGTTGAGTGGGAACATCCCATTGGAATATCGTTTATTTTCTTATAGAGAGTTTTATTGCAAAATATATGGTTGTTATTGATACAACAGTTAAGTAAAGTATTCCAAGCATTGGCATTAACGATTTCATTAATTTTAAATTCCACAAACAGCCTTAAAAGTGGAAATACTATCTAAAAGAGGCAGATTGGTACATAGGTTCTCGAAATCGTAACTATTAATATTATGGGCCTTAAGCTAAGAATAGAGCAAATCACTCCGGAATTGTTATTTATAATCCAAAAATCTCTGTTCTGCATTTTTTTGCTTTTTTATTTTTGTATGTTTTTATTACAGTTGTAGTTGTATCTGCTTTGTAAGGTATATATACACTGCTGGCCACCCAAAATGCAACACCAACACGAGATAGCAAAGCCAGATTTACTGGACACATAACAACAGATACAAATATGAAACAATTGAGCTTACAGATTCGTGCGACTTGGGGAACACGCAGACATCAATAGCTCGTGTGGCCCCCATGGCTGGCAATAACGGCCGCCACATGCCGCGGCATCGAGCGAAAGAGGCTTTGGATGTGGGCTTGGGGTATGTCGGTCCAGGCTACTTCCACACGTTGCCACAGTTCATCAGGCGTAGCCGCTGATGGTGCTTGCCGGGCCACTCGGTTGCCGATCAGCGACAAGACGTGTTCGATGGGCAACATATCGGGAGAACAGGCGAGCCACGGCAGCAGTGACACCTGGTGGTCCGTGAAGAATTGTTACACGATGCGTGCCACGTGCAGCCGCGCATTGTCTTGTCGAAACGTGGCCGCTGGCAGGTCCTGCAGGTAAGAGAGGACTACAGGCTCCAAAACGTCGGAGATGTAGCGGTGGCTGTTGAGTATACCTGCGATGCGTACCAGAGGGGTGCGGGTGTCATATCCAAATGCGCCCCAAACCATAACGCCAGGCGACGGACCGGTATGGCGATGCATAATGCTGGCGTCATACAGTCTCTCGCCGCGTTGCCACCACACGCGGATCCGACCATCGTAGTGTTTCAGGCAGAAGCGGGATTCGTCGGAGAAGACAATGTCGTGCCGTTCCGTAGTCCAGGTGCTGCGTTCAGCGGCCCACTGCCGCCGCACTCGCCGATGGTGTAACGTCCATGGTAATCGGAGCAATGGGCGCTGTGCGACAAGTCCCCGCTCCTGCAGATGACGTCGAACGGTACGTGCTGACACAGGTTGTTGCGCAACACACCTAATTTGTGCGCTAACGTTCGTGATGTGGCGGTGCGAGCCGTCAATGCCCGCCGCACAACATGCCGGTCCTGTCGTTTGGTGATGTGCCGCGGCTGCGGCAATCGCTCACGTCGGTCCGTCCGTCCCTCCTGCACCTACCGAATCCATACTCGCCTCATTGTGGCAGGATGTCGTCCCACACGGGCGCCGATGTCCCAGTACTATAAACCGCTGTCGCGATAAGCCGCTATTCGTCCTTTGTCGAACTCCGAAATGTGCTGGAATGATGGCCGTATTCTGCGACGAGGCATTAGGAAGCTTCCCACGCACAGGTCCGGCAGCACAACACACTTCTACTATTTACACCCCGCCTTCTGCGCACCCTTCTTATAGTGCTTCTCGGTGGCGTGCCGGGCGCACATAATTTTTATATGCCCTGCAAAGCTAATCGTTTGCATGTCCTCTTGCGGGTGACTCATGCTGCGAATTTCAGGCCAATGAGATGCTTCCTTCTTGGTGTTGCATTTTGGGTGCCCAGCAGTGTATATATATATGCATATTACTTACGTATTTAGATATATAGACTTACGTATTTAGATATATAGACTTACGTATTTAGAAATATAGACTTACGTATTTAGGTAGAAACGCATTGCGCCGCCTTTCGCCTGAACAGCCAAAATTCGTTGGACCATGGGACATACCAGATGCTGGAAACCGTGCGCAGGAATGTTATACCACGCGCGCGTCATCCAGATCGAGGCCACTGTGAGCTGCGCAGTGGCCTAGATCTGGATGACGGCACAATCTTCCAACATTCAGCCTGTTTCACCTCATACCACAGATGATTGATGGGGTTTAAATTCCACTACTGTGCAACCACTGTAGCAAGGAAAACACGTCGGCAAGTTCTTGAATGCCTCCAATGATGATGCCAGCCCTGTGAGGTTACCTAATGTTACTGAACATGTCCATCTGCTTGAGGAGAAATCGCAGTCATGAAGAGAAATATTTTGTTGGCAACGATGTTCGGATATGCCGCGATGTTCAGATGTTCCACGAAGGGTATCTGGGGGCCTAACGCGTGTAAGGTTAACATTTCCCACACCAGCACGCAGATGCTACCACCTTGTATGTACTCTTGATGCTCATAGGATGGCTCCATAGCCTCATGGTCCTTGCGCCAAAATGGTACATGATACAGAAGGAGCCTTGGTTCGTCCGGGCTGGTGACGTTTTTCTAGTCCTCAACGGTCCAGCGTCAATGTTACCGTGCCCACTGGAGGCGCACTTTCGTGTTCTGCCGTGACAACATTCTTGACCTGATTCGACACATGGTGATTTTGCAGATGGCCCTCGGCACACCAGTGTTACTTAATTTCTGCATGGTTTGTTTGCTGTGTGCCTGGTTATGGCCTGCCTGTTAGCTTGCATGATTTTCGCCAATGTTTTTTGTTCCCTGTCATCCACCAACTGTTTTCGCCTACAAGCTCACCAATTTCTGGAAGTTTGTTCATTCACGGTAAACCCTCGGCACATTTATAAGTGAGAAGCTCAGGAGGACGACCGTTTCGGAGATGTTCGAACCAGAACGCCTGATGCCAAGTATCATGCTACGTCCAACGTCACTCAGAATACTCTTTTGCCCATTCCGACCCTCTCGAACGCTAACTTGATGCTCGATGCCTTACGTGTTGGAGTGACCCATTTATGTAACAAGGGCAGGTTTACCTAATAAAGTTGCCTCTCAGTGAGTTTATAAAACATTTTCATCAGTGCTGTTGGTAAAATGTATTTCGTTGTACATTTTTATATAATTTTAAGTTGTTATTAAGTATTTTATTTTAAGAAACACATTATTAATATCGATTTCCATTTTACTGTTTAGCAACTTAGGAGAGAACGTATTTTCCATTCTACCCAGCGAAGGACTCCAGAATCTGCTACAACTAAAAACATTCAACAACAAGAATCTTCGGGATTTTCCTTCTCCTGATCATTTTCCCAAAGTGCACACCTTGGCATTGTCCTACGCTTACCATTGCTGCATGTTCCAGCCTCTCGCTCGCCGGTTACCTCTGAAATCGTCCTTAAGAGAAACTATTGTTTGGCTCACCCGAGAAGAAGTAGATATGAATGTCTGGAGCACTAATATTACAGACGTATGGCCAGGATACGGTAAAGTAATTTTTTATTCTCTTTGTTACATTCTCGTTACATGAACAGGGCTGATATATTTCCTCGATATTGGAAAAAGTTCCTTCACAAAACCTTTAGAGGGAGTCTACATGTTGTCTTTTATCCTCCGACCACAAGATGCAGAAGTGCCTTCTCTTATATCATCATCATCATCATTGTTAACCATTATCAATCCACTTCTGGACGAAGGTCTCCCCAAGTTTCTTTAACAAAGGTCTCTCTTGTGCCAGTCTCCTCAATGTCACTCCCGCATACTTTTGAATTTCATCCACCCATCTGCCATGTGGTCTTCTTCTGGGTCTTTTCCTGTCCCTTGGAATCCAATCTAAAATTTTGGCTGTCCATCGATGGTCTGTCCTTCTGGCAGTATGTCCTGCCCATTGCCATTTCAGGGATTTAACTCTGATCATGATGTCTTCCACTCTTGTCATTTATCGGATCCATGAGTTACTCTTCTTATCTCTCCTGGTTACACCAAGCATGCACCTCTCCATGCTGCTTTGAGTTGTCTGCAGCCTTTATAAGGCTCTTTTAGTTAAGGTCCACGTCTCTGAACCATACGTAAGCACTGGAAGGATGCATTGATCAAACACTTTTCTTTTAAGACATAATGGCATATTGCTCTTGAAAATTATGCTGTTTCTTCCAAACGCTCTCCAGGCAAGTTTTGTACGCCGATTAATTTCTTCATCAATGTGACCCTCACTTGATATCTGCTGTCCAAGATAAACGTACGTGCCTGCTATCTCCAGCTTTTCTCCATCAATCGATAAATCTTCATTTCTTGTAAAAGAATTGAACATCACTTTTGTCTTCTGAAAGTTCATTTTTAATCAAACTTCTTTACTCTTTTCAGCAAGTTCCTGGATCATACTCAGCAGCTCTGATGGGGTAGTTGCAAAAACGACTACATCATCAGCAAAACAAAGGTGGGTTAGATAATCTCCATTAATCTTTATCCCCTTGTTTTCCCAGCTCAGCGACTGAAAGACATCCTCCAATGTGGCATTAAAGAGCTTCGGAGATATGGTGTCACCTTGTCTCACTCCCTTTCCAATTTTTATGTGTGTTGTATTTTCAAACAGCCGAATCTTTGCACATGCATTTTCATAAATGTTATTAATAATATTAATGTATGCATCTTCAATACCGCAGGATTTCAGAGCCATTGTAACTGCTGATGGTTTCACCGAATCAAAGGCTTTTTCATAATCGATAAAAGCCATGCACAATGGAAGTTCATATTCCCTCGCTCTTTCAATTAGTTCTCTCAGTACGTGGATATGATCTATTGTGCTGTAGCTACTCCTGAATCCAGCTTGTTCTCTCGGTTGAGCCATGTCCAGTGTTACCTTTAAGCGGTGTTAAAGAACTTTAGTGAAGATTTTATAAACCACTGATAGGCGGCTGATAGGTCTGTAGTTTCTCAGATCCTCAATGTCACCTTTTTTATGTAGCAAGATCATTATAGCGTTGTTCCAATCCTCAGGAATCTTCCCTTCATTAAGGCATCGAGTGAAAATTTGGGCGAGTACTGTTTCGATTTCTCCACTTGCTTCTTGTATGATGTCTACAGTAATTCCATCTTCTCCTGGAGCTTTTCCCCGCTTCATGTTCTTGATTGCATGTGCAACTTCTGCTGGGAGGACTGGAGGAACTCTGGTACTGGTACCTTTCATGATGTCTGGAGTACATGTATCATCCCTTTCATATAATTTGGAGTAGAAATCTTTCACTCTTGTCAAAATTTCGCCTGTATTTCTTGTTACAGAACCATCTTCTTTTCTCAGTGCCATAATCTGTTTTCTTCCCTTACTGAGATGTCCCTTTGCTATTATATACCTTCTCTTAAATGGAAGGGAGATTTACAAGGAAGATATTTTCCACCACGGTTTTCAGACCCACTGTTAAAGTTAGTCGACAGATCGATCTTTTTCGTTCACGATATTCCACAGCGACTTGTTGAACATCGACAAGTATGGACTTCGATGTGGCCACACCTTATTTGATCCTGATGTTATCACTCTCCACAGGGACATTTCTGTAGTTAAATTATTTCGAACCAAGTATTTCTTCCCCTTCCTTCACGTTACCGTGTGGTCAGATGTCCAGGTTCAAATTTAGAAAGAGGCCTAGATGATGTGTTTATCCTGAAGCGCTGAATCTTCCCATTACCTAATACACAACGTCACATAGTGACGAGAATTCGTTTTATGCTATTAGATACTCCTAGGAATCTTAAAAACAATTCTTGGAATTTAAATCCATTCATTTTTTGGGATCATATACTTCTTAAAGCATAGGAGGGGTTTTAGGAGAAGCCTCTCGTTTCCAAATGAATATTATCATCTGTAAAGTAGCTACACTTTAAATTCCTAAGTAAATTTGACCTTATGTGGTTCTCCATTTCAATTCGATTTTCAATGTATATGTATTGAGTTTAAATTTTGTAGCTAATCAGCAATTTACCATTTCACATACATTTCGTTTAATAAATCGCGTGTAAAATTATCAAATGTACAAATTAGTGTTGATATAAAGCATAATTTAAAGACTCGTGTTGATGTAGCATCTCCATTTATAAGTTTTCTATCACAAATTTTGTTAAGACACATCTTGACGAATTGCTCCAAACACATCAAAAGCAATTCAACGCAATTAAATATTCAAGTTTGATTTCTAAAACGTAAGTGGTCAATGTTTCTCTAAACAGGGTATTCTAGCTGCACTTTGCGAGAGATAACGTTATCACCGGCTATGAAGTCATTTAAGATCAGTGGCGGTTTTTCAGGTGAAGTAGGTGAAGTGCCCCTTCACCTATTTTACTCAAAATAAAGTTTTATTCAGTATTTTTTTTATAATATATTCTTTTTTGCCTTTATTCAGTTCCAAAATACTCAAAATTTTGAATAGATATTAATTCACATGGCACGCTCAATACGGAAACAAATCCTTATACACAAAACAGTGCAAGTGAAGAGCCGAAATGAGAATGCTTGGAAATCTGCAGTTTTCCGCCGAGTTGCCATGGTAACCGTGACGTCACCCTCCCCAATGTGCTGGCTCACGTGAGGTGGTCCAGCTTCGGGTGCCTTACCTCTGCATCTTTCAGTTTTTGAGCGTAAAGTCGTGACAGATCACGGTGGAGCGAGCGGACTACCAGGGTACCTTGCAATCTGCTAGGGCTTTTTCCTTGTGTTGCTGTGGCACATTATTTTCCGAAAGGAATTTATTCTTTACATATATTTATATATATAATTTGGCCCTGCTTCCTTTTTAGTAATAATATTGTTGCGTACTTTGGGTCTTAGTTGTCAGGATGCCCAATTACTTCCGGACGGCGATTCGAATCACTGAATCCGGCAATACCTCGTTAGCCAATTAGCCGACACAGTACATCAATAAACCAATGGAGGCACAGTATAACAATTAAAACAGGGATTTAATGGATACATGTATAAATTACACCGGATTCTTCATCTAATTACAAAGCTATAATTTCCGGCCAGCTTTGGCCCTCTTCGGTGTTTCAGAAAATATGTCCTAACGAAATGTCTGTTCGATCACAATGAGCCGCAAATAAAAGTATTCGTAAAAAGTACTTACATAGGTCCTTGAGTATCCACCGTATGACACCCAGAAAACAACACAAACACTCACTCACATTCACTAATATGTCGGCTCTACGGTTAGTTTTTCCCTTTTTGGATGAGGTCGCGTTGCTTACGTTCTCTTCGTCAAAACGACATCATCCCTAGTCGCTGAACGCACGTACTCAGACACACGCACAAAAGTTCTCTCCCCGCTTTCTTTGCGAAGAGGGTCGGCAGGGAGGGTCCTCCTCCGTGGTTCCCCTTTGTTGGCGTTTCTCTTCTCCGCTCTGCATGAGTGAGGCGATATTCCGTAATTATTATTTCTCTCTGCCGCATTTCACCTGAAATCGCTCTTTAAGACAGGTATCCGTATTCCGGCGAGGATCAGAAAGTTTTTAGGTAAATCTGGTGGTTATTTTCATCAGCTTATGCTTTTCAGCTAGATTCTCTTCTTATGCTCAGAATTGCAAGAGCACGCAGACGGACGACAAGCATTTTTCTAGCACGAGGAAAAATCGAGGCCCAGCTCTCTCGGATATCAAACGGGATCTGTCCTCAACAACAATCTCCCCTCTCCAAGAAATTGGTAAGCGGTGAATTCCAACACTTGAAACCGCGACATTTTTATTATAAACCGCTCTTCAAGTCTAAGAGCTTCCATTGTTTCACGCGCGGCGCAGACAAAAGCTTCAAACGCTTTTGCCGTCCAAACACTTTTGAGTCATGGAAAATAGCTTTTAAACTCTGACCCGTCCCATTTCCGTTTATGGGCTCTTTGTTCTCGTGGCAAACACCTGCAACTCGCCACTTGAATTCAAAGTGCTAGAAGATCTTTTCTTAATATATCGCCCCTCGCAATTGTTTAAATTATAACTCTCTGTTAATTAAAACCCCCAATCAAGTTTCAATTACCGTTAATTAACCATGCCTCTCGCCAATTAATTATGCGAGGGGGGGGTCACAATATATTTTATAATTTATTATTTCGTGCTTTGTGATTATTTGTTGAAAACTTTAACTGATATTTTAGGTTTGTGTACAATTTAACTGATAGTGATAGTTTTTAGTATGCATCCTGTGAACGAACGACATTGTTTGTAATTTATTGCAAACTCCATTTAATCTGTGGAAATATGAAGATAAAAGAGACATTTTGGTTCAAGGACGACTGACGGATTCACTGACAATTATTGCCAAGAACGAAATCAAAAAGAGTGGTAAATCCAACAATATTAATTTTAAAAATTGTTGGTTTGCTAAATATAAATGGATTTGCAGCACTTCTGTGTTATTTTTTATTTTTTGGCCCTGCTTCCTTTTTAGTAATAAACATTCGGCGGGGAATAAAGACGGATTCTCAGATTTATTAAGCGTAACACGGTCACTTCATAAAGACCGTGACTCTAGCGAACACCTGAAATGCGGATTAATGTTAAGGAATTTTGAAAAAATTGAAAACACCATTGCCGATGCCCTGAGGAAGAATACTAGGATTTTGAAAACGCATTTTAACGAAAACGTTCGTTTAAATAGACTTTTCCTGCAGGCAGTGATTGATGCAGTATTAGTCTATACTATATTTGAGCAAACAAGATCTGGCAATGCATGGCCATGACGGAAGCATGGGCTCGATAAATCGTGGAAATTTCATTGAATTACTTTCATTGTTGATATGAAGAAGTGCTTTAGAAATTGAAAATCAGTACGAAAGGATAAAACATTATTCAATATGAATTAATTGAATGTATTTCTGAATATATGAACGATCACGTCAAAAATTAAATAATTTTTGATTGTTGATTCGGAAGGTGTATTGGGTGAGGGATTTTTAGGTTTCCATGATGTGAATGAAGATAGAACGTCAGTTGCTTTATACGAAATGCTAGACAAAATTTTGGAACAATCTGATCACAAACACAAATAAATAGGACAATGTTACGATGGGGCAAGTACAATGTCTGGACACTTAAATGGGCTACAGATAAAAAAGTCAAGGATAAAGTTTCTCAAGCTGTTTTTGTTCATTGCTTAGTTCATCGTTTGAATTTTGTATTACACCAGAGTTTTTCTAAAATTTCTAAGTGTCGAATACTTTTTGGAAGCCTCAGGGAAATTGCTTCGTTTGTTCACCATTCTGCGAAGCGGTCTTATAAACTTATATCAACAACCGCAAGACGCAGACCAACCATAACAGAAACTCGATGGTCCTCCACTTCGAAATTAGTAAGTGTAGTTGTTGAAGATTGGGAAAACTTGAAGGAAGTGTTCGGATTTCTGACGAATAGCGAATAATCAGACAAGAAATCAATTCATCTTGCCAAGGGATTTTTGAATGATATGAACACTTTCGAATTTACATTTTTGGCTCCACTGATCTATTATTCGAACTTTTGAAGAAAAAATAACTAAACATAAACTACTGTGTAACTCAATTTAAAAAAAAACAAAAAAACTCGTGAAATTTTGAGCCATAAAAGGAACGATGAAATATTTGAAACACATTTTGGAAAAGCTAGCAAAATCACAGAAATAAGCACGGGAATATGCTGCTCTTACACAGGAACAATTTTTCAAAATTATAAACAATTGTATTTTGAAATTTTGGACCACATTTTAATGGAAATGGATATAAGATTTCAGAACTGTAAGAAACTTCAATTTGTCTGGCTTGCTGACACAACCAAATTCGAATAATTTAATGCATGCTTTCCCTCTTGCGCTCTTGAAAATATACATTTTTACGGAAACATATTTACTAAACACCAGCGCCTTAAAAATGAACTGAGTCTTGTATATGCCGATGAAAAATTAAGGAATATATTGACTCAAGAACTCCTTCGAGTGTTTCACGGAGACAAAGACATTTTTACAGAAGATTATAAATTGGTTTTCCTCAGTTTAACAATTCCATCTACAAGTGTGCCAGTGGAAAGAAGTTTTCTTAAAAGAATACAAACTTGCTCAAGAAACACTAGTTCCCAAGATAGACTTGCTTCTCTGGCAAATATTTCTATTCAGGAAGACATTTTATTGATGCTCACGAAGGAACAACCATCTAACTATCTTATGACGACATAATCGACAAATCTGCAGCTTTAAAAGGGAGAAAAATTGATTTAATATACAAAAAATAGTAAGTCCTCATTAAGGGATTTTCATTGTAGACAGTAGATATCTTTTCATACTGCTCTTGTACCTCTTCACCTATTTTTCCATCCACGAGCCGCCACTGTTTAAGATTCGTCATACGCGCATCAGTGTTTTAACTTCTGAAGAAAGGGTTGAAAGTAATTTGACACGAACAGGCATAATATTTCACAGCACTAATGTGAGCGATTGTTAGCAAAATAGTCGTCCTTACGATTACTTTCAATTGAGGGCTTTTTTCCAACAAGAAAGAAATACTGATTCCATGGAAATTCAACTCGAAAAGAAGTAACACACAGAAGGTAACTCTTTTTAACTGTTACCGGAAAGGAAAAGCAATACGTATACAGTACAAAGCTATATTAATGTCTTGTTAGGGATTTGTGTTCCGATTCTTTAGCATGAAAGATCAAAACTGAACAAATTCCAATCATAAATGAATACGTTCTCTTGTACAACCAGCCACGTGTTCGACAGATTGACTGAAGTCAGCAATTTTAATCGTGAACATCTTCAGCCAGTGTCATTTTCTTAACTGTATGTGAAAATCTTTGGCTAAGTTGAATTTGACTTGCTTATGCCGTTCATGCCCAACGTAGTAAAAAATGTATGTGCTCATTTGCTATATAAAAGTAATAAAAAAGACGGTGTCATCACATTGAGAAAGAGAAACATTCACTGATGTTTGAAAATACAACTCTGCATAGGATATCCTGAAACAAATATTTCAAGCATGGCAAAGTCAATCTAAAACTTCACATTTCATGGCAGTTTGATTCCAGATGGCAAAAACACTGAACTGCAACAATGAGAGATTTGCCATTCCGGTTACGAATGAATTCGTCGGTTTTCAGTAAATACATTTGAGAGATAAAGCAGTGCAATATAAACACAAATAACGAAAATGATGTGAAATATATACAGATGTGTATTTACATATTGCACTAGGTCACATTATGCCGAAGAAAGAGAAATAAGACTCGCTCAAGCTCGCCGTGCAAAAGCACCTGGAGGTCTTCTAGACGAAAAGATAAAATAAAATCACAACATAAACGCCACTAGAAAGAAAAAGAAGCCCAGCAACTTGACTAGTAAACAAAGCAAAGACAAAAATAAAGTTCAATAAAAAACACCCGCAGGTGAGGTTTGTAGCAAATCAAAAAAAGAAGTTGAACAGACGTAGAAAAATCAGGAATGTGGCATCAAATCTGCACGCGGATTCGATTCTGGTGAATGGAACACCATCCGGTGGCAGAGGACCATCTACATACACTGATGTGCAAAAATTAAGGACGAAGAGGAGAAATTAGCATAACAGCGGAACGAGCAGGCAGAACGGTCCGAAAGACCACTCAGGAGATAGACTAGGGTCCGGTACGGCAGGACATGCGCATATATGCAGCATGACGTAGGGGGGAGTGTTGGAAAGGTATAAAGCACACGGGCGGTGTACGCTCAGCAATTCGGTGAAAGCTATTGCACGGTGTACATCGGTTTGAACGACGTCGAGTTGCTGCCACCGTGTGATACGGCCAACAGGCAATCCTGTAGACGACATCTGGATGACTTTACCCTTGAGGTCGCGTCATTGGGAAGTTGGAAGAAGGTCGAAGTGGGACTAGTGTGGCCGAGGAGTTCGGGATCGCTCACAGCATTGTTTCACGAGCTTGGAGAGTATTTCAAACGACAGAAACAGCTGTCCGAGAGTTTACCAGTGGTCGTCCACGAGCAAACACGGCTGCGGACGACCGGTATATTTTCCTACAGGCGAGAAGAGACATACGGCAGACAGCGGGAGAAATCGCAAGGTACAGGCAACAGACAACTGGACGTCCGTTATCGCGTTTTACCGTGGCCAGGAGGCTGAACAAAGGTGGTATATTTGCACGAAGACCAGGTCGGTGTGTGCCATTAACGCCTGCTCATCGGAGACGGCGGTTTTTGTGGTGCCAGGAACACAAGAACTGGGCACATCAGCAATGATGAGAACTTATTTAGTCTGACTAGCAAATCTGGACTTATACACATCTGGGGAGAGCAGGGAACACGCAATTAAACCTCCAACATCATCGAAAGGGACCAGTTTGGAGGTGGCGGAGTTCTCGTTTGGGGCGGTATCATGGTTGGTAGCCGTACTGACCTCCACATCTTCCAAGGAGGTTCAGTTACTGGTGTCCACTATTGTACCAAAGTTCTCCTGCCTCACGTGTGTCTGTTTAGAGGTGCTGTGGGTTCTGAGTTCCTCTTCATGGACGACAACGCTACACCTCATCTTACAGTGGCAGTCGTAGAGCTGTTGGAGAGTGAAAATATTCAACGCATGGATTGGCCTGCAAAGTCCCCGGACCTAAATCCAATCGAACACGTGTGGGACCTTCTCGGGAGACGCTTGGCAGCACGTCATCAGCCGCCAGCAACGATTCCGCAGCAGTGATTGGCGCTACAAGAGGAATGGGCCGCGATGCCTCAACAGCTCCTTGACAACCTCGTCCTCAGCATGGACAGACGTTGTAAATCCTGCAACGCAGTCAGGGATGATCATATCCCCTACTAAAGACTGGATTTTTCTTGGCAGCCGCCTGTCACATGGATGTTTCTGTCTTCTGTCCAGTTGTGCTCGAAGCTACCTTTTCAATAAAGTGCCTTTGTATCCTTTGGATTCCTTGTTTGGACGGTTTTGCTCACTTGTCCCATATTCTTACATTTTCATTTTGGGGATCTTATGGTATGATTTGAGTTGATGTGGAGCACTTCTGCAAGACGTTACATTCGAAAAACCGTCTCTTCCTTAATTTTTGCACGCCAGTGTATATAAAAGTGAAAGTTTGTATGTTTGTTTGTCCGCTATACAAATCTACAATTTTCAACTTAGAACCACCAAATTTGGTATACTGTTTCATGGTACTCTGACTTAGACCGTAGACGGTTTTGGGAAAGATTCGGACCCGGCGGTCAAAGGGCACCCGTACAAAATTTTCGTAAAAAGTTCTACAGTTTTCAATTTATAACCACCAAATTTCGTATATTACCTCATGATACTCTGACTTTGAACGTAGACAGTTTTTGGAAGTGTTCGGAGCCGGGGGTCAAGGGGGCCTCCACACAAAATTTTTGTTATTTTAGTTAAAATTTCTACAGTTTTCAATTTAGAACAACCAAATTTGGTATATTATCTCATGGTATTTACCCAGAAAATGCCGGGTACCCCTGCTAGTCTAGCATAAAAACCAGCAGCTTGGGACGACGGTAGAGCAGAGACAAATTCAAGTTGTATGCGAGAGGCGATAACCGATCGGAATCGTGCAATAAGTTGTTTGCCAGCTTGTCGTAGCGATAATACGGTGGTAGCATAAACATTAGCCAGCAGAAAACGGTGGATTACTGACTTGATAATGATGAAAATGAATGAATATAACTCGGATTCGCAGTTAATCATAGGGTCGTAGGAAGGGAGGAACAGATAATAGCGGGTGGTATGGGAAGTATTGCAATTTTTTTTAGTAGCGCGGAACATGAGTCCGAGCAAGGAAATAGTTGTTTCACAAAGGGAACACACATGTGCTTTAGGTGTAGCAGTTGGCGGGATGAAAGCACTTGAAAACGAAAAATAATGACAGGGAAAGAATACGTATATGCAGAAAAAATAAACTGGAGCTCAAGTTCATATGAAGAAGGGAGATGCAAATTTGCAGCAGATGGATTCATGGATGTCCATTAAATGTTACATTAACAAAATTGGTTTTCGAATTGTCTGCTGCACCTCGATCACGGGTGAGAAGGAAAGAACACATGAGCTAGGGAGATTTATGATGAACTAAATGCATGTTAAACTCTGGGAAAACTGTGAAGAAGTTGGCCAAAATGGATGTCTTGTTGGGAGGGTAGCCGTGTGTGGTAAACACCGATCATCAGAGTTTCTGCGTGAGCCCGAGGAGCGATTGACTTTATAATGATGAAAATGATTGAACATAACTCGGATTCGCAGTTAATCCCAGGGTGTCTTGACTCCAGCTGTGTATATGTGCTATCCTCTTTCCGGTGAAGAGAACTGCTTATGTGTCTTCGGACGCTGTGATGATTCTACATTGTCATTAATTTACACTTTTTCTCTTGAATAAGGTTTCCCCAGGATTACCTACGTATACTTTCTGCTGTTCCTATTCCTGGGCAGGAAAAGATTTTGCAAATTAATGGGCGCATATAAGGCCCTCTGGGTAAATAGCGGTGTACATAAATAGCTTGTTTTGTAAATAAACAGCTGAATGTAGAATTTGTATACTTTTCTTCTTAGAGTTGGCTACAGAATTGCCTGGAAATTGGGGGAAAACGCTAATCCTCTTTCCCCCGTCCGGATTTACGACCGATAAAAATTTGGTGTCAGAAGTCGTAGTGGTTACGGACGTTAAGTATCCCTGCCATCTGGTAATGATATACATATATGAACTTTATCTTCTAAAATGTTTATAAGATCGCTGCTTGTATTAGTTCATTTACTGTTGAAATGTCAGTACTTAATTATTTCTTCTTTCGTATCACTAAAATTCATAAGAAATCCTTCCACTTGAGAAACTAATGAAAAGTTTGACATTCGATATTTGACCTACATATTCGGATTTCTTTTTCGAAGTTCAACGTCGTTTCTCTAACGCATTTTCCTTGTAGCATCTTCATGTAACAGAAAAGCATGAGTTTTCTGGCATTTTATATAACGGAAAAGCATAAGTTTTCTGGCATTTTATATAACGGAAATGCATAAGTGTTCTGGTATTTTTGGGGTATGACATGATTGGTAACCTATATTCAAGATACTACTTAAAGGATCAGTAAACTCATTTTGGGCATTTTTTTCTGCGAGAATGTGTAATGTCGAAAGAGACATGAAAAATGACACAATCAGAAATGCTTTATCGTAAGCAGTTCGACCGCTAAAGCGTTTTTTAAAACCAGCAGTGACGTCACACAAGACAAGTGACCAGACGTTCAGCGTGCGGAGGGCTCCAATCAGTGCTGTTTACCGTTCTGTGCAGCGTAGTCGATCCCATCAATCTGTTAAATAGCTAGTGTAAATCCTTATTCAGTTGAACCACGATATTCTGCCGGCACAGTACGAATATTTAACAAGAAATGTGAAAACAAATTCGAGGGTAGAAAAGGTAATCTTGACTGGTGACAATGTGATAACCGCGAGAGAATGTCAACAGACGCTGTGTGTTTGTGTTGCAACGAACGTGATCAGATTATGAAAATAAAAGGTAGTGCCCAACGTATAATAAATTACGAATCATTCGACAGTATTGTTCTAAACATCCACACCTTAGAAGCAAGTCGCTATTAAATGATTCTTCGAGCAGAAAAAAACGAGAAAAAAATATGAACTTGTATGTAACAAACTATTGAGGCACGCTGCATACAAATAATTCGTATATTGGGATGAATGCCAGGATACCTGTAGGGCAAGAAATCAGAAAATCAATCCCTTCCTGTGTTGTGAGTAAAATTAGAGAATGTTTTCCCGAATCTAGTGAAGAGTATTCGGGCTTTGTTTGTTGCCCTGGAAATGACCCAGACTATTTCAATTAACTTCCACTGTCAGCTGCTGTCTATATGCGAGTAGATAAAGGAATTTATTTTATGAGTGTTTCTCGTAGCCCAAGCGCAAAGTCATTAATGACCCCCCCCCCCACACACACACACACACACACACACACACACACACACGCGCGAAAATAAAAATACCGCAATAGTTGAACATGATATATAGCTCTAGAAATGACAGTTAGATAAAAGGCAGTTTATCTAACTGTTATTACTGTATAGCAGGTTAGTCACACATTGAAATTTTTCTACCAGCAGTTCAGCATCTCCATTACACGTTTGAGCTGACCATCATAAATGGTTGGTTATACTGGACCGCCATGCTTCTGGTAAAGGAGCTTTCTTTTCAACAGCTTTTAAATTTTTAGTCAAACCTTTGTCCATGTACCACACATCAAACTGATGATCAATTTAGGGATATTTTTTCTTCATGAGGGCACGAATGCTTCTATGTCTATCTGATAAAAAAAACTGATATCTTTATTTCTTCATAGAGGCTTGAGAGTAATAAATCTCGCGTATTCTTTTCTAAGTCCCCGTCAAAAATACGTTTTTGGACTATAATACAAATATTTCCCTTGCGAATATCCATAATGGAATATGTACAGTATTTGGCGCAAAAACCTGGCGAATCAAACTGTCCATCCCCGTCACCCAAATTTCGGTATCGTAATTTTAAATCATCAGTAATTTGTTTTTTCATAGTGCGCCACGTAAACTTGATTATTGGCCCAACTAAAAATTTCACCACTTTGTAAAAAAAAAGTACTGCTAATGAGTGATTGTAAACCAAGAGTTTTAGGAAAATCCGTAAACTGCTTAAAATTAATTCCAGTTGTGTAACTTGCAGCAAGAAGTTTGATGACTAACGAATAGGACACGTGCAACACAAGGAGAGAAATTCTTGACCCTAATAACCTCGTACTTTCCCTAACTGGTCGTTACACCTTCAATCAAAAAAAAAAAAAATCTTTCCCTAACAACCCATACCGCGCCGAGTACACAGATGCCGCTGATGAGAGAAGTGGTCTGACTGACCGCTGGTCTAGTGTGACGTCATCATCAGAAACTTAGTCGGCTGTTTACTCAGCTCCCAATGGCCGTAGGGAAACAAATTTCGGCTCTATGAGCATCACTCCGTCGCCCGCATAACATGACAGCAAAATTTCGCACTTTCGAGGACCTTCTTTTTAAGTTTACTGTTCCTTTAAGGATCAAAATACGCGCATACACAAAAAAAAAGGATTACAAGTTACAAAAAGATACAATTGAATATTTTATCGAAGGAAAACGCAAACGTCTCGTTAGCGCAGTGGTCTAAGCGATGGACCTCTAACCGTTCGTCCGAACGGGTTCCAAATGAGTGATGGATTGTGATTCTGCCTCACGGCACGGCCCCTAGAACAAATGGCCCCATGTTAGGAGCAAATCACAGGGAACAGCCCCTAAACACGCTTAAAGTGGTCGTTAAAAACCCTCCCCGAGGAAAGGCACCTACGTAGGTAAAGACAGAAAGGGAAAATACAGACATGCTGTTAGCATTTCAATTTTCTTCCCCAATAAATAACACAGTGATGGACAGAATCTTTATTCTTTAATACATTACGAAAATTTTCCTTAATACATACACTGCTGGCCACCCAAAATGCAACACCAAGAAGGACATGAGATAGCAAAGCCAGATTTACTGGACACATAACAACAGATACAAAGATGAAACGATTGAGCTTACAGGCCCGTGCGACTTGCGGAACACGCAGACATCAATAGCTCGTGTGGCCCCCATGGCTGGCAATAACGGCCGCCACATGCCGCGGCATCGAGCGAAAGAGGCTTTGGATGTGGGCTTGGGGTATGTCGGTCCAGTTTGCTTCCACACGTTGCCACAGTTCTTCAGGCGTAGCCGCGGGTGGTGCTTGCAAGGCCACTCGATTGCCGTTCAGCGACCAGACGTGTTCGATGGGCGACATATTGAGAGATCAGGTGGGCCACGGCAGCCGTGACACCTGGTGGGCCGTGAAGAATTGTTGCCCGATACGTGACACGTGCGGGCGCGCATTGTCCTGTTGAAACGTGGGCACTGGGAGGTCCTGCAGGTAAGGGGAGGACTACAGGCTCCAAAACGTCGAAGATGTAGCGGTGGCTGTTGAGTGTACCGGCGATGCGTACCAGAGGAGTGCGGGTGTCACATACAATTGTACCCCAAACCATAATGCCAGGCAACGGACCGGTATGGCGATGCATAATGCAGGCGTCCTACAGTCCCTCGCTGCGGTGCCACCACACGCGGATCTGAAGATCGTGGTGTTGCAGGCGGAAGGGAGATTCGTCGGAAAAGGCAATGTCGTGCCATTCCGTAGTCCACGTGCGGCGTACAACAGCCCGCTGCTGCCGCACTCACCGGTGGTGTAACGTCAATGGTAATTGGAGCAATGGGTGCCGTGCGATAAGCCCCCGCTCAAGCAATTAGCCAGTTCATAGAGTATTCCTGGTTTTCATCTTACTTGATTTTCGTTATTAATTACGGCTACGAACTCGGAAGGAAATCAAAAACGGATAAAATTGAAATCTTCCACTTGCATGGAAATGCATTGTTTTGAGTGGCACGCTACTTAGCATGCTCGGATGGTAACTCGGAGATGCTGGCACGATTCTCTTATGGCACTGCGACATATAAATCTTGAATATTAGTCAAACGTTTCATTAGATCTAATAGCGAACATAATATAATGGTGGCGCGAGTTCTGAAACACTTGGAAATGGACTTTGTGAAAAATACTTTTCCTAGCCGATTGTGAACTCACAAATTCAAGAAAAACCCAAATATAAATGCGTCACAGAGTCTAGTTGCCCTACAAATGACATTTTCGCAACCTATTACGCTCTAACATTACCAGTAAGGTTTCATAAATTTGAAATAACCTTTTTTGCTCATGCATAACCTACCAGTCAAATATCTGTTGGAAATGGTCTTTATTAAAAAGTTATCAGTGGCTTTAAATTCTGAAGAGTATTTAATAACCCCGTCGGAGTAAATTAATTCACTTCCGGTGGAACAAGTCCGCCTCAATATCGATAGTTAGAGAATGTCAAGTGCCCAAAAGGAACAGCTTTCGCATTTGTTACATAAGCATCATAGATTATTCTTCAACAAGGGTTTCACCTAGGTAGTTTTCTATATGGAGGATACCGAAGGTACTGCACCTGTAGTATTTAAGCTATATCCTTGTTCCTCCCCCGATGAAAAGGACAAAACGCGAATCCAAATTAAAATGTCCCAGCAGGGTTGTTATTCAGGAAACTACTTTCTTTCGGTGGCTTCAGCACTTTCTGTGCCTTAGAATGATAGTAGACAACAATTTATCATACATCAATTTTGTCTTCTGAAAGTTCATTTTTTAATCACACTCCTTTACTATTGTCAGCTAGTTCGTGGATCATACTCTAAAGGGGTAGTTGAAATAATGATTACCTTATCCGCAAAACGAAGGTGAGTTACATAACTCCATTAATCTCTATCCTTTTGTTTTCGCAGTTCAATTATTGAAAGGCACCTAGCAATGTGGCATTGAAGAGTTTGAGAGATATGGTGTTACCTTGTCATACTTCTTTCCCAATTTTTATTGGTGCTGTATCCTCTATTAGCCGAACCTTTGCACTTGCATTTTCATAGATGTTATTAATAATGTTAATGTATTCATCATCAATGCCACAGGATTTCAAAGCCATTGTAACTGCTGATGGGTTTACGGAATCAAAGGCCATTTCATAATCAATAAAAGCCATACATAATGGGAGTTCATATTCTCTTGTTCTTTCAGTTAGTTCTCTCAGTACATGGATATGATCTATGGTACTGTAGCCAATCTTGAATCCAGCTTGTTCCAGCGTTTGAGCCATGTCCGATGTTACCAACGTTTTGTATGCCATCTTCTTTATTAAATATAGTGTACAACGTCTTGTATTTTCATCTTCTTCATAAGGACCCTGCTGAATCTCAAATTGCGCCTCACCCATGCGACCATCATGCTCCTTTGCCTGCTTGTGTTCCTTTTCTTCCCAATGAAGGCCGCACCTGCTCAGTATGCTTATTTATCAACTTTGCTTGCCTTTGACTTCAATTCTTCAACAAAGACATTAACTATATCATATGTTTTGACAATCGTTGATCCATGGTAGCTCATTTCTCGTCATCGGGCTGTGCGTCCCCATTATGATCGCAACAAGCTCCCCTGTCGGTGATCATCGATTTTATTTTTGTGTGTGTGTATCGCCGGTTGTTGTCCCTTTGAATATGTGAACACTTTACTGACATTTTTAAATTCTCTTAATCACACTCCCGGCAATATTGCAGTTCGATTATATCTTCGCCGTTCATTGTGTTTTTAGACCTCTATTTTCCGTCATTTTTGTATAGCTTCGTAAGTATTTTTGTTAGCAATAAAACCCTTTGAATCTCCACTCTGCTGGGAAGGCTTTCCACCAGATTTTGGTACGTTGCTGTGAAAATTATTGCTTTCCATTCTCCACTCTGCAGGGAAGGCTTTCCACCAGATTTTGGGACGTTGCTGCAAGAATTATTGCCTTCCATTTTGCTACAAGAGCATTTACTAGGTCGGTTAACGATTTTGCGCAGTTCACCCTGGCTTGCAGTCATTGTTCCAATTCATTCCAAAGGTGTTCCATAGGGTTTTCGGATAGGCCATTCAAATTCTTCCACACCCAACTCATCAAACCATTCCAACACGGAGCTCGCTTTGTGAACGGAGGCATCGTGCTTTTTGTAAAGGAAAAGACATTCACCGAACTATTGCCATAATGTTGGGAGCACAGAATTGTTGAGAATGTCACGATAGATATCATCTTTAAGATTCCCTGGCACTGGAACTAGGGGACTCAACCCAAAGAATGAAACACCAGCACCAGAGCATGAAGCCTCCGCCTCCACCGAACTTCACAGTTGGCACAGCACAGTCGGGAAGTAAGCGTTCTCCTCGCATCCTCCACAACCAGACTCGTTCGATGGACTTCCAGATGGTGAAGCATTATTCATCACTCCAGAGATAATATTTCCACTGGCGTCGAGCTTTACACCACTCAAACCGATGCTTGGTGTTGATCTTACTGATATTATGCTTGTGTGCGGCTGCTCGGCCATAGAGACCTATTACTTTTAGCTCTTGACGAACTGTTATGGTGCTTACAAAGGCATTTTAAAACTAAGTGGTGTGTGTTGAAACCTAAGACAGGCGGTTTCGTCGTACCATCCGCTTCGGCACTCGGAGGTTCCTCTGTGTCATTTGCCTTTGCCTGTCAGGTCGCTATTGCGCTGTTATTGCTAATAGTGTTTCCACATCACATTTACTTCCTTTTCAGTTGATCGACAGAGTTGCAGAAGGGCAGAAATTTTCCGAACTGATATGTTACTAAGATGGCATCGTATGATCGTGCCACGTTGGAAGTCACTGAGCTGTGCTATACGGCCCATTCTATGGTTTATGCTTGTCTATGACATTTGACAGGCCACCTACGTTGTTTTTCTGCGTGGACCATGGCGCTGTGACGTAAAAGTGCAAATTTACTACTCAGAAAAGCCATCCAAATAATTTTAATCATATCGTATATATGCCAATTTTCGTGGACTTTAGCTGGCAACAAATAAATTGAACAGCTATGAAGGAGAGGAAGAACTAAAATTCTGTTTGCAAAAAACTTTCGTTTAGAGAAAAAATGTTTCAAATAGCAAGGAAATAGTTTCAGTAAACAAAGAGGAAAATGTTAAATAATGCCGAAGTTCAGAAGGCACCCGTTTTTAAATGAGAAAAGAGGAAATTAAATGCTGTACAGAAACAGGCCGAAGAAGTACTTGCTTTTGCTTGCAGAGGAATTCATTAAAACTTAAAATACAAAACAATCCTCTTCGACAAAAAGCAAAAATCATCTAAATTTGAGTAAATAATTAACATTGGAGCACATACACACCATAAAAAAATTTAATAAAATTCTTACTACAGCCATGAGATATTTGTAAGACCAAACTTTAGAACCGAACTGCATTTATCCAGAAGACATTTCTGATGCACAAAGAAACATCACTGATGCCACAGCGTCTTTGCCAGAAAAAACAACCACGATGAAAAAAAAAGATGGCTCCACAAAACATGCCTAAAACTAAGGCAGAAATACAGAAGAGCGCTATTAGCACAAAAAGCGATTGTGCTTCTTAAATGTCCCGAGAGAGAACCAAATACATACATCAAGAAATCTTCACATCGGAGCGTGAAGAAAAAGATTAATGAGGACACTGCTGGCCACCCAAAATGCAATACCAAGAAGAACACGAGATAGCAAAACCAGATTTACTGGACACATAACAACAGATACAAAGATGAAACGATTGAATTTAGAGGCCCGTGCGGCTTGCGGAACTCGCAGACATCATTAGATCGTGTGGCCCCCATGGCTGGTAATAACAGCCGCTACACGCCGCGGTATCGAACGAAAGTGGCTTTGGATGTAGGCTTGGGGTATGTCGGTCCAGGCTGCTTCCACACATTGTCCCAGTTCATCAGGCGTAGCTGCGGGTGGTGCTGCCGGGCCACTCGGTTCCCGAACAGCGACCAGATGTATTCGATGGGCGACATATCGGGAGAACAGGCGGGCCACGGCAGCAGTGACACCTGGTGGGTCGTGAAGAATTGTTGCACGATGCGTGCCACGTGCAGCCGCGCATTGTCTTGTCGAAACGTGGCCTCTGGCAGGTCCTGCAGGTAAGGGAGGACTACAGGCTCCAAAATGTCGGAGATGTAGCGGTGGCTGTTGAGTGCACCGGCGATGCGTATCGGAGGGGTGCGAGTGTCATATCCAATTGAGCTCCAAACCATAACGCCAGGCGACAGACCGGTATGGCGATTGACAATGCAGGCATCATACAGTCTCTCGCTGCGGTGCCACCACACTCGGATCCGACCATCGTGGTGTTGCAGGCAGAAGCGGGATTCGTCGGAGAAGGCAATGTCGTGCTATTCCGTAGTCCAGGTGCGGCGTTCAACGTCGCACTGCCGCCGCACTCGCCGGTGGTGTAACGAACGTCAATGGTAATCGGAGCAATGGGCGCCGTGCGACAAGTCCCCGCTCCTGCAGACGACGTCGAACGGTAAGTGCTGACACAGGTTGTTGCGCAACACACCCTAATTCCTGCGCTAACGTTCGTGATGTGGCGGTGCGAGCCGTCAATGCCCGCCGCACAACATGCCGGTCCTCTCGTTCGGTGGTGTGTCGTGGCTGCGGCAATCACTCACGTCGGTCCGTCCGTCCCTCCTGCACCCACCGAATTCATGCTCACCTCACTGTGGCTGGATTTCGTCCCACACGGGCGCCGTTGTCTTGGTACGATAAACCGCTGTCGCGATGAGCCACTATTCGTCCTCTGTCGAACTCCGAAACGTGCTGGAATGACTGCCGTACTCTGTCTGCTATGAGGCATTAGAAAGCTTCCCACGCACAGGTCCGGCAGCACAACACACTTCCACTACCTACGCCCCGCCTTCTCTGCACCCTTCTTATAGCTTCTCGGTGGCGTGCCGGGCGCACATAATTTGCATATGCCCTGCAATGCTAATCGTTTGCATGTCCTCTTGCGGGCGGCGCATGCTGCGAATTTCAGGCGAATCGGATGCTTTCTTCTTGGTGTTGAATTTTGGGTGTCCAGCAGTGTAATATATGTGAAATCAGGGCTTTGCTGAAAGGATTTCAAATTGAAACTGAAGCTTCCAATCAGCAAATGTCTCGTTGATAATCGCTGATTTTGCCTATTCAAGGTGTTTGAATATAGAAAATATGCTGCAACATTGTCAGCAGAATACATAGACATAGGCCAAAAGAAAAACGGAAACATTTAAAGATAAAAATAATTTTGGTGCTCTTCTGCGGAGAATGTGGTGCTGATCAGTAATATTGAGCAGGCCTATAATTTAATTCCACCATTGCAACATGACACGATAAGAATGAATAAGTGCACTGAGGTGACAAAAAAAACTGGGAAGGGTTCTACCTTTTCCATTACATGCCATCACCACCATGCAGTAAATGGTATCGTCCGCAAACGACGTACATATAAAGGAAGAAATCTCTGCAACCGCAAGTAGTAGCATTCGCAGTTCAAATGGCAGCTTATTAGGATTCGAGCGATTTTAAACGTGGTAAGATAGTCGGTGTCCGGGAGATGGGTCATTTCATCTCGAAAATTAGTACAAAATTTGAATTCAGACGGTCAGCAATTTCAAGGGTGTACTTGGACTACACAGAAAACTGAGGGGGCAAATCTAGAGTGCGAGACATCTGTTGCGGTAGAAAAGTGAACAGCGGCGTCTGGCACGCATCCTAATCCTCTACCCGCCCGGCGTGAAATATTGCCGCAAATCACAGCGCAATTCGAAGCTGGGGCCAGTAGTAGCACAAGCGTTTGGATAGCACAGCGTTCTCTATGTTCTATAGGGTTCCGAAGCGACGACTCACCCTTTTGCGGTTTGTGACCCGATGATACAAGGCTATGCTCTTGGCCTGTGCTCGGGGACACCGCCATTGGACGCAGAATGACTGAAAACGTGTATCCTGGTCGTACGAATCGCGGTGCCAATTGTTTCGGGCAGATGGCCGACTCCGGGTGTGGCGACAACCCCACGAGGCAGTGAATCCCGGGTGCCTACAAGGGACAGTGTATGCCAGTGGTCGCTCTGTTATGGTGTGGAGTGTTTTCAGCTGGCATGTATTAGGGCCTCTCATACGTCCGAAGACCGCTCTGACCACTGGAGGCTACGTAAACACCCTTGGGGATCATTTGCACCCGTTCATGTCTAGCAACCACTCCCATGTGTGCGACTTCTTTGAACACGACAATGCGCCACCGCACACGTTCACAGTCTCCCGATTACGGCTCAAAGAACATTCCACGGAGTTCGGTATTTTAACTTGGCGCCTTCGTCTGCCTGATTTAAACGTCATCGAACACATTTGGGATGCTGGAATCCTCCACCGGCGAATAATACGGAATTTGAGACGCTATTCAGGAGAGAAGCAGGATGTGCACTGTCATCACCATACTACTGAGAGCTCGTGAAGTCCGCGTTGCTGTTGTTTTTCTGTGTCCGATCGCGAGGTGAACCAACGCGGTGTTAAAAAGGAATCCCAGTTTTTTAGCACTTCTGTGTATGTAATCTTTCTTAGGATTTGTTTGAATACATTTATCCTATAAAGGCCATAACTGTCTCGCATTGGATGACAATGAAATCATTCATCACATTTACTGTTTATGAAGTTCAAAAATTATGTACTCATATTTAAAAAAGTAATTATATTATAACACGATAAAGAGAACCTGACGAAAACATCACACAGAGTTTGACAAAATAGCAAGCAACTTGAATATATACGGACGAAAAGACAAAGTAACAGGAAAACTAAATTTTCTGAACTCGATCAACATGGTTTTACACTCTTATCAAAAGAACCATATAGATCTAATAGTATTGAAACAGCATCTTCCAGGGGCAAGTTTAATCAAAGTCATTGCATTAGTTCTCGATCTTCGTAATCAGCACCGATGACTTTCGGCCGTTCTCTTCTGGAACTTACAATAGATATCGTTTCTACACTGCAGCAGGAATTCATTTCACTACTTCGGCAGTCATTAGCGTGAACGTTTTGAACAAATTGAGGCAGCATACATAACTAGTTTTTGCCCGTTGTCCTCTTCCCTCCCTCCAAATGCAGCAGACAAAATCTCTCTTCCCTGAAAGTGTATCAAATGATTTTCATGAAAACAATTTTTGTATGCCTAAATTACATCATTTCATAATTTAACTTACTTGCATAATATGTATTATGAAATGACTGATGCCTTCTGCACTTCTAGAAAATAGTATCTCTCTACCATAAGTAATGTAGCATGGGAGAATATGGTGATTCAAAAAGCAGCAATTAGAGAATTTTAGAAAAGAACTTGAATAGAATAAGAAAACGAAATAAATACGTTAATCTAATTAATAGTGCTCACACCTGGTAAACTAAACTGCTGGCCACCCAAAATGCAACACCAAGAAGGAAGCATCCGATTGGCCTAAAATTCGCAGCATGCGTCGCCCGCGAAATAACATGCAAACGATTAGTATTGCAAGTTATAGGCAAATCATGTGCGCCCAGCATGCCACCGAGAAGCACTATAATAAGGGTGCACAGAAGGCGGGGTGTAACTAGCGGAAGTGTGTTGTGCTGCCGGACCTGTGCGTGGGAAGCTTTCTGATGCCTCGTCGCAGAGTACGGCAGTCATTCCAGCACGTTCCGGAGTTCGACAGAGGACGAATAGTGGCTTATCGTGACAGCGGTTTATCGTACCAAGACATCGGCGCCCGTGTGGGGCGAAATCCACCCACAGTGAGGCGAGTATGAATTCGGTGGGTGCAGGAGGGGCGGACGGACCGACGTGAGTGATTGCCGCAGCCACGGCACACCACCGAACGAGAGGACCGGCATATTGTGCGGCGGGCATTGACGGCTCCCACCGCCACATCACGAACGTTAGCGCACAAATTAGGGTGTGTTGCGCAACAACCTATGTCAGCACTTACCGTTCGACGTCGTCTGCAGGAGCGGGGACTTGTCGCACGGCGCCCACTGCTCCGATTACCATTAACGTTACACCACCGGCGAGTGCGGCGACAGTGGGACGTTGAACGCCGCACCTGGACTACGGAATAGCACGACATTGCCTTCTCCGACGAATCCCGCTTCTGCCTGCAACACCACGATGGTCTGATTCGAGTGTGGTGGCTCCGCAGCGAGAGACTGTATGACGCCTGCATTACGCATCGCCATACCGTTCCGTTGCCTGGCGTTATGGTTTGGAGCGCAATTGAATATGACACCCGCACCCCTTCGATACGCATCGCCGGTGCACTCAACAGCCACCGCTACATTTCCGACGTTTTGGAGCCTGTAGTCCTCCCTTACCTGCAGAACCTGCCAGCAGCCACGTTTCAGCAGGATAATGCGCGCCCGCACGTGGCAGGCATCGTGCAACAATTCTTCACGGCCCACCAGGTGCCACTGCTGCCGTGGCCCGCCTGCTCTCCCGATATGTCGCCCATCGAACACGTCTGGTCGCTATTCGGGAACCGAGTGGCCCGGCAAGCAGCACCCGCAGCTACGCCTGATGAACTGGGACAACGTGTGGAAGCAGCCTGGACCGACATACCCCAAGCCTACATCCAAAGCCACTTTCGTTCGATGCCGCGGCGTGTAGCGGCCGTTATTGCTAGCCATGGGGGCCGCACAACTATTGATGTCTGCGGGTTCCGCAAGTCGCACGGGCCTCTAAATTCAATCGTTTCATCTTTGTATCTGTTGTTATGTGTCCAGTAAATCTGGTTTTGCTATCTCGTGTCCTTCTTGGTATTGCATTTTGGATGGCCAGCAGTGTCCTCATTAATCTTTTTCTTCACGTTCCGATGTGAAGATTTCTTGGTGTATGTATTTGGTTCTCTCTCGGGACATTTAAGAAGCACAATCGCTTTTTGTGCTAATAGCGCTCTTCTGTATTTCTGCCTTAGTTTTAGGCATGTTTTGTGGAGCCATCTTTTTTCATCGTGGTTGTTTTTTCTGGCAAAGACGCTGTGGCATCAGTGATGTTTCTTTGTGCATCAGAAATGTCTTCTGGATAAATGCAGTTCGGTTCTAAAGTTTGGTCTTATAAATATCTCATGGCTGTAGTAGGAATTTCATTAAATTTTTTTATGGTGTGTATGAGCTCCAATGTTAATTATTTACTCAAATTTAGATGATTTTTGCTTTTTGTCGAAGAGGATTGTTTTGTATTTTAAGTTTTAATGAATTCCTCTGCAAGCAAAAGCAAGTACTTCTTCGGCCTGTTTCTGTACAGCATTTTATTTCCTCTTTTCTCATTTAAAAACGGGTGCCTTCTGAACTTCGGCATTATTTAACATTTTCCTCTTTGTTTACTGAAACTATTTCCTTGCTATTTGAAACATTTTTTCTCTAAACGAAAGTTTTTTGCAAACAGAATTTTAGTTCTTCCTCTCCTTCATAGCTGTTCAATTTATTTGTTGCCAGCTAAAGTCCACGAAAATTGGCATATATACGATATGATTAAAATTATTTGGATGGCTTTTCTGAGTAGTAAATTTGCACTTTTACGTCACAGCGCCATGGTCCACGCAGAAAAACAACGTAGGTGGCCTGTCAAATGTCATAGACAAGCATAAACCATAGAATTGGGCCGTATAGCACAGCTCAGTGACTTCCAACGTGGCACGATCATACGATGCCATCTTAGTAACATATCAGTTCGGAAAATTTCTGTCCTTCTGCAACTCTGTCGAACAACTGAAAAGGAAGTTACTGTGATGTGGAAACACTAGGAGCAATAACAGCGCAATAGCGACCTGACAGGCAAAGGCAAATGACACAGAGGAACCTCCGAGTGCCGAAGCGGATGGTACGACGAAACCGCCTGTCTTAGGTTTCAACACACACCACTTAGTTTTAAAATGCCTTTGTAAGCACCATAACAGTTCGTCAAGAGCTAAAAGTAATAGGTCTCTATGGCCGAGCAGCCGCACACAAGCATAATATCAGTAAGATCAACACCAAGCATCGGTTTGAGTGGTGTAAAGCTCGACGCCAGTGGAAATATTATCTCTGGAGTGATGAATAATGCTTCACCATCTGGAAGTCCATCGAACGAGTCTGGTTGTGGAGGATGCGAGGAGAACGCTTACTTCCCGACTATGCTGTGCCAACTGTGAAGTTCGGTGGAGGCGGAGGCTTCATGCTCTGGTGCTGGTGTTTCATTCTTTGGGTTGAGTCCCCTAATTCCAGTGCCAGGGAATCTTAAAGATGATATCTATCGTGACATTCTCAACAATTCTGTGCTCCCAACATTATGGCAATAGTTCGGTGAATGTCTTTTCCTTTACAAAAAGCACGATGCCTCCGTTCACAAAGCGAGCTCCGTGTTGGAATGGTTTGATGAGTTGGGTGTGGAAGAATTTGAATGGCCTATCCGAAAACCCTATGGAACACCTTTGGAATGAATTGGAACAATGACTGCAAGCCAGGGTGAACTGCGCAAAATCGTTAACCGACCTAGTAAATGCTCTTGTAGCAAAATGGAAGGCAATAATTCTTGCAGCAACGTCCCAAAATCTGGTGGAAAGCCTTCCCTGCAGAGTGGAGAATGGAAAGCAATAATTTTCACAGCAACGTACCAAAATCTGGTGGAAAGCCTTCCCAGCAGAGTGGAGATTCAAAGGGTTTTATTGCTAACAAAAATACTTACGAAGCTATACAAAAATGACGGAAAATAGAGGTCTAAAAACACAATGAACGGCGAAGATATAATCGAACTGCAATATTGCCGGGAGTGTGATTAAGAGAATTTAAAAATGTCAGTAAAGTGTTCACATATTCAAAGGGACAACAACCGGCGATACACACACACAAAAATAAAATCGATGATCACCGACAGGGGAGCTTGTTGCGATCATAATGGGGACGCACAGCCCGATGACGAGAAATGAGCTACCATGGATCAACGATTGTCAAAACATATGATATAGTTAAGGTCTTTGTTGAAGAATTGAAGTCAAAGGCAAGCAAAGTTGATAAATAAGCATACTGAGCAGGTGCGGCCTTCATTGGGAAGAAAAGGAACACAAGCAGGCAAAGGAGCATGATGGTCGCATGGGTGAGGCGCAATTTGAGATTCAGCAGGGTCCTTATGAAGAAGAAGAAAATACAAGACGTTGTACACTATATTTAATAAAGAAGATGGCATACAAATTGTTGGTAACATCGGACATGGCTCAAACGCTGGAACAAGCTGGATTCAAGATTGGCTACAGCACCATAGATCATATCCATGTACTGAGAGAACTAACTGAAAGAACAAGAGAATATGAACTCCCATTATGTATGGCTTTTATTGATTATGAAATGGCCTTTGATTCCGTAAACCCATCAGCAGTTACAATGGCTTTGAAATCCTGTGGCATTGATGATGAATACATTAACATTATTAATAACATCTATGAAAATGCAAGTGCAAAGGTTCGGCTAATAGAGGATACAGCACCAATAAAAATTGGGAAAGAAGTATGACAAGGTAACACCATATCTCTCAAACTCTTCAATGCCACATTGCTAGGTGCCTTTCAATAATTGAACTGCGAAAACAAAAGGATAGAGATTAATGGAGTTATGTAACTCACCTTCGTTTTGCGGATAAGGTAATCATTATTTCAACTACCCCTTTAGAGTATGATCCACGAACTAGCTGACAATAGTAAAGGAGTGTGATTAAAAAATGAACTTTCAGAAGACAAAATTGATGTATGATAAATTGTTGTCTACTATCATTCTAAGGCACAGAAAGTGCTGAAGCCACCGAAAGAAAGTAGTTTCCTGAATAACAACCCTGCTGGGACATTTTAATTTGGATTCGCGTTTTGTCCTTTTCATCGGGGGAGGAACAAGGATATAGCTTAAATACTACAGGTGCAGTACCTTCGGTATCCTCCATATAGAAAACTACCTAGGTGAAACCCTTGTTGAAGAATAATCTATGATGCTTATGTAACAAATGCGAAAGCTGTTCCTTTTGGGCACTTGACATTCTCCAACTATCGATATTGAGGCGGACTTGTTCCACCGGAAGTGAATTAATTTACTCCGGCGGGGTTATTAAATACTCTTCAGAATTTAAAGCCACTGATAACTTTTTAATAAAGACCATTTCCAACAGATATTTGACTGGTAGGTTATGCATGAGCAAAAAAGGTTATCTCAAATTTATGAAACCTTACTGGTAATGTTAGAGCGTAATAGGTTGAGAAAATGTCATTTGTAGGGCAACTAGACTCTGTGACGCATTTTCAATTGGCAAATTATAAAATGATTCATTATAAAAGCAGGGCTTATGGCTGAGATGTTTGATACACTACGGAATTTTGTGAACACTACTACATTTCACTGTGTGAGAAACACATCTGGTAACTCCGGAGCTTTCGCTGTTATCATAAGAATTCTAAGGTTAGTTGTAGGAGGGGAGCGGTGAAATTGACACGTATCCCCGACGATAATTTAGATTATCGTCATTTCTAGATCTTTGGTCTGTGTATACGTGATACTGTAATCCGAAATGCAGGCCTTAAAACTATTTTCCTGGTGTCTAGAAGGAAATCGTTTCCCTTAAGGTTACTTTGGTGGAACTCAGATCCATCTGCTGAAGGACTTCCATTATTTTTATCAATATGCAAATTATTATTGTTAAAATGTGCTTTTGATCACTGACCCGACTGGCCCTAGGATAGAAGTGTAAAGATGAATCTTGTGCACGAGTGAAAGTCTCGCTGGACTGCTTTTTAGGTGGTTTCTCAATTTGTGACAGTATATCTCTACGAAGTGGTGGAGTATGCCTTTTCTGCTCCAAGAGTGCCGAAGGAGACTTGGGAGGAGCATAGCCCTCCTCGTAGACCTGTATAAATTTCAGGCACTCATGCAATTATTAAGGGTACCGATCTTCTAGAAAGTCCTGCGGTAAATTGCGAAATGTTTGGAGCAGCGTATCAAGAATATCTGCTTTAGAAGCACAGGAATTCCATATACAGTTTTGCTGTTTCCAGTGCAAAGGCAACTGAACTTTTTGTAAATTACTGCTTCCTAGAGAATAGTTGCTGAGAGGTCTTAGCCCTGATTTATCCACAGGGGAGAACTTCAAAGAAATCAGCTTGGAAACGTTCATAAGTTGCTCACTTATTGAACTGCCTCCTCTGACGATAACAAGATTTAGCAGAGTCCTTCAAACAGGTACCTACAATCTGGACCATATATTCCTCGAAAATGTTGTAGAGGTCAAAGTAACCCTCTATGTTTCGAAAAATATTCAGGGAACCTCCAATCCCATTAAAATAAATTGTACCAGACATTGCACGAAATGGAGTAGAAGTAGAGCCAATGAAAAAGACATTGCAAATGGTAGGGTACGGCGGCCCTCCAATTCTTAGGGCTCGTAATGCTGATGCAGACTCTGGTAACTGATTACTACATGCTTCATACAAAATTGTCTACTATTTACTTGACTCATGCTCTAAAATTCGAACGCCCGAGGGCCACTTAAAGTGTCTCAAAGTTCAACACTCACAAAAAAGAAAGTATCAAAACAAAAAAAGACAGTTCGTGTCCTCATTCCGATGCTCATTTGGAGAAGACAGTTCCACACTCCAGCAGAATAACCACTTTAAAAAGAAATCATCAATAGTGATGACAACAAATAGCTTTACTACACATCTTCGTCCTAAGAAAACAGACTACTGTAACAATTGTCGTAACAATCAAATAGCATGTGAGACTAACGCTGATAACTTCTGAACATCTATCACTCGAACCGCCCAGCGATATTTCATTTTCATCTGTTGCTTAACCTCTAACACATTTTCCAGTGCTCTCACATCAAAAGAAACTTTTGAGAATTTAGATGTGGCAGCAAGTTCGGGAAGTCTAATCGAGAGACAAACACAATTTACATAACAGATAGCAACAGAAAAGAAAAGTTGAATAGATTAAATACGTCGCATACTTTCCTCCTTTTTGTGATCGGAATCAATTTGGGGCCTTTTTTTGTATATTCTATACATAAATAAATCCTGTGTATTTTTTGGCCCTTATAACTCAGTACCCTACATCATTTCTTCGCACTATCGTCACAAGAGTATTACGCAATATTTGGGTTTTTCTTGGATTTCTGAGTTCACAATCGGCTAGGAAAAGTATTTTTCACAAAGTCCATTTCCAAGTGTTTCAGAACTCGCGCCACCAATATATTATGTTCGCTATTAGATCTAATGAAACGTTTGACTAATATTCAAGATTTATATGTCGCAGTGCCATAAGAGAATCGTGCCAGCATCTCCGAGTTACCATCCGAGCATGCTAAGTAGCGTGCCACTCAAAACAATGCATTTCCATGCAAGTGGAAGATTTCAATTTTATCCGTTTTTGATTTCCTTCCGAGTTCGTAGCCGAAATTATTAACGAAAATCAAGTAAGATGAAAACCAGGAATATTCCATGAACTGACTACCTGCTTGAATGGAAATCAGAAATGCAAAACTGGCACCGATCTAGTTCCTAGGTAACAGAATTTTCAAGTTCAATGAGGACTTATTTACACGAACAATAATTGCTAGGCGTTGTCATATGTAAAATGTTGATCTACGAATTACCACCCGCTTGAAAAGTTTAGTACCAATCTTTTTAAGTTTAAAATATTTCATTGGGTGTTCTGGTGGCTGATATACTGAGATGCATTCTGAAGGTGTGGGTTCTATTGCCGCTACAATGAATGTTCTCTCCTCTTCTCCTTCTTTCAAGTTTTTACAGCTGAATGAGAGCTGCTGAAGTTCTTGCGATGCAAAAATTAATGTTTTATGTAACAGCGTGAGCTAAAAAATGAAATGATAATTGGTTTCCTTGATATTTCTGGTGCGTCTTTCGTAAGTTTTAACACCCATACTTGTTATAATATTCGTTATCGCTCAGAAATAGCAGTGTTCCAATGAAATTGAATTCTAGATGCTCAGTAGCAGGTAACCTCGACGCCACTTAGCAGATGGTTTCCAGGAGCGAAGCTACAGGGGATGGGCTAGTGTGGCTTTTTCTGTAAACTTTTTTCTGTAAACTTTTTTTCTGTAAACTTTTTTCTGTAAACTTACCCTTTCGTCCACACACTCACCTAAATTTAGAACTTATGGCGAGTGCAGTCATCTAAGATTTCAGGCTACTTCGATAAATGTATGTGAATTTTTCGGATACACAGAAATTTTATTACATAAAATGATTTTTTTTTAATTTAGTGTTGTATTATTCTGTAAAATGGTGTGGGTCCTCTGAGCGAATGTCTAAGACATTAGTCAAAAGGCACCATTTTCGTAACTATAATTTAAAAAGAAGATAGAAAGAGTGAAGGAAGTATTCCTTGAGAGGGGTTACAAACTAAAATTCTTCTACAGCCTTATGACAGTAAATATTTAAAAAATATTAAAAACATTACTTAAATAAGCTAAAATCGTGAAAAAATAGTAACTTTTTAAATGCCATGGAGGGTCGTATCATGCTTCACATTACTACTACTACATATATTAAATAAATACTGCGCACAGTATGTACCCGAAAACTTTGTTTTTACATTGTCAGCGTCAGATAAAAGCTACACGAACAAAACAGTTTGGCAAATTAAAATTTATGAACCCCGTACAATATTTAGCCCCTAATAGCCCCGTTCCATAATTCTGAGCTTATCACACACGTTCATCAGCATTCTGTGTTTAACACAGCACATTTAAGGAATTATGCATTTACCTAGGCGAAAGTCCGTCAATAATGACGGAGGAAAATACCATATGATAGAGTCATTTTTTAATAACGAAGTATTCTTTTTATTTGTGATATCCATATGTGAAAGTATGTTTCATGAACATTACAACAATAAACAAGTTAGTAAAAGCATGCAATGCATTGATTATGATACGCTTTCCAACATACCAGAAATTATTACTCAAGTTATGAGGATAATGACTGTGGAATAAATCTCGCTCCTGTGTCCTGACCTTTGACCCCATTTCGATGATATTCAACAGAACCGGTTCAGTACACCTCAAGAATAACATACTAAAGTTTTGTTGCAATAGAAGCAGTTTTACGCAAGTTATGAGAATAATGGCTGTGGAATAAATCTTGCTTTTGTACAATGACCTTTCACCCCATTTCGTTGATATTCAACAGGACCGGTTCACTATACCTCTGGAACAACATGATAACGTTTTGTCGCAATCGAAACATTTTTTGTAAGTTATGATGCACAAGGGCAATGGAATGGATCCCACTCCAGTGTCCTAACCTTTGACCCTATTTCGCCCATTTTCAATAGGGTTCGAGCCCAGGTGGTTCCCTACCACATACTAAAATTTCATCCAAATCGAACCATATTTACGCATGTTATGACGCATAAAGGCAATGGAATGGATTCCACCTTTCTACCCTGACCTTTGACCCCATTTCGCACATTTTCAATAATGTTCGTCCCCAGGTGGTTCCTTACCAAATACTAAAATTTCATCGAAATCGAACCATTTTTACGCAAGTTATGACGCATAAGGGCAATGGAATAAATACCGCTTTTATGCCCTGCCTGACCTTTGACCCCGTTCGCCCATTTTCAATAGGTTTCGTGCCCAGTGGTCCCCTACCACGTACTAAAATTTCATCGAAATCGAACCATATTTACGCATGTTATAACGCATAAAGGCAATGAAATGGATCCAGATTTTATGTCCTGACCTTTGACCCCATTCCACCCATTTTCAATAGGTTTCGTTCCCAGGTGATTCCTTACCACATACCAAAATTTCATCGAAATCGAACCATTTTTATGCAAGTTATGACGCATAAGGGCAATAGAATAAATCCCGCTCTTATGCCCTGCCTGACCTTTGACCCCAATTTGCCAATTTTCAATAGGGTTCGTTCCCAGGTAGTTCCCTACCACATACTGAAATTTCATCAAAATCGAACCATATTTACGCATGTTATGACGCAGAAAGGCAATGAAATTGATCCCGCTCTTATGGCGTGACCTTTTACCCCACTTCACCCATTTTCAATAGGGTTCGTCCCCTGGTGGTCCCCTATCACATACTAAAATTTAATCGAAATCGAACCATTTTTACGTGAGTTATCGTGCCGACAGACAGACGGACGGACAGACGGAAGAAAAATGCTGGAGCATATACACTTCTTCAACCTACGGTTGGAAAGCGTAAAAAAAGTACTACGCCGTACAGATGTTACGTCACTCGCTGACATAATTCGCAGTTTCCATTCACGGAACACCTGCCGGAAAACAGGAAAAGTGAGCGTGACGTCACAAATATTTCTTCCTCAGTTATTGCGAAGGTAATGACGTCTCATAGTTTAATCCGCAAAGTAGTTTCCATTTATTGAACATCTACACGAAATCCCGAAAGTTAAGCGTGACGTCACAAATATTTCTTTCTCGGTTGTTACTATGATGATGAATGATTACCCTTTCCACTGCGCCAGCTAATTGAGACAAACGTTCAGTCAAAGAAATTTAAGAAATTTATATTGTTTGTGATGATACTCTTGCTAAGCTTCCGATAAATCGCCGTAAATTTCGTTGTTACGACAGAGTAACTTGTTTGAGCTAGAGTTTCAGGCTTCTAAACAGTGCATTTCAGTATATTTCCAGCTTTCAAAACATTGAATTCTACTTCCTAGAAATACAAAATTCATTAGGCATTTTGTGTCAGTGCTAAAACCTGGAAGCACGCAAGTTATTAGCGGATACTTCTTTTACACATTGTGCAGTGAATTATGACAGAACTAGAAGCGATTTTTCTAGTGAAATTCTTCTTTTTTTTTCTTGTCAATTTGGTTTTTCCACAGCGGAGAAAAGAGAAATCTGCATGAAAAATGAAATTATGTAAAATAAAATATGTTTAGTAACATGACTACTGCATTTTAGCGCTTCTTAAATATTTGCCTTTCTCTCCTGGTTCGGAGCTCACTCTTTATTCATATTTTACAGAAAACTTTTCCTCGAAATTTGAAGAATTTGTTTGGAAAGCTTTTGGCAGAGGTTACACCGTACCCGACAATCTAGCTCAATTTGCAGAAGAACACTTTCAAGATTATAAGATCAGCCACGGAGTCGAAAGTTCGGGCCAAGACAAACTCCCAGTTCAATGCCTACCTGAACCAGGTAAGTCATACATTTTAGATGACCTAACATGGAAATTTCCAACAAACCACTTGTAAAAAAATATGAAATCCGTGAATTTTGTATAAAACAAAATGTCAACAAGAGCACTCGATATGTGTGTCGCTGCTTTAGCAGAGTCGTAATATTTTAGGCCGAATGTTCTTTGCACTAACTTTTGTAAGTGTTCCTTCGTTGAGTACCGACCTTATCCTCTACACCGTTTCGTCGTTATGATACGGGAGAGACGGTGCTCACCTCGATCATCAAAGGCTCGTTCGCGTCCACATTTACGTAGTCCTGCTGCAAACGTAAAACCGCACCCGAAAATCTCAGGCGTTATGCGGTGGCAGAGATAGAGCACACTATCTTTTTCGCATCGGTTATCTGCCCACCTTCGAATTTGCTCTCCATATTTACCCGTCCTCCCAGTCACAGGTATTCTATGCACCAGACCGGTATCTGGCCTATTTGTGGCCAATGGAGGAGAGGGTCAGACGGTACCATTATTATTGCGAGAGAAGAAAAGTTCGTAAATTGGTGGGCTGTGTAAAATACACTGACGGAAAAAAATCCCAACACCAAGAAGGGGTTGTGTTAGATAAACGACAGTTGGTAGGCGGTGAGAGTACATCTGTAAGATGACATCTATGCAAATTTTGCTCTCGGCGCATACGTGTAGCGCTAGCAGCGCCCCTCAGAACATGCAAAGCAGGTTTGCTGTAAATACGCGCTGTAACGTTCGTGAGCGTTATTTATCGTTGAGATTCGACGTAGGGTGTTGATGTTAGTCAAGAATGCCTTTAAGAAGACGAAGAAGCCATTATCAACAGCTCACGGAGTTTGAACGAGGTCGTGTAATAGGGCTACGAGAAGGTGGATTTTCTTTCCGCAATATTGCAGAACGACTTGGCAGGAATGTAGCTCTGTGCATGATTGTTGGCAGCGGTAGTCAAGGGAAGGTACTGCCTCAAGAAGACCGGGTACCGGCCGGCCACGTGGCACTACTGAGAGGGAAGACCGCCGTGTACGGCGTATGGCCGTGACGCATCGTACCGCGTCTGCGGCAGCAATTCGAGCTGCAGTTGCCACCACAGTGACACAACGAACTGTTACAAATCGGTTACTTGAAGGACAACTCCGAGCCAGACCCCCTGTAGCGTGCATTCCACTTACTTCAAACAACTGCCGTTTTCGACGTCAGTGGTGTCAAGCTAGAGCTCATTGGAGGACGGAGTTGAGATCTGTTGTGTTTTCTGATGAAAGCCGGTTCTGCCTGGGTGCCAGTGATGGCCGTGTGTTGGTGAGCGCCTGCAACCAACCTGTCTGCGGCCGAGACACACTGGACCTACACCTGGAGTTATGGTCTGGGAAGCAATTTCCTATGAAAGCAGGAGCACTCTCGTGGTTATCCCACGCACCCTGACGGCACAGTTGTACTTCCGTCTGGTGATTCAACCTGTTGTGCTGCCATTCATGAACAGCATTCCAGGGGGTGTTTTCCAACAGGATAACGCTCGCCCGCATACTGCTGATGTAACCCAACATGCTCTACAGAGTGTCGACATGTTGCCGTGGCCTGCTAGATCACCAGATCTTTCACCAATAGAGCACGTATGGGACATCATTGACGACAACTCCAGCGTCACCCCAACCAGCATTAACCGTCCCTGTATTGACCGACCAAGTGCAACAGGCATGGAACTCCATCCCACAAACTGACATCCAGCACCTGTACGACACAATGCATGAATGTTTGCGTGCTTCCATTCAACATTCTGGCGGTTACACCGGTTATTAATGTACCAGCATTTCAGATTTAAAATGGCTCTTCTCGCGCTTACAATAAGCTGTGATCTTCAAACCTTAATCGATTAAATATGTTACCTATACAAATGTATAGCCGCCATTTCATTCCTCTACAACTATTTTTTCGTGGTGTTGGGATTTTTTTTTCCGTCCGTGTAAATTGTGCTTTTAATGTATATCTCCTGCAAAATACGGTCCGACAAGTCGTAATAATTATCTACTTCACAGTACATAAAATTTCTAAGTACACTGGTGTGCAAAAATTAAGGACGTAGAAGAGAAATTAGCATAACAGCGGAACGAGCAGGCAGAACGGACCGAAAGACCACTCAGGAGATAGACTAGGGTCCGGTACGGTAGGGCGTGCGCATATATGCAGCATGACGTGGGGGGAGTGACGGAAGGGTATAAAGCACACGGGCGGTGTACGCTCAGCAATTCGGTGAAAGCTATTGCACGGGGTGACGGATCACTTTGTCCGTGTTCATTTCGTCCACGCTCCCTTCCTCCAGTTCATTTCGTCCAGCATTCACTTTGTCCACTGTTCACTTCGTCCGCTGTTCACTTAGTCCAATGTTCACTTCATCCACTGTTCATTTTGTCCACCGTTCATTTCGTCCTCCGAATGAATGAAATACTGTGAAAATTATCTGCTTTCATGGAGTTTTTGTGATAGGTAGAAGAAAAGTTCAGCGGACATTGCTTGCATGCGATTTTTTTTCCTGTCTGAGTTTCTCGATTAAAATATCACGATTTTAAATGTTATTTAAATTAAAACAAGGAACTTAACTTTGAAGAACTTTTTAACTCTTTTGTATAGTACGACGTCAATCACTATACCATGACTCACGCTATGTTCATTAAAGGAGAGTAAAGTGGGATTTTTTAATAACGCTGCACTTTTACTTAGGCACTAAATATTTACATAAGATGCCAAGTTATTAATATTTCTCTTTTACTTACTTAGGCACTAAATAATAATCACTATGCCTCATGCGTAGGCCCTTTTGGCATTTTTTATTCTGCCGATGTCATATTGAAAACGTTTACGTATCCACTCAAGGTAATCATATTGTGCTTTTACTGAGGCACGAAATATTAATTCATAAGCCCTAGGCCTAGGCCGTTTCAACAGTTTTCATTCTACGGATGTCATATTCATATTGCTTACGTGTCAAGTCAGGGTGATAATATTGCGCTTCGCTAAGGCAGTAAATTTAATTTAATAGGCCCTGGGACTAGTATTTTTTCAGTTTTTATTCTGACCATGTGATATTTGTAACGTTCACGTATCAACTCAATTTAATTATACTGCGCTTTTACTTTGACACTAAATATTATTTCATAGGCCAATGCCTTTTTTACAGTATTTATTCTACGGATGTCCTATTCATAACGTTGAGTGTTTTTTCCCTATCATATTGTGCTTTTATTGAGGTACGAAATATTAATTCATAAGCCCTAGGCTTAGGCCGTTTCAACAGTTTTCATTCTACGGATGTCATATTCATATTGCTTACGTGTCAAGTCAGGGTGATAATATTGCGCTTCGCTAAGGCAGTAAATTTAATTTAATAGGCCCTGGGACTAGTATTTTTCAGTTTTTATTCTGACCATGTGATATTTGTAACGTTCACGTATCAACTCAATTTAATTATACTGCGCTTATACTTTGACACTAAATATTATTTCATAGGCCAATGCCTTTTTTACAGTATTTATTCTACGGATGTCCTATTCATAACGTTGAGTGTTTTTTCCCTATCATATTGTGCTTTTATTGAGGTACGAAATATTAATTCATAAGCCCTAGGCTTAGGCCGTTTCAACAGTTTTCATTCTACGGATGTCATATTCATATTGCTTACGTGTCAAGTCAGGGTGATAATATTGCGCTTCGCTAAGGCAGTAAATTTAATTTAATAGGCCCTGGGACTAGCATTTTTTCAGTTTTTATTCTGACCATGTGATATTTGTAACGTTCACGTATCAACTCAATTTAATTATACTGCGCTTTTACTTTGACACTAAATATTATTTCATAGGCCAATGCCTTTTTTACAGTATTTATTCTACGGATGTCCTATTCATAACGTTGAGTGTTTTTTCCCTATCATATTGTGCTTTTATTGAGGTACGAAATATTAATTCATAAGCCCTAGGCTTAGGCCGTTTCAACAGTTTTCATTCTACGGATGTCATATTCATATTGCTTACGTGTCAAGTCAGTGTAATAATATTGCGCTTCGCTCAGGCAGTAAATTTAATTTAATAGGCCCTGGGACTAGTATTTTTTCAGTTTTTATTCTGACCATGTGATATTTGTAACGTTCACGTATCAACTCAATTTAATTATACTGCGCTTTTTACTTTGACACTAAATATTATTTCATAGGCCAATGCCTTTTTTACAGTATTTATTCTACGGATGTCCTATTCATAACGTTGAGTGTTTTTTCCTATCATATTGTGCTTTTATTGAGGTACGAAATATTAATTCATAAGCCCTAGGCTTAGGCCGTTTCAACAGTTTTCATTCTACGGATGTCATATTCATATTGCTTACGTGTCAAGTCAGGGTGATAATATTGCGCTTCACTAAGGCAGTAAATTTAATTTAATAGGCCCTGGGACTAGTATTTTTTCAGTTTTTATTCTGACCATGTGATATTTGTAACGTTCACGTATCAACTCAATTTAATTATACTGCGCTTTTACTTTGACACTAAATATTATTTCATAGGCCAATGCCTTTTTTACAGTATTTATTCTACGGATGTCCTATTCATAACGTTGAGTGTTTTTTCCCTATCATATTGTGCTTTTATTGAGGTACGAAATATTAATTCATAAGCCCTAGACTTAGGCCGTTTCAACAGTTTTCATTCTACGGATGTCATATTCATATTGCTTACGTGTCAAGTCAGTGTAATAATATTGCGCTTCGCTAAGGCAGTAAATTTAATTTAATAGGCCCTGGGACTAGTATTTTTTCAGTTTTTATTCTGACCATGTGATATTTGTAACGTTCACGTATCAACTCAATTTAATTATACTGCGCTTTTACTTTGACACTAAATATTATTTCATAGGCCAATGCCTTTTTTACAGTATTTATTCTACGGATGTCCTATTCATAACGTTGAGTGTTTTTTCCCTATCATATTGTGCTTTTATTGAGGTACGAAATATTAATTCATAAGCCCTAGGCTTAGGCCGTTTCAACAGTTTTCATTCTACGGATGTCATATTCATATTGCTTACGTGTCAAGTCAGGGTGATAATATTGCGCTTCGCTAAGGCAGTAAATTTAATTTAATAGGCCCTGGGACTAGTATTTTTTCAGTTTTTATTCTGACCATGTGATATTTGTAACGTTCACGTATCAACTCAATTTAATTATACTGCGCTTTTACTTTGACACTAAATATTATTTCATAGGCCAATGCCTTTTTTACAGTATTTATTCTACGGATGTCCTATTCATAACGTTGAGTGTTTTTTCCTATCATATTGTGCTTTTATTGAGGTACGAAATATTAATTCATAAGCCCTAGGCTTAGGCCGTTTCAACAGTTTTCATTCTACGGATGTCATATTCATATTGCTTACGTGTCAAGTCAGTGTAATAATATTGCGCTTCGCTCAGGCAGTAAATTTAATTTAATAGGCCCTGGGACTAGTATTTTTTCAGTTTTTATTCTGACCATGTGATATTTGTAACGTTCACGTATCAACTCAATTTAATTATACTGCGCTTTTACTTTGACACTAAATATTATTTCATAGGCCAATGCCTTTTTTACAGTATTTATTCTACGGATGTCCTATTCATAACGTTGAGTGTTTTTTCCCTATCATATTGTGCTTTTATTGAGGTACGAAATATTAATTCATAAGCCCTAGGCTTAGGCCGTTTCCAACAGTTTTCATTCTACGGATGTCATATTCATATTGCTTACGTGTCAAGTCAGTGTAATAATATTTCGCTTCGCTAAGGCAGTAAATTTAATTTAATAGAGCCCTGGGACTAGTATTTTTTCAGTTTTTATTCTGACCATGTGATATTTGTAACGTTCACGTATCAACTCAATTTAATTATACTGCGCTCTTACTTTGACACTAAATATTATTTCATAGGCCAATGCCTTTTTTACAGTATTTATTCTACGGATGTCCTATTCATAACGTTGAGTGTTTTTTCCCTATCATATTGTGCTTTTATTGAGGTACGAAATATTAATTCATAAGCCCTAGGCTTAGGCCGTTTCAACAGTTTTCATTCTACGGATGTCATATTCATATTGCTTACGTGTCAAGTCAGTGTGATAATATTGCGCTTCGCTAAGGCAGTAAATTTAATTTAATAGGCCCTGGGACTAGTATTTTTTCAGTTTTTATTCTGACCATGTGATATTTGTAACGTTCACGTATCAACTCAATTTAATTATACTGCGCTTTTACTTTGACACTAAATATTATTTCATAGGCCAATGCCTTTTTTACAGTATTTATTCTACGGATGTCCTATTCATAACGTTGAGTGTTTTTTCCCTATCACATTGTGCTTTTATTGAGGTACGAAATATTAATTCATAAGCCCTAGGCTTAGGCCGTTTCAACAGTTTTCATTCTACGGATGTCATATTCATATTGCTTACGTGTCAAGTCAGGGTGATAATATTGCGCTTCGCTAAGGCAGTAAATTTAATTTAATAGGCCCTGGGACTAGTATTTTTTCAGTTTTTATTCTGACCATGTGATATTTGTAACGTTCACGTATCAACTCAATTTAATTATACTGCGCTTTTACTTTGACACTAAATATTATTTCATAGGCCAATGCCTTTTTTACAGTATTTATTCTACGGATGTCCTATTCATAACGTTGAGTGTTTTTTCCTATCATATTGTGCTTTTATTGAGGTACGAAATATTAATTCATAAGCCCTAGGCTTAGGCCGTTTCAACAGTTTTCATTCTACGGATGTCATATTCATATTGCTTACGTGTCAAGTCAGGGTGATAATATTGCGCTTCGCTAAGGCAGTAAATTTAATTTAATAGGCCCTGGGACTAGTATTTTTTCAGTTTTTATTCTGACCATGTGATATTTGTAACGTTCACGTATCAACTCAATTTAATTATACTGCGCTTTTACTTTGACACTAAATATTATTTCATAGGCCAATGCCTTTTTTACAGTATTTATTCTACGGATGTCCTATTCATAACGTTGAGTGTTTTTTCCCTATCATATTGTGCTTTTATTGAGGTACGAAATATTAATTCATAAGCCCTAGGCTTAGGCCGTTTCAACAGTTTTCATTCTACGGATGTCATATTCATATTGCTTACGTGTCAAGTCAGGGTGATAATATTGCGCTTCGCTAAGGCAGTAAATTTAATTTAATAGGCCCTGGGACTAGTATTTTTCAGTTTTTATTCTGACCATGTGATATTTGTAACGTTCACGTATCAACTCAATTTAATTATACTGCGCTTTTACTTTGACACTAAATATTATTTCATAGGCCAATGCCTTTTTTACAGTATTTATTCTACGGATGTCCTATTCATAACGTTGAGTGTTTTTTCCCTATCATATTGTGCTTTTATTGAGGTACGAAATATTAATTCATAAGCCCTAGGCTTAGGCCGTTTCAACAGTTTTCATTCTACGGATGTCATATTCATATTGCTTACGTGTCAAGTCAGTGTAATAATATTGCGCTTCGCTAAGGCAGTAAATTTAATTTAATAGGCCCTGGGACTAGTATTTTTTCAGTTTTTATTCTGACCATGTGATATTTGTAACGTTCACGTATCAACTCAATTTAATTATACTGCGCTTTTTACTTTGACACTAAATATTATTTCATAGGCCAATGCCTTTTTTACAGTATTTATTCTACGGATGTCCTATTCATAACGTTGAGTGTTTTTTCCCTATCATATTGTGCTTTTATTGAGGTACGAAATATTAATTCATAAGCCCTAGGCTTAGGCCGTTTCAACAGTTTTCATTCTACGGATGTCATATTCATATTGCTTACGTGTCAAGTCAGTGTAATAATATTGCGCTTCGCTAAGGCAGTAAATTTAATTTAATAGGCCCTGGGACTAGTATTTTTTCAGTTTTTATTCTGACCATGTGATATTTGTAACGTTCACGTATCAACTCAATTTAATTATACTGCGCTTTTACTTTGACACTAAATATTATTTCATAGGCCAATGCCTTTTTTACAGTATTTATTCTACGGATGTCCTATTCATAACGTTGAGTGTTTTTTCCCTATCATATTGTGCTTTTATTGAGGTACGAAATATTAATTCATAAGCCCTAGGCTTAGGCCGTTTCAACAGTTTTCATTCTACGGATGTCATATTCATATTGCTTACGTGTCAAGTCAGGGTGATAATATTGCGCTTCGCTAAGGCAGTAAATTTAATTTAATAGGCCCTGGGACTAGTATTTTTCAGTTTTTTATTCTGACCATGTGATATTTGTAACGTTCACGTATCAACTCAATTTAATTATACTGCGCTTTTACTTTGACACTAAATATTATTTCATAGGCCAATGCCTTTTTTACAGTATTTATTCTACGGATGTCCTATTCATAACGTTGAGTGTTTTTTCCCTATCATATTGTGCTTTTATTGAGGTACGAAATATTAATTCATAAGCCCTAGGCTTAGGCCGTTTCAACAGTTTTCATTCTACGGATGTCATATTCATATTGCTTACGTGTCAAGTCAGTGTAATAATATTGCGCTTCGCTAAGGCAGTAAATTTAATTTAATAGGCCCTGGGACTAGTATTTTTTCAGTTTTTATTCTGACCATGTGATATTTGTAACGTTCACGTATCAACTCAATTTAATTATACTGCGCTTTTACTTTGACACTAAATATTATTTCATAGGCCAATGCCTTTTTTACAGTATTTATTCTACGGATGTCCTATTCATAACGTTGAGTGTTTTTTCCCTATCACATTGTGCTTTTATTGAGGTACGAAATATTAATTCATAAGCCCTAGGCTTAGGCCGTTTCAACAGTTTTCATTCTACGGATGTCATATTCATATTGCTTACGTGTCAAGTCAGGGTGATAATATTGCGCTTCGCTAAGGCAGTAAATTTAATTTAATAGGCCCTGGGACTAGTATTTTTTCAGTTTTTATTCTGACCATGTGATATTTGTAACGTTCACGTATCAACTCAATTTAATTATACTGCGCTTTTACTTTGACACTAAATATTATTTCATAGGCCAATGCCTTTTTTACAGTATTTATTCTACGGATGTCCTATTCATAACGTTGAGTGTTTTTTCCCTATCATATTGTGCTTTTATTGAGGTACGAAATATTAATTCATAAGCCCTAGGCTTAGGCCGTTTCAACAGTTTTCATTCTACGGATGTCATATTCATATTGCTTACGTGTCAAGTCAGGGTGATAATATTGCGCTTCGCTAAGGCAGTAAATTTAATTTAATAGGCCCTGGGACTAGTATTTTTTCAGTTTTTATTCTGACCATGTGATATTTGTAACGTTCACGTATCAACTCAATTTAATTATACTGCGCTTTTACTTTGACACTAAATATTATTTCATAGGCCAATGCCTTTTTTACAGTATTTATTCTACGGATGTCCTATTCATAACGTTGAGTGTTTTTTCCCTATCATATTGTGCTTTTATTGAGGTACGAAATATTAATTCATAAGCCCTAGGCTTAGGCCGTTTCAACAGTTTTCATTCTACGGATGTCATATTCATATTGCTTACGTGTCAAGTCAGTGTAATAATATTGGGCTTCGCTAAGGCAGTAAATTTAATTTAATAGGCCCTGGGACTAGTATTTTTTCAGTTTTTATTCTGACCATGTGATATTTGTAACGTTCACGTATCAACTCAATTTAATTATACTGCGCTTTTACTTTGACACTAAATATTATTTCCTAGGCCAATGCCTTTTTTACAGTATTTATTCTACGGATGTCCTATTCATAACGTTGAGTGTTTTTTCCCTATCATATTGTGCTTTTATTGAGGTACGAAATATTAATTCATAAGCCCTAGGCTTAGGCCGTTTCAACAGTTTTCATTCTACGGATGTCATATTCATATTGCTTACGTGTCAAGTCAGTGTAATAATATTGCGCTTCGCTAAGGCAGTAAATTTAATTTAATAGGCCCTGGGACTAGTATTTTTTCAGTTTTTATTCTGACCATGTGATATTTGTAACGTTCACGTATCAACTCAATTTAATTATACTGCGCTTTTACTTTGACACTAAATATTATTTCATAGGCCAATGCCTTTTTTACAGTATTTATTCTACGGATGTCCTATTCATAACGTTGAGTGTTTTTTTCCTATCATATTGTGCTTTTATTGAGGTACGAAATATTAATTCATAAGCCCTAGGCTTAGGCCGTTTCAACAGTTTTCATTCTACGGATGTCATATTCATATTGCTTACGTGTCAAGTCAGGGTGATAATATTGCGCTTCGCTAAGGCAGTAAATTTAATTTAATAGGCCCTGGGACTAGTATTTTTTCAGTTTTTATTCTGACCATGTGATATTTGTAACGTTCACGTATCAACTCAATTTAATTATACTGCGCTTTTACTTTGACACTAAATATTATTTCATAGGCCAATGCCTTTTTTACAGTATTTATTCTACGGATGTCCTATTCATAACGTTGAGTGTTTTTTCCCTATCATATTGTGCTTTTATTGAGGTACGAAATATTAATTCATAAGCCCTAGGCTTAGGCCGTTTCAACAGTTTTCATTCTACGGATGTCATATTCATATTGCTTACGTGTCAAGTCAGGGTGATAATATTGCGCTTCGCTAAGGCAGTAAATTTAATTTAATAGGCCCTGGGACTAGTATTTTTTCAGTTTTTATTCTGACCATGTGATATTTGTAACGTTCACGTATCAACTCAATTTAATTATACTGCGCTTTTACTTTGACACTAAATATTATTTCATAGGCCCCAGGCCAATGCCTTTTTACAGTATTTATTCTACGGATGTCCTATTCATAACGTTTACATATCAAATTAAGGTAATAATAATGCGCTTTTGCGCAGTCATTAAATATTATTTCATAGGCGTGAGACCTAAGATTTTTTTATATTGCTTATTCTACGGATGTCATATTCATAATGTTTACATATCAAGTCATGGTAATAATATTGCGCTTTTACTTAGTCACTAAATATTAATTAACTGGCCTTTGGCTTAGGCGGTTTAACAGTTTTTAATCCGCCGATCTCATATTCATTAAGTTTACATGACCTAAAAATTTAGTAATGCTGCGCTTTTACTTAGACATTAAATATTAATTCATAGGCCTTAGGCCTAGAATTAATATTTAGTATACCGATGTCCTAGGCTCTAGTAATTAATATTTTATGGCTAAGTAAAATATCAATATTAATAACTTGACATGTTATGCAAATACTACGAATATGTAGTGTAATGCCTTAAAAACTGTTAAAAAGGCCTAGGGCTTACTAATTAATGTTTAGAGCCGAAGTAAAGGTACAACATTAATAACTTGACTTGATACGTAAGAGTTATGAATACAATACAGTAAGAATATAAACTGTGAAAAAGGCCTATGAAATATTATTTAGTGCATGAGCAAAAACGCAATATTATTACCTTAATTTGATAAAAAATGTTACAAATATGACGTACTTAAAATAAAAAACAGTGAAAAAGGCCTAGGCCTAAGGATTATGAAATAATATTTAGTGCCTGAGCAAATGCGCAATATTATTACCTTGATTTGATATGTAAAATGTTATGAATATGACGTGATTAGAAAATAAAATGTGAAAAAGGCCTAGGGCATATGAAATAATATTTAGTGTCTAAGTAAAATTGCAATAATGTTACCTTGAGTTGATACGTAAACGTTTAGAACATGACATCGGCAGAATAAAAAATGTCAAAAGGGCCTACGCATGAGGCATAGTAATTATTATTTAGTGCCTAAGTAAGTAAAAGAGAAATATTAATAACTTGGCATCTTATGTAAATATTTAGTGCCTAAGTAAAAGTGCAGCGTTTTTAAAAAATCCCACTTTACTCTCCTTTAATGAACATAGCGTGAGTCATGGTATAGTGATTGACGTCGTACTATACAAAAGAGTTAAAAAGTTCTTCAAAGTTAAGTTCCTTGTTTTAATTTAAATAACATTTAAAATCGTGATATTTTAATCGAGAAACTCAGACAGGAAAAAAAATCGCATGCAAGCAATGTCCGCTGACCTTTTATTCTACCTATCACAAAAACTCCATGAAAGCAGTAATTTTCACAGTATTTCATTCATTCGGAGGACGAAATGAATGTGGACGAAATGAATGTGGACGAAATGAATGTGGACGAAATGAACGGTGGACTAAATGAACAGTGGACGAAGTGAACATTGGACTAAGTGAAGAGCGGACGAAATGAACAGAGGACCAAGTGAACGTTGGACGAAATGAACTGGACTAAATGAACCCGGACGAAGTGATAGGGAACCATTGCACGGTGTACAGCGGTTTGAACGACGTCGAGTAGCTGCCAGTAGCTGCCACCGTGTGATATGGCCAACAGGGAATCCAGTAGACGACATCTGGATGACTTTAACCGAGGTCGCGTCATTGGGAAGTTGGAAGAAGGTCGAAGTGTGACTAGTGTGTCCGAGGAGTTCGGGATCGCTCACAGCAACGTTTCACGAGCTGGGAGAGCATTTCAAACGACAGGAACAGCTGTCCGAGAGTTTAGTAGTGGTCCTCTACGAGCAACCGCGGCGGCGGACGACAGGTATATTGTCCTACAGGCGAGAGGTGACAGACGGCAGACAGCAGGAGAAATCGCAAGGCACATGCAACAGACAACTGGACGTTGTTATCGCGTTTCACCGTGGCCAGGAGGCTGCACAAAGGTGGTCTATTTGCACGACGACCAGTACGATGTGTGCCGCAAACGCCTGCTCATTGGAGACGGTGGTTTCTGTGGTGCCAGGAACACAAGAACTCGACACATCAGCAATGGGGTCAAGTTCTCTTTACGAATGAGAGCCGATTTAGTCTGGCAAGCGATTCTGGACGTATGCACATCTGGAGAGAGCAAGGAACACGCAATCACACCTCCAACATCATCGAAAGGGACTGGATTGGAGATGGCGGAGTTCCCGTTTGGGGCTGTATCATGTTTGGTAGCCGTACTGACCTCCTCATCTTCCGAGGAGGTTCAGTCACTGGTGTCCGCTATTGTACCGAGGTTCTCCTGCCTCACGTGCGTCTGTTTAGAGGTGCTGTGGGTCCTGAGTTCCTCTTCATGGACGGCAACGCTACACCTCATCGTACAGTGGCTGTCGCAGAGCTGTTGGAGAGTGAAGATAATCAACGCATGGATTGGCCCGCAAGGTCCCCGGACCTAAATCCAATCGAACACGTGTGGGACCTTCTCGGGAGACGCTTGGCAGCACGTAACCAGCCGCCAGCAATGATTCCGCAGCTGCGATTGGCGCTACAAGAGGAATGGGCCGCGATGCCGCAACAGCTCCTTGACAACCTCTTCCTCAGCATGGACAGACGTTGTAAATCCTGCAACGCAGTCAGAGATGATCATATCCCCTACTAAAGACTGGATTTTTCTTGGCAGCCGCCTGTCACATGGACGTTTCTGTCTTCTGTCCAGTTGTGTTCGAAGCTACCTTTTCAATAAAGTGCCTTTGTATCCTTGGGATTCCTTGTTTGGACGGTTTTGCTCATTTGTTCCATATTCTTACATCTTGGGGATCTTATGGTATGATTTGAGTCGATGTGGAGCACTTCTGCACGCCTTTGCATTCAAAAAACCGTCTCGTCCTTAATTTTTGCACGCCAGTGGACTATAAACGTACATAATCCGTAAAATTCCTAAATACCGCAACAAGCGCTGACAGTAGCAAAATATTCATATTTCCAACGGCTTATGGGAAAGCTAAAAACAATTACAACTTCGCAAAATATTTCGTTTCATGCCGTGTTTTCAAGCAATTAAATAATTAAAAAGTCTAACTAATTAATTAAAAGTCTGATTTTTGCATTAACTTTCGATCGATATTTTGGATGCAAATATGCGTTTCCAAGCATTGGTGGTAAAACTGTGCATTATGGAGAAATAACAAGAGAAGACAACACGTTTCCTACTAATAAAATGGAACTTTCTGGCACACGAAGTGTTTCTCAAAGCAAAGTTTTAGAAAAACGGGAAGCCAGCAAAAAGAAAATGTATTTACGATCCGTAGCGGAAAGCTGTGAGTTATTTAACATAAACAATTATAACGAAATAAATTTCTCCGTCATTTTTGGTCCACGCCGGGGATCGAACACGGGCCCACTTATTCCGGAAGAAGTCGTTCTACCAGCTGAGCTACGCAGATGTTTGTTCTCGCTGCTATCTGATTTTATGTCGTGTGCGTCCTGCGGGCAGGCACGTCACATCCCCCCCCCCCACCGAAAGAGGGCCGAGGGCATGGCCCACGGGTCAGCCGTGGCCATGATCTGCCATAGGCAGTCATCCGCTGAAGAACGTGCACTTGAGAACTCCCAGTCAATCTAGTGTGTGGAATGCAACATCACGCACATTTATTTTTCGAAGCGCTGAAGAAGGGATTCTCTTATTTTTTCTGTCTCGCGGTGTGGAAAGAACATCACACCATTGCGATATCTTTAACGGCCGGGTCATCCGGTAAGTTCGGGTGCCATTATAACGAAGTAAATTTCTCCGTCATTTTTGGTCCACGCCGAGGATCGAACCCGAGTCCACTTATTCCGGAACAAGTCGCTCTACCAACTGAGCTCCGCAGACGTTCGTTCGCGCTGCTATCTGCCTTTAGGTCGTGTGCGTCCTGCGGGGTAGGCACGTCACACAATGTACGCAGTGTTCTTCATATTACATGATACCAGGCACCAAAAGAATGTTTTCAATCAGTTTTCTAGAATCGGTAAAACATTTGTAACTGAAACTATGCACTTATGTTGGTTACTAACTGCCAAAATGTGCATCACGAAAAATTAGAAACTGTTTGCAAAATGTTCCGCATAGGGGCAAATACACTGACGGAAAAAGAATCCCAACACCACGAAAAAATAGTTGTAGAGGAATGAAATGGCGGCAATACATTTGTATAGGTAACATATTTAATCGATTAAGGTTTGAAGATCACAGCTTATTGTAAGCGCGAGAAGAGCCATTTTAAATGTGAAATGCTGGTACATTAATAACCGGTGTAACCGCCAGAATGTTGAATGCAAGCACGCAAACGTTCATGCATTGTGTCGTACAGGTGCTGGATGTCAGTTTGTGGGATGGAATTCCATGTCTGTTGCACTTGGTCGTTCAATACAGGGACGGTTAATGCTGGTTGAGGTGACCCTGGAGTTGTCGTCCAATGATGTCCCATACGTGCTCTATTGGTGAAAGATCTGGTGAACTAGCAGGCCATGGCAACATGTCGACACTCTGTAGAGCATGTTGGGTTACATCATCGGTATGCGGGCGAGGGTTATCCTGTTGGAAAACACCCCCTGGAATGCTGTTCATGAATGGCAGCACAACAGGTTGAATCACCAGACCGACGTACAACTCTGCCGTCAGGGTGCGTGGGATAACCACGAGAGTGCTCCTGCTGTCATAGGAAATAGCTCCCCAGACCATAACTCCAGGTGTAGGTCCAGTGTGTCTCGGCCGCAGACAGGTTGGTTGCAGGCGCTCACCAACACACGGCCATCACTGGCACCCAGGCAGAACCGGCTTTCATCAGAAAACACAACAGATCTCCACTTCGTCCTCCAATGAGCTCTAGCTTGACACCACTGACGTCGCAAACGGCAGTGGTTTGGAGTAAGTGGAATGCACGCTACAGGGCGTCTGGCTCGGAGTTTTCCAAGTAACCGATTTGTAACAGTTCGTTGTGTCACTATGGTAGCAACTGTAGCTCGAATTGCTGCCGCAGACGCGGTACGATGCGTCACGGCCATACGCCGTACACGGCGGTCTTCCCTCTTAGTAGTGCCACGTGGCCGGCCGGAACCCGGTCTTCTTGAGGCAGTACCTTCCTTTGACCACCACTGCCAACAATCATGCACAGTGGCTACATTCCTGCCAAGTCGTTCTGCAATATTGTGGAAAGAAAATCCACCTTCTCGTAGCCCTATTACACGACCTCGTTCAAACTCCGTGAGCTGTTGATAATGGCTTCTTCGTCTTCTTAAAGGCATTCGTGACTAACATCAACACCCTACGTCGAATCTCAACGATAAATAACGCTCACGAACGTTACAGTGCGTATTTACAGCAAACCTGCTTTGCATGTTCCGAGGGGCGCTACTAGCGCCACACGTATGCGCCGAGCGCGAAATTTGCATCGACGTTATCTTACAGATGTACTCTCACCGCCTACCAACTGTCGTTTATCTAACACAACGTCTTCTTGGTGTTGGGATTTTTTTCCGTCAGTGTATAACATTGCACCTCCTGTCGGGATAATGTGCGTTTTTTGAAGAATAAAACGGATGCAAAGTGTTTTTGATAATCAAGGATATGCCACGAAGAAAGGTTTCTTTCGTCGGACTTTTAGAAACAGAGATGTTTTTGCAAACGAAAATATTTGTACACTGTCACCCCCTAGTGACAGGAATGTGCATTCTGAAAAAGTATAAAATGTACCTAGAGTGTTTTTCAAAGTGGACGTTTTGCGATGAAAACAGAACATTTCAAATACGATACTTTTTGAATCAGATATATATTTTTTGATTGGAGGTTTAACGACCACCGTGAGCAACTCATAGGGTTATAAGCAGTCTCCCGTCCTTAATTTAGGGCCGCTGGTTCCAGGGAAGGGAGAGAGCCAGTTCCGTAAGACAAACACAACATTCATGCCTCAGCGGGATTCGGACCCGTACCCTTCACGGACAAATGGTCATAAGCCAGCGCTTAGACCAATGCGCCACTGGGGAGGCGAATTAGAGATAGGTAGGCAGTTTATATATGTATATATATATACAGCCCTTAGCGGAGAAAACTGAATTATTTAAAGCGGATAATATTCGCAGTGTTTACTATTACTAGTGATATACATACAATGCTAAAAGAGGTTTTCAATCGAATTTCAGGAGGAAATGTGCATAAAAATGTTTTCTTTGATGAGGGCAATGAGTAGTAATTGGCTTAAATGGGTTTTCAGAAGCGTAGACACGACTTCAAATATATACTGGCGGAAAGTGAAAAAAGAACACCAAGAAGGATACGTCTCATACCAACGAACTTTATACAGCATAATAACGGAATACAGAGGATAACGTGATCAAAACATTATGGCAAAATACAGCTGTATTTGCTGGTAAACTGAAAAATAACATTTCCATGTAACATGGTTAGTACGAGGTTGAATCGCCATGAACAGCGTCACACTGTGCAATTCTGGCATGGAGTCTGTCGTACTGATGTTGTATGTAAGTTTGAGTTCCAAGCATCCTCAATCTGACGCGTAAATCGGGGATGGTCGTGGCTGGCCGTGGAGACCGGATAAGTCGTTGTCCCATAAAATCCCACACGTGCTCAATGGGGAACAAATCCGGTGAACGTGCAGGCCATGGAAGTTGTCTCACACCCTGAAGTGCATGTTGCGTTGCACGTGCCGTGTGTGGACGTGCGTTATCTTGCTGGAAAACACCACGATGGACCGACCTTACAAATGGCACAACAACGGGCTTAATGATGTTGTTTATGTAGGAGTTGCTGTTTAACGTACCCGGTACAAACACTAGTTGTGTATGGGAGTGATAGCTGATCGTTCCCCACACCAGGAGACCAGGTGTAGGCCCTGTGTGTCGCTGGCGGATGCAAGAAGGGTGGAGACGCTCCCCTCTGCGTCTGCGAACACGCATACGGCAGTGGCGGCTCGTGGTTGAAAAAATAGGTAAAGAGGTACAAGAGCAGTATAAAATATATCTACTGTCTACAATGAAAATCCCTTAATGAGGACTTACTTATTTTTTTTATATTAAATCAATTTTCTTCCTTTTAAAGCTGTAGATTTGTCGATTATGTCGTCATAAGATAGTTAGATGGTTGTTCCTTCGTGAGCATCAATAAAATGTCTTCCTGAATAGAAATGTTTGCCAGAGAAGCAAGTCTATCTTGGGAACTAGTGTTTCTTGAGCAAGTTTGTATTCTTTTAAGAAAACTTATTTCCACTGGCTCACTTGTAGATGGAATTGTTAAACTGAGGAAAACCAATTTATAATCTTCTGTAAAAATGTCTTTGTCTCCGTGAAACACTCGAAGGAGTTCTTGAGTCAATATATTCCTTAATTTTTCATCGGCATATACAAGACTCAGTTCATTTTTAAGGCGCTGTGTTTAGTAAATATGTTTCCGTAAAAACGTAGATTTTCAAGAGCGCGAGAGGGAAAGCATGCATTAAATTATTCGAATTTGGTTGTGTCAGCAAGTCAGACAAATTGAAGTTTCTTACAGTCTTGAAATCTTATATCCATTTCCATAAGAATGTGGTCCAAAATTTTAAAATACAATTATTTATAATTTTGAAAAATTGTTTCCTGTGTAAGAGCAGCATATTCCTGTGCTTATTTCTGTGATTTTGCTAGCTTTTCCAAACTGTGCTTCAAATAACTCATCGTTCTTTTTATGGCTCAAAATTTCACGAGTTTTTTTTTTTTAATTTGAGTTACACAGTAGTTTATGTTTAGTTATTTTTTCTTCAAAAGTTCGAATAATAGATCGGTGGAGCCAAAAATGTAAATTCAAAAGTGTTAATATCATTCAAAAACCACTTGGCAAGATGAATTGATTTTTTGTCTGATTATTCGCTATTCGTCAGAAATCCGAACACTTCCTTCAATTTATTCCAATCTTCAACAAGTACACTTACTAATTTCGAAGTGGAGGACCATCGAGGTTCTGCTATGGTTGGTCTGCATCTTGCGGTTTTGCCGCCCCGGTGGCGCAGTGGTCTAAGCGATGGCCTCTGATCATTCGTCCGAACAGGGTCCGGGTTGGAATCCCGGTGAGGCATGGATGTTGTGTTTGTCTTAAGGCACTGGCTTTCTCCCTTCCCTGGAACCAGTGACCCTAAATTATTGACGGGCGACTGCTTATAGCCCATTGAGTTGCTCACGGTGGTCGTTAAACGTCCAATCAATCAATCATCTTGCGGTTGTTGATATAAGTGTATAAGACCGCTTCGCAGAATGGTGAACAAACGAAGCAATTCCACTGAGGCTTGCAAAAAGTATTCGACACTTAGAATTTTAGAAAAACTCTGGTGTAATACAAAATTCAAACGATGAACTAAGCAATGAACAAAAACAGCTTGAGAAGCTTTATTCTTGAGTTTTTTTCTGTAGCCCATTTAAGTGTCCAGACATTATACTTGCCCCATCGTAACATTGTCCTATTTATTTGTGTTGGTAATCAGACTGTTCCAAAATTTTGTCTAGCATTTTGCATAAAGCTCTTGACGTTATATCTTCATTCACATCATGGAAACCCAAAAATCCCTCAACCAATACACCTTCCGAATCAACAATCAAAAATTATTTAATTTTTGACGTGATCGTTTATATATTCAGAAATACATTCAATTAATTCATTTTGAATAGTTTTTTATCCTTTCGTATTGGTTTTCAATTTCTAAAGAACTTTTTCATATCAACAATGAAAGTAATTCAATGAAATTTCCACGATTTATCGAGCCCATGCTTTCGTCATGGCCATGGAATGCTAGTTCTTGTTTGCTCAAATACAGTACAGACTAATACTGCATCAATCACTGTATGCAGGAAAAGTCTATTTAAACGAACGGTTTCGTTAAAATGCGTTTTCAAAAGCCTAGCATTTCCCCCCAGGGCATCGGCAATGGTGTTTTGAATTTTTCAAAATTCCTTAACATTAATCCGCATTTCAGGTGTTCGCTAGAATCCCGATGGCCGCCCTGGTGGTGCAGTGGTCTTAGGCGCTGGCCTCTGATCATTCGTCCGTGAGGGGTCCGGGTTCGAATCCCGGTCAGGCATGGATGTTGTGTTTGTCTTACGGCACTGGCTCTCTCCCTTCCCTGGAACCAGTGACCCTAAATTAGGGACGGGCGACTGCTTATAGCCCATTGAGTTGCTCACGGTGGTCGTTAAACCTCCAATCAAAAAAAAAAAAAAAAAAAAAAGAATCCGGATGTTTATGAAGTGACCGTGTTACGCTTAATAAATCTTAGAATCCGTCTTTATTCCACGCCGAATGTTTATTACTAAAAAGTAAGCAGGACCAAAAAAAAAATATATTAACACCCGCTCCACCGTGATCTCTCACGACTTTACGCGCAAAAAACTGAAAGATGTAGAGGTAAGGCGCGTGCAGCTGAAACACTTCACTTGAGCGAGCAGATTGGGGAGGGTGACGTCACGGTTACCATGACAACTCGGGCGAAAAATGCAGACTTCCAAGCATTCTCATTTCGGCTCTTCACTTGCGCTGTTTTGCGTGTAAGAATTTGTTTTCCGTATTGAGCGCGCCATGTGAATTAATATCTATTCAAAATTTTGAGTATTTTGAAACTGAATAAAGGCAAAAAAGAATATATTATAAAAAAAAATACTGAATAAAACTTTATTTTGAGTAAAATAGGTGAAGAGGCACTTCACCTACTTCACCTGAGAAGCCGCCACTGGCATACGGCCGTCGGAGGCTCCCAAGCAGAATCTGTTTTCATCGCTGAACACGACAGATCGCCATTGCGTTCTCCAGTGCAGACGTTGGCGACACCGATGCAGCCGTTCGTGACGGTGAGCTGGAGTCAGGTACACATGCCAGAGGCACACGTGCACGTAGTCCTGCATTCAGTAGACGGTTGCGAATTGTTCGCACAGTCACCCCAGGTGCAACGGCAGCTCGGATTTACGTCGCAGTGGATGTTCTGCTTGACAACGCCGCTCTTCTTATGCGTCGATCGGTCCGCTCATCAGTCCGTCTGTGACTCCCGGTTCCACGTCTTCTCGTGTGGAAATGTTCCTCGGACCATCTACGCCACCATTGTACCATTACCGATACTTCCCAGTCCAATTCGCTCCGCAATACAACGATAGCGACCACCCGGCCTCGCGGAGTCCGACTAGACGACCTTGCTCTAAGTCCGATAACTGCTGAAATCGTACACGTCTTCCATGTCCAGGCATTGCAGCTTCTACAGGGTCTTCGCACGTGTCCGTACGCCGACGACTGATTACATTCACTTCGCCGTACTCCTTAAATACCACCGACGATAATTTGCATATTATGCCGTGCTGTGGCGTAAGCGCTCACCGGTTGGTCCCGAAATTAACATCACACCTAGGTAAACTTGACCCCATTAACATATGTAAATTTCATGATCGTCCGCTAATTCCTTCTTGGTGTTCTTTTTTCACTTTCCGCCAGTGTAATACAAGCAATATGCACGTACGCACCACTGTGGCAAAAATCTTCAGTATAAATAATTAGAAATTATCTGTATAACATGTACATGCACCATGAACTCTTTACGACGTAAAAAGAAGAGCTTTTCAGATTGGTTCTTTAAAGGCAGAGATATACAGCATGAATTTGCACTGTGCGTCTGAAGTAGAAACTATGTGATTGGAAAGGAAGAAAGAACTTTTTCAGTCGGACTTTTAAAATTAATGATATGGAATAATATCTATTTGAATTCAAAGGGATGTCAATTTACGCCCCTTTAGTGAAAAGATTACGCATGTGAAAAATACCAGAAATATACGGATTTTCATTATCACAGTTCATGTTTTCAAATGCAAAAAGATTTTTTCGGATCGGACTAGCAGGTGCAGAGATAATGTGTAGCAGACGGACTGACGTATTAGCACATGTATTTTTTTCAAAAGAAGGGCTAAAATTATATGAATTTTACTGAATTTACCAGAATGAAATAAGCAAATTGAGCAGTAATTGGATTTCTTAAAAAATGGAATGAAATGACAAAGTGAAACCTATAAATAAAGACTCGTAATCAAAGGATACATTCAATAACTTCGACTAGATTTCGAAAAAGTCTTTTCAAGTCTTCCAAAATTAAACATAATAAGAACTCTCTAAGCAGTTTCAGCTTACGAGTAGTTGCAGTTCTCCCACTAACATAAAAGCAGTTTTACTTCATAATTAATTCGAAGAAGCCTATAAGGTTCAGCCAAAAAAACAAGAAGTTTGAGGAACCGGAGGGAAATGAGAAACATGAATGAGAAAACGAACGAATTCTTGAACGCAGTGAGCACGTTTTTTGTATCTATTTTGACATTCGCACGCGAAAAAAATAAAAAAATAAAAATAAAAAATTCAAAACGGACTTTCAGAGACGTAGACAATCAGTAACAAAGAAACTTCATTTACACTTTCTAGCGGCAGAACTATGCATTATGAAAAATTCAAAATTATATGCAAAATATTCCCAAAAGTGAATCAGATGTAAAGAGAATTTTTCAAATAAGATTTTTGGAAGAGATATTCGATGAAAGCAGCATAATCTCTAGATTAAAATTTTCTCATTTTAAAACAGATAAAAATTATTTTCTCAAGTGAACGGTATTTGAATAAAAAGCTAATTTTTCTATCGGATTCTAGACGATTAGATACGACTGTAAGTATGTTTTAAATAAATAGAAGTCCTCACGCCCTGAAGTGACATAATTGATTGTGTGTCACAATTTTTTTTTATTACATGCAAAATATTCTTCACATGAATGCTGCCCAATACAAGAAGAATTTCTTGGAGCAAAGATACTAGGGAAAATACAAAATGTTTTATGTTGGGTAGAAAACATTTTCAAGAAGTTTTCTGTAGAGAGTGGTATTTGTTCAACAAAATGTTTTCCAGTTGGGTTCTGAGAAGCACTGATACTGCTGGAAACATGCTCTTGCCACCCCTGGTGACAAAAAAATGTGTGTCACGGAATATCATTAATTACATGGAAAGAATTCTTCACTATAATCGCTGTGCGATGCAAATAGCATTTTTTTAAATCGTAATTTGCTAGTGACAATCACACATTTGCTAGTGACATAAATCGAATATGTCTCTCTTTTCTGCGGAGTGAGTTGTTCTAACCCACTGAACTACACCGACGGAATATGCCGCTACAGATTTGTCGTCTTCACACGTGCTTCACCTCTGTAGTAAGGCACAGAGGATATTAAAAAAATACAATGTTTGTCACAAATATTTTATTTTTTCAAGTCGACCAAGGTTTCGCTTCGCTCTGGCCTAATTTCATCAGGACGAATGGCACGTAAATATTCAAATTGTACTTGACATCAGAAATGGTGTTTACAGTCACAGGTTTAGTTAGTTGCTTCCACACGCTAGATAGAAATGATGTGGATCCTTCGCAACGTGTTAATGACGCCATGTCATTAACAAGTTGCGAAGGATTCTGCTATATGTATATGGAAAGCTTCCAAAATATCAAGTTTAGTGGTTGAATCTGACTAGTTGATTAGTTTGCTTCTTCAAACAGAAATGTGTGGTCCTTTTCGTAACAGTGTTTAGCCATCGATGACTTCTTCAGGTCACAGTTCCGAATACAGGTCTTGTGCTCCTTCAATCGAAAACGCAGAACTCTACGGGTTTGCCCTATATACAAAGCGCCACATTCATATGGAATTTCCCCAAAAGTTTTTATCTTCAACATAGTCCTTTGATCTTAAAAAATTCATTTTGGATTTAAGAATCACTTTAAAATTAAAAGTTTTGAGAATCTTTGAAATTTTGACGACAACGTCACGGGAAAATGGAATAATGTGGCAAAATTATCTCGTAATGGACGCATCACAGGAGTTAAAGTGGAGATAGACTTCGGTTTCCGGAATTTTGTTAGAGTAATGTCTTTAATGGAAGGGTTGTAAACTTGCTGTACGGCAACACGTTTAAAGAAATCAAGTTCTTTTTCGGACATGTATGTATCGCGCGATATTCGCAACTGTCAAGGCGCTGAGTTTTTGTTGCCAAGGGTGATTGGAGTTGGCATGTGGAGGTGAGAAAACAGCGAAAGGCTTCCGATAAATTGTGTTTGCAGGAGATCTATTTGAGCCGATAACCAGGATGTCAAGGGATGGTAAGCATCCTTTATTTTCGGTTTCGTAGCTGAATTGAATGTGAAGATCAATGGAATTAATAAGTTTGACTAATTCCGGAATTTCAGAATTTTTCCTTTCCATAGAACGAGAGTATCGTCTACATGTCGTATCCATAAGTCAAATTTCACGAATTTGAAAAGTTTTTCTTCAAATCGACACATGTACAATTCACATAATATAGGTGACAGTGGGCTGCCCATTGCTAGACCTTCCGTCTGTTCATAAAATGTTCCACGGAAAGTAAAACTGTTTTGTTTTATGTAAATATGAATTAGTCTCGTTATTTCCTCTACTTCAGGTTGGCTGTAACGATGCTCTATGAGACTTGCTTTTAAGGATTCCAGAGCTCCTTTTAGTGGAGCATTGGCGAACATAGATACGACATCAAAGGATAGCATAAGTTGATCTACGCAGGTTTTCAGACATGGCACCCACACTATTTCTACCAAACGCGTTAAAGTAACTTTCCAAATCCCGTGACTGTAAACACCTTTCATGATGTCATGTAAAATTTGAATATTTACGTGCCACTCGCTCTGATGAAGCCTGGCCAGAGCCCAGCGGAACCTTGGTGGACTCATAAAAATAAAATATTTGCTACCAACGTTGTATTCTCTTAATAGTCTCTGATTTCAAGAATCTTTAGTTTAACGGACCGCCAAAATACACCGGTTGCGTTAGTATACACGTGAGCATCTTAAACGGGAGCCATTTTAACTACCTGATTGGTTACTTCAAATTCTACTAACTATGTGAATATAAATTGAAGAAACCTTGTACATGTAATGTTCCTAAAAAGACTATGACTAATTTAAACGATAAGATCAATCGTTTTCTGAAACTGAAGTTCAGATTTGCTGAACCATTTGAATTTCCTACTACGATGTAAAAGATGTCATATCTTACCGAACTTTATATTCTTGAAGTGTGTCCTAATACCTACTCAAAGCGTAACAAAAGCAATTAACAATGCTTCCTTTCTCAAATAGTATAACTATATACTAAAAATCCGAAAATTTATTGGCGTAGAATAAATAATCAAAATTTCCAAGCTTTCGCACATCAACCAGATGGCTTTCTCAAGGAAGGTAGACAGCCATCTGGTTGATGTGCGAAAGCTTGGAAATTTTGATTATTTATTCTACGCCAATAAATTTTCTGATTTTTAGTATATAGTTATACTATTGGAGTTTAATTTGGTGTACAGTTCCTACTTTTTGAATGCTTCCTTTACCTTCTTAGAGCTTTTATTAAAGACACTCGAAAGGATGTCTTTGGTTAGCTATAACATTAGCAGATTTTGATACTTTAGACAGAAAAACTTCAGTTCGTAGTGTCAACATGTCATCAAATCACAGGATTTCTTTGAACAGAAATTCAAAAAATTGATAGCTGATAATAAAAATGAACAGACTTAAACCCATAATAACAACGGAATAGTGCATCCAGACAATGAAGTGGTTGTCAACTTGTCCGGTCATAGTCTCAATGAAATTCAGAAGAGGACTTTACGATATAATTCAAACTTTGATATTTCAAGAAAGATACCGGTTTCAGACATAGTTTCGTCATTTGAAGAATCTCTGATAAAAAGCAGTCTCAACTTTGAAGAAAAAGAAATAGCTAGACATTTCATCAGCCAAGTAATAAGCGCAAATCACGCTACATTACCGTGACTCAATTTAACCGCCAAAGAAATTAAAGCGCTTAAAGTATTGCGCTGAAATTCCAATTTAATCATCACTAGAGCTGACAGAAGTCAGGTTAGGCAAAAAGCATTATGATAACGAAGTCAAAAGTCTTATTTTGGACCGACTTTGCAAAGAAATAAGGAATGATCCTTTAGAGAAACAATTAAAAGAAATACAGAAATTGATCAAAAAACTCGGAAACTCTGAGCCAAAACATGAAAAAACAAACTTAAACCTTCATACGCCCATTTTGCGCGATTCTATGCTCTTCTTAAAATGCATAAATTTGGCATTCCTTTCAGACCTACAGTAAGTAATATCAGTACAGCGTCATATAAGTTATCCAAGTTCTTATCTTTAAAATTACCTACCTTGGCCACTTCAAACTAAACATCTGTGAAAAATTCAATTGAGTTTATCAACCGACTTAAACTACACCCCTGCGAAGATCAACTTATGCTATCCTTTGATGTCGTATTTATGTTCGCCAATGTTCTACTAAAAGGAGCTCTGGAATCCCTAAAAGCAAGTCTTATAGAGCATCATTACAGCCAACCTGAAGTGGAGGAAATAACGAGACTTATTCACATTTGCATAAAACAAGACAGTTTTAGTTTCCGTGGAACGTTTTTTGAACAGACTGAAGGTCTAGCGATAGGCAGCCCACTGTCACCTATATTATGTGAAATCTACATGCTTCGATTTGAAGAAAACCTTTTCAAACTCTTGAAATTTGACTTATAGATACGATATGTATTGACGATTACGTGAGAATTTTGCCACATTATTCCATTTCCCGTGACGTTGCCCTCAAAATTTCAAAAATTCTCAAAACCATTAATTTTAAAGTGATTCTTAAATCCATAAACAAAATGAACTTTTAATGATCAACGGACTATGTTGAAGATAAAAACTCCTGGGGTCTTTATCAAATTCCATGTGAATGAGGCGCTTTGTATATAGACAAACCCGTAGAGCCCTTGCGTTTTCGATTGAAGGAGCACAAGCCCTATATTCGGAACTGTGACCTGAAGAAGCCATCCATAGCTAAATACTGTTACGAAAAGGACCATAAATTTCTCTTTGAAGAAGCAAAAGTAATCAACAAGCCAGATTCAACCACCAAACTTGATATTTTGGAAGCTTTCCATATACATATATCAGAATTCTTCGGAACTTGTTAATGACATGGCATCCTCACCGTTTCTATCAAGCGTGTGGAAACAACAAACCAAACCCCGTGACTATAAAAACTATTTCTAATATCAAGTACAATTTTATTATTTACGTGCCATTCGGCCTGATGAAGTTAGGCCAAAAGTCCAGCGAAACCTTGGTCGACTTGAAAATATAAAATATTTGTAACAAACATTGTATTTTCTTAATATGTGTAATCATCACAAGACTGTAGTCTCTGATTTCAAGAGTCACAGAGAATATTAGGAAAATTGCAATAAACATTTCCGCCGTCTAGCAGGAAAATTAATTATGTGAAGAAACTGTACACAAAATGGTCTTCGTGGTAAAGGTAAAAATAAAAAAGAATTGTTTCCATGTGAAACAATTCTTTTTTACAATGATGCGGAGTAAAAATTATTTTGACCATAGCATTTGCATTTACATTCTCTAGAGGTGAAATAATGCATCGAAAATAGACCAAAATGCAAGGATCATCATTCTCATAGTTCAGTCTTTCCAATGTAAACTGGATTTTTCAAATCGGAGAAATAGGTCCACACAGATAGATGGATGTACTGCTGTTATAAGTAAGTTCCTGTTTTCAAAGACATGTGAACTGAAAAACATCTAATTATGTGAACTGAAAAACATCTTGTGAGATTTGAAGCCATCTACTTGAAATTTGAAGAGAGCGAACATGATTTTTTTTATGAAGAAACGATTCTAAACAGCACACAGCAGTTCCTGTTTTGCTGTTTAAATGGAAATATGAATATTCCTACTTAACGATTTGTATTGATGACATACTAGTTTTATCAATCAAGAAGACAATTGGGATAACAAAAAAGTGAAAATGTTAGTTTTAAGTTAATCACAGTTTTCTTGGCATTCAGATACAAAGAAAACCAAATGGAAGGTTTCTGTTAAGAATAGCAAAATACAAGTCATTATCTTTAAGGTTGACAAAGAAATGTGAAAGAAAAGTAGTATACCCATGATCACGAATTATAGAAAAGGGATTAATGAGGCGCATAAGTTGTTTAAACGCTGAAAATGCACTACATGAGTAGGTCAGACCTCATAGCTAAACAGCCGTATGGAACAGGAACAGAAAAGTAAAGTAACCTGCTATCGAAGACCGGAAGGCCGTCATAAAATGACAGATACATTACCTAAAGGCAACAATTAGCTTAGAATTAACACTTAATTTTCAAAGAACCGCTCATACCGTAAAGTCATGCATAACACAGTTGAAATTATTCGTATAATTGAACTCTGTTTTAACATCAACCTGCTACCCAGCGCTAGCAGAGTTCCTGTGGAGTCGGACGGTGACTGTGCGTAGTTCCTGTCATTCAATTTTGTTGGCAGCGGCACCAGGTGTGAATCTCAGGTGCACCTCTGCACCCCAAGATCCACGTCAGAAAATAAACTGAAAATCGGAAGATTAACCCGAAGCATGAATCTAAGGTGGAACCACTGTGTAATCAAAAGTAACAACAACAACAAAGGGAAACTTGGGGATCAAAGAGTTGTGATGGGGTTCTCCGCAATCACCAACTCGTGACTGAATGTATTTGTCCTTATCTTACTCCGGTACATTCAATCCCCAACGAGTCAGAACAACAATCACTTTCGTAAGTAAAACATGATTCTCTGATGCACAACACAATATTTAATTAAACATCATCGGAAGGAGAATAGATACAGCGCTCTCTGGGTGCATGGACAATTACCCCTTCTACGTGGGTAGCACACTGTACTTAGACCTTATTGTTGGGTAACAGAGGCTTACTGCGTCCCCACAGGACGCGTTCAAATCGAAAAAGATATTACACATTGACACTCTGAATAAAACAGTATGTCATACTAAACACAAAACACTTGGAGGAAAAGAAAGAGAAGATAAATCAACACAAGATTACATTAAAACACTAGCGATATATAGCATACACTAACAAGTTATTTATCTTTACAAAGGATTATCGGTGCGAATTGTACTGCCAAGTTAGTTAAATCAAAATGTGCAAGCACTAGCCTACCAGCTCACAGTGGCCTAACTTAGCCAAGTTTGAGTGAACTCGTCCCACGAAACAAAGCTGTGGCCATACGCTCTTCCTTATACTTGCAAAAAGATCGAGAAATATTGCCCTATATATATTGAAGTAACAATTTGCGGGTACTTCCTGTGTGGTTCAGTCACCAGCGTGGTCTTGTATTTGCATCCGCGTATTGTAGCTTTGAGTTTTGGGAATGCACTAGTTCACTGAAGTGGTGAGTAAAACAGAAGGGTTCAAGTACTTACGGCTTCTTTGCATCGTTGTGTATCCATCGGTGCATCAATATATATCATCATCATCATCATCATTGTCAACCATTATCAATCCACTGCTGGACGAAGGTCTCCCCAAGTTTCCTCCACAATGGTCTGTCCTGTGCCAGTCTCCTCCATGTCACCCCTGCATACTTCGAATTTCATCCACCCATCTTCAATGTGGTCTTCTTCTGGGTCTTTTCCTGTCCCTTGGAATCCAATCTAAAATTTCGGCTGTCCATCGATGATCTGTCCTTCTGGCAGTATGTCCAGCACATTGACATTTCAGGGATTTAACTCTGATCATGATGTGTTCCACTCTTGTCATTTTTCGGATCCACGAGTTCCTCTTCTTATCTCTCCTGGTTACACCAAACATGCACCTCTCCATGCCTCTTTGACTTGTCTCCAGCCTTTGTATGTCTCTTTTAGTTAAGGTCCACGTCTCCGCACCATACGAAAGCACTGGAAGGATGCATTGATCAAACACTTTTCTTTTAAGACACAATGGCATATTGCTCTTGAAAATTATGCTGTTTCTTCGAAAAGCTCTCCAGGCAAGTTTTGTACGCCGATTAATTTCTTCATCAATGTGACCCTCACTTGATATCTGCTGTCCAAGATAAACGTACGTGTCTGTTATCTCCAGCTTTTCTCCATCAATCGATAAATCTTCATTTCTTGTAAAAGCATTGAACATCACTTTTGTCTTCTGAAAGTTCATTTTTAATCCCACTTCTTTACTCTTGTCAGCAAGTTCCTGGATCATACTCTGTAGCTCTGATGGGGTAGTTGCAAAAATGACTATGTCATCAGCAAAACGAAGGTGGGTTAGATAATCTCCATTAATCTTTATCCCCTTGTTTTCCCAGCTCAGCGACTGAAAGACACCCACCAATGTGGCATTAAAAGGCTTCGGAGATATGGTAAAAACCATGCAAAAACCATGCACAATGGAAGTTCATATTCCCTTGCTCCTTGTCTCACTCCCTTTCCAATTTTTATCTGTGTTGTATTTTCAAACAGCCGAATCTTTGCACTTGCATTTTCATAGATGTTATTAATAATATTAATGTATGCATCTTCAATGCCGCCGGATTTCAGAGCCATTGTAACTGCTGATTGTTTCACCGAATCAAAGGCTTTTTCATAATCGATAAAAACCATGCACAATGGAAGTTCATATTCCCTTGCTCTTTCAATTAGTTCTCTCAGTACGTGGATATGATCTATTGTGCTGTAGCCACTCCTGAATCCAGTTTGTTCTCTGGGTTGAGTCATGTCCAGTGTTACCTTCAAGCGGTGTGAAAGAACTTTAGTGAAGATTTTATAAACCACTGATAGGAGGCTGATAGGTCTTTAGTTCCTGAGATCCTCAATGTCACCTTTTTTATGTAGCAGGATCATTGTAGCGGTGTTCCAATCCTCAGGAATCTTCCCTTTATTAAGGCATCGAGTGAACATTTGGGCGAGTACTGTTTCGATTTCTCCACTTGCTTCTTGTACGATGTCTACAGTAATTCCATCTTCTCCTGGAGCTTTTCCGCGTTTCATGTTCTTGATTGCATGTGCAACTTCTGCTGGGAGGACTGGAAGAACTCTGGTACTGGTACCTTTCATGATGTCTGTAGTACATGCATCATCCCTTTCACATAATTTGGAGTAGAAATCTTTCACTCTTATCAAAATTTTGCCTCTATTTCTTGTTACATAACCATCTTCTTTCCTCAGTGCCATAATCTGTTTTCTTCCCTTACTGAGATGTCCTTTTGCTATCTTTAGGCTTTGGTTGTTTTCAATTGCTTTCCTCACTAATTCACAGTTGAATTTTCTTACGTCTTCAGTGATACTTTTTCTTACTGTCTTGCATAGCTCTATATATTCCACTTTGGAAGTCACATCTTCTTTAGTTGTCCTCATCTCTCTTCTTTTTTGCATCAACATTTTGGTTTTTCCTGATAATTTGTTCACATGCAAATTGTTCTTCGACCCAGCTAATTTTGTTGCTGTTTCCATAAGAGCTTTGGTTACTTTTCTGCTAACTTCAGAAATATCCACTTCGTCCGATGTTAGGCCTTCTAAAACAGAGAACCTGTTCTTCAGTTCCAACTTGAAGGTATTATGGTGTTTTTTAAGGTTGGTTATGTCAATAGATTTTGTTTGTCTTATGAGCTTGCCACTTTCAAGTTTAGTGTTGAGGTGCATCTTACATCTCACCAATCTATGGTCACTACCTGTGTTGAACTTGTTTAGCACACTGCAGTCTTCTATGACGAATTTTTTGTTACACATAATAAAATCAATTTCACTTGTCGTCCCATTTGGATGTATCCATGTCCATTTCCTGTGTGGCTTTTTCTTGAAGAAGGAGTTCAAGATGAAAAACCCTTCTGCCTCTGCAAACTCAACGAGAGTATTGCCACGCTAGTTTCTGTTGCCGTGACCGATATTACCTACTGAAGTTTCATTCTGCTGCCGTTGCCCTATTTTTGCATTGAAATCTACCATAATTATTTTCAAGTGCTGCTTACCTTTATTATTTAGATGACAAATTTCCTCATAAAATTCTTCAATTTCTTCTTCAGGATGACTTGTGGTGGGTGCATAAGTCTGAATACTCTGAGCCTGGTATCTTCTCTAGAGTTGGATAACGAGTCGTGCAGCTCTGTCAGAGGAACTTTCAACTTCTACAACTTTATCCTTCAGTTTCTTGTTTATTATAGATCCAACACCACTAGTTCTGCCAGTATCAGTCCTACGATAGCAGAAGAGATGTCCACTTTTCAGTTCAATGATATCTTCTCCTTTTCTCCTTACCTCACTTAGCCCAACGATGTCCCACTTGATCCTTTGTAGTTCCTCTTCCAATTCAAGAAGCCTTGAATCAGAAGATAGGGAGCGTCCATTATACGTAGCCAAGGTCAGCATCAGATGGCAGCCTAGTTCGGACCTCCGGGGATTCTTAGCACCCTCTGCCTTCATGTCACACTGGCCGCTGCCTTGGCCAGGTACATTCCAGCTGCCGGAGACTGAGGGCCAAGCTTTAAGTTGTGGAATCATTTTGGAGGGGTTTCGCCATAACTCACCACGCTGGCCAAGCGGGTTGGTGAGTGTGGGATAGCATTTCCTCTAATCCCGATGGTATAGGTATACTGCTATTGGCGGTCGTCAGAGCCCCTTTAGTGGGAACAGGAAGCACCACGAGAAGGCGGGGTTGACATCTGTCTAGGAGAGGCTGTGATGTTGCGCATCACCTGACCTTACATCCCGCATCTATATATATATATATAACAGGTTCACACACAATCACTTTTTGCATCAAGTGGCAGCTCACGATACATTATCGCTTTTGTTGTATTATCCACGCTCTTCACCCCGTTCTATTACCACAAATGATGACGATCTATGTAAATGACACACAGGTGAACAAACGCCTCACTTTGTTGCTCAGATAAGGTTGCTTAATATTATTACGAAAGCAGGAGCACAGTTGTTGAAACGCAAGAACCTCTAGAATATTTCTGTAGCCGGCACGGAGACAGATTTCTGCCTCCCCTCCGATTCACGCTTTCTCCTTTAAATCCGTGTATCTGACATTCTCTGGCGTTCTCCGTACGTACATCTCAGTTTCCATTTCCACTGGATGAGGGTTCCCGATATGACCTGGGTACCGCTCGCTGTAGTAGGATTCCATTCGTCTCTCCCCTCTGTCCTTTTTACCGTTAATTCGCACTGCAGTCAGAATCTTTCCGTTAAAGTAGCATTTCCATGCCTGAGTATGCAATTCCAAACATGCACACTTGCAGGCTTTGGCTTCCTATCTCCATTGACCCCTCGAGTTGCGATTTTCGCCGGTCCTGAGTGTATTTCACTCGGCCGAGCGAACCCCGACGTCTTTTACCTTTCAGATTTCATCAGCAACTGCCTCACCAAATCGACGCTCCAATTTTCCCTTCCTTATTTTTCAGTGATTCCCTACTCTTAATTGCTCATTGTCCTCCGCAAACGTCTAAGTATCTCTTTTTCTGACAGAATTTATGTGTTTGCTGCCCGGTCACTTTGCCACCCAAAACAGCTGTAAACATGCAGTAAATACCGACCACGGCATTCAAGCTGTAAGCGAAAAAAATGAGAAAAACCACTTAGAACATCGCGACTCGCATCCGCATTAGAAAGCACATTTTCCCTCGTTCGTGTTTCACCCTCTCGAAAAACTCTCGAGGAAGGAATTTTTATTTTGCACTCGAATCTGACTTATTTCCAACATTCAAGAGCATTGGAGCGACTTCTTAATTAGCCTGCAATTTCGTTAATCGATTTAGTAGGGCTTGTGAACAGCCGAAGGGATGTAAGGTCAGGTGATGCGTAACATCACAGCCTCTCCTTGACAATCGTCAACCCCGCCTTCTCGTGGTGCATCCTGTTCCCATTAAAGGGGCTGTGACGACCGCAAATAGCGGTATAACTATACCGTCGGGATTAGAGGAAATGCTATCCCACACGACTCATCAACCCGCTTGGACAGCGTGGTGAGTTATGGCCAAACCCCTCCAAAATGACTCCACAACTTAAAGCATGGCCCTCAGTCCGGCAGCTGGAATGTACCTGGCCAAGGCAGCGGCCAGTGCGACATGAAGGCAGAGGGTGCTAAGAATCCCCGGAGGACCGGACTAGGCTGCCATCTGATGCTGACCTTGGCTACGTATAATGGACGCTCCCTATCTTCTGATTCAAGGCTTCTTGAATTGGAAGATGAACTACAAAGGATCAAGTGGGACATCGTCGGGCTAAGTGAGGTAAGGAGAAAAGGAGAAGATATCATTGAACTGAAAAGTGGACATCTCTTCTACTATCGTGGGACTGATACTGGCAGAACTAGTGGTGTTGGATCTATAATAAACAAGAAACTGAAGGATAAAGTTCTAGAAGTTGAAAGTTCCTCTGACAGAGCTGCACCACTCGTTATCCAACTCTCGAGAAGATACCAGGCTCAGATTATTCAAACTTATGCACCCACCACAAGTCATCCTAAAGAAGAAATTGAAGAATTTTATGAGGAAATTCGTCATCTAAATAATAAAAGTAAGCAGCACTTGAAGATAATTATGGAAGATTTCAATGCAAAAAGAGGGCAACGGCAACAGAATGAAACTTCAGTAGGTAAATTCGGTCACGGCAACAGAAACCAGCGAGGAAATACTCTCGCTGAGTTTGCAGAGGCAGAAATGTTTTTCATCTTGAACTTCTTTTTAAAAAAAAAGCCACACAGGAAATGGACATGGAGACATCCAATTGGGACGACAAGTGAAATTGATTTTATTATGTGTAACAAAAAATTCGTCATAGAAGACTGCAGTGTGCTAAACAAGTTCAACACAGGTAGTGACCATAGATTGGTGAGATGTAAGATGCACCTCAACACTAAACTCGAACGTGGCAAGCTCATAAGACAAACAAAATATATTGACATGACCAACCTTAAAAAGCACCATAATAACTTCAAGTTGGAACTGAAGAACAGATTATCTGCTTTAATAGGCCTAACATCGGACGAAGTGAATATTTCTGAAGTTAACAGAAAAGTAACCAAAGCTCTTATGGAAACAGCAACAAAATTAGCTGTGTCTAAGAACAAGTTGCATGTGAACAAATTATCAGGAAAACCCAAAATGTTGATGCCAAAAAGAAGAGAGATGAGGACAACTAAAGAAGATGTGACTTCCAAAGTGGAATATATAGAGCTATGCAAAACAGTGCGAAAAAGTATCACTGAATACGTAAGGAAATTCTACTGTGAACTAGTGAGGAAAGCAATTGAAAACAACCAAAGCGTAAAGATAGCAAACGGACATCTCAGTAAGGGAAGAAAACAGATTATGGCACTGAGAAAAGAAGATGGTTCTGTAACAAGAAATAGAGGCGAAATTTCGACAAGAGTGAAAGATTTCTACTCCAAATTATGTGAAAGGGATGATGCATGTACTACAGACATCATGAAAGGTACCAGTTCCAGAGTTCTTCCAGTCCTCCCAGCAGAAGTTGCACATGCAATCAAGAACATGAAACGCGGAAAAGCTCCAGGAGAAGATGGAATTACTATAGACATCATACAAGAAGCAAGTGGAGAAATCGAAACAGTACTCGCCCAAATTTTTACTCGATGCCTTAACGAAGGGAAGATTCCTGAGGATTGGAACAACGCTACAATGATCCTGCTACATAAAAAAGGTGACATTGAGGATCTTAGGAACTACAGACCTATCAACCTCCTATCAGTGGTTTATAAAATCGTAACTAAAGTTTTTTCACACCGTTTGAAGGTAACACTGGACATGGCTCAACCGAGAGAACAAGCTGGATTCAGGAGTGGCTACAGCACAATAGATCATATCCACGTACTGAGAGAACTAATTGAAAGAGCGAGGGAATATGAACTTTCACTGTGCATGGCTTTTATCGATTATGAAAAAGCCTTTGATTCGGTGAAACAATCAGCAGTTACAATGGCTCTGAAATCCTGCGGTATTGAAGATGCATAAATTAATATTATTAATAACATCTATGAAAATGCAAGTGCAAAGATTCGGCTGTTTCAAAATATAACACACATAAAAATTGGAAAGGGAGTGAGACAAGGTGACACCATATGTCCGAAGCTCTTTAAAGCGACATTGGAAAATGTCTTTCAATCACTGAACTGGAAAAACAAAGGGATAAAGATTAATGGAGTTTATCTAAACCACCTTCGTTTTGCTGATGATGTAGTCATTTTTGCAACTACCCCATCAGAGCTGCTGAGTATCATCCAGGAACTTGCTGACAAGAGTAAAGAAGTGGGATTAAAAATGAACTTTCAGAAGACAAAATTGATGTTCAATGCTTTTACAAGAAATGAAGGTTTATCGATTGATGGAGAAAAGCTGGAGATAACAGACACGTACGTTTATCTTGGACAGCAGGTATCAAGTGAGGGTCACATTGATGAAGAAATTAATCGGCGTACAAAACTTACCTGGAGAGCTTTTGGAAGAAACAGCATAATTTTCAAGAGCAATATGCCATTATGTCTTAAAAGAAAAGTGTCTGATCAATGCATCCTTCCCAGTGCTTACGTATTTTGCAGAGACGTGGACCTTAACTAAAAGAGGCATACAAAGGCTGCAGACAACTCAAAGCAGCATGGAGAGGTGCATGCTTGGTGTAACCAGGAGAGATAAGAAGAGGAACTCGTGGATCCGAAAAATGACAAGAATAGAAGACATCATGATCAGAATTAAATCCCTGAAATTAGAATGGGCTAGGCATACTGCCAGAAGGACAGACCATCGATGGACAGCCGAAATTTTAGATTGGATTCCAAGGGACAGGAAAAGACCCAGAAGAAGACCACATGGGAGATGGGTGAATGAAATTCGAAAGTATGCGGGAGTGACATGGGGGAGACTGGCACAAAGCAGACCGTTGTGGAGGAAACTTGGGGAAACCTTTGTCCAGCAGTGGATTGATAATGGTTGACAATGATGATGATGATGATGAACAGCCGAAAGAAAAGCAACGAACATGAGGGATAAAAAAGAGAAACTGTAAACTGCGAAACAACGTGTGAGCCTGCCGAACTGTGATTCCCAGCTGCCTCACACAATTAGCAACATGGCGCATAAATTTTAGAGTTTTCTTCTGGTTTTAGGTTGGGCGGGGGAGGGAGGTGTTAACTGTAACAAACCCAAAGACCCAGATACACTGACGGAAAAATAATCCCAACACCAAGAAGGAGTTGTGTTAAATAAACGACAGTTGGTAGGCAGTGAGAGTACATCTGTAAGATGACGTCTATGCAAATTTCGCGCTCGGCGCATACGTGTGGCGCTAGTAGCGCCCTTCAGAACATGCAAAGCAGGTTTGCTGTAAATACGCGCTGTAACGTTCGTGAGCGTTAGTTATTGTTGAGATTCGACGTAGGGTGTTGATGTTAGTCAAGAATGCCTTTAAGAAGACGAAGAAGCCATTATCAACAGCTCACGGAGTTTGAACGAGGTAGCGTGATAGGGCTACGAGAAGGTGGATTTTCTTTCCGCAATATTGCAGAACGACTTCGCAGGAATGTAGCCACTGTGCATGATTGTTGGCAGCGGTGGTCAAGGGAAGGTACTGCCTCAAGAAGACCGGGTTCCGGCCGGCCACATGGCACTACTGAGTTGGAGGACCGCCGTGTACGGCGTATGGCCGTGGCGCATCGTACCGCGTCTGCGGCAGCAATTCGAGCTGCAGTTGCCACCACAGTGACACAACGAACTATTAGAAATCGGTTACTTGAAGGGCAGCTCCGATCCAGATGCCCTGTAGCGTGTATTCCACTTACTCCAAACCACTGCCGTTTGCGACGTCAGTGGTTTCAAGCTAGAGCTCATTGGAGGACGGAGTGGAGATCTGTTGTACTTTCTGATGAAAGCCGGTTCTGTCTGGGTGCCAGTGATGGCCGTGTGTTGGTTAGAAGAAGGCCAGGTGAGCGCCTGCAACCAACCTGTCTGCGACCGAGACACACTGGAACTATACCTGGAGTTATGGTCTGGGGAGCAATTTCCTATGACAGCAGGGGCACTCTCGTGGTTATCCCACGCACCCTGACGGCACAGTTGTACGTCGATCTGGTGATTCAACCTGTTGTACTGCCATTCATGAACAGCATTCCAGGGGGTGTTTTCCAACAGGAAAACGCTCGTCCGCATACCGCTGTTTTAACCCAAACTGCTCTACAGAGTGTCGACATGTTGCCGTGGCCTGCTAGATCACCAGATCTTTTACCAATCGAGCACGTATTGGACATTATTGGACGACAACTCCAGCGTCACCCCCAACCAGCATTAACCGTCCTTGTATTGACCGACCAAGTGCAACAGACATGGAACTCCATCGCACAAACTGACATCCAGCACCTGTACGACACAATGCATGAACGTTTGCGTGCTTGCATTCAGCATTCTGGCGGTTACAATGGTTATTAATGTACCAGCATTTCACATTTAAAATGGCTCTTCTCGCGCTTACAATAAGCTGTGATCTTGAAACCTTAATCGATTAAATATGTTACCTACACAAATGTATTGTCGCCATTTCTTTCCTCTACAACTATTTTTTCGTGGTGTTGGGGTTTTTGTTTCCGTCAGTGTATTTATGATGTTACATTCCACCGTCGTTTTAACCAAAGCAGATATACTGTAGATCAAATCAAGCTGCAGTGTCCGTCCTGATGGCGCTGTAGCCTACGCACTGGCTTCTGGCCACTTGTTCGTCATGGGCCCGTCTCTAATCCCAGTGAGGCATGGATGTTGTGTTTTTCTTATGGCACTGGCTCTCTCTTCCTTCTCTGGAACCAGTGATCCTAAAGTAGGGACGGACGACTAGTCATAACCCATCGAGCCTCTCACGGTGGTCGTTAAATCCTTACATAAAAAAACGGCAGTGACATAAATGCTTAAAATAAAAAGTACACTCACGAACAATGAAATTTGCGCACGTAGAAGAAAACATGCTTGAACCGCAAAACTTTGCAAATAGCTCGAGTACATGCTGGTATGCAAATGATCCACTTTGGTTAGTACGCATGAACGCAGACCCTGTGGTGGCGCTGCAAGCATAAACCAGCAGCCTTATGAACCGGTGTGTAGTCGGTGCCCATGAAGCGAAAACCACCTACCGACGCAAGCAAGAGTTCAAAGTGAAAAGAATGCCGGGTAGGCGCCATACACGTCGATTAACACAACATACGGACCTTGAAAGAGGCCGGATCATCGGGATGAAAACCGCAGGGTGGTCGGCATGCCGTATAGCCCGCCACGTGGTTCGTCATGATCATACTGTCTCACTGTGCTGGGGGCAGTGGACACGTGACGGCGCTACCACACGGCGGAGCAGCTACGGACGGACCAGGAGGACCACCGGTAGATAGGATCGACTGATCGTGCGCCAGGCACGAACGAATCCCACTGAGGCCCGGTCCATTATATAGGCAGATGTAGCGGCTCCTGTGAGCCCACGAACCATTTCCTGACGCCTCGCGGAAGTGAATCTGCGACCCTGGCGCCCCTTACGTGTGCTGCAATTAGCACACCGGAACATCGCCGGCTCCATGTGCAGTGGTGCCAGGCCAGAGTGACGTGGAACGCCACGGACTGGCGACGTGTGGTGTTTAGCGATAAGTGCTGCTTCGTTTTGGGGACAGATGATCATCGTGTCCGGGTGTGGAGGTCCCCAGGGCAACGGCACAATCCCAACTTCGCTATCGAGCGCCACACCTCCCCCACTGCCGGCATAGTGGTTTAGGGAGCCATTGCCTACGATAGCCTATCAGCTGTAGCAGTGGTACGTGGATCATTGACGGGACAGCGGTACGTAGATGAGATCCTGCGGCCCCATGTGCTCCCATTACTGACCAGGACTCCAGCTGCGCTTACCAGCGCGAGTTGCCCAGGACTGCCTAGGTCATGTCCAGACACTTCCATAGCCTGTCCGCTTCACGGACATTTCCTCTATCGAGCATGTGTGGGACCACTTGAAACGCCAGCTGCCGCCGTGCCGCACTGTCTGGGATTTGGAGCACACCGTCCAACACGTATGGGCCAGTTTCCCGCAGGACTGTTCGCCTCATGTCGGACAGTTTTGCAGCATTTATCACCGCCAGAGGCGGTGCGACGCGTTATTGAATATGACCGGACTGCCTGCCACAGATCCCTCTGCAATTGTCCTGCAGTTCTGTTTTTACCATCATGTGTATTTTTCATCTGTATCATTACGTCCATAAAATTTCAGTTCAATCCGATGCTTCCTTCTTGGTGCGCAAATTTCATTGTCCGTGAGTGTATTTTAAAATCTATTGTTGAACTGATGAATAATGTCAGAGTTTCAAATAAAAAAAGTAACGTAAGCTTCTGTGTACTTTCGCATAAATACACTCCGCAAAAGTGAAATCGCAACACCGAGAAGGAAACAGAGTAGAATCATATAAATCACAGGAGCGATAGAGGTACCGGAGATACGCAAATGATGATTAAAGTCATACACTGAATGGTCGTTTGAAGAAGGCTAGATGCAGTACAAAGGCGAGCCAACCGGTCAGTGCTCTATCGCCATCTGAGACAGATAGTCGTTTGCAAGAATTGTAAGGCGCTCGCACCATATCTCGTGCACAACATCGAGAAAATACCACCAGATGACCACAACAGAAAAAGACAGGATCATTGAATTGCGCGACATTTGTCCATGAGCCCAGTGCTAATTGTTTGGGGCGAGACGTCAGTGCGGTACAACGCTGCTTGTCACAATGGAATCAGGATCATCAATATGCACCGCGACAGGAGAGTGGTGCTCAAAGACGCACTGAACATAGGATGTATCGCAGTATCATAAGGATCGCCCTTCGAGACCCCTTCACCACTGCAAGTGAGATCAGAAATCTCATACAGCCATCAGAGGGTGCACCTGTATCTACACAAACCATCAGAAACAACATTTGGCAGGCCTCCACGTCGAACAACCAGCAACCGGTGTACCATTATCAGCACAACATCGAGCCCAACTAATAGCCTGGTGCAGGACTCGACGACACTTGGCAATCGAATGAAGACATGTCTTGTTTACCGATGAGTCCCACTTCTGCCTTTGGCATGACGATGGCCGCAGAATTTTCTGGAGGTGTCACGACCAACGCTATGTTGAGGTCTTTATCTCCGAGCATCGGAAACGCCCAACACTTAGCATCATGTTATGAGGTGGCATTATGTTTGGTCGACGGACCTATCTCGTTTACATTTCAGAGAATTTGACAGCACGGTGGTACGTTGATTTGATTGTGGATCTTGTGGCATGGCCTCCGTGACTATATTTCAGCACGACAACTCCCGTCCACACGCCGCCTGTGTTACAATGAACAGCCTAAATGAGATCGACATCATGCCATTGTCCACTTGCTCTCCACATTTGTTACCTATAGAGTACCAATGGGACTTCGTTGGACGAGAAGTGCACTGGGGACCTCCTGCAGTTAGCCTTGATGTTTTTCGTACCCAGGTGGATGTCGCATGGCACAGAATATCCCAGACAACGATTAAACACTTAATTGATGGTATGCACGACGTATAACGGCATGTATGTTTCCCCTTGGTGGGCACAGCCGTTACTGAATAAACACTTCTGTTTTGCATGTCTTGTGTCCATATTTTGATCATTTACATATCTCAGGCACCTCTATCGCTCTTGTGATTTTCATGATTCTACACTGTTTCCTTCTCGGTGCTGCGATTTCACTTTTGCGGAGTGTAGTACAATAATAATATTCATGTTTTAGTTAAAAATTGTATTGTATTGTAGTGTAATAACAAGTTTCTGTAAAGAAAAAGGAAACATCGTGATAAGATGATTTTCAGATGACTGTACCTCGGATATCGAACGCTTTATTATTTATGAAACTACAAAGCAGATTGTAATTTTCGTTTGTTTTCCTTCAAAAGACCAATATACGCTTTCAGTTTGTCTTCCATATGAGCAATTTTTCTTAAGATTTATTTATTATTTTTTCTTTTGTGGTAAATTCCAGGCAACTATCTCCAGGACATCTAAATATCTCTGGCAACCGAGATGTTCCTATTGTAATGGTTCCGTTACAATTTTCAACTTCCTAACGATCTCGAAATCCGCTTGGGCCTCTGTAGTTAACAAAGTTGTATCCAGACTTAAGAAATTCTTCCGTAGATCCCATAAAAGAACTCTGAGGCAATCTTTTAACTCAGTCTTAGTGGAAGGTGAACAAGAGTTGCCTCTTGCTCCAAGGAAACAAACCATGCGCAACAAAAACTGCTACCTGTTCCCATGATTTGATTAAAAGAATGACATCGCACATTTATAATTTATAACGCAATATTTCTTTTCTTCGATGTATTTTACAATTTTTACAACTTGCTTAGGTTTTTGCATTTTGAACTTCGAATAACGTTTAATACCTTTAGGAATATGCTGTTAGAGACCTATATAGCCATCTGCAGTGTTGTGAATTATCTCTCTTCCCAGAATTTTGTTTACTTAATTTACTTATGACAAGAACTGAACTGAAAACAAAAGTGAAGAACGTTAAATCCGCAACTGGCATGTTTAGCGATAGTTTTATAAGTAACGTTGTCAGGAAATATATCTAACGTAACTTTGTAAATTTTTAGCGCTTCACATGAGCTGTATGTCTAAAGCGAGAGCGTTGCAGATACGTTCCATTGTTAATGAAGTGAAAATATCATTAACTATGCAAACTTTGTTTTTTTGGTTGGAGGTTTAACCACCACCGTGAGTAACTCAACGGGCTATAAGTAGTCGCCCGTCCCTAATTTAGGGTCACTGGTTCCAGGGAAGGGAGAGAGCCAGTGCCGTAAGACAAACACAACATCCATGCCTCACCGGGATTCGAACCCGAACCCCGTTCGGACGAATGATCAGAGGCCATCGCTTAGACCACTGCGCCACCGGGGCGGCTATGCAAACTTTAAAGGAAGTATTATAACTACTTGTACAACATGAAGCAAAATGTCTTCTAGCAGAAGAAACTATCGAGGGATTGATGATGATTAAAACAAAATGAAAAATAGTCTCTGGAAAGAATGATGATGCATCAGAATCAATATAGTATGTAGTATAGTCGTCCTTTTAATCCAGTGTGAAAATACAAGAATCAAATGTACAGATGTCATACGTCATTTCATAAGATGTTTACAGCAAACTGTTCTCAAATTAAAATGTTGCAGAAGCCAAGAAATGACTGCTAGTATTTTTACAATAGACACTTCGAAAACCTGAGACTTCATTGTTCCTGTTAGTGGGAGATGTTGGATGATATTGAATCTCATTCTGTTTTCTGATATAACGAGATAATCAAGCTTTCGGAAAAATTAAGGAGTGTTTTTCTGTGGAAGGAACCGTTTATGTACCAAAATTTCGTTGCCATCAAGTGCGTTTTTATCCTGTTACCAAATCTCTTGAACTGGCAGATGAATTTTTTCCAAAATGTATTACGATTGAATTTTTCACCAATGAGGAATGTACTGTAATGATGCCAAGCTGCGTTTTACTTTTAACTGGTTAAAAATGCTTTTACAATCAGCTCTCCAAAACGAAAGGAAAAACTACTCTGAAGTACCATTGAATTAGATATGCCAGTAACGAGTTGGACCACTTCTTGTCCTGCGGCGACACATCGTGGCATGGACTGCACGAGCTTATGAAAATGCTTTGCACGTGTCTCCAGCAATGCCTCGCCATCTATAATTCGCATAACTTGCTCAGGTTCGTATCTAGTAGGACACGTGCACGAACATCCTGTTGAATGGTATCCCAAAAATATTCGATGGATTATAAATCCGGGCTTTTAAGTGGCCACTGAAGCATTTCAAATTCTCTACAATGCTCTTATAACCATGCAGTATCCAGGTGGTACCTGCGGCGTGGGTGTTGCTGGAATATACCACTGCCACTGGGATGCATGTTGTACATGAAAGAGTGTCAATGTTCTTCTCGACATGAAAGAGTGTCAACAGTCCGTATCTTGCTGGAATATGCCACTGCCACTGAGATGCATGTTCTACATGAAAGTGTGTCAATGGTCGACCAGAATGTGCATATATTTGGAAGCACTTAAAGTCAATTGTACACGTACCAAAAATCCCTATGCATATCAGTTGAAGTCACTCCAGACAAACACTGAGCCATCACCAGACTCTGTTTTTCCAACTTGGCATGAAGACGTCGAAGGATACACGGCTTCATGAGGTTTCGTGAGTCGGCATGAAGACTACATGGCTTCGTGAGGTTTACGCCATATCCGCAATCTCCCATGGGCTCAATACAGTTTCAGTCTAGGTTCATCTCTCTAGAGTAACCGCTTCCAGTCCTCTGTAGTCCATTATCGGTGTATTTTTGCCCAGGCAATGCACTGAGTCAGGTGTCTTGCCTATAACGGTGAGACTCTTATGAGCCGGCGGCTCCCGAAACTCAGACGTTTTAGAGTACTTTACATTTTCGTTCCACTAGCATCGCGCTTTGATCCGCTGTTCAAATCTGTGGTAATATACAATATCGTCTTGTGCCTCTGGGTTCTAACAATCCGGTCCAAACAAGGTGCACCGCGAGTTGCCAAGGTTGGTACACCTCCGCAATTTATTCTAGAGCTTGTTCATTCGCCAGAATTTTCGTATTCCTGAAACACTCTTGACACTAGCACAGGGAAACTCCAGTGTTTTGACGACTTCCGGGATAGAGTGACCCATTCTGCGGGTAGCTACAAACTGGCAAAAGCATCGCAATCATGTGTCTTACTCATCACGCCTGTAACTGATCACAGTGTGGGCGATAACTGTATTTAACCACAGCTTCGGCTAGGCATGGGCTATAACGCGTGAGTGTAAGCCAAGCATTTGCATAACTTTTATAATTTCTAATTCAATGCACTTCAGTGTACAGTGTGTGATATTCAAGAGACCGGTTTTGTTATCATTGCTTGTGTGTGAACATATCTAATTATTGTTGCTTTTATGTTCAACGCAGTGGTTTGGATAAAACTAATAAGTAGGATCCTAGCAAAACATGGTCGGAGATGCTTTTTTACGTTTTACTTACTTATTTCAGCCAAAACACCATCACCAAGCTTATTTTTCAAGCAAAACGCCATTATCGAGTGCATATATTTTGCACGGATATAAGCAAATGTTACGTAATACAACAGATTCAAAATCATCTTACCGATCCTTGAAAAACTAGAAAAATGAAAAGGCTGTTTCATTCTTCACCAAAACTGCATGTCATGGACAAACCTTTAGTTCTAACTTTTCCTATTTCAGTTCTTCATGCAGAAGAGGAATGAATGTATCCCAAAAATAACTTTTTAGAAAAGGAAATTTCACCAGATAACATGCCAGGGAGTCAAGGTACAATTTTTGATTTTGTTTATGTGTCGATGTGGGTGTGGTTATGGTGATGACAATCAGATTTCCGTCGTTCCTTTATGCGTAGTCTTTTTTGTAAAAGCAGCACAAGCTTGTGGTATCACTTTGTCTGTTCGTCTATGGAAACATCTCACTGCAACTATTAGACCGATTTTTTTTTGCAGTGGGAAGCTTCAAACGTGAGAATGATGATCATTGTTCTCCTGTTTTCTTATAATGCATAATTTCACAGAGGGTGTAAATAAGGATGTTATCGAATTCAGAATACATTTTACTTCATATAGTTGCTTCTAAATATCCGATTGAACACATTCTTTCTTCGATCCGATGCCATTTAGAACGAACACTATTTTGAGGGCAGTTTCTTTTTGAAGTAATGCACAGTTGTTCCGCTACAGTAAGTAAAGTTAAATTGCGATTACTCCTTATTAGGGGAAATGCCCGTTGCATTATTCATTAACGTATTACACTGAGAGTACAGAAATCATAGGATACCTGGTTCCTCGGTAACACGGTGCTATCATCTCTCTTGCTAGTGGACGAACCTACCGCTTGGCAGGTGCATGGGTACGAGGGCATCACTAAATTCACGTAAATAGTAATTCAATGTCAGTATGGATAAACGTCGTGAGTTGACAGGTTTTGAAAGAGGAGTGATAGTGGGTCCCCGAAACATGGGTCACTCTATCGCGGAAATGGTACAGGGATTGCAGTATCCCCGTTCGAAAGTGTCAAGAATACGCGAGAGATGAATATCACCGTCGATGTCTCTCTCGCATAGTTGCAACCAACCGGAGAATTACAACGGCACAAATCACCACTAACTTCAACAAAAGAGGTACCAGAAACGTTTCCATCAAGATCATGAGGCAATCATTTGCCACAATACTTTATAGGGGCCACCGACGCACCACAGTCCAACTGCTAATGGCACATCACATTACTGTACGCCTGAACTGGTCGAAACAACATCACTGGACTGTAAGCCTTAACTGGTCGAAATAACATCACCGTACTGTACGCCTGAACTGGTCAAAATAACATCAGTACTGGAACCTGAATGATTGGAGACTGGTATCTGTACTGAGAAGTCCCGTTCAGGGTTATTTCGCGCAGGCGGGAGGGATGGTACGGATCGTACGGAAAATGCACGTAAAGTTGAATCCTGTATATCAACAAAGAACTGTTTCGGCTGGTGGAAGCTTGGTTGTGCTCTGGAGCCTGTTCAATTGGCACACGTTGGGACCTCTGGTACATCTAGATGCATCTCTGAACGGTCCACGCTACGTGTCCTTCTTTGCAGACCATCTGAATCCGTTCGTGATCATTATGCACCCACAGAGCAATGGACTCTTGCATAAAGACGCTGCGCCTCCCCACATAGCCGCGGTGACTAGAAGATGATTAGAAAAGCATTCCGTAGAAGTTCTCACTCACCGGACATGAACCCTATGGAAACTCTTTGGGATGCCGCTGAAAGTTTCATTCAAGCTTTGGATTCTCCACACAGGAATGCGATGGAATTAAGGACAGCGATGTAGAAAGAATGGGTGGAGATAGATCTCTGTGGAACGCTTTCGTGAACTAGTGGACTCAATGACTCGCCTTGTGGCTTCCCTTAAAAGGGCGAAAAGCGGAGCCAACCTGTTACTAGGTATGTATCCCATGATTTATGTCCACTCAGTGTATATCAAATTTAGAAACTGGAATTTGAGTTTATACTTTTTCTAAAGAAGAATGAATTTAAAACTTAGATTTTCAGTGATTGGTGTTAAGTATCAAAACTGCAAATCCTGTCATTTCTCAATTTGAAAGACATTCAGTATTTTACTATTCATACTCTAACAATCCACTCTTCCATTATGCCTAACTTTATCTGTGTTTTAGTTTAATATGTTACTGTATGTTTCTTTACCAATATATAATCTTACAATGTACTTGTTTCTCAGGTCCTTTCATGCCCTGTGAAGATCTTTTCGGATGGTGGAGCCTTCGCTGTGGCGTTTGGGTTGTGTTCCTACTTGCCATGCTAGGGAATGGCGTGGTTGTCATCGTCCTTATGTTTGGAAGAAGCAAGTTTGACGTGCCAAGGTTTTTGGTTTGCAATCTAGCTATCGCCGACTTTTTCATGGGACTCTACTTGGGAATTTTAGCAGTAGTCGATGCATCTACATTAGGAGAGTTTCGGGTAAGATTTTCATACCTTTCATCACACAATTTCAAGTCCATAATCATAGGGCGATGCTCTGGTTTGAATAAAATACTGTTTGTTGGGAAACCAAATTTCGGTAACTCATTAAGAACACGATAAATTGGGAAAAGTAGAATTGAAGCTGAAATTTCGGGGAATTATCTTAGTTTTAAAAATATTCGAAAACCGCTTAGACTCTGGGTAATATTTGCTCTCACTATGAAAATCATGTAATATTCCTAAACGTTCTGACTTCTTAGAATGCTTTATGTATTTAGGCTGAAATTTTTTTCCGCGCCATGACCGAATTGTTTGAGGCCCTGCATTTCTATTGCTCGTCTGTGATGGGCTCGAATTCGAGTCCCTGATGAGGCACGGGTGGACTTATGCCGCACTCTGCGATCATGTGCCATTTTGCGGGTTCCAGCGAGCCGTGTGTATGATGAAGACAGGTGAACCTAATAAACTGGCATCACATTGTACATTCCCATTTTATCGTGTGATAATCAATGTTCTTGAAAACCATACTCCTTCTCGGCGGATGAGTGGTCCGAGACGCTGGCTTGTGATCATTCGTCCGATTTGGGCCAACGTTCGAGTTCTGGACATAGCATGGGTGTCATCTTTGTCTGAAGGCGCTGGCACTCCATATTTTTTGGAACCAGTGGTCTTAAATTAGGGACAGGACACCGCCTGTAGCTCTTCTGGTTGCTAATGGTTGTCGTTAAACCCTAAAGAAAAAAAAGGTGACGTGGTTCAAACATAGTATTATATACCGAGAGCAAGTGATCATCAAGCAACAAGAACTATGTTATTCTCATAATCTCGTAGATTATTGTGTCTAGGAAGGATACCGTCAGGTGATCAGACAAACACACCACCCATGTTTCATCCGGTACTCACACTCAGGTGCCGCCCCGGTGACGCAGAGATCTAAGCGATGGCTTATGATCGCTCGTCCGAGATGGGTCCGGGTTTGAATCCCGATGAGGCATGGATGTTGTGTTTGTCTTACAGCACTGGCTCTTTCCCTTCCCTAGAGCCAGTGGCCTCTAAATTAGGGACGGGCGACTACGTATGGCCCACTGAGTTGCTCATGGTGGTCGTTAAACCTCCAACAAAAAAAAACCTAGGTCCACCTCCGACGAATGGTCCGCTGCCAGGGGTTCAGACCACTCGGTCAGTAGGGTGGAGGTGATGAAATGGCGATACGACCACAGAAAAAATTATCTGAATGGCAGATGCGTAAATAAGACATTTGTGTTCGTGTTTCGATCAAGGTGCACTTTTTCAGGTATCAGGAATGTCGACTTTGTTTCTTTCACAGAAGTTTATGAAAGTTGCTGAAAAATAATCGAGTAATATTTTAACATTTGGATGGCGGGATATAAGCTTGTTGTTTAAACACATTGATATTTAAAACAAAAAAATTCAATGCATGCGGTTAAAACGCAGAGTAATTTTGAATAGACTTTGATCTCTACGATCTTCAGGTTTAATTACCTGCTCTTTAAATTTTTGCCTGTGGAGTTAATTGAACATATACGTTCTTGTGAACATTTCACATTCACATTCACTGAATGAGTAAATGGCTAGCATTACTGATACTCTGAATGATGTACGAATGAGTCACTGACGTACACTTTTTGAAATACACCGAAGAGACGAAACGTTATGGCCACCTGCCTAATATGATGTTGGTCCTCCATGTGCAGCCAAAACAGCTGTTACATGAAGAGATTATGGACTGTACATGATTTCTGAAGGTATCTTGTGGCATCTGGTACAAACACGTTATTAGTAGATCCTTTAACTCTTGTATGTTACATGTTGAGCAGGCCACAGATCGGATTTGTTGTTCCAACACATGCCACCGATGCTCAGTTGGATTGACGTCTAAGAAATTTGGAGTCCAGGATAATACCTGGTAGTCTTCCTGATGTTTCTCAAACCATTCTCGAACGATCCTGATAGTGTGGCATGGTGCATTATCCTTCCAAAAGAAGTCACTACTGGAAGAGAACATCGTTTCCATGAAAGGATGTACCCGGACTGCAATGATGTTTAGGTAGATAGTAGAGGTCATAGTTTGCTACACATGAATGTTTGGACCCAATGTTTTCCAGCAGACCATTGCCCAAAGCATTATACTTCTTCCAACTGCTTGTTTTTGTCCCATGGTGCATCTTGGTGTCAACACTTCCCCAGGTAAATGACGCACACGAACGTGGCTATGCACATAGTGCAACTGGAAAAGTGATTCATTGAACAAGACGACCGTATCAATCATGGTTCGATGCTCGCGTATCCATTGTAGGCATTTTTATCGATGATTCGAGGTTATAATGAGAACTCGGAGCCGCCTTTGGTTACGCTGCCCTATTTTCGGCTACACTGTCCTATTTCCAGAAGGGCTCGATTAACTCTCTGTTTCGGCGCATTACTCCCGTCACCGTCATTCAAATTACCTGTGAGTTACGCCACAATATTCCTTCTCTTGGCTCCTACCATACGAAATAGCCTTTGCTCACCTTCAGCATCTATAGGCCGTGGTCCAACCTCATCTTGCCGGTAGTTCCTAGTTTTCCGTTCCTCGGACAACGTTCTGAAAGTTCTAACCACGACTGACCGTGAGTACTCCCCACGTCTTGCCGCCTCGTAAATGCCCTAAGCCGGCGTCAGGCCATTACAATTTGGCTTTGTCAAACTCGCTTACTTCATCAGCTTTTCCGATCCCAAGGACAAAAATAACGCTGATTAACAGTGCTTAGTATCAGGTATTTTTATACCTATTCATGACCTTCACAAGCGCCATCGTTTAGCTGCAGTTGCTTTGATTTGCATAAAAACTCGCTGGTCATAATGTTTTAGTTATTTGGTGTGTATGCCATCGAGTGTTGCTGTGCACATTCGGAAGGGTAGGTTATTTTGACCATCCATCGCACACATTAAGGCAGATCATCATCAGTCTTGAGCCATTTGGCATAGTTCTTTTAAAGTTGCTGGAGAAGGACTGTAAGCAAAAAGTAGGGCATCAATGTATTGCATTGTTTTCTTATGCTTTACATCATAATTAAATCGCCTGCCTATGGATAGCTACTGAGACCATAGGCTCTACAAAACAGATATCTAACCTGTGACCTTTGTAACATCGTCTTTTTTTTCTTTTGTTTCGAATAAAAAAAAACGGGGACTAAAATTTTTGACAAAATCCACTCACGCACCAAGACTGATGTTGACCCCTATGTTACCTTAGAGGGTGAATTCCAAATTTTCAGTCTGGAAATCTCTTCTTTTATTTATTTTTTTAGAAACGCCATTTTCCCCCATTTTTTTAATTTTGCAAAGGATATTTATTTAATTTATTTTTTTAATTTTGCAAAGGATATTTATTTAATTTATTTTAATTACACGAATGTACACACCGGTGAAACTCTTACGTACAGTATACCCGCGAGTCTAACAGTGATTTTCCTGTCACAGCGACAACAGTGAGAGTTTCAAGAAAGTAACGGTGTTTTTAAACGGTGCAAAATCACCGTTTGAGAAAGCGATGATGATTTTGTAAAAAAGCTTTAACTGCGAGTAACCGTCCTACTTGTAACAGTGACAAAATCACGGTTTTTACAATACGCTTGCATTGAATTCTTTGTTTACGAGCGAATGTACAGCGAAAGCCAAAACAAAAGCTACCTTAAGCGTGGGAAAAAGGAAACACTGAAAGAAAGCGAACATTACTCGACCTCTATGATGTTTCAACTGAAAAGGAGACAAATTTTTAGATGTGGGGACGTGGTAACAGAAATTATGACGCAATGGTGATTTTGAACCCCGAGCATTGGACAGGGCTAACATTGACATCCTTATCATTGAATTTGGAACTATTACTTTTTTTTCACCAGTTATAACGGTGACAGGGATTTTTCAGTAATGGTGACAAAGTAACTGTGCCGCGATTTCCGACCCATTTGTACTATATAGTACAAGTAATAAATTTTAGGTCTAAGTTTTGAGGCAGTTATAAATGTTTGTCTCATTTCGGTTTCAAGATGTTTGCCTATCAATATTCATAGCATTATAAATCCAGTGGCCATTAGCAGCTATTCTAATAGCTTGAAGCACTGCTTGTTTTGCTTCGACAACGGACTGCACAAAGAGCTATTTCTGTTTCTTAAAAACGGATTTTGAGTAAAAAGAATCGATTGCATTTTTGCAATGCAACGACTCACCCGATCAACTTAGGCTAGGAGGTGCAATCTGGCTGAAATGTAAGGAAACTGTTTTTGGAAACAGTGGATGATATGGCTGTAAAACCGAATACGATATCCTTGTCTTTCCTGTAATTCGAACATAGACCTAGTAGTGTGAAAGCCAGAAGCCTTAGTCTGAAATTATTTAAGTAATGTGTATAATAACAGTGTTACAGCATTAGTTTCAGGCGCAGACGAACCCCCAGTAATTGTAATGGGAGGTATGAACTCCTTCAACAAGTTGAAAATTGTTTGGTCCTGAAGATGAATTAACTTTTTATTTCGTTGACTGTAATTCCCATCATTTCTTTACCCAAAACAATACATTCCAAGTAACTGAAAGTTATGTTTTTTATAGAGTTCTCTACGTGTAATGCAATTGCTGACCGCATTTTTGGGCAAAAACATACTGACCTTTGGTTTTCCTTAAGCTTTGAATTTTTTACATTGATTTCCATTGTTTCTACTTGAGTCTAGCATATTTGTGAGTACTGCGTTTCTCAAGCAGCAATGTTCTTGCTTCTGTTACTTGATGCATTTCCTCCGCCAGTGAGGTTTGTTCGACGCCGGAGTTCTGAATGATAGCGGGACAGTAATCACAACCATCATACCAGACATCATAGTGCGTAAATATAACCTCATACATAATATGGTGCTCTTCTCTTTTGTTATTGAAAGTCCATATTGTTGTTAGTGTTGCTGCATTATGGGATATTATAATCTCTCTTTTTATGTTTTACAGGAATACGCAATTCAATGGCAAATGTCTTCGGGGTGTCAAATTGCAGGTTTTCTAGGTGTGCTCAGTAGTGAGTTATCAGTGTACACGTTGGCGGTGATAACCCTGGAGAGAAATTACGCCATCACGCACGCCATGCATCTCAACAAACGCCTGTCTTTGAAGCACGCGGCTTACATCATGGGTGGAGGCTGGACCTTCGCTCTTCTGATGGCAGTAATGCCACTCTTCGGAATCAGTGACTACCGAAAGTTCGCCATTTGTCTCCCTTTCGAAACCGAAGACGGTCTGTCCATGTCTTACGTTGTATTTTTAATTATGATAAATGGAGTAGCGTTCCTCACCCTCATGGGTTGTTACCTCAAAATGTACTGGGTCATTCGAGGATCACAAGCCTGGAATTCCAACGATTCCAGAATAGCAAAGAGAATGGCTCTGTTGGTTGTAACTGACTTTATCTGTTGGGCTCCTATTGCATTTTTTTCCCTAACGGCCGTTTTTGGAGTCGACCTAATATCCTTGGAAGAAGCAAAGGTGTTTACGATCTTTGTCTTACCCCTAAACAGTTGTGCCAATCCGTTCCTATATGCCATATTCACCAAACAGTTTAAAAAAGACTGCGTTCTTATTTGCAAAAGGATAGAAGAGTCTAGAGTGACACGTGGTATTGGCCGGTGCAGACACAGTTCCAACTTTTCAAATAGGCATACTCCAGCAAACACCAATTCTGCAGCTGAGAGAAAAAGTGGAGGTGTTGTGGCAAGTGATGGTCAGCTCGTTTGCCAGTGTGCAACTCATCTGAAAAAGACTGATGTCAGTAGCGTATCTAAGCATCGAGAACCTCAGCAGGCATCGTGGAAATCCATTGCACTCAAGTACTTAACCTGCCAGTTCCAAATCAGTCGAGAACGAAACAGTAACGATTACACAAGAACAGTCACACTTATGCGCAGAGGTGGCAATGCTCAGCAAAAAAGAGGGTCAAGTATATCGAGTGAAAATTTCTCCTCGCGTTCGGATAGCTGGAGACAAGGACAAATACCTCTCCGGCTCCTCGAAAAAGGCGCAAGAAGGAACTCCTGGACTTGCACTCAGAAATCTTCACAAGACTCTAGCAATTCTTGCAGTCGACAAGACTCGTCAACATCCACCTTCAGGTTATCCAGGTCTAGTGTAAGTAGCGACGCTTCGAGTAGCCGACGGGGTGCAAAAGATAGAAATGCATCTCTTAGGTTAGACAGGCAACAACATAGTGGTCTAAACGGTGAGTTACCACCGTCCTCCACGACAAGATTTGCTCGTGGTTCAACAACGCTGGGAAACATTCGCGAAAAGCCCAAATTATGTCGTCAAGGTGCTGTGGTTGATGAATCGTGTCAGGTCCGAACCGATACTCGAGATTTAAGTGCGCTAGGAAAATCTCCTCCAGCGATACCTTTGAAGCGTAATCCTCATGGAGTGTGTTCCACCTGTGGAAGGAGGGAAACTCTTCCATCTCTTCGCTTCAAGAGCAAGGAGCTAGAGGAGAAGTTCAACTGCTTCTATAGCAGACTAGTAGAGACTAGCAACGAGGAAAGCAGCGAAGCAACAACATCTAAGGATGAACACGTTGTTTCTACAGATCAATCCACCGCAGATGGAAAGACAGATTCTGGGAAGGAAACAGTTGACACGTCTCTGTCAGAACAACCAAGTGATGACTACGATCTCGCATCACCGATTTATCGACAGCCTCCTACATCTATTTGTGATAGTGCAAAGAAAGACACCAACGCACCAAGAGTTAACAAAATTCATACCTCTCCTGTTGCATTGTCTTATAGCTTAATAGCGTCTAGTATTCCCACCGCTACTGCTGCAGCTGCATCAGCCCCGTGTAAAATACCAACTTTAATCTCCTCAGCAGCTACTCACGTAAGCACGGAGGACATAAGCAGAAGCAAATCTCGAAGTATGAGCAATCTCGGATTCGAGTTCAAGTTATTCTCACGTCGTAAAGCAGTGTCTGATAACTCCCTCAAAAAATTTCTCTTAAAAGCCTTCCAGCCTTCCTAAGATCTTTGTCTAGTCAGAGTACCCAGAGTACGAGTCAGAAACCTATGTACACCACCTCAAGGAGCCACAGTCAGCTTCTCCCATATGGAGCAAGCACCATCTCTGCTTTTCACAGTGAAACTACAATCCTTCATAGGTCTCCAGATTTCTCTCGCACAACGGTGTGTGCTCCTTATTTGTCAGAGCGTTATAATGTCTCTTCTCGAGATCTAGACTCCGATGACGAGGATATCGTTGAAACAGGCGATTACTCCCGTGAAAAATTTCAGCAAAACGCATTTGCGGAGCTGAGCCACGTCTTGGACAGAGACAGTTCTGTACTTGGTGATACAGAAGATTCAGTCGCAGAGCCGAGTGGCCACCCTGAGCAGCTAACAGTCTGCGTTACGAACAGTACAGCAAGCGAAGACAGTCCTTTAATTAATAAGGAACTGAGAACATTGCCATGACGATGCGAAAGAGAACAATGAAATGTTGACTTTAAGAATATTAAGTGCTCCGATACCAAATGCTCAGGGTCATTGAGTAAATCTAACGTACAAATACCGGAAACCTTTTGCATCATTTATTTTGTTTACCTGAAAGGTTTTCCTCAAACTGCTGACAGGTGCAGTTTTGTTTCTCAATCCGGACATCTCTGAACTCAAATAATAATTTTTTTGAATATTAATTTTATTATGATTTTACTGACTGCAAACAGCATGAACGAACTTAGCAAAGCACAAAATGTAAACAATACCAAAAAACCCGCTGGTTGTAACTAACTACAATGTCAAATTTAGCTTAGTACCAGTTTATTATCGTATCTTCATCCCTACATAGTGCAACAAACAGTCCAAGTAATAAAACCAATCTACTCTCTTCAGAAAATTCTTTCTTCAGTTGTACTTGTCAGCACACCGCTAGGAATATTAAATCAGCATATATCATGTGAAACATTAAATCAAAACACATTCAGCGAATACTCAAATCGAAAGAAACCAGGCGAATAAGTAAATTGTGTATTAAACAATTCATACAGCGCATAATCTCAATAATTCGAGGTAAACAGAACTACATGACACTGTACTATCAAAAGTTATAAGCTGTACGGAATATATCCCTCTTCCTCCTGAAAAATAAGCAGTTTACATTTTCTGTTCACTAAATAATACATTGGCGTGCAAAAATTAAGGACGAGACGGTTTTTCGAATGTAACGTCGTGCAGAAGTGCTTCACATCGACTCAAATCATAACATAAGATCCCCAAGATGTACGAATATGGGACAAGTGAGCAAAACCGTCCAAACAAGGAATCCAAAGGATGCAAAGGCACTTTATTGAAAAGGTAGCTTCGAGCACAACTGGACAGAAGACAGAAACGTCCATGTGACAGGCAGCTGCCAAGAAAAATCCAGTCTTTAGTAGGGGATATGATCACCCCTGACTGCGTTGCAGGATTTACAACATCTGTCCATGCTGAGGACAAGGTTGTCAAGAAGCTGTTGAGGCATCGCTGCCCATTCCTCTTGTAGCGCCAATCGCTGCTGCGGAATCGTTGCTGGCGGCTGGTGACGTGCTGCCAAGCGTCTCCCGAGAAGGTCACACACGTGTTCGATTGGATTTAGGTCTGGGGACCTTGCGGGCCAATCCATGCGTTGAATGTCTTTACTCTCCAACAGCTCTGCGACAGCCACTGTACGATGAGGTGTAGCGTTGTCATCCGTGAAGAGGAACTCAGGACCCACATCACCTCTAAACAGACGCACGTGAGGCAGGAGAACCTCGGTACAATAGCGGACACCAGTGACTGAACCTCCTTGGAAGATGTGGAGGTTAGTACGGCTACCAAGCATGATATCGCCCCAAACGAGAACTCCGCCACCTCCAAACCGGTCCTTTTCGCTAATGTTGGAGGTGTGATTGCGTGTTCCCTGCTCTCTCCAGATGTGTATATATCCAGAATCGCTCGTCAGACTAAATCGGCTCTCATCCGTAAAGAGAACTCGACCCCATTGCTGATGTGTCCAGTCCTTGTGCTCCTGGCACCACAGAAACCGCCGTCTCTGATGAGCAGGCATTAATGGCACACACCGTACTGATCATCGTGCAAATAGACCACCTTTGTACAGCCTCCGGGCCACGGTAAAACGCGATAACGGACTTCCAGTTGTCTGTTGCATGTGCCTTGCGATTTCTCTCGCTGTCTGCCGTCTGTCTCTTCTCGCCTGTAGGACAATATACCCGTCGTCCGCCACCGTGGTCGCTCGAAGACGACCACTGCTAAACTCTAGGACAGCTGTTCCTGTCATTTGAAATGCTCTCCAAGCTCGTGAAACGATGCTGTGAGCGATCCCAAACTCCTCGGCCACACTAGTCACACTTCGACCTTCTTCCAACTTCCCAATGACGCGACCTCGGTTAAAGTCATCCAGATGTCGTCTACTGGATTGCCTGTTGGCCATATCACACGATGGCAGCAACTCGACGTCGTTCAAACCGATGTACACCGTGCAATAGCTTTCACCAAATTGCTGAGCGTACACCTCCCGTGTGCTTTATACCCTTCCGACACTCCGCCCCCTACGTCATGCTGCATATATGCGCATGCCCTACCGTACCAGACCCTAATCTATCTCCTGAGTGGTTTTTCGGTCCGTTCTGCCTGCTCGTTCCGCTGTTATGCTAATTGCTGCTCTTCGTCCTTAATTTTTGGACAGCAGTGTATTATGCTCATTGCATATATTGGGTCGGAAAGAAAGTAATGTCCGATGACGAGGTACCCGAAGTCAAAGCAATGGCGCACATTGGCCACTGAAATTGCGCAGCACGCCTGCATGACTTCAGTAGGTAGATGGCATAAGTGAGTGGCAGTTAACCGTCTGAAGGCGAAGAGTATAAAGGCCAGCCAACATGGAAGTGGGTAAGGACCACATCCGCCATTGCATGTTGTATGAGTTTTGTTGCGGTAGCACCCCGCATGTGTTGTAAGGAACATTACCAGTGTGTACCCCAATGCCATATCACATCGTCATTGTTGTCGTTGGTTCGAACTATTTCGAGAGGGAAATTTTGACCTGTCAGAGCGTCCCAAAGCCGGAAGACTCGCAGTAATGGATATGGACATGCTGCAGACTTTAGTAGAGAACTACCCACGTGTGTCCACGCGGTAGTTGGCCAAACAGCTGGAGACTACCCACACGAGCATCATCACGCACCTGCGTCAACTTGAGGAAGTGCACAAAAAAGGATTTTGGGTACTCCATCAACTCACAGTTGAGCGGAAAGCAAATCGCGTGAGTGCATGCGGTTCCCTGCTTGCACGTGATCGAGTTGAACTGTTCTTGGACAGCATTGTGACATGTGACGAGAAATGGATCTTTTATAACAATGTCAGCTCCCAGAAACAGAGGTTGGACCTAAAACAGAAGCCCATGCCGACCCTTAAAACTGGCTTACAGAGACGTTAGGTCCTGCCGTTTGTTTGGTGGAATATGTGGGTGCGTGTTTTTTGAGGTGCTGCCGGACAACCCCACTATCATTGCCAATGTGTGCTGCTGCCAGCTCGACGATCTGCACTCATCACTCATGTCCAAACAACCAGCACTGCTGAACCGCAAGGGTGTCCTCCTATTGCGGGATGGAGCGAGACTTCACACAGCACGAATGGCCTGTCACAAGATCAGGGACCTGGCCCGGGAGCTACTGCCGCACCTAGCGTATTCTCCAGACATTTCCCTAAGCGACTACCACATTTTCCGGTAGTTGCAACATTTCCTGGACGGACAGAGTTCACCAACCGGGAAGATATCGAACGTATAAGGAAGTAAATTTCTCCGTCATTTCTGTCCACGCCAGGATTCGAACCCGGATCCTCTCATTCTGGAATAAGTCACTCTACCAATTGAGCTACGCGGACGTTTTATTCTGATTCCTATCTGCCTTTATGTCGTGTGCGTCCTTCTGGCAGGTACGTCACATCTCCTGGTACGTTACATCATCTCCCCCTTATTTTTTTTTTTTTTTTTTTTTTTTTTGAAGTGCTGGAGAAAGGATTCTCTTATTTTTCCTATCTCGCGGTGTGGAAATAACATCACACCAATGCGAGATTTTGAACGGTCGGGTCATCCGGATAGTTCGGGCGCCATTATAACGAAGTAATTTTTCTCCGTCATTTCTATCCGCGCCAGGATTCGAACCCGGATCCCCTCATTCCTGAATAAGTCACTCTACCAATTGAGCTACGCGAACGTTTTATTCTGATTCCTATCTGCCTTTATGTCGTGTGCGTCCTTCCGGCAGGTACGTCACATCTCCTGGTACGTTACAAACGTGCACTTACTTATTTGCATCCATGTCGCCACAATTCTTTAGGGACGATATACAGCAACTGCGCAAACGTTGGGAGCAGGTCGTGGCAAACGATGGTGACTACATTTTGAACTGATTTGTATTTGTATATATGGTAATTAGCACTTTTCTGTTGCCTTGCATTCGCAGACATTACTTTCTTCCCAACTCAATATTCCCTTCTATTTATTGTAAAGTTGTAGAAAAGCTTCCTGCTAATTTTTTCAGGTAAATAAAAAAATTCTTCCATCGAAAATCAGAGCGATTTTTTCGAAAGCAGAAAACCTATTGATGTTGCTTTTTCCGGCCGCACTATACAGCGTTATAATATCTTAAGGGGAGCTAGTCCTTCAGCGTTAAACATCGGTTTTCTTTAAGGCCATTTGGGTTACCTTCACAATTTTGTTTTATCTGTTGCCTTACACAATATCTTGGGGGTTAAATTGTTTGTACCGCCGCTCTGGCGTAGTGTTTAAAGCGCTGGTCTCTGACCTTTCGTGGGCCCGGACTTGATCTCCGAGTGACGCAAGGGTGGTACGCTTGTCCAACGGCATTAGTTCCCTCCTTTCCGTTGAAGTAGTGGCCCTAAATTTAAGCGGGACGACTGCTCATAGCCCCTAGAATTGCTCACGATGGTCGTTAAACCGCAAGACGAAAACCAATTGCCTATGATTTCACGGTATTCATCTTGGACAAACCATTCTCTTAAAATATCCATTCGCTTCAGAATTTTGGCGTCCTGGCTATTCTCGGATCGGACTGCTGTAATTCTCATAAACATTCTCTTCTGTCACCTCGTCTTGAGCTCAGTCCTCTTTTGAAGTGTTTTTGTATAAGTTGGATGGTGTTTTAAAGAAGAATTGGGAAAATAGTTCATTCGTCACTTTCATCTTCAAGTAATCAATGATGCTGTCTTTTATTTTCAATTGCTTGAAGTAATAATTTCCCGAGTATTACTAATATTTTCTCTTCAAGCACTCTGGTCCATTGACTTTTCCAAGTTCGAAGTGTTTAGTGACTATAATTACGCATGAATGCCATCTTTAACAAATTATTTTCCTCATTAATGGAAATCTCTATTATGTAGTATCAGCATAATCTTAAGAAAATTTCTCTTTCAAACGTTCGCCTGACGTTAGGATGAATTCTTCATGAAAGAGCTACTGCTCTGTATCATGATATCCAAGGGCATACAGTCCTTCAGCGTAGTGTCTGTGTTACTAATAAAAATTGATAACAGAATTATTGAATATGTGGACAATATTAAATATCTTGGAATTATACTTCAAATTAATTTAAAGTGGAACTTACACATTGACCATCTTGCTGTTAATCTCTCGAGAAACTTAGGTATAATTGGTTGGATAGTCTCAGTTTTGTCACTCAGGGTTCTAAAGTTATTATATTGCTCATTACTACAGTCTCACCTTGACCACTGCATTCTGGAATGGGGGAGGACTACTTTAATGAATATTTCCAAACTCCAAACATTACAAAATAAATTTGTTAGACTTTTGGAATTAAAAAATAATTTCAGACCTACAAAAGATGCACAGTTCAGTTTTCGACATTTTGCTAGAGTTACACCCTGGAAAATATGGTTTCTTAACTATCAGCATGTTATATAATTTTAACTTAGGAAGATAATGTACAAAAGGATTAAAAACAATATAAATAATGAATTTTTACTTGTTTCTAAATCTGTGCACAGCTACTATAGCAAGAATCGGGACTTACTGAAACCGGTCTTTCCCAGAACTCATTGTATTATGCAAATTATAAATTACATGGGACCACAATACTGGAACTCATTACTTCATGAGATTACTGATTTGAACAATTTAAATATTTTTAAGAGAAAATTAAAACTTCCCCTCTTACACAAAAATTATAAATTAGGGGGTTTGAAGGGGATGGGGTTAATTTGTTAATTTGTGAAGGTAGGGAAATTGGGAGGATAAGTTGAACGTTATGGGTGGTAGGGAGGGAACAGACCTTTGCAATTATATCTTTTTTTTCTTCTTTACCTTCCTTAAATACTTTAACATGTTTACTACCTTGCATTTAATAATTTGTGATTGCTGTCTCTATGATGCTTGACTGGCTCTGTGTATATAGGGAGACTGGGGCTTCGTCAGGTCTTTGTTTGGCCTTTTTCCCTATCTTCCTAGCTGTTTGTATTAATCAATGTAATAATGTCAATTATTTTAAATGCATTTGCATTAAAACAGCTGAAATAAAATAAAATAAATAAATAAATTCAGGACATTTGTACATGCAAGATCAGATTGACTGAACTAGTTTAATTTGACTGTACTAAACATTATTCACTGAACTCATTTCAATATCAAAACTTCCAATTAAATGCCATTCAGGTCAGGGTCTTAAGCTATTTGCATTATGATGTACTCAATGTATTTGCCGACACGTTGGCTGGTCTTTTAAAATATCATCCGGAAGTCTGCCATCGCATTCTCCAAATCATTGCTTACAGCTGCTAAGATTTCCCGCTTATTATTTAATTTGAGAAACATCAAAAAGTCTTAGACCTGGTATTCTACACCTTGGAAATATTCCTCTATGAAGTAGTTGTAAACTTTGAGATTTTGAGAATTGCTGATCTGGAAAGAGTGCCTCCGGTGGTCAAAAGGCAAACATTTTTTCTCCAAAATACTAAAACAACGTTCTGAAAATTTATTCTGTTCGAGCACCGACTTTTCTGAAAAGATGTTCACTGAAGAATGACCTTAAGAGGTACAATGGTATGATTTGTACCAACCTAAAAGGCTGCACAAATCTTAAAATATGTGCAGGATACAGTTAGTGCCGTCGCACTCACTTATTTCAATACAAAATGTTTTGCAAGAAAAGAAAAATGTAAGCTCCTTTTTACTTTGATGGAAATGACCTCAGGTAAAATAAATATAGAAAGCAATAGCAATAGCAATATTCGGCTTAACGGAGGAAAAAAACTCTAGAAAAGATGCTCTAAATTTCCTTCAGTAATTCTAGGGTCCGTGTTTCGTCTCCATTTTGCTTACTTCATGGGATATTTTGCGAAACAGAATCCTCAAAATTAACTTAATTAACTTGAACATATGTCCACTTTCATTTGCTGCTGAGAAATAAAAAATCCTATTAACAATGAATTTAAAGAATCCCTATTTCACAAGTCCGTCATATATGTACTTGCAGAACAAGGATTTCAGTAAACGGGTGTTTTCTTTTTCTTTCAATGTGAAGCTCGTATTAGAATAAGTAGATATAGTACTTTTAAAGCACATTTTACCTTCGATTCAAGATTTTTAGTTCTTTTCCTCAGATCAACTGCATGTGCCATTATACACAGAGATATTACTTTTTCGAAAGTCCACAGAAATAAGGTTGGGACAATGATTGTGGTGGCATCTTTACGTTGGCAGCACAACAGGATTACTAGTCCAAGAAAACCTGAAGAGAATCGTGATACAGACAAACAACTACCGGCATCACCCGTCTTTTATCCCTCTAATATACAAAATACCATGATCAATAGTTATACTATTTTGATCATGGTATTTTGTCACTAAGAATACGCAGATTCAGGCACAAATGAATCAAAGGAATTATTCACAGGAAACAATCCGGTCGTTCTCTCAGAATTTTATATTTTATTCAAAATCAAAAACATAAACAGGGACTTCGTCTTGATTCTTATAACGTTTCTTACCATTCGTATATTTATTTAAATTTTCCAGTTTGATTCATTCATGTTCGGCGCAATAATTACAAAGTATTTTATGGAATCATTTTCGTGAGGTTATTAACATCGTACAGGATGTCCATGTATTTAGTTTTAATGTATTTGGGGTTCAATTTATTAAAAAAAGTACTTTGATGTAATGTATAGCATTTGCTTCAAAACAAATTGGATTGCTAAAGTACTCAATGACTCACAAAAATGATTTTTGATTAAATAAATCATTGAAGTGCATTGGAATGTAAATTGTTTTTCTTTCATTGTTATTTTGTTTTTTGTTTTTTGTAAATACTCGCAAAGTGAATGAGAAATAAATAAAATCTGTCTTACGAATATTTATTTTCTTCGTGTTTTGTTTGTTGCCTGATTTGCATCAAAAGTAATCTAAAATTTTTAACACAAGTGACAAAGTTTTGTTGTTCGTGTTTCCAGCAACTTGTTTCCCGAAGGCATGTTTAAAACCAGCGAAAAATGTTTTAAAAGCCATCAAGATTATTTTTATTCGAAAACAAACACACTTTCCGAACTCATTAAGATGAAATTTTCTTGTTTCGTATAAAACTGAAAACGCTCTAATTGAAGTGCTAAAGCTATTCTAATTAGTATACATAAAACTGTTAAACTAAAATGAGCATTGCGACGCAAGTTCAAGAGCTTCACAAAGCGTGACTATGACTTCCAAGTATGTAAAAGCGTTAATGAAGTTTCCCTTTTCAGAATGTTCTAAAATACATCATAACACAAATAAAATGAAAACAATTTCGCTTCGAATATCAAGTTTTAAGTGTTTTAAAATAGCATGACTCTTTTCAATACAACACAGCTTAATAGTTCATTAGGGTCACCACATTTCAAAAGGTAATCAATTTTTCATCTTGTAAAATGACAGTTCGTGTCAAAGCCAAAGTTAAACTAGGCTAATGCCTCAGTTTAAATGTTTCTTCAACCCGTATCTGAAATTTTGTACGTTATTTGAAAGGTGTGTAATAACACTTTGTTACTTTGTACAATCACCAACTACATTATATCTGAAGGCTTTCCAAATTGTAACTTTATTTTAAATACACCAGACTTGAATAATCATGAAACGCATATACCGTATTAAACCCGTTTATTTTTGTGCTGTAATCAGCACAAAGATTCGCCAAGCTTTCGCACTCCACTGGGTGGCTTTTTCAAGTCAATGGTAGACATAAAAATGCTGACTACACCACAAAAATAAACGGATTTAATACGCTATATGCGTTTCATGATTATTTCCAAATTGTTTTGGGGCTCTCTAGTGGTTGAACGTTTTGAGGCGCTGGACTCTGATCAACATGTAGATCATCCTAGTTATTCATGCAGCTCTCGAAATCGAAAATAATATCATTAGTATGAGATTTGGAAGTAGCAATATCGGAGCAGCTTAAAATAGACATGCTACCTGGCGAGAGAAACCTCCGACAGGATTTTCAGAAAAATACATGGACCATCGTATTTGTATCGAGCTATCAAATACAAGAGAAATTTTTCCAGCCCGAATTTTACTGCTCCAAGTACTATGTTCACTTACACCATTAACGGCGGAGCGTTATTTCCCGCAACCCCAGCAAGGCTGGGGTGCCCGATGGACTTGATCTTTATAGTTTCCTAAATTTTCCTCAGGTTGTAATGTTAAGGAAATGTTTTCCATTATTATTGCGCAAAACGTATAATCCGGAGGAATATCACATTTACTTCATTCACTTAAAGCAGGCTCCATAACTAGCTTTCGTTTTATATTTCCTTTTGACAGAACAAGCTGTTTATGAATCATTTGTTTATTTTTCAACCCGAGGTTGTGGACGAGAGTGGTATTTTCACGTCTGCCATTTATTTGTGTTTTTACCGTTTTCCCAATTGGCTTACTCCTCAGACCTAGCAAAATGAGATATCGTCCTGGTTGCCTATTGTTTTTGAGTTGCGTAGTAAGGATGTTCTGCAGAATTCTGGAAACGAAGGGAGTCAGCTAAACTGCTAAATAACAAAATTCTTTCTCTGCGATCGATCTCTTCCCCTTCAAAAATGGCTCATTTATTCTTTTTGTCTGAGCCTTTCTGCCCAATCTCAAACGTTTGATTTCTGTGGAATGGCCTTTGCCCTGAAGTCTGTAAGTTTCTCATTGCCAATGTTGCTTCTTTCGGAGTTTTTTTTTTTTATCTGACTCTGTCTGATCCAACATACGTGGTGAGTTGTAAACTGCTAATCTCCTTCTTCCCTCCATACCCGGGGGAGACTGAGTATTGAGAGATTATCTGTGGCCATGTTATGAACGCAAAAAATGGAATACTCTACTTTGACGAACTGGAAAGGGAACTTCTTTGGAGTTCTCTGAAAGAGAGAAATATATGTAAATCGCGAGAACATCTGAAAATCATATTTTGCACGTATTTTGTAGAAAAAAATACGTGCTCATAGTATCACTTTTTCTGTCCGTCTGTCTGTGAACAACACCACATTTCTGCAACTGTTAGTCCGATTTACAAACTTCTTTCTATATTGGGAATCCCAAAATGTGATAGCGATGATCTTCTCTTTCTGGTCCTATTCCGATGCCTGACTTCGCCACCAGAGAGCAGAAATGTAGATGCTATCGAATTCAGAATATACATATTTTATTCCATGTTATTGCTTCTAAATATGCGATTGAAAAAATTATTTCTTCTCTTCGATACAATTTATAACGAATGCTATTTTGAGTAGAATTTGCAGTTTTTCTCTAGATGGCGTAAGGTTAAATTGTAATTTTCTCGATATCTCTGCTTCTAAAATATCCGTTTAAAAAATTATTTTTGCATGGAATAGGGTTTTGATGGAAAATGCCCTGCATGAAATTTCTACTTTTGGTAAAGAACTGTTTTGCTACTACGGGCGCAAGTGTGTATTTCTGTTCCCGATGCATTTGCTGCAATATCTGCGCTTTAAAAAGCTCGATTGAAAAAATTCCTCTGTGGTCATTATACCTTTCATTACGAAAAACCTCTTTCAAGCGTATTTTCTGCTTAATATAGTGTACGATTTCTCTGCCAGGTGGAGTAGTATATATCTTATTTTTCTCGATGTCTCTGCATCTGACAGTACGATTTGAAAAATTATTTCTCTTTGGCACAGCGTTGTTGGTGAGGAATGTTTTGCACATAATTTAAAAATTTTCTTAACATACAAGTTTCGCACTAGAAGTTCACGTTTTCGTTTACAACACATTTGCAGCAATATCTGTCTGTCCAAAAACCTGATTAAAAAAATCTTTTTTCGGTCAGGCACTATCCACAGGAACATTTTATGCGCATTCCTGCCTAAAGTAATACACAATTTTCCCACTTGGGACGCAAAGCACTTAATATATTTTTCTCGATAACACAATTTTCACCCGCTAATGGGAGTAAGTAGCTATTTCAATCTCTGGATGTTCTACCGATTGTAGGAATCGGGTTGATTTGTTTCGTTATCGGTTGCATTCACTCTGAATAACACCGTTCACACTATGCATTTTAAATTTTGTACAGTTTTATTGTAGGAGGTGTAAGTCTACTCCCTTTTTGCTGAATTTTTAAATTTACTAAAAACCTGCTTTGATATATTTTGTCTGGGTCGAAAGGTTTCAAACGGTGCACACATTACAACCAAAATTTGGAGTCATCGTTCCCGCTGTGTTCGTGTTGTGATTTGGACTGAAAGGAAAACTGTAGCAAAGAAAACGAAACTGAAATAAAGGAAAGGAAACGAGGCAAAGGAAAGAAAAGGAAACGAAGCAAAGGAAAGAAAAGGAGACGAAAAATAGGAAAGAAAAGTGGAACAAAGGAAAGATATGGAGAGAAAAATATGAAACTCCCTACACTCTTTAAGGTTACTAGAAGGTCAGAAGGAATAGGAATCTAAGTTGTAGAATACTCAAGAAATGAAAATGAAAGCATATCGAAGAAGTATGTTCAAAAGAGGGTGGCAGTTTAAAAAATGAAGCAGTTTGAGTTTCTATAAATTTTTAAAATTTTAGCGATGGTGTCGAAAGTTTTGACAAAATTTGCGACTCATCTAACCTATCGTGGACATTTTTCGTTGGATATTGGTAACTTACATATATAAAATGCTGTGCTAAATGGTAGGCCATGTAAACCTCAGGGCTCATTTCCAAGGGAAGTTTTTCCCTTGAATATTATCTGAACATTACCACACGTTTCCAAAAGATGCCTCTATAGTGGCTCTCTGTTATTGCGAAAACTTTGACGTGGCTTATTGAGAGACCTTTTGGCTTTTCGTATATTATGTGCTCATTTCAAGTCAGCCTGGGCTCGCGGAATTAATTATTTGCAAGGCGTTTCAAACAAAATCAAAGAAGACGAGCTTACCCATTGCCATTTGCAAGAGTGCGTCACCTGCGGTGCATGCAAAATTGAAGAAACTCTTGACACATTAATGGATTCCAAGTGGAAACAAAAAATTGACTTCTGAAAAGATGCTTAGAAAAGAGAATTATCGATGCTATGCTTACGTTAGCATCTTCTAACTTGGCCTTTACGGTTCATCGGGAAGCACTTGGTGAACCACGTAGTGGAAATCTTTTGGCTATTTTCAAGCTTTTGTCTAGACACTACCCGGTGTTATCAAACCTGTTTCATGATAACAATGAGAATGAAATTACTTATACAAGGGTTGTCCCAGAACAACTGAGTATGTTTTTATAAAAAATAGTGGTCATCTTTTTCGAAATACTGTACACTGCATCAAATACAGGTGTCCCAACGTTCCTCCCACTTTTTCAATGTCTTCTGGAATTCTTCTGAAATGCTGTTGAAGCCCCCCTGCGCAGCTGTATTAAGTTGTTGATCAGTCTCAAATTGTCATCCCCGTAATGTCTATTTTAAAACGGGGAACAACTAGAAGTCACATGGTGAATAGTCTGGACTACGTAAAGGTTGGGGCATCAAATTAATATTCATTTTCTTCAAATAATAAACGACAGAACTGTCCGTGTTCGGCCCAATGTAAATGCATATGGAAAGAAATGGAGAACCCAAATTGAAAAAAACTCGTTTCATAACCAATGCTCGGTTAAAATGATGTGAATTGATGATTTTGAAATGTGAACCACATCTTCAAAAGCTTTAATTGACATGTGTCTGTCTTCCCGTATAATAACACCTATTGTATTGGTGTTTACCTGTGTAACACTCGTTGAAGGTCTTCCTCCATCCGCGATTAAAGCCGCCGACTCACGACCATCCCTAAATTCCTTATGGCATCTGTATGTTGTTGGTTTTCCTAGACATTCATCTTTATAAGCCGCCTGCATAAGATGGAAAGTCTCTCAGACAGACTTCTTAAGTCGACAGTAAAATAGTGCATCTTTGTGCCTCTTTCACATCCATTCTTTTGAAAAATCACAGCGCAGAAGCACTTGTTAGGGGTTCACAAAGCAACGCTCATTAAACTGCACACTACCGACGACGCATGCGTGGTAAACAGGTGTGGCCGGTTGCCATGGTTACTACAACGACTACCGTATTTTCAAGACTCGTGCCAAGGACGAACGCAGTATTGCATATTTTTTATAAAAACATTCTCAGTTGTTTTGGGACATGCTATTTATAAGCCCCGATCTACAAAATGAATTAATTAGTATGACAGATTTAAAGAATGATATCTTTTTAGAAATATGCGAGAGTCTCAGTTCTATTCTACAATTTTAGATCCAACACAAGATATTGCCATTCGTGAACAGATGAGTCAGGTATTCCGCTGTGTGATTTAGAAAACTCCCTGCTAGCATTTAACCCTGTGATAAAATGTTCACTCTGGATGCAGTCTCTCTCTTCCCTTCAGTCCCTCTTTTTCCACTCTCATATGCTACGAGTACAATTGCTGAAACAAAACCAATCACTCTCTGGCCCACTAACAAAAGACCTGTATGACTGCCATCGAACTCTGGGAGATCTTAATTGCTTCAAGTTCAACAACAAATACTACTGTCAGCAAGAAGGACTTCCGATGGGTTCACCTCTCTCTCCACTTCTGGCTGACGTTTTTATGCAACATATCGAATGAGAACATAGTCATGGAACACAATCTACAACCTTCCATTTGGCTTCGATATGTGAATGATATTTTTGTAATTTGGTCACACAATAGAACTGACCTTGAATCTCTTCTTGAAGAGATTTCCCCAAAGTTCCCATCAATAAAATTCACCATCAATGAAGAATCACAGCAAGGCATTGACTTTTTGGATGTCCACCTGGCAAGACAAGGGAATCATCTCAACAGATCTGTCTACAGAAAACCCTCTGCAATAGTAAACATAATCCCATTTTCATCTCACTCCCCAACTGCTCACAAATTTGCAGCCTTTAAAACTTATGTCAATCGTGCCAGGATTGTTTGCAACACTGAATCTTCCTTCAATGAAGAAAAAATTGACACCATAAAGAAAATTTCCGAAGCCTATCAGTTCCCACCTTCTACAATTCAAAAATTCCTCCAAAATTCCCTTTTGAAAAATCTGTCAGCTCTCTCACCAATAATAATTCAAAAGCCACCATTTATTGGTTCCATCCCTTTCCATGGATCCTTCTCTTATAAGATGTGTAAACTTTTCAAAACTATGGGCTACTCTCTCACAGTGAAACCAAACCCTTCTGAAGTAATGTGCCTGCTTAAAGACAGGGATGACACCCCTGGAGTTTATGCTATTCCCATTTCAACTTCCTCTGGTCTCTCAGTGTATATTGGAAGCACATACCGAAGCACCAAAACAAGACTTGGTGAACACAAAAAAGATGTTTCCAATGGTCTTCCAAAGACAGCTTTATCTACACTAAACCTTGAAGACACCTCTGCAGTTTCCATTTGGAAAGAAACCAAAAACGTTGTCCCCTTCATCAACAAAGCATCTCTGCGCTTTCAAGAGAGCATTGAAATTTTGTTCACCAAAAACTGCAATTCAGAGAACCCTCACAAAATCCCATTTATTTGGATCTCTCTTCTAAAATCTGGCAACCAAATCATCCAGTCGATCGCTGGTGATCAAGATCGTAGGATAACCGAAAGCTACCGCTAAACGAACCTTTTACCGTGCGTGACTCTGTGTGTTTCGCTCGTTTTATATGTTTATGTGGAGCATACATCACTTTTGGTGAGGTTTTTCCCCATGTGAGTGAGTGAATGCTTCAAATGTTCACTTTTTCCAATAAATCGTTTAGAGCATGAGGCTTTCCCCCGTCTAAATGAGTTATTGCTTCAAAAGATAACTTTTTCGAGCACATCGTTTGGAGCGCACATCACATTGATGAGGCTTTTCACCTATGTAAAAGAGGATGGGCTGTGAAAGAAGACTTTTCCAAGAAAATTGTTTGGAGCATACATCACATTGGTGAGGTATTTTCCCCGTCTGAATGAGTAAATACTGCTACAGATCACTTTTTCGAGCAAATTATTTGGAGTATACATCACATTGGTGAGGTTTTTTCCCCGTCTGAATGAGTTAATGCTTCCAAATATCACTTTTTCGAGCAAATTATTTGGAGCATACATCACATTGGTGAGGTTTTTCCCCCGTCTGAATGAGTTAATGCTACAAAAGATCACTTTTTCGAGCACATCGTTTGGAGCATAAATTACATTGGTGAGGCTTTTCCCCCGTGTGAATGAGCAACTGCTTCGAAAGATCACTTTTTCGAGTAAATTGGTTGGAACATACATCACGTTGTTAAGGGTTTGTACCTGTGTGCATAAGCATATGCTCCGAAAGATGACATTTCTGAGTTTCTATTGGAATTTTTCCCTCTGCTATCACAACAAAATGTCCTACTGTTCAGTGCCATTCTGTCAATCAAAATGGGAAATTGATCTGGTCATATGTAAATTGACTTCATATACGTGCTTTTTACTACTAAATGCTCTTTGGAAATCAAAACATTTCATATTAAATGTTTCTCCTTTATTACCTGTGAAAAGTGACTTCAGGAGGCAGTCGCCCGGAATTGTTCTGACACCCGTAAGCGCAACAACACACCATTTCTAAAAAAAATAACTTCAAATTTCGAAAATCCAACTTCTCACGTACGTAACCCAATGCCCAAAATCAACATCAGATTCGTCTGCTAAGAAAGCTTCAAGTTTGTGACGTCATACTTTCTCCCCTTATTCCTACCTCCATGGTCAGCAGAGACAAGAGACTTGCAGTTTGTGATATGTCTACAAGATCTGTTATCTATCTAAGAGTTCGCTCCTGTAGACGGTTATGCATAGTGATGTGAGGTGTAAATATTTATTTCATTATTATTAAAGAGGTAAGGAATATATTTGGTAACCCATTCTAAATTAATGAAAAGCCATCAAGGATGTTTCAACGCACTTCAACAGTAAACATATGCTGCATACCATCGCGCCGGTTTGCTTTTGTTAGTTATATTTGCTCCATGTTTCCGTAACCTGCCACATAGCACGTCAGTCTCGAAATTTATTTTAACAATCGTTCAATTACTACTTAGTGAGAATTCGTACCGAAGTTGATCACTCATGTTGGACAATTCTCATTACGCATGCATATGACGCCCTTTATGCTATTTATTTCCGTTTTTGAAAGACCTTGTGATAAATAGCATTCTGTGCAAAATATTTGCTGTTGTGCTGAACAATTTTTCTTATAGTGCAGTTGTTTTTGTGCTCCTTTGTAAATATACTGAACTGAACGCAGAGAAGTGCAGACTTCGAGGTTAATGTGCACGTCGTATTTTAGCAGCAGGTGTGGATTGTATGGCACAAGAAAACTGTTATCCATTGTCGTTCCTCGTACTTCACCTGTGACACCTAAGAGTCTACGATTCAACAGGTAGCCATTCACATTCTGTGCCGTTTCTGGTTGGAGTTCAAAACAATCTTTATTCGTGAGAAGTACAAATACAGACTCTATTGAGTTGGTAAAACCAGTGATATAAAGAATCTGAAATAACATAACATGAAGTATTTACAAATGCCGGAACTCCTACTCGTTGTCGTCTGGGAATTAAACATAATGCTAAAACAATATAGCTGCAGCAAGCACTTGTCTACAATGTTGCTCACACTGAAATGTAATTCATAGATAGGAGTCACATTTCTGCAAACCATAATAACCCGCTGGGGGTATCCAACTAAATATTCAAACACTTTGACAATTTATCAGAACACGCAGCCGTTTCTGGTTGGAGTTCAAAACATTCTTTATTGACAAAAGGGCATTACAGAGTCAAATGACTTATTAAGACAACGAGAAAGAATGGGAGTAACTTATCATACAATATTTACAAATGCCGGACCTCATAATAGGCCGGGAAATAAATATAATGCTGAAATACAGTATTTCTGTAACATGCACTTAATCACGGTTGTAAAAAAGTTGGAATTGCTAGGGAAACATTTTTTTGCACTTTCCGCCTTCCATGCAAGGTGCTCCAGATTTGTTGGTACATGCATCTTGTTACGATTTCAAGCAAGCGCGTATTTTGATCAGCTGCTGGAACCTCGGCACGCACAAATTGATTCATATGTTCAGTAGTTAAAAACTTTTTTCGGCTCTTGAAGAACAATTGAAACGTGAGCCTGTTGCAACCCTCGCTTTTGAAACTCATTCGTGTAGATATGAAATGTAGATTTTTACAAAATGCCTTGAACTATCTGATCTTCCTTGAGTATTTCAACTTGTAAGTACGCCCTTTGCGAAACGTATGATAATGTTGCGTATTTGACTGTGTTTCCTCTCAGCATCAAGAGATGACGCCACAATGCTGATGTTGCTGAGATGTCAAGCTTTTCAAAGAGAGAGATCTGGTTGTTTATGTGTACAATTAGTCCCATTTTCCTAGAACACATAGTCACATTGCAAATCATGCTGGCTGATTAATTTCATACACATGCAGACTGGGACTCAAATTTCAAGATTTCTTTTGTCAGCAATAGAACGTCTTTCTTTTTCCATGCCTTTTGAAAAAGGTATGTGCCCACTAAAGGGTATAAATACAAGATGCTATCAAATTTAAAATATATTTTATTCCATTCGTGGTCTCTAAAAATCCAGATTATTTTTATTTTTTTATTTTTATATACCATTTTCTATGAAGATCATTTTGCATAAAGCTTCTTCAAATATTGTAGTTTTTGTGGTGGAAGGCATAAATGTATATCACATTTTTTATTATTATTTTCTCAATATTCTTTGCTTCTAAGAGTAAAATTTGAGAAATTCTTTCTGCAACAGATTGGATTCATGTTGAAGAATACTTTTCATGTAATTTCTAGTTTCTTCCGATGCGCATTTCTCCATGGTGCTCATAAGGGCATGTGTCTGTTTGCAAATATTTGTTGCTGTATCTGCGCTTCTAAAATCTTAATTGAAAAGTTCTTTTTATACCTCTCACAATGAGAAAAATTTTGCATGCATTTCCTCTTCAAAATAATACACAGCATTTCTTTAGGCGGCATGATGCATGTCATGTTTTCCCAGTATCTGTGCTTTGAAAAGTTGTATTTGATTTTTTTTTTCACAGTGTGTGTCATTCACGGTACAGATGATTCTTCCTTTCATTGTGGTTGCACAAACGTATAGTGGGGGGGGGAGAGAAACTGTGTTTTTACATATATCAAGTGGCAATACAAGGTTGGGGTATACCTGATCATTTGCTAAGGGTGCATGAATTACCTTCAGCATGTTGCCAGTGTTTAGTCAATAATTCCCCAATAAAAGCTTTCTTTTTTATTTAACTCATTCCTCAACAGAACATGAAGGTTTTTCTTAATTTTCGGGACAGGCCTGCCAAATAACATAGAACAACACATGAACACAGTGTTCCAACTAGAAGTCAGTTCTGTGATACTGAATACAATAGCAATAAGAAGGCTTGAAAAATCCTAAGCTCGAGATGCCTGGGACACGTAAATTATTGGCTTGGGCAGGTAAAAAAAATAAAATAATAATAATCTTGTTGCCTGCTTGAGCAACTAGATTTCAAAAAAGAAATTGGATCGCTGAATTTGACACCAAAATAAAAAAAAACGGTTTTTGTCTGTTTTCGATTTCGCTAGGTTTTTGTATTAGCAGAGTTAGAATTAGAAATAAATCTTTTATTGGCCAAGCGGACCACTAGAATTCACAAGCCACTGGTCCACCAAAATGCCTACTGGTCTGTAAAAAAATAAATACTTAGACATCTACAATATATGCAGAAAATAATGTATCACTTCAGTAGAATTATCTCCAATGTCTCTTTTTAAAACATCTAATTTGAAAGTGCAACTCACAGGGCAGATAATATTTCAAAAATAACATTCCGATTGTTTGGTGATATAGCAAAGTAACAGCGCATTCCCAATCTGTTTTTAAGTAAGGGAACACGGAGACCCCAAGGGTACAAAATTGATATATATTAGCAGCCATTTTTACAGCATATGGTTTATTTTTTAGGGTTTAGTTTCCTTTTTCTTATTTTAATCTTACTGCTCATCCTCCAACTTTCCCATGAAGTTATTTTTAATTCTCCACTGAACACTGTTTCGTGTGAATTGTTCTTTTGCAAAAATTACTCTCGTGCATCCCATTGACCTCCTTCTCTAGTGTGTTTTCTTGGAAAAGAAACAAAAACTACCGTCTGTCTGATGTCAGTATCTGCTGCATTCACTGGGGTGTGCAAATCCAAGGAAGAGTAGGGTATTTATTTTGCTTACTTCTGCTCATACAAATGGTGGGGACATAGGTAAGAAAAAAACACCAGTTGCCATTACAAGACGTGGGCTGGGAAACTGCCTTTCCGTATTTACTGTTTTTTCCACTCTTAACAAATGATGAGGAATAAAATAAATAGCTTAAACTGTTGGATTGTGAATCTGACAAAACTGTTTTTAAGTAAAGGAACAATGCTAACGCGCTTGTCTGGTTATCAAGAGATCCGGGATTCAATTCCCCGGCGGTGACCGAATAACAATTTTTCGGTTGCTGTGTGTTAAAACGTGGAAAGAGCGATGTCTTTGTTTATTCACTGACGCCACGTATTTGGAGGATTTTCACAAAATAAATAGCTGTTATCCAATACCACTTCATTAACCTATCACTAGTTTGCAGCCTAAAAGGAAAGCCATATAACAAGGTAAAAGAAATAGAAATTAATTTTTAAACATGTGACAAATTAGGGGGGAATAAAATTTACTGGACATTCGAGCCAGTAAAATCAATAGCTCAGTGATCCGATGGAAGTTTTACTACCCAATGGCCAGCGGACCACTGGGTAATTCGAATGCTGGTTAGTGTTGTGGTCAGAAATATATAGCATCTGTTGTGTGATGTAGCTGTAGATATTAGAGCAACATGTGTTTCTCCAAATGTTATTTACATTTGGTGACAAGAATATTAAGTTGATTAAAAAAGTTTATTGATGCTTTTTAACCAAAAAAATGAGGCTTCTGTTTTTTTGCATCAAAAAATAAATTTTTGTGGGCATCTGCTCTTGGGCATGTAAATTTTTTCTGCACAAGAAGCTGAGCATTGAACATTTTAGATGTGTTTCAATCCCTGTATAATGTGAAACGTATCCCCTTTCAGTGTCTCACTTAACTAAGATATGTTGATCTCATGTAATATCTAATACAGGCCACATGGATGCAACTACAACTAATATGAACAAATGATACCTACATATCACTAAGCTGTTCTCTGAGATTCAGAGCTCCTCAAAAAAAGTGTATCTGCCATATTAATGTTTAAATTTTGAAACTAGATTTTACTTACTGTGGATCACTCATATTTGACATTTATCCCTCATATTCATATGAAGTTTTCATGTAATTGACTTATTTCCATGTAGTAGCACATGAAATTTGACTTCTCGACCACAGCAGATGTGGAGCAATGAAAAATATAGTGTAGTCTGTTGCTGCCCAAAGTTTTTGGTTGCTGCTAATTTTTGATTTTTTCTGGCTTGTAGCCCAACTTGGGATTGCTACTGTGGTAATCCTACCTTCATAGTTTGTCAGAATCGACTTAAAAGAAGGTTCAAATATGCTTTTTTTTTTTTCAGGAAGATTTTATTAAGCTTCCAAAGTACACTTTAGGCTTTCCGATGCTGATACTCAAAAAACTTCACATGTGAAAGGAAAGTGTACAGTGCTGTAGGTATGCTATAATCAAGGGAAGGCTGGAAAATTTGTAGGTACTTTCATAAATTAACTTTTAACTTATATTATGGACTAGAATATTATATTTCATATTATAGCAGTATATATATTGAAAAATTGATAAGCACAGCAGAACGTGTGTGTAAATTCCGAGCAAACCTTCCAAATTGGTACCTCCTCTTTCGATGTCCTTAATGTCCCCAAAGTAGCTGGCGCAGTGGTCTAAGCAATGGCTTCTTATCATTCGCCCAACGGAGGGGTTTGGGTTCGAATCCCAGTATGATGAATGTTGTGTTTGTCTTACGGCTGCCCTGGTGGCTCAGTGATCTAAGCGATGGCTTCTGATAATTCGCCCAACAGAGAGGTGTGGGTTCGAATCCCGGTAAGGCATGGTTGTTTATGTTGATCTTTCGGGGGTTTATTCGCTGAGTTCCTTGTTCACCTATGTACATTGCTGACGTTGAAACACAAAAGTCTCTGCTGAGTAAATCTGTGAACCAAGTCCAATATGCACGGGTGGAAAGTGTAAAAAGAACACCAAGAAGGATACGTCTCATACCAACGAAATTTATACAGCATAATAACGGAATACAGAGGATAACGTGATCAAAACATTATGGCAAAATACAACTGTATTTGCTGGTAAACTGAAAAATAACATTTCCATGTAACATGGTTAGTACGAGGTTGAACCGCCATGAACTGCGTCACACTGTGCAATTCTGGCATGGAGTCTGTCGTACAGATATTGTATGTAAGTTTGGGGTATTGAGTTCCAAGCATCCTCAACCTGGACGCGTAAATCGGGGATGGTCGTGGCTGGCCGTGGAGACCGGATAAGTCGTTGTCCCATAAAATCCCACACGTGCTCAATAAGGGACAAATCCGGTGAACGTGCAGACCATGGAAGTTGTCTCACACCCTGAAGTGCATGTTGCGTTGCATGTGCCATGTGTGGATGTGCGTTATCTTGCTGGAAAACACCACGATGGACCGACCTTACAAATGGCACAACAACGGACTGAATGATGTTGTTGATGTAGGAGTTGCTGTTTAACGTACCCAGTACAAACACTAGTTGTGTACGGAAGTGATAGCTGATCGCTCCCCACACAAGGAGACCAGGTGTAGGCCCTGTGTGTCGCTGGCGGATGCAAGAAGGGTGGAGACGCTCCCCTGTGCGTCTCCGAACACGCATACGGCCATCGGAAGCTCACAAGCAGAATCTGCTTTCATCGCTGATCACGACAGATCGCCATTACGTTCTCCAGTGCAGACGTTGGCGACACCACTGCAGCCGTTCCTGACGGTGGGCTGGAGTCAGAGGCACACGTGCACGTAGTCCTGCATCCAGTAGATGATTGCGGATTGTTCGCACAGTCACCTCAGGTGAAACGGTAGCTCGGATTTCCGTCGCAGTGGATGTTCTGCTTGACAACGCCGCTCTTCTTATGCGTCGATCGGTCCGCTCATCAGTCCGTCTGTGACTCCCGGTTCTACGTCTTCTCGAGTGGGAATGTTCCTCGGACCATCTGCGCCACCATCGTACCAACACCGATACTTCCCGTCCAATTCGCTCCGCAATACGACGATACGACCACCCGGCCTCGCGGAGTCCGACTAGACGACCTCGCTCAAAGTCTGATAACTCCTGAAATCGTATACGTCTTCCATGTCCAGGCATTGCAGCTTCTTCAGGGTCTTCGCACGTGTCCGTACGCCGACGATTGATTACATTCACTTTGCCGTACTCCTTAAATACCACCGACGATAATTTGCATATTATGCCGTGCTGTAGCGTAAGCGCTCACCCGTTGGTCCCGAAATTAACATCACACCTACGTAAACCCGACCCAATTAACATATGTAAATTTCATGATCGTCCGCCAATTCCTTCTTGGTGTTCTTTTTTCACTTTCCGCCAGTGTATGTTCAGCATATAGGTCAAAGAATCTGTCAGCTGAGTCCAATAAAAAATTATATTGAACCTCCAATCAAAAAAAATGTCACCAAAGTAGAGGTACCCTTGTGAGGTTTATATGTATATTAAGAAAATGTTTATAGTTGCTTTCGCCGAAATTGGACTAAAGTATCCTTTATGTTTTGCGAAACTACTGTTCATTTTGTTTAGACTAGGCAATTTTAAAATAAAAAACACCTGAATTAAATAATTTTAAGAACCCCCAAAGTAACATCATTTAAGGACAACTGAAGGAAAATTACTGATTTTTTTTTATTTGAGAATAGTTAATTAACTACTAACTGAAAGCTGTATTAACCAGAAATTCTACAGAATTCAATTTATTCAACGGAGAAATGTGTTTTCATGCTGATAAAGGGGTCTGCAAATAGCATATGTATCTAATAATGTTATGTTTTGCATTTTGTTTCCGCTTTTGAAACATTAGATTCTCCTTCGTTCATTCCATGACTGTGTTTAATTGTGGCAATTGCATGTAATGGTTTCTTATTATGTACTGTGATACCGTTGGAAATATTTGAAAATGAGTGCACATAGTAAATACAGGGAATGGACTGGCATACTGTGTATGATTTCAAAAGTTTTTAAATACAGAAATTGATCTGCCAATTGTGTATCTTGTAATTGTAACAAGGGGGGGGTACAATGACCCAGCGCAGCGACCTAAAGTTTATTGTGCGTTTGTTGTATCTTTGACAACTTCTGTGAGGACATGTTTTTTAATCAACTGATTTACTGGCTTTCTTCTCAGTAAGATTGATATATATTGCTATACAACCATTTCTCACATCTTTTTTCTCCTTTGGTATATAGTCAAGTAATTCACTCATCCAACGTTTATCAGTTTTTACGTGATGCTAAATTTCCTTTTGGCATCTCCCCACAATATGGCATGTGCTAAATTTTATTACATTCAAAGAGACTTTCCTAGGGGAGGCTCAAAACTTCCACCGGTGGCCTCCAAGCTACTGCCCTGAAAGTGTATAACATTTCACCTGAATGTTTTTCCGAGGATAAAAAGAAAGTCATTGTATATATAGTTTGTACTAATAAAATGACTGAGGAAGAACACATTTAAAAAATTTTTAACATGTACAGAAAACAGCAGAAATTACTATATTATGGGTTTTTAACATAGGTTACTTGCTAAACTGTGGTTCACAGGACCTGATTTCTGTGAGCCATAATTTTTTTTGCTAGAAGAAAAAAACACAGTTATGTTATGTTAAGTTAACTCTCCTATGCCATTCTGGTGGCCAAGTGGTATGGTGCTTGTACCTCTGACATCACATGTATTTGTATTCCATGTTCAAAAAATCGAACCTCGAAACACATGTTAGACATCCAAATAGTCACATCTGGAGCCTAAGGATTGTTCGCCATTGAGGTTTTCGAACATGGGATACTGAAAATGTCAAACTGTGTTTCGAGACATCATAATTTCTGAATTCTGCTTGGGAGCACTAGAAATGCAAATACAGTTCCTCGACAATCGCCCCTGTGAAAAGTGACATGCTGTTCCTCCCCTGTGGAAAGATCAAATATATTTATTCCCTTACATTTTTTTTTTAATTTGCTGAAAAATACCAGTTGGAAACTATTTTCTCCTATGGATTTAAATTTTTAATCATATTTTTTTAATAAGATTGCCCAAAACATGATGAAAAGCTTCCAAACCTCTCTGCGCTAACATCTTTTGTATGCTCCAGTTCTTTTGGAGAGATTATATAAATTATCCTACTTTTTTTTTTTAATTTGGTGAAACACACCAGTTGGAAACTAATATGAATTATAGACTCAAAAATTTTAATCAAATTTTGAATTAAATTGCCAGAAACATGGCATAAAACATGGAAACTTTCTCCGCTTCTCTGGACAGTGTATCAACAACGTTCATTGAGCATTTCAAAGTGTGTCTCCCCTCAAAAGCTAGAAATACACAGCACTTGTGACCCCTGAAAGCTAATTCTTATGTGACGTGCAAGATTCTTTGGTTTAATAACCCAGTATGTCAGGTTTGTAAACCCATGTAACATGGTTATCAAGTAACGCTGAGTTCAAATGGAAGGTGTGCTGATTTCAAAGTGCCAGGTGGTCAAGTAATTATCATTTTATTCGATCACAGCTGGGTGAAGTGAATTTTGTGTTGTATAACAACCAGAACAATTTCAAATGGAAGGTGTGCTCATTTCAAAGTGCCAGGTGGTCAAGTAATTCTCATTTTATTCGATCACAGCTGGGTGAAGTGAATTTTGTGTTGTATAACAACCAGAACAATTTCAAATGGAAGGTGTGCTCATTTCAAAATGCCAGGTGGTCAAGTAATTCTCATTTTATTCGATCACAGCTGGGTGAAGTGAATTTTGTGTTGTATAACAACCAGAACAATTTCAAATGGAAGATGTGTTCATGTCAAGTGTCACACAATTCACATTTTATTCGATCACAGCTGGGTGAAGTAAATTTTCTGTATTTTCACCCATTCAGTCTGTTGTGGTTGTTATAAACACAGCTATTCTGTGCTTGCTTACAGTATACAATCGTTGAATACAAGGCACCAATTGGTAACAGCTTGGCGAAGTGAATTTCGTCAAATGTTGCTACACAATTGTTGCATACAAGGTGTACGATTGAAAATAACTCAGCACATTCTCAGATTAGCTATCGAGAGAAACATCCTAAAATCTTATATGGGGATCGATGTATTCCATGCTGAGTGGGTCAAAACATCACTTGATTACAGAACAGTTTGTTGACATTCACTTTATATTAAAGCTAGCATTTGACTAAATCATAATTGCAGGAAGGAAAACAAAGCTTGTTTACCACTATTTCAGTGCCTATCCTGTGCTATGTTCTAATTTTTTATCTTTTACAAGATAATTTGAAAAAAATGTTTATATAGTCTTTTCTTAGCAAAAAAATACAGTTCACACAGGTCTGTAGTGAAAGAAAAAAATAAGGTAAGAAAAGGATTTTTGTATGCATGTATCAGTTAGAAGGGTTGTATTAATTGTTCATTTACTTCATAAGAACATGCAGTGTTTACTGAGGCATAGAAGTGTTTGGTTAGAAAATTAGATGAGATAAAGTGCTGTGTTATTCTTTCAAATTATATGTAGTAATAGATTTTAAAAATAGTTTATTAAGTATGAATAACGTCACTGCAACTAATAATACAAATAAAGAGATCCGCATGTCTAAGGAAAAGCCGTGGTAGTTTTGTAAACATGGTATCTGTAGATACCATTTTTTATTTTATGCGATATTCATTTTTCATGCGGTGAAAATATTTTTCAATAAAACAATTTGAGGAACAAAATCGGATGATTAAGGGTAATATGAAGGAACGATAATACGGTATATTTAAATTCGCATTGTTGCAACTGCACGTATCAGGTGTTCGTTGTATGTAGCGGCGTATTTTCTATTTCATAGCTGATTTTCATCGAAATTGAGAACTTGCTAATTAAATTTTGATCTAGATATTTGTTGCTTCGCATATGCGCCCGAATATTCCTTCTGTGCTATTTTTATGATATATTTTGCGTTGAGTCAAACACTGTTACGTACCTTTCCAATAGCTATGTATTTCTCACCAAGTACCTCGTGGTTACAGATGGCACTGCTGTTTCAATTGCTGCTCGTTGGCTCCGAAGGGCTAGTATTCCGTTTGCCAGTTTATTTTCTCCAAGGTCTTTATTCTTTCAGCATGGCCAAATCAGCGAAGCATATTATTCTCCCCCTTGCTACCCCGTAAGTAATGCATTTCTCCCGCACATAAGCGACTCCTTTGTTTTTTCTGTAGTACCCAGGTTTCACTGCCATACATACATCAGAGTAGGAACAATTTCACTTTCATACACAAAATCACAGACCTTTCTTTTACCCCTTCTAAGAACTGCAATGGATCAAAAGCTTAAAAGAAAAAATCAATTTCAATCTTGAATTTGAGTTGGGGTTTTTTTTTTCGGCCGCCGCAGCGCTGTCTTCTAGCCATTTATCTGAGATGGGTCTGGGTTCAAATCCCTGCGAGGCATGAATGTTATGTTTGCCTTACGGCACTGGTTCTCTCCCTTCCAGAGAACCAATGGCCCTAAATTAGGGATGAGCAACTGCTTATAGCCTATTGAGTTGCCCGTGGTGGTCATTAAATCCCCCCCCCCATTAATGTTTATGCAATTTTTAGTAAATATGTACATATTTTCCCTTTAAAGTTCAAAATTCCCTTTTGTTTTTTTTTTCGTCAACAGAAACAGTACAAAAGGAGACAATACAGTTATGTCTCAAAACAATAAAGAGAAACATGAAGGTAAATCATATATGCAAAATAAGGGCTAGGTGAATATATGTACAGAAAAAAGCAATATAAAACCACCAAGTAGAAATGGATACAGGTCAAGGCCATAACAGCGCCGACATCAGTGAAGAAAGAAATTCAATGCAGCAGTAAAAAAACAGTGATGAAAACATCAGATAGTAAGGCGATATTCCCTTTATAGGTGGACCGGTGTTCTTTAAAATGACACAACGCCTTAGCATCTCTTTTGGCTTGTAAATCCAAAATGGTAGATATTTTATTTGAAAATATTTCAACCCCAGATTTTAAATCTCAAAATAGTACTTTCTAATTGAACAGTTTTTTAAAATGTATTGGTTTGCCTCTGAGTGATTTTCCACGGGATGACCCCATTGGCTGCAGGGAGGGCAGGCTAACCTTCCAAAAGTGGCCCGCTCGTAAATGGCGCCACGTTAGCACTTCACCTCACCTCCGCTCTTCTCGTTTTCAAGTGAAATGAGTTATAGCTACTTACGTAACTTAGTTCTCCGTCTCTGCTCCTGTGTTACGTAAGTTTTTGTTGGGTTTTTTTCGATCTCTGCTCCTGTTATATGTGGAACTGGAAAACGTTCTTTAATGAAGTTGGGAAGGATGAGGAAACCTCTATTTCATGGTGGATTAAATAACTGAGAGCAATTGGCGTCTCTTGAAACATTAATTAACACAGGGCAACCACAAAATGTGCTTGGCAGACGATATTATGGAATATTTATTCCGGCGGAATTGCCGTCTTTCCTCAGAACATTGCTTTGAAGATTGAAGTCCTGATTCGTGTGATCAGGCAGTTTTTCCTTGGCAGATGAAACTTTTCTTGCTTTTATTCTGCTAGGAAGACAGTTTCATATTCATGAAGAAAACTTATTCTTCCAGTGGCGGCGGAATCGCCCGGGCTGCCAGAGCCCAGGCCCGGTCAATAATTTCAGCCAAAATATTTATTTTTATTATATTTTTTTTTTTTTTTTGGCGTATGTGCGATCGTTGTGATGTGCCTTAGAAATTTCTCTAGGTAAGTGGTCTGGTGGTCCTAATCCCCAACAAAGCTCCTAAGGCATTGGTTTTCTTCTGTTTGTTCCGGAAAGCGGGAAGGAAGAGGGTGCACCACAATCCGAAGTTTCGGGCCCGGTCAACGACCGTCACGTTCCGCCGCCACTGTATTCTTCCGTCATAATAAATATTTCACACATATGCCACAATGAACATTCATAAAGGTCCTTTTAAGTGCCACCTTCAATCCATATTGTTCACTTCTTTTGCCACTTTCACAACGTAACGCAGCGCTTTACGATGTAGCGATAACGTGTCGCCATCTATCGTCGCTTCAGAAAACTATTTCTGGGCCACATTTGAAAGGTTTACCAAAAAATATATATTTCATGTTTTTTGTTAAAAATTTTAGTCGAAATTGCAGAGCAACTCTTTCGACTGCTTATCTAATTAATTTGATAAGTGTTCAATGCTTCAAAAGAGCTTTTATTTAAAACAATGACAACATACAGACAAATACTTTCACCGGGAAACAAAAAAATTGCACTAAGACTCACCGGTAACGGAGTATCACAGACAGAATAGCATAGCAGGAGTAAACAAACAACTGTCATATCCAGCAGTAAGTAACATACGGGAAGACATAAAACACAGAAACACAACAGACAATACACGCTCTACAAAAAACCACCAACGAAGCAAGGCAGTAAAGGATGAATCGGTCAAGTTCGACACAACTGAAAAGAAAAACAATTCGATATTTAAACAGCAACTGTTAAATGGAAAACCAACAGCATGGAACACTGAGAAGTGCGTCGGCAAGCGCCTGGAAGCTGACAAAAAATAAAAGTTAGCTCGGCCAACTAGACCGACAGCCGATACAGAAAAAAAACCGTCACTTTAAACTAAAAAAACAACAACATAAACACAACATACGATGCACAATATACAAATAACACCAAGGATACAAGGCAAAAAAGAAGCACACGGTTTGAACAAAAAAGCATGTAGACAGTCACTACCGTCAGTGACATACGGTAGGATACAAAGAAAGACGCCCCAAGTGCAATACACTCACAACAAAAACAAAACACCAAAGAAAGGTACAAGGCAAAAGTTAGAAAAATAAGACGGTTAGTTTCAAAACCAACTGAAAACGAATACACACTGTGCCACATGGAAATAGTTACTGTTACGCAGAAAACACAACACGGCACACAGAGCGGCGCGTCGACCAATGGTTGTAAGCCGACGACAAAGAAAAAATAAAATCAGTAACCCATACCGACAGCAAAAACAAAAAAACATGCACATTAACTGAGAAATCCACCACCGAATACACAACATACAATACACACTATGTACACTGCTGGCCACCCAAAATGCAACACCAAGAAGGACACGGGATAGCAAAGGCAGATTTATTGGACACATAACAACAGATACAAAGATGAAACGATTGAGCTTACAGGCCCGTGCGACTTGCGGAACACGCAGACATCAATAGTTCGTGTGGCCCCATGGCTGGCAATAACGGCCGCTACATGCCGCGCCATTGAACGAAAGAGGCTTTGGATGTGGGTATGGGGTATGTAGGTCCAAGCTGCTTCCACACGTTGGCACAGTTCATCAGGCGTAGCAGCTGGTGGTGCTTGCCGGGCCACTCGGTGTCCGAGCAGCGACCAGACGAGTTCGATGGGCGACATATCGGGAGAACAGACGGGCCACGGCACACGGCAGCAATGACACCTGGTGGGCCGTGAAGAATTGTGGCACGATGTGTGCCACGCGCGAGCGCGCATTGTCCTATTGAAACGTGGCCGCTGGCAGGTCCTGCAGATAAGGGAGGACTACAGGCTCCAAAACGTCGGAGATGTAGCGGTGGTTGTTGAGTGTACCGGCGATGCGTACCAGAGGGGTGCGGGTGTCATATCCGATTGCGCCCCAAACCATAACGTCAGGCGACGGACAGGTATGGCGATCCATAATGCAGGCGTCATACAGTCTCTCGCCGCGGTGCCGCCACACGCGGATCTGACCATCGTGGTGCTGCAGGCAGAAGCGGGATTCGTCGGAGAAGACAATGTCGTGTCATTCCGTAGTCCAGGTGTGGCGTTCAACGGCCGACTGCCGCCGCACTCGCCGGTGGTGTAACTTCAATGGTAATCGGAGCAATAGGCACCGTGCGACAAGTCCCCGCTCCTGCAGACGACGTCGAACGGTACGTGCTGACACAGGTTGTTGCGCAACACACCCTAATTCCTGCGCTAACGTTCGTGATGTGGCGGTGCGAGCTGTCAATGCCCGCCGCACAACATGCCGGTTCTCTCGTTCGGTGGTGTGCCGCGGCTGCGGCAATCGGTCCGTTCGTCCCTCCTGCACCCACCGAATCCATACTCGCCTTACTGTGGCTGGATGACGTCCCACACTAGCTCCGATGTCTCGGTACGATAAACCGCTGTCGCGATAAGCCACTATTCGTTCTCCGTCGAACTCCGAAACGTGCTGGAATGACTGCCGTATTCTGCGACGAGGCATCAGGAAGCTTCCCGCGGACAAGTCTGGCAGCACATCGTCAAGCGGAAAATAACACCAGCCCGGCACACAGAGAGGTGCGTCGGCCAACGGCTTGAGACCTACGAGAAATAAAAAAAGTCGACAAACTAAACCGACAACAAAAAACAGAAACATGTGTGCACAAAAGGCAAAGAAACCATACGCCAAACAAGAAGACGTAGTACAGGTAACTGCTTGCACCAACACCATAAAAGCAAAAAAGCAAAAAAAAAAAAAGAAAAACCCGGCGCAGTACAAGACACAATGCAAAAGGTACATTAAGAACAAGCAATAAGATTGAAGACAATGACACAGTGCAAAAAGACGATGTGGCGGCCAACAACACCGGCCGATGATACACAAAAGGAGAAGCCAACCCGCTGACACAAAACCACAGCATACACCAAAAAAACATGCACTAAAAAAACCATACATTAAAAAAAAAGACCCAGGCTAAGGAAGGAGGTCAACAACGCCTGCAGAAACATGAAACCAGTGCAAATATGGGGACCAGACTGAGAAAAAGGCAGGGGCATCCTGCCGAGCCTGTGCCATGTCATACTCCAGTCGGAGGACTGACTGGATAGAGAAGCGGTTACGACTGCACAAAAAGACCCGCGCAGGATAGTAGCGCCGGAGCAACGCCCGGTCAACACACGAATGATAATATAAGTAAACAGTGAGCTTGGCTTGAAGAAGAAAGGCACAGACAGGATTATGAACAGCGGTAGCAGAATGGTGGCTTCGGAGGATGTAATAGTGGGACATGGTAGAGAGATGTGGGCAAACTTTACAGAGAAGAGAAAACATAAGGGAGAACAAAGGTTGAAGAACAAGACAGGAATCAAAAGAGTGGGAAACGTCCCCCAAAGTAAAACAGAAAAAACAAAGAGGGGACGACAAGTGACGAAATCGGTGAAGAGTACAGGGGGTGAGCTGCCGGCGATGTAGATGGAGCCAATGAATACCTTTCGCTTTGGGGGACGCCAAAGAAGTGTGAGGATCTGACCAGGTAAGAGAAAGTTCCACAGGGGGAACAGAAGGAATGGCAAGCGGAGCTGTGAAATACGTAATAAAATGACGGTAAAGAAGTTTAGCAGTGATTTGGTGTAGATGAAAGGAGGAATCGAGAAAAGTCAACTAGAGATGGGTAGAGACGACGAAGACAGAATTGGAGTAAATGAAATTGAGCACGGTGAAGGGGAGTGTCAGCCAGAGAAGGGGAAAGCTGCGTGAAGGATTTCCAACGAAGGGAAGAATCAACCAGTTGAGGACCTGCACAGCGCCACTGGCGAACCAGGTGGTGAAGTGCAAGTATGGGGAGGTAGAGGAGCGGATAGCAGAAAAGAAAAAAAGAGGTTCAGCAAGGAGATCGTTAGTGGAGGAAGGAGGGAGACGGACAGGACACAAGGAACGTCAGAGGGAAATAACGGATCGATAAGTGTCGGGGAAATGGTAGGGAACGAGTGGGAAAATATCCATGCGGAGGAAAGTAGCGAGTGTAAGGAAAGGGCTGCGAGGAAAGAGTAAAGTGTCAACGATAATACTGGCAAAAGAGGAAGGGAGAGAAAAGACGTGGAGAAAGTGCTGGAGACAGAAAGCAAGAAACTTTTGCGACAGGTCCGGAAGGGAGAGACCGCCAAATGAAACAGGAAGAACAAGGGTAGAACGATGGACACAATGGACCACATACCAGATGAAGTCGACAAAGTCCGCTGAACATGACGGAGAAAAGTAGCAGGGGGAATGTGTGCAAACCAAAAGTCGAATAGGACTGGAAGAAGGAAGGTGGACACAAGATGAGCTCTACTGAAATACGAAAGAAAAGGTTTGAATCGACGAAACGGAGCAAGGCAACGATTAATAACTTGAACCAAAGACGTCCAAGTGGCAGCGGCAACCGCCACTGGACAACCAATGTAAACACCGAGGAGTTTGATGTTCGCAGTCGACCAGCGGGCGCCCCAAGGGTGATCACCACGAGCCGACCACGAGCCAGCCCATAAACCAACCGATTTTGACAGATTCAGTTCTGAACCCGAAAGGGCAGCATACTCACGGTAGGCGCCCAGCACTACACCAAACGATCTCTCTGTCCTAAGAAAGAGGGTAAGATAGTCTGCGTAAGCAGACAGCACCGTGCAATGGTGGCGAGTAGAAGCGATACTACGAGGGATAGCAGAAAGCAAACGAGAACGAATCGAAATCAGAAGGGGTTCAAAAGAAAGGGCGAACAGTTGACCCGACAGGGGACAACCCTGCCGGATCCCGTTCACAAAAGGGATGGATACAGTCATGAAGGTCGAAGTGCGAACTCGGAAGGAAGAATTAGAATAAAGATTAGAGAGAGCTTGACAGAAAAGAGGGGGAAAACCAAAGCGGCGAAGAACAGCAGAGAGATAAGGGTGGTGAATGGAGTCAAAAGCTTGTTTTTGATCGATATTAAAGATAGCGAGTGGATCGGAAAGGCGAGAAGCAAGAGAGTGCAAGTCGCGAATGGTAGTAATGTTAGTTGCAATAGATCGAGAAGGAACGGTATAAGTTTGGTCAGGATGAATAAGGTATTGTAAGACAGGGTTAAGATTGAGAGCGAGAATTTCAGCGAAGATTTTATAATCGGTTTTAAGAATAGAAATAGGGCGCCAGTTTGAGAGAAGACCAAGGTTTCCAGTTTTCAGAATGCGACGAAAAAGAGCAAAGGAAAATTCAGACGACAGAAAAGCAGAAGAGAAAAAGATAGAGTTAAAGCAAGCAACGAGACGAGGGAGAAGTGCAGGAAGAAAAGTTTTGTAAAAGAAAGCGGAAGACCGTCCACCCCAGGGGCGGAACGGTCGTTCAGGCTAGAGATAGCAGCACGCACTTCAGAAGGCGAGATAGAGTACTCCAAGGAAGCCACGAAAGAAGATGGAACTTGAGGGAGGCTGGAAAGAAGTGGAGAATCAAACGCAGAAGGCAGGGCACGAGAATGAAAACGATCAGTGTAATGAGAAAAAGCATGGTCACAGATACGGAACGGATCTGTGACTTTAGAGCCATCGGGAAGAGAGAGAAAAGAGATGGTGTTACTCTTGACATGGTGATCTTCAAGAAAACGAAGGCTCGTAAAGGGGTCGTCGTGAAATCGCAAATGTGAAAATTTCAAGCGAGTCAATGCTGACGATGCGAAGGAAGTCAGAAAGTCGGGTTTTAGCAACGGTGTAGGATTGATCAGACGGAGAGAGGGAACGTAATTTACGATGAAGATGATCAAGTTCAGTATGACGAAGAGTTCGAGAGGAAAAAGAAAACTGACGGGCGAATGAGACAATCGAAAGTTTAGTTGAGAGCCACAGAGCAGCTGGGTCAACCGTGGAAGAGAGCTGACCAACCGAGGAAGAAATAATGGAATTGACTTTAGCAAGAAAAACACAATCAGTTAAATAAACATCACCAAGGGACCAAACAGGGGAGGGGGACAGTAGAAGAAGGCAAAAAGAAACGCAGAAGGACAGGGTGGTGGTCTGAAAACACAGATGGGTGATGGGTGACTTCAACGGGGGAGGAACGGAGGAAACTAGAAACATAAAATCGGTCAAGCCTGGCAGCGGCACAAGGCGAAGCGGCTGGGGGGGGGACCAGATGAACTCTTGGGATTGAGGATAGAGAGAGCGGAATGCATCGATCAGGTCAAAATTGACAACAAGCTGGGTAAGTAGAGATGTAAGATCGAGTCGACTCTCCAACGAACCATCACGGTCAAATCCAGGTTGGAGAGTACAGTTGAAGTCACCGGCAACTAAAACTACATCAGAGGGTGGTATTAGAATAAGAACGGAGATAAGGTGCTGGAGAAGAGCATCGGCATCTGCCGAAGACTGGGGAACATGAAGGTTAAGAAGATGAACACGGGAAGAAAGGAAACTAAAGGCAATATATTGAAAAGAACCCAGCAGACTCTGTGACTCAACAAGATCAGTAATTTGCAAGTGAAAACGAGTATGAAAGCCAATTGCGGTACCGGAATCAATATGGGACCAGTAGTTATGATACAAAGTGTAGGGCCAGCGCCTCCAGCGGGAATACTCGGTCGCCAAAGAACAGTTCGTCCCCTGAAGGAGGAGGATGTTAGCCCTCAGGTAACAAACGTCCTCGAAGACCAAAGCATTCGCGGCTGAAGACGCAAGGCCTCTACAATTAAAACTCAATAAATTCAGAGAAGACATCACGGGGTGGTTGCATCGAACCCTCCAGTTCCGCTTTCAAAACAGTAAGTAAATAAGCCAACCAGCGAGCGTACTGCTCCGTCCCGGTAGGCAGGTCAATATTAGACAAAAACTCATGTAATTGCGTCAGCTGGGTCAGCATCTCCGGCAAGCGTGAGAGCTTACTCTTAATACATGGCAGAGTGATTAGTTTTGCCCGCCTGGGGCGAGTGACCGGGGCAAGCCTATCAGTAAAAGTCAGGGGTGTCAAAGGCACCTCAAGGTCAGCAAACATGGTGTTAACGTCAACAAGAGAAGGGGTAGGGGAGTCATCATCCCAGTCAGCTAATTGGGTTTCTTCAGTAACAGGAACGGTGACGTCCATGGAATCATCTGCTGTCAAACAGGAAAAGCGGTTGGAAGTGAAGACTGGTGAGGTAGCAGGAAGCAGCCCAGGTAAAAACGACGAAGATGTAGCCGTCTTCTTGGATCTTATGCGCTCAGATGAACGCGCAAGACGGTTCGTCGATCCTGGGGAGTTCTGACGTTTATTCCGCTGAACCTTGGGGGTGGAAATACCTTCAGCCGCTTGCAGTGATGGAAAATGCTTCAGATCGGGGGGCGCTGAAGCAACACGGGCGACAGTAGGCGACAAAGCTGAAGGAGAACCAGAAACAGCAGCCGGAACAAGTTGAGGGAGAGGGTGGGCGCAGAAGCTGGAAAGGCGTGCGTGGTATCCGCTGGGACAGCAGCATCAGGAGATGTAATAGGAACTGCAGCAGTGTAGAATGCGGACAGGCCGAGGCAAGGTGACCTTCACCCTTGCACCGGAAGCACTGAACACCAGCAAAGAGATTAAATATCTATGCCCGGGTATCTGTAATAAGTTCCAGGGTGTTAGGCCGGTTCACTATGGTTTGTGATGTCGGAAAAATGACCCGATATTGACGACGTCCGCCCTGAACATGTTTCAGGGGGAGTCGCGAGCAGCAGCTGGAAGGTACTTGGTGGTACCGACCACACGCCCTAGGGTGTTGAGAGCATCAATAAGCACAGTCAGGAGTAGCTGTGGGCACTGGAGAAAGGGTAACTGTTACCGGCCGTTGAGCTGCCGCAACAGGTTGCAGATGTAAAGAACCAATTTTCATGTCCATAAGCTAAGATTTTGTCCACCGCTTGTTGGTGGGTAAAGTGTACTACGACACCCCCTCCCAAGCGGATGATAGAAACAATACTTTCCCCAGGAACAACTTTCGAAACCGCATCTAAATACTGGGAGAGGGGGTGTCTCGCAGAGCAGGAATAAACACACTCAATAATAAGGCTGATGAAAGTTTCTTACCTTTAGGACGGTCGTTCGGTAAAGTAATCCGTAAGGCGGAAGCAACACGTACAAATTCCGGACGTGAAGACACAGAAGCACTAGGTGACGATGAATTAGAACTCACAGTATTAGCAAACGAACGAGGCACTGGAATAGAGGAGCTGGGTGCCCCTGACCCAGCCTTCAGCACACGTGGATCCAGCTGTACAGTAGAAGACGATAACACAACACTATTTGATGAAACACCAGCTATGGTGGTCACAGAGCTTGGCATGAACGATGAAGAAATATCAGCAGAAGTCTACGCAGACCGGTTGAAAGCACTCATATTTTCGGAGGTAGCAGCCAGCTCGGCCACTAACCATCGAAGCTCGAGTGTGGCGGCTTGAACACTCAAAACAAGCAAAAACGAGAAAAAAGCGTGTACCGCATGTACACAACCTGTCCTTCTGAGGAACACGAACGTAAAACTCAAAAACGCCACCAAATAACAAAATACAAACGAAAACACAATGTCAACAACACGCCACAGGCCTAAGGCAGGAGCGAAAAAAATGCGACTTTCCTGTTCAGCGCCAACATCTATACCAAGCTGAGAACACCGGTTGTACACTCGTGTTGGTTTGTGCTCTGTGTTATTTTGGTGATAGTGTGTGATTGTTGTGGTGTGTGTCTGTTCTTAGTTGATTATCTGTGATACGAAGGTTTCCTGTGTTGATTGTGCCAGCCTCTGCCGTACTGTAAGTAGAACTTCCTTATTTACTAACTTTTGCATCGTCCTGACTTTGCCCAGAGTCGATTAGGCGAGTCAGCCATTGCAAATGGCGGCTTCCTCTTCGTGTCGACCAGGATTGGAGCTCGATGGCGAAGCTCCGCCCCCACCTGGTGATGCTCCATCGTCGTCACTTCCACAGCTCTCCAGCTACGCAGCTGTGCTTGTAGGACCTCCTTCTTCTTCTTCCGTCCCGATGGATATTGACTTCCCGTCACTGCCTTCAAGCGTGACGTCAAAACGTCATCCACTTCTGTGATATCTTCTGCTGTCTTGGGCAACGCTTCGCTACCTGCCCCGACTGCCTCTTCAGCTAGTCCACCTTCTGACTATGCGGCCGTTGTTAATGGCAAGAACCCTCCTGCAAGCACTTCGACGACCCTTCGTGCTTTACCGCTGGATTATCTAGTCACGAAAGATAATAAGAAAATCAGGATAGAAATTCCTTAAGCGTCGCCTGCCGGTCAAGATGTTTTAAGCACCCAACGTCTTGGCATCTGCTTCGATGCACTGCCAGATACGAATCTCAAGAAGTATTCTTTGGCGGTCCGACGAATTTTACCTAAAGGAGCTATTACTCATATGGTTCGAAAACCACGAACTGTTCTTATTTATTTTGCAATGCAGGAGTTCGCAGACAAGGTGTTATCTGAGGGATTGCATGTGGGCAATCATACTCTTCATGGAATCCCATTGTCCCAGAGGCCCATTTTAGTCTCCTGCTATCCGGTCCCACCGGAAATTAAGAATCAATATCTCATGGCTGGCCTTTCCCAGTGTGGGAAGGTACTGGAATCAATCTTTACTTTATCCTCTGCACCTTCTGATCCTGATGTTAGGAATATAATGGGACTCCGCCGCCAAGCCCGGATCCTATTTCCGTCAGAGGAAGCTTTAGCCAACTGCCCTACCGATCTAACTATAGTCGTAGGGCATCAAGTTTTTCGAATTGATATCATTACCGCAATGCATTGCTACAAATGCAAGGCTTACGGGCACGTGCAGTCTCGCTGCCCACACTTATCTGCTGGACCTCCTTCTGCATCTGTACCTGCGGCGGGTGACTTGTCTTCACCTCAAGATCCTACGGCGTGTCCAGGTCACGTGTCTTCGAAATTAGAGTCACCTGCTCCTGATGTCACTTCTGCTTTGTTAACTCCTGTTTCCGCTACTCCGGCTGCTACACTTAATGTTCCTACAGCTCCTAGCTCCTCTAATGTGACACCTGATGTCGTTTCTCCTTCCTCACAGTTGGAGTCGAATATTCTCAATGTTGATCTCTCTGCTTCTGACATGCCTATGTCCGCTCCGGAAAAACGATCTTTGAATCAAGAGATTTTGACCTTGCCTGATGACACTCCTAGTATTTCCTCCGATGATAACATTATGAAAACCACCGGTTTCTCCGGACACGCCGTTGTCTAAACGAACCCGACGCACTTCTACTTCACCCTCTACGACTCATATTCGCCCAGCTCGATCACCGTTTCGTACATCGGCTTCTCCCACTACTTCTCATTCAGCACTTCACCTTACTTCTAATTCAAATTTGTACTCTATTCCAGCTCTCACAACCCATTTTGAAAATATTCAAGAGTTGGTCGGTCCGTTGTCTCCTAATGAACTTGCTACAATTTTTCTGTCTGAACAAGGACAAGCTATCACTCGTTTTGCCTGTATTCAATCGCAGCATCATAGAATGTCGGAAATTCTTTCGCAATTACAGAAGGTACTAATTAATTTGCCTCTTAAAGATACCAGATTTTCTGATCAGAAGAGTAAATTTCGATAACGTATTGAGAATCTCCGGAAGCATGCAGATAAGAAGATACAACCTGATCATTCAATTTAAAGATCTTGTCATTTAACTGCCGTGGGTGCGCAGTCCCGTTGACCAATTCTTTGGTCTGCGAGGACCTCGCGCCACTCGATACCGATCTTATTTTAATGCAGGAAACTAATTGCGATCCCACCCCGAAGTATCACAGTTGGAGAAACTGGCCTTACCAATTATATCATCTACACCGACTCAGTCATCAAGCTGGTTTAGCTGTTGCAGTTCATTTTCGTTTAAGCTCTCTTATTTCTAATATCAGTGTTCAACCTGTTTATCGAGATCTCCTTCAGCACTTGTCTTTTCGTCTTCATAACTTCAGTTATCATATCTATAATATCTATGTATCCTGTCATCATCATTTTACCGCCAGCCTTTTTGCTCATCTCACTGCTTGTTTACAGTCCATTCCTGCTTCCGACTTTATCCTGCTGGGCGGCGATTTTAATTGTACGCTGTAACCGTCCCTTGACCGCTCTGAAGGATCCACAGATACAAGATATTTTCTCATTCAGGCACTCTCAGAGTTAATTACTACTTTTGGCCTTCACGATACCTACCGTTACATCCATCCATTTCTTCGTTCATACACCTGGCGATCTTCTTCTACCTCTAATCCTGCCACCGCTCGTTTAGATCGTTTTTATGTTTCCTCTAATGTTTTGTCATCAGTGATTTCAATTCTTCATACCCCTTCCGTTTCATCCGATCACAGCAGTGTTGTTTTAAGCTTACAGTCTGGACCATTGCCTAAACAGTTTCATCGCATCTGGACCCTGGATGATGACCTTCTGCACGACCCTATTTACCTTCAATCCATTCAAGCCCAGTTACAACAAGCTACTCTCACTTTACCTTCTGCAACCTGTCCTCTTCAGCACTGGCAGCTATAAAGGCCAAGATTATTCTTTTTACAAAGCAATATGCTCACGAAGTCCGCACGACCCGTTCCATGCGAATTGATGAAATTCGCTCAATATTTGCAATGATAGACCTCAATTCTCCCATGTTCCCTCAGTATAAGGCAGAATTTCATGCTCTACTCTACCCGATTGCTCAGCAAGCAGTATTACGTCTAAAAATCCTCACCCTTAGACCTGAAGAATTTCTTCACGAACAAGTTCAACAGTTGGAGTCTCATCGTCGTTCTGCTCATCACCTTCGTACCATCCAACTTCCTGACGGTTCTGTCTCTGCTAATTCCTCCGTTGTCTGCTCTTTTGTTCGTCAGTATTTTACAGCCCGGTTTTCTTCCTTCCAGCCGAACCCTCAAAATGTTGCTGTTTTGTTGAGTGGGCTACCACAAGTTTCTTGGCATCACGTCACCTCTCTCACAGCTCCGATCACCCATACCGAACTTCTACAGTCATTGGCATCCCTTAATAGCCATTCGGCGCCTGGTTCCGATGGCTTGACTGTCAAGTTTTGCAGGACGTTTTCCTCTTTCCTCTTCCCACTTTTACTACCCTGTTTTACTGTAGCTTTTTCTTCCTCTGTACTTCCTCCCGCTTTCACTCTGGCCCATATCAACCTTCTCCCGAAATAGGAATGCTTGCTAGATTTGGACAATTGGCGCCCTATTTCCATCCTTAATGCCGATTATAAACTATTTACTAAAATCCTGTCTTTTTGATTGAACCCTGTGCTCCCCACCATCATTCACCCTGCACAGACCTATATTATCCCTGGCCGAAGTATCCACACTAATATAAATACCCTCCGCGACTTACATCACCTTGCACACCTTTCCTCAGAACCTCTTGCACTCCTTAACCTTGACCAGAGGCAGGCCTTTGATAACGTGAGTCATCAATGGCTTGCCTCTGTTCTCTCTGCCTTCGGCTTCCCCCTGTCTTTGTCACAGCCCTCCTTGTCCTGTACCACGGCGCCGTTGTCCTCGTCCGGACGGCATCTTTTCTTACGGCCCCTGTTCCGTTTCAAAAGGGTATCCGTCAAGGATGCCCTCTTTCCGGTCAACTATTTTCTCTTGTTTTTGAGCCTTTCCTTTGCTCTCTACGTTCTCTTCTTCTACCGTCCTTCACTGCTCTCTCAGCTAGCACACGGCATCACTCCATAATTCTATCTGCTTACGCCGACGATCTCACCGTTCTGATCCGTCATGACACACATTTCTCGACTGTCCTTGTAACATATCAAGTCTATGCCAATGCCTCCGGCGCATCCCTAAATATTGCAAAGTGCACTGGTCTCTGGTGTGGGGCATGGCGCGGTCGACTGGACACTCATTGGGGTGCCCAGTGGTCGTCCTCATGCCAGAATTCTTGGTGTTTACATCGGTCGGCCGGTTTCTGCAGCCGTCGCCACCTGGGGACCGTTGGTCCGCAAAGTACAACATGTGGCTGCTTACTGGACCCGGTTCCAATACTGCCTTTCTTATTATAGTCGAGCTCATCTTGCAAGTACTCATATCCTTTCCATAGCCCTGCACTCCTGGATTCCACAGCCTCCTCCAGCGTATGTACAGACTGCAATTACTTCTGTCATGCTCCGAATTGTCTGGTCGTCAACTCACTGGGTCTCGTCAACTCAGCTTTCCCTCCCCTCCTCCTGTGGAGGTTTGAACCTGCCAGATGTCTCTCTCCGTTACAGAGCTACTCGCATTTACAATCTCTTACGAATGATTATTGAACCAACCACTTCCGTTTCCACTCTTCTATTAAATGTCTTTACCACCCCTCTCAATCCATGTCTCACCCTCCATCTTCTCTTACGGATGGATTTTCATTCTGTTAACCCCCCACCCGCGTTTTCCTCCATTTTACCACGAAGCCATTTCTTTCCTCCGAGCTTTGCTTCTCTTTCGTCAACCTTCCCTTACTACTCCCGAATTTCTCGCTGAACCTCTCTTTTTCTCTTCCGTTCTACATCCTCCTTCCACTGACTTTTTCTTTTTCCCCGCCTGGCTACGCGCTGGCGTAGTCTCTGTCTCCCAGCTGGTTCTCCCTGACTTAACTTGGATACCCCTTTCTAATCTGTTCCCCGCATCTCCAGCCTCTCCAGAACTCCCAGATAACTTGCTTCAGCTCCAGACTGCTCTTCAGACTCTGTTTCCCTCCCTCGCTGGTCCCTCTGGTTTTATTTCTATTTCTTCTGCCTCTCTCCCTTTACCTTTCTTTCTCTCCTTTTCCGGAAACCTTGTTCCACTTCATTCTTTCACCACTCGCACTCTCTATCGTGCTCTACGCTCTTCCTTGAATGAGCCCTGCCCTGTATATTCTGTTCCTCCTACTGTGCTAACCTCGGTTTGGTCCGCCAGCCTATCTTCCCTGGCTCTCTCCTCTGAACTCAACGTGCAATGGCGATTCCTGCACAACCGGCTACCTGTTCCGACTACTTTGCATCGTAGAAATATTGTTCTGTCTGATTTATGCCCTTTCTGTGGTCCCTGGAGATGTCCTTCATATGTATTTACATTGCCCAACCCTCTTACCTCTCTTTCACTACATGTTTCGTCTTGCAAATTACTCCAGTTCCATTTCACTCACCCTTGAAGAGTATCAATTTCTCGGTTCCGTCTCCACTGGTTTTGCGCCCATTTCCCCAGTTTGTTCTTATTTATTTATCTTCGCCAAGTACGTAATATTCTCCCATCTCTTTCGATCCCTGCCTCCAGATCCACTCTCTTTCTCCGGTGCTTTAGTTGCACACTATAGAACTAGTGCTGCAGGTAAGCTACACCTGGAATTCACCTCAGTGATCACCAACTCCAGTCTTCCGAGTTTCTACACCACCTGGACTCCTCGCACTGCCTGGTTCGAGATCGTAAGACGACAACCAAGTACATTTACTCGTCTGACTGTTTTCTCTGTTCTCAGCGCTCTGTACGTCTTCCACAGATTTTCCTCCTAGACTGGCACTTTTGTCAACCTCCTCGGACGTCATCTCTCATAGCTGGACTTTTCCTTCAGTGTTTCCCTGCCATGCTGCCTTGGTTTTATTTTGCACTAGTTTTTTTGTCAATATGTAACAGTTTTGTTATATGAACTCTTCCGGACAGACTCAACGCTTATTATTGCTTTGACTAGCTCTAGCTCAGCTCATGTATATCTCGGATATGTCTCCCCGAGCTACTGCTGTTGCACAGCACCTCATTGCGATGAGTTTGCATCGCTCATTTGTAATTTTCTCATGTTATTGTAAAAATCATTATGTTTATTTTATTTTTCTCATCCCTCACACTGCGTGTGAGGATGAGATACTACTGGAATTGTATCCTGTGTTTTTAAGATAACCAATAAAAGCTATTTTGAAAGAGAACACCGGTTGCTTGGCTGTGTCAGTTTCTGCTCCGTGTTATTTAGAGTTATTGTGTGTTATTTTGTTGCGTGTGCCGTGTTTGATTGTTTGTGTTGTGCTTTGAAGTCTCCCTGCATCGTTTGAGCCCTGTACCGAAGCTCTGTAAGTAGAACTTTTCTTATACTAATTTTATCACCATCCTGGCTTTGCCCAGGCTTGGTTGAATACAGTCGCCATTGCAAATGGCGGCTTCTGCAAATCCTCGATCGGGATTGGAGCTCAACGGCGAAGCTCCGCCCCCACCCGATACGTCTCCGACTACGTCTGAGCAGTCTAACAGCAGCAACGCTACGTTGTTATGAGGTCCATCCTCCTCTCCTTCATGTCCGATTGGTTCTACTGTGTTTTGGTTTTCTCAGATTTTCAATTCCGGTTGAGTTGTTGTCCGGCATGGGGCTGACTTTTCCTTCCTATTATGCATGGACTTTTCCATGGATGTGCGTGGGGGGAGGGGGGACCCCGGAAAGGACTCCAGTTTAAATTTGATGCTCCACCTCTTCTTTGCCCCGATATCCGCTCGCAGGGACTCGGGTGAGAGAATCTTTTATCTCCTTTTTTATTCTTGTTGTGTTGTTTGGGTCGAAATCAATCCGCGGCTCTACCCTAAAAGAAAAAAAATTTAGGGCAGTAAAGTGGGCGTCATCACTTCTTGGGGCGCGATGTGTAGTTGTTCGCTTGTGCCCGTTGAGGTTAAGGGGTGCGTGGTATGGTATGACGTGCTTACCACCACCTTGACTGGGCATGCAACCCTCGATGTCGACAAAGCTTGTTGTAGAAATTTTCTGCTAAAGTTACAATCATCTGTTTCAGAATCGGGAGCTTATATTTTTCTCTAATGCAGCGGTTCGTTTGCCTGGGGTGTGCGGAAGTAAGCTGCTTTAGCATTCGATTTTTGTTTTTTGTTTTTTGTTTTTTTGATTGGAGGTTTAACGACCACCGTGAGCAACTCAATGGGCTATAAGCAGTCGCCCGTCCCTAATTTAGGGTCACTGGTTCCAGGGAAGGGAGAGAGCCAGTGCCGTAAGACAAACACAACATCCATGCCTAACCGGGATTCGAACCTGGACCCAGTTCGGACGAGTGATCAGAGGTCGCTTAGACCACTGCGCCACCGGGGCGGCCCATTCGATTTTGGAAGGAATGAAGTTTCTTGTGATGGATTCGGCATTAATGCTCCAAATCGAGGATCCATATAGTAGAACGGAACGAAGCACATTTTCCAGATAAGAATTTTGTTTTTAACAGATAATTTGGAGTTTTTGTAGATAATGGGTCTTATTATGCTTTTAAGTGTGATCGCTTTATTTATGGCTTGTTTGATATGAGGACCCCAAAATAGTCGTTTGTCGAACTGGTTTCCAAGATATTTTATTTTGTTTGTCCATTCGACCGCGGTTTCGTTAACGGTGATGGGGGTTGGATTTAAGAATTTGCTGCTGGTAAAAATAATCGCTCGTGTTTTCGTAGCGTTAATCGCAATTTTCCATCGTGCATAGTAAATCTCGAGCATATAAATATATTTTTGTAGTTTCTTTGCGATTAGTGAGACATTTCGTGAGGTGCATAGAACTGCCGTATCATCGGCGTATAATGCAAGTTCGATGTCTATTTGTTGAGGGATATCCGCAGTAAAAATTAAGTAGAGGGGGGACGAAGTACTGATCCCTATGGTACTCCTGCACAAATTTTTCTTTCGGTGGATTTTGTTGAGCTCCGCTTCACAGAAAATCGTCGGTTTGTAAGGAAGTAAGCTATTATCGTGATGATCCATCTTAGGAATTTAAATTTGATCATTTTGTAGATGAGACCGGCCGTGTAGACTTTGTCGAAGGCTTTCTCTATATCGAGAAAAATCGCACCAACAGATTTGTTGAGATCGAAAGCTTGGTGTGCTATTTCTGAGACTCTGGATATTTGATTATTCGTGGAGTTTGCAGGGAAGAAACCAAATTGACTGTACGGAACAATTTGATTTTCTAGATTGTAGGTTTGGATGTACTTCAATAGTACTCTCTCCATAATTTTACTGAGGCTAGGAAGGAGTGAAATCGGTCTGTGATTTTTGGGGAGTGTTGGATCGGTTCCAGACTTGTGAATAAGGATAATATCAGCTGTCTTCCAGCTGTCTGGGAAATAGTGTAGTTTAGGAGCTGTATTTATAATATTCGTGAGGATTTCAGTATATTGGATAAGGAGCATTTTAATGACCTTGTTCGTGATACCATCTCTCCCCGGAGCTTTATTTGATTTCAATTTACGAAAAAGATTCGTAATTTCAGCCACCGTGACCTCGGGTGCTTTCGCGGAAAATTTGGTTTTGATGTTCGTGGGTGAAGCAAGATGCATCGTCGAGTCCGGACCGCAGGGAGAGCTGTCGTTTTTCAGAAAGTAGTTTTTAATTGCTTCGTGTACCATATCGTCATGATTTTTCGTGGAATTAAATTTATTTAACGTGAATTGGTTTGCAAGGGAGTCGCCAAAAACTTCACATTTGTCTTCATCGGTGTATGAAATTTTGTTATCTGGAGCTCTCATAGGAGGGACGGTCTTGTAGGGGTTTTTAATATTTCGTGTAATGTCCCATACGTTTCGGGTCGTGGCAGATTTTTCTCCAATTTTGCTGAGGTTTCGTTCATGAATATGGTTATAGTGGTTTCTTGTGTAGTGTCTGATTTTTCGATTTAGGAAATAATAGTGATTTCTGTCCTCTACATTTTCCGTGCGAATCCAGATACGTCGTGCTCTATTTCTTTCGGTGATTTTTCATTTAATCCAGTTTGGGAGTTCGTAGGGTTTTGTAATAAGTTTCTTTATAAATTGGGATTCCTTGATTATGTCGTTGATGTTATCTTGTAATTTTCCAATTTCCTGGTCGATGTCAGATCTTGATTCACATCGTGAGATTTCCGGGGTTGGCATTTCTTTGAAGTGCATCTGTAAGTGTTCCCAATTTATAATCCACCGTGGTGGGTTGGTTCGTGTTCCATCGCAAATGCACATAACGACAGGAAGATGATCGGAGTTAAGTTTATGGAGCGTGTTTATTTCGTACAGTGCGTTGAAGTCCTTTAAAAGTGCAAGATTCAGGGTATTACTTGCACCTCTCGATCTTATAAAAGTGGAAGATGGTGGAGCGGCAATATCGATGTTAGAATTCTGCTAGGTTTCTGCCTGCTCTATTCGTGCGGATACAATTCCATCTGGGGTTACGTAGCATTGAAGTCACCTCCAATAAAGGTCGAGAATTTATCTTCAGTGAGTTTTTTCAAATCACTGGATATGTCTGAGTTACTTGAGGGGTTCTAGACGCTGATGAATTTCTTTTTGGAGCCATCTTCGAATTCAACTAAACACCGTGTGCTTCGAGGAATTGTAGAGGGGTGTTTATGGGGAAATCGCTGTGCTTTATTTTATTATTAACAATAATGATGACTCCGCCACCTCTATCTGTGGTTCGATCTTTCCTGTAGACCTGAAAATTAGTGATAGTGAATCGATGTTGGGGTTTTAGCCAGCTTTCGGAAATTATTGCGATGTCAATTTTTTCCTCTTGAAGAAATTGCATGAATTCGAACTTTCTTTTGAAAATACTTCTGGCATTCCAAATAAGAATGTTCAGGAGTTTCTTGGAATTACCGGTGTAGGTTTTGGTGTGTGAGTGGGCCACCGAAGTAATGGGGTCAGGGTTAAAAATTTTTTTTTTAGATTTTTTTTTTTTAGATTGGAGGTTTAACGACCACCGTGAGCAACTCAATGGGCTATAAGCAGTCGCCCGTCCCTAATTTAGGGTCACTGGTTCCAGGGAAGGGAGAGAACCGGTGCCGTAAGACAAACACAACATCCATGCCTGACCGGGATTCGAACCCGGACCCCTTACGGACGAACGATCAGAGGCCAACGCCTTAGACCACTGCGCCACCGAGGCGGCCGGTTAAAAATTGCAGTGACTAGGGAAGAAACATCATTACTAGAACTTTGGTTAGGGTTGGTTGGTATAATGTTATTTTTAACATTTATTGTGAAGTTAACATCGTGCTGTCGTTTTGACTTTCGTAAAATTGGAGTATTTTCGTACTTGAAGCTTGTGGACTTGGTGGCAGACAGTTCGTGTCTTCGGTCAGTAGCCTTGGCTTTCTTGTTATTGGAGCTTGTTGGCTTGTAGGCTTGGTGGCTGGCGATTTACATCATCGAACCGAATCGGCGGTAGTAGAATTTTCATCAAGGGAGGGGTGTTAAGACCTATAGTAGGTGATTAAACATACAGATAATTAGTAATAGGTGGCAAAACAATCGTCGTTAAAGTAAATGTATTAGGAGTTCGTGCAAAAAGCAGATAAGGAGGAACCGGGTTACGTTGATCACACGGACCATTTGATGCAAAAGAGTGGATTTTCAGACTTATAGCGGGCGTCTGATTTTTCGTAGTAGAAGCAGGGGTATTCTTACTTATAAGAGGCGTCTGAATATTCGTGGTAGAAGAGTTTTTTTTTCAGACTTATAGGAGGCGTCTGAATATTTGGTGGTACAAAATCCGGAGATACCGTATTTTTGCACCAGTTATTTTGCTTGGATAAATTAGTACGGGTACTCTCTCACGCAGTCTACTAGTGTTTTTGAGTTTGGATGGGGATAACGCAATTAAATGGGATGTGCTGTGGTTGGCAGCAGCCACCAGTGCACTTGTGATATTTTTAATTTGGGATACATGCGAAGAAAAATTTTCCGAAGTAGGTGGGGGGAGGTGTAATCCTAGGATTACTATTTGGAGTAGCTAATTTCGTGTTGAAGTCCCTAAGCGCAGGGAGAGTAGATAGCTGTGGAATAATTTTCGGGGATACCGAAATATATGAGCCGTTCGAAGTTGTGGGAGATGGTGGTGCGTCGAGTGGTGTTTTCTTTTTCTTTGCTAAAGCTTTCGTGCTTTCCGCCTCGCGGTTTGAAGAGTGGGTGGAAGACCTGCTTTCCGAATTATTCGGGAATATCTTGTAAATGAATAATTCGGTAGCAGCATCGACCAGGGGTTAATGTTTCCATGAACTCCTATTCGTGCAATTTTCGCTGTTGCTGGGCTCGCTATCTACTCTGCTAATCTTACCATGTCCTTCCGAGATGTTGAGGCAGAAGTTAAACAGCAGCAGGAAAACAGAGAAGACCCTAAAAATAGAACATAAATGCAATAGAAAATATTATTAGTAGTAAGCACAGACCCAGCAGCAGCGAAGTCCTCAAAGTTTGAGATTTCCGAAGCGGTGAACAAGACACGTCCGATCACCTCGCAGGAAAAATGCAACACCACGTTCAATCTTATACGGATTCCACGCGAGCCTGTGATTGGCTGCTCAGAGAGGGAGACGATTTGATCGGAAACAACCCGAAGCCCGAGGAACCCGAGGTACTGTACTCTCGTTCTCGAAACACTGGAAAGCAGGGATGTCATTGTGAAGTGGTGCATTTTCTGTAACTTCGTTGTTGAGCTTAAATAACCTTGGTTGTTGAGAATGTTGACGGTTTTTTTTTTTTTTTTTTTTTTTAATTTTTCCTGCGAGGTGATCGGACATGATTCGGGCAAAATAATAGTTTATCCGCAATATGTAATGGTACGTATTTCATCATTAAAAGGTTGTTTAATCAGCACTGAGTTCTAAAATATGATGTTGTAGCATTTTCTGCTTAAAATATGGTGTTCTGATCTGATGGGTAGAGATGCAAGTCTGTTCTTTGATGAGAAATGGGCCACTTGAAGACAACACTTATGGTGCAGGGAATTTAGAGTATGCTGTACCTATACGTTTCCTTCAAATGGCTTTATAAACAGTGCAAGATGGTATCCCACTGAATCGGCTATACATAATTAATTGCCTTGTGTTATTTTTTATTTTCTGTACAATCTTGAAATTCCTTAAACTTACAATATGTTAATCAACCATTTTTGGGCTAAGCAACCATTATATATTTTTCAACGTTTTTGTGTTTTTCTTGTTATGAAATATGTGATCAATTTCCTCACTTGCTTTTTCTTCAAAATTATGTTTCAAGGAAAAATGTTGCAAGTCTGGAGAGACTGTCTGTGACGGATGAAAAATGTGCATGGTCAAGAACTAATGCCAAAGATTTCTGAACTTTTGGTAACATACAAGTAGTTGTTGCATACACGAGTTATACCATTTCTGTAGCTTGGCCCCATGGAAAATGATGCTGTGCAACTTTAGAATCCCCTTTTGCCAAGGAAATGACAAAGAGTTATTTTCAAACCTTTAGGAATTCCAGGAGTGAATTCCTTGTAACTGTAAAGCTGAGGTACAGGCAAAATGTGCCAGTTCTTTAATAATTGTCCATACAACTCATAGTTTGAATACCTGTCTTTTGACCAGTGGCAACAATTTGCAGAATAGTTGGATAGGCAGATCCCAAGATAGCCAAGGAAGATAAAACAAATATAGACTACCACCTAAGGTAGCAGTGTGTTGCATTACTCCAAGACATAGATTTGTCTCAGCAGCCTTGATTAGACACTTGTTAAAAATACTCTTAAGTACAACAGGAATAAAATTTTGTTTAGCCCCAAATATCATATATTTCAATTCAAGTATTTCATTTCAGTTTGTTCACTAAAATTCCAGTATACAGATTTATTTACACAAATATATTTTACATACCATGCTTTTCTAATTAGTACACACCATGCTTTTCTAATTAGTTCCATTATATTAACTCAAATGGTATGACACTGATACGATAAATTCCTCTATTTCATTACAATGCAAGAATATACTAAAATACACATTATAATGTAGTTGTATTACTGTTTTTTCAGGTGGAAAGCTGAAAGGAAAAAAAGAGTAACTGGGAGCATATGTTATGAGCTATACACATATGCATTCAACAAAAATCCTCAGTGGAACAGGAAGATTAATTCCATCTACTTTTCCGAATTCAAAGGAAATTATGCAACTGCCCATGGTCAAAAATATGAAGCTGCAGCAAGAACTGCATTCATAAGTAACACTGGGTTGAATGTTTGTGTACCAGGAATCATAATACACCCAGAAATGCCATGGGCTGGTTACAGTCCAGATGGCTTAGTGATCCAAAATGATATTATTATTATTATGGAAATTAAATGCCCACTTAATGGTACAAAACATTCAGCAGCACAACTTGTACCGAGTACCACTTATATTGTCAATGATAAGAAAACGGGACAATATGTATTAAAAAAAAAAAGCACAAATACTATGCACAGGTCCAAATGGGAATAGCAATAACTGGAGCTAAAGTGTGCCACTTTATACTATATTCATCAGTAGATAATTCCTATGTCAGAATTGATGTTCATATAGATCAGGAATTCATTGCAGGCATGCTGCAAAAATTAGAATATATATATTTTAGATATGTTTTGCCTGTTTTAAAAGATAAATGTTTGTGAAGTTTCTGTGTCAGACATAACAGTAAAAACCTGAGGAAGGGCACAGCGTCCTGGACTCCTGGTGCCTGAAAGTACTTCTTTGTATTGAAATTTCTTGTGCAATAAAACAGTGTTTACGAGCGAAATCATAGCCTCGAGTTATTTTTTCCTAAAGTAGAAGTTATTATTTCTATGCTTGTCTTTTTATCCATGGCACATGTTGCAACTATTGTGTGGGTGAAAAGTGGGTCCACATGTTATTAGGCACATGAGTATAATAAATTGTTGTTATGGTGGAAATATAAAAGGTTGTTTGATTATGGGTTATTGTATTTAATAAAAATTTAATTATGCAAATACTAAACTAAAGTTGAATATTGAAATTTGAGTAAAATTTAAAGTTTGGGAGATGGGTGGATGCATTTTGAAACAAAAGTTAGATCCAATCTATTTAAGGCCATCATAAATGAAAAATAAAATAAAATGCAACACTGATATTTGAAATTCCAAAAGTTATCATTGTATGTTTGTGTTTACAATGATTGAAACACCTGCAAGTGGAAAATAGGTAATTGTTTGCATGTGTACCAAATATGTGAACACTAAAAATCAATGGTATGCAATGTACTCTTGTAATAACTTTTGGACCAGGCAGTGAATGTCAATTTAGTGGTTAAGACAAAATGCATTAGTTCAGGGCTGGAAAAATAAGCTCCAATTTTAGGAGCCAGGTGAAACGAAAGCAAATTTCAAAGTATTGTGAACAAAGAAATGTAATGCATAGTGATGATGTCAAAACAGAGTAATAATATAAGTGTATTAAGCAATGCCTATTACCCAAACTACTTATTGCTAAATGAAATTCGAATTTGGTCTATAAATCTCACGGTTATATAGTTTTGATAAAAATCTAAACATAAGCCAGGAATCCATATGTAAGATTTTTGTTTGAACAGTAATTTTTGAATTGACCGCAGTTTAAAGAAAAATTTAGTGAATTTATGAAAATGTGATTGGAGCATTTTGATTGATATAATTAACCCCCATAAAATCGAAGTAAGAAAAATGGCAAGGATTCTTTTAAAGCAAAAAAAAAAAAAAAAAAATCTTTTCACCTCATCAATCTGAGATTAAACCGTTTGGAAGAAAATAATCCCTAAAAAAATTGCGACCGTCAGCTTCTGGAATACAGCGTAATACTACGGCTTTGAAAATTAATCAGGGGTGTTAAAAAATACGCAAAAATAGTTTTAGAAAAAGAAATCCAGATAAAACCATCTGGAAGTAAATAAGATAAATAAAATAAAATGCGACCATCAACTTACGAAATGCCAAATGGTTGCGGAAACTGAAAGGAATGTTGCAAACGCTTAACAAATACGGATTTTGTACAATTTTTTTTTTTTTTTAAATGGCAATAATCTGACTGAAATGAAACTATCTTGGAGCCAAAAAAGGCAAAAATTGCGATCAGCTTCCAGAATGCCTCATAAAGTGACTGAAAAAAGGAAGATGGACGATTAAAATGATTGTAAAAATATGGTGTTTGGAAAAAAATAAAGAGAAATGAAACAAAAACACACACACACACACTGACACCTTATCAATCTAACTGAATACTAAAGCGAAGCTATCTGGAAGCAATAGGGAAAAAAAGTTGCGACATCAACTTACGGAATGCCGACAGCCGCGGAGACAGAAAACGCTTTAAAAATATGGTATGGATCTTGCAATAAAAAAAGAATTCATTTAACTTTCAGTTAGATTAAAATTTGGTGCTCCATGCAAAAAAAAAAAAGGAAAAGTTGCGACCATTAGCTTTCGAAATGTTTTTATGCACTTTTAACCACCACACACATCAAACGTGTGTGGTGCGTTAAAAGTGCATAAAAATATCGCTTCCGAGATTCAAAGCTCAAGAGAAGCAATTATATCTCATATCAAGTTGAAGACATCTGTTTTTTCAATATGGAAGAATAAAATCTAAAATAAAATGGGTTAGGGATCTATCTATTATAGCTTTACATCTTAAACGGGAGCCAACGTTAAAAATGCGTGAAAATTTCCCTTCCTTTGTTTTAAAATTTGAATAAATCTTAAAAACAAGTAATGTTAAAAAAACAGTCTGCACTTCTTCCGAGAATCTGAGATGCTGTCGCCGTGTCACGCTGGGCCGGCAGCTAAAACGAAGCGTGTGATCTTCAATGCTTCCGCGATTTGAGTCACGTGACTCGGAGGTTTGGCGTTTCTCAGCTTGAAACACACGGTTTACGATAAAAGCTGACAGAATTTATAAATGTGATCAAAGCAGAAAATTTCAGAGCTTGATTTCATTAAATTACAATTTGTTGAAGTTACATTCTGCATCTATAAACTCAAAGTAATTACGGCAAATTACGAAATTTGAAGTAAAAAAGTTGGGCGCTATGACCAAATTTCTAGGCGCCAGGTAATTTTTTAGTTCTGCATTAGTTAAATAAAAACAAAACTCCAGGATTCAAATCAGCCCTTAGTGAAGCTAAGGTGGGTAAATGTGTGACCCTGAGAGGAAATTCAACTAGAACACATAATTCTTCACCACACAAAGTCTGGGTTTTTGCCTGGGTTTTTGAAAGGCCACTTGGCCTATATTTATTTTATAAACGTAACCAAAGTAAAAAAAAAAATTTTTTTTCCAAACCACATTCAGCTGTACATGTCAACATTTCTAACCCTGGCCACAGGGTCCAATAAAAATTAATCGTATGAAGTGCAGCTTATGTGCTTCCAAAGGGATAAACATTTATACATACAAAAGGAAAGTATAACTTTTCAAAAAAATAATTGTGAGGTCTTTCTTTACACATGGATATTTCTTAACAGGTAGTTCCTCTAAATTTTAGATTATTATAGCAGGCCTAAAAAGCATCACACATTTGAAATTCACAAACTATACGGCACTGTTTAGATTGTAATATGACACACACAATGAACATGGTGGATAATTCTTTGAATAAAGCTCATGTTGAGAAATGGCTTCCTAGTTTAATTGAATTAATAATCTAAAGCAACTTATGGGAATTTACTAGGAAATTTTTTCATTAATAGCAAATTTTCGGAGAAAACTCTTCTCCTTCTTCAGGCTGTCTTGTTGTTGTCACTTTTTGCTTGTCACTATCATGGTTACGGTTTACCTTGACGGTTACGGTTAACCTTGACGGTTACGGTTAACCTTGACGGTTTAGGTTATTTTTCAACAAATCCTGCCAGATGTTAGGCAGGGAAAATCCTTTGCAGTCATTGATGATGGAATTTTGATTTTTCTCAATCTCTATTCCTTCTTTCAGTTTTCTTTTTTGGAAATTGCTTTGGAAACTGATTACTTTAAGGGAATGAAAAGAAAAGAAACTGAAAGAAGGAATAGAGATTGAGAAAAATCAAAATTCCATCATCAATGACTGCAAAGGATTTTCCCTGCCTAACATCTGGCAGGATTTGTTGAAAAATAACCTAAACCGTCAAGGTTAACCGTAACCGTCAAGGTAAACCGTAACCATGATAGTGACAAGCAAAAAGTGACAACAACAAGACAGCCTGAAGAAGGAGAAGAGTTTTCTCCGAAAATTTGCTATTAATGAAAAAATTTCCTAGTAAATTCCCATAAGTTGCTTTAGATTATTAATGGTGGATAAGTTATGTCACTGAAGTGAAATATCTCTCTTTCTATGGGGTGGAAATTATAAGAATATGTGTACTATGGTATTGATTTGCCCTTTCGAACAACCTCCTCAACCAGATTTATGTGACCCACGTTAATCTTAGATATCACAACAACTGAGCACAAATTTACCAATAATAAAACAATGGCATTAATAAATGGTTCTACACTCCCAGGAAAATTTGGCCTAAAATAAAATAGCACAACACTCTAGCATTACTTGATACAAAATCAATTCTAGGTACCACACTACACCTACTGCATTATATATATATTTTTTTTTTGATTGGAGATTTAACGACCACTGTGAGCAACTCAATGAGCTATAAGCAGTTGCCCGTCCCTAATTTAGGCTCACTGGTTCCAGGGAAGGGAGAGAGCCAGTGCCGTAAGACAAACACAACATCCATGCCTCACCGGGATTCGAACCCGGACCCCTTGCGGACAAATGATCAGAGGCCAACACGCCTTAGACCACTGCGCCACCGGGGGGGGGGGGGCTACTGCATTATATACCTTACTCACTTATCTCACAAGTTAACCTTAAATTGTAATGCTTACAAATAGACTTAAACTTCACACTATCCTCATGAAATTCAAATACTTTACTTACCAAATACAATTTATATAATATTAAGTGTACATTACCTAAAACATTATTAAAAAGTCCCTACAAGTTGACATACTAAATCTACTGAGATGTGGGTTCAAATCAGATTTTATTTGTCATTTTAAAATAATCCACCACTATAAAATAAAAATTTGTCTTCAGACAGAATTGGGTTTCCAAGGTTTGCCAATGCTGCAGCAACTTTAAACACATCATCTATAACAGGCAACAGCATCCATGGAATTCTTTGATTTAGAATTGAAAAAGTCTAATTCTTTGAATTTTTCTCTCGACATGGACACCAGCCCGAGCTATATCTTTATTTTGTTTTGCCTCGTGTGCAGAAAACTGTGTCTTTTTTCTAAGGAAAGGGGGTCTGATAACGTTTATACCCTGTTCAGCGCATATGTCATCAACCAAGAATCCCTTATCCACCATTATGTCATCTTCATAGGGTTCTAACATATGAACTATATTGCTTTGAGAAAAAATAGCTTTATCAGATGCCCTTCCACCATAGCCTTTGCTCACAAAAGTGAGGAGACCACCAGGTGACACTCCCAGCATATACTTAATGGTGTGAGTACCCTTATACTGGGAGTATGTCATGATTCTGCATCTGAGGCATTTTGGCTTGCTGACTGGTATTTCAGTGCAGTCCAGTACTACTCTCACCTTTTTGAAATTTGTGAAATACTTAGGCAAATTGCACATAATTTCTTCTTTTGTTGGCCAATAAATTGCACAGTCCAACACTTATGACATCAGTTTAATTGATTTGCAAAAGACAGTCTTGCAGGTGTTTGGGCTACAATCAAACAGAGCCCCTAATATGGTCCATTTCACATTAGTTTTCATCTTCACTAATGTTAAGAGAATCATGTGCTGTAATGAATTAAGTCTAATTGGTTGCTCGGGAAAGATTTCTTGTATCATAGTAACAATGGTTTCTAACAGTTCCTTGGATTGTAGTCCAGTAAAAGATTTGAATTGTGTGCCTGAAGAACACAACTGTTCAAAATTCACAGTTGGCTGTTTTATTGACCCTGAACAGACTTGCACTGCCTTGTGCTGCTGAGGTGGTATAGGCCTACAATCCATCAGCTGAAGCAGGCTCATCACTGCAATACTACGGTCTTCCTCTTCATCTCTGCCTGGATTCTCACCAAGGTGGTCTACATTATCTGTCATCAGCTCAAGTGAATCAGTTGCTGGAAGATGACGATCTTCCTCATCATCTTTCTCAGGCAGCTCATCTCCAAGCACAACAGTGTGGTCTCTTGAAGATTGTCCCACCTTCACAGTTAACCTGTAGAAAGAATGAAATGACTCAGCAATGAAAAACATTATAACAGAGGATACCTTATTTCAAAAAGCATTTTTAAAGGACATAAATTTCAATAAATGTCCAAAATTTCATAAGATTTAAGCTTTCACAGGAAGTGACATAATTAAGCTTGAAGGATGTAGTAGAGAAATTTTTGCAAGAGATTTTACTAAAGCTAAATTACTGCTACTAATACAGATTCTTCTATCAGTAGTTGCCACGTTTGTTGGTATTATACACAGTGTGACGTCATTACAATATGCAGAAGCAAGATGGATCTAGAAAACAAAATCGAGCAATTTTAGCACCAACCCACCACAAATGCCATCCCCGTACCATGGCGATTATGATTAGAAGAGTTTGCCTGAAGACACTGTACTGACATTTAAAACATGTACCAATATTTGCCTCAAATCAAGCTTAAGATTTATTTTAATATAAGTGTTGTATCAGAATCAAACCAATAAACAGTACTACCAGTGAATTTGGGTCTGACTTTACCTAGGGGCCTCATAGTCCAAGAATAGAGCCTACTCATTGTACACTGAAGTGCCATTGAATTAGAGTTGGCAGCAATTATGCAAATGCATGCCAGCTACCTGCACATTATCACACATGCTCAGCCGAAACTAGGTTTAAGTATAGCCATTGGGTACAATTTCCTTAACAGTGATCGATTACAGGTGTAATGGGTGAGATGCGTGATTTGGATGTTTTTGATTGAGGGCAGATCATTGGTGTCCAGAGACTGGGTCACTCCATCTCACAAGTCTAATTAAGACATTTGAGTTTTCCCATGCTATGGTGGAAGAAGAGGTGAGCTGTGTTACTAGTATGTCAAATTCAATGGCACTTCAGTGTATATAAGGGATATCATTCTGTCAAAAACTGTAAAGGAACAAAACAAAAAAAAATAATAATAATAATGATGGGATTACTGACATTTTGGGCATAATCATTTCTGATGTGGCAACACAGCACACACAAAAAAAGAAACAATGCAAGTTGTAGGAGACTGATTATGGTGGCAACAGCTCCTCAGGGAGTTTCATAACCAAAAGAGAGAGATCACTCATTAAAAAAATTGTAACAACTAATACAAGATTGCTATGTTGCAAATGGCACATAGTACATGGGCAAAAAAAGCTTGAGGTTTATGCATATGGTTTAATAATTTTAAATGCATTAAAAATTACAAATGTAATATTTCATATTGTTTTACTTCCTTCCTCCCATAAGAAGCAAATGATGGACATGATTCCAAAAAGGTCTGCCCCGGGAAAATGCTGGCAGTGCCCACAGTAGCATTATAGGCTTCTAGAGACATAGCAGTGTTGGAATTAGAAAAAATCTTCTACAGGCCCAGCGGACCACTTGAATTTGCAAATCACTGGTCCGCAAAAATAGCCACTGGTCTGTGAATGTAAAACTTACGCATTTACAATATATGTAAAAAATTAACACATTTCATTAGGAAGTATATCAGAAATTAAGAACAGAATTTGTACATGTACGCATGAAAATATGCTAATAAATAAAACTCAAAATATGATAAGCAGTCAAATAAATTTGAAAGAAAAATACTTCACTGGTTGGCAAGGCTAGTGTATACCAAAATGAGGTGGTCACTCATTTTTACTGGTCCAAAAATGGCACAAATACTAATACATTTAGTATGCATGTGGTATTAGTATCAAAGGACAGTACACTGAAGTTAATGTAGTTAATTTTGATTTAAAATGTATAGTACAAAAATATATTTTGATTACCATTCACAAACATAAAAAGTGACCTACATACCTCGAACAAAGAAATAAAAATTTCTTACCTCTTTGCACAGCGGTTTTCATATCTCCTTTCTTTTTCTTTAGCATTTTTTTCCCCCAAAGTTTCTAAATTTTCAGTACTTGACACTGGCAAATTCAAACTTGGTACAGCTATATTTTTTAAATGCTTCCTCAATCTAGGAAAATCTATGGAAAAACAGAATGTTTTATCCACTGATAAACGCACAAAAAATATATAGTGAATCCAAATATTCTGACATAATGAAAATGTTACACTAAAATATAAAAATGGCTACGAACACTAAAAATTTCTTGTACTACAGAACATTCATGTAAGTGTGTTACAAGTATTAAATATAAATGATGCTAATTTTGAAATACTATCAAAACTGTATTTCTTACAAAGGAAAAAGTCAGTCCGCTTTCAGGCTTACTATTTATTGCAGAAAAAAACATAAAAAATACATTTTCAACAGTACTTTCACCTTTGCTGTCTAATTCATCCTCAACTATAAAACTGTTGCAATTGATGATTTCTTAGACAGTATAGGAGAAAGTACTATCAAATATGTATTTTCATGTCAAACAGTAAAGAGCCTAAACTTGGGACTAAATTTTTCCTTTGAAAGAAGTGAGTACAGATATGATAATACAGAAAAACCTCTGAATAGCGGACACCTCCGGACCGGATGATCTGTCCGCTATAGGGAGGTACACGCCTGTCTGCCCAAGCCATCGCGCAATACGAACTTCGTGGTCGGGGGTTTTTTTTTTGCTTTCAAAAATAACGTTACATGCATAAATATTCCTACTTTATATGTACATATTTATGCAGTAATAAATTCCGAAACCACATTAGTAATACTGTACATGAAATTGAATATATGTACGCATTTATAGTAATTTAAATACTTTGAGCTTTCCGAATATGAGGGAAAATGCAATTTACGTACAAATGTATATACGTAATTCAATGCATGTTTCTGATTAACAAATGTTCTAAAACTTTATAAAGGTACTTACAGCTAAGTGCTTGCTTGCAAAAAATCTAACAAAAGCTTTTTTTTTTTTGCCGTTTACAGCCTCTTTTTCAAAATGAATTTTCAAATTCATCAAAAGTGCTAGTCCCTTTTGCTAATAAAAATGTATGAAGTTCTTCACTATAATTCGGCGCGGCTGTGAAGTTCTTAATGTCACACACCTCTTCTGCAACTCCGTCCACTGCCTCTTCTTCAGCTCCTTCAGCTGTTCCTTTGACCATGTCATTCTTGATAGGTGTCTGTGCCAAAATGTAATCTTAAAAAGAAAAAGCCCTTACCCTAGAGGATCCATAAAACAATATTCATGAAAAGATCTTCAAAATGAGATGCGACCAGTAAGCAAAAAAAAAAAGTCCCCTTCTGGGCCAACGTGACAAATTTAAATTTGTGATATTCTTTCTAGGTCATTTTCTGAAACACTGGTGTACCTGTCCACTACTATGGCAATTGATATTTCAGGTGAAATCTCTAAAGTTCTTCAACCATGTATGTATTTTCTCTTTTATCGGGTACTATGCTAACCCGTTTTAGCCGCCGGGTTGGGGGAGGGGGGCTTGTAACCTGAAAGGAGCACTAGCATTGAATGAATCTATTCAGATTTAAAGGGTGCTTGAGTATGTTTTAATTCACAGCACATGCAAATGTTATAAGCTAACTTGCTAAATTTAGGTCATTTTTACCGGGTTTGACAATCAAGATTTTTTTTTTTTCTTCTTTTCCAAATTACACTGAACAACTGGACTATGAAACAATATGTGTAACAATGATACTATCAATGCATTTCTATGCCACATGTAATCCAAGATATTTACCAGGATGTAAGTAATCTGATCTCTGAAAGTGCAGGGAACACACAGACATCCTATTTGAAACCTTCTTTCCTATTTTCAGGACTCTGATCCACTCATTTCTTCTCCTGATGGCTTGTGTCTGACCCACTCTGTTAACAGTAATTTTGCTTTTCTCAGAGGGAAATCTGCAAAACAGAAATTGTTAAATATAAGTTAAACAGCATGCCAGTGATCTTTATGAGCAATATAACATTTAACAATTTATTTTCCGATGTTCATCACATTTAGCATTACTTCATTTTTTCTAATGCAACATCATGCACTTACTTCACTGTCAATACTCTTTCTGCCTCTCACAAGAAAACTCAGCAGGCATCACCATTTTGTTATCACTCCTGCATTTTGTGATTCCACAATGTGCAAAAATTAATTATATGAACAATGTCCATAATTTTTCCACATCTTGTTTCTGTAATTGGGCAACTGTTTAGTACTTCTTTAAGGTGGCACCCCCACCCACAAAACAAATGAACTACACGTGGTGGAACCACTAACATCAGGATCCTACCCCCCCCCCAGCATAAATTTGCATACCAAAACGAGCTTCTGCTCACATTTCTTTGAGATTTTTCCTACCTGAGTGGAAATAATTTTTGATACGTCGTAATACTACAACAATGCCGAAATACAAATCCTTTACAATCATTGAGGACACCAAAAAAAAAAAACCTACCCATTAAATTATTAAATACAGAAATCTAACATTTCAGAGTTTAAAAAGAAGTTCCCAAGCAGCACTTTGTTCAAGCTTTCATTCTTTGCCAGTTTTTGTATACATGATGCATTCAGTCCATCGGAAGTATGAAAATGGGTGGAATATTTATATAATCACACCTCAATATCATACTTCTGATAGAGACAAATCTGTAATGGTACTTTTCACCAGTCCATAAAATAGTTTGCTTTCTTGTGTGTCCTTCAACAACGTAAAATGAGCATTTAAAACACCAAGAAACATAAAAAAACTACAATGGCCTGAAGTGTGCAATATTTCACCAGTTTTACATAAAAGAGAGGGGAAGAAGGTGAGACACAATTTGCATTTTTGAAAGTAAAAGCCTTAAAAATAATTTAAGCATAACTCAAAATACTGAAGCAAGCTGAAAATCGCCAAAAATGAGAAGGAAATTTAATTTTATAAAAAAAAAAAATCAATCTTATTTCTTAAAGTACACTGCGTTGTCCAAATTTTTGTACCAATATAAGAAACAGCACATTTGCCACAAACATTCTCATGTGCTGAGCAAAACATGTAAAACTTTTTAAGCATCCTTCTAGTTAATCTTCATTCATCAGGTGCAAATATCATATTTTACACAGAAAATACTGCTGTATTGCAATGTACAATACTACTTATGTTTTCTGAGGAAATATGTTCCATCACATACTGAGGATATGAATTATATTATTTTATCTAACACAGTACGGCATGATCATAGTGTGGGGAAACATGGAAAAAGTAAATGACTAACCTCCCATACTGACCTTTTTTTAATACTGTACAGTGAGTATGAATATGTTTAAAAGAATCTGGACTTCTAATTATGTCATGATTGAATACAAATGTGGCAAACATGACACAAGAATGTTTCTTGAGAGCTCCTGCCAACAGCAAGCAAATTAATGGACATAAATACAAAATTTAATATGGTGCCAGCCACATCTCTGTACAACCCTTAAAACTGGGGTTGTCCCCGAAAAATTAGACAAATGGGATCCCTAAGCATTTATTAACTGCCTTTATGAAGACATGAAAAATGATATGGCAGGGAGGGACAACATTCACCTCAAAGCAACAAGCAATGGCTGTTTCAGATTTAAGTTTTAATGAAAACAAATGATCATGAAATTTTCTGCTACATACATACAATTTTTTCAGGATGACCTTACACCTAGTGGTAAAATACCAACTCATGTGATACATATGACTGGTTGAAAGCAAACAGTATAGTCATTGCCATTTTTAGTACATCATCACTGGTTTGATCATTATGTTTGGAATTGTGAGAATACAAATTATTTTAACACATGCATTAGTTCACAAAAGACTTGCACTGCCTTTGCTGTTTAAATACCTATGTAAAATTTGGATAGCATGATACTGCTAAATGGGCAAGAGTAGAATATAACATAAATCAACAGTACTTCTAATCTGGATTACTATTAAAAGCTGACATTTCGTTACACTTGACGTTTCTCAGGACCCATTTTTAATACTGTCAACAATAACATTTGTAATTTTTGAACATTCTGTTCCTAAAAGTTTGTGAATTGGAATTGTTGATCATCATTGGGTTCTGCGTTTTTGAACGCGGAACCCAATAATGATCAACAATTACCAATGTTCTGTCAACGATGACTGTTGACAGAACATTGCAAATCTTGTTCCATAATGGAGTTTAAATTTATAAGGATAACAGCAATTATTTGTTTTCAAGATTATGTAGAAATGCGGATTTTTTAATTACTACTATGCAATAAAAACATACTGCCTTGTTTATTATTCATTCGAAGACGTTACTAGGTTAGTAGCATTTCACTGGAAGGATTTCAAACGCAAGGCACAAACGTTTATACTAACTTGTGAAAAACATAGCCGAAACCTTGGGAACGACATTGCGGGACACAATAATATGATTTGTTCTTCTTCACGGAATTCTCCATTATACTACTCTAATTTCAGAATGAATGCAAAAATATACCAAACCAAAACAATTGAACGTAATGAGCGATCTAACGACAGCCAAGAATTGAGCGTTTGAGGCTTGAGCCAAGAACGTTTTTTTTTTTTTTTTTTTTTTTAATTAATAAGACGATGAGGCTTATAGACAAAGCTTTGTGCCTCACAGCAACTAGTTGGCCATGCGGAAATAACTAAAATATCTCCTGATTAGAAAGACACGAAGATGCACGACCAGCCACAGAGGAGAACTTCCTTGCGACCAGCACGTGAAGTCACAGTAGCAGCACTAAAGTCCATCAAAGGGGCACGCTCATGAGAAGGAATGTTAGAACAGGAGCGTCCTCACAGAGAAACGTCTTGAGAGAGTAATAAATTTCTCCAAGGCCCGAACTTTACGTTTCGCCACGGAAGCGTCCCGAAAGTCCAACAAAGAACACAGTTGAGCAGAGACGGAGGTTGAGGAATGAGGGGTTGTCACTCCAAAACAAATCCTCCGATATGCACTGTACGCAGGGCAGGAGAGGAGGAAGTGAGGAACAGTCTCTGGCCCGGAGCCACAGAAGCACATCGGGGAAGAACGTTTTCGAATCAGAAAGAGGTAGCTGTTTAAAGGTGCCGTGTCCGTGCGTAATTTTTGAATTATGATTGCTGAGGAGCTGCGAAAACAGTGTTCGCTAGGCCATCTGTGACGGAAGCTGATGAACGGATACAGCTCTGCCCACCCGGATGAAAGCCAGGCTGAATCAGAAGCGGTGATGAGCATGTTACCACTGTGCCGAGCAGCGTCGGAGGCTGTAACTGGGGAAACAAGGCCAGGCCCTCAGCATGGCCCCGTCGGGCGGCAGCGTCAGCGGCCTCATTCGCTGGAAGACCAACATGAGCGGGGCACCAAACGAGCATAATGTCCTCGTAGAAAGAACGGAGGCGTTGAAGAGAATCATGCAGAAGAACGACAATGTCTGGAGATTTGCGATTTAATGCCAACAAGGCCTGTAGAACAGAGCGACTATCCGTAAGCAGCAAGAGGCCACTGCACGGGCCGGGAGCAAATTCAAGTGCTGATATTAGGGCCCATGCTTCAGCCGAGAACACTGAGGAAATAGTCGAGAAGGAGAACGAACGGCTGGATTTGTTCCGTGGAAAAAATGCCCGATCGCCACCGAGGAGTGAATCTTCGAAGCGTCAGTAGCAATGATGTGGTGTGACGCTGAGAACTGGGCCAAGAACACCCCAAAGCAATGTCTGATAAGCATCGGATGCATATATCGTTGTTGAAAAGGGAGACCCGAGCAAATAATCGAGTAGCAGGGTGCAGACGAAACAGGAGGGGCCGACAGAGCCTGAAGAAGATCGCTGTTGACAAAAAACGGCTCCTGTCGGAAGCGACTGAGCACGATTTCAAGGGGAAAGCCATGGGATTTCCAAGCGTAGAATGACAAGGCGTCCTCTTCCAGAAGAAGATGAGCGATAGGCGAACGCTGACCCATCGACAAATGGCGGTACAAAAATCGGACTGTCAGGAGGGTGATTCGAGAACGCACGCTAGCGATTCCACATTCGGCACGCAAGACCTGCCACAGGCGTCGAACGAGGGAGGTGAATGGCTGCACGGAGTGCATGGTTGAGCAGAACTTCGAGAGCGTCGTAGAGATAGGTGGGGGAGGCGAACAGGACCGGAGCCGCATATTCCAGAATAGGCCGAATCACAGCAACGACAAAGGCGAGAGCGTTGGGGAAGCCAAGACCCCACCGGCGATGACAAACAACTTTAACAGCAGACAAGGCTCGGAAGACTGACTTCTTGACGTGCGTGAGGTGAGAAGACCAAGTCAGGGAGGAGTTAAACCAGACCCCTAAAATCTTGATGGAGGACTGCCAAGTCACTGAGTCAGAGCCCAGCAGGAAAGGAGGGGCAGGCGACCGGCGCTTACGAGAAAAGTCAACCGCGAAGCTTTTAGAAGGAGAGAGACGTAAATCCCAGGATGATGCCCACTGAACAATGGAATCCAAAGAGGATTGCATATAGCTAAGTGCCGCCGCCCGGTTGGGACTATAGGAAACAATAAAAATATCGTCTGCAAATAAGAACATATGCGCATTCGGATGACAGCAAGCAACCACATCATCAATGTATAAGTTAAAAAGGATAGGTGAAATGGAGCTACCCTGAGGAACACCTCGGCACTGCGGAAAGGAGGAAGACACCGTTCCCCGCCAACGAACGCGAAATCTGCGCCGAGCAAGGTAGTCAGCCAGTCAACGGAGAAGACGACCACGAACACCCAGAGACGCCAATTTCCCTAGGAGAGCAGGATGACAGACCGAATTATATGCCGCCTGAAGGTCCAAAGGCACCAGAAAAACATAATTATGTCTAGCTCGAGCCACCAAAAGATGACGTTGGATCAACAGAAGGCACTCCGATGTGGAACGTCCAGGCAAAAATGCGAATTGCAGCTTGCTGATCCGTTGGTGAGAGATAATGAAGTCTGTTAGGCGAGAGACCAAGACTTTCTCCAAGATCTTCGAAAAAACTGAAGTGAGAGTGATCATTCGGTACGATGATAAGTCGAGAGCAGGTTTGTTAGGCTTCTGTATCGGAATCACCCAGGACTCTTTCCAGCATGAAGGATGAACGCCGGCTGACCAAAAAAGGTTAAGGAGGTCAACCAGCCAAGACGAATTCCACCTCCATATACGTCTCACCAGTTCGTAAGTGCATCCATCAGGGCCGGGTGCAGAGCGTCGAGGCGATCCATTAATAGCCCCGGCAACTTCACTGGCAGTAAGTAACGCATCCATCTCAAGAGAAGAGTCATCATGGTCAATAGAAAAGGAGTGCACCGAACAGCCAGAGGCAGTGGAAAAGAGTTCACCAAACGCCGAAGCCTGCTCCGCCGGATCAGCAACAAGGAAATCGCCAATCCGAAGTAGCAAGTGATCCGGGCTCGAACCAACATGAGATTTCAGACGGCGCAAGAGGGAGAAAACGAATCCTGGCCTCGAGGTGTCGTTGCATTGTGCCCTCCAGTAGGCACGTCTCTTAAGAATGGGGAGGTGGCGAAGATTCCGTTCTTCCTGCCGATATAATGACCAAGCGAAGAGGCAGCCGGATGACTTAGCAGAGCGAAGGAGGCGGCGTTTCTTGCGAAGCCGCTGAGCACAATCAGAGTCCCACCAGGGAGACCAACGTCGACGCTGACCGCTGAGCCGACGAGAAGCGTGAAGAATCAGGGAAATGCGGTCCAGGATCCTAGCGGCACCGTCAGGAGTGGAAGGAAGCTCACCACGGATAATCTTCTGGATAGAAGGCCAAGCCACTGACCAAGCAACTGGTTGTAGACCCAGAGCAGGAGGGGAGGGCTGCCAAACATCCCTGCCTCCAATGTTGTAATGACAGGATGATGGGTGCTACCGTAGAGGTCACTATCCACAGACCAGGAGCAGTACGGAACCAGCTGAGGAGAGCACATGGTGAGGTCCAAAACAGAACAAGTTGAACCCCTGCAAAAAGTAGAGGCCCCCGAGTTTAGGAGACAAAGATCTTGCGAGCAAAGCCAGTCCACGAACTCAGTACCTCCCCGGCTCGGAGAAGTAGAACCCCAGCAAGGGTGATGAATATTGAAATCACCAACCACCATACAACAATCAGTGAGCAGTTGTTCGATCCGTCCAAGCAAGAGCACCGAGAGGGGAGGAGAGGGAATGTATAAATTAATAATCCTGAGCGTGGTGTCGCCGGAGAAGATATCCGTCGCAAGAAGCTGCTCGTTCGAATCCGAGCTGAAGATGTCCACCAATCTGGAAGAGATATCCGACCTAATTGCAGTTAAGAGGCCACCCCCCGACCCTGCCCCCCGATCACTCCTATACACCGTACGGGCTGGGAGGGAAAAAGAGAGACCAGGAGATAGCCAGGATTCTTGGATAGTCAAAATCGTAGCTGTAGAAAAAATAGAACTGTCGGTGAAATAAGGTCTTTTGGAGCGAAGGGACTGCGCATTCCATTGGACCAGCGACCAGCTATTCATGAAGAGAAAAGTGATCCGCTAGGCCAGATGCCGTCTTGAACCGCATGGAACAGAGGCCACAAAGAAACTTACCGTCGTCACGATGAGCTTTCAGGTGTGACAGCAAGGCTGGACGAGAAGAGAAAGATATGGCGCATGGAAGACACGAGTAGGTTCTGGAGTGAGAAAGTTTGACGGATTCCGCAGCAGACTCTACATACGGAACCACAGATTTTTCGCATGACAGGAATTCATCGGTGCTGAGGCCAGTGTCAGAAGGTTACTCAGTAGGCACTGAAGAAGCTGGGCACGCTGCAACTGTAGTAGGAGGATTCTGCAAAATTTCAGCCTGTGGCACCTGTGTAACGGATGATGTGGGGCCAGCATGTAGGGAAGGAGGTGAAAGAAGATTCGTCAAGGAGTCCAATTTACTGGTGAGTTTAGAGATAATGTTCAGAAGCTGAGGGAAGGCAGAGGAGCAAGCACACGGAGGTTGAGCCTGAGTCGCCGCCGCCGCTGCATATGAGGCCTGGTGGACTTGCACAGAGTCCCGAGCTTCTGGATAGCTGAGATGCTTCGAAGCCATAATATCTAGGATCTGCTTTTCTCGGAGGTAAATTGGGCAGTTCGTATCAGAAGCAGGATGAGAGCCCTTGCATAACACGCACTGGAAGCTCGATGCCGAGCATACCGAAGAGTCGTGTCCTTCACCACAACGAGAACAGCGAGCGGCACTACGACAGGTTGACAGCAGATGTCCAAAACACTGACAGTTTTTGCACTGCCTAGGCGAATCCAAGAAGGCCGCCCCGGTGGCGCAGTGGTCTAAGCGATGGCCTCTGATCATTCGTCCGAACGGGGTCCGGGTTCGAATCCCGGTGAGGCATGGATGTTGTGTTTGTCTTACGGCACTGGCTCTCTCCCTTCCCTGGAACCAGTTACGCTAAATTAGGGACGGGCGACTGCTTATAGCCCATTGAGTTGCTCACGGTGGTCGTTAAACCTCCAAAAAAAAAAAAAAAAAAAAAAAGAATCCAAGAAGGGTCTGACCGCACATCTGGAATACCACAGATAGATAGTGTCACGGTTCGTAAAGCCCAGTTCTTCCACTAGGACCGAAGAAGTAGGGACCCTCGAGGAATTTACCGAACGTCGGAACCGAACAACACGAAGACAGTTCACACCACGGTCCAACAATTCTGAAGCAATTTCATCAACAGGGGCTTCAGTGTCCACATCTCGAACTAAAAACTTTGTTGTCATAAGCTTAGTAAGAACCTGAGTTTTGACAGGTACCTGAAGAAAATTAGAAAGTTGACAAATTTCCAGCAAGCAAATGAGATTCGAGGAACGCACCAATAAGTCACCCGAACGTAAAAACTGAACGTCTGAAATCGAGTCATGCATGGAAATATTGTCCACGAAGAACCTCTTCAACAACATGGGACGGACTCTGGGTAGCTTCCCAGAAGTCGCAGAAATAAGTATTTCACCACGAGTCACTCCGCTCGCAAATGCCCTACGCAGCAATTCCTGAGGAGACCATTGAATCGAACAAACAAAATCATTAACTGGAACTAGCAAACCACCCAGCTGAGGAAGCTCATCACCCGGTGAAGAACGCATTCTTTTAGCCGGAGTCGAGGAATCAGAGTCCCCCATCCCCGCCGGACCCACCGGCGGCAGCTAGGGCCCACCCCGAATCAACAGAATACAACAGACAAGAGCATGCAAAGACAAGAATCCTACCTTGGATATGGGAAGAACCAACCGCCTGCAAAACTTTAGCAGGAAAAGAAACGAAAATAGAAGAGGAAACAGCAAGCCGCTGTTTCAAAAAATGCAACGAAACAAGAACGCTTTCGCCAACGACGACACACCCAAAAACAGTACCCTACGGGGTTCACCGATTAGAAACAGGAGAGCCAACTTCACACCAGCCAACCGTTGCCAATCTCCTACGCAAAAATCCCCAAGAACGTTAGATTAGAACGTTACCTGTACTACAGTAATTCTTCCTTTTGCCGCTAGAGGGAGAGCGGACCGCTGAGATTGCCAATCACAGCCTTGCGTGGATTGCCGTGGTGCATTTTCTGGACATGCTTCAGTGACTACAGATCGGCTTATAGATGGCAGCACATCAGCACTCACTGTTTCGTGATAGCTCCATCTTTTTTTTTAGTGTGAATATCTTCTCTAGGGAGCCCGTAAGTTCTTTTCACACCTTTTTTTTTTTTTTTTTTTTTGCGCAATTTGCACGCGTTCTTTTGCTGTACATTGGTGAATCGAACAAGTTTTTTGAAAAAAATTTGTAGGTACGAGGACATTTTATTGTTTTTAAACTGGTAAGTCCTAGGTGGAAAAAAAATAAATCTACTTTGTGTTTTAAAGAAACGATCATCAGAACAGGTTTTATATATTTGAAGGAATACCGCTAATTCAATATCGCGTTTCTCATATTTTAATTCAGCGTTGTAGAAAATCTGCACCCCATTCATTTCGGGGTAGTCTCATAAAGTCGTGAACTTAAAACTACTCATTGTTAATCACTAGCTGTGCTGCCATCTATGGACGATTCTAGCAAATAGAAACTGTGTATATTAAATGTAGCACCCGTTCCTAAATTACAGGAACAGAAAATCCGAGTGGGATTGGGAGAGGAATAACATGTCTCGAGTGGGATTGGGAGAGGAATAACTTAGAGTCTCCATTTCTTTTTGGAGAGAGACTAGGCATTCTCTTCTTTTTTTCTTGATCTGTCATGGAAGGAATTTCTAGTCATGTGCGAAATTTATTTTTATGTTACCTGACTCTAGATGCTTCTGGAATCTCCGTGGATGTACTATAAGGGAATACGATGGCCTTCCTGGGAAATTAGGGCCGCGGGTGACCTAGTGGGCAACGTTCGTGACTGCCACGGAAAGGACATCAGGTTCGATCCAGGCAGGTACGAACGCTCGATCCACTAAATATCCGCCGTGCGTCGGATAGGCACGTTAAGCCGTCGGTCCCCGGGTACTGGCCCCCGGTAATAAATAAGGGTGTCTTCGTCCCCCTTTCTATTTTGCTTCCGTGTCACTTTCTTATCGGGCACTCTAACCCAAATCTCCTAGCTTCCTATTTCTAAGGGTTGTTTAAGACCTGGGGTCAGACACTCCCTTCCTAAAATCCTCTACATATGAACATATGAACATTTCCTGGCAGCCCCGGTGGCGCAGTGGTCTAAGCGATGGCCTCTGATCATTCGTCCGAAAGGGGTCCGGGTTCAAATCCCGGTCAGGCATGGATGTTGTGTTTGTCTTACGGCACTGGCTCTCTCCCTTCCATGGAACCAGTGAGCCTAAGTTAGGGACGGCCGACTGCTTATAGCCCATTGAGTTGCTCACGGTGGTCGTTAAACCTCAAAAAAAAAACTCAATGTGCTATAAGCATTTGCCCGTCCCTAATTTAGGGTCACTGGTTCTTTTTTTTTTTTTTTTTTTTGATTGGAGGTTTAACGACCACCGTGAGCAACTCAATGGGCTATAAGCAGTCGCCCGTCCCTAATTTAGGGTCACAGGTTCCAGGGAAGGGAGAGAGCCAGTGCCGTAAGACAAACACAACATCCATGCCTGACCGGGATTCGAACCCGGACCCCTTACGGACGAATAATCATAGGCCAGCGCCTTAGACCACTGCGCCACCGGGGCGGCCAAGGTCACTGGTTCCAGGGAAGGGAGAAAGCCAGTGCCGTAAGACAAACACAACATCCATGCCTCACCGGGATTCGAACCCGGACCCCTTACGGACGAATGATCATAGGCCAGCGCCTTAGACCACTGCGCCACCGGGGCGGCGCACATTGAGTTGCTCACGCTAGTCGTTAAACCTCCAATCAATTCGTCCGTAAGGGGTCCGGGTTCGAATCCCGACCAGGCATGGATGTTGTGTTTGTCTTACGGCTCTGTCTCTCTCCGTTCCCTGGAACCAGTGCCCTTAAATTAGGGACGGGCGACTGCTTATAGCCCATTGAGTTGCTCACGGTGGTCGTTAAACCTCCAATCAAAAAAAAAAAAAAACTCCAATCAAAAAAAAAAAAAAAAAAACATTTCCTGGCGAAGTTATTGAGTGAACGATTTTTGATTTTTCCCTCCTGCACTTGGTTTATAAGCTGGTGTCGTTCATTAGATTCCTGACGTGCATGGAAGGTATTTCATTCGCAATCATTTTCTGTGAAAGGTTTTGATCCAGACTCCCTGTTAAATTTTCAAAGGAAGCAGTGTCGCTATAGGAATCTTCTCTTGTAATTGCTGAACTTGTTCCGAAGCAATGGAGTTCCGTGAAAGTTGTGTTGCGTCAACGATCTTCGGAAAGACTGGGGTGTTGTTAATTGTGATGCTGTGCAGTGGAATAATTCCCTTTGAGCTCATTTTTTGTGTGTGTGTGTGTCGGAAACATGTGTTATACATTGGTTTCGACATATATACGTTTTGTACGTGTTGTCCAACTCTCGCCTTAACTCGGAAATGTGTCCCTACATTAGGGATTGGCGCCTATTTTATACCAACACGAGTTGCTCTCGGTGGTCGTTAGTCACCCATATAGAACAAGAAAAAAATCCCTCCTCCATAAATTTGGAGGTCAATAACTATCACGTATTGTGTAAAAGGGTTTTTTTTTATTAGAGGTTTAACGACCATCGTAAGCAACTCGATGAGCTATAAGCAGTCGTCCGTCAGTAATTTAGGGCCACTGACTCCAGGGAAGGGAGACAGCAAGTGCCGTAAGTCAAACACTACATCCATACCTCACGGGATTTGAACTCGGACCCTTCTCGCACTAATGGGCATTTAGCCACCGGAGCAGCGGTTGTTTCCAGGCGGAACTATCACGTTTTGTCAGGAAAGCTGCTTTCGGCTACTCTCAGTGTCTCTCTTTCTTTAGTTTTCAAACGAACGGTTTGAGGCACCGATCTTGTGTCCATATTTCAGAGATAGGCCCATGTTTGAGTCCCGGATGAGGCATTGGTGGTTCGTTTGTCCAACTCGCTCTCTTCGCCCTGGAACCAGCGTCCCTACAGTGGGGAAGGTGGTAGCTAGCTGCTTGTTGTACGCGTTCATCACCCAAAACCAAACAAGAAAAATTCTTGCTCTATGACTTCGGGAAAGTAAGACTGACATACGTCGTTGAAGTGGCATTCTTCTGCCATTAGTAACTAATAGAACTTCGTGCTACCGAAAGACGTTCAGAAACGAACCGCAAGCAAGCGCTCTTTGCGAAGAGGTCGAAGTCAAGTCCAGTTCTGTCACAAGCTATCGAATTTGAAATTTTCTCGAAGCTCATTGGCTGATTTTAGTTTCGGTTGTGTTCAATTACGCGCCTGTACGGGGTCAACATTTTTAAGTTCAGACGCTTTTCGAGGGGGAGGACGTATTTCAGATGGGCACAGTGAACCAAGCAAATATGGATTACTTTTGTTCGTAACACAGTGAAACAATCAATTTTGGATAAAATTGCTCAAGTATAACGTAAGTACGATTAATTTATGTATTTCATTGGTACATAACTCTACAATTAAAAGTCAAAAATAATTTTCTTTAGCATGGATGGCTCTGTCAACCCATAGTTAACAATGCCATAGATAACAAAGCCATCGATGCTATTTTCGAGTTAAGGCGAGAGTTGGACAACACTTTGCAAGACTTTTAAGTTTTAAAATGCACATAAAAGATTTAGTCTTGTTTCGTTGTATCAAAACATGAATGCAAAATATTTGTGTAGCAATAACTGTCCAAGGACGATGCAGGCTTGTTCTCTTGAAAACTTGGTAATGGGAAATTTTGTATGGAGAGATTGCCTCAGTACCAGTTAAAAAACAAATCTTGATCTTGTCCTGTGCTATGAGATTTGTGAGTTTTTGACTGATTAAATTAGAATTTCCTTCAGAGGCATTGAATGCGTTTTACATTAATTTGTCTGGTAATTTCTAAAAATGCTGCCCCCTCCCCAATGTGTGGAAAATATGAAACATTCCTTTTGGAAGCACCTGACTTTTGATGCTTTTAAAATGTTATCTGCCTTGTTTTGCTTTTTAGAATGCATATTTCCAATGAAAGTGAAATATATATATATATTTTTTTTTCTAAGTTCACAGTGCATTTAGTTTTCTAGTGAACTGTATTTCAGCAGTGGACAGGGTGTTACAATTCTTGCAAGGTTCCATAAAAGGTTTGCAGGTCTTTTTTTATTATTATTAAAGGTTTAACGAGCAATGCGGTGGGCTATAGGCAGTAACCAGTCCCTAATTTAGGACCACTGGTTCCAGGGAAGCGAGAGAGCCAGGGCTGTTAGACAAACACAACATCCATGCCTCACCGGGAATCCAGACCCTTCACAGACGAATTGTCATAAGCCAGGGCTTAGACAACTACGCCACGGGGGGGGGGGAGGGAGTTGCAGATCTGAATGTATTGAAATGAATTTAAAAAGAAATTAATGATAGGAAAAGCAGTGTATTTTAAGATAATTGCTTGTTAAAATAATTTCATGTTATAAAACTATGCTAAGCATGTTTTGCTTTTGTGGAATACACTATTTTTTTTTATGTAAATTGTTTCTGTTGACAAAGATAATTGTAGATTCTAAAAGGTCTTGCTTAGAAGTAGCCTGGGCAGGGTGTTGTTACCACTTTACTTCAAGGTGTCCAAGATCCCATTATTCTCGTGCTTAGAAACACAGTGTTGCATGTACTGTGTGTTGTCATGTGGAAGGAATTATTTCATATTTCAAAACTTGTTCCCTTTGCTTCTGCACGTTTGTGAAGTAGCCACCCAATGAATGAACGATGCCTTTCAGGGATTTTTTTTCTTGTCCTCACTTCCTGTTATGAAATTGTGACATTTGTCTTTAAAAGAAGTGCTATTAGACACCCAAACAGGATCAAAATGCTGGGGAAGTGAAGGCAATTTCTTTTTGCAACTCAAGTTTCATTCAGCTGTTCAAGTACTGTGGTGTGCTCATAGCTGTGAATTCTTTTTTTTTTTTGATCATTTGGTCTTTTCGCCCTAGCTCTTTGGCCAAACATGGCCCTTGCCATAAAAACTAACTTTTCGCCCTATACAAGACTGCAGCTGCACCCTTGGAGTAATTACATCCATTGCAAAAACAGTGCATTTCAGGGATTTTCCCACTCTTGCAGAAGGGCCCCAATTTCAAATGTTATGTTCTTCTTACCATGCTCAGTCTGTGTAGGAACCAAAAATATTTCTGTAGTCTTAAGCACAATGATTACGTTGGGGGGGGATGCACTGAAAATGTTTGTTTGTAAATGAGATTCAGAGTTCACTGTATGAATGTGAATATGAATGAAACAGTTTTCCCTGGCATAGAGGTTTTGTTGTAGCATTTAAGAAGCAAGTCATAACAATCTTAGTTCCTACGTGTTAAAAGAAAGATCGTATGTGTGTGTATGTATTTATAGAGAGAAAAGAAACAATGTGTATTAAGCCGTTTTTAAACGTAAAGCAAATGCACACAGACTGTGTAAGCACAAGAAAACAGTGCCTTAAATGTATGCAGGTGTATTGTTTAATGAAATCTTTGAGTCATACAGATCCATCCCAGAACCTTAAGTGATCAAACTTAAGGACGTGAAAAAAATATCTTATCTTTTAAGAATCTGTGGTACATGTTGAGTTGCAAGCACTGAAATGACTGAGAAGTTGTTTTTATTGAAACAATTATGATCTCTGCAATCATCAAATTCAGTAAACACGCTTTTATTTTTTTGTGTGTGTCTGGCCTTTTGATTATCAGCACTTCAAATAGTTCTATTCCATGTGTCCAACTTTGTTTACATGGCATCTGTGGACACCTATCATCACAGGAGCTAAAGAAAAAAACTCCATTAATATTCGTTTAGTGTTCTACCACTTGAAGGACCAATAATTGGAAGGCTGGCTTTTTTTTTTTCACATTTACGAGAATGACTTTATTGGTGTAAATCCAGTGTGTGTGTGTGTGATTGGAGGTTTAACGACCACCGTGAGCAACTCAATGGGCTATAAGCAGTCGCCCGTCCCTAATTTAGGGTCACTGGTTCCAGGGAAGGAGAGAGCCAGTGCCGTAAGACAAACACAACATCCATGCCTGACCGGGATTCGAACCCGGACCCCTTACGGGTGAATGATCAGAGGCCAGCGCCTTAGACCACTGCGCCACCGGGGCGGCGTAAATCCAGTGAAGCCGCCCCGGTGGAGCAGTGGTCTAGGCGATGGCCCCTGATCGTTTGTCCAAAAGGGGTCCGGGTTCGAATCCCTGTGAGGCATGGATGTTGTTATTGTCTTACGGCACTGGCTCTCTCCTTCCCTGGAGCCAGTGACCCATAATTAGGGACGGGTGACTGCTTATAGCCCATTGAGTTGCACACGGTGGTCGTTAAACCTGCAATCAAAAAAAAAAAAATCCAGTGATGTCTGTACAGTTCTTTACAGAAAAAGACAAAGTGAGATCTCATGTTGTTTATAATATGTGATATTATGCAGTGTTACTTGTTTTACATAATTTTCATAATTTTTTTTTCTCCCCTGAGTACACGAAGCTTCTGTGTATTGTTTTTATTCCTTTGGTCACCACAGTGGCTATTTGTCACAACGGAATTTCAAGGAGTGTATGGTTTTTGCCTCAACTAAGAGAAATTAATGAAATAAGAAAAATAGGGAGAAGTACACAGTTAAAATTTTTTTCAATTATTAGGATTACAAGGGAAATTTTGTCAATATTGTACGTAGAAGAGCTACAGGTGTTGCTCTTTCATTCTTAAGTACTTTAGTGTTGATTTTAGGCTCACTTTGATCTAGTTTGCTACCGCAGACTGTTTTGCAACATGTTGGAACATTTTAAAACTGAATTCAGAAATGTGTAAATGTAAAAACAAAACAAAAAACAATGCTTTGACTGATCGTGAGGTACTGGCAGTGTGGCGAGTTCACGTGAAATTGCAACAGAGCCCGCGTTCCATAGAACCGTAAAATGGACAAGTTCATTTGAGAATCGGGAACTGAGAAATGTTTTTTTAGGGATTTTTGTTATTATATTTCTAGAATTACTGTACCAGCGGGCTCAATAAAGATAAGCAGCTCAGAATTAATACATGTTAATGTATATGTGTGTCTGTCAGAGCTTCAATAATCTCTAAAGTTACACGTGCAAAAATTTTTTACCTGCCCAGGTAGTAAAAGCTAGATGCCCACAGAGAAAAGTTTTTCTCACAAGACAACAAATCATAACCCTGCATTATTCTGTTGGTTTGTGTTTTTTAAGTAAAAAAAAAAATTGAACTTTTGTACATGTTTTGCATTTCCTTGAGACTGTATTCAAAATATTCAATGCACAAAAGCATATTACTCAAGTTTTAAGATGATGATGCTGAAAATTGGCATGATGATGAAATTGGTATTTGAGAAATTTAGTGATTCTGCCATGCTTGTTTTATTCAAGTTTTTGCCCTTTGTTACTCAACGCTAGAGGCTATTAGAAGCACACATCCTGCAGCTGACCATAAACATTTGGGGCGAAACTACACGTGGTTCCAATTTCTGGACCTACAGCATAATACAATTAAAGAAGTAATATTCTTCTGTCCTTGATACTCCGAAATAATGATACAACTTGCGGTGACTAGCAGCGAAATGAGACGACTGTCTTGCACTGAGAAATTCTATTCCAAACTTTATTTTTAAATTTACTTGCATGAACCGGGTAACCAAATTTTTTATTTATCTGCCCAGGCCAATATTTTACTTGCCCTGGGCATCTAGGACATGTTATTTTTCAAGCATTGTACATGTGTGTATTACATATATTTTTATGTCATCATTGTCAACCATTACTGTCCACTGCTGGATGAAGGTCTCCCAAGTTTGTTCCACAATAATCTGTCTTGAGCCAGTCTACTCCATGTCCCTGCAGCCTGCTTTCGTATTTCATCCACCCATCTCCCACATGGTCTTTTCCTGTCCCTTGGTATCCAGTCTAAAATTTCGGTGGTTCATTCTTCTAGCAACATGTCCAACGCCTTGCAATTTCAGGGATTCCACTCTTGCTGTTTTCCGGATCCATGAGTTTCCTTTTCTCGTCTCTCCTGGTCCCACCAAGCTTGCATCTCTCCGTGCTTTCTTCAGATGTCTGCAGCCTTTGTGTGTCCTTTTCAGTTAAGGTCCATGTCTCTGCTGCATACATCAGGACTGCAGGGATGCGTTGATTAGACCCTTCTCTTTTAAGACATACTGCTTGCTAAGCATTCATTCAGGTCACCTCTCTACTTGATTGTTCTTTTGTCCCCAGTCATGCTGGTAAGGTCGATCAGCATGAATGCTGTTCGCTTAATGAGAATATATGAAAAAGCTGTCCACTCCCCACCTCCTAGAAAGAGAGAAAAAAACTGTTAATTATTAGGCTTTGACACTGCAGACCTTTGTTTCGTGTCACCGAAGCAGCAGCACCGACAGGTCAAGTGGATCTTCCAGAAGCTGGAAAAGTTAAAATAAAAGAAAAAGAATTTTCCTTGGTAGTTAAAAAGGACAAACACATTGCCCAAAATGAGGGCAAATATTTTGCCTGGTGTAACCCATTTTGCACTTAGTATTGGGAATGGAATAGCTTCTCTTTTGATGATTTCTGACAAACTTTTCTGTGCAAATAGGATGGGCACATTGCATGATATATTTCAGGGCATTTACTCCAAAGACACAGTTGGAATGAAAAAATGTTAGGATGGTTGTTATATAAGACGCAGTGCGCTTTCCAAAGAATCAGGTGTCATATGCGATGTTATCATAGTTTGTAGTGCCTCTTCTGAATTCAAGGAATTTATGCAGTAAGTGAGCAGTCAATAGATACGAAAGAGGTAAGGTGAATAAAGCATACATTTTAGGCAGGAAAAAGGTAGGTAAAGGACAGTGGCACCACATGTAACTGAGGTAAGTAGTCTAGCCAGCAAGTAAAAAATGGCACTGTGGAGAGAGATATTAGGAATATTAGGTGGTAAGGACAGAGATGCCGGTTTCAGCAGACCCATCGAACGTGGTGCAGTTATTACAGAATCAAGGAATGGGCATATTTCTAGGAAACTGTGGTGTAAAGATCCGGATTTGACAGCTCCGTCGGTGGAAAGCACACTGCGTTTGAGGGCAGGGTTGGTTTGCTATGGACTAGTTTAGATATTTTTAAGACTGTCAGCCTAAAATTCATCATGCAATGTTGTCTGGTACAAAAAAAAAAAAGCAACTGGTAAATTTGCAACTCAAAAATATCTTCCACCATTAGGAAGAACCATATTCCATTCTCAGTGATTCCAAACTTAAGCCCTATGGATCTTGAAATTCTGTAAGGATTTTGGACGGGAAAGAGCCCTTCCAATTGCCTCGTGCAAAATCTGTGTTTGAAACAGTAATTTCCAGAGAGAGAACATCCGCTGACCAGGAGTCCACCGGAATCTGGTCTCTTTAAAATCTTCCAGGAATTCCCATGTGTTTTTACTTTTTATTCTGATATTTTGAACGGGCAGAAAGTTACAGAAATCATTTCATCCATGCCTTCCCAAGAAAAACGGATTTTTTAAATGATTGCAGTACAGCACTGGTACATGTGTTTCTGAGTTTTTATTATTTTTAATTTTTTTTTAATATATTGGGATGGTCAAGTGACATGAATATTACATTAGACTTGTCTACCTGCTTTGGCATGTTACAAGTTTAACTGTCTGCATTTTAACCCATTAATGAATAGAGTCACATGCAGATAAGGAAAGTGTTAAATGCACCCATCTTTCTCATCCACATGTGATGGCACAAGTGTAACTAGGCATTTTTATACCACAAAATGCTGTGCTTCTGTTATGTACTGTACATCATTAACCATTTACAATCCAATGCTAGAGGAAGGTCTCCCTAAGTCTTTTCCACAGATCTTGACCCAGTCTCTTGGAAATTGCTCCTGCACACTTTTCAATTTCATCCACCCATCTCCCATGCAGTTTTCTTCTGTGTCTTTTCGTGTTCCTTGGTAGCCAATATTGCATTTCAGTTTTGCCACAAAATACTGTGTTCCTGTTGTGTATATCCTAAACCATTTTCAATCCACTGCTGGAGGAAGGTCTCCCCAAGTCTTTCCCATAGATCCTGATGCAGTCTCTTTCAAATTACTCCTGCACACATTCCAATTGCATCCACCCATCTCCTATGCAGTGTTCTGCTGGGTCCTTTCATGTCCCTTGGTACCCAATGTTTTATTTCAGTTGTTTTGGTTTTTACACCACAAAATGCTGTGTTCCTGTCCTGTAATGTATCATTAACTATTTCCATTCCACTGCTGGAGGAAGGTCTCCCCAAGTCTTTTGCATAGCTGTCTATTTTGACCAAGTCTCTTGAAGTTGCTCTTGTAAGCTTTCCAATGTCATCCACCCATGTCCCATGGCTGTCCTCTTGTGTTTCTTTTCATCTTCCTTGGTATCCAATCTGGTACTTCAGCTGTTTTGGTTTGTGATCAGTTCAAGCAGTTTGTTCAGGCCGATGCCACTGGAGGGTCTTGACTTTGATCACGATGTCGTCAACTGGTGTCATTTCACCATTCCATGTATTCCTCCTGCTCTCTTTCCCGGGTATGCCAAGCGTGCATTTTCTCCACGCTTCTTTGAATTGTCTGTGCCTCTGAATATCTTTCTTAATTAAAGTCCATGTCTCTGATCCACAAATAATAAGTGGAAGCTTGCATTGATTAAACACTTTTCTTTTAGGACATAAATGGTGAATTGCCCTTGAAAATTGTAGTGTTTCTTCCAAAAGCACTCCCACCATGTTTTATACATCTTAATGCACATATCATCATTTATATTTTATATACACTGAGTGGCCAAATTTTTATAAAAACCTGATTAGCAGGTGAGCCTCCTTTCACCCATGATGGCACTTATTAAATTTGTCTAGGAAGAGATTCAATTTTTAAGGGGGCTTCAAACTGCAAAATGTTAACTTTAGCTTCAAAATTTGTGTCCAGCACCAGAAACCACGTGTCTCAATTGAAAATCAAGCAAATGAGACCATAATTAGAGAAAATTGAAATTTTGACAGGCATCAAGACTTGTGAATTTATTTTGTTTCAATCATTTAGTATTTTTCAGTGTTGTTGCACTTGTAAAACAGAAGGTTTGTAACATGCGAGGTCTCCCAGATGCTCATTGTCTTGTTATATAGTTACATATTGAAGAGAAGGGTGTGCGCACACATATTGACTTTTGTGACTGACTTTAAATTTGCACTATGAAGCATATTCCCAGTTGTTATACCTCCGTTATTCAAGACCTTCCAAGTTCACATGCTTTCTCTGAATCTAGGAGGACAGCACAAACCTTTTGACCAACAGACAGATAAATACCTTTTCATCATCTTACATAATACAAAATCTAGGTACTGCAGCCCTTCTGAGGCACAAGACCACTTGGTACATCCCACAAGTGCTCTGAAGTGAGACCTTGTAGACAATGATGACCTTTCCCTGGCACACTCAGCAGACAGAGAGTACGACAGTTCTTCCATTGAGTCTGAATTTTCCTTATGCAGAGGAACAGGCCTGCTCCATTTCAAATCGGGAGAGACCTGCAAGGCATCCCTCAGAAATCTTCAAGGAAATTACATGTATATAAGCATATCTTTGAAATCTGTAGTCATACGATAACAGAAAATATTTTTATTCCTGGGGGAAAAAATTATATATATACTATATACATATATAAGAAGTTTGTGTGCAAATTATAGCATTTTAAAAATGGTGCACTGTAGTGAAGCTTTGATGGAAGGAAATTTCTCCTTTTTAGGAATGAATAACTCTTGAAATTGTAAAACTACAGCTCACATTTTCTTTCTCCCCTATGCATTTCCTTGGCTCACCTAGGTTATTTGGGAGGGCTAGAGCAAATCTCTGCTTAAAGTCCTCTGTTAACAAGTTTTTAGCTTCTTACTTGGTTACTGCTCTTTCAGAGCATTTCCCTGATCAGTGTTGGAAGTTTTTACCGGACTAGTTTGTTCTGTATGACATTACTCTCCCAAACCACAGTTAATTTAGTTCCTAGCAAGCCTAGATATCTATATGGAGTGGCAGCACACATTCAGAGAAGACTGCAAAAATGAACTGAAATTATGGTTGTAATGAAAATCTTTTTGGTGTGTAGGCCTGTTTTCAGACTGGTGTTGTGGTGTTCAACTCATTTGCTAGCAAATTCATTTTCATTTATTCATTTTTCAGTTGTCACATATTACAATTCAAAATATAAACAATATAGGTAATCAATTACAAAAAATGTAGCAACCATGAGGAGGAGGGAAAAGGCCGTAAGGCCTGACATATAGACCTCCCACCCCTAGTACTAAAAAAAAAAAAAAAGACACTAACAACAAATAACAATACAAAAGACAAGTCAAAGGCCCATTGAATATAACTGAAAGATTAAATAAATACATAAGTGTCTACAGATGCAAGGTCTATTCATAAGCCGTGAAATCAATCCAGCAACCAGATCAGGTCAACTCAGCACTAATTGAGAGACTTGTTAATAAGGTGATACTTGAATTTTTTTTAAATAGGTCAAAATTGTTAATAGATTTTATGTCATAAGGCAAGGAGTTCCAAAGTTTTGGACCCAAATAATTAATATTCATTTTAATTGTTTCTGTCCGATGGAAATTAGGTATGAGTGTTGATCGATTCCTGGTTTCATAAGTATGAGTACGAATATTTAATGATATTAAGTCATGGTATAAATCATTTTTAATTCTTCTGAACATTATTTTACCAAGATTATAGTCAAATAATTGTTTTATTGTAAGTATATTATATTTATTGGGATTTACTTCAGACCTGAAGGTAAAATTAGGTATAGAATAATTAGGAGTTTTTAGGTCTATTAATCTTGTATATCTATTCTGTAATACCTGTATTTTTTTAAGTTATATTGTGTTGTTTGCCCCCATGTCAGTATACAGTAATTTTTATGAGTTTGTGTAGTATAAAAGTATCATTATTTTAGGGCACAAATTTATCATAATCTTACTAACTACCCCAATGTTTCTAGATATTATATTAGTCAGGTTGTTAATGTGCATATTCCATTTCAAATCATTTTGAATCAATACTCCCAAGTAAGAATGACTATTCACAAAATCAATTTTAACTCCATTCAAGACCCCAAGTCACTCATAGATTGTAGTATTTGTAGTTTTGAAAAGATCATAGCCTTGGTTTTGTTTATATTAATAATCAATTCATTGCTATTTAACCAATTTGTCACCAACACAAGTTGTGCATTTATTCTGGATGTAAGATCTAAAGTATTATACAAATTTTGAAGATGACAATCCCGTATTTCTTTCATAAAGTATTATATTACCCTTGAATAAGATTGTTGCACCATCAGCAAATAAAATTAAATCATTATCTTTTACCACTGTAAAGAGATCATTAATATACAAATTAAATAATATAGGACCAAGGACCGAACCTTGCGGCACTCCAGAAATCACACCTCCCATTGAGGACCGTGTCATATCAATCACAGTATATTGCTTTCTAGCTGATAAATAACTTTTGAATAAATTATATGTAGAACCCCTAATTCCAATAAAAAATAATTTGGTTAGTAGAATATCATGGTTTAGCGTATCAAAAGCCTTAGATAAATCTAAGAAAATTGGAATTGTTGATTGATTTTTTATAGCATTTTGTTGGATTAAATTATGTGTAAATGAAATTGCAAGCTCTGTTGATTTATTTGGCAAAAAGCCAAATTGATTTTTGTTAAATATGTTGTATTTTTGTAAAAAGGAAAGTAATCTAATGTACATAAATTTTTCTAGCAATTTAGCAAAAATAGTCAAATTTGCAATAGGCCGACAATTATTTGCTTAATTTACCAAACCTTTCTTGTATTTGGGAGTAATTTTAGTTATTTTTAAAGCATCTGAAAATATGCCTGTAGTAAATATAGAATTATAAATCAACAAAAGTGGCTCCACAATAATATGAGCCACATGTTTGATAACCAATGGTGAAATTTCATCATATCCAGGTCCACTATTAACATTAATTTGCAACAACAAGTGTAAAAGTCCAGATCGTGTAATTTTATGCAAGTGAAACGTGTTTGACTGGTGTGAATTCTGAAAGTACTGATGATATTGAGAATTTGTAAGTAAAACTTGTTGTTTAAGAATTTCCGGAGCTAATATAAAGTGATTATTGATTTCATTGACTATATCTTGTTTGGATTTAATTATTTTGGTTAAATTAGTTAGGTATTGTGGTGTAATTGAACCTGAAGATTTACCCAGTAATCTGTTTAAATGTTTCCAAGTTAATTTAAAATCGTTTTGAGAAAAGATATTAGTATAACATTCTCTTTTAAATTTCCTAATATCAGAATTTATTTTATTTCTATATGTTTTAAATATTTGAAAATCAGTATGTAGTTTACTTTTTATAAATTTCGAGTATAATCAATTTTTTTTATTAATTCGGTTTAATAGATGTCTAGTGAGCCATGGTTTACGTTGCTTTTTAGCTTTCCTCTTGTTAAGTAAAATTGGAAAGGCTTGGATGTATAATTCATTTAGCACTTATGCAAAGCTGCCATATAAAAGATTTGGATCAATCAACTGTAAAACATTTTTCCATTTTATACACTGACGGGGAAAAAAAAATCCCAACACCAAGAAGTGGTTGTGTTAGATAAACGACAGTTGGTAGGCGGTGAGAGTACATCTGTAAGATGACGTCTATGCAAATTTCGTGCTCGGCGCATATGCGTGGCGCTAGTAGCGCCCCTTGGAACATGCAAAGCAGGTTTGCTGTAAATACGCGCTGTAATATGTTCGTGAGCGTTAGTTATCGTTGAGATTCGACATAGGGTGTTGATGTTAGTCAAAAATGCCTTTAAGAAGACGAAGAAGCCATTATCAACAGTTCAAGGAGTTTGAACGAGGTCGTGTAATAGGGCTACGAGAAGGTGGATCTTCTTTCCGCAATATTGCAAAACGACTTGGCAGGAATGTAGCCACTGTGCATGATTGTTGGCAGCGGTGGTCAAGGGAAGGTACTGCCTCAAGAAGACCGGGTTCCAGTCGGCCACATGGCACTACTGAGGGGAAGACTGCCGTGTATGGCGTATGGCCGTGACGCATCGTACCGCGTCTGCGGCAGCAATTCGAGCTGCAGTTGCCACCACAGTGACACAACGAACTGTTACAAATCGGTTACTTGAAGGACAGCTCTGAGCCAGACGCCCTGTAGCGTGCATTCCACTTACTCCAAACCACTGACGTTTGCGACATCAGTGGTGTCAAGCTAGAGCTCATTGGAGGACGAAGTGGAGATCTGTTGTGTTTTCTGATGAAAGCCGGTTCTGCCTGGGTGCCAGTGATGGCCGTGTGTTGGTTAGGGAGGAGGCCAGGTGAGCGCCTGCAACCAACCTGTCTGCGGCCGAGACACACTGGACCTACACCTGGAGTTATGGTCTGGGGAGCAATTTCCTATGACAGCAGGAGCCCTCTCGTGGTTATTCCACGCACCCTGACGGGACAGTTGTACGTCGGTCTGGTGATTCAACCTGTTGTGCTGCCATTCATGAACAGCATTCCAGGGGGTGTTTTCCCACAGGATAACGCTCGCCTGCATACCGCTGTTGTAACCCAACATGCTCTACAGAGTGTTGACATGTTGCCGTGGCCAGCTAGATCACCAGATCTTTCACCAATAGAGCACGTATGGGTCATCATTGGACGAAAACTCCAGCGTTACCCCCAACCAGCATTAACCGCCCCTGTATTGACCGACCAAGTGCAACAGGCATGGAACTCCATCCCACAAACTGACATCCAGCACCTGTACGACACAATGCATGAACGTTTGCGTGCTTGCATTCAACATTCTGGCGGTTACACCGGTTATTAGTGTACCAGCATTTCACATTTAAAATGGCTCTTCTCGTGCTTACAATAAGCTGTGATCTTGAAACCTTAATCGATTAAATGTTACCTATACGCACAGGCCTCCACAAATTGAAAAAACCTGGTAACCAGCAAAAGTTTTCAGTGGCCACCCCCATTTTTTCAAGTACAGAACATATTTATGAGTTTCTCCCCAAGAGAATCGCTGTTCATGTGATTCTTCCAGCATAAATAGTGTGGGACTTGGCGTAACTTTCATTGACTGGACTGGTTTTTTTTTGTTTTTTTTTTTTCTGTTACAAACGTATCCAAAAAGTTTTACAAAAATCAGTCTACAGAATTTATTTATTTTCAGTCCCTTTTGTAAAATACAAAAGGCAAAAGGAACAGGTCTCGGGTGCAGATATGAAACACCTGCATCATTTTCCTTAGATTCCCGAAAGCATTATTGAAAAAAATCTGATGGAAGGAAAAATTGCATGAACATGAAGTTATTTTTTCACAGACTGAGCATTCGTTGTAGATCCATAGCACAGATTTTTTTAGCTGTAGCTCATTGCATGGCAGGAAAGATATATACTAATAAAACTGCTAAAACCATAGTTTCTAGTGGCAAACATATTTGTGGACCCCTAGTTACAAGTATAAATTACTGTATATGCTTTTACATAAATTACATACGTTTATTTATGTGAAAATCAGAAATTATATAAAGTAGACTGTACTGTTTCAGTAAGTGATCATAGAATGTTTCCAACATGCAGAATAAATGTTAATAAGAAACTGTACAACAATATACATAAAGTTGAAATGTTTGTGTCCAAAGTTACACTTTTCATGTTCTCACATTAACTAAAAAAGTATTGCATACTGATCAGGATTGAATACAATTCTGCAAGAAAAACGGGTGGTGGTCTGGTCCATCTCTTGAATTTTGTGGGGCACATTTTGTTAACTGTGCATTTTCGAAAAAGCATAAGTCTTTGTTGTATTGATTGAGAAAAAGTAAATATAGTAATATGGACAGTGAATTCAGATGTTGCATTTGGTAACTTCAAATGTTCACAGTTAATAGGGATTTTGAAAAAATGTCAATAAGAATTTATGTCGCATACACAAGGTTCAAGAAGTTGTAAACGAAAATTGCATTAACACATTCTCAAATGTTTGTGCCATAGTAGTATGCCTTATAAAGGACATCACACTAGAGAAAAAAAAAGTTCTTTTAACATTCTATTTCTGATGTAGTTCTTCAAATTCTGCATTTCCTAATTTTTGCTTCTTAACTACTGGCATATGTCCTTGTGTGTGTCTAGATTTTTTGGATTCAAAGAACCACCTATCAATAGCTTTCTGTGGTTTATAGTCTTTAAGTGGAGGGCCATTCAAGTGAATCATCATGAGATCATTCAAAGTTGATGCTTCCATGGATGTTCAGTTGTTTGTTTTTATCAAATTCATGTGACTGAAACCACGTTCACATGATGCAGTACATGTTGGTAGAACTGCAAAAATTTCTAGTTGGTGGCCAAGAACTGGAAATCTCTCTTGGTTAGATAATGTTTTTTTTTTGGAGTAAATCTGCAATCTGCAAACCTTGCCCTAAAACTTTAAATTACTACCACTCACTCATTAGAGACTTCATTTTAGTTTCCCATGAGGTTTCATTATGGAAGGAAAGATGTCTTTGAAAGTGCTTGACAAGAACTTCAATTTCACTGTTCCCAAAATCTTCCAGGTTTTCTTCTGGCCAGACAAAGGTGTCGAACACTGAAGAAGCTTTTGTAAAGCAGTCTGACTCTAAAAAATGTTCTTGAAGGTACCTTATCTCATCGCTGATCATTTTGTTCTTGTCTGACTCAAAGCTTTTACTGTCAATGTTTGTAAGTTGAATGCCCAAGTAGTTTCCACTAATGCTTGTCACATTTGTGAATTGGTTTTCATATGAGGCAGGCCTAGATTCCAAGTTCTTAAGTTCATTCAGTGATCTTTTAATGTGTAGCTAAACTTGGCATAAAAGTAACTGCTGTTTTTGAAAAATCAATGAAACTTCTTTAAATTTAAGCAAAAATCCAGTAAAAAGTGCAGCATTGCAACAAATCTGAAAGTTTTTTTTTTTTTTTTTTTACAATTCCTCTCGCTACAGCAGCATCATCCCCTTTCTCATTTGATACATCTTCTAAATGAGCTATAACTACATTATAATTCTTTACTAATTTAGTAAGAGCACCTACTTTGCTTGAAACCCACCGAACCTCGTGTAGATACTGAAATTTCAGAATCTTTGACTCCAGAATTTTAGCAATACTGTTTAACTGTCCCATTCGTTTAGGCAAGTTGCGGTAAAACTTGTACAGCTTTTTGAGAACAGTATCTGATTCATCTAGATATTTAAAAATTTTTATTGAGCTCAGAACACTCAAATTTGATTTGTGAGCAACACAGTGTTGGGAAACAACATCTGGGATGCTTCTCTTTATTTTTGTAGTTAGCCCATTTCCTTTCCCAATCATGTTTGCCGCACCATCTGCACCAAGCCTGACCAACCACTGTCCTTCTAACCAACTAATTGCCAAATTTCTCATTTCTTCATCCAAGACCTTGTAGTACCCTTCAGCAGTAGATGACTGAAGAGGTACTACTGACAGGAACACTTCTTTCACTTTCTTGTCTTTGACATAGCAAATATAAATAAGTAACTCTTCTACTGTGGACTTATCAGTTGATGCATCAAGAAGGATAGTTGCATGGTTACACTGTTAAACTTCTGCAATTAGTGCTTGCTTAATCTCATCTGCAATATGAACTCTTTACACCTCATATCATTCTGATATTGTTCAAGACTCACATTTACATCAAATTTAGTTAATAACACAATCAGATTTGAAAAATCTGTAGATGGCTTATTATATTTTGCCACATAATATGCAGTGTTGAAGAGCTTTTCAAGATGGTTAAACATTTTTTCATCCATCTTTTTGTGACACACTGCTAATGGTGTACACTCTGGTTTTTCTACAGCAAGATCATGTTCAATGCAGTTTCTGTGCATTTTTTGATAGCTCGTGTATCTTGAAAGTCTCAATTTTGAAAGGCCACTGGAAACCACGAACAAATTTTGAGTTTTTATTTGAAATATTGTGATATTTTGCATGAAGCTTTATCGTTTTCAAACACTAACCATGGAAATTCTTCACACCATTTTTTCTGAAAATTTCTCTTGCAATCTGTCTTATTTTCTCTTGTAGTCTTTTGAGACAATCCAAGTTTGTTTTTCTGAGGCACTTGTTCAATTTGGCTTTCTCATCATTTTGCAGAGTTCCAAATGGTGGTCACTTCTAAAAAATGAAAATAGACTCTTTTGTTCCATCATAAAAACAACTTTAGCATGAAAAAACCGTGCCTCGGAGTGAGCTGAGTAAGTCAAGCACTTTTAATTTGAAGCAAAACAAATATATTTTTTAAGAGTGGCATGAAGCTGGTTATAAATTTTTATTATCACAGTCGGAATCCTTCCAAAGTATCAGAACAGCCAATACCTGTGCCTGTGACCATCACAGGCATAGATGGGTGTTGGCACCCGAAGTCCAGTGCGACAAAAATGGCACACCTGTGACGGAGAGGAAGATGACACTCTCAATCTCTTGTTCCTTCTGCTGTGTTACGACGACGCTTTACGCAAAAAAAAAAAAAAAAAAAAACATTCAACTTCAAAGATCTGCATAAGTCTGGGTGCTTAAAAATAATAGAGTTGATGAAGGAAGTGAATTTCCTATGCATACCTGCCAACTAATTTTAGCGAAAACCTAGAAAACTGCTTAAAAACATCCTGAAGATATTTCAAAAATCAAGAACAGCATATGGTGCAAAAGTCAATTTATGAGTGCATTATTAAATACTTAAAAGTTACGGAGAAAAGCATTTTTAGCTTTTTCAAATAAATAATTAACGCACACGCAGATATATACAGAGCTGTATAAATATATACCGAGATGCGAACATTTGAAAAGGAGTTCCAGAAATCAACGCACGTTGTTTACATAATCTTACCGTCATAAATTTACTTTAAAAAAAACCCTTGTACCTCGTCCTCCCTTTGAAGTAATAAGGGCAATGCAAGAAATGTATAGTTGCATAAAGCAAATAGAGTTTGCACGCTTCTCTATGATTAAAAAACCCAGCCCTTTTACTTTGCCATTCCATGCCCCCATCCCCACCAAGGTAAAAAACAAAACAAAAAACAAACAAACAATGTGTTCCGAGATGGCTACCTGCACTATGCGTAGCGGACTGAGGCTATGTCGTTACAGCCGAAACTCTTAACTTGAAACAAAGCAATGACACAAGTTCCGATGATATCCCACTTCCGAAGACGGAGAGCTTTGGTTTACTTTAACAGTGCACAAAAAAAAAGTATGAAGTTGTTTACAAAAATATCATGCACTCAGAAATTAAAGTGTTCAAGCAAAGCTATTACATTTTTATGCAAAATTACGTATTCACTAAAACACTTTTTTCTTTACAGTAAACGAAGAAAAGAGAATCTATACGGTTTATTTCCATATCGAACTCTCTTTTAACGTAATTATGTTTTTGACCTGCTAAGTAGGCCAAGAAAGTTGTGACTGGGACAGAAGTTCCTTTATCACAAAAATTTTGTATAATGCAGCATAGCAGCCAGCAAGCAAGCGTTCCTAGTTTAAAATTCGTTCAGCGCAAAGGATTGTGGGGCCCCTACACTTCCGAAATCATGACAGAGAGCAACGAGGAGCAAGCATTTACCACCGGTCACGTGATGTGTGGTAGGGATAGGCAGATAAGAGAGAGACTGCAATTTGTGCGACCGCACGCACGCCTCTCAGTTTACTGATTTACATAAAAGATAAAAACACAACCATTCCAAAATTTGCTTCATTACATTAAAAAAAACAATAATAACTACTTATTAAAACTTATGAAAACATAGTCACCAGCCAAAATATTTTGGTCGCAGTTGGCGACCGCATTTGTGGAGCCCTGTATACGAATGTATTGCCGCCATTTCATTCCTCTACAACTATTTTTTCGTGGTGTTGGGATTTTTTTTCCGCCAGTGTATGTTGTAATAGATTATAGAATTTATTTAACGTATTATTGTTTATTAATCGAGTTGCTATATTAATTTTTTTTTATTTACAGCATATGTATGTTTGTAAAATGTAAAAATTGGTAGATGGTCACTAATATCATAAATTATAACTCCTGAAGGAGTCAACTCTAAAGGAGCATTCATAAGAGATAGGTCAATGGTAGATTCAGTTACTGGTGTTAATCTCATTGGAGATGTAATTGTATTGATAAACCCGACACTATTTAGCAATTGAATAAATTGTTGAGTTTGTAAGTTATTTTGGGAAATATCAATATTGAGGTCTCCCAACAAGAAACCCCTTTTACCTGTCAAGTTGATATAATTAAGAATTTCATTTCATTTCATTTTCATTTATTGCATTTTAGTTGTTACAGACATATTACACAATCATAAATATATAGCACACATTATATTTTTGTAACAACAGGGAATGAGGAGGGGAAAGGCCTGATAGGCCTGATGCGCCCTCCTCTCCCAATGCATCACAATTTTCATGAAAATAAAAAAACAAAAAAAAACCATATGCAATTACTAATCTAAAGCAACTATTATGGGAATTTTACTATGAAATTTTTCATTAATAGCAAATTTTCGGAGAAAACTCTTCTTCTTCAGGCAGTTTTGTTGTTGTCACTTTTTCCTGTCACTATCACGGTTACGGTTTACCTTGACGGTTTAGGTTATTTTTCAACAAATCCTGCCAGATGTTGGCAGAAAAAATCCTTTGCAGTCATTGATGATGGAATTTTGATTTTTATCTATCTCTATTCCTTCTTTCAGCTTTCTTTTTTGAAAATTGCTTTGGAAACTGATGACTTTAAGGGAATTCCAATCCATGCTGTGCCCAGTTTCTCTAACATGCCTATCTAATCCAATCTTGTTAGAGCAATTTTTTATAGCTGCTTTATGCTCAGCTATACGAATTTCTAGTCTGCGACCTGTTTCACCTATGTAAGATAGTCGTAAATTGTAGTTTTGGACAATCTTACATAGGTGAAACAGGTCGCAGACTAGAAACTCGTATAGCTGAGCATAAAGCAGCTATAAAAAATTGCTTCAACAAGACTGGATTAGATAGGCATATTAGAGAAACTGGGCACAGCATGGATTGGAATTCCCTTAAAGTCATCAGTTTCCAAAGCAATTTTCAAAAAGAAAGCTGAAAGAAGGAATAGAAGATTGAGAAAAATCAAAATTCCATCATCAATGACTGCAAAGGATTTTCCCTGCCTATCATCTGGCAGGATTTGTTGAAAAATAACCTAAACCGTCAAGGTTAACCGTAACCGTGATAGTGACAGGAAAAAGTGACAACAACAAGACAGCCGGAAGAAGAGTTTTCTCCAAAAATTTGCTATTAATGAAAAAATTTCTAAGTAAAATTCCCATAATAGTTGCTTTAGATTAGTAATTGAATTAAGAAACTAGGAAGCCATTTCTCAAAATGAGCTTTATTCAAAACATATACAAGTCAAGTCCACACAATATCAAACACAGCTAGGGCGGTACTATAAATTAATAAAGGTGATAGATAATACAATATGAACTTTTGGTCAGTAAGAAATACCTGAGTTTTCGTTTAAATATATTAATATTAAGTGATACAATATCAGTAGGAAATGTATTCCATAATGCTGGACCAGTATAATTAATAAATGATCTAAATCGTTCTGTTAGTGGAAACATGGGGATTAGTGTTGTTTTTTGTCTCGTGGAGTAATCATGACCACGAGTACTTATTGAAATTAAATCTTGGTAGTAACCATTTTTTATTCTCAAAAACATCAGTTTACCTATACTATAGATATGCAATTGGTGAATAGTTAGTATATTAAAATCATTTGGACTGAGTCTAGCCCGAAAGACTGTATATGAAAATTGAGTATATTGTTTTTAATTTGTAATAGTCTGATGAATCTATTTTGTAACGACTGAAGTTTTTTCATATTATATAAGGTAGTCGATCCCCATACAGATATACAGTAGATCAGATGAGACTGAATTAAATTATAGTATAATAAAATCATTAGTTTTGGGGTTAAATTAGCCACTGCACTACTAATAACCCCTATATTTTTTGAGATCTTATTAGATAAGTAGTCAACATGTGAATTCGATTTTAAATCATGCTGAATAATGATACCAGGATAATTATGATTTTGAACCACTTCTACAGATGATCCGAGTAAATTAATATTCTGAATTAAGGAAATAGGGGTTGACGTACTTGAAAAAATCATTACTTTTGTTTTGTTCATATTAATAGCCAGATCATTTTTAGTTAACCAATTAGTGATAGATACAAAACGGCCTTGTAGTTGTCGCACTAGTGTCTCAACATCATTTCCATGTATTAATATGGTTGCATCATCATATCTGAATTGCGTAGACAGGTACAGAAGTCATTAATATAAATATTAAATAATAATGGAGCAAGTACCGAGCCCTGAGGGACTCCTGAAATGACTGATTGTAAGTTAGATTTGGTATGTTCAATTTCTGTATATTGCTGGCGACCAGTGAGATAGTTTCTGAAGAGATTATGTAATGTACCCCGAATGTCAATTGCATACAATTTTGATAATAATAAGTTGTGATTTAAAGTATCAAATGCTTTTTGATAAATTTATGAAAAGTCCCAATGTAAATTTATTATTAATAGAATTAGATTGCATTTTATCTTTTGAATGTAAAAGGCCGATTTCTGTTGAGGAATTTGGTAAAAAGCCAAATTGATTTTTGTGCAAAATTTTATATTTTTCAATATAAGCAAATAATCTAACAAATAGTAATTTTTCAAAATTTTTAGCAAATATGGATAATTTAGCTATAGGTAGATAGTTATTAATATCTGTCAAAGAACCCTTTTAAAAACAGGAGTAATTTTTGCAACTTTTAACGAATCTGGGAAAATACCTGTAGCTAAAATGGAATTTAAAAATGTATAATAGGGGAGTAACAATGAAAAAAGTTAGTTTTTAAAATTTTGGGAAGAATATCATCTGGACCAGGTCCAGTATTTATGTTAATATTTTGCAGTTGGTAGATTAATTCGGTTCTAGTAATTTCCAAAGTACGCACTGAATTTAAGGTACATGAGTTGAAGTCGTGAGGTAATTGTTGATCGTTCAGCTTAGGAAGTTGTTGTATTATACGTTGTGGTGATACAATAAAATGATCATTAAATTGATTAGCAATTTCAGTTTGATCGGTGATTTTGATGTTACCTCGAGTGAGGTGAATCGAAGCTTTGGTACATTCCTACGACCTAATAATATGTTTAAGTGCTTCCAGGTTACTTTTGGATTATTTTTGAAAAAATATGAAAATAATAATCTCTTTTTTAATTTTCTAATATAGGAGTTAAGATTATTTCTAAATTTTAAAAAAATGTAATAATCAATTTGTGACCTTGATTTTAAGAACTTTGTGAACAGTTTATTTTTTATTTATCTGATTAAGACAGTGCTTTGTTAGCCAAGGTTTTTGCTCTTTCTTGAATTTAGACGTGGTTCTTTTAAATGGAAAAGCCTTATTGTACAATCTCTTCAAAGTTATTTCAAATAAATGAATAAGCCACATCAGGATTAGAAATTTGCATTATTTCATCCCAGTTCGTATCTTGTACTAGGTTTATGAATAGATTCATATTATTCTCATTAATAATTCGAGAGATAGTATTTGTTGGTCTAGATACGTGTATATCACTATATGTGTAAATTAAGAAAATTGGCAGATGATCACTAAAATGAAAATTAAGAATACCTGATAAAATAGAGTCCGATGGTATATTTGTTATACATAGATCCAAAATTGAGGCCATATATTGAGTTATTCTTGTAGCTGAAAAAATAGTGTTATAGAATCCTGCAGTGGCAATTGCAGAATTAAACTCTCGTGGGTATGAAAGATTCCATGACAGATCAATATTAGTCTCCCAGTAACAGTCCTTTTTTCCTTGTAAAATTTATATAATTAAGTATATCAGTAAATTATTCAATAAATAAAGAAGGGTTCGCTGTTGGTGGATGATAACAGGCTGAAATTATATTATATTGATCTTTAATTGTAATAATTTCAATATCAGAATTAATAAATGTCAATTTTTCAATTTGGGTGTAGTCCAAATTATTTGTTTTAACAAAAATTGCAATTCCTCCTCCTCTAGACTCGGTCCTATTTTTATTAAAAGTCTGATAGAATGGGAGATGTAGACAATAGTCTTCAGAAGGAAACCATGTTTCCGAAACGCAAATTATATCTATTTGATAATTTAATAGTTTAACTAATGCCTCCAGATCAGATATCTTATTGACTAATGATCCCGCATTAAGATGAATAACATTTAGAGAATTATTAGGGTTATTAGATATTGTATCATTAAGATGCTGTACTGAATAATAATTGTCATATATCAATGTACCCCAAGCAGTTTTGTAAGATTAAGTCCCCTCCCCTAAGCACTATTTGAGAATCCCACAAAATGGTGGCCACCCCCTGCACCAATTAATAATTAATTGACCTTATCTCCTTATATCTATATATATTTTTCCCTTTTTTTGTTTTGCCAAAGGAATTAAAAAAATAAAAAATTCTAACAGTTAGTTATTGTTGCATAACATAATATCTTTAAAGTACCATGTAAACATCAAGACATTCTCCAATAGTTTTAATCAGTGACATAAGAACTCAATAAAAATTATAAACATATTAATAACCTCAGTACACATACAAATTCTATATTTCCCTCAATAATCAACAATTCTGTGTTATAATCAATTAATAAACCAAACAATGAAGGGAATGTAATAAAAAAGGTTAGTAATAGTAAGGGACCATGTACAACTCATTTTTTCAGTTACCATGTCATAATTCCAAGTGGCTAAACATATTCAGTGACTGGATAGAAGAATGTCAATGAGCAACTCTCATGACATAGAGAAATTAAATAAAGATTGTGTTTATTTGAATAGTCCCTATATGTAATACAAATTCCCCACTTCCTCCCAATGATCAACATATCTGTAAATTAACGAACAAAATATACTAATAAAAAATAATAGTAAAAACCAAATACAATTCAAGTTTTTCAGTTCCCATACCAAAATTCCAACAGGTATGCCCACATGACAGGAGAGGAACATGTCACCAGGAACTCCAATGACAGTCAAAACTATATGTATCAGTAACCTCCATACACAGTACAAATTCCCTGATACCTCCCAGTGATCCCCAGCCACTATACAACAGTCAGGTATAATAACTAAGAATGGTAGGTAATCAAAAATATAGTACAAATATAGCTAACCAAATATAGTTCAAATTTCCAATTACCATACTAAAATTTCAATAATTATACAAATTTGACAAGTAGGTAAACCCATGAGTTCCCATGCCCAAATTCCAGTGATTAAACAAGAGCTAAAGACTGTGATGGAATCTGCCATCAATCAACTCCAATAACATGCAAATATAAGATAGAAGTTAGGTTCATGGAAATAACCTCTATACACCTTATAATTTCTTCTTTTCTTCCAAATAAAAACAATTATTAATTAAGTATGATGGTATAATGTAATAAACCAAAAAATCATAAGGAAGTGATACTATAAACTAATAGCATCCAAACAAATATAAGTCCGATATCTTTGCCCTCAGATCAAAAATCCAGCAAACATACACAAATAATGGCTAGGTGAAAATAGGACATCAACATTTCCAATGACCTAGGCATAAATTACTGAAATATTAAATAAGTTGATTACATAGTACAAAAGCAGTTCTGTACAATAGTCCAGTGCAGCAAATCAAGAAATGAAATGAATAAAATAAAATGAAGTAGAATAATAATAATAACAAGCCATATTCAGTTTACATTTGTCAGTTCTCATACCAAAGTCATACACCAGTAGAATCAGTGGAAGTAGATGGTAAACCAAACTCAGATCATTCATGGAAATTATATTTTTTCTTGGTGATGAGACATTTTTCCTGATATAGATATGTCCATTATTAACCCAAACGGATCTCACTAATCCCTGATGTATTAGTCTTCTTGCATGCCAGAATAATTCCTTATATGGTGGAATAAGATTTTCATTTATAAATACAAGAGTTTTGGACAAAATACTATTAAAATCACAATTGTATATAGTGGATCTCTTCCTATCAAGCCAGCTATCCCTTAAAGTTCTGGACAAAAACTGAACAAGCACATTAGCATTAGGTTTATTGAAAGAATCTGGTTTTAAGGGATGTATAATGTCAATATCCTGTAAATTGAAATCATGTACACCAAAAGCTTCTGCCAATGTACTCATATAAGTTGTTCTTTTTCATCTTTTATACGAGTCAAATCAAGACCATGAAATTCCAGATTTTTTTTTTTTACGTAAATATTGCGCCAATTCATTAAAGTCATATTGTAATTTATTCAATTCAAGTTGTTTGAACTCCATCTGCTGCAAGAGATTATCTTGTGTAATCCTTAAACCTTCATTTTCTTTCCTAAATGACTCCAGTTGTTCCAAAATTGAATCATAATTTGTTGACATATGTTCTATAGATGCCTTACATTCCTTCAGTTCTTTTTTCAATTCCAAAGTAGGTTCCAATTTTATGGTTATGTCATCCAAGGCCTGTCTTAGATAATTTCTAACTTTTAAGTTTGTGGAATCAAGTTTTTCATTGAAATCTTGTAGTGATTTAAAAATTCGTTCCATGTCAACTGGATTAGAACGATTCAAACATGGACTACCCCTAATTTATTCGATATATTTTGTTTGCTTCTTGTAGTCATAATGTCACATCCGAAAAAAATAAAAAATTATATATATATATATATCAATCAATTATCAACTTGTGGATGTCACACCAGAGGGCAGCACATTGGCACCTTATTCAAGAATTTGGTATTCTACTATTTCTTCAGGTTCAGTCAAAATAAATTAACTAAGTATGAACATGTAGCCAAAAAATTATTTCATGTATTACATTCCAAGGCAAAAAATAATCCAGCACTAGCAAGAGTACCTATCTTCTAGACCGAATCGGCAAAAGGACTCCAAAGACTGAAGATTCCACCCATGTGAAGCACCACCACAATACAACCGTAGTTTTGAGATTTAATTCAACCTTTCTAATGATGTTATTAACTCAATCTACAAATCAATTTGCTATAAGAGATCCATCACCACATATTAGTAATATCACTTAGGTCGTATATCCTTTTCATGATATATAATACGGAGACGGGGGAAGCTCAACCCTTACTGTGCAGCATACTTGAATAGTTTATTAATAAATAAGGATAAGTTAGAACTCGGAGGGCGATAACAAACCATTATTATATAATATTCATTTTCAATTGTCAAAATTTCTATATAAGGGTCAATAACAGTTAAATCTGTTATCAAAGAATAATTTTGGTGAATAGTATTTACATAAATTGCCACTCCACCTCCCTTTGTTTTAATTCTATTATGGAAAAATATTTTATAACCAGGTATATCAATACTATAAGTTTGTGTCGGAAACCATGTCTCAGTTAAACAGAGTATGTCAATCCTCGATCCGGTCGCCTGAATCAATGCCTCAACAAGAGTAACCTTAGACATAAGAGATCTGGCATTTATATGAATTAATTTCAAGCAGGGGCTGCGGGGATGCAGCCCCCCCAGATATTACGAAGCACATGTGATAATTTTTTTCTCCTTCCCGCCGTTCATAGTTCCCTGACGGCCTAATCTTATTTAGTTTCTGTGTACATTGTACAACTGCAATATACGCAATGCGCGAGACTGCAAAATTCGCAGCTCTTTATCTAAAGAGCGTGGCGAGGGGCTGAAATTCCTGTATGTAACATCTGTGTGTTTAAACTTACAAGGTGGGGATACAACTTCACCGGGACTGGTATCTCTGCAACCCTCACTTCGAAATATCTTTTCATTGGCTACCGTTAAAACAAACTTCGTGGCTCGTGATGTCGATTGCCTAGGGGTGGGGATAACTTGTGCAGGGATCAGAAAATCTAATGAAGGAAAGCGTCCCTCTTTGAACCCCCACTGCAATTTCCGTTCCCCAAAAGCTTTGGAAGACTTAACTGTGTGTGTGTGGGGGGGGGGGGGGAGGTCACTCGAATGCATTTCTTGTTTTTTATCGGAGACTGCAGTTCCTGCAGCCCTTAGTACTAAATCCGTTTTCACTTGCTGCCGTAAAAACAGTCCTCGTGGTGATGATCGCCTAGGGGTAAGCTAGATGGGTAGGGCGCATAGGGCGAGGATGGTGAATAGAGAAATTTCCCGCTCAGAACCCGTTCTGCGATTCGGCTTAAGCTTTGGGAACATGAAAGAGAAGGGAAGGGGGATCACTCCAATATATTCCTTTCCGTGTTTCTCCGGAGAAGAAATGTTGATTATTTGACATTTGCATTAGCGGTCAGTTTGCTTTTGCTGTTCGAGAGTTCAGTTCGAAGCGTTATTGTCCCTTGCGTGTCATCAAATTCTGTAGTTAGTATGGCGCAAACTGTGGAATATCTGAAGCGGATTCAGTTCAGCAATTTGACATTTCAAGAAAAATTAGACTTGAAAAACTTTGGTAGACCGATGCCTGATTTGAAAATAACGCAGATAGCACATAGCCGAAATAAAAGTTATCAGCGTAATTTTAACACTAAGATGTACATGGGAAATGACTGGATTTATGGATGCGAAGTCTCAAACTCCCTGTTTTGCTTTCCATGTCTGTTGTATGGTGGGGACTCTGTGTGGACCAAAACAGGTGCGAACGACTTAAAAAAACTCCATGAAAAAATGAAAAAGCATGAAAATTCTATGAAGCACATACAAAGTTCAGTGGATTTCGCGATGTTGGGGAGTGTCAATATTGCTACGCAAATGGATAGTGTGTACAAATTGAGCACTGAACACCACAATAAGGAATTCTTTGAATACAGCTCATGTTGAGAAATGGCTTCCTAGTTTCTTAATTCAATTACTAATCTAAAGCAACTATTATGGGAATTTTACTAGGAAATTTTTTCATCAATAGCAAATTTTCGGAGAAAACTCTTCTCCTTCTTCAGGCTGTCTTGTTGTTGTCACTTTTTCCTGTCACTATCACGGTTACGGTTTACCTTGACGGTTACGGTTAACCTTGACGGTTTAGGTTATTTTTCAACAAATCCTGCCAGATGTTAGGCAGGGAAAATCCTTTGCAGTCATTGATGATGGAATTTTGATTTTTCTCTATCTCTATTCCTTCTTTCAGCTTTCTTTTTTGAAAATTGCTTTGGAAACTGATGACTTTAAGGGAATTCCAATCCATGCTGTGCCCAGTTTCTCTAACATGCCTATCTAATCCAGTCTTGTTGGACAAATTTTTATAGCTGCTTTTATGCTCAGCTATACGAGTTTCTAGTCTGCGACCTGTTTCACCTATGTAAGATAGTCCACAACTACAATTTACTACATAGACTACTCCTTGCATTTTAAAAATATCTTCTTCTCTTTGAACTATTTTAGGGAAATTTTTTTTAACTTTGTTCTCTAAACTTAGAGCTAGCCTAATATTGTACTTCTTACTAATTCTCTTTAAAGTCTCAAATAAACCTTTGTGATAAGAAATTTTTCCAGTGAATTTTACTTGTTGCTTTTGTGGGTTCTTCGTACCACTAAAATTCAGAAGCTTCTCAATTTCTTCTTTAGGATAGTTATTCTCTGCAAGTATGACTTTAAGCTCTTCTTTATGGGCTTCTTTTTTATCTGCAGTAGAAACTATTTTATTAATTTTTCTAAAAACTGACTTGCTACATTTTTCTTAATAGAAACTGGATGATAGGAATTGAAATCCAGTAGTCTTTTAGTATTCATTGGTTTTTTATACCAACTAGTGAGGAATTTTCATCTTCATAATAGATAGTAATATCTAAGAAGTTTATTCTTCTTTGATTTTTTTTTTTTTTTGAAGTTCAATAGTGAACTTAAGGGAATCATCTAATTCATTGAATGAGTCTAGAATTCTTTCTGGAACAATTTCTGAGTTATCTATTATAAATAAGATGTCATCCATGTATCTGCTATATAAGCAGAAGTATGTGGGTTGTAAGGGATGTAAGGTCAGGTGATGCGTAACATCACAGCCTCTCCTTGACAAATGTCAACCCCCGCCTTCTCGTGGTGCATCCTGTTCCCACTAAAGGGGCTCTGACGACCGCCAATAGCGGTATAACTATACCATCGGGATTAGAGGAAATTCTATCCCACACTCACCAACCCGCTTGGCCAGCGTGGTGAGTTATGGCCAAACCCCTCCAAAATGATTCCACAACTTAAATCTTAGCCCTCAGTCTCCGGCAGCTGGAATGTACCTGGCCAAGGCAGCGGCCAGTGCAACATGAAGGCAGAGGGTGCTAAGAATCCCCGGAGGACCGGACTAGGCTGCCATCTGATGCTGACCTTGGCTACGTACAATGGACGCTCCCTATCTTCTGATTCAAGGCTTCTTGAATTGGAAGAGGAACTACAAAGGATCAAGTGGGACATCGTGGGGCTAAGTGAGGTAAGGAGAAAAGGAGAAGATCTCATCGAACTAAAAAGTGGACATCTCTTCTACTATCGTGGGACAGATACTGGCAGAACTAGTGGTGTTGGATTTATAATAAACAAGAAACTGAAGGATAAAGTTGTAGAAGTTGAAAGTTCCTCTGACAGAGCTGCACGACTTGTTATCCAACTCTCAAAAAGATACCAGGCTCAGATTATTCAAACTTATGCACCCACCACAAGTCATCCTGAAGAAGAAATTGAAGAATTTTATGAGGAAATTTGTCATCTAAATAATAAAGGTAAGCAGCACTTGAAAATAATTATGGGAGATTTCAATGCAAAAATAGGGCAACGGCAACAGAATGAAACTTCAGTAGGTAAATTCGGTCACGGCAACAGAAACCAGCGTGGAAATACTCTCGTTGAGTTTGCAGAGGCAGAAGGGTTTTTCATCTTGAACTCCTTCTTCAAGAAAAAGCCACACAGGAAATGGACATGGAGACATCCAAATGGGACGACAAGTGAAATTGATTTTATTATGTGTAACAAAAAATTCGTCATAGAAGACTGCAGTGTGCTAAACAAGTTCAACACAGGTAGTGACCATAGATTGGTGAGATGTAAGATGCACCTCAACACTAAACTTGAACGTGGCAAGCTCATAAGACAAACAAAATCTATTGACATAACCAACCTTAAAAAACACCATAATACCTTCAAGTTGGAACTGAAGAACAGGTTCTCTGCTTTAGAAGGCCTAACATCAGAAGAAGTGGACATCTCTGAAGTTAACAGAAAAGTAACCAAAGCTCTTATGGAAACAGCAACAAAATTAGCTGGGTCTAAGAACAAGTTGCATGTAAATAAATTATCAGGAAAAACGAAAATGTTGATGCAAAAAAGAAGAGAGATGAGGACAACTAAAGAAGATGTGACTTCCAAAGTGGAATATATAGAGCTATGCAAGACAGTAAGAAAAAGTATCACTGAAGACGTAAGAAAATTCAACTGTGAACTAGTGAGGAAAGCAATTGAAAACAACCAAAGCCTAAAGATAGCAAAGGGACATCTCAGTAAGGGAAGAAAACACATTATGGCACTGAGAAAAGAAGATGGTTCTGTAACAAGAAATAGAGGCAGAAATTTTGACAAGAGTGAAAGATTTCTACTCCAAATTATATGAAAGGGATGATACATGCACTCCAGACATCATGAAAGATACCAGTACCAGAGTTCCTCCAGTCCTTCCAGCAGAAGTTGCACATGCAATCAAGAACATGAAGCGGGGAAAAGCTCCAGGAGAAGATGGAATTACTGTAGACATCATACAAGAAGCAAGTGGAGAAATCGAAACAGTACTCGCCCAAATTTTCACTCGATGCCTTAATGAAGGAAAGATTCCTGAGGATTGGAACACCGCTACAATGATCCTGCTACATAAGAAAGGTGACATTGAGGATCTTGGAAACTACAGACCTTTATGAAATCTTCACTAAAGTTCTTTCACACCGATTGAAGGTAACACTGGACATGGCTCAACCGAGAGAACAAGCTGGATTCAGGAGTGGCTACAGCACAATAGATCATATCCACGTGCTGAGAGAACTAATTGAAAGAGCGAGGGAATATGAACTTCCATTGTGCATGGCTTTTATCGATTATGAAAAAGCCTTTGATTCGGTGAAACCATCAGCAGTTACAATGGCTCCGAAAACCTGCGGTATTGAAGATGCATATATTAATATTATTAATAACATCTATGAAAATGCAAGTGCAAAGATTAGGCTGTTTGAAAATACAACACACGTAAAAATTGGAAAGGGAGTGAGACAAGGTGACACCATATCTCCGAAGCTCTTTAATGCCACATTGGAGGGTGTTTTTCAGTCGCTGAGCTGGGAAAACAAGGGGATAAAGATTAATGGAGATTATCTAACCCACCTTCGTTTTGCTGATGACGTAGTCATTTTTGCAACTACCCCATCAGAGCTGCAGAGTATGATCCAGGAACTTGCTGACAAGAGTAAAGAAGTGGGATTAAAAATGAACTTTCAGAAGACAAAAGGGATGTTCAATGCTTTTACAAGAAATGAAGATTTATCGATTGATGGAGAAAAGCTGGAGATAACGGACACGTACGTTTATCTTGGACAGCAGATATCAAGTGAGGGTCACATTGATGAAGAAATTAATCGGCGTACAAAACTTGCCTGGAGAGCTTTTGGAAGAAACAGCATAATTTTCAAGAGCAATATGCCATTATGTCTTAAAAGAAAAGTGTTTGATCAATGCATCCTTCCAGTGCTTACGTATGGTGCAGAGACGTGGACCTTAACTAAAAGAGACATACAAAGGCTGCAGACAACTCAAAGAAGCATGGAGAGGTGCATACTTGGTGTAACCAGGAGAGATAAGAAGAGGAACTCGTGGATCCGAAAAATGACAAGAGTGGAAGACATCATGATCAGAGTTAAATCCCTGAAATGGCAATGGGCTGGACATACTGCCAGAAGGACAGATCATCGATGGACAGCCGAAATTTTAGATTGGATTCCAAGGGACAGGAAAAGACCCAGAAGAAGACCACATGGGAGATGGGTGGATGAAATTCGAAAGTATGCAGGGGTGACATGGAGGAGACTGGCAGAAGACAGACCGTTGTGGAGGAAACTTGGCTAGACCTTCGTCCAGCAGTGGATTGATAATGGTTGACAATGATGATGATGATGATGTGGGTTGTACTAGTATATTTTCTTCTAGTTTTCCCACATAATAGTTAGCTAAGAGTGGGGAGAGTGGGGAGCCCATAGCTAGCCCCGATTTTGAATGAAAAAAGTTTTCCCAAATTGAAAGTAGTTGTTCTGCAAAGAGAAGGTAAGCATTTCAAAAATTCCAACTAATATGTTTTTTTTTTTTGTTGTGAAAAACTATTAGGTCTGCCAAGTCATCCACTATAAAGTCTATAAGTTGATCTATATTAATGTGAGTATACATAGACACTACGTCTAAACTACCCATAATAGGAGAATCTAATTTAGGAAGAAGTTCTAGTTTTTCTTTTAGCTGCATTGAGTTTTTAATCAAGTTAGGTGGCTCTTTTAAAAGATTCTGAAGGTGTGACTTTAAAAAATAGTTTAGATTTGAAAGAATAGAGTTTTTTGAGTCTATTATTGGTCTAATTGGTTTGTGTTCTTTATGCAGTTTGACTATTCCCTATATTTGAGGTAATCTGAACTGTAATTTTGAGAATTGTTTATAGTTTTCTGGAAGCTGGTTTTTCTTTTTTGAAGTGAAATAAGCTTAGAGACTTTTTTAATCAAATCTGGTAGTGGGTTTTCTTTTATTTCTTCATACATAGGTTTTTTTTTAGTTCTTCTATCTTTCCTAGATAATCTTTCTTATCCATAATAGAAATCAACTTACTTTTGTCTGTTTTCACAGCAACTACACTTTCATTTTTTCTGAAATCTTTAAGAGCTTTTAATTGACTATTATAAAAATTTTTTTGAGGTTTCCTTACTTGCTTCTGAAATTTTGTAAGGCTATTGTAGTAATCTTTTCTGAGGAGGTCTGCTTTAATTTGGTCCTCTTTTTCTAAAGTGCTGCAGATGCTTTCCAATTCAATTACCAATTTTTCTGTATTTATTTTTCTTTGGATAGATTGAAATTACTTCCTTTATTTATCACTTGTAATAATTCTTGGCTAACTCCAGTAGCAGTGTTGTCCTTTACATGACTAAGAACTGCAGTTCCTTTGTTTTTACTGGAATAGTTTTTTTAAAATTTCTTTTCTTTAAGGTTCAGCTTTTTAACAAATATTTCTTATTTTTGTTTCTTACTCCAATTTTTAGCCAGTCATCCAATTCTGGATACAGTAAAAGCAGAATTGGATGACTTAAGGGATACAGTAAAAGCAGAATTGGATGACTGGCTAAAAATTGCAGTAAGAAACAAAAATAAGAAATATTTGTTAAAAAGCTGAACCTTAAAGAAAAGAAATTTTTGAAGAAAAAACTATTCTAGTAAAAACAAAGAAACTGCAGTTCTTAGTTGTGTAAAGGACAACACTGCTACTGGAGTTAGCCAAGAATTATTACAAGTGATAAATAAAGGAAGTAATTTCAATCTATCCAAAGAAAAAATAAATACAGAAAAATTGGTAATTGAATTGGAAAGCATCTGCAGCACAAGGTAAGCATTATCCGCTAGATTTTTGTACAAGTTACTTTGAAATATCGCACGTAAAAGAGAGTAGTAGAATAATCAGAGTTATATAATAGTCAGAATTAGAAATACTAAGTGGAATTGATCTGCAGCACTTTAGAAAAAGAGGACCAAATTAAAGCAGACCTCCTCAGGAAAGATTACTACAATAGCCTTGCAAAATTCCAGAAGCAAGTAAGGAAACCTCAAAAACATTTTGATAATAGTCAATTAAAAGCTCTTAAAGATTTCAGAAAAAATGAAAGTGTAGTTGCTGTGAAAACAGACAAAAGTAAGTTGATTACTATTATGGATAAGAAAGATGGAAGAAGAACTAAAAAAACCTATGTATGAAGAAGTAAAAGAAAACCCACTACCAGATTTAATTAAAAAAGTCTCTAAGCTTATTTCACTTCAAAAAAAGAAAAACCAGCTTCCAGAAAACTATAAACAATTCTCAGAATTACAGTTCAGATTACCTCAAATATATGGAATAGTCAAACTGCATAAAGAACACAAACCAATTAGACCAATAATAGACTCAAAAAACTCTATTCTTTCAAATCTAAACTATTTTTTAAAGTCACACCTTCAGAATCTTTTAAAAGAGCCACCTAATTTGATTAAAAACTCAATGCAGCTAAAAGAAAAACTAGAACTTCTTCCTAAATTAGATTCTCCTATTATGGGTAGTTTAGACATAGTGTCTATGTATACTCACATTAATATAGATCAACTTATAGACTTTATAGTGGATGACTTGGCAGACCTAATAGTTCTTTACAACAAAGAAAAAAACATATTAGTTGGAATTTTTGAAATGCTTACCTTCTCTTTGCAGAACAACTACTTTCAATTTGGGAAAACTTTTTTCATTCAAAAATCGGGGCTAGCTATGGCCTCCCCACTCTCCCCACTCTCCCCACTCTTAGCTAACTATTATGTGGGAAAACTAGAAGAAAAGATACTAGTACAACCCACATACTTCTGCTTATATAGCAGATACATGGATGACATCTTATTTATAATAGATAACTCAGAAATTGTTCCAGAAAGAATTCTAGACTCATTCAATGAATTAGATGATTCCCTTAAGTTCACTATTGAACTTCAAAAAAAAAAAAAAAAAAAATCAAAGAAGAATAAACTTCTTAGATATTGCTATCTATTATGAAGATGAAAAATTCCTCACTAGTTGGTATAAAAAACCAATGAATACTAAAAGACTACTGGATTTCAATTCCTATCATCCAGTTTCTATTAAGAAAAATGTAGCAAGTCAGTTTTTAGAAAAAATTAATAAAATAGTTTCTACTGCAGATAAAAAAGAAGCCCATAAAGAAGAGCTTAAAGTCATACTTGCAGAGAATAACTATCCTAAAGAAGAAATTGAGAAGCTTCTGAATTTTAGTGGTACGAAGAACCCACAAAAGCAACAAGTAAAATTCACTAGAAAAATTTCTTATCACAAAGGTTTATTTGAGACTTTAAAGAGAATTAGTAAGAAGTACAATATTAGGCTAGCTCCAAGTTTAGAGAACAAAGTTAAAAATTTTTTCCCTAAAATAGTTCAAAGAGAAGATATTTTTAAAATGCAAGGAGTAGTCTATGAAGTAAATTGTAGTTGTGGACTATCTTACATAGGTGAAACAGGTCTCAGACTAGAAACTCGTATAGCTGAGCATAAAACAGCTATAAAAATTTGCTTCAACAAGACTGGATTAGATAGGCATGTTAGAGAAACTGGGCACAGCCTGGATTGGAATTCCCTTAAAGTCATCAGTTTCCAAAGCAATTTTCAAAAAAGAAAGCTGAAAGAAGGAATAGAGATAGAGAAAAATCAAAATTCCATCATCAATGACTGCAAAGGATTTTCCCTGCCTAACTTCTGGCAGGATTTGTTGAAAAATAACCTAAACTGTCAAGGTAAACCGTGATAGTGATAGGAAAAAGTGACAACAACAAGACAGCCTGAAGAGTTTTCTCCGAAAATTTGCTATTAATGAAAAAATTTCCTAGTAAAATTCCCATAATAGTTGCTTTAGATTAGTAATACAATAAGGAAGTCAAGAAAAACAGGTCAGTGTTTTCAAAAATTATTGATTGCATCAAATTTTGTGGAAAACACGAGCTTGCACTAAGGGGGCATGATGAAACATCAGAATCCTCTAATTCCGGAATATTTCGAGGTTTACCCGATTTTGCTAGTCAGTTAGACCCAACAGTCAGGGAACATTTGGAGAATTCAACAGTCTTCAAGGGCACATCAAAAATAATCCAGAATGAGCTCTTGGATTGTATGTATGTTAGAAATTTCACGCCAACAAATAAAACAGGAAATTGATTCTGCACAGTTTTTGTCCATTATGGCAGATGAAACCCCAGATGTATCGGAAATAACACAAATAGCAATTGTATTCCAATATGAGAAGGTTGCGCTGTCGAGCGTTTCTGGGGCTTTTATAATCCTTCTGGGCAGGATGCTGCTTCCATTTCAGGATGTCTTCTAAAAGTGTTGGAAGAAATAATTCCCAATGAATCTCAGAAATTAATAGCACAGAGCTATGATGGTGCAGCTGTGATGAGCGGTGCAACTTCAGGTGTCCAGGCCAGGGTGAGACAGATATATCCTAATGCTTTTTATATTCATTGCTATGCTCATCAGCTAAATTTAGTGATGGAGAAAGCTGCATCACAAAACACTAAAGCCAGGATTTTTTTTCAAACTTATCTGGAATACCTACATTTTTTTCACGTTCACCACAAAGATTAGCAGCTCTTAACACCGTAGTTGGAAAGAAAATTCCACACTCGATGACGACCCGTTGGAATTTTAAAATTCTTACTGTGAATTCTGTTTTCGAACAACAAGTCAATCTATTGGAATGTTTTCGATCACTCAAGGAAAGTAGTACATCTCCAGCAGTTACAATAAATATGCTGCAAGTGGGCTTGAACGGCTATTGAAAGATCCGGAATTTAAATTCTGGTTGACATTTTCTCATAATCTTATGCCTCACGTAGACATATTATACCACCAATTGCAGAATCGTCAAACGGATGCAGTAAAGACAAAACATTGTGTTTCAGCTTTCATTAACCCTGTACAGAACATAAGGGCTCATATGCCGACTGACAATACAGACTATTCTGAGGACAAAACTCCGGATCAGCCTCCCCTCCAGAAAAGAGACGGGTCGAGCAGAACAACAGTATTAGAACAGTTGCCGCAAAAGAAGTATGTGATCTAATTACCACTCAAGCCACTGAACGGTTTCATTTCACAGATCATCTTGAAGCTGCCAAACTTTTTTACCTGAAAATTTTGCCAGTTACGCTAAGCAGGTTTCCAAACCATGAGATGGACATTGCAGTAAAATGATTTGGAGTGCTAGAAAAGGAAAAGCTGTATTCGGAGCGCAGCGTGTTGTATAACCGAAGCGATTTCCACAATATTACAAGTGTAACTCAGCTGTTACAGTTCATGCTGAAAAATAATTTGGAAGCATCCTTTTCGGAAACTGTGAAACTTCTTCGCATCTTAGTTACTATCCCAATGACGACATCAGAGCCTGAACGTTGTTTCTCGTCCCTCAAGACAAGCAAGAATTTTTAAGGAACAGTATGGGACAAGATCAACTGACAGCACTTGCAATGTTGTCAATAGAAAAAAACATTATTGCTAGCACCAAGAAATTCAACGAACAAGTTATTGATATGTTTGCTACTCGTCGAGATCGGTGCATGGAATTTATTTACAAGTGACAGATATGTATGTTATCACTGCTAAAAAAAAAAATTTGCACGCTTTGATAAAAACTGCTAACATTTTTATTTTGTGTGTATTTTTTGATCCTATGTGGTGCCCTGTTTGGTGTTGATCACTATAAAATATTTTTAATATCTTATATCTCAAACAGAATAACTTTTTTTTTTCCAAAATTTAGAAACATTCTTTTGTGACCGATAACATTTAAAAATCGTAATGTTTAGGTACAATTAAATTTGCATTATCAGTATGATTGATCCTGAAGCACAATAACAGTTTGTTTGATACAGTAACATTTCAAGTAGTTCTTAAGCCCCCCCCCCCCCCAGGAGTGATGAAATTCCTGCATACTCGTATCTTTAAACTTACGTTTCTAAACAGTCTTTGCTGCTTTAAAAGTTCGTTAACATCTAACATGCGCTTCGTAAAACATAAATTTACTAATTTAAGCAGTACTGAAGTTTTAATTACGGTGAAATTCTTTTGTATCATATTTATTAATCAATTTAAAAAAAATATTTTTATCTCCCTATCACTGCAAGTCATTTCTCAATTTTAACGCTAGGAAGTAAATTTTTTATTACTTTAATTAAAATTAAGAACCGTTTAAAAATTCTTAAAGCACTTGAAGGAGTCAGAAACTGTTAAATTTGACATTATTGACATTTCCCGCTTGCACTGCAAATTTTCTGCGGCTTCCGCTAAATATCAGTAAATTACGCAAACCATGTGTTTTTGTTACAAAATGTATTCTTGATATTCCTTGAACAGTGGAAAGTTACGTAACTGCCAGTATTCCAATACGGAGTGCGCTGGGCCGAGGTAGCTCAGTGGCAGCATGCTCGCCTCCCGACTTGAAGGGTTCGAGTCTCGTTGCCGCTGAAGACCCGTCGTGGTTTGGAAGTGATGTTAAGCCGGCGGTACTGGGGTAATGACTCCTCATTATAAATAAACCTAACTCCCATCCTCCGATGTTTGGCCCGGGCCGTTTAGCCCTCAGTGTAGCATAAATAATCACTGGTGGGGGTCACCTAATAATGTTTTATATATATAATGGAAAATAAACCAGCAGGCAACCGGTGAAAGAAAACATCTAAGTGATTTACTTGCATTTGGAAAATAAGTATATAAGTGCAAACTGGATATCTTTTGCTTGTTAAACTTTTAATTAATAATCTCAGTTAATGTAAGTATCGGGAGGGAAAAAAGCTGAAGTGTATCTGTGAAATTAAGCTCGAAGTATATAATATTTTTTATTCATTTCAACTGTATCACACAAAAAATTTGGCTGTATGTGTACACAACACAGCAATAAATAACCCTTACCAAACCACGAATAGACGCAAAAAAAATTATCTTTGAGAAAGATATCCATAAAATTCGGATGCAGCCCCCTTATCAACTAGGCACGAGCCGCCACTGATTTCAAGGCATCATTAAAGTCACCAGACAACAGATTAGAAACTTGCTGTAGTGTATATATGTCACTCATTATTATTAACAATCACAGGTCACATATGAAGACCAAGCATCAATTAACAGAACATCCAAGTACAATTTATAATATACTATATAAAAAATTTAAAAACTTATTTGAATTAACCTAATTCAAAAACAAAAGACAAAATACCAAATGCCACCCCTTGCCACATTTTACTAAAATTATACATCCTAGTATCTAGCCACATCCTACTACACACCATCTCATCATTATTAAAAATATAGGGAGTAAGATTATGAAATTTAAGGAAACAAGGTATCATCTCATAAAATGCAAACCACTTTTTAGTAAACGAGCGTCCAATTCACTATGCCAGACAAAAATTTAACATGTAACTACAAAATGATAAATCACCAAACATAGAAATATAATAAACAGAAGATAAACAAATCAATCACCGTCTAGCCATGTAGAAGAAAGAAAATTTACAATCAAATCACAATTGGTAGTACATGACATTGAACATGATAAGCCGAAATATACAGAAGGCAAAAACTGATGACTAATGAATACCTATTAGGCAAGAGATAAACAGCAAATTTGCCAAAATATAATCATCTTATGAATCATGTATCATGAATAATAAAATGCCCCTATGGAATACCTATTCATAAGAGCTTTCCCCTTTTGTCACTCATTCCACTTTCTCTCCGCTATTTTCCCCTTCACATCATTTTACCACCTTTGTTCTGTACCTTTCCCCCCATTTTTATTCTTTCTTTCCTTTTTTTTATAAAATAATAAAATAGAATCAAAATTAATTAGACAGAGACCGAAATCCAAACTCAGGTCACATTAACCACTCCAAAACTAAAATAGATAACAACACCACCACCAACTCATACTCAGAAAAGAAAATGAAAAGAATATAAAGTTAAATAATCAGTTCCATAATTAAAGAGGTAAAATTTCTATTTCTATTACATCACAGTGGTAAGCATAGTATTACACATGATAAACAAAACTGTAAAAAATAAAACCAACTACCAAAACACCCGTAAGAAAACAAAAATCAAAGTGTAGTTTACCCATAAATTAATCTCAAAACCCTCCATCATAATCCAAAGAACTAAATTAACATAACGTATTATTTAACCAATCAAACCATAGGTAAGTGAAAAATCTCAAGGTAATAAACAATTCACAAAGTAATCACTATCAACCATTACATTTGTATACATATACAGTATTATCACTATTAAAACATGAAGGTCACAACAGTGTAAACACCCCCAAATTCCAATCTTATCCCATAGTATTAAGTCAGTAAACAGACTAAGTATTTAATTCACAATAATCTTATATGATTAAAAAAAATAAAAAAAATAATATACCCCTTCTCTCTCACCAATAAGAGTGAAAAACCTCAATAAATAGACAAATCAGAATTAATTAATCTGATATAGAAATGATTAATAATCTTGTGTCAGTCCAGGAAGACAGTCAAAATCACAGAATCAGACCATAGTCATATAGGTCTTCAAGTATGAGTATCTTCCTTTTTGGGTCAGATTCATCACCTTTCACAAAAACTTTTCCATTACTTACCCATGCATACTTAATTTTCTCCTGATGTAATAGTCTTCTAGCCTGCCAGAATAAGTGTTTATAATCAGGTATCAAATTTTCATTAATGTATATTTTGGATGATGCTAAAGTTCCATCAAGATCTGAATTCAAAACAGTTATTTTTTCCTGAATAACCATCTATCTCTAGCTGTTCTAGTCTTAAATTGTACAATTACTGCTACATTTGGTTTTAGATATGAGTTCACTTTAAGTGGATGAATAATATCCATATCATCTTGATGATAATTAAGAACACCAAATGCATCTGCAATTTTATCAATATGGTTTCTAAGTTCATTCTCATTGTGAATCAATGTCAAATCCAGACCATGTAGTTCTAAATTTTTATTGCGATGATATTGGTTGATTTCGTTAATATCACTTTTTAATTTCTGTATTTGGAGATGTTTTATATGAGCCTGTTAAGTAAGATCATTCTGGGTTGTTCTTAAATTTTTGTTTTCATTAAGGAGTGATTCACATTGTCTAGCAATCTCTTTATATTTAGTAGATACTAGTTCAATAGTTTTTTTATACTCTTCCAATTCCTTCTTAAGATCAGGGATTGACTCAAGCTTAATATTTATTTCATCCAGTGATTTCTTCAATTCCTGTCTGATCTCAACATTTGATTCCTGGACTTTTAAATAAATTAATGTCACTCAATGCTTTCAATAGTACATCCATATTAAGATCAGATACACCTCCAGCGGGTGGTGTACTCGTCCTAGATACATTTGAATGAGCACCAGTTTTCTGAGTACTCATTCTATATAAACCAATATCAAACTTGATACACAAGTAAATTATAATATGACCTCAAAACCAAATTAATACTTCAGCCTTCTCAAATCGAAGATAGATGGCAGCACTCCACCAAGATGTATGTGGAAATCTGTAAGTTCAATTTTAATGCCCTAAGGCTGTCATAACGAACAAACTCAATAAAATAGATGGCAGAGTTAATTATATTCCTTATGGTTTGATCTTCAGAAATTCCAAATCATAGAATTTAATTATAATTAATTGCGTATGTCAACATATGCTAATAAATAACTCACCAAATTTCGTAAGTCCAATTCTGTCGCCAGAAGACCACACAATTATCTATATCGTTGTTATATAGCGCTACCAACCATTCTAAAAGTAATTTATAATCCTTGACATAATTACAGCGAAAGTATGATGTATTTTATCATTTACTATATGCTATTTCATGATAAGTAAGGGTGGCACAACCTTTTACTTCAACTGCCTGACTTAAATCATGTGCTCTAGTTTTTACAAGTTTTTGTCTTTTCACCGAGATTTTGTTCAGTTGATGTATTTCGTCTGTTGGCGTTGGGAGTTTTTTTTTTGACTTATTTGTTCTGTATGACATTACTCACCCAAACCACCGTTCGTTTAGTTTATAGCACGCCTAGATATCTTTATGGGCCTGCTGCACACTTTTACAGAAAACTGCAAAAATTAACTGAAATCATGGTTTGAGTGCATTTTGTGTGTGTAGGTCTGTTTACAGACTGGTATTGCAGTGTTCAACTCATTTGCTAGCAAAAACTATTATCTGCTTTTTACAAGATTTTGTCTTTTCACCGAGTTTTTGTTCATTTGAGGTATTTTGTCTGTCGGTGTTGGGAGCGCTTATAACGGACTAGTTCATTGTGTATGATATTACTCGCCCAAACCACCATTAATTTAGTTTGTAGCATATGCCTAGATATATTTTTGGAGCTTTGGCACACTTTTACAGGAAACTGCCAAAAATTAACTGAAACTATGGTTTGAATTAAATTTTTTTCGGTGTGTAGGTCTGTTTACCGACTGGTATTGTGGTGTTTAACTCATTTGCTGGCAAATAAATCCTATGCTGTCCTTTTTACAAGTTGTCTTTTCATCTAATTTTTGTTCATTTGAGGTATTTCGTCTGTTGGCGTTGGAAGTTTTTACATGGCTAGTTTGTTCTGTATAATATTACTCACCCAAACCACCGTTAATTCAGTTTCTAGAAAGCCTAGATATCTATATAAAGCTGTGGCACACTTTTGCAGAAAACTGTAGAAATTAACTGAAATTATGGTTTAAATGAAATTCTACTTAGTGTGTATGTCGGTTTACAGGCTGTTATTGCGGTGTTCAATTAATGCGCTAGCAAATGAATCCTGTGCTCTCCTTTTTACAAGATTTTGTGTTTTCACCGAGTTTTTGTTCATTTGAGGTATTTCGTCTGTCGTCCTTGGGAGTTTTTACATGGATAGTTTGTTCTGTATGATATTACTCACCCAAACCACCGTTAATTTAGTTTCCAGCTCACATAGATATCTATATGGAGCTGTGGCACACTTTACAGGAAACTGCAAAAATTAACTGAAATCATGGTTTGAATAAACATCTGTTTGGTGTGTAGGTCTGTTTACAGACTGGTATTGTGCTGTTCAATTTATTTGCAAGCAAATCAATTGGGGTGCAATTTTTAATTAATTTTTTTTTAGAAAATTATACAGTTGTTTCACCTTGGAAATTCATGTGCACACATGTGGTTCCTCTCTTTGCATAGTAAGGGCAGTAAGCAAACTATTAGACGTGTTGACTCAACTTGCGCTGAACCTAAAAATGGAGTAGCAATTTACAAAGAGTTTTTTTTTTTTTTTTTGCTACATGTGTTGATAAAGAAATTTGGTGAAGTGAGCAAACAGTAAGTCTCATTAAAATAGTTAAATTTATGAATCCTTCTGGCCTATCAGATAGATTTATATGACTACCAAATGTTTTCAGTGACAGATACATTTGGCACGTCTGGTTGTTGGCTGTGAAAGATTATATGCCACTGATAGGTTCAGAATAATAGTTCTGTATCAACTCCCTTTTGGAGAAATCGTGGACGTCTTGATAAAGTGATATGTAATTCCCTAAATTTGTGAGTTTCATATATTATTCCTGATGCTTCTATTATGCATCATCGCCGACCATAAGAAATTCACTGCTGCGTGAAGGTCTCCCCCACGTCTTTTCCACAACTTTCTACCTTCATACTTTCAAATTTCATCCACTCATTTCTGAATAATCGCCTTTCCCTTGTTGTCGAAAGGGTATTTCAGTTGTCCAAATATAGTGGCCTGTTCTTTGTGCAAATGTGTCCAGCCCATTCGCACTCCGAGTGATTTGCACTTTAACCATGACAACTCTTGTCATTTTTCTAATGCACGTATCTTCTCTTTCGTGGTTGTACCAAGCCTGTATTTCTACAAATATTCTATATTTTTTATATTACACTTTTCTTGAGCTATTGCTCAAAATTTACCATGTGAAATGTACATTGTTAGGCTGAGTATAAAAATTTTACAACTGGAAAACTACCTTTTTTATATAATAATTATTATTTTGCTTCATCGTGTACTGGCATATAATGACTGAACTGCCAAATTTTCAGATTTAAAAAATTGCCCTATTTTAAATATGAATTTTTAAAATGTGATATCTTTCATTTCTTTCAATATTTGGATATTTATCATTGTAAAAGTAGAATGCAGACAAAGCATTTTTATAACAAACATGAGGAGAGAGGAGCCACCTGCACTTGAATTTTCAAGGTGCAACAATTTTCTGTTTTCCTTTAAAGAGATGAAACATTGTATTTTTTGTATATTTTCACACTTTGCTTTTTCTTTACATAAACATGAGACCCAGTAACATGAAAAGTAATTCTGTACATTAAAGCGACCACACTGTGCTTCCTACAGAGTTAAATTCCAGCTGTAGCTTTAAAATTTCAAGAGTCATCAATTCCTGTAAGGTGTTTTTTCTCTGCTGTTCTTGTATGACTGCCACTTCCAAGCAACATCTTTTCCCCAGTAAAACTCCTGAGAGTTACCCAAAGCACTTTTTGAAAAAAATGCCTGAATTGAAACGGACTTGGCTGACAATCTGTGTCTTGTTTAGCTGTACAATGTTTTCCAATCTTACAAAAGATCCAATTCATACTTTTGAAATCTCGTCCATACTCTCACGTACCAAAGTGTAACACTGCAAAAAAAAAAAAAAAGTGACAGTTGGTCTTTCCACTGATTTGGAAAGACCAACTGAAAAATCAAATTGATGAAATTACTGTTTTGAATTTTATAACTGTTTGTAAAATGTATTTTGAAATGTGAAAAGGTAAGTGATCTTTTTTTTTTTTCTAAAACACGTAAGTGTATAAGCTTCCTGGTTTCGATAATCACGAAGATAATACAGAGCACTTAAGAGTCAACAGGGCTCCCCACCGCTAGGGACTTCTATAATTGTAGACAATTTCCCCTCTTGTTTCCATATACCCTGCTTTTCAAGCTCGCCATTTACCACATACTCAGTTCAGAGGCATCATTCCAAAGTTGGGGCCTACTTAGTGATCCTTGCAAGAGAAAAATGACATCGTTGGAATTTGTAATGTTCAGCAGTGGACTACGACTTGCCCTTTGCCGTAATTACGTTACCCTGCTGGTGGGAAATTTTCTTGCTGGGTTCTTTTGAAATTGTCAACACTTTTTTTTTTTTTCCCTTCCTGTCCCACAATTCTTCCCATGCCAGAGTGCAAAATGTCCGCCCATTAGGTTTCTCCTTCCACTGCGCCTAAATTTGTGGACCCCCCCCCTCTTTTCTCCGCGCGCGAATTAACCCGGTTTTTTTTTTTTCTGCTTCAACCTAATGTTTTGGCCCCCGCGCGTACATTTGCGAATTTTTCGCCACTCCATTTCCCCGTGCCCAATTTTTTCCCTTTCCCCCGCGCCCAATTTTCTCCCCACTCCCCCGTGCCCAATTTTCTCCCCGGCGCCCAATTTTTCCGCTTCCCACTCGCCCGCGCCCAATTTTCTCCCCTTCCCCGGCGCCCAATTTTCCCACTCGCCCGCGCCCAATTTTCTCCCCTTCCCCGGCGCCCTATTTTTTCCCCTTCCCCGCGCCCCATTTTCCCCCGCGCCCGCTCCCAATTTTTTCCAATTGCCCGCTCCCAATTTTTCCCCTTCCCCGCGCCCAATTTTCTCCCACTCGCCCGCGCCCAATTTTTTCCCCTTCCCCCGCGCCCAATTTTTTTCCTTTCCCCCGCGCCCAATTTTTCCCCTTTCCCCCGCGCCCAATTTTTCCCCTCTCCCCCGCGCCCTTTTTATTTTTCTCTCTACGGCGAAAAAACGTCCAAATTTGGTATAACGGTTTCAGTAGGATATTGGTGTGGTGCTGAGGGGAGCGATCCAGAGGCCGTTTCGGCGGTTTTTCGCCGGGTGGGTCCGTCCGTCCGCCGATTCCCTTCGCGCGGTCTCCGTTTTCTCTCTCGGGGTCGGGGCGAGGGCCCAGGGCGGGAGACTATGGCGGGCGCGTGCTACGCACGCGCCAGCCCCTGGAGGTGAGGGCCCTCGCCCCGACCCCGAGAGAGAAAACGGAGACCGCGCGAAGGGAATCGGCGGACGGACGGACCCACCCGGCGAAAAACCGCCGAAACGGCCTCTGGATCGCTCCCCTCAGCACCACACCAGTACCCACACACGTTTTACGAGCGCCCCTCTACACTACAAGGCATGAGACTTCCGTCTTTCTTCACTTTCCGAACAGCTTGCACATCCCAGTGTTGACGGACCACTCCACGCTCCTCAAAAAGGCAACTTCGCGCATCCGTTCCAATGTTGGCTGCTGTCCAGGTCGAAGCAAACGCCCGTTCCATTAAGTACAAGCAAAGCCCTTTGCCTCTCCCCGCGGCTCTACGCTATTAGAAACACAGAAAAATTGTCCAGAGTTTTTGGTTTCTCTTTTTTGAACAGCTGCTCCTGTTTTCGCTTCCAATCAAAATAATTATAAACAAGGCGCTAAGCGTTCGTTTTAAATGCATCTCAAAGCGATATTAACTGAACCCATTTTCATGCTCAATGTTCTCTAGGTCCGTTGAAATGCTTTAGTTGCTTTTTTAACTGGGAGGAGAGTTTCTTAGTGAAAATAATTCACCTCTGTTGAAATCTAGTGGCCAGTTTTTTTATTTTAATAGATAACTGAAGTTGGGCATGTATATATTAAATATAACGAGCTCGTTCGTTTGACAGGGGTCCAGGTTCGAACCCCGGCTTTCCCCGGATGTTGTGTGTACCTTACAGCCCTGGCTCTGTCCCTTTCCTGGAACCAGTGGGCCTATATTAGGGACGGGCGATTGTTTATAGCCCATTGAGTTGCTCTCGGCGGTCGTAAAACTTCCAATGGAGAAAAAAAAAAAAAAAAAAATAAGGCGCTAAGCGTTCGTTTTAAATGCATCTCAAAGTGATATTAACTGAACCCATTTTCATGCTCAATGTTCTCTAGGTCCGTTGAAATGCTTTAGTTGCTTTTTTAACTGGGAGGAGAGTTTCTTAGTGAAAATAATTCACCTCTGTTGAAATCTAGTGGCCAGTTTTTTTATTTTAATAGATAACTGAAGTTGGGCATGTATATATTAAATATATAACGAGCTTGTTCGTTTGACAGGGGTCCAGGTTCGAACCCCGGCTTTCCCTGGATGTTGTGTGTACCTGACAGCCCTGGCTCTGTCCATTTCCTGGAACCAGTGGGCCTATTTTAGGGACGGGCGATTGTTTATAGCCCATTGAGTTGCTCTCGGCGGTCGTAAAACTTCCAATGGAGAAAAAAGAATAAGGCGCTAAGCGTTCGTTTTAAATGCATCTCAAAGCGATATTAACTGAACCCATTTTCATGCTCAATGTTCTCTAGGTCCGTTGAAATGCTTTAGTTGCTTTTTTAACTGGGAGGAGAGTTTCTTAGTGAAAATAATTCACCTCTGTTGAAATCTAGTGGCCAGTTTTTTTATTTTAATAGATAACTGAAGTTGGGCATGTATATATTAAATATAACGAGCTCGTTCGTTTGACAGGGGTCCAGGTTCGAACCCCGGCTTTCCCCGGATGTTGTGTGTACCTTACAGCCCTGGCTCTGTCCCTTTCCTGGAACCAGTGGGCCTATATTAGGGACGGGCGATTGTTTATAGCCCATTGAGTTGCTCTCGGCGGTCGTAAAACTTCCAATGGAGAAAAAAAAAAAAAAAAAAAATAAGGCGCTAAGCGTTCGTTTTAAATGCATCTCAAAGTGATATTAACTGAACCCATTTTCATGCTCAATGTTCTCTAGGTCCGTTGAAATGCTTTAGTTGCTTTTTTAACTGGGAGGAGAGTTTCTTAGTGAAAATAATTCACCTCTGTTGAAATCTAGTGGCCAGTTTTTTTATTTTAATAGATAACTGAAGTTGGGCATGTATATATTAAATATATAACGAGCTTGTTCGTTTGACAGGGGTCCAGGTTCGAACCCCGGCTTTCCCTGGATGTTGTGTGTACCTGACAGCCCTGGCTCTGTCCATTTCCTGGAACCAGTGGGCCTATTTTAGGGACGGGCGATTGTTTATAGCCCATTGAGTTGCTCTCGGCGGTCGTAAAACTTCCAATGGAGAAAAAAAGAATAAGGCGCTAAGCGTTCGTTTTAAATGCATCTCAAAGCGATATTAACTGAACCCATTTTCATGCTCAATGTTCTCTAGGTCCGTTGAAATGCTTTAGTTGCTTTTTTAACTGGGAGGAGAGTTTCTTAGTGAAAATAATTCACCTCTGTTGAAATCTAGTGGCCAGTTTTTTTATTTTAATAGATAACTGAAGTTGGGCATGTATATATTAAATATAACGAGCTCGTTCGTTTGACAGGGGTCCAGGTTCGAACCCCGGCTTTCCCCGGATGTTGTGTGTACCTTACAGCCCTGGCTCTGTCCCTTTCCTGGAACCAGTGGGCCTATATTAGGGACGGGCGATTGTTTATAGCCCATTGAGTTGCTCTCGGCGGTCGTAAAACTTCCAATGGAGAAAAAAAAAAAAAATAAGGCGCTAAGCGTTCGTTTTAAATGCATCTCAAAGTGATATTAACTGAACCCATTTTCATGCTCAATGTTCTCTAGGTCCGTTGAAATGCTTTAGTTGCTTTTTTAACTGGGAGGAGAGTTTCTTAGTGAAAATAATTCACCTCTGTTGAAATCTAGTGGCCAGTTTTTTTATTTTAATAGATAACTGAAGTTGGGCATGTATATATTAAATATATAACGAGCTTGTTCGTTTGACAGGGGTCCAGGTTCGAACCCCGGCTTTCCCTGGATGTTGTGTGTACCTGACAGCCCTGGCTCTGTCCATTTCCTGGAACCAGTGGGCCTATTTTAGGGACGGGCGATTGTTTATAGCCCATTGAGTTGCTCTCGGCGGTCGTAAAACTTCCAATGGAGAAAAAAAGAATAAGGCGCTAAGCGTTCGTTTTAAATGCATCTCAAAGCGATATTAACTGAACCCATTTTCATGCTCAATGTTCTCTAGGTCCGTTGAAATGCTTTAGTTGCTTTTTTAACTGGGAGGAGAGTTTCTTAGTGAAAATAATTCACCTCTGTTGAAATCTAGTGGCCAGTTTTTTTATTTTAATAGATAACTGAAGTTGGGCATGTATATATTAAATATAACGAGCTCGTTCGTTTGACAGGGGTCCAGGTTCGAACCCCGGCTTTCCCCGGATGTTGTGTGTACCTTACAGCCCTGGCTCTGTCCCTTTCCTGGAACCAGTGGGCCTATATTAGGGACGGGCGATTGTTTATAGCCCATTGAGTTGCTCTCGGCGGTCGTAAAACTTCCAATGGAGAAAAAAAAAAAAATAAGGCGCTAAGCGTTCGTTTTAAATGCATCTCAAAGTGATATTAACTGAACCCATTTTCATGCTCAATGTTCTCTAGGTCCGTTGAAATGCTTTAGTTGCTTTTTTAACTGGGAGGAGAGTTTCTTAGTGAAAATAATTCACCTCTGTTGAAATCTAGTGGCCAGTTTTTTTATTTTAATAGATAACTGAAGTTGGGCATGTATATATTAAATATATAACGAGCTTGTTCGTTTGACAGGGGTCCAGGTTCGAACCCCGGCTTTCCCTGGATGTTGTGTGTACCTGACAGCCCTGGCTCTGTCCATTTCCTGGAACCAGTGGGCCTATTTTAGGGACGGGCGATTGTTTATAGCCCATTGAGTTGCTCTCGGCGGTCGTAAAACTTCCAATGGAGAAAAAAAGAATAAGGCGCTAAGCGTTCGTTTTAAATGCATCTCAAAGCGATATTAACTGAACCCATTTTCATGCTCAATGTTCTCTAGGTCCGTTGAAATGCTTTAGTTGCTTTTTTAACTGGGAGGAGAGTTTCTTAGTGAAAATAATTCACCTCTGTTGAAATCTAGTGGCCAGTTTTTTTATTTTAATAGATAACTGAAGTTGGGCATGTATATATTAAATATAACGAGCTCGTTCGTTTGACAGGGGTCCAGGTTCGAACCCCGGCTTTCCCCGGATGTTGTGTGTACCTTACAGCCCTGGCTCTGTCCCTTTCCTGGAACCAGTGGGCCTATATTAGGGACGGGCGATTGTTTATAGCCCATTGAGTTGCTCTCGGCGGTCGTAAAACTTCCAATGGAGAAAAAAAAAAAAAAAAAAAAATAAGGCGCTAAGCGTTCGTTTTAAATGCATCTCAAAGTGATATTAACTGAACCCATTTTCATGCTCAATGTTCTCTAGGTCCGTTGAAATGCTTTAGTTGCTTTTTTAACTGGGAGGAGAGTTTCTTAGTGAAAATAATTCACCTCTGTTGAAATCTAGTGGCCAGTTTTTTTATTTTAATAGATAACTGAAGTTGGGCATGTATATATTAAATATATAACGAGCTTGTTCGTTTGACAGGGGTCCAGGTTCGAACCCCGGCTTTCCCTGGATGTTGTGTGTACCTGACAGCCCTGGCTCTGTCCATTTCCTGGAACCAGTGGGCCTATTTTAGGGACGGGCGATTGTTTATAGCCCATTGAGTTGCTCTCGGCGGTCGTAAAACTTCCAATGGAGAAAAAAGAATAAGGCGCTAAGCGTTCGTTTTAAATGCATCTCAAAGCGATATTAACTGAACCCATTTTCATGCTCAATGTTCTCTAGGTCCGTTGAAATGCTTTAGTTGCTTTTTTAACTGGGAGGAGAGTTTCTTAGTGAAAATAATTCACCTCTGTTGAAATCTAGTGGCCAGTTTTTTTATTTTAATAGATAACTGAAGTTGGGCATGTATATATTAAATATAACGAGCTCGTTCGTTTGACAGGGGTCCAGGTTCGAACCCCGGCTTTCCCCGGATGTTGTGTGTACCTTACAGCCCTGGCTCTGTCCCTTTCCTGGAACCAGTGGGCCTATATTAGGGACGGGCGATTGTTTATAGCCCATTGAGTTGCTCTCGGCGGTCGTAAAACTTCCAATGGAGAAAAAAAAAAAAAAAAAATAAGGCGCTAAGCGTTCGTTTTAAATGCATCTCAAAGTGATATTAACTGAACCCATTTTCATGCTCAATGTTCTCTAGGTCCGTTGAAATGCTTTAGTTGCTTTTTTAACTGGGAGGAGAGTTTCTTAGTGAAAATAATTCACCTCTGTTGAAATCTAGTGGCCAGTTTTTTTATTTTAATAGATAACTGAAGTTGGGCATGTATATATTAAATATATAACGAGCTTGTTCGTTTGACAGGGGTCCAGGTTCGAACCCCGGCTTTCCCTGGATGTTGTGTGTACCTGACAGCCCTGGCTCTGTCCATTTCCTGGAACCAGTGGGCCTATTTTAGGGACGGGCGATTGTTTATAGCCCATTGAGTTGCTCTCGGCGGTCGTAAAACTTCCAATGGAGAAAAAAAGAATAAGGCGCTAAGCGTTCGTTTTAAATGCATCTCAAAGCGATATTAACTGAACCCATTTTCATGCTCAATGTTCTCTAGGTCCGTTGAAATGCTTTAGTTGCTTTTTTAACTGGGAGGAGAGTTTCTTAGTGAAAATAATTCACCTCTGTTGAAATCTAGTGGCCAGTTTTTTTATTTTAATAGATAACTGAAGTTGGGCATGTATATATTAAATATAACGAGCTCGTTCGTTTGACAGGGGTCCAGGTTCGAACCCCGGCTTTCCCCGGATGTTGTGTGTACCTTACAGCCCTGGCTCTGTCCCTTTCCTGGAACCAGTGGGCCTATATTAGGGACGGGCGATTGTTTATAGCCCATTGAGTTGCTCTCGGCGGTCGTAAAACTTCCAATGGAGAAAAAAAAAAAAAAAAAAAATAAGGCGCTAAGCGTTCGTTTTAAATGCATCTCAAAGTGATATTAACTGAACCCATTTTCATGCTCAATGTTCTCTAGGTCCGTTGAAATGCTTTAGTTGCTTTTTTAACTGGGAGGAGAGTTTCTTAGTGAAAATAATTCACCTCTGTTGAAATCTAGTGGCCAGTTTTTTTATTTTAATAGATAACTGAAGTTGGGCATGTATATATTAAATATATAACGAGCTTGTTCGTTTGACAGGGGTCCAGGTTCGAACCCCGGCTTTCCCTGGATGTTGTGTGTACCTGACAGCCCTGGCTCTGTCCATTTCCTGGAACCAGTGGGCCTATTTTAGGGACGGGCGATTGTTTATAGCCCATTGAGTTGCTCTCGGCGGTCGTAAAACTTCCAATGGAGAAAAAAGAATAAGGCGCTAAGCGTTCGTTTTAAATGCATCTCAAAGCGATATTAACTGAACCCATTTTCATGCTCAATGTTCTCTAGGTCCGTTGAAATGCTTTAGTTGCTTTTTTAACTGGGAGGAGAGTTTCTTAGTGAAAATAATTCACCTCTGTTGAAATCTAGTGGCCAGTTTTTTTATTTTAATAGATAACTGAAGTTGGGCATGTATATATTAAATATAACGAGCTCGTTCGTTTGACAGGGGTCCAGGTTCGAACCCCGGCTTTCCCCGGATGTTGTGTGTACCTTACAGCCCTGGCTCTGTCCCTTTCCTGGAACCAGTGGGCCTATATTAGGGACGGGCGATTGTTTATAGCCCATTGAGTTGCTCTCGGCGGTCGTAAAACTTCCAATGGAGAAAAAAAAAAAATAAGGCGCTAAGCGTTCGTTTTAAATGCATCTCAAAGTGATATTAACTGAACCCATTTTCATGCTCAATGTTCTCTAGGTCCGTTGAAATGCTTTAGTTGCTTTTTTAACTGGGAGGAGAGTTTCTTAGTGAAAATAATTCACCTCTGTTGAAATCTAGTGGCCAGTTTTTTTATTTTAATAGATAACTGAAGTTGGGCATGTATATATTAAATATATAACGAGCTTGTTCGTTTGACAGGGGTCCAGGTTCGAACCCCGGCTTTCCCTGGATGTTGTGTGTACCTGACAGCCCTGGCTCTGTCCATTTCCTGGAACCAGTGGGCCTATTTTAGGGACGGGCGATTGTTTATAGCCCATTGAGTTGCTCTCGGCGGTCGTAAAACTTCCAATGGAGAAAAAAAGAATAAGGCGCTAAGCGTTCGTTTTAAATGCATCTCAAAGCGATATTAACTGAACCCATTTTCATGCTCAATGTTCTCTAGGTCCGTTGAAATGCTTTAGTTGCTTTTTTAACTGGGAGGAGAGTTTCTTAGTGAAAATAATTCACCTCTGTTGAAATCTAGTGGCCAGTTTTTTTATTTTAATAGATAACTGAAGTTGGGCATGTATATATTAAATATAACGAGCTCGTTCGTTTGACAGGGGTCCAGGTTCGAACCCCGGCTTTCCCCGGATGTTGTGTGTACCTTACAGCCCTGGCTCTGTCCCTTTCCTGGAACCAGTGGGCCTATATTAGGGACGGGCGATTGTTTATAGCCCATTGAGTTGCTCTCGGCGGTCGTAAAACTTCCAATGGAGAAAAAAAAAAAAATAAGGCGCTAAGCGTTCGTTTTAAATGCATCTCAAAGTGATATTAACTGAACCCATTTTCATGCTCAATGTTCTCTAGGTCCGTTGAAATGCTTTAGTTGCTTTTTTAACTGGGAGGAGAGTTTCTTAGTGAAAATAATTCACCTCTGTTGAAATCTAGTGGCCAGTTTTTTTATTTTAATAGATAACTGAAGTTGGGCATGTATATATTAAATATATAACGAGCTTGTTCGTTTGACAGGGGTCCAGGTTCGAACCCCGGCTTTCCCTGGATGTTGTGTGTACCTGACAGCCCTGGCTCTGTCCATTTCCTGGAACCAGTGGGCCTATTTTAGGGACGGGCGATTGTTTATAGCCCATTGAGTTGCTCTCGGCGGTCGTAAAACTTCCAATGGAGAAAAAAAGAATAAGGCGCTAAGCGTTCGTTTTAAATGCATCTCAAAGCGATATTAACTGAACCCATTTTCATGCTCAATGTTCTCTAGGTCCGTTGAAATGCTTTAGTTGCTTTTTTAACTGGGAGGAGAGTTTCTTAGTGAAAATAATTCACCTCTGTTGAAATCTAGTGGCCAGTTTTTTTATTTTAATAGATAACTGAAGTTGGGCATGTATATATTAAATATAACGAGCTCGTTCGTTTGACAGGGGTCCAGGTTCGAACCCCGGCTTTCCCCGGATGTTGTGTGTACCTTACAGCCCTGGCTCTGTCCCTTTCCTGGAACCAGTGGGCCTATATTAGGGACGGGCGATTGTTTATAGCCCATTGAGTTGCTCTCGGCGGTCGTAAAACTTCCAATGGAGAAAAAAAAAAAAAAAATAAGGCGCTAAGCGTTCGTTTTAAATGCATCTCAAAGTGATATTAACTGAACCCATTTTCATGCTCAATGTTCTCTAGGTCCGTTGAAATGCTTTAGTTGCTTTTTTAACTGGGAGGAGAGTTTCTTAGTGAAAATAATTCACCTCTGTTGAAATCTAGTGGCCAGTTTTTTTATTTTAATAGATAACTGAAGTTGGGCATGTATATATTAAATATATAACGAGCTTGTTCGTTTGACAGGGGTCCAGGTTCGAACCCCGGCTTTCCCTGGATGTTGTGTGTACCTGACAGCCCTGGCTCTGTCCATTTCCTGGAACCAGTGGGCCTATTTTAGGGACGGGCGATTGTTTATAGCCCATTGAGTTGCTCTCGGCGGTCGTAAAACTTCCAATGGAGAAAAAAAGAATAAGGCGCTAAGCGTTCGTTTTAAATGCATCTCAAAGCGATATTAACTGAACCCATTTTCATGCTCAATGTTCTCTAGGTCCGTTGAAATGCTTTAGTTGCTTTTTTAACTGGGAGGAGAGTTTCTTAGTGAAAATAATTCACCTCTGTTGAAATCTAGTGGCCAGTTTTTTTATTTTAATAGATAACTGAAGTTGGGCATGTATATATTAAATATAACGAGCTCGTTCGTTTGACAGGGGTCCAGGTTCGAACCCCGGCTTTCCCCGGATGTTGTGTGTACCTTACAGCCCTGGCTCTGTCCCTTTCCTGGAACCAGTGGGCCTATATTAGGGACGGGCGATTGTTTATAGCCCATTGAGTTGCTCTCGGCGGTCGTAAAACTTCCAATGGAGAAAAAAAAAAAAAAAAAATAAGGCGCTAAGCGTTCGTTTTAAATGCATCTCAAAGTGATATTAACTGAACCCATTTTCATGCTCAATGTTCTCTAGGTCCGTTGAAATGCTTTAGTTGCTTTTTTAACTGGGAGGAGAGTTTCTTAGTGAAAATAATTCACCTCTGTTGAAATCTAGTGGCCAGTTTTTTTATTTTAATAGATAACTGAAGTTGGGCATGTATATATTAAATATATAACGAGCTTGTTCGTTTGACAGGGGTCCAGGTTCGAACCCCGGCTTTCCCTGGATGTTGTGTGTACCTGACAGCCCTGGCTCTGTCCATTTCCTGGAACCAGTGGGCCTATTTTAGGGACGGGCGATTGTTTATAGCCCATTGAGTTGCTCTCGGCGGTCGTAAAACTTCCAATGGAGAAAAAAAGAATAAGGCGCTAAGCGTTCGTTTTAAATGCATCTCAAAGCGATATTAACTGAACCCATTTTCATGCTCAATGTTCTCTAGGTCCGTTGAAATGCTTTAGTTGCTTTTTTAACTGGGAGGAGAGTTTCTTAGTGAAAATAATTCACCTCTGTTGAAATCTAGTGGCCAGTTTTTTTATTTTAATAGATAACTGAAGTTGGGCATGTATATATTAAATATAACGAGCTCGTTCGTTTGACAGGGGTCCAGGTTCGAACCCCGGCTTTCCCCGGATGTTGTGTGTACCTTACAGCCCTGGCTCTGTCCCTTTCCTGGAACCAGTGGGCCTATATTAGGGACGGGCGATTGTTTATAGCCCATTGAGTTGCTCTCGGCGGTCGTAAAACTTCCAATGGAGAAAAAAAAAAAAAAAAAAAATAAGGCGCTAAGCGTTCGTTTTAAATGCATCTCAAAGTGATATTAACTGAACCCATTTTCATGCTCAATGTTCTCTAGGTCCGTTGAAATGCTTTAGTTGCTTTTTTAACTGGGAGGAGAGTTTCTTAGTGAAAATAATTCACCTCTGTTGAAATCTAGTGGCCAGTTTTTTTATTTTAATAGATAACTGAAGTTGGGCATGTATATATTAAATATATAACGAGCTTGTTCGTTTGACAGGGGTCCAGGTTCGAACCCCGGCTTTCCCTGGATGTTGTGTGTACCTGACAGCCCTGGCTCTGTCCATTTCCTGGAACCAGTGGGCCTATTTTAGGGACGGGCGATTGTTTATAGCCCATTGAGTTGCTCTCGGCGGTCGTAAAACTTCCAATGGAGAAAAAAGAATAAGGCGCTAAGCGTTCGTTTTAAATGCATCTCAAAGCGATATTAACTGAACCCATTTTCATGCTCAATGTTCTCTAGGTCCGTTGAAATGCTTTAGTTGCTTTTTTAACTGGGAGGAGAGTTTCTTAGTGAAAATAATTCACCTCTGTTGAAATCTAGTGGCCAGTTTTTTTATTTTAATAGATAACTGAAGTTGGGCATGTATATATTAAATATAACGAGCTCGTTCGTTTGACAGGGGTCCAGGTTCGAACCCCGGCTTTCCCCGGATGTTGTGTGTACCTTACAGCCCTGGCTCTGTCCCTTTCCTGGAACCAGTGGGCCTATATTAGGGACGGGCGATTGTTTATAGCCCATTGAGTTGCTCTCGGCGGTCGTAAAACTTCCAATGGAGAAAAAAAAAAAAAAAAAAAATAAGGCGCTAAGCGTTCGTTTTAAATGCATCTCAAAGTGATATTAACTGAACCCATTTTCATGCTCAATGTTCTCTAGGTCCGTTGAAATGCTTTAGTTGCTTTTTTAACTGGGAGGAGAGTTTCTTAGTGAAAATAATTCACCTCTGTTGAAATCTAGTGGCCAGTTTTTTTATTTTAATAGATAACTGAAGTTGGGCATGTATATATTAAATATATAACGAGCTTGTTCGTTTGACAGGGGTCCAGGTTCGAACCCCGGCTTTCCCTGGATGTTGTGTGTACCTGACAGCCCTGGCTCTGTCCATTTCCTGGAACCAGTGGGCCTATTTTAGGGACGGGCGATTGTTTATAGCCCATTGAGTTGCTCTCGGCGGTCGTAAAACTTCCAATGGAGAAAAAAGAATAAGGCGCTAAGCGTTCGTTTTAAATGCATCTCAAAGCGATATTAACTGAACCCATTTTCATGCTCAATGTTCTCTAGGTCCGTTGAAATGCTTTAGTTGCTTTTTTAACTGGGAGGAGAGTTTCTTAGTGAAAATAATTCACCTCTGTTGAAATCTAGTGGCCAGTTTTTTTATTTTAATAGATAACTGAAGTTGGGCATGTATATATTAAATATAACGAGCTCGTTCGTTTGACAGGGGTCCAGGTTCGAACCCCGGCTTTCCCCGGATGTTGTGTGTACCTTACAGCCCTGGCTCTGTCCCTTTCCTGGAACCAGTGGGCCTATATTAGGGACGGGCGATTGTTTATAGCCCATTGAGTTGCTCTCGGCGGTCGTAAAACTTCCAATGGAGAAAAAAAAAAAAAAAAATAAGGCGCTAAGCGTTCGTTTTAAATGCATCTCAAAGTGATATTAACTGAACCCATTTTCATGCTCAATGTTCTCTAGGTCCGTTGAAATGCTTTAGTTGCTTTTTTAACTGGGAGGAGAGTTTCTTAGTGAAAATAATTCACCTCTGTTGAAATCTAGTGGCCAGTTTTTTTATTTTAATAGATAACTGAAGTTGGGCATGTATATATTAAATATATAACGAGCTTGTTCGTTTGACAGGGGTCCAGGTTCGAACCCCGGCTTTCCCTGGATGTTGTGTGTACCTGACAGCCCTGGCTCTGTCCATTTCCTGGAACCAGTGGGCCTATTTTAGGGACGGGCGATTGTTTATAGCCCATTGAGTTGCTCTCGGCGGTCGTAAAACTTCCAATGGAGAAAAAAGAATAAGGCGCTAAGCGTTCGTTTTAAATGCATCTCAAAGCGATATTAACTGAACCCATTTTCATGCTCAATGTTCTCTAGGTCCGTTGAAATGCTTTAGTTGCTTTTTTAACTGGGAGGAGAGTTTCTTAGTGAAAATAATTCACCTCTGTTGAAATCTAGTGGCCAGTTTTTTTATTTTAATAGATAACTGAAGTTGGGCATGTATATATTAAATATAACGAGCTCGTTCGTTTGACAGGGGTCCAGGTTCGAACCCCGGCTTTCCCCGGATGTTGTGTGTACCTTACAGCCCTGGCTCTGTCCCTTTCCTGGAACCAGTGGGCCTATATTAGGGACGGGCGATTGTTTATAGCCCATTGAGTTGCTCTCGGCGGTCGTAAAACTTCCAATGGAGAAAAAAAAAAAAAAAAATAAGGCGCTAAGCGTTCGTTTTAAATGCATCTCAAAGTGATATTAACTGAACCCATTTTCATGCTCAATGTTCTCTAGGTCCGTTGAAATGCTTTAGTTGCTTTTTTAACTGGGAGGAGAGTTTCTTAGTGAAAATAATTCACCTCTGTTGAAATCTAGTGGCCAGTTTTTTTATTTTAATAGATAACTGAAGTTGGGCATGTATATATTAAATATATAACGAGCTTGTTCGTTTGACAGGGGTCCAGGTTCGAACCCCGGCTTTCCCTGGATGTTGTGTGTACCTGACAGCCCTGGCTCTGTCCATTTCCTGGAACCAGTGGGCCTATTTTAGGGACGGGCGATTGTTTATAGCCCATTGAGTTGCTCTCGGCGGTCGTAAAACTTCCAATGGAGAAAAAAAGAATAAGGCGCTAAGCGTTCGTTTTAAATGCATCTCAAAGCGATATTAACTGAACCCATTTTCATGCTCAATGTTCTCTAGGTCCGTTGAAATGCTTTAGTTGCTTTTTTAACTGGGAGGAGAGTTTCTTAGTGAAAATAATTCACCTCTGTTGAAATCTAGTGGCCAGTTTTTTTATTTTAATAGATAACTGAAGTTGGGCATGTATATATTAAATATAACGAGCTCGTTCGTTTGACAGGGGTCCAGGTTCGAACCCCGGCTTTCCCCGGATGTTGTGTGTACCTTACAGCCCTGGCTCTGTCCCTTTCCTGGAACCAGTGGGCCTATATTAGGGACGGGCGATTGTTTATAGCCCATTGAGTTGCTCTCGGCGGTCGTAAAACTTCCAATGGAGAAAAAAAAAAAATAAGGCGCTAAGCGTTCGTTTTAAATGCATCTCAAAGTGATATTAACTGAACCCATTTTCATGCTCAATGTTCTCTAGGTCCGTTGAAATGCTTTAGTTGCTTTTTTAACTGGGAGGAGAGTTTCTTAGTGAAAATAATTCACCTCTGTTGAAATCTAGTGGCCAGTTTTTTTATTTTAATAGATAACTGAAGTTGGGCATGTATATATTAAATATATAACGAGCTTGTTCGTTTGACAGGGGTCCAGGTTCGAACCCCGGCTTTCCCTGGATGTTGTGTGTACCTGACAGCCCTGGCTCTGTCCATTTCCTGGAACCAGTGGGCCTATTTTAGGGACGGGCGATTGTTTATAGCCCATTGAGTTGCTCTCGGCGGTCGTAAAACTTCCAATGGAGAAAAAAAGAATAAGGCGCTAAGCGTTCGTTTTAAATGCATCTCAAAGCGATATTAACTGAACCCATTTTCATGCTCAATGTTCTCTAGGTCCGTTGAAATGCTTTAGTTGCTTTTTTAACTGGGAGGAGAGTTTCTTAGTGAAAATAATTCACCTCTGTTGAAATCTAGTGGCCAGTTTTTTTATTTTAATAGATAACTGAAGTTGGGCATGTATATATTAAATATAACGAGCTCGTTCGTTTGACAGGGGTCCAGGTTCGAACCCCGGCTTTCCCCGGATGTTGTGTGTACCTTACAGCCCTGGCTCTGTCCCTTTCCTGGAACCAGTGGGCCTATATTAGGGACGGGCGATTGTTTATAGCCCATTGAGTTGCTCTCGGCGGTCGTAAAACTTCCAATGGAGAAAAAAAAAAAAAAAAATAAGGCGCTAAGCGTTCGTTTTAAATGCATCTCAAAGTGATATTAACTGAACCCATTTTCATGCTCAATGTTCTCTAGGTCCGTTGAAATGCTTTAGTTGCTTTTTTAACTGGGAGGAGAGTTTCTTAGTGAAAATAATTCACCTCTGTTGAAATCTAGTGGCCAGTTTTTTTATTTTAATAGATAACTGAAGTTGGGCATGTATATATTAAATATATAACGAGCTTGTTCGTTTGACAGGGGTCCAGGTTCGAACCCCGGCTTTCCCTGGATGTTGTGTGTACCTGACAGCCCTGGCTCTGTCCATTTCCTGGAACCAGTGGGCCTATTTTAGGGACGGGCGATTGTTTATAGCCCATTGAGTTGCTCTCGGCGGTCGTAAAACTTCCAATGGAGAAAAAAGAATAAGGCGCTAAGCGTTCGTTTTAAATGCATCTCAAAGCGATATTAACTGAACCCATTTTCATGCTCAATGTTCTCTAGGTCCGTTGAAATGCTTTAGTTGCTTTTTTAACTGGGAGGAGAGTTTCTTAGTGAAAATAATTCACCTCTGTTGAAATCTAGTGGCCAGTTTTTTTATTTTAATAGATAACTGAAGTTGGGCATGTATATATTAAATATAACGAGCTCGTTCGTTTGACAGGGGTCCAGGTTCGAACCCCGGCTTTCCCCGGATGTTGTGTGTACCTTACAGCCCTGGCTCTGTCCCTTTCCTGGAACCAGTGGGCCTATATTAGGGACGGGCGATTGTTTATAGCCCATTGAGTTGCTCTCGGCGGTCGTAAAACTTCCAATGGAGAAAAAAAAAAAAAAAAATAAGGCGCTAAGCGTTCGTTTTAAATGCATCTCAAAGTGATATTAACTGAACCCATTTTCATGCTCAATGTTCTCTAGGTCCGTTGAAATGCTTTAGTTGCTTTTTTAACTGGGAGGAGAGTTTCTTAGTGAAAATAATTCACCTCTGTTGAAATCTAGTGGCCAGTTTTTTTATTTTAATAGATAACTGAAGTTGGGCATGTATATATTAAATATATAACGAGCTTGTTCGTTTGACAGGGGTCCAGGTTCGAACCCCGGCTTTCCCTGGATGTTGTGTGTACCTGACAGCCCTGGCTCTGTCCATTTCCTGGAACCAGTGGGCCTATTTTAGGGACGGGCGATTGTTTATAGCCCATTGAGTTGCTCTCGGCGGTCGTAAAACTTCCAATGGAGAAAAAAGAATAAGGCGCTAAGCGTTCGTTTTAAATGCATCTCAAAGCGATATTAACTGAACCCATTTTCATGCTCAATGTTCTCTAGGTCCGTTGAAATGCTTTAGTTGCTTTTTTAACTGGGAGGAGAGTTTCTTAGTGAAAATAATTCACCTCTGTTGAAATCTAGTGGCCAGTTTTTTTATTTTAATAGATAACTGAAGTTGGGCATGTATATATTAAATATAACGAGCTCGTTCGTTTGACAGGGGTCCAGGTTCGAACCCCGGCTTTCCCCGGATGTTGTGTGTACCTTACAGCCCTGGCTCTGTCCCTTTCCTGGAACCAGTGGGCCTATATTAGGGACGGGCGATTGTTTATAGCCCATTGAGTTGCTCTCGGCGGTCGTAAAACTTCCAATGGAGAAAAAAAAAAAAAAAAAATAAGGCGCTAAGCGTTCGTTTTAAATGCATCTCAAAGTGATATTAACTGAACCCATTTTCATGCTCAATGTTCTCTAGGTCCGTTGAAATGCTTTAGTTGCTTTTTTAACTGGGAGGAGAGTTTCTTAGTGAAAATAATTCACCTCTGTTGAAATCTAGTGGCCAGTTTTTTTATTTTAATAGATAACTGAAGTTGGGCATGTATATATTAAATATATAACGAGCTTGTTCGTTTGACAGGGGTCCAGGTTCGAACCCCGGCTTTCCCTGGATGTTGTGTGTACCTGACAGCCCTGGCTCTGTCCATTTCCTGGAACCAGTGGGCCTATTTTAGGGACGGGCGATTGTTTATAGCCCATTGAGTTGCTCTCGGCGGTCGTAAAACTTCCAATGGAGAAAAAAAGAATAAGGCGCTAAGCGTTCGTTTTAAATGCATCTCAAAGCGATATTAACTGAACCCATTTTCATGCTCAATGTTCTCTAGGTCCGTTGAAATGCTTTAGTTGCTTTTTTAACTGGGAGGAGAGTTTCTTAGTGAAAATAATTCACCTCTGTTGAAATCTAGTGGCCAGTTTTTTTATTTTAATAGATAACTGAAGTTGGGCATGTATATATTAAATATAACGAGCTCGTTCGTTTGACAGGGGTCCAGGTTCGAACCCCGGCTTTCCCCGGATGTTGTGTGTACCTTACAGCCCTGGCTCTGTCCCTTTCCTGGAACCAGTGGGCCTATATTAGGGACGGGCGATTGTTTATAGCCCATTGAGTTGCTCTCGGCGGTCGTAAAACTTCCAATGGAGAAAAAAAAAAAAAAAATAAGGCGCTAAGCGTTCGTTTTAAATGCATCTCAAAGTGATATTAACTGAACCCATTTTCATGCTCAATGTTCTCTAGGTCCGTTGAAATGCTTTAGTTGCTTTTTTAACTGGGAGGAGAGTTTCTTAGTGAAAATAATTCACCTCTGTTGAAATCTAGTGGCCAGTTTTTTTATTTTAATAGATAACTGAAGTTGGGCATGTATATATTAAATATATAACGAGCTTGTTCGTTTGACAGGGGTCCAGGTTCGAACCCCGGCTTTCCCTGGATGTTGTGTGTACCTGACAGCCCTGGCTCTGTCCATTTCCTGGAACCAGTGGGCCTATTTTAGGGACGGGCGATTGTTTATAGCCCATTGAGTTGCTCTCGGCGGTCGTAAAACTTCCAATGGAGAAAAAAGAATAAGGCGCTAAGCGTTCGTTTTAAATGCATCTCAAAGCGATATTAACTGAACCCATTTTCATGCTCAATGTTCTCTAGGTCCGTTGAAATGCTTTAGTTGCTTTTTTAACTGGGAGGAGAGTTTCTTAGTGAAAATAATTCACCTCTGTTGAAATCTAGTGGCCAGTTTTTTTATTTTAATAGATAACTGAAGTTGGGCATGTATATATTAAATATAACGAGCTCGTTCGTTTGACAGGGGTCCAGGTTCGAACCCCGGCTTTCCCCGGATGTTGTGTGTACCTTACAGCCCTGGCTCTGTCCCTTTCCTGGAACCAGTGGGCCTATATTAGGGACGGGCGATTGTTTATAGCCCATTGAGTTGCTCTCGGCGGTCGTAAAACTTCCAATGGAGAAAAAAAAAAATAAGGCGCTAAGCGTTCGTTTTAAATGCATCTCAAAGTGATATTAACTGAACCCATTTTCATGCTCAATGTTCTCTAGGTCCGTTGAAATGCTTTAGTTGCTTTTTTAACTGGGAGGAGAGTTTCTTAGTGAAAATAATTCACCTCTGTTGAAATCTAGTGGCCAGTTTTTTTATTTTAATAGATAACTGAAGTTGGGCATGTATATATTAAATATATAACGAGCTTGTTCGTTTGACAGGGGTCCAGGTTCGAACCCCGGCTTTCCCTGGATGTTGTGTGTACCTGACAGCCCTGGCTCTGTCCATTTCCTGGAACCAGTGGGCCTATTTTAGGGACGGGCGATTGTTTATAGCCCATTGAGTTGCTCTCGGCGGTCGTAAAACTTCCAATGGAGAAAAAAAGAATAAGGCGCTAAGCGTTCGTTTTAAATGCATCTCAAAGCGATATTAACTGAACCCATTTTCATGCTCAATGTTCTCTAGGTCCGTTGAAATGCTTTAGTTGCTTTTTTAACTGGGAGGAGAGTTTCTTAGTGAAAATAATTCACCTCTGTTGAAATCTAGTGGCCAGTTTTTTTATTTTAATAGATAACTGAAGTTGGGCATGTATATATTAAATATAACGAGCTCGTTCGTTTGACAGGGGTCCAGGTTCGAACCCCGGCTTTCCCCGGATGTTGTGTGTACCTTACAGCCCTGGCTCTGTCCCTTTCCTGGAACCAGTGGGCCTATATTAGGGACGGGCGATTGTTTATAGCCCATTGAGTTGCTCTCGGCGGTCGTAAAACTTCCAATGGAGAAAAAAAAAAAAAAAAAATAAGGCGCTAAGCGTTCGTTTTAAATGCATCTCAAAGTGATATTAACTGAACCCATTTTCATGCTCAATGTTCTCTAGGTCCGTTGAAATGCTTTAGTTGCTTTTTTAACTGGGAGGAGAGTTTCTTAGTGAAAATAATTCACCTCTGTTGAAATCTAGTGGCCAGTTTTTTTATTTTAATAGATAACTGAAGTTGGGCATGTATATATTAAATATATAACGAGCTTGTTCGTTTGACAGGGGTCCAGGTTCGAACCCCGGCTTTCCCTGGATGTTGTGTGTACCTGACAGCCCTGGCTCTGTCCATTTCCTGGAACCAGTGGGCCTATTTTAGGGACGGGCGATTGTTTATAGCCCATTGAGTTGCTCTCGGCGGTCGTAAAACTTCCAATGGAGAAAAAAGAATAAGGCGCTAAGCGTTCGTTTTAAATGCATCTCAAAGCGATATTAACTGAACCCATTTTCATGCTCAATGTTCTCTAGGTCCGTTGAAATGCTTTAGTTGCTTTTTTAACTGGGAGGAGAGTTTCTTAGTGAAAATAATTCACCTCTGTTGAAATCTAGTGGCCAGTTTTTTTATTTTAATAGATAACTGAAGTTGGGCATGTATATATTAAATATAACGAGCTCGTTCGTTTGACAGGGGTCCAGGTTCGAACCCCGGCTTTCCCCGGATGTTGTGTGTACCTTACAGCCCTGGCTCTGTCCCTTTCCTGGAACCAGTGGGCCTATATTAGGGACGGGCGATTGTTTATAGCCCATTGAGTTGCTCTCGGCGGTCGTAAAACTTCCAATGGAGAAAAAAAAAAATAAGGCGCTAAGCGTTCGTTTTAAATGCATCTCAAAGTGATATTAACTGAACCCATTTTCATGCTCAATGTTCTCTAGGTCCGTTGAAATGCTTTAGTTGCTTTTTTAACTGGGAGGAGAGTTTCTTAGTGAAAATAATTCACCTCTGTTGAAATCTAGTGGCCAGTTTTTTTATTTTAATAGATAACTGAAGTTGGGCATGTATATATTAAATATATAACGAGCTTGTTCGTTTGACAGGGGTCCAGGTTCGAACCCCGGCTTTCCCTGGATGTTGTGTGTACCTGACAGCCCTGGCTCTGTCCATTTCCTGGAACCAGTGGGCCTATTTTAGGGACGGGCGATTGTTTATAGCCCATTGAGTTGCTCTCGGCGGTCGTAAAACTTCCAATGGAGAAAAAAGAATAAGGCGCTAAGCGTTCGTTTTAAATGCATCTCAAAGCGATATTAACTGAACCCATTTTCATGCTCAATGTTCTCTAGGTCCGTTGAAATGCTTTAGTTGCTTTTTTAACTGGGAGGAGAGTTTCTTAGTGAAAATAATTCACCTCTGTTGAAATCTAGTGGCCAGTTTTTTTATTTTAATAGATAACTGAAGTTGGGCATGTATATATTAAATATAACGAGCTCGTTCGTTTGACAGGGGTCCAGGTTCGAACCCCGGCTTTCCCCGGATGTTGTGTGTACCTTACAGCCCTGGCTCTGTCCCTTTCCTGGAACCAGTGGGCCTATATTAGGGACGGGCGATTGTTTATAGCCCATTGAGTTGCTCTCGGCGGTCGTAAAACTTCCAATGGAGAAAAAAAAAAAAAAAAATAAGGCGCTAAGCGTTCGTTTTAAATGCATCTCAAAGTGATATTAACTGAACCCATTTTCATGCTCAATGTTCTCTAGGTCCGTTGAAATGCTTTAGTTGCTTTTTTAACTGGGAGGAGAGTTTCTTAGTGAAAATAATTCACCTCTGTTGAAATCTAGTGGCCAGTTTTTTTATTTTAATAGATAACTGAAGTTGGGCATGTATATATTAAATATATAACGAGCTTGTTCGTTTGACAGGGGTCCAGGTTCGAACCCCGGCTTTCCCTGGATGTTGTGTGTACCTGACAGCCCTGGCTCTGTCCATTTCCTGGAACCAGTGGGCCTATTTTAGGGACGGGCGATTGTTTATAGCCCATTGAGTTGCTCTCGGCGGTCGTAAAACTTCCAATGGAGAAAAAAAGAATAAGGCGCTAAGCGTTCGTTTTAAATGCATCTCAAAGCGATATTAACTGAACCCATTTTCATGCTCAATGTTCTCTAGGTCCGTTGAAATGCTTTAGTTGCTTTTTTAACTGGGAGGAGAGTTTCTTAGTGAAAATAATTCACCTCTGTTGAAATCTAGTGGCCAGTTTTTTTATTTTAATAGATAACTGAAGTTGGGCATGTATATATTAAATATAACGAGCTCGTTCGTTTGACAGGGGTCCAGGTTCGAACCCCGGCTTTCCCCGGATGTTGTGTGTACCTTACAGCCCTGGCTCTGTCCCTTTCCTGGAACCAGTGGGCCTATATTAGGGACGGGCGATTGTTTATAGCCCATTGAGTTGCTCTCGGCGGTCGTAAAACTTCCAATGGAGAAAAAAAAAATAAGGCGCTAAGCGTTCGTTTTAAATGCATCTCAAAGTGATATTAACTGAACCCATTTTCATGCTCAATGTTCTCTAGGTCCGTTGAAATGCTTTAGTTGCTTTTTTAACTGGGAGGAGAGTTTCTTAGTGAAAATAATTCACCTCTGTTGAAATCTAGTGGCCAGTTTTTTTATTTTAATAGATAACTGAAGTTGGGCATGTATATATTAAATATATAACGAGCTTGTTCGTTTGACAGGGGTCCAGGTTCGAACCCCGGCTTTCCCTGGATGTTGTGTGTACCTGACAGCCCTGGCTCTGTCCATTTCCTGGAACCAGTGGGCCTATTTTAGGGACGGGCGATTGTTTATAGCCCATTGAGTTGCTCTCGGCGGTCGTAAAACTTCCAATGGAGAAAAAAGAATAAGGCGCTAAGCGTTCGTTTTAAATGCATCTCAAAGCGATATTAACTGAACCCATTTTCATGCTCAATGTTCTCTAGGTCCGTTGAAATGCTTTAGTTGCTTTTTTAACTGGGAGGAGAGTTTCTTAGTGAAAATAATTCACCTCTGTTGAAATCTAGTGGCCAGTTTTTTTATTTTAATAGATAACTGAAGTTGGGCATGTATATATTAAATATAACGAGCTCGTTCGTTTGACAGGGGTCCAGGTTCGAACCCCGGCTTTCCCCGGATGTTGTGTGTACCTTACAGCCCTGGCTCTGTCCCTTTCCTGGAACCAGTGGGCCTATATTAGGGACGGGCGATTGTTTATAGCCCATTGAGTTGCTCTCGGCGGTCGTAAAACTTCCAATGGAGAAAAAAAAAATAAGGCGCTAAGCGTTCGTTTTAAATGCATCTCAAAGTGATATTAACTGAACCCATTTTCATGCTCAATGTTCTCTAGGTCCGTTGAAATGCTTTAGTTGCTTTTTTAACTGGGAGGAGAGTTTCTTAGTGAAAATAATTCACCTCTGTTGAAATCTAGTGGCCAGTTTTTTTATTTTAATAGATAACTGAAGTTGGGCATGTATATATTAAATATATAACGAGCTTGTTCGTTTGACAGGGGTCCAGGTTCGAACCCCGGCTTTCCCTGGATGTTGTGTGTACCTGACAGCCCTGGCTCTGTCCATTTCCTGGAACCAGTGGGCCTATTTTAGGGACGGGCGATTGTTTATAGCCCATTGAGTTGCTCTCGGCGGTCGTAAAACTTCCAATGGAGAAAAAAAGAATAAGGCGCTAAGCGTTCGTTTTAAATGCATCTCAAAGCGATATTAACTGAACCCATTTTCATGCTCAATGTTCTCTAGGTCCGTTGAAATGCTTTAGTTGCTTTTTTAACTGGGAGGAGAGTTTCTTAGTGAAAATAATTCACCTCTGTTGAAATCTAGTGGCCAGTTTTTTTATTTTAATAGATAACTGAAGTTGGGCATGTATATATTAAATATAACGAGCTCGTTCGTTTGACAGGGGTCCAGGTTCGAACCCCGGCTTTCCCCGGATGTTGTGTGTACCTTACAGCCCTGGCTCTGTCCCTTTCCTGGAACCAGTGGGCCTATATTAGGGACGGGCGATTGTTTATAGCCCATTGAGTTGCTCTCGGCGGTCGTAAAACTTCCAATGGAGAAAAAAAAAAATAAGGCGCTAAGCGTTCGTTTTAAATGCATCTCAAAGTGATATTAACTGAACCCATTTTCATGCTCAATGTTCTCTAGGTCCGTTGAAATGCTTTAGTTGCTTTTTTAACTGGGAGGAGAGTTTCTTAGTGAAAATAATTCACCTCTGTTGAAATCTAGTGGCCAGTTTTTTTATTTTAATAGATAACTGAAGTTGGGCATGTATATATTAAATATATAACGAGCTTGTTCGTTTGACAGGGGTCCAGGTTCGAACCCCGGCTTTCCCTGGATGTTGTGTGTACCTGACAGCCCTGGCTCTGTCCATTTCCTGGAACCAGTGGGCCTATTTTAGGGACGGGCGATTGTTTATAGCCCATTGAGTTGCTCTCGGCGGTCGTAAAACTTCCAATGGAGAAAAAAGAATAAGGCGCTAAGCGTTCGTTTTAAATGCATCTCAAAGCGATATTAACTGAACCCATTTTCATGCTCAATGTTCTCTAGGTCCGTTGAAATGCTTTAGTTGCTTTTTTAACTGGGAGGAGAGTTTCTTAGTGAAAATAATTCACCTCTGTTGAAATCTAGTGGCCAGTTTTTTTATTTTAATAGATAACTGAAGTTGGGCATGTATATATTAAATATAACGAGCTCGTTCGTTTGACAGGGGTCCAGGTTCGAACCCCGGCTTTCCCCGGATGTTGTGTGTACCTTACAGCCCTGGCTCTGTCCCTTTCCTGGAACCAGTGGGCCTATATTAGGGACGGGCGATTGTTTATAGCCCATTGAGTTGCTCTCGGCGGTCGTAAAACTTCCAATGGAGAAAAAAAAAATAAGGCGCTAAGCGTTCGTTTTAAATGCATCTCAAAGTGATATTAACTGAACCCATTTTCATGCTCAATGTTCTCTAGGTCCGTTGAAATGCTTTAGTTGCTTTTTTAACTGGGAGGAGAGTTTCTTAGTGAAAATAATTCACCTCTGTTGAAATCTAGTGGCCAGTTTTTTTATTTTAATAGATAACTGAAGTTGGGCATGTATATATTAAATATATAACGAGCTTGTTCGTTTGACAGGGGTCCAGGTTCGAACCCCGGCTTTCCCTGGATGTTGTGTGTACCTGACAGCCCTGGCTCTGTCCATTTCCTGGAACCAGTGGGCCTATTTTAGGGACGGGCGATTGTTTATAGCCCATTGAGTTGCTCTCGGCGGTCGTAAAACTTCCAATGGAGAAAAAAAGAATAAGGCGCTAAGCGTTCGTTTTAAATGCATCTCAAAGCGATATTAACTGAACCCATTTTCATGCTCAATGTTCTCTAGGTCCGTTGAAATGCTTTAGTTGCTTTTTTAACTGGGAGGAGAGTTTCTTAGTGAAAATAATTCACCTCTGTTGAAATCTAGTGGCCAGTTTTTTTATTTTAATAGATAACTGAAGTTGGGCATGTATATATTAAATATAACGAGCTCGTTCGTTTGACAGGGGTCCAGGTTCGAACCCCGGCTTTCCCCGGATGTTGTGTGTACCTTACAGCCCTGGCTCTGTCCCTTTCCTGGAACCAGTGGGCCTATATTAGGGACGGGCGATTGTTTATAGCCCATTGAGTTGCTCTCGGCGGTCGTAAAACTTCCAATGGAGAAAAAAAAAAAAAAAAAATAAGGCGCTAAGCGTTCGTTTTAAATGCATCTCAAAGTGATATTAACTGAACCCATTTTCATGCTCAATGTTCTCTAGGTCCGTTGAAATGCTTTAGTTGCTTTTTTAACTGGGAGGAGAGTTTCTTAGTGAAAATAATTCACCTCTGTTGAAATCTAGTGGCCAGTTTTTTTATTTTAATAGATAACTGAAGTTGGGCATGTATATATTAAATATATAACGAGCTTGTTCGTTTGACAGGGGTCCAGGTTCGAACCCCGGCTTTCCCTGGATGTTGTGTGTACCTGACAGCCCTGGCTCTGTCCATTTCCTGGAACCAGTGGGCCTATTTTAGGGACGGGCGATTGTTTATAGCCCATTGAGTTGCTCTCGGCGGTCGTAAAACTTCCAATGGAGAAAAAAAGAATAAGGCGCTAAGCGTTCGTTTTAAATGCATCTCAAAGCGATATTAACTGAACCCATTTTCATGCTCAATGTTCTCTAGGTCCGTTGAAATGCTTTAGTTGCTTTTTTAACTGGGAGGAGAGTTTCTTAGTGAAAATAATTCACCTCTGTTGAAATCTAGTGGCCAGTTTTTTTATTTTAATAGATAACTGAAGTTGGGCATGTATATATTAAATATAACGAGCTCGTTCGTTTGACAGGGGTCCAGGTTCGAACCCCGGCTTTCCCCGGATGTTGTGTGTACCTTACAGCCCTGGCTCTGTCCCTTTCCTGGAACCAGTGGGCCTATATTAGGGACGGGCGATTGTTTATAGCCCATTGAGTTGCTCTCGGCGGTCGTAAAACTTCCAATGGAGAAAAAAAAAAAAAAAAAAAATAAGGCGCTAAGCGTTCGTTTTAAATGCATCTCAAAGTGATATTAACTGAACCCATTTTCATGCTCAATGTTCTCTAGGTCCGTTGAAATGCTTTAGTTGCTTTTTTAACTGGGAGGAGAGTTTCTTAGTGAAAATAATTCACCTCTGTTGAAATCTAGTGGCCAGTTTTTTTATTTTAATAGATAACTGAAGTTGGGCATGTATATATTAAATATATAACGAGCTTGTTCGTTTGACAGGGGTCCAGGTTCGAACCCCGGCTTTCCCTGGATGTTGTGTGTACCTGACAGCCCTGGCTCTGTCCATTTCCTGGAACCAGTGGGCCTATTTTAGGGACGGGCGATTGTTTATAGCCCATTGAGTTGCTCTCGGCGGTCGTAAAACTTCCAATGGAGAAAAAAGAATAAGGCGCTAAGCGTTCGTTTTAAATGCATCTCAAAGCGATATTAACTGAACCCATTTTCATGCTCAATGTTCTCTAGGTCCGTTGAAATGCTTTAGTTGCTTTTTTAACTGGGAGGAGAGTTTCTTAGTGAAAATAATTCACCTCTGTTGAAATCTAGTGGCCAGTTTTTTTATTTTAATAGATAACTGAAGTTGGGCATGTATATATTAAATATAACGAGCTCGTTCGTTTGACAGGGGTCCAGGTTCGAACCCCGGCTTTCCCCGGATGTTGTGTGTACCTTACAGCCCTGGCTCTGTCCCTTTCCTGGAACCAGTGGGCCTATATTAGGGACGGGCGATTGTTTATAGCCCATTGAGTTGCTCTCGGCGGTCGTAAAACTTCCAATGGAGAAAAAAAAAAAAAAATAAGGCGCTAAGCGTTCGTTTTAAATGCATCTCAAAGTGATATTAACTGAACCCATTTTCATGCTCAATGTTCTCTAGGTCCGTTGAAATGCTTTAGTTGCTTTTTTAACTGGGAGGAGAGTTTCTTAGTGAAAATAATTCACCTCTGTTGAAATCTAGTGGCCAGTTTTTTTATTTTAATAGATAACTGAAGTTGGGCATGTATATATTAAATATATAACGAGCTTGTTCGTTTGACAGGGGTCCAGGTTCGAACCCCGGCTTTCCCTGGATGTTGTGTGTACCTGACAGCCCTGGCTCTGTCCATTTCCTGGAACCAGTGGGCCTATTTTAGGGACGGGCGATTGTTTATAGCCCATTGAGTTGCTCTCGGCGGTCGTAAAACTTCCAATGGAGAAAAAAAGAATAAGGCGCTAAGCGTTCGTTTTAAATGCATCTCAAAGCGATATTAACTGAACCCATTTTCATGCTCAATGTTCTCTAGGTCCGTTGAAATGCTTTAGTTGCTTTTTTAACTGGGAGGAGAGTTTCTTAGTGAAAATAATTCACCTCTGTTGAAATCTAGTGGCCAGTTTTTTTATTTTAATAGATAACTGAAGTTGGGCATGTATATATTAAATATAACGAGCTCGTTCGTTTGACAGGGGTCCAGGTTCGAACCCCGGCTTTCCCCGGATGTTGTGTGTACCTTACAGCCCTGGCTCTGTCCCTTTCCTGGAACCAGTGGGCCTATATTAGGGACGGGCGATTGTTTATAGCCCATTGAGTTGCTCTCGGCGGTCGTAAAACTTCCAATGGAGAAAAAAAAAATAAGGCGCTAAGCGTTCGTTTTAAATGCATCTCAAAGTGATATTAACTGAACCCATTTTCATGCTCAATGTTCTCTAGGTCCGTTGAAATGCTTTAGTTGCTTTTTTAACTGGGAGGAGAGTTTCTTAGTGAAAATAATTCACCTCTGTTGAAATCTAGTGGCCAGTTTTTTTATTTTAATAGATAACTGAAGTTGGGCATGTATATATTAAATATATAACGAGCTTGTTCGTTTGACAGGGGTCCAGGTTCGAACCCCGGCTTTCCCTGGATGTTGTGTGTACCTGACAGCCCTGGCTCTGTCCATTTCCTGGAACCAGTGGGCCTATTTTAGGGACGGGCGATTGTTTATAGCCCATTGAGTTGCTCTCGGCGGTCGTAAAACTTCCAATGGAGAAAAAAAGAATAAGGCGCTAAGCGTTCGTTTTAAATGCATCTCAAAGCGATATTAACTGAACCCATTTTCATGCTCAATGTTCTCTAGGTCCGTTGAAATGCTTTAGTTGCTTTTTTAACTGGGAGGAGAGTTTCTTAGTGAAAATAATTCACCTCTGTTGAAATCTAGTGGCCAGTTTTTTTATTTTAATAGATAACTGAAGTTGGGCATGTATATATTAAATATAACGAGCTCGTTCGTTTGACAGGGGTCCAGGTTCGAACCCCGGCTTTCCCCGGATGTTGTGTGTACCTTACAGCCCTGGCTCTGTCCCTTTCCTGGAACCAGTGGGCCTATATTAGGGACGGGCGATTGTTTATAGCCCATTGAGTTGCTCTCGGCGGTCGTAAAACTTCCAATGGAGAAAAAAAAAAAAAAAAAATAAGGCGCTAAGCGTTCGTTTTAAATGCATCTCAAAGTGATATTAACTGAACCCATTTTCATGCTCAATGTTCTCTAGGTCCGTTGAAATGCTTTAGTTGCTTTTTTAACTGGGAGGAGAGTTTCTTAGTGAAAATAATTCACCTCTGTTGAAATCTAGTGGCCAGTTTTTTTATTTTAATAGATAACTGAAGTTGGGCATGTATATATTAAATATATAACGAGCTTGTTCGTTTGACAGGGGTCCAGGTTCGAACCCCGGCTTTCCCTGGATGTTGTGTGTACCTGACAGCCCTGGCTCTGTCCATTTCCTGGAACCAGTGGGCCTATTTTAGGGACGGGCGATTGTTTATAGCCCATTGAGTTGCTCTCGGCGGTCGTAAAACTTCCAATGGAGAAAAAAAGAATAAGGCGCTAAGCGTTCGTTTTAAATGCATCTCAAAGCGATATTAACTGAACCCATTTTCATGCTCAATGTTCTCTAGGTCCGTTGAAATGCTTTAGTTGCTTTTTTAACTGGGAGGAGAGTTTCTTAGTGAAAATAATTCACCTCTGTTGAAATCTAGTGGCCAGTTTTTTTATTTTAATAGATAACTGAAGTTGGGCATGTATATATTAAATATAACGAGCTCGTTCGTTTGACAGGGGTCCAGGTTCGAACCCCGGCTTTCCCCGGATGTTGTGTGTACCTTACAGCCCTGGCTCTGTCCCTTTCCTGGAACCAGTGGGCCTATATTAGGGACGGGCGATTGTTTATAGCCCATTGAGTTGCTCTCGGCGGTCGTAAAACTTCCAATGGAGAAAAAAAAAAAAAAAATAAGGCGCTAAGCGTTCGTTTTAAATGCATCTCAAAGTGATATTAACTGAACCCATTTTCATGCTCAATGTTCTCTAGGTCCGTTGAAATGCTTTAGTTGCTTTTTTAACTGGGAGGAGAGTTTCTTAGTGAAAATAATTCACCTCTGTTGAAATCTAGTGGCCAGTTTTTTTATTTTAATAGATAACTGAAGTTGGGCATGTATATATTAAATATATAACGAGCTTGTTCGTTTGACAGGGGTCCAGGTTCGAACCCCGGCTTTCCCTGGATGTTGTGTGTACCTGACAGCCCTGGCTCTGTCCATTTCCTGGAACCAGTGGGCCTATTTTAGGGACGGGCGATTGTTTATAGCCCATTGAGTTGCTCTCGGCGGTCGTAAAACTTCCAATGGAGAAAAAAGAATAAGGCGCTAAGCGTTCGTTTTAAATGCATCTCAAAGCGATATTAACTGAACCCATTTTCATGCTCAATGTTCTCTAGGTCCGTTGAAATGCTTTAGTTGCTTTTTTAACTGGGAGGAGAGTTTCTTAGTGAAAATAATTCACCTCTGTTGAAATCTAGTGGCCAGTTTTTTTATTTTAATAGATAACTGAAGTTGGGCATGTATATATTAAATATAACGAGCTCGTTCGTTTGACAGGGGTCCAGGTTCGAACCCCGGCTTTCCCCGGATGTTGTGTGTACCTTACAGCCCTGGCTCTGTCCCTTTCCTGGAACCAGTGGGCCTATATTAGGGACGGGCGATTGTTTATAGCCCATTGAGTTGCTCTCGGCGGTCGTAAAACTTCCAATGGAGAAAAAAAAAATAAGGCGCTAAGCGTTCGTTTTAAATGCATCTCAAAGTGATATTAACTGAACCCATTTTCATGCTCAATGTTCTCTAGGTCCGTTGAAATGCTTTAGTTGCTTTTTTAACTGGGAGGAGAGTTTCTTAGTGAAAATAATTCACCTCTGTTGAAATCTAGTGGCCAGTTTTTTTATTTTAATAGATAACTGAAGTTGGGCATGTATATATTAAATATATAACGAGCTTGTTCGTTTGACAGGGGTCCAGGTTCGAACCCCGGCTTTCCCTGGATGTTGTGTGTACCTGACAGCCCTGGCTCTGTCCATTTCCTGGAACCAGTGGGCCTATTTTAGGGACGGGCGATTGTTTATAGCCCATTGAGTTGCTCTCGGCGGTCGTAAAACTTCCAATGGAGAAAAAAGAATAAGGCGCTAAGCGTTCGTTTTAAATGCATCTCAAAGCGATATTAACTGAACCCATTTTCATGCTCAATGTTCTCTAGGTCCGTTGAAATGCTTTAGTTGCTTTTTTAACTGGGAGGAGAGTTTCTTAGTGAAAATAATTCACCTCTGTTGAAATCTAGTGGCCAGTTTTTTTATTTTAATAGATAACTGAAGTTGGGCATGTATATATTAAATATAACGAGCTCGTTCGTTTGACAGGGGTCCAGGTTCGAACCCCGGCTTTCCCCGGATGTTGTGTGTACCTTACAGCCCTGGCTCTGTCCCTTTCCTGGAACCAGTGGGCCTATATTAGGGACGGGCGATTGTTTATAGCCCATTGAGTTGCTCTCGGCGGTCGTAAAACTTCCAATGGAGAAAAAAAAATAAGGCGCTAAGCGTTCGTTTTAAATGCATCTCAAAGTGATATTAACTGAACCCATTTTCATGCTCAATGTTCTCTAGGTCCGTTGAAATGCTTTAGTTGCTTTTTTAACTGGGAGGAGAGTTTCTTAGTGAAAATAATTCACCTCTGTTGAAATCTAGTGGCCAGTTTTTTTATTTTAATAGATAACTGAAGTTGGGCATGTATATATTAAATATATAACGAGCTTGTTCGTTTGACAGGGGTCCAGGTTCGAACCCCGGCTTTCCCTGGATGTTGTGTGTACCTGACAGCCCTGGCTCTGTCCATTTCCTGGAACCAGTGGGCCTATTTTAGGGACGGGCGATTGTTTATAGCCCATTGAGTTGCTCTCGGCGGTCGTAAAACTTCCAATGGAGAAAAAAGAATAAGGCGCTAAGCGTTCGTTTTAAATGCATCTCAAAGCGATATTAACTGAACCCATTTTCATGCTCAATGTTCTCTAGGTCCGTTGAAATGCTTTAGTTGCTTTTTTAACTGGGAGGAGAGTTTCTTAGTGAAAATAATTCACCTCTGTTGAAATCTAGTGGCCAGTTTTTTTATTTTAATAGATAACTGAAGTTGGGCATGTATATATTAAATATAACGAGCTCGTTCGTTTGACAGGGGTCCAGGTTCGAACCCCGGCTTTCCCCGGATGTTGTGTGTACCTTACAGCCCTGGCTCTGTCCCTTTCCTGGAACCAGTGGGCCTATATTAGGGACGGGCGATTGTTTATAGCCCATTGAGTTGCTCTCGGCGGTCGTAAAACTTCCAATGGAGAAAAAAAAAATAAGGCGCTAAGCGTTCGTTTTAAATGCATCTCAAAGTGATATTAACTGAACCCATTTTCATGCTCAATGTTCTCTAGGTCCGTTGAAATGCTTTAGTTGCTTTTTTAACTGGGAGGAGAGTTTCTTAGTGAAAATAATTCACCTCTGTTGAAATCTAGTGGCCAGTTTTTTTATTTTAATAGATAACTGAAGTTGGGCATGTATATATTAAATATATAACGAGCTTGTTCGTTTGACAGGGGTCCAGGTTCGAACCCCGGCTTTCCCTGGATGTTGTGTGTACCTGACAGCCCTGGCTCTGTCCATTTCCTGGAACCAGTGGGCCTATTTTAGGGACGGGCGATTGTTTATAGCCCATTGAGTTGCTCTCGGCGGTCGTAAAACTTCCAATGGAGAAAAAAAGAATAAGGCGCTAAGCGTTCGTTTTAAATGCATCTCAAAGCGATATTAACTGAACCCATTTTCATGCTCAATGTTCTCTAGGTCCGTTGAAATGCTTTAGTTGCTTTTTTAACTGGGAGGAGAGTTTCTTAGTGAAAATAATTCACCTCTGTTGAAATCTAGTGGCCAGTTTTTTTATTTTAATAGATAACTGAAGTTGGGCATGTATATATTAAATATAACGAGCTCGTTCGTTTGACAGGGGTCCAGGTTCGAACCCCGGCTTTCCCCGGATGTTGTGTGTACCTTACAGCCCTGGCTCTGTCCCTTTCCTGGAACCAGTGGGCCTATATTAGGGACGGGCGATTGTTTATAGCCCATTGAGTTGCTCTCGGCGGTCGTAAAACTTCCAATGGAGAAAAAAAAAAAAAAAAAAAATAAGGCGCTAAGCGTTCGTTTTAAATGCATCTCAAAGTGATATTAACTGAACCCATTTTCATGCTCAATGTTCTCTAGGTCCGTTGAAATGCTTTAGTTGCTTTTTTAACTGGGAGGAGAGTTTCTTAGTGAAAATAATTCACCTCTGTTGAAATCTAGTGGCCAGTTTTTTTATTTTAATAGATAACTGAAGTTGGGCATGTATATATTAAATATATAACGAGCTTGTTCGTTTGACAGGGGTCCAGGTTCGAACCCCGGCTTTCCCTGGATGTTGTGTGTACCTGACAGCCCTGGCTCTGTCCATTTCCTGGAACCAGTGGGCCTATTTTAGGGACGGGCGATTGTTTATAGCCCATTGAGTTGCTCTCGGCGGTCGTAAAACTTCCAATGGAGAAAAAAAGAATAAGGCGCTAAGCGTTCGTTTTAAATGCATCTCAAAGCGATATTAACTGAACCCATTTTCATGCTCAATGTTCTCTAGGTCCGTTGAAATGCTTTAGTTGCTTTTTTAACTGGGAGGAGAGTTTCTTAGTGAAAATAATTCACCTCTGTTGAAATCTAGTGGCCAGTTTTTTTATTTTAATAGATAACTGAAGTTGGGCATGTATATATTAAATATAACGAGCTCGTTCGTTTGACAGGGGTCCAGGTTCGAACCCCGGCTTTCCCCGGATGTTGTGTGTACCTTACAGCCCTGGCTCTGTCCCTTTCCTGGAACCAGTGGGCCTATATTAGGGACGGGCGATTGTTTATAGCCCATTGAGTTGCTCTCGGCGGTCGTAAAACTTCCAATGGAGAAAAAAAAAAAAAAAATAAGGCGCTAAGCGTTCGTTTTAAATGCATCTCAAAGTGATATTAACTGAACCCATTTTCATGCTCAATGTTCTCTAGGTCCGTTGAAATGCTTTAGTTGCTTTTTTAACTGGGAGGAGAGTTTCTTAGTGAAAATAATTCACCTCTGTTGAAATCTAGTGGCCAGTTTTTTTATTTTAATAGATAACTGAAGTTGGGCATGTATATATTAAATATATAACGAGCTTGTTCGTTTGACAGGGGTCCAGGTTCGAACCCCGGCTTTCCCTGGATGTTGTGTGTACCTGACAGCCCTGGCTCTGTCCATTTCCTGGAACCAGTGGGCCTATTTTAGGGACGGGCGATTGTTTATAGCCCATTGAGTTGCTCTCGGCGGTCGTAAAACTTCCAATGGAGAAAAAAAGAATAAGGCGCTAAGCGTTCGTTTTAAATGCATCTCAAAGCGATATTAACTGAACCCATTTTCATGCTCAATGTTCTCTAGGTCCGTTGAAATGCTTTAGTTGCTTTTTTAACTGGGAGGAGAGTTTCTTAGTGAAAATAATTCACCTCTGTTGAAATCTAGTGGCCAGTTTTTTTATTTTAATAGATAACTGAAGTTGGGCATGTATATATTAAATATAACGAGCTCGTTCGTTTGACAGGGGTCCAGGTTCGAACCCCGGCTTTCCCCGGATGTTGTGTGTACCTTACAGCCCTGGCTCTGTCCCTTTCCTGGAACCAGTGGGCCTATATTAGGGACGGGCGATTGTTTATAGCCCATTGAGTTGCTCTCGGCGGTCGTAAAACTTCCAATGGAGAAAAAAAAATAAGGCGCTAAGCGTTCGTTTTAAATGCATCTCAAAGTGATATTAACTGAACCCATTTTCATGCTCAATGTTCTCTAGGTCCGTTGAAATGCTTTAGTTGCTTTTTTAACTGGGAGGAGAGTTTCTTAGTGAAAATAATTCACCTCTGTTGAAATCTAGTGGCCAGTTTTTTTATTTTAATAGATAACTGAAGTTGGGCATGTATATATTAAATATATAACGAGCTTGTTCGTTTGACAGGGGTCCAGGTTCGAACCCCGGCTTTCCCTGGATGTTGTGTGTACCTGACAGCCCTGGCTCTGTCCATTTCCTGGAACCAGTGGGCCTATTTTAGGGACGGGCGATTGTTTATAGCCCATTGAGTTGCTCTCGGCGGTCGTAAAACTTCCAATGGAGAAAAAAGAATAAGGCGCTAAGCGTTCGTTTTAAATGCATCTCAAAGCGATATTAACTGAACCCATTTTCATGCTCAATGTTCTCTAGGTCCGTTGAAATGCTTTAGTTGCTTTTTTAACTGGGAGGAGAGTTTCTTAGTGAAAATAATTCACCTCTGTTGAAATCTAGTGGCCAGTTTTTTTATTTTAATAGATAACTGAAGTTGGGCATGTATATATTAAATATAACGAGCTCGTTCGTTTGACAGGGGTCCAGGTTCGAACCCCGGCTTTCCCCGGATGTTGTGTGTACCTTACAGCCCTGGCTCTGTCCCTTTCCTGGAACCAGTGGGCCTATATTAGGGACGGGCGATTGTTTATAGCCCATTGAGTTGCTCTCGGCGGTCGTAAAACTTCCAATGGAGAAAAAAAAAATAAGGCGCTAAGCGTTCGTTTTAAATGCATCTCAAAGTGATATTAACTGAACCCATTTTCATGCTCAATGTTCTCTAGGTCCGTTGAAATGCTTTAGTTGCTTTTTTAACTGGGAGGAGAGTTTCTTAGTGAAAATAATTCACCTCTGTTGAAATCTAGTGGCCAGTTTTTTTATTTTAATAGATAACTGAAGTTGGGCATGTATATATTAAATATATAACGAGCTTGTTCGTTTGACAGGGGTCCAGGTTCGAACCCCGGCTTTCCCTGGATGTTGTGTGTACCTGACAGCCCTGGCTCTGTCCATTTCCTGGAACCAGTGGGCCTATTTTAGGGACGGGCGATTGTTTATAGCCCATTGAGTTGCTCTCGGCGGTCGTAAAACTTCCAATGGAGAAAAAAGAATAAGGCGCTAAGCGTTCGTTTTAAATGCATCTCAAAGCGATATTAACTGAACCCATTTTCATGCTCAATGTTCTCTAGGTCCGTTGAAATGCTTTAGTTGCTTTTTTAACTGGGAGGAGAGTTTCTTAGTGAAAATAATTCACCTCTGTTGAAATCTAGTGGCCAGTTTTTTTATTTTAATAGATAACTGAAGTTGGGCATGTATATATTAAATATAACGAGCTCGTTCGTTTGACAGGGGTCCAGGTTCGAACCCCGGCTTTCCCCGGATGTTGTGTGTACCTTACAGCCCTGGCTCTGTCCCTTTCCTGGAACCAGTGGGCCTATATTAGGGACGGGCGATTGTTTATAGCCCATTGAGTTGCTCTCGGCGGTCGTAAAACTTCCAATGGAGAAAAAAAAATAAGGCGCTAAGCGTTCGTTTTAAATGCATCTCAAAGTGATATTAACTGAACCCATTTTCATGCTCAATGTTCTCTAGGTCCGTTGAAATGCTTTAGTTGCTTTTTTAACTGGGAGGAGAGTTTCTTAGTGAAAATAATTCACCTCTGTTGAAATCTAGTGGCCAGTTTTTTTATTTTAATAGATAACTGAAGTTGGGCATGTATATATTAAATATATAACGAGCTTGTTCGTTTGACAGGGGTCCAGGTTCGAACCCCGGCTTTCCCTGGATGTTGTGTGTACCTGACAGCCCTGGCTCTGTCCATTTCCTGGAACCAGTGGGCCTATTTTAGGGACGGGCGATTGTTTATAGCCCATTGAGTTGCTCTCGGCGGTCGTAAAACTTCCAATGGAGAAAAAAAGAATAAGGCGCTAAGCGTTCGTTTTAAATGCATCTCAAAGCGATATTAACTGAACCCATTTTCATGCTCAATGTTCTCTAGGTCCGTTGAAATGCTTTAGTTGCTTTTTTAACTGGGAGGAGAGTTTCTTAGTGAAAATAATTCACCTCTGTTGAAATCTAGTGGCCAGTTTTTTTATTTTAATAGATAACTGAAGTTGGGCATGTATATATTAAATATAACGAGCTCGTTCGTTTGACAGGGGTCCAGGTTCGAACCCCGGCTTTCCCCGGATGTTGTGTGTACCTTACAGCCCTGGCTCTGTCCCTTTCCTGGAACCAGTGGGCCTATATTAGGGACGGGCGATTGTTTATAGCCCATTGAGTTGCTCTCGGCGGTCGTAAAACTTCCAATGGAGAAAAAAAAAAAATAAGGCGCTAAGCGTTCGTTTTAAATGCATCTCAAAGTGATATTAACTGAACCCATTTTCATGCTCAATGTTCTCTAGGTCCGTTGAAATGCTTTAGTTGCTTTTTTAACTGGGAGGAGAGTTTCTTAGTGAAAATAATTCACCTCTGTTGAAATCTAGTGGCCAGTTTTTTTATTTTAATAGATAACTGAAGTTGGGCATGTATATATTAAATATATAACGAGCTTGTTCGTTTGACAGGGGTCCAGGTTCGAACCCCGGCTTTCCCTGGATGTTGTGTGTACCTGACAGCCCTGGCTCTGTCCATTTCCTGGAACCAGTGGGCCTATATTAGGGACGGGCGATTGTTTATAGCCCATTGAGTTGCTCTCGGCGGTCGTAAAACTTCCAATGGAGAAAAAAAGAATAAGGCGCTAAGCGTTCGTTTTAAATGCATCTCAAAGCGATATTAACTGAACCCATTTTCATGCTCAATGTTCTCTAGGTCCGTTGAAATGCTTTAGTTGCTTTTTTAACTGGGAGGAGAGTTTCTTAGTGAAAATAATTCACCTCTGTTGAAATCTAGTGGCCAGTTTTTTTATTTTAATAGATAACTGAAGTTGGGCATGTATATATTAAATATAACGAGCTCGTTCGTTTGACAGGGGTCCAGGTTCGAACCCCGGCTTTCCCCGGATGTTGTGTGTACCTTACAGCCCTGGCTCTGTCCCTTTCCTGGAACCAGTGGGCCTATATTAGGGACGGGCGATTGTTTATAGCCCATTGAGTTGCTCTCGGCTGTCGTAAAACTTCCAATGGAGAAAAAAAAATAAGGCGCTAAGCGTTCGTTTTAAATGCATCTCAAAGCGATATTAACTGAACCCATTTTCATGCTCAATGTTCTCTAGGTCCGTTGAAATGCTTTAGTTGCTTTTTTAACTGGGAGGAGAGTTTCTTAGTGAAAATAATTCACCTCTGTTGAAATCTAGTGGCCAGTTTTTTTATTTTAATAGATAACTGAAGTTGGGCATGTATATATTAAATATATAACGAGCTTGTTCGTTTGACAGGGGTCCAGGTTCGAACCCCGGCTTTCCCCGGATGTTGTGTGTACCTGACAGCCCTGGCTCTGTCCATTTCCTGGAACCAGTGGGCCTATTTTAGGGACGGGCGATTGTTTATAGCCCATTGAGTTGCTCTCGGCTGTCGTAAAACTTCCAATGGAGAAAAAAGAATAAGGCGCTAAGCGTTCGTTTTAAATGCATCTCAAAGCGATATTAACTGAACCCATTTTCATGCTCAATGTTCTCTAGGTCCGTTGAAATGCTTTAGTTGCTTTTTTAACTGGGAGGAGAGTTTCTTAGTGAAAATAATTCACCTCTGTTGAAATCTAGTGGCCAGTTTTTTTATTTTAATAGATAACTGAAGTTGGGCATGTATATATTAAATATAACGAGCTCGTTCGTTTGACAGGGGTCCAGGTTCGAACCCCGGCTTTCCCCGGATGTTGTGTGTACCTTACAGCCCTGGCTCTGTCCCTTTCCTGGAACCAGTGGGCCTATATTAGGGACGGGCGATTGTTTATAGCCCATTGAGTTGCTCTCGGCTGTCGTAAAACTTCCAATGGAGAAAAAAAAAATAAGGCGCTAAGCGTTCGTTTTAAATGCATCTCAAAGCGATATTAACTGAACCCATTTTCATGCTCAATGTTCTCTAGGTCCGTTGAAATGCTTTAGTTGCTTTTTTAACTGGGAGGAGAGTTTCTTAGTGAAAATAATTCACCTCTGTTGAAATCTAGTGGCCAGTTTTTTTATTTTAATAGATAACTGAAGTTGGGCATGTATATATTAAATATATAACGAGCTTGTTCGTTTGACAGGGGTCCAGGTTCGAACCCCGGCTTTCCCCGGATGTTGTGTGTACCTTACAGCCCTGGCTCTGTCCATTTCCTGGAACCAGTGGGCCTATATTAGGGACGGGCGATTGTTTATAGCCCATTGAGTTGCTCTCGGCTGTCGTAAAACTTCCAATGGAGAAAAAAAGAATAAGGCGCTAAGCGTTCGTTTTAAATGCATCTCAAAGCGATATTAACTGAACCCATTTTCATGCTCAATGTTCTCTAGGTCCGTTGAAATGCTTTAGTTGCTTTTTTAACTGGGAGGAGAGTTTCTTAGTGAAAATAATTCACCTCTGTTGAAATCTAGTGGCCAGTTTTTTTATTTTAATAGATAACTGAAGTTGGGCATGTATATATTAAATATAACGAGCTCGTTCGTTTGACAGGGGTCCAGGTTCGAACCCCGGCTTTCCCCGGATGTTGTGTGTACCTTACAGCCCTGGCTCTGTCCCTTTCCTGGAACCAGTGGGCCTATATTAGGGACGGGCGATTGTTTATAGCCCATTGAGTTGCTCTCGGCTGTCGTAAAACTTCCAATGGAGAAAAAAAAAATAAGGCGCTAAGCGTTCGTTTTAAATGCATCTCAAAGCGATATTAACTGAACCCATTTTCATGCTCAATGTTCTCTAGGTCCGTTGAAATGCTTTAGTTGCTTTTTTAACTGGGAGGAGAGTTTCTTAGTGAAAATAATTCACCTCTGTTGAAATCTAGTGGCCAGTTTTTTTATTTTAATAGATAACTGAAGTTGGGCATGTATATATTAAATATATAACGAGCTCGTTCGTTTGACAGGGGTCCAGGTTCGAACCCCGGCTTTCCCCGGATGTTGTGTGTACCTTACAGCCCTGGCTCTGTCCCTTTCCTGGAACCAGTGGGCCTATATTAGGGACGGGCGATTGTTTATAGCCCATTGAGTTGCTCTCGGCTGTCGTAAAACTTCCAATGGAGAAAAAAAGAATAAGGCGCTAAGCGTTCGTTTTAAATGCATCTCAAAGCGATATTAACTGAACCCATTTTCATGCTCAATGTTCTCTAGGTCCGTTGAAATGCTTTAGTTGCTTTTTTAACTGGGAGGAGAGTTTCTTAGTGAAAATAATTCACCTCTGTTGAAATCTAGTGGCCAGTTTTTTTATTTTAATAGATAACTGAAGTTGGGCATGTATATATTAAATATAACGAGCTCGTTCGTTTGACAGGGGTCCAGGTTCGAACCCCGGCTTTCCCCGGATGTTGTGTGTACCTTACAGCCCTGGCTCTGTCCCTTTCCTGGAACCAGTGGGCCTATATTAGGGACGGGCGATTGTTTATAGCCCATTGAGTTGCTCTCGGCTGTCGTAAAACTTCCAATGGAGAAAAAAAAAATAAGGCGCTAAGCGTTCGTTTTAAATGCATCTCAAAGCGATATTAACTGAACCCATTTTCATGCTCAATGTTCTCTAGGTCCGTTGAAATGCTTTAGTTGCTTTTTTAACTGGGAGGAGAGTTTCTTAGTGAAAATAATTCACCTCTGTTGAAATCTAGTGGCCAGTTTTTTTATTTTAATAGATAACTGAAGTTGGGCATGTATATATTAAATATATAACGAGCTCGTTCGTTTGACAGGGGTCCAGGTTCGAACCCCGGCTTTCCCCGGATGTTGTGTGTACCTTACAGCCCTGGCTCTGTCCCTTTCCTGGAACCAGTGGGCCTATATTAGGGACGGGCGATTGTTTATAGCCCATTGAGTTGCTCTCGGCTGTCGTAAAACTTCCAATGGAGAAAAAAAGAATAAGGCGCTAAGCGTTCGTTTTAAATGCATCTCAAAGCGATATTAACTGAACCCATTTTCATGCTCAATGTTCTCTAGGTCCGTTGAAATGCTTTAGTTGCTTTTTTAACTGGGAGGAGAGTTTCTTAGTGAAAATAATTCACCTCTGTTGAAATCTAGTGGCCAGTTTTTTTATTTTAATAGATAACTGAAGTTGGGCATGTATATATTAAATATAACGAGCTCGTTCGTTTGACAGGGGTCCAGGTTCGAACCCCGGCTTTCCCCGGATGTTGTGTGTACCTTACAGCCCTGGCTCTGTCCCTTTCCTGGAACCAGTGGGCCTATATTAGGGACGGGCGATTGTTTATAGCCCATTGAGTTGCTCTCGGCTGTCGTAAAACTTCCAATGGAGAAAAAAAAATAAGGCGCTAAGCGTTCGTTTTAAATGCATCTCAAAGCGATATTAACTGAACCCATTTTCATGCTCAATGTTCTCTAGGTCCGTTGAAATGCTTTAGTTGCTTTTTTAACTGGGAGGAGAGTTTCTTAGTGAAAATAATTCACCTCTGTTGAAATCTAGTGGCCAGTTTTTTTATTTTAATAGATAACTGAAGTTGGGCATGTATATATTAAATATAACGAGCTCGTTCGTTTGACAGGGGTCCAGGTTCGAACCCCGGCTTTCCCCGGATGTTGTGTGTACCTTACAGCCCTGGCTCTGTCCCTTTCCTGGAACCAGTGGGCCTATATTAGGGACGGGCGATTGTTTATAGCCCATTGAGTTGCTCTCGGCTGTCGTAAAACTTCCAATGGAGAAAAAAAGAATAAGGCGCTAAGCGTTCGTTTTAAATGCATCTCAAAGCGATATTAACTGAACCCATTTTCATGCTCAATGTTCTCTAGGTCCGTTGAAATGCTTTAGTTGCTTTTTTAACTGGGAGGAGAGTTTCTTAGTGAAAATAATTCACCTCTGTTGAAATCTAGTGGCCAGTTTTTTTATTTTAATAGATAACTGAAGTTGGGCATGTATATATTAAATATAACGAGCTCGTTCGTTTGACAGGGGTCCAGGTTCGAACCCCGGCTTTCCCCGGATGTTGTGTGTACCTTACAGCCCTGGCTCTGTCCCTTTCCTGGAACCAGTGGGCCTATATTAGGGACGGGCGATTGTTTATAGCCCATTGAGTTGCTCTCGGCTGTCGTAAAACTTCCAATGGAGAAAAAAAAATAAGGCGCTAAGCGTTCGTTTTAAATGCATCTCAAAGCGATATTAACTGAACCCATTTTCATGCTCAATGTTCTCTAGGTCCGTTGAAATGCTTTAGTTGCTTTTTTAACTGGGAGGAGAGTTTCTTAGTGAAAATAATTCACCTCTGTTGAAATCTAGTGGCCAGTTTTTTTATTTTAATAGATAACTGAAGTTGGGCATGTATATATTAAATATAACGAGCTCGTTCGTTTGACAGGGGTCCAGGTTCGAACCCCGGCTTTCCCCGGATGTTGTGTGTACCTTACAGCCCTGGCTCTGTCCCTTTCCTGGAACCAGTGGGCCTATATTAGGGACGGGCGATTGTTTATAGCCCATTGAGTTGCTCTCGGCTGTCGTAAAACTTCCAATGGAGAAAAAAAGAATAAGGCGCTAAGCGTTCGTTTTAAATGCATCTCAAAGCGATATTAACTGAACCCATTTTCATGCTCAATGTTCTCTAGGTCCGTTGAAATGCTTTAGTTGCTTTTTTAACTGGGAGGAGAGTTTCTTAGTGAAAATAATTCACCTCTGTTGAAATCTAGTGGCCAGTTTTTTTATTTTAATAGATAACTGAAGTTGGGCATGTATATATTAAATATAACGAGCTCGTTCGTTTGACAGGGGTCCAGGTTCGAACCCCGGCTTTCCCCGGATGTTGTGTGTACCTTACAGCCCTGGCTCTGTCCCTTTCCTGGAACCAGTGGGCCTATATTAGGGACGGGCGATTGTTTATAGCCCATTGAGTTGCTCTCGGCTGTCGTAAAACTTCCAATGGAGAAAAAAAGAATAAGGCGCTAAGCGTTCGTTTTAAATGCATCTCAAAGCGATATTAACTGAACCCATTTTCATGCTCAATGTTCTCTAGGTCCGTTGAAATGCTTTAGTTGCTTTTTTAACTGGGAGGAGAGTTTCTTAGTGAAAATAATTCACCTCTGTTGAAATCTAGTGGCCAGTTTTTTTATTTTAATAGATAACTGAAGTTGGGCATGTATATATTAAATATAACGAGCTCGTTCGTTTGACAGGGGTCCAGGTTCGAACCCCGGCTTTCCCCGGATGTTGTGTGTACCTTACAGCCCTGGCTCTGTCCCTTTCCTGGAACCAGTGGGCCTATATTAGGGACGGGCGATTGTTTATAGCCCATTGAGTTGCTCTCGGCTGTCGTAAAACTTCCAATGGAGAAAAAAAGAATAAGGCGCTAAGCGTTCGTTTTAAATGCATCTCAAAGCGATATTAACTGAACCCATTTTCATGCTCAATGTTCTCTAGGTCCGTTGAAATGCTTTAGTTGCTTTTTTAACTGGGAGGAGAGTTTCTTAGTGAAAATAATTCACCTCTGTTGAAATCTAGTGGCCAGTTTTTTTATTTTAATAGATAACTGAAGTTGGGCATGTATATATTAAATATAACGAGCTCGTTCGTTTGACAGGGGTCCAGGTTCGAACCCCGGCTTTCCCCGGATGTTGTGTGTACCTTACAGCCCTGGCTCTGTCCCTTTCCTGGAACCAGTGGGCCTATATTAGGGACGGGCGATTGTTTATAGCCCATTGAGTTGCTCTCGGCTGTCGTAAAACTTCCAATGGAGAAAAAAAAATAAGGCGCTAAGCGTTCGTTTTAAATGCATCTCAAAGCGATATTAACTGAACCCATTTTCATGCTCAATGTTCTCTAGGTCCGTTGAAATGCTTTAGTTGCTTTTTTAACTGGGAGGAGAGTTTCTTAGTGAAAATAATTCACCTCTGTTGAAATCTAGTGGCCAGTTTTTTTATTTTAATAGATAACTGAAGTTGGGCATGTATATATTAAATATATAACGAGCTCGTTCGTTTGACAGGGGTCCAGGTTCGAACCCCGGCTTTCCCCGGATGTTGTGTGTACCTTACAGCCCTGGCTCTGTCCCTTTCCTGGAACCAGTGGGCCTATATTAGGGACGGGCGATTGTTTATAGCCCATTGAGTTGCTCTCGGCTGTCGTAAAACTTCCAATGGAGAAAAAAAGAATAAGGCGCTAAGCGTTCGTTTTAAATGCATCTCAAAGCGATATTAACTGAACCCATTTTCATGCTCAATGTTCTCTAGGTCCGTTGAAATGCTTTAGTTGCTTTTTTAACTGGGAGGAGAGTTTCTTAGTGAAAATAATTCACCTCTGTTGAAATCTAGTGGCCAGTTTTTTTATTTTAATAGATAACTGAAGTTGGGCATGTATATATTAAATATAACGAGCTCGTTCGTTTGACAGGGGTCCAGGTTCGAACCCCGGCTTTCCCCGGATGTTGTGTGTACCTTACAGCCCTGGCTCTGTCCCTTTCCTGGAACCAGTGGGCCTATATTAGGGACGGGCGATTGTTTATAGCCCATTGAGTTGCTCTCGGCTGTCGTAAAACTTCCAATGGAGAAAAAAAAATAAGGCGCTAAGCGTTCGTTTTAAATGCATCTCAAAGCGATATTAACTGAACCCATTTTCATGCTCAATGTTCTCTAGGTCCGTTGAAATGCTTTAGTTGCTTTTTTAACTGGGAGGAGAGTTTCTTAGTGAAAATAATTCACCTCTGTTGAAATCTAGTGGCCAGTTTTTTTATTTTAATAGATAACTGAAGTTGGGCATGTATATATTAAATATATAACGAGCTCGTTCGTTTGACAGGGGTCCAGGTTCGAACCCCGGCTTTCCCCGGATGTTGTGTGTACCTTACAGCCCTGGCTCTGTCCCTTTCCTGGAACCAGTGGGCCTATATTAGGGACGGGCGATTGTTTATAGCCCATTGAGTTGCTCTCGGCTGTCGTAAAACTTCCAATGGAGAAAAAAGAATAAGGCGCTAAGCGTTCGTTTTAAATGCATCTCAAAGCGATATTAACTGAACCCATTTTCATGCTCAATGTTCTCTAGGTCCGTTGAAATGCTTTAGTTGCTTTTTTAACTGGGAGGAGAGTTTCTTAGTGAAAATAATTCACCTCTGTTGAAATCTAGTGGCCAGTTTTTTTATTTTAATAGATAACTGAAGTTGGGCATGTATATATTAAATATAACGAGCTCGTTCGTTTGACAGGGGTCCAGGTTCGAACCCCGGCTTTCCCCGGATGTTGTGTGTACCTTACAGCCCTGGCTCTGTCCCTTTCCTGGAACCAGTGGGCCTATATTAGGGACGGGCGATTGTTTATAGCCCATTGAGTTGCTCTCGGCTGTCGTAAAACTTCCAATGGAGAAAAAAGAATAAGGCGCTAAGCGTTCGTTTTAAATGCATCTCAAAGCGATATTAACTGAACCCATTTTCATGCTCAATGTTCTCTAGGTCCGTTGAAATGCTTTAGTTGCTTTTTTAACTGGGAGGAGAGTTTCTTAGTGAAAATAATTCACCTCTGTTGAAATCTAGTGGCCAGTTTTTTTATTTTAATAGATAACTGAAGTTGGGCATGTATATATTAAATATCATAACGAGCTCGTTCGTTTGACAGGGGTCCAGGTTCGAACCCCGGCTTTCCCCGGATGTTGTGTGTACCTTACAGCCCTGGCTCTGTCCCTTTCCTGGAACCAGTGGGCCTATATTAGGGACGGGCGATTGTTTATAGCCCATTGAGTTGCTCTCGGCTGTCGTAAAACTTCCAATGGAGAAAAAAAGAATAAGGCGCTAAGCGTTCGTTTTAAATGCATCTCAAAGCGATATTAACTGAACCCATTTTCATGCTCAATGTTCTCTAGGTCCGTTGAAATGCTTTAGTTGCTTTTTTAACTGGGAGGAGAGTTTCTTAGTGAAAATAATTCACCTCTGTTGAAATCTAGTGGCCAGTTTTTTTATTTTAATAGATAACTGAAGTTGGGCATGTATATATTAAATATAACGAGCTCGTTCGTTTGACAGGGGTCCAGGTTCGAACCCCGGCTTTCCCCGGATGTTGTGTGTACCTTACAGCCCTGGCTCTGTCCCTTTCCTGGAACCAGTGGGCCTATATTAGGGACGGGCGATTGTTTATAGCCCATTGAGTTGCTCTCGGCTGTCGTAAAACTTCCAATGGAGAAAAAAAAATAAGGCGCTAAGCGTTCGTTTTAAATGCATCTCAAAGCGATATTAACTGAACCCATTTTCATGCTCAATGTTCTCTAGGTCCGTTGAAATGCTTTAGTTGCTTTTTTAACTGGGAGGAGAGTTTCTTAGTGAAAATAATTCACCTCTGTTGAAATCTAGTGGCCAGTTTTTTTATTTTAATAGATAACTGAAGTTGGGCATGTATATATTAAATATAACGAGCTCGTTCGTTTGACAGGGGTCCAGGTTCGAACCCCGGCTTTCCCCGGATGTTGTGTGTACCTTACAGCCCTGGCTCTGTCCCTTTCCTGGAACCAGTGGGCCTATATTAGGGACGGGCGATTGTTTATAGCCCATTGAGTTGCTCTCGGCTGTCGTAAAACTTCCAATGGAGAAAAAAAGAATAAGGCGCTAAGCGTTCGTTTTAAATGCATCTCAAAGCGATATTAACTGAACCCATTTTCATGCTCAATGTTCTCTAGGTCCGTTGAAATGCTTTAGTTGCTTTTTTAACTGGGAGGAGAGTTTCTTAGTGAAAATAATTCACCTCTGTTGAAATCTAGTGGCCAGTTTTTTTATTTTAATAGATAACTGAAGTTGGGCATGTATATATTAAATATAACGAGCTCGTTCGTTTGACAGGGGTCCAGGTTCGAACCCCGGCTTTCCCCGGATGTTGTGTGTACCTTACAGCCCTGGCTCTGTCCCTTTCCTGGAACCAGTGGGCCTATATTAGGGACGGGCGATTGTTTATAGCCCATTGAGTTGCTCTCGGCTGTCGTAAAACTTCCAATGGAGAAAAAAAAATAAGGCGCTAAGCGTTCGTTTTAAATGCATCTCAAAGCGATATTAACTGAACCCATTTTCATGCTCAATGTTCTCTAGGTCCGTTGAAATGCTTTAGTTGCTTTTTTAACTGGGAGGAGAGTTTCTTAGTGAAAATAATTCACCTCTGTTGAAATCTAGTGGCCAGTTTTTTTATTTTAATAGATAACTGAAGTTGGGCATGTATATATTAAATATAACGAGCTCGTTCGTTTGACAGGGGTCCAGGTTCGAACCCCGGCTTTCCCCGGATGTTGTGTGTACCTTACAGCCCTGGCTCTGTCCCTTTCCTGGAACCAGTGGGCCTATATTAGGGACGGGCGATTGTTTATAGCCCATTGAGTTGCTCTCGGCTGTCGTAAAACTTCCAATGGAGAAAAAAAGAATAAGGCGCTAAGCGTTCGTTTTAAATGCATCTCAAAGCGATATTAACTGAACCCATTTTCATGCTCAATGTTCTCTAGGTCCGTTGAAATGCTTTAGTTGCTTTTTTAACTGGGAGGAGAGTTTCTTAGTGAAAATAATTCACCTCTGTTGAAATCTAGTGGCCAGTTTTTTTATTTTAATAGATAACTGAAGTTGGGCATGTATATATTAAATATAACGAGCTCGTTCGTTTGACAGGGGTCCAGGTTCGAACCCCGGCTTTCCCCGGATGTTGTGTGTACCTTACAGCCCTGGCTCTGTCCCTTTCCTGGAACCAGTGGGCCTATATTAGGGACGGGCGATTGTTTATAGCCCATTGAGTTGCTCTCGGCTGTCGTAAAACTTCCAATGGAGAAAAAAAAATAAGGCGCTAAGCGTTCGTTTTAAATGCATCTCAAAGCGATATTAACTGAACCCATTTTCATGCTCAATGTTCTCTAGGTCCGTTGAAATGCTTTAGTTGCTTTTTTAACTGGGAGGAGAGTTTCTTAGTGAAAATAATTCACCTCTGTTGAAATCTAGTGGCCAGTTTTTTTATTTTAATAGATAACTGAAGTTGGGCATGTATATATTAAATATAACGAGCTCGTTCGTTTGACAGGGGTCCAGGTTCGAACCCCGGCTTTCCCCGGATGTTGTGTGTACCTTACAGCCCTGGCTCTGTCCCTTTCCTGGAACCAGTGGGCCTATATTAGGGACGGGCGATTGTTTATAGCCCATTGAGTTGCTCTCGGCTGTCGTAAAACTTCCAATGGAGAAAAAAAGAATAAGGCGCTAAGCGTTCGTTTTAAATGCATCTCAAAGCGATATTAACTGAACCCATTTTCATGCTCAATGTTCTCTAGGTCCGTTGAAATGCTTTAGTTGCTTTTTTAACTGGGAGGAGAGTTTCTTAGTGAAAATAATTCACCTCTGTTGAAATCTAGTGGCCAGTTTTTTTATTTTAATAGATAACTGAAGTTGGGCATGTATATATTAAATATAACGAGCTCGTTCGTTTGACAGGGGTCCAGGTTCGAACCCCGGCTTTCCCCGGATGTTGTGTGTACCTTACAGCCCTGGCTCTGTCCCTTTCCTGGAACCAGTGGGCCTATATTAGGGACGGGCGATTGTTTATAGCCCATTGAGTTGCTCTCGGCTGTCGTAAAACTTCCAATGGAGAAAAAAAGAATAAGGCGCTAAGCGTTCGTTTTAAATGCATCTCAAAGCGATATTAACTGAACCCATTTTCATGCTCAATGTTCTCTAGGTCCGTTGAAATGCTTTAGTTGCTTTTTTAACTGGGAGGAGAGTTTCTTAGTGAAAATAATTCACCTCTGTTGAAATCTAGTGGCCAGTTTTTTTATTTTAATAGATAACTGAAGTTGGGCATGTATATATTAAATATATAACGAGCTCGTTCGTTTGACAGGGGTCCAGGTTCGAACCCCGGCTTTCCCCGGATGTTGTGTGTACCTTACAGCCCTGGCTCTGTCCCTTTCCTGGAACCAGTGGGCCTATATTAGGGACGGGCGATTGTTTATAGCCCATTGAGTTGCTCTCGGCTGTCGTAAAACTTCCAATGGAGAAAAAAGAATAAGGCGCTAAGCGTTCGTTTTAAATGCATCTCAAAGCGATATTAACTGAACCCATTTTCATGCTCAATGTTCTCTAGGTCCGTTGAAATGCTTTAGTTGCTTTTTTAACTGGGAGGAGAGTTTCTTAGTGAAAATAATTCACCTCTGTTGAAATCTAGTGGCCAGTTTTTTTATTTTAATAGATAACTGAAGTTGGGCATGTATATATTAAATATAACGAGCTCGTTCGTTTGACAGGGGTCCAGGTTCGAACCCCGGCTTTCCCCGGATGTTGTGTGTACCTTACAGCCCTGGCTCTGTCCCTTTCCTGGAACCAGTGGGCCTATATTAGGGACGGGCGATTGTTTATAGCCCATTGAGTTGCTCTCGGCTGTCGTAAAACTTCCAATGGAGAAAAAAAGAATAAGGCGCTAAGCGTTCGTTTTAAATGCATCTCAAAGCGATATTAACTGAACCCATTTTCATGCTCAATGTTCTCTAGGTCCGTTGAAATGCTTTAGTTGCTTTTTTAACTGGGAGGAGAGTTTCTTAGTGAAAATAATTCACCTCTGTTGAAATCTAGTGGCCAGTTTTTTTATTTTAATAGATAACTGAAGTTGGGCATGTATATATTAAATATAACGAGCTCGTTCGTTTGACAGGGGTCCAGGTTCGAACCCCGGCTTTCCCCGGATGTTGTGTGTACCTTACAGCCCTGGCTCTGTCCCTTTCCTGGAACCAGTGGGCCTATATTAGGGACGGGCGATTGTTTATAGCCCATTGAGTTGCTCTCGGCTGTCGTAAAACTTCCAATGGAGAAAAAAGAATAAGGCGCTAAGCGTTCGTTTTAAATGCATCTCAAAGCGATATTAACTGAACCCATTTTCATGCTCAATGTTCTCTAGGTCCGTTGAAATGCTTTAGTTGCTTTTTTAACTGGGAGGAGAGTTTCTTAGTGAAAATAATTCACCTCTGTTGAAATCTAGTGGCCAGTTTTTTTATTTTAATAGATAACTGAAGTTGGGCATGTATATATTAAATATAACGAGCTCGTTCGTTTGACAGGGGTCCAGGTTCGAACCCCGGCTTTCCCCGGATGTTGTGTGTACCTTACAGCCCTGGCTCTGTCCCTTTCCTGGAACCAGTGGGCCTATATTAGGGACGGGCGATTGTTTATAGCCCATTGAGTTGCTCTCGGCTGTCGTAAAACTTCCAATGGAGAAAAAAAGAATAAGGCGCTAAGCGTTCGTTTTAAATGCATCTCAAAGCGATATTAACTGAACCCATTTTCATGCTCAATGTTCTCTAGGTCCGTTGAAATGCTTTAGTTGCTTTTTTAACTGGGAGGAGAGTTTCTTAGTGAAAATAATTCACCTCTGTTGAAATCTAGTGGCCAGTTTTTTTATTTTAATAGATAACTGAAGTTGGGCATGTATATATTAAATATAACGAGCTCGTTCGTTTGACAGGGGTCCAGGTTCGAACCCCGGCTTTCCCCGGATGTTGTGTGTACCTTACAGCCCTGGCTCTGTCCCTTTCCTGGAACCAGTGGGCCTATATTAGGGACGGGCGATTGTTTATAGCCCATTGAGTTGCTCTCGGCTGTCGTAAAACTTCCAATGGAGAAAAAAAGAATAAGGCGCTAAGCGTTCGTTTTAAATGCATCTCAAAGCGATATTAACTGAACCCATTTTCATGCTCAATGTTCTCTAGGTCCGTTGAAATGCTTTAGTTGCTTTTTTAACTGGGAGGAGAGTTTCTTAGTGAAAATAATTCACCTCTGTTGAAATCTAGTGGCCAGTTTTTTTATTTTAATAGATAACTGAAGTTGGGCATGTATATATTAAATATAACGAGCTCGTTCGTTTGACAGGGGTCCAGGTTCGAACCCCGGCTTTCCCCGGATGTTGTGTGTACCTTACAGCCCTGGCTCTGTCCCTTTCCTGGAACCAGTGGGCCTATATTAGGGACGGGCGATTGTTTATAGCCCATTGAGTTGCTCTCGGCTGTCGTAAAACTTCCAATGGAGAAAAAAAAATAAGGCGCTAAGCGTTCGTTTTAAATGCATCTCAAAGCGATATTAACTGAACCCATTTTCATGCTCAATGTTCTCTAGGTCCGTTGAAATGCTTTAGTTGCTTTTTTAACTGGGAGGAGAGTTTCTTAGTGAAAATAATTCACCTCTGTTGAAATCTAGTGGCCAGTTTTTTTATTTTAATAGATAACTGAAGTTGGGCATGTATATATTAAATATAACGAGCTCGTTCGTTTGACAGGGGTCCAGGTTCGAACCCCGGCTTTCCCCGGATGTTGTGTGTACCTTACAGCCCTGGCTCTGTCCCTTTCCTGGAACCAGTGGGCCTATATTAGGGACGGGCGATTGTTTATAGCCCATTGAGTTGCTCTCGGCTGTCGTAAAACTTCCAATGGAGAAAAAAGAATAAGGCGCTAAGCGTTCGTTTTAAATGCATCTCAAAGCGATATTAACTGAACCCATTTTCATGCTCAATGTTCTCTAGGTCCGTTGAAATGCTTTAGTTGCTTTTTTAACTGGGAGGAGAGTTTCTTAGTGAAAATAATTCACCTCTGTTGAAATCTAGTGGCCAGTTTTTTTATTTTAATAGATAACTGAAGTTGGGCATGTATATATTAAATATAACGAGCTCGTTCGTTTGACAGGGGTCCAGGTTCGAACCCCGGCTTTCCCCGGATGTTGTGTGTACCTTACAGCCCTGGCTCTGTCCCTTTCCTGGAACCAGTGGGCCTATATTAGGGACGGGCGATTGTTTATAGCCCATTGAGTTGCTCTCGGCTGTCGTAAAACTTCCAATGGAGAAAAAAAGAATAAGGCGCTAAGCGTTCGTTTTAAATGCATCTCAAAGCGATATTAACTGAACCCATTTTCATGCTCAATGTTCTCTAGGTCCGTTGAAATGCTTTAGTTGCTTTTTTAACTGGGAGGAGAGTTTCTTAGTGAAAATAATTCACCTCTGTTGAAATCTAGTGGCCAGTTTTTTTATTTTAATAGATAACTGAAGTTGGGCATGTATATATTAAATATAACGAGCTCGTTCGTTTGACAGGGGTCCAGGTTCGAACCCCGGCTTTCCCCGGATGTTGTGTGTACCTTACAGCCCTGGCTCTGTCCCTTTCCTGGAACCAGTGGGCCTATATTAGGGACGGGCGATTGTTTATAGCCCATTGAGTTGCTCTCGGCTGTCGTAAAACTTCCAATGGAGAAAAAAGAATAAGGCGCTAAGCGTTCGTTTTAAATGCATCTCAAAGCGATATTAACTGAACCCATTTTCATGCTCAATGTTCTCTAGGTCCGTTGAAATGCTTTAGTTGCTTTTTTAACTGGGAGGAGAGTTTCTTAGTGAAAATAATTCACCTCTGTTGAAATCTAGTGGCCAGTTTTTTTATTTTAATAGATAACTGAAGTTGGGCATGTATATATTAAATATAACGAGCTCGTTCGTTTGACAGGGGTCCAGGTTCGAACCCCGGCTTTCCCCGGATGTTGTGTGTACCTTACAGCCCTGGCTCTGTCCCTTTCCTGGAACCAGTGGGCCTATATTAGGGACGGGCGATTGTTTATAGCCCATTGAGTTGCTCTCGGCTGTCGTAAAACTTCCAATGGAGAAAAAAAAATAAGGCGCTAAGCGTTCGTTTTAAATGCATCTCAAAGCGATATTAACTGAACCCATTTTCATGCTCAATGTTCTCTAGGTCCGTTGAAATGCTTTAGTTGCTTTTTTAACTGGGAGGAGAGTTTCTTAGTGAAAATAATTCACCTCTGTTGAAATCTAGTGGCCAGTTTTTTTATTTTAATAGATAACTGAAGTTGGGCATGTATATATTAAATATAACGAGCTCGTTCGTTTGACAGGGGTCCAGGTTCGAACCCCGGCTTTCCCCGGATGTTGTGTGTACCTTACAGCCCTGGCTCTGTCCCTTTCCTGGAACCAGTGGGCCTATATTAGGGACGGGCGATTGTTTATAGCCCATTGAGTTGCTCTCGGCTGTCGTAAAACTTCCAATGGAGAAAAAAAGAATAAGGCGCTAAGCGTTCGTTTTAAATGCATCTCAAAGCGATATTAACTGAACCCATTTTCATGCTCAATGTTCTCTAGGTCCGTTGAAATGCTTTAGTTGCTTTTTTAACTGGGAGGAGAGTTTCTTAGTGAAAATAATTCACCTCTGTTGAAATCTAGTGGCCAGTTTTTTTATTTTAATAGATAACTGAAGTTGGGCATGTATATATTAAATATAACGAGCTCGTTCGTTTGACAGGGGTCCAGGTTCGAACCCCGGCTTTCCCCGGATGTTGTGTGTACCTTACAGCCCTGGCTCTGTCCCTTTCCTGGAACCAGTGGGCCTATATTAGGGACGGGCGATTGTTTATAGCCCATTGAGTTGCTCTCGGCTGTCGTAAAACTTCCAATGGAGAAAAAAAGAATAAGGCGCTAAGCGTTCGTTTTAAATGCATCTCAAAGCGATATTAACTGAACCCATTTTCATGCTCAATGTTCTCTAGGTCCGTTGAAATGCTTTAGTTGCTTTTTTAACTGGGAGGAGAGTTTCTTAGTGAAAATAATTCACCTCTGTTGAAATCTAGTGGCCAGTTTTTTTATTTTAATAGATAACTGAAGTTGGGCATGTATATATTAAATATAACGAGCTCGTTCGTTTGACAGGGGTCCAGGTTCGAACCCCGGCTTTCCCCGGATGTTGTGTGTACCTTACAGCCCTGGCTCTGTCCCTTTCCTGGAACCAGTGGGCCTATATTAGGGACGGGCGATTGTTTATAGCCCATTGAGTTGCTCTCGGCTGTCGTAAAACTTCCAATGGAGAAAAAAGAATAAGGCGCTAAGCGTTCGTTTTAAATGCATCTCAAAGCGATATTAACTGAACCCATTTTCATGCTCAATGTTCTCTAGGTCCGTTGAAATGCTTTAGTTGCTTTTTTAACTGGGAGGAGAGTTTCTTAGTGAAAATAATTCACCTCTGTTGAAATCTAGTGGCCAGTTTTTTTATTTTAATAGATAACTGAAGTTGGGCATGTATATATTAAATATAACGAGCTCGTTCGTTTGACAGGGGTCCAGGTTCGAACCCCGGCTTTCCCCGGATGTTGTGTGTACCTTACAGCCCTGGCTCTGTCCCTTTCCTGGAACCAGTGGGCCTATATTAGGGACGGGCGATTGTTTATAGCCCATTGAGTTGCTCTCGGCTGTCGTAAAACTTCCAATGGAGAAAAAAAAATAAGGCGCTAAGCGTTCGTTTTAAATGCATCTCAAAGCGATATTAACTGAACCCATTTTCATGCTCAATGTTCTCTAGGTCCGTTGAAATGCTTTAGTTGCTTTTTTAACTGGGAGGAGAGTTTCTTAGTGAAAATAATTCACCTCTGTTGAAATCTAGTGGCCAGTTTTTTTATTTTAATAGATAACTGAAGTTGGGCATGTATATATTAAATATAACGAGCTCGTTCGTTTGACAGGGGTCCAGGTTCGAACCCCGGCTTTCCCCGGATGTTGTGTGTACCTTACAGCCCTGGCTCTGTCCCTTTCCTGGAACCAGTGGGCCTATATTAGGGACGGGCGATTGTTTATAGCCCATTGAGTTGCTCTCGGCTGTCGTAAAACTTCCAATGGAGAAAAAAGAATAAGGCGCTAAGCGTTCGTTTTAAATGCATCTCAAAGCGATATTAACTGAACCCATTTTCATGCTCAATGTTCTCTAGGTCCGTTGAAATGCTTTAGTTGCTTTTTTAACTGGGAGGAGAGTTTCTTAGTGAAAATAATTCACCTCTGTTGAAATCTAGTGGCCAGTTTTTTTATTTTAATAGATAACTGAAGTTGGGCATGTATATATTAAATATAACGAGCTCGTTCGTTTGACAGGGGTCCAGGTTCGAACCCCGGCTTTCCCCGGATGTTGTGTGTACCTTACAGCCCTGGCTCTGTCCCTTTCCTGGAACCAGTGGGCCTATATTAGGGACGGGCGATTGTTTATAGCCCATTGAGTTGCTCTCGGCTGTCGTAAAACTTCCAATGGAGAAAAAAAGAATAAGGCGCTAAGCGTTCGTTTTAAATGCATCTCAAAGCGATATTAACTGAACCCATTTTCATGCTCAATGTTCTCTAGGTCCGTTGAAATGCTTTAGTTGCTTTTTTAACTGGGAGGAGAGTTTCTTAGTGAAAATAATTCACCTCTGTTGAAATCTAGTGGCCAGTTTTTTTATTTTAATAGATAACTGAAGTTGGGCATGTATATATTAAATATAACGAGCTCGTTCGTTTGACAGGGGTCCAGGTTCGAACCCCGGCTTTCCCCGGATGTTGTGTGTACCTTACAGCCCTGGCTCTGTCCCTTTCCTGGAACCAGTGGGCCTATATTAGGGACGGGCGATTGTTTATAGCCCATTGAGTTGCTCTCGGCTGTCGTAAAACTTCCAATGGAGAAAAAAAGAATAAGGCGCTAAGCGTTCGTTTTAAATGCATCTCAAAGCGATATTAACTGAACCCATTTTCATGCTCAATGTTCTCTAGGTCCGTTGAAATGCTTTAGTTGCTTTTTTAACTGGGAGGAGAGTTTCTTAGTGAAAATAATTCACCTCTGTTGAAATCTAGTGGCCAGTTTTTTTATTTTAATAGATAACTGAAGTTGGGCATGTATATATTAAATATAACGAGCTCGTTCGTTTGACAGGGGTCCAGGTTCGAACCCCGGCTTTCCCCGGATGTTGTGTGTACCTTACAGCCCTGGCTCTGTCCCTTTCCTGGAACCAGTGGGCCTATATTAGGGACGGGCGATTGTTTATAGCCCATTGAGTTGCTCTCGGCTGTCGTAAAACTTCCAATGGAGAAAAAAAGAATAAGGCGCTAAGCGTTCGTTTTAAATGCATCTCAAAGCGATATTAACTGAACCCATTTTCATGCTCAATGTTCTCTAGGTCCGTTGAAATGCTTTAGTTGCTTTTTTAACTGGGAGGAGAGTTTCTTAGTGAAAATAATTCACCTCTGTTGAAATCTAGTGGCCAGTTTTTTTATTTTAATAGATAACTGAAGTTGGGCATGTATATATTAAATATAACGAGCTCGTTCGTTTGACAGGGGTCCAGGTTCGAACCCCGGCTTTCCCCGGATGTTGTGTGTACCTTACAGCCCTGGCTCTGTCCCTTTCCTGGAACCAGTGGGCCTATATTAGGGACGGGCGATTGTTTATAGCCCATTGAGTTGCTCTCGGCTGTCGTAAAACTTCCAATGGAGAAAAAAAGAATAAGGCGCTAAGCGTTCGTTTTAAATGCATCTCAAAGCGATATTAACTGAACCCATTTTCATGCTCAATGTTCTCTAGGTCCGTTGAAATGCTTTAGTTGCTTTTTTAACTGGGAGGAGAGTTTCTTAGTGAAAATAATTCACCTCTGTTGAAATCTAGTGGCCAGTTTTTTTATTTTAATAGATAACTGAAGTTGGGCATGTATATATTAAATATAACGAGCTCGTTCGTTTGACAGGGGTCCAGGTTCGAACCCCGGCTTTCCCCGGATGTTGTGTGTACCTTACAGCCCTGGCTCTGTCCCTTTCCTGGAACCAGTGGGCCTATATTAGGGACGGGCGATTGTTTATAGCCCATTGAGTTGCTCTCGGCTGTCGTAAAACTTCCAATGGAGAAAAAAAGAATAAGGCGCTAAGCGTTCGTTTTAAATGCATCTCAAAGCGATATTAACTGAACCCATTTTCATGCTCAATGTTCTCTAGGTCCGTTGAAATGCTTTAGTTGCTTTTTTAACTGGGAGGAGAGTTTCTTAGTGAAAATAATTCACCTCTGTTGAAATCTAGTGGCCAGTTTTTTTATTTTAATAGATAACTGAAGTTGGGCATGTATATATTAAATATAACGAGCTCGTTCGTTTGACAGGGGTCCAGGTTCGAACCCCGGCTTTCCCCGGATGTTGTGTGTACCTTACAGCCCTGGCTCTGTCCCTTTCCTGGAACCAGTGGGCCTATATTAGGGACGGGCGATTGTTTATAGCCCATTGAGTTGCTCTCGGCTGTCGTAAAACTTCCAATGGAGAAAAAAGAATAAGGCGCTAAGCGTTCGTTTTAAATGCATCTCAAAGCGATATTAACTGAACCCATTTTCATGCTCAATGTTCTCTAGGTCCGTTGAAATGCTTTAGTTGCTTTTTTAACTGGGAGGAGAGTTTCTTAGTGAAAATAATTCACCTCTGTTGAAATCTAGTGGCCAGTTTTTTTATTTTAATAGATAACTGAAGTTGGGCATGTATATATTAAATATAACGAGCTCGTTCGTTTGACAGGGGTCCAGGTTCGAACCCCGGCTTTCCCCGGATGTTGTGTGTACCTTACAGCCCTGGCTCTGTCCCTTTCCTGGAACCAGTGGGCCTATATTAGGGACGGGCGATTGTTTATAGCCCATTGAGTTGCTCTCGGCTGTCGTAAAACTTCCAATGGAGAAAAAAAAAATAAGGCGCTAAGCGTTCGTTTTAAATGCATCTCAAAGCGATATTAACTGAACCCATTTTCATGCTCAATGTTCTCTAGGTCCGTTGAAATGCTTTAGTTGCTTTTTTAACTGGGAGGAGAGTTTCTTAGTGAAAATAATTCACCTCTGTTGAAATCTAGTGGCCAGTTTTTTTATTTTAATAGATAACTGAAGTTGGGCATGTATATATTAAATATAACGAGCTCGTTCGTTTGACAGGGGTCCAGGTTCGAACCCCGGCTTTCCCCGGATGTTGTGTGTACCTTACAGCCCTGGCTCTGTCCCTTTCCTGGAACCAGTGGGCCTATATTAGGGACGGGCGATTGTTTATAGCCCATTGAGTTGCTCTCGGCTGTCGTAAAACTTCCAATGGAGAAAAAAGAATAAGGCGCTAAGCGTTCGTTTTAAATGCATCTCAAAGCGATATTAACTGAACCCATTTTCATGCTCAATGTTCTCTAGGTCCGTTGAAATGCTTTAGTTGCTTTTTTAACTGGGAGGAGAGTTTCTTAGTGAAAATAATTCACCTCTGTTGAAATCTAGTGGCCAGTTTTTTTATTTTAATAGATAACTGAAGTTGGGCATGTATATATTAAATATAACGAGCTCGTTCGTTTGACAGGGGTCCAGGTTCGAACCCCGGCTTTCCCCGGATGTTGTGTGTACCTTACAGCCCTGGCTCTGTCCCTTTCCTGGAACCAGTGGGCCTATATTAGGGACGGGCGATTGTTTATAGCCCATTGAGTTGCTCTCGGCTGTCGTAAAACTTCCAATGGAGAAAAAAAGATAAGGCGCTAAGCGTTCGTTTTAAATGCATCTCAAAGCGATATTAACTGAACCCATTTTCATGCTCAATGTTCTCTAGGTCCGTTGAAATGCTTTAGTTGCTTTTTTAACTGGGAGGAGAGTTTCTTAGTGAAAATAATTCACCTCTGTTGAAATCTAGTGGCCAGTTTTTTTATTTTAATAGATAACTGAAGTTGGGCATGTATATATTAAATATAACGAGCTCGTTCGTTTGACAGGGGTCCAGGTTCGAACCCCGGCTTTCCCCGGATGTTGTGTGTACCTTACAGCCCTGGCTCTGTCCCTTTCCTGGAACCAGTGGGCCTATATTAGGGACGGGCGATTGTTTATAGCCCATTGAGTTGCTCTCGGCTGTCGTAAAACTTCCAATGGAGAAAAAAGAATAAGGCGCTAAGCGTTCGTTTTAAATGCATCTCAAAGCGATATTAACTGAACCCATTTTCATGCTCAATGTTCTCTAGGTCCGTTGAAATGCTTTAGTTGCTTTTTTAACTGGGAGGAGAGTTTCTTAGTGAAAATAATTCACCTCTGTTGAAATCTAGTGGCCAGTTTTTTTATTTTAATAGATAACTGAAGTTGGGCATGTATATATTAAATATAACGAGCTCGTTCGTTTGACAGGGGTCCAGGTTCGAACCCCGGCTTTCCCCGGATGTTGTGTGTACCTTACAGCCCTGGCTCTGTCCCTTTCCTGGAACCAGTGGGCCTATATTAGGGACGGGCGATTGTTTATAGCCCATTGAGTTGCTCTCGGCTGTCGTAAAACTTCCAATGGAGAAAAAAAGAATAAGGCGCTAAGCGTTCGTTTTAAATGCATCTCAAAGCGATATTAACTGAACCCATTTTCATGCTCAATGTTCTCTAGGTCCGTTGAAATGCTTTAGTTGCTTTTTTAACTGGGAGGAGAGTTTCTTAGTGAAAATAATTCACCTCTGTTGAAATCTAGTGGCCAGTTTTTTTATTTTAATAGATAACTGAAGTTGGGCATGTATATATTAAATATAACGAGCTCGTTCGTTTGACAGGGGTCCAGGTTCGAACCCCGGCTTTCCCCGGATGTTGTGTGTACCTTACAGCCCTGGCTCTGTCCCTTTCCTGGAACCAGTGGGCCTATATTAGGGACGGGCGATTGTTTATAGCCCATTGAGTTGCTCTCGGCTGTCGTAAAACTTCCAATGGAGAAAAAAAGAATAAGGCGCTAAGCGTTCGTTTTAAATGCATCTCAAAGCGATATTAACTGAACCCATTTTCATGCTCAATGTTCTCTAGGTCCGTTGAAATGCTTTAGTTGCTTTTTTAACTGGGAGGAGAGTTTCTTAGTGAAAATAATTCACCTCTGTTGAAATCTAGTGGCCAGTTTTTTTATTTTAATAGATAACTGAAGTTGGGCATGTATATATTAAATATAACGAGCTCGTTCGTTTGACAGGGGTCCAGGTTCGAACCCCGGCTTTCCCCGGATGTTGTGTGTACCTTACAGCCCTGGCTCTGTCCCTTTCCTGGAACCAGTGGGCCTATATTAGGGACGGGCGATTGTTTATAGCCCATTGAGTTGCTCTCGGCTGTCGTAAAACTTCCAATGGAGAAAAAAAAATAAGGCGCTAAGCGTTCGTTTTAAATGCATCTCAAAGCGATATTAACTGAACCCATTTTCATGCTCAATGTTCTCTAGGTCCGTTGAAATGCTTTAGTTGCTTTTTTAACTGGGAGGAGAGTTTCTTAGTGAAAATAATTCACCTCTGTTGAAATCTAGTGGCCAGTTTTTTTATTTTAATAGATAACTGAAGTTGGGCATGTATATATTAAATATAACGAGCTCGTTCGTTTGACAGGGGTCCAGGTTCGAACCCCGGCTTTCCCCGGATGTTGTGTGTACCTTACAGCCCTGGCTCTGTCCCTTTCCTGGAACCAGTGGGCCTATATTAGGGACGGGCGATTGTTTATAGCCCATTGAGTTGCTCTCGGCTGTCGTAAAACTTCCAATGGAGAAAAAAGAATAAGGCGCTAAGCGTTCGTTTTAAATGCATCTCAAAGCGATATTAACTGAACCCATTTTCATGCTCAATGTTCTCTAGGTCCGTTGAAATGCTTTAGTTGCTTTTTTAACTGGGAGGAGAGTTTCTTAGTGAAAATAATTCACCTCTGTTGAAATCTAGTGGCCAGTTTTTTTATTTTAATAGATAACTGAAGTTGGGCATGTATATATTAAATATAACGAGCTCGTTCGTTTGACAGGGGTCCAGGTTCGAACCCCGGCTTTCCCCGGATGTTGTGTGTACCTTACAGCCCTGGCTCTGTCCCTTTCCTGGAACCAGTGGGCCTATATTAGGGACGGGCGATTGTTTATAGCCCATTGAGTTGCTCTCGGCTGTCGTAAAACTTCCAATGGAGAAAAAAGAATAAGGCGCTAAGCGTTCGTTTTAAATGCATCTCAAAGCGATATTAACTGAACCCATTTTCATGCTCAATGTTCTCTAGGTCCGTTGAAATGCTTTAGTTGCTTTTTTAACTGGGAGGAGAGTTTCTTAGTGAAAATAATTCACCTCTGTTGAAATCTAGTGGCCAGTTTTTTTATTTTAATAGATAACTGAAGTTGGGCATGTATATATTAAATATAACGAGCTCGTTCGTTTGACAGGGGTCCAGGTTCGAACCCCGGCTTTCCCCGGATGTTGTGTGTACCTTACAGCCCTGGCTCTGTCCCTTTCCTGGAACCAGTGGGCCTATATTAGGGACGGGCGATTGTTTATAGCCCATTGAGTTGCTCTCGGCTGTCGTAAAACTTCCAATGGAGAAAAAAAGAATAAGGCGCTAAGCGTTCGTTTTAAATGCATCTCAAAGCGATATTAACTGAACCCATTTTCATGCTCAATGTTCTCTAGGTCCGTTGAAATGCTTTAGTTGCTTTTTTAACTGGGAGGAGAGTTTCTTAGTGAAAATAATTCACCTCTGTTGAAATCTAGTGGCCAGTTTTTTTATTTTAATAGATAACTGAAGTTGGGCATGTATATATTAAATATAACGAGCTCGTTCGTTTGACAGGGGTCCAGGTTCGAACCCCGGCTTTCCCCGGATGTTGTGTGTACCTTACAGCCCTGGCTCTGTCCCTTTCCTGGAACCAGTGGGCCTATATTAGGGACGGGCGATTGTTTATAGCCCATTGAGTTGCTCTCGGCTGTCGTAAAACTTCCAATGGAGAAAAAAAGATAAGGCGCTAAGCGTTCGTTTTAAATGCATCTCAAAGCGATATTAACTGAACCCATTTTCATGCTCAATGTTCTCTAGGTCCGTTGAAATGCTTTAGTTGCTTTTTTAACTGGGAGGAGAGTTTCTTAGTGAAAATAATTCACCTCTGTTGAAATCTAGTGGCCAGTTTTTTTATTTTAATAGATAACTGAAGTTGGGCATGTATATATTAAATATAACGAGCTCGTTCGTTTGACAGGGGTCCAGGTTCGAACCCCGGCTTTCCCCGGATGTTGTGTGTACCTTACAGCCCTGGCTCTGTCCCTTTCCTGGAACCAGTGGGCCTATATTAGGGACGGGCGATTGTTTATAGCCCATTGAGTTGCTCTCGGCTGTCGTAAAACTTCCAATGGAGAAAAAAAGAATAAGGCGCTAAGCGTTCGTTTTAAATGCATCTCAAAGCGATATTAACTGAACCCATTTTCATGCTCAATGTTCTCTAGGTCCGTTGAAATGCTTTAGTTGCTTTTTTAACTGGGAGGAGAGTTTCTTAGTGAAAATAATTCACCTCTGTTGAAATCTAGTGGCCAGTTTTTTTATTTTAATAGATAACTGAAGTTGGGCATGTATATATTAAATATAACGAGCTCGTTCGTTTGACAGGGGTCCAGGTTCGAACCCCGGCTTTCCCCGGATGTTGTGTGTACCTTACAGCCCTGGCTCTGTCCCTTTCCTGGAACCAGTGGGCCTATATTAGGGACGGGCGATTGTTTATAGCCCATTGAGTTGCTCTCGGCTGTCGTAAAACTTCCAATGGAGAAAAAAGAATAAGGCGCTAAGCGTTCGTTTTAAATGCATCTCAAAGCGATATTAACTGAACCCATTTTCATGCTCAATGTTCTCTAGGTCCGTTGAAATGCTTTAGTTGCTTTTTTAACTGGGAGGAGAGTTTCTTAGTGAAAATAATTCACCTCTGTTGAAATCTAGTGGCCAGTTTTTTTATTTTAATAGATAACTGAAGTTGGGCATGTATATATTAAATATAACGAGCTCGTTCGTTTGACAGGGGTCCAGGTTCGAACCCCGGCTTTCCCCGGATGTTGTGTGTACCTTACAGCCCTGGCTCTGTCCCTTTCCTGGAACCAGTGGGCCTATATTAGGGACGGGCGATTGTTTATAGCCCATTGAGTTGCTCTCGGCTGTCGTAAAACTTCCAATGGAGAAAAAAGAATAAGGCGCTAAGCGTTCGTTTTAAATGCATCTCAAAGCGATATTAACTGAACCCATTTTCATGCTCAATGTTCTCTAGGTCCGTTGAAATGCTTTAGTTGCTTTTTTAACTGGGAGGAGAGTTTCTTAGTGAAAATAATTCACCTCTGTTGAAATCTAGTGGCCAGTTTTTTTATTTTAATAGATAACTGAAGTTGGGCATGTATATATTAAATATAACGAGCTCGTTCGTTTGACAGGGGTCCAGGTTCGAACCCCGGCTTTCCCCGGATGTTGTGTGTACCTTACAGCCCTGGCTCTGTCCCTTTCCTGGAACCAGTGGGCCTATATTAGGGACGGGCGATTGTTTATAGCCCATTGAGTTGCTCTCGGCTGTCGTAAAACTTCCAATGGAGAAAAAAGAATAAGGCGCTAAGCGTTCGTTTTAAATGCATCTCAAAGCGATATTAACTGAACCCATTTTCATGCTCAATGTTCTCTAGGTCCGTTGAAATGCTTTAGTTGCTTTTTTAACTGGGAGGAGAGTTTCTTAGTGAAAATAATTCACCTCTGTTGAAATCTAGTGGCCAGTTTTTTTATTTTAATAGATAACTGAAGTTGGGCATGTATATATTAAATATAACGAGCTCGTTCGTTTGACAGGGGTCCAGGTTCGAACCCCGGCTTTCCCCGGATGTTGTGTGTACCTTACAGCCCTGGCTCTGTCCCTTTCCTGGAACCAGTGGGCCTATATTAGGGACGGGCGATTGTTTATAGCCCATTGAGTTGCTCTCGGCTGTCGTAAAACTTCCAATGGAGAAAAAAGAATAAGGCGCTAAGCGTTCGTTTTAAATGCATCTCAAAGCGATATTAACTGAACCCATTTTCATGCTCAATGTTCTCTAGGTCCGTTGAAATGCTTTAGTTGCTTTTTTAACTGGGAGGAGAGTTTCTTAGTGAAAATAATTCACCTCTGTTGAAATCTAGTGGCCAGTTTTTTTATTTTAATAGATAACTGAAGTTGGGCATGTATATATTAAATATAACGAGCTCGTTCGTTTGACAGGGGTCCAGGTTCGAACCCCGGCTTTCCCCGGATGTTGTGTGTACCTTACAGCCCTGGCTCTGTCCCTTTCCTGGAACCAGTGGGCCTATATTAGGGACGGGCGATTGTTTATAGCCCATTGAGTTGCTCTCGGCTGTCGTAAAACTTCCAATGGAGAAAAAAAGATAAGGCGCTAAGCGTTCGTTTTAAATGCATCTCAAAGCGATATTAACTGAACCCATTTTCATGCTCAATGTTCTCTAGGTCCGTTGAAATGCTTTAGTTGCTTTTTTAACTGGGAGGAGAGTTTCTTAGTGAAAATAATTCACCTCTGTTGAAATCTAGTGGCCAGTTTTTTTATTTTAATAGATAACTGAAGTTGGGCATGTATATATTAAATATAACGAGCTCGTTCGTTTGACAGGGGTCCAGGTTCGAACCCCGGCTTTCCCCGGATGTTGTGTGTACCTTACAGCCCTGGCTCTGTCCCTTTCCTGGAACCAGTGGGCCTATATTAGGGACGGGCGATTGTTTATAGCCCATTGAGTTGCTCTCGGCTGTCGTAAAACTTCCAATGGAGAAAAAAAGAATAAGGCGCTAAGCGTTCGTTTTAAATGCATCTCAAAGCGATATTAACTGAACCCATTTTCATGCTCAATGTTCTCTAGGTCCGTTGAAATGCTTTAGTTGCTTTTTTAACTGGGAGGAGAGTTTCTTAGTGAAAATAATTCACCTCTGTTGAAATCTAGTGGCCAGTTTTTTTATTTTAATAGATAACTGAAGTTGGGCATGTATATATTAAATATAACGAGCTCGTTCGTTTGACAGGGGTCCAGGTTCGAACCCCGGCTTTCCCCGGATGTTGTGTGTACCTTACAGCCCTGGCTCTGTCCCTTTCCTGGAACCAGTGGGCCTATATTAGGGACGGGCGATTGTTTATAGCCCATTGAGTTGCTCTCGGCTGTCGTAAAACTTCCAATGGAGAAAAAAAGATAAGGCGCTAAGCGTTCGTTTTAAATGCATCTCAAAGCGATATTAACTGAACCCATTTTCATGCTCAATGTTCTCTAGGTCCGTTGAAATGCTTTAGTTGCTTTTTTAACTGGGAGGAGAGTTTCTTAGTGAAAATAATTCACCTCTGTTGAAATCTAGTGGCCAGTTTTTTTATTTTAATAGATAACTGAAGTTGGGCATGTATATATTAAATATAACGAGCTCGTTCGTTTGACAGGGGTCCAGGTTCGAACCCCGGCTTTCCCCGGATGTTGTGTGTACCTTACAGCCCTGGCTCTGTCCCTTTCCTGGAACCAGTGGGCCTATATTAGGGACGGGCGATTGTTTATAGCCCATTGAGTTGCTCTCGGCTGTCGTAAAACTTCCAATGGAGAAAAAAAGAATAAGGCGCTAAGCGTTCGTTTTAAATGCATCTCAAAGCGATATTAACTGAACCCATTTTCATGCTCAATGTTCTCTAGGTCCGTTGAAATGCTTTAGTTGCTTTTTTAACTGGGAGGAGAGTTTCTTAGTGAAAATAATTCACCTCTGTTGAAATCTAGTGGCCAGTTTTTTTATTTTAATAGATAACTGAAGTTGGGCATGTATATATTAAATATAACGAGCTCGTTCGTTTGACAGGGGTCCAGGTTCGAACCCCGGCTTTCCCCGGATGTTGTGTGTACCTTACAGCCCTGGCTCTGTCCCTTTCCTGGAACCAGTGGGCCTATATTAGGGACGGGCGATTGTTTATAGCCCATTGAGTTGCTCTCGGCTGTCGTAAAACTTCCAATGGAGAAAAAAAGATAAGGCGCTAAGCGTTCGTTTTAAATGCATCTCAAAGCGATATTAACTGAACCCATTTTCATGCTCAATGTTCTCTAGGTCCGTTGAAATGCTTTAGTTGCTTTTTTAACTGGGAGGAGAGTTTCTTAGTGAAAATAATTCACCTCTGTTGAAATCTAGTGGCCAGTTTTTTTATTTTAATAGATAACTGAAGTTGGGCATGTATATATTAAATATAACGAGCTCGTTCGTTTGACAGGGGTCCAGGTTCGAACCCCGGCTTTCCCCGGATGTTGTGTGTACCTTACAGCCCTGGCTCTGTCCCTTTCCTGGAACCAGTGGGCCTATATTAGGGACGGGCGATTGTTTATAGCCCATTGAGTTGCTCTCGGCTGTCGTAAAACTTCCAATGGAGAAAAAAAGAATAAGGCGCTAAGCGTTCGTTTTAAATGCATCTCAAAGCGATATTAACTGAACCCATTTTCATGCTCAATGTTCTCTAGGTCCGTTGAAATGCTTTAGTTGCTTTTTTAACTGGGAGGAGAGTTTCTTAGTGAAAATAATTCACCTCTGTTGAAATCTAGTGGCCAGTTTTTTTATTTTAATAGATAACTGAAGTTGGGCATGTATATATTAAATATAACGAGCTCGTTCGTTTGACAGGGGTCCAGGTTCGAACCCCGGCTTTCCCCGGATGTTGTGTGTACCTTACAGCCCTGGCTCTGTCCCTTTCCTGGAACCAGTGGGCCTATATTAGGGACGGGCGATTGTTTATAGCCCATTGAGTTGCTCTCGGCTGTCGTAAAACTTCCAATGGAGAAAAAAAGAATAAGGCGCTAAGCGTTCGTTTTAAATGCATCTCAAAGCGATATTAACTGAACCCATTTTCATGCTCAATGTTCTCTAGGTCCGTTGAAATGCTTTAGTTGCTTTTTTAACTGGGAGGAGAGTTTCTTAGTGAAAATAATTCACCTCTGTTGAAATCTAGTGGCCAGTTTTTTTATTTTAATAGATAACTGAAGTTGGGCATGTATATATTAAATATAACGAGCTCGTTCGTTTGACAGGGGTCCAGGTTCGAACCCCGGCTTTCCCCGGATGTTGTGTGTACCTTACAGCCCTGGCTCTGTCCCTTTCCTGGAACCAGTGGGCCTATATTAGGGACGGGCGATTGTTTATAGCCCATTGAGTTGCTCTCGGCTGTCGTAAAACTTCCAATGGAGAAAAAAGAATAAGGCGCTAAGCGTTCGTTTTAAATGCATCTCAAAGCGATATTAACTGAACCCATTTTCATGCTCAATGTTCTCTAGGTCCGTTGAAATGCTTTAGTTGCTTTTTTAACTGGGAGGAGAGTTTCTTAGTGAAAATAATTCACCTCTGTTGAAATCTAGTGGCCAGTTTTTTTATTTTAATAGATAACTGAAGTTGGGCATGTATATATTAAATATAACGAGCTCGTTCGTTTGACAGGGGTCCAGGTTCGAACCCCGGCTTTCCCCGGATGTTGTGTGTACCTTACAGCCCTGGCTCTGTCCCTTTCCTGGAACCAGTGGGCCTATATTAGGGACGGGCGATTGTTTATAGCCCATTGAGTTGCTCTCGGCTGTCGTAAAACTTCCAATGGAGAAAAAAGAATAAGGCGCTAAGCGTTCGTTTTAAATGCATCTCAAAGCGATATTAACTGAACCCATTTTCATGCTCAATGTTCTCTAGGTCCGTTGAAATGCTTTAGTTGCTTTTTTAACTGGGAGGAGAGTTTCTTAGTGAAAATAATTCACCTCTGTTGAAATCTAGTGGCCAGTTTTTTTATTTTAATAGATAACTGAAGTTGGGCATGTATATATTAAATATAACGAGCTCGTTCGTTTGACAGGGGTCCAGGTTCGAACCCCGGCTTTCCCCGGATGTTGTGTGTACCTTACAGCCCTGGCTCTGTCCCTTTCCTGGAACCAGTGGGCCTATATTAGGGACGGGCGATTGTTTATAGCCCATTGAGTTGCTCTCGGCTGTCGTAAAACTTCCAATGGAGAAAAAAAGAATAAGGCGCTAAGCGTTCGTTTTAAATGCATCTCAAAGCGATATTAACTGAACCCATTTTCATGCTCAATGTTCTCTAGGTCCGTTGAAATGCTTTAGTTGCTTTTTTAACTGGGAGGAGAGTTTCTTAGTGAAAATAATTCACCTCTGTTGAAATCTAGTGGCCAGTTTTTTTATTTTAATAGATAACTGAAGTTGGGCATGTATATATTAAATATAACGAGCTCGTTCGTTTGACAGGGGTCCAGGTTCGAACCCCGGCTTTCCCCGGATGTTGTGTGTACCTTACAGCCCTGGCTCTGTCCCTTTCCTGGAACCAGTGGGCCTATATTAGGGACGGGCGATTGTTTATAGCCCATTGAGTTGCTCTCGGCTGTCGTAAAACTTCCAATGGAGAAAAAAAGAATAAGGCGCTAAGCGTTCGTTTTAAATGCATCTCAAAGCGATATTAACTGAACCCATTTTCATGCTCAATGTTCTCTAGGTCCGTTGAAATGCTTTAGTTGCTTTTTTAACTGGGAGGAGAGTTTCTTAGTGAAAATAATTCACCTCTGTTGAAATCTAGTGGCCAGTTTTTTTATTTTAATAGATAACTGAAGTTGGGCATGTATATATTAAATATAACGAGCTCGTTCGTTTGACAGGGGTCCAGGTTCGAACCCCGGCTTTCCCCGGATGTTGTGTGTACCTTACAGCCCTGGCTCTGTCCCTTTCCTGGAACCAGTGGGCCTATATTAGGGACGGGCGATTGTTTATAGCCCATTGAGTTGCTCTCGGCTGTCGTAAAACTTCCAATGGAGAAAAAAAGAATAAGGCGCTAAGCGTTCGTTTTAAATGCATCTCAAAGCGATATTAACTGAACCCATTTTCATGCTCAATGTTCTCTAGGTCCGTTGAAATGCTTTAGTTGCTTTTTTAACTGGGAGGAGAGTTTCTTAGTGAAAATAATTCACCTCTGTTGAAATCTAGTGGCCAGTTTTTTTATTTTAATAGATAACTGAAGTTGGGCATGTATATATTAAATATAACGAGCTCGTTCGTTTGACAGGGGTCCAGGTTCGAACCCCGGCTTTCCCCGGATGTTGTGTGTACCTTACAGCCCTGGCTCTGTCCCTTTCCTGGAACCAGTGGGCCTATATTAGGGACGGGCGATTGTTTATAGCCCATTGAGTTGCTCTCGGCTGTCGTAAAACTTCCAATGGAGAAAAAAGAATAAGGCGCTAAGCGTTCGTTTTAAATGCATCTCAAAGCGATATTAACTGAACCCATTTTCATGCTCAATGTTCTCTAGGTCCGTTGAAATGCTTTAGTTGCTTTTTTAACTGGGAGGAGAGTTTCTTAGTGAAAATAATTCACCTCTGTTGAAATCTAGTGGCCAGTTTTTTTATTTTAATAGATAACTGAAGTTGGGCATGTATATATTAAATATAACGAGCTCGTTCGTTTGACAGGGGTCCAGGTTCGAACCCCGGCTTTCCCCGGATGTTGTGTGTACCTTACAGCCCTGGCTCTGTCCCTTTCCTGGAACCAGTGGGCCTATATTAGGGACGGGCGATTGTTTATAGCCCATTGAGTTGCTCTCGGCTGTCGTAAAACTTCCAATGGAGAAAAAAAGAATAAGGCGCTAAGCGTTCGTTTTAAATGCATCTCAAAGCGATATTAACTGAACCCATTTTCATGCTCAATGTTCTCTAGGTCCGTTGAAATGCTTTAGTTGCTTTTTTAACTGGGAGGAGAGTTTCTTAGTGAAAATAATTCACCTCTGTTGAAATCTAGTGGCCAGTTTTTTTATTTTAATAGATAACTGAAGTTGGGCATGTATATATTAAATATAACGAGCTCGTTCGTTTGACAGGGGTCCAGGTTCGAACCCCGGCTTTCCCCGGATGTTGTGTGTACCTTACAGCCCTGGCTCTGTCCCTTTCCTGGAACCAGTGGGCCTATATTAGGGACGGGCGATTGTTTATAGCCCATTGAGTTGCTCTCGGCTGTCGTAAAACTTCCAATGGAGAAAAAAGAATAAGGCGCTAAGCGTTCGTTTTAAATGCATCTCAAAGCGATATTAACTGAACCCATTTTCATGCTCAATGTTCTCTAGGTCCGTTGAAATGCTTTAGTTGCTTTTTTAACTGGGAGGAGAGTTTCTTAGTGAAAATAATTCACCTCTGTTGAAATCTAGTGGCCAGTTTTTTTATTTTAATAGATAACTGAAGTTGGGCATGTATATATTAAATATAACGAGCTCGTTCGTTTGACAGGGGTCCAGGTTCGAACCCCGGCTTTCCCCGGATGTTGTGTGTACCTTACAGCCCTGGCTCTGTCCCTTTCCTGGAACCAGTGGGCCTATATTAGGGACGGGCGATTGTTTATAGCCCATTGAGTTGCTCTCGGCTGTCGTAAAACTTCCAATGGAGAAAAAAAGAATAAGGCGCTAAGCGTTCGTTTTAAATGCATCTCAAAGCGATATTAACTGAACCCATTTTCATGCTCAATGTTCTCTAGGTCCGTTGAAATGCTTTAGTTGCTTTTTTAACTGGGAGGAGAGTTTCTTAGTGAAAATAATTCACCTCTGTTGAAATCTAGTGGCCAGTTTTTTTATTTTAATAGATAACTGAAGTTGGGCATGTATATATTAAATATAACGAGCTCGTTCGTTTGACAGGGGTCCAGGTTCGAACCCCGGCTTTCCCCGGATGTTGTGTGTACCTTACAGCCCTGGCTCTGTCCCTTTCCTGGAACCAGTGGGCCTATATTAGGGACGGGCGATTGTTTATAGCCCATTGAGTTGCTCTCGGCTGTCGTAAAACTTCCAATGGAGAAAAAAAGAATAAGGCGCTAAGCGTTCGTTTTAAATGCATCTCAAAGCGATATTAACTGAACCCATTTTCATGCTCAATGTTCTCTAGGTCCGTTGAAATGCTTTAGTTGCTTTTTTAACTGGGAGGAGAGTTTCTTAGTGAAAATAATTCACCTCTGTTGAAATCTAGTGGCCAGTTTTTTTATTTTAATAGATAACTGAAGTTGGGCATGTATATATTAAATATAACGAGCTCGTTCGTTTGACAGGGGTCCAGGTTCGAACCCCGGCTTTCCCCGGATGTTGTGTGTACCTTACAGCCCTGGCTCTGTCCCTTTCCTGGAACCAGTGGGCCTATATTAGGGACGGGCGATTGTTTATAGCCCATTGAGTTGCTCTCGGCTGTCGTAAAACTTCCAATGGAGAAAAAAAGAATAAGGCGCTAAGCGTTCGTTTTAAATGCATCTCAAAGCGATATTAACTGAACCCATTTTCATGCTCAATGTTCTCTAGGTCCGTTGAAATGCTTTAGTTGCTTTTTTAACTGGGAGGAGAGTTTCTTAGTGAAAATAATTCACCTCTGTTGAAATCTAGTGGCCAGTTTTTTTATTTTAATAGATAACTGAAGTTGGGCATGTATATATTAAATATAACGAGCTCGTTCGTTTGACAGGGGTCCAGGTTCGAACCCCGGCTTTCCCCGGATGTTGTGTGTACCTTACAGCCCTGGCTCTGTCCCTTTCCTGGAACCAGTGGGCCTATATTAGGGACGGGCGATTGTTTATAGCCCATTGAGTTGCTCTCGGCTGTCGTAAAACTTCCAATGGAGAAAAAAGAATAAGGCGCTAAGCGTTCGTTTTAAATGCATCTCAAAGCGATATTAACTGAACCCATTTTCATGCTCAATGTTCTCTAGGTCCGTTGAAATGCTTTAGTTGCTTTTTTAACTGGGAGGAGAGTTTCTTAGTGAAAATAATTCACCTCTGTTGAAATCTAGTGGCCAGTTTTTTTATTTTAATAGATAACTGAAGTTGGGCATGTATATATTAAATATAACGAGCTCGTTCGTTTGACAGGGGTCCAGGTTCGAACCCCGGCTTTCCCCGGATGTTGTGTGTACCTTACAGCCCTGGCTCTGTCCCTTTCCTGGAACCAGTGGGCCTATATTAGGGACGGGCGATTGTTTATAGCCCATTGAGTTGCTCTCGGCTGTCGTAAAACTTCCAATGGAGAAAAAAAGAATAAGGCGCTAAGCGTTCGTTTTAAATGCATCTCAAAGCGATATTAACTGAACCCATTTTCATGCTCAATGTTCTCTAGGTCCGTTGAAATGCTTTAGTTGCTTTTTTAACTGGGAGGAGAGTTTCTTAGTGAAAATAATTCACCTCTGTTGAAATCTAGTGGCCAGTTTTTTTATTTTAATAGATAACTGAAGTTGGGCATGTATATATTAAATATAACGAGCTCGTTCGTTTGACAGGGGTCCAGGTTCGAACCCCGGCTTTCCCCGGATGTTGTGTGTACCTTACAGCCCTGGCTCTGTCCCTTTCCTGGAACCAGTGGGCCTATATTAGGGACGGGCGATTGTTTATAGCCCATTGAGTTGCTCTCGGCTGTCGTAAAACTTCCAATGGAGAAAAAAAGATAAGGCGCTAAGCGTTCGTTTTAAATGCATCTCAAAGCGATATTAACTGAACCCATTTTCATGCTCAATGTTCTCTAGGTCCGTTGAAATGCTTTAGTTGCTTTTTTAACTGGGAGGAGAGTTTCTTAGTGAAAATAATTCACCTCTGTTGAAATCTAGTGGCCAGTTTTTTTATTTTAATAGATAACTGAAGTTGGGCATGTATATATTAAATATAACGAGCTCGTTCGTTTGACAGGGGTCCAGGTTCGAACCCCGGCTTTCCCCGGATGTTGTGTGTACCTTACAGCCCTGGCTCTGTCCCTTTCCTGGAACCAGTGGGCCTATATTAGGGACGGGCGATTGTTTATAGCCCATTGAGTTGCTCTCGGCTGTCGTAAAACTTCCAATGGAGAAAAAAAGAATAAGGCGCTAAGCGTTCGTTTTAAATGCATCTCAAAGCGATATTAACTGAACCCATTTTCATGCTCAATGTTCTCTAGGTCCGTTGAAATGCTTTAGTTGCTTTTTTAACTGGGAGGAGAGTTTCTTAGTGAAAATAATTCACCTCTGTTGAAATCTAGTGGCCAGTTTTTTTATTTTAATAGATAACTGAAGTTGGGCATGTATATATTAAATATAACGAGCTCGTTCGTTTGACAGGGGTCCAGGTTCGAACCCCGGCTTTCCCCGGATGTTGTGTGTACCTTACAGCCCTGGCTCTGTCCCTTTCCTGGAACCAGTGGGCCTATATTAGGGACGGGCGATTGTTTATAGCCCATTGAGTTGCTCTCGGCTGTCGTAAAACTTCCAATGGAGAAAAAAAGAATAAGGCGCTAAGCGTTCGTTTTAAATGCATCTCAAAGCGATATTAACTGAACCCATTTTCATGCTCAATGTTCTCTAGGTCCGTTGAAATGCTTTAGTTGCTTTTTTAACTGGGAGGAGAGTTTCTTAGTGAAAATAATTCACCTCTGTTGAAATCTAGTGGCCAGTTTTTTTATTTTAATAGATAACTGAAGTTGGGCATGTATATATTAAATATAACGAGCTCGTTCGTTTGACAGGGGTCCAGGTTCGAACCCCGGCTTTCCCCGGATGTTGTGTGTACCTTACAGCCCTGGCTCTGTCCCTTTCCTGGAACCAGTGGGCCTATATTAGGGACGGGCGATTGTTTATAGCCCATTGAGTTGCTCTCGGCTGTCGTAAAACTTCCAATGGAGAAAAAAGAATAAGGCGCTAAGCGTTCGTTTTAAATGCATCTCAAAGCGATATTAACTGAACCCATTTTCATGCTCAATGTTCTCTAGGTCCGTTGAAATGCTTTAGTTGCTTTTTTAACTGGGAGGAGAGTTTCTTAGTGAAAATAATTCACCTCTGTTGAAATCTAGTGGCCAGTTTTTTTATTTTAATAGATAACTGAAGTTGGGCATGTATATATTAAATATAACGAGCTCGTTCGTTTGACAGGGGTCCAGGTTCGAACCCCGGCTTTCCCCGGATGTTGTGTGTACCTTACAGCCCTGGCTCTGTCCCTTTCCTGGAACCAGTGGGCCTATATTAGGGACGGGCGATTGTTTATAGCCCATTGAGTTGCTCTCGGCTGTCGTAAAACTTCCAATGGAGAAAAAAAGATAAGGCGCTAAGCGTTCGTTTTAAATGCATCTCAAAGCGATATTAACTGAACCCATTTTCATGCTCAATGTTCTCTAGGTCCGTTGAAATGCTTTAGTTGCTTTTTTAACTGGGAGGAGAGTTTCTTAGTGAAAATAATTCACCTCTGTTGAAATCTAGTGGCCAGTTTTTTTATTTTAATAGATAACTGAAGTTGGGCATGTATATATTAAATATAACGAGCTCGTTCGTTTGACAGGGGTCCAGGTTCGAACCCCGGCTTTCCCCGGATGTTGTGTGTACCTTACAGCCCTGGCTCTGTCCCTTTCCTGGAACCAGTGGGCCTATATTAGGGACGGGCGATTGTTTATAGCCCATTGAGTTGCTCTCGGCTGTCGTAAAACTTCCAATGGAGAAAAAAAGAATAAGGCGCTAAGCGTTCGTTTTAAATGCATCTCAAAGCGATATTAACTGAACCCATTTTCATGCTCAATGTTCTCTAGGTCCGTTGAAATGCTTTAGTTGCTTTTTTAACTGGGAGGAGAGTTTCTTAGTGAAAATAATTCACCTCTGTTGAAATCTAGTGGCCAGTTTTTTTATTTTAATAGATAACTGAAGTTGGGCATGTATATATTAAATATAACGAGCTCGTTCGTTTGACAGGGGTCCAGGTTCGAACCCCGGCTTTCCCCGGATGTTGTGTGTACCTTACAGCCCTGGCTCTGTCCCTTTCCTGGAACCAGTGGGCCTATATTAGGGACGGGCGATTGTTTATAGCCCATTGAGTTGCTCTCGGCTGTCGTAAAACTTCCAATGGAGAAAAAAAGAATAAGGCGCTAAGCGTTCGTTTTAAATGCATCTCAAAGCGATATTAACTGAACCCATTTTCATGCTCAATGTTCTCTAGGTCCGTTGAAATGCTTTAGTTGCTTTTTTAACTGGGAGGAGAGTTTCTTAGTGAAAATAATTCACCTCTGTTGAAATCTAGTGGCCAGTTTTTTTATTTTAATAGATAACTGAAGTTGGGCATGTATATATTAAATATAACGAGCTCGTTCGTTTGACAGGGGTCCAGGTTCGAACCCCGGCTTTCCCCGGATGTTGTGTGTACCTTACAGCCCTGGCTCTGTCCCTTTCCTGGAACCAGTGGGCCTATATTAGGGACGGGCGATTGTTTATAGCCCATTGAGTTGCTCTCGGCTGTCGTAAAACTTCCAATGGAGAAAAAAAGAATAAGGCGCTAAGCGTTCGTTTTAAATGCATCTCAAAGCGATATTAACTGAACCCATTTTCATGCTCAATGTTCTCTAGGTCCGTTGAAATGCTTTAGTTGCTTTTTTAACTGGGAGGAGAGTTTCTTAGTGAAAATAATTCACCTCTGTTGAAATCTAGTGGCCAGTTTTTTTATTTTAATAGATAACTGAAGTTGGGCATGTATATATTAAATATAACGAGCTCGTTCGTTTGACAGGGGTCCAGGTTCGAACCCCGGCTTTCCCCGGATGTTGTGTGTACCTTACAGCCCTGGCTCTGTCCCTTTCCTGGAACCAGTGGGCCTATATTAGGGACGGGCGATTGTTTATAGCCCATTGAGTTGCTCTCGGCTGTCGTAAAACTTCCAATGGAGAAAAAAAGAATAAGGCGCTAAGCGTTCGTTTTAAATGCATCTCAAAGCGATATTAACTGAACCCATTTTCATGCTCAATGTTCTCTAGGTCCGTTGAAATGCTTTAGTTGCTTTTTTAACTGGGAGGAGAGTTTCTTAGTGAAAATAATTCACCTCTGTTGAAATCTAGTGGCCAGTTTTTTTATTTTAATAGATAACTGAAGTTGGGCATGTATATATTAAATATAACGAGCTCGTTCGTTTGACAGGGGTCCAGGTTCGAACCCCGGCTTTCCCCGGATGTTGTGTGTACCTTACAGCCCTGGCTCTGTCCCTTTCCTGGAACCAGTGGGCCTATATTAGGGACGGGCGATTGTTTATAGCCCATTGAGTTGCTCTCGGCTGTCGTAAAACTTCCAATGGAGAAAAAAAGAATAAGGCGCTAAGCGTTCGTTTTAAATGCATCTCAAAGCGATATTAACTGAACCCATTTTCATGCTCAATGTTCTCTAGGTCCGTTGAAATGCTTTAGTTGCTTTTTTAACTGGGAGGAGAGTTTCTTAGTGAAAATAATTCACCTCTGTTGAAATCTAGTGGCCAGTTTTTTTATTTTAATAGATAACTGAAGTTGGGCATGTATATATTAAATATAACGAGCTCGTTCGTTTGACAGGGGTCCAGGTTCGAACCCCGGCTTTCCCCGGATGTTGTGTGTACCTTACAGCCCTGGCTCTGTCCCTTTCCTGGAACCAGTGGGCCTATATTAGGGACGGGCGATTGTTTATAGCCCATTGAGTTGCTCTCGGCTGTCGTAAAACTTCCAATGGAGAAAAAAAGAATAAGGCGCTAAGCGTTCGTTTTAAATGCATCTCAAAGCGATATTAACTGAACCCATTTTCATGCTCAATGTTCTCTAGGTCCGTTGAAATGCTTTAGTTGCTTTTTTAACTGGGAGGAGAGTTTCTTAGTGAAAATAATTCACCTCTGTTGAAATCTAGTGGCCAGTTTTTTTATTTTAATAGATAACTGAAGTTGGGCATGTATATATTAAATATAACGAGCTCGTTCGTTTGACAGGGGTCCAGGTTCGAACCCCGGCTTTCCCCGGATGTTGTGTGTACCTTACAGCCCTGGCTCTGTCCCTTTCCTGGAACCAGTGGGCCTATATTAGGGACGGGCGATTGTTTATAGCCCATTGAGTTGCTCTCGGCTGTCGTAAAACTTCCAATGGAGAAAAAAAGAATAAGGCGCTAAGCGTTCGTTTTAAATGCATCTCAAAGCGATATTAACTGAACCCATTTTCATGCTCAATGTTCTCTAGGTCCGTTGAAATGCTTTAGTTGCTTTTTTAACTGGGAGGAGAGTTTCTTAGTGAAAATAATTCACCTCTGTTGAAATCTAGTGGCCAGTTTTTTTATTTTAATAGATAACTGAAGTTGGGCATGTATATATTAAATATAACGAGCTCGTTCGTTTGACAGGGGTCCAGGTTCGAACCCCGGCTTTCCCCGGATGTTGTGTGTACCTTACAGCCCTGGCTCTGTCCCTTTCCTGGAACCAGTGGGCCTATATTAGGGACGGGCGATTGTTTATAGCCCATTGAGTTGCTCTCGGCTGTCGTAAAACTTCCAATGGAGAAAAAAAGAATAAGGCGCTAAGCGTTCGTTTTAAATGCATCTCAAAGCGATATTAACTGAACCCATTTTCATGCTCAATGTTCTCTAGGTCCGTTGAAATGCTTTAGTTGCTTTTTTAACTGGGAGGAGAGTTTCTTAGTGAAAATAATTCACCTCTGTTGAAATCTAGTGGCCAGTTTTTTTATTTTAATAGATAACTGAAGTTGGGCATGTATATATTAAATATAACGAGCTCGTTCGTTTGACAGGGGTCCAGGTTCGAACCCCGGCTTTCCCCGGATGTTGTGTGTACCTTACAGCCCTGGCTCTGTCCCTTTCCTGGAACCAGTGGGCCTATATTAGGGACGGGCGATTGTTTATAGCCCATTGAGTTGCTCTCGGCTGTCGTAAAACTTCCAATGGAGAAAAAAGAATAAGGCGCTAAGCGTTCGTTTTAAATGCATCTCAAAGCGATATTAACTGAACCCATTTTCATGCTCAATGTTCTCTAGGTCCGTTGAAATGCTTTAGTTGCTTTTTTAACTGGGAGGAGAGTTTCTTAGTGAAAATAATTCACCTCTGTTGAAATCTAGTGGCCAGTTTTTTTATTTTAATAGATAACTGAAGTTGGGCATGTATATATTAAATATAACGAGCTCGTTCGTTTGACAGGGGTCCAGGTTCGAACCCCGGCTTTCCCCGGATGTTGTGTGTACCTTACAGCCCTGGCTCTGTCCCTTTCCTGGAACCAGTGGGCCTATATTAGGGACGGGCGATTGTTTATAGCCCATTGAGTTGCTCTCGGCTGTCGTAAAACTTCCAATGGAGAAAAAAGAATAAGGCGCTAAGCGTTCGTTTTAAATGCATCTCAAAGCGATATTAACTGAACCCATTTTCATGCTCAATGTTCTCTAGGTCCGTTGAAATGCTTTAGTTGCTTTTTTAACTGGGAGGAGAGTTTCTTAGTGAAAATAATTCACCTCTGTTGAAATCTAGTGGCCAGTTTTTTTATTTTAATAGATAACTGAAGTTGGGCATGTATATATTAAATATATAACGAGCTCGTTCGTTTGACAGGGGTCCAGGTTCGAACCCCGGCTTTCCCCGGATGTTGTGTGTACCTTACAGCCCTGGCTCTGTCCCTTTCCTGGAACCAGTGGGCCTATATTAGGGACGGGCGATTGTTTATAGCCCATTGAGTTGCTCTCGGCTGTCGTAAAACTTCCAATGGAGAAAAAAAGAATAAGGCGCTAAGCGTTCGTTTTAAATGCATCTCAAAGCGATATTAACTGAACCCATTTTCATGCTCAATGTTCTCTAGGTCCGTTGAAATGCTTTAGTTGCTTTTTTAACTGGGAGGAGAGTTTCTTAGTGAAAATAATTCACCTCTGTTGAAATCTAGTGGCCAGTTTTTTATTTTAATAGATAACTGAAGTTGGGCATGTATATATTAAATATAACGAGCTCGTTCGTTTGACAGGGGTCCAGGTTCGAACCCCGGCTTTCCCGGATGTTGTGTGTACCTTACAGCCCTGGCTCTGTCCCTTTCCTGGAACCAGTGGGCTTATATTAGGGACGGGCGATTGTTTATAGCCCATTGAGTTGCTCTCGGCTGTCGTAAAACTTCCAATGGAGAAAAAAAGAATAAGGCGCTAAGCGTTCGTTTTAAATGCATCTCAAAGCGATATTAACTGAACCCATTTTCATGCTCAATGTTCTCTAGGTCCGTTGAAATGCTTTAGTTGCTTTTTTAACTGGGAGGAGAGTTTCTTAGTGAAAATAATTCACCTCTGTTGAAATCTAGTGGCCAGTTTTTTTATTTTAATAGATAACTGAAGTTGGGCATGTATATATTAAATATAACGAGCTCGTTCGTTTGACAGGGGTCCAGGTTCGAACCCCGGCTTTCCCCGGATGTTGTGTGTACCTTACAGCCCTGGCTCTGTCCCTTTCCTGGAACCAGTGGGCCTATATTAGGGACGGGCGATTGTTTATAGCCCATTGAGTTGCTCTCGGCTGTCGTAAAACTTCCAATGGAGAAAAAGAATAAGGCGCTAAGCGTTCGTTTTAAATGCATCTCAAAGCGATATTAACTGAACCCATTTTCATGCTCAATGTTCTCTAGGTCCGTTGAAATGCTTTAGTTGCTTTTTTAACTGGGAGGAGAGTTTCTTAGTGAAAATAATTCACCTCTGTTGAAATCTAGTGGCCAGTTTTTTTATTTTAATAGATAACTGAAGTTGGGCATGTATATATTAAATATAACGAGCTCGTTCGTTTGACAGGGGTCCAGGTTCGAACCCCGGCTTTCCCCGGATGTTGTGTGTACCTTACAGCCCTGGCTCTGTCCCTTTCCTGGAACCAGTGGGCCTATATTAGGGACGGGCGATTGTTTATAGCCCATTGAGTTGCTCTCGGCTGTCGTAAAACTTCCAATGGAGAAAAAAAAAGAATAAGGCGCTAAGCGTTCGTTTTAAATGCATCTCAAAGCGATATTAACTGAACCCATTTTCATGCTCAATGTTCTCTAGGTCCGTTGAAATGCTTTAGTTGCTTTTTTAACTGGGAGGAGAGTTTCTTAGTGAAAATAATTCACCTCTGTTGAAATCTAGTGGCCAGTTTTTTTATTTTAATAGATAACTGAAGTTGGGCATGTATATATTAAATATATAACGAGCTCGTTCGTTTGACAGGGGTCCAGGTTCGAACCCCGGCTTTCCCCGGATGTTGTGTGTACCTTACAGCCCTGGCTCTGTCCATTTCCTGGAACCAGTGGGCCTATATTAGGGACGGGCGATTGTTTATAGCCCATTGAGTTGCTCTCGGCTGTCGTAAAACTTCCAATGGAGAAAAAAGAATAAGGCGCTAAGCGTTCGTTTTAAATGCATCTCAAAGCTTGATATTAACTGAACCCATTTTCATGCTCAATGTTCTCTAGGTCCGTTGAAATGCTTTAGTTGCTTTTTTAACTGGGAGGAGAGTTTCTTAGTGAAAATAATTCACCTCTGTTGAAATCTAGTGGCCAGTTTTTTTATTTTAATAGATAACTGAAGTTGGGCATGTATATATTAAATATAACGAGCTCGTTCGTTTGACAGGGGTCCAGGTTCGAACCCCGGCTTTCCCCGGATGTTGTGTGTACCTTACAGCCCTGGCTCTGTCCCTTTCCTGGAACCAGTGGGCCTATATTAGGGACGGGCGATTGTTTATAGCCCATTGAGTTGCTCTCGGCGGTCGTAAAACTTCCAATGGAGAAAAAAAAAAGAATAAGGCGCTAAGCGTTCGTTTTAAATGCATCTCAAAGCGATATTAACTGAACCCATTTTCATGCTCAATGTTCTCTAGGTCCGTTGAAATGCTTTAGTTGCTTTTTTAACTGGGAGGAGAGTTTCTTAGTGAAAATAATTCACCTCTGTTGAAATCTAGTGGCCAGTTTTTTTATTTTAATAGATAACTGAAGTTGGGCATGTATATATTAAATATATAACGAGCTCGTTCGTTTGACAGGGTCCAGGGTTCAGAACCCCGGCTTTCCCTGGATGTTATGTGTAGCCTGACAGCCCTGGCTCTGTCCATTTTCCTGCCGAACCAGTAGGGCCTATTTTAGGGACGGGCGATTGTTTATAGCCCCATTGAGTTGCTCTCCGGCGGTCGGTAAAACTTCCAACTGGAGAAAAAAAGAATAAGGCGCTAAGCGTTCGTTTTAAATGCATCTCAAAGCGATATAACTGAACCCATTTTCATGCTCAATGTTCTCTAGGTCCGTTGAAATGCTTTAGTTGCTTTTTTAACTGGAGAGGAGAGTTTCTTAGTTGAAAATAATTCACCTCTGTTGAAATCTAGTGGCCAGTTTTTTTATTTTAATAGATAACTGAAGTTGGGCATGTATATATTAAATAAGTAACGAGCTCGTTCGTTTGACAGGGGTCCAGGTTCGAACCCGGCTTTCCCCGGATGTTGTGTCGTACCTTACAGCCCTGGCTCTGTCCCTTTCCTGGAACCAGTGGGCCTATATTAGGGACAGGCGATTGTTTGCATAGCCCATTGAGTTGCTCTCGGCGGTCGTA